>JAGIQG010000016.1:63364992-66012492 GCA_024679065.1 Sphyrna mokarran | reverse complement strand
AACAAAAAGAATTGAGGAGGAGAAAGTGGATGTTGTCTACGTGGACTTCAGTAAGGTCTTTGATAACGTCCCTCATTGCAGACTAGTGCAGAAGGTGAAGTCGCATGGAATCAGAGGTGAGCTGGCAAGGTGGATACAAAACTGGCTCAAAGACAGAGATAGCAATGGAAGGGTGCTTTTCTGTTTGGAGGGCTGTGACAAATGGCCTTCCTCAGGGATCAGTGGTGGGAGTTTTGCTCGTTGCTGTTGTAATATATATTAATATAAACAATTTGGAGGAAAATGTAACTGGTTTGTTTAGTAAATTTACTATACAAAGGTTGATGGATTTGCAGATAGTGATGAAGATGATCAGAGGATCCAGCAGGATATAGATCAGTTGGATACTTGGGTGGAAAGATGCCAGATGGTGTTTAATCCAGACAAATATGAAGTAATGTATTTTAGAAGGTCTAATAGGAAATGTACAGTAAATGACAGAACCCTTAAGATTAATTAATGGAGGGATCTGGGTGTATAGATAAACAAGTTACAAAGCGACAATACAGGTTGAGAAAATAGTCAAGAAGGCATACGGCATGCTTGCCTTCAGCTGCCAGGGCACTGAGTTTAAAAATTGGTAAGTCACATTGCAGCTTTATATAACATTTGTTAGACTGCACTTGGAATATAGTGTTCAATTCTGGTCGCCATACTACCAAAAGATGTGGAGGCTTTGGAGAGGGTACAGAAAAGATTTACCAAGATATTGCCTGCTATAGAGGGCATTAGCTACGATGAGAGGTTGGAGAAACTTTGTTTGTTCTCACTGGAATAAGAGAGGTTGAGGGATGATCTGGTAGAAGTCTACAAGATTATAAAGAGACATGGACAGAGTGAACAGTCAGAAGGTTTTTTCCAGGGCGGAAGAGTCAATTACTAGGAGACACAGATTTAAGGTGTGAGGGACAAAGTTTAAAGGAAATATACTACACAGATTTTATTTTACATAAGAGGATGGTGGGTGCGTAGAACTCATCGCCAGGGGAGATAGCAGAAGCAGATACAGTAGTGATTTTTAAGGGGCACCTTGGTAAATACGTGAATAGGATGGGAATAGAAGGATATGGTCCCCAGAAGGGTAGAAAGTTTTAGTCAAGTCAGGCAGCATAGTTGGTGCAGGCTTGGAGGGCCAAAGGACCTGTTCCTGTGCTGCAATGTTCTTTGAGTCTGAATCATTGAACGGTTTCATGGAGATAGATATATTTCTAATACAAAGAGATAGGAGGAACAGGAAGGAAGGATTTAAGACCAGGGAGAGATCAGCCGTGATCCAATTGAATGTCAGAATAGGTTCAATGGGCTGAATTTGACAATTCTGCTCCTAATTCCTATGTTCCTATATTAAGGACTTCTGGAACAAGTGTCCAAGCAAATTCTTTCTCACCTTCATGCTTCGCAGATTTCAGATGGCTGGAGGTGGTTACAGAGATTTTGGGAGTGTGAAGCCACAGAGTGGTCTAAGCACAAGAATAGGCATTTAGAAACTGAGACATTACTAGAGCAGAAGCCAATGCATATCAGTGCACATGGCAGCAATGGATGGACAGAGTTAGTTATTAATTAAATGCAGAGATTTGGAGAAGCTCAGGTTTACAAAGGGAAAAAGTGATTTTTCCCCAAAACTTCTATTCAAGCAAATAGATTCCAAACTATACTTATCCACTTCGCTCCTGTCTCCCTTTGTCTGCCCTTCATCTGGTAAGCAAAATTCGAACATTTGACTTTCTGCCTCAGTCACAAACCTTGAACACTCCACACCCAGAGCTTCACATCATCTGTTTAAAGTGGATTCTCTGTCTATGGTTTCTCAGGACAGAGTGTACGAAATGAATAATGGATGCTAATATTTAATAAAAACAATTGCACAGTGCCACAAATAGAAAACAAAAATAGATCATGCACATATTCCATAAATGTCGTTAAAATACAATTTACAAAGCTGAAAAACCCCTAGGGAAGTCAGCAAGTTTGATGATAAACCAATCCAACCAGCTAGCAAGTCACTGACAGTAGGCTGTTGCAGCACATAATTAAAAAAATGTTAGAGGAGACAGTGATGACATTTTATCAGATGATATTTTGATCTGAGCTTACAAACTCTGGGTTAACATATTTCTAGTGGCTTTAGCACATAATCTCTAGCTTAGCATTTAGTCTTTCCCTTCAATTCCAACAATCATAATAAATGCATGCAAAAGCAATGAAAGCAATTTTTTTATAATGCCATTTTATAATATTTTATAATTTTTCCTACAGGGCTGCTCACAGCAACGTTCAGGAGATTGATTACATTTCAATTCTAGAGACTAGAGAGCAATTTAGGATGGCTAGCGGCCCTATCTTGACTACTGCAACCAGTGAAAAGAGTATCAAAGTCATGCCAGCTCTTTTGAAAGATTCATCCTAATAGTCCAACTGCCCACTTTCTCCCATTGCTCTGAAGAAGTCTCCTTTTCTAATCTATATCCAATTCCTTTTCTAAACCCATGGGTGAATCTACTTCCACCACCCTTTTGGAAGTGCATTCCAGATCACAACAATTTGTTGCATAAAGAATTGTTTCACCTCCCCCATAATTCTTTTCATCTCAAACCTGTCTCTGCTGGTCACTGCCCCACCTTCCCACTGAAACAGTCACTCCACAGCTATTTTAAGAAAGCCGTTAACATTTTAAATACCTCAAAACTCAGCAGCTAGAACCACTTGCCAAGGTCACGTGTGTTGAATTATACTGGAGACTTATTTTTTATGATTGGTGCCAGAAGACCAAAGTATAAAGAAAATATTTTAACCTTGTGAAGGCAGATAAGAGCTGAACTTCCACAGGCCAATTAGGAGCACAGGTAAATTGAACACAGCATGCAACGTGAAATTAACTTGCGATGTGGAAATGACAGCATTGGACTGCTGAGGGCACAGTAAGAAGTCTCTCAACATCAGGTTAAAATCCAAAAGGTTTATTTGGAATCACGAGTTTTCTGAGCTTTGCCCCTTCTTCAGGTGAGTGAAGAGTTGGGTTCACAAACAGAGCATATATAAACACAGACTCAATTACAAGATAATGATTGGAATGCAAATCTTCACAGGTAATCACGTCTTTACAGCTGCAGACAACGCGAGTAGAGAGAGGGTTAAGCATAGGTTAGAGCCTTCTTACTGAAATTAAGTTGCATTAGTAAAATGTGGAGGATACAGGGTCAACTTTTGCAAGTTAAAAATTACAGATGGAGAAGAGGGAGGCAAAAACTTAGAATTCATTTAAGAATTAGAGAATACAATGCAAAATGAAAGGCAAGGAGAGACATTTCTTCAAATGCATTAAAATGAGTTTGTGCTCTTCTTCAACAAGACTACAATCTCTCCCATAAAGACAAAATACTCCGGATACTGGGATCTAAAACAAAAACAGAAAAATTCTAGATGACCCTTTGTCAAAGATAGTTTGAAACTTCGCCGCTATTCTCTCTCCACAGATGCTGTCAAACCTGTTGATATATGCCAGCATTTTTCTGTTTGTAATCTCGCCAATACTGTTATACAAAGTGTATCAGGAAACAATAAGGGCTGCAAGTTACGCAAGAAGCAAGAGTTGACCATTTGGATCCTGAAGCCTGATCCACCCGGTCTCTTTGTAACCTTAACTCCACTTGGCTAACTCAATTTATAAGTCCTGGCAAGTTAACTTCCCTGTCTTTGAAGCAGCAAATACAGCCACACACACAATCCTTTCATCCGAGTCATTGGCAGACATCGAGGCCCCAACATACTCAAAATAAATCAAATCAAAAACCGCCAAGGAAATAAAACGTACAAGAGTTGGAGTGATTAGCAAAAGTCAGGCTTTTTTAATACTGAAACACACGCATCAATTTACATTGCAGGAAGGCAGAGCCAGCGTTGACTGAATGAGACAGCTTTACGGTCCCTGTTGCCCGCAGGCTGTAGGCTCTGTCAGTCAGCAGGCCCAGGGCAAAGGCCATTTCCCCTGCCACCAATTTTCCTCACAGCCTCCACAGGACTTAGACCGGTGACTGGGGAGGGGGTGGCGGGGAGGTTCGAATCGCGAATCTGTATTCTACTTTTTAAACAAACCTGAAAGCAGTGCCACCAACCAAACCGCCGTGCTCTCATCCTGCCAACATTTCTCGCTCACCAATTTGGTTTTTAACTACGGATTGCCCCGGTTCAGAATATTATCGCGCGGCTTTATTTAAATATCTGACAGATAGTCGGTCCTCGGTGGTAAGAGGATGAAATGTTGTCGCCACATTACCTCGCTTTCCACCTTCTTGGGCAGAGAAAGGCTGTGTATCCTGCCATGCATCTTTATCCTGACACCTGCTCTCTCAACTCGCTACACCTGAACTCGATACATCCAACCGCTCACTCGCTCCGCCAATGATTGGCAGCGGTCCCACTCCGGCTCCGCCCACCGCGAAGGTGTGGCCTAACTTCTCCATCCAATTCGAGGCCGCCCTCAGTGTCCTCGCGCCGGGAGACGGGCGGGGCGTAGCCCCCCCCCACTAGGTTGCGCACGCATCTCCCTCCCGGGCGCGGGGGGGGGGGAAGAGGCAAGCGGCTTTCTGCGTCTGCGCGCCGGGGGATGGGCGGGGCGTCGCGCCGCTGGATGGGCGGGGCCGGAGCGGACAACGCCACGCCTGCGCATTGCTCACTGCAATCTCGGGGAAGTGGGACTTGATACCCGGCCGCACGCGCACTGGTCAGGAGGGGGCGGGGGGGGGGCGGTGCTTATCCTCCGCCCCGCCCCCTCCTCCGATTGAGCCGCCACGGTCGGGGGGCGGAAGTAAAAAGGGCACGCCCACTTCCCCTCGTCTCCCTCCCCCCCCGTACACGACAGCGCCGCCTCAGGCCTGGCTGAGTTCATAACTCAAGAAGGAGACCTTTCAGCCCATCAACTGAGCACCGACTCTCCAAATCATAGAATAGCTATGATGCAGAATGAGGCCATTCGGCTGTTCGAGTCTGCACCGACTCTCTAGCAGACCCAGACACTATCCCTGTAACCGCACAAATTTAGCATGACGAATCTCCCTGTCCTGCACATCTTTGGACTATGGAAGGAGACCCAGAGGGAAAGTGTGTACACTCCACACAGACACTTACCCAAGACTGGAATCAATCCAAGGCACTGGCACTGTGAGGCAGGAAGCTAAATATGTGCCAACTTGGCATGCATGTGTTCTGGGAAGTCAGATGCTGAGAGGTGAGAGTTAATTGTGGGAGCAGGGAAGGCAAGAGTGACTTCAATAAGTTTGTAAAGTCTGGTGTCTCCAGTAATTGAAGATTAATGTTGTAAGCATGAAGTCTTAGTCCATTCATCATCATGCCCAACTCCCCATCACCTTCCCATGTCACTTCCCCCGGAAATTGAGATGATACAACACCTAGCCCTTTACTTCCTCACTAGCTGATGCCTTAAACACTCCTTTCAGGATAATCAACGTTCCACTTCCACCTCCTTCCATTTGTATTCGCTGCTCCCAATGGGGTTTCCCCTACACTGGGGAAACTAAACGCAGACTGGATGACCACTTTGTGGAATACCTTCACTGAGTCCGCAATCATGACCACAATCTTCTCATTGTTTACCATTTTAACTCGACACCTTGTTCAATGCCCACATATCCTTGGCCTGCTGCAATGCTTCATTTTGTAAAATATAAATTAAACAGGCTAACAATATATAATTATTTACCTCTAGTGATGATATGGGGGCTAACTTAGGCTAATAAAACACATAATTATGGGTTTGAGAAGCTAACACAATACTGACGTAAGAGTCAATGATCTTAAACTATAGAGACCGCTGCCGAAAGCTGTCACTATGGAAGACAATTCTAACCGAATAATAAGTATTCTTCATTTAAAACATATATTTTGAATTTATAAGTGGATGCAGTTTGCTTTTAGCTTATGCTTTGCCAAACTTCTGCCAATGGCAAGATTCAGCAGGGTTTGATGGGATGATTTAGCAGATGGAGCCTGCATTCCGTGAGACAATGGTTCTATTGAGTATAGCTACTTTATCAATAGTTCGTAGAGTTATAGAATCATAGAGGTTTACAGCATGGAAACAGGCCCTTTGGTCCAACTTGTCCATGCCGCTTTTTTTTAATTCCCCTAAGCTACTCCCAATTTCTCACATTTGGCCCATGTCCGTCTTTACTCATCATACCCATCTAAATGTTTTTAAAAGATAAAATTGTACTCGCCTCTACTACTACCTCTAGCAACTTGTTCCAGACATTCAGCACCCTCTGTGTGAAAAAACTGCCCCTCTGGACACTTTTGTATCTCTTCCTTCTCACCATAAATCTATGCCCTCTAGTTTTAGATTCCCCTACCTTTAGGAAAAGGTATTGACATTCTAGTTGATCTGTGCCTCTTATTATTTTATAGGCCTCTATAATATCACCCCTCAGTCTCCTACGCTCTTACATTTTTTGACTTTTCAAAGAGTGCAGCACTGCAGTAATTACGCCACTCGCTCTTGAACTTTTCCAGCTGTCTGCAACATTTTCATCAAGACCAGAAGACCAAGATATGATAATTAGGCCATTTGGCCCATCGAATCTGCTCCATCATTCAATCATAGCCGATAAGTTTCTCAAACCCATTCTCCCACCTTTTCCCCACAACGTTTGATCCCCTTACAAATCAAGAACATATCTATCTCTATTAAATACACTCAATGACTTGGCCTCCACAGCCTTCAGTGGCAATGAATTCTACAGATTCACCATACCCTGGCTGAAGAAATTCTTCCTCATTTCTGTTCTAAAGGGTCAGCTACGTTATTTTTTTTTACTCCAAGGAAGTCCCCTGGCCTTCCAATCGTCTAGAGATCAGGGCTGCAGGGAGGTTGGAGGATTGAGGCTGACCCAAGCAAATTTGGGGGGGGGGCAGTGATTGGGCCATGGGGGGGAGTGCATGGCCACTGTTGTGGGATCTCAGGCTTGGCCAACGATCGGAAGGTCGGCAGACGGGAGCCACTGCTCATGAGCAGTTCTCCCCACTGACAGATCAGCACATGCGCAGTGGCTCACTCAGCACTATGCTGCCGGTCTCGCCAGTGGGAATAGGCTCCACCCACTAGTATCTGGAGTGAATCACACTTGTGCATTCTGCAGTGCACAGAGTTTGGGAGCTTCATTTTGAAAATCCTGCTGAAAAAAAACCAGCATGATTTACTCCAGTTTTTACATGAATTTGATATGTAGAATTTTGGAGGGAGAATTGTGCCCCCCCCCCACCCCGTGTTTCCTGAATTCCTATTTGGATTTATTTGTGACTATCGCATATTTATGGCCTCTAGTTATGGCCTATCCCACACAACAAAACAAATTCTCTAAGCTGAATTCTCCCCTGCTCCCGCTGACGAGTTCAATAGCAGGGAAGGTGGAGAAGTTGGAATTCCAAAATCCGGTTTCACACTGGTGTGAATTTCCTGTGGGATCTGATCCAGCAGAAAGATGTCCCCGAGGAGACATCATCACAGTAACCTTGACTGTATATTGGGTAGAGAAAAAAACTCTCCAGAGATAAACAAGAGGAAGATCATCCAGCAGAGGCGGCAGAGAGACTTCACCGAGGAGCGTTCTGGGAGAAGTCGTTACAGTCATCTCGGCTGTGGCGGGGGAATAACTTTAAACTGGAGCTTCCAGCTTCAGGATCATCAAGGATGATAACCTCAGAGTGTTCCTGGAGATCCATCTTCTTTTTCAGCAAGTCCAACTTCTTTCTCCAATGTGGATCTGTGATGTTGGGCGACTTTCAATATGGTGTCCAGATATGGCGCCCACCCACCACAGAATACAGCTTTAAGCCTTGGCTGCATAATTAACTGATCAGGGCTGGAAGATACTACATGCTAATACTATTGCTTCAAATTCCATTGTCTCTTAATCAGTAGCCTTCTGCATGGCACCTTGTCAAAGGCCCTCTGGAAATCTGAGTAGATAACATCCACTGGCTCTGCTTTGTCTAATCCGCTCATTTCCTTCTCATCAGATTTGTTAGGCATGAAGTTACCTTGATGAAATCATGCTGACTTTGCTCTATTTTACAATGCACTTCCAAATACTCTGAAATCTCATCCTTAATAATGGACTCTAAAATCTTACCAACAACCAATGTTAGGCTAACCAGCTTGTAATTTCTAGTCTTTTGCCTCCCTCCCTTCACAAATGACGGTGTTACATTAGCAATTTTCCACTCCTCCCTGACTCCAGTGATCCCCAAAAGATCACCACTAAAGCCTCCACTATCTCTTCAGCTATTTCCTTTAGATGGGGTGTACTCCATCTGGTCCAGGTGATTTATCCAACTTCAGACCTTTCAGCTTCCCTGGCACCTTCTCCTTATTAGTGGCCTCACACTCCCTTACTCTCTTGAAGTTTTGGTAGGTTATTAGTGCCTTCCATGGTGAAGACTGAGACAAAATACTTATTCAGTTCCTCTGCTATTTCTTTGTTCCCCATTACTATTTCTGCAGTATGATTTTCCAGTTGTCACTTGCCATTTTCCAGTGGTCCAATGTCTACTCCTGTCTTTCAGTTATCCTTTATTTATTTAATAAAACTCTTTTATTAAACTCCCAAGCCAGTCGACGTGACAAAGTCCTTGTTCTTCACTACCAACTCCTGACACCACGTAAATACTTTGGGCCCTGAAACATTGATAGCAAGGAGTTCATTCACTAGCTGAGCAGTTACTTCATGTTTGTACTCTGCCTGCACTCCCAGGGAGAACTCCTGACATGTGACCTTTCTTTTATAGCCGTGTCATCATGTGAAGACATTTCTTCAAGATTTTCTTTGACCTTTTCTTTGTACCAGATATAAGAATATTGAAAATGGGATTTAAGGAAGCTCTGAAGAAGAGTCAGTTGGAAACAGAAAGGGTATCCTGACTGGGATCTGAGTAAGTTCTGAACTTCTGTCTCTCTTTACGGAGCAGGTTTACCCATTCTTGTTGCAGGTGCTAGATAACTTTCAGCAGTCAGATTGGCCAACTACCCAGGAAGTAATCATGATATTGCCAATGGAGATGTAAAAGAGAACAACCAGTTCCATAAGCCTCAACCTATGGCTCCGTGGGATTTAGTGACGACTTTTTTCAAACTGCTCTTCTGACTCTGAAATTTTCAAAGATTTCTCAGGATTTGCTGTAGCCTGGAATTTTATAAGATTTTGCTCACCTTTGCTAAGTCTGGTCTTCCAAAGGAGATGCAAAGGAGAATGAGGTGGAAGAGCTACAGATCTCAAAAGCATAGAACACCAGTACCGTCTTTAGGATTTAAAAAAATTAAAGATTTAATAACAAAAAAGAAAGCATAAGCATATAAGATTAAAATTACGCAGTTAACACAATCTTACTGGGAACAAAAACACAAAATATTTGGTCAAAACACACCGGGAAACTATCTTCACGACAATAACTTACTTATACATTTCTAACTATAAAAATGCAGTAATATTATCCAAGGCAAAAAACTGTTGTCATTTTAATAAAGGAATGCACACAACTCTGCAAGTCTTCCACTCAGATGTGGAAATTCAAAAGTTCAGAAACAAACTGCTTTCTGAAAAACAAAACACAGGATTTTTCGCTCCTGTTTGCATTGAATGGGTTCAGCAATTACTTTTCTGTTTTGACACTGAACAATTCACCACTGTCACACCTTTTCAGCACACAGATTGGGTCTTCAGGAGCTACCACAAATTAGCTAAGCATTTTTCCTTAAATATCTTTTTCTCCTTTCATCTCAAATTCCATTGTTCTTAAATTCAACTCTTTGAACTTAGTCTTTTATGTTTTTCTATTGCCATTACTGCTAGATCAATAAAATTTAATGTAGGTTTCCCTGTTTACTTGTGAAAACTTTGTAAGTTGTAAAAGTTCCTTGTCACTTCTAAACTCCCTTTTGAAATTCAACAGATAACAAGTCAAGACGTCTTAGGATGCAGATTTTAGATTCAATCTATTGTAAATACAAACCATAACCTCACATAATAAATGCATGAACCTAAATCTTTACCCTTTTATCTCTCAGTTTGCACAGAAAAGCTGTCTTTGTAAGTCTCCTTTAATTAATCATGGACACACACATACACACAGCTTTCCTAGTAGAATAGTGCGATATTCCCAAAAATAGTATTTTTGGAAATGACATTCATCAGCACAATGAGCTGGATTTTAATTGGCAGAATGATCATGAATGAGTGTGGATGCACTTTTAAGATTACATTCCCAGAGGGTGTCTTGGATATACTCCAATTTTCAAAGTATGGTTGCAGGGGGAGGTTGCATGGTTAACCTGTTCACCTCTAATTAACCAATAACTCACTGAGCTCCTTTGAGTGGACTAGAAAAGGTGAGAATGCAGATGAATCTGAACATTATGATGCACATTAGCCCAATGATCAAATTAGGTATGAGGAGAAGTGAAAGACTTTTTTATACCATGAAAAGTCTTGGAACATGAGAGGAGCATGTGCTGGGTTTCGCATATTACCTCACATTTGTCCACATGTTTATGCTGTCGTTCCACTCAAGTGCCACCTGCTCTGTTTGATAAGGATCATAAGAACAAGGAAGAGGAATAAGCAAATTAGCCCTTGAACCTGCTCTGCCATTGAATATTCTCATGGCTGATCTCATGTCAGCCTCAACTCTACTTTCCTGCCCATTCTCCATAACCCTTCAAACCCATTACTAACTAAAAACCTGTCCACCTATTCCTTAAATTATATAATGTTGCAACATCCACCATGTTCTCGGGTAGGGAAATCCACAGACTCACGACTCTTTGAGGGAAGGAATTTCTCCTCATCTCAGTTTTAAATTTGCCACTATAGTGGATCTTAAACAATAAAGAGTCGGAGTACAGAAATGAGATGGAGAATCTGGTGAACTGGTGCAATGACAATAATCTCTCCCTCAATGTCAACCAAACAAAGGATTGTTGACTTCAGGAAGCATAGAGGAGAGCATGCCCCTGTCTACATCAATGGGGATGAAATAGAAAGGATTGTGAGCATATTTTTAGGTGTTCAGATCACAAATAATCTGTCCTGAACCCCCATGCTGACACTAAAGTTGAGGTAAAGGGGATCAAGGATAGGCAGAGAAGGCAAGATCAGGCTATTGAATTGAATAATCAACAATGACCTGAATGGTGGGGCAGACTTGAAGGGTCAAATGGTCTACCTTTGCTCCTATTTATTTTGATTGTATAACATCACTTGCAGTTCTTTGTGTTCCTTGTTTATTAAATGATACATAGAACATGAAAGGGAGAAATTAAAATCTTATAATTGAGAAAAGGCCCTTAGGCCTAATAGAGGACATAAGGATAGTCTGGTAATAAAATCAGCTAGATTAATTTAGAAATCAATATAGTACAGAAAAGGTATGGCGTACCTGTAATTACAAAGGCACAGATGCATAGCAACACATATAACCACTGTAGAGATTTTAAATATGTATTTCTGAAAGAATTCTGTACATCTTGGCCAAGTACAGACTGCCCCAAGGCATAATGGGATGAATGCTAAGTGAGAAGAACCACATTGTTCTTTAAGAATAATACAGCCACAGAGCATATATTTTATCAGTATAGTTCCCAGACACTAAATAAATGGGACAATTTATTTTGTGCTCATTAGCAGATTATGAGAATAGCAACTCTGGAACTCTTCAGACAGACAGTGAGGAAGTGACCTTTGAACTGTATTACTTATGTAATAGAGATTGCTAAGACACAAGCGGTTGAGAGTTTCTGGATTAAACGGACCATTGCATTCTCGTGCTGCCAGAGAATAGGATGTAATTGGTCAAGGTAAAGAATCAATATTAACATGATTGGTTCATCCTATTAAGATGGACAGAGTAGGTGGGCAGCTGATTTCTGAAGTATAATCATAGACAATCTTGATCATTTAATTAGAGCGATATGAACTGTTTTAAATCATTCTCCTTCCATGGTGGAAACCAGGCCTGGTTTTGTTATGTCTCCAACCAGAAACTACTGTGTCCTATGAGTTCTTTATATTTGCTGAGCTGTATTAATAAAGAGAAATCTCCTGCATGAAGCCAGCATAATACTTGGCTCTCTGAAAAACTCCTACAGTGGCGAACGCATTTTAACCATTCCTTCCATTGTGCATCCAATGATCCTTAAAGGCCCAGTGGTACAGTTTAACACTGCTTCCCCACAGCACTAGGCACCTGGGTTCAATTCCAGCCTTGGGTGACTGTGTGAAGTTTGCACATTGTCTATGTTGGTTTCCTACAGGTGCTCTGGTTTTCTCCCAAAATCCAAAGATGTGCAATTTAGGTGGATTGGACATGGTTACAGGACAGGGGATGGGCCTAGATAGAATGCTCTTTCAGTGCGCTGATGCAGACTCAATGGGCTGAATGGCCTCCTTCTGTACTATAGCAATTACAAGAATAGTCACAAGTCTCACAACAATAGGTTAAAGTCCAACAGGTTTATTTGATATAACGATATTTCAGAGCGCTGCTCCTTCATCTTTCTGTCTCAGTCACAAACCTTGAGAGTCATCAATTGTAAGAATGAAATTCTATGATTACAATATTTCCCTTCCCCACCTGTAAAGTTAAGAAAAAAACTACCTTATATCATGTCTAAACTTACCTTTTATGCTTGAACCTACATCCTCGTGGTTTTACTGTTACTAATTAATTTCAAGTTATATGTTAGGTTAATCTCATCTGTGCCCTTACTTTACCTCTCAAAAATCAGCTCTCAAGTACCTTCTTCATAAGGTGAAAAGTTTTTCCTTATAATTTTGACAGCAAGCACCGTCATCAGAGTTCTTCATTGCACCACCTCCATTGCCTGATTGGCTTCCTTATTTTTTTCTCCTCAGTACTCCTTCTATTGCTTTGAGCATCAGCTTTGTTTGTACAGTCAAGTCTCTGGAGTCTGATTCAAACTAGCATTCCTGCAGGCAAGAAAACTACCCCCTGAGATGGGTGACACTGAGGTACTCAAAATTATAAGTGGTTTTGATAGAATAAATAGTAAGCAAATATTTCTATTGGAAGGTGGAGCAAAGATCAGAGCAGACAGGTTTAAGATAAAAACAATCAGAGAGAGATGAGACTAATCTTTTTGCAGTAAGATGTTGTGATCAGGAAATGCAAGCCAGAATTCTCCAAACTCACTTGCGGCTGCGATTCCCCAGTCCTGCTGCAGTGAATGCAGTTTAAGCTGAGCGAAACTCTTCATTCTAACTTGCAGTGGTGGCAGGGAGAATGAGACTGGAGAATTTCTGTCGCATCTTCTAAAGGGTGATGGAAGTAGATTCAGTCATGAGTTTAGGGAGGGAACTGGATACAGATTAGAAAAGGAAACGTTTTCAGAGCAAAGAGAAAGAATGGGGCAGCTGGACACTTAGGATGGATCTTGCAAAGAGATAATATGACTTTGATAGAATGGTCACTTCTGCACGATATAATTGAATCTTTAAATGGTTGCAGTAGTCAAGATAGTGTCAATAGCTGTCTGAAGTTGCCTTGGAGCCTCTAGGAACTGAAGTATACTCAATCTCCTGAACATTGCAATGAGCAACATTCACAGGCATTATAAAAAATTGCTTTCACTGCCTTTGAACACATTATTATAAAAATTGTTGGAAAGAAAGGGAAAGACTGAGTGATGAATTGTAAGCTAGAGATCATGTACTAAAGCGGCTAGAAATATGTTGATCCGGTTTGCAAGCTCAAATCAAAATATAGCCTAATAAAATGTCATCAGTGCCTCCTGTAAACATATTTTTTTTAAATTATATGCTGCATCAGCCTACTGTCAGTGACTTGCTAGCTGGTTGGACATCAAACCCACTAACTTCCCTAGGGGTGTTTGAGCTTCGTAAATTGTATTTTAAAGGCATTTATGGAATGTGCACATGATCTATTTTTGTTTTCTATTTGTGGCACTGTGCAATTGTTTGTATTAAATATTAACATTCATTGTTCATCTAATCCAACTCTATCCTGAGAAACCATAGACAGACAATCCACTTTAAACAGAAAGTGTGGAGCTCTGGGTGTGGAGTTCCCAAGGTTTATGACTGAGGCAGAAACTTAATCATACGTTCAAGATCAGTTTACCAGATGAAGGGCAGATAAAGGGAGAAAGAATTGAGGTGGGTAAATATGGTTTGGTGTTTGTCTATTTGCGTGAAGAAAAACTGTTAAAACAGAAAAGGTCGGGAAAAATCACCTTCCTCCCTCTGTAAACTTGACCTCATCCGAGTCTTTGTACCTAACTCACAAGTAGTTCTGTTCATCCATCGCTCCCATACACACTGATGTACATTGGCTTCTGCTCTAGTAATGTCTCAGTTTTGAAATATACACTCTTCTGTCAGATCTCCCTGTGGTTTCACATTCCTGCAAACTGTGTGACCACCTCTAGCCTTCTGAGATCTCTTTTTCTCATTTTGGGCCATTGCACACTCATGATTTTTCTTTTAGTTCACCCTTGGTTGCTGTGCCTTCAGCTGGAATTCTCTCCCTAAATCTCTCCATCACTTTCTTCAGTAAAGGTGTTCCCCCAAAATCTACCTCTCGTACCAATCTTTTTTAACCTGCGCCAATTTCTTCCTTGCATGTCAAATTTCTTCACTTTTGTGAAACCTCGCTTTACTCTGTTGAAGCAGCTATACAAATACAAGCTGTTTTGCAAATTGTGTGCATTTCTACATCATTTTTGAGCTAACTCTTCCATTCCCCCTATCCCTCCTAAATTTGTATTATCTGCAGATGACTTATTTGAATGTATTATCTAAGTTTGAACACGGAACCTGAGGCATTGCCTTAGAGCAAAACCTTTTACACTTCTACATTTTTTGACATGTAGACATGTACCCTCTTGACTCTAATTAATGAGGTGTTTGGTGCTCACATATAGCTTCCATTATGGATATAGAAAAGGAGAAACAGTGCTGTCGTTTTTCTATGTTTCTAATAGAAGTTGAGAGCAAAATGTATGTTAGAAATACGATTTTGAGACAAGCAATCAAAAAATCATTTGCTCCAAGGACAAGTAAGAAGGGAGAGAATAACATTCCAAATATTGTCTGGCTAACCTGTGGAAAGGAGAGGGTGCAGAACTACAGTGTTGCAGTCACACACATAAGACATAACAGGCTACAAGATGAAGGCATGTAAAATGCCTTCTGCTGTCAGACTTTTGAATGGACCTACCTTGCACTAAATTGATCTTTCTCATGGCTATGACTATAACACTACATTCTGTACTCTCTCATTTCCTTTCCTATGAATGGTATGCTTTGTCTGTACAGCGTGCAAGAAACAATACTTTTCACTGTATTCTAATACATGTGACAATAATAAATCAAATCAAAAGAGAAAGATCAGCTTAATATTAAATAGGTCCATAAATCCACTCATTACAGGGCAATAGACAAAAAGCAGCTGGGTGGGAGTAAGCATCACTGCTTTTTCAAAGAGGCAGTGTATTCCTGACGGGCTGAAGGGCCACCTGTGTTAGGTGCACAGGATAATTTCCCAATCAAGAGTAAGATATTGGACAAAGAAGATAACCTCACATATCACATACTCCTGGATACTCTTATTGGAAACAAAAAGTTCGACAAATGCTTTTTAATTGCTGAAGAAATCCTGCTCAATGGCCTGTCCTACAGAGTTGCCTTTTTAATATAGATATTAGGTGGGTCCTTGCTTCTGAACAAATAAAGACAGAAAGGTATTAAATGTCTCTGTCTATCAGTGTGCACACAAAGATTCATCCATAACATTGCTTATAAGAAATTCCAGAGTACAAACTGCAAGATTTGGAAGGAGGAATGGGGTAAGGCTGATTATGAACATTAAACAAAGAACAAAGAACAAAACTTTGCTCTATTATGAACATTAGAAGCAAA
Source organism: Sphyrna mokarran (assembly GCA_024679065.1). NCBI lineage: Eukaryota > Metazoa > Chordata > Chondrichthyes > Carcharhiniformes > Carcharhinidae > Sphyrna > Sphyrna mokarran. The sequence continues at coordinate 65,996,485 of JAGIQG010000016.1, read as the reverse complement.
ATAGTTTGAATATCTCAACAGAATGCAATTCTGATATTGCTGTGTTATTGTTCCACCTTATCCCATCAGATTCTTTTGCTACCTGTTGACACAGAGGATGTACTTCACAACAATAGTCTTATCCGACAGCTGCCAGAGGTTGCAAAAGATGCAGCTCTCCTTTATGGAGTTCTCACAAGGATGAAAGAAGACCCATCCAACACCGAGGTTAGTCCTTTCAAGCACCCTTTTTGATTTCATTTAGTTCTTTTAACATCGCTGTTTCATCCATCATCAGACACCGATGATAACCTCAAATTTTAATTTTCATTTGTCTTGCTAGCTTGCCTGATATTCTATTGTCTTTGAATTCCCAGTTTACTGTCAAGAAGGAACTTACATTTATACAACACTATTCAGGAATTTAAGACATTCCAAAGTATTTTACAACCAGTGACGTTTGTTTTGAAGTGGTTTTCAGCACGGCAGTATGACAGCGATCAGATTATCTGCTTTCTTAACCAGTACTGGTGAATGGTTTGCCCTGGATGAATGAGTCATTTACCTATGAAAATAAATATAAAACTCAGTAAAAATTGGGTCCAATGCTGTCCTTCATTACCAGACTTTTCAGATTAGAACAAGATAGCAAAGAATGGCTGCCTAATGTTGGAGGATTGTGTGTGGAACACAAAGTTAAATTTAATTTGTTTGCAGGTTTGGTTAACATTAGAAATAAGGTACAAGTTAAATAGTTTTAAGTGGGTTCAATTTAATGTTTCTGTGCCTGGAAGGTACAGTCTGATTCATGCTGGACAAAGGTGTTTGTATGTGTGGGGGTGAGTTCAGTTCCAATTGCGTTTCCGTTGTGTTTAAAGGGGGTGATGGCATGAAGAGTAAAAGAGTAAAAGCAGTAATTGTTTGGCAACTGAGGGCCTTGTAAGTCAGAAAAGTTTTAGCTAGATATATTGCAGTTAAAGAAAAGTACTAGAGAGCGAACACCTCTCAACTCTGCCAGGAGAAAGCTTGCCGGGAGCTGCAAGAAGGCATGCTTACCAAAGAATCAGTTACTGGCCAGTTAACAAGTGAATTGGGACAGAAAGAATGTCTTAAGACAACTGAGGTTAATGGAACAGAGACCAGGCTACTTTTCAGAAGAATTCACAGATGAGTAAACATAGCATTCTGAGTTAAAGAGACAAATGCAGTAACCATATTTAAACAGGGAAAGCAGAATTCAGAGGTAAATCAAAAGTTTGATGCCATTTTGATCGAATCTGGGAATTGAGAACTAAAACAATTGTGAACAGTTTATACAACATCAAGACAAGAAATCCTAAAGGGTCAAATTAAAATTTGGATACTGGATTCACTGTTAAACATGGAGTGGAAGCTTTATTAAGAGTCATTTGAAAAACCTGGACTGGTTGAGTGAATCCTGAGCAGAAATTCACAGACACCAACTTGGGTTAGGAACGTAATGGTTCCTACTCAACTAATTTATAGTCTTTGCTGTGTAAATTCCACTGCTATCTTTGTGTGACTTTTAATTGGCTCTCATTTGCCCCAGTGTGGTTGTGTCCAAGTTTCTAGGTCAGTTGGTTAGCAGAGCACCTCTGATTTTCTTTCACATTTAATATATTAACTCTTACATTCCCATTTATTGTATCATAACCCAATGTTTCATCTTAGTAAAGGTTCTGTTTCTTGTTATCGAAACTAATTAACCATCCTGTAACTCTGCTGTTCCATATTTCCCATTAGTAAAAGTTACAATCTTTGAGCCAGGGTTTCATTCTGGGATCTCCTTGTCCAGTTCGAACACCAAATTGAACTCTAACAATTCTATTTGTATTATTTATTGAGATAAATGTTGTAAATATATATCTCCTTATTCAGCTGAACCACAGTTTCAATCAGTGCCTATTTTATTGCTATAAATACTTTGTTCATTGGCTATAGTAATATTTTAGAGATCATTTTAAGCCCTGGGAAGATTAAAGTTTGGGGGTTTGAATTCTTTTTGATTTGATTTATTATTGTCACATGTATTGGCATATAGTGAAAAATATTGTTTCTTGCATGCTATACAGACAAAGCATACCATTCATAGAGAAGGAAACAAGTGAGTGCAGAATGTAATGTTACAGTCATACTAGGATATAGAGAAAGATCAACTTAGTAAAAGGTAGATTCATTCCAGGCAGCAGGGAAGAAGCAGTTCTTGAGTTGGCTGGTACGTGACCTCATACTTTTGTATCTTTTTCCTGATGGAAGAAGATGGAATACAGAATGTCCGGGATGCAGGGGGTCCTTTGCCAAGGCAGTGGGAAGTGTAGACAGTGCCAATGGAAGGGAGGCTGGTTTGTATGATGGATTGGGCTACATTCACAACTTTTTGTAGTTTCTTGCAGTCTTGGGAAGAAAGCTGTTATTCTTTCTTCTCAAGCTGTTATACAACCAGAAAGAATGCTTCCTAAGGTGCATCTGTAAAAGTTGATGAGAATCATAGCTGACATGCCAAATTTCCTTCGTCCTCTGAGAAAATAAGGCCTTGTTTGCAAAGCTGGTGTCAACGCAAGTGAACACAAAGCCATCAGACTAAGCAAAAATTAACCATTCACAAAGGTACTTTAGAGAAGGAAACTTGCAGTTCTTTACTCAGTCTGTTCTAGATTTGACTCCAAATCTTCTCCAAAATGGTTGACTTTTAATTGCTCTTTGAAATGACCTACCACTCCATTCAGTTACATTAATACGGCTTCAAACCACATAGGTCTCGACAGCTTATGAAGTTGTCCCTAACACCACAAAGATAATAAGTACTGGCATTCTGAATGATGGCCATTACAAGAGAAACAATTAAAATGAAGCTCGTGTGTTCACAGAGCGAACATGCTCATTTCTGTTAACTTTATGAGGGAGTTCACGGTTTCTCTCAGAAGTAAGACCACTCAAATTAGAGAGTCTGGCTCTGGCTCTGTTTGTTGGTGTTGGCTTGTGTTGTAAATTCAGCCGACATGGAGGTAGAGAGAACAGCATGCTGCACTGTGGTTAGTATATTGTGTTACGTGCAATGCTGACAATTACGCAGTGGTCTAAATATTGTCATGAGATCAGTGACAGCTGTGACTGCTGACTATTTGTAAGAGAACCATCTCTCGTATTGTTGCCCTTTTGTATGGGGGTGTTTGATTCTTCTCCACCAGTTCTTGGATTATGAGATCTAAAATGAGAGATTGACATGGAGAACTATAAAGAGAAGAACAGACTAACACTGGATCCAGGTTTAAGGGGTTCGGATCTTCATCTAATACACAATAATAGAAGCTGTTTCCTCCTTCACTCCATTGCTCATTGACCCACACAGACCTCAAACACTTTGCTTTTAAAATTCTCATCCTAGTGCCATCCCATTTTTCTCTTCTGTCAGTTCTTCCTTCAGGTTCAAGAACAGATTTGTAGTCTATCTATTCTGGCTTTTGCACATTAACTATTTCCTTTATCAGCTAGTTAACTCTGGAATTCCCTCCCTAAATCTCTCCACTGTGCTGTCCTTCTCCCTTTGAGATCCTTGCTCCTTAAAACCTATTGCTATTTGACAGTTACTTGATCACCTATCCAAATATCTCCTTTTCTGGTTTGGTGTCACTTTCTTTCTTTTATTATGTGCCTGTGAAGCACCTTTGGATGCTTTGAGCATTGGAGGTGCTATATAAATGCAAGTTGTTAAAATTTAGGTACAGAACCTCCTTCAGAACTGTGTTTACATCCAATATCTAAATATTCTTTCCTATCACTGACATCAATGGAACAACTTTATGGTTCCAGCAATTTTTTTCCCCCGGGTTTCTATTGTTATTTTAATCGGATTTAATATGCTTTATTTGTTGATTTGCTCTTAATTCTGATCACTTTAGCATCTCTCATCATGGGAATAATTGGTCTTTTACATTTATTTCTCTTTGTTTTTTAAAAGTTAACCAGCTATGCACTGTTTAGTCTGTTCCTATCACCAGTACTGAAAAAATTGTTTATGCAGGCATGCGCAGTCCAGCAAGACTTTAACATGCTGGTTGACACAATAAGCCAAGACTCTGAATTTTTAACCAAAGCACTAGCAAGGTAAAGCAATTGTACAAGGATCATGCTTGTGTTTATTAACTTTCACAGTTTGCTCTTTCTGGAGGAAAGCATATTATCTTATACAATAAGTTAGTGTTTTAGATTGCTGTTTTAAAATGGTCTATTTAACATCTGATATAATGGAATTAGTATGTATGCTTAGCATTACTGAATTAGCCTAGGAAGTCCAACTGCAAAGGAATGGTATTTTTGGTTATTTTGGGTTAAGCACAAAATAAAGCCATACTCCATGGCATACATACTCACGTCCCAATCAGGACAAAAGTTCTGCAGATCCTGCCACCTGTGTCACCCTTAATCGAGGTGACACGGTGGCATGGTGGTTAGCACTGCTGCCTCACAGTTCCAGGGACCAAGGTTCAGTTCCCGGCTTGGATCACTGTCTGTGTGGAATCTGCACATTCTCCGCGTGTCTGTGTGGGTTTCCTTAGGGTGCTCCAAATTCCCCACACAGTCCAAAAATGTGCAATTTGGGTGCATTGGTGCATAAACTGGAGGGATAAGATCTGGGTGTGGGATTTTTGTTGGTGCAGACTCCATGGGCCAAATACCTCCTTCTGCCCTGTAGGGTTTCTGTGATTTCTAAGTGCTGAGTTCTACCTGGGCAAGTCATTGTCTGTGACCAAGGGAACTTGCATTCAATAAGCCCCACAGGGAGATCAATTAGAGATTCCCCATGGAATTACCGCAGTTATGACCTACACTTCAATTATATTTCATACAGGAGCCAATATAGAGTTATGTGATTCCAATTGGTGCCATCTTGGAGTCCCCCATATGTTTTCTCTCTCTTGTCAAAGTAGTTACTAAGAGTAAATCACATGATGTGCTAGAATTCTGCATAAAATGATATTGGGTTTATATACTTTGATTATTTGACTAATGCCAATAACTCAATTATAACTACCAACTAATTGTAAATAATTATCAAAATTAAAATTTCCTACAGCGCATATTACCCCACTTATTGCAAAAAATGATGCACGATCTGGTTCTCATTAGCAGGGGGATGCATCTTAAAAATTAGCAAGAGTCTTCTTGGCAAGGTTTTGCTCCAGGTAACTGTTCTTAAGGTCAGACAGGAATGTTTTACCAAAATAATTGGCTTTACTCAAACTATAATGGATGCATTGTAGTTGGATTTCTACATGGAGGACTTTGGGTTTTAGTTTTCTCTTTGGTTGAATTTTGTTTGTCATAATTTATGAGAGTAGATTTGTTCTCCCGAAGATGTTGCTGTCTGACTTGGACATCAAGGATGGGCATAGATTTTTAATAATGATTGTCCATATTGTGTTAAAGTTTAGAGATGGATATGAAATCGCAGCTGCTTACTTTTGCACAGGATACAATCCAGAGGATTACAACGATGATGTGAGTGCATACAAGTCCTTTTTCCTTTCTGTTGACTCTCACTGACAAGCCAAGCTAATAGTTACAACTGTTTTCAGGTCAACTAACCCTGCACAGACCAGAGTTCAGATGCAGGACTTTCTTTGTTTATATAGGATTGATTGTCATGGAAATGTGACCAAATGTCTTGCCTGGCTTGTTCTTGCACATTGTGAAAGAACTGATCAAAGGGACCATCTAGTGACCAGAGCCTGCATCTGCATCATTTCAGTTAGTGAATGAACTGAAATTGAAATATTGACCCAACCATTTACAAAGGGTAAGCTCTCTGTTGCAATTGAAAAATGGTCTCTGTGATAAAATTACTGAGGCCAGTCTTTCATCACCAATTACTGTTTATTTACTGTGCTCTCGGAGTGTTTTTCTGCAGATACAGAGAACAGGTCGAGCCCCAAGTCTTTAGACTGCTGGCCTAAATGGAGCCAACTGGTTTTAAACTCCTCCCCCACTCCTTCCCTATTGGGCAAGTCTCCAATCGTCTAAAGCAGCGTTCCTATTCTATAAAGCTCATGGGGAAATCTATTGACAATCCCCCATAGCCATCATTGCATTTCTCTGCCCTCAAGTCCATCCTTGATGGCTACCTCAGCACTTAACTGGAGCAAGGATGGTCACCTCAGCACTTCACTGTACTGCAAGCTCACAGATAACCTTAAGATGCCCCACTTTTCCAGCTTCCATCCTAAACATGTTAAAGAAGCCATCCCCTATTGACAAGTCTTTCGTATACACAGGATCTGCTCAGATGAGGAGGATCGAAACAGACACCTCCAGATGCTGAAAGATGTCCTCATAAGAACAGGATATGGCCCTCGACTTATCAGTCAACAGTTCCAACTTGCTACAGCAAAAAACCACACCGACCTCCTCAGAAGATAAACACAGGACACGGTAGACAGAGTACCCTTTGTCGTCCAGTACTTCTCCAGAGCAGAGAAGTTACAACATCTTCTCCGGAACCTTCAACATGTCATTGATGAAGACAAACGTCTCGCCAAGGCCATCCCCACACCCCCACATCTTGCCTTCAAACAACCGCACAATCTCAAATAGACCACTGTCCACAGCAAACTACACAGCCTTCAGGAGAACAGTGACCACACAACAACACCACACAACCCTTCCACAGCAACCTCTGCAAGACACGCCAGATCATCGACATGGATGCCATCACCTCATGTGAAAACACCATCCACCAGATACACGGTACATACACTTGCAACTTGGCCAACATTGTTTAACTGAAACGCTGCAGGAAGGGATGTCCTGAGGCAGGGTACATTGGGGAGACTATGCAGATGCTACCACAATGGATGAATGAACACCGCTGGACAATCACCAAGCAAGAGTGTTTTCATCTTGTTGGGAAACACTTCAGCGGTCACGCGCATTCAGCCTCTGATCTTCGGGTAAGTGTTTTCCAAGGCGGTTTTCGTGACACATGTCGCTGAGCAGAGACTGATAGCCAAGTTCTGCACATGTGAGGACGGCCTCAGCTGGGATCTTGGGTTCATGTCACACTATCTGTAACCCCCCAAAACTTGCCTCAGCTCGCAAAATCTCACTAACTGTCCTGATGGAGGCAATACACATCTCTTTAACCGGTGCTTAAACCTCTTCCCACTCATATTTCTGCAACTTTAAAACTTGGTTATCTGTAAAGACTTGCATTCCAATCATTATTTTGCAAACTGAGTTTGTGTCTTTATATGCCCTGTTTGTGAACTGAAATACAGTAGGAGGTCTGACAACATCAATTTTAAATCCAACTGACTTATTTGATAGTACACTTGCTAGCTTTCGGCCTTTGTAGCCTTCGAACTGAAATCCCATTCACTTGACAAAGGAGAAGCAGCACTCTGAGGCTCATCTGACAACCCCTCTTGATCTGAGAGTACCTCCATTCAGTGTCCAAAGGAATGCGTACAAGGTGACCGTCCTTGCTCCAGTTAAGTGCTGAGGTGACCATCAAGGATGGACTTGAGGGCAGAGAAATGCAATGATGGCTATGGGGATTGTTAATAGATCTCCCCATGAGCTTTATGGAATAGGAACGCTGCTTTAGACGATTGGAGGCTTGCCCAATAGGGAAGGAGCCGTGGAGGGGTTTAAAACCAGCTGGCTTCTCAAACCTGTTGGACTTTAATCTGATGTTGTGAGACTTCTTACTGTGTTTACCCCAGTCCAATGCCGGTACCTCCACATCATTGCTCATCTGAGGCCATCCCTGAAGTTCCTCATGTGGACTGGGCCACTAATTTGGAACATTCTTTCAGTCCTGACAGAATCATAGTTCTTCTGGTTCTCCTGTTGGGACTTCACCCTTCCCATCAGGTTTGGCAAAAGTAAGCGTAAACTTGCATGAAGTTTCCAACTCATTGACAATTTCACTGGGATGATTCCTGTAGTTGTGTGACTGGTAGTCCTTTAGTTGAATAAAAATCATGCCAGTTTGGTCTCAAGGCATGATTCAGGTTTCTTCTTCATGTTGAGCTTAAAAGACTGCACCACTCAGCCAACCCTTTTGATGACAGGTATTGTCCTAATGTGTTTGATTCCATTGGGAAGCATGAAAGTCTGAAACTTGATGCTAGTAAAGGCTGCGCCTTAGTCAAAAACCAGAACTTCAGGTATCCAGTGCATGCAGAAACTGTGTTGTAGTTTCTGAATGGTAGTAAGGAAAGTGGTGGAACCAATGCAATGTATCTCCAACCAGAACTTCAGGTATCCAGTGTGTGCAGAAACTGTGTTGTAGTTTCTGAATGGTAGTAAGGAAAGTGGTGGAACCCAAGCAATGTATCTCCAACCATTTGGAATACGCCTCGACCAGAATTAAGAATGTGCATCTCAAAAAAGGCCCAGCATAATCTAAATGCATTCACATCCAGGGCCTATGAAGATACTCCCATGGATATAAGGATGCTGAGGGGAATCAGTTTTTGATTCTCTTGGCAGATTCAAAGAACAAGAGTTTCCAGCCATGCTTAGCTCAAGGCCAGAAAATCCTACCCAAGGTCAATGAACCTTTGCACTGTTCATGTTTCACCTGCTACGTTTCCTATGGTGGACGAGATGGGAAAATTCCAAGCACGGTGTCTAACCACATCAGTCAGGGTGTATTAGGTTAAAGCAATGGGATATTGCCTTGTTTTGTTTAAAAAGCCCCAGCAGCAGTTTATGGTCAGTTACTACCATGAAGCATCGTAGGTATATTGATGACATTTTTTAATGCCAAAGTCATCTGACAACCCCTCTTGGTTTCAGAGTACCTCCATTCAGTGTCCAAAAGGATGCATACACAATAGGATTCTTTGTTCTATCTCTCCAGACCAACGCCTGTAAGGGAAGGTATCGTGTGTGAAGGTGAGATCCTTTTTGGACTCTAAGTGGGCCAATAAATCAGAGGCCAAAAGTTGATTGTTTAATGCTGTTGAAAGCCTTCAGCTGTGGTGCCTCTCAAGACCACCTTGAGTATTTCCTTGGAGGGCTTACAAGTTGCATGGGTCATGTCCAAGTTCGAAATTATTTGCCCTCCCAATAACCTGGTGTACAGGTCTTCAATCTGGAACAACCTTTGGAACCTGGTTAGAAAGTGGATAAGATTCCCCAGCGGTTAGCCCTGCTGTGTTAGATTGTTAGAGCATTATGGAAGGTTTTCGTTCATAATTGTCTTTGAGCAAGTACCCCAATTCATTAAAGGTTTTGGAATAAGGGTCGCCCCATAAGTCAGACTTTTTATAACCGAGGCCATCAATAGGATCACTTTCTGCTTCTCATCCCTCTTAATACTGCTGGCAGAGTAATGGCCCATAAGTAATGCTCTGTATGTTGGGCCCACTCTTCTATGCATCGTAGGCTTCAAGTTTACCAAAAAGAGGCATTTTACTTGCCAGCAGATTACTTGTCTCAAATGTAAAGATGGTCTGGAGGGTAAAAAAAACTCACTTTACTCCTCATCACCAATATAATAATCTTACTGAGGCCAGCCTCCGTCACAATCACCCTTTATTTACAGTGCTTTCAGAGTACTATTCAGCCTTCACTCGCCTAATGGGGGAACATGTATTCTATAAGGCCCATGGGAGATCTATTGATAATACCCATGCTCATCATAACAGGCTCTAAATCGGAGCTTTGATATTGAGGGAAATCACACAATGAGTGGTAGAAATCTGGGATTGTCCCCCTCCTCAAAATTCAGTGGATGCTGGGGCCAGTTCGAGCTTTCTAAACTGAAATTGATAAGAAAAGCTGGAAACATTTAGAAGGTGGTGTGAAAATAGTTCATCTGGAGTACTACCTAAATTAAACAAAAAGGATTTGTTCAATGAGACACAGATTTGAATTAGTAAATCGGTAACTTTAGTGCTAACACCAGGAAGTTGTACTCCCTTGAAGAATGTAAGGAAATCTCAAAGGAATGTTCTACACTGAATGAAGGAAGCAAAATTTTTGAATTATTTAAGCAGCAATTAAGCAGATTCTAAGGGGAAAGAACAGTTATTTTGCATATATGAAATAATATGGACCAAATGGGCTATCTCATCCTTGAATGTACTGTGACCTTATGGAAAATTGGTCACCTTGTGCCAGAATCTGCCTTGTTTCAGGTGATGCAACAATGTTGAAGTTGAAACATTTACAGAAAAATGTGACGAGAAATTGTTTGTGAGAAATTGTATGTTTGTGAGCAAGTAGTAAATGTCTTACCTCACTTTATGATAATGTTGCACTATGTTGAAAGACAATCATTATACCCATTTAACTTTTCATTCCTTTTTTTCTCCAAATGCACGATTGTTGATTGAGTGTTCCAAAGCAATTAAATGTCCCAGATATTGCCATTCAACTTGTGGGAATCAAAAAAATACAACAAGAGCTTGCTTGCAGTGGAGTGTGGAGAAGTACTTAACTGACTGCCCAAAATCCACTGAACGAATCCGCACCACTTTTGTTGGTCTGCACAACATCCATGAGGTAAAGACAGATGCAATTTCCAACTGCAAAACTCTCCAAATAATTGCCCTCCTGGAGGGCAGGAAGAAAGTTTCTCACAAGTGGACACATGGATAGTAAATGGTGCAGCACATTTGGGGTTTGGTCTATACTTAACGAAAGTTAGTTTTGCAGTAAGAAGTTTGCTATACAAAATGTAGCCATGTGGAATTAAAGGTAAGGCAGGGAGAGAGTTAGTTAGGACAGCCTTCCTTCTCAACTTATTCCTGAGTTCAAAATGAGCAGGTTCAAAACTTTAATTGTCTCTGTCACTGGATTTTGAGTAAACTTTAGCCTTTTTTAGTCTTTTCCCCAACAATTAAAGTGATTGCTGTTCAAAACAAACAAGTACTGTGCTGTTCAGGTGATTTCCTTGTAAAAGCATTGTTGACCCCAGTCCAAAGATGAATCAATGATCTTTTTGTAAAAAAAATCCAAGTGCCCAAATAATGGAATATTTTTAAAATATTCAGTGCATGAAGAAACAAATGGAGGACTTTCTTTTGTGTATTAATAAGAGCTTTTCATCAATAGTTTACTTCAAACTGTAACACCGAAATATTCCTGTGAAATTCACAAGAAAACATAAGTGTTATCCTGAATGCTTAAAAGGGGGGTTACATTAATTTTGCATAGAGACTGGTGCATTCTTACAATACCAGTTAAGGCATTGATTAGCTGGCTTATGAACAGGAACAAGATCAGTTCCTTCAACTCTCAAGCCTACTCTACCATTTAATTAGATAATGGATTACCACCATCTTAGCTGTATTTGTTTGCATTGTTTTTATTTTACTCAGAATCCTCCTTGAACAAAAACTCATTAATCTCAGTCTTGGAATTTTCAATTGACCCTCAGCTTCAAGGACATTTTGGAAGAAGAGAGAGTTCCAGATTTCCACTGCCCTTTGGATAAGAAAATGCTTCCTGACATCACTTAATGGTTATATCCTTTGGTTTTGGCCTCTCCCCACTGCCAACCAATGTTAACAATTTCTCTAGAACAATTAAAGGATCTTATAGGGCATGTACCTCACTTATATCATTCCTTAATCATCTCATAAATCACAGAATTCCTACAATGATCCATCAAGTCTGCACTGGTTCTTGACAGAATATCTTACTCAGGATCTCTTCCTCACCTCCCCCACTCCCCAATCCCCATAATCCTATGCATTTACCATGGGTAATCCATCTAACCTAAGCATCTTGGAAAAGAAAGGGGGCTAAATTGCATGGCCACTCCCCCTAACCTTCACATCTTTGGACTATGGAAGGAAACCAGAGCACCTGGAAGAAAATCATGCAAACACAAAGAATGTGCAAACTTCCACACAGATAGTCACCCAAGGCTGAAATTGAATTCAGGTCCCTGGAGCTGTAAGGTAGCATTGCTAACCACTTCACTATGCTGCTCCCACCTCAACAGTTCATTCTTTATACAAAATGGAATGCACACTTGGTCTGTGCAGGCTAAGAAACAGTAATAAGTCTCACAATACCAGGTTAAAATCCAACAGATTTATTTGGTGGCATGAGCTTTCAGAATACTACCTATTCATCAGGTGATATTCCTATTGTCTGTGCGCTCTTGTAGTGAATACAGGAACAGGCACAATCATGATGTCCCTTAAGCTTTCTAACACAGTCTGGGCTCATTGTATCAGTTGTACTTGAGGAGATCCAAGGGCATCTCTGGACCAGAAACAAAAAAGGAATTGATTCTAATGGTAGAATTATTGGTAGGAAAAGGAGGAGCTAACATTCACGAATGCAGCTACTGGAAATCAGGTTGTGTGCCTAAAATCCAACTTCAACGTGAACAAGAGCTACAGGAGCAGAAGGAATGGAAGAGGGAGTTAGAGGATGAGGGAGAGGGGAAATATTGAGAAGCATGTTGGTTGAGTTGATACAGGGAGAGGGGAAATATTGAGAAGCATGTTGGTTGAGTTGATACACTGAGTGTGACAAACTGGATTTTCACACAATGACTGACTGAAGAAAATTAACCCATGAGAAAGCAAATGACCTTCCACCTCAAATGATTAGTAGTTTAACATGGATGTTCTTTATGTTGACAACGTACTAAGAGTGATGAGATAATAAAGAAAGCAATGGAAGATCCTGAAAGCTTTGTGCTGAAACCACAGAAGGAGGGAGGAGGTGTGATGATGGCGCACTCTGATTGTAAATTTATTCTTTTGTATTTGGATCCAAAGCTCATCTAAAAGTAAAGAATGTGTGGTCTGACTTTTCCACCATCGCCCTGTCAGTAGGAAGTGTCAGAAATAATTCATTACTTTTAAAGTGCCAAACACCAGTCGTGGCTCATTCATAGTGCACTAAGTCAGAAAATTGTGGGTTTAAATGCCACTTCTGGAATTAGAAAACAAAATCTAAACTCTAGTGCATTACTGAGGGAGTGCTCTCATACTGGCGGTGCTGTCTTTCAGTTGAGACATTAAACTAAAGTCAATCTGCCATGACCAGGTGAGAAAGATTCAGCTTCCTCAGTTGGTCATAACAAAGATTATTTTTTTCATGAAGATATGCCTTTTCCAGATCAGAATTTATTTAACTATTTCAGCTGTGAGTAATAGAAAATAATCAAGCAAGGTTTTCTTGAGTCAAAGAAAGAGCAAAAACACATACACCATTCATCAGATATAGAGAAAATTAGAGGCCAATAAATAAAGTTAATACATTAGAGTTGTGTCTTTTGTTGGCCTTGAGCATAAGTTGTTCAACATTTTGGTTGATTTAGGTTACTGATTTCTTGGATGCGCTCAGATATAAAATATATTACAATTATTACAAGATCTTGGTTGTGATAGATTTCTACTAAAGTTGTCTTCTGAACCAGTTAATACACTTGTTTTAAAAGACAGAGGGAGAAATCATAGTTTTACAGTCTGTTTCCTCTGCTGAGAACTTTCTTGACATTCCCTTTATCACTTGCAATCTCCTGGCAATGGCTGGCAGGGAGGCCTGAGATATTTACCCATCATGTACTTCCAGGGGCTTCTGGATGGGATTGCATGTGGCAACCATTGTTTTAATTAATATCCAACTCTTTGCATTTTCAATGGACAGGATTTTTCCACCCATCCCACCAGTAGGATTTTACAACCCTGCTAAAGACAGCCCCCAGCCTTGTGAGTGGATACAGACTTCAATCATATTTAACCAACCTGGATCCTGTCTATCACAAGATAAAGAATTCCCAATCACTGTACGTCAATGACATCATAAAATGGGTTCTCTACTTCCATATTCCCAACAAAATTGTGAGGGAAACATTTCTAAAAGGCACATGCTGGGCTTTAAAAGGCTTCTTTGAAATGGCATGAAGAAATGGAGGGGCAAAGATTGGGTGATTTATCTATTAGGCATGTCGTACGCGCATTGGTGGCATCTCTGTTTTGTTGCTTGTCACCTACTCTCTCAGCTCTCTGATCCTGCCCCGCCCTGAAAACCTGAGACTTACCTGTCTCCAGACACAGTTACAATTCTTCCTGTGCCTCCTTCCGCTCTCAACAGCAACCAGCACTGAATTTTGGTGCTGCCAGGATTGCTAGGGCTTTATGTCCTCTAAGGATTCCTATTAGTCCGTCCTCAATGTGTCATTGGTGCAGGGCAGACTTTTTGAAGTTGGTTCAAGTGGGAGTCTGCCCATTGAGTTAAAACCACTTTCAGCTGAGCATGGGATGCAGTGTTTAAACAAGTTACGTTCACTCCACCCTTGATCGGACCACAGTGACAGTACATCTGGAATGTTGTACACCGGCTTGCCAAGTCACCTTGGAAATGATGTGTGTAACCTACAACCTCTACCACTAAGAGGAACAAGAGCAACTGATGCAACATCCACCACTGCAAAGTCCTTGAGTGACCCTCAAAATTACTCACCTTGGAAAAATATTGCCATTCCTTTACTGTCACTGGGGAAAAATCCTGGAATTCCCTTATTAACAGCATGATGGGTGTACCTGAATCACAGGAACTGCAGCAGTTCAAGAAGTCAGCTCACCACCACCTTCTCAAGTGCAGTTAGGGATGGGCAATAAATACTGGCCTAGCCAGTGAGATCTGGATCATGTGACCAGATTGTGGATGAAGTGATCACGAGAACATGATGACACTGTTACATAAGAGGTCACAAGGCAAGAGTGTGGGAATTATCCCCCCAATCTCAGGCAAAGCACAAGTATTCTTTGTAACTGTTCAGCTTAGGAATAAACTATCTTTGTTGGAAATTCTTGGTGTCAGTGATTGATATCATTGTTACAACTTTCTACATGATGTCAGGAGTTGGCAGTATAGCACAAGGACTTCGCTACATCAATCCACTCATCTTTGATTAAAATATTGTGGATAGGTTTGAAAAGAGTGGCATATTTACAGCGATGTTGCACTTCCTGACAAGTCAAAGAGAATACAGGTTTATATTCTATTAAATCTTGTAGGTCCTGAGACCATCAAAAAATTTGAGTTGGTTGTTTCCCAGAGAGAGGATGGAAAAGAAGATCTCGAGATGATCCTGAAATAGTTTGCGAACATCTGTATCCAAGTAAAAAACCCAATCCTTGGTAGAAATGCATTCTATTCAATGAACCAAAGTGCAAATAAGTCAATACAATCTTACAGAGCCATCTTACAAATATTGGCAGAGAAATGTGCATTTGGAACTTTCACTGAAGACCCCATCAGGGATTGATTGCTTTATGGAAGATATAGCAATTTAGTCCACAAGCAGCTGCCAGCCAATTTAGTCCACAAGCAGCCATCAACCAACAATCTGAGAAATGAAGTAGAGATTTTAGGTGAATAACTAAGAATTTTAAGTACAAGCACCATCTTCCTTCAGTGGCAGCGGCCAGCAGGATCATCCAATTGGTGGCGTTTAAGAGGTTAGTGGATAAGTATATGGATGAGAAGGGAATGGTTTAGTTAGGAGGGGCATTGCTTTTTATTTTGGTCGGCACAACATCGAAGGCCGAAGGGCCTGTTCTGTGCTGTATTGTTCTATGTTCTAAGCCTAACACAGTGATAGGGTTAACCAGATTTCCTATGTGGATCATTTACTCAGATGATGATATAAGAAACAAGACAATGGCTATAGAACAAATGGCCATAGCCAAGAACAGTCTACTGCATTTTCTTAATGTGACAAATTATTTTACAAATTTCATCCCATGCTATTGTGAGGTCACAGACCTCTTAGTCAACTTCTCCATCAGCACATTGAATGGCAAGAGCATCATACAGTAATCTTCAACAGACTCAGCCCCATCGGTATCACAATACTTTGGCTTTTGAGCAGCCATACTTATATCAGCATATGCCTCCCAGCATGGACTGGTGCAGTCTCCAGAATGATAGACGAATAGCTTTTGCATCAAGGACCCTCACTTTCACAGAGACTCGATAGGTACAGATCAGAAAGGAACTCCTCACTCTAGTCTTCGCCTATCAGAAATTTCATGACTTTATATGTGTCGTTCTACAATTGTTGAAATAAATTACCATTCACTCATAACTATTTTATAAAGCCTCTTCATACTGTATCTGTAATGCATGATGCTAAATTTTTGCAATGTTACAATCTCAGTGTAACGGTGGCTCAGTGGTTAGCGCTGCTGCCTCACAGTGCCAGGGACCTGGGTTCGATTCTTAGCTTGGGTTATTGTCTGTGTGGAGTCTGCACATTCTCCCTGTGTCTGTGTGGTTTTCCCTGGGTGCTCTGGTTTCCTACCACAGTGCCAAGGACTTTCTGGCTCGGTGCATTTGTCATGCTAAATTTTCCCTCAGTGTACCCGAACAGGTGCCAGAGTGGGGGGAGTAGGGGATTTTCACAGTAACTTCATTGCAATGTTAATATAAGCCTACTTCTAACACTGATAAATAAACCTTTTGAATCTCAGCGTCGTCTGCAAATGTGACAAGGATCTCACTTGCCTGATGCCTTTCCAGAGTCTCTTACACACCAGAAATCAGGTGAATCCTGAGGAAGACATAATCATTATGGCAATAGACGTCATGTCTTCTCATTGAATTCAGGAACTCAAAAAGGGCTTACAGGCTGATGTCACATATAAGCAACTGCACAATAGCATCATGAGGGGCTGGCCAGAGGGCCAAGGGAGCTTCCCCATGAGGTCTGCATGTTCTTTGCCATCAGAAACGGACTGACCAACTGATCTATATCCTGCTGTAGCCCCTGATGTTCTTCATTGCTATCCGCAAATCCACCAACCTTTGTGTTGTCCACAAACTTACTAATCAATCCAGTTACATTTTCTTCCAAATCATTTATATACATTACAACAGCAAAGGTCCCAGCATTGACCTCTACGTGTCCCAGCCTCCAATCAGAAACACACCCTTCCACTGCTACCTGCTGTCTTCTTTGACTGAGCCAGCTTTGTATCCACCTTGCCAGCTCATCTCTGATCCCACGCGACTTCACTTCTGCACCAGTCTGCCATGAGGGTTTACCCTCTGTATAAAAAGACTTATCTGGCACAACTCCAATGAACCTTTCCTCCTGATCTTGAATTTGTGCTGCCTTGTCATTGTCATTTCTGCTCTTGGGAAAAAAAGCTTCCAACTGTTCACCCAATCTATACCTCTTGTAATGTTTATACTTCTATCAGGTCACCCATCAGACTCTGTCTTCCCAGGGGGAACAATTTCTGTTCATTCAATATCTCTTCATAACTAATACCATCCATACCAGTTGTGTGAAGGGAAGGTCATGTCGCACTAAATTGATCGAGTTTTTCGAGGAAGTGACAAAGATGACAGATGAGGAAAGGCATTGGATATTGTACACATGGACTTAAGCAAAACCATTGACAAGGTACCTCATGGTAAACTTGTAAGAACGGTAAAAGTTACACAAGATCAGAGAGGAGCGTGCTAGATGGATATAGAACTGGCTTGGCCATAGAAGACAGAGGGTAGTAGTAAAGGGTACAGATGGGCTAAAACTGTGCGGCCAGTGATCCATCATCCTATTGCACCCCACAGGTATTACATGCTACAACTTCACCAGGGGCACCCTGGGTTGGAAGCAACCAAATAAGGGCCAAGGAATCACTGTAATAGTCTTCCGTGTACAGAGACATTGAAAGGGAAATCTCCAGCTGTGTACCATGCAATGCACTCAAGCCACACCAAGCAAAGGAACTGTTGCATTTACATGATGCCCTGGACCTCCCATGGTCATCGACAGCAACTGACATCTCTGAGTGGAATGGAAAACAATACTAAGTCTTAGTTGATTCATATTCCAACTTGACTACCTGCCAAACATGATGAGTAAGACAGTAATCATCAAACTTAAAAGTCATTTGCCCCACACACACACACACACACACATCTATTCATCTATGCTGAATTTCACAACTTTGCACACAGATGGGACTTTGAGCATATCACAAGCACTGCTTATACCTACAATCCAACTGTTTGATAGAATGGACCGTTCATTCAGCCAAGCGTCTTCCCAAGAAATGTGCCTGAGATTGCATGTGTTGCAGTCTTCAAACTATGAAATCAACCACGTCAGCACAACTTTTTCCAGGAGCACCCAGGCCCACTGCCAAGGCTCTGCTCAGCCCAAACTTGAAACAAACATGAATGAGGCCCTCCTGCAATGCAGATTGAAAAGCAAAACACACTTGTGATTGATATGCCCATAAACTCAATCCTCTAACACCAGATCAAATAGTTAGAATTCAAACCGTAAATAGCCATGACCAGTGGGCGGCGGTTCACAGTAATGCTCCAAAACTGAACACTTACATGCCAGTCTCAGGTGGCGCCCACTATGAATGCAATCACCATTACCTTCTGCAATGATCAGAACCAACATCAACAGGTAACACAGCACTTCAGTCATCCAGCCTATGGCACAGCCCTCTGCAACACAGGTCATGCAGACCCCTACAGAAGCCAATGCAGCATATCCTACACTTGATGAGCATACAGATGAAACATACCATGTTTGCTAACTGTGAGGATACAGAAAAACTACAACAGCACCTACTGGCAAAATCACATGCTCAGGATGCCTAAGCTAGCTGAACACAAGATTCCAGGACTTAATTACCACTTAGTTTAGAACTAACTTTTGGAGTTCAGCATTTTTTCAAACAGATATTGGGGTGGGGTGGGAGGGAAGGGCGGGTGGTTGGAGGGCGGGGGGAGAGAGAAAGAGAGTAAAACAGTGAGCTATGCACCAGTTGCTCCTAATTCATGCCTCAGAGTATATATTTAAATAGTTAAGCATTGTCAGTTTAATTGCATGTCACACAATGGTCTGCACATAGTTTCCTATCATGCACACTGTTACATCTCATACCATTTAGTGCCCCAACTAAATGGGGAAGATTTAGACTGAGTGGTCATGCGAGAACGTGATGACGTGGCAACACAAGAAGTCATGTGGTGGGAGAGCAGGACTTATCCCTAGCATCTCAGGCAGAGCACAAGTATGGTATGTGGCTGTTGAGCTTAGGAGTAAACCACCTTTGTTGGAAGTCCTTGATGTTATCACTCAAGGAGCCCACAACATTCTACAAAAATAAAAATTTTATAGCAAGAATAAGAAGTGAATGTAAAATGTAAATGGCATTTTTCAATGTCATAAGTTGGGGAGATGTTGATCTATATTGGTGCTTATGTTAATAAAATCGAGTGGGCTGCCTAACCATGCTAACAAAATAATTAAAGAAGATTCAGTAAAGCTATGTGCATCTTATTATCTCCATGTTATTCTGATGTCACTTGTGTATTTTTGCAATGTGATTTGTTGATATTACAGTGATCAAAGCTAGAATTAGTAATGAGTTGTAAGTCACTGTACATTGTACCTGGGTTGAATTGTGGAGTGTGATGTACCATAGAACATAGAACATAGAACATTACAGCACAGAACAGGCCCTTCGGCCTTCGATGTTGTGCCGACCAAAATAAAAAGCAATGCCCCTCCAAACTAAACCATTCCCTTCTCTTCCATATACTTATCAACTAACCTCTTAAACGCCACCAAACTTGGCGCATCTACAACAGCTGCAGGCAGGGCATTCCACTCCCTAATCACTCTTTGAGTAAAGAACCTACCTCTGATATCCGTCCTATAACTCATACCCCTTAATTTAAAGCTGTGTCCCCTCGTGCTAGCTTTCTCCATCCTAGGAAAAAGGCTATCACTGTCCACCCTATCTAAACCTCTAATCATCTTATATGCTTCAATAAGATCCCCTCTTAGCCGCCTCCTTTCTAACGAAAACAACCTCAAATCCTTCAACCTCTCTTCATAGGACCTGCCCTCCATACCAGGCAACATCCTGGTAAACCTCCTCTGTACCCTCTCCAATGCCTCCACATCTTTCTTATAATGTGGGGACCAGAACTGCACACAATACTCCAAGTGCGGCCGCACTAGAGTTTTGTACAGTTGCAACATGATGCTGCGGCTCCTAAATTCAATCCCCCTACCAATAAAAGCTAAGACTCCATATGCCTTCTTAACAACTTTATCCACTTGACTGCCTACTTTCAGGGATCTATTGACACATACACCAAGATCCTTCTGTTCCTCAACACTATTAAGAGCCCTACCATTAGCCCTATACTCTACACATTTATTGTTCCTGCCAAAGTGCATTACCTCACACTTCCACATTAAACTCCATTTGCCACCTCTCGGCCCAGCTCTGCAACTTGTCCAAGTCTCTCTGCAAACTATAACACCCCTCTTCACTATCTACCACTCCACCGACTTTAGTGTCATCTGCAAATTTACTGATCCATCCATCAATACCCTCATCCAGATCATTTATAAAAATTACAAACAGCAGGGGCCCCAAAACAGACCCCTGAGGCACACCACTCGTCACCGAACTCCACGATGAATATCTCCCATCAACCACCACCCTCAGTCTTCTATCTGCCAGCCAATTCCTAATCCAATTAGCTAAATCACCCTCTAAATTAGCTAAATCACCCTCTAAATTACCAGTACTGATACATGTTTGTGGAGTTGGTGTTATTAGTCCAGATCTTGTGGTGGGTGACGAAATGGAGGTGTTTACAGTTGACAACAAATCTGCTGCTCCAACACTCTCAGTTCCAGCTCTCCCTATCTCCTGAGCTCTTCTCTGACATCAGCAAGGCTGGGCTAGGGAGTGGAGGAGGGATGGAGCTGAGGGTGGGGATGAGTGCAGCTGGGAGAGAGGATGGATAGAGCAGGAGGATTGGGGAGGTGTGGTGCTGAGAACTGGGTTTAACTGGGAATGTTGGAGGAGCAGGTTTATTCATATATGTATTGGTGTAAAGAAGTGTACTCTTAAGCAGGCTTAACATCCGGTAAGAGCTATCCTAAATTAATCAATGTCCTGTATTTTCAGGCAGCCCATTAGCATGTGAACCTCTTTCAGAAGAACTGCACCTTCCAGATTTGAAAATGGTCTCTCCAGAGTCTTCTCTGTCTGTAATCATTACTATTGAGATTGAACTCAGGATTTCAATTAGAACTCAATGGATTCATGAAATGTTATGTCTGTAAGACATGTTCCTGTACTATTACAGCTGATGTGTGTGTTCTCTGGTGGTTGAAGTAACCAGTTCAACAGTGAGTATGATAGGATGGCGTGATAACCCTACTGAAGACAACCATTGAGGGTGTATTTGTTACCGCAGTTTGAATTTAGCATTAAATGTAACCTCACACACTTAAGGTATTAGACAAGTTTACTGAAGTTCAATTTCTTTTTGTGTAAAAATGTGCCAATTACTGAGATTATCCTTGTTTCAGTGTATCTTAAAAGTGTGAACTAGAAAGTAAACATAACTTTAAAGCGGAAAATAAAGGGAGCATATAAAATACCGTGACAAGGACTTATGAAACTGACGTAAGTGTCAGTGATTAATTAATGGTTTTTGTTTGTGGGCTAAAGTATGTTCCTATCCATTTTAGGTGTTAAAATGTACATATTACTGTCTGTATTTGAAAAGAGATTTTTGAGGCTTCTGGTGTGTTTCTCGTGGCAGGTATCAGGGTGACAAATTACAGCAATAATATGTGCTTTTCTTTCAATAAAAACTTATTTTTGCCTGTCTGAGGTGCAGTGAAAAGAGGTAGAATCAATTACAGACCTTCCAGGTATTTAGCAAGCAGCTTAATATAAAACTCCCAATCAAGGAGTCATGTCTCTTAGTGGAACAGAAATGCTAAGCTGCTTTTTGAGGATTCTGTGAAAAGCACGTGTGGCGAGAGTTGTTTATTGGATTGCAGTGTGGTACTCACAAAATCCTTGGGGCCATACAGTACCCCATCTTTGAGCCAATTTTAGGAAGCGGTTGAGTGCGTTGGGAAGAAAAGTTTATCTGGTACTCTCCCATGGAGGAGTTAATATTATCACAAGAGATGTTGGGGGAGATGAGAAATAGAATGACTGATGATGAGACTGTATTTTGTGTGTCTTGTGAGCTTGTGTGTGATTTGTGCCCTTTTTTTGATTAACTCAGTCTTTGTGCTTCTATCTTGTAGAAAGTGTCGGAAATTAGTCATGAATGAAAGCGCTAGCTGCCTGCTTCGCACAAAGAGCACGGAGTTTGCAGATAGAGGAGTGTCTGCTGGCGTGGCAGTCCTGGATACACCCTATCTTATCTGAACCACAGATCTCATAAAGTTTATGTCCCAGCGTGTGTACAGTGTGCAGCATTAAAATTGCAAGGGTTCAACAGAAATTGTTTTCTTCTCTGCACCCCGCATAGGACTGAGTGCAGGTTTGCAGAGGAGTGGTCAAAGGCTCTCCTTGTGTGAACCCCACTGTGCCCCGCTGTCCCACGACTCCCCACATTAAACCTGCTGCTCCCCTCAAGGGAGTAAACTTGAAGCAAAGCAAGCTTGAGAGAAGCTGTGAAGATCTGAAGAGGCAGATGGAGGTTGGTGAGTCTTTACTAGAAGCAGGAATAGGCTATTCAGCCGTTTGAGCCTGTTCCACCATTCATTTTGATGATGGCTGATCATCGAATTCAACGTGCTAATCGCCACTTTCCCCCCACATCCCTTGATCCTTTAGCTCCAAGAGCTATATCTACTTTCTTCTTGAAATCAGACAACACTTTGGACTCAACTACATTTTGTAGTTGTGAATTCCACACATTCATCATCCTCTGGGTGAAGAAATTTCTTCTCACCTCAGTTCTAAAAGGTTTATCCTCAAACTATGACCCCCTAGTTCTGGATCCATCATCATTAAGAACATTCTGAATTTACTCTCTCTAACACCTGTTAGAAGTTTATAAGTTTCTATGAGACCTCCTCCTGTTCTTCTAAACTCCAGTGAATAAAATCCTAACCAACTTAAATTCTCTTCATAGGACAGACTTGCCATCCCAGAAATCAGCCTAATAAACCTTCACTGCCCTCCCCTGATAGCAAGGATGTTATCCTCAGATAAGGACATCAAAACTTCACACAATACTCCAGGTGGCCTTGACAATGTCCTGTACAATTGCAGTAAAACATCCATATCCCTATATTCAAATCCTTTTGCAATGAAGGCAAACGTATCATTTGTGCTGTACCTGTACACTTATTTTCAGCTCCTGAAGCACAAGGACATCAAGGTGTCACTGAGTGTCTACGTCTCTCAATTTACCTAATCAAGTAATAACCTGTCTTCCTATTTTTGCTACCAAAGTGGATAATCTCATGTTTATCTACATTATACTGTATCTGTCATGCATATGCCCACACATTCAGCCTGTCCAAATCACACCTAAACATATCTGCATCCTTCTCACAGCTCACCCTTTCACCCAACTTTGTATCATCTGCAAATTTGAATACAACACATTTCGTTCCCTCTCTCAAGTCATTAATACATAATGTGAACAGTTGTGGGTCCTAGCACAAATCCCTGTGGCACCTCATTAGTCACTGACTCCCTATCAGAAAAAGACCCATTTATGCCAACTCTTTGCTTCCTATCTGTTAACTAGCTTTCTATCCATCTCAAGGCATTACCTGCAATCCCATGTACTTTAACTTTATATAGTAGACTGTCATGTGAGACCTTATCAAAAGCCTTCTGAAAGTTTAAATAAACTACATCCACTGGTTTTCCTTGGTCTACTCTACCAGTACATCCTCAAAGAATTCTGATACATTTGTCAAGCATGATTCCTTTTTGTAAATCCATGCTGACTTTGTCTGATTATACCACTGCCTTCCAAATGCTGAGTGATGAAATCCTTGATAATAGCCTCCAGCAACTTCCCAGTATTGCCATTAGGCTCACTGGTCTATAGTTCCTTGTTTTCTCTCTGCCTTCCTTTTTTGAATAGTGGACTTACACTATCCTCCGATTTGTAGCAACCAGTCCAGAGTCCAAAGAATTTTGGGAGATAACCACCAATGGGATCTACTATTTCCAGGGCATTCCATTGTGGGCCTTTGGAGCAGTAGTGTTCAGCTTGACATGGTCAAAGATCATGTGCATGAAAGGTGAAGCTTGAGTGTACGTGCAGTTGAGGAGATTTAACCAATGGATGTCAAGGATGCTAAGGATAGGTGACTGTCTTTGGCTGTGCCACTGTGGCTGGCATATACAAATGTAAATTGGCTGCAATTGAAAAAAGCAAATGGCTCAGGAGCTTCAGGGACTTTTGAATAATACCTATTCACTATTGCACCAATAGAGAGCCTGGGTAACCAGGAACATGTGTTCTGACTGGTTCACAATCTCTGTGTACCAGAGACATGTGAACATTATCGAGTAACTGGACTTGAAGAAAACTGTAAAATCATATTGTTCCTGGAAAATTGTTAAGCAGATATCCTGACAAACTCTTGGTGAAAACAACGGAGGGAATTTTCCTTTTTCTTCTAAGTGCCGGCACAGGTGAGGTAAGAGGTGAGAAGCTTTCTGGCTTTTCCCACAATATTGTCCAGCACTTAGGTTTTTCAGACTCAGTCCCATACCATCACACTGATGGAATAGGGTCTGAAAAACCGGCAATGTCAGGTTTCCAGAGATCGGACACTTTTTAAAGGGCACCCTGAGGCCAGTTCAAATAAAAGAGGAACATCACCCATATAAGGTCCCCCTCTGCACATGAGGAATCCCCCTACATACACAGCCACCTTCCCACTCCCATCCAGGACTGCCTCCTCGGTGCCATGGCATCAGGTGGCAGTGTCAGGATGCCAGGGGATGTGCCATGGTGTCAGGTGGCAGTGCCAGGAGAGAAGTGCAGAGTACTGGGTCAATGCCAGGATGCTGACTGCAGTGCCAGGGAAAAATATCAGGGCATGATACCAGGTGCAGTGCCAAAGTACTGCTTTGGGCATGTTCTTTACCCCCAGGAAGCTGGACATACCCGTGCATTCCCTGGAGGGTTTACCTTATTGTAAATCTTACCGATAGGGAGATTCCAATGTGAGGGAGACCACTAATGGGTTGAAAGTGTACTTAAATATTGTTCCCGACCTTCCTAGGTGGAAAGCTCATCACATCAATGGCACAATCAGGGACAATCAGGCCACGAGATCTCACTGCTGAGAATCTCACTTATGATCTCGCTGGATTTTGCACCTACAGCGCTTTTGCCTTGCTTGCAAAATCCAAGCCAGTGTTTTTGCTGTGTACTCCACTCTTGGAAACTGTCCCCCTCCTCCCCTCACCCCAATGTAACATTGTTAATTCAGCCAATTGACCAAGAGTACAGAAACCAACCATCTGGTCAGTGGATTAAGTGACCCTCAACCAGGAGCTGAGATAAATGGCAAGGCTTCTGTGCCCTGCAAAAGGTCAGACTTGCCTATCTGAATTGCTGATCCAATGAGAACCTGGTACTGTAACCTCTCCATAGTTCGAGAAGGAAGTAAAAGGGGCAGCCTATCTATAACACCCACTGAGATGGGACTCAGAGGAAAAAGAGGCAGTTTGAATATTAAAGGGATATATGATTTAAGTACTAAAATAAAAACAAAGTACTGTGGACGCTGGAATCTGAGACAAAAACAGAAAATGCTGGAAAATCTCGGCAGGTCTGAGAGCCTCAATGGGGAGGAGATGGAGCCAGTGTTTCAATTCTAAATGACCTTCATCAGAACTATGATTTCAATACTGGGTTGTGGAGATATTTATGCAATGTCATGGAACTTGGCTTTGAGGGCCAATATTGTCAAGATCAATGTAAACATAGAACACAGAAAAACTACAGCACAAACAGGCCCTTTGGCCCACAAGTTGTGCCGAACCTGTCCCTACCTACAAGCTTACTTATAACCCTCTATCTTACTAAGTCCCATGTACTTATCCAAAAGTCTCTTAAAAGACCCTACCAAATCCACCTCCACCACCACTGCTGGCACTGATTCCACGCACCCATCACCCTCTGACATGTAATATATAAGACTTGATTGTCGAGATATTTCATATTACGAGCTTAATACCTGTGGATATCAAAAACATGTTAGAGCCTCCCCCAAATGGGTTAGTTAGGATTGGGAAAGCTAAACCTTTACTACATGATGTAACAATGGTATCTCTCGAGGTAATCTACAAAGTTTTGGATTTATTAATAATATTAGATTCAATATGCCACAGTCATCCTAATACCACTAAATGCACAGAAGTCCAAGTGTAGAGAATCATGATGATTATACTTACAGAATTGCTCCTGAATCATGGATACCAGATAAAAATAATATATTGGGCGATATCGGGGGAATTGTTTGGGAGTGCACACTCAGTAGTTAATCCAGTACCGCTGTTTGAACTGGCTTTTCTTCAAGGGATGCCATGGAAACCGAAAAGGGACTACACTATGGAACCCACAGAACTGAGTATGCAGACACTGTTTTAGACTCCTAAAAAATTTAATCGCATAACCAAAAGAATAATTAAGACCACTGAGGCCCAAGTCAAAGGACAGGTGTATGATAATCTTGCCAGAGATCTGATAAATGAGGTTAGGTCTGACATTGAAGATTTGAGATTTGGAACCATTCTTCGATATTTATTTGTCTCACCATACAAATTAAACTTTCTTAACATTCACCAAGGAACACGTGATTAGTGGTACCTCAACCAGGAGGTTATCCAGTGAAGAGGGCTGGGTTCACTGAACCAGGTCTAAAGGAAATGTGACTCATAAGGAAGTCAGGCATAAGTGGGCCAGAATACTGTTCAGAATCAGGTCTCTAAATAGTGTGCGCTTGTCAGACCCTTGGGCCAATAGGGAACACAGTAAGAAGTCTCACAATACCAGGTTAAAGTCCAACAGGTTTATTTGGTAGCACAAGCCACTAGCTTCCGGAGTGCTGCTTCTTCATCAGGTAAGTGTGCGTTCTGTTCACAAACAGGGCATGTACAGACACAAACTCAGTTTGTAAAATAATGGTTGGAATGCGAGTCTTTACAGGGGTAATCAAGTCTTAAAGGTACAGACAATGTGAGTGGAGAGAGGGTTAAGCACAGGTTAAAGAAATGTGTATTATCTTCAGCTAGGACAGTTAGTGAGATTTGGCAAGCTCAGACAAGTCATGGGAGTTACAGATAATATGACATGAACCCAAGATCCTGGTTGAGGCCATCCTCATTTGTGTGGAACTTGGCTATCAGTCTCTGCTCAGCAACTCTGGGTTGTCGTGTGTCATGAAGGCCACCTTGGAGAACACTTACCTGAAGATCAGAGGCTGAATGCCCGTGATTGCTGAAGTGTTCCCCAACAGAAAGAGAACACTCTTGCCTGGTGATTGTCAAGCGGTGTTCATTCATCCATTGTCATAGTGTCTGCTTGGTCTCCACAATGTATCAGGCCTCGGGACATCCTTTCCTGCAGCGCATCAGGTAGACAATGTTGGCCAAGTTGCAAGTGTATGCACCAGGATCACCTGGTGGATGATATTCGCACATGAGATGTTGGCATCCTTCTCGATGATCCAGCATGTCTTGCAGAGGCTGCAAGGTTGTGTGGTGTTGTAGTCATTGTTCTCCTGAAGACTGAGTATTTTGCTGCGGACCATGGTCTTTGAGGTTGTGCGGCTGTTTGAAAACAAGAAATGGGGGTGTGGGGATGGCCTTGGCGAGATGTTTGTCTTCATTAATGACATAGTGAATGCTCCAGAGAAGATGTTGTAGCTTCTCCGATCTGGGGTAGTATTGGACAAAGAAGGATACTCTGTCTGCCGTGTCCCATGTTTGTCTTCTAAGGAGGTTGGTGCAGTTATTCACTGTGACGCGGTGGAACTGTTGATTGGTGAGTTCAGTGCCACATTCTGTTCTTATGAGGGCATCTTTCAGCGTCTGGAGGTGTATGTTATGATCCTTCTCACCTGAGCTGATCTTGTGTATATGGAGGGCTTGTCCGTAGGCGATGATTTCTTTAATGTGTTTAGGGTGGAAGCTGGAGAAGTGAAGCATCATGAGGTTATTCATGGGCTTGCAGTACAGTGAAGTGCTGAGGTGACAGTCCTTGATGGAGATGTGTTCAAGAATACAACTGATTCCGGAGAGTAGTCTAGGGTGAGTCTGATGGTGGGGTGGAACTTGTTGATATCATCATATAATTGTTTCACTGATTGTTCACCATGAGTCCAAAGGAAGAAAATATCATCAATGCATTAGCATATAGCATCAGTTGAAGGTCCTGTGCAGTGAAGAGGTCTTGTTCGGACCTGTGCATGAAGATGTTGACAAATTGAGATGCAAATTTGGTCCCCATGACTGTTCCGTGTGTCTTGTTGAAGAACTGGGTGTTGAAGGTGAAGATATTGTGGTCCAGGAGTTGTAAAATTGTATGTGGAGATTGGCAGTTGTCGGCGTTGAGTATTGAGGCAATTGCAGCAATGCCATCGTCGTGGCGGATGCTGATATAGAGTGCTGAGACATCCACTGTGATGAGGAGTGCTTCTGGTTCAACTATTCCATGTGTGCTGAGTTTTTGTAGGAAGTCCGTAGTGTCGCGACAAAAAAAACTGTCTCTAGGGAACACCAGCAAGACAATTGTGTTATTTTACCATTGGAGGAGGCATTTTAAGCGATGCAGGTGGGCCCACAAAGTGGTGCATATCAGCCCCGAGACAGAGATAATCTCTGGAGGTTTACTTTGTAAAGATAGTCTCAATTTTGTGTGCAAATGACAGAGTCATTGATTGTTCCATTAGCCTGGAAAAACATTGGGATACTTGTTCGGTTCCTGGTGGGATGGCTTATTATACATTGACAAGACACCAGGGAATGTGATCCAACAGGCCATGTGAGAAATAATGAAAATCACTCATGAAAATGTCAGACGCTCCAAAGAACAGATCCATAAGGGACGTAAACAGGTGAAACTAGCCACCAGACTGCTACTAAATTGAAATGATCAGGAACATCCATGTGTGTCATGTATTTGTTCTAGAAACAGCAGGGAACTGCCTAACCAATTGGTGGGAAACAATCAGGTTGGGGGTGATCATAGTGACAGGGATAATGTTCCCATGGCTTCCTGTATAATAGGGGAAAAGTTAGAAGCTGAAAGTTATAACAAAATAGTTTAGGATACCGCTCAACATCTGGATGACTGGCCACCTAAAGGATTTGGACAAGTATTCTCAACATTGCATTGACCTATTTGGGTGGTCACCCAATGGCCAAAGGGAGAATCACATAAGCTGCTATGAGAACAGAAAGGACTTTATAAAAATCTTCACAGATAAGCACCATGACTTTCAGCCAGAAAGAAATCACTAAATCAGACATCTGGAACTGTAAGAAGGCAGTGATATCCATAGACATAAACTGGATACAAGTTATCAGTGATAACTTGTAACAATGATGAATTAGGTCAATTAAATAATTAGATCTTCATGCTGATTGGTTATTATAATTGAGCAAGCATGATGTGATTATGATTGGTTTAGTATCTGTACCTTATGAATGCCTTAATAAGTGAGTGGAAAGAGATAACTCTGATATCTTGATTAATATATGTAAATTACTTGCAATCAAATCTGAAATTATAATTGCTTGCATATTCCTGAATTCTGGGCTCTGGCTAGTTAGCGGCACTGACCAATGACTTTCCAAGGACTTCGCTATAGCTTACATTAAACAGCTCTTTAAGGGAACTCCGTGACTTGCTTTGGTTACTTGAAAGATAAATTTGTGATCAACTTTAAGGCTGACAATAAAGCCCGCATCGATGGTAGTCATGATGTGGAGATGCCAGTGTTGTACGGGGGTAAATACAGTAAGAAGTCTCACAATGCCAGGTTAAAGTCCAACAGGTTTGTTTGGTAGCAAACGCCACTAGCTTTCAGAGTGTTGCTCCTTCGTCAGGTGAGTAAAGTCCTAGCAGCTGACAAAGGAGCAGTGCTCCGAAAGCTGGTGGCGTTTGCTACCAAATAAACCTGTTGGACTTTAATTTGGTGTTGTCAGACTTCTTACTGAATAAAGCCCTCAACACGGGGCATGAAAGGACATAGATGGAATTGCAAAGTTTGGCAAAGGGGACAGAGGACACATAGGAAGTGAGCAGAAGGTTAGAGTTTGGCATAGGTGGCATGAGAAGACATGGGATGGGTGAAATTATAGAGCTTGATATTGGGAATGGTATAGGAAGGAGGGAATCAGATTCCTGGGGCATTGAGTCATCACTTTATAGGAAGGATGTGATTGCACTGGAGAGTGGATTCACCAAGAGGTTGCCTGGGCTGAAACATTTGAGCTATGAAGAGGCTGGATAGGCTTGGATTGTTTCTTTAGAGCAGAGAAAGCTGATGGGGCACCTAATTGAAATTTGTAACATTATGAAGGCTATGGCCAGGCTGGATAGAATGAAGCTGTTGTGCTTATTTGAAGGGCGAATAATGAAGAAGCATGATTTTAAAGTAAGAGGTAGGAGATTTAGAGTGGATTGAGGAAATATTTTTTCATCCAGAAGGTGATGGGAGTCTAGAATATGCTGCCTCGGAAGATAATAGAGCTGGAAAACCTGATAACCATTTAGAAAGTACGTGATGAGTACTTGAAATGTCTTAACATTCAAGGCTATGGGCCAAGAGGTGCAAAGTGGGATTAATGTAGATTCAGCGTAATTTTGTCAATGTAGCTTTGAAGCTCAAACACTGCAGGATCTTCAGTTTTGTAACACCTATGGACAGAAATACAGGCCACCTGTTTGCAGAGAAGGATATATTCAAAACAGCCAAACTTCTGAGAAGTAAATGTAATCTCGGACAGTTTCCAAAAACAGCCACACTGAAAACAGAAACTCCAACTCCTGAGAAAGGACAAAAGCACACTTGCTTCTCTCCACTTGAAGCTACTACTGAAAAATGAAACTAAAAACTGGACTTTGCTGTGAAGCATAGCTGTCCCTAACCAAATATCAACATGTCAATCATCCCAATTAAGCTGCACGTGAAATCCTAAGGAACCATTAAAACCACAAAACACTTCATTAGTCCATATTAAATCAACGTGATATCAATTGTACTGCCTCAGCAACAACAAAGGACACTGGCTACAGACAACACTGTGCAGACAAATTGCCTGCATTCAAAAGAACTGCAGAGTAACATGATTAAAGTACATTTCTTAAAGGCACGATACCATATGATAGAAGTTAAAAAGAATAAAACTATAATCAAAAATATGGCTTTACTAGATTCAGACCAGAATTGAGAATTTATAATGATCAAAAAGATTGAACAGAATGGAGTTCTTTTCTCTGGAAAAGATCAGACTGAGGAGTGACTTACTAAAAATTAATATTATGAAAGAACTTGGTAGGGTATAGGTAGCAGACATGTTTCCATGTGCAGATGAGATCAGAACTCATCACTAATACATCCAACACAGAATTCAGGAGAAACGTCTTCATCTGGAGAGTTGCTGGAATGTGGAACTATCGGAAGGAGTTGAGATGAATAGCATTGATGCATTCAACGAGAAACAGATGAAGGAGAATAAAATGACATATTGATGGCTTGAGGTGAAAACTGGTGTGAGAATGAGAGTTCCAACTCTTTGGACATGTTCCTGCAAACATCATTAAATGATTTCCTCCTTCTACCCAACCACTTTACATATTGTCCTATAATTGGTCGCCTGGTTTGTCCTTAGTCACAGTGCACTATAGCCAATCTGAACTCAAAAAGGCCTTTCGTTAGTCTGCTCGAATAAAAAAATGCTAGCTGTTCTCTATCCACAGATGCTATCAAACCTGCTGGGATTTTCAGCATTTTCTGTTTTTCCTTTGTTACATAACTCAATGGTTTTAGATTACCCACCAAACAACCTTTCAACCCCATCCCATATTTTCTGTCTAACAAATAGAAAAGAAAGTTTGAAGAATGTTTGTTTGTTTTTAAATTCTTAAAGCTGCTTATGATTTTTCCTTGAATACATTGCTCGTTTGTATCAGAGTCCTGAGGGTTAGCTTTTAATTCCTGGAGGCTCCAGGGTATTCCTGGAGGATTGGCGACACTAGCAAGGCTCAAGTGGAGCACAAACATGAGCATGTTTTTGTTGGCCCAAATGAACAGATGCATGAGAATGCAGAGGAGACCAAAACCAGTGGTATAGTTCTGCATATCATCAATACATTTGAGCATATAGATAAGCACGAGTGAAAAAGCAACAGAAGCCAATTCTAAGGAAGAGTCATACTCCACTTGTAATAATAACTCAGTCTGTCTCTCCAGAGGGCCTGCTGAATATTTTCAGCACTTTCTGTTCTTATTTCAGGTTTCCAGCAGCTGCAGTATTTTGCTCTTATACTTATTAAGTTATAGAAGCTGACGGTGTTAGAGGGTGAGAGTGGGAGAAGGCTTGTGTGGGGCATAAGCACCAGCATGGACCTTAAAGTGGACCAGGTGAGCTGAATTATCTGTTTCTGATGAAATTAATATACTAAATGAAATTATTTCATTTAGTATATTAGAATGTATTATCATATTAATTGCTGAAAAAAATCAGATGAACTGCAAAGCTTTATCTTGAACTCATCAGGACCAACTGCAAGACTACCAAAAGCAGAAAAACATAGAAATGTAGAAAAACTACAGTACAAACAGACCCTTTGGCCCACAAGTTGCATCTAACATGTCCCCACCTGCTAGGCATACCTATAACCCTCTATCTTACAAAATTCCATGTACTTATCCAAAAGAATTTTAAAAGACCTATCGAATCGACCTACACCACCACTGCTGGCAGCTGATTTCATGCACCCACCACTCTCTGAGTGAAAAACATACCCCTGACATCTCCTCTGTAACTACTCCCAAGCACTCTTAACCTGTGTCCTCCTGTGGCAGCCATTTCAGCCCCGGGAAAAAGCTTCTGAGAATCCACTCGATCAATACTTCTCATCATCTTATACACCTCTATCAGGTCACCCCTTAACGTTCGTCTCTCCAAGGAGAAAAAACTGAGCTCTCTCAACTTGCTCTCATAAGGCATGTTGCGCAATTCAGGCTACATCTTTGTAAATCGCCTCTGCACACTTGCTATGGCTTCCACATCCTTTCTATAATGATTTGACCAGAACTGAGCACAGTACTCCAAGTGGGATCTGACCAGGGTTTTATACAGTTGCAACATTATCTCCAACTCCTAAACTCAATTCCTTGATTGATGAGTGCCAGTACGTCATATGCCTTCTTAACCACAGCCTCTACCTGCAAAGCTGCTTTGAGCTTCCTGTGAACCCGGACTCCAAGATCCTTCTGATCTTCCACACTGCTAAGAGTCTTACCCTTAATATTATAATCTGAGGGGAAACAACAATTTACATTGCGATTGGTAAAGTATTGACCATACCCAGCCAGCCCATGCCTGCAAAGCACAAAATGTGGTATTCAACATTAGTTGTGAGTCAGTGATTGAACAACACTTGCTGAGCAATGCTGATTGTGCTTGTGCTAAAAATTATATTGAAAATCATTTTAACATTGTCAGTCAGGCTCACAGTATGGCTTACTTAATCTCACAAAAAGCCATATATATTAACACAGAGGGCCCTGTCCTTTGTCTACAGAAAGGACATGTCCGCTTATTTTGCCTTTTACAACTAAACAGAATCTTGTGGCGGACAGATGAGGTGGGGAGGTGATTCTTGAGGGTAGAGACTGCCATTCCCTGTTTCATTCCCATGGCAATGCCCTGATCAATCAGAATGAACCTTCCTGGTTTAAATTTTTAAAAAAGCTTGGCTGTTAACCATTCCTTGCTGCATTCTCTATAGCAATGTCTCAAGATCAACTTGTCAACCATCAGCACTCTTTTCATAGAATGATTACAGTGCAGAATGTAGCCATTTGGCCTACCGACTCTGCACCAACTCTCTCTCTCTGACATTATCTTATCCAAGTCATTTCCTCCGCCCCATCTCAGATTGTTGTTTCCCTTACTCAGTAATCATGTGAATTGTCCCAGTGACTGCAACATCTTCTTTCAGGCTTTGTCCTGCCAAACACTTTCAATAGTTATATTGAAACATTATCATTCAATTATACAGTTTATAAAAATGGAGCAATTATGGTTCTAGCTCTGGCAGAGGGTCATTCTGATTCGAAACGTTGGCTCTGTTCTCTCTCCACAGATGATGTCAGACTCGCTGAGATTTTCTATCTTTTTTTTAAACTCCATCCTTAAAGTTGCAAAGCTAATGCTCAAAGTGGACCAGGCAAACCCAAATCATTCCTTGCTTGCTCCAAAAAAAGAAATTCAAAAATCCAACTGAATCCAATTCAAGGTCTCCTGGAGAAAGACAAACAAGATCCAAGTTGACAAGATGAGGCACTGCAACCTATCTTGGAGCTTGACCTAATGCATGCTCTTTATTCAAAAGGCCGAAAAGTGGTAGTGAGTTGATTCTAGTCCACCTGTCAAAAAATGAATGGATTGGACAGGGCGAAAGGTTGGAGAGGAGGAGTGATGGTGAGATTTGGACTGAAAGGAAGTTTGTGGCGAGGGGAGGTTGGGCGGTAAGGGGAGATTTCAGGATGGAAGTAAGGGTAGTTTGGAGAAGAGATTTGGAATAAGGGGAAGGCTGGTGGTGAGGACAGGTTGGCAGTGACAGGAAGTTTTAGGTGAAGGTAGATTGGAGGTAAGAGTAGGTTGGAGGAAAGGTCTGGACTGAGGGGAAGGCTGGTGATGAGAAGAGATTTGAGGTGAGGAGAGGTTGATAGTGAGGTGAGGGGAGGTTTCAAGTTAATAGAGGACGTTGATAGCGAGAGGAGGTTTAAGGTGAGTAGCGGAAGCTGGTCCTCTTTTAAGATCAAACCAAATAAATACTCAAACTAAATTAGGACAAAGTAAAAGAGGCAGCTCCCCAGAAGGAAGGGAACAGCCCGAACAAAAACAAAAGTACAAAGGAAACTTAAGACACATCAAATTAAAATGTGATTTTTCAGGTCAAAAATGCACCCCATCCCCTGCGGTGCCCAATGAATGCGAAAAGCATCAACTGCGCCCACGGACATTGCATGCTCCCTCTCCAGGGACACCTGGCCGTGAGTATAGCCACAATAGAGGGGCAGATAGTCAGGATGGATGGCCCCCTCGATCGCCCGCTGCCTGGACCTATAAATGGTGGGTTTCACCAGGCCCAGCCGCAGGTTCACGAGAGGTTGCCATCCTGAAGGGAGGTTTCAGGTAAGTAGAAGAGATTGGTGGTGAGGGGAGGTTTCAGGTGAGGACAGGAGGTTGGTGGTGAGGGGTGTTTCAGATGAGTAGAGGAGGTTGGTGATGAGGGGGTGTTTCAGATGAGTAGAGGTGGTTGATGGTGAGGGGGTGTTTCAGGTGAGGGGAGATGGTTGGTAGTGAGGGGAAGTTTCAGGTGAGTAGAGCAGGATGGTAGTGAGGGGAGGTTTCAGGTGAATAGAGCAGGTTGGTGGTGAGGGGGTGTTTCAGATGAGTAGAGGTGGTTTGTAGTGAAGGGAGGTTTCAGGTGAGTAGAGGTGACTGCTGGTGAGGGAAAGTTTCAGGTGAGTGGAGAAGATTGGCGGTCAGGACCGAGCCGCTCTCACCCATTTAAAGGCGCGGTCTCCAACGGCCATCTACGGCGGCGTCATTGCCTCCGTTCTGATTGTCGCGCGCATCAGCCCATGGGCTGCGTCCTTGCTCTGATTGATGTGCAAGTCATCCTATCGGCTGCGCCTCCACTCTGATTGACGTGCAGATCAGCCAATGGGCAGCGTGTCCACCCCTTCCCTCGCGGGACAGTCGGTTTCCATGACGTCGGGTGGCCAATCGGGCGGCCCTGGGCCTCGGGTCACGTGAGCGGGCGCTGCAAGATGGCGGCGGCGGTAGTAGTGGCGGAGGGGAGTTTGCGGCTGTCCTTGTGAGGCGGGCCTGTGGTGCTCAGCCCAGCCAGCGGCGGGGATAGGAGGAGAAGGAGGGCCCCCCTGAACTTTTATACCCTCAGTAAGGATTTTGTTCTCCTTTGTAAGGCCGTCTATTGAAATGTTTATTTATTTATATGTGTGTATTGGTTTGAGAGGGGGTGGGGTTAGGCGGCGGCTGGATGGTCTGCTTTCCGGGGCTTTGTCGACGAATGGTGAGGCTGGGGATAGGGGGAAGGGAGGCAGTCTCCCCCTCCAATCCCCCCTCCAATCCTCCCCTCTCCCTGCTCTAACTACCCGTGTGTACCATCGTGTCTTACTTCCTGAGTTTAAATCGCCCAATAACTTGTGACAGGGCTGAGCTTCTATTATTTGAATCTAATTAAAACTAGATTGTGGATGGTCACAAATGAAAGTTTCAGGCTCGGAGAACTTTGCTGAGTCGTGCGCCCCCTCCCCCTATTCCTTGCTTCTTTTGGAAGGACTCTGTGATGTTAGTGCTGGGTTTGGTAGGACTTGATCCATATCGCATTCCCCCAGACGCGCCCCCGTGCATTTTATTGTGACAGTTTTACGCAGATAGTTGCTTCAGCAGTTTGTTGGAGAGGTTGGCTTCCAAAGTTCATTTGCTTTGGGGGCTTTGGACCATCATTTGTACTGTTTATTAGGATTGATCTTTTGAAATTTATGGGAGTGTGCTTTTACCTTGGATGGCGGTACTGATCCAAGATAAGTACCTTGTAATAGGAGCAGGATTTGACCCATTATGCCTGTTCCCCCATTTGGTAAGATCATGGCCTATCTAGTTGTGCCCTTATCTCCACTGCCATTTCCCTAAAAACCTTAGCTCTGCTATTGATTAAAAAGACTCACCCTCAGCCATGAATTATTCAATGACCCACCCTTGACTATTATCTGGATAAGAGTATTTCAAAGATTAGTGAACGTTAAGGGAAGAAAAAATTGTGTTCTCTCTTTTAAATGGAAGACCTCTTTTTTAAACTGCACCCTCCTCTGTTCTAGATTCCTCCACGAAAGGCAACATTTCCAGCATCCATCACAGCAGGCTCTCTAAAAATCTTACATGTTTCAATAAGATTGCTGTTAGTTCTAAATTCCAATGAATACAGGCCCACATGTGCAACTTTCATCTTAAGACAACTACTTCAGCCTAGGAATCAAACTAGTCAACCTGATCCATATCACTTCCAGTGCTAGTAGAATTCCTCAAGTACGGCCAAAACTGTCTATCGTACTCTCGGTGCTGTGTCACAGCTGTTGCAAGACTTGCCTACTTTTATATTCTAATTCCCTTCCAATGAAGTTGTACGTTAATGCCCTTTTTACTCCATTGTTCCTGTGAGATGCTGTGAAATTTTATAATTTTAAAAGCATGTTGCAGTGATGAACTGATTATCATACAGGTTTATTAACTTAATGCATATTTACAGTTTACTGGATACAAAATTGCCGTTGTTGCTGACCTTGCACAGCATGAATTCACATTGTACAAGGTTATTATTTCTGCTTCAGGCTAGTAGCTTGAGGTCAACATATGTTTATATATTAGCCTTACTTGTGCAATTTAGTATAGTAGGAAAGAGAAAACATATTTTCATAGCATCCCTCATGTCCTCAGGATAACCCAAAATTCTTCATAACCAAAGAGTGCCTTTTGAAATTTAACCACTGGTTTGCAGATAAATGTGGCAATGTGCAAGGTCCCATGAATAGCAAATGAGAGAAATAAGGTGGTTTGTTTTGATGGTGTCGTTTTGAGGGATCGCTGCTGACTAAGTCACTGGGAGAGTTCACAAACTGTTTTCAAAAAATGCCTTGGCATCTTTTATATGCAACTGATCATGTAAACAGGGCTATCAATTCATCCAAATTAATTTTATTGATACTGTTTTCCCACACTGACTATTTATCCTTTTTATTCTGGTTCCATTAGTTCTTGAATAATTATTCGCGAATGTAAGACTGTATTTTTTAATTCAGTTGTTGGATTGTTGAATCATGTGATGTTTAGCCCATCGTCTCCGGGTAGAAACCTGGAATTCTCAACTTTTATTGGATTACTGTGGAACATTAATTGTTAATAAGGCATCCAGATAGACAACGCTGCTATATTTACAAAATACCCTTTAATGTGTAGCGGGATAAATTGTGTTCTTTAGAGCAGCGTGTAATTTTGCTGATGTCCGTTGGCTATAATGTTTTGCCTGTTAACAAAAGATATCAGTATCTATGTGAAAATCAGGATCTGTGTGTGAATGTAAACAAAGTGCCCAAAAATTCTTGTGAAATTATGACCACAAAACTTTTTTAAAAGAACAAAAACATTGTAGCTATAATAGTTTAGTTTGATCTTTGTAATAGAAGGTGACATGTTTCTTCTACTGTTATCTGTCAAGAAGAAGATATTTGAATTTTACTTTATATGCATCTAGCAGATTGTGGTTCTCCCCAGTTGATGTTTATATTTGCAGCACTGTAACAGTTGTTTTGCTTCTGGAATTCATTAGTACACTTTTACATTGATAGGTTATTGACTTGATACAGTAGCATGCCAGGAATACCAATGGCTGCCTTACAATTGGCTTCTACCTTTCACCCTATCTGGTTTTGATGGGTCTAGACTGCATTGTGTTTCTGCTAACAAAGGTGTCAGGTCATAGCACACAAGCCTTCCTCCATGTTAAAAAGCGGGCCAAATTGGATGAGAAAAACTTTGGTTTTGTTTGGACTATGCAACATTGTGAGCAATATAAAGGGATTTGTCAGTTCTTCAAAACACATTGGATTCTAAAATATATCAGCTTAACTTTTAACAACAACGTTGACCTTTTGAGACATTCAGATTGCCACACACTCTGAATAAAGCTAAAATGATTCTACATTATCTGAATGGTGAGATAATGTAGCTTTCTTGAGAAAATAATGTCTGTCTTTATCTCTCTTCTAGTATCTATAGTATGTGTGGAACAAGTCAGAATTTCAATAATATCACAAAATACAAAATTAAAACCTGAAAGAGTTATGAATATTTTCTAATTACAACATATATTAAATCTTTAGAATACAGTTTGCTGTGTGTTATGTTTGTGTTATCTGGAGATGCAAATCTCTGGAGCATTCTGTTCTGTTTTGTCCTGGTGGCCAGCGATGAAAGTCAGCCTCTTAGCTCGTATCATGTGTTGTCATTATAGTTCTGTTGTGAATGTATGTGAAACCAGAATGCTGTTAGACAGCTATTATTTGGTAACATTTTGCTGTATTATAATTAAAATATAACTCTGTCATTGTTCTGGTGAATCCCCCATTACGCTCGCATTGATTTTAACATATTTCCTATTATGGGGTTTCCATAACTGCTGTACATAAATTTATCGTGATTCCTTTTGTGTTGTGCAGCAGTTAGAGAACTAGTCTTATCTATGGCTCTAAATTCATTTACAGTTTTAGTGAATTACGCATTTGAGCCCCAAGGTGGTTGTTGATGATCTTTAATGACTCTTGTAGTTCAGTCTTTTATTTTGCAATCTTCATCTCTTGGAACAGTTTGCAATTGCTGTTAAATTTTATTCTGGCTTCCTATTTCTGTGAGCAGTTGTCATGCAAAAGAGAAAAGTCATTGACTGTCATTCTGCATAGACTGACACTAATATTACCCTCTGCAATGCCTCAAACATTGGTGTTTGGAGTTCTGTGTGCAAGAGCTTATGTGGATGTTTGCGAAGGACAACCTTGTTGCTACGCTCCCCGCTGATTGTAGAGGCCCAGACATGAATAACATTACTAGAAGTAGTGCACCTGTGGGACTATACATAAGCTGAAAATGAACTCTTCTTTAGCAGGGTTGATGAGTGAAAGCATTAAAAAAAAGTAACTGATTGAGAACTAGTGCCTTAAGCTCAATTTCACATTGCAAATCATTCGTGCTCAACTGCAGGCTGCGGGCTTATGACAGAATCAGGGCAGAGATCTCACCCCACCACATACACACGTGACTGTACATAACCACAGTGACTTCTGTATGCATGATGTGAATTGTCGTATAGTTTTATAAGCAAAAGCTTTGTGCAACAAGTGACTGCAAGATCAAATTTTCAACACTTGAGGCTGAAAGAAAAGAGGGGGATCTGGCTGAATTGGAGTCCAACATGAGGCTGAAGCTCTCCAGTTTGGAACTAGACATCTTATTGTGGTCTCATCAAAAGCCGTGCTGTCCTTCTCATTGTTTCTGAGCCTTTGTATGAGGACAGACAAGGTATGTAGGTTGTTGCATAAGGTTAAATCTCATGGGATCCAGGATGAGGTAGCCAATTGGATAAAATATTGATTTGATGATTGAAACAACCCTCTGTCTTCTAACTGGAGGTTTGTGACCTGCGATTGGTGTACCTCAGGGATTGGTGCTTGTTCCACTGTTATTTGTCATTAATATAAATGATTTGGATGAGAATTTAAGAGGTATGGTTAATTTGCAGATGACACCAAGATTGGTATAGTGGACGGTCAAGAAAGTTATCTAGGATTGCAGTGGAGTCTTGATTAATTGGACCAATTCAATTAATGCATGGCAGAAGGAGTTTTATTTAGATAAATGCGAGATGATGCATTTTGATTGAGCGTACTCAGTTAATAGGACATTGGAGAGAGTTATAGAACACAGAAATCTAAGAGTGCAGGTTCGTATCTTCTTGAAATGGAGTCGCAGGTGGAAAGGGTGGTCAAGATATTTTGGCATGTTTGGTTTCATTGGTCAAAACATTGAATACAGGAGTCGTGACGCCTTGTTGAAGTTGTACAAGACTTTGGTAAGGCCATGTTGGAATACTGTGTACATTTCTGGTCACTATTATAGAAAGATTATTAAACTAGAAAGAGTGCGGAAAAGATTTACTGAGGTGCTACTGGACTTGATGTTTTGAGTTATAAAAAGATATGCTGAGAATTTTTTCTCTGGAGAGTAGGAGGCTTTGGGGTGATCTTAGAGGTCTATAAAATAATGAGGGACATAGACAAGATAGTCAACATCTTTTTCCAAAGGTCGGGCAGTCTAATACTAGGCGGGATAGATTTAAGGTGAGAAGAGAGGTAGAAGAGGATCCAGAGGAAAATTTTTTCTCATACACACTGGTGAGAGTCTGGAATGATCTGTCAGAGTTAGTAATAGAGGCAGTTTTGTCTTTTAAAAAGCGTTTGGACAATTACATGGATAAGATAGGTATAAGGGGATATGGGCCAAACACAGGCAATTGGGGCTAGCTTAGTAGTTAAAAACTGAGCAATATGGACAAGTTGGGCTGAAGGGTCTGTACCCATGCTGTAAACTCCTGACTATAAAGTTGGAGTAGGACCAGTTGGTTGTCTTGGTAGTTTTATCCCATTTTTGTGGACAAAAATGTTTTGAGTGCTGCTTCCTCAAGGAGCCATTTACATGCATTTGCCAAGGAGTCATGAACGTAGTTAATTTGTGGATTGTATCAAAATGATCATTTAATGTCATTTATATATTGAATGCAAGGTGTCATCAGTTGACACCTAGCATTGTTGGAACTTTGTAGCTATGAGTTTGGAGCCAAACCACACCACTTGTTCCTAGCCTTATCGTTTAATTTATTGGAAACATTAGTTCTGACTGGAGTTAACATGCAAATGGAGAATACTGCAAAATCTCACTAGATCTGACAGCATCGGTAGCAAGAGAGAACGAAGTTAATGTTTTGAGTCCTTTTGTCTCCAAAGCATATTTTTTAAACAGCAAAATGCTCTAACTTTTAGTGTTTAAACATTAGAAACCATTTGTCATGAACAAAATGAGGCATTTGAGCCTGTTTGCCATTCAGTAAGATCATGGCTGACCTAAATCCATTTACCTAGCTTTTCGCCACAGGCTCCAAGTTAGAGAGCGAGCTCTGGAGAGCAGATTTTTACATGAATAGGGGCTCAGGAGAACCTCTGGTAGTCAAAGGGCTGGAGAAGCCCTAAAGATCTGAAAAGGCATCTGAAGGTTGACTCTGTACTTCAAGCCTGTAAACCACTAGTGTTCTGTGCGGTAAGGCCAAAGAGCTGAAATTGTGTTTGTGTATTGGTGTTTGAGTGTACTCTGGAATCCAGGGAACATGAATCTTGGAAGGCAAGATTGAAACCCTGTAAAGTGGGCCATTGTTAAAGCCATCCAATTGGAGCAATTTTTGGAGAAAATAAGATCTCCTGAGATGAAGACAGGAAACCCTATTCGGAACGGAGTTTTACTGAGATTGGTTGGCAGGGTGGTGGTTGAGAAATCCTGGAATCCATTTTGATCATGTTCATTTATTGTGGTGTGTTTGATCACAGATCTTTTTAATTGATGTGCCTCATATTTACCCTGAAAGTATAAAATAAATATTGTATTTTATATTTCTTGTGTAGTAAAGTTTATTATTGTTTATCCAAAACTCCTGGAGTCTTACGACTTTCTTCAGTAAGCAAGTATCTTGAATCTCAAACTTGTCTGCTTTGAACAAGAAATTATCAGTCCTTGACTGGATTCTGCCAACAATTTGGGAATCTGGCCAAGGATCATAACTTTTAAATTCCAGGGAATCTAGCCCTAATCTACATAATCTCTCATAATAGGGTTAACTATTAAATTTGTGCTGTATCCCTCCAATATTGATGTGATGCAATTCCCAGAAACAGTCACGGTATTCTGGCAAAAGTCCAACCAGGGCGTTGTATACCTGTCCCATGATTTCTACCACTTGTATTGTAGCCTTGTAGATATAAAGGCCATAATTCAGTTGGTCTTTTTGATTCCTTTTTGTGTCTGTTCGTGACATTCTAATGGTCTGTAAACCTGAACTCAATTCTTTGTTGAATTGTACTGCCCTCCCATCTGAAGACTCGCAACAGATTAGTGGTAAATGTGGATCATTAGCAACACTGTAAAGCCAATGAGAGACATCTGGACCCCAAGTCTCCTCGAACTATTACTATGTCTGGCTTTATCCCATTTCAAACGTACTCTGTCCTATCCTTTTCAGGACCAAAATGGATGACCTCACATTTGCTTCGAAATCATTTGCCTCAATTTTGTCCTTTCTTTCAATCTATCAATTTAGTCCCTCTATAATTCACTTCTATCTGCAGCACTTACAATGCTATTTATCTTGATGTCATCAACATTTAGATATGTGATTTATATTCCATCATCTAAGCTATTAGATACAGTGAATAGTTGAGGCCTTAACAGGGATGTTTGTGGGACACCAGTGTCACATCCAACCAGTTAGAGAATCTGTGCATTAACCTACCCTTTGTCTTTTTCTGTTCAGCCAATTTCCTAACCAGGTCAATAATTTGCCTACAACTTAAGCTAATATTTATGAGGGATTTCATCAATTGTCTTGTGGAAGTTCATACAAATAATATCCAAAAACACTCCTGTCCACTTCAAGTATGACTTCAAAAAATTTCAAGCTGGTTAGTTTTTCATTATGTAACCTTTAGAATATTGTCTCGTCTGATCAGCTGAAAATTTTCAAAGTGTTTAGTCACCCTAACTCTTAATTATGGACTTTAGTAATTTCCTGGCAACAGATATGAAGCTAACTGGCCTCTAATTCCTCAGTTTCTCTGTGTTCACGTTCTTAAATAGTGGAGTGGCCTGCACTGTTTTCCAATACAAGGGAATGATTCATACATCAAGAGAACTTTAGAAATTTATAGTTTGAGCATTTGCACTGTTTGCCAGTTAAAATGCTGG
The DNA here is from genome assembly GCA_024679065.1 of Sphyrna mokarran. Classification (NCBI taxonomy): domain Eukaryota; kingdom Metazoa; phylum Chordata; class Chondrichthyes; order Carcharhiniformes; family Carcharhinidae; genus Sphyrna; species Sphyrna mokarran. The sequence goes on along the minus strand of JAGIQG010000016.1, from coordinate 65,952,827 downwards.
AAATCATCTGCATTTGGGAGTTAAGCACTTTTTAGTGCTATTATTGTCTTTGCTGTTATTTTGCTTGCATTAATTTTGAATCATTTAATGTTACCAAATTAAAAGTGGGTTAATTTTGAAAGATTATTAGGACCTGCATATTTCCATCTTTAATGTGCTGACACATGGATTTGGGCCTGTGTCTGCAGGAGTTTGCGCGTTCTCCCCGTGATTGCATGGGTTTCCTCCGGGTGCTCCGGTTTCCTCCCACATCCCAAAAATGTGCTCTTAGGCTGATTGGGTAACAAATTGTCCCTATATTGGTCCCTATATGGGAATCTTCAACAATAGGCATAGCCTAAAGTCAAGGATATGTCATTAAGACGTTAGGACGGCGGCGTGGGCTTGTTGGGCCGAAGGGCCTGTTTCCCGTGCTGTGTTGCTCTTTGTTCTTATACACGGGATGATCTTGTGGTGCACATTATTCAACTTGTATTTCTGTGACATCACAAATACAGCATCTAGCATGACTGGAATGAGATAGGAATTTCCAGAAGCGTAGTGGAGAGCATGCTCCTGTCCAGTCAACAGGAATGAAGTGGAAATGGTCGAGACTCCCCAGGCGTCTGAAACACCAACAACCTTTCCTGGTTATTCTATGCTGATGCTATTGGTAAAAGAAAACCACCAACACTTCTTCTTTCTCAGGAGGTTTAGGAAATTCGGTATGTCTGCTACTCACCAACTTTTACAGACGCATCATAGCTTGGTTTGGATTCTGCTCTGTCCAAGACCACAAAAACTACAAAAGGTTGTGAATCAGTCTCCCATTCATCGACTCTGTCTACACATCCGCTGCTTTGGAAAGGCAGCCAGCATAATTAACGTCCCCATGCATCCCAGACACAGTCTCTTCCACCTTCTTCTGTCGGAAAAAAGATACAAAAGTCTTAGGTCATCTACCAATCGACTCTTTTCTTTCCTTCTCTATGCAGAATATGCTTTGTATAGCATGTAAGAAACAATACCTTTTACTGTATACTAGTATATGTGTCAAATCAAAGTTGTTTAGATTTGTTTTATTTCTTTCATGTAAATTATTGATTGTGGACTTTTGGTGTCGAGTTGCATAAATAGCTGTGCTCCAAATTAATTTCACTTTGTCAGCTGTTTTTGTTTTCTATTGTACTGCTGTTTCCTTTTCCATAATATTGCTTGTCACTTCATCTCTGTATTTAAAATGTTGATCCTGTAAACTTTGTATTAAATATTTATGCATTTTTCCAAGTCCATTATTTTTCATCTGCAGCCAACAGGATCTTGACCTCTTCGTGAGAAAGTGGGCAGATTGTGCCATTGTATCTTGCCTCAGGAAACCCTCAAACCGCCGATTATAACTTTGTTCCTCTGATTTTTTTGTTCTCCTTACAGAAAAATGTAGATGCTTGTACCACTGCATTATACTCTTAAAATATTATACGTTTGATAAATGTGGACTCTTGATATGTTTCAGGTTCTACAATGTTACAAAATTAAAAATGCTGTTTTAAAGGTATATTGCCATCGTTCTTGTGTGATGCAAATGTAAAACCACTGAATATTTAAGAAAACAGTCACGTTGGTAAAATTGTACTTCTGTTGCAAAGGTGATATTGGCACAAGTTGTGTATGACTTTTGCCTATTAGCAAACGGAGGAATGTTAGTTCTGTTGTAAGTTATTTCATTGCCATGGCAATGTTTTTGGAATATACAAGATTTCTCTACAGTTGAGTTATTGAAAAATTGGTTGCTGGTTAGGTGCATTGGCCATGATAAATTCTCCTCAGTGTACCCGAACAGGCTTCGGAGGGTGGCAACTAAAGGATTTTCACAATAACTTCATTGCAGTGTTAATATAAGCCTAATTGTGACTTGAAAAATTGAAGTTTATTTATTACCTTTTTTAACATTGAAAACTTCGTTTTCGTATTTGGAAAAAACTCTTACCCAGAATATTTTGTCTCAGTACTGTTGTGTGGGATGTAGAGTGTAGCTGAAGTATATAAATTACTGTTGGTTTAAGGACAAGTCATCTTTCTGAAACCTGTAGCTATTGACTGTCTTGGAAAGAACAAAACAGCATGGAAAACAGGCCCTTCGGCCCAACAAGCCCGTTCCGCCACCCCGATGTTCCCACCTCTACCCGTGATCCCTGTCTATGTTTATAGATCAATGGATTAAAAACCAAATTTGAGACAATTTAGGGAGAATTTGTTTTGCCAATTAGCCTAAGAGCACATCTTTGGGATGTGGGAGGAAACCGGAGCACCCGGAGAAGACCCACGCAAGCATGGGGAGAATGCGCAAACTCCCACAGACACAGGCCCAAATCCATGTGTTACCAGATAAAACATGGTTGCTTTTAAAACTCATTCTGGAAAGCAAAAACTTGAAAACTAACAGTTCATAACATGACCTGGTCAATATTTATTCCTGAACTAACATTGCTAAAATGGATCCCTACTCATTATCATGCTGCTATTTATAGAATATCGCTGTGCAAATTGGCTACTAAGTTTCATACATTATAACAGAGATTCCATGACACAGCATTTCTTTGGCTCTCAAATACTTTGAGGAATCTTGAGATTGTTAAAAAGCACAATAATTTTTCATTTTAAAATTATCTTTTAAAATCAGATGTTGTTTTCTTATTTCAAAAACTTGTTTTCTTCCTCAGTTTTCTTATTCCCAAAGGGTATGACTCTTTTTTTTATTTCTACTTTTATGTGTGATGTTACGAAAGCTCTTTTTTTAAAACAAAGCTATTAAGTGTATTCAGCTGCCAAGGCTCTTAATTCTCTCCCTAAACCTCTTTTTTTAACCTCTTTTCATGAAAGCTCCTTTAAAACTACTCCTTTGACCAAGTCCAATTATTTCTATACAACTTTATCAAGTTTTACTTTATAACACTCCAGTAAACCATCTTGTGATGTTTTATTAAATGAAAAGCGCTATATGAATGCAAGTTATTGCTGATATGACTGTGGTATGTTTGTAATAGCTCTTAGTTTATGACTCACTTATTAAGAATCTGGGTTACAAGAAAAGTTGCAGACGTCAGAACTTTATAACCTTTTATTGACAACATGGAGCTTGGTTGCTGGCAGTGTGGCATTTATAGGAAATCAAAACTGCTTGGTAGTTTTGCTTTGACTCAAACTCAGAGTGAGTTTATTGAATTCAAATGTTGCAGACCTTCCCATATGTCAAGAAAAATCATGGTACAAGGTGGCAATTGTCAGATACGATTTGTTTGTTACAAGTTCTGTTTTTATTGAAGGATTTAGAAGTTTCAGGAAGGTGTCGAGTTGAATGAATAATGATACCTGATTTTTGTTCTACAATTTGCATTTGTGTAATGTTACTCTCAAGAGAATGGTCGTGAAGAGAAACAGAACCCAAGAGACCTATAGAGATTTATAAGGCATGGAGACTAATTGAAAAAAAATTAAAGCTGTTGAAGGAAGCAAAGTAGTTTTAGAATCGATGCAAGAATAAAGACGTTGTTGCTTTTAAAAAAAAGCCTCTTGATCAGAAAAGGTGGAGGCAAGTTGTTGGATGGAATCAGTGGAAAAAAGGATTGCCAAATTTTGCTGGTCCAAGTTGGATCAAGACTGCAAACCTTAAAGTAATCACTTGGAGGGCTGTGAAGTACAGCAAGGAAATAGGTGTCAATCAGTGATGATGTTCATTGTGGGAGAGAACCTGGTCTGAATGATTCTGATTTTGACTGGTGCTTGTGTGGATTGGAGAAGAGATTGATCAGAACATCCAAGAAGTTGCTTCTTAGCCTTGGATGCCTGGCTTAAGATTTTTGGCAACAAGAGAATGACGGGGTGGGATGCCTGTTTCAATCTGAACAGGCAGTCAACGAGACTAATGTTTGTAGGTGTTACTCTGAATCAAAGAATTCTTCCATTGTGTCAAAAGAACATTTAGCAATTCCATGATTTAATGTTGAGACTAAGTCATAAAATGCAATAACAGCTGTAGAATTGGTGGTAATGGTTGGTTTTCTGGATGGACAGTAGTATATAGATGATGAGGGTCTATAGATAAAAACATCAAATTTCACATTCCTCTGGCCTGTTATATATTACACTGAGACGACTAGGACTTGTTGCACACATAGACCATGGCGTGAAACGGTGCAAAAGTATGGAGTAGTTGATCCCTATTAAGAGGTCAAGATGGGGCAAAATGCTGCAAGCACAGACACAAACCTATTACAGCTGATTTTGATCAGGACAATTTTGTTACTATATCTGGGTGGTAATTGATTTGAGGAGACTACAAAGCGTTGGCAGTGGCAAACATGAATTTGATTATTCATTTGCTAAACGAAAGAGCAAGGTGACAACTTGATAAGCACAGCTCACGTGGGTTTTTGTGGAGATTGGAAAGATTGCTGAAAAAATGTCGATAAATTGATGTAAGCTAGCGTAAAGCTCGGAATAAGGGCACGGAGTTGAAATATCAGCACAATCATTGGCACTGCTGCCTTATAGCCCCAGGGATTGGAGTTTGAATCCAGTCTTGGGTGACTGCACAAACTCCACAGACATTCTCCCTGTGTGCGTGTGTGAACTTTTACCGGGTGCTCCGGTTTCGTCCCACAGTCTCAAAATATATAGGTTACGGAGATCGCGCAAGGTGGGTAAACGAGGGGGATAAATGTGTGGGGTTATGGGGATAGGGCAGGAGTTGGTTAGAGTTGTGCAATGCTGGGGCCAAATGGCTTCCTGCACAGTAGGAATTCTGTGCAGGGAAAATTAGGAATTAAAGGTGAAGTAGGGACTTGTTTTTAACAAACAGTAACAGGCGTGGGTTTTGGGCTGGCTATAATATAATAATCAGTGATAGGAGGATTTGGGTTTGGCATAGAAGTAAATCGATGCAAGGCTGTGGACAGTATTGAAAATAAAGATCTTGAGATTACTTGTGACAGTTCATATCCACAGTGCAGGTAGAGTTGAGGGAAGAAGATACTAAGTAGTTGGTTTGAAAGAAGAAGAAATTAGGACAGTTGTTGCCTTTCAGGATGATGCTGAAGAATGTGACTATGGAAATGGATCAGCTGCTTAATGTGCAAAGTTGTTACATATGGTAATTGCATTTCCCCACAATAGGCAGCTGTTTTGGATAAACAGGGACAGTGGAAGTAGTAGGGACCTCACTGCTCTGTTTGCAACTGATGAGAGATATACTGCAAGTTCCTGACATTGGATAAAAAAAGCAAGTTACTGTGGCTGCTGGAACCTGAAACCAAAAGGGGAAATGCTGAAAAATCTCAGCAGGTCTGGCAGCATCTGTAAGGAGAGAAAAGAGCTGATGTATTAAGTCCAGATGACCCATTGTCAAAGCTCAAATCTGCTTTGACAAAGAATCGCTTGGATTTGAAACATTAACTCTTTTTGATCCTTACAGATTGGAGATGCCGGCATTGGACTGGGATAACTTTAACCTGATGTTGTGAGACTTCTTTCTGTGCTTCAGATGCTGCCAGACTTGCTGAGATTTTCCAGCATTTCCTCTCTCAATTCCTGATGTCTGTTCTCAAAAAGTCTTGATGCACTGAATTAGGCAGATTTAAATGATAAGCAAATTCCTGGAGACTTGAAGCATACTGATTGACCAAGACCAGTATTTGTGGAGATGGTCGTGGCAATTAAGACTATTTTTAATAGCCTTGTGGCTGCTTTTGAGTTAAGTATACTGTTCTATTGGACTCTCATAGATACTGGACTCTTACAAATTGCTGCTGACAAATAAATGTTTATGTATAACTTGTTTTTTTTTGTTGTGATGCTAGTGTTTAATCTCTCTTATACAACTGATGCATGTGCTGTTTGGGAGTGTGGTTATTTTAAGTTCACTCTTGGGCATTATTCTCTAATTGGAAGCATGTTATCAGTTCTGTTTCAAAATTACTTTAATGCTGAAAGGTTGAAAAGAACTGCATGGTGTAACTTGCTGTATAATGTTTTGCTTTGCTAAAGGATGATTTCTGACCTCTACTCAATTTGCCTCATTGGCATAATCACGATTGGAAGCTCAGAGGTGAGGATTTGAAGCCTCTATTTGGCACATGGGCAAACCCAAGTATTTATGGTATAGCTGTACCCTCAGAACTAGGGATTTAATCAGACCTTGATCCTACTGTGCAGTAATTCTGCTAAGTAATTTTAGAAAAGTCATTTGCAGCTTCTGTTTGGCAAATAACTGCCCCACTAGCTTCACTCCCTGAGCAGAAATTCCTCGAGAAAAATGTTCCAGTAATTTTCAGATTCGTGATTCTATGCAGATAGAAAGATGGCTGGCAGATAGAAGACAGAGGATGGTGGTTGATGGGAGATGTTCATCGTGGAGTTCGGTGACAAGTGGTGTGCCTCAGGGGTCTGTTTTGGGGCCCCTGCTGTTTGTAATTTTTATAAATGATCTGGATGAGGGTATTGAGGGATGGATCAGTAAATTTGCAGATGACACTAAAGTCGGTGGAGTGGTAGATAGTGAAGAGGGGTGTTATAGTTTACAGAGTGACTTGGACAAGTTGCAGAGCTGGGCCGAGAGGTGGCAAATGGAGTTTAATGTGGAAAAGTGTGAGGTAATGCACTTTGGCAGGAACAATAAATGTGTAGAGTATAGGGCTAATGGTAGGGCTCTTAATAGTGTTGAGGAACAGAAGGATCTTGGTGTATGTGTCAATAGATCCCTGAAAGTAGGCAGTCAAGTGGATAAAGTTGTTAAGAAGGCATATGGAGTCTTAGCTTTTATTGGTAGGGGGATTGAATTTAGGAGCCGCAGCATCATGTTGCAACTGTACAAAACTCTAGTGCGGCCGCACTTGGAGTATTGTGTGCAGTTCTGGTCCCCACATTATAAGAAAGATGTGGAGGCATTGGAGAGGGTACAGAGGAGGTTTACCAGGATGTTGCCTGGTATGGAGGGCAGGTCCTATGAAGAGAGGTTGAAGGATTTGAGGTTGTTTTCGTTAGAAAGGAGGCGGCTAAGAGGGGATCTTATTGAAGCATATAAGATGATTAGAGGTTTAGATAGGGTGGACAGTGATAGCCTTTTTCCTAGGATGGAGAAAGCTAGCACGAGGGGACACAGCTTTAAATTAAGGGGTATGAGTTATAGGACGGATATCAGAGGTAGGTTCTTTACTCAAAGAGTGATTAGGGAGTGGAATGCCCTGCCTGCAGCTGTTGTAGATGCGCCAAGTTTGGTGGCGTTTAAGAGGTTAATTGATAAGTATATGGAAGAGAAGGGAATGGTTTAGTTTGGAGGGGCATTGCTTTTTATTTTGGTCGGCACAGCATCGAAGGCCGAAGAGCCTGTTCTGTGCTGTAATGTTCTATGTAGTATTGAGGATGCAGCTGAAAATTTTACTGCTTATTTAATTGTTTCTTCCAGATCTCTCTGGAAGTTACCCAGCACTTAAGTTTGATATTTGTGCAGGAATTCTGTTGTAATTTGAGTCAGATTGCATAATTGAGATTCCTGGTGAATGATGATGGGTAAACACAGTTTTGTTACTTAGTTGCAAGGTCATGATGCTCACAACACAAAATAATTATTTGCAATTAATAAAACCTTGGATTCCTGTGATTCTTCCTCGTTTCATTGTTCTGAAAGCACTTATAAAAATCAATTTGGATGTGGGCTTCAGTGGCTAGATTCAGTGGCTTCATTGCCCATCCCTTGTTACTCTTGAAGGTGATGATGAGCTATTGTCTTGAACCGCTGCAGTCTGAGGTGTAGGTACACTCACAGTGCAGTTAGGGAGGAACTTCCAGCATTTTAATAGTGAAAGTCAGGGAAAGAGAACTTGCAGGTTGTGGTGTGCGCGATGCCACCACCACCGCAAGTTTTCTGTACTACATGTTGTAAGTGGTAAACGTGATGGTTGCTGTTAGTTTGTGATGATGGGATTGAATGTTTTTTGTGGTGGGGATAGCAGTCAAGCAGACTGCTTTTACTCATGTGGTGTCAAACTATTTTATTGCATTTTTAAATTCCAACATCTGCTGTGGTGGGATTCAAAACTGGGTCTCCAGAGTATTACCCTGGGTCTCTGGATCACTAGTCAAATGACTGTTACTTAGAAAAAGAGGTATATCATGGATTACCCAGTTGTCTGCCTTTTAATCTAATGTCTGTCTATACAGTAGCTATTGGCAAGCTTATTTGACTGCCTGATGCTCACCCAGAGGTGGTTGAAAGTTGGAACCTCAGCCAGTTATTTTCTTGCTCAGGCTTTGGGGCATGGAAACTCTTTATACCAGTTCTGTCGCCATGAAAACTGAAGTTAGCTATTCAACACAGACGTTTGATCAAAGTGATGACCCTGCTGGTCTATAACTACTGAATTTACCCATTGAGACACCAAGACTCCAGTTTTCATTTTGAATTGCAAATGAATGGTTGCATTTTAGTTCTATAGTAAATTGCAGTAGACCCTCTTTTTGGGAGAAATGATAAAGCAGAGTGACTGAGGAGGATTGTGGTTATAATGCAGAACCACGTCTATGAGTTCTTAAATGGTCAGTTTTCCTTTCTTAGTGTACTTTGGCACAACAGTGCACATAAATTCTGGAACATGTATATTAAAAAAAATACATTCCATTCTCCAACTCTTCCATATATAAACAGACAATCGAAGAGCTTAAGTCTTGGTACTTTGTAGGAAACACGCTTTTTTTTCTTGTATGAGGAGCAAAAGTAATGCCAACAGCAGGTGTTTTACAGGATGCCATTGATTCTGCTGAATAACACAGCAGAACTTTGTCCGATAATCAGAGTGAGGTTATAAATGGAGCAAAACTCCAGGGTGTGACAGTTACACTTATTATATATTGCTATAACCATATGTTTCCTCTGATCCTTCATCAGAGCAGGCTGTCTGATGCAGAGTCATCTAGACTCTCGACATTGGCAAAAGTGAGAAACAGTTTACTAAGTTGCAAGAGTAGGACAAGGAGACAAGTAATAGGTAAATTTAAAACTGAATTTGGGAATTGTATAGAATACTGAGTTAACATGTGGTGTAGGCTTCATAGTAGAGCACTACAAGTGAAAACCTTGGAATCATTTAAATAATTAGATGGTGCAACTTTGTTATTTCTAGATGAATGAACTAAGATGGGACAAATGACCAGCCTTGTCTATAGTGTAACGTTGTATTTGTGAATATCCAACTTTAATGCAAAGCAGTGCAGTGCCAGGTGGAATGAAGAATGAACAATTTAAAGAACACACAAATTCATCACATTTTAGAGCCTTTAGAATCTTTAACTGCAGAAGGAGGCAATACAGCCAATTGAAACTGCACCGACAAGAATCTCATCCAGGCCTTATCTCTATAACCCCATGTTTTACCCTGCTAATGCTCCTGACACTAATGGGCAATTTAGCATGGCCGATCAACCTAGCTTGCACGTCTTAGTGTGGGAGGAAACTGAAGAACCTGGAGAAAATTCACATAGACACAGGGAGAAATGCAAACTTCTCACAGACAGTGACCTGGGTTCCTGTTGCTCAACAGTCACCAAAATTGATGACTGTTGAGCATCAATGCTCTTGGCTGCTGAACTGTCTCTCAACAGGGAAGGAGTGTTCCCTCACTGTCAAGAGACATTTCTGCAGCCAAGGGTATTCTGCCTCTGATCTTTGGGTAAGCGTTCTCCAAGGCAGTCTTCAAGACACACACCAACGCAGAGTTGCCAAACAGAAATTGATAGCTAAGTTCCGCGTACATGAAGGCACCTCAACAGACATTTCACGTTCATGTCACACTACGTGTAAACATTTGGCCTGAACTTCCAAAATCTTACTAACTGTCCTAGCTTGAGATCATTCACATTTCTTCAACCTGTGCTTAATCCTCTCTCCACTCAGATTGTTTGCACATGTAAAGATTTGTTAAAGACTTAAGATTCACATTCCAACCATTATCTTGCAGCTCAGCCTTGTCTATATATGCCCTGTTTATGAACCCAATCTCTACTCACCTGATGAAGGGGCAGCGCTCTGAAAGCTCATAATACTAAATAAACCTGCTGGATTTTAACCTGGTGTTGAGACTTCTTGCTATGAGGCAGCAGTGCTAACCATTGTTCCATGCTGCCCCTGAAGAATGCTAGAACCTTCATTGCCAGCATCTATTAAGAATATGTAAATGGATATACCACTACAGGTGTTTGCAAATCATAAAAATCGTACATGGTATTTTTCTAGCAACCGTGATTCAGCTTCAAAATGAAAATTCTATTTTTTATTCTGGACCCTGAGGGCAAACGCCATGCTGGTATTTACTAAGTCTTTACTGAAATGTTCCCTTTAATATAGGTCATTCATTTTAGTCACTCATTTATGGAAACCACTGCGCTCTGCTGTTTACATCTAAAGCAAAGCCTTTTCTCCAGACAGAAAATCTTCAGTATTGCGCATTAGGTTAATCTAAGACGGAATGGAAAGAGAATTGTACTGTATCAGGCAGTATGTTACAGTAATGAAGCTGAGACTAAGAAGCTATCAATTAAAACAGAATGTAGTTTATTTGCATTTTCTGATCATTATCCTGGCTCACTTTGGTTAGTAGATATTATGGATCCTGATGTATAAACCAACTCCATTTTTTTTAGGCATCAGATCTGTTGTGTATTAGCCTACATTCGGCATGCAAATTAAATACTTGCATCAGGAGTGGTCTCATGTGTCACTTGCCTTACAGGTCAGTATGGGATCATAAAGACAATGCTAGCCATGTTGTAAAGATCATGAATAGGAGTTAAAGACATGTCCATATTACTGACTGCATTGGCAAATGATGAAAAGAGGGCCCTCTGCCAAAAGAATTGGTTATATTTACAAGCTGAAAATGATCATGTTTGCTAACTCATCAATTAACTCTATGTTGCAGCAAGAGAATTTGGTGTTAGGGAGAAACTGATATAAGAATGGGAAAATGAGGCATCAGCCAAGAAGAAGATGTCCAATACCAAGTGTGTTATGAAAACAGGGATGAGCTTACTGGCCTGATCTTGAGAAGTATGCATTGGAATGATCCTCAAAACCGTCAGAATGGTTACATCACTAGAAATGCTTTGTGTATATGAAGATTTAATTGTGCCAAATAAACTGAGTCCAGCAAAGATTTCAGAGCCACAGCAAGTTGATTTGCCATTTTATGGAATGAAAATGTCTAATGTGGTATGTTAGAGAACTTCAAAATACTCTGGGATTTAAAACACGAATAAAGAATATTAGAACAGAATGGATTAACTTGGGATAAGAATAACAGACTGCCTTATGTATGTTTTGCAGAGGTACTGTCTGTGTATATATAACGACAAAATTTAAACATGCGTTTTTGAAAGTGTGTTATTGAACAGGCATATACCTTATCTAATCGCACAGGGCATCATATAGTTTGGTGGCGGGGGTTGGGACTCAAAACAGTAAGGATGCAGAAGAGAAGGTTGAGGACAGCAGGGAAGTTAGCACATTAAATAGCAGTGTCAGTATTTTAGTACTAGGCAAGTCAGGCAAAAGCAGAGTAAGTAGTCTCACAACACCAGTTGGAGTCTAACAAGTTTATTTGGTAGCCTGAACTTTTTGGAGCATCAAGTGAAGGGGCAATGCTCTGAAAGCTCATGGTACCAAATAAACCTGTTGGACGTTAACTGGTGTTGTGAGATGACTAACTGTGCCTACCCCAGTCCAACACTGGTAACTCCACATCAAGGCAAAAGCAGGGCAGAGAGCAAGGGAAGTCATTAATTATTTCGAAGTGAGAGGTTTGATGGTAAGGCAGGTAAACTTGGCATGGATGGCTGCGATGGGTCTCTGATAGTATAGCTATTACTGAAACGTGGTTAAGGGAAGGACAACACTGACAGCTCAATGTTCCATGGTACAGAGGCTATAGGAAAGATAGTACAGGAGGTAAGAGAGGAAAGGGAGTTGCATTTTTGATTAGGGAAAATATCTCAGCAGTACTGAGGGGGGGATATTTCTGGAGGTTTGCCCACTGAGTCTATATGGGTAGAACTAAGAAGAGGGAAATCATTTTGATATGATTATATTATGGGACCCCAAATAGTCAGTGGGGATTTGAGTAAATATGTAAGGAGATTACAGGTAGGCCCAAGAAAAATAGACCAGCAATTGAATTAATTTTCCCAACGTTGACTGGGACAACCATAGTATTAAGGGGGCTTGGATGGAGAAAGACTTGAAAGAAAGACAGGAGGAATTTCTCATTCGGTATGTGGATGGCCTGACTAGAGAGAGGACCAAAATTTGACTTCCTTTTGGAAAATAAGGAAGTGCAGGTGACAGAAGTATTAGTAAGAGATCACTCGGACCAATGACCATACTTCTATTCATTTTCAGATAGCTATGGAAAACGATAGGTCTGGCCAAAATGTTAAAACTCTGAACTGGGGAAAGGCCAATTTTGATGGTATTACATAGAAACTTTAAAAAGTTGATTGGGAGGCTCTGGCAAGCAATGGGACGGCTGGTAAGTGGGAAGCTTTCAAAAGTGTGTAAACTAGAATTCAGAGTAAGCACACTCCCCTTAGATTGAAGGGCAAGGCTGGTAGAAGTAGGGAACCTTAGATGACTTGAGATATTGATGTCCTAGTCAAGACGGAGGCACATGACATGCGTAGGTGGCTGGGATCAAGTGGATCCCTTGAGTATAAAGGATGTAGGAATAGAGTTGAGAGAAATCAGGAGGGTAGAAAGGGGACACGAAATTGTTTTGGCAGATGAGATAAAGGAGAATCCAAAAAGCTTTATGTACAAATACAAAAAAGGGCAAAAGGTAAAAAAAAGAGTTGGGCCTCTTGAGGATTAACAAGGTCATTTTTGTGTGAATCCACAATAGAACATAGAACATTACAGCGCAGAACAGGCCCTTCGGCCTTCGATGTTGCGCCGACCAATTAGGAAAAAGCAATGACCCTCTAACCTAAACCATTCCCTTTTCGTCCATAAACTTACCTACTAACCTCTTAAACGCCACCAAACTTGGCGCATCTACAACTGACGCAGGCAGGGCATTCCATACCCTTAACACCCTCTGGGTAAAGAACCTACCTCTGACATCCGTCCTATAACTACCACCCCTTAATTTAAAGCTATGTCCCCTCGTGCTAGCTTTCTGCATCCTAGGAAAAAGGCTATCACTGTCCACCCTATCTAAACCTCTAATCATCTTATATACAATAGATGGGTGAGATCCTTAATGAATATTTCTCATCAGTATTTACTGTTGAGAAAGGCATGGATGTTAGGAAATCTGGGGAAGAAAATAGTGATGTCTTGAGGAGTGTACATGTTACAGAGGAGGTGGTGTTGGAAGTCTTAAAACACATCAAAGTAGTGGGATTCATTTCATCAGGTCCCAATCCCTGGGACATGATGAAATGAATCCCAGGATACTGTGGGAGGTCAGGGAGGAAATTGTGGGTCCCCCAGCAGAGATATTTGAATCGTCAGTCACAGGTGAGATGCCTGAAGATTGGAGGGTGGCAAATGTTGAGCCTTTGTTTAAGAAGGGCTGCAGGGAAAAGCCTGGGAACTAGAGGCTGGTGAGCCGAATGTCTAGTGTGTAAATTGTGAAAAAGTATTGAGAGACTGGATCTTTGGGCGTTTAGAGAGAGAAAAGCTAATTCAGGACAGTCAGCATAGCTTTGTGAATGGAAAATCATGCCTCACGAATTTGAGGGTTTTTTTTGAAGAGGTAACCAAGAAGGTAGATGTGGGCAGTGCAGCCGATGTTGTCTACATGGACTTTAGCAAGGCCTTTGACAAGGTCCCATATGGTAGGTTGTTGCGTAAGGTTAAATCTCACGTGATCCAGGGTGAGGTAGCCAATTGGATAAAAATTGGCTTGACAAAAATCAGAGTGGTTGTGGAGAGTTGTTTTTAAGTGGAGGCCTGTGATCAGTGCTGTACTTGAGGGATTGGTGTTGTTTGTCATTTATATTAATGATTTCGATAAGAATTTAGGCAGCATGTTTAGTTTATAGATAACAGCAAAATTGGTGGCATAGTGGGCAGCGAAGGTTATCTAGATTGCAGTGAGATCTTGATTCGGCCATTGGGCTGAAGGAGTTTAATTGAGATTAATGCGAGATGATGCATTTTGGTAAATTAAACCAGGAGAGGACTTCCTACTTAATGGTAGGGCATTGGGGAGAGTTATAGAAGAAAGAGATCTAGGGCTGCAGGTTCAAAGCTCCTTGAAAGTGACAGGAATGTGAAGAAGGCACTCTGCATGCTTTAGTTTCATTCATCAGAATATTGAATGCAGGAGCTGAGATGGCTTGTTGAAGTTGTAGAAGACATTTGTAATGCTACATTTGGAATACTGTGTACAGTTCTGGTCACCTTATTATGGAAAGGATATTATTAAACTAGAAAATGTGCAGAAAAGATTTACAAGAATGCTACTGGGATTTGATAGCTTGAGTTATAAGGAGAGGCTGGATAGACTGGGACTTTCCTCCCTGGAGTATAAAGGCTTAGGGGTGATTTTCCTAGAGGTCTATAAAATAATGAGGAGCATTGATACAATAGATAGTCAACATCTCTTCCCAAAGGTAAGGGATTGTAAAACTAGAGGGCATTGGTTTAAGGTGAGAGGGGAGAGATACAAAAGGATCCACAGGGGCAATTTTTTTCAGAGGGTTGCGTGTGTCTGGAAGGAGTTGCCGATATAGTAATAGAGACGGATACAATTTTGGCTTTTTAATAACATTTAGACGGTTACATAAGATGGGTATAGAGGGATATGGGACAAACGTGGACAATTGGGATTAGCTTATTGGTGAAAAAGGGGCAGCATGGACAAATTGGGCCAAAGGCCCTGTTTCCATGCTGTAAACCTCTGGCTGTATGGGAACTAGGCTGGTAAAGTGAACCACATTCCTTCTAACAATACACTTAAAGAAGCGTAACTCTTTCTCAGCATGAGTACCAGACAAGTCAGTGAACAAGACATTAATTGACCAAGGACAAGTTAGTGATTCCAGATAGTATAGTCTGCCTATTAACTATCAGATAAGAGTTAAGCCAAGTAAGGCAAAAACTGCTATGGTTTATTGTTCCCATGCAGAGAATATCTGTAATTGGCCAAGGTATATAAAGCTTATTAATAATGATTGACCTGTACTAATGACTTCTGACTGGGATCAGCCAGCAGGCATGTGAAGTGACTTTGGGAAACTGTATAATTATGTTGCCGTTGTGTGTAACTTCAAAGAAGAGTTGGATTGCCCAGCTCTTCTCTCTCAGCATGCATTGGTCAATAAAAAAGCATCTTTCACCAGAATGCTGGGGTTGTGAGTCTTTGTATTAGCAAAAGTTAATATTTAACCTCTGAAAAAAACCTCTATATGGCAGAAGATCAAGAATGTTCAGCAACCATTAAAAAATTTCAATGCCAAAAATATCCGTTTCCAGAAATTCATCGTCAGAAAGTAACAAAATCACGAGTACCCAGAAGTCATATCAACGGTGTGGATGCCTGTGAATTTGATACGCCCAGCAACTGAACTGAGTCATGAAAAGGTTTGAAATAGTTCTAGTGAAAATCACAGGAGATAAGACAAGATTCCTGGTGGTACAAGATAGCATGGCTAACAGAACAAAATAATAGTATATGGTGATTTTGAAATATACAACCATGCTGAAAATCAAATGCCTGCACGATATTTGCATGTCCATGACCTTGGTTGGATGAAGATGGAGTGAAGTTGTGGACTTAGCCTACTTAAAAGAAGACATCTTTTTATTGTGGATCGTTTTTACATCCTGTACAACTGATGAGATCAAGAGATGGCTGCAATCAAATTGCAATTATACTGGGGTCTGAAGTTCTTTCTTGATGACGCACATATCCAATGATCATGTTTGCAGAGTGGGCAGCAGAGCAGTGAAGCTGATTGGCTGTTGACATGAAAATCTGCATCTTTGGCCAAATCACCTTTTTCAGAAAGTGGATCTGAACAAGGCACCCTCAGATTTTCAAAACAACATCTACTAAGAAGTGGAAAACAGAAGACCTGGTTTTAAGCTTGAAATGTTACTTTAGGGTTTCCCTCCCTCCCTCCCTCCCTCTGTCCCTCAAACTAAAAAAAAGGCCACTGAGGAGATAAAAGCAAGATGTTGTCTTCTGCTGCAGTATGAGAGGGCACAAGATAAAGAGCTGATTGGTAAATAGAAAACTCGTGTAAGTATTTAATTTTATCACTTGTAGGTTGAAAGAATTTCTCTGGCTATTAGTTTATAAAGGTTATATTTGGAATTAACAAGGAGCAAGAAAAAAGGGCTCTCGAGAATTGGATATAATCTGAAACAAAACATCTTTCAAAACTAAAAGGGGTAAAACATGACACGAGCTGCAAGCTGTGGTCTGCTCTTCGTGCTCCATGTGGGAGGCCAGGAACTTTCCAGTGTGTGTGCAGGGAGTTTCCGGCTGCAGTTCCTGGAAGCCTGTGTTTCAGAGCTGGAATAGCAGCTGAAGACACTGCACTATCCATAAGGCAGAGAGTATCATCGATAACCTGCATAGAGAAGTGATCACATGGCAGGCTCAGACACCACAGGCAGGAAGGGAATGAGTGACCACCAGGCAGAGCAAGAAAGCTAGGCAGGTGGTGCAGTAATCTTCTGTGGCTACTTCCTGCAAACAGATACTGTTTTGGATACTGTTGAGGGGAATGCCCTTTCAGGGGGAGAAACAGCAACAGCCAAATCTGTTGGCTCTGCTGCAGAGGAGTAAAAAATGTGGGAATGCAATAGTGATTCAATTGTAATTGGAATAGATAGGTGTTTCTGTGGCTGCAAATGAGACTCCAGGATGGTATGTTGCCTCCCTTGTGCTAGGGTTAAAGATGCCTCTGAGGGGTTGCAGGACATTCTGAAGGAGAAGGCCGAACCACTTTGGCCTTCAAGACGTACATAAATGCAGAGTTGCCGAGCAGAAACTGAAAGCCAAGTTCCGCACAAGGATGGCCTCAACCAGGTTCATGTCACATCATGTGTAATCCCATCTGGCCTGAGCTTGCAAAATTTTACTAACTGTCGTAGCCTGGTCTCTTTAACTCTGTGATTATTCCTCTCTTCACTCGCATTGTCTGTACCTGTAAAGATTTGATTACCTGTAAAGACTCACACTCCAATCATTATCTTGCAATTGTACCTTTGTCTTCTATATGTGCTATGTTTGTGAAACCTGTCTCTCCACTCTCCTGACGAAGGAGCAGTGCTCCAAAAGCTTGTGATTTCAAATAAGTCTGTTGGACTTTAGTATTATAAGACTTCTTGCAGGGTTAAACAGGGTGGATTCAGAAAGAATGTCCCCAGTGGTGGGGGAGTCCAGAACTAAGGTTCATAGTCTGCGGATAAGGAGTAAAGTTTTTAGAATTGAAGTGAGGAGAATTTTTTTTCACCTAGAGCAAGGTCAGTTGTGTGAAATTTACTACCACAAAGTAGTTGAGGCCAAAATGTCTGATTTCAAGAAGGAATTAGGTATCCTTGTTGAGGCTAAAGGGATCAAGGGTTTTTGGGGAGGAGGGAAGATCGGGATATTGAATTTGATGGTCTGCCATAATCAAAATGAATGATGAAACAGGCTCAAAGAGCCAAATGGCCTACTCCTCCTCATTTCTATGAATGGAATAGATAGACGATTGGAGGAAAAAGCTTCAAAGTGTGTGTTTTGCTCTTGACTTTTTGCATCAAACTGTGGGATGCCATTAATGCACAAACTGTCGTTAGATTGTCCAAAAATGCTGAATATTTAATTTGGTGAATGTGGAGGCCTAATTCTGAAATGGAAAGCACCAAATCTGACCCATAGTGAGAGCCTTATGATGTTGCCATAGCCAAAGTGATTCAATGAATTTGATGAACTCCTGATGGGTGTCAAAGGTGATGAATTAGCTTTTAAAACATGGTGATTGTGGTTGAAGACATCTTTGTGAAACTAATTAATTCCACATTGATGTAATTTGAACTACTGATGTGATGCATTTTAGATTTAAAATTGCCGACCACCTAAGGTTCACATTTTATGCACTGTATTAGTGAACCCTTGTTTTGGAAGAAATTTTTGAGACTTCAGTAAGTCCGCATTCTACAATATGAGGCATGAGTAGCTTCTTTGCAGCTAAAATGCCATGGGACCAGATACGTTCAGGACCTTGCTACTGTACAAAATCTGTTCAAATTCCCACCTATGTGCACTTAATCTTTTGAAGTATCTATAATTGTATCATAAATGTAAATTTAACTGTGGAAGAAGTACGTTAGAGTTCTGATTGCACACACTGTCGATAGTTGCAAAAATACTGTCTAATTTTTGTGCACGCTAGAGTTTTTCTCCAGTATCTTGCTCAATTGTCTATTGCATATTTTTGAGTAAGTATCAACAGACCTATCTAGAAGGAGTTAGATTGGAACCTGTCCACGTTTGGCATTCACGTATACCCTTTCTGCAGGGGTTGCTGGTTTTTGATCAGCATTGGGAGCCCAAATTGAATGACGTTGTTTTCCTTTTACCTCTCTGCTACCAATCTCCTCCCCCACCTGATATCTACTTCCGGCCTTTGTGAAACAAGCTTACTTGGCCCTAAGACCTGTCTAGTCCTTGAAAGCCCTTCATGAATTTCTGAATTCAAAAAAAAAACTGATCTGATGGTGAGACTCATATATTCAGTAATGGGCCAGTGGAACGCGTTTGTGAATGATGGAGACAAGAGTGATTGCATTGAAGAAAAGCATCATGACACTGCTTTCATATTCAGGCAATTGTGTAATGGAGTTTTGTTTTACAACAGAACACACAAAATTGGAGGGTTGGGAGGACAAAAAGGCATTGTGCACCAAACAGGTGAAGTTGCTAATTTTTTTAAACTGCTGAGGTTTTTTAATCCCAAGCTGTTGAAAATTATAATCTACAGGTTGAAAATTATCCAGAGGGAAATCAAATGTATCCGCAGATAGATCAGTGCTTTAAAGCAGGTTCGGCTTTAAGCTAACCCTGTATAAATTGTCTTCTGGTGATACGTTGATGCACCAGCTTTAGTGTTTACTAAAGGTGAGCCACTGATGAAGTTGACATTTAAATGGGGATGCGTGCCAGTGATCTGTGTGCATGTTGCAGACAAATTTGATGTAAAACCCTAGCAGCTGGGATTTAAAATCTTCATGTCAGCTTCAGAAGTGCACAATGGCCCATAACTTCTGGCCCAATTTCCAATTTATGGAAAGTGTGTGCTGCTGATACCGGTTGGGAGAGCACTGAAGCCTGGACACTTGTTATGCATGTTGAAAGCGCACCAAGGTTAAACCTCCAGTTAGCTTTTTTTGGTTGAAGTGCTGCACTGAAGACTCTCCCTAACTTCCTTTGCCTTGTTAGGTGAAGATTTACACTTGTTTGCAGACTTCCTTTTGCTCTCGCTGCAGCGAATAGAGATAGCAGGCATTCTTTGGGTGGATTAACCCATTTTGCAAATGTGTTTAAAATATGTATAATGCACAAAAAATTACTTTTTACAACACTGTCATGAATCCTGTTCCAGTAAAAGTGAGTTTGTATATAACAAAGTGGATTTGAAATGCCTTCAGTTAAAGTTCATTTGGGTTTTGCAATGTATTTTAAACAGTATTGTTTATCCCAATTTTTAAGAATCTAATATTGATACTTAGCCTGTTGAGATACAGGGTGAAATGAGTTCTACACTTACAATGGGAAGTATGCAACTTGGCTATTTCAAATGCTTTAGGAAAGTGTATTCCTTAAAATGACACGTGCAAGTCTTCTGCAAGCTGATGTGAGCTATCTCTTGGTATTGCAGAATCCAACGCAGATTGAAAATCAGGAGTCATGTTCCACCACCACTGGTGCGTCACACTTTTTAGCTCAGCTTCTTAAAATCATTGAAGTTCTTTTGAGGCTTTGATGTAGATACAGAGATCGTGAGAGAAGATCCAAACTACATACATGTTATATACAATATAATGTAGATTTAAATAGTAGTTTCACAGATTTGAAATCAATGACAAATCCTGTTTCTTCAGAAGGAACTCTTCAAAATGCAGCAAATGAAAATATAACAAAACTTATTCCAACTTGTAAATCAAAGAAAGGGTTTAATTAATTAACATCACTACTCCAAACTTGGGGCCTCGTCCAGGGCAGATCCAAGCTCCCCACAATTCTACATAGTTCCTTATAGAGAATCAGGGGGTCAGCTGACTATTACATCACTAATTGGTTCCATGGTTTACTGGATCAGCTGACTCATGTCTTGTTTCACTTGGTCACGTTACATCCAGTACAAAGTTGTCACCAGTTACATTCTAACAAAACCTCGTTCATTTATACATAATACTCATCTTCAATCATAAAATTAAAAATTTCACTTGAAGCCATTGACAATAGAATTAATTGCTTTAAAAAAAGCAAAAAATAAAAATCAATGTAGCTTTATAATGGCAGGGAATCCTTTTGATATCTTCACTTGAAAATTGCTGGACCTAAGATGTTCCCAGTTTGGGCATGGCCAGAACCTGTGCAGTGCTGGGTCCTGTGGAAATTATACTGCTGAAGACCAAAAGCTGCTGCTTCCATAAGGAGTTGATCATGATTTTCCAACTTGAGTAAGCGCACAAAAAATTCAACCATTTTTAGCAGCCAATGTTTTTCCGCAGCTAGTCGGAGGTTATGGGCATCCATAAAATGTTCAACATTTATGTTAGAAGGCTTCAAACTTTATGAAAGCCAGTATTGACGTGCAGCATGAAATCTTATTGTAGTTTGACTCTCCAAATCACAAGCAGATTCTCAAGTGATGCATTCTGTTCACTTTGAGAAGTGTTAATTTAGATGGGTCCTCCACAGATCCTCATCCTTTTGTACCAGAGTGGGCCAATCCTCGAGTTCTTCCAACCATAGTCCCAGTGTCCATTTGTGAACCTGCTTTTCTAGTTTGAAAGCAGAGTGGAATGTGACTAAATTGTGATTGACAAAATAAGCAGTAGATAGTGTGCCTCAGTGAAGAGATATACTTTCTCATTCCATCATCAAAAGGCACTAAGGCAAGGTACTGGAATGCACCAGCAACCATCTCACCAAGTATCATTGCCTACTAATTGGAGTTAGAAGGGGTAGGGGAAAGTGGAATCAAAAAGTTATTTATAAAAATCAAACTAATAAGCTGGATTTATCTTTTTACAGCTGTGCCTTTTCAGTATAGGAGAAATTCCGAATTGTCGGGGGACTGTTTTTTAAAATTAATTCATGAATGTCGATATCACTGAGACCAATTCCCATTGACTTCATTTTAATTAGGGCACTATGATACCACATGCAGTCAATTATTGCCTCTGTCAAAGGCAGTCACACTCAGCTCTCTTCAAACGTCAGCTTTTCTGTCCACTCTTGGACCAAGGCTGTGATGAGATCTGGAACTAAGTGATCCTAGTGAACCCAAACTGAGCATAAGTGAACAACATTTGGAATGCATTGTATGATAGGATAATGGATAAAGATTCAATTACAACCTTCAGAAAGAAATGGATTAATACTGAAAGAAAATGGCAGGTATATGTTATAAGAATGAGGCAAACTGGATTGCTGTTTGAAAGAGTAGGGGCAGATTCAGTGTACCAAAATTGTGTTCTCTCGTGCTGTACTGTTGCTTTGATTCTGTCCTATTTTCATTCCTGTAGTCATGTAGTAAATGAGTTGGCCTACTGTTGTGTTTATTTGGCTTTGCTGTTCGGCAGTTCAACGTTATCACCAGGAAGGAAGACAGAGTGCTTTGAAGTCTGAAATAAATTATGCTGTCACTTTTCCATGACACTTAATTTGGGGAACCTCTCCATAAATTAACTGTGGAGTAATTAACTATGAATTCCAGTATGAATCATCAACTTCGTTCCACTTTGTATAACTGTTATCTTTGGCTTTCAATAAAACATATGCCAAAATGATTCATATCTTGTCCGCTTCATAAATTACTCAAATACTGGAGAAATGCAGTTGGTTAGTCACATGAAATGAGCCAATTGATAATGGATGTAAAGCGTGTCAGATTCTTGAGGGATGAGTAGAAAGCTGCTTAAGCCGTACCTTCTTTCCTTGGGACTTTTTTTCTGGCATGTAAGATGTTCAGGAGGTGATCTTATAGAAGTCTATAAAACAATGAGGGACATAGTCAATATCTTTTCCCATAGGAAGGGGAATCTAAAACTAGACAGCATAGGTTTTAAGGTGAGAGAGGAGAGATACAAAAGGGTCCAGAGGAGCAATTCTTTTCTCTCAGTGAGTGTGTCTGGAACAATCTCCGAGGTAATAATAGACACAATTGTCTTTTAAAAAGCATTTTGACAGTTACATGGGTAGGATGGGCACAGAGGGATATAGGCCAAATGCAGGCAATTGAGACTAGCTTACGGGTTTAAAAGAAAAGGGCGGTAT
Organism: Sphyrna mokarran; assembly: GCA_024679065.1. Taxonomy (NCBI): domain Eukaryota; kingdom Metazoa; phylum Chordata; class Chondrichthyes; order Carcharhiniformes; family Carcharhinidae; genus Sphyrna; species Sphyrna mokarran. Next base: position 65,930,298 of record JAGIQG010000016.1, on the reverse strand, counting down.
AGACAAGCTGGGCAGAAGGACCAGTTTCTATGTTGTAAACCTCTGATTCTGAGTATAATTTGGCTGCATATAACTTTTTACCTATGTGTAGTACAATCACTTTGGTACAGAGTTATATTAATAAGATGGTGATAAGCTCAACTTCCGCACTGCTTAACTTTTACAGGGTGAGAAAAGAAATCAGCACCTTGGAAGGTCCGTCCCAAGAAAGAAATGTCCAGGAAAGACTGAGTCACTGGCATACCTTGGTAGATTGGTATGTATGATAGAATGACTTGGATCAAGTATCAGTAAATATTTCTACAGACAAAATATGTGAAATCTGTTTCCTCATTCATCATATTTAAGGTGACCTTTCTGTATGTAAATCCTTTTATAAGGCATGCTGTTGATATGGCAGAAATACAAAAGGTTGGGATACAAAAACCTTCCATTAATTATTTAGCATCGAGATATGTACATCACTGGCCAGGCTGGTATTGTACATCCCCAGTTACCATTGAAAAGATGGTGGGCCTTCATCATGAACTGCTGCCACCTGTATGTGATGGTACGTCAAGACTGTTAAGTAGGGAGTTTAACCCAGCAGCAGTGAAGAATAGGTAATCTACATCAGTTACTGTTTTATTTGAAGGGAATTTTGGGGATGATGATGATAGGAAAACAAGAGTTTTAGTATTTTCTTATATACTGGGGGACCAGCTTGCGGAAGTATGACCGGTTTAACTGAATTGGGAGGGGCCTTGGTTAAAATGGCACCTTTCACAACAATCTCTAACACAATGACCAACCAACTAAGTTACTGAATACTGCAAAGTAAGTTGCTTCAAAAGCAACAACACTTAGGTATTTGTTCAAATAAGAATGTTGACAAATTTGTTTCAATTTGTTATAGTTTTAAAGTCACAATAACCTGCTATTGTTCTTAAAACCTCATTATTTATTAGATCAGTTTTCTTCCCAGTTTAATCTACTGGACAAAATTAATTCTTCGGTAGTTACTGTTGGGTTCAGTCTGAGCACCAGTGCTATTGACCTTGGCTCTTGATACTGTGTTCTGCTCTGTAACTGATTACAGTAGCCGTAAGGATGAGATTAACTGGTCGTGGGAAAAGAAGAGATTAGAGTTACTTTTTATCAATGTGTTGGGGTTCAGCAGTAGCCTGTTGAAGTGTTGCAGTTCATGTGGGTCATCAAGTTTAGGTCCACGTCACAGTCCTGAATGCCTAATCTGGGATTGTCCTCCTTGGAAAGACAGAAGCTGAGGGGCGACCTGATAGAAGTTCATAAACCGATGAGAGGTATAGACAGCTGGAAGCTTTTTCCTCGAACGGAAATAGCAATAACAAGGGGGCACAAATTCAAGATAAGGGAGAACAGTTCAGTAGAGATATGTGGGAGGTGTTTTTTTTTTACACAGAGGGTGGTGAGGGCCTAGAATGTACTGCCAAGTGAAGTGGCTGAGGCAGTTACATTAGCCACATTTAAGATTTATTTTGATAGGCATAGGAAATAGAGGGTTATAAGCAGTTGGTTTACATAGGTTAATGTGATCGGCACAGACTTGGAGGGCTGAATGCCTAGTTCTTGTGCTGTACTGTTAGCAAACCCCTGGTGGAGTTTGTGAACCTCAGCTAATTTTAGCTGATGGAATTTTGTTAATTTTCTATGACTATCATAAGTCCTGACCCCAGGCAGGATTCTCCAGTTTTGGAGCGAGTACGAACAGCAAATCCCACTCCCAGTTTGTGATCAGGTATGTTGGATGATGGGAATTGACTGATTTTCCTCCTGCATAATGCAGAAGACTTTTAAGTTGTGTGCACCTCCCATCCCCATCAAGAAAAAGTTGTAATTTCTGGGTAGAATTTCCTTTGTTTTCATTATGGGATATGCATCAGTTGTGGTTGAGAAGCTGTGCAAGGTAGCTATTTATGGCCTCAATGGCTGTACTTGAACGTAATTGCTAAAGTGAGCGAAGAGGTTATAAGCACGAAAATTTAGTTAATTTCCTCTACCCTTTGACATCCAGCAGCTGAGACCGGCAACTCAACGGGCATTGATTTTTTTGTTTCGGCACTCGTGCTTTGTGTTGATGCTTCAGTGCATCGTTGTTTCTCTAATAAAGCGATGGGAAGCCTGGGGGCTACATGCTGCCCATCCTGGTTCTGAATGTGATCCACGAGACATTTTGTTGACTTTTGCCTACGTTCCACTGATTTCCATCTATGTAGTTTCTTTCCTACCAATAAGACTGAAGTGATAAGCATGTAGAGCAAGGGCAAATGAAGTTAAGTGTATTCTGATAGCACACAACATTGATTGTGAGAACCATGCACTCTCCTCCAAAGCATACATATTTATCTTATCATTTGAAATTGGTTGTTCTATTATTTATATAAATGATTAGCATTTTCTATAATTCACTATGAAATATTCAGTGTGTATTAAATGTATTTACTCTTATCCATAGGATCATGGTTAGTGAATAAGCCCAAATTCAGTCTTGAAGGTCTCTGAAATGAAGTAGTGGAGGGGGGCAACTCATATGCCCAACTTGTCTGTCACTGTTCTGACTTTCTCTGAATATGTGCCCTTAGAGTGGTCTCAGTAGACAGTGATACAAATTATACAGAGCAGAATTGTTCTAAGATAATAGTATAATCATACACATGATGTTTTGAAATGCACTTTTAACCTAACTCTTTTTTTAGGTTTTTCATGCAACCTGAACCATGGCCGCAAATGGTCTAAATCCTGGTTCGGCAGGCAACCATGCAACAAAATCGCAACTTGGAATAAAAGGTGGGTTTTGAAGAGCATCATTTTATTCATTGTGAAGGGGTGTACCATTGTCAAGATGTAGCCCTGCGAGATTAAAGTTTCTGATTGCATCTTACTATTTTCCTCAAATGTGATCATAATTATCATCTCAACTTGTCAAGAGTTGTAGATTTGAACATTTAGTCCAAGCGTTGTGTTCGTCAATTTTCCAACATTATTACTTTTCCTCTATATAACTTACCGGTGAATAGAAGCCTGTATCTTACTGCCTATTTGAATGATTCCTACTCAGGACAACCGCTAATTGAAAGCAGATGAGGTGTTCTATTTATCTAGGAGCCAAAATATTCCCTTTATTAGCTATGCTGTTGGCTTACTATGTTGCATTGCATTCCAGAAGCCAATTTGGAACTTCCTGATAATGCTGACAGGGGATTATTATACAGCACAAATAAGAGTTGTCTAGCAGTTTTCTGACTGGAGTCAACCTACAGAGTCTGTAAATAGCCTGGGTCTGACTTATTGTTTTTAATTATTAATATCAAACAAGTTGCTCTCCAGCCTATCCAAGAACTCCAATGAGCTACTAAATAAACGATAAGCACTCACTTGCTTTCTTAAGATCCTGCCATTGTCCTGTCTGCTATCATCTATTCAAACAGCTGATAGTATGTTTAAAATACTTACACTTAACTTGTTGGTTTTATAATAGCATATTTCTTAAAAAGCATGAAAAGCAGATCTCATAGCAGGAGTAGCTTCAAGCTTAGGTCCCTCACTGTCAATGGGAATAATATCCTGATTAAATAAGATAGAATTTAGAGGGTATGCTGGGCACAGCTTGCCAGAAGTCACCATGTTCCAGCGTCACCTTATTTCAGTTATTGAAGTTGTTAATGAAGATTTTTTTAATTATATGTAGCTTTGAAACTGGATTTGTGCTGCAGGAGCAGGAATTCCAAGTTCCCCCTATTCATTCTGTTGGCATGGAAAATAAAACTGCTGCTTACGTTAAAAATTTAAGAATAAAGAAAACATACCTAGCTGTACTATAGGACAGTACTCTTTTTTGACTGTAGGCTCCATGGTGGCGCAATAGTTAGCACTGCTGTCTGACAGCGCCAGGGACCTGGGTTCAACTCAGCCCTCAGGTCATTGTCTGTGTGGAGTTTGCACATTCTTATTCTATCTTTGTGGGTTTCCTCCCACAATCTAAAGATGTGTGGATTAGGTTGATTGGCCATGCTAAATTGATCTAGTCAATTAGCAGAATAAATTAGGGTTATGGGAATAGGGTTTGGGTGGGATTCAGGCCAATACATACTCAATGGGATGTATGGCCTCTTCTGTACTGTAGGGATTCTATTTCAATCATTTGTGTGAAACACTGTGGTTATTTACAAGCTCCTGCACTTTGGCATTACTGCCCTGTAATCTTTTCCATGGATTTGTTGTCTAATGTGGTTGTGTTGCTGGTACCAGCTGTTATGACGTACGCTGGCCAAAGCACTTCATCCAATTGATGCATGATTCCATTATGCTTATTAATTTCTTCTACTTGGATGATTTCTTGTGGGATTATAGAGTGATGAAGTCATAATTGTCAATTTATGTTGTCATTGTATTTTAGCTCAATAAGAGCACTCTTTTTTTTGAAAAAGAAATTGTTATCTCTAAGTGTGTCTTTCTATATTTGTTTAGTAATTTGCGCAAAGCTAAAAGAAAATAAGAAGAACTGGTTTGGGCCCAGCCCCTATGTGGAAGTGGCAGTCGATGGCCAGTCGAAGAAAACGGAGAAGGTTATCAACACCCACAACCCCAAGTGGAAGCAACATGTCACAGTGTATGTTGGGAAGTTGTTATGCTGTCACTGTGAATTCAATCAAAGAAATTTGTTAAGGCACCTAATGTCTCTACATCCAAAAGAGAAAATGCTGGAAAATCTCAGCAGGTCTGGCAGCATCTGAAAGGAGAAAAAAGAGCTGACATTTTAAGTCCAGATGACCCTTTGTCAAAGCTTTCCCATTTTGACAAAGGGTCATTTGGACTCAACGTCAGCTCTTCTCTCTCCTTTCAGATGCTGCCAGACCTGCTGAGATTTTCCAGCACCTGCAGTAATTTGCCTTTAATGCCCCTTCATGAGAACTCTTGAGAACTGCAAAGCAGAAATAAAAATATGATCACTTAATCACTATTTTTTTCAAACACAAGAAGGTATTGACCTTGTATATGATTACTCAATGAGATACTAGGGCCTGTTTATCTGAAATTTCTCAATCTTGCGGTGACATATTTTATTTACTACCTATCTATTTCCATTATTCTCTTGTGCTTTTCCGCACCTGACAACAGTGATTTATTGGGATTTTTTTCACTACTGGCTGGTCTTGTGAACATTTAGGCAGATTGTTTGAAAGTGGGAAATATTGAATCTAAGCTTCCACTAACACTTCAGTTATGACATTGAATCACTTTTGGAAAAGACACTGAAGGTTTTAGCATCTTTTTCTTGGGAGTATAGACAGTGCTGATCTTTATTACCTGTCTTCAGCTGCAACTGAATAAAAATGATTTTGTTACTGACTTAAAAGGGCATATAGACTTTGTGTGGGCTACAGTTCTGTGTGGGCCAGACAAGATGTGAATAGTGGTTTTCTTTCCTGGAAGACATCAGTGAATAATTTTAAATTCTAGTACAGCCCAGCAGCTGTACTTTCTTTTAGTGCTAGTCTATGAATGATCAGATTTAAGTAACTTTCACAACTTGTCATGGTGGGAATTTAGCTCACTATCCATAGATGTATGGGTTAGGTGGATTGGCTGTGCTAAATTGCCCCTTGCTGTCAGGAGGTCCAGCTAGAGTAAATGTGTGGGATTATAGGGATAAGGCCTGGGTGGAATTTGTGGTTGGTGCAGACTTGATGGGCTGAATGCCTTCTGCACTGTATGATTCTATGATCTCATTGTTGCTTCCAACACCTTAACTATACCCAAGACAATGAGGGGCGATCTTTTGTTGAAAATTTCCCCTCCCTCGGCTTTGGCTCTGAGTTGAATGGTGTTTCTCTTACCATGCATATCAATCAACTCAAAGTGAGCATTCTTCTATTGGCGTGGCGTAGTGTCACTGCTGATGGGGTGCAAGGAAAAATGTCTTAAAAATAATAAATTAACTTATTTTCCCCCAGTTGTCTCTGCTTTTCTCCCATAACATCTCTTCTAAAAATGTTGGTTTTCTCTTGGACTATAATTTCATGGCTAACTTCATTACGTTATCCCAATGGGCATTTTTAAAAATCTAATCTCGCTCGCTCACTCATACGTACGTTAATAGTACAGAGGCAGTGGAAGAATTCCTGTGCTGATTCACAGCCTGAACACTTCTCCTGTAGCCATCAATTACTGGTGTTACATTTGAATGTGCAACTGGTTTAAGGACGAAGAGCACTATCACTGTGCCACAAGACCTCCTATCATTCTTCTTGTGTGAAACTGATACTGAGTCATCTCTGTCTGTTGCTCTAGTATTTTATGTAAATCTCTGTGTATGGTTTGCCATCTTACAAACAATGTAAGATGGCTGAGCGCTGCACAGTTCATTCTTTGGTTACCAACTGTGGAAGGACTAGGCAAAGATTGTGCCATTTCCCAGTGCAACTGCAGGGAAAGCTGCAATATATGATTCCCCTTCAGTCCTTGAACACCAGCAGTGGGAGAAACCTTCAAATGAGTTATATTCCCACATTCAGTTGACTTATTCAAAAGAATTGATGAAAGCAGAAAGTGTAATTTTTTTCAAATATCTTGTTTTGTTCATGCACAGGATTGTAACACCGTTCAGCATGATCACGTTCAGAGTATGGAGCCATCAGACCCTGAAATCCGATGTTCTCCTCGGCTGTGCCACTCTGGATGTCTGCGAGACATTAAAGTCTAACAATATGAAATGTGAGTTCATTGTGTATTCTTCAGCGCAGTTATGTAAATGAAGCCACTCCGCTATCACCAGATATCCAGTGACTGAATTACTGCTCCACATTTGGCAGCGTGCATTCCTAGCCAAGCAACTGGCATGTTGGGGTTCATTTCAATGTTTATGCAATGGGACAGAATACTTGGAAAACAAAGAATCTTCTGGCCTTTCTTTCCTCTTCTAAAATTGCAATAATATTATTGTAATAAAGTAATAATAGCTGTTTGGGAAAGCAGTTATAATGTTTCCCAGGCTGAGCCTAGAATCTGCTTGCAGTCTCAGAGGAAGGAGCTATTTAGGACTGAGATGAAAAATTGATTTACTCAAAAGATTTATGCATCTTTAGAATTTTCTACCCCCAGTGGTTGTGGATGCTTAGTCATTGCTTTGAAGTTTACTTATTAATGTCACAAGTGGGCTTACATTAACATTGCAATGATTTTACAGTGAAAATCCCCTGTGAAAAGCCACTGTAGTGCCTGTTCGGGTATACAGAGGAAAAATTTAGCACAGCCATTGCACCTAACCAATACATCTTTCAGACTTTTGGAGGAAACCGAAGCACCTGTAGGAAACTCATGCAGACAGGGGAGAATGTGCAGACTCCACACAGATAGCAACAGTTGAGTGTATTCAAGACAGATGGATAGATTTTGAGTGTGAAAGGAATATATAGGGGTGGTGTGGGTCAGTGAAGTTAAGATTGATCAACCTTGTTGAATGGTGCAGCAAAGTTTAATACCCTAGTTCTTTTTCTTGTATTCTGTTTCTAAATGTGAGTAAAGCTTGAGCTTTCTTTTCAAAGCTAATTGAAATTCATTGTCTGAATACAGCCTTAAAGTTGTTTATTTTGTTGTCGCTTTTATTTTGTAGATCTTTTTATCAGCATTGGATCTCAGTGATTAGTAGTGGTGTTTGTGCATGATAACATTGAAGCATTTTGATGCATTTCTGTTTTCTTGGTATTGGAGAGCTGCATAATTTGCATTGATGCAGTTGGTTTTGTGCAGAGAATAAATAATGAATCACAGCGCAGTATCCCTGACAAATTTTGCCTTTCCAATCTTCTATTCCAGTTGATGATGTGGTTATAAAGTTGCCACTCACAAACGAGAGAGATATTGTGGATGGGGCAAGTGAACTTATTGTGTCCTTGGATGGATTAGCTGTGGATCCAGAAGTCTTAACAAATGGTGACAGCACAGCTACAACAAGTATGTAAGAAAATTGAGACCCTGTTTCCGCAACCAAATTTACTATGGATAATATGTTCTAATGAAAGTATTGAGTATGCATCAAAGATTGAATCTTTCAAACTACTTTGCTGTGTACACTATTATATTTTGAAGCTTTGACGAAGTGCTATTTGGATGCAAGTATTAAAACATTGTCTCTTCATAGCAATTGGCTTGTTGAAATCATTCTAGGATTTGAATAACTAGTTCCTGCTGTAGTGGAATAGTAAAAAGATAACTTTTAAGTACCTTATTTGAAAATATCAGCTATAAGTTAAAAATTAAGACGGCATTTCATTGCATTAAATATTGTCTCCAAGGCCAACCTTATTGTTACTCCCATTATTTTATTGCATGTTGCTGGCAATGTGAAGCACCAACAAAATGAAGATTGTTCCTGAATTTGTTAAAAAATAAATTAAAATGCGAAGCATTTAGTAACATTGACAACTGCCAAAGCTCCAAGTATATGCGTCCCTTCTGTGGAAAGACTCATTCCTTCATTTGAGAAGTGAATGCAGCATTGGTCGTAGCTATAATTTGAAATATCTGGTAAGGGGAGAACCAATAGCAAAGTGGTTATAGTAATACCTAACTTGAATATTATTGAAAAGAAATATTGTTGCTGGAGTGAACTATTCAAAAAAATTAAATGAGCACTTGGAACACTATAATACACAAAGTTATAGACAATGTTAGAAAATGGGGTTATAAAAGGTGCTTGATATGATTTATTATTGTCACATGTATTAACATATCGTGAAAAGTATTGTTTTTTGGTGCGCTTACACAGACAAACATACCATTCATAGAGAAGGCCAGTGGCTTTCTTGATGGCCAGCACAGACACAATGGACTGAAAGGCCTCTTGTTATGCTGTAAAGTTCTAACTTCTGTTGATCTAAAAAGACATTCAACTACCACACAATTGAATAATGTTGTGCATGAATATCAGTGCCATCCAGGTATGCGGGCAATATGTCCTGTAAATTGGCTGATTGAATCAAATGTGTTCTAATATGGCTGTTCATAATAAGGACTGACTACTCAACCAGCCTGTGCTTACACAACTTATAACAAAATGTTTGCTATTAGCATTATTCATCTGTGAGCTGATAACTGCACTAAACAAATCTGAAATAATCTATCAAGCTCAGAATATGTCTGATTTGTGCTTGCTAGAAGTGACATACATCCATATGTACGGATGCATTCTAGAGTTATAGACATGAATTCTGTGACAAAGAAGGAAGCCTTTTGGCCCATTGTATCGATGCTAACCATCAGGCACCTACTTTAAATGCCCTCTAAATTCCTGCCCTTTACCTTAAATCTAAGATCCTGCTTATTGACCTCTTACTAGGGGGAGAGATTTCATCCTGCATACCCTATCTGTGTTCTTCCCCATTACTTTCTTCATGGCAATGCCTCGAGCAGTCAGTCAATTTTCTAATCAATCAGCACCTATGGTGCAAATTATTGTGATTGTTTGAATAACAATGTATGCTTCAATTTCTTTCAGATAGTTCACCAAATAGGAGTTCCAGGTGTGGCAGCGAGCCATGCATATTAAACCCATCAAGGTAAAACTTGAATATCAGAGTTCTTCCTTTATTCTCTGTGGAGCTTGATTTCAAAACCCCCCCCCCCCCCCCCCCAAAACAATTAAAATGTTAAGTTCCCGACTGCTCTGCTTTTAGTAATTAAAAATTAAATGAAATTAGTAGATAAACAGGGGATTGGTCATAAATATGGAACTTTAAAACCAACCTTGCAATGGAGGTGTCATTACAATAGTTTCTCCTCATATTGAGAAGAGTATTGTCAATTTTTTCCTCCCAAATTTTTACCTAATGTGAAAGTTATTTCTCAAACGTGGCAAAAGTCTCCACCATTATAATTGCTGGAGGCATCAGTTATTGTGAATGCAAGTGATCCACTATTGGAATCAGATTTTGCAAGAACCATAAATAATGTGAACTAATGTACTGAAAAGAAAATGAACATCCTTTGCCTCATGCCCTGCTCATTTTGAATAACTTCTCATGAGGTCTCAACAAGTGGTATGTCTTTTAATTCTGCAGATAGTTTGCAAAGTCTTTATTTCATGTTAGTTGCTGCATCAAATCACTCTTCAAGGTTTTGACATTGAGGAGGAATTTCTTCAGCCAGCGAGTGATGAATCTGTGGAACTCATTGCCACAGAAGGCTGTGGAGGCCAGGTCATTGAGTGTCTTTAAGACAGAGTTAGATTCGTGATTGATAAGGGAATCGGGAGTTATGAGGAAAAAGCAGGAGAATGGGGATGAGAAAAATATCAACCATGATTGAATGGCAGAGCAGACTTGATGGGCCTAATTCTGCTCATGGCTTAGGGTCTGAAATGCCAGTTAGTTGCACTGATATGCCAGAAATTTTGATCAAAGTTGTATAATCTCTTCTAGTACAAATGGAGATGCCAGTTCTCAAGAAGGCTCAATGGAAACCAGGTCTGCTGACGAGTGTAGTATGAATGGCAAAAACACACCATCACCTTCTCCAAAATCATCAAAGCCAGTCAGACCACCAAGACCTTCACGACCTCCACCTGCTGTTCCATCCAGACCTGTCAGTACATCAGGTAAATTAAAAGAGTTGACTTAATCCCTTTTTTTGATATGGGGTCATCTATTTTATAAGACATAATGAATTTCAAGACCTTGGGGCATCCATAAGCACCTGAAGAATTTTTGAATTCAAGTCCCCCCAACTTGTGTCTCCACCACTCCTCTATTTAAGATGCTGCTTAAAACCTACCTCTTTTACCGAACTTTTGGTCATCTGTATACTTTTGACTATTTCAATTTATATTTGCTTTTGCTATTTTGAAGGGTTTTGGAATACAGCAAGGTGCAGTACAAATGTTGTAGTTTTAGACACTTGGGGGAATAGATATATTTCAAAATGTGCTTTTTAAATTTTATTTGGGGAACTTAGTCGTTGCACTCTTCCACGCCTGCAGCCCTTCCTCCTGGCCTCTGCTGAATTAGGTTGCACTGTTCTATTGTAATATATGTACCATTTCTTTTGACTCTCCTCTGTGGGAAGCCTTTAATTTTGACTTTGGCCATCAAGCCATGAGCAGCTGGAAATTGTTCTGAGCCCATTCTGTTTAATAACTTTATTATTCAATCAATCAGCACTTGAATCTTCCCATTTTCAGCTGCTGTCATTATTATTCCCTAACCAATGTTTATGTGCTACTACAGTAACATTGGGGTGAACTGCTTGCTTGCATTATACCAGTCTACAAAACAATAAGTAAACATTAAGAGTTCAGTTTGAAGTGTTCCAGCTGATCTATTTCTAAAGTTAATGTTGTACGGAGGTGCAGCCTTTGTCTGCCTGTCAGCTAAAGAAATGTAAACACATTCTGAAACATTGCTAACCTTTAGTCCTGCTCTGCTTTTGCATGCAAAGTTGACACTGCTGCCTCTCAGCGCTGGGAATCCAGCTTTGATTCCTGCTTGGGGTTACTGTCCATGCGGAGTTTGTACATTCCATGTACCTAGTAGGTTTTCTCTGGGTGCTGTGGTTTCCCCTCTGTCTGAATAACATGCTGGTTAGGTGCATTGACCATGATAACTTCTCCCTCAATGTATGCAAACAAGTGTTGGAGTGTGACAACTAGGGGACTTTCACAATAACTTCATTGCAGTGTTACTATAAACTGACTTGTGCCACTAATAAATAAATGTTATTTAGTTCAATTTGACATGAAAATTCGAAAGTTCTATTTTTAATTGCTTAATAGAATAATTACATTTGACATTTGTGTTCATGTATTTTTTAAATACTAAATCCAATCTTAACTTCAAATTTTATTTTCAATACTTATTTATTTTATACTGGTTGCCAAAAGAGTGGGAAAGTACCATACAGCATAATTCAACACTTGACATCTTCTGACATTGCTACCAATCCTAACTTAGATTCAGGATTCTGAGTGGTGTCTTCCACTGTGCCTTTATTATGGTGTATAAAATTATAAACATTGTTGAATTCTGTTTTAAATTCTCAGCTGAAGCTTTTGTCAAGCTCTCTTATCCTCGAGCAGCAGGCTGTTTTATGAAATGGGCACGCTGAAAATTATCTGCTTCGGCAATATGCATTTATCTAGAGCTTTTGAAACTGGGAAACAACCCAAGGCACTTGTCCAAGTATTTTTCTGGCATAGATGGGAGGGATTATTTAAGAAGCATGATCAAAAACCTTAATCAAAGAGATGAATATTAAGAAGGGACTTAAAGGAGAATATTTACAATGCTGAGGATGAGTGATTCAGTTTCTGATTGTCATTTCAAAAATACCTAATGCAGAACACATGGAAGAAACAAAATCAATCCTTTTGTAGTTCATATATTTCACATTTCTTGTGTGGAGTTTCATGTCAGCAGTTCTGAATTTTAATGTTCAATCAACATGACTGCGTCATCCCCCTGTCTCAGCTACCCTTCAAAACAAAGTGCTCTGGAATGATTCTAACAAGCAATTCAAGGCCTGCCTTTTTTTCTGAACCATGGTGTGAAGATCAGATTAAATGAAAACCCCTGTAAGGGAAGCCAGGATGGAAATTAGCAGACAGCAGTTGCCATCCTATTGTGAAACTATTGCCAGCTGCTCAGTTTTCACTAACCAGAAGGTGGAATTCTTGAGCAAGTCACACTAATAAATTCATCTTGGCAATATGTTTCCTTGTCCTTTTACTTTCAAAAATTGTTGTACAATCGCTATGTTGGAATTGTCTTCAAAAAACCTATTAACTCTTATCTCACATGTAGACTGATCTTTCAGTATGTTTCCAGTGTCTAATTATATTCATTATATTCTGAATTTCAGCATTTGCAGTTTATTTTCCTTTAGGTTGAAATTCAATCCAATTTTTTGGAAGTGCCCTTGTATTAAGTTTGGATAAGCTTGCTTTAATATATAGCCGTAAGAGTTTTTCAGAAAGGAGAAATAAATACAGCACTACAGTTGAAGAGTTGATTAAATTGAAAATATAGGATCTGAGTAAACCTTTTGAAATTAGAGAAGTAACAGGACAGGGGTGATTAGGAAGCGAGCTGAACAAGGTTCAATGCTGTATCATTGGTGTTGGAGCAGAAAGACAGCATGGATGGACAGAAAGCAAGAAATGATGAGCTAATGAACATCTGCAGCGACATAGAACCAAAATAGATTGCAGAGCTTTCATTTTGTTTGGAATTCCAACCGTGAATAGATAAAGTTTTTTTATTAGTCACAAGGCTTACATTAATATTGCAATTAAGTTATTATGAAATTCCCTTAGTTGCCACACTCTGGCGTCTGTTTAGGTCAATGCAGTTAATCACACGTCTTTCAGAATGTGGGAGGAAACCAGAACATCCGGAGAAAATCCCCGCAGGCACGGAGCACGGGCAAACTCCACACAGACAATGCCCAAGCTGGGAATCAGACCCAAGTCCCTAGCGCTGAGGCAGCAGTGCTAACCACTATGTTATTGTACCTTAGTCAAATGATTTACTCATTAGGACACAAATAGCTATGAAGTATAGCACTAACTGACACATTTTTTGTCACTTACACAAATCTTACTAATTTTCACTTTTTTTTGCTATCAGCCTGTGAAAATGGATATCCAGCTTCCTTGGAGAATGGCCCTTCTATTATCCCAGGTACAACCAGCACTGTGCCTGCAGCAGTAGCAACAAGTGAACCAGATGCAGCACCTAGTAACGATGCAGCACCATCTGCATCTATTTCTCCTGGTGACCGGGCATTAAATACAATGAGCAAAGGTCCACTTCCACCTGGGTAAGACTCCTTCGTTATCGGATGTGTTCTACCTTAAGACAATCCCTCAATACAATGGTGGACAATATTATAGTTTAAGCATTTTCTCTTTTGTCTGGGCAGCTCAGATCAGTTTCTTAACCAAATGAACGCAGTTCAAATAACTGAGCTCCAAGTAAATTTCCTGTTGCATCTTTTCTTAAGATTTCCGAGCAGCAAAATGTACTGAATGTATCTTTGTCACAAACCAAGATAACAGTTTGAATGGGTTCTTTCTTTTAGTTATCGATACAATTTCATACAAATATATTTAATAAGCCTAAATTTAGTGGTCAAAAAGCCTGCGTACCAGTATTCAATTGAGCTATTTCTTTTCTCTCTCCTCGACTCACCTAGTTTGGTACCTGTACTGATTATTTTAATTTACTCTTAGATTGGTCCCTCACTTGGGAAATGTTTTCTGATCCTGAAAGGTGGTAATTTCTATCTGTACAGTACCAACAAACTGAAATAGTGTTAACCAAGAATCAAAGCTGAAATCACTTGCATGCCACAAGAGCTCTGTGCAAATGGAAATTTTGAATTTCACATTGAAGGTTCTGTGAAGGGCAGGGGTTGTGAAGTTTTCTATTCAGCCAAAATTGCATGGTTGAGTCTGGTCTAGTTATAAACTTTGTGATGCCAGTGACAGGAGATATACCATAAGATATAAGAAAAAGAATATTCTGGTTAGATTCAATGACTGAATGCAATTAGGAATAAACTTAGAAATGTTTTGGTCTTGTCCATGTATATTCCAATGTAATGTGAGAAAAAGTTTTTTTCACATAAGTTGCTGGAGTCTAGAATGCACTGTCTGAAATTGTGGTGGAGGCAGGTTCAGGGGAGGCATTAAATGAGTACTTGAGAAACAATGTGCAAGATATGGGGAAAAGTCGGGGGAATGGCACGATGCTGCTTTGGAAAGCTGGTGCAGACGTGATGGACCAAATGGCCATCTCCTAAACCATAACAATTTTGTGGTTGCATTTCTCCAGTCTTTCTATGTAATTAAAGTCCCTTATCCCTGTTTGACATTCTAGCAAACCTCTGCTGCACATTCTACAAGGAGGACCCATTTTATGTGTGAGTTATACTGTAAATTGTAGATCCGTTAATATTCTTAACATCCAGAGGGACCTGGGCATGTAGTTACCTAAAAATGGCAACATAGTGGCCAAGGAGATTAAGAAGGCATATGGCATGCTGGCCTTCATCAGCCAGAGCATTGAGTACAAGAGTTGGAAAATCATGTTGCAGTGAAAGAAATGTAATCTATGTGTGTGCTGCTTCTCTCTGTACATATAACAAAATATTTTGCTTTCTTTCTTTCCATAGCTGGGAGCAAAGGGTGGATCAGCACGGCAGATTGTATTTTGTGGATCATATTGAAAAACGAACAACATGGGAAAGACCACAGCCATTGCCTCCAGGGTAAGTTGGATAATATAAGGATTTGGAATATTCATAAGTGGCTATTCTTGAGTAATTAGCTTTTAAATCTAGCTATTTTCTTTACTAGCTGGAAATGAAATATAAAATGCAGTAGCAATTTGAAAATAACTTGTTCTGGTCTTTGACAGCAAAGGTTCCCAAATGGTGTGCTGTGGTACACTGATGTGCTGTGAAGATATACAATTGTAATGTAAAATAAAGCTTAAAATGACCAATTTTAATGTAAACAGAATATGGAGGTAATCTAAATCTAACCTCTCTTTTCAGTTCAGTTTCTTGCCATCTCCAAGTCCTGATGAACATTGGGTTTTGCAGACGTGCACTGGCTGGGAAAGGGCATGTGAATGGTTCTGATTTTTTAATGTTGGTATGCCACACCCGTGCTGTTTGGAGTTTTTATGTTAGCCATGCACGTGTGCCTGCCCAACTGCACGTGTGCAGCCCTGTCCCAGCTGACAGAGAAGTCATGAGAGATCCCAGGTTCTTTGGGAATTGGAGAAGCCAACCACGGAATAGGCAACAAAAGCCTCATGCATCCAGAGAAAAAGCAAGAGTGCAAAAAGGGTGTAAAATCTTTGGGAAGAGTGAGGGTGATGGAGAGAGATCAAAAAAACGAGAAAAAACCCAGAGAAGTAAAACAGCAAGTTTCCCAGTTAGAGAAGAAGACAAAGATAAGAAACAAACAAATGAAGTTAAAAGGAGAAATCGACTCCAGTTAGAGAGAGACTGACAAGAAGAAGACCTTAAGTGCAGTGGACTTGGGAGATGCCCTCATCAGCAAAGAAACCCGAAAAGAAGTTTTGAAGATCCAAGAAGCCAATTAAGTCTTGTAACTCCATGTTGCAAGGTGTTGGGGTAAGGATGTATCTTCAGAGGAATAGTTTTTGGCTGGGCATGGCTGAAAACCTGAAATTGTGCTTGTTACTTGATGCTTGAGAGCGCACTTATTTTGTAGTGTGCTGTGTTTGACCTTAACTTCCCATGGGTAAGTTCTGGAAGAGAAGTAAAAAACCGACTCTGATTCAGATGTGGCTGAAAGAGCAGAATCTTGAAGGGGGAAAAAGAGGAAATATACATGGATAGTGACTTGAATTTCTGTGGACGGGTGAGGCCTCTTGCCTTGTCCCAAAATGTCTAATTTTTAGGGAGGAGCTTTAGGTAGCAGGTAAGTTGAAGCACAAAACACCATTCATTCTCTGGCATGGTTGTACAGTATTTCAAGCCTGAGGGAACAAAATATAAAACAAAATCGACATATAATGGAGCATTTCTGGGTTTCAGATAGTGAACAAGAGGCGAGTTATTTGGTAGCTCAACTCTTGGCGAAATCAAAAACTGCACACCATTGCTGAAACCCTAATTCTGTCAGCATGTAAACATATCGTCAGAGTAATGTTCGGAGCTCAACTTGCCCTGAAGGTTGTCTACAGATATTAGCAGACACTGCTAGCTCTTAGCCAAAGTTAAATATGTTAATGGGGCAATTTCTTCTTTTGCAAAGACTTGCCTGGTCATATGACTGGAGAGGAAATCTTTTGTATCAACTGCTTATTTGGAAGGAAACAGTCTTAACTGGACCAAGTGCAATAGCATCTGCACTGGAGCAGCTTGCATGACGGAGAGGCTTCGTGACTAAGGTGAAAGAGCAGAATTCTGATATCCACACCAGCCATTTATTCTGCACCTAGAAGCCTTTCCTTCTAAAATAATGCCATCTAAGTTAACTACAGTGCAAGACCCAATAGCGTGAACTATGTAAGGTCATTTTCTTTGACGACATGCTTGATTACTATTTTGTGAGATGGGAGCTGAGTATCAGGGTTTATTCATACATGTGGAAGTACGATGGCTGCCTTGCGGGAAGAGCCTCCCAGGTGTTTGTGAACTCTAATGCACTCGTGTGTTTTCAGTTGTATGAATTGCCAGGCAAAGGTTTAATAAATGACGATTCTTCGTGTGCTAACCATATCTCTCAGATATATTTTGCCAGCTGAATGTTAAAGTACAAGGGGATAAACAGAAGCATTTTGACTGCCACAGATCAACTTCAAGACTTCGGTTCAAAACTGGTCCTTTGGCAGGAAAAAGTGGCAAGTGGATCAAATTGAGATGTTCAAGCTGGCATCAGCAAATCCTGTTGGCAAATCCATACTTCACCTTATCTCCGCTCAGCTTAAAACATTACAAGAGATGTTTGAATGCTTCTCCTCCACAAGTATCAAAGACTTTGGATATGCGATCCATTTAGTTCACTTTCTCTTGAATCATCAAAGAAATTTAATTAAAAGAACAAAGATTTTGCAGAGTTCAGGATGAATTGTGAGATATTCCTTTTGGACATGTTTTGATTGCTTGTGGGACAAAGATATCCATCTGTTTCAGATCACGTTATAAAGCTGTACTCATACTGTTTCCTACAATATGCCAGTGTGTTCTCAACGCTGGCTTATAAACAAAAAAGCACAAGTGGAGCAAGACCTGCTAGTTGTTGTCAGTTCTGCACTGGTTCAAGAGACTACTGTCACACAAACGTTGTCACTAAGATGCTTCTCACGATATTCCCTTCATTTCTGAACTTTGCCATTGACCAGTGCAGACTTGAAAAACTGAAGTTTGAAAATTGAAATTCTTAATAGGAAACACTTTTAATTGATGTACATTTTAAATAAAAAATAATATTACCATGCAAATAGTAATCACGTTTTCATTGTAAACTTAAACTAATGAAAATTGTATTAAGTTATGATTCAACATGTTTTACAAAGTTTTAGAGATAAATGAATTTTGCTTGAGGGCAGCTTAGTTGGAGAAAATAAGAGATGCGCCTCAATCTTTTATAGTATGGTGGTGTGCCAAGGCAAATTATAGATTGGGAAGCACCATACTGCAGATGCTTCAAGCACAATGCCCTTGCTTTTTAGATAGTATTTGCATTGCAGAGCTTTCAGTGGAAGATGATTTTTGTCTAAGCTGAATGATAAACTTTCTGCCTCAGAACTTTTCTGTCTTGGCTGCAAGGCTTACAGTTTGAGAAGACTCACAATCGAATACAATTCAGTCCTCTCCTCTGAGGAAGATCGTTGTCGTTGGACAATGATTCGTGCGTCTACACTGACTCTCCTTTATTAAACTCTGGGCCAGTGCTTTCCCAATATGACTCTATTTTAATGCCTTAGACTTGGCGTGACCCCACAAAGAGTGATTGCAGAGTGTGGGGGAATAAGGGGTGGAACGGGATAGTCTTTTTTCGCACCTGGAGTAATGTGTCATCAGACCTCAACTACAAGTAGCCGGGGCGGAGAGGTGTGGTGCAATAGCAATATCATTCGACTATTAATCCAGAAACTCAACTAATGAGACCCAGGTTCAAATCCCACCGCAGCAGATTTTAAAAAAAATCTAGAATTAAGAATCTACCGATGACCGTGAAACCGTTGTCAATTGTTGGAAAAACCTATCTGGTCCACTGAAGTTCTTTAGGGAAGAAAACCAGTCTTTACCTGTTTTGGTCTACATGTGACTCCAGAAACATAGCAATGTGATTGACTCACATCTACCCTTGGGCAACAAGAGATGGGCAATACATGCTGGCCAGCCAGTGACGTCCATGTCGCCAGTGACGTCCATGTCCCATGAATGAATTTAAAAAAACGTGATTTGAAAAGGGCTATGTGGCTGTCAGAAATCAGCTCAACTTTTGTGGCAATCTTTTGTTGCCTTGGAATTCATGACCCCAAAATCTCCAGGAGATGTGACCTACAGTTGGAAAGCCTCATCCTGAGTACTGTAGCCGCAAGCAGTATTTTTACCTCAATCAGTAAGATGCCTGATAACTTGGCATATTCCAGACTGAATCTGGTTTCTTGCTTAGCTGTAAGGAGCCATAAGACAATCAGGTCCTATCCATTTCTCTTAGTGATATTCACGGTAGAGAGGCGGCATGGTGACTTGAGCTACTTCCTCATAGTGCCAAGGACCCGGGTTAGATTCTGATTTTGGGTCTCGTCTGTGCAGAGTCTACATATTCTCCCCATGTCTGCTTGGGTTTCCTGCAACTCTCCGGTTTCCTCCCACATTCCAAAGTTGTGTAGGTTAAGTTGATTGGTCATGTTAAATTAATGTCAGAAGATTAGCAGAGTAAATGGATGGAATTGTAGAATAGGGCCTGGATGGGATTGGTGTTGGCCAGATGGCTTCCCTCTGTAGGAGTTATGTGATGAGTAGCATGCATTTTGTCTAACCAGTTTCAAGAATTCTCTTACCTTTCATTAATTCAAGACCACATAGTCATGTACTAAAAACAAAAATATGCTGGAAGCACTCTGCAGGGCCTAGTGGCACCTGTGGAATGAGGAACTAAGTTAACATTTCAAATTGAGCATGATTCTTCAGAGCTGAAGGAGGGTAGAAATGTGATCGCTCTTATGCCACTGAAAAGAGTATGAGTGAGGAAGAATAAAGGAAGTTAGATAGTCGGAGAGATTAAATGACAAAGATGCCTTGGAACAAAAAGCAAAGCGGGTACTAATGGTTGTAGTAAAGAGACGAGGCATTTGTTGGTTTTGATTGCATGTGTCAGAATAATGGACAACTCTGTCCAGAAGCCAAAACATGGAAAACAAAATTCAGACAGGCAGATGGCAAAAAAAAAATCAAAATGAAGGACAGAGTTTATGACCTGAAATTGTTGAACTCAGTACTGAGTCAGAATCATGAGAAATTGCTACTTACAATTGCTTATCAAGATACAGATGTCTCTTATTGTTTGTTAAGAGATTTTGATTTCTACATCTATATTGAATTGCTCTGTGAAGGAGACCATTCAGGCCATTATTGTGCTTGTGCTGCACCAGTTCATGCCATACACTGCTTAGTTGTGATATGCATTGGGGAATGTGTTTTAAAGTTGGACTGCTGGGAGAATTGAATGTTAACCATAATCAGTCTTAAAGTCCAAATCATTCAATGTGAGCCCTCAAGTTCTTGTGAAGATAATTCCCTGGAAACTCAAAACCATTACATATATTGAACATTATTCCCTTGTGTCTTTGTGGCCTTTCTGATTATTATTCCATTAGGCTACATAAGGAGCTTGTCCTTCTAGGGCAACGTGACTTGAGTGACTGTAACTCTTTGCTGTAAATGATATCAGTTATCTAGACAACTTCTTATCTCCTTCTCTAACTAAAGTACTCAAAAGCATGTATCTCATCTCCGCAGAACGAACAACCAACTGCTATTATGTGTTGCTCTTGGGATATACTAACCCTAATTTCACTTCCCATAATACAGTGTCTATGTCAAGCATTGTGATGGACATAATGCAACTTCCACTAAAACCTACTTCACAATTTGAAATGTGCTCTTCAACAGATTTTAGTAATTCATTCCAGCGGAACTTTAACCATTGACCATTTTTTTTTCCCCAATTCTTTCCTCTAGCTGGGAGCGAAGAGTTGATGAAAGGCACAGGATTTACTATGTTGACCACATTACCAGGACGACTACATGGCAGCGGCCCACAGTAGAGTCGGTCAGGAACTTTGAACAATGGCAGTCACAGAGAAATCAGCTTCAGGGAGCCATGCAGCAGTTCAACCAGAGATTTATTTATTCGGTAACTAATTTACTGAGCTCCTTTAGGACCTTAAAACGAGTTAGTTGAAAATCTAATGTGTAGAAAATCTGCATTGTAATTTTAGCATCTTCTGAAGGAGTGTGTCCACTTCAATCCAATGTCATTCATTTTTCCTTCCAGCATATCTAATATATATTTTCACTGTTGCTTTCATTTAAACATAGTCAGCATGGATAGTACAATGGTTAGCACTACTGCCTCATAGCACCAGGGACCCGGATTCATTTCCTGGCTTGTGTCATTGTCTGTGCAGGATAGCATGGTAGCACAGTGGTTAGCACTGATGCCTCAGAGTACAAGAGATCCGAGTTCAATTCTGGCCTCAGATGACTATGTGGAATTTACACATTCTCCCTATGCATGTGTTTCCTTACATAGTCCAAAGATGTGCTGGTTAGGTGCCTAGGCTGTGCTTAATTGACCCTAATGTCAAGGGGATTAGCAGGGTAAATATGAAGCTAAAGGAATAGGATCTGGGCGGAATTGTTGTTGATGTAGACTTGATGAGCTGAATGACCACCTCCTGCAATGGAGGGACTCTAAGACTAGTTTACCATTTGGCAAGGAAAAAGAGACATGCTCAGAGTTGTCCCCTTGCATGACCTGTGTCTACCGGCCTATTCCTTCTCCTTTGCCTCACTTTGACCTCTACGACAATGTTGATTAGTTCTAGCTGATTGTTAAGACATGTTTTATATAGCTTCCATTTGTCATTCTTACTCAGTGGAGTGTGAGACTGCTCTCTTGGCATGAATCACATTTAAAGACACACAAATCCTGATTGCTAATGTTTTCATTTTCAGTATCCTGAGCAGGTGGTGCCAGCTGAATTTGACCCACTTGGCCCATTGCCAACTGGATGGGGTAAGTAAAGTGGAAGCATACCTGAACAAAATTCTGCACGTTGCTTTTTAAATCATTAATGATTTGATTTATTATTGTCACATGTATTAACAAAGTGACAATTGCTTCTTGCATGCTACGCAGACAAAGCATACCATTCGTAGAGAAGGAAACGAGAGAATGCAGAATGCAGTGTTACAATCAAAGCTAGGGCACTGACTCAAGTTCAAAGCTTGTTGGAGATTATTTATGTTCATATGAAGCACAGAATGTTACTAACCTTTAATTTAAAAAAACTTCATGTTCTTGTAGAAAAAAGAACAGACAGCAATGGTAGAATGTATTTTGTAAACCACTTAACACGTACCACTCAGTGGGAGGATCCGAGGACAGAAGGGTGAGTAATACATTTAAATTATATGTAATACTAACTATACAATGAAATTAATATAGAATGTACTTACACTTTGGTATCCATCAAAATGCCGTTGAGTTCACAGGTTACAAGTGTGGAATGCATTAGGGTTAGTGTTACCCAAAACCTAACCCTAATTCAGAATCAGCTGAATTCTGAAATTAGACTTTATCTTGAAATTCTACCCTGGTGTGAAAACAAAATACTTAGGGGAGAAAGGATAACAAACATGACGACAACAACTTGTATTTATGTAGCACTTTTAACATGTTAAAATGTCCCAGGGCACTTCACAAGAGCATTTTAAAACAAAGTATGACACTGAGCCACATACAGAGATATTTAATCACTTTTGCCAAAAAGAGTTAGGTTTTGAATGACTTAAAGGAGGAAAGTGAAGTAGAGAGATGGAGGTGCAGGGAAGGCATTCTGAGCTTAAGGCCCAGACAACTGTGGCCACCAGTACTGGAGTGATTAAAATCCAGGGATGCACAAAGAGGCCAGAGTTGAAGGAGCACAGATATCTCTTAGTGTTGTGGGCTGGGAGGAAATTACAGAGATGGAGAAGGGTGAAGTCATGGAGGGATTTGAAAACCATGCATAGAATTTTAAAAGCAAGATGTTGGTTTGCTGAGAATCAATGTAGGTTACTGAACCTAGGGGTGGTGAGTGAATTGGACTTGAATGGCGAGAGAAGACAGGGGGGTAGCACTGTTTTGGATGATCTCAAATATGTATAAACTGGCAATAGTCAAATCATAACCAAAAGCATGAATTGGGGTTTCAGAGCAAGATGAGCTGAGAAGGGCAAAGCCAGATGATGTGGAGATGGATTTGACTAGTCTTAGTGCGGTGCAAACATGAGGTCAGGAGCTCGATTTGGAAGTAAAATGTGACACCAGAATGAGGATTAGACAGGTTTAATGTCAAGACTGTTGCTAGGATAGCATCTGCAGCCAGGGAACAGAGTTTGGAATGGGCACTGATGGCTTCAGCTTTCTGAATAATTAGAGGAAATTTCAGTTCATCCAGTACTGAATGCAGAATAAGCAGTTTGATTTTGCAACAGTGGAAGAGTTGAGAAAGGTGGTGAAATAATGCTGGGTACCATTAATATACACATGAAAACTAGGGCTGTGTTTCCAGATGGCATCGCCAAAAAGCAGTGTGTAAATGAGAAATAGGAGCAGACCAAATATGGATCCTTGGGGACACCAGAGGTAATGGTCTCGGAGCAGGAAGAGAACTCATTGCTAGTGATTCTCTGGCTCTGATAAGATAAGAATTGAACAAGGTGAGAACAGTTGTATCCAGCTACGGGACTATAGAGCAATGTTAAGAATAATAACATTGTTAACAACTATTGTCAAGGACTGTAGACAGGCTGGGAAGAATGAAGAAGGAAAATTACCATTGTCGCAGTCACATAGGATGCCATTTATGATTTTAGTAAATGGGTTTGGTTAGGTTACGTAAGTTCCAAACAGCATGACACAGTGCTGTGGCATCTCAGAGCAACAGCTGTGTAATACCTAACAAGAAGCCATGCCAAAAATTGGACTACGTACATGTGATGTGCTTGACCACCTCATATAGTGACAACAAAAACGTGTAGAACATGTCAGCATCTAAAAACAAATATGTTAAGTGTGGGCTAGGTCCTTCAACTCCGGAGCACAGCTCAACCACAGATTCCTGACTGATTTGTCTGTTTCTAATGTTTTCTGTTCTGTCTTCAGTGATCTGTTTGCAATTCTGGCAGGCACTTTCCTTGAAAGAAATAATTGGTATAGTCTTCGCAATCAGCAATCTAGCCACCTTTCTGAGAAGGAATCACTTGTCCGATCTGTAAGGAGACCAATTCAGGCTGAGTTTAATTTGCTTTGAAGTAAAAGGAGAGGAAGCGAAGAAGCCAGACACCAAAACAAGATGTGCAAAGTCATTTCATTTCTCAAGTCTGAGAACGAAGACAACTCTATACATGAGCTTCCAGAAATCCTGGATTTGTGCACCTGACATTTTAATTAGACACACAAGCAAATTACAGGAAATGTGCAAAGTAATGATAAAGCTAAAATACAAGAGCTTCTCAAAGCTGCCAAATATCCAGGTTTACAATGAAATGCTCCAGATTGGACCTGCCCTTTAGCATCCAAACCTTTTTGAAACATAAAGGTAGCTGGTGCCATATCAGACCTGCAATGAATTGCTCCAGCCAATTGGGTGATGAGTTGGTACTGACGATAAACAATCATTGGGTATCTCTGTCTTTTGTGTCCATAACTATCTGTGCCGAAAGAGAAATAATCTATAAATTAAATGTTTAGATTAGTTAGATCACTGTTAGCCTTTAATCATTGGATGAGTCTTGATCTATGCTGGTAATGCAATATATGAAATCCATAGTCTAGTACTTCTGAGGTCTGAGGTCTGCTGTCTGCAAATATTAGGATTTTGAGACTCTGGTTGAATCTTTACCGCCTTTGCGTTTCAGAGTTATGAAATGTCTCCTTGATGCACTGTTCACTTTCCTCCTGTTACGTGAAAGGAACAGAATTGATCAAACTCGTGGATTGAAACCATCGAAGTCTCATAAATGTGAGGCAATAATTGGAGTCAGAGAGGATAATGAAAATAAACTTGCTTACATGATTTACTTAAGCATTCTCTTAGACCAATGCTGATTTAATATTTCAAATGAAAAGAGAAACTAAATTGGACTTTTACCTTTTGCATTGAAGTTAAATTTAATGGACTAATTATTCTAGTAACTGGAGTGTGGGTGAGTTAAAACTAACTGAAATATACCATATATAATAAATGAAAAAGGTTTGGAATACTGTGTCCAGTTCTGGTCGCCTTACTACCGGAAGGACGTAGAGACTCTGGAGAGAGTGCAGAGGAGGTTTACCAGGATGCTGCCTGGTATGGAAGGTCTGAGTTACGAGGAGAGGTTAGGCAAATTGGGACTGTTTTCCTCAAAGACATAGACTTAGAGGAGATCTAATAGAGGTGTACAAGATTGAGGGGTATAGGTAGAGTAAATAGGGTTAAGCTTTTTCCTAGAATGGACTCGAATAGCACGAGGGGTCATGGACTTAGGGTGAAGGGGGTAAGGTATAATTCGGATGCTAGAGGGAGTTTTTTCACACAGACGGTGGTGGGGGTATGGAATGCACTGCCAAGTAAAGTGATGGGGGCATGCACTCTGGAGTTAATTTAAGAAATATTTAAATGGGCACATGAACAGAATGGGAATGGAGGGGTATAGAAAACTGATTTAAAATAAGGATCATGAGCCTTGGGAGAACCTGAGAAATGTGTAAATAGATGATGATATTGATGTATTTGTTTTTATCCTACAGTGCTTTGGTCCACCTTGTTGTCTAACGAGGGGCATACATGCGATGGGTCATGAGAGGGCTGCTCTTGGATATTTTTCGAGAGTATCCTAGTGCTTCACGTCGTTAGTGTATGCTTGACCTGGACCACTTGATGGGCAAAAACGACAGCTCAGTGACTATCACTGTGCTGTGCAGATACATGGATTTGGGCCTGAGTCTGTGGGAGTTTTGCGCATTCTCCCTGTGCTTGCGTGGGTTTTCTCCGGGTGCTCCGGTTTCCTCCCACATCCTAAAAATGTGATCTTAGGTTAATTGGCAAGACAAATTCTCCCTAAATTGTCTCAAATTTGGTTTTTAATCCATAGATCTATAAACATAGACAGGGATCACGGGTAGAGGTGGGAACATCGGGGTGGCGGCACGGGCTCGTTGGGCCGAAGGGCCTGTTCCCCATGCTGTTTTGCTCTTTGAAAGGTAAGAGGATAATAGTAACTATTCTATGTGACCTGTGACATTTTTTCAGGATTTCAATTTTGATTCCAGCATTTGTGGTTTCAAATAAAAGGCTTTGATCCATTTATGAATCATTTGCAATAGTTACGTTGTCTCATGAGATGGAGGTTTACTATTGTCATGAAAATATGGAATTTGATGCAGTGTCACAGGAGAGAAAGAGAGCTCATCTGTTGGTATTGCCATGTGTTACTGCTCGCAGTAAGAAGCCTCTCAACACCAGGTTAAAGTCCAACAGGTTTATTTTGTAGAAAAAGCCACTAGCTCTCAGAGAGCTGCTCTTTCATCATGTGAATGCTCCACTCACCTGACAGAGGCAGCGCTCAAACTTAATGACTTTTGCTACCAAATAAACCTGTTGGACTTTAACTTGGTGTTGTGAGGCTTCTTACTGTGTTTACCCCAGTCCAACACTGGGATCACCACCATCATCATTGCTCACCATGCAGTCTTCTTTGCTCATTCTTGTAGCACACTCAATGAGAAGCCCTTACCAGATGGGTGGGAGATGCGCTTCACAGTTGATGGCGTTCCATACTTTGTGGATCATAACAGAAGAACAACTACTTACATTGACCCTCGCACAGGAAAATCAGCACTGTAAGTCCCTAAAGTTACAAATTTGACTTTGCACATTAGTTTTCTTAATGGGGAAGAAAGATATTGACTATTGAATACTAATTATCATCAATGAGTGATAATGGATTGGATAGAACTAAAATGCCATTAGTTCAGCATGTTGTGACTGAGTGAAGGTCTTTTCCAAATGTGACCTTAAATAACTGCTTCATCTGCCAATTCTCACTGACCTTGTGGTTATATTTGAAAATGAGTGCAAAGAATTGTTCTGCTGTTCTGGGCAACAATAAATATTCCAGAAAAAAGTCGTATTAGCTGGTCACTAATTTTGCTGTTACCTAAGGGACACTGTTAGTGTACATTTGCTACCAAGTTAGCTTACATAGGCCTATGCAAGATAAATTTTCCTGATGGGAAAAGGGGTATTTAAATGCAGTCATTCCTAAATTGTGCAAGACCAAGATACAAAAGTGCTCGTAATTGGGTACTTGGGGGCAAAAGTAAATATAAAATGACAAATGAAACTATGACCCTGATATGGCAGGATCTGGGATGAGGGAATTTTGTTCTGCGTTGTCAACTGATCTGAGAGTTGTCAATACTGACTTATAGTCTTTTCTATGATCAACAAAGTATAAAGAACGTGTTGGTATAATGTCAAAAGTTGCTTACGTGAATTCTTCAGTTTGTCTACAGTTGTATGCTATAGATTGAGAGATTTCAATGCGAACTTTTGCCTTGATGTGTTACTCAAAGCTGAATAGGTGCATGGTTGAGCTAATAGGAAAAGTGACAGGTGCTCGATTTTGGTTGTTTTTGCATGTTGCTTTTTTCGCAAAAACTTACTCCCTCCTCTGAGACTCTGACTTAAGAATGATTTATAGTTGAATGTTGAATCTCTGTCTTTTTCAGGGGCTATGCTTGCAACAGCATTTCTACTAGAATTTGGAGTTGCAGACTCTGCATTTGTGTTTTTCAAAATTCATTTGTGGGATGTGGTCATTGTTGGCTAAACGTAGTGTTGTCAGACTTCTTAATGTGTTTACATCGTTGGCTAGGCCAGCATTTAAAATAAAAGCTTATTTATCAGTTGCAAATAGGCTTGCATTAACACTGCAGTGAAAATCCCTTAGTTGCCGTACTCCAGCATCTGTTCGGGTACACTGAGGGAGAATTTAGCATGGCCAATGCGCCTAACCTGCACATCTTTGGACTGTGGGAGGAAACTAGAGCACCCAGAGAAAACCCACACAGACAAGGGGAGAGAGTGCAATCTCTGCACAGACAGTGACATAAGCTGGGAATCAAACCAGGGTGTCTGGGGCCGAGAGGCAGCAGTACTAACCAGTGTGCCACCGTGCTGCCCAATTTATTACCTATCTCAATTACCTTGAACCACTGCAGTCCATATAGTATAGATGTGGATGGGGTGCCTCAGTCCTGCTTTGTCCTTGATGATGTTGAGCTGCTTGAGTGTCGTTGAAGCCATGCTTGTCCAATGGAGAATATTCCATCACACTCATAACCTTTGTACTGCATTTCAGTGGAACTAATTTGACAACAGATCCAGTTTTATGTCTTGTATGTCTAATTACTCTTAGAGATGGGCAATAAATACTGGTCTAGTCAGTGACGCCCATATCGCGTAAATTACTTTTTTTAAAGACAGCATCGCTCTCTGTTCCTCAGCCTGTTGCTTCTGAGTTGAGACATTTATGTTCACCTGGCTGCTAACCAAAATGAAATTGTTGTGCAGAGCACATTTTAAGTGTCAGAGGTGACTGGCAGATGGAGATGGGGGTTAAGTATGAATATGTTTTGAATGTCTTAAACCTTTCTTAAACTGTGAACCTTACAGCTGATGATTTATTTCTCTCCTTCCTCCTCCATACCTGCCCCCATCCTTCTCAACCTCATGTTTTCCAGATCGAATGGTCCAAACATAGCATATGTTCGTGATTTCAGATCCAAAGTTTCTTATTTCAGGTTCTGGTGTCAGGTAAGCAACATTTCATTTTGGACGGCGGTGAGGGTGGGGATTCTATCTACCTTCAGCAAAAGAATGTCAGAAAATTTGGATAAAATGGGATTGTTTGTCCGGGAATTAAATCTGGAGAATCCTTGTGGACGTTCCAGGTGAGTATTTTCGAAAAATTAGTATTTGACTGATATGTATAATGGAATTATTTTATTTTCCAGCAACTGGCTGCACCTCAGCACATAAAAATAACTGTAACCAGGAAAACCTTATTTGAGGACTCATTTCAACAGGTAATTCTTTGGTGGCAGAGAGAAATCTCTAACTAAATAATTAAATCTTAGGGAGTGGAAAGATAAGCCAGATAAGATAAAGATCTAATTCTAGACACCTGTCCCCTTTCTTCATCTAGCTCCCATAATATACATGAGTGCCACAAGTTTATTCATCTTTTATTTGTATTTCCTTCTACAGGACGAATAATAGACGGAGTTTAATTTAGACAAATGCAAGGTGATGCATTTTGGTAGATTGAATCAGGGCAGGACTTAATCAGTTAATGGTAGGGTGTTGGGCAGAGTTACAGAACAAAGAGATCTAGGGGTACACATTCAGAGCTCCTTGAAAGTGGACAGAAAGGTGAAGAAGGCTTTCGGAATGCTTGGTTTCATGGGTCACAACATTAAATATAGGAGCTGGGATGTCTTGTTGAAGTTGTACAAGAAATTGGTAAGGCCACAGTTGGAATACTGTGTGCAATTCTGGTCACCCTATTATAGAAAGGATGTTATTAAACTAAAAAGAGTGCAGAAAAGGTTTACTAGGATGCTACCGGGACTTGATAGAGAGGCTGAATAGACAGGACTTTGTTCTCTGGAGCTTACGAGGCTGAGGGTGACCTTATAGAGGTCTGTCAAATAATGAGGGGCACACACAAGATAATCAATATCTTTTCCCAAAGATGGGGGAGTCTAAAACTAGAGGGCATAGGTTTAAGGTGAGAGGGGAGAGATACAAAAGTGTCCAGAGGGGCAGTTTTTTCAAATAGGGTGGGGAGTGTTTGAAACAAGCTGCCAGAGGTAGTAGCAGAGGTGGGTACAATTTTATCCTCTAAAAAAAATTAGATAGTTACATGGGTATAATGGGTATAGAGGGCTATGAGCCAATGCAGGCAATTGGGATTAACTTAGGATGGTGTGGATAAGTTGGGTCAAAGGGCCTTTTTCTGTGCTGTAAACCTCTGTGACTTTGAAGTCGGCTGAACCTTAAAATATTGTTGACATATATTTCTCCCCTTTGAGTAGACCCAAAGGAGGGAGATCTTTGTATTTTAGATAGGAGTGAAAGAAAGACATTAAATGAACCATAGGGAGGGGGAATCAAAACTCATTAAGGTATCCCCCAATTTCTCATCCAGGCTCTATCCCTGTAACCCCATGTTAACCCCACTAATTTCCTGACAGTAAGGTCAATTTTGCGTGGCCAATCAACCCAATCCACACATCTTTGGACTGGAATTTAAGTTCTGAAAACTTGAGTTTGCGAATAACTTGTCAGTAAGAAATTACAAAACAATTGTTTTTGTGATTGCTTGACCTGTTAATAGTGGGTGCAAGAATTCAGTCCTGATTATTGCAGTTAAATAATTCTGGAAGCATGCTGGTGAACTACTTTGAGACAAACTCCAGTTAACTAAAAATGGTTGCATGTTGGCTTCCACTTTGTGTTTCAGATTATGAGCTTCAACCCTCAGGATTTGCGAAGACGATTGTGGATTATTTTTCCAGGAGAGGAAGGTTTAGATTATGGAGGTGTGGCAAGGCAAGTATCTCCATTAGACACTTGAGCTGGTTCAAATTAACAATCATGGTGCTCAGTTGATATAGAATAATGTAGCACAGAAAGAGGCCATTCAGCCTGAAGTGCCTGTGCTGGATCTTTGAGTGAGTTTATAGAATTAGGCCACTCACCCCTTTGTCCTTGCCCCGCAGTTGTTCTCCTGCCTTTCAAGTGTTTAACCCATTCTTTTTTGGAAGTTGTTATTTAAAGTGCTTCCACCACCCTCGTGCAGTGAATTCTAGATCATCACAATTCGCTGAGTAAAATGTTTGTTCTTTGTGCTTTTCCTCTGGTTCTTTTTGTAATCAGCTTAGATCTGGGTAACTTTGGTTAGTGACCCTTCCATCACTTTTGTATTTACCTCTTTCAAAACCCTTTATAATTTTGAGCTTTATAATCTCCATCTAATCCCCCTATACCCCTTTCTGCTCAAAGTAGAACAACAGACGTCCTTTCATCTTCCCACATTGAAGTCTTTCATCCCTGACAATGTTTTGGTAAATCTCCTCTGCGCCCTCTCTAAAGCTTTGACATGTTTTCTGAAGTGTGATTCCCAGAGTTGAACATACTTCTCCAGCTGAGGCCTAATCTGTGTTTTAACAAGGTTAAAACATACTTTTATTTATTGCAAAGATGCTTACGTTTGTACTTAGTTCCCCTATTACTAAAGCCAAGGATCTGGTACGCTTGTTTAACAGCATTGTCAATTGGCCCTGTCACTTTCAAATCTTTGTACACCCCCAAGTATATTTGCTTTTGTAAGACCTCAAATTATAATCTAGTTAATTTTGTCATCTTCAATCTTATTTGCTATGTCTTCCCACTTTACCATAAAGGCCCTCATGGCCTTTTACTATCCTCCTCATTGTTTACCATATTTTCAAGTTTTGTCTCATCTGCAGACTTTGAAAATATATCTTGTATACCTGAGTCCAGGCTATTAATATACATCAGTGCAATGGCCTTGAAGTCAGTTGATTTTGGCTTTGGTTATAGAATCTCCACCAGCATTAGGTTGACTAATCTCTAGCTGCCGGATTCAGTACCCCACCCGCCCCTCATTCCTTTATGTACACAAATCTGATGCAAAACTCGACAGTCTCTTCCCTTTTCTGAGGAAGATTGGAGATTGTGACCAGAACAATATTCAATCTTGTATCTCATAGAACTCTAGGGTACATCATATTTAGACTAGATAGCTTTCCAATGTTATGTGCTGCCAATTTTTATCTATTTCTATCTGATGCAAATATTTTTCTATCACCTCCTTTATTGTGCAGCATCCTCTTTGGTAAAGACAGATACAGGTAATCCTTTAGTACCTGAGTCAAGCCCTCTGTCTCCACCAGGGTTCTTCTTTGGTCCCTCATCAATTCAGTCTATAGAGTTGTGTTGCCAATCTGAACCAGGCCCTTGCTAGTCAAGGTTAGCTGGTAGCTGGCATACTGGTGAAAGAGGCACTAGCTGTTTACAAAAATAAGCAAAAAAATGAAATTCATTAATTCTCCTTGCTCCGCAATCTATATAATTAGTAACTCATAGACATATACGCCAGAAAGATTCCTGGTTCAATCCCTGGCATGTGCTGGGATAGCTGACCTTAGGATCAAAAAGTTAAGATCTCGCATCATTGCCGTTCTGTAACCTGTGCTATAAGTATTCACTTTATGTTGGACATAAATTGGTGTTGCAATGATAAACTACAGTTCCCAGTTAGTCTGTCAGCCCTCAATGTCCAGCATCACAGAGGGAGGGTAGACACTTGGGCATGATACAACAGTATGTCCTGGAACTCTACCTCAGTAAGAAGTCAATGCTCTCAGGTAGAGGGTATTAGGAAATTGATGATGGGAAGAAGCTGTGAGTTATTGAAACTAATGAACTATGATGAGCAAATATTCCAACCAAAATACCAATCCCAAGCAGAAATATTCTGTCATTTATAAATTAAGGGAATAAAGGTGTGTATTCACCCCCATGGCACAATTTGGAAACCTCACAGTGAATGCTTCATAGCTTCAGTGGAATATTTATTGAAGCTTAGAGTGCTACATTGTTTTGATCAAGCACCAATTCTATTTGTCCAACAGAGATAACTTGGAAATAGTGTGGCTTTAATAAAGAGCCAGATTGTATGTTGAGAATGACTGAAGTCTGCTGCTGGTGTATCTAATATCCATATTTTTTTAATAGAGAATGGTTCTTTCTACTTTCCCATGAAGTTTTGAACCCCATGTATTGCCTCTTTGAGTATGCTGGGAAGGAAAATTATTGCTTGCAAATAAACCCAGCATCTTACATCAACCCAGACCATCTGAAGTACTTCCGGTTCATAGGTCGATTCATAGCCATGGTACGTTCCAAGAGTTACTTGAGCCTTAACATTATTGTTCTTTTTAAATCCTGTATACAGTTTTTTAAAAAAAACTGGTTGGATGACAAATCCTACATTTTACTTAATCCTGTCATTGATTTAGTTTTACATAGTATAGTGTATGACACTCAAGAATCATACTGAAATGGTAACCAAAAACTTAGCCTACCTAAAAGCTTTACAACAGTTACATGTAGATTGCTGTAGTGGTGATGGTAAAGTGGCAGAAATGTTAAGTAATTACTTAGCTTTGTATTGTCCTGGGAGATACATTTGAGGTTAAGAATAAAAATTATACATCTGCATTCAAAATTTTAAAAAAACTCATCGATTCGGAGGCTATGTTATTATTACATCTGCACATCATGAAATAATCCAGGGAAGGGATAGTAGCAACACGGTTACACATTTAATAACATTTGTTTGGAACTGTGTTCTGCTGGAGTGCTAGTAGATAGTTATTGTAATGCCCATCTTTAAGATGGGTGCTACACCAGTCAGATTCACATTTGTGGTAGGAAAAATAACGAAATCCCTGTTAAAGGCAAAAAAGCATATCGAAACCTGAAGCATAATAAATTGTGCGCAGGGATTTCATGAGTTAATGTCCTGCATACAAAATAAGAGCAGAAGTCGGCTATTTGCCTTTCAAGCCTGCCCTACCATTCAGTAAAATCATAGCTAATCTGTTTGTGTTGAGTTCTCCATTCCCCATCGACATCAATAACCTTTGATTCCCTTGCCTGACAAGAATCTATCTAAATAGTGTACAAAATTATATTATAGTCCATTTTTACATTTTCAGTGCTATAGGTATATTGACAATGCCACCACCAAGATTTGACTCTTAATACGAGCATCAGGGCTTTTCTAATATTTCCAGTGATAACTAAAATACTTAACACTACAGTTGCAGACCAACTTGCATTTGCAAGCCCTTGTTTTATGTTTATGCCTCATTGTCACCTCACTCCAGTGAACACTGACTAGAAAGTAATTACAAATCTCAGCGTGCATGAATGATGGTCTGTACCTTTCAATACAACGTGAACTGCCCAAAGGGTTCAGTTCTGCTTAATGTACTCGTGCTGTGTATCAACAGTGAAACCAGTTTTTTTGTGTCATTATTTCTATAAATTAATTAAAGTTTTTACTTAGCATTTCTTTTCTGTGACAGGCTCTGTTTCATGGGAAATTCATTGATACTGGATTTTCACTCCCATTTTACAAACGTATGCTGAACAAACCCATCATAACCAAAGACCTGGAATCTATTGATCCAGAATTTTACAATTCCCTCATTTGGATAAGGTTCGTATTTTAATATTTTCAGTTTTGATTGCAAACTTTAACTATTAATGTCTCTGCAAATAAATAAAGTCATCGTGTAGCATAGTAACATGCTTCATGCAGGAGACTGAATTAGTCCATTTAACCTGGTAAACAAAACATCCTTTCCCCTTTGGGGTCATCTCCTTTATAAAGCCTAATTTCCCTCAGATATGAGGAAGCTGTCTATTTCCTTTTTTGAAATTACTTCCCATAAAAATTTACAGTCCAACAACCTGAACTGGCATGTAGTTGTCATGTTTTTAAATCCCTGGAACAATCAACATTTTGGGGTTGGCTTATGATCAATGTATTCTAGACCCCATTACTCATTTTTGTTCCTCTGCAGATTAGCTGCTGGTAGAATTGGCCTCTGGTCCTCTCTGGTGCATTCATTGTGCTGTTGACGATGATTTTGGCCTTTCAAAGAACAGGAACAGGCCCTTCAGCCCTCCAAACCTATGTCATTCACGTTATCTTATTAAATCTCTTTATTCACCATCTGTTCATATGTATCTAGATAAGTCTTAAATGTGGCTAACATAATTGCCTCAACCACCTCACTTGGCAGTGCATTCCAGGCCCCATCACCCTCTATGAAAAAAATTCCCCGCACGTTCCACTGAACCCCTCTTAACTTGAACTTGTGCCCCCTTCTAATTGCCATTTCTGCCTTTGGGGGAAAAAGCTTCCAACTGTTCATCCTAATCATGCCCCTTATAATTTTATAAACTTCTATCAGGTTGTCCCTTTCCTTGAAGTGTTGTTTCCTTAAACTGGATTTAGGGAAGTACGTTAGGCAACAGGCAGATAGAATACCTCTAAACTGGGCCGGGTATGATGTAGGAGAATAATTGTTCATGTAGCTTTTGGGAAAATAGTTTGGCCTGTTGAAAATCCAAATCCAGATTTAAAAACTTCCTAAATGTGAAGTATAAAATGCTTAAAATAAATCAGTATGCATAATTTCTGATTAGATAAAAATCTAATATTTTCCAAGGGCACATAACCTCAAACTTTTGTGCTTTCTAAATTCTTCATTGCTGCATGCACCTGATTGATTTGAATGCACAGTATCTTTACATTCTGTATGGCCATACACACTATCTGAAAGGGAGGAACTTAAGTGGCCAGAGTGGTATCTTCTGAGTTGTTGTGCATAGCTTATAGGGAACATTGCTGCAAACCCTTTAGAGTTGCATCATTAGCATTGTTTGCAAAACTGGATTTCCTCCTCTTTTTGTCACTTTGTTTTCTCTAGCACAAGTGAAGGAATGTTGGGAATAAGCATTGCTTATTTTATAATTGATTTTAACCACTGTAGGTTGAAAATTCTGGGCCAGTCTTTAAGGTGTCCCATTATCAAAGCTGTTGGTTAACTTTGGTTGCTTTCCTATGTATTGTGTTCCTGTATGTTGATCAGTACCATATCAGTGGGAGCTTGGCACAAATTAATAAGTTGTCTTATACATTCAAATGAAAAGGTAAAACAGAGCAGGTTTATTCTTTTCATATTGAGAAATCTGATTCTATTTCCCTGGAATGTTGGTTCCTCGGAAGAAAACTAGGCCACAAGTGTAGCTGAGCCATTTTTAGCAATGTCTTTCTCGGGAGAAGAACCTAGAAGAATGTGGTTTGGGAATATATTTTTCAGTTAACAAGGAAATTTTAGGTAAAATACAAACCCAAGAACTAAAAGACCGGATAATGTCAGAATAAAGAAACGTTAAGATACAGTTGTTGATATAGTAACTGTACTGGACCCATTACACAATTGGTAGGCAAAGCAATGGTGTAGCAGTTGAGTAAGAGGTGCTTTTCTGAGTTTGAGGTAGGAGAGCAGTATTTTAACTATTGTAGCATGGTTGTACAAATGCTATCTACTGCTACAAGTGGAAAAATATTATTTTCAGCTCTTGCATTCTTCATTTTGAAAATACATGGATTCACATAGTATCTTACTAACTTAGGATATTAGCCTTCATGGTTCCTTTAGCTTGACTGGCCATTTTATTGTATTCAGCCAATTTTTCAAGGCTGATAGTTTGTTGAAATGTTTACTACTTGTGATAGGGGAGAAAGCAGAATCTGAATACAATACCAGCCTTGTTTTTTTTTCCCTGCTGTCCTTATGCAGCAAGCTTGTATCATCATCTGTTCATCAGTTCCAAATTCATTACTGACTTGGCTATAGTGTTATTGCACTGGGTGTGACCTCAACAGAGTTAATTTATAAACCTTTCTTTTAATTTTACTATAGTATTCATCATCCTACAGTAATGTAACCCTCTTCTAGTTAAGATCAGAAATTTACATAATCAATATTCTCCACCTCTTTCACTATGAGCATTCTCAATATTTAAATCAGCTTCTTGGATTTGTTTGGTTCACTTTAAGCAATTTGCATTACAAATAGACTAGGCCCGCATTTGATTTTGTTTTTGTAATTGTTATTATTTTAATGTCTTTCTAGGGAGAACAACCTAGAAGAATGTGGTCTGGAAATGTATTTTTCAGTTGACAAGGAAATCCTGGGTGAAATACAGACCCATGAACTGAAACCTGATGGCAACAATATACTGGTGACCGAGGAAAACAAAGAGGAATATATTGGGTAAGGTGAAGCAAATGTCTTCATCTGTGACTTATAGTTCAGCGTTTGATACCTAAAATTAATTTTGCTGCATTCCAAGTGACTCCATTTTGCTATGCCACACTTACTATCTAAATGATATTTGCTAATACTACAGATACAGTGTAGATTGTAAGAGTAAGAGACTACTTCTCTTCTGTTGAAGTTATTGTAAGAAATGCAACTATTAAATCAATCAATGTTAAGCAAATCCGATTTTTCCTATTCCAACCAATGTAGTTGAGTTTTGTAAGAATTTTCTCAAAAATAAATTAAAACTTTACACCTTGTAAGTTGAAATACTGTATGTTGCAAATTTTCTACATTTGTAAATTAATAAAATTAAAAAGAAATGCTGTTCCTACTTTCATTTGCCAATCTTTCAATTCCACTTCTCCCACTCCTCATCCCACCGATCGTGCTTGCTGAACTCCCACTCGTTGCACGTCATGCTCCCCCACCCTCCCATCTTTGGCCATCTTTCCCATTCACTGCAATTCTCCTTTCTCATCTTCCTCACTGAGCAAGACAAGCAGCGAGTGGAATGAAAAGCAGCTTTCGAGCAAGAGCAGCTTTGAGTTGCTTGGTCATGGAGGAAAGCCCCGAGCTGGAGAAATAATGAGAGGGAAGGTTGGTTGAGGTTAGTGGGAGAGTCAGCCAGGAAAGGAAGTAGTAAAGTAAAGATTGCTCCAAAATAACACCAATAGGTTTAAACATATAAGAAGTCACACCAGGCACAAAACAATGTTAAAACAAAATTCTCAATGTTTAATGTGAACACCTGTCCTATTGACTAACTGACGTTAAATTGAAACAACTTGAAATTGGGCAACTCGTAATGAGAAAGTAATGTACTGTAAACTTGCTAGAAACAGCTACTTGTTCAAAAATTAATTGAATCAAATGGTTTGAACTGCATAGGCTTGTTGCTGAGTGGAGACTATCACGAGGTGTTGAAGAACAGACGCAGGCATTCTTGGAGGGATTTAATGAAGTGCTTCCTCTGCAGTATCTCCAGTCATTCGATGCCAAAGAATTGGAGGTATTGTCGTTTGAGTGCTTTTAGTTTCATTTGTGTGTTTAATATGCTGATGGCATATTACCTGTGGTTACCCATTTTTTCTATCTTGGCTTAAAGAGGAGAGTTCTGTTGAAGCATTAATCAAGTGAAGGCCATTGACTGGTGATGAGCTGTGTATAACTAGCATCTACTGAATGTGCTGTCACTTTCCGTCTTTGATTCAATATTGACTCTATAGGCAATCACTCATTCTAGAATATGTTTTCCATAACAGTCTGTTAACTCTGATCAGTTGAATTCTTAGAGTTGTGATTTGTTTGTTCACCTGTGTTGTATTTATTCCTCAAATGTTTCGTACATTTTAGAAGAGTGCCACATTTTTTTGTTGCTTTTAAGAATGGTAGAATCTTTTTCTTCGAATTTAATGTTTTAAAAATCCATTTCGTGTGTTTACACCAACATCTGAATCCACTTGACCTGAACTTCATTTCTGAGCATTTAATCTGAGGACAGCATTTGAATTTCTTCACAATGCCATCAGTCTTAAACTTGGCCTTATCGGATATTCAAATTTGCCTTTTCAAGTCCCCCTTATATTATTTCTCGTGCCAAGAAGATTCATGGGAGGACAAGTTGGGGATGTTTTGTATCAGTATTTGTGGAGGAAGTCCTTTTCCACCACCCCACTCCCTCCATTTGGAAAGTGGCATGAAGCAGCTCTACTGACTGTTCATATGAGGTAGTCTTTTTGCAGATGTAATATGTATGTTTTCTTATGTTGCCTGTACGCTTTTGCTCTGTGGCCTTGGGCTAAAGAATTGTTGATTTTTCTGAAATGTTGACAGGTACTTCTTTGTGGAATGCAAGAGATAGACTTGAATGATTGGCAGAGAAATGCAATCTATCGTAACTATACCCGTAACAGCAAACAGGTGGTGTGGTTTTGGCAGGTATGTAGAGGGCTCTGTATTCTTCACATTGTTATGCTCAAGTGTTCTTACTACAGAAATTTCTCACTAGCTCTGTAGCTGTTTAGTTATAAATAATTAAGTGCCATAGCTCAGTAGTATCAGGCAGTATATCAATATACTTTCCCTATGAGGTGCCTTCACTATGTCTCTTGTGCTTCAAGAAAGGAATCCTGTCTCCTGTTCGGTGCATCCTACATGTCATTCTACCCCCACATTTGATACTTTAATATCACCTGGGTTACTAAGCTTTGGAAATAAATACTGTGGTCATCCAATCTTAGAGAATGTAAAGAAGCCATTCAGAATGCCTTTGCTGAATTGAAAAAGTTGTTCAATTTGATGCTGCATCCCAGCTTTCTTCTCATAACCTGCAAATTTGTCTTTGTCACGTACTCCATATTCAAGAGACGGCTGGAATATAGCACTTGGTGAATGGGATCAAATTTATGGGAGAAAAAGCATGATTAGGTTGTAGAGTTGGATGATCAACTATGATGGCGGAGCAGCCTCAAAGGGCCAAATTCTCTCATGTGCATGACCAGTTGGCTTTTGGAAGTTCAGAAAGAATCTGATTTCCACCCCCTGTCCCTTTCAACTGATACATTCTGGATCATTGTAGCACGGTGTAAAATAATTGCTCCCAATTTCACTTTTTTTTTGTTTTGCCAATTAGTTTAAATCCAGGACTCATAGTTATCAACCTACTTAAGAAAGGATTTTTACTTTCCCTTTTTGCTCTGTCAAAGCCCTCAATTTTAAATTTATTTTCTGATATCTCCCTTAACTTTCCTTACCATAAGAAGAACAATTCCTGTTTCTCCAACTCTCCATGTAACTCAAGCTCCTTTTTTCTGGTATTGTGTCAGTAACCCTCCTAAGTACTGTTAAAATTTTCCCTTTAATATGATGCCAGAAGTGTACACAATATTCCAATTGAGTCCTAACCAGTGATTTGTCCAGATTTATCATGTCTTCCTTTGTTGTTGTATCAAAAGCCTGACATTTCATGCACTTTCTTAACTGCCTTATCAATTTAAAGCTTATTTATTTGTCACAAGTAGGCTTACGTTTACACTGCAATGAAGTTGTTGTGAAAATCCCCTAGTTGCCACATTCCGTCACTTGTTCAGGTGCACTGAGGGAGAACTTAGCATGACCAATTCACCTAACCAACACATCTTTTGAACTGTGGGAAGAAACCAGAGCACCCAGAGGAAACCCAAACAGATACAGGGAGAATGTATAAACTCCACACAAAGTGACCCAAGTCAGGAATCGAACCCAAATCTCTGGCTCTGAGAGGCAGCAGTGTTAACCACTGTGTCACCGTGCCACTCTCCCATCTTATCCTCCCATTTTCGAGAATTTGAATGTGCAGCCCCAGGTTCCATAACTCTTACACCTCTCTCAAAATAGTACCAGCTAGATTACTTGGGTTGTGTCAACAAAGAAACTCCAGCAGGTTAGTCAGACACGATTTTGACTTTAATAAATGAGGTCAGATCAAATCCCAAGAATAAATAAGAAACTATTAAGGGAATGATGTTCCTTATTACAAAATCGGATTTGGTATACGTGCTGGATAAGTTTTACAAATTTCCAGTGGCCTTACATTGTTACAGAAGCGGCAAGTAAACTGGTAAAGTAGTATCTGTATTGCACAAATTATGTCTTGTGATTATCTATTTCAATGTAATGACACTTCTTTTAGGTTGTGAAAGAAATGGACAATGAGAAGCGAATGCGTTTGCTACAGTTTGTCACTGGAACATGCCGTTTACCGGTTGGTGGTTTTGCTGATCTCATGGGTAAGTTGTAGTCGAAACCAAATAGCTGAAAATAATAATGAGGAATTTGTTCATTTCAAGTTGCTTGTTTGTTCTGCAAGCATTCATTGACCATTTTCAGGCATGTTTTCAATATCTGGTTTTAAAATATTATGGGAGATGCGTGTCCCTGCCAAGTTTAGTAAGTAAGTACACCATATTGATATACCTGTGTTTGATGATGGTTTTGCTGATTGGAAGGTTGGAGAACCTACCACAATTCCAGCTTCTGGTTGCTGTTAGTGATCCCACGCTGAAAAGAGCAACTGATTTCAAGTGAGAATGGAATAGCAAAACAAAATAATCATACAACAGTCAAGCTGGTTCATTAATGTCCATTTAGAGACAAAATCCACCAGCTTTATCTTGGCTAGCCTATAAAGTGATCCTGGACTTTTTCGTTTTTGGTAACCAAACATTCTAATTATCTTTAACTCTTGAAAGAATGGACAGCATCAAGTAGGAAAATACCATTTGTTTAGCTGGAGAGAATCAAATCTAAGTTTAATGTACAAGGCATTATGTGAAACTGAAATTTAAGCCACCCTGCAGAATGCTTTCTCTGTTTGTTGTTAACTCAAGCAAAGAACTTGCAATGAAATTCTGGATTAGAGATCAGTACAGATGGAATATGGAAGCTTGGCAAGCTTGTGAACTGCTTGTGAATACTGCAGTCTGTGATGAAGGTGATCACAAGGTTCCATTAGGCATGAAGTTCCAGGATTTTGACCCAGCAATGAAGAAAGGTTAGGGCACGAGTTCCACACCAGCAATTAGGACTCATGTAAAAGTGCCTCAAATGCCAGAATGATTACTGCTTGAGGTTTTTCCATTATCTGAGACATGTGACATCTTTTTGCAGTCCAGATTGATAAAAGTATTGTTGTATTTTTGCTTGAATTTTCCTTACTCCTAAATGACCACTTACTGGAACTTGATGCACTACTTGCAACAACACCTTTCTATACCTCATCAGTGATACAACTTAAATCCTGGAACCAAGCCTCCAATTTTTGTTAGGGTACCAGATCTGAAATCTCAGCATTACATTATGAAACCAGACTACAACAATTTTATATTTTGGCATTAGTGTGAGAATGTGTCAATTTAGGCACGATTATACTGATATATCAGGGAGCTTTAATCAAGACAAATTATATTGAACAACATATTAACTATAACACAGAATGGTGGGTGCCTGGAACTCACTACCTAAGGAGGTAATGGAAGCAGACACGATAGTGAGTTTTAAGGGATATCTGGACAAATACATGAATAGGATGGGATTAGAGGGATATGGTCCCTGGAAGGGTAGTCGTTTTAGTTTAGTTGGGCAGCATAGTCGGTGCATACTTGGAGGGCCAAAGGGCCTGTTCCTGTGCTGTAATTTTCTTTGTTCTTTGTTAACGAATGAATTAGCTTAATCTTCCACAATTGAACAATATTTAGACATGCCACAACACAAGTCTTCACTGCTGAACTCTCACCTGAGTTCCAGTCAAGGAATATTTGTCTTATAGTCTTAAGCCTTTTCAAAATTGGTTAACAAAACACAGGCATATTTTGGATTAATGGCCCTGGAATAGTCAGTGAGTTCTTCTCAGAGAAAGAGAGAGGCACTGCTTCCTTCTGTCAACCCAGGCATCAACTGAATATATTTTAAAATGAAAATACTACTTTTATGCAAACTTAGCCTCTCCCAGTCAACCTGATCAAAATTCTACTCTGAAACCCCGAGGGAGGGTTAAGTAAACACAAATGTCTTTGTTCTGCTTAAACAAACACTTCATGTCTAAAATGAGTACTTACCTTATTCTCCCAGCTATTAATTTAAATGTTTTCCAAGACCAATCAGTACCCTCAGAACAAATCCGAATTCTAAACTTACCTCCATG
Source organism: Sphyrna mokarran (assembly GCA_024679065.1). Lineage (NCBI taxonomy): Eukaryota > Metazoa > Chordata > Chondrichthyes > Carcharhiniformes > Carcharhinidae > Sphyrna > Sphyrna mokarran. The sequence continues at coordinate 65,887,798 of JAGIQG010000016.1, read as the reverse complement.
ATATAAATATATTCTCAGCATCATATGTGATATATTTCCAAGCCAGAACAGTGTACAACTTGGAGATGGGGGTATTAAATGTTTCCTTTGAATTTTCTTTGTACATGGTGTGATACTGCCCCTTCGAGAAATGTTTTTATATTGTGTTTCTTGTAACAGTTATGTTTGAAGTTCAGCTCTGTTTTATACAGTGCCAACTTCTCTGGGCATCAAGCAGCTCTCATGCTGTGAATGTGGCTAATTGATTTTAGCAAGGGATGTGTTTGTGTTTATCTGAATTTGTGCATTTTTGTTTATTTTGTTTTCCCCGGGGGTCTGAGTAAGGTTTTACTTGGTTGATTGACAGGGGCATGTGCTTAAGGGGAGGAGCTAAGCTTATAGAGAAAAGCATACAGTGGCTGTATGTGATCTGAAAGAAACAAGAGGTGTCTCTCGGAAATGGATAATCTTGATGGCACAAACATGATGTAACTCCAAAGTTGCAAACAGACTGGCTTAACTCAGATTGTTGCTAGGGTGAAGATGGAATTGGCTCGCTAGGGAACAAAATCTAGAGCAGTTCCTAAAAATAATGGCTTCTGTCTTCCCAATATTTTATTTTCTTTATTGCCAGCTCCAATCATTTCTTGCTTAATGAAAATTATTGGAACTTGTGACAAAGGTGATGCAGTAGTTATGGGGGATATCAATCTTCCTATTGACTGGACCAGTCAAAGTGGCAAAGATGGTCTGAGAGATGAATTTGCTGGGTCAAAATCCTGGATCTGTACCAAACAGTATAGTGAGTGTACTTTTGCCATGCTGACTACAGCAATTCATGAATGTGACTCACCAACACCATCTTGTGAGCAATTAGGAATGGCTAATAAATGCTGATCTTGCCATTGACAGCCATGTCTCATGTACGCAGAAATGTTGACTGTAAAACTAATTTCCCAGACTTATTCAGATCATAACTACAGTAAATAGGTTTTGTTTTTAAAATGAGCTTTTCCTTCATAAGTGGCTATCAATGTTGATTCTCTCATTCAAGTATCAAATTTGTCAGACGTGAAAAGCAGTCAAGTGTCCCAGCAGTGGTGTAAAATGTGCACGCATTTGCTAGTTCTTAAATAGCACAAATTATTCTTAAGTTGTGCCAAAGCAGTCGCAAACATTAAACTTTTGGCTTCATGCCCTTCTTCATTTACATGTCTGTGTTTATTACGTTGTAACTGCCTCTGGATTAATTTCCACAAGCTTGTCTGTCAATTTCTTTCACTGGGGAAAATGGGGAATGAGAAATGTTGGCAGCTTTGCTTAAATTAGCAGATTGAGGCAAATGGAGTGTGTAGAATTGTAGCTGGTGGCAAAGTGTGCCACCTACAGTTTTCCTCCTTTTTATCCTTCTCATTTTCTCACCTTCCTACGCTGTCCTCAAGGTCTTGATTTCAGTTGCCATTGGGCAGTTTGATATAGAATCATAGAATTCCTATGGTGCAGAAAGAGGCAATTTGGCACATAAAGCCTGCACTAGCACCTAATCCCCCTGACGTTAAAGGGCAATTTATCTTGGCCAGTCAACCTAGTCTGCACATCTTTGGACAGTGAGCGAAACTAGAGCAGCCGGAGAAAACCCACACAGACACAGGAAGAATGTGCAAACTCCACACAGGCAGTGACCCAAGCCGGGAATCGAACCAGTGTCCCTGGTGTTGTGAGGCAGCAGTGCTAGCCACTTTACCACCATGCTGGGTGCCAAATACCCTCCAATCAGTCAATAGCCCAAGCAGTTGTTTCTCATCTGAGCCTGAGCAGAATAATCACAACTGACCACGTGTCTTACATTTAAGTTGGGATAGCCTCAGCTGCGAAAACAATAAACCCTTAATTTTTTTTTCTAAATTTCTGTGCCTCTTTCTTATTTTAGCCTACCCCAGATTTTGGTCACTGGTCTCCTGGTGTGATTGTTTCAAATTTTTTTTATGATGCTTATAAAGCATCTTTGGAACATTATGTTAAAGGTGCTATATAAATGCATGCTCTTGATAATCACTGAATTGAAAAGTGCTAACTGGTAATTCCTTTGTTTTGATACAGGGAGTAATGGCCCACAGAAATTCTGTATTGAAAAAGTAGGGAAGGAAAACTGGCTGCCAAGAAGCCATACCTGGTGAGTTGAGCATTTTAAAATGTCCCTTTGATATTTTTTGGTGGTACAAATAAATTTTCTGTGCTTTATATTTCTCAACCCTTTAACTTTAAATTCAGTGCTGGCAAGGGAAACATTCTTTTCCGTATCAGTTTCCCAGGTAAGCTAAAACTTTCATGAGCGTGAAATCTTACACTCTTTACTCCGACCCATTTAAAATCACTACCTCACTATGAGGCAGTGAATGTTTCACAGTCTACACCTTGGAGTAACAATGCAATATCATTGCAACCCAAAACAACTTCACAAATTGATTAAAAAACCTCACCCTTAAAGACACTGCCTGATCACTGCACCCACTTGTTTCTTGTATGATTCCAGGCTTTCTTTGCCTCAATTTCCCTTCCTAGACTTCCATTCTATTCTGTATGAGAATTTCTAAGATCTGCCCTAAATTTGCCACTTGCAAGTCCAAGCATGCATTCTCTTGTTGTATCCACCTACTTTATTTTGAAGCATTCATCTGGATTTACTTTTTCGTACTATTTAATATCTTGTACAGCTCTATGTGATCACTTCTCCATCTTAGCAAAGCAAATGAAATGTTGGCATTTATTGCAAGAGGAATAGAATATTAAAATGGAGAAGTTTTACTGCAGCTGTACAGAGCCTTGGTGAGACTACATCTGAAATACTGTATGTAGTTTTGGTCTCCTTATTTGGGGAAAAAATATATAATTGTGTTTAAAAACAGTTCAGTGAAGGCTCACTTGACTCATTCCTATGATGAGGGTCGTATCTTGTAAAGCTAGGTTGGGCATATACCTATTGGAGTTTAGGAAAACGAGATTATCTTACTGAAACATATAAGATTCTGAAGGAACTTGATAGGGTAGATATGGAGAGACTAGAGCTAGGGGGCTCAGTTTAAGAATGGGATTTGCCATATTCCTTTCAGCAGATTGTTAGTCTGGAGTTTTCTTCCCCAGCTAGCAATGGAGGCTGGAATTTATTCAAGGCAGAGTTTGGTAGACAAGTGAGGTTATGGGGGACAGCTGGAAAGTAGAGTTAACCACATGCAACCATATCAGCCATGATTTTATTGGAAAGCAGAATAGACTCTAAGGGCTGAAAGGCGTACTGCTTCTAAATCTTTTGCTCCTATGGAAAAACCATGGAACACTTTTTTTTGTTAACATCTGGACATAACTCTCAAATTCTGATACAAATCATCTTATATTTTGTCTATTTAAGGTGGAACATTTTGTTCCTATTTAGTAAATGGGGAAAAAGGGAAAAAATGTTTTTTAGAAAACAAAGCCAACTCTTTTTATATATAAAAAAGCGAAGTATTGGAAAAACTCAGCTGATCCAGCAACATCTGTGGGGAGAGAAGCAGAGTTAACGTTTCAAGTCCAATGTAACACTTTCCTGGGCTTTTGTGATAACTGAAGTACAACTGCAGAAATTTCTTTGTCTGGAGTCCTTTTTACCCTCTTTTGGCCTTCCATCTCATTTATGTCAAATGCCCTGTTTGTGATCAGAACTCCCCCCTCACCTGATGAAGGGGCGAAGTGCTGAAAGCTAGTGGCGTTTACTACCAGAGAAACCTGTTGGACTTTAATCTGGTGTTAAGAGACTCCTTACTGTGTTTACTCCAGTCCAACGCCGGCATCTCCACATCATGGCTAACCGCTATGCCACCTTGCTGTGTGCCCCCCCCCCCCCCCCCCCATGTCTATGAATGCCTGCTTCATGCCAGCAGCATGAGAAATTTGGAACTTGGGTTTGTGTTGTAGAGCAGAGTTCAACATGTCCACAAAAATCACTGTCTGACAACGAAAGCTGTGGCTGTCACTTGCTATCCCAAAACACAATCAACAGTGCAGTGCTGCATGAGAGCACCTGTAATGAGCTCTGAGAAACTTCCTTGTGCGTACAAATTCATGGTCTCTTGCACTTGAGTGGGACAGCAGTGAGATGGTACTTGAGAAAAATCTCAATAAAAATGAAAGAGTGGCGCTTATATAGAGAGCGTTTGGATCCAAGAATAAAATAGCTGTGGTGGGGGGAGGGGAATGAAGAGGATTCTTCCACAGAAAACAGTTGTAATTATAATTTGACTTGTGGTTGAAGTACTAATGGATGAGCACCACAATGAGTAATTGAACTTAATTTCAAGGGATACTATTTTGGTTCTGATTTTTTTGAACATCTTTCCTATAGTTTTAATCGTCTGGATCTGCCGCCATACAAGAGCTTTGAGCAGCTGAAGGAAAAACTCTTATTTGCAATCGAAGAAACTGAAGGATTTGGACAAGAGTAACTACTGTATAATAATCTTGTCAGGAAAATGTATTGTGCTGTCGTTTAAGGGATTCTGTAAAGGAGGAATGTATTTTCATTTCTTGTGCTTTACTTTCCAGTAGACATCTGTTTATCCAGACATGTCAAGACTGTCTGTGTTAGAAACCCTGTGGGGAATGGCTGAAAAGCTTTTGTCTTGGCTTTGTCATTCTGTATTTACAAGCTGAAGAACCTAATATAATGAGGAAATTGTACATGCTTAAGTAGAATTAATGTGCTGTGATAAATAGTTTTAAAACTGTAATGTGTTCATTTGTGTTGTATGTGAAGGAGCAGCCAAGCTGATCCCCCACTTACACATAGGAATACAGTTGGCTTCTGTTGATGATTTGGAGATGGTCGGGAGAGGGCTTCCTGGAATTAATAACATCTTATAATTGGCGCTGAAGCAGGGCTGGAAAACTTGTTAACAAACCGGCCGCATGTTACGTTAGTGAGCTAAGAAACAACCTCAGATTGTGCATTCCCCTCCTGTCCTGTTACCACCATCCTCCCAGTTGCTTTTTGCTTTCCGCTTGTACCACATTTTTTGTGTTCTCATAGCCTGTTACTGCAGTCTCCTCTCTCCCCACCACCTGCTCCCAAATTCAGTCTTTTCCAAAAGATATATTCATATTTCATTTTCAGGTTAATTTTAAGTTCATGTCAATTTTAATTTGAGTAAGTGGATTGAAATTCAGGGAGTCCTTACCACGTGACAAATTCCTATTGAAATGTTTTTTCCAGCACTGTTGTTACTTGAAAGATAGGTGCAGGCTGCTGTTTGGTGAACAGATGTCTACTCTACCATTGCACCTTTTATTGATTTATTTTTAAAAACAATTTCTTAAAACACCTTGTACCAGTAGTGCTCATAATCCCAGATATATTCTTCCTCCTCTGTATAAAGGGTAGTTAGAAAACAGAGGCTTTTGCCCTATATTTTTAAAGGAATGAGATGTGTAGATCAATCATAGCTCTAGTTTTATAGAGCTTGATTGGGAAATATTTTTATGGTATGTGTGCTGACACCTCTGATTCAGGAAGGGCTGATGTATAATAATGTCATCTTTAGTTAGAGGTTGAGTTTGCCCATTTGCTACCTTTTTTTTGCTAGTGCAGCTTTGCAAATAACTTCTGAGGGCATTTTAAAGTGACACTCCCCCCACCTCCACACCCACCCCCACCCCAAATATCCAGCTGTTGCATTCAGTCTTGGCAACTTGCACCCCAGGCCACATTTTGTTTCAACTTCGTATCTTGTTAGTTGATGGGTTCGAAAACTATCAGCAGTATGAAACACTTTGCAGATAAGATTTGAATAAGGTTCTGAAATGGGAAAGGGCAGAATGAATGTTCTTTAAAACAATTGTCACGTTCATAAGTAACTTTTCAGTGACTGCGTAGGACCAGGACTAACTACAGAGCATCTTCGTATTCTCTTTTGCCCATAAATGTTCACTTTATATATCTATTTGTGAAAAAATTTTGTTTCCTAAGAACCTTCCTAACAATCCCTGAATGGTAATTTTTAAAATGGCCCCGTGAAATTTGGGAGAATCATTTTAGTTGAATTGGTATTCCCCGACACTTCCTAATCTCTCATCCCTATTCCTAATTTAGAACATCTGTTGTTAATCCATTACAATCCACGTTGATATCCAAGCAAAAAATTTAAGTGAATTTCATTTAGAGGACTTTTGTGTTTCTGTAGAAGAGGACAAGTTTATAACTTACCTGGGAAAGCATGTCTCCAAAATCACCTCCAGCAATTATTTGTGTATTTCAAGATTATGCTTATTATCTAATGTGCTTTAGATCATTTCAGCTGGGACCAGCGAGGAAAGGCCTTGGCCAAACTTACTGTTTCTGATTGCTACCTTGTGTGATTCTGCTGATAAGTGTGTGCATTTTGCTGAGGACAAAACTTAGCTTGGAGAAATTTCTGCAAACACAGTGTAGACCCGCAGGTGCATTGCCAGTTAAAACAGTTGACATCCAGGGGGCTTTACCCCAGAATAGGATGATAGTTTGAAGAAAAGAGGTGTAAAGGAATGATCAGTTTCAGACCCTCCCCGCCCCCCAGATTGTTGGAGGACTTTGGCACATGTTAATTTGAGAAGTTGCTTGTGACTCCCAATTACTTTAAGTTTGTCTATTCTCCCTTTGGGAAGATCTGGTCTCTTCCAACTTAAAACAAAAATAAGGAAGGCCTGAGTGCAGTTCAACAATTTATAACCTCCAGCCTGAGAGGTACGACCAGCGCCTGCTTTCAATGCAGAATTTAAATTCCTCCCATCAGCATCTATTCTGTAAATTAATGTATACCCTTTCTACAATTCAGTGAGCTCAATGTTCTTTTCCTATCCTCACCCTATTTACTGAATCATACAGACTGGAAGATGCTGTCTGCAACAATTGGTTTCTGCTGACTGTTAGTATCAGCGTGGGGTGATGGTTATATTTTGCAATTATCTAAGTGCTCTCAGATAAGAAGGGGCAATTCACCTAGGATCCTGCTCTTGATCAGTATTCTGTGAATCATGCTGTAAAGTGAGTGTGTGGGGGGGGCGGCGGCGGCGGTAGGGAGGGTGTTAAAATCTGTTGGGGACCAAACTGAGTCCCGTTTTGATGCCCTCCGTACTTGAATTGTCCCTAAACTCCCACTGTCTAAGCTCTTGTGAAGTGCAACTGCTTGGGTGAGGAATGGAGCTAGTGGAAATACTCCCATAAAGGTCATTACTTTCAGGATAGGGTGAGAAAACATTGGAATGAGGGAGATGAGGAAACTCAGTTGTCTTATTTTAACAAAACCTGTTCTTAAGCTAGGATATATTTGTAATATATTTTCACGATTTATTAATCATTATAAATTATGTATATAGGATATCAAGAGTAGATAGTTTCTTTTTTGTTAAAACCAGCCAACTGTAAGTTTTAACTTCAGTTTGAGTTTAAGTAATCACTGAGTTTCCAGTTTTAAGTTTGGCGTTAGATCATCCCAGTTGGTCTGTTGATCTTGCATATTCCTGCTGGAATTGGATAATCCATGTGGAGTTAAATAGTTGACCTCTGACCTCGTAGTGAGGAGGGAAACTTCAATCTGAGTTCCAAATTGTCAATTCGTTAAAATCCCACACTTGATAATTCATGTGTGGCCTTTGGATGGGAGTTGGTCTGAATCTCCTCCACCTGCAGGTATTTACAATTTTCAGTCTTATCTAAGGATGGTCACTTTGTCATGAAGCCCATGGAATTATAACTCTGCGTGAGTTAGCCCCGAGGAGTTGACATTTTTATTTAAAACTATACAAATTGTCAGCGGCCTGTTTAACAAACTTAAAAATTGAAGGGCTGATCAGTTCTGTAGCTGGTCAGAATAATCTGATTGGCTTACAGTACGTGTCTCCCAAGACAAAGCTGTTGCTAATCTGCACCTAAATTATCTTGATTCGGATCTCTCTCACTCTCTCTCTGTCTCTGTCTCTCTCTCTCTGGAACTCTGGTATCAAACAAGCAGGGCTGGGCCTCATTAATTTCTTCATTGTTGTTTGACGACAGTTGAGATTTCAGCACATGACTGCCACCTGACTGAGTAGAAAGAAACCAGTTTCTCGTGACAGTGTTTCTTGAGCGTTCTGTTTGGAACTCCACCTTTGGTGAACCTGTTTTTTGACATGCTAGCCAATTTGATTCGATGTGAGCCCTTTAGAGAGAGAATGTTTTTCAGGTTTGGAGATGGAATGCTTTGGATTAACTAAAAATGTTACAGCCTGTTAAAGACCAGTTTTGTTGCTGTTTAATCCTATCATATAATCTCTAATTTTGTGCAATATGCATCACAATGGCTAGGGTACAAATAACACAATTGAATCTTTAGTTTAATGCTTAAAAAAACACAGTATCCCATTAAATGTGAATAAACAATTGCAGTTTTTTGGAATGTAAGCGCTGTACCAAACAACACTACTCACTTTATTTTTCCATTTATGTTTTTGCCACCTGCTTGTTGCAAGAGCATTTTCACCTGAACAGTAGAGAGCAGTCTTGACTGCAGGTTGTTCTGGGGCCCCTCTGACCCAGCAAGATGGTACAGGGCTTTGTTCCAGTCCATTTGTCTCCCTCCCTTCCTCCCTCCCTCCCTTTGCTGCCTTTAGAGGGGAAAAAAAGTGATGCAACACCCATGCTGTTTTGTTGTGCTTTCTTTCTAATGTTCAGCCTCAAACTGAATGTGAACTCCATGATGTAATCAAGAGTGGATGCCATCAAATGGCTCATGCCCCGGGGATTTGAGCCCCAGCTTTTCGTTCTAGTTTGAGGTTTAACACTTTTGTCGGAACTATGTGTTCCCTCTTTTAGCCTAAAAAGCCTTCATTTCCATCAGTTTATTGATGTGTGTTAACCCTGTTGGACTCAACATCCAAATTACTTCAAAATATTGATGCTTGCCTGTATACTTTGGAATTTTGGAGTAAGGTGTGAGGTTGCTTTTGAAATGCTGATTATGAAATAGGCTATGTTTTGGTTTAAACTTTGTCAGATTAGTGGGATGCAGTATGTTAATTGATGTTGATTTGTCACTAGGGATTCAAATCCATTTGGATCATTTAAATTTTCTAATCGGACCCCACAAATGTTTTATGAATAGAGCTAAGATTGATATAATGCAGGAAACTAATTGCCTATGTTTGCACTTCTCCTGTAAAATTGCTTTCCAATAATATGCAGATTAAGCAACATGGAGTGGTTATCTGACACATTCAGAACATCTGAGTTAAGTGGAGCCATTTTTCAGTTTTGTCACAGTGGGGGAAGCAGGTTTCTGTCAGCTTAATAATAAAACAGCGAAAACTATTGAGCATTCCATCAAAATTAATGAAATTGTATTCAGTTTCCAACTGACTGACAGACATAATTTTTTTTCCCCCATTTTAATGAGTTGGTCTGAATGGGCATATGATATTGTTTAAAGTGCATGTCCATGCTTTTGACCACTGTACTGAGAGTAATGACTTGTCAGTGCATGTGATTGCAGGTTTTCCCCATTAAACTTGCTGGCAGTCTAAAGAGATAGTTGATACCTTTCAGTGACTTGGTTGTTACAGGCTGCAAGTAACTGAAGACACCAGAGTGCTCTGTGTTCGACTCCTGGTTATATGACAAGTTTGTTAATCTTAACTGGGTGGCTGAATGAGTTGCTGTAATTGACCTCTGTGTCCTGGCTGAGGGAAAGCAAAATTTCCCCAAGATGCTGGAACTTGAATGTGTATCCATTGAGCCCTGCTGAAAATGTATTTGGTGGAGATTGGGTTCCCAACAGTGCCCTGTTGAATGGTGTGTTGGAAGCCTGTGGAATTGCACCTTGCTGAACTTCAAAATCCTCAGGAGCAGGAAGAGTGAAACCACAGCAAAGTATTGAATTTGGAGTTTACAGTAAATTTGTGTCAGTTCATGGGGGGAGAGATGAAGGGAAACTACTGAATGTCTACTACTTTGTTCAGGAAATAACTGGAATCTGAAGCCATGGAGCTGCACTTTGTTTAGAGTTATGAATGATAAACTTATCCACTGTGATATTAAGAAAAAACCAGATTTCATCCTATCTGTGCGATTTTTTTGAAATCTGATGGTGATTTGAAAAATGATGTGAGCGCAACAAAGAATGAAACCCAGCTAATTATCCAATGGTAATGATTTTTATTTTTAAAAATATTGTTGTTTCACTTCTGAAGTTTGTTAATTTTTCCATTTTCCAGAATAGGAAGGAGGCAGCTGATGTCTTCTCTTCCAGAACCCTCTGTGTAATTACCACTTAGGCTGGAATCTCATCCAAAATAATTTGGAAATCTGTTTTTCTCTCTCTTTCTCACATCCTTTGCACCAATTTGTGTATTCCTTGTTTCAGTCATCAAGCACAAGTGAAACTCTCTGATTCTGTTCTGATGGGCTACCCTCATTGCTTCCACATCTCCATGAGTTGCTGATACTATTGTGCTGTTTATCTTCCTCCATTCTTTTTCTTGTGTTCAGAAAAATCCACCATCCGTCACAGTGTCAGCGAATAACCTAATGTTTAAATTGTTGGTGTTAACCCATGCTATTCTGTACCCAAACATTTTGTGTCAAATCTTTAGTTGCTGTGTTTTTTCTTTAAAAAAGATTATTCCTCACTCCTGTCTTGAATTTACTTTGATTTTTATGATTTGGAGGACATACGTAGCTACCTCAACCCCCATTTTTTGAATTGTCTCCCATTGAAGCAGACAGATCTCAGCTCTTCGCTAATCATCCTTGGCAATGACTTGCCCACTGCCATTCATCTTCAGGGAGATAGCTCAAAGTTAGGAGGCAGGTCAACCTAAAAAAAATCAAACAAAGACCATGTAAATCAGCAACCCATCCCTATTGATTTAGTGCCATTTTGCTCATCTCCAGCATTTGAAATCTTCCTTTGTGCCCATCTTTGTAGGAAAACAAATTCCATTGCTGCTTCATACCTCCATAATCTGTTGTAACTGTACCAACGGTGGCACGGTGGTTAGCATTGCTGCCTCTCAATGCCAGGAACCAGAGTTCGATTCCCGGCTTGGGTCACTGTCTGTTTGGAGTTTGCACGTTCTCTCCTTGTCCGCTTGAGTTTCCTCCAAGCGCTCCGGTTTCTTTCCACAGTCCAAAGATGTCCGGGTTAGGTGAATTGGCCATAATAAATTGCCCTTTAGATTAGGGGCATTAGGAGTGTAAGTGTGTGGGGTCATGGGTTAGGATCTGGGAGGGTTTGTAGTCAGTGCAGACTCAATGAGCCAAATGGCCTCTTTCTGCACCTTTGGGATTCTATCATGTCACATTAAGCATCCAGAAATCCATTGGATAGTAGCTGTGTAACATTCTTTCACTTGTGTCCTGCAAGCAAGTTACCCGATGTTATATAAAAGGCACTGATATTAATTTGATGAAAATGTATTTGGAATTTTAAGTAAGTAGTGTTAGAAATTTTTCCAAGTAAATTCCTTAGAAGGTTTGACGGATGTCATTTCTGAAGCTGCAACATATTTAAAGAAATCCAGGTAATTTCTTCTCAGAACTTTGGGCTTTCTATATCGTGTCTAATTTCCACTGTATGATATCTAAGGATTGTAAATCATGTTAATATTTGTGTTTAATCCTTTTGTAAAGCTGAATTCGATTGTTCCAGAAATGGGTTAAGGCAACTGAGATAATTCTGGACCCTTGGCACAAGCTTCTTATCCTGTTTATCTATGTAAAAATAGTTAACATTGTAAAAAAAAATAAAAAGCTTCTCTTAAAACATGCTGTTTTGTATGAGAATTTGGGTATTTATTCTGAGGGCAAACATCTTGGCCCCATTCTAGTGAGACGCAGAATTTCCTTCCTGTTCCGTAACTGCAATAAAATGTAACTTCATTGAATGACCTTCTTTTGAAGAGGGAGGTTGGTGAATTTACAAGTGAGATATGAAGAGAGATTTACTTGGTTTATCAGTCAGTCCTTGCTCATAAAGCTCCTTGGTGAGACCTGGCTGGCTGTTCATATGCAACTAAGTAGCAACTTTCCTATCAAAACATTTTACACGTAATTAAGAAGGCAATTGGAATTTTGTCCATCATTGCTGGAGGGATGGAGTTTAGAAACAGGTAGGTCATGTTACAGTTCTATAAGGTACTGGTGAGGCCAAAGCTAGAGTACTGTGTACAGCTTTGATCTCACTTTAGAAAGGATATACTGGCACTGGAGGGGGAAGAGAGAAGATTCCCTAGGTTGATTCCAGATTGAAAAGTTTGGCTTATGAGGAGAGATTTAAGTAGACTGAGCCTATACTCGGAATTCAGAAGAATAAAAGAAGATCTCATAGAAACATATTATGAAGGGAATAGGTAAGATAGAAGCAGGGAAGTTATTTCCATTGGCGAGTGAAACTAGAACTAGGGGGCATGGCCTCAAAATAAACGGGACTAGATTTAGGACTGGGTTGAGGAGGAACTCCTTCACTCAAAGGATTGTGAATCTGTGAAATTCCCTGCCCAGTGAAGCAGTTGATGCTATCTCATTGTTTTTAAGGCAAGGATAGATACATTTTTGAACAGTAAAGTAAATAAGCAAGTGGGTAAGTGGAGCTGAGTCCACGAAAAGATCAGTTATGATCTTAGAGTGACAGAGCAGGCTTGAGGGGCCAGATGGCCTACTCCTGCTCCTAGTTCTTACGTTTTTATGCATAGTCCCAGTTTTTTTCAAACCAATCATAGATCAGAGCAGAAAATATAAAGCCACTTGTATTAATGACAAATACTTGCATTTATGTAGTGCCTTTAAAGTTAAATATCTTGAGACCCGTCAGAATGGTGTATTTAGACAAAAACTGAAAATTAAGCTGAAAGAGAGATGTTAACAATGGTGTCAAAATTTTAACCTTTAAAAGGGCCTTAATGGTGAAGAGGTTTAGTGTCTGGTTAACTATAGGTACTTATACCTGTCAGTGGTCAAGAGAGGATAGATGTGCAGAAAGCAGAGGCAGTGAAGTGATGTTCTTAAGGAAAGTTTGAGGACTGGAATAGGAAAGAGCAAAGTCTTACAGGGATCTAAAACACTAGGGTGAGAACAGTAAATTGAAGGCAAGCTGGGATACCAGTAAGGGAATGAGGCATAGGACTCAATGTAACTAGTATACAGGTGGCAAAGTCAACTGAACTCAAGACCAGATGAAGTGCCAATGAAACCTGGCAGCCAATTCACCCATTAAATTGGCTGAACAGTTTCTGTTCCAGTGACAGTTTGCCAAAATTTGGTTTGGTCTCACACCAGATTCATCTGATCTCTACCGTAAAGGTCCTCAAACTTTCGAAAAGGAATCCGCAAGAGATAAGTCAGGTAATGTCAAACAAATTCCAAGAGTGCAACTGGAGAAGAAACTCTAGGGACTGCACAGTGGCACCTTGGTTAGCACTGCTGCCTCACCATGCCTGAGACCAGGCCTCAATTCCCAGCTTAAGCCACTGTCTGTGCAGTCTGCACATTCTCCCCATGTTTGCATGGGTTTCCTCTGGATGCTCTGGTTTCCTCCCACAGTCCAAAAGATGTGCTTAGGTGCATTGGCTATGCTAAATTCTCCCTCAGTCTACCCAAATAATGCCGGAGTGTGGTGGCATGAGGATTTTCACAATAACTTCATTGCAGTTTTAATATAAACCTATTTGTGCCACTAATAAACTTAAAACTGAAGCTTATACCCTTCAAGAGACTATTCACTGAGCATCGTAGTTAACCATCAGAGGCATACTCTGATTGTACCCAGCACATTGAAAATGCCAGGATAGTTATCATTGAACAAAATAAAATTGAGGGAAAGACACTCTCCAAGTCTGTCTCAACAAAACGGTTGAACATCCTTATACACTTCAAGGCAATTAGGGCTTCATTCAAAAGGTATTTTCAAGTTTATTTGATAATGGGGCACAATTATAGCACTATACTAATACACAGCTTCACAGCAATTCAAAATTTGACCCTAGTCGCTAAGATATCTTAAGTTTTAGCTTCCTATTTCATTCTTCCTTCTTGCTCACTGAACAAACCCAAAGATTTACTGTTTTCTAGCCTCTTTGATCTTTACCTGAATTTCAAACCGCACATCCAAACTATTTATTTATTATGAGGCAATTCAAAAGGTTAGTTATGGCACAAATCAATTCGTCTCCCAGATTGCCTGGATCCATTACAATTCATTTACCACCACAACAGGAGATGTCACTTCCCCAGCTGTGGAACAGTAACAGACATCTATCTCAGACTCTTACTGACTAAAATTCAGCCTTTAACACTATTATTCCTATGAAACTTATCTCCAAATGGTATGGCCTGGGCCTCAGTTCCTCCCTCTGTAACTGGGTCCTGAACTTCCTAACCCACAGACCACAGTCTGTAAGAATAGACAATGACACCTCTAAGATCATCCTCAACATCAGTTACCCTCAAAGGCCGTGATCTCAATCCTGTACTATACTCCTCATACAGCTATGACTGTGGGGCCAAATTCCCCTCCAACTTGATTTTCAATTTTGCTGGTGACACCACTGTAGTGGGTCAGATCTCAAACAACAATGAGACAGAGTAGAGGATTGAGAGAGGACCTGGTGAACTGATGCTAGACAATAATCTCTTCCTTAATGTCACCAAAATGAAGGAGATTCTCATTGACTTTGGCAAGTGAACATGTCCTGCTACAACAGGGATGAAATAGAAATGGTCAAAAGCTTCAAGTTTTTATGTTTCAGATCACCAACAACCTATCCTGGTTTCCCCACCACCCCACTCCCTCCCCAATGCCAACACTATAGTTAAGAAAGCCCACCAAAACCTTTACTTTCTCAAAAGGCTAAGATCATTTGACATGTCAACTGCAACCCTCACCAACCTTTACAGATGTAACATCGCATTCTTTCTGATTGTATCACAGCTTAGTATGACTCCTGCTCTGCCCAAGACCACAAGAAACTACAAAAGATCATGAATGTAGCCCAAACCATCACACAAACCAGCTTCCCTTCCACTGATGCATCTCCAGCTGCCTCAACAAAGCAGCCATCATAATTAAGGACTCCACACAACAAGGACATACTCTCTTCCATCATCTTCCATCGGGGAAAAAAATACAAAGGTCTGAAGTCGTGTACCAACCGAGTCGAGAAAAGCTTCTTACCTGCTGCCATTAGCTTTGGCATCTACCTAATGCAAGGAATCTACCTTGCATTAAGTTGATCTTTCTCTATACTCTAGCTAAACTGTAGCGCTACATTCTGCACTATCTCATTTTCTTCTCAATGAACAGTTATGATCTGTCTGCATAGTATGCAAGAAACAATACTTTTCACGATTTCAAGACCTAGCTGGGCCTCTGACGCAAATCTTTGTCTCTTCCTTGGACACAGGTGAGGTCCCAGAGGACTGAAGGATAGCAAATGTAGTACCGTTGTTTAAAAAAGGTCAGAGGGATCACCCAGGGAACTATAGGCCGGTGAGCTTGACTTCAGTTATAGGTAAGCTAATGGAGAGGATCCTTAGGGACAGGATGTATGAGCATCTGGAGCGCTGCGATCTGATCAGGGATACGCAGCATGGCTTCGTCAAGGGGAAGTCTTGTCTTACAAATCTAGTGGAATTTTTGAAGAAGTGACAAAAACAGTTGATGAAGGACAGGCTGTTGATGTCGTCTACATGGATTTCAGTAAGGCGTTTGACAAGGTTCCTCATGGTAGACTGATAGAGAAGGTGAAGGCGCATGGGATACAGGGCCAGGTATGTAGATGGGTCGAGAACTGGCTCGGGAGGAGGAGACAGAGGGTAGTAGTGGAAGGCTCTTTTTCCGACTGGAAGCCTGTCACTAGTGGAGTGCCACAAGGCTCAGTACTAGGTCCTCTTCTATTTGTGGTTTACATAAACGACTTGGAAGTTGGGGTAGGTGATGAGATCAGCAAATTTGCTGATGACACTAAGATGCTTGGATTGGTGGGTACAGAGAAGCAGTGCCAGGCATAGGAGGAGCAGTGCCAGACAACAGGACATAGACAGGTTGGTAGACTGGGCAGATAGATGGCAAATGGAATTTAATCCGGATAAATGCGAGGTGATTCATTTTGGCCGGAAAAATGTAGAAGAGAATTATAGGATAAAAGGTAAAACTATTCAGAGTATAGAGACACAGAGAGACCTGGGGGTGCAGGTTCACAAGTCTCTGAAGGTGTCTTTACAGGTGGAGAAGGTGATAAAGAAAGCGTACAGTATGTTAGCTTTCATAGAAAAGGGTATAGAATACAAGAGTAGGAGTTTGATGTTGCAACTGTTGGTTAGGCCTCACTTGGAATACTGCGTCCAGTTCTGGTCGCCGTACTATCGGAAGGATGTGGAGTCCTTGGAGAGAGTGCAGAGGAGGTTTACCAGGATGCTGCTTGGTATGGAAGGACTGTCTTATGAGGAACGATTAAATAGACTGGGGTTGTTTTCCCTTGAAAGACGTCGGCTTAGAGGGGATCTAATAGAGGTGTATAAGATTATAAGGGGTATAGATAGAGTAAATGGTGGTAAACTTTTTCCATCTTCAAAAATGGATAGGACGAGGGGTCATGGCCTTAGGGTGAGGGGGGGCTATGTATAAGACGAATATTAGAGGGCAGTTTTTCACACAAAGGGTAGTGGGGGTGTGGAATGCACTGCCGAGTAAGGTGGTGGGAGCAGGCATGCTAGGGCTGTTTAAGGGTCTCTTGGACAGCCACATGAGCGGTATGCAGATAGAGGGATATAGTAGGACTGTTTAACTATGGCTTTTTTCCCACAGGTAATTCGGTCCAACTTGACCAACAAGGAGCATGCATTCGGCAGGTGGTGCGAGGACAGCTCTTGGATGTTGATTCATGGGTTGCCTGGTGCTTCATGTCGTAAATGAGTGCTTTATCTGGACCATCTGAAGGGCACCATGATAGCTCAGTGACTATCGCTGTAGCTGTGCAGACACTTGGAATTGGGCCGGTGTCTGCGGGGGTTTGCGCGTACTCCCCGTGGTTGCGAAGGTTTTCTCCGGGCGCTCCGGTTTCCTCCCACATCCCAAAAATTCGCTCTTAGGCTGATTGGGAAACAAATTGTCCCTACATTGAGACTCTTCCATATTAGGAATAACCTAAAATTAGAATAGGAAAATGGAATTGTTACTATAAAGTTATGACGGCGGCGCGGGCTCGTTGGGCTGAAGGGCTTGTTTCCCATGCTGTGTTGCTCTAAAAAAAAATATACTAATACATGTGACAATAAATCAAATGTATTGTGACCAGCAGAGACGCTAACACTACTTTCCTTCTGTTCTTTGTTGTTGCTAAACCAAAATCTCATCTAAGCCTTTGTCACGTTCCGATATGATCTTTCCAGCCTGTACCAACTTCCAACTCATCCAACACTCCACTACTAGTTTCAAAATTTTCTAAAGCTTCACTGCTCTCCATCTTCACTGGCTACTTGCAGAAATATAGTTTTAAAACATAAGATTTGGTTTGCAAATGTTTATAAAGTCTTGTCACAGTCTACCTCATTGACTTGTTGTGATCTACTTCTTTCATATATACCTCTCATCGGACAGATTGTGTTAAAACTGAACTCCCATCCCAAACTTCTATTTTTGTAGTTTCTTTCCAACTTGAAAAGTTTACTCAGAATTTTTTATGTTGTCAATATTGGGAAGACTGATGCCATTGTTTTTGGTCTCTGCTCCAAATTCTGGTTCCAGCCATAAAAACCTGTAAAATTCTAACAATACCAGACAGGGTAAGTGCAGGAAGGATGTTCCTGTTGGTGGGGAGTCCAAAACATGAGGTCACAGTCTAAGAACATAGGGTAAACCATTTAGGGCTGAGATGAGAAATTTCTTCACCCAAAGAATGGTGAGCTTGTCAAATTTGCTATCACTGAAAGCAATTGAGGCCAAAACATTGTGTGTTTTCAACAAAGGGTTATGAATAGCTCTTGGTATTAAAGGGATCAAAAGCTAAGGTTGAAAGTGAGAACAGGTTACTAAGTTGGATGATCAGCCATGATCCTGTTGAAAGGACCAATGGACTCCTGTTCTATGTTTCTATTGATTCCATCTATTTCCCTGCCATCTCGTTTGTGTCATCAGTACACTGCCTATTTCCACCTCTGCAACATTGCGGCACTTCACTTTTTGCTCAGCTTGTCAGCTGCTGAAAGGCATCGTGCCTGCTGCACGCAAATAACTATTCCTATTCTCCTGGCTGGCTTCATATTTTGTCCCCATAAACATGAGGTCACCCATGGCTTGATGCTCCTGTGAGGTTTCTTGCAATGTTTTATATTAGGTGCTATATATCAACTTTTACAACAAGTTGGTGACATCTGTGGAGAGAGAAGAAGGAGTTAACATTTCAAGTCTGAGCTGTTTGGCCAGGTACAGGATGCTCTAATTCTTGATCAAGTGTCTGTTATCTCTTTTAAGCAACTTTGGCCAATTATGATTTTTGGAGGTGACCTATTGGTGAAATTTATTGTAATATAGATAGTAGAATCATAATCCTTATGGTGCAGAAGTGGCCATTCAGCCTGTCAATTTTCCCCCTACCTTCCTCCATGCATTTGTCATAGCTAATCCTCCTAACCTACACATTTTTTGGACTGTTGGAGGAAACCAGAGTACTCAGAGAAAATCCACATAAACACAGGAAGAATATGCAGACTCTGCACAGTCTCCCAAGGTCAGAATCAACCTAGATCCCTGGCGCAGTGAGGCAGCAGTGCTAACCACTATGCCACCGTGCTGCCCTCAAATCTATTCATCTATACATTTAGTAATACCTATTTGATATGAAAAGAATTGGGAAATGGCACTAATGCTTTTCTGCTTCTTTCTCTGTCACAACACCAGATTAAAATCCAGCAGGTTTATGTGGTTGCACAAGCTTTCAGAACGCTGTTCCTTCATCAGGTGTTGGAGCAGCACTCCCACATAAACCTGTAAGACTTCTTACCGTGCCCACCCCAGTCCAATGTGGGTACCTCCACATCACGGCCTCTCTGCACGTTGGAGGATTGGTATGAAATCCCTGAAACCTGCTGCCTGGCTTCCGTTAAGGTCAAACCAGATAAACAAACTCAAGTTAAAGCCGGACAAAGTAAAAGGGGTAGCTCCCCAAAAAGGAAGGGGAGAGCAAAATCAAAGTACAAAGGAAACTTGAGAGCATCAAATTAAAATGTGATTATTTGGGTCAACAATGTACCTGAAAACCTAATGCCTGGGAACTGGAGTATCTCTGGGTGTCAATCACAGGTGATTGACAGGGGAGTCCCTGGGCGGGGCCGGGACTCAGCCGGCGCCCATTCATAAAAGGAATGGCAACATGGAGGGGCGGAGCCTGCCACTGATTGACATACCGATAGCACCAATCAGCGCGGGGGAGCGGTGGGGATGATGTCATCGCCAGCTGGAGCGCGGCGCGCAGGCGCGGAGCAGGTTGTGGTTGATACAGTTGCGAGAGGTGTGGGTCATGGTGAGTGCTGGGGGAGGCTGCAAAGAGAGGGTGGAGGGGTCGGTTCTGTGTTTGGGTGGGGGTGGAGGAAGACAGGCAATGCACAGCACAGTCAGCTGAACCTTCTTATCGCAGTATAGCTCCTGTCTGGGCGTTGCCTTTGCAATTAAATGTCACACAAGAAGGGGCGTTAGAATTGGACACAGATAAACACGTCCTTGATGATAAGATCCACTTGGCAGGGATGATTTTAATATTGACCGGAGTCTTTAGTTTAGAGGCACGTAGTTGAAGCTGTTTGCAAATCTGGGGTATTAGGAAATTAAAAGCCTGCCCAAGATCGACAATGATGATGAACGCGGCCACCATGGGCCGTGACAGCTACAGTGCATCATTTCCAGAGCTTTAGGACTCTGTGTGGTGCTGAGCAGTGTTGCCAAGCTGCTGTGCTAATGGCTTGCTGGATAAAACGTAACTGTCAATGTGATGCTGAGTAGGTGATTTTAGGCTTTGTTTTCCCCCTTTCAGAGAAATGCTTGCTGAGAAAGATTCCTTTTGGTTTAAAGAAGTGGAATCAGATCTTCTCATCCCACTTATGGAAAGGACATAACAGTACTCAAGGGGATATAGTAGAGATCTACCAGAATGTTGTCAGGAGTGCAAAATTGAAGCTAACTCTGAGGAAAAATTGGATTTAATTTGATTTATATTTATTATTGTCAGATGTATTAATATACAGTGAAAAGTGTTGTTTCTTGTATGCTATACAGACAAAGCATACCATACATTGAGAAGGAAAGGAGAGAGTGCAGAGTGTAACGTTACAGTCATAGAAAGATCAACTTAATGCAAGGTAAGGCCATTCAAAAGTCTGACAGCAGCAGTGAAGAAGCAGCTTCTGAGTCAGTTGGTACATGACCTCAGACTTTTGTATCTTTTTCCCAATGGAAGGAGGTGGAAGAGAGAATGTCCGAGGTGCATGGGTTTCTTAATTATGTTGGATGCTTTTCTGAGGCAGCAGGAAGTGTTATTCTCCTTGGAGCAGAGGAGGCTCAGAGCAGATTTGGTGGAGTTATGCAAAATTTATAAGAGGTTTGGATAGAGTGGATGGGAAGGGATTAATTAGCACAGAGGTCTGTGACTGGGGGAGTGGAGCACAGATTTAAAGTGGATAGGTTAGAGCAGAGATTAAGAGTGGTGGGGTGGGGGGCTGAGATGGAAATCGACCAGTGGCAGGAGATCTGGAACTGATTGCCTAAAAGTGTAGTAGAAGCAGAAATCCTCAATTCTTTTAAATGATGTCTGGATATCCACCTCAAACTTTTAAGTTTATTTATTAGTGTCACAAGTAGGCTTACATTAACACTGCAATGAAGCTACTGTGAAAATCCCCTAATCGCCACACTGCAGCACCTGTGTGGGACACTACACTGAGGGAGACTTTAGCATGGCCAATCCACCTAACCAGCTTTTGTACTGTGGGAGGAAACTGAAGCATCCAGAGGAAACCCAGGCAGACATGGGGAGAAAGTGCAACTTCCACATGGATAGTGACCCAAGTGGGAATTGAACCCGGATCCCTGGCACTGTGAGGCAGCAGTGCTAATTACTGTGCCACCATGCTGCCCCAGCTCCTGTAGGGCTGTGGACCAAATGCTGGAAAATGGTATTGGATTGGGTGCTTCATTTTTCAGCCGGTGCAATCATGGTGAGGAGAGTACTCTTTGCACTCGTTTGATTGTGAGCTGCAGTACAAAGAACAATGCTCGATCCAGCACCATTTTCACTGACTCTCGATTCCTTGAGTCTGCAATGCTATATTCTACAGCTAGGTTATTTGCTGTAAGCAGCAGAGGGAAGAACAGCGGCTGCACTTTCTGCTGTCTTTTTCAAATGTCAGAACACATCAGCACAGGCCATTGAGACTTGGAATCAATCTTTCACCCGGTGTCAGGTCAGGTTATCTCAGTTTTGCACTTGCCTTGAACACACTCGGAAATCACAGCCCTCGAGAGAGAGAGAGAGACAGGTAGAATGTCAGATGGAAAACTATGTCTCTCTTGTGGGGATTATGAATTGGATTCAATTTGAATTTTTTTTTGGGATAAGCAAGGG
Source organism: Sphyrna mokarran (assembly GCA_024679065.1). Taxonomy (NCBI): domain Eukaryota; kingdom Metazoa; phylum Chordata; class Chondrichthyes; order Carcharhiniformes; family Carcharhinidae; genus Sphyrna; species Sphyrna mokarran. The sequence continues at coordinate 65,866,171 of JAGIQG010000016.1, read as the reverse complement.
GATGGATTAAGCACTTGCCCTGTCGGTTGAGATTAGGATGACTATGATGTACATTAGGGTGAACTGTTGGAATATTACCACCACTCTTGAATCTACAGCCATACATGCTGTATGTTCAGACATTTGGGGAAGGGAATAAAATTTCATTTATTAGATTGTCCAGTTATTGATAATAGTGTGACAACAAGCACAGGGTATGGGGTGTTCTCTCCGGGTGCTCTGGATTCCGCCTACACTCGAAAGATTTGCAGGTTAGGTGGATTGGCATGATAAATTGTGCCTTAATGTCCCAAGATGTGTAGGTTAGGGGGATTAATAGGGTTAATATGTGAGGTTACAAGGCGTGGGTAAGGTAGTTTGTTGGAGAGTTGGTACAGCTGTAATGGGCTGAATGACTGCCTTCTGCAGTGTAGAGATTTTATGTTTCAGTGTGATGGAGAGCAAACATTTACAAGGAGCAACACGCCTCAATTCCAGCTGATCATATCCAAGCAGCTTACTGTAGGAGATGCTGGCAAAGATAGTCCGAGGGCTTGCATCTGACCACCTCACAGCTCCATTCCCCTTCCCTGACAACTGTCTCAGGCTGAAGCAGACTGCTTGTGATCTCAACTTCTTACTTGCATTGAACCTCTGACTTGATACTTTCACTATTATAAAGGCTGTCTACTTGAAGCTCTGCACCATTGACCCCCTCCATCCTGTCCTCAATCCATGTGCTGCTGAACCCTTCAATTAGATTATTGCCTCATCCAACTAGTTCAATAATCTTCCCCACTGTAAACTTCAATTCCTTCCTGAACTTTGGAAGTTGTCCCACTGGCCTGTAATCCCAGCCCTCTGTGATGCTCTGGCCCCCAATAATTTGAATGTAAAACTCTAAGAGTTTTTATTAAGTCATTTGTGAACTCTTGCCAAAGGATATGGGGGAAAAGGAGGATTGGGATATTGAATTTGATATCAGCCATGATCATATTAAGTGGTGAAGCCATTCAGGTGGCACAGTGGTTAGCATTGCTGCTTACAGTGCCAGGCAGCTGGGTTCGAGTCCTGGCTTGAGTCACTGTCTGTGTGGAATTTGCACATTCTCCCCACGTCTGTGTGGGTTTCGTCCAGTTGCTCTGGTTTCCTCCCACAATCTAAAGATGTGTGGGTTAGGTGCATTAGCTATGCTAAACTGTCCCTCATGTCTTGGAATGCATAGATTAAAGGGATTAGTGCAATAAATATGTGAGGTTACAAGGGTAGGTCCTGAATAGAATTGTTGTCATTTCCAACTCGATGGGCTGAATGGCCTCCTCCTCCTGCACTGTAGGATTCTATGATTCTAATGCAATAGCCTCTCGCATTGCTACCTGGCAATGTTAATAATTCTTCTCTTTCCAGGCTGAAGTTGAAGAAACATTGAAGAGAATTCAGAGCCAGAAGGGTGTTGTAGGGATAATTGTTGTCAATGCCGAAGGTAATTATAATCTTTTATTTGTTTTTAATAAAGAACAGAATTTTCATGGTGGTCCTTTGTACTTGTTTCCCTGTTTGTCAGACAGGGTGAAGATTTGAATTTAACTTCATGTTTGCTGCTTTATTTTCCCTTGGAATGATGTCAGTGTTATTTTTAAGATTGACTTCACCAGGACTGGTAGACTTAGGCATCTGAAATTGCATGTTATCTTATTGAGTTTTTGGGTATATGTTAACAAGCTGAATAGGATGTAGGTTAGTGATTCAAAGCTTTTTAAGTTTATTTATTAGTGTCACAAGTAGGCTTACATTAACACTGCAATGAAGTTACTGTGAAAATCCCCTAGTAGTCACACTCCAGCACTTGTTCAAATACACTGGGGGAGAATTTAGCATGGCCAATATACCTGACATCTTTCTGATTGTGGGAGGAAACTAGAGCACCTGGAAAAAACCCACACAGATACAGGAAGAATGTGCAATTCCATACAGTGACCCAAGCCAGGAATTGAATGCAGATCCCTGGTACTGAGATGTCAATGCTCACCACTGTGCCACCGTGGAGAATGCAACAATGATGGGAGCTAATGCTCAGCTCTGTGATGCTATGTTGCACCAGTGAAAAAGTTAGCGCAAACTTGAAGAATAAGGAAAGCGATCAGTTTGCGGGCCTTGGTGTTTATGGCAGAATCTGTGGATTGCACATTGGATTTATCAACCCTCACAGAATCCATCAAACCGCACTGAATGCAAGTCATCTCCAATCCCAAGGGATTACCAAAGACCTTGGAGATATTTGCTCCTGTTGAAATCCATAGCTTTGTATACTGGGACAGCATGGTGGCATAGTGATTAACACTGCTGCCTCACAGCGCCAGGGACCTGGGTTCAGTTCCCGACTTGGCTCATTCTCTGTATGGAGTCTGCATGTTCTCCCTGTGTCTGCATGGGTTTTCTCCGAGTGCTCCGATTTCCTCTCAAGTCCAAAAAATGTGTTGGTTAGGTGCATTGGCTAAGCTAAATTCTCCTCAGTGTACCTGAACAGGTGCCACAATGTGGCAACCTGGGGTCCAATGGCCTTCTTCTGTACTTTATGATTCTACAGTGCAGCATTCCCTCAATACTGCACAGCCTAGATTTTCATGCTCAAGTCCAGGAAAGAGATTTGAACCTGGAACTTCATGACTTGGAGGCAAGAGCATGCCCACTAAACTGCAGCCACCATTGACCACGTAATCTGTTCCTGTCCATCGTTGTCACACGATTGAAAGCTGTTCTGTTTCTAAGGTATCCCCATCCGGACAACCATGGATAATGCAACCACGGTCCAATATGCAGGCCTCATCCACCAGCTATCCATGAAAGCTCGGAGCACCATCCGGGATATCGATCCTCAGAATGACCTCACCTTCCTCAGAATCCGATGCAAGAAAAATGAAATAATGGTTGCACCTGGTAAATGTGGTTTATCTTAATCTGCTCTTTGGCATATTTTATGTTATTATCCTCCAGGTTAAAATCCCACCTGCTTATTCCTTTAAAGCAATGTTATTAGTTCTCCAGAGCTCTGACAGGTAAGTATTCCCATTAGCATGGTGCTAAGCAGTGTCGATCTGATGTTCCTGAGTTTTATTCTATCATTCTTATAAATTCATTCATAGGACATGGGCAGCTCTGGCAAGATGTGGAGATGCCAGCGTTGGACTGGGGTAAACTCAATAAAAAGTCTCTCAACACCAGGTTAAAGTCCAATAGATTTATTTGGTAGCACAAGCCACAAACATTCAAAGCGCTGCTCCTTCATCAGTTGAGTGGGATTTCTGTTCACAAACAGGGCATATAAAGACACAAACTCAATTTACAAAATAATGGTTGGAATGTGAGTCTTTACAGGTAATCAAATCTTAAAGTTATAGACGACATGAATGGAGAAAAGGTTAAGTACACAGATTAAAGCGACGTTTATTGTCTCCAGCTAGGATAGTTAGTGAGATTTTGCAAGCTCAGTCAAGTCGAGGAAATTACAGATAGTGTGACATGAACCCAAGATCCCAGTTGAAGCCGACCTCCTGTGGGCGGAACTTGGCTATCAGTTTCTGCTCAGCGAAACTGAGCAGAAACTGAGCAGTTTCTGCATTGTTATCTGTCGTGAAGGCCACATTGGAGAATGCTTACCTGAAGATCAGAGACTGAATGCCTGTTACTGCTGAAGTGTTCCCCAACAGGAAGAGAACACTCCTGCCTGGTGATTGTCAAATGGTGTTCATTTGTCTGTTGTTGTAGCGTCAGCACAGTCTCCCCAATGTACCCTGCCTCAGGATATCCTTTCCTGCAGCGTATCAGTTAAACTATGTTGGCCAAGTTGCAAGTGTATGTACCGTGTACCTGGTGGATGGTGTTCTCATGTGAGATGATGGCATCCATGTTGATGATCTGGCATGTCTTGCAAAGATTGCTGTGGCAGGGTTGTGTGATGTTGTGGTCACCATTCTCCTGAAGGCTGGGTAGTTTGCTGCGGACAATGGTTGTTTGAAGGCAAGAAGTGGGGGTGTGGGGATGGCCTTGGCGAGATGCTCATCTTCATCAATGACATGTTGGAGACTCCAAAGAAGATGTCTTGGCTTCTCTGTTCCGGGGAAGTATTAGATGATGAAGGCTACTCTGTCTGCTGTGTCCTGTGTTTGTCTTCTGAGGAGGTCGGTGCGGTTTTTCACTGTGAAGCGTCAGAACTGATGATCGATGAGTTCAGCACCACACTCTGTTCTTATGAGCTCATCTTTCAGTGTCTGTTGCGATTCTCCTCATCTGAGCAGATGCTATGTATACAGAGGGCTTGTCTGTAGGATGCTTCCTTAACGTGTTTAGGGTGGAAGTTGGAGAAGTGGAGCATCATGAGATTATCCGTAGGCTTGCGGTACAGTGAGGTGCTGAGGTGACCGTCCTTGATGGAGATGCGTGTGTTCAAGAATGCAACTGATTCTGGAGAATAGTCCATGATGAGTCTGATGGTGGGATAGATCTTGTTGATATCATCATATAGTTGTTTCACTGATCACCATGAGGCCAAAGTAAGAAAGTATCATAGGTGTATCTAGTGTATAGCATCAGTTGAAGGTCCTGTGCATGAAGATGTTGGCATATTGAGGTGTGAATTTGGTCCCCATGGCTGTTCCATGTGTCTGGATGAAAAACTGGTTGTTGAAGGTGAAGACATTGCAGTTCAGGATGAAGCGGATGAGTTTTAAATTTGCATCTGGAGATTGGCCATTGTCGGGGTTGAGTCCTGAGGCAGTTGCAGCAATGTCAGTTTTCTGGGGATGCTGATGTAGAGTGCCGAGACATCCATTGTGATGAGGAGTGCTCCTTGTTCAACTGCTCCATGTGTGCTGAATTTCCATCGGAAGTCCATAGTGTTGCGACAAAAGCAGGGGTTTTTTATACGGTGGGTTTCAGGATGCCCTCGAGATAGCCGGAGGTGTTATCACACAGGTTTCCATTGGCAAAGCCAGCATTTATTGTTTACTTCTAATTGCTCTTGAGTGGGTGCTACTAATCCACCTCCTTGAATTGCTGCAATTCATGTAATGTTGGTACACCCATATTGCTGTTAGGGAGGGAATTCCAGGATCTTCACCCAGTGTCAGTGAAGGAATGGCAATGTATTTCCAAGTCAAGACGGTGAGTGGCTTGGAGGGGAACTTGCAAGTAGTGACCCCAGGTATTTGCTACCCTTTTCCTTCTGGGAAATAGAGGTCATGGAGAATTGACACAGTGGTTAGCACTACTGCCCCACAGCTCCAGAGACCCGGCTGAGGCAGGGATGGCACACTCTGTTATGAAGGTGAAAGTAATCCATCTTTTTAACAGAGAAGATTTATGTAACATCAGTTTGGAATTGAACAATGAACCATATTACAAAAAGGTCAGCCTTACAGAATAGTCAGGACAAGGAATGGAATCGGTGATAATAAATTGGATTTTATTGTGAGGAGTAAATACCTGGCTTTTTGCAATGTTTAGCTGGAATAAATTGCAGTTTGAAAGGGTTGAGAAAGCTGGTGAAGAACTAGAATTGGGTGTCAGTGGTACAGATGTGGAGATGACTGTTGCAACATTGAGTAGAGTAATTGTAGACTTTTCTTTTGTAACGCCATGCATTTAATCCCCTAAGGGGCAATTTAGCACGGCCAATGTACATCACCCATACATCTTTGGAGTGTGGGAGGAAAACCCACACAGACACGGGTAGGATGTGCAAATTCCACACAGACAGTGACCCAAACTGGGAATTGAACCCACGTTCTTGGCGCTGTGAGGCAGCAGTGTTAATCAGTGCTGCCTATAACCTACATTCCGATTGCAGGTTAGCAGTGATCCTCATTGATAAGAGGGAGGAGTTAATCTAATTTCAACTTCCCTAACTCCGGAAGGAGAGCTTGTATTTTGTTTTAATTTATTTGTGGAGCTGAACGTTTCACTAATTTTTGTCTATCTTTTGCCCTTGACAGATAAGGAATATTTACTGATTGTTGTGCAAAACACAAATGAATCATCTTTGTAATGTGAGCATGGAAATACGAGCCGGGAATAGTTTCAGCGCTGTGGGAACACTCGTATACACGACAATGACCTTTGGTGTTGAATTCTCACTGCGCCCTGCACTGGTCCACAATCGTGGTGGCTGCGTCCTAACCCCTGTGCTTCTGAGATGCTTCTCCTCAAACAAGTGACTGCATTCCATCCCTTCCACGAGTAGTTTAATGGATCCATTGTTCACTGGCCAGCACTTTGCGCTAGTAACGTGTCGTGAGCTTGCTTATTTACATAGGACATTCTTCTACCGATTGAATCTTCAGCAGAGGTCGATTTTTTTTTTAAATTGAAATACTTGCAAAGCGTTTGTGGTAAATTGGAAGAAATTCCCAATCTAATTTGAAGCATTTTAACACAATCTGGTTTCCCTCTTTGAAACAATTGTACCTTGAGCCTTGAATAGCTACCGGTTCTATTCTCATATCAAGGTTGATTTGTAGTTGGGGCTAAAGTATTTGCATTAAAGTTGAGGAAATGCAACTAAACTTTTAAGACAAAGCAAAAGGTCTTTAGGTCAAAAAAACAAGATAACGGATGTGGCTGATTTCCTAGTACTCTGAAATTCAATCTTCCTCTTGCGAGTTCTTTCATTCTTTCCCCAAAATAAATATTTGTTGAAAAGGTGCATAACATTGCTGTGATGTATACCGGCTACAGGACTGTTGTGGACTGGTTGTCATGTGGAGGCTGGGTAGAGGGGAAAATGGAGACCATTGTGAAGTATTGTTTTATTCAAAATAAAGCTTCCACAAACCTGTGTTCTTTGCCTATTTTTTGCAGCAGCCTTCTCAATGTTTCCACTTGTAGCACCACATCAACAGGCATATTTTTAAAACAAGAAAGAACTTTCTCAGAACACAAAGGAAATTTAGTATGTCAGCAATAACTCGCACCAATTTTACAGATGCACCACACAAAGCATTCTTTCTGGTTGTATTTCACAGTTTGGTCTGGCTCCTGCTTTGCCCAAGATTACAAGAAATGACAAAAGGTCACGAATGTAGCCCAATCCATCACGCAAACCAGCCTCCCATCCATTGGCTCTGTTCACCAATCCTGCTGTCTCAGCAAAGCAGCCAACATATTCAAGGACTCCACACGCTGCAGACATTCTCTCTTCCACTTTTTCCATTGGGAAAAAGAATCAAAAATCTGAGGTCAGGTACCAACCGACTCAAGAACAACTTCTTCCCTGCTGCCATCAGATTTTTGAATGGACCCACCTTGCAGTAAGTTGATCTTTCTCTACACCCTAGCTATGACTGTAACACTGCATTTTGCCCTCTCTCGTTTCCTTCTCTATGAATGTTATGTTATGTTATAGCGTGCAAGAAACAATACTTTTCACTGTATACTAATACATGTGACAATAATAAATCAAAATGCTGGAAAATCTCAGCAGGACTGGCAGCATCTGTAAGGAGAGAAAAGAGCTGATATTTTGAGTCCAGATGACCCTTTGACAAAGGGTCATCTGGACTTGAACCCTTATAATTGCTCCGAAAGATCTGGATTGATGTTCCAGAGCAGTACTCAGTGAGTGCTGTACTGTTGAAGGTGCCATCTTTTATATATAAATCTTCACTCCCGCCTGCTCTGTTGGATGGGCGCAAAACAGCCATTCCCAAACTGTGGGCCATGAAGGGGTCAAGAAATAGGGTCAAGGGGTGAGCATTTGGCATTGTGACTTCAGGGGTGGCATTGGCAGCCTCTGAGGGGAGACATGGATTCATCAGTCCTCGCTTGGATTGGTGTCCAAACGTTTGTGAGTTTGTTTTTTGCCTGCAGGGATTTTGAAGGAATACAGAAAAGCTGATGAAAGGAATGCGTTTGCAGAATTATTGTTACAAAATTATTCTATAGCAGAAGAGAAACACGAACATTGTTAAACTACCAGAACATCATAACTTAATGTACTCTACTCTTATTTTAACACTTGTATTCCCATTAAATCAAAGTCTAATCTAAAGAGCTTTGAGGCCTGATTGCTCAAACTAATAGAGACTGCAGCATGCTGTGTGTTTCAGTAGTTTTATTTGTGCCTGTATCTCTGCTGCTTGGAACTCTCTTACTTCTAAAATATTGGCTGTCTGTGTCCCTTTTTTACTCTCCCTCTGTGACTGACAAGCTTTACTGCTTGGGTCAAATCTCTGTGTCAGTGTCCTTGCCTTTGCTGATGATAAGTGTACAAGACAGTGCAGCCTGTGCCCTCTTCTGCATAACAGCTACCATCCTCATTCCTCCCTGCTCCCTTTGGATCCACTGGCTAAGCTGCCTGGTGCTGGGTTCCTGATCTGTTTCTGATCTATCACTCCCTCCCTGTCTTCAAAACAATACTGACTTATGTTTATGTAATGTAATTAACATCAGAAAATGACCCAGTGTGCTTAACAGGAGTGGAATTGGACATTAAGCCATAAGATGTGCTCTTAGGTTAATTGGCAAAACAAATTCTCCCTAAATTCTCAAATTTGGTTTTTAATCTATAGATCTATAAACATAGACAGGGATCACGGTAGAGGTGGGAACTTCAGGGTGGCAGCGCGGGCTCATTGGGCCGAAGGGCCTGTTTCCCGTGCTGTTTTGTTCTTTGTTCTAAGATAGTAAGACTGATGACCAAAAGCTTGGTCAAAGCGATAAGTTTTAATGAGTGTCTTCCACGAGCAGAGAGAGGTGGAGATACTTGGTGAAGAAGTTGCAGAATTAGAGTCGAAGAAACTGCTGTCAATAGATGGGGGACAGAAATTGAAGATGCACAAGAAGCCAGAATTAGAAAAGTGCCGAGATCTTGGGGAGTTATAGAGCTGGAGGAGGTTACAGGAAATGCTGGAAGAGAGGGGCAAGGTGAAGATTTTTGATTTGATTTATTATTGTCACAAGTATCAGTATATAAGGAGAAGTATTATCTCTTGCGCGCTAGAATACCATTCATAGGATATATCAGGGAGAAGGAAAGGAGAGGGTGCAGAATATAACATTGCAGTTACAGCGTGGGTGTAGAGACAGATCAATTTAATATGAGGTAGGGGTACATTCAAAATTCTGATGGCAGCAGAGAAGAAGCTATTTTTGACTCAGTTTTATATAAACTTCGATTTTTGTATCTTTTTCTTGACGATGGAAGGATTTGCACATAAAAATTTAAATTTAAGGCACTGCTGAGCTGGTCTCTTTGCAACTGTTCCGTGCTTATTCCCTGTCCAAATTCTCCATCTTCTCTCTTCATCATCAGTGTCACTCTGTCATACCTTGAGAGGTTTCTGTAGATGTGAGAGATGTTAAAGCAATGCACATTGTTGTCCCCACGGATTTCTTAGCAACCCACCCAGACATCAGTAAACATTGAGTCAACCAATCCCATTGAAACTGCCTGGGACTCCAAACTCTTCACTTACTAAGATCAACCCTCTGAATTCCGTCAAAGCCATCTCCAAGTCAGATTGTCTCAATGACTCCAGATCTTCCAGAGTCTCAATCTCACATCCCATGACTCTATTCCCCCTGAATTTCCAAGTCTGCCCTCCAGCTTCTAATTACTGGCACAATTTCAGATCTTTAACAGCTGGCTAACTTTACTGGGTTGGCGTTGCTCCCAGAATTTACCAAGTTACACCAAGCTATAAATAAGTCCATAGTTTCTTCTGAGCCCTAGCCCTTTCCACCATGGAGCCAATACCCTTTTGCCATCTTTTCACTTCACCAAGACTTCTCCTGAACCCTAAATGCATGGGGCTATCAAATGGGACTTCCCCTGAGACCCAAACTCTACTTAACAGCAATATATTGCAATCTGAAGCCTGCTAACAAGTATGGCCTTTCCATCTGCTGTGTGACATACTCTAACCCAGCAAAATCACAGATCATTCAAAACCCTTTCTATGCTCAACCCATCTCCATGACATAACCTTCCAAGGCTCAGTGAATGATTTTAAACTAATTATAGTTCTAACTCCCAAAACTAAACAACTCTCCAGCTACATTTCTTTGCAAGCAGTCTCCAATTCTCCAAATAAGTAAGCCCACCTACTATTGTATGATTTGACCTTTCTAGCTGCTTGACTTAAGTGCTCATAGAGCATAGAGCATAGAACAATACAGCACAGAACAGGCCCTTCGGCCTTCGATGTTGTGCCGACCAAAAATAAAAAGCAATGCCCCTCCTAACTAAACCATTCCCTTCTCATCCATATACTTATCAACTAACCTCTTAAACGCCACCAAACTTGGCGCATCTACAACAGCTGCAGGCAGGGCATTCCACTCCCTAATCACTCTTTGAGTAAAGAACCTACCTCTGATATCCGTCCTATAACTCATACCCCTTAATTTAAAGCTGTGTCCCCTCGTGCTAGCCTTCTCCATCCTAGGAAAAAGGCTATCACTGTCCACCCTATCTAAACCTCTAATCATCTTATATGCTTCAATAAGATCCCCTCTTAGCCGCCTCCTTTCTAACGAAAACAACCTCAAATCCTTCAACCTCTCCTCATAGGACCTTCCCTCCATACCAGGCAACATCCTGGTAAACCTCCTCTGTACCCTCTCCAATGCCTCCACATCTTTCTTATAATGTGGCGACCAGAACTGCACACAATACTCCAAGTGCGGCCGCACTAGAGTTTTGTACAGCTGCAACATGATGCTGCGGCTCCTAAATTCAATCCCCCTACCAATAAAAGCTAAGACTCCATATGCCTTCTTAACAACTTTATCCACTTGACTGCCTACTTTCAGGGATCTATTGACACATACACCAAGATCCTTCTGTTCCTCAACACTATTAAGAGCCCTACCATTAGCCCTATACTCTACACATTTATTGTTCCTGCCAAAGTGCATTACCTCACACTTTTCCACATTAAACTCCATTTGCCACCTCTCGGCCCAGCTCTGCAACTTGTCCAAGTCACTCTGTAAACTAAAACACCCTCTTCACTATCTACCACACCACCAACTTTAGTATCATCTGCAAATTTACTGATCCATCCCTCAATACCCTCATCCAGATCATTTATAAAAATCACAAACAGCAGGTTTATCACAAACAACATCATTGCCCAACCTTTTAAGTGTTCAAGTTTCTGTGCCCACTGGGCACCGCAGGGGCTGGTGTGTGTTATAGACTCATGAAATCAAAACATGATTATCAGTTTTAAGTTTCCTTTGGACTTTGGTTTCTGTTCGAGCCATCCCCCTTCCTTTTTGGGAGACTGCCCTCTTACTTTGTCCCTAAGTTAATTTGAGTTCATTTATTTGTTGGGTACATGAAATAGTCTCCAAGCTGGTTTAGTTGCATTTATCCCATTTCCTACAGTTAAACTTTAACCTTCCACGAACTAAAAATGACCTCGAAATATAACTATGAACCAGGAACCAGGTATTTATAATACAAGTCATTAATATAGATTGTGAGTAGTTAAAGCTCCAACTCTGATCCCTGTGACACTGCATTAGTTATAATCTACCATCCTGAAAACAATCCATTTATCCCCAGTCTCTGCTTCCTGTTCACCAATCAATCCTTTGTCTATGCTAACATTTTACTCTCTACACCAAGAGCTCTTAGCTTCTGTGATAATCTTTGCACTTTATCAATTGTCTTTTGGAAATCCAGTTGCACCACATCTACATGTTCCCCTTTACCTATTTTGTTACATCCTCAAGACACTAACAAATTAGTTAAACATGATTTTCCTCACACAATACCACATTGACTCTACCTGATCACATTATGATTTTCTGAGTATCCTGTTACATCTTCTTAATAATCTTCTTTTGGCAGATGTTGCACTAATTGTAGTCTGCTGCTTTCTGTCTCCCTCCTTTCTTGAGTAAAGGTATTACATCTGGTTTTTCTCTAATCTGCTGGCACCCTTTTGGAAGATGATAACTAATGCCTCTAATATCTCTGTAAACTCAGGGTTTCTTAAGTGGCTGCATTGGGCTGCTGGCCAGCTCAGAGCAGTGACAGGAGTATTTCCATTAGATTTGCTGGCTCAAGAAACCACACCCAACTGGGTGACATTCACGATAAGCACAAACACAGCCTCTGACCCCAGTGCGAATTCCATGAACTCTTGCACATTCAGAGTGAGGGTATTGGCTGGGAGTTTACTTATTTATTAGTGTCACAGGCAGGCTTACATTAACGCTGCAATGAAGCTACTGTGAAAACCCCCTAGTCACCACACTCTGGTGCCTGTTCAGGTGCACTGAGGGAGAATTTAGCACAGCCAATGCATTTGGACTGTGGAAGGAAACCAGAGCACCTGGAAAAAAACCCATGCAGACACAGAGAAATGTGCAGATTCTGCACAGACAGTGACCCAAGCCAGGAATCGAACCCAGGTCCCTGGCGCTGTGAGGCAGCAGTGCTAAATCCACAGCTGGTACTGGCCAGTTCTTTTGTTTTAAGAGAATTACATGGAGCAGGCATTCCAACATGCTGAAACTGGGAACATCAGCAGTGATTCACTGATGAGCAATCTCTCCGCAGAGGCTGAAGGTTGTGGGTTCAAGTTCCACTTCAGGGCTTCAGCACAAAATGAAGGTAGACAGATCTGGTGTAACATTGTGGGAGTGCTGGATCGTTGGCAGGCACTGCCTTGTGAAGGAGATGTTAAAACAAGATCCTCTTTGCTGGATGCAAATGGCACCGTTTTGAAGCACGGCAGGAGAGTTATCTCTGCTGCCCTGGCCAATAATTATCCCTCAATCAATGTCACAAAAGCAGGTTGCTTGGCCATTTCCCCATTGCCGCTTGTGGGATCTTGCTGTATGCAAATTGTTTTTTTTTCTCACTGCAGCAGTAACTAAGCCTCAGAATGATTTGATTGGCTGAAAAATGGTTTGAGATGTCTGGCGGCCATGAAATAATCCATTTATATACAAGGGATTTCTTCTTTTGGTGCTGAGGGGGTTACAAAGAGGGTGCTGCATGATCAGAGCCGCTATCTTTCGGCAAGATATTAAAATGAGACCTTGCCTGTCCTCCCAGGTGGCTGTAAAAGATTCCTCTAGCCTGCTTTGACAAAGTTATCCCAATCGCTTTGGCTAGTATTTACTCTTAACCAACATCACTGAATAAAAATCTGAAGAAGTGATAATTTATCGCATTGATGTTTGTGAGAGATAACTGTGTGTTAATTGGTTCCCTTATTCCCCTCCATCTGCAAGTGGCACAGTAGTTTGCACTGCTGCCTCATAGCGCCAGAGACCCTGATTCCATTCTGGACTCACTGTCTGTGCAGAGTTTGCACATTCTCCCCGTGTCTGTGTGACATAGAACACAGAACATTACAGCGCAGTACAGGCCCTTCGGCCCTCGATGTTGCGCCGACCAGTAGAACGAATCTAATGACCCTCTAACCTAAACTAATCCAATATTAGCCATTTGCCTATCCACTGACCATTTGAATGCCCTTAAAGTCGGCGAGTCCACAGGGCATTCCACACCCTTACTACTCTCTGGGGTTTCCTCTGGGTGCTCTGGTTTCCCCCACACTCCAGAGATGTGCAGATTTGGTTGACTGGCCGTGCTAAATTACCCTTTAATGTCAAGGAGGTTTGCAGAGGAATATGTATGGGGTTGTGAGAATCGGGCCTGGGTGGGATTATTGTCAGTGCAAATTTGATGGGCCGAACGGTCTTCTTCTGCAACGAGGGATTCGATTCTACGATGCAGTAATCACTATTCTTCAAAATCACTTTGTGACTGTAAAGCACTTCGGGATATCATGGAGTCATGAAAGGTGCTGTATGGGAGAGGTGATGGGCTATTAATCCAGAAGCTCAGCTAATGTTCTGGGAACTCGGGATCAAATCCTGACATTGTGGAATTTTATTTTGATTACAAAATATCTGGAATTAAGAATCTACTGATGTCACGAAAGCATTATCACATTATTGGAAAACCGATTACCCGATTACTGGTTTAATAACGCCTTTTCGGGAAGGAAATCTGCCTTCCTTAACTGGGTCTGGCCTACATGTGACTCCAGAGCAACAGCACGAAAGAATAAAAAAAAACTCCTGCAATTTTTTTGGATTTGAAGTCAGCCCAGCTTTGGTTCCTTCAACACACTTTGAAATGTTGTGCCAATCAAGAAAACTAAAAGAAATTCTCTCCGATTTAACTATCAGTTGGATCTGTGTATTCTTGTCCATGGTAAACCCCCTTATTAATCTGCAGTTGTTTAGTTCTGCATTCAGTGTACTGCCAGCAGAGGGAGCATGTGATCTCCAAGTGTATATGCAAAATGTTACACAGCTGAGATTACGCATGAAGGTCCCACCTTTTCAACCTTGCCACTTGCCTCAGATTGTATCATCACCAATCAGCTCTCCCCGCTTCAGGGGTGAGCAGCCTATGGTCATCAGGGACTATAGCGATGCAGATGTGACAAGTGGTCCCCAATTTGAATGATATCCACTTTAGCTTTGCTCTCATGACAACCACTCCAGTCGCAGACTCAAATGGTCTTCTCCTGCAGTGTAGAGATTCTACGGTTCTATGAAAACTTTGACCTCACAAGTAAGTCTCGGTCACTCTCTGTGCAGAGTCTGCACGTTCTCACCATGTCTAAGTAGGTTTCTTCCGGGTGCTCTGGTTTCCTCTCATAGTCTAGAAGATGTGATGGTTAGGATGCATTGGCCGTGCAAAATTCTCTCTCAGTGTACCCGAACAGGCAGGGGAGTGTGGCAGCTCGGGGATTTTCACAGTAACTTCATTGCAATGTTAATGTAAACCTACTTCTGACACTAATAAACAATTAAACTGCATTCATAGAATCATAGAATCCTTATAATGCAGAAAGAGGCCATTTGGCCCATAGAGTTTGCACCAACAGCAATACTATCCAGGCCTATCCAAATAACCCTACACATTTATCCCACTAATCCCTCTAATCTACGCAAACATAAACTTAAATCCATTGCTGCTCGGAGGTTTCAGTAATTATTTATATATGTATACTTTATGCAAATTAGTTGGAGAATAGCAGACTGGATTGTGGATCCTATATCAAGATGATAATTGCTCAAAATCAGCTCCGCAAGACAGGAAATATTGTTGGTATGCCTGACTCCCAAAACTCTTGCATGCTCTACTCATATCTCAGGCAAAGCTAAAGGCTCCCAACTGGACAATGAGAAAGCTTTAGAGATATCCTCAAAACATCCATGAAGAGATCAAACATTCCCAGAGGAGAGGTCCTGTTTCATTCCGAAAGACACCAACGCAATGAAAGACTTCCAGGCTAAGTCGAGATGTCAGAGAGAGCACAGAAACCTCCCAACAGCCATCGCCTCCCCTAAGACTGTACAGGGAACTTGCCAGGAACGTCTGATCCACAGTCAGATGTGTTATCCACTGGTCCACACTGGATGATTCCTGGCTGTTGATCGAATAGCCTGTTTTCATCAACTCCAATAATTTTTATCAGTAATAAACATAGATACTCAGAATGGGAATGAGGAAAAAATTCCTGGGGCTTAATCCTGGGTTCCAAAATGTTGTAGAAAAAAGGGGAAGTGTTGGTAACCCCCTTCATGTTGGTAACAGCCCTTCATGTTGGTACCCCCCCCCTTTTGTGTTGGTAACCCACCCTTCATGTTGGTAAACCCCCCCCCCCCCCCCGCCCCTTTATGTCGTGTTGTGTCCCTGCATCTTTGTTGAGCTTCTCCAACTCTGGCAGCACAAACATTATGGGTGGCATTTTCCAATCCTGCCTATCTGAGAAAATAACATCCCACCTGAGGTCAATGGATGGACAGGACTGAATATCTTTAGCCCATAATCTTGCGATCTAGCCAATCTACATTGGCAGCTCTGTTTGTGAAGGCAATGAAATGTTTTGTGATACACTTGATCAGGAGGTGTCACTCTTTGGACAGTATTTCCCTATTGGATCCAGCCACCAATTAGTGTTTCAGTCCCTGGCAGCAGTTAAATGCAGTAAGAAGTCTCACAGGTTAAAGTCCAACAGATTTATTTGATAGTAAACCCACAAGCTTTCAGAATAAGCTGTTCCTTCGTCAGGTGTGTGGAAGGTTCTGATCAGAGAAAGGTATATAAAGGCACACACAGTTTACAGAGGCACAGTGTGTGACATTATATACCCTTCTCTGATCAGAACCTTCCACACCCCTGATGGAGGAACACCGTTTCCAAAAGCTTGTGGGTTTACTATCGAATAAACCAGTTGGACTTTAACCTGATGTTGTGAGGCTGCTTACTGTGTATACCCCAGTCCAGCGCCAGCATCTCCACAGCAGTTAAAGGGACAGCACTGCTGTTCAATCTGCAATTGGTGGTTTATCTGAGTTCTTAATTACTTCCAATCTTTACTTCTTCTCTTCTGACACTTTCTTCCACCACCGGCCATACCTGGCTGTGCCCGCTCCCCCAACGCCCTCCCCCCCCTCCCCTCCGCACACCTGACCATCTCCAGCCTCCAGCTTTCTCCTAAACCAAAGGATTCTCAGCCAAAGACAAATCCACATTTCATTCCAGATTGTTATTCAATTCAAATTTCAAATTCATTTGTCGTGCTGCGATTAGAACCTGGATCACTGGAGCGTTAACTCTTCCCAGAGCATCATGCTGTGTCACTGTCCCCCATGTTATGGGTGGGCTTATGGGTGAGCAGGAAGATGGTGGGATGGGTACCCACCCTATTTTACATGTCTCTCCCCACCTTATCTTACATTCTCTACCCCCACCCATATAGAATTTAACCCATAGAGCCCAGGCGGTACTGCACGGTGACATAGTGGTTAGCACTGCTGTCTCACAACACCAGGGGTCCAGGTTTGATTCCCTGCTTGGATCATTATCTGTGTGGACTCTGCACATTCTCCCAGTCTCTGCATGGGTTTCCTCTGGGTGCTCCAGTTTCTTCCCTCAGTCCAAAGATGAGCGGGTTTGGTGGATTGGCCATGCTAAATTGCCTCTTAGTGTCAGGGGGGACTAGCTGGGATGAATGCATGGGGTTATGGGGATGTGGCCTGGGTGGGATTGTGCAAACTCAGTGGGCCAAATGGCCTCCTTCTGCACTGTAGGATTCTATGATAATGTTCTTCCAGCATTGTGAGGTTAAACAGTGCTGAGGCGTTGTTGTAAATTGGAATGTAAGTGGCTCTGAGCAGCTCAGCAATTTCATATGGCACACAGATGGTACTCAGGCAGACATCAGCTGTGATGCAGTTGACATTCTCACTTCGGAGTCAGAAGGGCATGGGTTCAATTCCCAACTCAAAGATTTGAGCAGAAAATCTCTGAGAAAATGCTGCACAGTTGAAGGGACCATCTTTGGGATGAGATATCAAATTGAGGCAAGACTTGTTATGTCAGGTGACTGTGAATAGTCCCAGTACATTATTCTGAATGCAGAGGGAGTTCCATCAGATTATCGGCAAATATTTATTCCAAAACAGGCAGCACGGTGGCACAGTGGTTAGCATTGCTGCCTCACAGTGCCAGGGATCCGGGTTCAATTATGGCCTCGGGTCACTGTCTGTATAGAGTTTGCGCATTCTCCTCATGTCTGCGTGGGTTTTCTCTGAATCCTCCCATTTCCCTCGCCACACTCCATACATTTAGTCTAGGCGAATTGGCCATGTTAAATTTCCCTTAGTATCCAAAGATATGTACATTAGGGGAATTAGTGGGTTGGGCTAAATGGGTAGAGCCTGAGTGGGATTATTTTTGGTGCCAGCTCAATGGGCCAAATAGCCTCATTCTGCACAATGAGAATTCCATGTTTAGTTTGTGCGATTCCTTAAGCAATATTTTTAAAAATGAATTTATGGGATCTGGGCTTTGCTGGCTGGGCCAGCATTTATTGCCCGTCCCTAGTTGCCCTTGAGAAGTGATGGTGAGCTGCCTTCTTAAACCACTTCAGTCCCTGTGGTGTACGTATGCCAGGCAATCCTGGAGTTCCAGGGCTTTGGTGCAGTCAGAGTGAAGAAACAGTGATATATTTCCAAGTCAGGATAGTGAGTGACTTGAAGGAGAACCTCCAGTTGGTGGTGTTCCCAGGTATCTGCTGCCCTTGTGCTCCTAGACGCTGGTGATTGTGGGTTTGGAAGGTAAGGATCTTTGGTGAACTGCTGCAGTGCACCTTATAGATGGTACACACAGCTGCCACTGTTCATCTGTGGTGGAGGGGTTGAATGTTTATGGAAGGGGTAGCAATCAAAAGGCTGCTTTGACCTCGATGATGTTGGGTGTTGTTGGAACCGCAGTTGTCCAGACAAGTGAAGAATTGGGTGGCATAGTGGTTAGCACTGCGGCTTCACGGTTCCAGGGACCTGGGTCCGATTCCCAACTTGGGTCACTGTCTGTGTGGAGTTTTCACGTTCTCCCTGCATCTGCATGGGTTTCCTCCGGGTGCTCCGGTTTCCTCCCAAAGATGTGCGGGTTCGGTTGATTGGCCATGTTAAAAATTGCCCCTTAGTGTGCTAGGATGCTTAGGTTAGAGGGATTAGTGGGTAAAATATATAGGGGTCAGGCCTGGGTGGATGGTGCTCGGTGCAGACGTGATGGGCCAAAGGGCTTCTTTCTGCACTGTAGGATACTATGATATGAATATTCTATCACAGTATGCCTTTTAAATGTTGGGCTTTGGGGCAGGAGTGGTCAGGAGGTGAGTTACTGACCACAAAGTTTCTAGCCTTTGATCTGCTCTGACATCCACAAGTATTGATATGGCTGGTCCCGCTCAATTCCTGGTCAATGATAACCCCCAGGATGTTGATAGTGGGTGTTTCAGTGATGGTAATGCCATTGAATGTTGAGGGGGCGATGGTTAGATCCTCACTATTAGCTCATCAGGTCATTATCACATTGTTGTTGTGGGCTTCATTTCCAACACCACAACAGTGATCTACGCTTCAAACATCCCTGACTGAAAATGCTTTGGGAAAACAACTCAAAAACAGCTTCTTCCCTGCTGCAGTCAGACTTCTAATAGACCGACCTTGCTTTAAGTTGATCTTTCTCTACACCTAGCTATGATTGTGACACTACATTCTGCACTCTCTTCTTTCCTTCTCTATAAACAGTATGCTTTTTTTTGGCATGCAAAAAACAATACTTTTCATTGTATGTTAATAAATGTGGCAATAATAATTTAAATCAAATCAAAATCTTGTCACTGTTAAATACAATACATAAATACAGTTTCTTTCTTAGTTGCCCAACGCGTTTACTATTGTCTAAGTGTATTTATATTGTCCTTATGATTCTCTGAATTCCTTCACCTCATCTTAGAGAGAAAGGAATTCAGTCATGTGGTGAGATTAGGGAAAATTATGGCAGGGGAGGTTCAAGGGGTTATATATAATCGAGATGTTCAAAATAATAACAGACATTGATAAAGATAAATAGGGAGGAACCGGTTCCACTGATCAGTAATCGGAAGACAAAGATTTACATCATTAGCAAAAAGCGAGAGGAAAGTTTGGGTGGCATGGGGGCACAGTGGTGAGCAGGGACCTGGGTTCGATTCCCAGCTTGGGTCAATGTCTGTGTGGAGTCTGCACATTTTCTCCGTGTTTGCGTGGATTTCCTCCAGATGCTCCAGTTTCCTCCCACAGTCCAAAGATGTGCGGGTTCTATGATTCTATGTGCATGTTAGGTTGATTGACTATGTCAAATTGCCCTTAGTGTCAGAGGGATTAGCAGGGTGAATATGTGGGATTACGAGGAAAAGGGTCTGCGTGGGATTGTTGTCAGTGTAGCTGGATGGGCATAGTTGCTTCCTTCTGTAGAGATTTTATGAAATTAGGGGAAGTTTTTTATGCAGCCAGTTATTATGACCTGGAATGTACAGACTGATGGATGATGGAGGCAGATTCATTAGTGACCTTAAAAAGGAATCGGATAAAAAGTTTTTAAAAATATAGGGCAATGGGGAAAGAGCATTACAGTTAGGATTGGTGTTGGAGTTGGGGTTAGGGTTGGCATTGGGGTTGGATTGGGATTGGAGTTGGAGTTAGGGTTAGGGTTGGGATTTGGGTTAGGGTTGGGGTTCAGGTTAGGGTTAGGGTTCGAGTTAGGATTGGGGTTGGGGTTAGGGTTGGGGTTAGGGTTAGGGTTGGGTCAGGGTTTGGGTTGAAGTTAGGGTTGGGGTTAAGGTTAGGGTTGAGTTGGGGTTGTGGTTAGGGTTGAGGCTGGGATTGGGGTTGGGGTTAGCCTTGGGGTTAGGCTTAGGGTTGGGTTAAGGTTTGGGTTGGGGTTGGGGTTGGGGTTAGGATTGAGGTTGCTGTTGGGGTGGGGTTGGGGTTAGTGTTGGGTTAATGTTGGTGTTGGGATTGGAGTTAAGGTTGGGATTGGGATTGGGGTTAGTAAGAGGGTTAGGGTTGGGGTTAGAGTTAGGGTTAGGGTTAAGGTTAGGTATAGTGTTGGGGTTAAGGCTGGGATTGGGTTTGGAGATGGGGTTGGGGTTAGGGTTAGGATTAAGGTTAGAACTAGGTTTGGGGTTGGGATTGGGATTAGGGTTAGGAACAAATTGGATAGCTTTTTCAAAGAAGCAGCTAACAATGGGCTGAATGGGCCTCCTTCAGAGGGCATTTGGAAAGAAGCTAGTGACCCCAATAAAGACTTTATTTCAGAGTTCCTTGCAGACAGAATGAGTGCAATCTTCTCCAAAAGGGGCGTCTGCTCTGGCACATCGAAGTGTTGAAACATCCATCTGGCAGCGTCTCCTGCCGCTGCTTTCTGACAGGTTTTCCTTAATGTGTGTCAATAGAATCCCCAGCGGGTTCCTCCCAAGCATGCTACTGATAAAAGCAGATCGTGTTAAATCCCCAGACACAAAGCAGGTAAAGAGATTCACGCAAGGGAAGATTTTAAAACGCTCACAATGTATTTGCGCATCATCTGTAGGGAATAGCTCTCAAGGATTTTTGCTTTTATCTCTTTTAGAACCTATGGTTCATACAGTACTGGAGAAGGCCGTTCAGCTAATTGGGCGTGTGTTGTCTTTGACAGGTTCTTGAACAAGTCCTACTTCCTGTTAATCTCCAGCCTCAGTTTTCTTTTTCCCCATTTTTGGAGATTATGTCCAATAATCTTTGGGAAGTTGCCACTGAATCTGCTTCCACCACCCTCTCAGATTTTTTTAAGTTTTTTTCAAAGGAAGAAGGTGGAAGAAAGAATGTCCGGACTGCGTGGGTCCTTGATTATGCTGGCCGCTTTGCTGAGGCAGTGGGAAGTGTAGACAGAGTTAATGAATGGGAGGCTGGTTTGCCTGATGGATTGGGCTACATTCACGATCTTATGTAGTTCATTGTGGTCTTGGTCAGTGTAGGAGTCATACCAAGCTGTGATACATGCAAAAAGAATGCTTTCTATACAAGTATGTGTGGAGTGTAACCCTAAGGAAAGACTCCAGCACTGTGCCTCACGGCACCAGAGAACCCGGGTTCAATTCCGGCCTTGGGAGATTGCACATTCTCCCAGTATGCATGTGGGTTTCCTTCGGGTGGTCTTGTTTCCTCCCACACTTCAAAGATGTGCAGGTTATGTTAATTGGCCATGCTAAATTAATCCTAGTGTCAGGGGGATTAGCAAGATAAGTATATGGGATAGGGGTTGGGTGGGATTGTTGTTAGTGCAGGTTCATTGGGTCAAGTGGCCTCCTTCTGAA
The DNA here is from genome assembly GCA_024679065.1 of Sphyrna mokarran. Taxonomy (NCBI): domain Eukaryota; kingdom Metazoa; phylum Chordata; class Chondrichthyes; order Carcharhiniformes; family Carcharhinidae; genus Sphyrna; species Sphyrna mokarran. The sequence goes on along the minus strand of JAGIQG010000016.1, from coordinate 65,844,464 downwards.
TTGTAAAGTTTATATGATTGTCTTCCACTCCCTTTACCATAAGATAAATCACACAGATAGAACATAGAGAACATAGAACACTACAGCACAAACAGGCCCTTCGGCCCACAAGTTGTGCCAATCATATCTAACCTACCAGGCCTATCTATAACTCTCAATCCCATTAAATCCCATGTACTCATCCAGAAGTCTCTTAAAAGATCCCAACGAGTTTGCCTCTACCACCACCATCAGCAGTCGATTCCACTCACTCACCACCTCTGAATGAAAAACTTACCCCTGACATCTCCTCTGTACCTACTCCCCAGCATCTTAAACCTGTGTCCTCTCGTAGCGACCATTTCAGCCCTGGGAAATAGCCTCCAAGAATCCATCCTATCTATTCCTCTCAACATTTTATAAACCTCTATCAGGTCACCTCTCAACCTTTGTCTCTTCAGGGAGAAGAGACCCAGCTCTCTCAACCTATCAAATCTCTATCATGCAAGTCAGAGATCTGCACTCCTATACAACCCTTTCCAAAACCATACACTCTTCTGAGATCTCCACAGTTGCCTGGGATGGATATTTGAGTTTTAAGGAGAGACTGGATAAGTTTGGATTATTTTCTTTAGAGAAGGCTGAGGGAGGACACGATTGAGGTGTGTAAGATTATAAGGGGTATGGACAGGGTGAGTAGGGAGCATCTGTTCCCCTTGGTTGAGGAGTCAGTCATGAGAGAGTGTAGTTTTAGGGTGAGGGGCCGGAGATTCAAAGGAGATTTGAGAAAAAAAGTCATTCAGAGGGTGGTGGAAAACTGGGATGCACAGTCTGGGAACAACCTTTACAAAATATTTGAATGAGCTTCTTAAATATTGTAACATTCAAGGATATGGGACAAGTGCAGGAAAATAGGATTAGTGCGGCCTTAGTGATGGTTATTATTGTACAGACCCAATGGGCTAAACGCCTTCTCTGTGCTGTACGATTCTATAACTCTATGCCTGTGACTGTTCCTCCTATTCTGGCCACTTATGAATTTAGGGATTGAATTTCGGAGCCGCAATGTCATGTTGCAACTGTACAAAACTCTAGTGCGGCCGCACTTGGAGTATTGTGTGCAGTTCTGGTCCCCACATTATAAGAAAGATGTGGAGGCATTGGAGAGGGTACAGAGGAGGTTTACCAGGATGTTGCCTGGTATGGAGGGCAGGTCTTATGAAGAGAGGCTGAGGGATTTGAGGTTGTTTTCGTTAGAAAGAAGGCGGCTAAGAGGAGACCTTATTGAAACATATAAGATGATTAGAGGTTTAGATAGGGTGGACAGTGATAGCCTTTTTCCTAGGATGGAGAAAGCTAGCACGAGGGGACACAGCTTTAAATTAAGGGGTGATAGTTATAGGACGGATATCAGAGGTAGGTTCTTTACCCAAAGGGTGGTTCGGGAGTGGAATGCCCTGCCTGCAGCAGTTGTAGATGCGCCAAGTTTGGTGGCGTTTAAGAGGTTAGTTGATAAGTATATGGAAGAGAAGGGAATGGTTTAGTTTGGAGGGGCATTGCTTTTTATATTGGTCGGCGCAACATCGAAGGCCGAAGGGCCTGTTCTGTGCTGTAATGTTCTATGTTCTATGTTCTATTATGAGTCTTGGATTTTCATTGCTCCACTCCTGAAGGTCATGTCTCAATTGCCTTGGCTCTCATTTCCCTCATTAAAGCTCTCTGCCTCTCTCTCTGTCTCTCTACTTCAATGTAGGACAGAGAACAAAGAAAATTACAGCACAGGACGAGGCCATTCGGCCCTCCAAGCCTGTACTGACCATGTTGCCCATCTGAACTAAAACACCGGGCACCATATCCCTCCTTTCCCATCCTATTCAAGACGCCCCTCAAAAGTCACTATTGTACCTGCTTCCACTACCTGGATGGGTGAATTCCAGGCATCCATCACTCTCTCTGTAAAAAAACCTGCCTTGTGCATTTCTTTTAAACCTTGCCCCTTAATCTTATGCCCCCTAGTAATCTTCAAACTTGGTAAAAACCTTATCTACATTTTTAGGAAGCTCCTTAAAACCTTTATTAAAGACAGAAAAATGCTGGATGAACCTAGCATCTCCCTGGCAGCGTCTGTGGAGAGAGAAGCACAGTTAACATCTCGAGTCCACACCTCCTTTGAAATTTCACCCTCTCGCCTTAAGCATATTTTGTATTTATTTCCTGAAAACACACCTCTTCAACCAAGCTTTTTTTTTGCAGATACCTAAAGTGAGTCAGCATCAATTGTTTTCTGTGAAGCATCTTGCAGAGGTTTTTACCGCATTAAAGGCACGCGTCAATAGGACAAATCTTTCCATTGTGCCCATACTGGAAAAAATGAGCTCAGTCAACAGTCCCTTCACCTTTCACTTTTACACTTGCATCATAGAAAGCATTCTTTCCGCATGTATCACAGCTTTGGTGTGGCTCTTGCAGTGACCCATACCACAATGAACTACAAAAGGCCGTGAATGTAGCCCAATCTATCAGGCAAACCAGCCTCCCATCCATTAACTCTGTCTACACTTCCCACTGCCTCTGCAAAGCAGCCAGCATAATCAAGGACCCGCACACCCCGGACATTTTCTCTTCCACTTTCTTCCTTCGGGAAAAAGATACAAAATTCTGAGGTCACATACCAGCTGACTCAAAAACAGCTTTTTCCCTGCTACTGTCAGACTTTTGAATGGACCTACCTCGCATTAAGTTGATCTTTCTCTACACCCTAGCTTTGAATGTAGCACCACATTCTGCACTCTGTCCTTTCCTTCTCTATGAATGATATGCTTTGTCTATATAGCACACAAAAAACAATACTTTTCACTGTATGTAAATACATGTGGCAATAATAAAACAAATCAAATCAAATTTCACACCTTCTTGAGGGACCGGTTGGTAATTCAGGAAAAGGCCCATAAAAGGCTGCTAAGGTGTGAGCACTCCTGACAGTGCCTGGCATCAGAATAAACAGATTAACATTCAGGGTGGATCCCCTTCCCTGGAACTCTTCCCAATTCTAACAAAGGGCTTCTATCGTAAAATGCTAACTCCGTCCACCTGACACTGGCAGATTCATATTTCCAGCAACCGGTCCGACAAGCAGTATGAAACATGATGAGGCTATTTTTACCAATCTTTCCATGAGTTAAGTAAAATGACAGCTTGCAAATTGGCTGCACACTTGCCTGTGTTGCGATACATTGCGCAATAGTTAACGTTAATAGTTAATTATTAACGTTAACTATTACGTTAATAGTTAACGTAATAGATACTTTATTGGCTCTGAAACTCCGAGAAATTGCGTGGCCCTGAAAAGCTACTTTAAAAATACAAATTCGTCTTTTACTTCATAGAAGAAATGTTGGTGGCTATGACCCCAGCTGTTGAAGTTTTAAACTCTTTGCCTCCCCCTCCTTACACCTCTCATTCCAACCAAGCATTCGGTCACTTACACTAATATACCATTGAACAAATTGGTGTCAAATCTTTTTTTCGATCTTGACTCCTGTGAAGCAGCTTTGGACATTTTAATATCTTAAAGGCATTACATTAAGATGGAGGTCTTATGGTGCAGAGGGTAGCATCCCGGTCTCTGAGCCAAAAGCTCTGGGTACAAATCCCACCCAGGATATGATGGCCAAAGAAGGTATGTTTGTAATGTGGCCAAACAGAATTTTTTAAAATAGATCTTGTGACATGGGCATCGCTGGCTGGGCCAGCATTTATTGTCCATCCCTAGTTGCCCTTGGAAGGCAGTTGAGAGTCAACCACATTGCTGTGGCTCTGGAGTCACGTGTAGACCAATCCAATTAAGGACATCAAATTTCCTTCCCTAAAGGACATTAGTGAACCAGATGGGCTTTTCCGAGAATGGTTTCATGGGTCTTCAATAGATTCTTAATTCCAGATATATTTTACTGAATTCAAATTCCACCATCTGCCATGATGGGATTTGAACCTGGGTCTCCAGAACATTAGCTGAGTTTCTGGATTAATTGTCTACCACTAATACCATAGGCCATCACCTCCCCCAGACTGAGTATGGCAAAATCCTTCCAAACACATCAAAAGTCAGTGGTAAGAGCAGGAGAGATTCCTGATTCCACAGTAGATGTGAAGTGGTGCCTCTCAGACCTGGAGGTACGCTAGTAAATGTTCCAGAAAAAGAAACAGCCTTGGGTATCGTTAAGTGTGAGAAGAGAATTCTGTTCAGATTAATGGGAATGTTGCCAGAACTGGATGCTTTTAGCAATGAAGAAAGATTGAATAGCATGCGTTTGTTTTCTCTGGAATGGAGGAAGATTTAGTTGTGTCGTATAAGAGTAGTCAAGAAGGATTTATTTGCCTTGTTAGTGATTTTGATTTGATTTATTATTGTCACATGTATTAGGTACACCAGTGAAAAGCATTGTTTCTACATAGACAGAGCATACCGTTCATAGAGGAGGAAAGGAGAATACAGTATTACAATCATAGTTAGGGTGTGCAAAAAAGAGATAGAATGAAGTTTTAGAAGTAGAGAACAAGAGTAAAAGATGGAATTAGATTTGCTGAACACATCTTGTGAAAAGTCGCCTCATAACTGGGCAGCGTAGATTTTGAGTAATTCCTGGAAGGTTTAGAAAGGAGTTGAGGAGTTTCACCCAGAAAGTGGTAGGAATCTGGAACTTACTGCCTGAAAAGGTAAGGTTTAAAGTTAATTTATTAGTGTCACAAGTCAGTTTACATTGACTCTGCAATGAAGTCACTGTGGAAGTCCTCTGCGATGGAGACAGTGACTCCTTCACATTGAAATAAATACCTAGTGAGGCTCTTTAGCAGCTATAATTTGCAAGAACCAAGAACTGGAAAGTGGGATTACCCTGGACCGGCACTGATATGTGGGGCCGAAAGGCCTTTCTCTATGCTGTAACCCTCTGTAATTCTGTGTTCTGACTTCAAGTTGTTGTTCTAGTTCCTATTGTATTGTGGGAGAGCGGGTCCCAAAGCACGCAGCACAGTTTGAGAATGACCCTCACTGAGCTGGTGACTGGCTAACCTGCCTTGAGGTGACAAGGGAAAAACATGAGTGAGCAGGAATGGAAATGTTAGGTTAGTTGGAGCTAAACACAAAATCCCCATGCACCTGCACGAGAAGCGAAAACTCAGATAGGGCGAATTAACCCTGGGAGAAGCAGGGGAGAGAGAGAGAGAGAACCATTTAAAAAAACACAAGCAAGAGTTCAGACAAAACTTAAAAATCAGGTTCCCAGTAAGTTTTTATAAAGTTTATTTATTAGTGTTACAAATAGGCTTACATTAACACTGCAATGAAGTTGCTGTGAAAATCCCCTTGTAGCCACACTCTGGTGCCTGTTCGGGTACACTGACGGAGAACTTAGCATGGCTAATGCACCTAACCAGCTCGTCTTTCATACTGTGGGAGGAAACCGGAGCACGTGGAGGAAACCCACGCAGACACGAGGAGAATGTGCAAACTCCACACAGACAGTGACCCAAGCCAGAATTGAACACAGGTCCCTGGCACTGTGAGGCAGCAGTGCTAACCACTGTGCCATTGTGCCATTCTGTTCTTTCCTTATTTTATGAGAGGCAATGAATCTGTGGGAAATCATTGCTTTCACTCATAGCTATTTCTCTCTGGTTTTGAAATATTAGGCTTTCCTGTCATTTATCTTGCTAGTTTGCACAAAGGAAATCCTGCCAGAATTATTTTCTCTCCTCCTTAGCCCTGTGGCGAATTACAGCCTCCCTTGAAACACCACAACCAACTCAGCAGGAGCAGGGCTTTGAGCATCCCATAGTTGGCACGCTGACTGGTGGCTGCACCCCCAGAATCGGGTCTGCTTCTAGTCTCTCTTCTTCAATCACGGATGTTTGAGGCTTTCTCTGTTCTTTCCCCTCTGTCCCATCCTGGTCTGGATGTCTTTTGCCATTGACTTCAGGAACTGTAGAGGAGAACGTGCCCCCGTCCAACTCAATAGCCTAACCTGCTTTCTCCCCATAACCTTTGATCCCATTCACCCCAAGTGCTATATCCTACTGTCTCTTGAATACATTCAATGTTTCGGCGTCAGCTACTTCCTGTGATAATGAATTCCACAGACTCACCACTCCTTGGGTGAAGAAATGTCTCCTTCACCTTCGTCCTAAACGGTCTACACCGACCCTTCAGACTGTGACCCCTGGTTCTGGATCCCCCCCACCATCGGGAACATGCTTCCTGCACCCTACCCTGTCTAGTCCTGCTAGAACTTATCCAGAAGCAAAACACTTGTTGGAAATTGAGTAATTGTTAAGCAATTTAGATATTGTGTGTGCGCATAACCCAGTATTGACTGATGTAAAATATTGGACAGATTGCATCTGGTACTTAGTCAAAGCAGCTTTGGTGTGTAATCTGTGTGGTGTCTTACTGTCCAGTGCCCTCCCTAGCAGATGGTACTTGCAGCTGTGTGCCAGTTGCTTGACAGAGTGTGTTTGGAGAAGGCAGGGAGGGCACCTGAATCGGTGCCAATGCCTCGTGCACACATTAACTGATTGGATGTCCTTTATACGCTTGTGAAACCAGGTCCCATTTCTATTCTGTCTTCCAACGCTGAGATAATTACTGAAATATCACTGGAACAGCAGTCAGTGTCACCTCAGGCAGGGAGTGGGAGGGGCGGGGGGAGGCTTGATGGTACCACCACCCTCCACCCACCTCCCCACCACCCGCTCACACCCCTGCCCCACCCCGAGAAAGGAGTGAGAAACTTCACCTTGGCTTGATCAAAGTAAAAAGTAAAGTTTATTTATTAGTGCCACAAGTAATGGAATTCCATTCCACACTGCAATGGAATTACTGTGAAAATCCTCTAGTTGCCACACACCAGTGCCTGTTCAGACACACTGAGGTCAATGCACCCGGATCAGCGCACCTTTCTGACTGTGGGATGAAACCAGAGCATCCGGAGAAAACCCATGCAGACACGGGGAGAATGTGCAGATTCCACACAGCTGGTGACCTAAGCCGGGAATTGGTCCCAGGCGCTGTGAGGCAACAGTGTCAACCACTGCCCCACTCCCTGAGTTAGCCTTGGCCACAATCCAGAGGCTGATCCCAAAACAGTGACCTGGAAGAAGCTTGCCTTGATTCCCCAATGAGCAAACAAGAACAGAAGCATTAGGAGAAGCCATTCAGCCCCTTGAGCCTGCTCCGCTGTTCAATACAATCATGGCTGAGCTCATCACAGTCTCATCTGCATCGATCAGTGGAAGCAAATAGGGATCTTAAAAAGGTGCTGGAGGTAGCACTAGTGATGGAGAGCACTGAGAGGGTGCACAGGAACTTTACAGAACACAAAATGGTGCGGTTCATCAGTTGGAATGGGAAGCCGGAGTCAAAAGTGAAGATTCTAGTTTTAAACAGGAAGCAAGGGTTGAGGTAGGAACATCGGGGTGGCGGCGCGGGCTCGTTGGGCTGAAGGGCCTGTTTCCTGTGCTGTTTTGTTCTTTGATCTTTGTTCAAAAGTAGTAGCAAGCAGAGTCAGAGGGTGAACACAAACAGCACGACTGAAAGTGGAATGCCACAAGCGAGGGGACAATCCCTCCCCAGAAGCTTACTGAGTTAAGGGACGGAATGCTACTCACGCCAAAGGAAAGGCCACTTGAGGCACTGGTAAGCAAGTGTAGCATTGATTCCACGCACCCCACCCCCCCACCCCTCGCCCCCAGTACTGCAAGAAATGTCTTGGAAAAATTGCCTGTTTTAGTGCAGCTAATCCCTGAAAGTAGGCAGTCAAGTCGAGAAGGTTGTTAAGAAGGCATATGGAGTCTTGGCTTTTATTGGTAGGGGGATTGAATTTCGGAGCCGCAACGTCATGTTGCAACTGTACAAAACTCTAGTGCGGCCGCACTTGGAGTATTGTGTGCAGTTCTGGTCCCCACATTATAAGAAAGATGTGGAGGCATTGGAGAGGGTACAGAGGAGGTTTACCAGGATGTTGCCTGGTATGGAGGGCAGGTCTTATGAAGAGAGGCTGAAGGATTTGAGGTTGTTTTCGTTAGAAAGGAGGCGGCTAAGAGGGGACCTTATCGAAACATATAAGATGATTAGAGGTTTAGATAGGGTGGACAGTGATAGCCTTTTTCCTAGGATGGAGAAAGCTAGCACGAGGGGACACAGCTTTAAATTAAGGGGTGATAGTTATAGGACGGATATCAGAGGTAGGTTCTTTACCCAAAGGGTGGTTCGGGAGTGGAATGCCCTGCCTGCAGCAGTTGTAGATGCGCCAAGTTTGGTGGCGTTTAAGAGGTTAGTTGATAAGTATATGGAAGAGAAGGGAATGGTTTAGTTTGGAGGGGCATTGCTTTTTATATTGGTCGGCGCAACATCGAAGGCCGAAGGGCCTGTTCTGTGCTGTAATGTTCTATGTTCTATGTTCTAATCACATATCAGATCAGAAGACGCCTGTCACCCTACAGAGGGAAACACAGGATATTAACAGGAAGGACAGGAGTTCGCTTCTCAGCCAATGTTCTGGGAACCCGGGTTCAAAACCCACCACGACAAGTGGTGGAATTTGAATTCAACATAAATATCTGGTATTAAGAATGTACTGATGACCATGACACCATTGTCGATTGTCGGAAAAACCCATCTGGGTTACTGATGCTCTTTAGGGAAGGAAATTTGCCATAATCCCACCCAGGCCCTGCCTCCATATCCCTGCACATTTACTCGCTAATCCCTCTAACCTACGCATCCCAGGACACTAAGGGGCAATTTTTAGCATGGCCAATCAACTTAACCCCCACACCTTTGGACTGTGGGAGGAAACTGGAGCACCCGGAGCAAACCCACACAGACACGAGGAGAATGTCCAAATTCCACACAGGCAGTGACCCAAGCCGGGAATCGAACCCAGGAGCTGTGAAGCAGCAGCGCTAACCACTGTGCTACTGTACCACCAGGGCCGGTGAGGCTCGCAGAACAGAATTTTCCATTGGCTTCGGACGGGATTTTGTGAACCTCATCCAAGCAAGATTGTAAAATCCCGGCCTTTCCCTCTGTATTTATGCCTTATATGTGCCTATAATTGCATGTGACTACATGTCTCTCTCTCTCTCTCTCTCTGTATGTCAATGGTTTCTTATGGAAACCTAATATCACATTCGGGAAAGATCAAAAAAGCAGCAGTGACAGTCCAGTACAAAGATAACGGCAAGATGCTTGAATAGGTGTAGGAAGGGGAAAAGGCGAAATAATGTACACCTTGGGTCAGAGACCACAGATGGGAGGCTCTGAACCTAAACATTTTGTGCTGGGTGCAAGAGGAAATTGGCTGGAACTAATCTGCAGCTATTTCAATTCCTACATATTGAAGAAATCTGTCACCCTGCAGACTTACAGACTGACAATATCCCTAAGACTTGCAATGCAGTGAATCTTCAGCGACGGGTGAGAGAATTAATTTGATTTATTATTGTCACATGCATTAGCATACATGGAATTCACTGTTTCCTGCCCGCTACACAGACAAAGCACACTGCCCACAGAGAAGCAATGAGAGAGTGCAGAATATAGTGACACAGCCACAACTGAGGTGTAGAAGAAGATCAACCCAATGTCCATTCAAAAGTCTGACAGCAGCAGAGAAGAAGCCACCCCCAAGCCGGCCGGCACTGTCCCCAGAACCCTATATCCTTCTCCCAACGGAAAAAAGTGGAAGAGAGAATGCCCGGAATGCGTAGGATGATAATAGATTAGTGCCAGCCGCAGCAGACGGTGCCCACTACGGCCCCTGTGCACCCTGGGAATGGTCTGGTTGGTCATGAGTGCCCGTCCACATTGGCCATTTTTGGACATGGTGTTTTCACTCCTGGTAGAAACCCAATCAAGACAGACAGAGGTGTTTGAAATGAAGTCTGCAATATTGCATGGCCGGCGTTGAGGAATTGTGCCTGTGTTTCACGTCCTGTGGGAAATCTGAAATAATACAACAGCCTTGGCGAGTGCTGAATTTTGGAATTCCACCGCCATGAATGGATTGAGCCACCTCACCCAGCATCCAATGGACAAGGAGGCCAAACCTTCAAGGCAAGTCTGAAAAAAAAACGATTCCAGAAACCAGAACATCTCAATCTCTTCCAGGATACCAGGTAACGCCTTAGGAGTGCCACCATCGGAATTATCGATGGACCGAGGACGTAGGGCCAGGCTAAAGCGCGGTGTTTCCGAGTTTGCCTGGGCGGGTAGGAGCCAGTCACATCGATTCAGGGAAAGCAGCAATAGGTGAACCAGTGGATGTCAGAGATTTCAGAAGCCGACCGGACTCGGAGTCGTTGAACTGGGACAAAGTGAAAGTGCGAGATAGAATTGTCTGGAAGTGTGCGGACCACCCGCGTGGAAGCAACTTGTCTCAGCGGCCAATACCAGAGCCTGAAACCGCATTGCAATGGAGCACTCAATCAACCTGTGACAGGAGAGCCTGTCATCACCATGGTGACAGAAAGGACTGGAAGATTTTCTACTCTTTGACCCTTTGGTCTATGTGAAGCCCAGGCCCTTGTAGCCCTGTTTATTAGCAACTGGGGCCAGTACATGTGGAGATACCCAGTGGAGCAGCTCCCACAGGCAGTATCTCGATAGAAGCACCTGAGTTGGCAAAATTAATGCCGTCCTACTGGAACCTATGATAAACTGTTTGAAGGGAGGTATTGGGGAGTGTATAGTTTAACTACTATGATTGTATAAAAGGACTTAGAGGGGGAGGGATGTGCTGTCTGGCCCCTTTAAGGTGCGATTGATCGACATGGTCAGCAGAATCACACCAATCAGGGAACCCGGGTGGGCTTTCCCCTGAGCAAGTTTTTCCTTCAGTTTGAACCCGGACACTAAACCAAGTTTCTGGACTCGGTAAGGCAGGATGATATAAATAAGCATTTGCTGATTTGTGTCGAGGTGGTGAGCCAAAGTTATTACAGATATCCTCAAAGTATCCCCTCTGACCACCTAGGGAATGATGACCAAGGTGGAGAGGGGTCATCAGGGAAGGCACTTCCCTAATCAGTCCCTCAGCTGACAGCCCCCTCGGCTTCAAACCCCACTCCATAGCTCCAGCACTGAAAACCAGGCTGATATTCCAGAACTGAGAGAGTGCCACGCTGTTGGAGATTCTGTCTCTGGGGTGAGACATTAAATTGAGACTCACAGCAGCACCGTAGCACAGTGGTTAGCACTGCCACTTCATAGCACCTGGGACCTGGGTTTGATTCCCAGCTTGGGTCACTGTGTGGAGTTTGCACATTCTCCTGGTGTCTGCATGGGTTTCCTCTAGGTGCTCCAGTTTCCTCCCACAGTCCGAAAGATGTGCTGGTTAGGTGTATTGACCATGCTAAATTCTCTCTCAGTGTACCAGAGAGTGACAACTAGGGGGTTTTCACAGTAAATTAGGGGAGACAGATAACCTAGTGATATTGTCACTAGACTATTAATCCAGAAACCCTGCTAATGTTCTGAGGACTTGGGTTCAAATCCCACCATGGCCGATGGCGGAATTTGAATTCGATAAAAAATATCTGGAATTAAGAATCTACTGATGACCATGAAACCATTGTCGATTGTTGCAAAAGCGTATCTCGTTCACTAACGTCCTTTAGGGAAGGAAATCTGCCATCCTTACATAATCTGGCCTACATGCGACTCCAAAGCCACTGCAATGTGGTTGACTCCCAACTGCCCTCTAAGGGCAACTAAGGATGGGCAATAAATGCTGGCCCAGCCAGCTATGCCCATGTCCCACGAATGGATGAAAAATAATAATATAAGCCCTGACCTGTGTGAGAGAGTTTGTCAGGAGATTAAATCAAGGCATTGGGTGGAGAAAGGGCACAAACACCCCCACAACAAATCACCCACCCTATCCTTCCAGCATTGTGTGGCCTCGTGTGACTGATTCTGAAGACTGTGTGTTGGGGTCCATCAGCCATCGCAGAGGCTACCGAACCAGAACGCGAACAAGTTATTCTCAATCCCAAGAGACTGCCTAAGGCGAGGACTCCTTCAAAGCCAGACTGGAACATCGGCCTGGGTTTCCTGCTAATGCCTCGGGAATGGGATTTGAACACACAGCCTCAGCAGCAAGTGGAAATGGGCCTTTGAGAGGTTCGGTGATTTCCCCCTCCCTGCTCCCTGTGTTCGAAAAGAGCCTCTTTATTCCACAGAACGGGCGGCAGGCGATCACAGACTGACACAGTAGGTGAAAGGGTTAAAGCTTGCTGCAGCGAATTAGAAATCTCCTGACCTTTTCTTCGGGAATAGTGAGCTGAATGTTTAATCAATCAATCAGAATTCTATCTTCATCATTCGAGGACAGCACTGAAACCTTGAAGGAGGAGGCTAGGAATCGCCTAGTGGCCCAGCTCTGCACAGGTAGCTGTTTCACAGCCCCTCAATAATTAACCAAAAAAACCTTCTCCCCCTTATAGAAAACCCTGACAGGAAGCAGCAGATGGCAGGGGTCAACGGGGCAAACCCTTCACTTTCTCGCATCTTTGCTTGTTAATTGCCCCGATTGCATTTTACCAAAATTAGCAACAAATTTCTGACTGTATGGTTTCACTGTGTGTGTGCCCAGTATCTATCCACAAACAGCAGAAAGGACCTCGATTTGATCAGTGAATCGGCAGGTTATAGACAGCACGTCTCCCAGCTAGCAGCACCCCCCGCCCTCTGCTTCAAGTCACACTCCGTGATTCCAGCACTGAAACCAAGCTGACACCCCACTGCAGAACTGAGGGAATGCTGCGCTATTGGAGATGTGTCTCCAAGGTGAGACATTAAACTGAGATCCCTGGTGGCACGGTGACATGAGTGGTTAGCACTGTTGCCTCACAGCGCCAGGGACCCGGGTTCGATTCCCGGCTTGGGTCACTGCCTGTGTGGAGTTTGCATGTTCTCCCCATGTCTGCATGGGTTTCCTCGGGTGCCTCCCACAGTCAGAAAGATGTACTGGTTAGGGTGCACGGCTAAATCCTCCCTTAATGTACCCGAACAGGAGCCGGAGTGTGACGACTAGGGGTTTTTTACAATAACTTTAATGTAAGCCTGCTCTGACACTAATAAATAAATAAACTCTGAGCCAACCCCTTCACTCTCAAGAAGTTATGGAATTCACACTGGAGTCGGAGGCTGTAGGGGAATTTAGCACAGTCAATGCACCCGACCAGCACGTCTTTCAGACTGTGGGAGGAAACCAGAGCAGCCAGAGGAAACCCACGCAGACACGGGGTGAATGTGCCAAACTCCACACAGACAGTGACCCAAGCTGGGAATCAAACCCGATCCCTGGCGTTGTGAGGCAACAGTGCTAACCGCTGTGCCACCCAGGGTCATACAGTCTCCTGCTGGGAGTGGTTTGGTATGCACACTAGGTACCGGAATTCTCCAATCTCACATGCCCTGCCACAGCTGCCAGCAAGCACCGGCGCTCAGCCAAATCTCCTTTCACTGCAGCGGGACTGGAGAATCCGGCGAGCTCGGGCAACCAGAGATAGGGCAGGAGAACAGATACGGAAAACGCTGGAAAATCGCAGCAGGTCTGGCAGCATCTGTGAGGAGAGAATAGAGCCAACATTGAATACTGTCAGAGATTTTCCAGCATTTTCTATCTTTGTTTCAGATTCCAGCATCCGCAGTATTTTGTTTTAAACTTAGGGTGGCAGAAGGATTAGCTGTGAAACTCCTGTGGTCAAATAGCTTGCTGACAGTAACCACATTGGTTCATTCACAGGTGTGTGGGTTAGTGAGAGGGTTGAACCTGGCCGTGAAAACCATTCCCTTGAACAGAGAACAAACTGGGGACAATGAGAATAAGTGTTGCCTGCAGCCTGACCAACTCACCACCAGAGGGAGCTGGATATCACCATTGCCTTTTCACATCTGCTGGCAATGCATAGAAATTTCCAATCTCATCTCATCCAATTATACGCTCCTATTGGGCCATGTACTCTAGAGACCACCACTCAGCAGCATGAACTATGTGTGAGTGATGTCTGCTTCCTATTCATTGAGTTCTGAAGAAGAACCAGCAGCACAGTGGTTAGCACTGGTGCCTCATGGTGCTGGGACTTGGGTTCGATTCCCACTGGGTCACTGTCTGTTTGCATGTTTTCCCCATGTCTGCCTGGGGGTGCTCTGGTTTCCTCACACAGTCCAAAGATGTGCAGCTTAGGTGGATTGGCCATGCTAAACTGCCCCTTAGTGGCAGGGTAAATGAAGGTTACAGGGAATAGGGCCTCTGTGGAATTGTGGTTGGTCCAGATTTGATGGGCCAAATGGCCTCCTCTTTCATTGTAGGGATTCTATTCTATACTGGGCTTGAAATGTTAACTCTGTTCCTCTCTCCACGGATGCTGCCTGACCTGCTGGTTTTTCCAGCATTATTATTTCCGTGTATCACTCCCTGACAACAGGTTACAGTCAGGACAATGAACTCATTCCCCAGTGTCGGGAAAAAGGCCAGGATTGGGCTGTCCCCTGAGGAGTAAACCTGGTTAGTCTCGTCCATCCCAAACTCTCCGGGGATTGAGGGACAGCAGGCAGGATTCTAACCCGAAAATATCTCGCAGCTTCAACTGGCCAAACCCAACCACATCTGGAGCACAAGGCAGATGGAACTCCGAATAACCATTTCAACAAAGCTGGGAGGTTCCCTCATCCTTTATGGCTCATTTCATCCAAGGTATTTAGAACGGCTTTCAATCTCCCCGGATGATCATTTGGTTTGATTTGATTTATTATTATTACATGTATTAATATACAGTGAAAAGTATTGTTTCTTGCACGCTATACTGACAAAGCATACTGTTCGTAGAGAAGGAGAGGAGAGAGTGCAGAATGTAGTATTACAGTCATAGCTAGGGTGCAGAGAAAGATCAACTTGCATTTATATAGTGCCTTCAATGTATAAAATACCTCCAAGTGCAGCACCGAGGGACAGTGGTTAGACAACTGCCTCTGAGGGACCCGGGTTCGATTCTGGCCACTGTCTGTGTAGAATTTGCATGTTCTCCCTGTGTCTGCATGGGTTTCGTCTAGGTGCTCCGGTTTCCTCCCACAGTCCAAAGATGTGCAGGTTAGGTGGGTTGGCCATGCTCTGTTGAGGTTTGAGAGGCGCAACGATAGAGAAAGAGAGAGACAATGATAGGGAGTGAACCCAATGGACACAGATCCCACCCCCTCAAAAGAGGATGTTCCTCCTCCTTTCCTATCTCTTACCCCATGTAGGTACACCAGAGGGTTGGCCATCTTCCTTCTCCTTCTCCTGTCCACTCTACAATGATGGAAGTGGAAGTAGCCCCTTAACTGGCCTTTAACTGGAAACCTCAATAATCCTGAAGGCTGACTGATGCCTTATCTGCCCACCAGAATATGGAAGATAGCTCAGTGCTGGGTGGGACTGTGGTGAGCTTGTGGTCACCCTGCAAATACACTGTTGGGGGGAGATAGGGGCTGTCAAATTGTCTCCTGCGAGTCAGTGTACATGAGCAAGCACAAGAGCGATGAATGAACAGGACTTGATGTGAGTTAGGATTTGAGAAGCAGAGTTTTTGGATGACTTCAAGATGACCAATAATATTGATAAACCTCTCACACATTAACCATGCTCCTTGCAACTAGTCATGTCTTACCCTTCTCTTTCACAGGCTGGCCTGAAGTTTCTGTACCATTTTCCTGCTCATTTACAAGCATGTGGCATGGCAGCATTAAAGATATTTGTACTTCTCCTGGGGACCATTAGTATTTTCTCATTGATCTTGAATGGATGTTGATTGGGACACCAACAAGGAAATTGTGAAGCATCAACTACCTCCATCCCTCTTGCACAAGATAGTTTAGGGTCTTGAAACTCTAAATAGATCATTCTTTTTTATAATGTCCTAACTATACTCAGCGTTTATTTTTCACAATTTATTTTTTCTGCACAGTACTCAAACACATGTCTCCCTTTCCAGCAGTGCGATACCATAGGGCACAGAGTTTAACCATCATTAACATATGCAGGTACATGAGAATGGAGTATATGAACATAGAGAAGATGTAAATACAAGAGCTACAGTGTCTTTTCTCTTTATCTGCCCCCAATTTCCCCATTTTCTCTTTTGAAACCGTTGCCTCTTTCACCTACAGTTCAATGATTGCTGACGGATCATCACCAAATTGCTAAATCATCCTTTCTTCATATCAAGTCCCAACAAGTCATCTATCTACCCATCCACAGTAGACATTGCAACTGATCCAGTCTGCTTCACACAAGTACAGTTTAAGCAACAATATTGATAATGACTGGGAATGCGAGCTGTATTTTCCTCTCTAATCTGGAGAGTAATTGCACTTCTGATCAGCTCTCTCCATAGAATCCCTACAGTGCAGAAGGAGGCCATTTGGCCCTTCACATTTGCAGCGACTTTCCAAAAGAGTAGCTTACCCACGCCACCTCCCATCCCATCTCTATAAGCATGGGCTACCTAACCGATACACTTTTGGACAGTAAGAGATAGGTAGGTTAGGTGGATTGGCCACGCTAAATTGCCCCTTAGTGTCCAAAGATGTGTAGGTTAGGTGGATTGGCCATGTTAAATTGTCCCTTAATGTTCAATAATGTGTAGGTTTGGTGGATTGACCATGATAAATTGTCCCTTAATGTTTAGCATGGCCAATCTAACTAACCTACACATCTTTGAACATTAAGGGACAATTTAACATGGCCAATCCAACTAACCTACACATCTTTGGACATTAAGGGGCAATTTACCATGGCCAATCCACCCAACGAACACTTCTTTTAACACTAAGGTACAATTTAGCAAGGCTAATTCCGCTAATCTACACATCTTTGGACACTAAGGAACAATTTAGCATAGCCAATCCACCTAACCTACCTATCTTGGGACGTAACAGCAATGAGATAACGAGTAGATAATCTGCTTGAGCGATGTTAATTGAAGGATAAGGATTGGACAGGCCACTGGGGATCGCTTTTTTTCTCTTCTTCCAATTAGTGCCGTGGGATCTATTCCATATCCCGGGAGGGGAGACAGGGCCTGAGTTTAAAAGCTGAAAGGTTGCTGATAGTGCGGCACCCCTTCAGCAGCTCTGGGCTGAGGTGCCAGCTGGAAACTGTGTGCTCCAGCCACCGGAGTGGGACTGGGATCCCACAACATCCTGAGGTGGGTGGGCGTTCAGACCATGGCTGAGTTGGAAACATTTGTCGAGATCCCAGCAGATCTTCCCATCTGAGGGTCGATTGAAACTTCTTATAGGGTGAGCTGAATGCCCAGAGTAAATGCAAGGTTATGCCTCATCCATGCTGACAGTGCTGCTTTTCTGTTTACCTTTATTCAAATGTTGACAGAGTTATAATTGTGTGCAGAGAGCCACAGTTTTATTGAAGGGGGATGTTTGGTGTGTGGGAAACCATCCCTTAATAAAGAGCTCTGTTTGAGAATGCATTTAAGCTCATAAATTAGTGGCACTCAATTAAGCTTTCACGAAATGATGGACACGTTTACAGTTTTGCGTTCCGACTGCTTAAAATATGTTGCACAAGAAGATTAGTTTAATATTGTGAATAATGCAGGGCATTGCCATGGTTACCGCGGCTGGTGGTAATTGTGACGATATATTCATCACTCTTCATCGCATATGTGTCCATGGCAACGAGAGGTTTTTAGGATCAGTGTGGGGACAGGATGGCAGGAATTGGGGTAGGGTGGGTGGGGGAGGCAGGGTGCTGTAAAGGAAAAGCACTAATCTGTGTTACTGAGGCTTCAAAACTTCTGACTAGGCCTCAGTCGAGTAATCAGGGCAAGGCCATGTCCTGACAAAGCACAGAAGTATTCCCCAACCACTTTGGGCAAATCTGCTTCAAGCAAAGGGGGAGGGGGGTTCCTTGTTGGGAGAGAGTCCTTGAAATAAGGTGGCGTTAATGTGACTATCAAAGGTGATTGGCAAAAGAAACAGATGTGGGTCATGGGGGAAGAAAATTGAGCCTGATAGGGTGGATGAGTACACAAAGAGGAAAGATTTGGAGGTTTCTGGAGAAACAGCAGGAAAGTGGGGCAAAATTATGAGCTCTTCTGAAGTATAGGATGGGCCAAATGGCCTTGTTTGGGTGCTGTTTCATTTTATGTTTCTATGCTTTCTGATAGACAAGGGAATTAAGGATTACGGGGAGAAAGCGGGAAAGTGGAACTGATCCACTTCAGATCAGCCATGATCTTATTGAATGGCGGGGCAGGCTCGAAGGGCTGGATGGCCTATTCCTGCTCCTATTTCTTACATTCTTATGTTCTTATGCTTCTAACTGCTTGTTAAATGAAAGTGTTCATGTAAAACATGGAAAAAAACTCATAAAGTTTATTTACAAGTATCATAAATAGGCTTACATTAACAATGCAATGAAGTTACTATGACAATCACCTTGTTGCCACACTCTGGCACCTGTTCAGATATATGAAGGAGAAGTTAGAATGGCCAGTGCACCTAACCGGCACAGTCATTGAGACTGTGGGAGGAAACCGGAGCATCCAGAGGAAACGCACGCAGACGCGGTGAGAAGGTGCAGATTCCACACAGACAGTGACCCAAGCTTGGAATCGAATCCAGGTCCCTAGTGCTATGAGGCAGCAGTGCTAACCACTGTGCCACCGTGTTGCCCACAAGCTTGCACATTCTCCCCGTGTCCACGTGGCTTTCCTCTGGGTGCCCCAGTTTCCTCCCACAATCTGAAAGACCTGCTGGTTAGTTGCATTGGCTGTGCTAAATTCTCTCTCAATATGCCCGAACAAGCACCGCAGGGCAGCAACTGGGGGATTTTCACAGTAACTTCATTGCAGTGTTAATGGAGAACTCTAAATATCGAACACAGCTTCCTTTCACCATGCTGTGTTCACTCTGCCTAATTGCATTGAAATTTAAGTGCCTTATTATAACCTCCTTAGTAACAGCTGCAAATATTTTTGCCCAGGGAAAATAGTAGCATCCAGAAACTCCCACACTCTGCAGTTGCAACGCATCACCTTTCCTGCTTTATGTCTGATTGCAAATCTTACTCCTCTTCCTGTTCCATTAACCTAGCAATGGTGAACCCGCATTTATCTTGAAATTAGGGCTTGTTTGTAGCCCCCCCCCCACCTCCCCACACCCTCCCTTTCTTTGCCTACCTCATAAATAATCTCCCCCAACCTCAGTAAAGAATTCTGTGACGATATAAAGAGGGCAGAGAGCCAGCAAGTTGGAGTAAGGTGCTCTACCAGAGAGTTGGCGTAGACTTGATGGGCGGAATGGCCGCTTTCTGTCCAGTACGGATTATATGGTTCTACAATGTGAGGTTCTCTGTGGGCAAAGATGAGGAAAATCAGGCGTCATAATAGGTTCTGAAATTTACAGGTAGCCAGGGAATCAGGCCAACTGGGTTGGGGGGAGGAGGGGGGGTGTGGGGAGGAGAAGTGGAGGGAGGGTGGGGGAATTGGGGTAAGGCCAAAGCTACTGAGCATCATGCCAAAACAGCAACCTCAGGCAAGAGTTAGTTGCTCAATTCGGCTGAAGTAGAACTGGATTGAGCAGAATGTTCTACAGTCAAAATTGTATCTCAGAGGCCACAGAATCAAGTCTTGATCTAGAAGTCAATGAATTTAAAGAAGGCCTTACTTTATACAGCACTTCTAATAATCGCAGCACATCTCAAAGCCCTTTACAGTTAAAGCGTTTTTGAACCTTGTTGCTGAAGCTTTTAATCTTGCACTCATCAGGACAAATGCAAGAATACCAAATTTCAGACAATGGCAACAATTTATACTACAGGGTCATTTGTCATCATTTGAAATTTGGCGTTCTTGCATTTGTCCTGATGAGTGCAAGATGAAAAGCTTCTGCAACGTGTCTCTCTTTTCAGCAAGATTTAAGTCGTATGCCACCAAGCAATTGTTTCATTTTGAATTATGCTTCCCCATTACAACCTAGGGAAGGGGGCGGCACACCTTGTGCACAGCAAGATCCCACAGTCACAATTTGATCGTGTCAACATCCCGGACAGTGTAGCACCGCGGTCGTCACGCTCAAGCCTCCGGAGTGGGACTTGAACTCACAACTTTGCGATTCGCTGACGAGTGTGCGCTGCCCGCGGAGTCACAGCTGACACCGAGAGGCAGCGCCACCTCCACTACAATCAGCAAATCACCCGCTGATCCCGCGCCTGGGACCTCAAGCACGGCATGCTGTTATAAGCACTGCAAGATCTCAGGGCTTGCCGAGGCAGAGGTACTGGCTTTGAATAACAGGGAGAATAATAAAGAAAAAGAGCTGTTTGTTTTTAAAGGGTAAAAATCTCTTGAAGGCAGCGCGGGATCCTCTCGCCTGTGCGAATTCCAAAATAACTGGCAGCTGGCCTCAGACTGAAGTGAGACCTCACGGATCTGCGATTGCTATGGAAACCAGACAGTTGCAGGTGATAGCATTTAAGATGCAGCATTGTTTAGTTAACAGAAAAGAAGGAAGGTGCTTAGCATGCAGCACAATTAATTAGCGCTGAATCAGATGGCATCTCTCCCAGGTATTAGCTGAGATGCATCTCAGACACTTCACTGCCAGGACTGTGGCTGCCTGCGAATATAAAAGAGTGTGTTATTGTTAGCTGAATTATAATTAATTTTATCGACAGGCTTTTACTTATGCTTCCCGCCTCCCCCTGTTCCCTTTTGCCCCCCCATTTCCATCTTCTTCGCCCATGCTAGGGGGTACTATGCCAGCTATGTCTGTACGGGTGAGCCAAGGTTGACAGGTTACTCAAACTTTCAGGTAATTCGCCTGACGAAGGCCATAATGCCGAAAGCTTGCGAGTTTACTATCAAATAAATCGTTTGGATTTAAAACTGGTGTTGTCAGACGTCTTACTGAGGTTACCCAAAGGCCAGAGCTCCGTGCCCAACCCCAATCTTGCCCGGTGTCCAATCTCGTCGAGTGCTTGGATAATGATCGGGGAAAGCAACCGGCACGCTGTGGGGCTACAGTATTGTGGCTCACGGGACAATGTGTTCAGCACGACTCTTCCCCCTGCTCCGTGCTTCAAGCACCTCCTCTCGAGGTGGCCTCCTCTTTGGTCTGAACACTGTGACATCAATACACACAAGGTGGGACCCGCAGTCTCAGGGTGAACGCAACCCCCGACAGAGCTCCTTCTTAATGTGCATTTCGGAATATTAACCAGCACTCAGGGAGCACTTTTCAATTAATGAAACTTCCCAAGGTACTTGGCAAGGAACGAGGTGAATCAAATAATGACAGCAAGCCACTGCAGGAGGTGTTAAGCTCAATGACCGAAAGCTTAAGAGTCACAGAGTCCCCGCAGTGTGAAAAACTAACTCTGTGCTTTCGGATCGCACGGCTGAGGGGCAGTGCGCAGATGAGAAATAAGAGAAGACAGAGGCAAGGATAGGTCTTTGGAGACACCAGTTACAATAGTGCTGGAGTAGGCAGCGATATAAGTGAATCCTTGCTACAATTAAACCATAGAATCCCTACAGTGCAGAAAGAGGCCACTCAGCCCAGCGAGTCTGTACTGACTCTCCAACATTGGGCAGAATTTTCCTGCCTCACCCACCACGGGAATTGTAGTGGGCGGGGGATGGGGAGGGAAATCATGCAAATGTCTGTTGACCTGAGGTGGGATTTTCTGGTCTTGGAATGATGCGACTGCCCATACTATCTTATCCAGGCTCTCTCCCCAGCATTGCAAAGTGGCACAGTGATTAGCACTGCTGCCTCACAGTGCCAGGGATCCAGGTCCGATTCCTGGCTTAGGTCACTGTCTGTGTGGAGTTTGCACATTCTCCCCCTGTCTGCGTGGGTTTCCTCCAGGTGCTCTGGTTTCCTCCCACAGTCTGGAAGACATGCAGATCAGGTGCTTTGAATGGAACAGGAGCCAGAATGTGACAATTCAGGGAATTTCACAGTAACTTCATTGCAGTGTTAATGTAAGCCTTACTTGTGATTATTGAGTAAACTTTGTTCCCCTTCTCCATTCCCATAACTTCACATATTTATCATGTCTAATCCATTAACCTACACACCTCAGGACACTAAGGGACAATTTGTCATGGCCAATCCATCTAATCTGCACATCTTTGGATTGTGGGAGGAGCATCCAGAGGAAACCCACGCAGATACGTGGAGATTGTGCAAACTCCACACAGACAATAACCCAGTGCAGGAATTAGACCCGGGTCCCTGGCACTATGAGGTAGCAGTGCTAACCAGTGTGCCACCGTACTGCCACTAGCTTCTTCAAAGGGGTAGACTTTAAGGAGAATCTTGATGTTGGAAAGCGAGACAGGGAGATGTAGGGAGGGATTTCTGGAGTTCAGAGTGCAGGCAGATGAAGGCATGGCCACCAATACTCACATAGGAGCTATTGTGGGTGGCACAGTGGTTAGTACTGCTGCCTCACAGTGCCAAGGCACTGGGCTCAATTCCTAGTTCGGGTCACCATCTGTGTAGAGTTTGCACATTCTCCCCATGTCTGCATGGGTTTCCTCTGGGTGCTCCGGTTTCCTCCCACAGTCCGAAAGATGTGCGAGTTAGGTTGATTGACCCTAGTGTCAGGGAGATTAAGAGGGTAAATATGTGGGGTTAAGGGAATAGGGTCAGGGTGGGATTGTGGTCAGTGCAGACCAAATGGGCTGAATGACCTCCTTCTGCAATGCAGGGATTCTATGATTGTGGAGTCACAGGAAAGCAATTAAAACTGGGAGAATGCTGGAAAAGCTCAGTGTGTCTGGCAGCATGTGTAAAGAGATACATGAACTGATGTTTCGAGTCCAGAATAGCCCTTTGTCAAAGCCAAAGAAAAAAGGCTTTGACAAAGGGTCACCTGGACTCAAAATGTCAGCTCTTTTCTCTCCTTACAGATGCTGCCAGACCTGCTGAGATTTTCCAGCATTTTCTCTTTTTGGTTTCAGATTCCAGCATCCGCAGTAATTTGCTTTTAATTTAAAATTGGGGATTCTTTAGGGGCCAGAATTAGAGGAGTGTGGATATCTTGGATTTCCCTGGAAGTGGGGGAAGGATTATAGGGAGTGTGGGGAGTTGGGGATTGAAGTCCATGGAGGATTACAGCTTAAGGGCAAGAATTTTAAAACCCTTGACATTGGGAGTCAAGGTAAACCAAAGTCATACATGAATGGGAACTTGGGTGTGAGTTCAAACACAAACAGCCCCACGCTCAGAATGTTTACAGTGGACTATGCAGAAGAGGCAGAAAGGGACATACTGAATTGGTAAGGTGAGACTTTGCTTTCTGTCACCTTCTGCAATAACTAACCTCTAACTCACACCCCCCACCCCCGCACCATGGCCAGACGTGAGTGCACAATCCTTCGACAGTTGCTGACTGAGACACGCGATGTATTTGTTTAATTTGTTTATGCGTACAGGATATCCTTGTTAAATCTAGAATCCTGATTGTGGTCAGCTACACATTCAGAGTTCGGCTCTCGCAGAGCTGCTGTTTTCTCGAGCCGTTTAGATGCAAAACAGTATACTTTGGCAGGTTTTTCATTTTAAACATTGTGCTTTGCTGGTTCCCCGCAGACTTTCCCTCTCCCACTCCTGAAGGTGTTGCTAGTGTACGAAGCTGTGATTACCTTGTGTGCCTGGGGAATGAGTCATCGCGCTGCATACCATACAACAACAACTTACATTTTTGTAGCCTCTTTAACATAATGAACATCCTGCGGCGCCTCAGTCAGAAAACAAAGTGTGAGACCGCACCACGTACAGAGACGTCGGAACAAAAAGCTTAGTCAGGAAGCATGGGGAGGCACAGTGGCACAGTGGTTAGCATTGGCATCTCACAGTGCCAGGGACCCAAGTTCGATTCCTGGCTTGTGTGGAGTCTGCACATTCTCCCCGTTTCTGCCTGTGTTTCCTTCATATGCTCCAATTTCCTCCCACAGTCCAAAGGTATGCGGGTTAGGTGCGTTGACCATGCTAAATGGCCCATTAGTGTCAGGAGGGCTGGTGGGGTAAATATGCGGGCTTATGGGTGGGATTGTAGTCGGTGCATAGTGAACATACAGTACATGTCAGGAAAACTGTAAAAAGCATCCAAAACTCTCAACCCAATTGTCCCAAGACATGGAATGATAATATATCTCACTATCAACACCATAGCA
Source organism: Sphyrna mokarran (assembly GCA_024679065.1). NCBI lineage: Eukaryota > Metazoa > Chordata > Chondrichthyes > Carcharhiniformes > Carcharhinidae > Sphyrna > Sphyrna mokarran. Next base: position 65,820,236 of record JAGIQG010000016.1, on the reverse strand, counting down.
TCCTGGGGATTACCTCATTGACCAGAAAGTTGGATAGGCCATATAATCTTTAGATTATCTCCTCTAAACATACTTCAAGCATCCAAATACGATAATATTTAAGTTTATTTCAAATTGCTATTCTATATATTTTGTAATAATTTCCTCCAATTTGGTCTTGACCTATTTCTGACACTCGTGAGTGAGGTTAAGTAAATGAGTGCTTTTATTGTTTTTGAACTGAAGTCCAAAGATGTGGAGGTTAGGTGGATTGGCCATGCTAAACTGTCACTTAGTATCAGGGGACTAACTAGGAAATGCATGGGGTTATGGGGATACGGCCTGAGTGGGATTGTGGTCGGTGCAGACTCGATGGGCCAAATGGCCTCCTTCTGCACTGCAGGGTTTCTATGATTCTGTGAAACATTGTGACTTCCAGAGGCTGAGAATGATGTGATGAGTAACTCATCTCCTGACTCTCCAAAGCCTATCCACCATCTACAAGTCAGGAATGTGATGGAATGTTCTGGGTGGTTGCAACTCCAGCAACACTTGAGAATCTCAATGCCATGCAGGACAAAGCAAGCAGTATAATCACCACCACCTTAACCATTCACTCCCTCCACCACCGCAAGCCATGTGTACCATCTACAAGCTGCACCCAACAAGGCTCCTACAACAGCACCTTCTGAACTCATGACCACTTCCATCCAGAAGGACAAGGACAGCGGGTGCAAGGGAAGTTGCCCTGCTAAGTCACTCACCATCCTGAAGTGCAAATATAGCATAATTCCCTCTTACTGCTTTATAGAATCTTAGTTAGGCCGCACTTGGAATATAGTGTTCAGTTCTGGTCACCACACTACCAGAAAGATGTGAAGGTTTTGGAGAGGGTACAGAGAGGATTTACCAAGATATTGCCTGGCACGGAGGGCATTAGCTATGAGGTGAGGTTGGAGAAACTCGGTTTGTTCTCACTGGAATGATGGAGGTTGAGGGGCGACCTGATAGAAGTCTACAAGATGATGAGAAAGTGGATAGAGTGGATAGTCAGAAGCTTTTTCCCAGGGTGGAAGAGTCAATTACCAGGAGGCATAGCTTTAAGATGCAAGAGGCAAGGTTTAAAGGAAATGTACAAGGCACAGTTTTTACACAGAGGGTGCCTGGAACTCAATGTCGGGAAAGATAGTGGAAGTAGGTACAATAGTCTGGACAAACACATGAATAGGATGGGAATAGAGGGATAAGGTCCCTGGAAGGATAGGAGGTTTTAGATCAGTCAGGCAGCATGGTCGGTGCAGGTTGAGAGGGCCTGTTCCTATGCTGTAATTTTCTTTGTTCTTTGAAAATCTTGTCAATACAGAATCATGGAATGAACCAGAGGGCAAAATTTTCCAGCCATTCACACTGGCAGTTTCTTCCAGTCCCACCAAATCGCCCCATTCCCACTTCCCCCCCCCACACCTTGCAGGTTTCCCAGCTCCGAGGGGTGCATTCAATGGGGAATCCTTTAACAACAACGGGATCAGAAGATCCCACCGCTGGCCAATGAGGGGGCCATCTCTGCCAACACAATACAGGCGACAGGTTGGACGGAAAATTCCAACTCACAAATTTCCAGAGCAATACGAGTCCATTCAGCCCCTTGAATCCATATCAGTCAATAAACAGCAAGACAATTTCCAGCTCTTGATACATAGCTTTGTAAATTACTGTGCTTCAAGTGCAGGTCCAAGTACTTTTTAAATGTTTTGAAGGTCTTTGCCTCCATTACTCTTTCCAGTTCCAGGTCATCTCCACCCTCTGGATGACGAAATTTCTCCACAAATCCCCTCCAGATCTACCTTTTACACGGTGGCACAGTGGTTAGCACTGCTGCCTTACAACATCAGGGACCCAGGTTCGATTCCCAGCTTGGGTCACTGCCTGAGTGGAGTTTGTACATTCTCCCCATGTCTGCATGGGTTTCCCAGGGAATAACCCACGAAACTCATCTCCAAACCCTGTGGCCTGGGCCTCGGCTCTTCCCTCTGCAACTGGATCCTGAACTTCCCAACCGCACAAGCCATAGTCAGTAAGATAGGCAACAATCATCCTCAACACTGGTGCCCCACAAGACTGTGTTCTTAACCCTTACTAAACTCCTTATATACCTATGCGGCCAAATTCCCCTGCAATTCGATTTTCACATTTGCTGTCAACACTATCATAGTGAGTTGGATCTCAAACAATGACGAGACAGAGTACAGGAATGAGATAGAGAATCTGGTGAACTGGTGCAGCAACAATAATCTCTCCCTCAACGTCAATAAAACAAAGGAGGTTGTCATCAATTTTATGAAGTGTAAAGGAGAATATGCCCCTCTCTACATCAATTGGGGAGGAAATAGAAATAGTCGAGAACTTCAAATTTTTAGGTGTCCAGATCACCCTAGTCTCTCCATGCTGACACTATAGTTAAGAAAGCCCCCAACGCCTCTACTTTCTCAAAAGACTAAGGAAATTTGGCATGTCCATTACGATTCTCACCAACTTTTACAGATGCACCATAGAAAGCATTCTTTCCGATTGTATCACAGCTTGGTATGGGCTCCTGCTCTGCCTAAGAGTGCAAGGAACTACAAAAGGTTATAAATGTAGCCCAATCCATCATGCAAACCAGCCTCCCATTCATTGACTCTGTCTACACTTCCCACTATCTCGGCAAAGCAGCCAGCATAACCCAGGAATCCACACATCCCGGACATTTTCTCTTCCACCTTCTTCCGAGTACATGTTCCAACCAACTCAAGAACAGTTTCTTCTCTATTGCTGTCAGTCTTTTGAATGGGCCTACCTCATATTAAGTTGATCTTTCGCTACACCCTGGCTGTGACTGTAACACTACATTCTGCACCCTCTCCTTTCCCTCTCTATGAACAGTATGCTTTGCCTATGTAGCATGCAAGAAACAATACTTCTCACTGTATACTAATACATGCCACAATAACAAATAAGATCCATCAATTCCTCCAGATGCTCTGATTTCCTCCCAAGTCCGAGAGACGTGATGGTTAGTGCAAATTCTCTCCTAGCGTCCCCGAACAGGCGCCAGAGTGCGGCGACTAGGGGATTTTCACAGTAACTTCACTGCGGTCTTAATGTAAGCCTACTTGCAAGAATAATAAATTTACTTTAAAAAAAAATCAATGCCCCTGGCTCTGGACCCCTCAAGAAAAAGGAATAAGGAATCCATTCTGTCCAGAGGCTGGTAAGTTTACACGTTTCATCCCCACTTTCTGCCTTCTCGGTCCAAAGAAAACAACCCCAGTCAACCCACGCCTTCCTCACAACTAAGATTATTCAGTCCAGGCAACATCCTCGTAAATCTCCGCTGTGTCTTCGTTGGTGCAAAGACATCTTTCTTTTTAACGCGGTGACCGGAACTGCATGTTACACTTCAGCTGTGTTTTAATTACTGACCTACACAGTTTCAGCGAAAGCAAACTGTCCTGCTCTGACATTCTGTGCCTAATAAAGGCTCACTGTCTGGGGTGAAGCAACTGCTTGGAATTATACCCAAATACAGGTGGCTGCGGGCGGGGGAGAGAGCTGGAGAGGGAGGGGGGGAGCTGGGAGACGGAGGAGGGAGCGCAAGGCAATAAAGACTTTGACATGAAGACATGGACTTCCACTCCTACTCAGTCAGTCTGAGCTCAGCCTGACACATGATGGATTCTTAAGAAAATAGCTGTGCAAAACAACATGTGCAGGCAGTGCTAGCTGAAGGAAGCTCTTGTGGAACACAACAACACAGGTTAGCAGGGCCAAATGGCCTGCGGTTTCTATGCTGTACGTTCAATGTAAGTAACCGAAGCACCTTAGGCAATGGGGAAAGATCACTGTGTAAAGTCTTTCAGCCAAGGCGGTCCGAGGGGTTAGTAACCAGGAAAACCTCTCACATGTGTACAATCTCTGACTCCGCGTAACACTAATAAAGCACCACAAATTCAATCAACGCACAAGGGGCATAGTGGTTAGCACTGCTGCCTCAGAGCGTCAGGGATCCAGGTTCGATTCCCGGCTTGGGTCACTGTCTGTGCAGAGTCTGCATATTCTCCCCGGATGGAATTTTGAGGCCTCGCTCGAACCAAAACCAGAAAATCCTCACCGAGGTCAACGGACCTTCCTATGGTTCACTCCTCGCCCAGTCCAATTCTTGTGGCAAACAGGATGGTAAAATTCCAGTCGCCGTGTCTGAGTGGGTTTCTTCTGGGGTGCCCCGGTTTTCTCTCACAGCTTTCTCTCAAAGACGTGCTGGTTAGGTGCTAAATTCTCCCTCAGTGAATCCGAACAGGCACAGGAGTGTGGCAACTGGGGGATTTTCACACTAACTTCATTGCAATATTAATGTGATCCTACTTGTGACACAAATAAATAAAGTATATACATAGTTTTGCATTTATGTTGAAATATATGTGATGTTCTTTGACTGAACACAGTGTAAATTTTGATCTTCCCTGATGCTGTCAGACTTTTGAATGGACCTACCTTGCATTAAGTTGATCTTTCTCTACGCTGTAACACGACACTCTGCACTCTCTCCTTTCCTTCTCTATAAGCGGTATGCTTTGTCTGTATAGCGCGCAAGAAATAATACTTCTCACTGTATGTTAATGCATGTGACAATAATAAATCAAATCAAATCAAAATCTTGGGGAAAATGTAAATAAGATTGCACTTTTCTGGAATAATGATTGGGAACGTTTTTGTAACGTGTTTTGGAGATTAAACATGAAGAAGGAATATTCTTGGAAAAAATAATTGGACGCCTCAGAGCTCATCTTGATCACAGGAAAAAGTGTAAGCATCATCGTACTTTACTGTTCTAATAATCGGAGATGTTTTGTGTTCTTCAGATTTTATATCAATAAAGAATATGTTTGCAAAGAAAACCATTAAGAATTTTCGCAATGAGGAACATAAAACACACTTTAAATATTTATACCCGCGTCACCTGTGGTAACAAAACTTTTTTTTAGGGAGAAAAAAACACTTTTCTCATTACAAAAGTCAGATATCAGTTGCATCTTGGCAGCAGACTGCGACCCTTCACCTTCCCTGTCACGGCTCCAGTCGAAATGGAGACAGAGATGGACACAGATATTTTCGTTTCACTTCCTTCTGTCGTTCTTATTACTGTCTGCGCACATGCCCAGCCTGAGCTGCTGTACAATGGAATGATCCCAGCAGTCTGCTCATTCTTGGCGGAGCTGGGACATCAGGTTTTACTGGAGCTGAATCTACATGAGATTTCCCTTTTGTGTGCGGCACCTGTTCCAATCCAGGCAACATGTTGCACGATTGTCATCCTCCCTTCCATTCCTCTGTCCCCCAACTGTCCCACACTGTCAGATGGAAGATGGGCTGTCTGTCTGCAGGCACAACCCCCGACTGACCTGACTTGTCTCTGCCTTATGTGTGTCTGTGTGTGTGTATGTGTGTGTGCACATGTTTGTGTATGTGTGGGATGTTTGTGTGTATGTGTGTGTGCCTGCTGTGTGTATGTGTGTGTGTGTATGTGTGTATATGTGTGTGCGTTTGTGCATGTATGTATAGGTGCTGTGTGTTTGTGTGTGTGTGTGTGTGTGTATCTGCCTCTGTGTGAGTGTGTCTACCTGTGTGTGTGTGTGTGTGTATGTGTGTGTGTGTGTTTGTCTGTCTGTCTATGTGTGAGTGTGTCTACATATGTAGACACATGTTTGTGTATGTGTGGGATGTTTGTGTGTATGTGTGTGTGCCTGCTGTGTGTATGTGTGTGTGTGTATGTGTGTATATGTGTGTGCGTTTGTGCATGTATGTATAGGTGCTGTGTGTTTGTGTGTGTGTATCTGCCTCTGTGTGAGTGTGTCTACCTGTGTGTGTGTGTGTGTGTGTATGTTTGTGTGTGTGTGTTTGTCTGTCTGTCTATGTGTGAGTGTGTCTACATATGTATGTGTGTGTGTGTGTGTGTGTTTGTGCATGTGTGTATGTTTGTGTGTGTGTGTGTGTGTCTATTTATGTGTGTGTGTGTGGGGTGGGGAGGTGCCTGTGGTCCAGCAAATGATTTTAAATCCAACCGATTTATTTGATAGTAGACTTGCAAGCTTTTGGCTTTTGTAGCCTTTCTCAGGCAAATGAGGTGTTCTGGTCTACAATAGCACACATATCAGCTGTATATGTGTGCTATTGCAGACCAGAATACCAATAAACTTATTTGAAGTTTACTATCAAATAAATTGGTTGGATTTAAAATTGGTGTTGTCAGACTTCTTACTGAGTTTACCCCAGTCCAACGCCAGCATCTCTACGTTATGTCCAGCAAATGAGTCAGCCCATCTGGCCGACTCTTTTCACATCCAGTCACCGAATCTTCCGGTGTAACTTTGACATTATTCTTCAAAGTGACAGTTTAAAGCTTTGCCCTCACTCAGCCCCCTGCCTCCAACACCCTACCCTGGCATTGGAATGAGCCCCCACCTAAGGATGCCAAACACTGGCTGGACGTACTCTTGATGTAGAGATGCCGGCGTTGGACTGGGGTAGTAAGAATTCAGCAAGAATTTAGCAACACCAATTTTAAATCCAACCGATTTATTTGATAGTAAATTTGCGAGCTTTCTTGTGTATTCGTCAGGCAAATGCAGTGTTCTGGTCTGCAATAGCACACGTACCAACACAGACAGTCAGAGATTGCTGATTAGAATGCGAATCCTTACATCTAACCTGCTATTCAAGTGTTAAAGTGGCTAACAATGTGTGTGAAGGGAATCCTGAGCATTGGTTAGAGAATTGTGTATTTTCTCCAGACAGCACAGTAAGTGAGGTTTTTTGCTAACCCAGGCAAGTTACAGGGGTTACAGATAGTGTGTCATGAAGCCAAGATCCCTGTTAAGACCGTCCTCATGTGTGCGGAACTTGGCTATCAGTCTCTGCTCAGCGACTCTGTGCTGTCGTGTGTCACGAAGGCCCCCTTGAAGAACATTTACCCGCAGGTCGGAGGCCGAATGCCCATGACTGCTGAAGTGTTCGCCCACAGGAAGGGAACTGTTTTGTTTGGTGATTGTTGAGCGATGCTCATTCATCCGCTGTCGTAGTGTCTGCATGGTCTCCCCAATGTACCATGCTTCGGGACATCCGGACATCCGGACTGACGAAGACATAAGAGTGTCGAAAGCTCGCAAATTTACTATCAAATAAATCGGTTGGATTTAAAATTGGTGTTGCTAAATTCTTACTGTGGACGTACTCTGTCAGACATCAGTGGAAAGCTGGAGGTGTGACACGAGTAGATTCCCGGGGAGCGCAAGAGAAGAAAACAAAATTGGTCCATTGGACTCGAAACATCAGCTCTATTCTCTCTTTACACATACTGCCGGACCTGCTGAGATTTTCCAGCATTCTCCCAATTTTAATTGCTGTCCTGTGACTAAAGAATCCCTACAGCCATTCAGCCCATTGGGTCTGCACCAACCACAATCCCATCCAAACCCTATTCCTATAACCTCACATATTTATCCTGTTAATCCCCCTGATACCAGGGGCAATTTTAGCGTGGCCAATCAACCTAGCCCACACGTCTTTTGCACAGTGGGAGGAAACCGGAGCATCCGGCAGAAACCCATGCAGACACGGGGAGAAAGTGCAGACAGTGATCTGAGGCTGGAATTGAACCTGGGTCCCTGGTGCTGAGAGGCAGCAGTGTTAACTACTGTGCCACCTGTAATGCCACGGGACTTTTAAAGAAAGCACACACCTGTTAGGCTTTTATATTTCTTTGCCACGCTTGTAACCACAGTGGGGTTGGAAGAGAAACAGGTGACTGGAGATTGGAGGAGAGAGATCAACTAGCAGCGCGGCAACCCTGAGTAAAATGAAAGAAGCCTCAAGAAGAAGAATCCTGTCAGCTTTCATCCCGTTTCATTCTCCCTTGCAGGCTTAAACTCGCTCTGAGTGCAATGGCTCCTGGAGGAGAGGAGTTGGGGCGGCGGGAGAGGCGGATGGAGGGATGGGGGGGCAGGCAAGAGTCTGCAGTTCCTCAGGCAAAGAGCTGCTCTTTGTGAGCTGTGACAGTGAATGTTATTTGACTGTGGGGTTATCGAGGCCCATCTTGACCCTGTCCTCACACATCAATCTCTCTCTCACACGCAAGTGAAGGTTGTTCTATGTGGAACCGTGACGGATTTCGCCAATCTGAAATACAGGGGCCTGGCTGACAGTGTGGGCTTATTCAACTAGAGGGAGAAGGAGAGAAATTGCATTGATATAGCGCCATTCGCAACGTCAGGATTTCCCAAAGAATGGCAGACTTTTGGCACTTAATCACTTGGGATGTTTCGCTACACTGTAGGCAATATCAGTGCAACGGGCATCATGAGGTGGCCATTAAAAAAAAACTCCAGATTCCCATAATATTTTTGAAGTGTAGTTACTATTGTAACGTAGGAAATACGGCAGCTAAACAGGATACAGCAATCTTCCACAAACAGCAATGAGAATGGCACAGTGGCACAGTGGGTAGCAATGCTGCTCACAGCACCAGGGACCTAGATTTAATTCCAGCCTTGGATCACTGTTGGTGAGGAGTTTATGCATTCTCCCCATGTCTGGATGGGTTTCTCCAGGTGTTCCGATTTCCTTCCTGAGTCAAAAGATGTGCGGGTGAGGTTGATTAGCCATGATAAATTGATCCTTAATATCAGGGGATTAGAAGGATAAATTGTGTGGTTTTGGGGAAAGGGCCTGGGGAGGATTGTGGTCGGTGCAGACTTGATGGGCCAAGTGGCCTCCTTCTGCACTGTAGGATTCTATTCTATGAGATAATAGGTAGGAAATGGGTTTTATTTTAGTGTTGCTCTCTGAGGGCTAAATATTGTCCGCTATTCTTCAAAATATTGCCAGGGGATCCTTCGTGCCTACCTGAGAGGGCAACTGTCACCTGAAAGATGCACCTCCAACAGTGCAGCACATCTTCGCTGCTGCCCTGGAGTGTGAGCTGCCTTTCTGGATGTGAAGAATGGCACCCACATTCTCAACCTTCCACCCTCAGAGGTGCAAATGTTATCCATTTAGCTGTGCCTGTGTCATCCTGTTTAAACGTGAACTTCATAAAATCTATAGAATCCCTTTCATGCACAAAATCCACTGAGTCTGTGCCAACTCTCTGACAGAGAGTTACCCTAACCCCACAAATTCCCCTAAGCTTGGGACACCAAGGGGCAATTTAGCATGGCCAATCAACCTAACCTGCACAACTTTGGACTGTGGTAAGAAACTGGAGGAAACCCATGCAGACACGGACAGAATGTGCAGACTTTGCACAGCCAGTGATCCGAGGTCGGAATTGAACCCAGGTCCCTGGCGCTATGAGGCAGCAGTGCTAACCACTGAGCCAGTTTAAAGAGTGTTGTGCCAATCTGCTGAACGACACAACTTCACCATCCTATCACCAGTTGTGTGTATTCCTGTCCTTGTGAACTCTCTGGAATTGAGTGAAACAGTGTCTCTTTAAGTGGCATCTTATATCGCTGGTTGAGGGGGAGGGAGTAATGTCAAAGTTCATACATGGATTATCTTAATCTACAGAATATGACATTTAATTAGTTTTAAGCACCCCTTAATGTTTCTGCCTGAGGGTTTTTGAGTGTGGCGTTATTTGGTGCCATGGTCAATTAAACATTTCCTATTGAAAATGCAATATGGGAAACAGCAGGGATCAGTTTCCAAGATGTCTCTACACACATACACACACTAGCCTGAAGCTTCATCTCCCACTCCAGCAGCTTTTTATATCATGAACTTCCAGTCACCCTTTCTTCTGATCAATTTTCTCATCCGATCGGCACCAGGAAGAAGCAAGAAGGTACTGCTGTCAGATCCAATGGGAATGCCAATACACACATGAGGAAGGGACTTCCTTGACGCTAAATTAAGCAACTTAACATGGCCAATCAGCCTAGTTCGCACATCTTTGGACTGTGGGAGGAAACTGTCACACTCTGGTGCCTGTTAAGGTACAGTGAGGGAGAATTTAGTGTGGCCAATGCATCTAACCAGCACATCTTTCCGACTGTGGGAGGAAACTGAAGCACCCGAAGGAAACCCACGCAGACACAGGGACAATGTGCAAACTCTGCATAGACAGTGTCCCAAGCCGAGAATCGAACCCTGGTCCCTAAGGCAGCAGGGCTAATCTCTGTGCCACCCTAAGATGGTGGAGAATATTTTGTATAGAGGACAGTCAGGCCCTGGAGTGAGATAACTCCAGCACCAGCCCCTGTCATTGTGATCCTACAAACTCCGCCGTCAAAACCATGTGGCATTTATCAGGCAGCCAGGCTGGGTAATGTGTGAAGAATCTAATCACAAACAGCACCAGACATTTACAACGATGCTCAGTTTCCACCCCAACAAGCTTCTGAAAGAGTGTAGAAACCAGAAACAATAAAGAAATGGAGAAGACAGAGAAATATGGATGATAGGAGCAGGAGGAAGCCACTTGGCCTTCGAGCCTTGTCCGCCCTTCATCACGATCATCCAACTCAATAGCCTAAACCTGCTTTCTCCCTAAAACCTCTGATTTTGTTTCCCCGAGTGCTATATCCAGCCACATCTTGAATACAATCAATGTTTTGGCATCAACTACTTCTTGTGGGAATGAATTCCACAGGCTCGCCACTCTTTAGGTGAAGAAATGTTTCCTTATCTCCATCCTAAATAGCCTACCCTGAACTCTCAGACTGTGATCCCTGATAGTTGATGTCTGTTTTACAAACTGGTGTTCTGTATTCCGTCCCAGGTGACTAATCTGCATGGAACCTATCTGTCTGCACCCCACAATCTCAGAAAGGTTTTTAATTAATCTGGCCAAGACTTCTGCAGACAAATGAGGCATTTGCAAGACATTGTGGAAATGTTAAACTTGAAACGCAATAACTGTGGTCATCTACTATGTAAGAAGTCTCGCAACCCCAAGTTAAAGTCCAACAGCTTTATTTGGTCGTGAACGCCACTAGCTTTCAGAACACACTGTTCCTTTGTCAGGTGAGTGGAGAGTTCTGATCGCAATCAGGGCATATAAAGGCACACACGGTTTACACTGAAAAAAAATTAAGGTTCATACTATTTTTGCTTCATAATATTTAAAGAATTAAGTTGGAAGCAACAAAAAGTGAGCGTAAAAATTTCACATTTTTAACACAATATCAAATGGATTTTAACTGTTGTCAAAAACCTGATTTTTGCTCCTTATATTGTATCTTTGTTGAATTTAACGAGTGAGCATCGACCAACACAAGTTCCTTTCCAGGAAGCTTTTCAAACTACTTATAAATGTTTATATTGTCACATTTAGCAATATTAATTGGAAGTGTAAAATACTGTTCTGAATAAACAGCTTCCATTAATTCTGAAATGATGAATATCGGCTAAAGTAAGACCAATAACTAGCATTGGAACCACAAGTGTCGTTGGGGGTGGAGCGTGGTATCTTTGGGGCAGGATGTGACATCGTTGGGGCAGGATGTGACATCGTTGGGGCAGGGTGTGACATCATTGGGGCAGGGTGTGACATCGCTGGAGAAAGATGTGACATCATTGAGGTGAGACTTGACAACACTGAGGGCAGAATGAACTAGCATTGAGAGGGGCCCAGATGAATCATTCGGCAGATGAGCATAGCACCCCACAAAGTGTAAATCTGCCACAGATACTACCTCAAATCTACTCCTCCAAGTCACCTCCTCTGATAACTTTTAATTCCTGCCAACTGCCTTCTGCCCTGGCAACAAGACCAAATGATTCTTATCAAAGTTATAAATTACATCCTCTGGCAAAGACAAACTCTCCAACCTTATCCTTCTTGACCTAGCTGTAGACTTTGACACAGTTGACCGCACCATCCGCTTCCAGTGTTTCTCCACTATTGTCCGGCTGAGTGGGATTGCACTGCTTTGATCCAGTACAGTGGGACATTGCTGCCTCACAGTGCTGGGTTCAATTCCTATCTTGGGTCACTGTGTGGAGTTTACATGTTCCCCCCTTGTCTACGTGCGTTTACTCAGAGTGCTGCCTTACAAAGCTGCGTTCAATTCCTGCCTTGGGTCACTGTGTGGAGTTTGCACGTTGTCTCTGTGTCTTCATGGTTTTCGTCGGGGTGCTCCAGTTTCTTCCCACACTCCAAAAGATGTGTGGATTAGATGGATTGGCCGTGTTAAATTGCCCCTAGTGTTCAAAGATTGTAGATTAGGGAGATTAACTCTGGTAAATGTGCGGGGTTGCAGGGATAGGGCAGGGGAAAGGGCCTGGGTAGGATTCTCTTTCAGAGAACCAGTGCAGAGTCGATGGGCCAAATGGCCTCTTTCAACATTGTGGGAATTCTATAGTTTAATTGCAGCCAAAGATCCACCACAGCGACTTCTCTTCCTTCTCTAGCACTATTGTGCCTGGTGTCTCCAAGGACTTATCCTTGGCCCCTTTCTCTCCTCTTCCTCATTCTCACACTGCCCTTCAGCAGCATCATCTGAATGGGTACACTGATGATACTCAGCTCCAGCTCACCATCTTGATCCCTTTCTCTGAATTATAAGATTGTGTGAACGACCCAGAGCTAGATCAACAGAAATCTACTCCAGTTAAATTGTGGGATGACTAATGCTGAAGTTTTCCAGCCCTTTTTGCTGACAAGATCTTCCAAACACATCAATAGTGACGACCCACCCCCTCCCCCACCCTTGGCACATTCTCCAGCGTCATTGGGACTGGAAGACTCTCCCCCCCTCACACCCCCTCCTCCCAGCCAGTCAATGAAAGACTGCCTCCACCGCTAGAAAATACAGCACAGTGGAGTTGGAAAATCCCCACCCATTAACTTTAGTTCTTACTATGAACTACCAATTAGCTACCAATTCCATCCCTCCCCCTAGAAACTGAGTGAAGTTGAATCAATCTCTTTACAACCTCAGTGTCATTGTTAATCCTGAGATAAGCTTTCTTCCAAATATTTCCTCATTGCTAAGATCCCCTATTTCCTCCTCCTCCTAACATCTGTCAACTGCAGACTGTTTTCAATTCATTTCTTGGTGAAACTCAGTTATGCCTCTGTTCCCTTTAGGCAACAACTAGAAAGCTCTCTTCCAATCTATTTCCATAAATGTGACGTCATCCAAAACGCTGTTGCTCGTGTCTTAGCTTGCACTCAGTCCCACTAACCTATCACCCCTCAGCTCGCTGACCTATATTAAGCAACCTCTCACCTTTAAAATTCTCAACCTTATTATCAAATCCCTCATGGCCTCTCAGTCTTGGTCTCTACAATTTCAATTAGCCCCAGAACTGGGGCAACATGGTGGCACAGTGGTTAGCACTGCTGCCTCACGGTGCCAAGGTTCAATTCTGGTCTCAGGTCACTGTCTGTGCGGTGTCTGCACATTCTCTCCATGTCCTCATGGGTGTCCACCAGGTGCTCTGGTTTCCTCCACAATTCTAAGGAGTGCAGGTTAGGTGGATTGGCCATGCTACATTGCCCCTTAGTATTCGAAAAAGTGCAGGTTAGGTAGATTGGGCATGGTAAATGCAAGGGGTTACGGAGATAGAGTGGCAAGTGGGCCTAAGTAGAGTGCTCATACAGAGAGTCATTGCAAACTCTTTCTGCATGATTGGGATTCTATGAATTCTCAAATCCTCTGAGATATCTGCACAGCTTTACTTTGGTCCTTTTGGCATATCCAGTTGTAATTGCTCTACCATTGGCGGCCAAGCCTCTGGTTATTTAGGCCCCAGGCTCTCCCTGCACCTTTCCAAATCATTTTCCTGTATTAAAATCCTTTGTAAAACTGCCACTTTGACCAAGACTTTGATCATCTGATCGAATATCTTCTTTTCTGTGGCTCGGTGTTGCATTTTGCTTTAGAACGCAGCCTTGGAATGCCCCAAAGGCGCGTTCTATTATGATAAGGCGCTATAGAAGTTGTTGTTGTTGAAGCTCCTGGGTGCGAAAAATGCCACATTCTGCTGGCTCAGCCACGCGGCTGCTGCCAGCGAAGCTCTGGCATATCTATACATCCTGTCTGAGACCGAAATGCGGATGTTTCAGTTCTTGTTGCAGTCAATCACAATGAGAGAGTTGCAGACAACAGCTCAGCGGACACCGCACTCCACAGTGGAATGGGCAAACTCCTCTGATCGGCTGACAGGCGTGTTTAGACCTGATTGCAATGTGAGGTTATTAATTTTAGTCAGGACGTGCCAGAGGCAGGCAGAGCGAGCGGTAAACAGCATCCTGGGAGCACTGCAACGCAACAAGAGGGTGCAATTTGACCATGACTGACACAAAGAGAAACGTTCAACCTGCCAGCAGCCTCCTCAGAAGCAGAGAAGGCAGATGGTGTTACACAAAGTGGGTGGAAGAAGTGAGGAGCTGTTAACAGCACTGTGAGAGAGAGACAGAATAAGGGGGAAGTAAAGGGCGGAACCGAAAGGCAAGGGTAGAACGGATTAGAGAGAAAGGGATTGAGAGAGGGAGAGGGAAAGAGAAGGAGAAAGGAGGAAGAAGAATGAAAACAGAAAAGAATGAGGGAGATTGGAGAGGAAATGAGAGAGCAGAAAGGAAGGCCATAGGGCAGCACAGTGGCATAGTGGTTAGAACTGTTGCCTCACAGTGCCAGGGATTTGAATCCCAGCTTGTCTGCACATTCTCCCCATGTCTGCGGGGTCTCCTCCGAGTTTCATCCCACAGTCCGGAAGATGTGCAGGTTAGATGGATTGGCCAAGCTTCCTCAGTGTGCCCGAACAGGCACCGGAGTGTGGCGACAAGGGGGGTTTTCACAGTAACTTCACTGCAGTGTTAATGTCTGCCTAAATAAATTTGGAGTCAAAAATGTGAAAGATGAGGAGGACAAGGACAAGGGAATGAGAAAATTTAGAAGGGAATGAGAGCGGTAAAGGATGAGGAAAAGGGTAATGAGGGAATGAGACAAGGAAAGGAATCGGTGATGGACTGATAGAGAAAATTGAAGAGGGAATTTAAACAGGAGAACATGTTCGTGATTGTAGAAGCAGAAAATGAGAGAGCAGACAGGAAGGTTGGACTGCAAGATCTGAGGGGAATGTGAGGCATGGAATGAGACAGAGTGCGAGGGTCAATAAGGGAGCACCATCCAGATTTCAAATAGGATATCAATGAAGCATTTCAGAAATGATAGTTCTCACCATTTTTTTCATGCTGTATTTATACTGACAGTGAGAACGCATTCATTTCAGAAATAGGAATAGACCACAGCCCACAGACCTGTCAATGATATCCTCACAGGTCTCTGTTCAGCTCCGCTTTCCTGCCCATTCCCCTCGACCCATAACCCTCCCAATAGTTCAAAAGTCAATCTAACTCAACCTGGAATGTTCACTGACTCGGCCTTTATTGCTGTGCAGAGAATTCCAAAGATTGCTAACCCTTTGAGAGAAGAATCATTGAATCTCTACAGCGCAGGGGAGGCCGTTCAGTCATTGAGTCTGTACCGAGCCTCTAACAATGTATCCCACCTGGGCCCTATCCTGTAACCACAAATTTACACTGGTAATCCCCCTAACCCATGCACAGGAAGAACTTAGCATGGCCAACACACCTAACTTTGGACTGTGGAAGGACACTGGAGCATTTGGAAGAAACTTACATAGGCATGACTCAAGGCTGGAATTGAACCTGGGTCTCTGGCGCTGTGAGGCAGCAGTGCTAACCACTGTGTCACCGTGCCACCCACTATATTCTCCTTTCCATGTGTTCCATCATGCTATGCACTACTATTCCAATCAGGATACAATGTGCTCTGCTGTGCCTTGGATTTGATCGAGAGATTTAAGGGCACTAAGTAGACCAGGGAAAGGAATACATTATTAGTCCAGCCAGGAAACAGCAATGGCTCACCTCAGCTCCAAGGGAATTAAATAGTCCAGGACTCAGGATAAGAGAAGTGGATGGATGTGCTATGTTACGCAGTTCACTTAGACTGGCACCCACTGAGCACTCAGAGAGCACTTCAGGTCACTTGCTAAATTTACACTCCTGGGAAAAAGACTTAGGCCCAGTTTTACGATCATGTTGTGCCTGAAAACTTGGTAAAGACAGTGTGAGGCAAGTAGCACGACCTGCGTCCGCCTCTGCGCCATTTAAATTGACTTAATGGACTTTACCAGCACTTCTCCCTTCACCACTGCATTCACCTGTCAAGAATCAGTGCAAGACAGACATGCTTCACAAAAGTCCAATTCGGGCGCTGCACTTAGTGAGGAGGCAAGGGCAGAACATCCAACCGCTGTCTGTCTAAGATCAGTGAGGGGGAAGGGGGGTGTCCGCTGTCACTCTGTCTGTGATCAGTGAGGGGGAAGGGGGGGGTCCGCTGTCACTCCCCCCCCAACTGTCTGAAATCAGTGAGGGGAAGGGGGGGTGTCTGCTGTCACTTGTCTGATCCGTGAGGGGGAAGGGGGGGTCCCGCTGGCACTCTGTCTGTCTAGAATCAGTGAGGGGAAGAGGGGTCTGCTGTCATCTCTGTCTGTGATCAGTGAGGGGGAAGGGGGGGTACGCTGTCACTCTGTCTGTGATCAGTGAGGGGGAAGGGGGGGTTCTGCTGTCACTCTTCTGTGATCAGTGAGTGGGAGGGGGGGGTGTCCCCGCTGTCACTCTGTCCGGTGATCAGTGAGGGGGAAGTGGGGGGTGTCCGCTGTCACTCCTGTCTGTGATCAGTGAGAAGGGGAAAGGGGGGGTCCGCTGTCACTCTTTCTGTGATCAGTGAGAAGGTGAAGGGGGGGGTCCGCTGTCACTCTGTTGGCTGTGATCAGTGAGGGGAGAATAAGGGGGGGGGGTCCGCTGTCCACTCTGTCTGTTTACAGTGAGGGGATAGGGGGGGTGGTCCGCTGTCCACGCTGTCTGTGATCAGGTGAAGGTGGAAGGGGGGGGTCTGGCTGGTCACTC
Organism: Sphyrna mokarran; assembly: GCA_024679065.1. Taxonomy (NCBI): domain Eukaryota; kingdom Metazoa; phylum Chordata; class Chondrichthyes; order Carcharhiniformes; family Carcharhinidae; genus Sphyrna; species Sphyrna mokarran. Next base: position 65,803,276 of record JAGIQG010000016.1, on the reverse strand, counting down.
TGTCTGTGATCAGTGGGGGGAAGGGGGGGGTGGGTGTCCCCTGGTCACTACTCTCTGTCCTGTGTGATCAGTGAGGGATGGTGAAAAGGGGGGGTCCTGCTGTCACTCTGTCTGTTGATCAGTTGATAGGTGAAGGGGGGGGTGTCCGCTGTCACTACTACTCTGTCTGGTGATCAGTTGCGGGGGGAATGGGGGGGGTCTGCTGTCCCTCTGATCTGGTTTTTTTGAATGCAGTGAGGGGGAAGGGGGGGTGTCCCTCCTGTCCCTCTGTCTGTGATCAGTTGAAGGGGGACAGAGGGGGGGTGTCCGCTGTCACTCCTCTGTCTGATCATTGAGGGGGAAAGGGGGGGGTCCGCTGTCACTCGGTCTTTGATCCAGAGTGAGGGGAAGGGGGGGGTGTCCGCTGTCACTCTGTCTGTGATCAGTGAGAGGGGGAAGGGGGGTGGGGTCTTCTGTCTCACTCTGTCTGTGTCCAGTGTGGGGGAAGTGGGGGTGGGGGGGTCCGCTGTCACTCTGTCTGTGTCCATTGAGGGGGAAAGGGGGGGATCCGCTGTGCCCTTCCTCTGTCTGAGATCAGTGAGGGGGAAGGGGGGGTCCGCTGTCACCTGTCTGAGATCAGTGAGGGGGAAGGGGGGTGTCCGCTGTCACTCTGTCTGATATCAGTGAGGTGGAATGGGTCTGCTGTCACTAACTCTGTCTGAAATCAGTGAGGGGAGGGGGGGAGGGAGGGGGGAGGGGGGGGAGGGGGGGGGGGTGAGTGGGAGGGGGGGGGGGGGGGGGGGGGGTGGGGGGGGAGGGGGGGCCGGGGGCGGGGGGGCGGGGGGGGGGGGGGGGGGGGGGGGGGGGGTCATTGCTCTCACTCTGTCTGTGATCCGTGAGGGTGAAGGGGGGGGTGTCCGCTGTCACTCCTGGTCTGTGATCGTGAGGGGGAAAGGGGGGGGGAGGGGTCTGCTGTCACTCTGTCTGTGATCAGTGCGGGGGAAAGGGGGGGGTCCGCGTCTCACTCGTCTGTGATCAGTGAGGGGGAAAGGGGGGGGTGTCCACAGCTGTTCAACCTCTGTCTGTGATCAGTGAGTGGGGGAAGGGGGTGGGTCTGCTGTCACTTCTGTTCTGTGATCAGTGTAGGGGGTAAGGGGGGGTGTCCGCTGTCCACTCTGTCTGTGATCAGTGAGGGGTAAAGGGGGGGTTGTCCGCTGTCACTCTGTTCTGTGTCAGTGAGGGGGGGAAAGGGGGGTCCGCGGTCACTATGTCTGTGATTCATTGGAGGGGGAAGAAGGGGGGTGTCCGCTTGTCACCTCTGTCTGTGATCAGTGATGGAGAAAAGGGGGGGTCCGCTGTCATCTGTCTGTTGATCATTGGGGGGAAGATGGGGGGTCCGCGGTCACACTCTGTCTGTGATTCGTGAAGGGGAAAGGGGGGTTCCGCTGTCACTCTGTCTGTGATCAGTTGAGAGGGGGGAAAGAGGGGGGGTTCCGCTGTCAATCTTGTCTGTGATTCATTTGAGGGGAAGGGGGGGGTGTCCGCTGTCACTACTGGTCTGTGATCTAGTGAGGGGGGAAAAGGGGGGGGTCCGCTGGTCACTCTGTCTGGTCTGTGATCAGTGAGTGTTAAAAACAAGGGGGGGTCCGCGTCAGCTCACTCTGCTGTTTCTGTGATACAGTGAGGGGGAAAGGGGGGTCATCTTGTCACTCGTCTGTGATCATGAGGGGGAAAGGGGTTGGTGTCCGCTGTCCACTCTGTCTGTGAATCAGTGAGGGGGAAAGGGGGGTCCGCTGTCAACTCTGTCTGAGATCAGTGATGGGGAAAGGGGGGGGGTTGTCCGCTGCACTCTGTCTGAGATCATTGAGGTGGAGGGGGGGGGTCCGCGTCCACTCTGTCCTGAGATCATTGAAGGGGGGAGGGGGTTCTGCTGTCAATCTGGTCTGAATCGAGTGAGGGGGAAGGGGGGGTTTCCGCTGTCACTCTGTCTGAGATCATGAGGGGAAAGGGGGTCTGCTGTCACTCTGCTGAGATCGTGAGGGGGAAGGGGGGTCGCTGCACTCATGTCTGAGATCATGAGGGGGAAGGGGGTCTGCTGGGCACTGCTCTGGGTCGTCTGAATCATTGAGGGGGAAGGGGGGGGGTCTGGCTTCACTCTTGACTAGCCTGCTGTCTTAATTCCAGTGAGGGGAAGGGGGGGTCACTGTCAACCTCTGTCTAAGATCATTGATGTATGAATATTTTATTGGTTCCGCTGTCACTACTCTGGTCTGAATCAGTGAGGGGGAAGGGGGGGTCCCGCTGTCACTCTTGTCTGAATCAGTGAGGGGGATAAGGGGGGGGGTCCGCTGTCACTTCTGTCTGTGATCATTGACGGGGGAAAGGGGGGGGTCCGCTGTCACTCTGTCTGAGAATTCAGTGAGTTGTTGAAAGGGGGGGGTCCGCTGTCACTCTGTGTCCTGTGACAAAGTGAGGGGGAATTGGGGGTCCGCTGTCCCTCTACTCTGTCCTGTGATCATTGAGGGGGAGAAAGGGGGTGGGTCCGCTGTACTCAATCTGTCTGAGCTCAGTGAGGGGAAGGGGGGTGTGGGTCCGTGTCACTTCTGTCTGAGATCATGAAGAGGGTGAAGAGGGGGGGTGTCCGCTGTCCACCTCCTGTCTGAATCAGTGAGGGGGAAGTAGGGGGTCCGCTGTCTAACTACTGTCCTGAATCCATGAGGGGGAAGAGGTGTCCCCCGCTGTCACTTCTGTCTGAGATTCAGTAAGGGGGATAATGGGGGGGGGTCCCGCTGTCACTCTGTCTGAAATCCGTGAGGGGGAAGGGGGGTGGTCCGCTTCACTTACTGCTGGGATACAGTGAGGGGGAAAGGGGGGGTCCGCTGTCAACTCTGTCTAATCAGTGAGGGGGAAAGGGGGGGTCCTACCCTGTCAGCTCTTCTGAAGATCAGTGAGGGTGAAGAGGGGGGGGTCCGCTGTACACTTCTCTGTCCCTAAGATCAGTGAGGGGGAAGGGGGGCGTCCGCTGTCACTGTCTCTGTCCTGAGATCAGTGAGGGGAAGGGGGGGGTCCGCTGTTCACTACTGTCTGAGATCAGTGAGGGGGGAGAGGGGTGGGGGTCCGCTGTCACTCTGTCCCTGAGATCATGAGTGGGGAAATGGGGGGGGTCCGCTGTCACTCTTCTGAGATCAGTGGAGGGGGAAGGGGTGGGGTCCTCCTGTCCTCTGGTCTGTGATCAGTTAGGGGGGAAGGGGTTTGTCCCGGCTGTCACTCTGTCTGTGATCAGTGAGGGGGCGGGGGGGGGTCCGCTGTCACTTTCTGTCTGAGATCATGAGGGGGAAGGTGGGGGGTCCGCTGTCCACTCTGTCTGAGATCACGGAGGGGGAAAGGGGTGGTGGTCCGTTGTTCACTCTGTCTGAAATCAGTGAGGGGGAAGGGGTGGGGGTCCGCTGTCACTGTCGTGTGATCCTTGTGAGGGGGAAGGGGGGGTCCCTGTCACTCTGTCTGTGATCAGTGAGGGGAAGGGGGGGGGTCCGCTGGCACCTGCTGTGATCATTGGCGGGGTGAGGGGGGGGTCCGCTGTCCCACTCTGTCTGTGATCAGTGAGGGGAAGGGGGGGGGGTCCGCTGTCACTCTGTCTTTGGTCAGTGACGGTGAAGGGGGAGGTCCGCTGTCACTCTGTCTGTGATCATGAGGGGAAGGGGGGTTCCCTGTCCACTCTGTCTGACTACAGTGGAGGGGGAAGGTGGTGTGTCCGCTGGTCACTTTCTGTGACTCAGTGAGGGGTGAAAGGGGGGGTGTCCGTCTGTCACTCTGTCCTGAGATCAGTGGAGGGGGACGGGGGGGTGTCCGCTGTCACTCTGTCTGATCAGTGAGGGGGAAGGGGGGGGGTCCGCTGTCACTTCTGGTCTGAGTTTCAGTGAGGGGAAGGGGGTGTCCCCCTGGTCACGTCTGTCCCCCTGTGATCAGTGAGGGGGAAAGTGGTGGGGGTCCGCTGTCACTCTTTCTGTGGATCAGTGGGAGGGAAGGGGGGTGTCCGCTGTCAACTTCTCTGTCCTGTGATCAGTGAGGGGGAAGGGGGGTGTCCGCTTTCACTCTGTCCTGTGATCAGTGAGGTGAAGGGGGGTGTCCGCTGTCACTCTGGTCCTGTGATCATTGAGGGAAAGGGGTGTTTCCGCTGTTCACTCTGTCTGAATCAGTGAGGGGGAAGGAGGGGGTCTGCTGTCACTCTGGTCTGTGATTCAGTAGAGGAGGAAGGGGTGGGGGTCCTCTGTCACTCTGTCTGAGATCAGTGAGGGGAATGGGTGGGGTCCGCGTCACACTCTGTCTGTGATCAGTGAGAAGAGGGGAGGGGGGGGTTCCGCTGTCACTCTGTCTTGTGTCAGTGAGGGTGAAGGGGGGGGTCCCGTTCACTCTGTCTGTGATGCATGAGGGTTGGGGAAGGGGGGGGGTCCGCTGTCCACTCTCAGTCCTGTGATCAGTGGGAGGAAGGGGGGGTCGCTGTCACTCTGTCTGTGATCAGTGAGGGGGAGGGGGGGGTCCGCTGTCACTCTGTCTGAGATCAGTGAGGGGGACAGGGGGGGGGGTCCGCTGTCACTCTGTCTAGATCAGTGAGGGTGATGGGAGGGTCCGCTGTCCACTCTTTCTGTGGATCATGAAGGGGGAAGGGGGGATCCGCTGTCGCTCTGTCTGAGATCAGTGAGGGGGAGAGGGGGTGTCCGCTGTCACTCTGTCTGAGATCAGTGAGGGGGAGGTGGGTTTCCTAGCTGTCCACTCTGTCTGAGATCAGTGAGGGGGAAGGGGGGGGTTGTCCCCCCCCGCTGTCCACTCTGCACTCTGGGTCTGTGACAGTTAGAGAGGGGAATGGGGGGGTCCGCATCTCACTCTGTCTGGGATCATGCGGGTGGAAGAGGGTGGTCCCTGTGTCACTCCTTCTGTGATCAGTGAGGGGGAAGGGGGTCTGCTGGCACTCTGTCTGATCAGTGAGGGGGAAGGGGGGTGGTCGCTGTCACTCTGTCTGTGATCAGATAGAGGGGGAAAGGGTGGTCCCTGGTCACTCTGTCTGTGATCGTGAGGGGGAAGGGGGGGTCCGTTGTCCTCTGTCTGTGATCAATTGAGGGGGAAGGGGGGGTCCGCTTCACTCTGTCTGAATCAGTGAGGGGGAGTGGGGGGTGGTACCACTGTCACTGCTGTCTGTGATCAGTGGAGGGGGAGGGGGGGGTCCGCTGTCACTCTGTCTAGTGATCAGTGAGGGGAATGGGGGGGGTCCGCTGTTCACTCTGTCTGAATCAGTGAGGGGGAGGGGGGGTGTGAGTGTACTGTTGTATTTTTTGGTAAGGTGTTGGTGTATGGTAAAGAGGTCAGTTTGGTGTTGGGGGGGTGTGTGTAACACTGCCGTGTCACTCTGTCTGTGATCAGTGGGGGGAAGGGGGGGGGTCCGCTGTCACTTCTGTCTGTGATCAGTGAGGTAAGGGGGGGGTCCGCTGTCACTCTGTCTGTGATCATGAGGGGAAGAGGGGGGGGTCCGCTGTCCAACTCTTCTTGTGATCAGTGGAGGGGGAAGGGAGGGGGGTTCCGCTGTCAACTCTGTCTGGTGATCATTGAGGGGGAAGGGGGGGTGTCCGCTTCCACTCTGTCTGTGATCAGTGAGGTGGGAGGGTGGGGTCCGCTGTCACTCTTTCTGTGATCAGTTAGGGGGAAGGGGGGTCCGCCTGTCACTCTGTCTGTGATCAGTGAGGGAAGGGGGGTGGTCCACTGTCACTCTGTCTGTGATCAGTAAGGTGAAGGGGGGGGTCCGCTGTCACTCTTTTCTGATCAGTGTGGGGAAAGGGGGTGTCCGCTGTCACTCTGTCTGTGATCAGTGGAGAAAGGGGGTCCGCTGTCCACTCTTCTGTGATCAGTGATGGGAAGGGGGGGGGTCCGCTGTCACTCTTATCTGTGATCAGTGGGGGGAAGGTACGAGGGGTCCGCTGTCACTCTGTCTGAGATCAGTGAGGGGAAAGGGGGGGGTCCGCTGTCACTCTGTCTGAGATCAGTGAGGGAGAAGGGGGGAGAAGTATCGGGGAAGCGCCTGCGATTGGTCTGGGTGGCAAAGGAGTGGGGGGAATAAGGGAATCAATAATGTTGTGGGGCTGGGGCAATGTCTGTGGGGCTGTGGGGGGTGGGGGGGCGATATCCGGCCCGGGAGGGATGTGGCTAGGGAGCCACATTCTATCATTTTCTTTCTGCATGTGTGCACTTGGAGGAACCAAATGGAGCTGCAGAATTTAGGGCATTTTAAACCTCACCCGCAGGCTTCTCAGAGCAATTCAAAATTGCTGATACTTTTTCAGGCAGAGTGTGTGGGGGGGCACTTGAAAACGGATCTAAAAGTAGGATCTGAAACACTCCCAGCTTCAAGTCAAAATGGTAAAATCGGGAATGCGTATCAGAAACTGGAAAGGACTGGACGTGATGAGTCTTCAGCCACTGCGGCTTTGCACTAGAAGTGTGACTCCCTGAGTCCAAAAGTAAATTGTATTGTTCCATACTTAATCAAGCCTTACTTCAGGAAGGTAGATCTTGGTTAGGCATCTGCTGTACCTCAGAAGGTATCTCCTCAGGATGGAGTGGGTTCAAGCCCCATATCAAGGAATTGACCACAAAATCCAGGCTGATATTTAGAACTACAGAAACACAGAAGCCAGGAGCAGGAATAGATCATTCGGCCCTTCAAGCCTGCTCCGCCATTCATTGTGATCATGGTTGATCATCCAACTCAGTAACCTGTTCCTGCCTTGCCCCCATAATCTTTGATCCCTTTAGCCCCAAGAGCTGTATCTAACTCCTTCTTGAAAACATATAATGTTTTGGCCTTAACTGCTTATTGTGCTGGCGAATTCCATAGGATCACCACTCTCTGGGTGAAGAAACTTCTCATCATCTCAGTCCTAAATGGTCCATCCTGTATCCTCAGACTGTGACCCCTGCTTCTGGACTCTTCCAACATCAGGAACATTCATTCTTCATCTATCCTGTCTATTCCCGTTAGAATTTGATAGGTTCCTACTAAATCTCCCTCATTTTTCTAATTGCCAGTGAAGACAATCCAAACCAACTCAATCTCTCCTCATGTCAGTCCTGCCCTCCCAGGAATCAGCCTGGTAAATCTTCTCTGCACTCCTTCTAGAGCAAGACCATTCTTCCTCAGATTAGAAGACCAAAACTGCACACCATATTCCATCAAGGCATCAACCATCTCTGCCTCTCTACTCACATCCTCTCACACTGAAGGCCAACGTACCATTTGATTTCTTCACTGCCTGCTGCACCTACATGCATATTCTCGTTGCATATTCCCTCTCTCAATCTCTATCCATTCAGAAAATCTTCCCCTGTTTTTGCTACCAAAGTAGATAGCCTCACATTTATCCACATCGTACTGCATTTGCCCACTCACTCAACTTGTCCAAATCACAATGAAGCATCTCTGTATCCTCCCCACAGCTCACCCTCCCACCCAGCTTTGTGTCGCCTGCAAATTTGGAGATATTGCATTTAGTTCCTTCGTTTAAATTGCTAACATATATTGTGAATAGCTGGGGTCACAGAATCATTGAAACTTTACAGTACAGAAGGAGGTAATTCATCCCACCCAGGCCCAATTCCCGTAACCCTACACATTTACCCTGCTAATCCCCCAACACTAGGATCAATTTAGCACTGCCAATCAACCTAACCTCCACATCTTTGGACTGTAGGATGAAACCGGAGCACCTGAAGGAAACCAACACAGATACGGGGAGAATGTACAGACTGACAGTGATCAAAGCTGAGAATTGAACCTTGATGCTTGGCACTGTAAGACAGCAGTGCTAATCACTGTGCTACTGTGCCACCCTAACATCTTGTCCTTCGAACAATCCATGCTGTACCCGACTAGTCACTGCCTGCCACTTCGAAATATACTTGTTTATTCTTATTTTGTTTCCTGTCTGCTAAGCAGTTTTCTATGCACCTCAATAAATTCTCCCACTCCTATGAGCTTTACTTTTACACACTGATGTCTTATGTTGAAAGTCTTCAGAAAGTCCAAATAAATCACACCCATTGGCTCCTCCTTATCAAGTCTACGAGTTATATTCTCGAAGAATCACAGAAGATTTGTCAAGCATGATTTCACTTTTGACTTTGTCTGATCCTGCCCTTGTTTCCCAAGTGTTCTGCTATTAAATCAGATATAACGGATTCTGGAATTTTCCCATTACCAACATCAAGCTAACTGCTCTATAATTCTCTGTTTTCTATCTTCCTCCCTTTTTAAATTGTGACGTTACATTAGCTACCCTCCAATCAGTAGGAATTGTTCCAGAGTCTATAGAGTCTTGAATGAGTACCAATGCATCCACTGTTTCTCAGGTCACTTCCTTAAGTAATCTGGGATGTAATTATCAGCGCTTGGAGATTTATCGATCTTCAATCCCATCAATTTCCCCAACACCATTTCCCTAATTATGTTTTCCTTCAGTTCCTTCTTCTTACTAAACCTGGGTTCCCCAACATTCTGCTACATTATTTGTGTCCTGTTTTGTGAAGACAGAACCAAAGTGTGAAGTTAGTTGGTCAATCATTTCTTTGTTTTCTATTATAAATTACCCCATTTTTGACCGTAAGTGATCTCCATTTGTTTTCACCAACCTTTTTCCCTTCATATACCTAAAGAAGCTTTTACACTCAGTTTTTTTGTTCCCCGCAAGCTTACTCCCGTACTCTATTTTTCCTTCTTAATCAATCCCTTAATCAGCATTATTTCTGGTCATATCAAAGCTTGGCAAGGCTCGTACTCTGCCCAAGACCACAAGAAACTACAAAAGGTCATGAATGTAGCCCAATCCATCTCGCAAACCAGCCTCCCATCCATTGACTCTGTCTACACTTCCCGCTGCCTCAGGAAAGCAGCCAGCAGAATTAAGGACCCCATGCACTCTGGGCATTCTCTCTTCCACCTTCTTCCATTGGGAAAAAGATATAAAAGTCTGAGGTCACCTACCAATTGGCCTCAAGAACAGCTTCTTCCCTGCTGAGTCTACCTTGAGTTGATTATGCTGATCTTTCTCTATACCCTAGTTATCACTTTAACTCTACATTTTGCACTATTCTTTGTCTGTATAGCGTGCAAGAAACAACACTTTTCACTGTATGCTAATGCATGTGACAATAACAAATCAAATCAAATCCCTTTGTCCTCCTTTGTTGAATTCTAAATTGTTCCTAATCTGCAGCTCTGCTGTTTGTTTCTGTCCAATTAGTATGTCTTTTCATTGGATCTAATCCATTTCCAATTTCCCTTGTAAGCAATGGTTTGGCCACCCTTTCCACTGTATTTTTTGTGCCAGTCAGGAATGAACAATTTTTGCAGTTCAACCAGGCACTCTTTGAATGTTTGCCATTGTCTATCCACTGTCATCCCTTTAAGTAATGTTCCCCAATCCATTATAGCCAACTTGCCCTTCTGTAACGCGTCTTTGGAGGCAAAAGCCCCTTCACCAAAATCCCTTTATTTACAATTCCAACAGCAGTACACAGAATGCTCGCAGTCAGCAGTCTACCTTTGGGAGTGCCTGAGGAACTGACACTCCTGGTTAAATACAAGAAAAAGACTCCTTGATTGGTCCATATTTGAGTCTGTAATCCAAGAGTTCATATTCCAATAGTATATATTTAGTTGGTTCACCATTTCTTTGTTCCCCATTATAATTTCCCCGTTTCCAGCTTCAATAACCTGACTGAAGTCATTGCAACTTCATACCAGCGTAGCTTCTTCTGTTAAACTTCAGGACTCTAGTTTCAGAATCTACTATGTCACTCTCTATCTCGATGAAGAATTCTATTATGTTACGGTCGCTCATCCCTAAGGGGTCTCTCACAATTAGATTGCCAATTATTCCTTTCTCATTACACAGTATCCAGTCAAGGATGGTTTGTTCTCAATTTGGTTCTTCAAAGTATCGGTCAAGAAAACATTCCCAATACACACTCCAGGAATTCCTCCTTTATGGTACCATTACAAATTTGGCTTGCCCAATCTAAATGCAGATTAAATTCACCCATAATTACAAATGTTCCTTCATTGCGTATCTCATTTTCCTATTTAATGCCATCCCCAGTATCATCATGACAGTTTAGGGGTCCATATACAACCCCCACCAATGTTTTTGCCCCTTAATGTTTTGTAGTTCCAACCATACAGGTTCCATGTTATTGGAGCTAATATCCTTCCTCACTACTGCTTTGGTTTCCTCTTTAAGCAGCAATGCAACACCATCACCTTCTCCTTTTTTGCCTGTCCTTCTGAAATACAGAATACCTCTGGACGTTCAGTTCCTCACCCTGGTCACCCTGCAGCCATGTCTCCATGATGCCAATTATATTATAACCGTTTACATCTATTTACAGAATTAATTCATCCACTTTATTGTGAATGCTCCACACATCAAGGCACAATGCTTTAATCCTTATCTTTTTACCATCCCTTGTCCATTTCCATTATTTTTCACTGTGAATCTGTTTTATTCAGGCCCTTTGTTCCTCTTTTACTCTTTTCTGTGTTTGTTCCTTCGCTTGATTTCTGTTCTTTGGACTCCTTGCCTATGTTCCCATCCTCCTTAGTTGAAACTGTTTTTAAGTTGGGCAGCGGATTTCCCCTGGTTTCCTGGCCAGTGTTTATCTCTCAACCAACATCAGTACAAACAGATTATTTGCTCTTTATCACATTGCTGTTTGTGGGATCTTGCTATCTGCAAATAGGCTGCTATGTTTCCTAATAGTTTACAACAGTGACCGCTCTTTATTAGCTATAGGGTCAGTTTGGATTGTCACCTGATATCACAAAAGGCACAAAAGAAATTGCAAGTTTCTCTTTTGCATTCGCAGATCTCAATTGAGATTGGAAAACTATAATTGGTCCAAGAGGTCCCAAGTTAAGGGGAGATAAAGAGGGGAATTTTACCAGCACATCTGCCGAAGGTTCATATGATCCAGACCAAAGAAGAGAAGAGAAGTTCTCCAAGCCTCAGCCTCCCCTGGAACCAGGGTGGACGTGCTGGTAAAATTCCAGCCAAAGTCTACTGAGTTCTACCAATCAGTACGTGTATGTTTTATAATTCATGGATTGTTATAAATGCCAACATTTATTGCCCATTCCTTTGCCCATAAGGTGGTGAACTGCCTGAGTGGTTTTCCAGGTTAATTCAGAGGACAGTTAAAGATCACCCACATTGCTGTGATCTGGAGTCACATATAGGCCAAACCGGACAATCTTGTAGAATGGTTGCAACACAGGGTGTCATGAGGTCTTTTGTGATCATTTAAGAACTTACTTCCCTAACGAACGTTAGTGAATCAATTGAGTTTTAACAAAATGCTGTTGCTTCATGGTCACCTTTAATAATTTACTAAATTTTTATTTCCATTTTTATTTAATTTACACAATTTAATTCACAAACTCTCTTGGTCAGATTAGAGCTCACCTTTCCAGATCATTAAGTCCAATAACCATTAGGGTACATGTGTGCGTATATGTGTGTGTGTTTGTGCGTGTCTATGTATGTTTGTGTGTGTATATGTGTGCACATATGTGTGCGCATGTGTGTGTGCACATAGGTTTCCTCCGGCTGCTCCGGTTTCTTCCCACAGTCCAAAGATGTGTGGGTTAGGTTGATTGGCCATGCTAAAATTGCCCTTTAGTGTCCAGGAATGCGTAGGTTAGAGGGATTAGGGGGTAAAATATGTAGGGATATGGGTGGGATTATGGTCGGTGCAGGTTCTCTTTCAGCAGTATATGGCTCAGTGTGTGTGTGAATGCGTGTTTGTGTGTGCGCGTGTATGTGTGTGTGTGCGTGCATGCACGATTTGCATGTGCACGTGTGCACAGATGTGCGTATGTGTCTACATGTGTATATGCATGGGATTATGTGCATGTGGGTGCACATGTTTCTGCATTTGTGCACGTGTGTTTGTATTCGTGAGCATGTGATTGTGCTTGTCTTTGTGCATGCATGTGTGTGTGTGTGTGTGTATGCATGCATGGACATATGTGTGCATTTGCATGCATGAGTGTGCATGTTTGAACACATGTGTGTATGCCTGTACATATGTGTCTGCACATGTATGTGTATATGTCTGCATGCATGAGAATGAAGCTGAAAGTTCAGCTGTAATGCTCATCAGGAATGTACAATCATGAGCTTTGAGCAAAATATGGGAGGGTGGCGGCAATGTAACAAGCCTTACACTTGTACCCTTGAACCTTCAGGGGAAGAGACTGGGGGGAGCAATGTGGGTTGACGGGTGGGAGAAAGATCTATCAAGATACTGATCTGTGGCAGCAGATGAACCTGCTATATCTGGCCTGATTACAGAAGACAAAAGCTGACATCTGGCAGTCCATCTGGAAAGGGTGTCTCATTTCATTTGTTAATTATCATATTTACTCTATTAAACACACCTGGCCCAGTGAAGGAGCCCAGTATTAAACACACGCGATATTATTGCAGCAGCCGACAGGACAATACCTGGTGTCATTATCTCAAAGGATGTCACAGGCAATAAGATCCACCTCCCAGGTGGCGAATTGCTTTTGTCACACATTCAGGATGCACAGTGACAGTTGTGATATACGTGGAGCTTTACGTTTGTCAATATGTGGAGACCAATATTTGAAACCCAAAAGTTTTGTTTATTTTGCCGTGTTCTTTCCCAGTTCCGCAAGCTGCTGATAACAATCAGGATCTGGAGTCCCGGCTGATTTTCTCATACCTTTGTTGAGATCCTTGAACTAGATTTCTGAGCCGAGTTTGTCAAATGCAGCACTGCAGGATCAGTGAGTTAAACCCGGGTCATTTAGGTAATCTCTGATACTAACGAGACTGGAAGCTAATATTGCATTTTTTTTTCCATGAGGCCATTCAGCCCTACGAACCTGTCCCAGTTCTTAGTGAGATTGTGAGTGATCTGAACCTTAATTCCATTCACCCTCTTTGTATCGCTAAGCCTAGGGTAACCATCAACAATCTATCAACATCAAGTTTGAAATTTTGCATTAATCTCTCCAGCCATGACAGTTTTTGGGAAAGACTTTTGTAGATTTCATAGAATCCCTACAGTGCAGAAGGAGGCCATTCGGCCCATCAAGTCTCCACCACCACAATACTAGCCAGTCCCTATCCCCATAACCCTAACTAAACCCCGACACTAAGAGGCAATTTAGCATGGCCAATCCACCTAACCCGCATACTTTCAGACCTTGGGAGGAAACTGCAGCACCCGGAGGAAACCCACACAGACACAGGGAGAACGTGCAAACTCCACACAGACAGTAACCCGAGGCCGGAATAGAACGCGGGTCCCTGCGCTGTGAGGCAGCAGTGCTAGCCACCGTGTCCCCACCATGATACCCAAGTTCCACATTCCCAGTTTCCATTCCCCTTTGTGTGAGGAGCACTTTCTGATATCCCTCCTGAACAACCTCTAGTTTTAAACTTTATATCTGAAATAAGTAGATTGGGAACGAAGTTAGAGAATGATAGACCACAGTGTTAGCTCACCTGTGCTGTGAATTGAGAGGTTGTGAATCCAGGTATCGTTCCAGAGATTTGAGGTAATCTTATGGGTTAGACTAGTATCTACAGACTCAGAGTAATTATATAGGGGCATTGGGTCTGGGCCAAGAAAGATGGTGAAATCTGAATTTGATAAAAGCCTACTGATGAACATAAAACTATTGTTTAAAGTTTATTTATTAGTCACAATAGGGTTACATTAATACCACAATTACTGTGAAAACCCCCTAGTCACCATACTCCAGCACGAGCTCAGGTACACTGAGAAAGAATTTAGTATGGCCAATACACCTAACCAGCAAGTCTTTTGGACTGTGGGGAGATTATTGTAACACCCAAGGGGACCCATGCAGACATGAGGAGAACATGCAGACTCCACACAGACAGTGACCCAAGCTGGGAATTGAACCCAAGTCTCTGGAGCTGTGAGGCAGCAGTGCTAACCACTGTGCCATCATTCTGCCCCAACCTAGTTCTAAATTTAAGATTAGGTTCCTTTTTTCTGGTCTCCATCGCACCCCCTCCCCCCCCGCCACCCCAGAGGAAATAATTCTCTATCGAACCCAATTAATTCCTTTAAACATCTTAAACAACTCAATTAGATCACCCCTTAATCTCTTACACTCGCGGGAATACAGGCTTGTTTTGTGCAAACTCTTCTCATATTTAACCCTTTTATCCCCAGTGATTTTCTGGTGAATCTGCATTCCTCCAGACCAGTATATTGTTTATCACCTGTGGGTGCCCAGAACTGGGTGCTGTACTCTAGATACAGTTCAGACAGAGTTCTGTGCAAACACTTTGTTGGCATGTTCTCACTCAATTAACATACTCCATGCATTAGGTTGGACAGTGGGGATTCACACTGGCACAATCTGCCAGTGTGATCTGGTTTTTATGCAGTGAGCAGGGAAATCAGATCACAACCTGCTGGCAAGTCACAGTGGTTAGTACTGCTGCCCCACAGCACCAGTGATCTGGGTTCAATTCCAGGTAACTGTCAGTATGGAGTCTGCACTTTCTCCCCATGTCTGCGTGGGTTTCTTCCGGGTGTTCCGGTTTCCTCCCCAACTCCAAAGATGTGTCGGTTAGGTGGATTGGCCGTGCTAAATTGCCTCTTAGAGCCCCAAGATGTATAGGTTAGGGGCATTAGTAGGGTTAATGCATGGGTAGTTCCGGGGGTTGGCTTGGGTAAGATGCTCTTTTAGAGAGTTGGTGAAGACTCATTCTGTACTGTCGGGAATCTGTGAAGACCCTCCTTCCAAGTTCTCACAGGCAAAGAGGGCATTCATTGCCAGGGACTGTCAAGATCAACACAGCCCTTAACATCTCTGTCTCCAGCTCCTCCAGGGCTTAGCTGGTGTAGGATCTCACAGGGGGTTAACCACCAGTGCAGCTTCTGGGAGGCCATAGCCATGTTTGCCTGGGTCAGTGTTCACTTCCATTTAGCCAGCAATGTGACCAGACAGAATGAGAAGGCCCTCAGATTTGCTCTTCTGTCTGGATTCCCACAACGTTAGCTGAGTTCCTGGATTAATAGCCTAGTATAGTACATTGCCTGGACATGGGCCTTGTGGTATTATTGCTTGATTATTAATCCTGAAACTCAGCTAGTGCTCTAGGGACCCGGGTTCAAATCCCACCATGGTGGAATTTTAATTTATTAAAAATATATCTGGAATTAAGAATCTACTGATAACCATGAAACTATTGTTGATTGTCAGAAAAACCCATCCTGTTCACCAATGATCTTTGGGGAAAGAAATCTGCCATAATAATCTGGTCTGGCCTACAAGTGACTCCGGAGCACAGCAATGTGATTGTCTCTCAACTGCCCTTGGGCAACTGGGGATGGGCAATAATTGCTGGCCAGCCGGTGATGCCCATAGCCCATGAATGAATTTCAAAGCAAAGTACAGTGAGTGGTAGATTGTACACATCAGGGAACCAAGACACCCTCAGATCACCCAGGAGTATTCATCAACTAAAAGGGATTCCACTTCATTAATGTTCAGCTGGTATGCAACCACCGAAAGGTTATCATACGTGTCTGTGCAGGGAACTACCATGATGCCTTCATCCTGCATCAGTAAAGCTGCCACAAATATTTGTATCTCCGAGAAGTGTCAGTCCCTGGCTCCTTAGAGACGAGGGCTGTGCTCCAAGGATAACACCTGGGAGTCCTATGACATGATCCAGGAATAAAACAGCTGAAGACACAAGAACTGTTAAAGCACAGAGGAGGCATTTGACCTATGGTGTGTCTACCAAATCTCTGAAAGCACAATTAACATAATGCTATTTCCTCACCTTCCCCCGTCACATCTTTCTTTTTCAGATAACAAATCAATTCTCTTTTGAATGTCTCGTTTGAACCTGCCTTCACCTCAGTTCCAGGCAGTGTACTTCAGATCCCAATCATTCACTGTGTGAAAATATTTTCCTCTATTTTCTTTTGCCAATTATCTTAACCCTCTGTCCTCTCATTCTCAATCCTTCCACCAATGGGAACAGTTTCCCCAAATCTACCCTGCCCACTCTCCTTAGGGACCTCCTGCCCATGGACAACATTACACAAGGAAAGGTGAATCTTGACATGCTGAAGACACTTGCAGCCTCATGACTGAGTTGTCAAAGTTTATTTATCAGTCACAAGTAGGCTTACATTAACACTGCAATGAAGTCACTGTGAAATTTCCCTATTCGCCACACTCTGGTGCCTATTTGAGTATACTGAGGGAGAATTTAGCACGGCCAACCCAGGTCCCTGACACTAAGAGGTAGCAGTGCTAACCACTGTGCTGCCATCTCAGGATGCCAGGAGTAGAATGATTCTGGCACGTTTCAGTTAATCTGAGGCAATATAAACTATCTAACATGCTAAACCCGAACCCATTGTGGCCAAACCCTACACCTCACCCGTACTCACCCACCCCTCCCCCCACCCCCTGCCCAACCCAGGTAAGATTTAGCTTGAAGCAGTCCCAAAAAACAGCATCTCATCCTTCTCACTGTCACCCCATTTCTTGTCATTTAACTCCTGTCATACTTTTCCTTGCAAGGCAGAGATGCCACTTGGCAGCAGCTGGTAGCAATCGGTTAAAAGAGGGATAACGGAGCTTTGAAGTAAAGTTTTCAGTTGAGGAACACAAAACAGGAATGTGAATACAAAAACGGAAAAGTGCTGGAAAATCTCAGTGGGTCTGATTGCATCTGCCGAGAGAGAGCAGAGCCAATGTTTTGAGTCTGGATGACTGTTCGTTAGAGCTCAAATGTGATCACCCTGCACATGAATTGCTTTTCTGTTCCCCATCGGTTCTCCATGCTAGACTATCTGTGGCCTCCGAGGAGCTGGAGGCAGACTGCTCATCTCCCTGTTCTGACTAAGTTCAGCCAATGTCCTACGGGCTTTAGAGTCTTAGAATCATAGAATCCTGCAGTTAAGAGGCCATTTGGCCCATCTTGTCTGCACTTACCACAATCCCACCCGGGCCTTATCCCCGTAATCCCATATATTTACCCTAGCTAGCTCCCTGGACACTAAGGGGCAATTTAGCATGGCATTTCAACTTAAGCTCACACATCTTTGGACTGTGGGGTCCATGTGGGACCAGTCAAAGATTGTCCCAGCTGCATCTGAGCCGGCGCCAGACTCAGCCCTCAGCGCAGGAGGCAGTATGTGGAGTAGTGAATGAGAGTTAGGAGGGGGAGGGAGGCGAAATGATGAGGGGGGGGCAGAGCGGAGGAAAGGGTCAGCAGAGGTTTGAGCAGAGCCCCAGCTCTCATGCTTTCTCTCTGTGTCTGGCTCCACCAGCTCGGAAAAGCGTGTGGGAGCTGAGAGACATGAATCAAAGCTGATGAGGTGATAGAGTTGTAAATCATCACAGTGCAGACCAGCATACTTCAGTAGCTGCTGACATCAGATCATCATGAGTGAGTGTTATTTGCCACGAGGCTGCATTACATTGAATTCTGTCACCAGGTAGCTGAGAGAACCCCATCTCATGGAATCCCTACAGTGCTGAAGAAGCCATTCAGTCTGCATCGACTCTCTGGGAGAATATCGAACCCAGGCTATCTCCCTTGCGCTATCCTTGTAACCCCACACATTTCCCATGGCCAATCCATCAAGCCTATACATCTTGGGACATTAAGGGGCAATTTAGCATGGCCAATCAAAGAACAAAGAGCAAAACAGCACGGGAAACAGGCCCTTCGGCCCAACGAGCCCGCACTGCCACCCCGATGTTCCCACCTCTACCTGTGATCCCTGTCTATGTTTATAGACCTATGGATTAAAAACCGAATTTGAGACAATTTAGGGAGAATTTGTTTTGCCAGTTAGCCTAAGAGCACATCTCCACTTAAACCACAAATTTTTGGACATTAATGGGCAATTTAGCATGGCCAATCCACCTAAATCACAAATTTTTGGACATTAACGGGCAATTTAGCATGGCCAATCCACCAAAACTGCACATCTTTGGACACAAAGAGTAATTTAGCATGACCAATCTACACACTTTGGACTATGGTTGAAAAACAGTGCATCCGGAGGAAACCCATGCGGAGACAGGGAGAACGTGCAAACTCCACACAGACAGTGACCTAAGACCAGAATTGAACCTGGTCCTTGGCGCTGTGAGGTACTAGTGTTAACCACTGAGCCACCATGCCACCCAGGTCTAATAACCAGAGGTGCCAAGCCCCAGCTTGTCTCTATCTCCCAAAGCTGTCAAGATGAAGATAACTGGACAGACACCTCTGTTTATCCACTTCTCCCCACTATTCAGTTCTCTCCTGCAAGCAGAGTGAGAGGAGAATGGCGTGCATGACCTGTGGAATGTTTTGAGAGGCTGGAAGGTGGGTTGCCAGTGGGAGCAGAGTGAGTGAGGTTTGTATTTGAAAATATTTATACAGCATCCCTCATTTCTACTGCCCAGGTCAAATCATTAGACTTCTTGCAGCACTCTATTCTAGAGCGAAGTGATCGAGATGTTTTGCTGCAATTTTATCGGGGCTTTGTGAGGCCACATCTGGAGTTTTATGTGCAGTTTATCTGAGGAAGGATGTCCTTGCTATGGAGGGAGTGCAGCGAAGGTTTACCAGGCTGATTCCTGGGACGGCAGATCTGCCGTATAAGGAGAGACTAAGTTGGTTAGAATTGTTTTCATTGGAGTTTAGATGAGTGAAGGAGATCTCATAGAAACTTATAAGGTTCTAACAGGGTCCTACAGGATAGACTCAGAAAGAATGTTCCCAATGGTGGGGGAGTCCAGAACTAGAGGTCATAGTTTGAGGATAAAGGGTAAATCTTTTAGGACTGAGGTGAGGAAAAATTTCTTCACCAGAGGATGGTGAATGTGTGGAATTCATTCCCACAGAAAGTAGTGGAGGGCAAAACTTTGTCTGATTTCAAGAAGAAATTAGATGTAGCTCTTGGGGCTAAGGAGATTAAGGAATATGGGGAGAAGGGGGGAATCAGGATATTGAATTTGATGATCAGCCATGATCAAAATGAATGGTGGAGCAGACTCGAAGGGCCGAATGGCTTACTTCTTGTTTCTATGTTTCTACGAAGCACTAGATTTCTGCTGATGATCTCCTGGGCCACTTCCAGCCACACCTTCTTGTTTTCTCCATCAAAATTCTTCCTGCTGTCTACACGGAACCAAACTTTCTTATGAACCCTTGCAGCTCACAGTGTGATGCCCAAAGACACATTTGAAACATGAGGTGTTGCCTTTCCACATTGACTCTCAATCTCACAAACCCTGGGCCCCATTTTCATACTTTGACAATGGTTCTGTTAAGCTGGTCACAGGCTCCCTGTGAAGCCAAAAAGGAGTGCCGTAACTCACTGCGATTCCCACCCTCCAAGGAAACCTGGTGGTCAGGTACAAATATTGTGGTTGAGTTGAAAAGTCACTTCCTGATGGACCATCTTTCCTCCCAATGTGTTGGCAGCCTCCATTGCAGTGAGGAAGGACGAATTCAGCCCAAGTGGAATGCTGTTACGAGTGGGTTTAGCTGACAGACCTTGCTGATTAATGATCTGAATTAGGAGCCATGCTTAATATTTCCTCCCCTGATTGAGAATTACCATGGCTGCTCTGGATGGGACCAATTAACTGATGAATGTTTGTTTTAGCCACACATCACAAGGTGGAAGACGGCCAAAAATAAAAGCACACAACAGAGAGCAAAGTCTTTAGCTTCTGTAATAAAACAGAAGTTCATTTATTAGTGTCACAAGTAAGCTTACATTAACACTGCAAAGAAGTTACTGTGGAAATCCCCTAGTCGCCACACTCCTGTTCAGATACACCTAGGGAGAATTTAGCCTGGCCAATCCACCTAACCAGCACGTGTTTCAGACTGTGGAAGGAAACCGGAACACCCAGAGGAAACCCACGCAGACACGGGGATAACATGCAGACTCCACACAGTGACCCAAGCCGGGAATTGAATCTAGGTCCCTTGCACTGTGAGGCAGCAGTGCTAACCACTGTGCTACTGTGCCACCCAGAAGTTTATACATTAGTGTCACAAGTTGGCATATATTAACACTACAATGAAGTTACCGTGAAAATCCGCCAGTCGCCACACTCCGGCACCTGTTCAGGTACACTGAGGGGAATTTAACATGGCTAATACACCTAACCAGCCTGTCTTTCAAACTGTGGGAGGAAACCCACACAGACACAAGGAAAATGTGCAGACTCTGCACAGACAGTGACCCAAGCCAGGAATTGAACCCAGGTCCCTGGATCTTAAGGCAGCAGCACTAACCATTGTACCACAAGATTTAGTAGGCTGTTTCTCCTTAGTAAATGGAATACCCAGTTTAAAATGTTCTCAACATTCATCCCCGGGCAAAGGGAACAGAACAGCAATCAGGGTAAAGCAAAATTCCAGCCAACATTTTGAGTCCATGGGTGGGGTTTTCAGTACACTCCAAGACTGGAAAATCCCGCCCGAGGTCAATGGACCTTTTCATGGTCCGTGTCCCGCCTGCTACAATTCCCATGGAGAGCGCGATGGGAACAACTCCCTATGTCTCTTTTGCACAGCAGGTAAGAACAGCAAATTTACTTCCCTAAAGGGTATCAGTGAATCAGATGGGTTTTAGTGGTTTAATGGTCACCAGACAGTTTAGTGGTTTAATGGTGGTGGGTGCCTGGAACTCGCTGCTGGGGTAGATAGTAGAAGCGGATACAATAGTGATTTTTAAGGGGCATCTGGACAAATACATGAATAGGATGGGAATAGAGGGATATGGTCCCTGGAAGGTAGACAGTTTTAGTTCAGTCGGACAACATGGTTAGTGCAGCCTTGTAGGGCTGAAGGGCCAGTTCCTGTGCTGTAATTTTTCTTTTTGTTCTTTATTACTGAGACTAGCTTTCAAAAAAAAATTGAATGTAACATTCCAACTGCTACTCCATAGGAAATAAATCCTTATGTCTGAACTACTAATCCAGTGACACTGTCATTGCACTACCATGCCCTATGAATGGCTAAGAGGTGTATTTAGTGATAACAGATTACTTCTCAGCCTTGTCATCAGTTTGAGTACACCTTTATTGATGTCTTGTGACAAGTGATGATGGAGTCAGTTGAAGTCAATATTCAGAAAATACCTTTTCGTTAAAGGCATCATTGAAGCAGAAACATGTGGAGGCACAAAACAGATCCAGTAGCATCTGCAAACTGATCTGAATCAACATTTCTCCTCAACTGAAGGATGGGGCATAAATAAGCTTAAATATAGAGTTAAAAAGAAGAGGCTGCTGGAGGCAAAGTGGATGTCATAGTTACAGTCATTGAGTCACAGAGATATAGAGGTTTACAGCATAGAAACAGACCCTACGGACCATGCTGCACTTTTTTTAAAAACCACTAAGCTAGCCCCAATTGCCCGCATTTAGCCCATCTCCCTCTATACCCATTTTACCCATGTAACTGTCTAAATGCTTTTTCTTAGACAAAATTGTACCTGCCTCTACTACTACCTCTGGCAGCTCATTCCAGACACTCACCAGCCCTGTGTGAAAAAATTGCCTCTCTGGGAACTTTTGTATCAAAGAACAAAACAGCACTTCAACCCAACAAGCCCGCGCCGCTATTTTAACATTCCCACTTCCACCCATGACCCTCGTCTATGTTTACGGAAATCTGCATTGGAGCCAATTTGGGGAGACAATTTAAGGACAATTTGTTTCGCTAATCAGCCTGGCAGCACATCTTTGAGGTGTGGGAGGAAACTGGAGCACCCAGAGAAAACCCACGCAAGCACGGGGAGAATGCGCAAACTCCCACAGATACCGGCCCAAATCCCTTTATCTGCACAGCAACAAAGATAGTCACTGAGCCCATCAACTGGTCCAGTTTAAGCATACACTAATGACATGAAGCAATAGGCTACTCTCAAAAAAATCCAAGAGCAGCCCTCTCACGACCCATCGCGTGTATGCCCCTTGTTGGACAACAAAGTGGACCGAAATACCTGTAGAATCTCTCCCCTCTCACCCTCTAGTTTTAGACTCCCCTACTTTTGGGAAAAGATATCAACTATCTAGCCCATTTATGCCCCTCATTATTTTATAGGCCTCTATAAGATCATCCCAAAACCTTCTAAGCTCCAGACAAGAGTCCCAGTCTATCCAGCCCTTCCTTATAATTCAAATCATTAAGTCCCGGTAGCATCCTAGTAAATCTTTTCTGCACTCTTTCTTGTTTAATAATATCGTTTCTATAATAGGGTAACCAGAATTGTACACAGACCAAGTGTAGCCTTAGCAATGCTTTGTATAACTTCAACAAGACATCCCAACTCCTGTATTCAATGTTCTGACCAATGAAACCAGGCATGCTGGATGCCTTCTTCACCATTTTGTACTGGAATTATTGTTGGATAATTCAACAAATCCATTCTTCACCTAGTCAAGTATTGGAAATAAGCATTAGAATTATAGAACCCCTACAAGTGCAGAAGGAGGCCTTTCAGCCCTTCATTTCTGTACTGACCACAATCCCATCCAGACCCTATTTCTGTAATCCTAATATTTATGATGCTAATCCCTTGACCAAAGGGACAATTTAGCATGGCCAATCAACCTAACCTACACACCTTTGGACTGCGGGAGGAAACTGGAGCAGCTGGAGGGTGGAGCACCACACAGACACCGGGAGAATGTGCAAACTCCCAAGCTGGGAATCGAAAACCCAGGTCCCTGGCGCTGTGAGGCAGCAGGTCTAACCACTGCGCCAAAGAAACAAAAGATGAGTGGATACCTGAGGCAAGGTATCAGAAGATGAGGGGAAATGAGAGGGATAGAAAACACAGAACAAATGAATTCTCAATGAGTTCAAGCATTCAGGGCTTTCCCCCGGCACTCCCAATCACCCAATTCTCCTCTCACTCCTCCCTCAATTTCATGATAAACTCATAGGCCAGGTGTCAATAGGTAAACTTTGTTAATAGCTTTACTTTTGTCCTGCCTTGAGATAATAGCTCTTACATGTGGCTGTTAATTTATCATTGTTAGTGAACATCTGTGTGCCGGGCCATCCTGCACTATTGTTTGGGGTTGGGTGGGGTGGATGGTGACAGATGGCAGCCTTGTGGAATGGTAGGTGCAGAAGTAGAGGAGGCGCAGTCACTGTAATCATAAGGCACTTATGGACCTCATAACTTCTTAATACCTCCTGTCAAAGAACGCTCTGTCTCACTGGCATTAGTCGAATGATCCAGCTTCTGAACTGTTTCAGAAGGCAATTCTCTAAATATTTCTCACAAGGCAGTTCGTTAGGTTTGCCAAAATACACTCTCGATCGCAGGATCCCAGATTACATCTCCAGTCCATGAGGCAAGTTGTTTTCTCTTTAAAAAAAATTTAATCTTAATTTTATCTTGCTCCCAACTTATTTGCAAGATAGCAATAAAAGCCTGTTGGTAAGTTAGTCTGGCAAACATCAGCTTGGCCTACTTGTGAAAATTGGCCACTCCAGTGAGCTAGTGGTTGTGGGGCCCTAACCCAGCAAAAAACTTCCACGTTGCCTGCATTGCAGCATTGACAACACTTCAAAGGTATTTCATTAGTTGCAGTGAGCTTTGGAATGCCATGAAGGTGTGAAAGTCCCTGGAGAGGTGTTTCCCCAGCATCAAGCAAGGATGTCACCTTGATTCACTG
The DNA here is from genome assembly GCA_024679065.1 of Sphyrna mokarran. Lineage (NCBI taxonomy): Eukaryota > Metazoa > Chordata > Chondrichthyes > Carcharhiniformes > Carcharhinidae > Sphyrna > Sphyrna mokarran. The sequence continues at coordinate 65,779,509 of JAGIQG010000016.1, read as the reverse complement.
TGCTTGATTCAAGCTGGATCAAACTATTGACAAGTGCCAGTCTCGCCAAACATGGGCGGGATGTGTGCCAATGGGAACAAAAACAAAAATTTCATTGGTATCACGCCTTTGACAACTTCACTCTCAATGTATTTGACAGCCAGTTAATAACTTCAGACAGTCACTGTTGTAATGTGGGATAGTGGCAGCCAATTTGTGCGTAGATTAGTCTCCTAAAAGCAGTGTTCAAGCCCAGATCATCTCTTTTATTGATGTTGATTAAGGGATAAATATTGCCCATTGAGATAAACTGTTCTGTCCTTCCTTGAGCTGGCGCAGTGGAGAGGGTGGCACAGAGGTTAGCACTGCTGCCTTTCAGTACTACGGATTCAGGTTTGATTCCTGGCTTGGATCACTGTCTGTGTGGAGTTTGCATGTTCTCCCCGTGTCTGCGTGGGTTGCCTCTGGATGCTTCAATTTCCCCCCACAGTCTGAGAGATGTGCTGGTTAGGTGCACTGGCCGTGCTAAATTCTTGCCTCAATCTCTGTGCATTTTCTCTCTTTCCAACATTCACTTTTTAAATGCCCGAATAAGTGCTTCATTTACTTATTTTCTTCCCCATTGGGTAAACAGTTTTACCCGACCAGATACTGGAAAGTGGCGACTGGGGGAGTTTCCACAGTAACTTCATTGCAGTGTTAATGTAAGCCTACTTGTGACACGAATGCTTGAACTCACAGAATTTTTATACCTTAATTTGTGAGGGTGGATGGCACCTCATTTTCACATCTCCATCTGAGAGACCGGATCTCTGGCACACCCTCAGTAAGAAGTTTGACAACACAGTTTTAAATCCAAGCGATTTATTTGATAGTAAACTCGCAAGCTTTCGGCTTTATGGCCTTCGTCAAGCAAATGAGGTGTTCTGGTCTCCAATAGCACACACATCAGCACAGACAGTTTACAGATTGCTGATTAGAATGCGAATCTTTACACCTAACCTGCTATTCAAATCTTAAAGTGGCTAACAATGTGAGTGGAAGGAGCACTGAGCACAGGTTAAGAGATGTGTATTGTCTCCAGACAGCACAGTAAGTAGAGGTTTTTTGCTAACCCAGGCAAGTCATGGGGTTACAGATAGTGTGACATGAACAAGATCCCTGTTAAGACCATCCTCATGTGTGCGGAACTTGGCTATCAGTCTCTGCTCAGCGGCTCTGCGCTGTCGTGTGTCGTGAAGGCCCCCTTGAAGAACATTTACCCGAAGGTCGGAGGCCAAATGCCCGTGACTGCTGAAGTGTTCGCCCACAGGAAGGGAACAGTTTTGCCTGGTGATTGTCAAGCGATGTTCATTCATCCGCTGTCGTAGTGTCTGAATGGTCTCCCCAATGTACAATGCTTCAGGACATCCTTTCTTGCAACGTATTAGGTTGACAACGTTGGCCGAGTTGCAAGAGTATGTACCATGTACCTGGTGAATGGTATTCTCACGTTTGATGATGACATCAGTACGACACTGGGAGTGTCAGCCTTGGTCAGCTTGTGCTCAAAGTCTGGAGCAGGGTTTAAACCACGACGGTCTGGGAGTGGTGTTCCCACCTCGCCGCGGATCGCTCCATTATTAAATTTTGTTGGGGGGCAGATTTCTGCACTCTGAGGCAGAGGTGAGGGTGCTTTGTACCATGGACCTTTACCACAACAGGTACAAGGACCTGTTTTTCTGGGCAAGCTGTCTTTGTATCCACACAGATCCGTAATGCGAAGCTGCGCCCAGATGGGACAAGAATGACAGATGGCACTTGTTCCAGTCCCAGCAGTCTGGCCAAACATTAATGCAAGCGGAAAGAGACTGAATTGGTTTCGTATGAACAAAAAAATGGGATAAAAGGAATTTTTTTTAAAAAAGGCTGTTTGCTCAATGGGGAAGATGAGATACAATCTAAAGAAATGAAGCATTTATTCAGGCATTTAAAAAGTGAACGTTGGAGAGAGAGAGAAAATGCACAGAGATTGAGGCAAAGAGAGAATCCCTTTAAAAAGAGCGAGGTGAAATTCTTGCAATTTATAAAAAGCTGTCAAAAGATCTCAAAATGCTTCACACCCTGAATTGCTAATCACACTCTGAGTTGTCAGCATTAGCACCCAAGAATTCAGTTAGTCAAATAACCTCAACCACAAAATTAAACCTGCAGTGAAAATATCATTCTTAATCCAATATTTCTGCATGCAGTTTTAAACGAGAAGTGAAAGCAAAGCAGTTGAATGTCTGCAGATAACTGCATTTATATCTATCTAAAATCGCAGGATCCCTATAAAGCAGAAGGAGGCCATTGGGCCCATCAAGTCTGCATTGACTTTCCAAGATCTATCCTAGGTCTATCCCCATAACCTCATCTATTTAGCATGCTAATCCTCCTAATCTGCACATTTTGGGACACTAAGGGACAATTTAGTATGGCCAATCAACCTAACCTATATATATATATATTATATATATATACATATGTTTCTGTATATATCTGTACATGACTATATTATATATACATGTTTATATCTATGACAATATTTGACTACACTTCTAAAATTGGCTTTAAGGCACTTTGGAGTTGTGAATGACACTATATAAATGTAAGTTCTTTTTATAGCCCTTTCTTAGGCTTCTGCAATCCCATTACAAGCCTATATCTCAATCAGCCTCAACCCTCTCTATCTTTGGAAACTCCTCTACCTTATAACCCTCCGAGATCTCTGCACTGCTCCAGTTCTGACCAGTGCTTAATTGTCCAATCTTTGATGGCCATGCCTTCAGCCCACTTTGCCCTAAGTTCTGGAGGCACCCTCCCTCCCCCATCTCTGCCCCACCCACCCCCCCCCCCACCCCCCCCCCCAACATTCCCATCCCCTCAACCTCTCTCCTTCTCCTCGAAGACACTCCTTAAAAATCTATTTCTTTGGTCATCAGATGACCAAAGCAGCAGTTGGAAATCTCCTGTCTCGCCCGCTGTGGGAATCATAGCATACTGGATGGAAAATTTGGTGGATCATTTAAAAGTCTGTCGAGCATAAGTGGGAATTTCTGGTCTTGGGAAAAATGTGGCTGGAAAATCCTGTCCAGTGTATCTCTTTATGATGCTCAGTGACAAACCCCATTTGATAACATTGCAATAAAACACTTGGGATGTTAAAAATTTTGTAAAAAAGCAAATTATTGCTGTTGAGAATCTCTGTATTAGAGCAATTCATGTGGACATGCTGGCTTCGGACTGGGATAAGTACAGTAAGACTTGTTGTGAGAATTCTTAGAGCAATTCCACATATTGTGATGAGGGGGTTTCCTGATAGAGCCATTATAATGATCTCAATGAAGCCTATGAGGTGGAGTATGAGCTCCCTGATTGAGGTAATGATTGCCTCCCCAATCAGATAGTCCCTCCTGTGTATATATTAAGCAGATTCAGGGCTCCTGACCCCCTGGATTCTGACTGTGTACCTGAAGCACACTTAGGAGTGGAGACAAGTATGTAAATAAAGACACACTGATCTCGGAGAAGTTATTTCCTTTATTTTCTAGGAAATATTTAAATTCCAAATACTGATAGCCCCTCAAAGGAAAGGAAACTTTTCCCCCCAGTGACTTCAAATCTGAGGCTGGATGCTTTCTTGGGACTGCTTTTCCTCAACCATCTTAACTTCATTTGCGTCACACATTGGAGAAAATTAGGAAATTACTTAAAGAACGGCTCTGAGAAAACGTCAGCCTATTATCTTGACACTGCTGTGTGGGTGTTGTATTCTCGCGCTATTGCGTAGAATATTAAACCAAGGTCTTGTCCAATTGTTCTGATGGCTCAAAGCAACAATAACAACAACAACTTGCATTTATATAGCACTTCCAATGTATTGAAGCATCCAAAGTCACTTCACGGGAGCATTATAAAGCAAAATGTGACCTTGAATCGAATAAAGTTATCTAAGGACGGATTAGCAAAAGCTTGGTCAAGGAGGGGGTTTTAAGGGGTGTTTTAAAGGAGGAAGGAAAGGTCAAGGGCAGGGAGATAAGGGAGGGAATTCCATAGCATAGGGCCCAGGCAGCTGAAGGCATGGTCACCAATAAGAATATAATAATATATGTTCTAGGAGCAGGAATAGGCCATCTTGCCCCCCCACACCTGCTCCGTTATTTTTGAGGACTCAGCTCCACTTACCCGTCCACTCACCATAACATAGAACTTAGAAACATAGAAAAACTACAGCACAAACAGTTGCACCGATCATATTCCTACCTACAGGCTTACCTACAAGCCTCAATCCTATTAAGTCCTATATACTCATTCAGAAGTCTCTTAAGAGAGCCTATTGAATTTGCCTCCACTCCTAATTCTTTTACTGTTCAAACATTCTATCTTTGCCTTAAAAACATTCAATGAGGGAGCCTCAACTGCTTCATTGGCAGGGAATTTCACAAATTCACAACCCTTTGTGTGAAGGAGTTCCTCCTCAACTCAGTCCTAAACCTGCTCCCCTTTATTTTGAGACTATGCCCCCTACTTCTAGTTTCACCCACCAGTGGAAACAATTTCCTTGCTTCTTACTTATCTATTCCTTTCATAATTTTACATTTCTAATTCTTCTGAATTCCAACGAGTTCAGTTCCAGTCTACTCAGTCTCTCCTCATAAGTCAACTCTCTCCATTCCAGAATCAACTAGTGAATCTCCTATGCACCCGCTCCAGTGCCAATATATCCTTTCTCAAGTAAGGAGACCAAAACTGTACACAGTACTCCAGGCATGGCCTCACCAACACCTTATACAGCTGCAACATAACCTCACTATTTTTAAACTCCATCCCTCTTGCAACAGAGGACAAAAATCTATTTGCCTTCTTAATTACCTACGGTTTCTGTAAACCAACTTTTTGTAATTCATGCACAAGGACACCCAGGTCCCTCTGCACAACAACATGCTGCATTTTTTTACCATTTAAATAATAGTCCATTTTACTCTTATTCCCACCAAAATGGATGACTTCACTTTACCAACATTGGGCTCCATCTGCCAGACTCTTGCCCATTCGCTTAAACTATCAATATCCCCCTGTAGACTTTCAGTGTCCTCTGCACACTTTGCTCTACCACTCATCTTAGTATCATCTGAGAACTTTAATACACTATACATGGTCCCCAACTCCAAATTGTCTATGTAAATCGTAAACAATTACTAATCCTTCAGGCAAACCACCAGTCACTGATCACCATTCAGAAACCTACTCACTTAGCTCCACTCTTTGCTTTTCAATCCTTTATCCTTTGCTAATACATTACCTGTAACATCATGCACCTTTATCTTATGGATCACAACATCCTGCACTCTCTTGTTTCCTTCTCTATGAATGGTATGTTTTATTTGTTTAGTATGCAAGAAACACTTTTCACTGTATACTAATGCATTTGGTGTGGCACCTTATTGAATGCCTTCTGGAAATCCAGGTATACCACATCCACTGGTTCTCTACTGTCCATCGTGCTCATAATGTTCTCAAAGAATTCCAGTTACTTAAATATGACCTGCCTTTCATGAACCCATAGTGTGTCTTCCCAATGGGACAATTTCTGTCCAAATGTCTGGCTATTTCTTTCTTGATGACAGATTCAAGCATTTTCCTCACTACAGAAGTTAAGTTAACCAGCCTATAGTTACCACCTTTTGTCTATCTCCTTTTTTAAACAGTTTGACTCCCAGCTTGGGTCACTGCCTGTGTGGAGTCTGCACATTCTCCCCATGTCTATGTGAGTTTCCTCTAGATGCTCCAGTTTCCACCCACAGTCCGAAAGACGTGCTGGTTAGCTGCATTGACCATGCTAAATTCTCTCTCAGTATACCCGAACAGATGCCTAAGTGTGGCGACTAGGGGATTTTCACAGTAACTTATTTGCAGTGTTAATGTAAGCCTACTAAGACACTAAAAAACAAAATTTAACTTTTTCTCCCACCGTCCAAAGATATTAGATGGATTGACCATGCTAAATTGACCCTTAGTGTAGGATGGGGAATTAGTGGGGTAAATGTGTGGGCTAATAGGAATTGGGTCTGAGTAAGATACTCAGTACAGAAACCAGCCTCCCATCCATTGACTCTGTCTACACTTCCCTCTACTTTGGAAAAACAGCCAGAATAATCAAAGACCCCACACGCACTGGACATTCTCTCTTCCACCTTCTACCATCAGGAAAAAAGTACAAAAGTCTGAGATCACACACTAACCAACTCAAGAACAGTTTCATCCTGGCTGTCATCAGACTTTTGAATAGATGTACCTCGCATTAAGTTGATCTTTGTCTACACCCCAGCTATGACTGTAACACAACATTCTGCACTCTCTTGTTTCCTTCTCTGTGAATGATATGTTTTATTTGTACAGTGTGCAAGAAACACTTTTCACTGTATACTAATATGTGCGACAATAAATCAAATGAAATCAAATCTGTAAGAGAGTAACTGCAGTCTCGATGGGCTGAATGCCTCCCCGTTTACTATGGGGATTTCCTGACTCTGTGAACCTTCGGGTGCTCCAGTTTCCTCCCACAGATCAAAGATGTGCAGGTTAGGTACATTGGCCATGCTAAATTGTCCCTTAGTGTCACTGAATAGGCACGGGAATGTGGCAACTAAGGGAATTTTACAGTAACTTCATTGCAATGTTAATGTAAGCCTACTTACGACTAATAAATACACTTGAACCTAATTTAAACTTTACTGTAGTTGTGAATGGTTGCTACATAAATGCAAGTTCTTTGTTGAACTTTTCCTGGCGTGTTTCTGGCGTTCACGGCACGGTTGCTATCGTCTCGGGCCCACTTTTAAAAAGTGCGTTGAAGGTTAGAAAAATAAAATGTTGGCATGAAAAAGCAACTGCGTTAGTGCTGTGAGGAGGAGACTGGCTCCTGGGAGCTGGGGGGGGACAGAGTGAGTTGCAGTGGGCGATACACTGAGTGCTGTTTTCTTTGTCTGTTTTTGCGGTTGGGTGACTTATAGCTTTCAGAGAATATTCACCAAGATTGGAGTGGGTGAGAGAGGAAAAAAGTATTGGCTCACATCAATAAAAAAAAACTGGGATCTGCCTGAAGATACTTGGAAAATGGGGCGGGGAAAGAGGGGATGGAATGGTAAATAAGTCTGTTTGCTGGCCCTGGGCTGAATGGGCTGCTGAGAGAGAGAGAGAGAGGGAGGGAGGGAGGGGGTGTTGAAGTGCCAGCCCCTTTGCTGCGTGCATTGGTTGAAACTGTACTCATTTCCCCTACCCAAGCGCTGGAGATTTAGTCAGACACTGTAGCTCAGTCTCTCTCTCTCTCTCTCCACACACACACAAGAACGAACAAACTTCAGTCACTGCAAAGGCAAAGTGGATTGCTTCAAATCTCCTGTCTCTCCAGAACTTTTCCCAACTCGAGTCAGATCATTGGAGATGGTGGGAATTTCTGGCGCTTATCAGGGTGAGTACAGTCCTCTTCACTTTTGTTCAGCTGCTTTCAGGGAACTTGCCTTTGTTCCATTCTAATGGGAAAGGGAGAGAAGGGTAGGGGCAGGATTATAAACTTTCCCCTATTCCCTTACCCCCAAATGTTCCCCAGTTGGAGCTGTAACCCCCCCCCCCCACCTTACTTTAAAAAAAAGCCTTCAAGATAATTGATGGAAAAGACAGTCAGCTGTGGGCGTGTTGCTGTGGGACTCGGCGCAACTTTTACCAGGGGTTTTGGGACCGTGCTTGAGGCGGCTTGTAGCTAAATGTGCTGCTTGCGTTCTGCTGGCCTTGGGCGATGTGACAGACGGAGGTAGAATCGGTGCATTTATCTGAGATGTCTTTCCCAAGACTGGGCTGCAATGCTTGATTTTAAAACAAAATTATAGTGCTAACCCAAACAACAGAAAGGGCAACTGTTTGGAAATTTTGTTTCAAGTTTTCTTTAAGATTAATTTTGAGAGGAATCGAGAAGAATGATCTTGTACAGATTGTCCCCCCTGTATTTGCCTATTTAGATACACTAGCAGACAATATGCTTGTTTATTCTGTGCCATTTCATCGCTAAGCGCAACAAGTTATCTTGGAGCTTGTTTTGATCTTGTCATTGCCTTTTATTTAGTTTCGTACATTTTAACTTTCATCGAATTGTAATTACAAAACTTCATAACACTGCTCGCTATCTGTTATGCAGTCAGGATCACTATTTTTATCTGTTATATATACAAGACAGGAACAATCCTGTATCTGTTATATACACAGGACCAGTCCTGTATCTGTTATGTACACAGTCAGGAACAACTCTGTATCTGTTATATACGCAGGAACAGTCCTGTATTTGTTATGTACACAGGAACGGTCCTGTATCTGTTATATACGCAGTCACAAACTATCCTGTACCTATTATATACACAGTCAGGAACAGTCCTGTACATGTTATCTACACAGTCAGGAACACGCCTGTATTTGTTATATACACAAGAGCAGTTTTATATCTATTATAAACACAGGAAGCTCGTGTATCTGTTATATACCACGAACGATCCTATATCAACAAGCATTGATGTGGCCGCCCCATCCTGCCCTCCCCATCCACTATGATTCCTATGACGGCAGAACTGGAAAACTCCTCCCTCTGTGTGGGAAAGGGTTTCTTGATTTCACCCCTCAATGCTCTAGTCCTGACCCTCCCACCAAACAAAAGTTTCATCATATCTGCCCGCTAATATCCCTTTTCATATTTAAAGGGGATAGATCGAGCCAGCCCTCAATCTGCAACATTCAGGGGAATACAAGGCACATTTGTGCAAATCTGAAGGCCTATATATCCTCCCAGGTGCCTGGAACTGAAGGCAGTGCCTCAGTTTGGGTACGAACAGAGTGCTACACATCTGAAGCAGAACTTCCTCCCCCTTGAGATAAAGACCAACATTCCATTAGCCTTCCTGATTGCTTTTTGTGACTGGCTACTAGCTCCGCATGATTTGAGTGCTCGGATGCTCATTGCTCCTCACCATTTAGAAGTTCCCCTTGATTTATCCCTGACTGGTGGGGTGGATCCACAGTGTCACATCCTCTGCTGAACAGTATTGCTTGCAGTCTTGCTGTAGCCAGCTCTGCAATGTTAACTGGCTGCCTGTCTCAACTAGTGACAGTGAAGAGGGAGAACTCCCCTTCCCCCAGGCAATTGAATACTACGAATATGGGGCCCATGTTGACCATATTTGTGCATGAGTGTATCCTTGTATACGCCACACCCCCCACCCACTCCCCAGGCAGATATTCCTGTTCTCCATGTTTAACAGCATTCTACTGTACTCCAATATCCTGGGCTGCTGGGTGGCGCAGTGGAAACTGCGTTGCAGACTGACCCGACGCACAGTGAGTGGCAGCAAGAGTGTAGCGTTTACACAGGCTTTCAGACTGGTGATTGTAATGTGGATCTGTGCTCGACAAGAAGCTCCTTTCCCGTAATGTGTTTTAACGATGCGAAGGTTTACACTGCAAATACTTCATCCGCCTCTGCAATCCTCTTGAACTCACCAAAAGACGGAAAGTTTGAATGGAAAGGCTTGAATAAACTTGGGTTTAAATAGTGATCATTCACGGCACCAGAGCTTCCCAAAAAGCTTTATACCCAACGAGGAATGTTTGAAGTGCGGTGCCTGTGGTAAGCACAGCAGCCAATTCGAACACAGCGAGCTCTCACAGACAGCAGCGGGGATGGCCCAACGGGGTATTATCGCCAGAAGTAAGAAAATTACAGCACAGGGACAGGCCCTTCGGCCCTCCAAGCCTGCACCGACTACACTGCCCATCTGAACTAAAACCCCCTATCCTTCAGGGACCGTATCCCTCTATTCCCATCCTATTCATGTATTTGTCCAGATGCCCCTTAAAAGTCACTATTTGCTTTCATTATCTCCCCCCCAGTTCCAGGCACCCACCACTCTCTGTATAAAAAAACTTGCCTCGTACATCTCCTTTAAACCTTGCCCCTCGCATCATAAACCTGTGCCCCCTCCCCCCACACAGTAATTGACTCTTCCACCCTGGAAAAAAGCTTCTATTCATCCAGATTCTGGGACTTGTTTTGCCGGGTGCAGTGCCACTGTGTCATTGTGTCACCGATCACATTCTCAACTCCTGCAAGCGTTTCACATTCAGCTTCAAACTGAGAATTAAAATGATCTTTGCAGACCTTCACCCTGTGTGCTGAGCAAACATCTGCTGCTTACAGAACCCGTGCTCAACTCAAATCCCGCTGCAGAACCCATGTAGGTGTATTCCCTCAATCCCACTCTGTTCAATGTCAGTCACCCAACCCCAGAGCAATTTCCACGGGGTAACAGCCTATCTCCCAAACCTTGAACGCTCCCCTTGTTCACATCCACACACAGGTACTCTCTAGTAGGTGCTGTTACATGGTAGTAAAACTACTGGAATTTATATAGTGCCTTTAACATAGGAAAAGAAGCCGCAAGACACTTCGCAGGAGCTTACTCATAGGAAACCCACACTACAGAAAGAGGACATTCGGTCCATCTACCCTGCACCAACAACAATCCCACCCAGGCCCTATTTCTGTAACCCCACATATCTACACTGCAAATTCCCCAGACACTAAGGGGCAATTTATCAAGGCCCATCAATCAAACCTGCACACCTTTGGGTTGTGGGAGGAAACCGCAGCACCTGGAGGAAACCCACACAGACGCGGGGAGGACATGCAGACTCCACACAGACAGTGACCTGAGGCAGGAATTGAACCCAGGCGCTGTGAGGCAGCAGTGCGAACCACAATCAGGAAAGCAAATCTGACACTCATCCAGGCAGGTATTAGGATAGGTGACTAAGCACTTGGTCAAAGAGGTAGATTTTCAGAAGCGTCTCAAAATCAAGGCAGAGGCAGAAGGATTTAAGGAGGGAATTCCTGAGCGTGGGGCCCAGGCAGCTGAAGGCTATTTCCCAACCGTCTTCCCAAGAGCTTGGACAAGTCTGCACAGGCCAGTGGAATCGGAGACATGTCTCTGGCCTCTATGGAATGAATCAGAATGATCTAACATTGATCTTGCCAATGTTTAAAAAAAATACAGTAGCAATCAGGTTCTTTCACAACATTAGTCCCACACTAGTCTGCATTCTGCTGTCAGTTATGGGGATCGTAGTGGGCGGTGATGGGGGAGGATAATGGGACAGACCATGTAAAGGTCCATTGACCTCAGGTAGGATTTTCCAGTTTCAGAGCAAGCATGACTGGAAAATCCCTCCCTAAAGCTCAGTAACCTGGTACTATCCTGAAGGAGGGCAGGGGAGTTATCCCGAGTATCTCGGTCAATGTTTATCCCGCAATCAATACCATTAAGAAAACATATTTTAAAAAATTCATTCGTGGGACATGGGCATCGCTGGCTGGCCAGCATTTATTGCCCATCCTAGTTGTCCTTGGAAGATAGTTGAGAGTCAACCACACTGCTGTTGGCTCCGGAGTCACATGTAGGCCAGACCATATAAGGACAGCAGATTTCCTTCCCTAAAGGACATTAGTGAACCAGATGGGCTTTTCCGACAATCGACAATGGTTTCATGGTCATCAGTAGGTTCTTAATTTCAGCTATTTTTCATTGAGTTCACATCTGCCGTGGTGGGATTCGAACCCAGGTCCCCAGAATATTAGCTGTGTCGGCTGATACCTGGGTCGGCTAATACACTAAATCATCTTATACGCTGGGTCACCGTATACGCTGGTTTGCGTATAGGCTTGGTCGGCATATATACTGGGTCGTGTATACACTGGGTCAGCATATACGCTGGATTGGCATATACATTGGATTGGTGTATACGCTGGGTTGGCATATACATTGGGTTGTATATACACTGAGTCGGCCTATACACTGGGTTGGTGCATACACTGGGTCAGCGTATGCACTAGGTCGGTGCGTACACTGGGTCAGTGTATATACTGGGTCGGCGTATACACTGGGTCAGTGTATATGCTGGGTTGGTGTGTACACTGGGTTGGCGTATACACTGGGTTGGCATATACGCTGGGTTAATATATATGATGCGACCTGTGGTATTTTCATACTCTGATGATGAAGAAATAAACATTTCTTTAGAAATGTTTCAGCCAAAAAGGAGTTTGTTCAGGTCAAACTTTCCCTCCCAGCAATTTTTTTACACAATATTATTCTGCTGGTTATTCTACCAGTTCAGAGACAGAAACAGTCACTTACACCACACTTCCATTTCTTCACAAAGAGTTGTCTATGATAAGAAGCCTGTTGCAGTGACCCAGAGTCTAGCTGCAGCTCTCTGTTAACACACATCCTTATCTCTCAACGGAGAACCCTTTACGTAAACAAATAAGGAATATTTGATACCTTTGACTTTCTGTGTGATATCTACATAGCTGGAAAAGAACTAGTGGATTAGTTTGACACATAGCCTTACACAGCAGCGAGCTTTGATTGCTGATTTGTGTGATAAGAGTTGTGGCAAGGCCAGCAATCATTCCACGTCCTCATTCGCGTTGAGAAGGTGGTAGGTGAGCCGCCTTCTTGAACTGCTGCAGTCCTTCTGAGGCAGGCACACCCACTGTGCTGTTAGAGAGACAGTTCGAGGATGCTGTGCCAGTCATGATGAGGGAATAGCTCGTAAAGGGCAGCACAGTGGCACAGTGGTTAGCACTGACGCCAGTGACCTGGGTTCAATTCCCGGCTGGGGTCTCTGTCTGTGCAAAGTTTGCACGTTCTACCTATGTCTGCATGGGTTTCCTCTGGGTGCTCCGGTTCCCTCCCACAGTCCGAAAGACGTGCTGGTGAGGCGCATCGGCCATGCTAAATTCTCCCTCAGTATACCCGAACAGGCGTTGGAGTGTGGCGACCAGGGGATTCTCACAGTAACTTCACTGCCGTGTTAGTGCAAGTCAACTTCTGACCAATGAATAAACTTTAAGTCAGGACAGTTTGGGATTTGGGAGAAAACATGCAGGTGGAGTTCCCACGCACCTCCTGCCCTTGTATTTCTTGGTGGTAGAGGTTGCAGTCAAGGGAGACTGGACAGGTTGCTGTATTTTATTGCATTAGTATATGCCATTGGAGAGGGTAAGAATACCGCACTGTCATTCAGTCTGTGCCGAGGCTGAGCAGGGGATAAACTAGTGTGGGTTCTCATTCCTTATCACCATCCAGTGTTTCTGGCAGATGTGGATGGTGAATGAGGGCGGTAGAGTAAGTGGGCAAGAGATAGTGGTAAAATGCGCAACAGTCTAACAGAATTTCTATACCATTATGTCCACGGATGTAAGTACTAATTCTACACTGGGATGAATCTCCTTTCCGCTGACGGCACATCCCCACCATACGATTCCTGGCAACATGGGGTGGAATCAATGGGAATTTGCATTAACAGTGGTGGGAGGTGGAGAGGCATGGGAATTCTGCCCCATGTCCACTTAGAAACTGTAAAATATGAAAGTTACATTTTGCTTTTTGATCTGATTTGGTTCGATTTATTACTGTCACATATATTAACATACAGTGAAAAGTATTGTTTCTTGCGTGCTATACAGACAAAACATACCGTTCATAGAGAAGGAAAGGAAGGAGTGCAGAATGTAGTGTTACAGTCATAGCTAGTGTGTAGAGAAAAATCAATTTAGTGCGAGATAGGTTTATTCAAAAGTCTGACAGCAGCAGGGAAGAAGCTGTTTTTGAGTCAGTTGGTACGTGACCTCAGAGTTTTGTACTTTTTACCTGGTGGAAAAAAGTGGAAGAGAAAATGTCTGGGGTGGGTGGGGTCCTTGATTATGCTGGCTGCTTTTGCCAAGGCAGCGGGAAGTGTAGACAGAGTCAATGGATGGGAGACTGGTCGCGTGATATACTGGGCTGCAATCAAAGAGATTCCTATCATTGCCAGTGTGAAGTGCTAGTAATCTCCTACGCTACGCTGAGAGACTTGCATTTATTCAACAGCTTTTATGACCACCAGGTGTCCCAAAACGCTTTGCAATTAATAAAATACATGTGTATAGCCGCAGTGGTAACATAGAAACATAGCAACCAATTTGCACACAGTAATTCCCAGGAACAACATTGTGATTATTGTCAAGTAACATCATTGTGAAATGAACAGAACATGCTGAAAACAATCACTAGGTCCATAAGGCCATAAGATATCGGAGCAGAAATAGGCTATTCGGCCCATCGAGTCTGCTCCACCATTCAGTGAAATCGTGACTGATTTGATGTGATAATCCTCAACTCCAATTTCCCATCTTATCCCCATAGCCCTTGACTTTCTTACTAAGTTCACCAAGTTTGTATCAAAACAAATTGAGGGTGGCACGGTGGCACAGTGGTTAGCAATGCTGCCTTACAGTGCCAGGGACCAGAGTTTGATTCCGACCTTGGGTCACTGTCTGTGTGGAGTCTGCACGTTCTCCCCGTATCTGTGTAAGTTTCCTCCGGGTGCTCCAGTTTCTTCCCACACTCCAAAGATGTGCAGGTTAGGTGGATTGGCCATGATAAATTGCCCCTTGGTGTCAGGGGAATTAGAAGGCTAAATATGTGGGGTTACAGCGATGAGACCTGGGTGGGATTGTTGTCGGTGCAGGTTTGATGGACTGATTAGCCTATATTGTAGGTTCTATGATTCTGTGGCTAAAAGTCAGACAAGTGTAGACAGGGTCACCCTTATATGTAACTCCACAGCAATGTAGTTGACTCTCAAATGCACTCCAAGGGCGCCCAGGAATGGACAGTAAATGTTGGCCAACCAGCAATGCCCATATGCACGAATTAATGGAAAAGAACATGTTGACCAGGACAGTGTTCTTTGTTGGTTACGGTGCTGTGGGATATGTCCAACCCTTTGGGTAGACATGGTGTTGGTTTAACAGGTCACCTGTCTTGTTTGAGGTTGTCACTTTCCACTTAACCTGGGGGATCTGAGCATTGGCATTGGCCAGGAGAGATCAGATGTGTGTGTACGAAGCTGATATAACATCAGAGCCCTCCGCTGTTGACCACAGACTAAAGATGTTGTTGGGGGTGATGAGGATCTGGATTGAGATCGGCCAACGTTCCTGCACTTTGTATTATGTAGAGACCTTTGCTGGGAGGTGAAAGGGTGAGGGTTGGGGTGTGCTTGGTTTTGTTGCCCTCGCCCCCAATCAGATTATTCTGCTGGAAATAGCTCCAGTCACACATTTTACAATGATGTTACTTGACAATTATCACAATGTTGTTCCTGGGAATTACTGTGTTCAAATTGGTTGCTATGTTTCTATGTTACTTCTGTAATGCTGAGGAGAGCTTTCTCATGATAGAATCCTGCAGTGCAGAAGGAGGCCATTTGGCCCATCGAGTCTGCACTGATTACAATCACACCCAGGCTCTGTCCCCATAACCCAACTTATTTATCCTAGCTAATCCCCCTAATACGAAGGGACAATTTAGCATGGCCAATCAACCTAACCCGCACATCTTTGGACTGTGAGAGGAAACTGGAGCACCCAGAGGAAAACCACGCAGACATGGGGAGAACATGCAGACTCCGCACTAGACCTATGAACTAGCTATTAGCACAAGCCTTACAGCACAATGAAAGAAAAGTGTGGTGACTGTTTACACAAAGAGCTCGAAAGCAGACCGAGCATATTGCACAACTGTAGCTTCAGGGAATAAGGGCAGGGGGAAGAATTAAAGGAGTTTCCCCAGTGCTGGTGGGAACCATTGGGAGCTCAGCGAATGTGGCAGGGGGAATCCTTGGGGTGTGTCACCCTTCCACGTCGCGAGACTGAGGGAGGGTCAGAGGTGCTGCCCTTTGATGAGGTGTTGAACTGAGGGCCCTGTCCGGGTAAGAGGTCCCACAACACGATGCAAAGGAGAGCAGGAGGGATAGGGAGGTGGCAGGATAGGGAGGTGGCGGGAGGGGGAGGGGGGGTGGGAGGTGGGGTCAAGTGGAAGGAGGCAGTGGGGGGATGGCTGGGGAGGGTAGTGGGTGGGGGGAGGTGTTTCAGCCAACCAGTATCACCGAAACAGGAAGATCTGGTTGCTATGTTGGTGAGATCTTCCTGTGTATGCCGCTGTGTTTCTTACACCACAACTGATGCTGAGAAAGGTGCCACATAAATGCTGGTCTTTGGCTTGCCTCCCTTGTTTAAAAGAGGCTTTCTGGCAGTCCTAGGCCAGCTGATGACTGAGCACTCTCTCTCTCTCTCTCTCTCACTTTGGAAATCGTGTGAGCTGTCAGCTGGCTTTTGTTGTGCTGTTGTACTGTCTTCCCTGCACCAGAAGGTTGGGAGGTCTGGAACAGCTTAGGGAATTGAGTCGGAGCACATCCCACCTGTTCCCCGCATTAGAGATTAAATCGAGTTCCCATCTGCTTTGGCTGAGCGAGGAGTCTGCATCACCCATTGCAGCACAGCAGAAGCGAAAATCCAGGTGCCTCGGTGCAGCGCTCCCGTGGCTAAACCCAGGGTTAATTAACTCAGGGGGAAAAAAAAACACTGTACACAGATTAAAGAGTCTGCCACTTGCCTCTTGTTGATATTGCAGCCAGGGTTGCGAAGAGGAAAAATGTGACACTGTGAGGGGTTTAGGGGGAGCGGAGGGGGTAATCACAGGCCCTGTTATGGTGTTAAGAAGGAGGCCATTTGGCCCATCCTGTCTGCACCAGCTCTCTGAGTGATCAGTGCACCACAGGGGAACCTTCTGCCTCACATTCTTTCTTCGAAGTCGGGGGGGTGGGCGGGTGCAGGTAAATGCGCTGAGGTTTTGTGTTGTTGCAATTCATGGCATTGATTTGATGCTCTTTCTCTGCGTGGCGATGATTTTCCAATCCCGACTGCAGAATGGAGGGAATTAACGCTGACCTCGATTGGGTAAACAGCCTCTGTCCTACAGTTACACATACATCTGGCAATAACAAATACTGTGCCAGGGTAGGGTGTATTCTTAATACTCAGCTGCTCCGTCTGTATTGTGTCTCTGTTGACCCTCCTGTGAAGTACCATGGGACATTTATTACTGGCTTTAAAAGTGCAATGTAAATGCAATTTGTTGGAATTCAAATTCGACCAAGTCTGTGTGGAGTTAGCATGTTCTCCCCGTGTCTGCGTGGGTTTCCTCCGGGTTTTCCAATTTCCTCCCACAGTTTAAAGATACGCGGGTTAGGTTGTTTGGCAATGCTAAGAGATTGCCCCTTAATGTCCAGGGATGCGTAGGTTAGAGGGATTAGTGGATATAATATGTAGGGATATGGGGTAGGGCCTGGGTGAGATTATGGTCGGTGCAGACTCGATGGGCTGAAGGGCCTCTTTCTGCACCGTAATGTTTTATAATTCTATGACTCTAGGTGAATTCCATTCAGTCTACACGCAGCACTGTGGCACAGTGGTTAGCAGTGCCAGGGACCCGTGTTTGATTCCTGCCTTGGCTCACCATCTGTGCAGAGTCTGCACATTCTCCTCGTGTCTGCATGGGTTTTCTTGGGGTGCTCCAATTTCCTCCCACAGTCCAAAGATGTGCGGGTTAGATGAATTGGCCTTGCTAAATTCTCCCTCAGTGTACCTGAACGGGCACTGGAATGTGGTGATTAGGAGATTTTCACAGTAACTTCATTGCAGTGTTAATGTAAACGTACTTGTGACACTAATAAATAAACCTTAAGCTTTCATTTATTGGTTGTCCAATACTGGGTTTAAGTTCAACTCATTTAATTGCCCTAATCTTCAGATCTTGGGACATTAAGCGGCAGTTTAGCATGGCCAATCCACTTAAAATCCATACAGTTCAGGAAGAAGCCATTCAGTCCATCGAGCCTGTATCAACAACAATCCACCCAGTCTCTACCTCGTAACCACATGGATTTACCCTGCTAATCCCCCTGAAACAAAGGGACATTTTAGCATGGCCAATCCACCCTAACCCCCACATCTTTGGGGTGTGGGAGGAAACGGGAGTATCCAGAAGAAAGCCACACAGACATGGGGAGAACATGCAAACTCCATACAGTCACCCGAGGCCGGAATTGAATTTGGGTCCCTGGCACTGTGAGGCAGCAGTGCTAATTACTGTGCCACTGGGTTACCCCGAGAGGGCCTATCAATAGATGTGCTGTCATGGGTATTGTGGCTTTGCTACAAGTCCTATAGGATAGCCCCCCCACTTAGGGATGTTTGGGAGATGCAGTTTGCCACTATCAACCACATCCTGAAAGAGGATACAAATTTAGTAGAAAAACAGATGTTCCTGCCTTGGGATCACATGGTCGTGGGTTCAAGTGCCCACTCCAGAGACTTGAACGTATAATCTTGGCTGACATTCTGATACAGTGCTGAGGGGCTATTATGTCTTTGAGAGTTCTGTCTCTCAAATAAGATATTAAACTTGAGGCCCCTTTTCTCAGATGCAGATGAAAGATCCCACGCTGCAGTTTTGGAGAAGAATGGTATGTCATTAACCCCCTGGTATCCTGGTCAATATTCATCCCTTACCATCATTGAAGAAGCAGATTAACCTCATTACCTCTTTGTGGGAACTTGCTGTGCAAAGATTGGCTACTGTGGTTTTGAAGTAAATATACAATTGGCCACCAAGCCATCCCTGGAGCCATGAACGGTGCTACATAAATGCAAGTTGATTCTTTAAAATGTCAGTACATTAGTAACAAAGCCTTGAAGATGATGCAGAAGGTATTTGCTGCACTGGATTGTTTTTTTGGAAGTGTTCAGTCATGCACAAAGAGACTCAAGAAGTTAGGATTGCTCTTCTTCAAGTGGAAGAGGTGAAGAAGAGGTTTTATAAAGGCGTTCAAAATCAGCACTGATTTGGGTAGAATAAATAAGAATTTGTGGCAGTGACGGGGGACGCAGGTTTAAGATCTTTGACAAAGGCACTACAAATGACACGAGGAAATATTGTTTTGCAGAGCAAGTTTTTGATTCGATTTGATTTATTGTCACAGGCATTAACACACAGTGAAAAGTATTGTTTCTTGCGTGCTATACAGACAAAGTATAACGTTGATAGAGAAAAAGGAGAGGGTGCAGAATGCAGTGTTACAGTCATAGCTAGAGTATAGGGAAAGATCACTTAATGCGAGGTAGGTCCATTCAAAAGTCTGATGGCAGCAGGGAAGAAACTGTTCTCAAGTCAGCTGGGACGTGACCTCAGATTTTTATATCTTTTTCTAGATGGAAGAAGGTGGAAGAGAGAATATCCGAGGCGTGTGGGGTCCTTGATTAGGCCCACTGCTTTGCCAGGGCAGCGGGAAGTATAGACAGAGTCAATGGATGGGAAATTGGTTTGCGTGATGGACTGGGCTACATTCACATTTATAATGATGACCATTCACTGGAAACCCTTATAAAATACACTGAGACTAAAACAATGGTGGTGATTAGGAGCTGCCTGCTTGTCATGAGCAATTCTATAAATAAATGTAAAGATTTGCTCCACTTGTATCCTTCATCACAAATAGAACATCACTGATATCTTCACAACATGCACGAAAATGGTCAACATGAGGGTCCTAAATGGAAAAAGTAAATGAAGGTCTTGTTTTTGTATAGCATGTTTCACAGCAGGGAAGAGTCTGTTCTCGAGTCGGTCGGTATGTGTCCTCAGACTTTTGTATCTTTTTCCGAAAGAAGAAGGTGGAAGAGGTGGTGCGTGGGGGTCCTTAATTATACTGATTGTGATTGTCATCTGAAATATCCCACCTGAAAGGCAGCTAATTCGATAGTAACGTCCAAAAGGGGAAAACTCAAAAAGTAGTTTACAGGGCCATGGGGGAAAAGGCAGGGGGAGAGAGATGAGTAGGATAGTACCAGTACAGGCAGGATGGGCCGAATGGCTTCCTCCTGGGCTCGAGGATTCACTGCACGTTTGTTCTGATGCAAAGACTGATGTCCGAACTGATTTGCTGTTTATATTCACCTCTAACACCGCCCCAATTCCCACCAACTCCCCCCCCCCCCCCCCCCCCCCCCCCAGTCCACCTCTTTCCCTGCCCCCGATCTCCCTGTTTGAAAATGTTCTCTTCCTGCAGAACTGCCACATGTGTGTCTGGCACGGCTGCTGGTGTCAGCTTTATCTGGGGCCTATTGCACAGGGCCTTTACTCTGCAAGTCCCTGGGTGGATGGAGCTTTCATTCCAGTTGCCCCTCCTGCCACTTCCTTGCCCTCCCCCTGTCGCCCCCACCCCCCTTGCCCACTTGCTGAAGAGGACGTCAATCGCCCGCCATTCCGTCACGTTCAAAACAAAAACCCATTGAAGTGGTTCGCGCCCCAGCCTGAGCGCACTTGGCGAATCCTGCCTTCCTCTCGCCCACCTCCCTCCCCACCCCCCCATTTCCTCTGGATAGCCGCGAGGGAACCTCACCATGTGTCGCGGCCACGCTGCCTACAGGTGGAGGAGGAAGCTACAGTTCTTGTTTTGCCTTTGCGCTGCTCCCTAATCTGGTTTATCTCACAGCTGCACCAGAGGTACTATCTCACGCACAGAAAGAAAACTGACTGCTGCCAAACACTTTGAAAAGACTCATGAGTATCTCTGCTACGATAGCAGTTACCTCTTCACGTAGCTGAACTGTTTGGTTGCATTCATTGAAAGGTTTCTCCTCACATCGTAAGTCATTGAACGTGTTGCTTCATCTTTCACTTATTGCTTTTTGTCTCTTACCTTATTAATCAGTCTCCCCATTCTTGGTTGCTTGGATACCATTCCACAACCCCCTGCCCCACACAACCTCCAGCCCACCGCCATCCCACCTCAGGTCCCCTGCCTACCCTGCTTGCACCAGGTTATTTGGTAGCAAACGCCACTAGCTTTCGGGGCCAGTGGCGATGGTGCCCCCGTGCCAGCTAATCGAGTTGAGTGGCATCTTCCCTTTGAGACGGGAGCTCACTGCTCCACATCCCACCCCTGAGGCCTTACCACTAAATCCAGGCTTTGCCCCGAAAGCTAGTGGTGTTTGCTACCAAATAAACCTGTTGGACTTTAACCCTGGTGTTGTGAGACTTCTTACTGGGTTTACCCCAGTCCAACGTCGGCATCTCCACATCGTGCCCTGGTTGGCAATGCAACACAATCCTGCACGTACCTCCAATCCTCAAGCAACCCCCCACACCCCATTGCCTGCGTGGACAAATGCCCTTGCAGGAGGCAAATGTCTTCAAGCGGAGCAATTCCCTGGCCTGTCACAAATCATGAAGCAAGGGGAAATGCACTAAGGTCGCATTAGCCATTTTGGGAAGCTGTCTTTGGCTAATGGTGCATCTGGATTTAGCTCACCAGTTCAAAGTGCACCCAGTTTGCTTGGGGTAGTTGGGAAGGGTGGAGGTGGGTAGGGTGCGGGGTGGGTGGGGTGCAGGCAGTGGCCCTCAGATGGTGCCAGCTAGTCAAGTTGAGTAGCGTCTTTCCTTTGAGATGGAAGCTCACTGCTTCACATCCCACCCCTAACCATTAAATCCAGGCAGACACACCAGCGCCGAGGGAGTGCCGCATTGTTGGAGACGCAGTGCTTTTGGACGAGGCCTTAAACTGAGGCCCCAGCTGCCTGCTCGATGCCTGTATAAGATCTCATGACAATCAATGTTCCAAACGCAAATTCCCTGACTGTCACAGAATCGTACAGTGCAGAAGAGGCCCTTCAGCCCATCGAGTCTGCACTGACACATGAGAGACACCTAACCTCCCACCTGGTCTCATTTCCTACCCACCTGGTGCAATGACAATAATCTCTCCCTCAACATCAACAAAATGAGGAAGATTCTTATCGATTTCAGGAAGCGTAATGGAGAACGTGTTCCAACATGAATGGGGACGAAGTAGAAAAGGCCAAGTGCTTCATGTTTTTAGGTGTCCAGATCACCAACAACCTGTCCGGGTCTTCCAATGCTGACACTATAGTTAAGAAAGCCCACCAACGCCTCTACTTTCTCAGGAGGTTAAGGAAATTTGTCATATCCGCTCCAACTCTCACCAACCTTTACAGATGTACCATGGATAGTATTCTTTCTGGTTCTATCACTGCCTGGTATGGCTCCTGCTCTGCTCAAGACCGCAATAAACTACAAAAAGGTTGTGAATGAAGCCCAGTCCGTCCCTCAAACCTCTCATCCGTTGATAAGATCCACATTTCCCGCTGCCACGGAAAAACAGCCAGTACAATCAAGGATTCCACAGGCCCCACCATACTCTCTTCCAACTTCTTCCATTGGCAAAAAGATACAAAAGTCTGAGGCCACATACCAACTCAAGAACAGCTTCTTCCCTGCTGCCATCAGACTTTTGAATGGACCTACCTTGCATTAAGTTGATCTTTCTCTACACTCTGGTTATGACACTACATTCTGCACTATCTCTTTTCCTTCTCTATGAATGATATGCTTTGTCTCCATAGCGCGCAAGAAACAATACTTTTCATTGTATACTAATATATGTCAATAATAAATTAAATCAAACAGCAGTTGGAGTGATGCTGAGCAGCTAATCCGTTTTAGCGATGGTTAAGAGATAACTGTGGCCAATACACTGAGGAGAACTCCCCAGTGTTTCTTCAAAATTGAGTCTTCAATATTCCTTCCTTGAAAGATGAGGTGGGACCTCCGCTTGATGGCTCATCTGCAACGTGGAATGCCCAAACAGTGCAGCGCATCCTGGGTATTGTCCCACAAGTATTTGGCGGCACAGAGATTAGCACTGTTGCCTCATAGTACAAGGGTCCAGGTTCAATTCCGGCCTCGGGTCACTGTCCCTGTGGAGTTTGCACGTTCTCCCCGCGTCTGCGTGGGTTTCTTCTGGTTTCCTCCCATAGTCCAAAGACGTGTGGGTGAGATTGATTTGGCATGCTGAATTGCCCCTAGTGTCAGAGGGATTAAGTGTGTGGGAATAGGGCCTGGGTGGTCAGTACAGACTCAAAAGGCCTCCTTCTGCACTATAGGGATTCGGATTCTATGAAGTATTTTGTTTGCCACATTCACCACCCTCTGTTTTAAAAAAAAGTCACATCTAAACTATAGTTGCATTTTTCTTCTTCTGAGCTCCAGCCTGAGACCTTCGCTGCTGCAATGCTCACGCTTATGTTAAATTAATAATTTTTTTCCATTGCTGACTGCGCTCCTGAATGTTATTGGAAAATCTTGCGCAGAATCAACGACAAGAAACCCCGAGTAACACGTGCAGTTCCTTCGAGTGTCAGACCTTGCTCACGCTGATGTTATCGGGTTGTTGGCTTCGAGATTTAAGCCAGGAATAAAAACCACGAACTTTGAAAATCATCAGCCGTCAAGATTGCGATCAGATCCTATCTGCTCTTTCGTGTAAGTGTAATCCAGGTGATTAATATTTCGGGTCCCACATCTGGTTCGAGAGACCTGCAATGACAAAGGCAGATGTGGAAGCTCCCTGGCTGGGGGGGGGGCTTGACTCCCAGTGTGCGAGTGCAGTTAGGGTTAAAGTGGCTGTCAACACTGCTCCTGAGCTAGGCAGGAGGGTGGGTGGGGGAGACAAGGGTAGAGGAGGTAGAGAGCAGTCAGCTGCGAGTGTCCCAGCTCCTCCAGCATCCCCCCCTCTGCAGAGATCAGACTGGATTGTGGCTTTCAAACCTTCCTGGGCTCCTCGCCAAGGGCCACACCAAGCATTCGCGCTAAACCGTTGGGGGATTCCTGGTCAGTCATCTGTACTGTGTCTCTCTGAATAAAAGGGCCCTGTTGCAGGCAGTGATGAGGGTTGTGAGAGTGGGAGTTGAAGCTGGGCTGAGGCTGTTCCAGACTTCACTTGGCCTGCATTTGACTGGTACTGCAGCTGACAGTAAGCATATGGTTTAACTCACTCACGAAAAATGTGGGAGTTCCCCTTCCTCAGCGCAGACTGGGAGACTCAAAGCCAGAACGTCCACAATTGCCTTGTTGTTATCAAGCGAGTTGATGGGGGTTCGCCGTGGGTGGGTGGGCGTACTGGTGAGTGGGTGGGTGGGTGGAGGTGGTGCTGGGTGGGGGGAGGTATGAGTTTTGCACGCAGGGTCTTTCAAAGCAACAAAGGCGGACATTAACTGTTTGACATCACGGCACCATCAAAATGAACAGCACAGACAGGAACTTTGAATCTTGGGTTGTGATAGTGAAATCCCGCTGGATGCTGGAATATGAGGGAATGTGTTCATCGGGAGAAACTGTTTCTGCTGATTCACAGGATCTCTACAATGCAGAAGGAGGCTATTCGGCCCATCGAGTCTGCATTGACTCTCCCCAGCAGAACGTCCTATCCACGTACATTTCCCACCCTATCCGCATAACGCTGTGCATTTACTACTCTAATCCCCCTAATCTAACCACCTTGGGCAATTTAGCATGGCCAACCCACCTAACCTACATATCTTTGGACTGTGGGAGGAAACCAAAGCACCAGAGGAAACCCGTACAGACACGGGAAGAATGTGCAAACTCCACGCAGACAGTGGCCCAAAACTGGAATTGAACCCAGGTCCTTAGCACTGCGAGGCAGTAGTGTTAAGCATTCCAGGTCCTTGGTTCGATTCCCGGCTTGTGTCACTGACTGTGTGGAGCTTGCACATTCTCCTCGTGTCTGCGTGGGTTTCCTCCGGGTGCTCCGGTTTCCTCCCACAGTCCAAAGATGTGCAGGTTAGGTTGATTGGCCACGCTAAGAAATTGCCTTTTAGTGTCCAGGGACGTGTAGGTTAGAGGGATTAGTGGGTATAATATGTAGGATAGGAGTAGGGCCTGGGTGTGATTGTGTTCGGTGCAGACTCGATGGGCCGAAGGGCCTCTTTCTGCACTGCAGGGTTCTACGATCTATGATCTGGAATGTTCTACCTGAAAGGAAAAAGTGGAAGATTCAATTCCTAAGGAGAATTGGACAGATTGTTAAACAGCAAAGCTGTGCTGGGCTCTGGGCAAAGGGCAGGGCTGGGGAGGAGGGGGTGGTAAGATGATATTGACAACCCTCTTCGAGAGCTAGCACACGTATATTGGGCTGACCAGCCTCGTTCAGTGCTGTGTGATTCTAACATGTTGGCTTTGCCCTGCAATTCAGCCGTGGAGATTGGTCCATTGTCTTTAGTGATCTGAGCCAATTGTGTTGAGTAGGGCTCAATGCACAGTCAAGGGCTGGCTAATTACCAAAACCAACTGTAAGCTACTCTCTAAAGTAGTACAGCTTTGGGAACTTCCCCATCGTGGACACAAAGGCCGTTGACTGATTGAATCTTTGTATCTGTGCTTACTCTCCACAACAGCAATTCACCCAGTGCTGTTCCCCAGCCTATTCCCTGGAGCTCTGCACGTGGGCAATCCAATTCCCTTTTAAAATCTGTGATTGAATCTGCCTCGCCCATTCACTCTCAAACAGTGCCGTCCACATCCAAATGACTTTGTGATTTTGATTTGATTTATTATTGTCACATGTATTGAGATACACAGTAAAAAGTGTTGACCCTTGCATGCTATACAGACAAAGCATACCATTCATTAGAGAAGGAAAGGCGAGAGTGCAGAATCTATTGTTACACTCATAGCTAGGATGTAGAGAAAGATCAATTAAATGCAAGGTAGGTCCATTCAAAAGTCTGACCACGCAGCAAAGAAGAAGCTGTTCTTGAGTCGGTTGGTACGTGACCTCAGACTTGTCTGTCTTTTTCCCGACAGAAGAAGGTGGAAGAGAGAATGTCTAGAGAACGAGGGGTCTTTGATTATGCTGGCTGCTTTAGATAGAATCAATGGATGAAAGGCTGGCTCCAAAGAGGTTTTCCCCTCGAGCTGCTTTTCCCTTTTCTCTTTTATTTCATAAAATCATAGAATCCCTACTGTCCAGAACAAGGCCATTTGGCCTATTGAGTCTATACTGACGACAATCCCACCAAGGTCCTATTTCTGTAACCCCATGCATTTATGCTAGCTAATCCACCTAACAATAGGGGCAATTTAGCATAGCCAATCCCCCTAACCCACACATCTTTGGACTGTGGGAGGAAACCAGAGCACCAGGAAGCATGGGGAGAATGTGCAAACTCCACACAGACAGTGGCCCGAGGTCAGAATTGAACCCGGGTTCCTAGCGCTGTGAGGCAGCAGTGCTAACCGCTGTGCCACTGTGCCTCGCAATCTTCAATCTCTTCTTTCTTCTTCGATCTCTGTTGTGTCCACCCCCCCAGCCAGTGACTCCTGGCTAAAGTGTGGCAGAGAGAGAGAAGCGAAAGATTTGGATGCCCTGAGATGTTTGGCAGTACTCTTTTGTAAGTGTTGCTATGTAGTAAATGCAGCGGCCAGATTTGTGCACAGCAAGATGCCAAAAACAGCAGTGGGACAATGACTGGATAACTGGCTTTCTGTGGTGGTTGTCAAGGGGTTTATTACAGCCCAGGGCACAGGGAAGAACACATCTGCTCCTGTTCAAAATAGTGTCATGGGATCTCTTATGAGAGGACACTCGGGGGCCTCAGTTTAACATTTCATCTCTCCCAGCGCTGCACTGGAGTGACAGCCTAGGTTCAGTGGTCAGGTCTCTGAAGTGGGAGTTGAACCCACAAGCTTCTGCCTCAGGAGCACCCCAGAGACATGATTGACAGCAGACATCCCACAGCCAGATAAAATGGACCTGGGGGAACAGTGCCTCTGGAACTCTTTCTGCCGGGAGACAGAGAGAGAGAGAGGCAGAAGTGGAGAGAGAAGTTTTATTCTAAAAGCCTGAGTTTCAATTCAAGCCCAGAAGCAATAGGATAATGGGCCGGATCGGTGTCACAGTGGTTTGCACTGGTGCCTCGCAGCGCTGGGGACACAGGTTTGGATCCAGACTTGGGTTGCTGTCTGTGTGAAGTCTGCACATTCTCCCTGTGTCTGCGTGGGTTTCCTCCAGGTGGTCTGGTTTCCTCCCATAGTCCAAAAGACGTGCTGGTTAGGTGCATTGGTCATGTGGTGGGGCGTGGTGGCTAGGTGATTTTTCACAGTAACTTCATTGCAGTGTGAATGTAAGCCTACTTGTGACACTAATAAATAAATTGTAGAATCTCTTCAGTGCAGAAGGAGGCCATTCAGCCCATCGCGTCTGCACCAATCACAATCCCACCCAGATCCTATTCCCATAGTCCAATTGATTTATCCTGCTAATCCTCCTGACACTTGGGTCAATTTAGCATGGCCAATCAACATAACCCACACATCTTAATGTTACTCAATGCGTAACCCACTTTATTCTTCGTGCACAGTTCTTTAATCAAGTTAGCAAAACTCCTGATGTTTTCAGTGTAGTGGGAGTCGACAATCCCTGGAGGAAAGGAGGAGGGAAGGAAAGGTTGTACATTGAGATTCCTTTCCTGCTTGTTTTTGGCATGTTGAGTGTGAAAGGCAGATTGTGACTTGCCCTCCTGGCTGTGTGAAGCAGCCCCATCAAAGCTGCTCTGTTATTATTCCACCCCACAGAAAGAGGGAAGGTATAAGCGGCAGTCGGGATGAACCAGGTGTTGACGCTCGGCTGTGCAGCTGTGACATCTGCAGAAACAGGTGTGAAGCTCTCTGGCGCTGTTGGCAAAATCTGCCTTGAGCTACCAGAGAGAGAGCACCTTTGAAATAGTCAGCAGCCCTGACAGGTGTCTATGCGCCTGGAGTAGGGGTACATTTGAACAGGCCGTCCATGGAAAAGAAAGTACATTTTTTTTTTGTAATTAACTGTTCCGCAGTAATATGTGCAACCATCCCCCTCCCCTCCCCATCCCTTGCCATGTATAGATAGACAACCCTAATGGTTAATGGTGTTGCAAGCTAGTGGGTTGTTACAATTACACAGAAACAAAGAGTGGAGAAATGTGTGTGCGTGTGTGTGTGCATGTATATGTGTATGCGTGCATCTGTGTTTGTGTATCTGGATATGCGTGTGCCTGTGTGCATGGGTGTGTATGTGTGTCTGCGTACATGAGTGTGTGTGCATTTGTGTGCATATGTATGTATACATGTCTGTCTGTGTGCATGTGTGTGTACATGTGTGTGTCTATGTGTTTGAGTGTGCATATGAATGTGTGTGTGTATGCACGTGTGCGTCTGTGTGTTTGTGTGCATTTGTGCATACATGCATGCGTGCATGTGTGTGTCTGTGTGTGCACATGTGTGTGTATGTGTCTGTGTGTGTAAGTGATTGGCTCAGTTGTGATGCTTCTCGTGGTTAAATAGCCTGCCAATACCTCATTGACTGGGCTGCAAACCAATAGAAGAGGGAGAATGGTAACAGCAAGGCTAATCATACATTCCTATAGCACCTCTCACAACCTCAGCACTTTACAGCCAATGAGGTAATGTTGGAAGGCCAGTCGGTGTTGTAGTGTCGGAAACAGGACAGCCAATTTGTGTACAGCAAGCTCTCATCAGTAAAACCTTTAAACAATCCTCAACAGGTACTTGGCATCAGGCTTAAAATGTATTGGGGGAAGTGAGTACAAGCATTTGTCAAGCAGGATATACCAACACCCCTCCCCCCATCCAGGTGCAAATTTCCTTTAGATAGTGCCTTTGATAGCCTCAGAATGTCCCAAAGTCAATGAAAACTGCTGCAATTTGGGAAAAGTGGCGGGAAGATTCCATAAACAGCAATGTAACGGTGACCAAATTATCATTCTTGCTTTGGTAGCGGCATTTTCTCTTTTGTCGGAGCTGTTGGCCGTGGAAGAGATGTCTGTCATGGTCTTGCCACTCTCTTTACATGCCATTCGAATCTGCCTCCCGCTGCTGGTGGCTTCTCCTACCAGGAGACCAGCTGTCACCATGCGTCACACTCGTCTGTTTTGTGCCATCCTCACACATCCACTGTAGCTCATCTGCGACTGCTCTGTGACATCCCTCATCCCACTGTGATCAGTCTCTGTCACCTTCCACGTTGCCCTCTGGAATGGATCTGCAGAGCTTTGCAAGTCTGACCAAACTGTTAGTAATACTGACATTTTCTTATCCAGATGTCACTCTTCACAGTCCTTTTTACTCTTGAAATGTCACACACTTCTTTATTGGTATTATGGTCTATTTATGTCAGTACATACCATATATATGAAATTATTGCCAGGCTATTAATCCAGAAACTCAGCTAACATTCTGGGAACACGGGTTCGAATCCCAGGGATGGAATTTAAATTCAATGTAAAAATATCTGGAATTAAGAATCTACTGATGACCAATGTTGATTGTTGGAAAAACCCATCTGGTTCACTAATGTCCTTTAGGGAAGAAAGTCTGCCATCCTTATCTGGTCTGGCCTACATGTGACTCCAGAGCCACAGCAATGTGGTTGACTCTCAACTGCCCTCGGAAATGGCCGAGCAAGCCACTCAGTTCAGGACAACCAAGGATGGGTAATAAATGCTGGCCCAGCCACTGATGCCTACGTCCCAAGAACGAATAAAAAAGAATATAGAACTTTTAGCACCTACATTACAAAGGTCTCGATTTTTCTTCCACAGGTTTTTGCATATTTCCGAGGCAGACAAGATAGAATGTAGTTTTAGGGCAGGATTTTCCAGCCGCACTTGTCCCAAGACAGGAAAGTCCCACTCAAGGTCAGTGAACCTTTTCATGGTCTGTCCCGCCCGCTACAATTTCCATGGTGGGCAGGATGGGAAAATTCTGGTCCTGGTGATCAAATGAGTCTTTTCTTCTCCTTAGAAATCATAGAAACTCTACAGTACAGAAAGCAGCCATTCAGCCCATCGAGTCTGCACCGACCACAATCCCACACGGGCCCTACCCCCATATCTCTATATATTTATCCACTAATCCCTCTAACCTATGCATCTCAGGACAATTTTAGCATGGCCCATTAACCTAACCCACGCATCTTTGGACTGTGGGAGGAAACCGGAGCACCTGGAGGAAACCCACACAGACACGGGGAGAAGGTGCAAACTCCACACAGACAGTGACCCAAACTGGGAATCGAACCCGGGTCCCTGGAGCTGTGAAGCAGCAATGCTAATGATTGTGCCAACATGTCACCCTTGTTACAACCTTTGACTTTTCTTGTTATTAACGCAAGCTTCATCTTCACAAAGTTACCTCTGGCTCTTTCTAACCTTTCTTCTGCCGTTGGCACTGCAGTAGCCATTTTCTGTCATCATTTGTCTGTGAATGTATTTTTTTTTCCCTTCACTGCATTCTTGCTTCCACTTAGATGATATCACAGGGTACCAATCTTCAAGGAAGGTCGTTGTAGACACCAGTTCTCCCATAGTCATAGGTGTTCAGGGATGTCTGTCAACTCTGCACCATTTGAGCACAAAATCCCAGCTGACAATCCCCCTCCCAGCAGGACTGAGGCAGTCTCCTGCAAAAAAATAGTACCTCTGACAGTGCAGTACTCCCTCAGTACTGTTTTGGAGCGTCAGCCTAGATTAAGTGCTGAAGCATCTGCAGGGGAATTTGAACCTGGGGTGGCAAGTCAGTCAAACAAGGAGAGGTTAAGTTGGCTAAGACTGCACTCATTGGAGTTTAGTAGAATGAGAGGGGATCTCATAGAAACTTAGAAAATTCTCACAGGACTCTGAATGGCAAGAAAGGATGAAAAGGTTTGCATTTTTGCAATGCCTCTGGAATGTCCCAGAGCTCTTTACAGCCAGTGAAGTAGCCTTGTTGTGGAATCACTGCTGGAGTGTAAGTTGTAACTGTGGTACGGCATTGCAGGAACCTGGATTAAATCCTAGCGTAGTCACTGTTAGTGTCCAGCGTCAAAGCTCTGTGGGCCTCTCCGTCAGGCCACACAGGAACAGGAAGGAGATGCTTCTTTTATGTACAAAAAAGGAGAAAGTATTTGGTCAACGTTACAAGCAGCCAGACATCAGGTTCAGGCTGCAATTCACCTTTGATGCTGTGCTGATATTTGTAAAGTCTACGAAATTTCACTTTTTTGATTTAGAGCTCCTCGCAATCCATCGGCCGAGAAACACCATCGTTCATGGCTGGTTACTTATTCCCCCTCGTCTCCCACTTCATAAACATATCACTCCGCTTAAAAACCTCTGCCAAGTGAAAACTAGAAAAAGAAACAGTCCCGATTTTGAAGCTTTTCATCCCATCTGCCCATTTGAAATGATTCAGAACAAACGTTGCAATGCCAAACCCTGTCTGCGCCAAGCTTGGGGCACAGTCGTGGCTCAGAGTAAGCACTCCCGCCTTTGATTTGATTTATTACTGTCATATGTATACGTATTGGGACACAGTGAAAAATATTGTTTCTTGCGCACTATACAGACAAAGCATACCATTCATAGAGAAGGAAAGGAGAGAATGAAGAACGTCGTGTTACAGTCGTAGCTAGGGTGTAGAGAAAGATCAAGATAGGTCCATTCAAAAGTCTGAGTGAGGACAGTAGGGAAGAAGCTGTTCTTGAGTCGGTCGGTATGTGAAGAAGGTGGAAGAGAGAATGTCCAGGTTGCGAGGGGTCTTTAATAATGCTGTTTGCTTTTCCAAGGCAGCGGGAAGTGTAGACAGAGTCAGTGGATGGGAGGCTGGTTTGTGTGATGGATTGGGCTTCATTCACGACCCTTTGTAGTTCCCTGTGGTCTTGGACAGAACAGGAGCCATACCAAGCTGTGACAGAACTGAGAAGAATGCTTTCTATGGTGCATCAGTAAAAGTTGGTCACTAACTATTTAAGTCAGAAATTTGAGAAATTGATGTGGATGGGCATGTGGCAGGTCAGAACATTCTATGATTCCCATTTTGGGTGCCTGAGCACAAAGACTGAGCTGACAATATAGCACTGAGGAAGTGCAGTGCAATTGGAATGAAGAAGATGGCATGAATATTGAACCTTCTGTCTTCCTGGGTAGATGTTTTAAGTTTATTTATTTGTCACAAGTAGGCTCACATTAACATTGCAATGAAGTTAACTGTGAAATTCCCTTAGTCGCCACACTCTGGCACCTGTTCAGGTACATAGGGAGAATTGACATGGCCAATCCACCAAAGCTGCCTATCTTTTGGGCTGAGGGAGGAAACCCATGCAGACCTCTAGAATCATTCAGTGTTAGAGATTTACAGCATGGAAACAGGTTCTTTGGCCCTATTTCTTTTACCCACTAAGCTAGTCCCAATTGCCAGCATTTGGCTCATATCCCTCTACACCCACATTATCCATGTAACTCTGTATACATAGGGAGAAAGTACAAACTCCAGACAGACCTGAGGCTGGAATTGAACCCGGGTCCCTGGCGCCGTGAGGCAGCAGTGCTAACCACTGCGCCACCATGCCACCCCTTTGCTCTGCAATGTTCAGTGTTCAATCATTAGTTCACCAATGTCCTTTAGGGAAGGAAATCTGCCGTCTTTACCTGGCCTGGCCTATACGTGACTCCAGAGCCACAGCAATGTGGTTGACTCTTAACTGCCTCTCTGAAGTGGCTGGGCGAGAACTCAGTTCAAGGGCATTTAGAGGTGGGCATTAAATGCTGGCATAGCCAGCAATGCCCCGTGAACGAATAAACAAAACTCCAAGCTGCCCTGTGGAGATGTCTTTTTTTACACTCACCCTCCCTGCAAAGCTGGATGTGCAAGATCCAATAGTACTTGTTAAAGAAACAACAGAATTGTCCGCTGGGTACTCCGGTTTCCTCCTCCAGTCCAAGATGTGCAGGTTAGGTTGATTGCCCTTGCTAAATTGGCCCCTAGTGTCAGGGGGATTAGCAGGGTAAATGTGTGGGGATACGGGGATAGCGCTTGGTTGTTGTTGGTGCAGCCCCAACGGGCTGAATGGCCTCCTTCTGCACTGTGGGGATTCTATACATAATGACACAATAGATAATTAGTTATAAATGGGAGGTAGGAACAACTGCGTGGCTATGTGGAAAATCAGGCAGGAAGCTAATTTGTAGGATTACAGGGGCATAGGGCCTGTGTGGGATTGTTGTTGGTGCAGGCTCGATGGGCTGAATGGCCTCCTTCTGCACTGTAGGGATTCTGTGATTGTATGAAAAGCAGGGATGTTCTCCCTCTCGACAACATTTATTATCATCACTTTTTAAAAAGTAAAACCTGATTTGGACGTGTATCTCATTGCTGCTTGTGGAATCTTGCTGTGCACAGATTGTCTGTCCTGTTTGTTGTGTTGCATAAGTAACTCCAGCTCATTAATGTACTCCACTGGCTGTAAAAGGCATTGGGATGCCTTAAACCCACAAAATCCAGTGTGTAAATGCAAGCCTTTGATTATTTCACACCGACAACATGGTGAGTGCGGGAAATGCTTAGAACGTGATTGGCGATGCGCCCGCTTTTTGTAAAGGGAGGTGGTCGAGAAGATGCTGGCAGTGTGAAAGCAAGGCTGGCAATCGGGGAGAGTGCCCAGCTCCTGGAACAGATTCCAGCTCAGTCTGGGAGACGGGAAGGGGGAGGGTCGGCACTGGTGGAACACTAATAGCTCCCAGCAGTGCTGGGAAGCCAGACTTTGCGGAGCCAACGACTAAGTTATTGGAATGTCGAGGCTCGCTCCTCGCCTTCCTCTCTTCCTGCCTGCCAGCCATTTGTTTTCCAAGTGATGGTTTCATCAGAGGAGCAGGGGGGGTTTGGCCAAGACTAAAAGGAATGGGGTGGGCCGCAGGGGAAGGAGAGGGGGGGGGATGCTGTGCAGAGGGGGGAAGAGAGGGGGTGATGGGGGGCAGAACGGGGGGGGGGGAGAAGGAGGAAATTTGTGTGTTTATAAATCTCTTTAAATTGCTGTCTCAGAAGGAGCAGATTGCAACAGAATTATAAACTGGAGGGATGGGAAAGCAATTAAAAAAACCCCACATTTCCTGGATTACAGGAGCCTGGAAAACAACACTAATGTTAGCAAAATGAAGTGAAGGTTGCAAGGGAGAAGTGTCAGCCTCTTCCCTGCCATCAGCGATGACCCAAATAGATTTGTGCCATTCCCCCCCCCCCCTTTATATTTGGAGCCAATTCCCCATTTTGGGAAATTTTTGAAGTACGGTCCTGTTACTGGACTAGTAATCCAGAGTCCTGGGCCCGTGGCTCCCAGTACGGTAGTTAGCACTGTTACCTCACAGCGTCAGGGATCCCGGGTTCAATTCCTGGTTTGGGTCACTGTCTGTGTGGAGTCTGCACGTTCTCCCTGTGCCTGTGTGGGTTTCTTCTGGGTGCTCCAGTTTCCTCCCACAGTCCAAAAGATGGGCTGGTTAGGTGCATTGGCCGTGCTAAATTCTCCCTCATGTACCCAAACAGGCACCAGAGTGTGGCAACTGGGGCATTTTCACTGTAACTTCATTGCAGTATTAATGTAAATCTACTTGGGACGTTAATAAGCAAGCTAAAAGGTTGTGAATGTAGCCCAATCCATCACGCAAACCAGCTTCACATCCATTGACTCTGTTTACACTTCCCGTTGCTTCGGCAAATCAGCCGAATCTCACACATCCCGGACATTCTCTCTTCCACCTTCTTCCGTTGGGAAAAAGATACAAAAGTCTGAGGTCACGTAGCAATCGACTGAAGAACAGCTTCTTTCCTGCTGCTGTCAGACGTTTGAACAGACCTACCTTGTACTAAGTTGATCTTTCTCTACACCCTAGCTATGACTGTAACACTACATTCTGCACTGTCCTGTTTCCTTCTTTATGAACAGTATGCTTTGTTAGTATAACGCGCAAGAAACAATACTTTTCACTGTATGTTAGTACATGTGGCAATAATAAATCAAATCAAATCAAACTTTAAAAAAACTTAGTGGGAACTTGGTTTTTAACTTCTCTCTGACCTTTTGCCTGTTTTTTTTAAACCTCTCTCACCCTCCCCCGCTTCTCCCACAAATTTTTTGCGCCCTTTTTGAGTTTTTGCGTTTTGCACAGGCAGCTCCAAGTCCCAGTCATCAACGCACATGAGCCTGACTAACATAAAACATCTGGAATTAAGAATCTACCAATGACCATGAAACCATTGTCAATTGTCAAAAAATCCATGTGGCTCACTCGTGTCCTTTAGAGAAGGAAATCTGCCATACTTACATAGTCTGGCCTACATGTAACTCCAGAGCCACAGCAATGTTGTTGACCATCGAGCAACTAGGGCCAGCGATGCCCATGCCCCATTAATTAAAATAGAAATTAGTCCTTCCAAACACATGTGGTTAGCTAATGGGGAAGCCATGTAGTTTAATCCTGGGCAGAAGAAGTTTCTGAGACCCACCAGCTCTCTTACTGCCTGTAGTTCAATACTGGGACCATACATCTTTGTCAAGCACACTGTACCACACAGCGTGCTGTGATGTGATTCACATTGCTTGTGAATACTGGGTAATTGAAAATTCATGGCATTTAGAAATTAAACATTTGCACGGGTTTTCAACAAGAGAAGCGGCTCCTGGACTGGAGGAGGTGAATTTAAAATCGAACAGAAGAAGATTTGAAATTCACTTGTGCTTCTTGCTATGCTTTGTGTCACTCCCCTGCTCCCCCAAGGCGTTCCGTTCACCACCAACTGTGTACAGCTGCATTCAGAGCAAGAATGAACAACTAAGGTTACACCTATAATGGGGCTCGTTACTCGAGAAAGAGAACTCAGGGAGGGCGGGAGTGATCTGCTAAGATCTTGCAGTATAATGGGCAGCACGATGGTACAGGGGTTAGCACTGTTGCCTCAGGACGCCAGGGACCTGGGTTCAATTCCGGTCCCGGGTGCCTGCATGGAGTTTGCATGTTCTCCCCATGTCTGCGCAGGTTTTCTCTGGGCGCTCCAGTTTCCTCCCACAGTCCGAAGATGTGCAGGCTAGGTGGATTGGCTGTGCTAAATTGCCCCTCAGTATCCCAAGATGTGTAGGTCAGTTGGCTTAGCGGGGTAAATACATGGGGCTACTGGGATAGAGCCTGAGTGGTTCGCTGTGTTAGAGAGTTGGTGCAGACTCGATGGGCCAAATGGCCTCCTTCTCCCTGTCGGGATCCTATGGTTGACAAGGTAAATGGGAGAAGATGTTTACACCTGTGGCGGACACAAGACTAAAGGCCATACAAATAAGATGGTCACCAATAAATTCAATCAGGAATTCAGGAAAAACCTCTTTACCCAGAAAGGGGTATGGATATGGAACTGGCTGCCGAGAGAAGTGGTTGAGGCGAGTAGCATAGATGCATTTTAGAGACAACTAGAGAAATAATGAGGGAGAAAGGAATAGACGGTTATACTGCGATGAGGCGAAGGAGAGGTCGGAAGGGGCTTGCGAGAGCAGAAACGTTGGCAGTTGGGCCAAATGCTCTGCCTCACTGCTGATTCTACGGAATATTTAGTTTGTAAAATGCATCGGGTTGGATGCAACTGTTGGATGAGTTTCTCACACATTAGTGCCAAGGTTTAATGTGCCCTACATAATAAATCATTTTTATATACAATTATTTCATTTCTTTTTAAAATTCCTTAGAAGGCAGACAAGCAACAGGGAACCCTGTGTACTCTTGTTAAACGCTAACAAAGTGTGAGGTCATAAGACTATAAAATATAGGAGCAGGATTAGGTCATTTGGTCCATTAACTCCATAGATATGCGGATTAGGTTAATTGATCAAATTGACCCTAGTATCAAGGGATTAGCAAGGTAAATGGGTGGAGGTGTGGGAAAAGGGTCTGGGTGGGATCGTGGTTGGTGCAAACTTGATGGGCTGAATGGCGTCCTTCTGCATCGTAGGCATTCCATTCTATGAGTCTGCTCCGCCATTCAATCATAGCTGATACAATTTGCAGCCTTATTCTCCTGCCTTCTCCCCATAACTCTTGATCCCCGTATCGATCAAAAGCCTATCTATCTCTGTCTTAAAGATACTCGATGACCTGGCCTCCACAGCCGTCTGTGGCAATGAATTCCACAGATTCACCAGCCTCTGGCTGAAGAAATTCCTCTTCATTTCAGTTTTAAAGGAGTTTTAAACCTTTCACTCTCAGGTTGTACCCTCAGGGTCTAATCTCTCCAACTAGTGGAAACATTCTCTCCATGTCCAGTCTATCCAGTCCTCTCAGAATTCTATAAGTTTCAATTAGATCCCCACCCCCCATCCTTCTAAACTCCATCAAGTATAGACCTAGAATCTCAACTGTTCCTCATATAAACCCTTCATTCCAGGGATCATTCTTGTGAATCTCCTCTGGACTCTTTCCAAGGCCAGCACATCCTTCCTTAGATATGGGGCCCAGAGTTGCTCACAGTATTCCAAATGGGGTCTGGCCAGAGCCTTTTACAGCCTCAGCAGTACATCCCTGCTCTTGTATTCTAGCCCTCCAGACGTGAATGGGAACATTGAATTGAATTGAGGGAACGGAATTTTACAGATCCCGCTGAGGACAGATAAAGAGGATTTTCCTGCCCCTCCGCAGAGTGTTTCACGATGGTGGAAGGCGGTGTGCCTCATTGACAGTGAGATCTTACAGTCGCGCTATTGTCAAGGAGGTTTCCTATTGGATGTACCCCTCGCCGATGGGAAATCTGCAGCAGGGAGGCGCTCTTGGCAAGTCCGTACGCTACCGTGGGCGTGAACGGCAGCCACGGTTTTGGCGAAAGACTTAATCGAAATGTGGGCCGGCCTAACGCTTTTGGATCAGGAGGGCCGAGAAGTTGGAGAAAGATTTTCTTGCCACAGTCGCTGAGTCACTGACTTGGCAAGAAGGAGCAAAAGGACAGCAAGAGAAACGCTTTGAGATGAAACATAATCCTTGCCGAGGTGATTGGAGTTTGTAAAAGGCGTGACTGTCTCTGGGCAAAGTGTGCAGCAGATCCTGCTTAACGCTGTTTAATTTGTGTTTACATTGGAAATAAACCCACTGGTCTTTAAATGATGCTGTGAATGTGAAGAGAATACCAAAGGCATCCACAAATGCTGCTTTTATCTTGAGCTCTCTCTCGCTTCACCTGCATACACACACATACACACCCACACACAGACACACACCCACACTCACACACCCACACAATTACACATGCACACACATATGCACACACTCACACAAACATATTCACTCACACACACACACAGTTACATATGCACACAGACACACACATACACACACACTTACACACACATATTCACACACACACATACACTAACACTTACAGATGCACACAGACACACACACTCACTACTCACATACACATTCATACACTGAACACACGTACACACACAATTACATATGCTTACACATGCACACACTTACACATGCACATACACACACACACATACCCACACACATACCCAAAATCACGCACGCTCCCCCACCCTCTCTCTCCCGCTGCTTTTACTGCTCATTGTTTGCTCTGTTTATTTCCACCCTGAGAGCTGCCTCTGTCTGTGAGACGGGGCGATAGAAATGTAAGTGATTGCCATTAACCTCTGGCAGGCATCTCAATTTCCTTTGGGTGCTGTTTTAACCAGGGCCTGAAGCTGTTCATGGATTCATACCTCCACTAATTCCAAAGAAAGACTTGCACTTAATCAGCATCTTGAGCGACTTCAATGCTCCAAAGTGTTCTAACAGCCAATGAAACAGCTATTCAAGTGCTGTAATGTAGGAAAGCCTTCCCTGCACAGCAAGATCCCACAATCATCAATCAAATCTGCTTTAGCTGTTGATTTAAATTAAATGTGTTCTTTCTGTTGATTTGATTTATTATTGTCACATGTATTAGCATACAGTGAAAAGTATTGTTCCTTGCACACTGAACAAAGCATACCATTCATAGAGACGGAAATGAGAGAATGCAGAATATAGAGTTACAGTCATAGCTAGGGTGTAGAGAAAGATCAACTTAACAGAAGGTAGGTCCATTCAAAAGTCTGATAGCAGCAGGGAAGAAGCTGTTCTTGAGTTGGTTGGTTACGTGACTTCAGACTTTCATATCTTTTCCCCTGCGGAAGAAGGTGGAAGAGAGAATGTTCGGGGTGTGTAGGGTCCTTGATTATGCTGGCTGCTTTTCCATGGCAGCGAGAAGTATCAATAAATGGGAGGCTGGTTTGCGTGATGGACTGGATTTCATTCACAACCCTTTGTATTGCTTATAGTCTTGGGCAGAGCAGGAGCCATACCAAGCTGTGGTACAACCAGGAAGAATGCTTTCTATGAATGCGTCTGTAAAAGTTGGTGAGAGTCGTACTTATCAAGTCCGTTGTCCACAAGATGCAGATTATGAGACTGCATTCAACCAGGCCCAGGCTCGAGAAACCAACACAATGCGTCTACTTGTTGGATGTGATTCGGTGAGAGGGTAGCACTTACTAAACAATCCTGATTGTGCTAATAACTAAACTAACAACCAATTTAATAGAATCGTACAATCCCTACAGTGCAGAAGGAGGCCATTTGGCCCATTGAGATAATCAAACTCAGAATGTGGCTCATTTACTTGCTCGAACTGATATTGCAGTCATACTCAGGGACTCACTCTGCAAACAAAAGGAATATGTTCAAGCATTTTTGAATTTCCCAAAGGGATAGGGGAGCCTATTGTTCTCTGTTGCTTTCACCATGACAATGCCTCAGCCAATCAGGGTTGACTTGCTAACCAATCAGCAGCACCCCTTTCTCCTGCATTATAAATTGTTGCACTTGTTTGAAACTTGGCATTCTTCCATTTGTCCCGATGGGTACATGTTGAAAATCTTTGGCAACACGTCCCTCTTCCTAGCAAAACTAAAGGGATAAATGTTGGCTGGGACACCAGGAAGAGCTCCCCTGCTTTGCTTCAGATAGTACCATTTGATCTTGTGTATCCTGTTGAGAAGGCAGAGAGTGTGGCACATCTTTAGTACTGTGCTGAAGTTTCAGTGAAAAGTATTGTTCCTTGCATGCTAAACAGACAAAGCATACCACATTCATAGAGATGAAAATGAGAGAGTGCAGAATGTAACGTTACAGTCATAGCTAGGGTGTAGAGAAAGATCAACTTAACGCAAAGTAGGTCCATTCAAAAGCCTGACAGCAGCAGGGAAGAAGCTGTTGTTGAGTCGGTTGGTACGTGACTTCAGACTTTCATATCTTTTCCCCAACGGAAGAAGGTGGAAGAGAGAATGTACAGGGTGTGTAGGGTCCTTGATTATGCTGACTGATTATATACTTACATCCCATAGAGCAACTTGAACTCACAATCTTCATCAGAAAGGGAGAGTGAAATCTTGAGTTTGACTGAATTGTCTCTGTTGACAATAATCAGAGAATCATTGAATCCTACAGTGCAGAAGAAGGCCATTCAGCCCATCGAGCCTGCACTGACCACAACGCCACCCAGGCTCTATAACCATAACCCCACACATATTTACCCTGCTAATCCTGTGACACTAAAGGCAATTTATCATGGCCAGTCCACCTAACCGGCACATTTTTGGAGTGTGGGAAGAAACTGGAGCACCTGGAGGAAACCCACATGGACATGGGGAGAATGTGCACACTCTACACAGACAGTAACTCCAAGGGTGGAATTGAGCCCGGGTCCCTGACGCTGTGAGGCAGAAGGGCTAACCACTGTGCCAGCCCCATCATTTTAATCATTGGAAGAAATCGGTCTGATTTATAGTGCAGTATCTAAAGTAACATTTATTTATTAGTCACATGTAAGGCTTACATTAACACTGCAGTAAAGCTACTGTGAAATTCCCCTGCTCGCTACACTATGGTGTCAATGCATCTAACTAGCACGTCTTTCAGACTGTGGGAGGAAACTGGAGCATCCAGAGGAAACCCACACAGACATGGGGAGAATGTGGAAACTCCACACAGACAGTGTCCCAAACCGGGAATCGAACCGGGGGCCGTAGCACTGTGAGGCAGCTGTGCTAACCACCATGCCATCTGTGTCTATTACACAACTGTAGAAGGGAGAGAATAGAGGAGGGAGAGAAGATTGGGTTCCACTGTATCAGAGGGTTCCTTAATCAAAAAAAGGGTTAAAAAAATCACTGGTGCTTCCTGTAATTCCCCTGTGGGCCTGCTTTTCACCTGTGAAACACAGTGCAAGCGATTAGCTAAGGGACTCAGATATTTTACAGGCACATCTTCATGTCCCACCATCTTTCCATTCTGGGGCTGTAGCTGCACAAGAACGCTCTGATCTGTTGTCTGCCCCTTTTGCCCACAGCCCGATGCTCAGGTTTGGAGATGGAAGGGGCAATAAAATCGAGGTCGCTAACAGGATTTGATTAGTCAGATATGAGGAAATGACTTCTTCGGAGTAGAAGAAATTCACAATGCCAGGACATCCAAGGCTATGGACCATTGGGCAGCACAATGGCACAATGATTAACACTGCTGCCTCACAGTGCCAGGGTTTGATTCCTGGCTCGGGTCACTGTCTGTGCAGAGTCTGCATGTTCTCCCTGTGTGGGTTTCCTCCGGGTGCTCCGGTTTCCTCCCACAGTCCAAAAGACAAAGAGCAAATAAAATTACAATACAGGAACAGGCACCTCAGCTCTCTAAGCCTGCACCAACCGCGATGCCCGACTGAACTAAAATCCCCTATGCTTTTGGAGACCATATCTCTCTATTCCCGACCTTTTCATGGATTTGTCAAATGTCTCTTAAAAGTCACTATCGTATCTCGTTCTGCTTCCTTCCCTGGCAGCAAGTCCCAGGCACCTGCCATCCTCTTTGTAAAAAACCTGCCTCATATATCTCCTTTAAACCTTGTCCCTCGCACCTTAAAACTTTAAGTGCTGGTTATGTGCATTGGCTGTGCTAAATTCTCCCTCAGTGCACCCGAACGGGCACCCGAATGTGGCGACTAGCGGATTTTCAGAGTAACTTCGTTGCAGTGTTAATGTAAGCCAACTTGTGACACGAATAAATAAACTTTAAACTTGAATGCTGGTAAACAGGATTAGAAAGGTTTATCTTTGGTGCAGATGTGATGGGCCGAAGGGCCTTTCTGCTATATACCGCTATGATGTGTGGACACAATTTTAAGATTAGAGCTAGTCCATCCAAAAGTGAAATTGGGGTTTCCAACTATGATTTAATTGGGTTCCTGGCGGTTTCATTATCTGACCACACCCCACGCTAAAGCCTTTGGTCATCGCAGTGACCTCTTGCCTTCCTATGACAGTTGGAAAGCAAGATGCTCTTTACCCAATGGATGATTCTTGACTGCTAATCAAACAGCTTCCTCTCCCCTCCATTTTCTGCAACTTTCTATCTGACAAAGAAAAATGTTCAAGGAAAACAATAATAAAAAAAATCTTTCTTCAGGATTGCACACAGCAATGTCCTGGAGATTGACAGAATCCCTACAGTGCAGAAGGAGGCCATTCAGCCCATCGAGTCTGCACTGACAACAATCCCACCCCAGGCTCTCTCCCTACAACCGCACACATTTACCCTGCTAATCCCTCTAACCTACACATCCTGGGATACCAAGGGGTAACTTAGTATATCCCAATCAACCTAACCCGCACAACTTTGGATTGCGGGAGGGAATGGGAAGACCCGGAGGAAACTCACACAGACACGGGGAGAATGTGCGGACTCCACATTGAGCAGGGAATCGAACCTGTCGCTGTGAGACAGCAACGCTAGCCTCTGAGCCACTTGTGTCCTCCTGAGGGAACAATTGGAGCTTTAAAGACTAGCGTCGATAGGTTTTCTTGAGATAGGGCTTGTAGATGCACAGGGGGAGTTACGGAGAGCATGCATACCAGTAGGGGGCTGAGTGGCCTGCAGACATGAAACAGGCCCCTTCAGTGTGTCCAGTTTTAAAGCCACAAATGAGTGCAGAAGCCATGAGCAATTCCCTTTTGCTTCTCCTTGCCCTTCCTGTCATTGTCCAGGAGGTTATTGAGGTCAGTGCTGTGCCTCCCTCGCCGCCCTGGCTGGGACTGTTGGACTCAGTGCAACTCTGGGCTTGTGCCTGGGATTGTACCTTCGTCTGTTAGGCACAGGAATGGGGGCGTGCGGGCATTTGTCCCACAGAAGAGTCTGTAAATAATTCTTGAAGGAAATCTGCAAAGCCTAAAGTATTTACAAGAAGAACCAAGAGCCCCTCTGTTCAAAAGACTGGGTGGATTGTGGCCTTTGAAAGGAAACCCCTTAATGATCCAGAGAGAATAGAAAGTATTTGAGCAGTTCATTCATTTCTTTTTTCACTGTGGCCCAGACAGTTTCACAGAAGAAAGATGCTGCCTGCAAATGAGGTTAACATGTTAAAGGGATCAACGTCTAGACTGCAGGGCTGATTGGCTGAGGTATTATGGAAGGGGGCATGTGTTTAGTGACATCACTTTACCAACGAGGGCTTGGAATGATATGTATTTGTCACAAGGCAGAGACTCGAGCATATGGAACTGGTCACTGCGACTACACACAGGATCCATCTGGGCTCCATCTGCACTGTACGGTCCAAGCTTCCTGATATTTACAGGGAAGGAGGACAGGGCGGTGGGAGAGGCGGGGGAAGAAAGGAGGAATTAAAAAAAGAGGCTGCTGTTTTCAATGGCTCGCAGATGTGATTCTCAACACATGCTCAACATATGTAAGGGAGGAAAGACGAGGAGCTGGTTACAAGACCGCGCTGAGAGCAGCAATGAGGAACAAAACTGTCTCCCTTCCGTAGACCTCTAGACATTTCAGGGGGAACATCTTTGACATTTGAAGGCGGCTAATTCTGTCCTCAGGGGGAGACTGGCAAAAGGTAAGCCTTCAAGTCTTGCGGGCTTCCTGCGGGGGGTGGGGGGGGGGGAAGGTTTCGGCACTATCTTGTGGCTGTGTAGCAATGCACCGGAAAAAAATTGCACAGGGGAAAAAAAAAATCCCCCAAATAATAACTATGCAGAATTTGAAGGAGTTGCCTCAGATTCGTGCGTAAAGTGGAGAGAAGGGCTGGCAGCAAAAGTACGCAGAATTATTCCTTGTTACGAGGCTGGATTTTTTTCTCTCACTGTGTGTGTGTGTGCAGTTCTGTATAGTGGATCCTAATTAAATCTCTCTGTATTCTAATCACTTAGTAGATGCAAAAGGAGGAGGAGGGGGAGGGAACGAAAGCTTAAGCCCAGGGAGGATTTTATATATTTTATTTTCTCTTTCTTTCTGCGGCTCCTTGCCTGAAGGAGCTGGATTCCAGGTGATTTGGGCGAGGTGGAGGGAGCTGCTTTCTGTATGTGTGAGCTTACCCCCCCCCCACTCCCTCCCCAGACACGCCAAACGGTGGCCTTTTCGAGCTGAGCTGTGCACCTTCAGTGGAGAGAGAGAGAGAGAGAGATGGTTAAGGGTTGTGGGGGAATCGTAAAAAGGGGCCAGATGAGCGACG
Organism: Sphyrna mokarran; assembly: GCA_024679065.1. Classification (NCBI taxonomy): domain Eukaryota; kingdom Metazoa; phylum Chordata; class Chondrichthyes; order Carcharhiniformes; family Carcharhinidae; genus Sphyrna; species Sphyrna mokarran. The sequence goes on along the minus strand of JAGIQG010000016.1, from coordinate 65,735,254 downwards.
TTCCAGTTTAAGGAATCTTATCACAATTCACCACTTTTTAAACTGTTTCAGTTTTGTTATTGATATGCTGACTGAGGGGTCATGGTGTCAGAGTCCACTTAACTCACACCAGCCTTTTCCCTTCACGTTGTAGATTGTTCCTGGGCACGCGTTCTGTACCCAGGACCCAACTTTAGAAAGGGAGCAATGTGACGTTAGGACACTGACACTGATTTCGGTGACAGCAACCCGAAGCAATGGGCTAAACATGCTTTCCAATGTTCCTGCTAGTGTCTGAGATTCCTCCCACTCCCCCTCACTGTAGCACCACTCCCTTTTCACATGGGGGTGGGTTCCAGCTTCTAGAGCACTCTGTGCTTTACACCAAAGGCCATTCAGTCCATTGTCCCAATGCTATCTCTGCCAAGGGAATAATCCAATTTGGTCCCACGCTACTTAATTTATTAATGTGACAAGTAGGCTTGCATTCACACTGCAGTGAAGTTGCTGTGAAAATCCCCTAGTCACCATGCTCTGGCATTGTTTGGATTCACAGAATTTAGCATGGCCAATGCACTCTAACCAGCGCATCTTTTGGAGGAAATTGAAGTACCTGGTGGAAACCTATGCAAGCATGGGAGAACGTGCAAACTCCACACACGCTGACCCAGGTCAGGAATCGAACCCAGGTCACTGGCACTGAGAGGCAGCTGTGGTAACGATTGTGGTACCGTTTTGTCTGTAGCCCCCGAGTTTCCTCATTCTCTGTATCAGCCCAAATCCCTTTTAAAATTAGTTACAACATTATCATTCACCAGCTTTTCCGAGATAGCATTCCAAATCCTGACAGTTCTTGGAGCGGGTTCAGTTCTCCTTATCTCCTCACCTGGCATGCATTCTTACTCAAAGAACCGTTTTAAACCCTTGGCTTGGGTACTTTCCAATGCTGTTGATCTTGGGTTGGGTTGTACAGTGGACAAGAGGGAGAAGCCTTAATGTGACAACCACATGGTCACAGCATGGTCCAAAGAGCTTTACAGCCACCTACCTTTTGAAGCGTAGGAAATGCACATTCCCTTCTGCGCAAAGCAAGTTTCCACAAACAGAAATGTGATAACACTCGGTCAATCTGTTTGTGCTGATGATGGTTGAGGGTCTTAACTGAAGGATGGCACCTCTGACAATGCAGGGCTGCCTCAAATGCTGCATTGAAATGTCAGCCTGGATTTTAATCCCACACATCTCTCCAGCGTAGCACCCTGGGTGCTGTCCAGGCATGCACTCGAGCTGAAGAATTTGTTACAACAACACAGCAGTGAGATACGGCCAGAAGGTTTTTCTGATGTTGAGGCTTTCCCAGACGTTAGTAGGTCAATGTCCCATGCTGCTTGGCAAGCTCTTGCTTTGAACTTCTTGAACATATCAACGCATGTGATAACGCAGAAACCGTCCTCCACAGTCACTCCCTGATCCGCTGAAAATTCCCACGATTCTCTCATTCTTTAGAATTCAGTCCTTGCAGAGAGACTGAAAAGTGAATGATGAGGATTGGCATCGTGGGTGATGATCCCTCTCAGAACGCAGCGGAAGACCATTACAATGGGGCAAATGTCCTTAAGAGTTCATAAAAGCAGAATTAGGCCATTCGGCTCATCGAATCCTAACATTATGACCTCTCATCCTAGAATGTCCCAAGAGGAAGCATCTGCTCCGTGTCTACCTTATCCATATCTTTTATCATCATGAATACCTCAATTTGATCTCCCCTCATTTTTGTAAATTCCTGAGAGTATAGGCCTAAACCGTTCAATCTCTTCATACGATAAACCCCTCATCTCTGGAATCAGTCTAGTGAATTGGCATTGAGAAGACAACTGGAACTTCATGGACCATTTTTGTCTTTAATGCCCTTTGTACCATTCCGTGGCCACACTCTAACCAGAAGGGGCTGTCCAGTATATGCCAAAACATGTGTCTCATTGTGGTCATAATGGTACAATTTTCAACCTGTATGGACGTTTTTGGTGTGGAGAAAGATAAGAAAAGTTCAGTGTCACAAGAAACACCAAGTAGAACTGATCAGTGAAGTCTTAACCTGTTGGAATGATCCTTCTCCGTCATCGTGACCATCCCGTTACCCTACACGTCCAGTCCAAACCTATCCTTCACACCAGACCTCTTGAGCCTGTCATCACTATGCAAGCCATAAGCTTCTAATTAAATGAGTTGGCAAAAATTATGTGCATATTTTCCTGTGTGATCATAATCTTCATGACTTGTGAAATGGAATAATCTCTATTAATGCCTTAAAGTCCAAAGTTTTTGTTTAGTTCATTCTCAGGATGTGGGTTTCGCTGGCAAGGCCAGTATTTATTGCCCTTCCATGCTTGCCCTGAGACGGTGGCTGCCTTTGTTTAATCCTGGTGCAATAGAATTTAAGGCACAGAAACAGGCCATTCGGCCCAACTGGTGTTTATGCTCCACACGAGCCTCCTCCCATACTTTAACCCTATTGTACCAGTCTTCCATCTCATTTGTCTTTGTGTGCTTGTGAAGGCAGCTATATATTAACATCAATTACTCCTTGTGGTGGTGGGTTCATTTCATAGAAGGAGGGCATTCAGCCCATCAAGTCTGCCCCTACCACAATCCCACCACGGCCCCATCCCCATAATCCTCATGCATTTACCCTAGCTAGTCCTCCTGACACTACAGAGCAATTTAGGATGGCCAAAACACCTAACCCGCACATCTTTGGACAGTGGGAGGAAATTGGAGCACCCAGAGGAAACTCACACAGACATGAGTGGGCATGCAGACTCCACACAGACAGTGATCCGAGGCCAACATTGAACCCAGGGCCCTGACGTTCTGAGGCAGCAGTGCTAACCACTATGCCCACCACGCTAACCAGAAAGTTCTACATCATAAGCACATTCAAGTAAAATCAAAAGTACCTTCCAAACTTGCAATTTTTCTCTCAGTGCCCATCTTAAATTGATGAAAGAGGGTCAGGACTCCCTGAAGTTTGCCACTTGGTGTGGGACTGGAGTCACAACCTGGTAGATTTCCCTCTCTGAAGGATGTTAGTGGGGTTTTGTTCCAGCAATCTGATTGCCTTGTGGGCAGCTTTACTGTTTTGGAGGTTGTGCTGTGATTGTGGGGACCCAGGTATGGTGCAGCAGACAAGCCTGCTGTCACTGCCCAGGTTCCTCAGCATTGCTGATGTTATTACTTTGAGCAGATGTAAGGGGTAATGTGCCACTCACACCTGCGTGGAAGCTATTCGGTTTTAGATGTGGAAACAGAGTCAATGTTCTGTGCAGATTTAATTATCTATCATCTTTACACCATTCTCATGTGAACTGGATTACAACACCTAAGCATTTTATGAAACCTTATTGTTTATAAGGAAGCTTCCATTACAATAATTATCATTCTTGTTGTCTGTTCAACTTCCCCCTCACCTCCATGCATAACAGACATTCTCTCTTCCACCTTCCTCCATTGGAAAAAAGATACAAGTGTCTGAAAACAAGTACGAATAGACTCATGAACAATTTCTTCCCTGCTGCCATCAGACTTTTGAACAGTCGTGACGTATATAATCCTTAAGTGCAAAAGGAGGCAATTTGGCCCATCGAGCCTGCACTGACCACAGTCTCATCCAAGCCCTGTTCCCGTGTTACCCCACATATTTATGCTGCTAATCCCCTTGATGCTAAGGTCAATTTATCATGGCCAGCCAATCAATCTAATCCATCTTTGGACTGTAGGAGGAAACGGGAGCACCTCGAGGAAAATCACGTAGACGTGGAGAAAATGTACAAACGCCAAGTAGACAGTGATCCGAGGCCGGAATTGAAATTGCGAAAAATAACTCCTTTCTTCCCATCTAATACTAAATCTAAGAATCTGCTTATGACTCTGCTTCTCAATACAGAATCCCTTTCCTCAGAGTCTGTCTCTGTAATTGGTGGTACTGGTTTGTCCACTTGGAATAAACCCAACAATGGCTTGTAATCTGATACTGATGGAACTCCTTCACCCAGGCACTGTGAGGCAACAGTGCTAACCACTGTGCTGCCCGTTCTCACTGTGTATTGGCAGCTCATCATTGGACTATTAAATTTAAAATTCTTGGCTTTCATGCCCCTTCTACCCCTCCACGGCCACACTCTAACCTTGATGTGGTGACGCTGGCATTGGACTGGGGTGGGCACAGTAAGAAATCTCAGAACACCAGGTTAAAAATCCAATAGGCTTATTTGGTATCACGAGCTTTCAGAGCACTGCTTCTTCATCGGGTAACTGTGATTACTCACCTGATGAAGGGACATGCTCTGAAAGCTCGTGATTCCAAATAAACCTGTTGGATTTTAACCTGGTGCTGTGAGATTAGCCCTTCCCCAACCAGTCTGCAGTCTCCCTCCCAGCAATGTCATCCTTTTGGACTTGCTACCTCATGACTCTTTGTGAAGCCTTGATCTTTTCACAGTGTCTGTCTCAGTGCAAGTTCTTGTATATATCACATACTTTGCTGAATATCCATGAATATTTAAAAACCAAATGTGATTATTTTTCTGTGATTTCATGATAGTTGGGTGAGATCTTGCACGGACTAAGATAAATAAAGGCATCTACAATTTCTCACACATTAAACTCAGTGGAGTACCGATACTGCTATCTTATTAAAAGAAGGCAGTGTGCATAGTTTACATAGTTAACTAAAGTGTTTTTTTTCTTCATTTCCCAGGGAGTTTGGTATTTTAGTGAAGTGATTATGTTACTGGATTAGCCTGCTAGACCCTTGCACCGATGATACTGAGTGCACGAGTTCAAGGATTAAGTATTTAATTACTTTTTATTCATTCAGTGGATATGGGTGTTGCTGGCTGGGACAGCGGTTGTTGCCCAATCTTAAGAGCCCTTTTTTCCCAGGGTGGCAGTGTCAATTACAAGGACGCACAGGTTCAAGGTGAGAGGGGAGAAAGTTTAAGGGAGATGTGCGGGAGAAGTTTTCATGCAGGGAATGGCGGGTGCCTGAAACACACAGCCAGAGGAGGTGGTGGAAGCAGGCTCATTAGCAACATTTTAAGAGGCATCTGGATGGGTACGTGAATAGGGAGTTTAGTATCAGTACAAGCTTCAGTACTGATCAGTACATGATCAGTACAAGCTTTGAGGGCCAAAGAGTTTGTTACTGTGTTGGTGCAGACTCGATGGGCTGAATGGCCTACTTCTGCACTATAGGATTCTATGATTTTCATAATTGTTTTCAAATTCCTCCAGGCATTGCCCCTCCGTACCTTGGTAACCTCCTCCAGCAACCCTCTGAGATATCTGCTGTCCTCAATTTCTGGCTTCTTATACATCCTGAATTGAATTGTCTCATCACCAGCAGCCATGTCTTCGGTTGCCTCGGCCCTGAGCTCTGGAATTACTTCCCTAAATGTACCTCACCTTGTGGGTTTACAAAAAGCCTTCTAACTACCTCCATTCCATCGGGATAATGACCTGAATCCCTGCAGTGTAGAAGGAGGTCATTCGGCCCATCAGGTCTGCACCGACTCTCCTACAAAGCATCTTACCCAGGTCCTGCACCCTGCCCTCTCCCCATAACCCCACACGTTCATCCCACTAATGCCCCTAATCTGCACATCTTGGGACTGTGGGAGGAAACTGGAGCACCCAGAGGAAACCTATGCAGTCACGGGGAGAACATGCAAATTCCACACAGGCAGTGACCCGAGGCTGGAATTGAACCTGGGTCCCTGACGCTCTGAGGAGCAGTGACAGACGCTGTGAGGAGCAGTGCTAACCACTCTGCCACCGTGCCGGGAATTAATGACTGATTCTCCTTTTTCAGTGTCAGCTATGGCTCTGGGTGCAGGACTGTCGGTTCTGGGCCTAAAGGCTACGAATTCTGCCCACTCCAGAGAAAGCCACAGAGTCGTACGATATAGAAGAGACCCTTCAGCCCATCGACTCTGCACCAACAGACCTCATTAAATCTACACTGATCACACTTTCCAGCACATGCTTAAATGTGGTGACATTTCAAGTATTCATCAATGTACTTTATATATAGTGAGGTTTCCTGCCTCTATTACTGGCCCAGGCAGCACATCCCAGACACCCACCATCCCCCGAATGAAAAATGTTTTCCACAAATCCCCTCTTAAATTGTTGCCTTTCACATTAAAACAATGCCATCTTCTTGTTATTGACCAAGGGGACAAGCTCCATCCTATTCACCCTGTCCATACCCCTCATCATTTTATACATCTCAATTATGTTCTGTCTCAGTCTCCTCTGCTCTAAACCAAATAGTCCAATCCAATCTGACCTCTCCTTTAGCTCAAAGTACAATGGTTAGCACTACTGCCTCACAGCACCAGGGACCCGGGTTCGATTCCACCCTCGGGTCACTGTCTGCATGGAGTTTGAATCACTTTCCTCGCGTCTGCATGTGTTTCCTCTGGATTCTCCCACAGTCCAAAGCTGTGTGGGTTAGGTTGATTGGCCATTCTAAATTTTGAGATTTTTGAATGGACCTACCTCACATTAAATTGATCTTTCTCTACACCCTAGCTATGCCTGTAACACCACATTCTGCACTGTCTCATTTCCTTGTGTATGAATGGCATACTTTGTTTGTATAGCCCACAAGAAACAATACTTTTCACTGTATACTAATACATGTGACAATAATAAATCAAATAAATTGCCTCTTGGTGTCCTGAGATGTATAGATTAGAGGGACAAATGTTTGGGGATGTGGGGATAGGGCCTGGATGGTATTGAGGTTGGTTCAGGCTCGATGGGCCGAACAGCCACCTTCTGCGCTGTAGAGATTGTATGATTGGAGAGATGAGTTCAAAGTTATGAAGTGTTCTGACAGAGTAGGAGAGACTGTTCCAGTTGGCAGAAGGACAAGAATTGAAGATAATTGACAAAAAAAATTCCCTGGCGGTTATTTGGAATATTTTAAAAGAAGAAATTTCTTGGAAGGCTATGGCAAAAGAAGAAGGGAGTGGAAGCAATTGAAAATTCTTTAAAAAAAAACCACAGGCATGATGACCTCTTTCCGTGCTGTAGGATTCTCTGATTTACCTCAATAAGAATGGCTGCTTTTGATAAAGGATAATTAGCAGGGAAATGTTCTATCATTAGCAGGGGCTCAAGAGGAGCCTTATACAAATGACACACGGGACAGATATGGGTTTGGATTTGGAAAGAAAATCTTGCCAGTCACGCTTTCCGAGCCCATGTCTGCCCAGTGTCTTGTGGAGAAGACTCCTGAGTTCTTGCTAACGATAGACGTGAGTGCCAGAGGTAGGAGGAAAATGTGCCTCACCTATGAATGATGGATAAAAGAATGCAGAGGAAGCTCTCTCTCCGAGATGCATTTTATTGCTCTACTGTGCAGGGAAATTAAGCAGTTTTGATGGAAGGTATGAAATTTTTGTTTGGAGTTTGATTGTCCAGCGGGGAACTTGCCAGCCGTGGTTACAAAACCAGCGAGCCCGATGCTGGATACAAGGGTACTTTTAATAAAATCTATTTACTTTTCCCAGATGGTGCCATTTTACTTCATCACTTTTTGTGTTTACTTTCCTTAATATTTTAGTTATTTTCTTTCTTCCTTTTTTAAAACTTATCTGTATTTGTTATACGTGTAGAGAAACAAGGATTTGATAAAATCGTGATTGATCTATTAGTAATCTTAAATTTGCATCCCGCCAGCCTCCAATAAAACTTTAAGACCATAAAATTTAGGAGCAAGTCAGGCCATTTGGCCCCTCGAGTCTGCCATTCAATCATGCCATGTAAGGTAATGCTGCAACTTTATAAGACCCTTATCAGACCCCCTTGGAGTACTGAGCACAGTTCTAGTCGCCTCACTATACGAAGGATGTGGAAGCTATTGAGAGGGTGCAGTGGAGATTTACAAGGATGTTGCCTGGATTGGGGGGCATGCCTTATGAAGATAGGTTGAGAGAAGTAGGTCTCTTCTCCCTGAAGAGACAAAGGTTGAGAGGCGACCTGATAGAGGTTTATAAAATGTTGAGAGGAATAGGTAGGGTGGATTCTTGGAGGCTATTTCCCAGGTTTAAGGTGCTGGAGAGCAGGTACAGAGGAGATGTTAGAGGTAAGTTTTTCTTTCAGAGGGTGGTGAGGGAGTGGAATCGGCTGCCATTGGTGGTGGTAGAGGCGAATTTGCTGGGGTCTTTTAAGAGACTTCTGGATGAGTACATGGGATTTAATGGGATTGAAAGTTATAGATAGGCCTGGGAGGTATGGATATGATTGATGCAACTGTTTGTATGTAGTGTTCTGTGTTCTATGTAAGTTTCTGAACCTCATTCCCCCACCTTTTCCCCGTAATAGAAACATAGAACAGTACAGGCCCTTCGGCCCTCAATGTTGTGCCAAGCTATGTCCAAACCCAAGATGAGCTATCCCATTCCCAATCATTCTCATGTGCTCCATGTACCTATCCAATAACTGCTTGAAAGTTCCTAAAATGTTTGACTCCACTATCATAGCAGGCAGTGTATTCCACACCCCAACTACTCCGAGTGAAGAATCTATCTCAGACATCCCTCCTATATCCCACTGTGAACCTTATAGTTATGCCTCCTAGTAACTAATGTTTGATTCCTTTACCAATCAAGAACCTATCTATCTCTGTCTTATATACACTCGATGACCTTGCCTCCACAGCCCTTTGTGGCAATGAATTCCACAGATTCATCACCATCTGGCAGAAGAAATTCCTCCTAATCTCAAATCTGTGATAGTGTATCAGAGCTCCTGCTCACCAAAAATCTATCCAGAAGTTCAAAGAGCTGTATATTCCATCCTTCTTGTTGACAGAATCTTCCAGTTCTGCGGAAGGTGAACCTCTCCCCTCCACATCCAAGGTAATTGACAAAAAAAAATTCCATGGGGGTTATTTGGAATATTTTAAAAGAAGTTTCTTGGAAGGCAATGAGAAAGAACAAGTAAGTGGAAGCAATTGAATAATTTTTTAAAAAAACCACAGAGATCATGGCCTCCTTCCGTGCTTAAGATTCTCTGATTTATACGATATAGTCAAGGATCATAGAAGTTTACAGCATGGAAACAGGCCCAACTTGTTCACACTTTTTTTAAACCCCTAAACTAGTCCCAGTTGCTCTCGTTTGACCCATATCCTCTATATCCATCGTACCCATGTAACTGTCTAAATGCTTTTTAAAAGATAAAATTGTACCCGCCTCTACTACTACCTCTGACAGTTCGTTCCAGACATTCACTACCTTATGTGTGGAAAAAAATTACCCCTCTAGATCCTTTTGTATTTCTCCCCTCTCACCTTAAACCTATGCCCTTTGGTTTTAGACTCCCCTATCTTTGGGTAAAGGTATTGACTATCTACTGATCTGTGCCCCTCATTATTTCATAGGCCTCTATAAGATCACCCCTCAGCCTTCCACGCTCCAGAGAGAAAAGTCCCTGTCTATCCAGCCTCTCCTTATAACTCAAGCCATCAAGTCCTGACAACATCCCAGCCTATGATACACATGGTATGTGAATATGATATATGAATATGGTATGTGAATATGATTTATTTCTTGATTAATAAGAGGATCAGGGGTTATGGAGAAAAAGCAGGAGAATGGGGATGAGAAAAACATCAGCCGTGATTGAATGGTGGAGCAGACTTGATGGGCTGAGTGGCCTAATTCTGCTCCTATGAGTTATGATCTTATGGTCACCTGGTCCAGTAAAGGGACAAGTGAGTTACGCAAAAAGTCCTAAATATCAATGGGAGTGGAAAATCTCACTGACTGCTAATGATCAGCTGCCTCTGCCACCAGGATAACATGCGGTGGGGCTGGAAAATGCCACCCATAGGCTCTGGTTCCAGCTTTGGGCAACTAGTTCTCTCCACGTTGCTGTCAGGATGTGCGATACTTTCTCATTCTCACATCTTCAGTCTGTCTAACTCCAGGGGAGAAGATGTCTGAGTTCTGAGTGCTCATTGGTCAGAGTTTTCCCGGGTGAAGTACAACATTGAGCGAAGGGGATAAAGACACAGAAAACAAACCCATCAAATTGTCCGATGGCTCGCATTGTTTCCCAGTTACACACCAAAACAGACCATTGAACCACAATGCCTCCATAAGGGGTGGGTGGCATGGTGGTTAGCACTGCTGCCTCACAGAGCCAGGGACCGGGGTTCAATTTCAGCCTTGGGTCACTGTCTGCGCGGAGTCTGCACATCCTCCCCGTGTCTGCGTGAATTTCCTCCCACAGTCCGAAAGACATGCTGATTAGGCGCATTGGCCAGGCTAAATTGTCCCATAATGTCCCCAGATGTATAGGTTGGGGGATTAATGGGGTTAATGTATGGGGTAATGGGGATAGGGTGGGGGAGAGGGCCTAAGTAAAATACTCTGTCAAAGAGTTGGTGCAGACTTAATGGGCTGAATGGCCTCTTCTGCACTGTAGGGATTCCGTCCCATAAGGACCTCCTTCCTCCCACTTCATCTCACCCCATCAACATCTTCCATTTCTCCCTCCACCTTGTGTTTATCTAACATCTCCTCAATGTCAGCTTTGCAAATCGCCTCAATGACTCCTTACAATAGTGAGATGATCCCCATTCTAACGACGCTTTCAAGGATGGCTGCATTCAAGATGACAAAAACAGAAGGCCATTCAGCCCCTTTAGCCTGTTCTGCCATTCACTCAGATCACGGGTGATTTGCACCTTTTGAACAGTTTTGTTATTTTAGGCAGCTCTTCCTTGAGGCTTTTCCCTGCCTTGTTGATGCTCTGCAACAACCAACCTGCCAAACAAAAAACAAGTATTTCTACCTTGTTGAGGAAGCTTCAGGCCAATGCACATCCAACAAGCTCCTCTGAAAACTCTGCTCGACACAGAGCTGACGTAATCCCAACAATTGGCAACGTTCACAATCAAATATAAACTTCCTGAAAGAAAAAGCCAACTTGTCTCCTTCTCCCAAAATTAAAAACATCCTTAAAAAAATAGTTTCCAAGATCTGAATTTGGGCCTACAGTTTTGTGAAAGATGGACCAGTCCCCCCTTGGGCCTGACCTTCCTTGTGTACCAAGTTTCATTGAAATCCATCTATTAGTTTTGAGATATAGTGGGGGTGAATTCGCTATCTGTTCACATCCGCTGTGAATAAGGACAGAGAATTTGGCACTCAGCCAAACCTTCATTCACTGCAGCAGGACTGGAGAATTCCCCTGGCGTGAACAGCTGGAGAATTCTGGCCAAATTGCTTGGAGACAAACCAAATGTAAAAAAAAAACAGAACTGAAACATTATCCCAGTCCACCTTCTGTGCAGGAAGTAGAGAAATCCTGCATTTATATAGCACCTTGCATACCACCAACCATCTCGAAATGCTTTACAGCCACTGAAGTATTTTTCTGATGCGTACTTGCTGTTGGAAAACGCAGCAACAACCTTGCACAGTGCAAACTCCCTCCCATAAATAGCAACGTGATAATAACTGGATAGAGCGATAAATATTGGGTCAAGACACTGGGAAAACCTTACCGCTGTTCTTTGAAATAGACCTTTGGAATCTTGTATTTCCACCCAAGCAATCATGGTTTAACATCTCACCTGAGAAATGGCACCTCTGGCTGTGCAGCACTGCCTCAGTACTGCACTGAAGGGGGTGATGGATTTTTGTGCTTAAGTCCAGATGTGGGATTCGAACCTGAAGCTTGTGGGTCGGAGGTGAGAGTGCTACCATCGGAGCTGAAATGTTGACCGTTAGCTGATTAACTTCCTGCTTTGGTTGACTTCAGTGAGACCTCATAGAATGTATATAGTGCAGAAGGGGGGCCATTAGGCCCATTGATAACAATCCCACCCAAATCCTATTCCTGTGTAACCTGATGTATTTATCCTGCTAATCCCCCCGTCACTAAGAGGTAATTTAACTCTCCACTCACCTGACAAAGGAACAACATTTCCGAAAGCTTGTGGCACTTACTATCACATAAACCTGTTGGACTTTAACCTGGTGCTGTAAGACTTCTTACTTAATTTAGCATGGGCAGTGCGCCTAACCAGCACGTCTTTCAGAAATCAGATTAGCTGGCGGAAACCCACGCAGACACAGGGAGAATGTGCAGACTCCACACAGGCAATGACTCTGGTCAGGGAATCGAATCCGGGTCCTTAGAGCTATGAGGCAGCAGTAGAATTTGGTGGGGGAAGAGGGGGTTAGGGGTGGTGCACAACATAAGGGATTAAATTTCTCTGGATTAGCAATGGAGAAAATTCACTGAGGGTTTATGAACTTTAATAGTGCAAACTTGCATTTATATAGTGCCTTAAGCAACTTCAGGAGTCAGCAAACACTTTACAACCAAGGAAATTCTTTCAAAATGCAGTGGTAGAAAATGAGAGCCAGTTTTTGCACAGCAAGCTTCCACAGAAAGCAATGTGATCATGATTGGATAACTTGGTTGAGAGGTAAATATTGTTCAAGATAGCATGAAGAATCCTCTCTGAAATACTGCCACCGGATCTTTTCCCTTCAGCTGAGAAATCAAGGCAGGTCTCCATACAGTACCTGAACAAGAGCATCCCTGACAGAGCATCATTTCCTTTGCACTGCACTGGAGCATTTGACTCAATTGTGCACTCAAGTCTCTTGAGTGGGACATTTGGCACGTAATCCATTGGTTCTGTTTGTCTCAGTCACATACTCCGATAAACTGTCAAGTGCACTCAAGGATCTGTGTTCCGATAGCGCATCTCAGCTGGAAAAGTAGTAAGAGTCTTCCAGAAAGGAAAACATCACCCAGTTCAAGAGCGGCACAGTGGTTAGCACCACTACCTCATAGCGCCAGGGACCCAGGTTCAAATCTGGTCTCGGGTGACTGTGTCTGTGTGGAGCTTGCATGTTCTCCACATGTCTGCGTGGGTTTCCTCAGTGCCAAATAGGCCTTTGGGGAGGTAATGGGGAGTCCTCGACAGGACTGCTCCGACCCAAGGAGGTGCGTTGCTTCAGGAAATAAGAGAGAATTATAGAATCCTACAGTGCAAAAGGAGGCCATTCGACCTGTCGAGTCTGCACTAACCACAATCCCCACCCAGGCCTCAATCCCCGTATCTTCGTACATTAACCCCAGCTAGTCCCCCTGACACCATAGGGACAAGTTAGCACGGCCAACCCATTTTTGGATGCATCTTTGGAATGTGGAAGGAAACCGGAGCACCTGGAGGAAACCCACGCAGACACTGGGAGAACATGCAGACTCCACACAGACAGTGAACCGCAGTGGGAATTGAACCCAGATCCCTGGCGCTGTGAGGTAGCAGCGCTAACCATTGTGCTGCACCGTGCTGAGAGGGGGATGGGGGGTGGGGGGGGGGTGAAATCAGGCGGAATATCTGGGCAGACATGGCTATGGCAGAATGGAATATTGTCCGATGTATGATTCTTATGGCAGTGGCTATGAAATGAGGCCATCCCGATTTGATGGAAGGTTGCGCTGCTGCGTTGACAGATTGACGGAAGGTTGTGCTGCTGTGTTGAATGTGATCGCAGCACGACAGATTGTGAGTGAGGATGTCCTGTTTTTGTTTAGGCGTTTCGCTGCTATTTGCATTTGCAATGTAAAGTGTGGTCCTGTTTACCATCTGTCGCTCGCTCTGATGCCGGCTGCAGGGCTGCTCAGATATGTGCTATTTTCTCATTGTCACGCGTCCCTTTATTAATGCTGAATTTTGTCTGCAGCGTGAAACTAGAAATGGGAGGATGGTGAGGAGAAGAGGTTAGTCGAGGCGGTTGCTGTTCTTACTGGGGTACAGCAGTGATATTGTAAACACAATGTCCAGGAGCCTCTGGTTTGGGGAAACCTTTTTTTTCACAACTAATTTTTTTTTTGTCATTCTTGAAATTTTTTCACAAAGTGGAGGCAATGAATAAATCTTTCCCAAAATGGTGCTTACGAACAGCAAGGATTCAACGTGTGTGTGTACATGCACAAATGTGTGCATGAGTATATAATTAGGTGCATTGGCTGTGCTAAATTCTACCTCAGTATACCGAAACAGGCACTAAAGTGCGATGACTAGGGGATTTTCACAGTAACTTCATTGCAGTGTTAATGTAAGCCTACTTGTGACATTAATAAATGAACTCAAACTGCATGCATGAGTGAGTGTGTGCAACTGTGTGTACACACAGATAAGTGTGTATGCATGTACAAGTTTGTGCGTGCACATACACAAGTTTGTGTATGTATAATATTTGTATGTGTATATGATCTTGGGGGTATATGCATACATATATAGGTAATTTTTGGATGCGAGGAGAGATAGTGAAGCGCGTTTAAAGTGGCAAACTTGTCATGGTTAAAGGTTCTCTTGCCAGAGGAACAAGTTCCCAGTAGATCAGGAACAGAGATTCCAGCGGATCAGGAGGAAAGGGAATCCCAGTGGGTCGGGAGCTGGAGGAAGGGGGATCCCAGTAGAAAAGGGATAGGAGGAAGAGGGATCCCAGTAGATCGGGGGAGAGGGGCAGGATGAAGGGAGGATCACCAGGAGTGAGTCAGAGAAGAATGGAAAGCGCACCATGGGGTGGGGGGAGGGTGTGGAAGGGGACATTTGTTGGCCTGGCCAGGAGGAGGTGCTGTTTGTTGCTCTGTTGCAAAAGCTTTAATCCCAGTGACTTCCCTGGGTGGAAATGGAGAGAGCAGAGTGAGATGCTCAAGAACAGAAGCATCTGTGCTGGTGTTCTGCTTTGGAACCCCAGCCACTGGAGACTGGCTGCAAAGCAAAGCAGTAATGCATCGGGAAAGGCAGCCTCTGACAAGAGAGGCAGTGGTATTAGTGTCTGAATATTTAACCTACAAGACCAACCTCGGACGTTTGGTTTTTTATTGTGTGAAGACAATGACGTGATATTTCTGATCGACAAAGGTAACTAATGCATTCATCTGAAATTATCCTTTTATTCTAACCAGAGGTGCCAGCTGTTTTGTTTTCACTTGTAGCTAAAGTAATGCAGGGGGATTTCAGCCAAAAACATGACACGTTCGCTCCCAGTATCTCACCGCATCATTTCCGTGCCATTGTTTAATTTATTATTAATAAAGATATTCAAATAAATTGTGTGCTGCTGTGATAAAGTAGATGGGGAGTAATTATTTCCATTCGTAGGCGTGAACACACATCTTAAATAACTGAAAAAAAGGATGAAAAGACTTTGAGTTGTTGTGGATTGGCACACTGGTTAACACTGCCGCCTCACTGCACCAGGAAGTTCGATTCCTGGCTTTGGGCCACTGTGTGGGATCTGCATGTTCTCCCTGTGTCTGCGTGGATTTCCTCCAGGTGCTCCAGTTTCCTCCCACAGTCCAAAAGACGTGCTGTTTAGGTGGATTGGCCATGCTGAAAGAAACCCATGCAGACACAGAGAATGTGCGGACTCCGCACAGACAGTGGCCCGAACCGGGGTCTGTGGCACTGTGGGGCAGCAGTGTTAACCACTGTCTTGCATCATGGCCAGCAAGAATAGAGAATTTGACACTCAGCCAAATCGCCGTTCACAGCAGCGGGACTGGATAATTCCAGCCAGCGATGAGATTGGAGAATTCTGGCTGTAAGATTGCAAACAAGTATGCTTTACATCAGAAGTATTGACCGGGTGTCTACCTTCACTTCCAGTGTGTCAACCGACTGGGGGAAATTAGCCTCATGGTAAAGATCCTGGTTGGTTTGTTTGTGTGAGTGAGTTCATCAGAGACAATAAAACTGAACAGCTGCCCACACTTGTGCCAAAATATTTTGCTGCATCACCTCAGGAAGAATGTAGTCTCTATGTTTTGTTCCAACCCATGTGTCCTACTTCCTTATCCTGAAGGCACAATATCTGGTTGAGCTGTCCTGACAGAAGTGGAGGATGAGAAGTTGTGCCACTCCCTGTCCAGCGCGTTAAGTCTTCCATCTTAACACTTAAACCTGAACATCCTGAAGATTTTTGCCCCTAGCAACCATCCAGACTCACGTTTTTGGATGTCGTATTTGAGTAATTCTGTTCATGATGTCCGTTAAGTGAAATAAAACTGATATAATTTCAAACCACAGGTCCCAAAGCTCTCTATAACACTGCAGTAGCCCACACTCAGATGTGACTCTGTTACAGACTCAACAGGAAGAAATTCATTGCTATCAGAATTCAACAACTCTGTTATTATTGTATCATTCCCCCCTCTCCCCTAGACTGGTAGAAGGTGAACAAGATGTGCGTTGGTTTATTTTCTTGTCCACTAGTCCCTACGAACTAAAGTTTAAATTTAAAGTTTAGTGTCACAAGTAGGCTTACATTAACACTGCACTGAAGTTACTGTGAAAATCCCCTAGTGGTCACACTCCGGTGCCTGTCCGGGTTCACTGAGGGAAAATTTAGCATTGTCAATGCACCTAGCCAGCACGTCTTTTGGACTGTGGGAGGAAACTGGAGGAAACCCATGCAGACACGGGGAGAATGTACAGACTCCACACCGACAGCGAACCATGCCGGGAATCGAACCCGGGTCCCTGTGAGGCAGCAGTGCTAACCACTGCGCCGCTCATTCTGTGCGCGTTCGTTTTTACATACAAGCTCACCAGCCATCCTGAACTCCTGGAGCAAATGAATTCTCTTTTTTTTTTTTGCAGCTGTCTTTGTCTTATTTTTCACTCGCGTGAGTCTGGTCCTCCAGAGTCGCTTGCGTGCACTGAGGGAAGACGCAAAACTGACAAACAGAAAAGGTCAAACTGCCTCTTAAAGCCAGCGCACCCCCTCCCCCCCCACCTCCCCCCTACTTCCTGAAGCTCTGTCTAGGAAAACGCAAATGTTATCACTGGAGGGAAAAAAAAACCTAAGATCAGTCTGTTCCATCGGCACCCTCTGGTAACATGTCCACGTGGCTAATTTTCATGTGTGATGGAGAGTTATTACCATAGGGGACTATATCCCCATTCATGTCCAATCCTGCTCTCACCTGCTGTATGCACAGGCATTTTCCAACATTGTAATGTTTTCTGTACCCTCTCCCAGGGGTACCTGGCACTGACAGCATCACGCAGTCTCCGACTGACACCAATTGAAGATCTCTTGAGAATCGAGTGAAAGGAAGATAGATGGATCTGCAAAATCCTCCGGGGTTTTCTCTCTCTCCCTCCCTCTCTCTCTCTCTCTCTCTCTCTCTTTCTCGCTTACTCTCCCTCTTTCACGCTGTTATTCTCACATTGTACTTTTACTGAGCCTGCGTTTGTTCCATTGCTCGCAGCCATGGCGACGTCACACACTGGAAAGCCACATCCACAGCGTGCAGTTGCAATGTTAACATCCTCTGGCATTGTTCCCAGGAACAGATAGTGAACTGGGCGCTGAGCCAAATGGCATCCTCCAACAGTGACTGAGCATTTCTCCTCGCTATGTTGAAAGCAGAGCTAATTATAGGGTTAATTACTACACTGAAGCAGGATCCGATCCACAAACGGGACGGGGGTGGAGGGGGAGCGGGGATCGCTGAAAACGACAACAGCAACATGTTTATATGCAGTGCCTTTAGTGTGCGACAAAGGGTCGTGAACATGGCCCAGCCCATCACGCAAACCAGCCTCCCATCCATTGACTCCTTCTACACTTCCCGCTGCCTCGGAAAAGCAGCCAGCACAATCAAGGGCCCCACACACCCTGGACACGTTCTCTCTTCCACCTTCTTCCGTTGGGGGAAAAGATACAAAAGTACAGTATGCTTTGTCTGTATAGCGAGCAAGAAACAATAGTTTTCACTGTGCCCCAATACATGTGACAATAATAAATCAAATCAGGTCACATACTGACTGACTCAAGAACAGCTTCTTCCCTACTGCCATCAGACTTCTGAACGGACCTACCTCATTAAGTTATCTTTCTCTGCACTCTAGCTATGAATGTAATGCTATATTCTGCATTCTGTCCTTTTCTTCTCTATGAACCCTATTCTTCAGTTGTCTAGTGTGCAAGAAACAATATTTCTCACTGTATATATGTGACAATAATAAATTAGAGGGATGGGAGGCTTGGGGGGGATTTGAGGAAAACTTTTTTTACCCAGAGGGTGGTGACGGGCTGGAATGCGCTGCCTGGGAGGGTGGTGGAGGCGGGATGCCTCACATCCTTTAAAAAGTATCTGGATGAGCACTTGGCACACCATAATGTTCAAAACTATGGGCCAAGTGCTGGCAAGTTGGATTGGGTGGGCAGGGAAGGGCATTTCATGCATTGGTGCTAACTTGATGGGCCAAAGGGCCTCTTCTGCATTTGTATCATTCAGTAAATCAAATTAATAAAATATTGCGAGGTGCTTCACAGGAGAATTTTTCATACTGTTTGAGAGATGAGGCTGGGCCAGTATTTGTTCTTGTCGATCCTAATTGCCCCTGAGAAGATGGTGGTGAGTAAACTGACACTGAGCCACACGAGATATGAGGAAAGGAGGTGATCAAAGGCTTGGCTGAAGAGGGTGAGGTTTCACAGAATGCCTGAAAGGCGGAAGTTTAGGGAGGGAATTCCAAGGCCACAGAAGGCATTGCCGGTGAATGTCAGTGCTGCCCAGGAGGAGGGAATGAGGGGCGTGCAGAGGATTGTGAGACTGGAGATAACCGCGGGGATGGGAGGGGAAGAGGCGATGGAGAAACTTGAAAACGAGGATGGGGATTTTGGGATCAGGTGGTTGCTCAGTTGGGTGCTGGAGTATGTCAGCGAGAGCAGGGGTGATAGGGAAACAGAACTTGGTGCAAATCGGAACACAGGTCTGGGTGACAGACGTGAAAATAGAAAGCACGGAAATAAATAAAGTCGTATTGGAATGGTGTTACTGACATCCCAAAATGTTTCCCAGTCAAACGTCCCATTTGTGTATCTCCTTCAGTACAGTAATTTATTGAGGTATGTCTACTGTTATAATCAAGGCAGCCAGTGCCCGCACAGCAAGGCATCTCTGGTAGATTTTTGTTTCAATGATTTGGTTTTTATTTATCATTTGACCCCAACAACAATGTTTTGGAGGAGGGAGTTACAGATTTCCATTCCCTGTCCTGTGAAGATGAGTTTCCTGACATCACCGTTAAGACTGAGCTCCAGTTTTGGGATTATTTCCCCTCCTCACGGTTTGAGTAGGGAAGTCAGTTCGATAGGAACAAGAATCAGTCCCTTTAACCCCTTCAGCTGGTTCAGCCATGTATCAGACGATAGCAGTTCTGCAGTTTCAGATGCCTGCCATTGGCAAATTTCCTAAATACCGTTCCGACATCTCTTCCCACACCTAGCGGCGCGCTAAGGTAGACTTTCATCTGTTTCCATAGTTAGCAATTCCCAGATAATGTCACTAGTCTGTCATCAGAGACGTGTAGCTTGGATGGGGGCATCAAACTTGACTGACCAGGAGTCTCTCCCACTCTTACTGCCAGCCACTGATGTGTTTGGAAGGATTTTGTAGGTTGACATTCAACCAGTGGCTAGCATTGCTGCCTCACAGCTCTAAGGACCCGGGTTTGATTCCCGGCTCGGGTCACTATCTGTGTGGAGTTTGCACATCCTCCCCGAGTCTGGACTGTGGGGAGGAAATCCACGCAAAGATGTGAGGGTTAGGTGGATTGGACATGCCCTTAAGTGTTCTGGGACGTGATAGGTTAGAGGGATTGACAGGGTAGTTAAGCGGGGTAGGATCTGGGTGAGATTGTGGCTGGTGCTGACTCAATGGGCCAAATGGCCTCCATCTGCATTGTAGGGATTCTATTTTTGACCACATTATGCACATACCTTCCTTGGCCATCAAGTCCTGGGGTGGGACTCAGAAATCCCTGTCTCAGAGGCAGGGACTCGTAACGCACTGCACCACAAAACCTCATATTTTAATACCTAATAGAAAGCTATCAAACTCCTTTTAAAATTAGTTCCCCATTTTTTTTTATTTACCTTTTCAGCAATTTAAATTTACTGAGTAAATTCTGTTGGTCTAGTCTCTGTTGGCTTCTTATGTTGTGATTGACTCTCACACGGAAACTGTGAGGAGACAGATGTGTGATTTACGTCAGATGCAGCCCAGCAGTGATATTGCTGCGTTTGGAGCTTTTGACCTGTTGACTGAGAGTATTAGCATCTGGGACGAGTCACCGATTGTGTGTTGAATGTTGTCCCTCTGAGTGCATCATGGCCAGACTGTGATGTGTCAGAAGGGGAAATCTCTCTATCAAGTACAGGAGCCAGAGGAGAGGCAGTGATAATTGAGAGGACTCTCGCTCCGCAAATTGTGTCATGGGATCCTTCACACCTCTTCCAAAAACTAGCACCTGCCCTTTGGCAAGCTGGCACTGCAGTGCAATATTGAGTGAAGGCTACACTGTCAGAGGTGCCACTTACTGATTGAGATGTAGATATTCCGCCTACTTCACAAGTGATTCAACCGTGGTATTATTGGAGAAGTGGAAGAGAGAGTTCTTACTGATATCGTGGCCAACATTAATCCCTCGACCAACATCAAGTCTGCTGTCACTGCACCTCACAAGCTCCAATTAGTGATATCATTTTTAAGAACACTGAAAGCTTATTGCCTATGGAAGTGTGTTGACCAAAGGACTATATTTGGTTATTGCAAGGCTGCGGTTTGTGGGAGCCTGCTGTGCACAAATTGACTGCTCCATTTCCTTTGGGCGTCAGGTTGGTCAGCCTCACAGCGCCAAGGACCCAGGTTCGATTCCCAGCTTGGGTTGCTGTCTGTTCAGAGTCTGCACCTTCTCGCTGTGTCTGTTAGTTTACTGCGGGTGCTCTGGTTTCCTCCCACAACCCAAAGATGTGCGGGTTAGGTGGATTGGCCATGTTAAATTGCCCTTTAGTGTCAGGGGGACTAGCTAGGGTAAATGCATGGGGCTATGGGGATAGGGCTGTGGTAAGATTGTGGTCGGTGCAGACTCGATGGGCCGAATGGCCTCCTTTTGCACTGTAGGATTTCGTAATTCTATAATTACAGTAGTGGTTCGGTTTGAAGGTACTTGATAGGTTGTGAAGTGCTTTGGGGTCCTTTGTGAGGGCAGTTTAAAAGGGGCCAGCAGTTGTGAAAGGTCCTCTCTACCAATGTAAGTCTTTTTTTCCATCAACCTGGACAAGTAGATGGAGTGAGGTTTGACTCCATGACCTCCTAACTCAAGAGTTAGAGTTTGGGCAACTGAGGACAGCATGAAGCTTAGTAGGGGGAGGGGGGGATGATGATGAGGAAAATCTGGGCTGGGCAATCTAAATGAATTGACATTGTCTCCAAGTTGGCCGTGTGTGCTGGATGTAGTTTTACTGTCGAGATGCTAACAGCAGGCAGTCAATGTGGAAATATTCTGGCTGGATGTTTGGAAATTTGTTCCGCTGGTACAATTTTTGTAAATCGCTGAGAAATAAACAAGTTCTATCCTGAAGAATTGACCATTAGGGTGGTACTGCTGATAAGTGCGTTGTTTTTCTTTCAGTTTTGGATTGGGCCCAGGCTGGTGGACTGGAAGTCTACCGTCACTGCCCTCTTGCATGTTCCAATAAGTGAAATCAGTTTTAAGGACATTGAAAGCCTATTGCCCATTGTCGGCATAGATTAGCCGAGTATTTGCCGAAAGATCGGCTATCCAGCTCAGAGAGACCTTAGCTAATGTGGGAAGGATAAATATCCCATCGCATTTCTGATGTGTGGTTGGGGCATAGAATCATAGAATCCATACAGTGCAGGAGGAGGCCATTCAGCCCATCGAGTCTGTTTGGAATTTCGGGAGCATTAATTCCGAACAGATTAATTCTCCTGAAAGTTACGTAGTACGTTAGGAGGAATAATCATACCCAATCAAATCCCACCTAGCCCTATTCCCAGAACTCTGCATATTTATCCTGTTAATCCCCTGTCAATTTTGGCATGGCCAATCAATAATGTAATCGTTTATTCGTTATTGTCACTTAAATTAACACTGCAATGAAGTTACTGTGAAAATCCTCCAGTCGCCACACTCCAGCACCTGTTCGGGTACACTGAGGGAGAATTTAGACCGGCCAATGCACCTAACCAGCACGTCTTTCAGACTGTGAGAAGAAACTGGAGCACCCGGAGGAAAAGCACTCAGACACGAGGGAGAACATGCAAACTCCGCACATCCAGCGACCCAAGCCCGGAATCGAACCAGGGTCCTTAGCGCTGTGCGGCAGCACTGCTAACCATCGTGCCACCCCAGTGGAAATTTTTCTCTGCTGCGACCTTTCTAGTGGGAGCAGAACCCGTTCAGCTTGACTAAGAACACTCAGATGACTGACGCCAACGGTTTTTGCCCTTTTTTTTCTTTAAAATTTCCTGCCGCCGCTTTCTTTCTCCCCTTTTTTTGCCTCCTTTAAAGAGGAAGAAAAATTAAAAACCCCTTCGTACAAACAGAGCTCATTATGCGAAGAAACTGTTCGTTGACTGAAGCTTGCTCGTCTGAAATAATCTTAACAGTTTGGGGTAATTGAAATATAAAAGAATTAGCAACACTAATTCCGTGGGCACGGTGCCAACGGTGACATCTGCAGTCATTCCTGTCATCTTCCACCAACCGCCCCCCTCCCTCCGCCCCTTCCCTCAGACCTTCCCCTTCGTATTAAAAGGCAAAACATTTTTTTTTAACAGTCGGAACCATTGACTCGGAGTTAACCGGAACATGAAAACACTCTGTGACGAATCACTCAGGCAGTCTTTATCGGGCACGGACTCTCTCACCCCTGCCCTGCCCGCCCGCCCAGGGGCAGCTTTGACAGCTGTGTGCACGAGAGAGAGCTGGTCGCTTGGGCAAGGTGAAGGTCGCTGCGGCTCTCGGGGACAGGTTTTTTTTTGGAGGCAAGAGAAACCTTCAGGGAGGCAGAGAGAGAGAGAGAACGACAGAGAGAGTGCAAACAGTGTGGAGAAAAAGGAACAGGCTGAACACGTGAGACAAGCGAGAATTGAAAGCTGTCTGACTCGCCTATTGACAACACAAACATTCTGGTGAGCCACCTGGACTGCATTTTGTATTACACAAAAAAAAAGACATTTGAAGCTTTAACCCTCGAGTCTCCTCGGTTTTTGGAACACTTTTTTCCTCCTCCCCACCACCCCCCCCCTTCCCCTGCTCTCTGTGATTTATGGTGCTGCTGTATTTTGCCATTATGCACTACGGTGCGGGGAGTCAGCATGTCAGCAATGACAGGCTGCATTGATGTAGCGCCTTTAGTGTTGCAAAATGTCCCAAGGCCCCTTTTGATACCCAGCCGCAAAAGGAGGTAAAGGACAGGTGGCCAAAAACTTGGTCAAAGACATGGGTTATAATGTCTTGAAGGAAGAGAGTGAGGTAGAGATTCAGAGTGATTTAGGGAGAGAATTCCATCTCCTATTAACCCTTTTTTTTTAATCGGAACTATATTTATCTCCTTCTTGAAATTATTCAATGATTCAGATTCCATTGCGCTGTGGGGCAGCGAGTTCCACAAATTCGTCGCCCTCTGCGAGAAGCCGTTCCCCCTTTTCTCAGTTTTAAATCTACTGCCTCTCGTAGAATTCCTACAGCGCAGAAGGAAACCATTTGGCCCATCAATTCTGCACCTACTACAATCCCAACCAGGCCCTATCCCCATAACCCCATGCATTTACCCTAGCTAGTCCCCCTGACGCTAAGGGGCAATTTAGCATGGCCAATCAACCTAACCCACACATCTTTGGACTACGGGAGGAAACCAGAGCACCCGGAGGAAACCCATGCAGACACAGTGAGAATGTGCAAACTCCACACAGACAGTGACCCAAGCTGGGAATCGAACCTAGGCCCCTGGCACTGTGATGCAGCAGAGCTAACCACTGTGCCAACCTCGACTAATACCTGTGACTTCCTGTTCTAGGTTGCCCTGCGGGGGGGAATCTTTTGGTCTGTGTTTACTTTGTCAATCAACTGATGGAGGGATTTCGATTGGGGATGTCGAGGAGAAAAGATTTGAAGGTGTGCAGAGATTTCAGAGGGTTCTCGGATTTGATTTATTTGATTTATTATTGTCACGTGTTAATATACAGCGAAAAGTTGTTTCTTGTGCGCTATACAAAGCATACCGTTTACAGAGAAGGAAAGGAGAGACTGCAGAATGTAGTGTTACACTCATAGCTAGGGTGTAAAGAAAGGTCAACTTAATGCAAGATAGGTCCATTCAAAAGTCTGACACTGCAGAAGCTGTTCTTGAGTCAATCGATACGTAACCTCAGACTTTTGTATCTTTTTCCCCGACGGAAGAGAGAATGTCTGGGGTACGCGGGGTCCTTAATTATGATGGCCACTTTGCTGAGGCAATGGGAAGTGTAGACAGAGTCAATGGTTGGGAAGCTGGTTTGCATGATGGATTGGGCTACATTCACGACTTTTGTAGTTTCTTGTGGTCTTGGGCAGAGCAGGAGCTGTACCAAACTGAGATACAATCAGAAAGAATGCTTTCTATGGTGTTTTCTGTAGACTGGAGGAGGGTATTGAGATAGGGTGTAAAAGCTCCCTGTACCAGTGTGATTTTTCAATGTCTCACAGAACCACACTTTCTAATACCACTCTGAGCCAGCTGCCTGTACAACGATGGGTCCAGGACCGCCAGCTGCTGATTGCCTTCGGTTTTCTTTTGTAAATTAGAACATTTCTCTGAAGCATTTAACATTTTTCCCTGCCTGCATATAATGCATTGAGACAGTGTGTTTGTGACACTGCTTTACAAATGATTAACTTCCATCACACGTGGTGCAGGTGAACTGTGACTATTAACCTGAGTTATTACAAATCTTTCAGAAATTGTCCACAACCCTCTGCTTCCTGGAACTAAGATTTAATTTCATGCATTTCCATCAACATTTCCCATTCAATTTTTCCATGTCAACTGTCACATGTAGTTGCACACTCTGGTCAATAGGGGGTCTCTGTGGCATTAATCTCCTCAATTCTTTTTAGCAACTCTCTTACGTTCCTGAAAAAAAAACTATATTCATTAACTGGCGATGGGCAACATTACATTTATTTATGTATTTAAACTGCAACAGGTACAAGAGATTAGTAACTAAGTGAAAGTAAGCGTGCCTCATTTCTTTGGTTAGCACTGTTGTGTCACAGCACTAGAGACCCGGGTTCAATTCCCAGCTTGGGTCACTGTCAGTATGGAGTCTGCACATTCTCCCCATGCATGCATGGGTTTCCTCTGGGTGCTCCAATTTCCTCCCACAGTCCGAAGATACGCAAGTTAGGTGGTTGGCCATATTGAATTGCCCCTTAATGTCCAAGTATGTGCAGTTTAGGTGGATTGGCCATACTGAATTACCCCTTAGTGCCCAAAGATGTATGGATTAGCCAGAGTAAATGTGTGGAGTTACAGGAATAGGGTGGGGGAGAGGGCATAGGTAAGATGCTCTGTCACGGAGTCAGTGCAGTCTTGATGGGCCGAATAGTTTCTTCTGCATTACTCTGATCCTGTGCTTCTATTCTATAGTCATCGATAACTATTATACTACAGAGAAGAGTATTACCCAGTTAGCATTGTGCAAGAGTAACTCCTATACAAATTTCCTTTGAGAATACACTATTCATGTAATGAGGCAATAATAAGAACCATACAAAACTTGGACTTTATAAATAGAGGTCAAAAGCTGTGCAAAAAGCTTCATAAATCATTGGTCAGGCCCCAGCTGGTGTCTAATTCTGGGCACCAGACTTTAGGAAGAATGTCAAGGCCTTTGGTGCGGCTGCAAAGGAGCTTTACCAAAATGGCACTGGCAATGAGGGGCTCCCATTACGTAGAGAGGCTTGAGAAACTGGAACTACTCACCTCAAGAGGCAAAAAGTTAAGGACGAGGTTTCATTGAAATTTTTGGAGGTAATTTGAGAAGGTGTGAAAGAAATAGCAAGAGGGTTGAGGAGCTTCCAAGTTTAAGGAGTTTTGAAGTTTATTTATTACTTGCAAGTAGGCTCACATTAACACTGCAATGAAGTTACTGTGAAAATTCGGCACCTGTTCGGGAACACTGAGGAAGAATTTAGCATGACCAATGCACCTAACTTGCATGTCTTTGGACTGTGGGAGGAAACTGGAGCACCTGGAGGAAACCCATGCAGACACGGGGAGAACATGCAAACTCCACAGAAAGTGACATGAGGCCAGCAATCAAACCAAGGTTCCTAGTGTTGTGAGGCATCAGTGCTAACCACTGTGCTGATATAGATATATGATGATTGGGGAGAAAAAGCCAAGAGGAAATTAGAACTTCTGTCTATAAAGTGAGTTGTGAACTGGAAAGCATTGCCAAAATGGAAATAGAAACTTTGAAAAGGAAAGTCTACAAGTGCTTAAAATAATTTTTTTGCAGCATGGTGGCACAGTGATGCCACCACGCTGCAAAAGACTCAAGATCGATTCCCAGCTTGGATTACTGTCTATGCAGAGTCTGCACATTCTCCCCATATGTGCATGGGTTTCCTCCGGGTGCTCTGGTTTCTTCCCACAGTCCAAAAGATACGCAGGTTAGGGGTATTGACCATGCTAAATTGTCCCTCAGTGTCCTGGGATTTGTGGGGTAAATATGTGGGATTACGGGAATAGGGGCTGGATAGGATTCTTATCGGTGCAGACTCAGTGGGCTGAATGGCCTCCTCCTGCACTGTAGGGATTCTATGATTCTATTCTATTTTTAATTGTGGAGGAAGAGCAAAAGGCTCGTGTGTTTTAACACTTTAGCTCATTCAGAGAGCCAGCACAGGTAAGATGGGCCTAATAGTCACTTCCTACTTTTGCATGGAGACGGATCTGTGCAGGTTTTTCTCATTCGGATTAACTCCAGTGGTTAATTGAGGTTGGTGGGGGGGGAAATTATCAGCAGGGGGGTTTGTGTTCCTGCTGCGAGTGGGATGTGGGGGGTGGGGTTCACTATTTGTGTTCTTGCATGAAGAATCAGCACTTGAGCAAGATACTGAATATAATATCAGTGTGGGACTGCATCACAGCAAGGAGGGGGGAATGTTTGCTTCAGCAGGGACCAGGAGAGGGAGAAAGTAGATTGGTAGGGTTGTGGAGGGGGGCATGTTGAGTAATGTGTGCCCGAGTGCTTCCCAGTCCTCTCGCTACCGACTCCCTCTCCCATCCCCAGCCTCTTCATCTCAGCCCCAGATGTTCATTAATCTTCATCTGAACAGTTGAGTGGAAATTCCTTTGGTTGGTATTACAGCTCACCATTCAGTTAGTTTCCTCTTTGAGAGGGAAAAGGTTTGAGTTTGGATGTGTGATGTTCCCCCCTGGCTCCCTGATCATATAGACATCACACACGGAAGAACCGCCATGAAAAATCGAAAATTGAAAGGGAGATTGGATGAGGTTTTAGTCTAAATGTACAGATCTCTGTGCAGTGCCTTGAATATCTCAATAGTCGGTCTTGAAAAATATCATTTCCTATTTTAGCGTCAAGTGTGCTAAACTCAGCCACGTCAGCAAGTAAAGCTTTTTCTAGCCCACACCAAATCTCAGCAGAGCACCAAGGTGGCAAGGTAGCACAGTGGTTAGCGCTGCTGCCTCACGGCGTCAGGGACCCTGGTTCAATCCTGGCCTTGATTTGCTGTCTGTGATGAGTTTGCATGTTCTCCCTGTGTCTGTGTGGGTTTCCTCCCACACTCCAATGATGTGCGGGTTAGGTTGATTGGGTATGCTAAATTGCTCCTTAGTGTCAGGGGAATTAGTGAGGCAGATGTGGGGTTATAGGGACTAGGGACTTATGGAGATGCCAGTGTCGAACTGGGGTGAGCACAGTAAGAAGTCTCGCAACACCATAAGATAAAGTGCAACAGGTTTATTTGGAATCGCGAGCTTTCAGAACACCTGCTGGTTCATCTGGTGAGTGCTTTGACCCAGCACCTGGTCACTTGTCTGTGCCTCAGCGCTGGCATTTTGCTTGGTAATCATTCCTGTGAAATACGTTTCCTGCCCTGAAGGTGCTACGCAAACACAGCTTGTTGTTGTTGTTGGTAATTCTGCGATGCCGTTCTGTGTATGTTTGCCCATTCATTCTGTTTGTAGTTAACCACCAGAAGCCCTGTCCCTAGTCACAGCTAACCTAAGTCGGTGCCAGCTGGCAGTGGTCTGCTGTCCAGATTAACCTGCCCCTTGCTTGGGTGGCAAGCAGCGAGAGTGAGATAAATTGGTCAGCCAGACCCATTCGGGGATGAGCGAAAGAAGGACTTACATTTGTATAGCGCCAACATCTGAAAGTGCTTTACAGCCAGTAAAATGCAGTTATTGTTGTATCGCAGGAAAACCACAGCATTCTGTTTGCGCACAGCAAGCTCTCGCAAACTTATTGTTTTCAATTTTCAATCAGGGAATCAAGGATGACGGAGAAAAGGGCAGGAAAGTGGACATGAGGAATGTGTTAGATCAGTCATGATCCTACTGAATGGCAGAACAGGTTAGAGGGGCTGAACGGCCTCCTCCTGTTCCTATCCCTTATGGGATGGTGTTTAAGTTTATTTATTAGTGTCACGAGTAGGTTTACATTAACACTGCAATGAAGTTACTGTGAAAATCCCCCGGTCGCCGCACTCCAGCGCCTGTTCGAGTACACTGAGGGAGAATTTAGCACAGCCAATGCATCCTAACCAATACATCTTTCAGACTGTGGGAGGAGACCGGGGCACCTGGAGGAAACCCACGCAGACACGGGGAGAATGTGCAGACTCCACACAGACAGTGACCCAAGCTGGGTCCCTGGCGCTGTGAGGCAGCAGCAGCACTAACCAGTGTGCCGCCGTACCGCCCCTGAATCATTGTATCCCCTCAAAAATCTAACTCGCTGGGGGTAATTTTGACTTTCTGCAGTGACATAACTCGAGCTTGTACAAAAGCAAGATTCTGTACGTTTTTCCCCCCCCATTCCCCAGTTTAATATTATATTTGATCATTGCTCGTAACTTGTGAATGTGGAATCTGTCAGTATGTTTGTATTACACATTAGTGTTTGGGTTTTGTAACCTATTAAGTTAATGAGAGGCCTTTATTGGACCTATTTTATTAGTAGGGTGTGGGGTGGGGTGTGGGGGAAACACAGGGTGGGTTTCTGTGCCAATATTAAGTAACAGATGCCCTGACTTGGGTAGCCGCCAACAATTGGTAAATGGCAGGCTGCGTGTACGAGAGAGAGAGAGAGAGAGAAAACAAGAGCGAGATGAGAGGGAGTTTTTATCCAGGCAAGTTGTTATTTTATTTGAATGCTGGTGCCAACCTTCTTCACAGCTGTGGTATTCTGGACACGTGCCAACATGTGAACTTGCAGCCTGTGTGTGTGTGTGTGTGTGAAAGAGAGGGAGGTGGGAGTAGGGAGATACTGGTTTCTGGCAATAGACACACCTGCACCAGTTGCATAACCATTCCTGCAGTGTGTCTGTGGTAGACAGGTTGTCTTAGTTTGATCCTTTTTTGAAGTTTCCTCTTTCTGCTTTTCTCGTTGGTTCTGGAGGTTGTACTCAAGGGGAGCGGGTAAAACTCTCCCCTCCAATATTGAGATACGCAGGATTTTGATGCCATAAGTTGACTTCTTTTACTATTGATTTTTTTTTAAAGAAACAAAAATTTCACCAAGAAGGTTTACTTATTGATTAGGGTCACAAGTAGGCTTACATTAACACTGCAGTGAAAATTCCCTAGTTGTCACACTCCGGCACCTGTTCGGGTACACAGGGAGAATTCAGACTGTGGGAAGAAACTGAAGTATCTGGAGGAAACCTGGGAGAATGTGCAAACTCTACACACGAAGTGACCCAAGCTGGGAATTGAACTCGGCTCCCTGGCGCTTTGAGGCAGCAGTGCTCACCACTGTGTCACTGTGCTAAAGGTCTTAGTTGGGAAAGAAAATGAGGCAATTTATTTGAACTGATGCCAGGCCAATGCTGGCAGCCAGACAGCCACGCGTTGCAAGAAAGAATGTTGCATTTATGTAGCGCCTCTTACCATCTTGGAATATCCCAAAAGATTTCACACCCAGCGAAGCATCTTTGAAATGGAGTCACGATTTGCGCAGCAGCCAGTTTGGGCATAGCAGTTATCAGATAATGATCAGATCACTGATGCTTTATTTCCTTCAGCAATGTTGTGTAACAAACAAACACTCACCAGGATGCTGAGGAGAACTTGTCTGCACTTTTTTTCTCGAATGTATGTCAAAGAACAAGGAACAAAGAAAATTACAGCACAGGAACAGGCTCTCCGGCCCTCCAAGTTTGCACCAACCGTGCTACCCGACTTAACTAAAACCCCCTACCCTTCTGAAGACCTTTATTCCCATCCTGTTCCTGTATTTGACGAGATGCACCTTTTAAAAGTTATTTCATCTTCATCCAAGAGTGGGAGATGGAGCCTCAGTTTAACATCCCATCCAGAAGATGGTACTTCCAGCAGTGCAGCACTCCCTCAGTACCGCAGTGTAGTGTCAGCCTGGATTATGTACTTAAGTCCCTGAAGTGGGATCTTGATCAATAAAGGGATCAAGGGTTACGTGGAGAAGGCAGGAAAATGGGATGAAAATCATATCAAATGGCAGAGCAGACTAGCTGGGCTGACTGGCCTAATTCTGCTCTTTTTATGAGCGTTATGGCATTATGGTGACTTGGTTGAGAGGCTGAGCACTACCCAGCTGGCCCTCACACTTGACTTCAAATCTGGCACATTCCTGGGCTTGGGTTTCCGTGATGTGGCGTTGGGTTGGGGTAAACACAGTAAGAAGTCTCAAAACACCAGGTTAAAGTCCAACAGGTTTATTTGGTAGCACACAACCCTGGGTTTTTTCACAGGGTTGCTTAGGGAACTTCCCGTGGGGAAAGTCACCTTCAATCTGCCTTGTGCTGCTCCTTCTGGCTGTTTGCAGTACAGCATCAGCAGAGACCCTGCCAAGGGATTAGCCGCCATTCTTCTTGGTTGGACAAAGGCGTCGAGGCCTCTGCATCCACTTTCTTCAAGGTGCAGGGGAAGTTCCTATTTCCGCATTTACCAACTTCACAGAGAAAGAGTCCAGAGAAATGTGTTATTAATCTAGATCCCTCCTGTAAATACTCTAGTCAGGTTTTAGACCATTACTGGGATTACTTGTGTAGCACCATGGTTTGGGAAGGGAGAGAGCTGCCGGTGTATTTGGAATCTCACCTTCGTCACAGTTTGATAGAAGAGAAAAACTTGTATTTCAGGCTTGGGTTGATTAATAGCAAATAACATTCACGCCTCATCTGCAACAAGAGAGGGCACGGGGGTAATGATTGACGAGAAACTGAACTGGACCAATCCTATCAACACTGACTACAAGAGCAGGTCAGAGGCTGGGAATCCTGCAGCGAGTAATTTATCTCCTGACCCTCCAAAGCCTGTCCACCAGCTACAGGCACAAGTAGATAAATTTTTGAACCATAAAGGAATTAAGGGTTATGGTGAATGGGCAGATAAGTGGAGCTGAGTCCACAAAAAGATCAGCCATGATCTTATTGAATAGCAGAGCAGGCTCGAGGGGCCAGATGGCCTGCTCCTGCTTCTAGTTCCTACGTTCTTATGTAAGTTAAGAGTGTGATGGAATGGTGTCTCCTTGCCCTGATGAATCTAACACTTCAGAGGCTTGTTTACTATCCAGGTCAAGGCAGCCACCATCTTAAAACATTCCCATGCTCCATCACCAGTGCACAGTGGCAGCTGTGTGTATCATCTACAAGATGCACTGCAGCAATTCACCAGAGGTCTTCCAAACCTACAATTTCTCCACCTAGAAGGACAATAAGGTCACTCCAAGCCCCCCACCATTCGTCCTTGGAAACATATCGCCGTTCCTTCACTGAGTCAGAATCCTTGACCTTCCTCCCTAACAACACAGTGGTGTACTTAACAAGAATACAGCTCACCGAGCACCTTGTTTGGGGTCATTGGGAATGGCCGCAGTTAGTAGCCTCGCCAGCAACAGCCACACTTCAGGAGCCTTTAAAAAGAGGAATGCTGAAGCAGCTTTTTCAACCTCAGGAAGTCTTTGTTGTAGCAACCAATCCACACGCACAGCAAGATCCCACACCAGCAACGTAACGAACGACCAGGTCATCTGTTGCTGTTGAGCTGATCTTTATTGAGGAATTGATTAGGAATGGCAGCATGGAAACATTGAGGCCCTCCTGCATGACTCCAGGTGATCTAGCACGTTCACCATGACTCCAGCAGCTTCTTCAAGGAGCAGAGAAGTCCACGGTAGTTGGCAGATCAAAACCTATGGGCAAGCGTACCAACCTTAAATGAGCTTCATCATTCTTTTTATTCATTTGTGGGAAATGGGTGCCACTGCTTGGGCCAACTTAATTAGTTGCCTTTGAACTGAGTGTCTTGCTCAGACATTTTAGAGAGCAGTTGAGAGTCAACCACATTGCTGTGGCTCTGGAATCACGTGTAGGCCAGAATAGGTAATGATTTCCTTCCCTAAAGGACCAGATGGGGTTTTTTTGTTGAATTCAAATTCCACCATCTGCCGTGGTGGGATTCGAGCCCAGGTTCCCAGAATGTTAGCTGAATTTCAGCATTAATAGTCCAAGGATAATATCACTAGGCCACTGCCTCCCTTACAGAGGGAACAGAGATCTTACACACCTTTGGTCACATGGAATTAATTGTTTCTAACTGGGGGCTGTGTTGAAAAGGTTGTGCTATGGTTGACTCTGGAAGTCCAATTCGTAGATTCTTTCATGTTTACAGATGGAGACAGGCCCTTCGGCCCAACGTGTCCATGCCGCCCAGTTTCTAACCACTAAGTTAATCCCAATTGCCCGCATTTGGCCCATATCCCACTATATCCATCTTACCCATGTAACTGTCCACATATTTTTAAAAGACAAAATTGTTCCTACCTCTACTACTGCCTCTGGCAGCTTGTGCCAGACACTCATCATCCTCTGAGTAGAAAAATTGCCCCTCTGGACCTCTTGTATCTCTCCCCTCTTACTTTAAATCTACGTTCTCTCGATTTAGACTCCCCTATCTTGATTATCTAACTAACCTATGATCTCGTATTATTTTATAGCCCTCTATAAGATCATCCCCAGGCCCTCTACATTCTGGAGAAACAAGTTCCAATTTATCCAGCCTCTCCTTGTAACTCAAACCATCAAGTTTTGGTAGCAGCAGCAGAATAAATGTTTCTGCACTCTTTCTAATTTAATAATATGGCAATATTCAGATTGACGTGCATGTTGTATTCTGGAGCCATGGGCAGTGATGGTCAACGTTCCAACATTCCCTCCATCACACATCTGAGCAGGAACCTCTCCCACTCTCTCCACCTGCCATTGCTGTGTGTTGGAATAAATGTGCAAATTGGTACTCAGTCTATTTGACCGTGTTGCGAAAATACCTTCCTTAGCCAACAAATCCTGCAGTGGGACTGCGAACCTGGAGTTTCTGGCTCAGAAGCAGGCAACTACACAACCTCCAAACAAGTTAGCAGCAAAGTATATACAGAAGATGGTTTAGGATAACATTAACTAGACAGATAAAAGGCAAAATAGGATGCTGGAATCTGTAACAACAACAGAAAATACTGGGAAATCTCAGGTCTGGCAGCATCTGTGTAGAGAGAGAATGGAGCCAACACTTTGCATCAGGATAATCCATTGTAGCACAGCAGTTAGCTCTGCTGCCTTGCAGCTCCAGGGATTTAGGTTCAATTCCAGCCTTTGACGGTGTGGAGTTTGCACATTCTCCCCATGTCTGCCTCGGTTTCCTTCGGGCGCTCCAGTTTCCTCCCACAGTCCACGGGTTAGGTTGATTGGCCATGCTAAATTGCCGCTTATTGCCAGGGAGATTAGGAGGGTAAATCTGTGGGGTTACAAGGATAGAGTGGGACTGCTGTCAGTGCAGGCTCGTTGGGCCAAATGGCCTCCTTCTGCTCTGTAGGTATTCTATGGTTCTAAGCTCAGAACTGACAAAGGGTCATCTACACTCAAAACATTGGTGCTATTCTCTCTCCACAGATGGTGCTGAGATTTTCCAGCGTTTTCTGTAGATTCTGACGTGTATGTAGTTGTAAGCGAGAGTAGGCAATATGGCACAAGCCCTTCAAAATAAAATTTGGATCATAGATTCCCCACAGTGCAGAAGGAGGCCATTTGGCCCAGCGAGCCTGCGCTGACAGCAGTCCCACTCTATCCTTATAACCCCACAGATTTACCCTCCTAATCCCACCTGACACTAAGCAGCAATTTAGCATAGTCAATCCACCTAACCTGCACGTCGTTGGACTGTGGGGGGGAAACCAGAGCACTGAGAGGAAACCCATGCAGACACGGGGAGAATGTGCAAACTCCAGACATACAGTGACCCAAGGCCGGAGTTGAACCCAGGACCTTGGCGCTGTGAGGCAGCCCTACTAACCATCGTGCTGCCCCAAGATCCGGGCTACAGGCCTGCAGCCGAGGTTAGTGGAATGCGACGGGGAGGAGCGGGGAAAGAATTGCCACCAATTTGTTTTTGTGACGAGTAGAGGAATGATTGTGGCGCAGGGAGTGTTCTGTGTGCAGTTTTGGCCCCCTTACTTATGAAAGGATATATTGGCCTTGGAGGAAGTACAGAGAAGATTCACCAGGTTGATACTGGAGATGAGGGGGTTAAGTTATGAGGAGAGATTGAGTAGATTGGGGCTGTTGGAGTTTAGAAGGCTGAGGGGAGATCTTACAGAGACTTACAAAATAGTGAAGGGGCTAGATAGGGTAGAGGCGGAGAGACTTTTTCCACTTAGAATGGAAACCAGAACTAGAGGGCACAGCCTCAAAATAAGGGGGGGTAAAGTTTAGAACAGAGTTGAGGAGGAACTTCTTCTCAAAGAGAGTGGTGAATCTTTAGAATTCTCTGCCCATCAAAGTGGCGGAGGCTACCTTTAGTGAATATGTTTAAGTCACAGGTAGATAGATTTCTGATAGACAAGGGAATTAAGGGTTATGGGGAGCAGGCGGGAAAGTGGAACTGATCCACTTCAGATCAGCCGTGATCTTATTGAATGGCGGGGCAGGCTCGAGGGGCTCTCGATGGCCTACTGCTGCTCCTATTTCTTATGAAATGTCAGTGGGTAACTGTGCAGTTGGCAATGAGAGTTTATTGCGTGAGTCACCTGCGTGGGCTCACAGCTGTGCACCCGGCACACGATTAAACAGGAAATGGATTTGGTTCAAACCACCTGGTGCACTTCTTATGCCTCTGGGGAACCCTGGCTGCCACTCAGGGCCCTGCTCACAGATTATTGGGTTCCTCAGTGGCCTACTTGGTGTAGTGTTTGGCTCTTACCGTTCCCTCATTGTTTTGATTTCAGGTTATGTTTTCTGTGCGATTCTCTTGTGATTTGAGCAGCAGAATGGGAGGACCAACCCCTCCTTGAATGCAAAACAGGCCAGGAAAACTCACCTTGGCTGAAATAAAAGGAAGTCTGCACTTCCCAAAGTGATGAAGTGGAGATGCCAGGTGAGGAACCTGATGAAGGGACAAACACCAAAAGCTTGTGGGTTTACTATCAGATAAACCTGTTGGACTTTAACCTGGTGTTGTAAGACTTCTTACTGTGTTTACTCAAAGTGGCTCGGAGTATCGACGCTACACTGGTGTAAACCTTCATCTGCAACAATCAGTTGCGTTTATGTATCGCCTTCTGCAGAGTAAAACAAGGAACTTTACAGGGGAGGTGAGGAGAAGCTATCAAACAAAAAAAACACTGAGTTAAAGGAGATGTTAGGCCAGTTGAACAAGCATTAAATTTTTAAGGAGCATCTTAAAGGAGAGAGAGCCAGCTGGTGAGATAAATACATATAATATTTAAAATATAGCTTCAGGTGGAAGAAATATATAATCTTGTTCCCATTTCGTTGTCCATGACAGTGTAAAGGGGGGTTAGTAAACAGACCCTGAAGAGGATTAACAGAGTGGATGTTGGGAAAATGTTCCTTCCCGGAGAATCTAGAATCAGGGGTCACTTTAAAAATAAGGGCAGCAATTCTCCCATCCCCGCGGTGCTTCTTTTTCCACCAGGGTGGAGGTGGTCAGCCTGCTGGGGGGGAATCGGCACTGTAAGGGAGTGTGGGAATCAGGTGGGGGCTGGACATTAGAGTGGACTGGGAGGGAGGGGGGTGTTCGGGGCTGGACCGGGAATGGTAGGCGGGGGTCCAGCCACCAGGTCGTGGGAAGGTGGAGAGTGGGTGTCACAGGGCTGGTCAGCGATTTGAGCTGCCAGTAATTGAGAGGTGATAGGTATGGGGCTACTGCACCTACACCAACTCGGCACTGATAGATCAGTGGGCGCGCAATGGCTCGCTCAGCACGCTGATTTCAGCCTCTCCAGTGAGAATAAGCCCCGTCCCCTAAAATTTAATGATATTCACACTGGTGACCTGCATAGTGCACAGAGTGTGGAACGTTCTGCTCTGAATTCCCACTGAAAAAAAAAACAGCATGAATTACTCCAGTTTTCTTACAGATTCGACTCTTAGAATTTTTTTGGGGAGAATTCCACTCCGGGAGTCACTCATTTGAGAGAAAGAGGAGAATTTTTTTGAGGGTGCTGAGTTTCTGGAACTTCGAAAGGCAGAGCCTGTGAATATGTTTAAGGCAGAGCACAATAGGGGAATTCTGCTGGTGGGGAATTCCAGGACAAGAGGCCACAGCCTTAGGATAAGGGGTAGCAAATTTAAAACAGAGTTGAGGAGAAACTACTTCTCCCAGAGGAGTGTGAATCTGTGGAATTCACTTCCCCCAAAGTGTGGTGGATGCTGGCATAGAGAGTAAATTTAAGGAGGAGTTAGACAGATTTTTAATTGGTAAATGGGTTGAAGGCTTATGGGGAAAAGGCAGGAAAATGCGGATGAGGAGCATATGGGGGAGCAGACTCCATGCACTGAATGGCCTAATTCTGCTCCTGTTGATTACAAGAGCAGGGCTGTACGTCTGAGGCTGTACAAGGCTCTGGTCAGAATATAGTGAGCAGTTTTGGACCCCATATCTAAGGAAGGATGTGTTAACCTTGGGAAGGGTCCAAAGGAGGTTCACAGGAATGACCTCTGGAATGAAGAGCTTGTCGTATGAGGAATAGTTGAGGACTCTGGATCTTTCTCATTCAATTTAGAAGGATGAGGGTAGATCTTATTGAAATTTACAGAATACTGCAAGGCCTGGATAGAATGGACGTGGAGAGAATGTTTTTCCGACTAATGGAAACTAGGAGCAAAGGGCACAACCTCAGGCTAAAGGGACAATCCTTTAAAACAGACCAGGAGGAATTTCTTCAGCCAGACAGTGGGGAATTTGTAGAACTCTTTGCTACAGAAGGCTGTGGAAGTCAGATATTGAGTTTCTTTAAGATAGAGATACATAAGATATTGATTAATGTGGGGAAAAGGCCAAAGAATGGGGATGAGAAAAGTATCAGCTATGATTGAATGCAGACTCGATGGGCTGAGTGGCCTGGTTCTGTATATATATGTCTTGTGGATTGACAACAGGTCAAAAGGTTACTGAAGGTAGGCAGGAATGTGGTGTTGACGTTCAGACTTGATCTGGGTAAATGGTGACTCAGGTTCAAGGGGCCGAATGGCCTGTTCCTGCTCCTATGTTTCTCTGAAGGAGGCGTTCAGCCCACTGGATATAAACATTAAAGGGAGGAGAGATTTTCAACACACGGAGATTGGAGAAATTAAGTGTGTCCTTACAATAAAGAAGGTTAAATAAGGGGAGATATAATCCAGGTGTTCAAAACCATGAGGGGTTTTAACAGATAGAGTGGGAGAAGCAATAATGGATGCATGACCATGTACACAGTTTTAAGGTAATGTGGCAAAATGTGAGGGGCAGTGGGATGAGGCAAACTTATTTTATGAAGTCAGTTGTTATGAATGGAATGTGCTGTCTGAACGGCTGTTAGAAAAAGAATCATTGGTAACTTTCAAAAGAGAATTGGAAAAATGTGCTGGAGTGTGCGATAGAGCAGTGGGCATGAGATTAATTGGATAGCCCTTCCAAGGAGCTGGCACACGCACGATGGGCTGAATGGCCTCCTGTGCTGAGTGATTCTGTGAGCGGCACACCCCATGGTAATGCAGTGGCTGTGGTACTGGATAGTGACCCAGTGACCAAAGGCGGCACAGTGGTTAGCACTGCTGCCTCAGTGCCAGGGGCCAGGGTTCAGTTCCTAGCTTGGGTCACAGTCTGTATGTTCTCCCCGTGTCTGTATGGGTTTCCTCCCATGGTCTGAAAGACGTGCTGGTCAGGTGAATTGACCGTGTTAAATTCTCCCTCGGTGTAGTGAACAGGAGCATGGTGGCTCAGGGGTTTTTCACAGTAACTTCATTGCAGTGTTAATTAAGCCTGTGTGTGACAATAATAAATAAACTTTAAAACCTTAATATCCAATGACCAACAGGAATGGGGTTAAAATAAAGTGGAACTCTCAACTCTATTCAGTGCATGCTCCTGTCCAATTTTAACTTCTGGGTTTTAGATGGTGTGCGCAATGCCCACTATAGTCTGGCAAGGGTTTCTTTGAACGTAAGAGCTAGGAGCTGGAGTAGACTATCTGGCCCATCGAGCCTGTTCCGCCATGGCTGATCTTTTCATGGACTCAGCTCCACTTACCAACCCGCTCAACATAACCCTTAATTCCTTTACTGTTCAAAAATCTGCCTATCTTTTACCTTAAAAACATTCAATGAGGTAGCCTCTACCGGGCAGGGAATTCCACAGAATCACAATCCTTTGGACAAAGAGGTTCCTCTTCAACTCTGTCTTACATCTGCTCCCCTTTACTTTGAGGCTAAGTTCTAGTTCCACTTGCCAGTGTAAACAATCTTTCCTGCTTTTATCTTATCTAGTCCCTTCTTTTGGTGATTTTAAGAGTCAGGGTTCCGTGCCATTGAGACTTTGGTGTGCGTTTAAAACCCCCCATTTGATGAGTCTCTCAGCCCTCACTAACTAATGCTCACTGCATGAATAATGCCACTCTCCAGAAGAACAAGTGTTGCTGGTGAAGTGGTATCGCAGCCAGGAAAGCGACGCTTTTCAGACAGTGAAAGAAATCCTTGGGGAGAATTTTTGTCACTTCATAGATAAACTTGATGTCAGCATAACCTTGTTCCTTCTGTCATCATTTGCCTGCTAACCACCCCTTGCAAAAGCCGCTGTATAAATAATGAAGCGTTTGATAATTTGGAGTCGGTTTAAGTGTGAATTATTTAATGGGCCATATTTCATCTTGACTCTCATCAGGAAAGCCCATTGAAGCAGAGTAATTTTCGCTTTGCATTCATTCAGATTCAGGTCTGACCTGGAATGACCCCTCAGTTAGGCTTGCACTCTATTATTTCTCCTCCTCCTTTGCTCTGCTTTCAATGAGAACATTTAGCTAATCGTTTGCAAAAGAACTTATCTGTGTGTGTGTGTGTGTGTGTGT
Source organism: Sphyrna mokarran (assembly GCA_024679065.1). Lineage (NCBI taxonomy): Eukaryota > Metazoa > Chordata > Chondrichthyes > Carcharhiniformes > Carcharhinidae > Sphyrna > Sphyrna mokarran. Next base: position 65,695,729 of record JAGIQG010000016.1, on the reverse strand, counting down.
GTGTGTGTCTGGGCTGTAACCTGAATTTAGTTCCCAAATTTCTTCAATCGTCACATTCTAATGGCTTAATTCCATTATCTCCCTCTCCAGTCCTCTCCACCAGCTTAAAGTGGCCTTCTTCGTTAATTCGATTCTTCAGAACTCTCCCGGATTTAACGCCAACACACGCTTCTTTATAATTTAGCAGGGAATGCTTTTAATGGTTTTCTATTTTATCGCTGCTCTTGGTTCATGACGAGCTGCCGTTTTGACTCGTGCAAAGAATAGGAGTTCATTCGGGACAGTTTTCTCCTCTGGAATAAAAGGCACGCTCCCATTCTGAATTATACCGTGGCCCTCATCCGGGATATCCTTGGGCGGCTCGGTGGTAACACCACTACCTCACAGTGCCAGGGACCTGGCTTCGATTCCCAGCTTAGGTCACTGTCAGTGCAGAGTCAGCACGTTTTCCCCGTGTCTGCGTGGGTTTGCTCTGGTTTCCTCCCACAGTCCGAAAGACGAAGTTGGCCGTGCTGAATTCTCCCTCCAGTGTAACCCGAACAGGCGCTGGAACAATTTTGGTCACTCCGTTTCAGGAAGGACACTGATAAACTGGGAAGTTATCCAGACTAGGATTTTATTCCTTGGAATGAAGGAGAATGAGGGGTGACCTTGCTGGGGTGCATAAAATCATGAGGGACATTGATAGGATAAACGCCCACAGACTTTTTCCGAGGGCAGGGGAATTGAAAACTAGAGGGTTAAGGTAAAAGAGGAAAGATTTAAAAGGGTCCAGGAGGGCGATATCTTCATGCAGAGGGCAGTGCGGATATGGTTTGAGCTGCCAGAAGAAGTGGTTAAGGCAGGTACAATAGCAATATTTAAAAAGCATTTGGGTAAGTACAGGGTTGGGAAAGGATTAGAGGATATGGGCCAAACGCAGACAGTTAGGACCACCACTGACACTCAGTAACAGCAGTCTGTACAATCTACAAGATGCACTGCAGCTATAGACCAAAGATCCTTAGACAGCATCTTCCAAACACATGACCACTTCCATCTAGTAGGACAAAGGCAGCAGATATATGGAGATACCATTACCTGCAGGTTCCCCTCCAAGCCACTCACCATCCTGACTTGGAAATATATCGGCTGTTCCTTCACAGTCGCTGGGTCAAAATCCTGGAATCCCCTCCCTAACGGCTCAATCCACAGAACATGGACTGCAGCTCATCACCACCTTCTCCAGGGGTAACTAGGGATGGGCATTAAATGCTGGCCAGCCAGCAATGCCCACGTCCCACGAATGAATTTTTTAAAAAAAAGCTTGAGGGCCCCATGGCCGACATGGAGTGGTTGGGCCGAAGGGCCTGTTTCCGTGCCGTGTTGCTCTGTGAACCTTCAACGATCATTTTTGGAAAAGTTTACAGGTGGGCTTTGATCGATCTAATCTGCGATTGGTACAAAGGCTCAGTTAACCCAGACTGGGTGAGCGAGGTGCTGGGTGCAGATGTGGGTTAGACGGTTGCATGATAGGCACTGACTGTCAGTAATGAAATAGTGAAGAGATTCTGAGAAAGCCAGCAGTTGGAATGTTGTGGTCACAGCTGGCAGTGGTGATTACAATGCTTGCTGCTGCTCTTTGCGGCGCAGAAGTTGATGAAACTCCCTCGGGGGGTTTAGATTCAATTGTGTGGAAGGGATTACAGACAGCAGCAAAGATTAGTTGTTGGACGGTGAATTTTCACAGGCCAGCGCATTTCATCGCTGGAGTTTTAGGGTGTGTGAGATGGCGAGCGTGCCTGGGTGTGTGTGCAGGGATGTTTGAACACAAGCGTGCCTGACTGAATCTGTATATGTTGTGAGTACATGTGTGAGAGACCATGTGAATATTTCTTAGACCATAGAATATTTCTATGCTTGTCTGGGCTGAATTTTCCCCTCGACATGGGGAGGAGAAGTTAGGCCATTGTGCATGCCTGTTTGACAACGCCATTCTTAGAATCATAGAACCTATAGTGCAGAAGGAGGCCATTCAGCCATCGAGTTTGCACCAATCCTATCCGGGCCCTATCCTCGTAAACCTATACATTTACCTTCGCTAGTCTCCCTGGCATCAAGGGGTAATTTAGCACAGCCAAACCACCTAATCCGCAATCTTTGGACTGGGAGAAGAAAGAAAAATGCACCGGAAGGAAACCCACACAGATACTGGGAGAATGTGCCAACTCCGCACGGACAGTGGCCCAAGCCAGGAATCGAAGCAGGATCCCTAGTGCTGTAAAGCAGCAATGCTAACCGCTCTGCCGTTCACCAGCTCATTTACAGAATCGTGGAATCATACAGTGCAGAAGAGGCCTTTCGACCCATCAAGTCTGCACCGACACGTTAAAAACACCTGAATTCCCACCTAATCCCATCTACTAGCACTTGGTCCGTAGCCTTGAACATTCCCCTGAATGTGGGGTCAGAGACAGAAGGGCCCACTAATTTTTTAATTAGTTGGTTCTTGAGATGGGGATGATGGGAATAGGGCAGGATTTATTGTCCATCCCTCATTATCCTGAGCGTCAAGAGAATGGCACTAGAATCAGAAGTAGACCAGTTTGAGTAGAGATATCAGCTTCCATTCCCTGAAGAACGTTGAGTGATTGGATCAGATTACTGCTATTGTGGCCAATTCATATTTTAAAAAAATCTGGAGCTAACCCATAAATAACATGATTCGTTGAGTTCAGTTTAACAACTTGCGCTGGTGGGGTTTGAACTCATGAGATTGGATTTTCTTAGTCCCTCTGAAACAGAATGGGGAACAAAACTAGACAGTGTCATGCCGGACCTCAGTGCTGTCAAGATCTTCCCAGTGGCAGATGGAATCCTCACAGAGAGAATTCCCGCAAAAAAAAAGGAAAGAGGACATTCGGCCCCCCCAAGCCTGCCCTGCCATTTAATAAATTGATGGCTGATCTGATAGTAACCTCAAACCTGCATCCCATCTACACCCAATAACCTTCCACCACCTTGTTTATCAGGAATCTACCTATCTTAAAAATGTTCAAAGTCCCTGTTTCCACCCACTTTTCAGAAAGACAATTCCAAAGTCTCAAGACCCTCTGAGAGAGAGATTTTCACCTCAACTCCATTTTAAATGGGCGACCTTTATTTTTTTAAACAGTGACGCCAGTTTTTGATTCTCCCACAAGAGGAAGCTTCCTGTCCACATCCTCCTTGTCAATACCATTCAGGATCTTATTCTTTGAAATTCCCAATGGATACAAGCTTAGCCTGTCCAGCCTTTCCTCATAAGACAACCCACCCATGCTCGATGGTAAATCTTCTCTTCAAACGAATTTACATTTCTTCTTAAATAAGAAGTCCAATATTGCACACACTACTCCAAATATGGTCTCACTACTGCCCTGTATTTGTTTTTAGTCATTTATGGGACATGGGCATCACGGGTCGGTCAATATTTATTGCCCACCCCTAGTTGCCCTGGGAGGGCAGTTGAGAGTCAACCACATTGCTGTGGCTCTAGAGTCACATGTAGGCCAGACTAGGTAAGGATGGCAGATTTCCTTCCCTAAGGGACATTAGTGAACCAGATGGGTTTTTCTGACAATGATTTCATGCTCATCAGTAGATTCTTAATTCCAAATTTTTTTTTAATTGAATTCCAGTTCCATCATCTACCATTGCAAGATTCAAACTCATGTCGCCAGAACATTAGCTGAGTTTCTGGATTAATAGACTAGCAATAATACCACTAGGCCATTGCCTCCCTGTATAACAGAAGCCTAACCTCCCTGCTTTTGTATTTAATTCCTCTGGCAATAAGAGAGAGGGAGAGAGATGTGATGATATGTTGTTGATGTAAGACCAGGAAAGAGATTACACAGAGGATATGTTAATGCATAGACAGGGTTTAGTACCTCGATCTTATTCAGTCCTAGGAGAACAGTGCAGGATGAAGCTAAATATAAATAGATCGTCTCTGATTACCCGAGATATTGTGTTTTCGGCAAACCAAAGGAGTTATTTATTTGCCTATCCCAGTTGCTTTCTCCATGGCAACACATCGGATGACCTACCAACCGGTCAGCATCCTTTTCCTCTGTAGTATAAATTGTTATGATGGTTTGAAATTCGGCACTTTTGTATTTGTCCTGATGAATGCCAGATGAAAAGCTTCGACAACATGCTTCTTTTTTTTATAAGATTCAAATTCTGTATTACACTACAAGCAAATGCTTATGTAGATGTTAGAAGATGAACACTGCTGTAACATCCAATATGCCAAGAATTGAATGCAACATCGATCGCCTGAATTCTGGAATTTTAGCGAGCGGATTGCAGGGAATGCGAAACGCTATTGATGGTCGGGCGGGAATTCCTGGCTTGCGGACCAGCGCAGCTGGAGAATTCCACTTGATGCTGCGCACCTTGAACAAAGAAAAACTGCCTGTTCACCCCGGTTTGGGATGTGTCGCACCCGCTCCCAACTTTCTAGTTAATAGCCGAAGAAGGAACCTCTCTCCCTTTATCGATTTGATCCTGTCTTTCCGCGGCTACAGAATGAAAGATTGAGCCTGAGTTGCCTGTCAGTCAGGAGGAGCCGGTTTCTTGTCGGGGGACTCCCTGAACTAATTCCACACGTTTTCACATGTGATGCCCACAAACAGAATAAGTAATGAGTCCCTCGCAGATTGCTGTCATCTATCACAGGAATGGCCTCGGAGACACTGAGGAACCTGCCAGAGGAATTTAAACCGCATTAAGCAAAATTTCAATATTCTTGTTCTGTAGCTAAAGGGGAAAAAAATGATTGTCCTCATTTTAGAAGGCAGCAGCTGGTGTGCATTAACGATGAGATAAGCTCTTTATACCAATATTTTCAAATGGGAAAAGTCTTATGTTCAAAGAGAAGATCCGTACAGTTCTGTAATAGATTAACTCACACCTCACTCAACCCCTGTTGGGCAGTTTTTTAAAACATTTTTCATGGATGAATTCATAACAATAACCAAATTATGTCTTTGATTTGATTTTTTTTATTGTCAGGTGTATCAGTATATTACGAAAAGTATTGTCCCTTGCACGTTCTACAGACAAAGAATACTGTTCATAGAGAAGGAAAGGAGAGAGTACAGAATGTATTGTTACTGTCATAGCTAGGGTGCAGAGAAAGATCAGCTGAGTGTGAGGTAGGTCCATTCAAAAGTCTGGCAGCAGCAGGGGAGAAGCTGTTCTTGAGTGGGTTGGTACATGATCTCAGACTTTTGTATCTTTTTCCCGATAGAAGGAGGTGGAAGAGAGAATGTCCGGGGTGCGTGGGGTCCTTGATTATGCTGACCGCTTTTCCAAGGCAGCGGGAAGTGTGGATGGAATCAATGGATGGGAGGCTGGTTTGTGTGATGGATTGAACTTCATTCGCAACCTTTTGTAGTTTCTTGCGGTCTTGGGCAGAGCAGGACCCATACCAAGCTGTGATACAACCAGAAAGAAAGCTTTCTATGATTCCTCTGTAAAAGTTGGTGAGAGTTGTAGCTGATGTGCCAAATTTCCTTTAGCCTGCTGAGAAAATAGAGGCATTGGTGGGCTTTCTTAACCATAATGTTGGCATGGGGAGACCAGGACAGGTTGTTAGTGGTCTTCACTCAGAGTGGTAAGCCTATGGATACCACCACAGAGAGTAGTAAAGACAAAACACTGTGGCCGGAATTCTCCGACCATCCACACCCCATTGCTGCTGCCAGTCAGGACTGAGGAATTTGGCACTTAGCCAAAGCTCCGTTCACTCCAGCAGGATGGCAGAATTCCACCAGTGTGAACTGTGGGAAAATCCCAGTCTGTGTGTTTCCAATGTAGCTGTTGAGGTGAATGGGGATCAGAGGATAAGGGAGGGAGAGGTGGGATCAGACTATTGAGTTGGATGATCAGCTTTGTTGTAAATGAATGTGGAGCAGGCTCAGAGGGCCGAATGGCCTATTCCTGCTCCTATTTTTATGTTTCTATAACTTACATTTATATAGCACCAATTGATGCTGTAAAACATCAAGGATACTTCTCATGAATTAAATTGAATGCCATGCTGTTTCCACACTGACCACTGGACTTGCCCAATGGCACATCGAAGAAAATGAATCAAACTGAAGTTAGATCCATCCTCGCTGGGAGTCTCTCACTGCATTTTCCTCTTTCTAATTCCTTCTGCTGCTGAATCCTCTACAATGCCTTTGTCACCTCTTGACTTGACCATTCCAGTGGTCTATTGGCCACTCCACTCCCCCCTTAAACCTGGCTGCCATAGCCTATCTTATCCTAGATCCTGCTCACCCATCACCCCAGTGCTCGCTGATCTACCGTCCTGTCCAGCAACACCCTAGTTCTAAAATTCTCATCCTTGCTTTCAAATCCTGTGCCTCTCCCTATCCGGGTAATCTCCTCCCATCTTCCAGCACTCGTGAGATCTCTGTGCACCTCCAATTCTGCCTCTAACAGGCATCCACAATTTTAATTGTGTGACGCAGTGGTTAGCACTGCTGCCTCACAGCGCCAGGGACCCGGGTTCAATCCCAACCTCGGGTCACTGTCTGTTGGAGTTTGCACATTCTCCCCATGTCTACGTGGGTTTCCTCTGAGTGCTCCGGTTTCCTGCCACAGTCTGAAAGATGTGTGGGTTGGGTGGATTGGCAATGCTAAATTGCCTTTAGTGTCAGGAGGACTAGCTAGGGTAAATGCATGGGGTTGTGGGGATAGGGCCTGGGTGGGATTGTGGTCGATGCAGATTCAATGGGCCGAATGGCCTCTTTTTGCACTGTAGGGATTCTATGATTCTATATTCGCTGGCCTGGGCTCTGAAATTTTCTCCCTAAATCTCTCTGCCGTTCCGCCTTGCTTTCCTCCTTCACAACATTCCATCATTTAAGTTTTTGGTCTGATATCGTAATCTCTCTCTATGCAAAACTGGAGTCAACTTTTGTTTCTTAATCCTATGGAAAGCAGGATGTTTCACCATGTTAAAGGTGCTATATTAATGCAAGTCCTTGTTGCTGTCCTAATCAGAGTGAAATTAGAGTCTTGTTTTAACTTGCCTCTTTCTAGTCCTAGAACCCAATAAAAACAGAGCAGGGCTCTTCCAAGTTGATGCAGTGAGGAATTGAGTTCCTGTTCCCATCACTGTTAGGGATCCGAGGTGAACCCAGAACAACCTCCTTTACCCTCTACATCATGCCAGGGTCATTGATAGTATTACAAGAACAAACCTGGTGATTTAGAGCAGAGTTCTTTGGCCGCACTGGTCAAAAGCATTTCACATTCCAGTGATGGCAGGATGGGAGAATTCAGCCAATGTTACTTAAAAGCTTTGCCAGATTATTGCAACCCGTCCACTGTTAAGACAGAGTTACGTTTATATAGTGCCTTTCACAACTTCATAAATTCCCAGAGTGCTTTCAATGAAGTGTTTATTGAGTTGCAGATATGGAGTAGGGACCATGGCAATCAATTTGCACGCAGATAACTCCCACAAACAGCAACATAACGGTCAGATAATCTGCTTTGGTGATTGTTGGTTGATAGATAAATATTGGCCGGATATCACAGAATATCCCCTTGAGAATTTTTCATAGTAGCATCAGAGCATATCTCTCCCGGCATCAAAACTGGCCATTTGGCCCATCAGCTGCATGTCTGGATCTTTTACATCCAAATCTGCAAAGAGGTGGCACAGTGGTTAGCACTACTGCTTCATAACTCTGGGAAGCCAAGTTCAATTTCACCCGTGAACCACTGTCTGTGCGGCGTCTGCATGTTCTCCATGTGTCTGCGTGGATTTCCTCCGGGTGCTCTGGTTTCTTCCCACACTCCAAAGATGTGCAGGTTAAGTTGATTGGCCGTGCTAAATTGACCCTAATATTAGGGGATTAGCAGGGTTACGGGTATAGAGCTTAGGTGGGATTGTGGTCGGTGCAGACGGAATGAGTCAAATGGCCTCTTTCTGCACCGTAGGGATTCTATAACTCTAAGGCAGATGGGGCCCTCAGTTTATAATCTCACTCAAAAGATGGCAGTGTCCTACTCCGCTGGCACTTCTCTAGAGTATAAGCCTGGGTTTTATGCTGAGACCCTCACTTTGGTTGGCAGTAGCTGGTGTGCATTAATGGTGAAATAAGCTCTTTATATACAATATTTTCAAATGGGAAAAGTCTTACGTTTTGAAGGGAAGGTACAACTAGAAAGGCTGCTTTCTTTGGGCATCTGTAAGAGTTGGTGTCCTTAGTCTCTTGAGAAAGTAGAGGTGTTAGTGGGCTTTCTTAACTATAGTGTCGGCATGGGGGGAGGACCAGGTCAGCTTGTTGGTGATCTGGGCATCTAGGAACATGAAGCTCTTGACATTTCCATTTCATCCCCATTGATGGAGACAGGAGCATGTTCTCCACTGCACCTTCAGGTGAAATGAAATTGGATCCAGAGTGGGGGGGGGAAAAGTACAACTGGATGGGTCAAATTGATCTCTGGTGTTTCCGTGGTCCACACATTTCAAATGTTGAAGTTTGAAGTGGGATTCTGAGGAAGAAAAATAATCTTTTTGTTCTGTTTTTCCAACAGTCAACGGAGAAAAGAAGCGTCCCACAATGCCAGGATCGCCAGTAGATGTGAAGGCGCAATCCAGAGCCACCCCGCCCACCATGCCCCCGCCACCTTCAGGGAACCAGGGGGGCCCACGGCCGAACTCCTTTACCCCTTCATCATGTAGGTGTCATTTGTTGTAGCCGTTGTCTTGGTAATGTAAACCTGAAAGCTTCTCCGGTACCTGTCTACGCGGTTAATCCACGTGCTTCGTTCAAACACTTTGTTCAGAACAGGTTCAACCCAATAGGGCAGTGAGCAGTGAAGAGCAGAAAGAGAACCTTCAGAACTTGCGGCCAAGTTGTAATTCCCACGTTGAACTGACTTCATAAAAGATGACATTCAAAACCCAGCTTTTGGTGCATCCTGGTATTCCTTTCCTGGTTTTCCTCTTGGTTCCCACACCCCTGCCGAGTTATTTTAGAGCACTATCAACCCACATTAGTAAAATGCCCCAGAAGAAGTCATTCCCAACTCTGTTCAGGTGCTACCCTTCCAGTTTGTAGAGCTGTCGTCTCCCCCAGAGTCTGTCCCGGGGTCTAAAGCCATTTCCTCCTGCACCACCTATTCATCTATGCATTAATCTGCCTCATCCTCCTGTTTTTACACTCAATTTAACTAATGCTACTGGGAGTAATCCAGAGATTACTACCTTCGAGTCTTCTTTGCTAATTTTCTGCCTAGCTCCCCAAATTGTAATTGGAAGACCCCATTCTTCTTTGTACTTAAGTCTTTGGTACCAATATGAACCACAGCCTCTGGATGTTCATTCTGTCCTTCTCTGTGACTTCCTTGAGCTTGGCACCAAGGAGGCAATATCGCATCTACAGCCACAGAAACGCCTCTTTGTTCCTCTAACTAATGACTCTCCTATCACTGCTGTTCTCCTGTGCTTCTTCCTTCTATCCTGTACAGTCAGTCCACTCAGGGTGCCACAAGCCTGGCTCTGATTGTTTCCCTCTGAGCAACCAGCTCCTTCACCGAAACAGAAAACTGATTTTTGACGGGATCCCTGGGGGCGCTCCTGCTCTAGCTCTCTAGTTCTCTTGGGCTGCCTGGTGGTCATCCAACCCCTCTCTGCCTCCAGGCTCTTATGCTGCAGTGTGACCACTTCTCTGAATGTGCTTTTCACATAGATCTCCACCTCAGAGAGGTGTCTTACTGGCTTCCGCTGCTACTTGAGCTCTGATACCCGGAACTCAACTTTTTTGCAGTTGACAACACTTCCTGCAGCTATGATCAGCTAGGACACAGGCAGAATCCATGAATTCTCACATGTTACAGGACATGCATCCCACTCGACTGAGCTGCCCTATCATATTTTCATTTTCATTTGTGGGACATGGGTGTTGCTAGCTGGCCAGCATTTATTGCTCATCCTTAGTTGGCCGAAGACAGTTGAAAATCAACCACGTAGTTTTGGGTCTGGAGTCACATGTAGACCAAAGCGGGTGAGGATAGCGGATTTCTTTCCTGAAAGTGCATTAGTGGGTTTTTTCGGCAATCGACAATGCTTTTGTGGTGATCGGTAGATTCTTAATTCCAGATATATTTTATTGAATTTGGATGTCACCATCCGCCATGCTGGGATTCGAACCCAGGTTCCCAGAACATTAACTGAGTTTCTGGATTAATAATACAGCAATAACACCACTAAGCCATCGCCTCCCCCTTTAATTTTGAAGCAGTAACTCTATTCTATTTTGGATTACTTAAGCTGCTCTATTGGCCCTAACTTGGTTATTCCTGTTGCTAGTTTTTCACACACCGCCCCTCACACTGAGCACTCGCTGGCAGTCGTTCCCATTGCTGCCTTACAGCTGCTGAAATACCTCGCAACCTCTCCTGCAGTAGGGCAAGACCACTTTCTAAAAGTTGGATAAACTAGAGAGCAAAAAGGATTTCCCCAAGTGCACCAAATTCCCAAATATATTCACTTGCTTTGTCTTTCCCTCAGGACAAAATCTGGCTGATTGTGTGCCACTTCCTGAAGCTGAGAGAAGTAACACTAGGCAAATTGCTCCTTTGAAGAGCTAGTTTGGATAGGGCGGGCTGAATGGCCTCCTTTAGTGCTGCATCCATTCCCTGCTAGGGAGACAGTGGCATTGTCACTGAGCTAGTAATTCATAGATCACAGGTATTGATGTGGGGAACCCAGGAATGAATCCTAACATAGCAGATAGTGAATTCAATAAAAATCTGGCATTAAAAGTCTAACAATGACCATAAAGCCATTGTCGATTGTTGGAAAAATTCTATCTGGTTCGCTAATGTCCTTTAGGGAAGGAAATCTGCTGCCTTTACCCAGTCTGGTCAACATGTGACTCCAGAGCCACAGCAATATGGTTGACTCTGTGAAATGGAGGGCAGTTAGACATGGGCAATAAATGCTGGCCCAGACAGTGACTCCCGCATCCCGTAAAAATTCGTCTTCTGAGATGGTGAAATGTGCCAAATACACACAACTGCTTCCTTCCAGCAACTTAAGACAGGATGGGATGCCCAAAGTGCTGAAGCATTTTGCTGTTCTCATAATGGGTTAAGTTACATGGGTGGCACAGTGGTTAGTGCTGTTGCCTCAAAGCACCAGGGACCCGGGTTCAATTCTCAGTTTCCCTCACTGTCTGTGTGGAGTTTGTACACTCTCCCTGTGTTTGCATGGATTTCCTTTGGGAGTTCCGGTTTCCTCTCACACTCCAAAGATGTGCAAATTAGGTGGATTGGCCATGCTAAATTGCCCCCTTTAATGTCAGGGTTATGGGGATTGGGTCTGGGTGAGATTGTAGTCGGTGCAGACTCAATGGGCCGAATGGCCTCCTTCTGCATTTTAGGGACTCTATGATTCTATATGTCCAAATGGAAATGACTTTCTTCTTCATGAATCTTAGAATCCCAACAATACAGAAGGAGGCCCTTCAGCCCATTAAGTCTGTTACTGACCACAATCCCACCCAAGCCTTATTTCCGTAATCCCATGCATTTATCCAGCTAAACCCTCTAACACTAGGGTCAATTTAGATGGCCAATGCACCTTACTCCCACATGTTGTGGGAGGAAACAGGAGCACCTGGAGGAAACCCACGCAGACGTGGGGAGAATGTGTAAACTCTGCACAAAGAGTGACCCAAGCCAGGAATCAAACCCAAGCTCCTGGTGCTGTGAGACAGCAGTGCTAATCACTGTGCCACTTTTCTTGTAAGTACAGTTCTTAATAATTGTAGAGAGAGAAACATGTCAAGCAGAATTTACCCCAGCTTCAAATCTGAAGAAGAGTCACAATCATCTTGAAATGTTAACTGTCTCTCTCTCTCTTAACAAGGTTGTGCTTTTCCTTCTCCCCCATCCCTCCCCTGCTGCAGTGCCTAATGGCGTCGACCACTCTCCGCCTGCCCTGAACGGTGTGCCATCCCCACCGCAACGATTCAGCAATGGTCCCTCGTCCTCGCTGGCCAGCCAGCAACTGCCCGCTACCTGCGGTGCCCGCCAGCTCAGCAAGCTCAAGCGGTTCCTGACCACCCTGCAGCAGTTTGGCAACGACATCTCGCCGGAGATTGGGGAGCGAGTGCGCAGCCTCGTCCTGGCGCTGGTGGTGAGTAAGGCTGGGTTTGGGGAAGACCGGGATGAGGTGTGGAGGGAGAAGGGCAGCAAGAGTTGGCCACTTTTGTAGCAGGCACTTCGGGCGCAACTGATCTGAGTGCTTAATTCAATTTACTGATCTTAGAGGCATGGAGGTTCACAGCAGGGAAACAGGCCCTTCGGCCCAACTTGTTCATGCCTTTCTTTTTAACCGCAAAGCTAGTCCTGATTGCCCGCATTTGGCCCTCTCTACATATCGTACCCGTGTAATTGTCTAAATGCTTTTTAAAAGACAAAATTGTACCTGTCTCTACTACTACATCTGGCAGCTTGTTCCAAGCACTCACCACCCTCTGTGTGAAAAAATTGCCCCTCTGGACTGTTTTGTATTCCCCTCTCTCACCTTAAACCTAAGGCCTGTAGTTTTAGACTCCCCAACTTGGTTCCAGCAACTTCTTAATAGCCCTGCTTGACAAAAGCTACGCACCTGTGTTTTGGGTGCAGGTTTTAAATTGAAAAGTGAAATCTGAGAATGTAATCTGAATTTGTTGCCCTGCTTTTTACAATTCTTTCTCTTTAAACCGAAACTGCTTGGTGTGGGTTTGAAGCAACTAATACACAAAGCTCAGTTCAGTTTTCTCTCCATCTAGTTTGAACTTGATATTTCTCTCCACTCCCTTTCCTTCAATCACTTAACTCACCTTGCAAGTTGTCACACTTTCTCTGTTTCAAGTTTATATATTGGTGTCACAAGTAGGCTTACATTAACACTGCAATGAAGTTACTGTGAAAATCCCCCAGTCACTACATTCCGGCGCCTGTTCGGGTACACTGAGGGAGAATTCAGCGTGGTTAATGCACCTAACCAGTACATCTTTCGGACTGTGGGAGGGAACACATACAGACATGAGGAAAACGTGCAACATCTGCACAGACAGTGCCCCAAGCCAGGAATCAAACCTTGGTTCCCTGGAGCTGTGAGCCAGCAGTGCTAAACACTGTGGCACCCTGCCACCTGGTGAGATGTCAAAAACATGACTGGTCAGTAGAAAATCTGAAGTGAGCAGTGTTCTTTAGGGAGGTTGGGTGCTCTTTTGGATAGTCCAGGGAGAGGCTAGCTGACCTTGGTCGTGGTGAGTTGTCCTTCAGTCAACTAGCCCTTTTGAATTGTTAAAATTAGACATGAATGTTCATAAAAACAGATAAGCTCATTGGAACTGTCAGTCTGTCAGAGGAATTGAGAAAGCTCAGTGGAACTATCAAGTTAAACCTCCTGGACCTTCAATTAAAAATAAACATTCTGGAGCTCAAAAAAACGAGGGCTTCCTATTTTACCTCTGCCTGTTAACATTAGGTTCAGGCTTTCATTATAGGAACTGCACTGCATGACTGATTTCACAATCTACCATCTCATTTGAGTGCTTGTCAGTTCACAATTGTATCAACAGCTCCATATGATGATGAAGTTTTTGATGTGGGACTTTGAATTATAATACTTGTTGCTGTAAGGGATTAAGTGGTTGGAGGAATTTAAATATAGTAAATGGGTTTTTATTAATGAAAGAATTTTTTCCAATAGTGAATTCATCAGTGGACACATAGAACTTGATTTTGTTTGATTATTGCTGAAAAAAGAGACATACGCTCAAAGCTTTTTGTCTCATACTCATCTGGACAGATTCACAAGGATACCAATTTTAAAGGGAACAACATTTATGATGAATGATAGTAGAATGCTGATTGGTAGCAAGTGGAACCTGAATGATAGAAATGTTGCCATGGAGAATCCACCAACTTTTGGCTATACCCCAAGCTTTTGTTTAGTTGCATGGCATTTTGGGGTCACCCATCCCCTGGTTCTCTCCCCAAGGCCTGATGAGTGGGCGATGAAAAGCTTTGACAGCATATCCTTTTTTTCCATCAATGCTCAAGTTCTGCATTAGCAAGCAACTATTTTTATTCCCTCTCAGCAAGGGTTTTGAGGTCTACCTATGGTGGGTACTGGGTGAGTTAGCATGGAGGGTGTAAGGGAAAAGGGGGTGCATGGCATTGGCATTGGCATGGAGATCATGGAGTGTTAGCAGTGGGGCAAAGGTTGGCATGGAGAGTGTGAGAGGCCGAGATGGTGGGTGGGTGGCTGCACAATGATAGGGGTTGGCATAGATGGAGGTGGGAAGTATGTGGAGGGTGAGAGCTAAAGGATTGTTTCATTGTATTTTCTGCAGTTGAGACAATTGTCCAGCCCACCTCCCTGAACTCTTCCCAGGAGCTGAGGGCACGAATCTCATTAATTCTTGCCCTCTTGTTGGTTCCCTCAGCATTTGACTGAGCGTAGCATCAAAGAGCCTGAGTAAAACTGGAGTCAGTGAATCAGGGGGAAAGTTCTCCACTGGTTGGAGTCAAATCTGGCACAAAGACCAATGGTTGGAGGTCAGCCATCTCAATCCCAGGACATCATTGCAGGAGTTCCTCAGGGTTAAGTGTCCAAGACACAACCATCTTCAGCTGCTTCATCAATGGCCTTTCCTCCAACATAAGGTCAGAAGTCAGGATGTTTGCTGATGAGTGCACCATGTTGAGCATCGTTCACAACTCCTCAGACACTGAAATAGTCCATGCCTATATCAGTCCAAGTCTTGCTGCATAAGTGGCAAGTAACATTCGTATCACAGAAGTGCCAGGCAAAGACCCATCTCCATCAAGAAGGAATCTAACCATTTCTCCTTTAATGATATTATTGTAATTGAATTCCTACTATCAACATAAGGGGGTTACCATGGACCCGCCACATAAGTGCTGTTGCTACATGAGCAAGTCAGAGGTACGGAAGCAAGTAACTCACCCCTGATTCCCTGAAGCATATCCACATTTAAAAGACACAAGTCAGGAGTGTGATTGGACACTTTCCATTTGCCTGGATGGGTGCAGCTCCAACAATACGGAAGAAGCTTTGACATAATCCTGGACAAAGCAGCCCCGCTTCAATGGCATCCTGACCACCAGCTTCAACATTCGTTCCCTCCACCACTGATGCACAGTGGCTGCAGTATTTATCATTACAAGATGCATTGCAGCAACTCACCAAGGCTTCTTACACAGCACTTTCCAAACCCACAACTTCTACCACCTAGAAAGAGAAGGCTAGCAGATGCATTGGAACAACATCACATTCAAGTTTCCTTCCAAGTCACTCACCATCCTGTCATGGAGCTATATCACCATCCCGTCACTGAGGCTGGGTCAAAATTCTGAAAGCCCCTTCCTAAAGCACTGTGGGTATTCCTGTAACACATAGACTGCAGCAGTTCAAGAAGGCAGCTCACTCAGGGATACCTTCTCAAGGACAATTAAGGATGGGCTTGTCAGCGACACCTATATCCCATGACTGAATATAAAGATAATGGATGTTGTAATTGCATAATGTCTCAGTTTATTTACTAATGTCACAAATAGGCTTACACTAACAATGCAGTGAAGTTATTGTGGAAATCCCCTAATCGCCACACTCTGGCAACTGTTCGGGTACACGGAGGGAGGATTTAAAATGGCCAGTGCCCCTAACCAGCACGTCTTTCAGACTGTGGGAGGAAACCGGAACACCCAGAGGAAACCCATGAAGACTTGGGGAGAACGTGCAAACTCCGCACAGACAAGCCAGAAATTGAACCCGTATCTCTGGGCTCTGCGAGGCAGTAGTGCTAATCATTGTGCCACCATGCTGCCCATGGCCCTGGAACATCTGAGATGGGGATTTTGGCAACTTGTTAGCGGGAGTTTCCAGACTTTGCTGGAGCGGATTGGAATGCTAGGTCCTGTCCTGGTTGTAAAGATAGTGGAAAATACTGATCTGTGACATTTCAGTGAACACAACATTTAAATTGTGTCTTTTTTTTTATTGTGCCTGAATACTGTTTAGATTTTAAAATGAGGATCATCATAGACCCAAGGCCAGAATTAAACCCGGGTTCCTGGCATTGTGAGGCAGCAGTGCTAACCACTGTGCCACGGTGCCATTAGGAAGTGGATTCATTTTGGGGTGATGCAAACAGGTGCTGTCCTCCAGTACTGTGTTCTCAAGACAATTATTATTCGAGGATGCTACAAAAAGCATAACTTATCCATCTGCTGGGGCAATATGTCAGTGCTACTCCTGCACACGTTTCACTGGCTTCTAGATACATTGACTATTGTAGTAGCTGCAGTAACATCATAGATTTTAATGTATTGCCAAGCAAGACTTCACATTGATCATCCCCTTATCGTCTCTCTTTACACTTTTTTATATATCAAACTATATCAAATTTGGTTGATTTTAACACCATGGGATTATTGTCCCAACCAGTTGAGGTAGAGGATCTTTCTAGCCATTCATCCAAGTGGGATTCCCCTGCCCTGCTGAAGATCTGACTTGAGTGCCAAATTCCCTGTACTTGCTTGCAGCAGTGGCTGGTAAGATAACGCCCATAATCTCAAAGAACAAAGAACAGTTCAGAACAGGAACAGGTCCTTTGGCCCTCCAAGCCTGCACCAATCATGATGTCTGCTTAAACTAAAACCGTATATACTTACGGAGCCTATATCCTTCCATTTACATCCTCTTCATGTATTCATTTAGCTGCCCCTTAAAAGCCATACCTGCTGCTGGCACCTCCCAGGCAGCATGTTCCAGAAATTCATCACCATCTGTGTGTAAAAAAAAAAAAAAATACTTGCCTCTAAACTTTTCCCCAAGCACCTTAAATCTATATCCCCCTAGTACTTGACTTTTCCCCCCTAGGAAAGAACATCTGACTATTCACTTTGCCCGTGCCCCTTATAATCTTGTAAACCTCTATCAGTTAAACCCTCAACCTCCTTCATTCCAGTGAGAACAAACCAAGTTTATCCAACCTCTCCTCATAGCTGATACCCCCTTGATCGATTGACCTTTTAACCGATCAGGAAGTAAGAATTCTCTAAAATATGTGGAAATATTAACAGGAAAACTGGTCTACCGTGAATTAATGCAGGCAAGGTTTTTTTTATAGGAGACTTTTTTTGTGAATTGTTAACCAGTTGAGAGTTATTCAAAATAAATATTTGTGTAGCTGCCTAGATTCAGGGTTTACACAAGGATATTGGTTCTCTATGCTAGTAAATCTGCCTTTAATCTAAGCAAGTGGTTTCAGTGAAGTTAGTGGTATTAATCATTGGCGTACTGCAGTCACTGGATAAGGCCCCTTTTTGTGGTAATACCACATCCCAACTCCTCTTTTGTGGAATTATAAATAGATCCTAAAAACCGCTGTACAGAGATATTGATGTGAACTTGGTTGGTTTTGGGAGCTTGTTGTAGATTTGGATTCAGAGTGTGACCTATTATCTGATAGCTCAGAATCCCAAATATTGAGATCAACCAGATCACCAGTTCTTGATGGGGGGGGTGGTAAAGCTGTCCTTACCTGTTGGTATGGCATCACTTACAAACACCCGGCTGATGTTTATATTTTTATTTTTTTTTTACTTCCCTTTCCAGAACTCAACTGTGACCATTGAAGAGTTTCATTCCAAGCTGCAAGAGGCAACAAACTTCCCACTGCGTCCCTTTGTAATTCCATTCCTAAAGGTAATGCAGTCTCCCCCTGTTTACCGTCCACTGTCTTGTGAGAGCCTGTTATCTTTGGTGGTTTGGTGGGGGGAGGAAAGGGGGGAGGGGAGGGGAAATAGGAATCTAAAATGGCAGCTGTCATTAATATAAAGCAAAAAACAATTGCAGATGCTGGAAATCTAAAATAGGAACAGAAAGTGCTGGAAATACTCAGCAGATCGGGCAGCATCTTTTGAAGAGTGTAATAATTCCAAAGGCAATCATTGTGGCTTCAAATTATAAAGGGTTTTGTAATAAGCCCGCGGAAGTACAGATCTCTTCATCAAAACCCTTTTATTTACAAGTCAGAAAGAAGAGTACAGAGCACTGTCCGTTAGCAGTCTACATGAGGAGTCCCAGAGGAACTGACACGCCTGGTTATGTACAAAGCAAGAAGTTCTCTGATTGGCTCGTCAATTTGGCCCTTAATTAGGGAGTTCATATTCTCACAGGCCCACCTCAATTCATAGAATCCCTACAGTACAGAAGGAGGCCATTTGACCCATCAAGTCTATACCCACAACATCCCACTCAGATCCTATCCTCATAACCCCACACATTGACCCTACTAATCCCCTGGCACTAGCGTCAATTTAGCATGGCCAGTCAACCTAACCCCCACATCTTTGGACATCAGTTGTCTGATCAAAGTTGTTACAGGTTTCTTACCAATAATATTCACCTAAGTACCAACTGGGGCCTGACACAACGGAGTGCTGTCCTCTTCTGTCTGGCTCCAACTGAGATCCCTCCCTCATTGCCGAGTGGCGTGGCTTCCCACGCCATCTCTCCATAAGGTCTGACCCGATCACGTGGTCCTCAGGGGATTGATCTCTTAAAGGGACCACAAAGAGAAATAGATCTAACACTTCAGGTCGATGATACTTAATTTTCTCTCTACAGATACTACCTGACCTGCTGAATATTTCCAGTATTTTCGGTTTCAATGGTCATTGTCAGGTGTCAGGCAATATGAAACAGTATTAAGAACACCGTGGTTATCACCCCAACTGAAATTTGACCCTTTGGCCATGTACTGACGTGAGGTTGGCCTCTTGGAATATGAGCTTCCTGATTGAAGTAATGATTACCTGCCCTCACCTGAATATATATATATAATATTGAGAACTGCCATGCCTACTGGCACTCCAAATTCTGACTGAGTATTGGAAGCACTCTTAGCAGTTTGTAACTAAAGGGAATCTGGTGAAGGGGCACCGGCCTCTGAGGAGTCATTGCAGGCCACACTGATGAAAGGACTATTTTCTCTCTATTTCTCACCTGGTGGGACAGTGTATGCACAAGTCTGGGTGGTGTTGAGTAAAGTAGAGCTGCCATCTTTCAGCATATTATGGGAGGATTTGTTACTGAAACTCTTGCCTCTGAGTGCCCTGTCCCAATGCTGACAGTCCATCCTGCTGACACATGGCGCCTCCACACCAACTGGCAATCCGCAAAATCTTCATTGCTTACTCGGACCATTGATGACTGTCAAAAAAAAACTCTTCCAATCCATTTCCAATGTTTTTATAACTAATGAAGTTCTTGAAACCGCAAGAAAATTTCAGTTTGTTTTTGATGCTCCTACGATTTTTCTCCTGTGAGGTTAATCATTCAATTTCCTCCCACAGATGTACATATTGGATGGATTGGCCATGCTAAATTGCCATTTGGTCTCTGGGTGGATTAGCAGGGTGAGGTTGCAGGGATGGGGTTGTTGTTTGTGCGGGCGCGATGGGCTGAATGGCTTCCTTTTGCACTGGAGGACTCAATGACTCTAGCTGGCTATTGAGTGGTATTAGTGGTTAACAGGTAACCCCAAACTACCTCTTTAAGCCTATGGGTCTGAAATAGGCAAATCCAGCTAAGTCCTACTGCTGAAATGACGATTTCAACCGTAAATTCTGTGCTCCAGATTAATCATTGACTTTCTTTCTCTCTCCATTTTGTTTTGGCAATATTCTGTTGGAACGGGATGTGATGTCTGACGTACGGATGCGGGATTAATATACAAGTTGTTAATGACCTTGCCTTAACAGAGCTATTATTCACATTTCACATTTAAGGTCATTCAATAGATGACGTTTTGTTAATCAGTGGTTTAATGCAAGGGGTGATGTGCGATGGCAATTGTATGAGATCTTTTGACTGCAACAGCCAGAGTTCTTTTTTAATGAAGTCACTGGGGGAACAGGCTCTTCATGGTCTTGAGTCTTTAACGTATCCAATATGTTCATCTCAGTAAATGAATACATGGCAGTGACTCTCACCACTGCAGAAGTGGAGCTGCTGGAGATTGGCTCTCTGGAGAATATCTGATTAGTCCCTTTGGGGGTGCGAATGATCTGCTAATGGCACAGCTCTGCCTAAGTGGCCATGTTCAACGCAACAACCTGAACTGTCACGATGGTCCAATGAGTTAGATGGACCAGCCAGTGTGATGTTCCACCACTCTTCCCCTCCCCCTGGCCTAGTGGTATTATAGCCCAACTGTTATTGCTGAATCCCAGCTAATGTTCTAGGGTTCGAATCCCGCCACGGCAGGTGGTGGAATTTGGATCCAATAAAAAAATACCTGGAATTAAGAGTATACTGATGTTGGTGAAATTACTGACAATTGTTGGAAAACCCCATCTAGTTCACTAATTTCCTTTAGGGAAGAAAACCTGCTGTCTTTACCCAGTATGACCTACATGTTACTCCAGAGCCAGAATAATGTGGTTGACATTTTGTCTTTTAAAGAACAAGTAGACAACTAAATGGATAAGATGGGAAAAGAGGGATATGGGCAAAAGGGGGCACTTAGACCATAAGACATTGGAGCAGAATACAGCCACTTGGCCCATCGAGTCTATTCTGCCATTCAATCGTGGCTGATATTTTTCTCATTCCCATTCTCCTGCCTTTTCCCCATAATCACTGATCCCCTTATTAATCAAGAACCCATCTATCTCTGTCTTAAAGACACACAAAGATTTGGCCTCCACAGCCTTCTGTGGCAAAGAGTTCCACAGATTCACCATCTCTGGCTGAAGAAATTCCTCCTCTCTGTTTTGAAGGATTCTCCTTGTAGTCTGAAGTTGTGCCCCTTGGTTCTAGTTTTTCCGACTAGTGGAAATATCCTCTACACGTTCACTCGATCCAGGTTGGGAATAGCTTAGTGGTTAAAACAGGGGCGGCATGGACAAGTTGGGCCGAAGGGCCTGTCCTGTGCCTAACTGCCCTCTGAAATGGCCTAGTGAGACGCTCAGATCGAAGGCAACTAGAGAAGAGCGATAAATACTGGCCAGCCAGCAACACCTATGTCCCGTGAATGAATTAAAAAGAAATGAGACACAAGCCCATTGACCTCCATCAAATTGACATTAAAATGTGACAATTGAAGGACATGTCCCGTCTCACTGAGGGTAGAGTTGGGACTCCCACCACCATCTGCTACTCCTTTCCCTAGAGTCAGACAGAAAAAATTTGGCCACTTCATCATTAGCTCAACAGTCAGACTGAAATACAAAGGATAGGAAAACAGGAAGAAAACCTGCACATTCTGCTACTCCTCCCAGACAGGTTCCACTCTTGTTTTCAGCCTCCTGTGCAGCACAGACCCTCATCCCTCGCCCTCTCAATGGAAGCTCACGTCTCCACTTAGCTTTTCAGAAACGGGAGGGATTAGAGTCTCCAGTCCTTCAGGATTGGCCTACAGTCTCCAAGGATGGAAGGTTAATCCCCTGGGACACTCCTGTGGGCAACACCCAGGAGAAAACTCTCACAAACGTGCATTTTAAATATCATTTTCTTTTGAGTATTTCCTGTTCGTTGTAAGTGCCGATAATAACGATTAGCTGCTGGTAGTTTCTGGCCGTCCGCTGCAGTGAACGGAGATTTGGCTAATTCTCCGCCCTCGCTGGCAGCGGCAACAGGATATGAACAGCTGGAGAATTCCGTCCAGCTTGTTTTTCCACCGGAGATGGGTGAAGGCAATGGAACGTCCAGGAATACACATCCAACCAGAATCGCCGACCCTGCGTTAGTTAAATGTGGGCATGAAATTTTCTGCAGCCCCTTTCCAAAAGCTCAGGCACTGCTCTTGTGCCACTTGGCAACACACGGGCGGCAAGGTGGCACAGTGGTTAGCACCACTGCCTCACAGCGCCAGGGGCGCAGGTTCAATTCCCAGTTTAGGTCACTCACTATGTGGAGTGTGCACGTTCTCCCCGTGTCTGTGTGGGTTTCTTCTGGGTGCTCCGGCTTTCTCCCACAGTCCGAAAGACGTGCTGGTTGGCCGTGCTAAATTGGCCATGCTAAATTGCCCCCGTAGTGTCATAGGGATTAGTTGGGTAAATGTGCGGGATTGTGGGATTGTGATCAGTGCAGACTCGATGGGCCAAATGTCCTCCTACTGCCCCTGTAGGGATTCTATGCTTCTGTTGTATGTGCTGGTTAGGTTGATTGGCCATACTAAATTGATCCTAGTATTGGGGAATTAGCAGGTTAAATATGACAGGAGTAGGGACTGGGTGGGATTGTGGTTGGTGCAGAGTCACTGGGCCGAATGGCCTCCTTCTGCCCCATAGGGATTCTACATCACGGATCTGGAAACTGAGTGGGTATTGGCAATAAATCATTGCTTCTAGAAAGGAGTTTGGGAATAAGTGCATTCCAACCTTAACATTTCTATTTTTGGAAATCCTGTTTCTAGCAGCTTGGGGAATCTCAGAACAAGGGGTCAGCCATCTTTGAACGGAGTGGAGAAAGAATTAGTCTCTCGGGTTTATGAATCTTTGGAACTCTCTTCCCCAAGAGAGTGGCTGCTCAGACATTGGGTACATCCACGACCGTAATTGATAGTTTTTTGGACCCTCTGAGGGAATCTAGCAATCAGGGGGCAGGGTGGGAAAATGGAGGTGAGGGAGAAGAATGGCCAGGGTCTTATGGAATAGGGGAGGAGGCTTGGGGGCAGCCATATTGCCAACTCTCGCTGCCATTACCATCTTATAATATCTACAGAAAAATGGTGACCATCGATAATGTATCTGTCAGAAAAAGAAACTTGTGGTTCGAAACCCACCAATACTTTAAAACGCTGCCGGATATTTCCACCAATTTCTACCTCGTTTCATCAGCTGTAGCTTTTATTCTTTATAGCACGGCTTTGCGTGTCTTCGGTGTCATTAAAGTGGGCGAGACTCTTTTTTTATTCTCGCTGTTCAATGCCGTCTTGACCGAGTGATGTTTATTGTGGGAGTTGTTCTCCTGAGGAAGGGATGGAGTGGGGTGCGGGGGGGGGGAAGATGAGTGGTGGTGGTGTTGGGAGGGGGTGTGGTGGCTGATGTCTGTTGCAGAGTCTGAGTGTGAAACCATGCTGCAAACGTTTTTTTTGTGTGTGTGTGTGGAAGTATCACACACCATATGGGCATCATATCACTTAGTGGCAATCATTCGAAAGGGAGGATTTTTTTTTTTTCGCTCAACACTATAGCATCCGCCCTCTGAGGGAAAAGTAAATGACAGGGACCATATGTGTTTGGATATTTGAGCTGAATCCTCAATGAGAGAACCAGCTGTAACTGCCTTCATTTCAACCTGCCTTTCATTACGTTAATGTAACCCTGCGACTCCCCTTCCAATCTGCACAGTGGAAAACTGCTCGCCGCAAAGATAATGGAAACCATTTCAATTACCGGCTCTGCGGCTAACATTAGCACCAGTGTGGTCCCTTCTGATCGACAACACACAGCTTTAATCATCTTTTGATCTCACCAAAAAGAAGGGGATTTTCGCTGGAGTGCATGTTGGTTAACACTGCTGCCTCGCAATGCCAGGGACCCGGATCCAATTCCAACTCAAGTCTCTCTCCACATGGGTTTCCTCCCATAGAAAGATTCACCGAATTCTCCAACCTCACCCAATTCTCCAGTCCCGCTGCAGCGAATCGAAATTTGGCTGTGTGCTAAATTTTCCGTTCTCGCTGGCAGTGGAATGTGTGAGATCAGAGAATCCCATCCAAATTTTTCTTCTTTGTTCTTTTTTTCTTCTTTCTTCTTTGTGCCTTTTAAAGGGCATCTTGACAAATACATAAATAGGATGGGGATAAAGGGATCTGGTTCCCAGAAGAGCAGGGGGATTTAGTTCAGTCGGGCAGCATGGTCGGTGCAGGCCTGGAGGGCCTGCATGAGATTGTAGTTGGTATTCGATGGGCTGAATGGCTTCCTTCTGCACTGTAGGGATTCTATGATTTGCATAATATCAAACTCTGTGTCTAGCTGTTAAAGTAGGATTTTGAGTTAAGTTTGCAAAAGCCTGTATGTGCATTATCTCCCCATCTCCTCTCTGGGAGATGAATTTTGTCAAAGGGTTTTTGGGGAATTCTGTCAGTTACTGCGGTTAGCAACTTGCAGGCAACAAAGATGCACCTGAGTCTTTGAGTAGCCAAGAATATAATGGGCTGTGTCCTTTACCCTTCCCTCCCACCCCAATGTTCTTCAGACCATCAACTTCCAGCATAGGAACACAAGAACACAGGAACAGGAGCAGGCCGTTCAGCCCATCAAGCCTGCTCTGCCATTCAACATGGCCATGGCTGCTCAGATCCTTCACAAAGCCTTTTGATCAGAATTCTAATAGGAATAGGGATAATATTGTTCTTCCAATAACACCTTCTCCAGGTAATGGCTGACGTTCTCCAACCTTGATGCACCTCATAGGCATTGCCACCAAAAGACATTTGACACTAAAATTAATTGTTGATTATAGTAAGTTTAATAGGATTGGGACTGAAATCTCCAGGCCCGCTAGCATTTCCCCGCTACCCTCGCCCATGCCCCAACCCCACCCTACACATTCCACTCACCGCCAGAGTGGTTCGCTCCAATGGTAATTACACTAGCTCTCCACTTTTGGAGAACTAGCGACCCAACCCCGCTGGAGTCAGGAGGTGGATGGCAATCGGGGGGAATGGGCATGGTGCCCTCTGAGCATTGATACCATGGCAGTGCCAGCCTGTGTCCCTGGCACCACCCAAGGGGCAAAGTGCTAATGCCCAGGGGGCATCTTGGCACTGCCCATTAGGCATCGAGCAGGGCTTGATGGAGGTAGGGTCTGATGGGATGAGTGTGCTAGCCAATTGGTGAAGGTGGGGGTCCCACTGTCACTCTTGTTGAAAGGATTGGGGGGAAGGAGGGAGGGCAATGGTTGAGGAGGCGGGAGCAGCCTATTGGGGCTTTCAGGACTGCAGAGCGGGGGGTAGGGCGGAGGGGGGGGCGGCGGCGGCGGAGGTTAACCAGCGATTGGGCTGGTCAGCAATCAGGAGGCCAGCAGTTCTGATCTCGGCACAGATAGATTAGTGCACGCGTAGTTGCCCACTCAGCACTATGTTGCTAGCCTCCCCAGCACGTATAGGCCCTGTCCACTGAATTTTAATGACATATTCGATAGTTCACTGAGTGAGAGAAATTCTTCTCTGAACTCCCACTGAAAATAAACCAGCATCAATTACTCCAGTTTTTCCACAAATTCGACACTTAGAATTTTTGGGGAGAATTCTGACCAATATTCATGACATCAAATACATCTTTTCTGAGTTTGAGATACCATACCTCAAACATTACCAAATAGCCATTCTGGCCAGTAGGTATCAGTGGACTATTTGACCAAATAAGTATTATTGTCAAACCCAATCTGCCCTCACCTTGAATCATCATAGAATCCTTAACGTACAGAAGAGCCATTCGGCCTATTAAGTTTACATCAACTCGTT
Organism: Sphyrna mokarran; assembly: GCA_024679065.1. Lineage (NCBI taxonomy): Eukaryota > Metazoa > Chordata > Chondrichthyes > Carcharhiniformes > Carcharhinidae > Sphyrna > Sphyrna mokarran. The sequence goes on along the minus strand of JAGIQG010000016.1, from coordinate 65,670,164 downwards.
CACAAAGACTCTCCCCCCCCCGCCCTATCCCTGTAATCCCTCGTGTTTCGCATGCCTAATCCTCTAAATTACACACTAATTTGGCATGGTCGATTCACTGGCTCATCTTTGGACTGTGGGAGAAAACCAGAACATCTGGAGGAAAGCCATGCAGACACGGGGAGAACATGCAAACTCCAGACAGACGGTGATCCAAGACTGGAATCGAGCCTGGGCCCCTGCGCTGTGAGGCAGCAGTGCTAACCACTGTGCCACCATGCTGCCCCAACCATACATGCACAGACAGCCACTGGATTCTCATCTGCAACAAAGACCTTTGCTTTTAAACCCTCTCCCTCCTGCCCTTCTCAGACTGAGGGGCATTGCTGCTGAGCTCAATACAGCTCTGAGGTCGAGATCGTTCTGGTCAGTAACACTCTACTAACCTATCAAGGCACTGTGCGACTCAGTGCTGCTCTACATCAGACACCACAGTAGATGGTCACTGCAGTCAAAGACCCCACTGTTTAATGGCAATTGCTTGAGTAAACTGAATCATCCAAGTGGGAATTCTGGAGAAATTTTTGTCCGGGAAGTGGTCAGCACATGGAACTCACTCTCGCAGAGAGTAATTGAGATAAACAGTGTTGATCCATTTTAGGGGAAGCTGGATAACACACAAGGGAGAAAGGAATAGAAGGCTATTCTGTTAGAATGAGACAAAGAGATGGGAAAAGACCCATATAGATAATAACATCCGGCATTTATGCAGCATCTTTATTGCGCTAAAATCTCCCCAGGCAGAAGCATTAGCAAAAAGCTACAAAGGTCGTGAATGTAGCCCAGTCCATCACACAAACCAGCCTCCCATCCATTGACTCTGTCTACACTTCCCGCGCCTCGGCAAAGCAGCCAACGTAATTAAGGACCCTACGCACCCCGGATGTTCTCTCTTCCACCTACTTCACTCGGAAAAATGTTACAAAAGTCTGACCGTAATGACCGACTTAAGAACAGCTTTTTCCCTGCTGCCATCAGACTTTTGAATGGACGTACCTCACATTAGTCGATCTTTCTCTACACCCTAGCTATGACTGTAACACTACATTCTGCACTCTGTCCTTTCCTTCTCTATGAACGGTATGCCCTGTCTGTAAAGCGTGCAAGAAACAATTCTTTTCACTGTGTACTAAAACGTGTGACAATAATAAATCAAATCAAATGTTTGAAACCTAGACACGTAAGAAAAACTTCAGCATATTTAACTGTTAAAAACACTATATAAATCCACATTGTTACTGCACTTTATTATAGTGTTACAAAGAAATGACAAACAACCCAAATCTTGACCATAAACGGGAGCGTAGACTACTGTGGGCCGAATGGCCTTTTTCTGTGCTGTACATTCTATTTAATTCTATGTAATCCAGTCCAAATCGTCCGAATGAGTCAGCGGTGGGAACTGACTCCCCGTTGCCTAGGAAATGAAGATATTTTTATTGCACATTAACACACTCGATTGGTTTGTCACTGGAAGTGTGTTACTGTTTCAGATTTCGCTGTCATCACAAGACACAGAGCGAGCCAGATTTTACATTTTTTTTTTCTGGCTACCCTTGACAACACAGGCTGTGGTCCAAAAAAAAAAATCCTGACTGCGCTGTGGCGTTGGCTGACTCGTAGCTGGAGTTCAGTGTTGTTGGATAATGTAGCGCATTTGCGAGGGGTACGTGTGAAGCATCCACTTCTGCTTCATCTAATCAGACGTTTTGCATGGCAGAACAGCAGTTAGTAATGAAAGGAGCCGTTGCATTTCCCCTCCCGCCAGGGATTTAATCTCTGCTCACTGGGGCTATCGTGGCTGGAAGATTTTTGGCTGCAAGCCAGTTCCACAAGAGGCAACCTGAATGGTGATCAAATTGAACCTGCAAATCGGGACCTGCAGTAGACCATTCGGCCCCTCAACCCTGCTCTGCCGTTCAAAACTCTGGGATTCTTGTTGATGCAGGCTCAGTGGTTCTAGGAGGTCGGGGGTTTTGCACTAGGGGCTCAAGTCTCTGAAACAGGACTTCAGCCCATTAGCCTCACAGTTCAAGAGATAAGAATTGCTGCCCGCTCAGCTACGGCTCCTGAAAACTAAATCACGTTTAGTTGTCGAACTCAAGCCAAAGCTGAATGCATTTGGGAGCGATCACAAGATCTCATTCACGTAAAGCCGAATCAAAGCATGGAAATAACTTCTAGATACAGAGGCAAAAGCTGGGCTCGTAGAATTCACGGCACAGTGGTTAACACTGCTGCCTCACAGTGCCGGGGACCCGGGCTTGATTCCGACCTCGAATCACTGCACGTCCTTACTGTGTTTGCGTGGGTTTCCTCCGGTTGCTCCAATTTTCTAACTCAATCTAAAGATGTATGGGTTAGTTTGATCGGCCATGCTAAATTGCTCCTTAGGGGTTAGCGGGTTAAATATGTGGCTTTATAGGGATAGGACCTGGTTGGTACATACTCGATGGGTTGAATGGCTTCCTTCTGTACTATAGGGACTGTAAGATACAGAGGCAGAAACTGGGGTGATATAACACATAATTGAGTCTGCACCCAGCTTTCTGTAGCGAAGGCAATCAGTCCCATTGAGCTGTTCTAGCCCAGTGGCTTTGTAAGTTTAAATTTGATATTCAATATCCTTTTGAAACTATTGATCATCTCTGGGACGTGGGTATTGCTGGCTGCCCAGCACTTATTGTCCATCTCTAGTTGCCTGAGGACAGCTGAGAATCAACCACATTGCTGTGGCTCTGGAGCCACATGTAGGTCAAATGAGGTAAAGGACGCCAGGTTTCCTTCCGAAAGGATGTTAGCGAACCAAATCACAATCAACAATTGTCTCATGGTCGTCAGTACATTCTTAATTCCAGGTAACTTTTGTTTTGAATTCAAATTCCACCATCTGCTGTGGTGGGATTCGAACCCAGGTCCCCAGAGCATTCGAGAAAACGCTGGAAAATCTCTGCAGGTTTGGTAGCATCTGTAAGGAGAGAAAAGAGCTGACGTTTCGAGTCCAGACGACCCATTGTCAAAGCTTTGAGAAAGGGTCATCTGGACTTGAAACACCAGCTTATTTCTCTCATTACAGATGCTGCTAGACCTGCTGAGATATTCCAGCATTTTTCCCTTTTTGATTTCAGATTCCAGCATCTGCAGTAAGTTGTTTTTTTTACCCCAGAGCATTAGCTGAATTTCTGGATTAACAGCCTAGTGATTAATATCAATAGATCATTGCCTCCCCTACGTAATTACCAGAGCATCCCCTCCTCATATATTAGCTACATTATGTGTAATTGGGATAAAGCATGAAGGGAATACAAAAAGAGGGAGATAATTTGTTAAATCCTCTTTTTTTTTATATCCCTTGTTTTTCTTGAAAGATGTTGCTCTCCTTTGAATTGAAATTTGCCACTTGTTCATTCGATTTGGGATGATGTCTGCTTATGATTCTAGATTGGCTTCCAGTTTGAGATATTTGAAAATTCTCATCCTTGTGTTCAAATCCCTCGATGGTCTTTCTATTTCCATCATTTCTTCCAGCCCAACAACCCTCCAGGATCTCCGATTCTGACTTCTGGTGTATCTCCGTTAATCCCCGTTTTGCCATTGGCTATCATACCTTCAGTTGCCTCAGGCGTTATGTCCTGGAATTCCTTCGCTAAACTCTTCATCTCTCTTTCTATCTCCCCTTTTTTAAGACCATCTTTAAAACCTACCTCTTTGATCACCTTGTCCTAATATTTCATCATTTGGTTGGGTGTCAAATTTTGTTTGATACCCCTGTGGTGACGCACCTCAGGACGTTTTACTGTGTTAAAGAGTTGCTACATGAATGCGAGCTGATGACAGTGGAAATAATGGATAGTATTTGGAGGTGGTGCTGAGTTCTTGTTTTGTTTTCCCAGGCCAACCTGCCCTTACTGCAGAGGGAGTTACTACACTGTGCCCGCTCTGCGAAACAAACACCAGCTCAGTACCTGGCACAGCATGAGCACCTACTGCTGAATGCCAACGCCACATCCCCCGTCAACTCAACAGACCTGCTGGAGGTCAACGAGAATGGCAAGCGGAGTAGCCCGGAGAGGTAAACCCTTCTGCAAGCCCACCATCTGCCTTGGTGGGATTGTTGTTGATGCAGACTCAATGGGTTGAATGGCCTTGTTCTGCACTGTTGGGACTCTACGATAAACTTCTCTTGCAGTTGGGAGTGATACTCAGAGGAGAATGGGCACCGTGTGCAGGTTTGTAAAGGGCCAGTAACCAAGCTGCCTCTGTGGGACAACCTTTTTTTTTTAATGGTATCTTTCGGTACTTTTACGCTAATCAAAAGAAAGCCACTTCAAATTGAACCATTTGTGGTCCCCACGCACGAGGGACGAACCTCATCCAAGCTGACCAGAGAAGACATTGTATCCCATCTTGGGCTGGATCAAATAAGATCCCAGCTGATAGGAAAAGGCATTGCACTCCTTCGGTCTAACGTTTCCCCTTAGCCAAAAAGCAGAGGCGGCTTTAAAAAGCTTCATCAGGTAAAGCCTTGGTCTAACCTCGTTGGCTACCCTGATCCTTTCCTCTACCCTAACCAGGGCAAACGACAATCGTGGCATCAGTGTCCTCTGCAGTGCCACGGGCCACCTGTCCCTGATCATCCATGCCAGGCAAGCAGCTGTGTGGCACAACCATTCAGGAAATCTCATCTGTAGACGTGGCAAAACCATGGGCCAAACACAACTGGAGTATTTTGCCGCATTCTGGGCACTACACTTTACGAAGAGGCTGCGGGAAAGATTCACTGGAGTGATTGGCGGGGGGGGGGCTTTGAATGATGAGGATAGATGAGAGAAGCTACGATTGTTCTCCCTCAGAGAAGAGGGTTGATAGAGGTGTTAAATTTAAATCAGCTAAACAAAGTGAATAGAGAGAAAAACAGCTCCCATTAGCAAGACAGTCAAAATGGCAGAGTACAGATTTGAGATGATTGGTAAATAGGGGTGATAGGGACGCATTTACTGCAAACAAAAGGAATATGCTCAAACTTGGCACCTGTTTTGAATTACCTAGGAGTTTTGAGGAGCCAGTAGATCTCTGTTGCTTTCTCCATGGCAACGTCTCAACCAATCAGAGTCAACTTTCCAACCAGTCAACACCCATTTCTCCTGTGGGATAAATGGTTGTGCTTGTTTGAAATTTGGCATTCTTGCAACTGTCCTGCTGTGTGTGAGATCAGAAATTCACGTCTCTCTTTTAGCAATACATACATTTAACACCTCTATCAACCCTCTTCTCTGAGGGAGAGCAATCCCAGCTTCTATCATCTATCCTCGTCATTCAAAGCAACCCCCCCCCCCCCCCCCCCCAATCATTCCAGTGAATCTTTCCCGCAGCCTCTTCGTAAAGTGTAGTGCCCAGAATGCGGCAAAATACTCCAGTTGTGTTTGGCCCATGGTTTTGCCACGTCCATAGCTGAGATTTCCTGAACGGTTGTGCCACACTTGACTGGCATGGACAAAGTAGGGATTTGTCCCCCCTCCCACCGAGTGCTCTAATTTGCTATGACGTTATCTTCCCTCTACTCAGGAATAAAGAGAATGGTTTTGACCGTGACCCCCCAGCGAAGCGGGTGTGCACCATTAGCCCTGCCCAGCGGCACAGCCCAAACATTGGCTTACCTCACCCACCAAACGGTGCGCTGCATCCGACTCCTCCTCCGCTGCAGCACTACAGCCTGGACGACGTGACCATGAATCACCTGTACAGAGACCCGCAGCGAGTCCCAGAGTACCGAGATCGACACAGGCATCACGGTGAGCTACTCAGCACGGGGCGGGTTGGACACAGCTAACGCACTGGGATCCCTGGTTATCCAGGGGTGGGGTATGGCCTGGTTTTGCCAATTGGAAAGAGAAAGGGAGACCTGGTTATCTATTTATTAGCGTCACAAGTAGGCTTACCTTAACACTGCGATGAAGTGACTGTGAAAATCACCCCGTCACCTGTTAGGGTACGCTGAGGGAGAATTTAGCACGGCCAGTTCACCTGACCAGCACATCTTTCAGACTGTGGGAGGAAACCGGAGGAAGCCCACGCAGACACTGGGAGAACATGTAGGTTCCGCACAGACAGTGACCCAAGCTGGGAATTGAACCCGGCTCCCTGGCACTGCGAGGCAGCAGTGCTAACCACAGTGCCACCTTGCTGCCCACTATAGGTCCATCAGGAAAAAAAAAGCAAGATTTGCATTTATCTAGCAACCTCAGGGAGCCATCAAATGCTTTACAACCAATGGAATGCACCTCAAAACTAATGGCTGTGGTAATTTTAGAAAAGCTTTGGTTCGTTAGTGCACTGCAAGAAACAGCAATGATCTAATCCGTATTTTTAAGTGATGGCGGTTGAGGGATGAATATTGACACGGATGCTGGGGAGAATTCCCCTGCTACTCTTTAAAATAGTGCCGGGGGTGGGTAAGTGGGATTTCTGTTTAACATCTGAATAAGGCACTGCGTTCTCTTAGCACTGCATCCAAGTAGCGGCCTAGACTTTTGTATTTTTTTATTCATGGGATGTGGGCCTCGCTGGCTGGGCCAGCATTTATTGCCCATCCCTAAGTGCCCTTGAATTGAGTGACTTGTAAATAGAGACTGCTGGGACACAGGGTGAGGTGGGAGGGTTTGCAGGTGGAAGGCAGACAAATGCAGTGCTGCATTCTTTAAATAAACCTATTATCAGGGAAATGGATTGGTGCCTGATTGTACTGTTCATCTCCTGACTTGGGGTGCAGTTAAAAGACATCTCATCTTTTTAGACACACAAGATTTGGATTTTGCTGGTTAAATGTCAATATGATATAGAGAGTTCCCATTGGAGCAGGATCCTACATGCAACTTTTTATCCTGTCACAGTGAAGTATCCACTATCAATTCAGACAGGATGTAAGCACAGTTCTTGTATTAATGTTGTGGGGGTTTTAGTGGCCACTTTTAACCTCCCAGACATATTGTACTGCACAATTGAAATATTGGGTGCAGCTTTGGAAAGAGATTTTCAAAGTCTACAAGGGTCTGATATGCCCGTTGTACACAAGACTAAGGACTTCATGCAACCCCCAGCTATTAACTTTTCTTTCTGTCTTTTACCGACACAGGAGGAACCCGGGGAGTGTACCAGGAAGAGATGATCGACCATCGACTCACTGACCGAGAGTGGGCTGAGGAATGGAAACATTTGGATCATGTAGGTGCTGACTCCTCCTACTCCTTCCCCTCGCTAAAAAGAATTTTACAGATCCCTATCGGAGCAGACAGGATTGTTTGGCCAGTCCTTTGCTTCCATTCCTGGTCACTGTCCACTGGAGTTGGAGAAACTGATTGAGAAGCTTCTAAGCTGGAATCTTCCCCATACACCACCTACGGCCAACCAATCACTGGGTTGGAGAATGTTTTAGATCAATCAATGGGTGGCACTGATGCCACAGTGCCAGGGACCCGGGTTCAATTCCGGCCTTGGGTACCTCTCTATGCAGAACCTTCAGGTTCTCCCTATGTCTGTGCAGATGCCACACATTCTCCCCGTGGCTTTGTAGAATCTGCATGTTTTCCCCATGTCTGTGTGGGTTTCCTCTGGGTGCTCCGGTTTTCTCCCACAGTTCAAAGATGTATGGGTTAGGTGGATTGGCCATGCTAAATTGCCCCTTCGTGTCAGGGGAACTAGCAGGGTAAATAAGTGGGGTTATGGAGATAAGGCCTAGTGGGATTTTAGTTAGTACAGATCCGATGGGGCAGAATGGCCTCCTTCTGTATGTAGGAATTCTATGACCAATCATCTTTGTTGGTTTACTCATTTTCATTTTTTTAATATTTTATTTCAAACTTGCCATGCATCGTAGCAGCAAAAGCCCTACATTAAAGCAGGAACGCTGTAATGGAAGCTTTCCCTGGAGCAGAGAGTCCTGGGGTGGTATGGCTGGTGTCATGCTGACTTGCTCACTGATGTAAGGATGAAATGTGGCCCAGTTCACCCTTGCTGGCAGTGAGATTTTCTCTCTCCACCCAGTCTTCAGGCAGGGAAAAAGGTAGATTTGATGGAATCTCACCAGTATCATTGAATACAGGAGCTGGGATGTTTTGAAATTGTACAAGACATTGGTCAGGCCACACTTAGAATACTGTGTACAGTTCTGGTCACCCTATTATAGAAAGAATATTATTAAACTAGAAAGAGTGCAGAAAAGGTGTGCTTGGATGCTACCAGGATTTGATGGTTTCAGTTATAAGGAGAGGCTGGGTTGATTGGGTCTTTTTTCTTTGGAGTGTAGGAGGCTTAGGGGTGATCTTACAGAGGTCTATAAAATAATGAGGGGCACAGATCAGCATCTTTTCCCAAAGGTAGGGGAGTCTAAAACTAGAGGGTATAGGTTTAAGGTGAGAGGGGAGAGATACAAAAGGGTCAAGAGGGGCAATTTTTTCATATAGAAGGTGGTGAGTGTCTGGAACGAGCTGCCAGAGATAGCAGTAGAAATGGGTACAATTTTAAAGAGCATTTAGACAGTTACATGGGTAAGGTGGGTATAGAGGGATATGGGCCAAATGTGGGCAATTGGGAGATTTAAAACAAATTGGGCCGAAGGGCCTGTTTCCATGCTGTAAACCTCTTTGAATCTCACTCTACTTCTTGTCCACAATGGAGCTGAACAGGCGGAGCCAGGTCACAGAGAAATATAAACGTCCCGCTTTGATTCCAGCTCCTGAACTGCATCATGGACATGGTGGAGAAGACCCGTCGCTCGCTGGCTGTCCTCTGCCGTTGCCAAGAGGCCGACCGGGAAGAGCTCAACTACTGGATGAGACGTTACAATGACACCGAGGACGTGCGAAAGGGGAGTAGCACCCACCTCCGACAACTCAGCCCTGGGAATACCGACACCATTCAGTCCGGTGAGTAGGGCAGAGCCATCGCTGAGGGAGGGGCGAGGGTGGAGCTACATCTCTCTCCAGCTGCAAAGGGAGTGCTTTCGTAGCAGATTCCTCTGTCGGGGCATTCCCCCCTTTTGGTATGCGCTGTGGAGAAACAGGCCAATGGGTTTACCTGCAGTTTAATTGTATTTCCACAGAGCTTCTGCGAGAGATCAGTCACAGGCCATCAGCTGGATATGTCCCAGATGAGATTTGGAAAAAGGCAGGTAAGCCAGAATGGAGTTATTTAATGCAGTTTACACTGAGGTTTCCGATCCGCTTGACAGGGAAAAGGGCTAAACTGAGCCATTGAAGGAAGAAATGTTAGAGGAAAATAATATAAAACGACTTGGAAGAAATCCATGGTGTTGTTGTTCCATTGCAGTCTAAAGTAATGGGATTACATATTAAAATCTACATACTGTTCACTTATTTATATCTGTTTGTTTTAGGCTGAAGTTTTCCAGCCCTTCCCACTAGCAGGATTTTCCAATCCTATTGATGGTGATCCGCTCCCCATGGCGCGTTCTCCAGTCGACACAAAAAATCCAGCAGGGCTGGAAGATTCCCCTAAGCTATGGAGGGAGTCTCTGCTGCTGGGAAAATGTGCCGCGGAGAGGCTGGAAAATCCCACCCTTAGTTACCTTTCCCTTTTAGCACTATATTGGGTAGTGCCTGATTCCCGTTCCCATTGAGTGACATTCCCCACTGCCCTCTCCCCCCAGTGGAGAATCCCACATTGTCTTATAGAGCTATTCGACATAACAGTACCGCTGGAACACCGTTAACAAATGGGCAACCAAGCAGGTCACCAACATCTTCTCGAAAGTGACTAGGAGAGGTGATAAACACTGGCCCAGGCAGGGGCAAACATATCCAGAAAGTGAACAATAAAAAATAAATAACATGGGTGGTCTGGGGAGTTTTCCTGGCACCCTGAAGGTTAATCAATGACACTAATAGCAGATAGGCTGCTAATTCCCACGTCTGTGTGGATTTCCTCCAGGTGCTCTGCTTTACTCCCACAATCCAAAGATGGGTAGATTAGGTGGATTGGCTGTGCTAAATTGCCCCTTTGTTTTCAAAGGTGTGCAGGTTGGGTGAGTTTGCCATGAGAAGTTGCCCCTTAGTGTCCCAAAATGTACAGGTTCGGTGGGTTGGCTGTGGAAAATTGCCCCTTAGTGTCCAAAAATGTGTAGGTTAGATGGACTAGCGGATTAAATACATGGGGTAACGGAGACGGGGCCTGGATAAGATGCCACGTTGGAGAATCAGTACAGAATCGCTGGGCCGAATAGCCTCCTTTTGCACTATAGGGATTCTATGATTTGCCAAGAAGGACCTTTATCGATCATGTTTGCCCATAAATCAACACTGATCCCACTCAACTGTCTCCAACTTCTTAAAAACTACAAATAATTCTGAACAGATAGGAAAGATAGATAATTTGTTTAGAATATGAATGTTTGAACAAAGATTAGGCTATTTGGCCCCTCAAGCCTGCTGTCCCAATTAATAAGATCGTGGCTGATCTGATTGTAATCTCAAATCTATACCCTGCCTCTCTTCACTAACCTATCACCCCTTGACCTATCCACCTCTAACCAGCTCTGCTGTGGAAATATTCAAAGACACTGCTTCCACTGCCTTCTCTGTTCCAAAGACTCTTAATCCTCTGAGAGATAAACCTTTTGCCTTATCTCCATTTTAAATGGGCGACCCCTTGTTTTTAAACCATGACCCTATCACGGTGGTTAGCATTACCGCCTCACAATGCCAGGGACCAGGGTTCGATTCCCAATGTGGGTCACTGTCTGTGTGGAGTTCGCACGTTCTCCCCGTGTCTGCATGGGTTTCTTCCCAAAGTCTGGAAGGTGCGCTGGTTAAGTGCATTGGCCATACTAAATTCTCCCTTAGTGTACCCGAATAGGTGCCGGAGTGTGGCAATTGAAGGATTTTCACAGTAACTTCGTGTGAGTCTATTTGTGACAAATAAATAAATTTTAAAAATAGACTTAAACCTCACCAAACGCTTTCAGAATCTAGGGAAGGTGTGTGTTATTAGGAAGCAGGAGCTGGATCTGAAACAAGGAAGGGAAAAAGGCAGCAGGGAGGAGAAACATATTGAAGTTAATGTAGTTCGGGCAGCTCGACAGCTGGTAGGTTGGGTAGCAGGATTTGGCATTTCCTGCATGGCAACGCATTTCGTTTTGCAGGGGAGGCAAGAAAGGCATAGGGAAAGAAAGCAGAGAATAGAGGGAAATGTAGATGTGCATGTGTGTGGTGTGTGTACGTAATGTGTGTGCATTTACATGCATGTGTGTATGTGTACACATGTATGTGTGTATGCATGCATACACATGTATGTATGGTGTGTTTGTGTGTATGTATATGTGTGTGTGTGGTGTGGGTATATACACGCATGTGTATGCATATGTGTACGTATGTGTGTGTGTGTGTGTGCGTGGGGGGCATATGTGTGTGTGGGTGGCACTGCCATCTGCAAGTGACAACTGAATAAGAACAGTACCAGACACCTGCCTTTTATTTATTTCTTTGTGATTCTATCATACACGAGGTTTAAATGGAGTTAAAGTCTGGAGTCAGTAACTCCGTACTCTGCACACACCCTGCCAATTGTGTCTGTTTGAGGGACGTTCTGGGCAAACAGTCGGATATCCACTTCATCTAAGGTTAAACTTTCAGCCCATTTAACTCCTTTCTTTCAGAGTGGCTCTGAAAGCTCCTCTCTCTCCTTCCATCTAAGTGTCACCCCTTCGACTGGGTATTTAGTTGCTCCCTTTCTCTCCCACAGCACAACTTGCTATCATTGAGTAGCATGGAAGGAAACCATTCGGCCCATCAGGTCTGTTCCAGCCCCTTCAGAGAACAATCCAGATTTTGTCAGCCATCTTAAACATCCAAAACGTTAGATGCATTGGCCGTGCTAAATTGTCCCTCAGTATACCTGAACAGGCACCCGAGGGGATTTTCACAGTAATTTCATTGCAGTGTTAATGTAAGCTGACTTGTGACACTAATAAATAAACAAATTGCCATTTGACTCTCCAGCTAGGGGAACAGGTTCTGCCCTTATCAAAACTCCTCATGGTTTTGAGAACCTGCATTGCTACCTTGCATTCTCTTAGCCACATTTCTGTTTCTCCCTGGTAAACAGAGGAGGCAGTGAACGAGGTCAAACGTCAGGCTGTGTCGCAGTTGCAGAAGGCAGTGACTGAGGCCGAGCAGAAAGCCTATGAGATGATAACAGCAGAGAGGGCCAAGATGGAGCAGAAGATAGCGGACGCCAAGCGGCAAGCAGCCGAGGACGCATTCACCGTCATCAATGAGCAGGAAGACACCAGTGAGGTAGGTTCTGCTTTCAGCCACAGCACTTGGCACTCTGAAGTATTAGGGACCCTTCTTTTATCACAGGCTGACCGATCCAGTGCCGGGATGCTACGTTCTCAACCCAATGTAGAACCAAATTTGCGAGTACAAAATGTGGCCTCCTCCTGGTCTTAATGGCCTCTGCCTTAATGCTCCTATCTTCTATGTTTCTATGGGCTATTAAGTTGGACAATCAGCTATGCTCATGATAAGTGGCGGAGTAGGCTTTAAGGGCTGAATGGCCTCCTCATGGAAACTCTCCAATGCAGAAGGAGGCCCATTGAGTCTGCATCGACAACAATCCTACTCTGGGCCCCATCCCCACACATCTATCCCCTTAATCCCTCTATCCTACGCGTTGTGGGCAACTTAGCATGGTCAGTCAACCCAACCTGCACATGTTTGGACTGTGGGAGGAAACCGGAGCACTCGGAGGGAACCCTGGCAGACATGGGGAGAACGTGCAAACTCTACACAGAACAGTGACCCAAACCGGGGGCTGTGAGGCAGCAATGCTTTGATCCTATTTATCAAAGAGCCTTTGCTCTTTTAGCTGGTGGAGGTGGTGTTTTGCAGTTGCGGTTGATGTTAACCGTGCTTCTGGTATATGATACACACCCTGTGCTGGTTTGAATGCCAATCAAGCGGGTTGCTTTATCCTGGATGGTGTCAAGTTTTTTTGAGTGTTGTTAGATGTGCACCCATCCAGGCAAGTGGGCGGCACAGTAGCACAGTGGTGCTACTTCACTGCTGCTTCACAGCTCGAGAGTCCTAGGTTCAATTCTCGGCTCGGATCACTGTCTATGTGGAGTTTGCACATTCTCCTCACGTCTGCATGAGTTTCCTGCGGGTACTCCGGTTTCCTCCCATAGTCTAAAGATGTGCAGGTTAAGTTGATTGGCCGTGCTAAGAAATTGTCCCTTAGGATAGCTGAGATTAGAGATATTAGTGAGTATAATATGTAGGGATGTGGGGATGGATCCTGCATGGGATTGTGTTGGGTGCAGACTCGATGGGCCGAAGGGCCTCTTTCTGCACTGTAGGGTTCTATAGTTGCATCCCACTCCTGACTTGTGTCTTATAGATGATGGGTAATGAGTCCAGAGATGAGTTACTCGCAGCAAGATTCCCAGGCCTGAATTTTCCGGCCATTCTGCTGCAAGCGAGGATGGAGAATTTGGCGCTCAGCTAAATCTCTGTTCACTGCAGTGGGACCAGAAAATCCTTCTGGATTGAACAACTGGATTATTCCCACCTAGTCTCTGACCGACTCCTGCAGTCATAGAAACATAAAAACATAGTGTACAGCACTGTACAGGCCCTTCGGCCCTCGATGTTGTGCCGAGTATGTCCAAACCCAAGATCAAGCTATCCCACTCCCTATGTGCCTATCCAATAACCGCTTAAAAGTTTCTGAAATGTCCGACCCCACTATCACAGCAGACAGTGCATTCAGCGCCCCAATCACTCTCTGAGTAAAGAATCTACCTTGGACGTCACTCGTGTATCTCCCTCCATGAACCTTATGTAGGATATAGAACGTTACATCGCAGTACAGGCCCTTCGGCCCTCGATGTTGCGCCAACCAATGGAACCAACCTAATGACCCTCTAACCTAAACTATTCCAGTATTATCTATATGCCTATCCAATGACCATTTGAATGCCCTTGATGTTGGCGAGTCAGTTATAACCCCTAGTATCAGCTACATCCACCCGAGGAAATAGTCTCTGCACATCCACTCTATCTATCCACCTCATCATCTTATAAACCTCTATTAAGTCGCCTCTCATCCTCCTCTGCTCTAAAGAGAAAAGCCCAGCTCCATCAACCTTTCCTTATAAGACCTACCATCCAAACCAGGCAGCATCCTGGCAAATCTTCTCTGTACCCTCTCCAGTGCCTCCACATCCTTCTTATAGTGAGGTGACCAGAACTGCACACAATATTCCAAATGTGGTCTAACCAAGGTTGGTATTCTTGCAGTATAACTCCATGGCTCTTAAACTCAAACCCACCATTAATAAACACTAACACATTATAAGCCTTCTTCACAGTTCTATCCACTTAAGTGGCAACCTTCAGAGCTCTGTGAATATGAACCCCAAGATATCTCTGTTCCTCCACATTCCTCAGAACTCTGCCGTTGACCTTGTAATATGCATTCAGTTTGTCCTACTAAAAAGCAGCATTTATGTGATGGTCCAGTGCAGTTTTGGGTGTCAATAGTGGGGGATTCAATGATGGCAATGCCACTGAATTTCAAGGGGCAAAGTTTGGATCCTTTCTGGTTGGAGATGATCATTGCCTGGCACTTTTGTGGCACTGATGTTACTTGCCACTTGTCGGCCTAAGCCTGGATATATTTGATTTGATTTATTATTGTCACATGTATTAGTAGACAGTGAAAAGTGTTGTTTCTTGTACATGACACAGACAAAGCATACAATTCATAGAGAAGGAAAGGAGAGAGTGCAGAATGTAGTGTTACAGTCATAGCTAGGGAGTGGAGAAAGATCAACTTAACGCAAGGTAGGTCCATTCAAAAGTCTGACAGCAGCAGGGAAGAAGCTGCTCTTGAGTCAGTTGGTATGTGACCTCAGACTTTTGTATCTCTTGTATGACGGAAGAAGGTGGAAGAGAGAATGTCTGTGATGAGTGGGGTCCTTAATTATGCTGGCTGCTTTCCCGAGGCAGCGGGAAGTGTAGACTAAGTCAGTGGTTGGGAGGCTGGTCTGTGTGATGGATTAGGCTTCGTTCACGACCCTTTGTAGTTTCTTGTGGTCTTGGGCAGAGCAGGAGCCCGTACCAAGCTGTGGTACAATCAAAGTATACTTTCTATGGTGCGTCTGTAAAAGTTGGTGAGAATCCATATCTTGCTGCATTTGGATATGAACTGCTCAAGTATCTGAGGAATTGGAATTAAAAAAAAAACCACCCAATCATCTCCAAATAAAGAATCAGATTTGTGTTGCTTCTCATCGGTGATGTTATTAAAAATTTGTTTTGGAGATAAGAGTACATTTTGGAGGGGAGGGGAGGGGGAGGGGGAGGGTGGAATACAACTGTGACCTTTGACCCCAAGCCTGACCACTTTTCTTTCCTCAGAGCTGCTGGAACTGTGGACGCAAAGCCAGCGAGACTTGCAGCGGCTGCAACGCAGCCCGTTACTGCGGCTCCTTCTGCCAGCACAAAGATTGGGAAAAGCACCACCGCATCTGCGGGCAGAACCTGCAGGCCCAGACCAAGGCCTTGCCTGCAGGAGGATCCGTCCCCAAGGCAGCCAAAGGAGAGAAGAGCCCTGCTCTGGAGAAGACACCCCCGTCCACTCTGACTTCCAGGTCCGCCACCCCGGCAGCCCCAGACGCCAGCGTGCAGTAACATGACCTCTGACCCGCACGCGCGTCAACGGAGATGAATGGAATCAAAACTCCCGTCCAGGCCCAAGGCTTGACGTCAGATGTAGGCCTCCGCTTTTGAAGATACATTTTTTTTTTAATTTAAAAGAGAAATTGATATCCAATCGAGGGTAAGGAGGGGGGGGAAGCAAATAAAGCTTAAGATTTACAGCATCCTGTTGAACGCTTCGACTGTGGTGTAGGCCAACAAAACGCAAGAAAAAATGCCTTACTGCAAGACTCTTGGTAACGCAGGAAGCAGATGGCTGGATCAGCGCATCAGGAACAATGCCATTTATGTGTTGGCTGCAGGAAAATTTTAAACTGGGACGTGAAAGCTTCCTGTACACCTCTTCTCCCCCCTGCCCCCGCCAACCCCCAAAGTCCCACAAGAATCCTCTGTCCAAAAAAAAAACCTGAACATTTGCCTGTGCAATCAAAATGGATGTGGGTGGGGTATCCATTCAAAGTCTACATGCTCCTAACACTCCATACCTCTTGGTTCAAAAAAAATGGAACTCTTTTCAAGAGATTAGAACTTTATTCAAAGGAAAAAATAAGTCAAAGGAACGTGGTTTTGAAGGGGGTGAAGGAACCTCTTTTTGAATCCCCTTCAGATTGGTGCATGAAAGGAACTCAACGCCCCCCCCCCCCCCTCACCTCACCCAGCACCATCTCCGCCCCCACCCCCGTCTTCCTCTCTCTCTCTGCCCACCAGAGATTTGGACACTGATTACTCTTCCCTCCTCCTACTGCTTTTACTCTGGCAAGGGCAGCTGGGACGATCCGTCCATCGCCGGTGACTGCTCCTGCCGTGTGTACTGACGGGGAAAGGGGAAGAAGGAGGATGGAAAGGGATGGGTCTTTTTTTATGTGTGAAACTGCTCCTTGTGCGCCATTTTTGTAATGACTGACCTCTGGCAAAGTAACCCTCGTCACCTCCCTCGCGATCTCCTGAAGGCAAGCAAACAGCTTTAACGTTGTGTGTTCACGGTGACCAGCTCTTAGGCACGCGTGCTGGGATTTTAACAGCCCCCCCCTCCCCCCCAACCCCGAGCATTGAAGACCAACTCTGTGGCCGGAATTTTACCGCCACGCCCGCTCCCCGGAAACAGGGGGCGACGGAGAATTCCATTCCGCGCCCACCCCCTGTTTCCGGAGAGCGGGCATGGCAGTAAAATCTGAAGGCCACAGAGTTGGTCTTCAAAATCTAATTCTTCTTTTCAAGAGAAGAAACATAACAACGGAAGTGGTGATATGAGAGACTGTATAATGAGAGGCCTAAATCACGGGGGATTGCACTGTACCCGGTTATCTCCTGTCCAGTTAAAGGGGGAGCTAGACAAGAATCAGGCAAAATTAATGCCCTGCGCCAAAGAATGTTTCCCTTGGCAAATGTTTCCAAACTAAAAGTGACATCTCCCTTCTGGTGCAGTGTGACCGACTGGAAGAGAAGTGGGTGGGAAGGGGTGCAGAAGTGGAGGCGGGGGGGAGCACGTCGTTGATCCCAAAGATCCCAGGGAAACGCAAGGCGTGAGATTTAAAAACAGTTAGTCCTCGTAAACTGGTGACTCCTCAATTACTCCAGCTCGCCAAAGGATCATTCACCAAATCCCCAAACACCCTCCCATTCCCTGGCCCCTTCCTTCCCACCATCCCTCTCCCACTGATAAAGAGTCTGCTGGAGTTGATTGCGGCCTACCTGAGTGGCAATAAGAAGATCACAGCGGAATTAACCGCACCTAAATAGTGATGCCCATTTCTGTTTCTCGTGGGGAAGGGGCGAAGAGCGATGGACAGTTACCAGCTTCTAAGAAACCACGATCTCAAATGTTAATCCTCAAATTGGGCAACTCAGTCAGGAAGGAAAATGTCCCATCCAAGATATGTTAACTGAGTTCATTTGGAATATTTCTAGAGCGCTGTGAGGCAGAGTTGCCTCACAAAGTCGGGTTGCTAAGCTCATCCATCACTCGGAGTTAGGGTGTTCCAGTATTGCCATGTGGGAGTCCTACTCTGTAAGGTCACACTCTGGCTTTCCCTGGAACTTCTTTATAATTAAGATTGATGACACATCCCTTCTATTTATAAACTTAAGTCTACTGTGGCTGTACAGGCGCACAGCTCCCTCTTGCTTTCTGAATGGTCCAGCAACAACCAAGCAGAATGCAGATCCAAAAACCCCCTGGCAGCCAATGACAGTTCCGCATTCCCACGTCACCAGTGTTTGAAACTCAAACAGGACAAAACCCGACTGATTATCTGACCTGCCTTGCCAGCATCAAGCTCTGATTTTTCCCCAGCAGAACTTGCGCAAACTTATCATCCATCCTTTTGCCCTCCGCTTTCCACACTCCACGGGCACTGCCATTGTTTCTATCCCGGGGTTCACCTCATGTGCTCCAAGACCTGCAACTCCATGGGACTTAATACAACAAAACACAGCAACTGTCACAGTTTTACTCTTTGTAAACAGAGGCGCCACTTTGGTCAGAACGTATTGGGATTGTTGAGGTTGAAGTATGGTGGGTTTTATTTTTATTTAACCGTTGAAGGTCATGAGGTCTTTCCTGCGCTGTTTTGCTTGGCCCGTCAGAGTTAGAAAAGAACCTGACGGCATTACTCAAATGAGGGATTGGGAATGTTTCAAGAGAACAACATCGGATAACATCCGAGTGTCCTATTAAGGAGGAAATCTCCATGTAATCACAGTCCGCTATTTATCCAATTGTATAGGAATGCCCGTGGATCTGTGGTGTTTGGGATCGTGGTTGTTGAGGTGCAGGAGTGTGTGGGCTTTTCCTACGACCCTTTGAAGTGTTCAGATAACATCGTGACCACCAAGGATGAGACTTCCAGCTCTTCCAATGTTACTTTTGGCCAAAGTGCGTCACTCCCTCAATCTTAAATACGCTGTTTAAATACATAGTCCTGCCTTTCAGAGCTAGCAAAAATTGAATGGTCCATTGAAAGATTTGCGGGAAGGGAACACAGTTTGATCGCAGTGCATCAGAGGGTTGCCCATTCCAGTGAGGGTGTAGGCTGCAGACTCTTGTTCAGCTCTTGGGTTTGTGGTTCCTACTGGGGCGGTCTGAGCATTTTATTTTGAACCAATACACGTTTTCAAAGGACATGGTGCATTCTTAAGATTGCCAACTTTAGTTGCCGTGTACCCCTAAAGTTTTCGTCACCATGAACCCCTGCCTTAGATTGCCCATCCCCCTTGCGCCACTGTCACCCACCCTCTGTATTGGACAGCCCTGCACATCCATCCTTACAGCACACTGCCTTCCCCGGCCAATTTGGCCGCCGATTGAATGATTCTTCAACATTTGGACAAAACAGTCCCTTTCTCTCTTTCCAATCTTTAAAGTTTAGATAATAACTATTAACTCAAGTGAGAAGAAAATGGGGAAGTAAACAATTTTATTAATATTCTTGTGATTTATTTCCCAGGAGTGCTCTGGAGATTCCAGGGGAATTCCGGAGGATTGGTAACCCCATGTGGTGTAGGCCTACGTAAAACAGTGAACAGGTAGTACTGGAATCTGTGTAATGCAGATGAGAGAGCACGGTGGCCCAGTGGTAGCACTGCTGCCTCACAGCGCCAGGGACCCGGGTTCGATTCCCAGCTTGGGTCACTGTCTGTGTGGAGTCTGCACATTCTCCCCATGTCTGTGCGGGTTTCCTCCGGGTGCTCCGGTTTCCTCCCACAGTCCAAAGATGTACGGGTTACGTGGATAAGCCATGCTAAATTGCCCCCTAGTGTTAGGGCGACTAGCTAGGATAAATGCATGGGGTTACAGGATAGCATCTGGGTAGGGATTATGGTCCATCAGACTTGATGGGCCAAATGGTCTCCTTCTGCTCTAGGATTCTATGGGAGTGATATTACCTGCAGCTTGCTGTTGAAATTAAGTTCCACCTGTATGGGAAGCGTTGCCCATTGTTGTCCAAAGTGCTCTACTCCTGTTTTATGTTGTAAGTGTCAGCGGTTAGCCTGGCATTTCCACTCAATCCTAGGTCTTGGATTCCTATGCCCATGAGCTGTCTCAACCGATGCCCAGAGATGTGTCCATCTCCTCTGCTATCTCCCCATGACCTGGCATGACCAACTCTGCTTGAATGTATCCCTGGAGATGATACGGACCTACTTCCAACCACCTCCTCTCCCACCATTGGTGTCCCAGTTAGTTTGTTCCCATGGCGCACTGCCTTCCCGTCACCAATGGGAAAGCATTAGACTCTTCATCAGTTAATTGACTCAATTTTTTCCACCCCCAACACCTTCTCATCCTTTGAGAAAATAGAAACGGGAAGGAAAACACAGTGGCTGAATTCTCTGGCCGTTCACGCCGGTGGGATTCTCCAGTCCCGCCGGCAGTGTGCCCCAGCCCGCAGGTTTCCCACCGGCGTGTGGTGATGTCAGCGGGAATTCCCATTGATGTTGTGGGACTGGAGAATCCCGCCACTAGCAAACAACGCGCCACTTCCCACTGGCGGGAAACACACGGCTGGGAGACCGGAGCATCTTGCTCAGTATTTTTAATGTCTCTGTGATTTGTTTCCCGGGGCGTCCTGGAGATTCCGCTACAATTCCTGGAGACTCCAGGCCACCCCATCTCAAGAGACAACTGTTTGCCACTTCCCTGCATGTTTGGCATGTGAGCAGAATGAATCAAACACATGATGCTGTGGCTTTATAGCTCCATGTATCATTGCTGTGTTGTGATGTATCCATTCATTTAAGAGATCAAATTCACTATCCTCTAAATCGAGAGCCTCTAAATTGAAGATCTTAATCTGCTGCCTGAGCGGAACTGGTGAACATAGATTGCTGTGTCGTTGTGTTTAATATCCCTGGTTCCTTCTTTACGATAACAGTGGGGATACTTTTCTCGCCACAGGAATTGTAGTGGGGGGAGGAGGGAGTGCAGAAGATGCAAAGGTCTGTTGACCTCGGGGGTGGGATTTTCCGGTTTTGGGGTGGGCGTGGCCAGAAATTCCTGTCCCATGTGTCGAATGAGTTCTGCCCAGTTCACTGCTCCCTCCACCCTCCTCCTGGTACTGCCCTGCGCTCAATCCACCCTTTGTGTGTAAGATTGAAGTGAATTCCTCTGTTCCCTGGCTAAGTGAGAAAAGCTCTATTTCCACGCCCCCTCCCCCACTTTCTCCTTGGCACAATTTTGTTTCAGGGTTGGGGGACTTTGCTTAGCCGACTCACCCCACTCCCACTCTCCCCCCCACCCACCCACCCCGCCTTCCTGATGTTTTGACTTCTAAAAGTGAACTGGTGTTTGCCTGCCTTCTGCCGAGATGCCGCCAAAAACCAAACTCAACCGGGTGTCCCAAATTCTGATTGGATTGGAAGTGAACTGTTAGTGCTGCGCCGCTCCTGTGCGTCCACCAAAATGATAACTGAACCAAATTATCACTCTCTGCAACCAAACTGTCAAAGCCAAACTCTCTCTCTCTCTCTCTCGCTCTCGCTCTCGCTCTCTCTTTGGCTTATGGAAGTCGAGGAGCGGGGGCCTAACTAGCTTAGGCCAACAACCAAAACCTCATAGTTCAGGATCCATTGCAAAAAGAAGATGAGACCGACTAATCGAATCCCTCTGTTCGGCTGTACGTCTCTGTGTTGGTGAAGGAGAAGTACGGTGTGTTTGTTTCACTTGTGAACGGTCAATGTGAAGGGCTGTGGTGTTGGCGTTAGTGTGAAGCAGCCCTTGGTGGCATGCCCCTTCTTTGTCCTGTGAAGCTGTCGTGTTGTGGTGACTGAATTCTTTACCTGTTCTGGGTTTCTTTTCAAATGTTCTTTTCTTTTAATTTAAGAAGAGTTTGTGTATGCAACTGATAAATGGAGATCTGTTTTCTTTTTAAATGTTTTGTGTCATTGGCTTGTGCTGCGGTTGGATTTAATTGCCTATTTTCTGACTGTAATCAGGTTGAATTCACTCCTGTCTTCCTGTGTACTCAGGGCCTGTAGGCTGGGCTTGTTGTCTAAGTGTCGGCATAGATTCTTGCAACAGTTTGTTTTTCTCCGCCGCCCTATCCTCTTCCCAAAGTTGTCGTCTGTGCTGCTCTTCTGTTTAAACTCAATGTCCCTACATTTCCACGGGCAGCACGGTGGCACAGTGGTTAGCACTGCTGCCTTACGGCGCCAGGGGCCCGGGTTCGATTCCAGCCTCGGGTCACTGCTTGTGCGAGGTTTGCACATTCTCCCCGTGTCTGCATGGGTTTTCTCCGGGTGCTCCTGTTTCCTCCCACAGTCCAAAGATGTGCGGGTTAGGTGGATTGGCCAGGCTAAATTGCCCCTTAGCGTCAGGTGGAATTTGGAGGGCAAATATGTGGGATTACAGGGATAGAATCTGGATGGGAATGGTGTGGACCCGATGGGCCAAATGGCCTCCCTCTGCATTGTGAGGATGCTACGATTCCAAGGAGTCAGACTCCAGAAACCTAACATCTTTCCTCAAACTTTCATTCTTTCTTCATCATTCCTTTGATTCCCAAGAAAAGAAATATGAGAGTGCAGAGGCTATTTATTCCGGAATTTTTTCAAGACACAGTAGGTTGAGGTGGGGACAGGAGGGGAACTGGGAAATGTTATTATTTATCACTTGTGGCTATTGAGGAAAAGCAGTGCTGAATTGCATCTGGATCCCTTTTACTCTTTTCCTATCCATTCTTAAATCCACCAGGATGAAGGACCAACCTTGCCAAGGCTAGCACAGGACTACTGAACCCATAGGTGGGCATTGCCTTGCATTCATTCATGGGAGGTGGGCATTGCTAATAAGGCCAAATTTATTGCCCATCCTTAATTGCCCCTCAGAGATTAGTGATCAGCCACCACTTTGATTAAAACAGAGTGGCTAGCCAGGGCCATTTCAGAGTCAACCACATTGCTGTGAGTCAGAAGTCACAAGTTGCCTAGACCAGAATAAGGATAGCAAATTTCCTACCTTAAAGTCAAACCAGATGGGTTTTAACCACAATTCCAATCAATCATGGTCACCTTAACAAGCTTTTTATTGAGTTTTTTGTAAATAAATTAATTGAATTTGAATTGTAGAGCTGCCACGGTGGAATTTGAACTCATGTCTCTGGGTACGAGTCCAATAATATAAACACTATGCTACTATATTTTGCCATCCTCTTGCTGTAAATTCTATGTAAAGTCTCTGGGAGAGGAAAGAAATAGGAGAAAGCATGGGACCATCTTGTTTGACATTGTGGAATAGATGACCCTCTTTAATCTTGTCCCTTCATAAACTTCTCACTTTTCCTTCTCTGAGGTTTAATGAACTGGACTGGTAGAGTTACATTGCCAGAGGTTCTGGACTTCTATTAGAGAGGTTCCCCCCTCAATCAGTTTTTAAAGGAATTTGGTAAAGTAGTGTAAGGTGGAGATAGGTTAGCTATTTATTTGTAACCAGTGTATCGGCTGTCTGTTCCCAGCCTTACATTGCTGTAGAAGGAGCCATTCGGCCCATCAAGTCTGCAGCATCTCTCCAACAGAACAACCCATCCAAGTCCTATCCCCAAAGCCCCATTAATCCACTTAACCTACACATCTTGGGACACTAAAGGGCAATTTAGCACGGCCAATCCACCTAACCTGCACATCTTTAGACTGTGGGAGGAAACCAGAGCACCTGGAGGAAACCAATGCAGACACGAAGAGAATGAGCATACTTCGCACAGGCACCCAAAGGCAGAGAATTCAGCTCTAATCAATTGGAGAAAAGCATTAAAATGGCCAGGGGAGGCACAGTAGCACAGTGGCTAGTACTGCTGCCTCAGCCCCAGGGACCTGGGTTTAAATCTAGCATTGGGTGATTGTGGAGTTTGCACACTCTCTCTGTGTCTGTGTGGGTTTCCCCCCCACAGTTTGAAAGACATGCAGGTTAAGTGCGTTGACCATTGGAAATGCTTGGGTTATGGGGATAGGATGAGGGCTAGAGGCCAAGCTAAGGTGCCCTTTCATAGGGTAGGTACAGGCTTAATGGGCTGAATGGCCTCCTTCTGCATTCCAGGGATTCTGTGAAAATTCTTTGAAAAAAACCAGGGTTAATTTAAACTTTGGGCAATAGAGAATGATGGACAATATGGGATTAGCTTCTGTTTTACATCTCTCCTGCCTCACATTCATTGAGAGTTAGAACGCAATGTGGTTGATTCAAAATTGCCCCTTGAACCACGAAAGCCAATTTGGAAAGACTTTCCTCTGAGTGTGGATGGAATTTAAAACTCTGCAGGAAGTGGTGGAGGCAGATAGGTCAGATATTTTCAATATGCGAGAGAAAAAGGGATAAAAAGATATGCCAAAAGACTGGGATAGATGGAATGAGCCAGCACAACACCAAAACATTGTAGTAGGGCCAAATGGCCTTGTTTTGTGCAGCATATCCTATGGTTGGAATTTTCTGGCCCCTCCTCCTCCCTCCCTCCTTGGGATCTTCCAGTCCTGCCAAAGTCAAGGGGCATTTGAATGGCTCCCAGCACCCATTGCAGTGGAATACACCCAGCGGGAATGGAAAATCCCACCAATGGAATTCTACACAATGGCCCAAAATTAGCCTCACTGCTTCTCTTGCCACCCGTCCCTTCTTTTGCACATGTTGAGCTTTCCAACCGTCAGCACGGACTTGGATGTATCAAGACGAAAAGCTATTGTATTATCATGGCCAAGCCCCTTGTGGTCCATCTCGAGCATGAGCGATTACAACACTGGCCATTCTTTCATTACGACACACGGGTTCGTAAAAGCTTTGCGTTTCACTCCTTTCCTCCCACAACTCTGATGGAAGTTTCAGGAACCTTTTAACCTGACCACAGCTATCTTATCCCAAGAGAAAAAAAAACCCACGGAGCATTTTGTTTCTGCTTTTTATCCTCAAAGATGTGTCAATGTTATGCTGGTATAACATGAAGAATTAATCAGCCCGTAGTTTGGTGACTCTTGTCCCAAATTGTGCAATATGTCATTTCAGGTTTGTGCAAGATTGATTTCTGGTGTCTCGAGATGTTGTTCAAATTCCATCTCCGTCCACTCCCTGAATAAACTTCCCTTAACGTTTAGAGTTAGTTCTTTTAAATTGGAGTGGCAAATCCAAAAAAAAAAGAAAATTGGCCTGTCTATTTGGATGGATAATTGGCCATTTTCCTCGAGCTAGTGTTGTATTTCCCGTTGCAGTAATCCAACCTAAGCTCAATCAGTGTGCTGGAAATCCCAGAGTCTGGTCACTTGACTGAAATCCCTATATGAAGCCATGCTATTCGTAAGCCTTCAGGTTTTATCCAACTCATCAATAAGGAAGATGAAGCCCCTTGGAAAAGGTCAAGATAAAAATGATATTGATGAGATATGACCAAAGGATCTAATATAGTCGATGGTTGGCAGTCACTCCTGGGGATCAGGTTGTGCCAAGGGGGAGTAGGAGACGTGATACAGCTGATAATAAAGGGTGGTACAATGGTTAGCACTGCTGTCTCAGTGCCAAGGACCCAGGTTTGAGTGACTGTGTGGAATTTGCATATTCTCCCCATGTCTGCGTGGGTTTCCTCTGCAGTCCGAAAGAGTTGCTGGTTAGGTGCATTGGCTATGCCAAATTCTCGGTCAGTGTACCCGAACAGGCGCTGGAGTGTGGCGACTAGGGGAATTTCCTAGTAACTTCATTGCAGTGTTAATGTAAGCCTACTTGTGGCTAAGAAATAAACTAACAAATAAATAAAAATAATCTCATTTTTGGACGCATTGGGGTAAGGGCTGGAATTCTCCAGCCGTTCACGCCAGTGGGATTTTCCAGTCCCGCCAGCAACCTACCCTTACCCGCAGGTTTCCCCATCGGCATGGGGGTGACGTCAATGGGTCAGCAACAGGACCTGAGAATCCTGCAAACAACATGTTAACCTCCCGCCAGTGGGAAAGGTATGGTCGGGAGAATCCCGCCAAACTTCCTTTCTCCACCTTTGGGATGAACAGAGTTACCCCATCGAACAGCATTCACATGTTCGATTACCCAAGCGAAATCAGATGTATTTGCAAACTGTGAAACAATTTTTTTTAAAAATTCCCTGCACAATTCTGCGGCCGTTCATAGCCTGTCACCGCTGCCAGCGAGGACAGAGGGTTTGGCGTTAGGTTGAATCTCCGTCGGCTGCAGCGGGACTGGGGAATCCCGCTCTGAGCGGTACGTTTTGATAATGGATTTTAATGAATTGTTATCCCTGCCTCAGTGTGCACGTTGGTTTTGACTTTGCGCTGTGGAATCCAGTGTCAGATCAGGAGCCTGTTCGACACCTCTTCCCATTCTCACTTCCATTGACTTTGAGGAGGTGTGAAATGGGTTTCCAGCCTTCGCTGTTGCGTGTTATCCAGCTGTACAAAGTGAAGGCCCAGCCCTCCCCCCCCCCCCGACAGTGTGTACAATAACTAGTTTCTGCTTGTATCACAGTTACACTTCAGCAATGTGGGATTCCTCCGGCTGCTCCGGTTTCCTCCCACAGCCTGAAAGACGTGCTGGTTAGGTGCATTGGCCATTCTCCCTCTGTGTACCTGAACAGGCGCTGGAGTGTGGCGACTGGGGGATTTTCACAGTAGCTAATTTATTAGTCACAAATAAGGCTACATTAACACAGCAATGAAGTTAGTATGAAAATCCCCTTCTCGCCACACTCTGATGCCTATTCGAGTCAATGCACCTAACCAGCATATTGTTCAGACTGTGGAAGGAAATTAGCACCTCAGAGAAAACCCACGCAGACACAGGGAGAATGTGCAAACTCCACACAGACAGTGACCGGAGCCAGGAATCAAACCTAGATCCACGGCGTCGCGAGGCAGCAGAGCTAACCATTGTGCAATTTTATTGCAGTGTTAGTGTAAGCCTACATGCGACGCCAATAAATAAACTTTAAAATGAAGTACCATGTTAAGTCTAAGCATGTTCTCATCAATGGTAAGGATCAGGACTGTTGGCATCACAGACTGTGGTCTCAGGCTCCTGGCAAGGAAGAGATGTGAAATATCAGTCCAAAGTTGACTCTTGCCTTCGAGAAACCAGAAATTAATTTGATCTGAGCCGTCGGAGGAACGGGCAGATAACCTGTCGGGAAAGTACTTCCAACATAAGAGACGGCCAAGATCTACCCCATATGGGAGTTGTCCATCAGGACCAACAGCGTCGCCTGCTCTGCTCACCAGTAAGTCTTGATATGCTGGAGGGAATAGAAAGTATCCCCAGTTCTTGCTGGCAGGTTCCTGTGTATGAAAATTGGGTTATCGTTCTCAAACGCCCATTCTTCATCCCGCCAACAAAGAGGGGATAGAAGCAGGCCGGCGAATGGCAAGTGGCTACTACATTATGTTGGAAGTACAGTTCCATACCTAGCTTCTTTTAAAGCAGTGACTAACTATTGAAGATTAGCAACAGACCTCTGCGTCTTTTGTTATTTTCAAAGCAGTGCTTCTTTGAATCGGGTATTGTATTTTTTTTCCCCTTCTCTCTGTTGTATATGTAAATAAATATTTGTAAAAACTTGAGTGTTTTGTGGCCCTCTTGAGTTTGCATTCTGCTGCAGGTGAGCTTCGGCTAAAAGTAAAGACTTGCATTTCTGTAGCGCCGTTCGCAAGCTTGGGATACCCAGAAGCAGTCAACAGCCAGTGAATTATCTTTGAAGTGTCATCACTGTGGGGCAGCACGGTGGCACAGCGATTGGCACTGCTGCTTCACAGCACCGGGGACCTGGGTTCGATTCCCGGCTTGGGTTACTATCTGTGTAGGGTTTTCACATTCTCCCTGTGTCTGCGTGGGTTTCTCCGGGTGCTCCAGTTTCCTCTCTGTCTAAAGATATGCAGATTAGGTACTTTGGCCATGCTAAATTGTCCCTTAGTGTCAGGGGGTGTAGCTAAGGTGAATGGATGGGGATAGGACCAGAGTGGGTTGTGGTCAGTGCAGACTTGATGGGCTAAATGGCCTTCTTCTGCATTGCAAGGATTCTATGACTGAACAAAGAAAAGCACAGCACAGGGACATCCAAGCCTGTGCTAATCATGATGCCTGGCTAAACTAAAACTGTATGCACTTAAGAGTTTGTATCCTTCCATTCCCACTGTATTTGTCCAGTTGCCTCTTAATGTCACCATCATACTTTCTCCAGCTACCTCCCTGGGCAGCGCATTCCAGACATTCACCACCCTCTGTGGGGGAAAAAAAAACCTGCCTCGTACATTCCCTCTATACTTTTCCCCAAGCACCTTAAAGCTGTGTCCTAGTACTTGACTTTTTTACCTCGGGAAAGAACATAAAGAAAATTACAGCACAGGAACAGGCCCTGCAGCTTCCAAGCCTGCACTGACCATGCTGCCTGACTGAACTAAAACCCCCTATCCTTCCAGGGACCATAATCCCTCTATTCCCATCTAATTCATGTATTTGTCAAGCTGCCCCCTTTAAAAGCCACTGTTGTTTCTGCTTCCACTACTTCCCCCGGAAGCGAGTTCCAGGCACCCACCATCCTTTGTGTAAAAACTTGCCTCGTATATCTCCTTTAAATCTTGCCCCTCGCACCTTAAGTCTATGCCCTGTAGTAATTGATTCTTCCACCCTGGGAAAAAGCTTCTGACTATCCACTATTGGGCCTGGGTTCAATTCCAGCCTTGGGTCACCTTGGGTGGAGTCTGCACATTCTTCCCATGTCTGCATGGGCTTCCACGGGGTTAGAACATAGAACATTACAGCACAGAACAGGCCCTTCGGCCTTCGATGTTGCGCCGACCAATATAAAAAGCAATGCCCCTCCAAACTAAACCATTCCCTTCTCTTCCATATACTTATCAACTAACCTCTTAAACGCCACCAAACTTGGCGCATCTACAACTGCTGCAGGCAGGGCATTCCACTCCCGAACCACCCTTTGGGTAAAGAACCTGCCTCTGATATCCGTCCTATAACTATCACCCCTTAATTTAAAGCTGTGTCCCCTCGTGCTAGCACGAGGTTCTCCGGTTTCTTTGCACAGTCCAAAAGACGTGCGGGTTGGGTAGATCAGCCATGCTAAATTGCCCCTTTGTGCCCAGGACTTGTGGTTTGAGGAATTAATGGAGTGGGGTGCCGAGGATGGGGCCTGGGTGGGATTGTTGTTGGTGTGGCCTCTTTCTGCACTGTAGGGATTCTGTTTCTTTCTACTGTTGTGCAAGAAGCAGCAGCCAAGCTCCCACATCAGCAAGGTGATAAATCCATTACGTGCACCTCATGAGGACCTTGATTTAGCATCTGATCTCAAAGCTGGTCTCTCTGGCAGTGCAGCCCTACCTCGGTCCTGCATTGGAGCATTGGTTTTGATAGTTATACACACGCACTGCAATGGAATGTTGAAGCTATATCCTCCTGATCTACCCACTGAGCATAGAAGGGAGGCAGTTCACTCCATTGAATCAACACCAAAGCTACAGACCTGCCTTTGTAAACACCAACTCCTGGCACCACCCAGCCAAGGACCTTCACGGGGGGGGCGATCCAAACAGAATTTGAAACTGAGCCACATATGAGATTAAGAAAGGTGACCAAACATTGGACCCAGTTCTTCACCAGACGCTGTCTGAAAACAGGATTTCAACATCCAAGAGAGAAAATGCTGGAAAATCTCAGCAGGTCTGGCAGCATCTGTAAGAAGAGAAAAGTGCCGATGTTTCCAGCCCAGATAGTCCTTTGTCAAAAGGGTCTTCTGGACTCGAAATGTCAGCTTGTTTCTCTCTTTACAGATGCTACCAGACTTCCAGAGATTTTCCAGCATTTTGTTTTTTGGTTTCAGATTCCAGCACCTGCAGTAATTTGCTTTTATCCAAGATTTCAATATCCCTCCTGGCAATTCCCATCTTTGCAATGGCAAGACCGGGTCAGGGTTCACACATTTACCAAGGCAGCTGGCCATTTAAATCACCAGTGGCCTCCAATGAGGTGGAACTTTGGAAGAACAGCGGTATGGATTCTGAAACGTGTGTATTAGAACACATTAGAGGAGCTCTGAACTTTGTTTGGATTGCTCAGATACATACCTCTCTGATCAGGTTCCAGGATATCTTTGGGAGAAGTCAGACACCTTTTGGGGCTGTTAAAAGTGAACCTAATTATGCACCTGGCATGAACAAAATCATTAGAACAATCAGTATTAATCTGTGAAAGAGCTGTCTCACCATCAAGGAACTATTCAGCTGTCAAGGAACCATTCAAGAGCTGTCCAGCTATCAAAGTTATCTGGAGAGTGTCAAAACTGTCAAGGAACTGTCCAAGGATGCTAAGTGCATTGACAGATAGGGGGGAATGAAATGGGCGGTGGATGGGGGCATTGGTTGGCTTGAGTATGGGTGGAAAGGCACTAACTTGGCATTGCGATTGGGGGGCAGTTAGGGATTCAGAGAGGTCAGGGGCAAGTAGAGGCATGGGTTGACATAGATGGGAAAAGGGAGCAGCTTCTGGAGACGGCACATTGATAGTGCTCAGGGTGCAGAGATTGCTAATGGCTCCTTCAGCTTTTTCTCATGGTCGTCTCGCTCCATTCTCCTTCATGGTATGTTCCCCACTGCTGGCCTGCTGATTGGTCATCTTCCAGAAGACTGAGTCAGGAAGCACACTGTCCCAATGTTCTGAGGGCCAGTAATGTTCCAGCTCTTGGAAAACTCATCAGAAGTAATTCCCTATTATATGGTCTTCAAACACCTTGAGCTAGTTTTTACAGTCATCAGCTAATTTTTGAAATAAAAATACCCAATGGCTGCTCCAAGGTATTTTGGATGAATTTTATTTGAAACGGTAAGAAATTGCCAGTTCTCTAATCCTTACAGTGCAGAAGGAGGCCATTGGGCCCATCTCCAGGCTCAGTACTTCCATCTCTGAGTCTGAAAGTTCTGGATTCAGCTCCCAATCCAAGGGCTTCTTGACACTCCAGAGTGATACAGTGGCAAGGTGGCTCTGCTGCCTCACAGCACCAGGGACCTGAGTTCAATTCCAGCCTTGAATGAATGTCTCTATAGAATTTGCACATTCTCCCCATGTCTGAGTGGGTTTCCTCTGGGTGCTCCGGTTTCCATCCACACTCCAAAGACATATGGTTGGCCATACTAAATTGCCATTTAGTAGCCCAGGATGAGTAGGTTAGGGGGATTGGCCATACTAAATTGCCATTTAGTAGCCCAGGATGAGTAGGTTAGGGGGATTGGCCATACTAAATTGCCATTCAGTAGCCCGGGATGTGTGAGTTAGGGGGATTGGCCATGCTAAATTGCCCCTTAGCATCCCAAGACGTGCAGGTTAGATGGATTATCCATGGTAAATGTGTGGAGTACGGGGATAGGGCAGAGGGAGTCGGCCTAGGTAAGATAGTCCGTTACAGAGCCAGAGTCAGTGCAGACTGAATGGATTGAATAGCCTCTTCTGCAGTGTAGGGATTGTATGATTCTATAAGTACCAAGTGAGTGCTACACTGTCAGATAACACAAACAAGTTGGAGTGGCACAGTAACACAGTTGTTCGCACTGCTGCCTTACAGTGCCAGGGACCTAGGCTCAATCCCAGGTTCGGGATTCTGTGTGGAGTTTGCACATTCTCCCCGTGTCTGCATGGGTTTCTTCCGATTTCCTCCCACACTCCAAAGATGTGCGAGTCTAATGGATTGGCCATGCTAAATTGACCCTAATATCAGGAGGATTAGCAGAGGAAATGTGTGGGATTACGGGGATAGGGCCTGGGTGGGATTGTGATCAGTGAAATGAGATGGCCCAAACTGCCTCTTTCTGCACCGTAAGGATTCTATGATCAGTTATAGAGATGCCTGAAGCTCAGGCTATACTGACT
This sequence comes from Sphyrna mokarran, assembly GCA_024679065.1. NCBI lineage: Eukaryota > Metazoa > Chordata > Chondrichthyes > Carcharhiniformes > Carcharhinidae > Sphyrna > Sphyrna mokarran. The sequence goes on along the minus strand of JAGIQG010000016.1, from coordinate 65,638,541 downwards.
GCTGAACAGGATACATGGAGAGTGGAGGCCAGCAGGCAGTAAGGGATGAGATTTGACCCTGTCCACCCCCCCCGGTGCCTGCACCGCAAGAATTAATAAGAATACTAAGGTGAGAATGGAAGAAGTGTGAATTTAAACCTTGTTATGGTTTATTGTCTCATTTTACTGTGTTTCACATGATTGTTTTAGAGGTTCATTATTTTCTCATTCTAGACAATTAGCAGAGGAGATCTCGTTGAGATTTGCATGTATGAAGCCCCCCTGGAATTAAGCATCATTTAGACCCAAGGCAGCGAACTGCAAATTATTGCATTGCTCTATCTCGAATGTGGCACAGTGTTGCCCCCCTGTGGCAGGCAAGTGAAAAGTTGCATTGAGACTTAGATTTTCCTGGGAACATTTCAATGAAACATTCCCAAAAGACATCCTAATTGACTCTGACAGTGCTTCCTGCAAATGTCCGCAAGATTGGCTAGATCATCAATATCTTTTCCTATAGGTAGGGGAGTTTAAAACTCGAAGGCATAATCTTAAGGCAAGAGGGGAGAGATACAAAAGGGGGCAATTTTTTCACCCAGAGGGTGGTGAATGCCTGGAACAAGTTGCCAGAAGTAGTAGTAGAAACCGGTACAACTTAAAAAGCATTTAGACAGTTACATGGGTATAGAGGGATATGGGCCAAATGCGGGCAATTGGGATTAGTTTATGGGTTTAAAAAAAAAGGTGGCATGGACAAGTTGAGACGAAGGATCTGTTTCCATTTGTAAACCTCGATGACTCTATGATTCTATAATAGTGAGCAACCTGTGGTCAGGAGATGATGTGTGGCCTCTCTGGGATCTGGGTGCGGCCCACAAGACATTTTGTTGGCCATACAGTAGAAATGAAAATCTTTCTTTCATGCTGTGTCCCAGGATATGTCATCATACTAGGAAGAGGTGGGAGAGGAAAAGATTTTTGAGACACTTTTGCCATTCCATCAAATATATAGAATCCCTACAGTGCGGAAGGAGGCCATTCAGCCCATTGAGTCTGCAATGACCACAATCCCACCCAAATCCTATCCTGTAACCCCACGTATTTACCCTGTTAATCCTCCGACACTAAGGGAAAATTTAGCATGGCCAATCAACCTAACCCGCACATCTTTGGACTGTGGGAGGAAACTGGAGCACCCGGAGGAAATCCACACAATGTGCAGACTCCACACAGGTAGTGACCCAAGCCGGGAATCGAGCCCGGCTTCCTGGCGCTGTGAGACAGTAGTACTAACCAAGGTGGCACCCGTGCCGCCTGAAGTTTGGAATTTCTATGTTCATTCTATGTTCATTACCTTAGTTTCTTGAGGCCATTTCTTCTTCAAACAGATATTTACAGGAAGTTCTTTGTGCAGGCCACATGAGGTTTATTTTGGTCCTTTACATTTTCTTTTGAAGATAATTGACAAAGGAGCCAGGGGCAAGATGGGAAGGAATTATGTGAAAACAGCGAGTTGATCTGGAATGCACTGTCTGAAAAGGAGATGGAGTAACTTTCAAAAGGAAATTGGAAAAATGCTTGAACCTGTTGGGCTCTAAGAAAGGACAGGGGAATGGGAGTAATGGGTTCATAAGTTAAGTCCCCTACTAACTTTCAAACTTTCGTATTGCCTCCAAATCCACAACCTCGGGTGACACGATAGCACAGTGGGGTTAGCACTGCTGCCTCATGGCACCAGGGATTCAGGTTCAATTCTGGCCTCAGTCTGTATGAAATTTACACATGGTTTGTGTGGATTTCCTCCGGTTTTCTCCAACAGTCCAAAGGTGAGGTTGATTGGCCATGATAAACCATAGATCTATAAACATCGACAGGGAACATCAGGGTGGCAGCACGGGCTCATTGGGCCGAAGGGCCTGTTTCCCGTGCTGTTTTGTTCTTTGTTCTTTGCTCCTGAGTGTCAGGGGGACTAACAGTGTAAATATGTGGGGTTACAGGGATAAGGCCTGGATGGGATATTTGTTTTGCGCCAAGTTTGGACGGACAGTGATAAAGGAGTAGGTGCTGATATGATTCAGCATGCAGCCCATTGAGTCAATTTAAATGCGTGCAAATGCATTTAAACGGTGTTTGCATCCTTTTCAGCAAAATCCTGATCCCGGCCATTTTCAGGCCTTAGTAATCATAGAGTCCTAGAGTCCTACAGTGCAGAAAGAGGCCCTTTGGCCCGTCGTGTCTGCACCAAACACAATCCCACCCAGGCCCTTCCCCCATATATTATATCCACTAATCCCTCTAACCTATGCATCCCAGACACTAAGGGGCAATTTCTTAGCATGGCCAATCAAGCTAACCTGCACATCTTTGGACTGTGGGAGGAAAGCGGAGTACCCGGAAGAAACCCATGTAGACACAAGGAGAATGTGCAACAGACAGTGACCTGAGCCGGGAATCGAACTCAGGACCCTGGAGCTGTGAAGCAGCAGTGTTGACCACTGTGCCGCCTGGTAAAGGGGGGAACTGGCACAGAGACGGGCGAGGATCGTGCTATTCGCCTTACCCCTGACTTTACCAAGTTTCCGTGTCCAAAAACAGGGCAAATTGATGGCAAAATTGGGCCCCTGGAGTTTATATCCATAAAATGTCCAGTAGCTCAAAGTATTGGCTCATCACCAACTTTAAGGATGGGGAAGGAATGTTGCCCTTGCCAGCATATCTTATCAATCAGAAAAGTAAAAATTTCTTGTCTGTACGGCACACAGGAAACAATACTTTCTACTGTATGCTAATACATGTGACAATAATAAATCAAATCTAATTTAAGTTTCCAGGGGGACAAGCTAGTTAAATGCATGGGGTTATGGGGATAGGGCCTGGGTGAGATTGTGTAGACTCAATGGGCCGAATGACCTCCTTCTGCACTGTAGAATTCTGTATTTGTTGGAATGTCAAAAGCATTTCAAAAATCATTTCCTCTCCTACCTCTTCTCCTTAAAATGATGATATATCCTGGGATATCCTCGGAATGAAAGAAAGTACTTCACTTCTACTGTACGGCCAATAAAATATCTTGTGGGCCACACTCAGGCCACAGCGAAGGGGGGGAGGCCTCCAAGCCACGCATAGTCCACCATGGGGTGCATGGTAGAGGAGGGATTGGAAGGGGTTAATGGATGCTAAGGATTTTCCCCTGCCATGATGGACTCCTGAGTGTTGTCGCTGGAAATGGCTGCAGAGAGTATGCATTCAGCAAACCCCCAGTGGCAGTGCTCACCCACCCAGCCACACCTTCAGAGAGGTAGGCTTAAAGTCACAACATTGTCACGTGCGTGGCTGGAAACTCTAACTGATTGACTCCTCCCTACCCAGGGAATTTGAAACTTATTGCGGCTTCCCTGCCAGCGGCAGAATTACGATCTGGAGCCTTCCTCAATGTCTCACTCTGGTGCGATTTTATATTACTCAGCGTGAGGTGCCATGGGCTTTAGCAAGCCACTTCCTTGAGAAGTCAAATATTTGAAGCTTTTAATGATATTTCACAGCCACTTTGTGTAGTTATGGCTGCCAATTGAGCCTTCAGACCTTTGAAGGCTCTGGCAATCTGGCAGTAGGCATGACTATGCAAATTGCACTGTGTTAGTTTGCATGGCACCACATTATATAAGTTTTCTTTGTTCTCTGAGAACAAGCTCCTCTAATTATAAAAACATAGGAAATAGAAGCGGGCGTAGGCCATTTGGCCCTTCGAGCCTGCTCCACCATTCATTTTGATAATCAAATTCAATATCCTAATCCCTCCTTCCCCCCATTTCCTTGAATCCCTTTAGCCCCAAGAGCTATATCTAATTTCTTCTTGAAATCACGCAACGTTTTGGCCTCAACTACATTGCGTGGTTCCATGCATTCACTATCCTCTCGGTGAAGTATTTTCTCCTCACCTCAGTTCTAAAAGGTTTACCCCTTATCCTCAAACTATGGCCCATGCTTCTGGACTCTCTGGGAACATTCTTTCTGAATCTACCCTGTTAGAATTTTATAAGTTTCTATGAGATCCCCTCTCATTCTTCTAAACTCAAGTGAATATAATCCTAACCGACTTAGTCTCTCTTCATATGACAGACCTGCCATCCCAGGAATCAGCCTGGTAAACCATCGCTCCACTCTGTCTATAGCAAGGACATCCTTCCTTAGACACCAAAACTGCACACAATACACCAGTTGTGGCCTCACAATTGCAGCAAATCCTCTCACAATGAAGGCCAACAGCAGCTGAAAGTAAGCACATAGGTACAACAAACGGTAAGGCCAAGATTTTCTGGCCTGTGACAGTGGGCACAGCCAACCAGCCAAGAGTGAGTGACTTCATCAGAACCAGGACAATCCTGGCCCTAATGATGACTGTTTCCCTCATTGAGTTGCCTGGGGAGTCATCCCACCTCCCCGAGAGTTTCTTCTCTACCATTGAGTAGAGAAGAAATAAAAAAGTAAAGTTTATTTACGAGTCACAAGTTGGATCACTGCAATGAAGTTACTGTGAAAATCCCACACTCATGCAATATTTTGGCTACAATAAGAGCAAATTTAGCATGGCCAATCCAGCTAACCAGCACGTCTTTTGGACCGGGGGAGGAAACAGGAGCACCCGGAGGAAACATGCAGATTCCACACAGACAGTGATCCAAACTGGGAATTGAACCCAGGTCCCCGGCACGGTGAGGCAGCAATGCTAACTGTTGTGCCGTCCTTGCAAGTTCAAGCTAAGCTGCAAAATGTGCTCAAGATCACACAGGTTGCTCTGCTGCAGCCTTCAGCCTGTGCACAGACAGAGTCTGCCCTCATCAGCACAGTGCCTGTTCTCTAGAGACTGCAAATTCATAAGTTCATATAGGAGGAGAATTAGCCCATCGAGTCCGCTCCACCAGCAGATCATGGCTGATATGTTTCTCATCCCCATTTTCCTGCTTCTCATCTTAACCCTTCAACCCATTGGACGGTGATAGCCTTTTTCCTAGGATGGAGAAAGCTAGCACGAGGGGACATAGCTTTAAATTAAGGGGTGGTGGTTATAGGACGAATGTCAGAGGTAGGTTCTTTACCCAGAGGGTGGTAAGGGTATGGAATGCCCTGCCTGCGGCAGTTGTAGATGCGTCAAGTTTGGTGGCGTTTAAGAGGTTAGTAGATAAGTTTATGGACGAAAAGGGAATGGTTTAGGTTAGAGGGTCATTGCTTTTTCCTAATTGGTCGGCGCAACATCAAGGGCCGAAGGGCTTGTTCTGCGCTGTAATGTTCTATGTTCTATGTTCTATGTTCATTACCAATTAATAATCAGTCTAACTCCTCCTTAAATTAACTTTCTGTCCCAGCACCCAATGCACTTTGAAGTAGCGAATTCCACAGATTCACAATCTTTCGGGAGAAGTAGTTCCTCTTCAACTCCGTTTTAAATTTGTTTCTTTTTATCCCTAAGATATCCTGTCCTAGGATGTCCCACAAGAGAAAGCATTCGCTCCTTTATCCACAACCTTTTACTATCTTGTATATCTCAATTTGATCTCCCCTCATTCTTGTAAATTCTGTAGAGTATAGATCTTAAACAGTTAATTTCTCTTCAAGTATATTAGGTCCACAGCTCCTAATAACAAGGCTCACTTGCTGACAAACATCGAAACCAATACGAGGGGTGCCCTCATGGAGTAGAAGGAGCACTGCGATCACAATGTTTGTGACATGGTTTTTTAATTCCTGGTTAAATGATCAGGATCCAAACCATTATATACAAAACCAAAGCCTCACTTCAAACATCAGGAACCAGCACCAACAAATGCCACAGTACCTCAGCCACTCAGACTACAAACAGGCCCCTTAGTCCATTGGAAATGGAAGTTCTCCAGTGGCCTAGACAGCTAGGTCTGCACCCATTGCACACACTGAAGGAGCAGCCCAGGTCACCCAGGGCAGAGAGCATCCAGCCAGTTGGCATCATCACACACTCAGAGTCTACGATCAAACCAAGTGCAACTGTCCAAGATTATGTAACAAACTAGTCTACAACTGGCCTTCAGCTTTTATACAGCAAAACGGGCTTGGGGCGGAGGGATTAGATGCGATGGGCTATGCATCAGATGCAGCAGCTTAATCCATGTTTCACCCCATGTAAGAAGTCTCACAACACCAGGTTAAAGTCCAACCAGTTGATTTGATAGTAAACCCACAAGTTTTCGGAATGCTATTCCTTCGTAAGTGTCCTTCGCCGGAGAATGAGGGGAGACCTAATAGGGGTGTATAAAATTATGAAGGGTGTGGATAGGGTGAACAGTGGGAAGCTTTTTCCCAGATCAGAGGTGACAAACATGAGGGGTCACAAGTTCAAGATGAGGGGGGGGGGCGAGGTCTAACTCAGATATGTACTTTACAGAGAGAGTAGTGGGGGCCTGGAATGCACTGCCAAGCAGGGTGGTGGAGGCGGACATGTTGGGATCGTTTAAGACTTATCTGGATAGTTCTATGAACAGACTGGGAATGGAGGGATACAGAAGAATGGTACAGTTGGACCAATGAGTGGCGCAGCCTTGGAGGGCCTGTTTCCTGTGTTGAATTGTATTGTTCTTTGTTCTTTGTGTGTGAAAAATTCCTGAAAGGTTCAGAACCCTTTCCACACACCTGACGAAGGAACAGCGTTCCCGAAAGCTTGTGCGTTTACTATCAAATAAACTGGTTGGACTTTAAACTAGTGTTGTGAGACTTCTTACTGGGTGTACCCCGGTCTAACGTCAGCATCTCCACATCATCTCCCCATGTAAACAGTTAAGTATTCGTAAGCCTGCTTAATCCGTATATTATAAAATTGGTTTACACGCAGCTACTGTTAACACACACTGCTACATCTCAGTCCGTCCAACTTAACCACAGAAGATGTTGACCAAGTGGTCACATGATGGCGTGGTGACACGGTTGCTTAAAGGATCACGTGTCGGCAGGGCGGGAATTCTCTGCGGTGCACGGGCAGAGTAGAAGCTTGGGAAAGCTGCTTAGAAACTGAATAACTATTGTTATAATCTCCAGACATTATTCAAATAAATGGTTATTCAATCAAATAAATTATTCAAACATGGACAGGGATCGCGTGTAGAAGTGGGAACATCGAGGTGGCGGCGCGGGCTCGTTGGGCCGAAGGGCCTGTTTCCCGTGCTGTTTTGTTCTTTGTTTTTTGTTCTTTGTTCTAAAACCAACTGAAAACACCTGATACTCAAAGCAGCTTTCATCAACCATTTCCTGTATGGATTCTTCAAATCTGGGCAGTGGGGGAAGGAGCATGGTTTTTGCGATGGAGGAATTCATTTTAACTCCAGCCGCATGTGAAATTAGCTGGGGGTAGCATTGTACCCAGTCCCAATTGTTTCTCTAATAGTTGGAATTAGTGCCAAGTTTCTCCCCAGCACTGCGCCCACGTTTTGGCAGAAGACAGTTCTGATAAAGTTAGACGGTGATGGAGAATGAGGAGAAGGAACCCAGGCAAAAGTTCCAGGCAGTTAACCCCTGTGATTATTCTCAGGTAGTTCAACTCCAGAGAACCAGATGGGCACGGTGGCACAGTGGTTAGCACTGCTGTCTCACAGCGCCAGGGACCCGGGTTCAATTCCAGCCTCTGTTGACTATATGGAGTTTGCACGCTTTCCCCTGTGTGGGTTTTCTCCGGGTGCACCGGTTTCTTCCCACAGTCCAAAGGGTTAGGTTGATTAGCCGTGATAAATTGCCCCTGAAGGTGGGATTTTACAGCCTTGCTCGGGCGAAACTGGAAACTCCTGCCCGTGGTGAATGGAAATTTCCATTCTCGGATCTTCATCCGCAATGATTCCAAACTCCCATTGACACACACCCAACCTGTCCAACATTTCCTCATAAGATAACCCTGTCATCCCAGCTTTCAGTCGAGTGAAACTTCTCTGAACTGAACAGTGCACAGCACATCCAAGTGAGGTGAGAGTGACCGCCGTTGACATCAATGCAGCGCTGCCCAAGTGTAGAATCAAGGGACCCAAATAAAACTGGAGTCAGTGGGAATCGGGGGAAAACCCGCCACTGATCGGATTTATACCCAGCACAAAGGTTGTGGTGGTGAGAGGCCAAACAGTCCCAGGACATCACTGTGGGAGTTCCTCGGGGTAGTGTCCCAGGCCCAACCATCATCAGTCACTATTAAATTTATTTATCAGTGTCACAAGTGGGCTTACATTAACACTGCAATGAAGTTACTGTGAAAATCCCCTAGTCTCCACACTCCGTGTTTGTTCAGGTACACTGAGACAAGCATAGCCAGTGCACCTAACCAGTAAGTCTTAAGACTCTTGGAGGAAACTGGAGCACCCAAGAAAACCCACACAGACATGGGGAGAATGTGCAGACTCTGCACAGACAGTAACCCAAACCAGGAATTGAATGCAGGTTCGTGGCACTGTGAGGCAGCAGTACTAACCACTGTGTCACCATGCTGTTTCTGTCTAAGATATGAAGTGGGGATGTTCACTGATGATTTCACAATGTTCAGCACCATTTGTAACAAGTCTCAGTTACAAGCAGGCCATGTCCATATGCAGCAAGACCTACACAACATCCAGGCTTGAGTTGATAAATGGAAATTAATATTCGCGCCACATAAGTGCCAGGCAATGACCATCTCAAGCAAGAGAGAAATCTAATCATTGCCTCTTGACATTCAATAGCATTACCATTGCTGAATCCCCCACTATCAACATCGTGGGGGTTACTACTGACCAGAATTGTGGCTACAAGAGCAGAGCAGAAGCTAGGAGATGGGCAATTCCCTTCTTGTCTCGCCAAAGCCTGTCCACTACTCACAGGGCATAGGTCTCACCTCTCTCTCTCACACACACACACACACACACACACACACACACACTCTTCCATCGGGAAAAAGATACAAAAAGTCTCAAGTCATGTAACAACTGACTTAAGAACAGCTTCTTCCCTGCTGCTATCAGGCTTTTGAATGGACCTATTTTATATTAAGTTGATCTTTCTCTAAACCCTAGCTTTCTATACACTCTGCATTCTCTCGTTTCCTTCTCTGTGAACATTATGCTTTGTCTATGTAACGTGCAAGAAACAATACTTTTCACTGTGTGTTAACACGTGACAATAATAAACCAAATCAAATCACCTCTCTCATGCACATACACACCTTTCATGTGTGCACGTACGTACGTACGTGTACACACACACACACACACACTCAAAGATCTCTCACACACTCTCACTCACCTCTCACGTAGGCTTGCACATCTCTCTCCCCAGCCTCACTCGGGTCTCCATGGTCTTGACCCCTCTTGGGCACTTGCTGCCCCGCTCCCTCTCAGCCTTGGTTCCCACCTCCCTTGGGCCCCAGGGCTTCCCTGGGCCCTTTCAGCCCTTGCCCAGGCCTCTCTCCAACTCCTCCAATTAAAGGCTGGCTTCCCAGTTCATTGGCTGCTGATAGGCTGATTAGTAAATCTATCAGTGGCCAACAACTCAAAAAAAAACACACTTTTGATTGATCAAGGTGAAAGAGAGGCATTTTTAAAGCCCCTGCCTGAGTCTGATATCACGGAACCCAGTTTGGGAAACTCTGATCAAGGAGGCCAAGGGCAGCAGATACCAGAGAACACCATCACCTGGAGGTTCCCCTCCACTCACCATCGTGACTTGGAAATATATCGGCCACTCCTTCACTGTCACTGGGTCAAACTCCTGGAACTCCCTCTCTAACAGCACTGTGGGTATAACTACACTATATAGACTGCAGCAATTCAGGAAAACAGCCTCACCTTCTCGAGGGCAATTAGGGACAGGAAATGAATGCTGGTCTAGCAGCGAAGCCCACATCCCATGAGTGCATCAAGAAACTGTGGTCTCGCCGACATGCTGTGCAATGTAGCAAAACATTTCTTCTTTTACATTCAATCCTCCTTGCAGTAAATAATGACATTCCATTATGATTTGTTTGTGGAACTTTAAGCATTTCCCAAATGCTTTTCTAATCACAACAATTAAAATTCCAGGTAATGTAAACATGGTTCTTTTGCCATGTACTCTGATCCTTGTGTTATTTAATGTCTCTGGTCTTCCAGCCTATTTATCTTTCCTCTCTCCAGCCGTTCCGTCTTTTCTTAAATCCGGTTACATCTCAAATTTTTCCCAACTCTGTTGAAACGGTAACATTAAGCCTTTCCCTCCCCACTGAGGCTGTTCGACCAGCTCTTTCTGCCCTTATTCCGGATTAACCAGCATTTGCCTTTGAAAACAGGATTTACTTGGCTGTGTGCCAAACCATAACAGTTCAAAGGCACGCTAAATTTCCAGTGTTGGCATTTTCTTCTGAACATTGATTAAAGCACCTTGGGTACGTCCAGTTTTGAACGAATCGTAAGAAGTATTTGATATCCTATGCTTCTCCCATAATGAGAGTTTCTAAATAAAAATCTATGTTTTTCAGTGTACCCAATGCATTACCTCACATATACAAAGCGAAGGGCAAATCAACCTTGCAAAAGTTAAAGATTGCATTAGATCAAAGGAAATGGCTTATGAGCGGGATGTAATGGCCTAGTGATATTGTCACTAGACTATTAATTCAAAACTCAGCTAAGGTTCTGGGGATCTAGGTTTGAATCTCACCACGGCAAATGGTGGCATTTGAATTCAATAAAAAAAATTTGGAATTAAGAATCTACTAATGAATACACCTATCTTGAACTAAGTTGATCTTTCCCTACACCCTAGCTGTGACTGTAACGCTACATTCTGCACTCCTTTCCTTCTCTATAAATGGTATATTTTGCCCGTATAGCACACAGTAAACAATACTTTTCACTGTATACAAATACATGTGACAATAATAAATCACATCAAATCAAAATTGGGATAAAACTCACCTGGTCCATAAAACAATCGTCGATTGTCACAAAAACCCATCTGGTTCATTAATGTCCTTTAGGGAAGGAAATCTGCCGTCCTTAGCCGGTCTGGCCTACATGTGACTCCGGAGCAATGTGGTTGACTCTCAATTGCCCTCTGAACGAGGATAATTAGGGATGGGTAATAAATGCTGGCCAGCCAGTGATGCTCATGTCCCACAAATGAATAAAAAAAAAATGCCAAAAAAGATGGTAGGCTTGAGGATTGGAAGCAAAGGAGAACCAAGAAACTGAGTAAGAAAGGGTAATAAGAACATCAATGCAAACTGGTAAAGATCTTTTAAATTTTTTGTCATGGGCAGTGGGCATTGCTGGCTGGGGCAGCATTTATTGCCCATCCCTAATTACATAGAACATAGAACAATACAGCACAAACAGGCCCTTCAGCCCACGAGTTGCGCCGATCACATCTACCAATCCACAGACCTATCTATAACCTCCTATCCTATTCTTTTCCATATACTCATCCAGAAGTCTTTTAAAAGACCCCAGTGAGTTTGCCTCAACAACCTCCGACAGCAGTCGGTTCCATTCACTCACCACCCTCTGACTGAAAAACCTACCCCTGACATCTCCTTTGTATTTGCTTCCCTGCACCTTAAATCTGTGTCCTCTCGTATTGACCATTTCCGCTCGGGGAAATAGTCTCTGAGAGTCCAACCTATCTATTCCTCTCAACATTTTATAAACCTCTATCAGGTCGCCTCTCAACCTACGTCTCTCCAGTGAGAAGAGTCCCAGCTCCCTCAACCTATCTTCATAAGGCCTGACTCCCAATCCAGGCAGCATCCTTGTAAATCTCCTCTGAACCCTCTCAATAGCCTCTACATCTTCCTATAATGAGGCGACCAGAACTGCGCACAATACTCCAACTGGGGTCTGACAAGAGTCTTATAGAGCTGCATCATTACCTCCTGACTCCTAAACTCTATTCCTCGATTAATGAAGGCCAGTACACCGTACGCCTTCTTGACTACTTCCTCCACCTGCGAGGCCGATTTAAGAGTCCTATGGACCCGGACCCCGAGATCCTTCTGCTCTACAACACAGCTAAGACTCCTACCCCTTATATTGTACTCTTTCATCCCATTATTCTTGCCAAAATGGACCACTACACATTTATCTGCGTTGAAGTCCATAATTGCCTTGAACTGTTAGCCCATTTCAGAGGGCAGCTGAGAGGCAGCTGTTGCTCTGGAGTCACACATAGGCCAGACTGGGTAAAGACGGCAGATTTCCTTCCCTGAAGGACATTAGTGAACCAGATGGGTTTTTACAAAATCGACAATGGCTTCATGGTCAAAAGTAGACTCTTAATTCCAGTCTTTAAATTAAATTCAAGTTTCACCATCTGCCATGTGGGATTCAAACCTAAGTCCCCTGGATTACTGGCCTGGTGACAATATCACTTTCGCATTGCAGAAGTCAAAGGTTATTTAGATATGGGAAAAGATCAGCCAGGATTAATGTTGGCCCATTACTGGTGGGGACTGGAGAATTTGTATTGAAGAGCAGGAAAATGTCGGATTAACTAAACGTTGCTATACCACAGGGGCTGGGGCTACAACTTTCTACATATAAATAACCTGGATTAATTTGCATCTGTCTTTGCAGCAGAAGATACAGAAAATCTCCCAGAAATACTCAGCACTCAAGAATCTGGTGAAACTGAGGAACTTACAAACATTAGTGTTAATAAAGAGATAGAACCTGAAAAGTTAAATTGTTAGAAGGATAAATCCAATAGACCAGATGACCTTTATCCCAATTTTGATTTGATGTGATTTATTATTGTCACATGAATTTATATATAGTGAAACTATTGTTTATTGCATGCTATACAGGCAGAGCATACTGTTCACAGAGAAGGAAAGGGCTGCAGAATATAATGTTACAGTCAGAGCTAGAGTGTAGAGAAAGATCAACTTAATGCAAGTAGGTCCATTCAAAAGTCTGATGGCAATAGGGAATGTTGATGCAGTGTTTATTTTAGTTTAGTTCATTTATTAATGTCACAAGTAGGCTTACATTAATACTGCAATGGAGTTACTATGAAAATCCCCCAGTCTGGCATCTGTTTGGATACACTGAGGGAGAATCTAGCACAGCCGGTGTAGCTAACCAGCTCATCTTTCAGGCTGTGGGAGGAAACTGGAGCACGCAGAGGAAACCCATGGGGAGAACATATAAACTCTGCACAGACAGTGACCCAAACTGGGAACTGAATCCAGGTCTTTGGCGCTGTGACGAAGCAGTGCTAACCACTGTGCTACTGTGCTGCCACAGAGTGGCTAGAGCAATATTGGATGCATTAGTGGTTATAAACAAATTATTATAAAAGTTGCCATAAATGGCTTTAATTCTGGTTGGCAGGATATGATGAGTGGTGTGCCACGGCGATCAATGCTGTGCCCTCAAACTTTCTACAATTTTTATAAATGACCTGTGTACTTATCTGGCTCCACCAGTTAAGGACAGACTTCAAATATTTATTAACAAACAACAATTATTTACAAGTTAATGCAGACTCAATGCTTCCAGATATGTCTCTAGGATCTAACTGCTGGGATAAATCCAACCAAATTAGACTGAAGCCCCAACTTTGTTCCTGATTGGTCATCCCAAGTCATGTGACCCTTACACAACCTTCTCCTCCCATCTCCTCCCCCCATCCCAAACTTAAAAGCATCAAACACCACAGCTTGGATTAAGGGACTAAAGGTGTGGATGTTAAATTTGTTGATGACACAAATCTAGATAGGAAAGTAAATTGTGAAGAGGATATAAGGAGGTTACAAAGGAGCATAGCTAGTTAAGGGAGTTGGACAGAGATCTGGCAAGTGGAGTATAAAGTATGGAAATACGACTTTGTCCCATTTTGGCAAGAAGAATAAAAAATAAACTTACTATCCAAATAGTGAGAGATTATAAAGCTCTGAGATTCAGAGGGATCTGGGCGTCCCAGTGCATGAATCACAAAACACTGGTATAAAGGTACAGCAAGTAATTAGAAAAACCAGTACAATGTTATCATTTATTGTGAGGGGAATTAAATACAAAAATAGGGAGGTTAAGCTTCAGTTATACAGGGCATTGGTGAGACCATATCTGGAGTACTGATCTCATTTAAGGAATGGTGTAAATTAGAAGTTCAGAGTGTGTTTACTAGGCTAACACCAGGAATGGCTAGATTGTCTTATGAGGAGAAGTCAGACAGGTTAGGCTTACTGTAGTTAGGAGTAAGAGGTGCTTAATCAAAATCTTTCACTGTTCCTTCTGCTTTTGAGATTTGACTAGGATTCTATGTATGGACTCTTCTACAAAGCTTCCTTTGGAGGTTAGTCTGCTGGTAGGACCATTAGTTCCCCCAAGCAAGCTGCATACTCACAGGGATGGTGGGGGAGGAGGGAAGGTGGGGGGGAATGCAGAGCAAGTGCAGTGGCACAGTAGTTTACACAGCTGCCTCATAGCACCAGGGACCTGGGTTTGATTCCAGCCTTCGGTCACTGTCTGTGTGGATTCTGCACATTCTCCCCATGTCTCTGTGGGTTTCTTCTGGGCATTTCCTCCTACGCTCCAACGATGCGTGGGTTAGATTGATTGGCTGTGCTAAATTGTTCCTTAGTGTCCCAAGATGGGATAAATATGTGCTGTTACAGGGCCTTGTTTAAGATGTGCTGTTGGTGCAGACTCGATGGGCTGAATGGCTTCCTCCTGCACTGTGGGAATGGTATGAAAAGCTGGTATGCAAGATGCAGCAAGCAATTGATAAGGCAAGTTGCATGTTGGCCTTCATTGTGAGGGGATCCGAGTACAAGGGTGAGGATAACCTTGCTGTAGCTGTATAGAGATTTGGTAAGACCTCACCTGGAGTATTATGCACAGTTTTAATCCTTTTGTTTGAGGAAGAATTGCAATGGAGATTCACCAAATTAATCCCTGGGATGGCAGAGTTGTCTTATGAGGAGAGATTGAAGAGACTGGGCCTGTATTCCTGGAAGCATGAAGAATGAAGGATGACTTCATTGAAAAATTCTTGAGGATTAATGAACCTACCCCAATATTGTGAGATTAAGACTAAAATGAGGAGGAAGTTCTTCACTCAAGAGGGTGGTAAATTTTTGAATTCTCTGTCCCAGAGGGCTGCAGTAGATCAATCACTGAGCATGTCCAATTCTGGAGACCAATGGCATCAAAGGATGTGGGGATAGAACAGGAAGGTGGAATTGAGCTAGATAATCAGTCATGAATGTACACCTACTTATGACTAATAAATAAAGTTTAAGATTAAATTGAATGGTGAACCAGGCTCAATGGGCTGAATGGTCTACTCCTGTTCCAATGTACCCGCCCTCACCTGCCCACTCACCTTCCCCGCTCAACAATAAACAAAGGTGATATTGGTGTTGACAGGTTTTATTAATTATTCCCTTTGGAGGAATGGTACATAAGAACCAAGATTCTCTCATTGTAATTAAAACAGCCTGCACCTTTACAATCCTCAGATATAATCAACTGATCGCTTACTTGATCAGAATTCGAGCATTGTTGAAAAGAGAGACACGTTGCTGAAATTTTTGTTCTTTCCCTCAACACGACAAATGCAAGAATGTCAAATTTCAAACAACTGTCGTGATTGTTTGATATTTAGCATCCTTGTGTTTGCTCTGATGAATGGAAGAGATAAAGTTTCGGTAGCATGATCCATCGGGATATCGGTGTTCCTCCATTGGCCTTTTGCAGGTCCCTGATTTTAATTGTTTCACCATCGGTGGCTGGAACTTTGGCTGCCTCGCCTTAAAGGTCTGGAATTTCCTCCTTAAACATCTCCATCTCTCTCTGTCTCCTCCATAAAACCTTCCCTTCGATCCAGCTTGATGCGACTCGGTGTCAAATTTTCTCTGCGAAACATCCCATGACAATTCAACTGGCTGGTAGGTCCAGAGAGGATGGCAGGAATTTGCTTCAGTCAGGGGTGGAAGTCTCACACTGGCCTGTTACTGTCTGCTCCCCACCTCCCCCCACCCCCTGGCAACATATGATGGCTTCAGGGCAGGCTGATGTTGAGTGGGGGGGGGGGGGGGGGGGGGGGTAGGGGAGGTGAGTGGAAAGGAGTAAGTTATCTGCACCCCTCTCCCTAAACTCTGCCCCCATGTTAACAGGCACTATATAAATGCATGTCATTGTTGATGTGTGGTGACACATCAGTTCTCTTTCCTTCCACCCAGAGATCATACAATAAATCAACTAGAGCTTGTCCTTTCACACATTGCATAGAATCACAGACTGGGATTTAACCGGCCCGTGGGAATCAGAGCGGGCGAGGTGCAGAGTATTGGAAGATCCATTGACATTGGGTGGGATTTTACGGTTTCGGAACGAGCAACGCCGGAAATCCCAGCCATAAAATCTCTACAGTGCAGAAAGAGGCCATTCAGCCCATTAAGCCTGTACAATCCCATAAAGGACCTCTCCCTGCAACTGTCCATTTTTACCCTAGACACCGAGTGTCTAGCCCCCCCGACACTCAGGGACAATTGAGCATGGCAAACCTAACCCGCACATCTTTAAATTGGTGTTACATCTCCCTGAACGTTACTCCATTGTGTCCCAGTAACAGAAAAAGCACGTTTAAACCTCAGTTGTATCTAATGTTGGGCCCAATGAAAGTGGTGACTAACCCCTGGAAACTGTGTGTTATCTTAGACTTGGATGATTGAGAGAGAGCAAGAAACACAGTTGGATTTCAGGAGATAATCAAAATATTCCGCATATTTATTACCGGCCTGTAGAAATACTTTTTCACAAATCTTACAATGACTGCTACATTCACGTTACGGGGATCTGAGCTGTTTCTGTTAGGCCTTGGCTTCTTCAGGCACCACACACACACAGAACATTGGGATCTTTTCCTCAGCCAGTTTGTAGATGTAGGTCTTGTGTTTGCATCTCATTGTTCTCCTTAGCACCAGAACATTTGTGTGATAGGGTACACTCATTACACTGTTGTCCATACGCCCATCAAGCCTGAAACAGCCCTTGTGCAGGCAGTATGCTTCCATTAGCTGCCTTGGGTAGCGTGCCTTATCTTCATTTACTCTGCAGATTGAAAAGGGGCAAAGAATTAGGACAAGATCAAGTTGTACCTTCGATTGTGACCCACCCAATCATGAAGAAGTCTAGAATATAATGTCTTTCGGAGATGGAAGGACATTCGAAGATTTTTAAGGTTTATTTATTAGTGTCACTTGTAGGAACACTATTA
Source organism: Sphyrna mokarran (assembly GCA_024679065.1). Lineage (NCBI taxonomy): Eukaryota > Metazoa > Chordata > Chondrichthyes > Carcharhiniformes > Carcharhinidae > Sphyrna > Sphyrna mokarran. Next base: position 65,621,327 of record JAGIQG010000016.1, on the reverse strand, counting down.
TGAAGTTACTGTGAAAATTCCCTCATCGCTCCGGCACCTGTTTGGGTGCACTGCGAGAGAATTTAGCATGGCCAATGCATCTAACCAGCATGTCTTTCAGACTGTGGGAGGAAACCGGAGCACCCAGAGGAAACCCATGCAGACACAGGGAGAATGCACAGCTTCTGCACAGATACCTGAAACTGGAACTGAACCTGGGTCCACGGTGTTGTGAAGCAGCAGTGCCAGCCACTGTGCCATCGTGAAGAATAGAATCATGCAGAACAGAAGGACACCATTCAGTCTATGTGTCTGTCCACGAGAAGGTACGCTTAGAGTCATAGAAGTTTACAGCATGTAAACAGGTCTTTCAGCCCAATATACCACCCAGTTTTTACCACTAAGCTAGTCCCGATTGTCCGCATTTGGCTCATATACCTCTATACCCATCTAACTGTCTAAGTACTTTTCAGAAGACAAAATTGTACCTGCCTCTACTACTACCTCTGACAGCTCATTCTAGACACTTACTACCCTCTATGTGAAAAAATTGCCCCTCTGGACACTTTTGTATCTCTCCCCTCTCACCTTAAGCCTATGCCCTCTAGTTTTAGACTCCTCTACCTTTGGGAAAAGATGTTGACTAATCTACCTTATAGGTAGATACAGAGAAAGCATTTCCTTAGGTGGGGAACAACCAGTTCAAGAGAGCACAACCTTAAAATTAGCAATAGCCCGTTCAGCAGCAAAATTAGGAAGCATTATCACCCAAAGAGTCAGGGAAATCCCACACTCTCTTTCCCAAAAAGATTGCGTTGCTGGGTCAATTGGAGATTGTAAAATCGACTCTGACAGTGAAGGTATCATGGAACAAAGACAGGCAAATGGAGTTGAGGTACAGGCCAGCTATTAAAGAGATGAAGAGCAGAATGGGATTGAGGAGCCGAATGGCATCTGGCTGTTCCTGTGCAACAGTTGGATGGTTATATTTTTTCTTGTCCTTGCCCAATCCAAAGGCCAATTATAATAGCTCCATCACTACCTCCTGGAATGCTCAACAAACCCCAGCCCTTCAGGTGTATGTGGGCAAAAGACACCTTTACTCAGTCCCCCATTAGCTGAGCTGAGTCACTATTTTCACAACTTGAAGGACAAATTACACAATAAACAACAATGAAGCAATGAGGTTTCCACATCGCGTGGTCTAAAATGGAGAGAAACTGGGATGAGCAGAGAAATTCCGGGGTCCGAATTTAGAAAGTGCAGCAAGTTGACAGTGTGGTAGGTTATAAAATCCTACAGTGCAGAAGGAGGCCATTTGGCCCATCAAGTCTGCACCAACCACAATCCCACCCAGACCCCATCCACATAACCCCATGTATTTACCCTAGCTGGTCTCCCTGACACTAAGAGGCAATTTCGCATGGCCAATCCTCCTAACCCACAAATCTTTGGACTGTGGAAAGAAACCGGAACATCAGGAGGAAACCCACGCAGACACAGAGAGAACGTGCAGTCTCCGCACAGACAGTGACCCGAGAACAAAGAACAGTACAGCACAGGAACAGGTCCTTCAGCCCTCCAAGCCTGCACCGATCGTGTGTTCCTAACTAGACCATCTGTTTGTATCCTTCTATTCCCAGTTTGGATCCCTGGCACTGTGAGGCAGCCGTGCTAACCACAGTACCGTGGTATCGCGCCACTGCCTCTCAACCAGAAGTTCCAGGTTCAAATCCCACCCCAGGATTCATTGACCACGGACAGTACATTCATGACATGGCCACACAGCCTAGTAATCAACCCTTACAAATGCCTGTGGCAAGATACTCCAGGTCAGCCATTACCCCCTCTCAGGGGAGGCAAGGCACAAGGAGGACTATACCCGAGAGAACACAACTGAAGAAAAGAAGTTTAAATGTTAATGGAATGTTCCCCTTTAACTCAAGGATGCTCCATTATGTAGTGGTGGAAGCCATGTAGCAATTCAGCTTAGACCTTTGAGGGATCCTGTGTATGTTTAACCCTGTTTGCTTCAGTCTATGCAAAGACTTCATTTTAAGATATTTCTGCCTATGCACAGTTATATTTAAATATTAGACTGTAGGAGTTAACCAGCTATGCTAAGCTGAACAATTCCAGCTAACATGCCTACATGGAGAATCAGAAGGCATGATGGGTTCACTAAAAACTTGACTGCATTCCTAAAGGGTACACAATATAGGCAAACAACAGTTTCCCATAACAGCAGCTGCGAGGATTGTATCTCTCGACAGAGACAGCATGTGAAAAACATTTCCAATATCGAGATAAGGGTTAAAATATATTTTCGCTTTTGTGTGTACGTGCGTGTGTGTTCAGTTAAGCTCATGTTCAGTTCAGTTCTTTGATTAGAGGGCATGGCGGAGAAGCCAGTCTCCGAGTTCGCTTCTCTGCTTCTGGCATGTTACTTTTTTTTTAAAATTATTTTCAATAAAAGAAAATAATTTTAAAACTTGTACCAGTGTTGTCGCTTCATCTCTTCAAATGAATGAACCGACCCTATCTGGGCTATTCCATTCAGATCTGAATGTTATACATCACTTGCACTACATTGACCTTGGAAGAGATGGTGCAACTTTTTTGATCTGATGATAACCAGAGCTTAATTAAGTAAGTTGCATTTTATATCAACATGTTAATGGTGAACATGAACTTAACTGAACACACACAAAAAAGCCAAAATATATTTTAACCCTTCTCGTTAATGCAAGTGTTTCTCGCATGCTGTCTCTACCTAGAGATGCAATCCTCGCAGCTGCTGTTATGGGAAACTGTTGTTTGCCTACATTGTGTATCCTTTAGGAATACAGTCAATTTTTAGTGAATGGCCTAACTCCTGTTCCTATGGGTGGAAATCTCCCGGCACAGGAATGGTAGCAGATGGGACACAGACCATGCAGATGTTCATTGACCTCAGGTGGGATTTTCTGGCCTTGGGGCAAGTGTGGCTGGAAAGTCCCTTCTTATATGCCCACAGTTTTTGAAGAAGACTCCCTCTAAGCGTTATTGGCATGATACTGGAGACTGAAGAGCAGTGGACAGTTTCACTCAGCTAGCTGGACAGCTTGTTCATGATACAAAAGAGCTAACAATTCCCATACTGGTTGCAGTTATTCACGACTTCTCAGCCTTGCCCTCTGCCTGAGGTGTGGTGATCCTTAAGCTAAATAAATCAGCTCTCTCCCTTCAGTGGGTAAAGCAGCCCACAGACACTGGGGACTATGGTGACGTGACCTTTAACTTACTCAAGAGCACATACCGCCTGCAGCATGACACAGCTTGCGATAGCTCTAATCTGGGCTTTATTTGCCTGAAGAATCAATGTTGTAACAGCAGAAATTCCAGATAAACTAGACTGGGCTCAGCTTTGCTATTGTGTTTATTTCAGAAATAAGTCAAGCCATTGAGCTTCACCATTAAAATGTAACACAACACATATACAAATCAGCCACTTCCCCACAATCTCCCCCACATTTAGCTTCAGTGCTCTGACTCTACGAAGGGCGTGGAGAGGCCATTCAGCCCATTGTGCAGCTCTATTCCTTTAGACCCATACCACCTCCTTATAGAATCATAGAATCCCGGCAGTGTAGAAGGAGGCCATTCAGTCCAACCACAATCCCATCCAGGTCCTATCCCCATAAACACATGTGTTTACCCTATCTACTTCACCTGACACTAAGGGGTTATTTAGGATAGCCAGTCTACCTATGCCGCACATTTTTGTATTGAGAGGAAACTGGAGCACCCAGAGGAAACCTACACAGACATGAGGAGAATGTGCAAATTCCACGCAGACAGTGACCCAAGCCGGGAATCGATCCCATGTTCCTGGCTCTGTGAGGCAGCAGTGCTAACCACTGTGCCACCATACCACCCTCATTCCCCATAACCCCACTATCATTTCCCCCATTTATCCAATTCTCTTTTTTGTGCATCATGATGGCAGTGGTTAGCACTGTGCCTCACAACGCCAGGGGTTCCAAGTTTGATTCATGGCTTGGGCCACTGTCTATGCAGAGTTTGCACGTTCTCCCCGTGTCTGCATGGGTTTCCTCCAGGTGCTCCAGTTTCCTCTACAGTCCAAAGATGTGCAGGTTAGATGGATTGGCCATACTAAATTGCCCCTTAGTGTTAGATACTAGCAGTATAGATACGAAAGATTACAGCTTTTTCTATATTTAAAGGATTCTATGACCTTGTCAGGAGCAACATGAACTACTTGAAAATATTCTCATCACTCCTCTGATTCCTTTGCCAATTATCTTAAAACCGAAGTCCTCCAAACAGCCTTCTAATGGAGATAGTTCCTCTATCTTTACTCCATCAATACCCTTTACCATCACAAATTATTGAAACTCAACTCGGAGTAACTGATGGTACAGAATGAGGCCATTCTGCCATTGGTTCCATGGAAGCTCTACATGCAACAATCCAGTCAGTCCCATTTGCCCGCCTGCCATTGAGCCAGGATGTTACGTTGCAACTTTATAAAACTTTGGTTAGGCTGCATTTAGAGTATTGCATTCAATTCTGGTTGCCACATTACAGGAAGGATGTGGAGGCTCAGGAGAGGGTCAGATGAGGATTATCCAGGATATTGCCTGGATTACAGGGTATGAGCTATAAGAAGAGGCTGGACAAACTAGGGTTGTTTCTCTAGAGCAGTGGAGGATGAGGGGAGACCTGACAGAAGTCTACAAAATTGAGAGGTATTTGACAGCCAGAATCTTTTTCCCACAGTTGAAATGTCTAATACTAGGGGGCGTGCAATTAAGGTGAGGGGGGGGGGGGGGGGTGGAGTTGAAAGGAGATGTGAGGGTCAAGTTTTTTTTTGTACACAGCAGGTAGTAGGTGTCTAGAATGTGCTGCCAGAAAGTAGAAAGGATTGAGAGCTTCAAGTTTTTAGATGTCCAGATCACCAACAACCTGGACTGATCAATAAAAATAAGAAAGCTCACCAATGTCTCTATTTTCTGAGAAGTCTAAGGAAATTTGGCATGTCAGCTACATCTCTCACCAACTTTTACAGACGCACCATAGAAAGCATGCTTTCTGGTTGTATCACAGCTTGGTACGGCTCCTGCTCTGCCCAAGACCGAAAGAAACTACAAAAGATTGTGAATGCAGCCTAATCCATCACACAAACCAGCCTCCTATCCATTGCCTCTGTCTACACTTCACCTGCCTTGGCAAAGCAACCAGCATAGTTAAGGGCCCCACGCACCCTGGACGTTCCCTATTCCATCTTCTTCCTTTGGGAAAAAGATACAGAAGTCTGAGGTCACGTACCAACCAACTCAAAAACAGCTTCTTCCCTGTTGCCGTCAGACCTTTGAATGGACCTACCTTGCATTAAGTTGATCTTTCCCTACACCCCAGCTATGACTGTAACACTACATTCTGCACTCTCTCCTTTCCTTCTCTATGAATGGTATGCTCTGCCAGTATAGCACACAAGAAACAACATTTTTTACTGTATGTTAATACATGTGACAGTAATAAATCAAATCAAATCAGGGGTGGTGGTGGCAGATACGATAGGGGCATTTAAGGGGTTTTTAGATAAGCACATGAATATGCAAGGAATAGAGGGTCTGGACCCAGGGCAGGCGGAAGGGATTAGTTTAATTTGATGTCATGTTCAGCAGAACATGGTGGTCTAAAGGGCCTATTCCTGTTCTGTATTGTTCCATGTTCTCTGCCCTTGTCCTACAGGGTAATTTCCTTCAAGGGCCCATCCAATTTGTTTCTGAAATCATGTATCATCTCTGCTTCCACAATCCCTGTGGGTCCATAGATCCAGTTCATTAGCATCCACTGTGTGAAAGGTTCCCCTTCATATTGCTCCTCCCATCCCCATCGACACTCCCTTCCATTTGCTCCCCACCCTCCCACCACAACTCTCGTTGAAAACCTTCAATCTGTGTCCCCCTTCATTCCTCATACCATCATCTCATAGGAACACTCCCATACTGATCAAGCTGCTTTCGGGTAAGGTCTTAGACCGAGGTCCCAGCTACCCTCTCAGTTGAATCCAAAAGATCTCCTGGCCATTAATATACAGAAGAGCTGGAGGAGTTTCTCCCCCTATTAGAAGCATAGAACAGATACAGCACAGAAGAAGGCCATTCTTCTTGTCCATCTTGTCCATGCCAGGCTCAGGATATCCTGGTGCCCTTTCCAATCCCACCTTCCCGTACCCGGCCCTGTAGTTTACAGCACTTAAGGAGCAGGTCCAGGTCCTTTATAATAAAAAAGTTTGGAGTCTCTCCACCATCAACTCATACAGTGAATTCCAGATACCCACCATCCTCTGCATAAAAAGGTTCTTCCTCAAGCCCCCTCTACACCTGCTGCTATTTATCTTGAATCTATGTCCCCTGGTTCTAGAATTCAAACAATTTTATCCTGTCCATATTATCTCTTCCCCTCATAATTTTGTAGATGTCTATATCTTTGGCTAACATTAATCCCTCCATCAACAGTTAAAGCAGATTAGCAGCTTACGTATTGGATTGTTCTGTGTGGGAGCTTGCTGAGCACAAGCCAGATCTCTCCATTACAACAGTGACTACATTCCACTGGGATTCCTAAATTGCTTTACAGCCAATGAACTATTTGAGATGGTTTTGAAAAGCGCAAAGAAACATCATCTAGTAAATTAATTTGTCTGCCTTCTTTCAAGAACGGAAACCAATAATTAGAATGGTATGCAGTCAGAAATGAAAGCGTTCTTACACATACACCTTCTGCATTATATTATTGACAGCAGGTATAATTTGTCAAGAATTCAGGCAATGAGAGGGCAACAGTGAGGAATGTGTTAATTATGCACTGCAGAAGTTGGGCTTCCATTGCAGGCCCATTTCCATTCTTATAAAAGGCAAGACAGGGCAGGATAAATATTAACATAGGAGGAAATGAAATACTACAACCTGTTTACCAATGGTTCCATGTCACAACCTCATTAGTGGATAGTATACTCAGCTTGGATCACTGTCCATGTGGAGTCTGCACATTTTCCCTGTGTCTGCATTGGTTTCCTCTGGGTGCACCTGTTTCCTCCCACAATCTGAAAGGTGTGCCGGTTAGGTGCTAAATTCCCCCTCAATATAACCCAAACAGGCGCTGGAGTGCGGCAACTAGGGGATTTTCACAGTAACTTCCTTGCATTGTTAGTGTTAGCCTACTTGTGACACTAATAGATAAACTTTAAACTTGGGTTTAATGAGCAATGAGAGAAGCTAAAGGGGCAGCATGATGATTAGCACTGCGGCCTCACAGAACCAGGGACCCAGGTTCAATTCTAGCCGCAGGTGACTGTGTGGAATTTGCACGATCTCCCCGTATCTGCATGGGATTCCTCCGGTTGTCCCTCACATTGCAAAGATCATTGAGTTCCTAGAGTGCAGAAGGAGGCCATTCAGCCCATCAAGCCAGCACCGACAATAGCCCCACCCAGGCCCCATCTCCATAACCTTATGTATTTACTCTGCTAATCCCTCTGACACTAAGGGCAATTTAGCATGGTCAATGCACTCAACCTGCACATCTTTGGACTCTGCATTTGAGAAAGGAAAAGTAGATAGATATTGAAGCAGACAGTGACAAAAAGGCTGCTCAGAGAGAGCAAGGAAATTAATCATGTCAATGCCAGCTCTTGACATGATGGATCAAACACCCTCCTTCTGTAGGGTGATTTCTTTAAGATACATAAACTGGAATCTATTCAGGAGGTGATTCTCGCCTCTTCTTGTTGTCACTTAGATATGTTTAACACAATGTTCCCAGCTCCCTTTGGGCAGAACCAATCTGTGTTATACCAGAATGTGTGTGAACTGTTTTATGTGGGAAGCTTCTACCTGACTAGTGAAAAGCATGGACTCTTCCTCAGGTACAGGTTCAGGCATTCCTACACCTGCCTGCAATTGTATCCCATGTGGGGTGCAAGACCAGGTGTTCTTACTGGCAGGTTATTGCAAGAAGCTCAGAATCTTCCAACATGAGAAGCCTTTCAGCTCAACATGCCCGAGCTAAATCTTTAAAAGAACTCTCTAATTAGTTCCACTCCCTCTGCTCTTTCCTCATAGTTCTGAAACTGTCTGCTTTTTAGGGAGGGTTGTTAAAATTCAATCAGTTCCAGATCAGTCCTTTCAGTCACAGCATTCCAGATCATAAAGAACCCATTAAATTTTTAAAACCTCCTCTAGCTGTTATGGGACAATTATCTTCTTTTCCCCAATGGAGCAATGCATCCAATCGTAGATTATTACATCCGTAAGGGAGCCCATTTGGCCCTTTTGCCTATGCAATCCTCCTGAAAGTGCTAATTTTATAGGGCAGTTATCATGTGAAGCTTTCTCTTTTTAGAAGCTGTTCTGGACTAAAGTCTCTTCCCCCAGTATCAACTCAGTAAACCTGCTGTATACCCTGGCCTCATCCCACATTCACACTTGGAACGCTGGTTAAATCATTGAATCATTAGGGTGGCATAGTGGTTAGCACTGCTGCTTCACAGGACCCGAGTTCGATTCCCAGCTTGGGATACTGTCTGTGTGGAGTTTGCACATTCTCCCCATGTCTGCGTGGTTTTCCTCCGGGTGCTCCAGTTTCCTCCTACTGTCCAAAAATGTGAGGGTTAGGTGTATTGGCCATTCTAAATTGTCTGTTGGTGTCCTGGGGACTAGCTAGGGTAAACGCATGGGATTACGGGGATACGGCTTGAGTGGAATTGTGGTCAGCGCAGACTTGATGGGCCACATGGCCTCCTTCTGCACTGTAGGATTCTATGATTGTATTTTGCAGGAGGGATCCCTGGATGGTGATCAAAGAGAAACTGAGGCTAACTGCACCAGTTCCCAAATGGTCAATCCCCGATATTAACCGCTTCAGCACAGCGCACAGATTGGTTCTGGGACCTTTCTGTTCTTTATGATTCCATACAGTAATATATTGAATAGAAGCATTGCCGTTATTGCATTGGGTGAGTAGTTCAGAGATCTGGAATGTACACAAGTTTAAATCTCACCATAGCATCTGACAAATTTAAATTAGTTAACCAAACTGTTAGTATCAATAAGAGTGACCATTGGTAATGGCTTTATTATCAGAAGTCTAAAAAGTTCAACAATATTCTTTATCTATTACTCTTATACTGACTGGTCTATATGGGACTTCAAACTCAATGCAGAGAGCCTGACTCTTAACTGCTCTGTAAGTTTTAAGTATCAGGTTATTTTTTATTAGTATCACAAGTATTAGTGTCATATTAACACTACAATATTAACACCTTGAAAATCCCCTAGCATGGACAATGCACTCAACCAATACGTCTTTTGGACTGTGGAAGGCAAGCGGTGCACCTGGAGGAAACCCACACAGACATGGGGAGAATGTGCAGACTTCATACAGACAGTGGCCCAAGCTGGGAATCGAACTCAAGTCCCTGGTACTGTGAGGCAGCAGTGCTAACCACTGTGCCACCATGATGCTAAAATGGGCAAGCACTGGGTTCTTAAGAAGGCAACTCACTAACACCTCCTTAGGAGCAGTTAGAGATAGTCACTAAAGACCAATTTTGTTAATAATGCCCACATCATATAAATTAATAAATTGTACCAACTCCCAACATTTTCTCTATCAGGAAAGAAGCAAGGAAGAGTTTGCATCAAATGCAAGACTGAGATGAGTTTTATAAGCAGGTGCTACTTTATACTTACTTATAAGACCATGGAGAGGTGCTCCTTTCCCCAATTTGAGACATGCGTATGTGAGAGGCGTTGAATGCTTTCCCGGGTATTAGATGCTTTGCACTGACTGTTGCTGAGGTTGGCACCCAATAGTCCAACTCATTTGACAGCTGCTTATCGGAGGGTTCAGCGCATCGCCTCTGGGCTCCATTGGATGTAGCAACTTTCAAGAGCAACACGAGGCAGACAACCCATTTCACCTGGCCGGGGGGAGGAGAAAACAGAAAAGAAATTCCCATTTATGGTCTGCAGTGTCACCAATATCTCACAATTGTTTGAGAGGAGTACAAATCACACAGGAATACCTGAAATCATGCAACTCAAAAAAGGACATCAAACCCATCTCTTCCCTGCACAATTTATTAAAGTTTATTAGTGGCTTACATTAACACTGCAATGAAGTTACTGTGAAAGTCCCCTAGTCGCCACACTCCAGCACCTGTTAGGGTACACTGAGGGAGAATTTAATATGGCCAGTGCACCTAACCAGTACGTCTTTCCGACTATGGGAAGAAACCGGAGAATCCAGAGGAAACCCACGCAAACATGGGGAGAATGTGCAGACTCTGCACAGATAGTGACCCAAGCTGGGAATTAAACCCAGTTCCCTGGCACTAAGAGGCAGCAATGCCAACTACTGTGCCACCATAGTTGGTAGCCGCAGACAAGATTCACCCAAAGGAGAACGTGAATAAGCATATTAAAAACATCCAAGATGTTGAACCGATGTGAAATCTCTTGCCAACCTTCTGTGATCCAGGTTAAAAACATAGCATTTAAAATTTATCACAGGCAAATTCACAGATGATGGCCTGAATTCCCCGACTGTTCATGCCAGCTGGATTTCCCACCGGCATGAGGATATATCATTGGGAATTCCCAATGACAGCAGCAGAACTGGAGAATTCCACCACTGGCAAACAATACGCTAGTTCCCACCTGCCTCCGATATCCCCAAGTTGGTGGGCTCTGTAAAATATTCTACAAGTGAGTGTGGGTTAAGAACAAAGTTCAATCTCTCAGATGTTTTCTCCACTAACCCAGGCATTCTCCCAGATTGTTTTCCCACTCATCTGTTTCTCCTCCATCGTTCAACCTTCTCTGCTCCTTAACCAATGATATCAGGCTCCAGTTTCCTCACAGTGGAGCAGCCCAATCAGTTAGGCCTCAGTCTCCTCCTCACCTTCAAGTGGGGCAAATGAAAATATCTCCTCCTTTCAATTCTCACCCTAAGTTTCTGTGACCAACAACTCTCACCTTCGGTGGCTCAGTTCAGAGCAACGAGACATGGTGGCGCAGTGGTTAGCACTGCAGCCTCACAGTGCCAGGCACCCGGGTTCAATTTTTGGCTTGGGTCACTGTATGATGCACATCCTCCCTGTGTCTACACAGGTTTCCTTTAGTTGCTCCGGTTTTCACCCATAGTCCAACAATGTGCAAGTTTAGGTGGATTGGCCATGCTAAACTGCCCCTTAGTGTTAGGGGGACTAGCTAGGGTAAATGCAAGGTGTTATAAACATAGGGTCTGGATGAGATTGTGGTCGGTGTGGACTCAATGAGCTAAATGGCCTCCTCCTACACTATGATTCTCTTTGACATTTTTGTCCTTGCTACCATTTTGACTTCACATAACTGCTATAGTGCCGAGGATCATAGAATTCCTACAGTGCAACAGAAGATCATTTGGCCCATCGAGCCTGCACCAACAACAATCCCACACAGGCCCTATCCCGTAATCACTCTTCTTCTGCACCCCCCCACCCCCCAACCACTACTCCCCCTGCCATATTTACCCTGCTAATCCACTTGATACTAAGGGGCATTGTAGCATGACCAATCAACCTAATCCTTCACTGATCAAGCTGCCTCTATTGTAACTCTAATGTAAACCAAGAGGAGTTGGTTTGTGAACTAGCCAAAATCTTCCATCAGGTATACCATTAAAAACTAAGATGAATTAGTTGTCAATCACCATATTGCCCTCTGTCACATGTTCTGATGACTTTGCCTAGCCAACACTCCCAAGTTAGTCTTCCAGTGTGAAATCTTTGCAATGAGAACACTCTTCCCTGTAGGATATCTCACCCTGGACAGCCATGCTTCCGATCACTCATTTCCCATTCTTTGGAATTCTTCCAAATCCCTGTGTGCTCTTCCTTAAGAGTTTTTACAGATTTTGGATCTACCTTAGATCCCAGCTGTAATGATACTAATTGCCACTATCTCTGGGGATGATAAGGTGAAATACCGTCAATCTCTCAGGTAGAAATAAACAATCCAATGGTACTATTTGAGGGGACAGATCTCCTGACCAGAAGGCATAACCTCAGGCTAAAGGGACAATCCTTCAAAACAGAGATGAGAAGGAATTTCTTCAGGCAGGGAGTGGTGAATCTGTGGAACTCTTTGCCGCAGAAGACTGTGGAGGCCAGGTCATTGAGTGTTTTTAAGACTGACATAGATAGGTTCTTGATTAATAAGGGGATCAGAGATTATGGGGAAAAGGTAGGAGAAGGGGGATGAGAAAAATATCAGCTAGGATTGAATGGTGGAGCAGACTCAATAGACCAAATGGCCTCTTATTCCACTGTAGGATCTTGTAGTCTTCTGTCCAGGTCAATATTTAGCCATGAACAGTATCACTAAAATAGGTAATGTGCGCTATCACAGTGTCGGTGTCTGCATTACAAAATTGGCTGCAAAGTGTTTTGGGACAACCGGGGATCACGAAAAGAATTTATGTAATTGTACTTTTTACGACAACATCAGGAATTGACGGCAAGGTGGCACCAATGTCTCACAGCACCAAGGACCCAGGTTCGAATCCAGCCTTGGGTGACTGTACGGAGTTTGCACGTTCTCCCCACATCTGCATGCATTTCCCCCGGGTGCTCCAGTTTCCTTCCACAATCCAAAGAGGTGTAGGTTAGGTGGACTGGCTGTGCTAAATTGTCCCATAGTGTCCCAAGATGTGTAAGGAATGATGGGGTAAGTGCGTGGGATTACAGAGATAGGATGGAAGGCAGTGTCTAAGTAAAGTGCTTTACCAGAGACTGGGTGCAGATTCAATGGGCTGAATGGCCTCCTTCCACATAGTAGGGATTCTAAATCCCTATTAGATAGGTAGACATACTGAACTTTCATTCCACTGTTGTGCAGCAGAGTATGTGGTGGCAAGGACAGACTGTGAAATGACACTATCCTTTATCTTCATGCTAAGGCATCCATAAAAATGAGGAGGGAATATTTTCAGTCCCCTACCCTGGATCTTTTAATCTGACATTTAGATGCAGGTATATTTCAGTAAATTAGCCTGATTTGCACTACTAGCTGGGTTCAGCCTTCCCAGGTGTGGTTTATGTAATCCACATTGCTGGTGATTCAAGACAGGTATTTCAGGTCCTTCAGGGGTTGGGACGGCAGAGTACTTTTTTTTTTAAAGGTACATTTGTTCTTGGGACATGGCCAAAGTTCGCAATCCCAGGATGCCCTGAGGCGCATAAAGAGTCAACATCAACGTCTGGGATTTCAGTCATAAGTAAGCCAAGCCAAGCAGATGGTTTTCTGCTGTGAACAATATTTGTGAGTAGTTAGGGTTTAATTTACAATAACCACCCCCCACACTTTTCATTGTCATTTTCATTCAGGTATTCACCCACAAATAATCAGATTCAGTGCAACTCACAATGAATGATGGTGGCATTTGAATTCAACTGGTGTATTGACTCGTTCAGAACTATAACCACAAGACCATCATATCTTGTCCCGTAGGGGAGACCAAGAATATTATCAGCCCCGGTAACTCTTAATCTGGAGCATGAATAGGACCAAAATGCCCAAGCGTTTCTTAAAAGGATAATTAGCACTTACCTTTATCTGTATTGTAACACTGAAATATAAACATTCACTCCCTCCACCACCAATGCTCAGTAGCAGCAGTGTGTACCATCTACAAGATGCATCTCAAGAACTCACCAAGGCACCTTAGACAGCATCTTCTAAACCTACAAACACTACCATACAGAAGGACAAGGGTTGCAGACACTTGGGAACACCATCACCTGGGGGTTCCCTGCCAAGCCATTTAACATCCTGACTTGGAAATAGATTGCCATTCCTCCACTGACATTGGGTCAAAATTCTCCTTCTCTGTCAGCAGGCTGGATGTATTTACACTACATGGACTGCAACAGTTCAAGAAAATGGCTCACCACCACCTTCTCACAAGTTCATAAGACATAGGAGCAGAATAAAGCCATTCAGCCCATTGAATCCAATTCACCCTTCGATTATAGCTGCTGTGCTCCTCACCCCTATCTTCCTGCCTTCTCCCTATAATCCTTCAATCCATTGCCAATTAAAAATCTGTCCAACTCCTCCTTAAATTTATTCACTGTCCCGGCATCCACCGCACTTTGGAGTAGAAAATTCTACAGATTCACAACTATTTGGGAGAAGCAGTTCCTCCTCAACTCTGTTTCAAATTTGCTACCCTTTATCCAAAGACCTCTCGTCCTATGGTGTTCCACAAGAGGAAGCATCCGCTCCACATCTATTTTATCCACAACCTTTATCATCTTGTAAACCTCAATTTGATCTCCCCTCGTTCTTCTAAATTCCAGAGAGCATCGGCCTAAACTGTTCAATCTCTCTTCATACAACAAACCGCTCCCCCCATCTCTGGAATCAATCTAGCGAACCTCCTTTGAACTTTCCTCTAATAAGAGGACCAAAATTGTTCTCTAGGAGCAATTAGGGACAAGCAATCAAGCCAGCAACATCCACAAGCCTGGAATGGACTTTTTTAAAAATCCAAACGTGTTAAAACGTGTAGTCAGATTGAATTATTGCAGTTTGTGTCATTAATTAATAGTTCTACTTTGCTTGTCAAATACAGCTGGCTGTCATGTTGCAATTGAACAAGAAAAACCATGTCTTTCCATTAACCTTCTTGTGTTTTGGAGAGTGTTATTGACGGTTGCTGTGCTTTGTGTTTACATCAATTCATTTCTTAGGGATTAAATATGGGAAACAGATGAGCAAACCTTCCCAGAATATTATTGGTGCAACAAGTCAGAATTGCATTACATGTAGGTTTTGCTGACATCACACTAATGGGAATGGGATGGACTGATGGGAGGGAGAGTATAGCTACTACTCCCTAATTCTGCAAATATGACATTTTCATGCTCTGCAGAACATTTTGACAGGTGTAGATAGAGGAGACAAAGACTGCTGGTTGATGGTATAGAGACTAGGGTTTTGGGGAAGTGATACAGGGAGAATGAGAGGAAGAACTCCTCAAGGCAATGAATGGTAATGAGCTGGAATTCCAACCCGAGGGTGTCGGAAGCAGACATGAGGGCAGGAATCTTACCTGTGTTCATGCTGGTGGGACTTTCCGGTCAGGCTACAGTGAGTGGCGATTTGGCTGGCCGCCAAATCCTCTGTCCTTGCTGCGGCAGGAGCAGGATGTGAACGGCAGGTAATCGCGCCCGGTAAACAAAGTCAAAACGGAAGTTGAATGGGCACTTGGGGAAATAAAATTGCAGTGCTATGGGGATATAGCAGGGGAATGGGCTGCTCTACTGAATGGGCAGCACAGTGGTTAAAACTGCTGCTTCACAGCTCCAGGGTCATGGGTTTGATTCCCGGCTCGGGTCACTCTCTGTGTGGAGTTTGCATATTCTCCTCGTATCTACATGGGTTTCCTCCAGATGCTCCAGTTTCCTCCACAGTCCAAAGATGTGCGAGTTAGATTGATTGGCCATGCTAAGAAATTGCCCCATAGTTCCTGGGATGTATAGGTTAGAGGGATTAGTGGGTATAATATATTAGAGATATGGGGTTAGGACAAGGGTGGAAGGTCTCATGGGCTGATAAGATACTTGGACTTAAGTGAAGGAGATTTATTATCAGTTGATTTGCAGATGGTTGGATGACAATCCTATATTGTAACACTGTGTAGCTGACTCAGTGGGCTGAAGGGCCTCTTTCTGTACTGTAGGGTCCTTTGATGAGAGCCAGCATGGATTTAATACACTGAATGGCCTCCTTCTGCGGAATAATGACACACTAAGACTGGGCCAAGGTGGGTAGCTCGAGTTTAGAAATTTCCTGACCTGCTGGACCCCATTTCATGTGTAGATCCACATGTACAGAGCTTAATTTCAAAGTCTGCAGATGTTATGAAACATTGAAGCAGCGTGAGGAGAATAGTGTAGAGCCTCAAGCAGACACAGACATGTTAATGGAGTCGATGAACAGGTATTGAATCAAGTTCAGTACAGTGATTTAGTCTGGTTGGAAGAACATGGAGACACTGAAATGAAGTGTACACAGGGAATGTGGGGACCTAATTGTATGTGCGTCTGTGTCACTGAAAGTGGCAGAACAGGTAGAGTGGTTAATAAAAGCACAAAGGCTTTATTAATAAGGGTACAGAGATTACGTTGAACTTGTATATTTGACTTATTATTGTCACACGTATTAGGACACAATGAAAAGTATTGTTTCTTGCACACTATATTGACAAAACATACCATACATAGGAAGGAAAGGGGAGAGTTTAGAATGCAGTATTATAGTCGTAGCCCGGAGTGTAGAGAGAAAGAATAGCACAGTGACAGTAGTTAGTACTGCTGCCACACAGCATAGAGACCCAGATTCATTTCCAGTCTCAGGTCTATGTGGAGTTTGCATATTCTCCCCGTGTCTGCAGGGGTTTCCTCCAGCTGCTCCGGTTTCCTCCCATGCTCCAAATATGTGTGGGCCAGGTTGATTGGCCGTAATAAATTGCCCTTAATGTCGGGGGATTACAAGAGTAAATATATGGACTTAGAGACAGGACAAGACCTGGGTGGGATTGTTGTCGGCGCAGGCTCAATGGGCCAAATGGCCTCCTTCTGCATTGTAGATTCAATGGTTCAATGATTAATGTGAGGAAGGTCTGTCCAAAGGTCTGACGGTATGCTAGTTCTCCCTCAGCTATAGAATGGAGTCCTGTTCCGGGTGACCCACTTTTACAGATGGAAAGGCTTTGGAGAGAGAGCCTCTCTGGGCCTCAGGCTGTGCCGGATGTTTCACAGGAAGTTAGTTTGCAACGTAAGGGAAGGCGGCAGCATATTTGCACATAGCAAGGTTCTACACACAGGCAATGCAATCAGATTCTTCGCAAAATACTTTGGGGTCACAGTCTGAGGATTCAGGGTAGACCATTTCTGGTGAGGAGACATTTCTTCACCCAAAGAGTGGTGAGTCTGTGGAATTCATTACTTCAGGGAGTAACCGATGCTAAAACATTCAAGGGGGCAGGTAGATATAGCATTGGGGCGAATGGGATCAAAGGGAGAGAGCAGGATTAGGCTATTGAGTTGGACAATCAGCTGTGATTATGATAAACGGTGGAGCAGGCTCGAAGGGCCAAATGGCTTCTCCAGTTCCTAAATTCTATGTTTTTATATTTTTACCGGTGTTAGTAAAGAGTTTTTACCAGCGTTGGATGGAAGTTCAGTGCTGGCTGGGGTGCCAGCCTCTGCTCTTTCTTCATGTCTAATTGAAAGGACAGACACGGCTTTAGATAATTGTTTCGTTTTGAGATGGGGCCTCTGACCATGCAACAGCAAAGCTCATAACAAAAAACCCAGGTTAATACTGGGGAAAAGAATAACTCTGGTTACGGGGATGGAGAGGAATTTCTCCAATTAGTCAGAAGGCCACGTTGACTGGATGGTCCAATCTCCAACTCTCTTTTTTACGAGGTTATTTCAGCCACAGCTAGGAAGTGATCTCTTTACTTTTTGGATGTGAGGCCTTAAGGGAACTTCACTCTGCTACACAGTGTTACAATATAGGAATGTCATCCAACCATCTGCAAATCAACTGGTAATAAATCTCCTTCACTTAAGTCCAAGTATCTTATTAGCACATGGGTAACCAGAAGGTGCAACTTAATTAAAATGGTCACAAGGGGTTTAACCTTCACCCAAGATCTATCACCATCTCCAGCCCACCCTGCAATGCTTCACTCACTTATCCTGCTATTTATACACTTTTACACCACGTGAGTTCCCACTGAATGCCAATGCTCCTGAAATGCTACTCCTTGTACAAGCCCAGGCACACAGAGCACTTCCATGCCAAGCTCTCAAGATATTTTGGCAGGGAGATATTTCCGCTGATTTCAGTCTTTATACTTTATTTATTAGTGTCACAAGTCGGTTTACATTAACACTGCAATGAAGTTACTGGGAAAATCCCCTAGTTGCCTATTCAGGTACACTGAGGGAGAATTTAGCACGGCCAAAGCATTTAACCAGCACGTCTTTCAGACTGTGGGAAGAAATTGGAGCAGCCGGAGGAAACCCATGCAGCAAATGTGCCAACTCCACACAGGCAGTGACCCAAGCCGGGAATCAAATGTGGTTCCCTGGTGTTGAGAGACAGTAGGGCTAACCAATGTTTTTGGAAGTCATGTGAAACTAAGGCTTCTTCAGCTGTGTGTAAGCAATTATACGGGTGTTCTTTTGTAGAGCAGCAAGGGAGTTCCCCACAGTGACCTGGCCAATGTTTACTTAGTAAGAAGTCTCACATCGCCAAGTTAAAGTCTAGCAAGTTTATTTGGTAGCAAAAGCTACTAGCTTTTGGAGTGCTGCCCCTTCATCAGGTGACAAAGCCAATGTTTACTTACCAGTCAACATCAAAAAGGAATTATCTGGTCACTGATCTGATTGTGGGATCTTGCTGTGTGCAAACCTGCTACTGTGTTTCCTTTATTACAACAGTGACTACACTCTGAAAGTATTTCATTGGCTGTAAAGTACTCTGCATCTGATTTATATGAAAAGCACTATATAAATGCAACTGTTTCTTATCCTTGTGTCTTATTTCCAAATGATTTACATTTTAATAACGTGTAGAAAGATTCTAAAGCTCTTTCAATGAACTACCCAAACTGCAGCGACTGATATAAATGTGGGCAAACTCAAATGTCATTTTGCACATAGCAACATCCCCACAAACACAATTAAATGAATGACTATTGTATTGAAGCACCTCAGAACATGACAGGACCTATGCACAAAATTGGAATGAAATGATCATTTTGAAATGTTTGAGTTTTTTTTAAATGAAAGATTATCTAATATGATTGAAGAACGCCGGCAGGGTCACAGAGACCATCTTCTTTGAATAGTTCCACAGTCCCTTCAACAGCCATCTAATCAGATTGATATGGCTCTAATGTCAAAACCAAAGAAGGCATCTCTGACAAATGGCACTCAGTTATTAGCACTGCTGCCTCACAGCACCAGGGACCCGGGTTCGATTCCTGGCTTGGGTCACTATCTGTGTGGAATCTGCACATTCTCCCCGTGTCTGGGTGGGTTTCCTCCAGCTGCTCCAGTTTCCTCCCACAATCCAAAAGACGCATTGGTTCGGCTGCATTAGCCATGCTAAATTTTCCCTCAGCGTACCCGAATAGGCACCGGAGTGTGGCTACTAGGGGATTTTCACAGTAAATTTATTACAGTGTTAATGTAAGCCTACTTGTGACACTAATAAATAAAAGTTTAAACTGAATATTTTTGAGGCAGAAGTGGGTAGATTTTTCTAACAAGGAATCAAAGATTATGGGGGGGTGGATGGGACTGTGGAGTTGAGGTTAACTGTGATGTTATTGAATGAAGGAGCACGCTGGAGGGGCAGAATATGTCTCAATAAAATCAAAATTCATTCTCCACATCTCCATTAAATATACAATAGGCACGAGAGGGAGCTATTAACAATATCAGATATGTAGGTGTATTGACTGCTGAATTCTCTCTCAGTGTACCCGAACAGGCGCCGGAGTGTGGTGACTAGGGGATTTTCACAGTAACTTCACTGCAGTTTTAATATAAGCTGCTTGTGACACTTGAAGAAATCTCTAACAGAGCCCTTCCTTCATTAGGATGCATACACAGTTCTACCCACTCTGACCCACAACCAATAACTAGTAAAACATTTTTTTTAAAAAAAAGTTTCTGAAATAAACGGGCAGTAGTTAGAAACTCGTGTAAATAAACGGATGCATTGCTCACTATCTGAGGGACTGCAGTCGTGGAAACAGGGAACCATTTGGAGAAGTAAAATTGGTGTTCCTCATGTTTATTGAAAACTGCACTCATTGAAAACTTGCCAGCAGCCTGCTGGAAGCGGATTTATCCTTTGTCCTTATTTTAACCCGAGAAGCGAACGTTAACGATAAGCAAGACTAGCACGCAAAAACAAAAAAGGACATAGAAAATACAGCATAGACGCTGAATGAGTTGATTAAAGTGAAGATAAGTTTGTAAAACAAAAAGCAACATACACACACACATAACAGATTGAATTGTACACTGGGACCCTCAGCTCAATATCACTTCCAAGTTACCTTGAAATACATTCTTGTCCGTTTCAGTGGCAAGCTCCCTACTTCCGTATTTGGTGCCTTGGCTCTCCTTACTGTGTGGATCCTTCCAGGTCTGGGGCAGTTTTAAAAGGCAATCCGACGCGGTTTCATTTGGTCTGGAAACTCCCACAATAAGGCGGAGGGCAGGACCTGGATCCCAGCCAGATCCTGAGAGAGGGCGGGGGAAACCAGACTGTACTCCCATAAAAGGCAGTTCTGAAAGCTGTAGAAACTCCCTTGGAGCGAACATGACATCGCAATGACACAGTGCACGTACAGTCACACATTCCCCCCACCTCCGCGCCCCCCCCCAAAAAAACTTTTCTTCTTGGACAACAAAGTATCGCTGTAATATTCTGATTGTAAATAATCCGGATAAATATTTGCCTGATAGGGCATGTTTTCAATTTAAACAGTTTAAAATAAATAGACTGGGGACGAAGTTAGAGAATGACAGACCACAGTGTTAGCTCACCTGTGCTGTGAATTGAGAGGCTGTGAATCCAAGCCCAGAGATTTGAGGTAATCTAATCAGTTAGACTAATATCTACAGACCAAGGGTAATTATCTGGGGGCGTTGGATCTGGGCCAAGGCAGATGGTGAAATCTGAATTTGATAAAAGTCTACTGATGACCATGAAACCATGGTTTAAAGTTTATTTATTAGTCATAGGTAGGCTTACATTAACACCACAATGAAATTGCTGTAAAAATCCCCTACTCGCCACCTGTTCAGGTACACTGAGGGAGAATTAAACATAGCCAATGCACCTAACCAGGATGTCTTTTGGATTGCTGGAGAAACTGAAGCATCCAGCGGAGACCCAGAAAGTCAGGGGAAAAACATGCAGATTCCACACAGACAGTGACCCGAGCCAGGGATTGAACCTGTGTTCCCGGTGCTGTGAGGAAACAGTGCTAATCACCGTGCCACCCAATGTTGGCGGTTGTAAAAAACCCATCCGGTCCACTGTAGCCCTTTAGGGAAAGAAATCTATTGACACGATACAGGGATAAGGCTTGGGTAAGATGCTTCGCTGGTGGAGAGTTGATGTAGATTCAAAGGGCTGAATGGCCTCCTTCTGCACTGTAGGAATTCTATGACTCCAGATTCACAGCAATGTGGTGGACTCTCAACTGCCCTGTGAAATGGCCTCCAAGGCATTCAATCCATATGCAATAAAAGCTGACTAACATCTAATGATGCCCCAGGAGTGCTGCACTGTCAGAAGTGCTGTGTGTCAAGTATGATGCTAAACCAAGGCCCTGAAACTTGGCCAATACTTACCTCTCAAAATCAACATCGCCAAAGCAGAGTCTCTGCTCACATCACATGATTGTGGGATCTTACTGCGCTCACATTGGGGACTATGGGTAGGGATTTGTGTCCTTCCCCCACGGTGAGTCTGATGGCAGGGGACATTTAATCAGGCTGGAGGAGGGTAGTGGAAGGAGGGCTGCCATCAGCTACTTCCACCTCAATTAAATCCACACCAGGAATGGGTCTTATCTCAAGACTGTTGTATTAACCCAGCGTTGGGCATGGGGAGGGGTCACCGTAAGATGGGGGCGGAGTATTGCAAGCAACCCACAGAGGGTTGTTTGTGGGCCTGAGTAGGGTCTTTCATTCAAAAGGGGAGAATGGGGTTCAGACCCTTTTGCCACCCTCTTCCTTTGCCTAGTGACTCCCACCAGTCTCCTATGAGCCTAGAATCTGTTAATGATGTTCACATCAGTATTGTACTCACTCTCTGCCATTCAACTGAGCAGTTGGCCTCTAATTGGTTGGTAGACCTCATCGAATGGGACTTCCATTCCCAGACCCCATCCCTGGGAAGGTCCATCACTGGCCTGGAGCAGGGAGGGATGGGGGGTTCCGTAAGAGAACTTCCACTACGTCACCAGTGGCATAGTGGTTAACAAGGCTGTCTCACAGTGCCAGGGACCTGGGTTCAATTCACGGTTTGGGCCACTGTCTGTGTGAAGTCTGTATATTCTCCCCGTGTCTGTGTGGGTTTCCTCTGTGTGCTCTGGTTTCCTCCCACACTCTAAAGATGTGCGGGTTAGATTGATTGGGCATGCTAAATTGTCCCTTAGTGTCAGAGGAATTAGCAGGGCAAATACGTGGGGATATGGAGATAAGATCTGGTGGATTGGTGCAGACTCAATGGGCTGAATGGCCTTCTTCTAAGAGAGCTGACACAGGGGCTCTTGCTGGCCTTCCAGCCACAGGGCAAGAGCCTGGTCACCTCTCCCCAAGACTCCACCGATGCATCTACACTTCCAAACCACTTCATTATTCACTAAATACTTTGGAAACCGTTGAGGACACCTCAATGACATTACTGTGAAAATCCCCTCGTCACTACACTCCATTGACTTTGTCTACACTACCTGCTGCTCAGCAAAGCAGCCAGCATAATGAAGGACTCCACGCACCACGGACATTCTGTCTTCCATCTTCTTCCTTCAGGAAAAAGATACAAAAGTTTGAGGTCATGTACCAACCGACTCAAGAACAGTTTCTTCCCTGCTGCTGTCAGACTTTTGAATGGACTCTCTTTGCATTAAGTTGATCTTTCTCTACACCCTAGCTATGACTGTACTACATTCTGCACTCTCTCCTTTCCTTCTCTATAAATAGTATGCAAAAAACAATGCTTTTCACTGTATGTTAACACATGTAACAATAATCAATCAAATCAAATCAATGTCCGGCACTTATTTGGATACACTGAGGGAGAATTTAGCATGTCCAATCCACCTAACCAGCACATGTTTCGGACTGTGGGAGGAAATCGGAGTACCCATTATTCCGATGAAACTCATCTCCAAACTCCATGGCCTGGAATTCGGCACCTCCCTCTGTGACTGGATCCTGAGCTTCCTTATGTACGTACCACAATTAATAAGGATAGGCAACAACACCTCCTCCAACTCCCTACTATATTCCTTATACACTTATGGCAGTGTGGCCCAATTCCCCTCCAACCCGCTTTCCAAGTTTGCTGATGGCACCACTGGAGTGGATCAGATCTCGAACAATGATGAGACAGAGTACAGGAATGAGATAGAAAATCTGGTGAACTGGTGTGATGACAATAATCTCGCCCTCAGTGTCAACAAAACAAATTCTCATCGACTTCAGAAGGCATAGTGGAGAACATGTCCCTATTTATGTCAATGGGGACAAAGTAGAAATGGTGGGGAGCTTCAAGTTTTTGGTGTCCAGAGCACCTGTTCTGGTTCCCCCATGCTGTTACTATAGTTAAGAAAGCCCACCAATTCCCCCTACTTTCTCAGAAGACGAAGGAAATTTGGTATGTCAGCTATGACTTTGACCAACATTTACAGATCAACCATAGAAAACATTCTTTCTGGTTGTATCACAGCTTGGTATATCTCCTGCTCTTCCCAAGACCACAAAAAAACTGTGAAAGATCGTGAATGAAGCCCACTCCATCACGCAAACCAGCTTCCTATCCATTGATTCTGTCTACACTTCCCGTTGAATCGACAAAGCAGCCAGCATAATTAAAGAGCCCACACACCCCAGACATTCTCTATTCAACTTTCTTCCATTGGGATAAAGATACAAAAGTCTGAGGTCATATACCAACCAACTCAAGAACAGCTTCTTCCCTGCTGCTGTCAGACTTTTGAATGGACCCACCTCTCACTAAGTTGATCTTTCTCTACATCCTAGCTAGCCTGTTACACTTCACTCTGCACTTTCTCCTCTCCTTCTCTATGAATGATATGCTTTGTGCGCCAGAAACAATACTTTTCATATGCTAAAACATGTGACAATAATAAATTAAAACAAATCACCCAGAGGAAAGCACACAGACATGGGGAGAAGGTGCAGACTCTGCTCAGACAATGACCTCAAGCTTGAATCAGACCTGGATCCCTGGTGCTGTGAGGTAGCAGTACTAACCACTGTGCCACCAGGCACTATTATATAATGGCCTATATTATAGCTGAATATATAATGAATAGTGTGTGTAAGGTGCTGTTAAATAATGGAACCAGTGGGGTTTTATTACAGACTGGGTTAGAGACAATGAATGTAGGTTGACTAAGTGCTGAATGAGCTGGTGTGTAATGAGCAGGGAATGTCACGCGCAAGTGTACAATGGGTGGGGCGTGAAACTGCAGTTCCACAAACACAACTAATTCACTTCAGTCAGTTTTCCACCCACATTCAAAGGTAATTTTACATTCATCATCCATAGAATGCAATTGAACAATCATGTTTCCACACTCAGCTATACTTAAAGGCAAATTAGGATATTAAATTCCACCTGAAAAGGTTCTTGATTTATTTACCTCTTCCAAAAGACATTGTTACCTTACTATTATATTGAAGTGTTAGTGCTTCCTATAACAAACCCTATAACCATCTCATTCAGATGTGTATGCGCTGGAGTGAGCCGTGCTGATTCTAAGACTACTTCAGAACATAGGAATTAGGATTAGAAGCTGGCAAATCTAATCCCAGCTTCGAGCCTGCTCCGCCATTCACTCAGATCATGGCCAATCTCTCCCTGGTCTCAATAGACTATTTAGCCCCTTCAACAGACAGGGGTTAGATAGGATTGAGGTAGAGAGATTTTTTCCACTTAGAAAGGAAACCAGAACTAGAGGGCACAGCCTTGAAATGAGGGGGGTGGGGTCAGTTTAGAACAGAGTTGAGGAGGAACTTCTTCACTCAAAGGGTGGTGAATCTCTGGAATTCTCTGCCCGTTGAAGTAGTGGAGGCTGCCTCGCTGAATATATTTAAGTCACGGATAGATAGATTTCTGATTGACAAGGGAATTAAGGGTTATGGGGAGCAAGTGGGTAGATGAAATTGATCAACTTCAGATCAGCCATGATCTTATAGAATGGCGGGGCAGGTTTGAGGGGTGAGATGGCCTATTCTGCTTCTATTTCTTATGTTCTCAAATCTACCTCCCCGCCTGTTCCCCATATCCCTCTTTCCCTTTTTTAATTAGAAATATATCTATCTCCTTCTTGAAACCATTCAACAATTCAGGCTCCCCTGCACCATGGGACAGCAAGTTCCACAAATTCACCACTCTCTGCGAGAAGTAGTTCATCCGCATCTCAGTTTTAAATCAACCCCCTCTCAATCTATACCTGTGAACTCTTGACCTAGATTGTCCCACAAAGGGAAACACTTGGGCTACGTTTACTTTATCGAGTTCTTTTAAAGTTTCCATCATCTTTGAGGCAGCAAAATAACATGTCACTAAATTAAGGTTAAAGCTGCCTATCTAGATTTATTGACAGGTATAAAAATATACAGAAGTAGGGTTTATTTGTTTATATAAACAGCCTTTCTACAAACAGTTAAGTATTTATACAGGGCTTTAATGTAGTAAATTGTCCCAAAATGCTTCACAGGAACATTATTCAACAAAATTGGTTAATATCACATAAGAAGCGTTTTTTCTTTATTCTTTCATGAATGTGAGTGTCACTGGCAAAGTCAGATTTTGTTTCCTACTCCTAATTGACCTTTAACTTAACATTTTAAAGGATGATTAAAAATCAACTCAAATTGCTGTGGATTTGTAGTCACATTTATTAGTGTCACAAGTAGGCTTATAGCCTCCCAATCCAATGACTCTGTCTACACTTCCCACTGCCTCAGAAAAGCAGCCAGAATAATTAAGGATCCACCACAGACATTCTCTCTTTCGCTCTCATTCATAGCAGAAACGATACGAAGGTCTGAGGTCAGGTACCAACCCAGTCAAGAACAGCTTCTTCCCTGCTGCCATCAGATTTTTGAATGGACCCACCTCGCACTAAGGATCCTTCTCTGCATCCCCAGCTATGACTGTAACACTACATACTGCACTCTCTCCTTTCCTTCTCTATGAATGGTATGCTTTGTCTGTACAGCGCGCAAGAAACAATACTTTTCACTGGATACTAATACATGTGACAATAATAAATCAAATCAAATCAAAAAACACAAGAAGTGTTTGCAAGATAACACTGTGTTAGATCATTTCTAATTTACGGCAATGGCTATGTCTCCTAGTCACTTTGTCCCAGTGTTACTTAAAGTTTATTATTAGTCACAATCTGACTTACATTAATACTGCAATAAAGTTACTGTGAAAATCTCCCAGTCGCCATACTCCAGCGCCAGTTTGGGCACACTGAGGGAGAATTTAACATGGCCAATGCACTTAACCAGTACATCTTTGGCATTGTGGGAGGAAACCGGAGCACCCAGAAGAAACCCACACAGACACAGGGAGAATTTGCAGGCTCCACACTATGCCCAAGCCAGGAATCAAACCTGGTGCTGTGAGGCAGCAATGCTAAGCACTGTACTTTGTACTAAAATAACAGTCACACGCAGTGCCTGAATATTGTATAAAGCGAGGAACAGGAGCAGAACTCCACCAGGAAAGTTCCCGGAAGGATGAAAAATTATGCCTTGACAAATTACCTGGGAATGTGTTAAAAAGGCTATCACACTTTCCCGAGTTTTATCCTTGCCGTTGAGGAATGTTTGACAGGTTCATAGCACAATTTCAGCGGCTGTTTCGCTCTCTGTATGATATCACTGGAGGAGATTCCTCCCAGCTGAGAGCTGTGAAGCCTCGCTCATGTTCTACAGGATTGTAAATCAGCTGTCAGAGTGGCAAGAGGGGCAGCCTGTGCAGCTGAGTGGCTGCACCTACGGTGGAATTCATGGTGTTGCTGTAAAAGATGTTGACAATTGGGCCAGTCCACCAAAGAACCAAAAACCAGAGGGGTTAATGCTCACTTGCACCTTTCCTGCCCAGTGTGTCTATAAAGATTCCACTTGCTGTTCACCCCTCAGGGTTCAGCCCAGCTGCTTGGCACCTGCAGGCACCACATAGAGAAAAAACTTTCTGTCAGTCAAGTAGACAATGAGGAACATAGACATACCAGAAACAGCTGCTCAGAGATGGATGGAGTTGGCAGGCAGATAAGATAGCCTTGACAGCAAATATTTTTTGTTCAAATTAATTGGAAACAGAGTGGATTTTGCGAGCAGGTGCGTGAATTCCCAACCTTTTAGTTTGTATATCAGAATTTAAACCATTGTCTCTTACTGAGCTGCTGAAGAGATTGGCAAAGGTGATAATCAGTAGGTTTAAAGTTATTGTCTGTGTGGTGTTCGTAAGGGGAAGGGGCAAACCTGAAAGCTTGCAAGTTTACTATCAAATAAATCGGTTGGACTTAAACCTGGTGCTGTCAGATTTCTTACTGAGTTTACCCCAGTCCAACGCCGGCATCTCCACATCATGGTATTAGCAAAGATAGCATATGCTCCTTTTCCCCATACTCTACTAACACCACTGCGACTGCTATCCACAGGGAGCACCGAGCAAAGTAAGTATAGCGAACTGGGGGGGGAGGGGGGGGGGGGGGGGGCAGTGGCATAGTGATATTGTCACTGGTCTAATAACTCAGAGGCCCAGAGTAATGCTCTGGAGACCTGGGTTCGGATCCCATCCTGGCAATGGTGAAATTTGAACACAATTAATATCTGGAATTGAAAATCTAATGATGACTGTGAAGTCATTGTCCATTGCTGTATAAACCCATCTGGTTTATATTGCCCTTCCGGTGAAGGAAATCTGCCACTTTAATCTATATGTGACTCCAGATCCACAGCAATATGTTTGATTCTTACCTACTCTCTGAAATGTCTAAGCAAGCCACTCAATCGAAGGGCAATTAGTGATGGGCAACAAATACTGGCCCAGCCAGCGATGCCCGCATCCCATGACTTAACAAAAAGAGAGTCTCATGGCATTCTAACATTGGACTCAATGTTAGGAATTTGAAACCTTTTGGGACAGGTCAGGCTGCCCAGCCTCGGAATTGGGGTGACAATCGCAGAGCCCCAATTAATGCCAACCATGTTATGAGAAATGGGAAAGAAATTGTCAAAGCAAACTGGGGCAACACAGTGGTACAGTGGTTAGCACTGCTGCCTCACAGCGCCAGGGGCCCAGGTTCGATTCTGGCCTTGGGTCCTGTCTGTGTGGGTTTCCTCTGGGTGCTCCAATTTCCTCCCTCAGTCTGAAAGATATGCTGGTTTATTGCATTAGTCATGTTAAATTCTCCTTCGGTGTACCCGAACAGGCACCAGAGTGTGGTGACTTGGGGTTTTTCACAGTCACTTCATTGCAGTGTTAATGCAAGACTATTTGTGACACTAATAAATAAACTTAAACTTAAGACTTAGCAGCAAGAGAGCCCCAACTAATTCCAAATATATCTTGAAGAGTGGGAAAGAAACTGTCAAAGTAAACCTCAACAAAAATGTTTTGATAACTTATTAAATTTCAGAAACTGAAAATGTATTCCGAATTTTTGTAGTTCTTCGGGTGGATAAATAGAGGGTTTACGGTTGGAAAAAAATGGGAGCTAAATTTCTTCAGGAGTAAAAAATGAATAGTAATTGAATAGTAGCAGAGTTGATTAAATATTTTACTCAGTTTGGCTTTAATTTTGATAATTGAAACTTAACAACAATAAATTACATTTATCTCATGTGTTTCACAACCACTCAATATCTCAAAGTGCTTTTCAGTCATTGAAGTATTTTTTGATGTATGAACACTGGTGGTACACAGGGAACACCACAGTCGTAGACAACAACCTTACAGAAATAGTAATAATGACCTGATCATCATGAGATGGCACAGTGGCACAGTGGTTAGCACTGCTGCCTCACAGTGCCAGGGACGTGCATTCAATTCCCAGCTTGGGTCACTGTCTGTGTGGAGTTTGCATATTCTCCACGTGTCTGCGTGGGTTTCCTCCGGGTGCTCCAGTTTCCTCCCATAGTCTAGATGTGTAAGTTGGGTGGATCAGCCGTGCTAAATTGCCCCTTTGTGTCAGCGGGTCAGGGTAAATGGGGAAAGAGCTGGGTGGGATTGTGGTTGGTGGTGCAGACTGGATAAACTGCAGAGATTCTATGATTCTGCCATGTTGAATGAGGAATGAATATTGATCGAGCCATCAGGGATAACCTCCTGCTCTTTTTCAAATTAGCCTCAGGGGTTTTTAGCAAAAATATTGACTTGAGAGAACAGACAAGGTTTCAACTTAATGTCCCATCTGAAAGATAGTACAGTACTTCCTCTTACTGCACTGGAGTGTGTTCTTGCCCTGGCTTGAACCCAAAGACTTGGACACAAGGGTGCTGCCAACTGAGTCACAGCTGACACAACCATTTCAGCAGTTTGCATACGTCCCACTGACAATTAGCCAAGATCAGACTTGGTGAGAAGTTTCTCCATGGTTCCCTGCTGACACTCACTGTCCTGATTGAACTGTGGGTGTCCTCCAGATACTTCGGTTTCCTCCCTCTTTCTGAAAGACGTGTTGTTTAGGTGCCATGCTAAATTCTCCAGTGTACTCGGTGTAGCTCGCAGTGTACCCAAACAGACGACTGGAGGATTTTCACAGTAACTTCCCTGCAGTGTAAGCTTACTTGTGACACCAATAAATAAACTTAAAAAACTTAAACTTACAAAACTGAAATTTATAAGAATGATTACTGTTTCCATCTGAGGAACTGTATTCTTAATGAGTCTCCGTAATGTTCATCACCTTGAGAAAAAGGAATGGGAATTAAAGCCTTTCCAGACTTGTGTCTATCCGCATATTTTTCCTTCATGGTCCCTATGGACAGGTCAATCAGCCGTTCACCAAGTAACTCCTTATTTATTAATTATTATTCATCATTGAAGTAGGGAAAGGGTTAATGTATTTAATGCATTTTTGTATCTGGCATACATCACAAACATAACTCTTCTTCATGGCTGATCTCCTCAAGCGTATACTGCTCCTGGTATCAATATAAATTATTTATTCATATTTTCCTTACTTGTTTGTGTCTTTCATTCTGTAACTTTCATTCTATAAAGACAGATAGTCAAATGTGAATGTTGTTTGGCAGACATTGTAAATCTTACCTGTTTGTGCTAATTGAACATCGTTAAACAGTTGCAGATGGTAGATTGCGATGTTGGCTTTTTGACAGGAGGAGTCCTGCTGAGACGGGCACGACTGCAGAAGTTACTTCAATGAGAAGCCACTGAAGAGGCTGTGAATCATAATAAAATGATGTCTGCCTCGTGATTGAAACTGCCAGACAGGCTGCTAGTCCTGGTTGAACTCAGTAAAGTTTTGCAACACCAATTTAAAATCCAACCAATTTATTTGATAGTAAATCCACGAGCTTTCGACACTATGTTGTGCCTTCGTCAGGCAAATGCAGTGTTCTGATCTGCAGAGGCACTCATATCCACACAGACAGTTACATACTGCTGATTAGAATGCGAATCCTTATGTCTAACCTGCTATTCAAGTGTTAAAGTGGCTAACAATGTGTGTGAAGGAAATCCTGAGCATTGGTTAAAGAATTGTGTATTTTCTCCAGACGGCACAGTAAATGAGGTTTTTTGCTAATCCAGGCAAGTTACGGGGGTTACAGATAGTGTGACATGAATGGACGACATAATCAAATGTGAGGATACCATTCACCAGGTACACGGTACATACTCTTGCAACTCGGCCAACGTTGTCTACCTAATACGTTGCAAGAAAGGATGTCCGAAGCATGGTACATTGGGGAGACCATGCAGACACTACGACAGCGGATGAATGAGCATCGCTCAACAATCACCCAGGCAAAACAGTTCCCTTCCTGTGGGCGAACACTTCAGCAGTCATGGGCATTCGGCCTCTGACCTGCGGGTAAATGTTCTTCAAGGGGGCCTTCATGACACACGACAGCGCAGAGTCGCTGAGCAGAGACTGATAGCCACGTTCCGCACACATGAGGACAGTCTTAATAGGGATCTTGGCTTCATGACACACTATCTGTAACCCCCGTAACTTGCCTGGGTTAGCAAAAAACCTCACTTACTGTGCTGTCTGGAGAAAATACACAATTCTCTAACCAATGGTCAGGATTTCCTTCACACACATTGTTAGCCACTTTAACACTTGAATAGCAGGTTAGATGTAAGGATTCGCATTCTAATCAGCAGTATGTAACGGTCTGTGTGGATATGAGTGCCTCTGCAGATCAGAACACTGCATTTGCCTGATGAAGGCACAACATAGTGTCGAAAGCTCGTGGATTTACTATCAAATAAATTGGTTGGATTTTAAATTGGTGTTGCAAAACTTTACTGAGTTTACTCCAGTCCAACGCCGGCATCTCTACATCAGTCCTGGTTGAAGCCAGGGGCTGCATCCTGGCTGGAAGTGGAAACATTGCAAGTCCTAACTGATACCAGTGTTTGCATTGTGACTGATGCTGAGAATACAAAGAAGAAGAAAGAACAAAACAGCACGGGAAACAGGCCCTTCGGCCCAACGAGCCCACGCCACCACCCCGATGTTCCCACCTCTACCCGTGATCCCTGTCTATGTTTATAGATCTATGGATTAAAAACCAAATTTGAGACAATTTAGGGAGAATTTGTTTTGCCAATTAGCTTAAGAGCACATCTTTGGGATGTGGGAGGAAACCGGAGCACCCGGAGAAAACCACGCAAGCACGGGGAGAATGCGCAAACTCCCACAGACACAGGCCCAAATCCATGTATCTGCACAGCACAGCGATAGTCACTGAGCTGTCATGTTGCCCATCAAATGGTCCAGGTCAAACGTACACTAACAACGTGAAGCACTAGGATACTCTCGAAAAAAAAATCCAAGAGCAGCCCTCTCACGACCCATCGTGTGTATGCCCCTGGTTAGACAACAAGGTGGACCAAAGCACCTGTAGGATAAAAACAAGTACATCAATACCATCATCTATTTACACACTTCCCAGGGACTCCCAAGGCTCATGATCCCTATTTTAAATCAGTTTTCTATACCCCTCCATTCACATTCTGTTCATGTGCCCATCTAAGTATTTCTTAAATAACTCCAGAGTACCTGCCTCCACCACTTTACTTGGCAGTGCATTCCATACCCCCACCACCTCTGTGTGAAAAAACTCCCTCTAGCATCCAAATTATACCTTACCCCCCTCACTCTAAGCCCGTGACCCCTCATGCTATTTGAGTCCATCCTAGGAAAAAGCTTAACCCTGTTTACTCTATCTATATCCCTCATAATCTTGTACACCTCTATTAGATCTCCTCTAAGTCTACGTCTTTCTAAGGAAAACAGTCCCAATTTGCCTAACTCTCCTCGTAACTCAGACCTTCCATACCAGGCAGCATCCTGGTAAACCTCCTCTGCATTCTCTCCAGAGTCTCCACGTCCTTCTGGTAGCAAGGTGACCAGAACTGGACGCAGTATTCCAAATGAGGTCTAAATGATATACAAATCCTCACACTTATTAGTGTCCAGTGAGAAACCTGGTAAGTAGCTGTTAGGGGCTAGGCTTCTCCCAAAAGCTTTTGAAATAAAACCTACTGTATTTTGACTCGCTAACAGTCTCAGAGGTGTCTTTTACCTACAACGTTATCACAAATAGGCTTATGCAGACACAGGAGAACATGCAGACTCTGCACAGACAGTGACCCAAGCCGAGAATCAAACTTGGGTCCCTGGCGCTGTGAGGCAACAGTGCTAACCACTGTGCCACCGTACAGCCCCTAATGTCGCAATGAGAGAAGAAGTTACTGAATTTTTCTCTGAACGTGTTAAGACTGACAGTGAAAGTGCTGAGAAACAAGACCGAGATTAACTCTAACACTGGGGGAATGGTGAAATCGGAAATTCCAGGGAACCTCCACGTCCGCAGGCCAAATCTCGTCTGTGATGTTGAAACAAATACTAAAGTTACAGCAATTAAAAGGCATTATAAAAATCTGAGACCATTTTGACCATTAATCCGTAGCGTGAGAAGAAAGGCTTAAGGATTCAAGCACAATGAGATATTTTGATAAATTCAGCAAAGTAAATTAACACCACCATCTGCAAGCTTCCCTCCTAGCTGCAAACCAAGATCTCAGACAATAGCTGCTTGCGTCACTGCGACAATTCCAAGCAGTTACCCAACTCCGGAGCACATGCTTAATGCTGTAATTATGAAGTAACTTCTAAAGCGTGCTAGCAGCCCTTTAAATCTTCCCTCTGCCAATAAACCACGCATAGCGATGAAGGAGGCACAGCTTCATCCAGAATGTGCCATTGCTCATGGGAGCAATGTGATAATTTGGAGGTATTTTTAGCAGCTCATATCCCTGACTAGGGTTATGAAGTAGAGATGCCGGTGTTAGACTGGGGTCAACTCAGTAAGAGGTCTGACAACACCAATTTTAAATCTAACCAATTTATTTGATAGTAAACTTGCTAGCTTTCGGCCTTTGTAGCCTTCGTCAGGCGAATGAATCACCTCATTGGTGATTGGATTGGCTTGGGACAGGTCATCATTTTTATTATCCATTATTTTATTATTTGCTGGCTAGGCCAGCATTCGTTATCCATCCCGAGAAGGTGGTGGTGAGCTGACTTTTTGAATCGCTGCAGTCCGCGCGCTGTGGATTGGCCCACAATGCCGTTGGAGAGGGAATTCCAGGAACTTGATCCAACGACTGTAAAGGAACGGCGATATATTTCCAAATCAGGATGATGAGTGGCTGGGAGCAGAACTTGCAAGTGGGGATGTTCCCCTTTGTATCTGCTGCCCTTGTCCTTCTTTGATTGAGCCTGTGGTATGCGTTCAATTAAAGTTACAATTAGAAGTTAGCTTTCAAAGGGTCAGGTTGAATTTTATGACCCCTCCCCAATCTTGGAGGGGTTATTGCTGTAAAATAGGTCGAGCCATTCGAAAGTCTATTGACTTTGGCAGGGTGCAAAATCCCACCGGTGGAAAATTCCATCACAATTACTTTGCCTTAGTTAGAGAAAATGGTTGCATTTATCTAGTACCCGAACACATCCTCAGGTTGTCCCCAGAGTTTTAAGAATTCCTCTCCGAATACAATGACTGTTGCTGGATGGGTAACTTTCAGCTGTAGCTTCTAAGTAGTCAGACAAATTTCAGAATGAGTAATTTTGTTTGATTGATGGTGAGGCTGTGATATCCGTGTCTGAGGCATTGTGGTTAAGGAAACTTTGTCACACTGAGAAATCCATCGAGATGTTCTTGCAATGAAGCATTAAAATCCATCCTTCAGCTTTTGATAAGCCTCAGGATTTACATGGGAATCCCTGACTGACCTCCCAGTGGGACTCGTAGTTCCCGTGGCAATAATGACCTAAGCAGTTGGAACTGTATTCCGAGTCCTTTAGAAAGCAGACCCTTGAGCGGGTCCAATATCCTATTGTTCTAGAAGGGACTTGGGCATATGTACTACAAGCTTATGGTTTAAAGTGTTGTTTTATAAAGTGAGGTGGCACATTTGTTAACACTACAGACACGATGACTGGAATTTTATCATCTCACCTACTCCAGAATAAGGGCGGGCGAAGCTCATAGAACCGCATTCTCTTTTGGCCTCTGGCGGGTGAGATGGTAAAATTCTGGTAGATGTGTGTGAGATTGGCCAGTGCACCAAGTACTTTCTACCCTCCCCTGTTACTCTGCAGCTCCCTCCCTAACAGCAAACTGGGTGCACTTACACTACATGGACTGCAGGTATTCAAGAAGGCAGCTCTTCACCAACTTATCAAGGGCAATTAGGGATGGGCAATAAATTCTACATCCCATGAATATTTTTAAAATATTTGGAATATGCTAAAATCCTAAATATTGAATTAGAAAAACAAAATGAAAGTTAGACTTACAGAGAAATATCATAGAACATAGAGTCCTACAATGCAGGGAGAGGCCCTTTGGCCCATCGAGTCTGCACCGACCACAGGCTCTATCCCCATATCTCTACACATTTATCCACTAATCCCTCTAACCTACACACTCCAGGACACTAAGGGGCAATTTTAGCATGGCTAATCAACCTAGCCCGCGCATCTTTGGACTGTGAGAGGAAACCAGAGCACCCGGAGGAAACCCACGCAGACACAAAGAGAATGTGCAAACTCCACACAGATGATGACCCGAGCTAGGAATCGAAGCCAGGTCCTTGCAGCTGTGAAGCAGCAGTGCTAACCACTGTGCTACCGTGCCACCCTCAGAACGCTCCGTTCGCCTGACAAAGAGGCAAACCCCAAAAGCTGGCAAGTTTACTATCAAGTAAATCGGTTGGACTTAAACCTGGTGTTGTCAGACTTCTTACTATGTTCAGTCCAGTCCAACGCTGACATCTCCACATCATGGTATCTTTCCAGTCAGTGGTATGCAAGTGTACCCGAAAGGTGAGAGGTGCTGTCCCCAGGAGATCGGATTAATATGCTTAATTCCACCTGGATCCCAAAAGCTAGGCAATCAGAATATTTGATTTATTTATGCAAGTGCCAGGGGCTGTTGACTGCACATTATTGGCTTTGAGAGCTCCTCAGCATCAGCCAGATATATTCATCAAAAGGAATGGTTTGCACTATTGGAATGGTTAGCTGATACGTGATCCACAGGAAAGAACTGTTACCTGTTTGTGGCCAATTCTTAAGGAGGTCTTACTGTGCCCTACGTTCTAAACCACTCCCGTATGTTTTTGTTACGGAAGACGCAGAGAAAGAGATCATTGGAAGGGTGTGACAGACACGCCCATGACAACCTAACAGTCAGAGTAAGCTGTTGGTAGCTATTGTTTACTGTTTTGTTGTCTGGTTGGCAGGCTGCGGTGCCTTATTTGGAATACGTATTATAATTTTCTCCTGTATACCTTGACTGATGAATTCAATTGTGCTTCTCAATATCTGCCCTGCTGGTGCTTTGATCCCTTGCCAAACCGTGTTGAAATACAGCATCCCTTAGGTCAAATGCACCTATTAGAACCTGCATAACATTTCTCTCTCACACAACTTCAGGCAGTAATAAGTAGAAATGAAATTATTCCCACACTCTCATTAGATCCCTCTATCCTGGTTCTCTCTGTGCTGACGCTATAGTTAAGATGGCCCACCAAAGCCTCTACTTTCTCAGAAGCTTAAGAAAATTTGGCATGTTCACCACTCTCTCAACAACTTTTACAGATGAACCATAGAAAACATCCTTTCCAGCTGTAGCACAGCTTGATATGGCTCCTGCTCTGTCCAGGATTGCAAGAAACTACAAAGGGTCGTGATTGAAGCCCAGTCCATCACTCAGACCAGCCTCCATCCCTTGAATCTATCCACATTTCCCGCTGCCTCGGCAAAGCAGCCGGCATAATTAAGGATCCCACTCACCCAGGACATTCTCTCTTCCACCTTCTTCCATTGGGAAAAAGATATAAGATCTGAGCTCACACCCCAACTAAGAACAGCTTCTTCCCTGTTGCTGTCAGGCTTTTGAATGGACCTAACTCACATTAAGGCGACCTTTCTTTACACCCTAGCTATGATGGTAACCTTCTGCAACCTTTCCTTTCCTTCTCTATGAATGGTATGCTTTGCCTGTAGTGCACGCAAGAAACAATACTTTTCACTGTATGCTAACAATAATAAATCAAATCAAATCAAAATCAAGCATGGCACATTGAGATAACATGAATTCTCATCTCGGCAGAGATACTCATGCCACCCTCAGACCTGTTCTCGTGGGGCAAGACCTACATAAGAACATAAGAAATAGGAGCAGGAGTAGGCAATCTAGCCCTTCAAGCCTGCCCTGCCATTCAATAAGATCATGGCTGATCTGAAGTGGATCAGTTCCACCTTCCCACTTTCTCCCCATAGTCCTCAATTCCCTTATCTGTCAGAAGTCTATCTACCCGTGACTTAAATATATTCAACGAGGTGGCCTCCACCACTTCAATGGGCAGAGAATTCCAGAGACTCACCACCCTTTGAGTGAACAAGTTCCTCCTCAACTCTGTTCTAAAGTGCCTCCCCCCTCTCCCCTTATTTTGAGGCTGTGCCCTCTAGTTCTGGTTTCCTTTCTAAGCAGAAAGAGTCTCTCTACCTCTACCTTATCCAGCCCTGTCATTATCTTGTAAATCTCTATAAGATTCTTTTAGTTAGAATCAGGCACAGGAGCATGAATAGGCCATTTGGCCCATCGAGATCACTCCTCCATGCATCTTGATCAGGAAAGTTGTTGCAAATGCCAATCACCTTCAGTGGCCCCTGATGTCCTGAAAAGCACCAAACTAACTTTGGAATCCATTCAATGACAGTGCCTAAACCTGACCATGGAGTGTAGAGGACCAACCACCCACCACCCTCCAATTTTAGGAAGTCTTATATATCTCAGTCCCAGATGGTATTACTGCAAGACTATCCCATCGTTCTCCATGCTCTCCCATAATTTACACTGTGATCACCAGGTATTGCAACTCGAGGATGCTGAAGCACCAGCCATCATTTGTGAGGGCACCCATTCTGCAATTCATTACTTACCACTCATCAGGTTCTGAGCTCTGAGACCGGTGGCTGCACAGAGCATACAGCCATTGCTCTGATATGGGATGTGAGATGAATGCAAAGAACCTTTCAGGGGACTGACGCAGGCAATGTAAGAGATATTGTATCAATCTGGAATGGGAGTGCAAATCTGGGA
Source organism: Sphyrna mokarran (assembly GCA_024679065.1). Taxonomy (NCBI): domain Eukaryota; kingdom Metazoa; phylum Chordata; class Chondrichthyes; order Carcharhiniformes; family Carcharhinidae; genus Sphyrna; species Sphyrna mokarran. The sequence goes on along the minus strand of JAGIQG010000016.1, from coordinate 65,583,538 downwards.
AATGGTGAACACGTGTGTGCAGTTTGCCAAAAGCTTAGCCAATCACAATAAAAAGAATCACTTCAGGCCGCACAGGCCGGAATGTTACAGCCATTCACGTCGGTGGGATTTTCCCATCCCGCTGCAGTGAACCGAGATTTGATGTGGTTGATTCTTATTCATTCTCTGAAATGGGAAGCCAGTCAGATTAAGGGCAATTAAGGATGGACAGCAAGTGCTGGTCCAGCCAGTGATGCCCACTTCCCGTGAACGAATAAGTTAAGTCACTTGGGGAACAGCTTTTCCCAGGGATAGATCTGAAGGAAGTGGGTAGGGAGACAGTGAAGAACACAACAGAAATACAAAATTATTTTCCTATCATAATGGCACTGGCTCGGTCAGTGAACATCGTGGCTTAGTGACATTCTCCTGCCTTTTCCCTGTATCCCTACACAGGTGTATAAAAGGTTCAAAGAGCTAGGAGATGTTGGGGATCTAGAGAAGTATAAGGCTTATAGAAGAGAGCTTAAAAAGGAAATTAGGAGAGCCAGAAAGGGTCATGAGAAGGCCTTGGCTGGTAGGATTAAGGAGAATCCCAAGGCCTTCTACAAATATGTGAAAAGTAAAAGGATGAGAAGAGAAGGGATAGGACCTATAAAAGGTGAAGGGGGAAAAGTCTGTATGGAACCGGAAGAAATGGCAGAGGTGCTTAATGAGTACTTTGTCTCAGTATTCACGGTGGAAAGTGATCTGGGAGGATGCACTACAAGTTTGCGGCAGACTGAAAAGATTGAGTATGTAGATATTAAGGAAGAGGATGTGTTAGAACTTTTAAATGCTATCAAGATAGACAAGTCTCCGGGACCAGATGGGATGTACCCTAGGTTATGGTGGGAAGTGAGGAATGTCATTGCAGAGCCCCTGACGATGATCTTTGCGTCATCGATGGAGACGGGAGAGGTTCCAGAGGATTGGAGGATTGCAGATGTGGTCCCTATTTTCAAGAAAGGGAACAGGGATAGTCCTGGAAATTATCGACTGGTGAGTCTGACCTCAGTGGTTGGTAAGCTGATGGAGAGGCTTCTGAGGGACAAGATTTACAAGCATTTGGAGAAGTTTAGTTTGATTAGAAATAGTCAACATGGTTTTGTAAAAGGCAGGTCGTGCCTTACGAGCTTAATTGAGTTCTTCGAAAATGTGACTGAACACATTGACGAAGAAAGAGCAGTGGACGTGGTGTACATGGACTTCAGCAAGGCATTTGACAAGGTCCCACATGCAAGACTTCTTGAGAAGGTGAGAGGGCATGGGATCCAAGGGGCTTTGGCCTTGTGGATCCAGAAATGGCTTGCCTGCAGAAGGCAGAGGGTGGTTGTGGATGGCTCTTTTTCTGCATGGAGGTCGGTCACCAGTAGAGTGCCCCAGGGATCTGTTCTAGGACCCTTGCTCTTTGTCATTTTCATAAATGACCTGGATGAGGAAGTGGAGGGATGGGTGAGTAAGTTCGCCAATGACACGAAGGTCGGTGGTGTTGTGGATGGTCTGGAGGGATGTCAGAAGTTGCAGCAGGACATCGACAGGATGCAAAACTGGGCGGAGAAGTGGCAGATGAACTTCAACGCGGATAAATGTGTTGTGGTCCATTTTGGCAGATCCAACGGGATGAATGAGTACACTATCAAAGGTAGGAGTCTTAGCTGTGTGGAAGAGCAGAGGGATCTTGGGGTCCGGGTCCATAAGACTCTCAAATCGGCCTCCAGGTGGAGGATGTGGTTAAGAAAGCTTACAGTGTACTGGCCTTCATTCATCGAGGGATTGAGTTCAGGAGTCAGGAAGTAATGCTGCAGCTTTATAGGACCCTTGTCAGACCACACTTGGAGTACTGTGCGCAGTTCTGGTCGCTTCACTATAGGAAGGACGTGGAAGCTATTGAAAGGGTGCAGAGGAGATTTAGAAGGATGTTGCCTGGATTGGGAGGCATGCCTTATGAAGACAGGTCGAGGGAGCTGGGACTGTTCTCCCTGGAGAGACGAAGGTTGGGAGGCGACCTGATAGAGGTTTACAAGATGTTGAGAGGAATAGATAGGGTGGACTCTCAGAGACTATTTCCCAGGGCTGAAATGGTCGCGACGAGAGGGCACAGATTTAAGGTGCAGGGAAGCAAGTACAGAGGGGATGCTAGGGGAAGTTTTTCCACTCAGAGGGTGGTGAGTGAATGGAATCGGCTGCCGTCGGTGGTGGTCGAGGCGAACTCGCTGGGGTCTTTTAAAAGACTTCTGGATGAGTATATGGGATCAAATGGGATTGGGGGTTATAGATAGGTCTATGGCTGGGTAGGTTTTTGATGTGTTCGGCACAACTTGTGGGCCGAAGGGCCTGTTTGTGCTGTAGTGTTCTATGTTCTATGTACACATTGTTTCTATTCAAACAATCATTTGACACCCTCTTGAAAGATGCAGTTGAAGCTGCCTCCATCACACTTCCAAGCAGTGCATTCTAGACCCCAACCACTTGCTGGGCAAAAAAAAAGTTTTTCCCTACATCACATTTGCCTATTTTGCATATCACATTAAATCTGTTCCCTCTGATTCTTGATTCTTTCACCAGCAGGAACAGTTTCACCCTCTCTACTCTGTCCAAACCCCTCATGATTTGAAACATTTCAATCAAACCTCCTCTTAACCTTCTTCTCTCCAAGGAGAACAATCCCAACCTCTCCAATCTATCCTCGTAACTGAGGTTTCTCATTCCTGGAACTATTCTTGCAAATCTATTGTACACTCTCCCCAACACATTCACATCCTTCCTATAGTGTGGCGCCCAGAACCATCCACAGTGCTTCAGAAGTGATTGAGAGAGTGTATGAACTGGTAAAGCCATGGGATTGTCTTGGGAGTTTCCACGGAGAGAGAGATTTTGGGTGGACAGGAGGGAAATGAAGGGAGAGCAGAAAGAAAATGGAGTTGAGATTAAGATTGAAATCATCAAGGATGAAGAATCATTCGGAGCAGGTGGCTGAGGGAGGGAAAGAAGGGAAGATACTTGGGTGAGAGACTTGGAATGGGGTTTACAGGGCTGCGTTATAGGTGGTTTACAATGATTCTAAACAGGAAAAGTGGAACAAAGTGAGAAACCCAATGGAGAAGAAAATACTAGAGAGTAGGGGAGAGACCAAAGTGTGATTTGGTAATAGGGACAGAGCAGATGATAGAAAGAGAGAGAACAAGGGAAAGAAAACTGAAAACAAACAAGAATGGACAAAACATTCAAAGCCTCAGCCTGAGCCACAAGATTTTAAAAAAGTCAGCAATTTCATTTAAGTTACTCATGGCATATGCAAAAGGAATTCTTATCAGGCTTCAGCACCATAATATGTAAATTTCCTATGCAAAGTTTACCTGCCAATCTATTGCAACATCGTGTCGATAAAGTTCGACAAAACACAGCAGGCAGTTCATGCAAATAATACAAAGATTAAGCACTATTGCAAGCTCGTGCTGTCCAGCATGCAGTGAGATGGGACGCTGCTGTTTAGTCTCTGTTGATGTGGGGATTCTCTAAGTGTCTGTACAACATTTTTGCATCAGACTTATCTGAATTAAACGAAAACTCATACCTAGAAATAACTCCAGTAACTGTTATTCAAAGATGAGTTGACGTGGGTACGTGCTTACATAAACATGGAGTTCACTCTGATGCAAATCGAGTGTGTATTTCCCCTCCTGTAGTGCCCCTTCATTGAATGGAGCTCGGTGGATTAAGTACAACCAGTCTTCTTACATTTCTCACTTTTTTTAGTACTCTCTCCCATTACACCCCGACTTTGATCACAGGATATGATAGAGCTAAAGTGTCACTTTCAGTTCTCCATCTGAGAAATGGTTAAAGACAATCTTGTCTGGTTGTATATGCCTCACCTCTTCATTCTTCAAAATTTAGAGTCATTGAGTCATCGAGGTTTACAGCATGGAAACAAGCTCTTTGGCTCAACTTGTCCATGCTACCCTGTTTTTTTAAAACCACAACGCTAATCCCAATTGCCCGCATTTGGCCCATATCTTTCTATACCCATTATACTCATGTAACTATCTAAATGCTTTTAAAAAAATAAAATTGTACCCGCCTCTAATACAATCTCTGGCAGCTTGTTCTACTCACCACCCTCTGTGTGAAAAAATTGCCCCTCTGAATACTTTTGTATCTCTCTCCTTTCATCTTAAACCTATGCCCTCTATTTTTAGATTCCGCTACCTTTGGGAAAAGATATTGACTACCTACCTTGTCCATTCCCCTCATTAGTTTATAGACCTCTATAAGGCCCCTCATTATTTTATAGACCTCAGCCTCATACGTGCCAGAGAAACAAGTCCCAGTCTATTCAGTCTCTCTATATAACTCAATCCATCCAGTCCTGGTAGCATCCTAGTAAATCTTTTCTGCACTCTTTTTAGCTTAATAATATCCTTTCTATAATAGGGTGACCAGAATTGCATGTAGTATTCCAAATGTGGCCTTACCAATGTCTTCTACAACTTCAATAAGACATCCCAACTCCTGTATTCAATGTTTTAATCGATGAAACCAAGCATGCTGAATGCCTTCTTCACTACTCTGTCCACCTGTGATTCCACTTTCAAGGAGCTATGAACATATATCCCCAATCTCTTTGTTCTGTAACTCTCTCCAATATTCTACCATCACCTCGCATTTGTCTAAATTAAACTCCATCTGCCATTCGTCAACCCACTGGCCCAATTGATCAAAATCCCATTGCAATTGGAGATAACATTCTTCACTGTCCACTATGCCACCAATCTTGGTGTCATTCGCAAACTTACTAACCTTGCCCCCTATATTCTCATCCAAATTATTAATACAAATGACAAATAACAGTGGGCCCAGCACTGATCCCTGAGGCACACCGCTGGTCACAAGCCTCCAGTTTGAAAAACAACTCTCTACAAACACCATCTGGCTTTTGTAAGGAGCCAATTTTGTATCCATTTAATATTATGCAATAACTTACCATGCAGTACCTTGTCAAAGGCCTTGCTAAAGTCCATGTAGACAACATTAACTTCTCTGCCCTCATCTACCTTCTTGGTTACCCCTTCAAAAAACTCAACTAAATTTGTGAGGTATGATTTTCCACTCACAAAGCCATGCTGAGTGCCCCTAATCAGTCCTTGCATCTCTAAGTGCCTGTAGATCCTGTCTCTCAAAAATACCTTCCAACAACTTAGCCACCAAAGATGTGAGGCTCACCGGCCTGTAGTTCCCAGGCTTTTCCCTGCAACCCTTTTTAAACAAGGCACAATATTTGCCACTCTCCAATCTTCAGACACCTCACCCTTCACTCTCGATGATTCAAATATCTCGGTTTTCTGTCCATGGTCCTTTTGTAGAATCAAGGAATACAACAGTACAAAGGGAGGTCATTCGATTCATTGGGTCTGCACCAACCACAATTCCACCCAGGCCCTATATCCAAAACCCCATACATTTACCCTGCTAGTCCCCCTTACACTAAGGGGCAATTTAGCATGGCCAATCCACCTAACATGCACATAATTGGACTGTGGGAGAAAACTGGAGCACCCAGAGGAAATCCACACAGAACAGGGGAGAATGTGCAAACTCCACACAGACTGAGAATCAACCCCAGCTCCCTAGCACTATGAGGCAGCAGTGCTAGCCACTTGCCAGTGTGCAATCATAGTACCTGCACTTAACTATTTTAAATAGTTAAGTGCGGGTACTACGCGTCCAAGATAACTGTGGTAAAAATCACATCAAAGAGTCATAGTTTAATACCGCATCAGCTGATCTAACTTACTGTGACCTGCTTAGTGTATTTTAGACAAAGGCTATATTGGCTATATAGTTAACTCATGATGTTTCCTGTTGACGTTAGATTATCTTGTCACTTTTTGACAATTATCCCTTGAACTCTAACGTCATGACTTTGACGATGACTCAGTGATGTCATCGCTAGACTATTAATCGAGAAACTTAGCTGATGTTCTGGAGACTTGCGTTCGAATCCTGACATGGCAGATAGTGCAATTTGAATTCAATAAAAAGTATCTGGAACTAAGAATCTACTGATGGCTATGAAACCATTGTCAATTGTTGGAAAAACCCATCTGGTTCACTCATGTCCTTTAGGGAATCTGCCATCCTTACCTGGTCTGGCCTACATGTGACTCCAGAGCAACAGACATATGGATGACTCTCAACTGCCCTCCAATTGCAACTAGGGATAGACAGTAAATTCTGGCCAGTCAGCAATGCCCATGTCCCATGAATGAATAAACAGGGGCCCACGATGTGGACCTCTTAGAGTGCAAGCTCCCTGATTAAGGTAATAATGATTTGTCTAATCATGGAGATCTGTGTATTTAAAGTGCAGTGTCAGGGTTACTGGCACTCCAGGTATATACTTGGTACGAGGCAGTACCTGTCTGAGTTTTGACGACTATGTAAATGAATCTAAGTTTGGTAAAGGGACCCTGGCCTCGGAGGGGTTATTTCATCTACAACCCACTAGGATGCTACCAGGATTTGATGATTTGAGTTATAAAGAGAGGCCGGACGGACTGGGACTTTTCTCCCTGGCACCTGGAGGTGATCTTCAACAGGCCAATTAAATAATGAGGGGCACAGATAAAATTGACAGTCACCATCTTTTCCCGAAAGTAGGGGAAGCTAAAACAAGAGGGAATAGGTTTAAGGTGAGAGGGGAGAGATACAAAAGGGTCCAGAGAGGCAATTTTTTCAAAGGATGATGAGTATCTGAAACAAGCTGCCAGAGGTGGTAGTCGAGGCAGGTATAATTTTGTCTTTTAAAAAGCATTTATACAGTTGCATGGGTAAGATGATATAGAGGGATATGAGCCAAATGCAGGTAATTGGGACTAGCTTAGTGGTAAAAACTGGGCAGTGCAGACAAGTTGGGGCCGAAGGGTCTGTTTCCATGCGGTAAACCTCTATGAAGCTATGATTCTATAATTTTAATGCACTTCATGAGCAAATGTAATGCTACTAAGCCAACATTGCAACTTTAACAGTCTACTGAGCAGAGCATCGGCCACACAGAGACTCGCGCTCAATGAAGCCTGTTGGGTAAGTTTGAGCAAATCTATATGAATGGAGCCATGACACTCAGTTGAATCCCATAGTGTCCCTGGTTTCTGCCCAGTGGCCACGAAACTCTCCCAAAACCCATCATCGTTGTGACTTACTTTGGCTGCTTTGGCCTCTGAAAAGCCCGATTTTCACAGGCCCAAAACCACAGCACACATGATTGGGCAGACACTTGGCATGTGGAATGTTAATTGGTCAGGCAATAGTCTAAATGATTCAGCAAGCCACAAAGGTCAGACGCAGAATCTATCAGACCCAATGACTCACAATAGGTCTAACCAAAGAGCTGTTTGGGATCAAATAAGGAGACAGATATCCTTGTGCATTCATATGTTATTTATTACCGACGTTAACAACAATTCACCGACAGGATTACAGTCATATCACTAATTGACATATGTGTTTGTGAAAAGAAAACTATCTGTGGTGTTATAAGGTCTCTCACATTCTTTCTCCCTTTCTTTACATTTTAAAGTTTTTTTTGCATTTAATCTCTCTCTCCTCACCTGTGGCCCTGAATGTGAGGTGATACATCCTCAGAGTAATTTCCAGCTAAGGTCTAATTTTGCAGTTTCATTCTCTCACTTGTGTGTCTTGCCTATCGATGATGTACTTGGGACATTTGGGATGGGGTGACTAATCAGAATTTCCTGGCCCGGTCTTCAAATCTGCTCCATCGGGAGCACAAACTCAGAATGCTACTCTCCCAACTTCCAAAGGGATAACCCATCTTCCTTGGCAATTCCCAAAGAAATAATCCATCTCCCTTGGCAATTCCCAAAGGGATAACCCTTCTTCCTTGGCAATTTCGAGAGATAACCCATTTCCCTTGGCAATTCCCAAAGGGATAACCCATTTCTCTTGGCAATTCCCAAAGGGATAACCCATTTCTCCGGTGAGAGTCTTTATTTATATGGTTGGATGAACTTGGACTTGTTGAAGGGATGAACGCTGTCATGCTGAGAAGTGAAGGCAAAGTTGCCCTAGTCCCAGGTGACTCTTATGCAGGGGCGGGGAGGTTAGAGCTGACTGGTGTTGATTTAACCCAAAGGTCGCCACATCTCAGGCGAGGGGTAATCTTGAGAAGGTGAGGCCTTCATGAATAACCTCAACCGATGCAGGAATTAAACTCGCGCTGTTGGGATCATTTCACATTCCGAACCAGCTATGCAGCCAACTGAGCTAATTAATCCCCCCAGGAACACAGACAGACCATTCAGCCCCTCATTGCCGTTTAGCTAGATCTTTAGCTAGATCTTTAGTTCAGTTTATTTTTACTTTAGTTATTAATGTCACAAGTAGACTTACATCTTCCACAGTAACTTCATTGTAGTGTGAATATAAGCCTATTTGTGACTAACAATTTCCAAAGGGATAACCCTTCTTCCTTGGCAATTTCGAGAGATAACCCATTTCAATGGAACTCCCAGCCTCAACAGCTTTTTGGGGGAGATTTCTATTTTCATTGAATCCCTACAGTGCAGAAGGAGGCCATTCAGCCCATTGAGTCTGCACCAAAAACAATCCCACTCCAAGCCCTATTCCTATAATCCCATAATATTTCCCCCTTTGACCTATGCATCCCGGAAGGTAAGGGGCAATTTAGCATGGCCAATCAAACTAATCTGCACATATTTGGAGTGCAGGAGGAAACCGGAGTACTCAGAGAAAACCCATGCAGACATGGGGAGAATGTGCAAACTCTAAACGGACAGTGACCAGAGTCTGTTATCGAACTGGGGCCCCTAGCACTATGAGGCAGCTATGCTAACGACTACTAACAGCAGATGAATGTTAGGAGTAAAGCTGCCCTACCGCATTGCTTTGCCCCCAATTTCTAAAGTGTGTCTTTGTTGCTGGATATCAGCTTTCTAAAATATGATTAGAATGACGGAGATTCAGGATTCAGCTTCTAACTGAAGATCAACATAAACAGAACCTGGAACCTGGGAAGGGAACAATTGCAGAGGAGTACCTGCCTCTGGAGGGGGCAACTTCCCTAAGACATCACTGGATAGAATCATAGAGTTCCTACAGAACAGAAGAAGGCCATTCGCCCATCAAGTCTGCACCGACAGCAATCCTACTCAGGCCTTACCCCCATACATTTACCCTGGCTAGACCACTGACACTAATGGGCAATTGAGCATGGCCAATCTACCTAACCAGCACATCTTTGGACTGTGGGAGGAATCGGAGCACCCGGAGGAAACTCAATGCAGACACGGAAAGAATATGCAGACTCCACACAGATAGTGGCCTAAGCTGGGAATTGAACCCGGGTCCCTGGCGCTGTGAGGCAGCAGTGCCACCCAACTAATATTGCCAATTTAGTGTGAGTTTACATCCACCCAACACTGGACCATGAAACCACATACCCTGGGAATAGGGAGAAAACCCGTTAAATTAATTCGACTTTCGTCCCATTGACTAGGAGTGCTTCCGAGACCAGATTACAGACGCAGTCTTCCAATCTGCTGCATTGTTTTTGCTCCCCATTCCACCATGGTCTAACTTAAAATTAAATGTACAAATAAAGGAGGGACATTTTCCCTCTGTGCTCACAGATAACAACAACGATCTGCATTAATATAGCCCCCTTAGCTAGTAAAGCATTCCAAGCTGCTTCAGAGGGGTAGTAACAAACACAATTTGACACCAAGCCATGTGAAGAGATATTGATATAGGTGACTAAAAGAGGTAGGTTTTAAAGAGTGCCATAAAAGAGGGGGAGGGTGGGGGTGGGTGCGGAGAGGCAGAGAGAGACAGAGAGAGAGTTAGCATCTTGTCAGCTGTACTCACAATTGCCGATGAGAATTGGAAAAGGACAAAGGACCAGATAGAACTGGAGAAATGCAAATATTTTGAACTATTCTGCGGCAGGAGGAGGCTGGAAGAATAAAGAGAAGGCCCGGGAGTCTGTGTAAAGGTGAGAATTTTTACATTCATGTGTTGTCAGAGACACAGCCAATGTAGTCAGTCAGCACAGGGGTGTTGGGTGAGTGGGATTTGGTGTGAGTGCAGTAACAGTAATCCTTCAGGAACAAACGTGTACCGACGGATCACAAAAAGCTTCTAGGCAGTATGAAGCCACTAAAAGCGCAATGAATGGATCTTTTGTGTGGATCTGCCCTCCTGTCGGTACTGATTGTTGATTCAGGCAGCTCCTGCCAACAAGTATTTGTAGGGGGAAAGACCAGAATGGCTTTAAAACATAAGAAATGGGATCAGGAGTAGACCACCTAGCCCTTCGATCTTGCCCTGCCATTCAATAAGATCATGGCTGATCTAAAGTGGATCAGTTCCATTTTCCCGCCTGCTCCCCGTAACCCTCAATTCCCTTGTCTATCAGAAATCTTTACCTCACACTTCACTGGTTGGGATCTCACTGTGCAACACACTCTCCACCAACTGGGGGTCTCAGGCTTCCCGCAGCACCACTCTACAACACGTGGTCAGGAGGAGGGTGAACAGGAGAAACCCCGTATGTCAGGGACATTGTGGACTGAGTCTCACTCTTCATTTATCATAGCTGGGGAGACAAAGAACAAAACAGCACGGGAAACAGGCCCTTTGGCCCAACGAGCCCGCGCCGCCACCCCAATGTTCCCACCTCTACCCGTGATCCCTGTCTATGTTTATAGATCTATGGATTAAAAACCAAATTTGAGACAATTTAGGGAGAATTTGTTTTGCCAATTAGCCTAAAAGCACATCTTTGGGATGTGGGAGGAAACCGGAGCACCCGGAGAAAACCCACGCAAGCACTGGGAGAATGCGCAAACTCCCACAGACACAGGCCCAAATCCATGTATCTGCACAGCACAGCGATAGTCACTGAGCTGTCGTGTTGCCCATCAGATGGTCCAGGTCAAGATACACTAACGACTTGAAGCACTAGGATACTCTCGAAAAAGATCCAAGAGCAGCCCTCTCACAACCCATCACGTGTATGCCCCTCGTTAGACAACAAGGTGGACCAAAGCACATGTAGGATAAGAATAAGTACATCAATATCATTACCTATTTACACACTTCCCAGGGACTCCCAAGGCTCATGATCCCTATTTTAAATCAGTTTTCTATACCCCTACATTCCCATTCTGTTCATGTGCCCATCTAAGTATTTCTTAAATAACTCCAGAGTACCTGCCTCCACCACTTTACTTGGCAGCGCATTCCATACCCCCACCACCCTCTGTGTGAAAAAACTCCCTCTAGCATCCAAATTATACCTTACCCGCCTCACCCTAAGCCCGTGACCCCTCGTGCTATTTGAGTCCATCCTAGGAAAAAGCTTAACCCTGTTTACTCTATCTATCCCCTTCAAAATCTTGTACACCTCTATCAGATCTCCTCTAAGTCTACGTCTTTCTAAGGAAAACAGTCCCAATTTGCCTAACCTCTCCTCGTAACTCAGACCTTCCATACCAGGCAGCATCCTGGGAAACCTCCTCTGCACTCTCTCCAGAGTCTCCACGTCCTTCCGGTAGTAAGGTGACCAGAACTGGACGCAGTATTCCAAATGAGATCTAACCAACGTTTTATACAACTGCAACATTAAAGGCCAGCTCTCATACTCTATACCCCTTCCTATAACAACAACAGGTTGCATCTCACCACATAATGGAGACTCAGAGCGCCCTCTTCGTGAAGGGATTGTCAAGGTTCAGGGGTTGTTCGAAGAATTGTTGCTGGTGTTGTGAGGGAGCTCTGAGTCTGGGTGGAATCTGTTCCTCGGTGCAATAAGCAAATAAATAGCTGTATTTCCAATTCACGCAGATTAAACAGCAGATCGTCTGACTAGGACTGAAATAAATAAATCAGGATCTAACCTCCATTCCTCTCCCTCCCCACTACTTCATGCATTTTATTTGTCTTGCACAGTTGGGACCTGTTCTGTAAGATATCGATGGATTAAACTGAAAGTACAATTGCACAAGTGTATAACTGTCCATGCATACAAGCTCACCTGCCAACGTCTACACAAAGATAAATATTAGAACAAAAGAGTTGCGTAGCACAGATGGAGGCCATTTGGCCCACCCATATCTGTGCTGTGTCTTGGCTGATCAATTATTCTCGGCCCCGAGTGCTCTAGTCCCAAAGCCTGGGAGATGCTTCCGTTTCACACACTGGGCCAGAGGTGGCTCATTAAACATCAGCGTCGGGCGTGAGTGATCTCTCTGACGTCACTAACAAGTTCTATATTGTGAGAAGGAAAGGTATGAGCAGGGGCAGGGAGTTACTGCAAACAGGTAAACATAACTCATTTTTAGTCATCACAATGGGATCACAGATCAACTGCACCCCTATCTGCATTTCACAATAAATTATTTCAGCAATCAAAATACAGTGTAGCTATTTGTCATTGAGTATGCGACTTGTCTAAAAGGATCTGCTTTGCGGCAGCAGGTTTGGATCCGGAGGCAACATCAGCCAGTCTTGAGGACGATGCTTCACGAGAGATCCTTAAGAGTGGTGATGCTTTCAAAAGCAAAGGGATCATTTGCTGTTTTTGCTCGTAATCCACCAAGACGCTGGAAATAATAAAGATAAGAACATTATGTTGATTTCATTTCATTTATTACTGTCACATGTATACAATGAGAAGTATTGTTTCTCTCGCGCAGCATACAAACAATGCATTAGAACATAGAACATAGAACATTACAGCACAGAACAGGCCCTTCGGCCTTCGATGTTGTGCTGACCAAAATAAAAAGCAATGCCCCTCCAAACTAAACCATTCCCTTCTCTTCCATGAGAAGAATTCTCATTCTGCCCATTCTGTTCACAGAGAAGGAAAGGAGAGTGTGGATTGTAGTGTTACAGTCATAGCTAGGATGTAGAGAAAGATCAACTTAATGCGAGGTAGGTCCGTTCAAAAGTCTGACAGCAGCAGGGAAGAAGCTGTTCTTGAGTCCGTTGGTACGTGATCTCAGACTTTTGTATCTTTTTCCCGAAGGAAGAAGGTGGAAGAGAGTGGCCGGATTTTTACTGGATGCCTATCCCGGAATCGGGGCAGCAAGGCTCACAGTACAGAATTCTCCGTTAGCCTCGGGTGGAATTTTACAAGCCTCGCCCAAGCAAGGTCGTAAAATCCTGGCCAGTATGTCAAGGATGCGTGGGGTCCTCGATTATGTGGCTGCATTTCCTGAGGCAATGGGGAGTGTAGGCAGAGTCGATGCATGGGAGGCTGGTTTGCCTGATGGACTGAGCTTCAAAAGCCCAGTCCATCATACAGGGGCAGCATTGTGGCACAGTGTTTAGAATTGCTGCCTCACAGCGCCAGGGACTTGGATTCAATTCTTGGTTCAGGTCACTGTTTGGGTGGAGTTTGCATATTCTGCCCATGTCTGTGTACGTTTCTTCCCAGTGCTCCGGTTTCCTCCCACATTCTGAAAGAAGTGCCGGTTAGGTGCATTGAACTGAACAGGTACCGAGTTGTGGCGATAGGGGATTTTCACAGTAACTTCATTGCAATGTTAATGTAAGCCTTACTTGTGACTAATAAATGAACTTTTTACTTTTAACTTGACATAGCAAATAGGAAATGGAGTCAAACTTTGAGCCTACTCCAACATGCAACAAGATCATGGCTGGTCTTCTCCCTCTGTCCCACTTTCCTGCACTATCCCCACATCCCTTGATACCTAAAAAAACTATCAACCTCTGTCTTGAATGTATTCAACATAGAACATGAGAATTAGTAACGAGAGTAGGCAGTTCAACTCTTCGAGACTGCTCCGCCATTTAATACATTCAAGGTCTCATCTCAGCCTCAACTCCACTTCACTGCCCGCTCACCAATAACCTTTCAAAGCCTTATTAATTAAAGATCTGTCCACCTCTCCCTTCAAATCACACAAGCAACTGAGAAGCTAGAGAATTCAAATAATCCTCAACTCTTTAACTATATACTCAACGGGCCAGTCCCCTCCCCAGGTCTCCCGCCTCCATCCCCACTCTTCCCCCACCACCTCACCCAATCTGGTGTCATCCACATGTTTAGAAATGGTGGTTTTTGGTTAGCGTAAGAGATTCTGAGATTGACCCATGACCTCTTGGCTTTTTGAGGTGAAGGTTTCCAATTTTTTTTACATTTTTATTTGGCTGGTTACTGTTGACAACAGGCACTTACAGGTGAGGTAACCAGGGGGAGGGAGTAGAAGCGGATACGATAGTGACTTATAAGGGGCATCTTGACAGATACGTGAATAGGATGGGGATAGAGGGATATGGTCCCCGGAAGGGTAGGGGGCTTTAATTCAGTTAGTATAAGCTTGGGGCCTGCTCTTATGCTGTGATTTTCCTTGCTCTTTGTAACAATGAGGATAAATTCAAGATATGAGTTACATTGCCTCTATTCTTCCACTTAGCTCTATTTTCAATTAAAACCTCGATAGCTTTGTACAGGAGAGTTATTTTTAAAGCTCGGATAGTTTGAACCTTCAGTTTAACTGCACCCAAGTCCGTATATTTCAAATCCTAGCAGAATTCAATCAGTTATCCATCCTTCAGGGCGGAATAGGATATGCTAGAAACGGGGAGATCTCTGGAGAATTCACTGCACTTGCACACACCTTGCGACCGTTAGAACAACAGCAGCACTTTTCAGTAACACAGAGGGCAGTTTAGAGCAAAGGAATGTAAATGCAAATACAACATGGTCTTGACAATAACATCATTGACAGGAATAAAATAGAAATCGGAAGCAATATGCACATCTTGAGTAAAACATAGATGTATAGGTGTCTGATATCCAAATCCAAATAACTATTAAGAATAACAAGTTGACTTTATGCAAATATCTTCCTGCATATACGCACAGTAATCTAATTCCCAGTGTCAGGTTACCAGATCAAAGGTCAATTTTGTTTAAGCCAAGAGTATTCAGGGATCTGGATTTACAACAAGATAACATACAGAGCACCCATGATCCTATTGAATGATAGAACATATCTGAAGGGTTGAATGGCCTCCTCTTATTTAGATCGATGTTCCTGCAAGTTTGGTTGTCATCCTCTGCTGTGGGTGGTCTCGCTGATTGGAATTTTCCGTCTGTGCCCGCCCCAACCCTGAAAATTCCTGCCTGACGCCTTTGAACTTGCCCATCCCACCCACAATGATTCCCTCGGCAAGCGGGACCAGGGAATTTACCCCAGTGTAGAAAGGAGGTTCTTTAGGTGCACGTACAACTTCCCTGGGTCAATATAACCCTGGTGTGGAGATGCCGGTGTTGGACTGGGGTAAACACAGTAAGAAGTCTCACAACACCAGGTTAAAGTCCAACAGGTTTATTTGGTAGCAAAGCTACTAGCTTTCAGAGCGCTCGCTGCTTCTTATCAGGTGAGTGGGAGTTCTATTCACAAACAGAGCATATAAAGACACAAACTCAATTTACAAAATAATGGTTGGAATGCAAGTCTTTGCAGGTAATCAAGTCTTAAAGGTATAGACAATGTGAGTGAAGAGAGGGTTAGGCACAGGTTAAAGAGGTGTGTACTGTGTGCAGACAGGACAGTTAGTGAGATTTTGCGAGCCCAGGCAATTCATGGAGGTTATAGATAGTGTAACATGAACCCAACAGGCTGTCCTCATGTGCGTGAGGAACTTGGCTATCAGTCTCTGCTCAGCAACTCTGCGCTGTCGTGTATCATGCAAGTCCCCTTAGAGAATGCTTACCTGAAGATCAGAGGTTGAATGCCCATGACCGCTGAAGTGTTCCCCAACAGGAAAAGAACACTCTTGCCTGATGATTATCGAGCGGTGTTCATTCATCCATTGTCGTAGCGAATGAACACCGCTCGACAATCATAAGGCAAGACTGTTCTCTTCCTGTTGGGGAACACTTCAGCAGTCACGGGCATTCAGCCTCTGATCTTTAAGTAAGCATTCTCCAAGGTAGCATTCATGATACACGACAGCGCAGAGTCGCTGAGCAGAAACTTATAGCCAAGTTCCGCACACATGAGGACAGCCTCAACCGGGATTTGGGTTCATGTCTCACTATCTGTAACCCCCATGACTTGTCTGGGCTTGCAAAATCTCACTACCTGTCCCGGTTAGAGACAATACACATCTCTTTAACCTGTGCTTAATTGTCTTCCACTCATGTGCCTTTAAGACTTGATTACCTGTGAAGATTTGCATTCCAACCATTATTTTGTAAATTGAGTTTGTGTCTTTATATGTCCTGTTTGTGAATAGAACTCCGCTTACCTGATGAAGGAGCAGCACTCTGAAAGCTAGTGGCTTGTGCTACCAAATAAACCTGTTGGGCTTTAACCCAGTGTTGTGTGATTTCTTATTCAATAAAATCCAACAGCTGGTCACAGACATCCCAACTGGTCTTAATTCAGGTCATACGCTGTCAAGGTTAAGGTAAGGCCCACTTGCAATGCACAAGGCCCTGAAATCTCAGGATAGGTATTCAAAATTGGACCTTTCGTACATCTTGCCCCACTCTCAGACGGATCATGTCTTACAGGGACTACATTACTTTGTGATAAATGTTCCTTGCCAGCAAGTTATTTTGCAGTTAAAAATTACTCTGACAGAAATTGTGGCGGGGTGGTGGTGGGGGGAGGGGGGGTAATTACACAAAGAAAACTAAATGTCCAACAGGCAGGGAAAATGGGAGATTTTCTTGCTTTTTTTAATCACTATATTCTGCTCTGTTTGTTTGAACTTACTGTAATTAAGAAACAGTAAGAAGTCTCACAACAGCAGGTTAAAGTCCAATAGTTTTAATTGGTAGCAGAAGCTATTGTTCCTTCCTAAGGTGTGAGGTAGCACAAGTTTTTGGTTGGAGTGCTGCTCCTTTATCTCCACATAAGACAAATAAACCTGTTGGACTTTAACCTGGTGTTGTCAGACTTCTTACTGTGCCCATCCCAGTCCAACGATGGCATCTCCATTTCAGCGAAAGTAGGAAAAGCACTAAGATACAGGGCCACACAACAAAAAAAATCATTTTGTTCCAACTGACTGAGGTCCAGTTTGTGTTGCACAAGTTTGTGATGGGAGATTTTCCTGCTCACTTTTTAGGTGCATTTAGTCAGGTGAATTTTCCGCCATTCTGTGCTTCAGAGTTCCCCCTGGGGGATATATGCCACAAGGTTGGAGAGGCGGGGGTTGGGTCTAATCCAACCCAAGAGGCCAGCATCAGTGTGCAAAGGGGGCCATTGAGGGTGTGCCGATCTAGCAGTAAGATCGTCACGTGGACACTGTCCCCTCTCATCGCCAGCCTCCCAACGTCTTTCCCAACCTTCCCTCAATGGTTAACCTCGTGGATAGCCCTGATCACCCAATGTGAAAATACCCCAGTCACCACACTCTGTTCACGTACATTGAGGGAGAATTTAGCATGGCCACTGCACCTAACCAGCTCATCTTTCAGACTGTGGGAGGAAACCAGAGCACCCGGAGGAAACCCAAGCAGACATGGGGAGAACGTGCAGATTTCGCACAGACAGTGACCCAAGCCGGGAATCGAACCCGGGACCCGGTGCTGTGAGGCAGCAGTGCTAACCACTGTGTCACCGTTGACGCTCCCATTACAAATCTCTCATGAATCATATAAGTCATGCAAAGAGGGAAGTTAATCTTTTCGCACTAACATCTAGTTTTGATCATTTTCATCATCCTATTCTGCTCTGCTGGGCTACATTTTGTTTGAACTTACTGAAATTAAAAAAAGTAGTAAGATACAGGACCAAAACAAAAAAGATTTTGTTTCATCTGACTGGGGTTAAGTTTGTGTTGCACAAGTTTGTGATGTTTAAGTGAGGAGTTAAGTGCCGACTGTCCCAAAGATCTCTGCTCGAGATCGGTGATGGGGCTGGAAGGAAGGTCCGCTGCCACTCTGCCTGAGATCACTGAGGGGGAAACAAGGGGAGGTCTGCTGCCACTCTGTCTGTGAGGGCAAGGAGGAGGGGCCCTCAACTGGTCTGGCACGTGGAGGAATGTGGGAATAAATAGGTTGGTAATGTTGTGGGGAGTGGGGCAATGTCTGTGGGAGCCAGGGGGAGGCATTATCCAGCCCGGGAGCGAGTGGCAGGGGAGCCACATTCTATCTTTTTTTTATTGCGCACGCGCAGTTGTAGGCTCCCATCGGAGCTGCAGGATTTTGGGTGCATTAAACCCCACCCACAGGCTTCTGCAACACAATTCAGAATCGCTGATATTTTTTCGTATGGGGACACCTGAGAACAGATTTAAAAGTTGGATCTGAAACATTCTCAGTTTCAAGTCTGCACAGTATTTAGAATCAAAATGGTAAAACAAGGCCCAAAGATTCATAGAGGACTACATCGTGAAAACAGGCCCTTCAGCCCAACTTGTCTGTGCTGCACAGTTTTTACACTAAGCTAGTCCTAATTGTCCATATTTGGCCCGTTTCCCTCTATACCCATCTTATTCATGTAACTGAATGCTTTTTAAAAGGCAAAATTATATCCACTGTACTACTGCCTCTGGCACTTTGAGTGAAAATAATTGCCCCTCTGGACCCTTTTGTATCTCCCCTGATGAGACTGATCAAAATTAGACACTAGTGCAAGAAGGTTAACTTCCCTCTTTGCATGACTTATGTGATTCATGAGAAGCATGCAGTGGGGGCGGCACAGTGGTTAGCACTGCTGCCTCAGCGCCGGGTTCCAGGTTCGATTCGGGTTCAGGTTTGGGTCACTGTTTGTGCTGAGTCTACACATTCTCCCCGTGTCTGGGTGGGTTTCCTCCCACAGCCTGGTTAGGTGCATGGGCCATGCTAAATTCTCCCTCACTGCACTCTCATCTTAAGTCTATGCCCTCTAATTGTAGACTCCCCTATAAGATCACCCTTAAGCCTCCTATACTCCAGAGGAAAAAAGTCCCAGTCTATCCAGCCTCTCCTTACAATTCAAACCATCCAGTACTGGTAGCATCTTAGTAAATCTTTTCTGCACTCTTTCTAATTTAATAATATCCTTTCTATATTAGGGTGACCAGAACTGTACACAATAAATTCTCCCCTTCCCACAGACACGGTATCCCATCCATTGCCAAACATTTATTTAATCCACAGAAGGCGATAAGAAGGATTGGCGACCAAAGATTTGGTTAAAGAAAACAGATGTAAGAAATGTCTGAAAAGCAGGAACAAAAAGATAGAAAAGCGAAGCACTTGATCCAGCGTGTGGGGCTAAGGCAGCTGAAGGCAGGGCTGTCAAAGTAGCAACGTGATTGAAATGAGGGGGAGGGGGTTGAGGAGGGTAGAATTGGAGGAATGGAGAGACCTTGGAGAGTTGTAAACTGATGAAAGTTACAAAAATCGAGAGAAATAAAGTCATGAAAGGTTTGAAAACTAGGATTTTTTAAAATCAAAGCACTGTTGGAACATGTGGCAAAATAACTCAGTACGTAATGCATCAAAAAGATTTGATTTTGATAGCAGAGTGAATTAATCAAACGTATCCTAATCATTCCCTTTGCCCTAGATCTCCTCTGATCCATGGCACTGTAACAGATTTCCTTCTGTCCTCTGTTCCCTGCAGAAACTATGCTCCTCACTCAGGCAAATCCATCTACGCTCAGCTGTTCTCACCTATCTTTGAGAAGGGAACTTAATTTGATTTCGTTTTGATTTGATTTGATTTATTATTATTG
The DNA here is from genome assembly GCA_024679065.1 of Sphyrna mokarran. Lineage (NCBI taxonomy): Eukaryota > Metazoa > Chordata > Chondrichthyes > Carcharhiniformes > Carcharhinidae > Sphyrna > Sphyrna mokarran. The sequence continues at coordinate 65,563,762 of JAGIQG010000016.1, read as the reverse complement.
TCGCATGTATTAGTAAACAGTGAAAAGTATTGTTTCCTGCACACTCTATAGACAAAGCATACTGTTCATAGAGAAGGAAAGGAGAGAATGTACATGTAGTGTTATAATCAGATCTAGGGTGTAGATCCATTCAAAAGTCTGATGGCAGCAAGGAAGAAGCGGTTTTTGTTTGGTGCATGTCCTCAGACTTTTGTCTTATTCCCAAAGGAAGAAGGTGGAAGAGAGAATGCGGGTACATAGGGTTCTTAATTATGCTGGGAAGGGGATTTGGAAAGGGTACTGCGTCTGTGGGAAGGGGAATTGGGTGAACTACAGTGTCTATGGGAAGGGGAGTTGGATGGGATATAGTGTCTATGGGAAGGGGAGTTGGATGGGATACAGTGTCTATGGGAAGGGGAGTTGGATGGGGTACAGTGTCTATGGGAAGGGGAGTTGGATGGGGTACAGTGTCTATGGGAAGGGGAGTTGGATGGGGTACAGTGTCTATGGGAAGGGGAGTTGGATGGGGTACAGTGTCTATGGGAAGGGGAGTTGGATGGGGTACAGTGTCTATGGGAAGGGGAGTTGGATGGGGTACAGTGTCTATGGGAAGGGGAGTTGGATGGGGTACAGTGTCTATGGGAAGGGGAGTTGGATGGGGTACAGTGTCTATGGGAAGGGGAGTTGGATGGGGTACAGTGTCTATGGGAAGGGGAGTTGGATGGGGTACAGTGTCTATGGGAAGGGAGTTGGATGGGGTACAGTGTCTATGGGAAGGGGAGTTGGAGGGTATAGTGTCTATGGGAAGGGGAGTTGGATGGGGTACAGTGTCTGTGGGAAGGGGAGTTGAATGGGGTACAGTGTCTATGGGAAGGGGAGTTGGATGGGATATAGTGTCTATGGGAAGGGGAGTTGGATGGGGTACAGTGTCTATGGGAAGGGGAGTTGGATGGGATATAGTGTCTATGGGAAGGGGAGTTGGATGGGATATAGTGTCTATGGGAAGGGGAGTTGGATGGGGTACAGCCATAGAATCACAGAAACTCTACAATGCAAAAAGAGACTATTCAGCCCATTGAGTCTGCACAGACCACAATCTCACCAAGGCCCTATCCCCGTATGCCTACATAATTACCCACTAATCCCTCTAAGTTACGCATCTTGAGATACTAAGGAGCAATTTAGCATGGCCAATCAACCTAACCTGTACATATTTGGATTGGGAGAAAACCGGAGCAGCTGGAGGAAACCCACACAGACACAGGGAGAATGTGCAAACTTCACACAGATAGTGACCCAAGCTGGGAATTGAACCCGAGTCACTGGAACTGTGAAGCAGCAGTGCTAACCACTGTGCCACCATGCTGCCCGGGATGGGGAATTGGATAGAGTACAGTCCCAGAAAGAGTACAGTCCCTGAGAGAAAGAGGGGCTGGATGGGGTACAAAGTCTGCAGAAAGAGGGGTTGGATGGGATACAGTATCTATGGGAAAATGGGTTGGATAGGATACAGCGTCTGTAGAAAGGGGTTGGAAGAGATACAGTGTCTGTAGGAAAAGGGGTTGGATAGGGTACAGCATCTGTAGAAAAAGGGATTGGATGGGATACTGTGTCTGTAGGAAAAGGGGTTAGATAGGACACAGTGTCTGTAGAAAAAGGGGTTGGATAGAACATAGAACAATACAGCATAAACAGGCCCTTCGGCCCACGAGTTGTGCCGATCACATCTACCAATCCACAGACCTATCTATAACCCCCTATCCCATTCTTTTCCATATACTCATCCAGAAGTCTCTTAAAAGACCCTAGTGAGTTTGCCTCAACAACCTCTGACAGCGGTCGGTTCCATTCACTCACCATCCTCTGAGTGAAAAACCTACCACTGACATCTCCTTTGAATTTGCTTCCCTGCACCTTAAATCTGTGTCCTCTCATAGTGACCATTTCAGCTCGGGGAAATAGTCTCTGAGAGTCCACCCTATCTAACCCTCTCAACATTTTATAAACCTCTATCAGGTCGCCTATCAACCTACGTCCCTCCAGTGTGAAGAGTCCCAGCTCCCTCAACCTACCTTCTTAAGGCCTGCCTCCCAATCCAGGCAGCATCCTTGTAAATCTCCTCTGAACTCTCTCAATAGCATCTACATCCTTCCTATAATGAGGCAACCAGAACTGCGCACAATATTCCAACTGGGGTCTGACAAGAGTCTTATAGAGCTGCATATGGAGTACAGTGACTGTAAAAAAAGGGGTTGGATGGGATACAGTGTCTGTAGGAAGAGGGGTTGGATGGGATACAGTGTCTGTAGAAGAGGGGTTGGATGGGATACAGTGTCTGTAGGAAAAGGGGTTGGATGGGATAGGCTAGAGGATTGTGGTCTGTAGAGAGGGCTGAATGCCTCCCTGTCTGTAGGAAGAGAGGTGGCTGGAAAAATATTCAAAAGTATAGATGTTGGATCTGAAACAAGGACTGTAGGAAAAGGGGTTTGTAGGAAAAAGGGTTGGATGGAATACAGTGTCTGTAGAAGAAGGGGTTGGATGGGGTACAGTGTCTGTAGGAAAAGGGGTTGGATGGAATACAGTGTCTGTAGAAGAAGGGGTTGGATGGGTTACAGTGTCTGTAGGAAGAGGGGTTGGATGGGAGTAGTGTCTGTAGGAAGAGGGGCTGGATGGGATACAGTGTTTGTAGGAGAAGGGGTTGGATGGATTACTCAGTCTATAGGAAAAGGGATCGGATGGGATACAGTGTCCATGGGAAATTGTGGTGAGATGGATGTGAACCACTCCTCTATACTCTCAGACATATGCCAGGGGATAATTTACACCCAGCTAAGAGCTCAGTCAAGGCCTGTATTAACTGAATGATGGTACCTCTGAGCATGCAGTATGCCTCAGTTGTCCTCTAGATCCTACATGTGACCTTCCCACACTTTAGGATTCACCCTTGTGGTCACCCCAGGTTCTGCCTCAGCAAATACCGTGAAACCTCTCATGTGACAGGGCCTTACCGGGAAGCAGCATAGTTGTCATGAGCTCTGGTGTCTCCAGGAAGTCCACATTGTTTCGTTGGAAAGCCTTGCTGTAGTTTGCTTGCAAGTGGCTGTGGATTTCCACACATTGAGTTAGTATTCCGTAAGTCAGTACAAATGGTTCACAATTGACTTTACAATTGTTACAAAATTTGAGCTTACACACAAACCCTCATACAGACATTTTAATATCTGTGTTAAACATATTTCTCCTTCTCTTCAGTTCTGGAAGAGTCAAATGCATTCGAAACATTAACTTTATTTCTCTCTCCCTACAGATGCTGCCAGACCTGCTGAGATTTTCCAGCATTTTTTGTCCTTGTTTCAGATTCCAACATCTGCACTATTTTGAATATTTTTTTCCAGCCCACTGACTCAGTCTTTCACAGAATCCCTACAGCACAGAAGGAGGACATTCAGCCCATCAAGTCTACATTGACCACAATCCCACCCAGGCCCTATTCTCATAACCCCTCATATTTACCCTGCTAATCCCCATGACATTAGGGTTAATGTAGTATGGCCCTTCCTCCTAACCAGTGCACCTTTGGACTGTAAGAGGGAAACCAGAGCATCCGTAGGAAACCCACACAGACATGAAGAGAATGTGCAAACTCCGCACAGACAGTGACCTGAACCGGAATCAAATCCAGGTCCCCGACTCTATGAGGCAGTAGTGCTAACCACTGTGCTGCCCTCCACTGTGTCTCCAATTAGAATTAATAAACTGAATCAATCAAAGGAAATGAAAAGGAAACAGTCTTTGGAATACCTCCGGGATTTTCATTGTTACGGATATTGCATCCAACATAGGCGGCAGAATGGTTAGCATTGCTGCCTCACAACGCCAGGGACCTGGGTTCGATTCCCAGCTTGGGTCATTGTCTGTAAGGAGCTTGCAAATTCTCCCCGTGTCTGCATTGGTTTCCTCCAGCTACTCTGGTTTCCTCCCACAGACATGTTGGTTAGGGTGCATTGACCATGCTAAATTCTCCCACCGTGTATCCAAACAGGCGCCGGAGTGTGGCGACTAGGGGATTCTCACAGTAGCTTCACTGCAGTGTTAATAAAAGCCCATTTATGACATTAATAAATAAACATCATCCAGGTAATGTATCTTCAATTTCTGGAGGCTCCAGGGCAATTCTGGAGAGTTGGCAACAGTGGTTTCTGCGTGATGGGTGATTCTGTTTTCTGATGGCCAGTCAGCCGTAGGTGAAATTGGTTCTATTTTGTTTTTTTCATCCATTTTGTCACAAAAACCGACAACAATTTTACTGCTATCAGCATAGAAGCTACCAGTGGAGTGCTGTCTGTCTGACAGACTTGTAGGTTATTCCCTGAACTGTGCCCCAGGGTGTGAGCAATCTGTTCAGAGGCAAGCTGCTTGGAATAGAGCCCTGCCCCTTCATCAGGTGAGTCACCTGACAAAGGAACAGCGTTCCGAAAACTAGTAGCTTTTGCTAACAAATAAACCTGTTGGACTTTAACCTAGTATTGTGAGACTTCTCACTGTATTTACCCATTATCTCCACATCACGGTGTAAGATAAACAGAATACGCCTCATCAATGTCATTGCCAGATAGACGCTGATAACACATCCCTTTAGTCAGCCCTGATGTAATCAACTCCGATAATGAGCGTATGCATGAACATGGAGCTTTGTGCATGAATAGACTCTTTCAATGCAAATGAAGGAAGTCCGTTCCACTTTTTTGCATCTGGATTTAGTATTCCCACGTATGTGGTTTATTTATTTGTATCACATGTAGGGGAGAACGTGCAACTTCACACAGACCCATGCTGGGAATCGATCCCAGGTCCCCAAGCGCTGTGAGGCAGCAGTGCACCATGCCATCGTGGCACTATTAATAATAGTAAGTATTAATACAAATATTAGCCATAATTTAGTATGTTAGAATTACTGGCTCAATAGTTTTATTTACACAAGTTCTTTGCATTCCAAAGAATGTAGATCTGTCGTCTGGATCTAGGTATGTGTTTGGTTCTTGATGTCTGGTATCTGGATCTATGTGTTTTTCAGGTTTCTGGGACTATCTGTCTGGGTACATGTGTATGGCTATGGTTGCTGGGATTATCTGTCTGGGCCCATGTGTATGGCTATGGTTGCTGGGACTATCTGTCTGGGCCCATGTGTATGGCTATAGTTTCTGGGATTATCTGTCTGGGCCCATGTGTATGGCTATGGTTGCTGGGACTATCTGTCCGGGCCCATGTGTATGGCTATGGTTTCTGGGATTATCTGTCTGGGCCCATGTGTATGGCTATGGTTTCTGGGACTATCTGTCTGGGCCCATGTGTATGGCTATGGTTTCTGGGGCTATCTGTCCGGGCCCATGTGTATGGCTATGGTTTCTGGGGCTATCTGTAGGTCGGATATTATTGTGGGAATTTCTGGCCCCCTTTTATTTTTGTTTTGTTATTTGACTTGTGGAAGCAGAAAACTAAGATGGGATTTTCCAGCCACATTCACCCCCAGATCAAGAAGGTCAGCGGACCTTCCACCAGAGGTCAACGGACCTTTGCAGGGTCTTGTCCCACGATTCCTTAGCAGGCGGCATGGGAAACCTGTCACCAGCAGTAAAACCTGGTCCGCTTTAGGACAACTCTGAACTGGATCACTAAAAATGATCTTACCTCCTCCATGAAGTCCTGTCCTTCCAGAACTCATACACTATGAAGCAGGTCTCATTTCCCAACTTCTGAACCGAGATGCTGGATGGGAAAGAACAGACCAAATATCAAACTAACACAAGGTATAAACTTACTCTTCATAAAATCCATCCAGAGCTTCTCCCAATGAGCCTGTAGCTACAGATCTTTTCAGTTGGAATCCAAGTATTACAGTTGTTGAGCTGGATTTATGGGTAGAGAACGTGCAGCACTGAAAAAGGCCACTCTGCCCAAATAGTTTGTGTTGTTTTCTACATGAGCTTCTTCCCACACCTGCTTCCTCTGGGGTGGCACGGTGGCGCAGTGGTTAGCATTGCTGCCTCACAGCGCCAGGGACCTAGATTCCATTCCAGTCTTGGGTCACTGTCTGTGCAAGAGTTTGTACGTTCTCCTCTGTCAGCATCAGTTTCCTCCGGGTGCTCCAATTTCTTCCCACACCAAAGATATGCAGGTTCAGTTGATTGGTCGTGCTAAATTACCTCTTAATGTCAGGGGGATTAGCAGGGTAAACATGTGGGGTTGGAGCCTGGGTGGGATTGTTGTCGGAATAGGCTCAATGGGCTAAATGGCCTCCTTCTGCACTGTAAGGATTCTATGACTATGAATTCTGCACAGATCATAACCCACCCAGGCCCTATCCCCATAACCCCATGTATTTACCCGAGCCGGTCCCCCTGACATTAAGGGGCAATTTAGCCTGGCCAATCCACATAACCTTCACATCTTTGGACTGTGGGAGGAAACTGGAGCATCCAGAGGAAACGCATGCAGACATGGGGAGAGCATGCAAGCTCAATACAGACAATGACCAAAGGCGGGAATCGAACCCAGATCCCTGGCACTGTGAGGCAGCAGTGCTAACCACTGTGCCCCCGTGCCGCCCTATCTAACCCTATCAACATAACATTTGATTCCTTTCACCTTGTTAACTAGTATCCCCTTATAAAGGGGGGTTTTGTAGTGTAGTGCATAGCGTCTCTGTCTCTGAGCTCAAAGTTCCAGCTTTGAATCACACCCTGGGCCTCATAGCCAAGAAAGGTACGTTCACATTGCGTACGCAGCAACGTGGGGTGGGGGTGAAGGAGGGGGTGCCAATGGAGGTTCACACTGGCCACCTGAGGACAATCTCATGGGCAACCAGCATCTACTGGATGCATCTCTGTGACTGGAGACAAAAAGATTACACAAATAAAGCGCCACACAAACAAAATGGATGCACCCCCAGTGAGGTTGTAAATGGGTGACATTTATTCAGAGCTTCTAATATAGATCTCTAGAGATTGAATAGACGGGGTCTGTACTCGTTAGAGTTTAGAAGGCTGAGGGGGGATCTTATAGAGACTTACAAGATAATGAAGGGGCTAGATAGGGTAGAGGTAGAGGGATTCTTCCCGCTTAGAAAGGAAAACAGAACTAGAGGACACAGCCTCAAAATAAGTGGGGGGGGGGGCAGTTTAGAACAGAGTTGAGGAGGAACTTCTTCACTCAAAGAGTGGTGAATCTTTGGAATTCTCTGCCCATTGAAGTGGTGGAGGCTCCCTCGCTGAATATATTTAAGTCATGGGTAGATAGATTTCTGATAGACAAGGGAATTAAGAGTTATGGGGAGAAAGCGGGAAAGTAGAACTGATTGACTTCAAATCAGCCATGATCTTATTGAATGGCGGGGCAGGCTCGAAGCGCTAGATGGCCTACTCCTGCTCCTATTTCTTATGTTCTTATCTCTCTAATCTTGGGCAGTTTTATTTTTATCTATAGTAGTGAGATTGTGCATTGTATAACACTGACTCTGGATGACTGGCATTCAGAACAAGGTAAGCATCCCACTTACTGCAGACTGCCACACTGACTGGCTGCCGACTCCACATATTGTTTCAGAGCTTGACGGAATTCCTCCACTTCTTCCTCCAGCACCGACATCTGCCGCTGCACCACCAAGATGTGCTGTGTAGGGGAAAGGAAAGGGAAGCGTTGCATCATTTACTTGCCCCAGAAATGACACGAGTTTCTCGGTGCGCAGTAGGTTTATTTTTAAGAGTTTTCAAATGTCTCTGCAAACCCAGAATATTTGCACCATGCTTATCCAACGCTGGCTTGAGGCATTTTTATAGTGCTTGTTTGCTTTGCTGAGTCAACACCCAGACTTAACCAATTAAGTACAGCAAGCACAGATCAGTTACCAGACTCACATAATTTTTTTTAAATTCATTCGTGGAACACGAGCATCGCTGGTTGGCAAACATTTATTGGCCATCCCTATTTGCCTTTGACTAAAAAGTTTGCCAGGCCATTTCAGAGTGTAATTGAGACTTGCTGTGTCTCTGGAGTCACATGTAGACCAGACCGGGTAAGGACGGCAGATTTCCGTCCCTAGAAAGGACATTAGTGAACCAGATGGATTTTTCTTGATTAATAACAATGGTTCCATGGTCATCAGTAGATTCTTAATTCCTGATCATTTTCATGGAATTCAAATTCCACCATCTGCTGCGGCAGGATTCGAACCGGGGTCTCCAGAACAAAGAGCAAAGAGAATTTAAAAAAGTACAGCACAGGAACAGACCCTTCCCATGAATGCCTGCACCGATAATGATGCCCTAACTAAAACTTTAAAAAAAACCTTCTGCCCTTACTCAGTCCGTATCCCTCTCTATTCCTTCCCTATTTGTATATCCATGCCACGTGCTGAGTTTCTGGATTAATAGTCCAGCGATAATACCATGAGGCCATTGCCTCCTGCAAGTAACTGAACACTGCAGGAAAGTCTTTAAAATTATGATGCCATTAAAGCTACCGTATGGGAAACAGCTTGATTAAACTCTTCCAGTAGGGTGAGAAGCTGGGGGTTGTTGGACCAATGAGTGAGACTTGTGTGAGTGTATCATTCATGTTCCTTGCTACGGAATTGCTTGGGAGCTGTGAAAAAAAGAGGATCAGGTGAGGAATTTTCACTCCCCCATCGTGGTCTGAAGTCTTCATTCCCTCGACTCTTTTCCTTTTGGAATGGTTGATCATCCTTGCTTCCTCTTAGGCGATGAGTTCCAGGCCATTAGCACTCGCTGTGTGAGAGATCCTATGCATGATTAGCCCTGTTTGCTTCAGTTCTGCAAAGACTTCATTTCGTGATATTTCTGCCTATGCAATTGCTTTAAGTGCTAGACTATAGAGGGATAACTAACACTGTTGACTTGACTACATTTTAAAATTCAAAAGACATGTTGAGTTAGCTGGAAATTGGCTGCATTCCTAAAGGGTACACAATGAAGGCAAAACAAGCTTTTGATAATAGCTGCTGCAAGAACTTTTTTTGCAGGCAGAGACAGCATGTGAAAAACATTTCTGATAACAAGATAAGGATTGAAATATATTTTCATTTCAGGACATGTTTAGCTCAGTTCTCAGATTTCGCTCATTTCCATACACATTTTTGACCAGACTGTTCTGGCTTTGAAGCAATTCTCCAAGTCCGCTCTCTTCTCGCTTCTGTCATGTTAATTATTTTTTAAAAGTTCTGTTCAGTAAAAGAAAACCATTTTAAAACTCGTACCAAATGCTGTCCCTTCATCTATTCGAATGGATAAATGGACCTTATGCTGCGTAAAAAAGTTCTTCCTCACATCCTCCCATATCTCTTACCCAAACCTTAATTATAGGTCCCCTGGACTTTGCACCATCAGTTCATGGGAACAGATTTTTCTCATTTTCCTTATTTAAGCCTGCCACAATCTTATTGGAGTTTAGAATGTTAGCATATAACTAGTGATAACTTTGTATTGGATGTAATGTGACCAAAGGAACAAGATATAAAGGTCAGCTGATCCAGTGAACCATGGAATCAATTAAAGTGATGTAACAGTCAGCTGATTAGCTAATTCACTATTAATAAGGAACTATGTAGAATTGTGGAGAGCTTGGAGTGATTCAGGGCAATATTTCTTTATTAAACCCTCTCTTTGATTTATAAGTTGGAGTAAATTTTGTTGTATTTTCATTAACTGCATTTTGAAGAGTTCCCTCTAAGGAAACACAGAAGAGTGAAGGGTGACCTTATTCAAACATATAAGATCCTGAGGGTACTTGCCAGGGTAAATGGTGAGATGTTTTCACTAGTGGGAGAGTCATGAACAAAGGAACATCACTACAAGGTAAAGAGCTGAACATTTAAAACTGAGCTGCACAGAAATTTCTTCTCACAGAGGGTGGTAAACCTCTGGAATTCTCTGCCTCAAAAGGGTGCTGGAGGCTGGATCAACTGAAATATTTAAAGTGGAGATATATTTGATAGATTGAGGAATAGAGGGCTAAGGGGAAATGGCACAGAGAAGGAGCTGAGGTTGACATAGATCAGCATGATTATACTAGGCAATGCGATGGCACAGTGGTTAGCACTGCTGCCACACAGGGACAGGGTTCCATTCCCAGTCACTGTCTGTGTGGAGTTTGCACGTTCTCCCTGTGTCTGCGAGGGTTTTGTCCGGATGCTCCGGTTTCCTCCCACTATTCGAAAGACATGCTGGTTAGGTGCATTGACCCAAACAGTAGTAGAGTGTGGAGACTAGGCCTTACTTGTAACTAGGAAATAAACTTAACTTTGAATGGCGGGACAGGGTCGAAGGACCTGGTGATCTGGTCCTGTTTCTATTCCTTGTGTTCACCTCTTTCATAAACTGCACCCTTCCCCCCCCTCCTCTGCCCCCGCCGCCATCTTCTGTACTCCAAAACCTGAAACCATTCCTCGTGGCACCTTGGTCAACATTTGGCAAACAATTGCGACAGGAACGTCAGTTTGAGAGTAACGTGAACTGAGTGGTGCCAAGAAGGGGCCCTGTACGAGGTGCTTGTTGTTGGTAGTATTGGAGACTTCAACCTTCACCTCATATGTCCCATGTTGTGTTTTAATGCTCAGCTATCTCCAGTGCCTTTCTGTAACTCCAAACATAGCCCCCACCTTGTGTACTCTGCAGGCCTGGTTCAGTTTAGACACAGGTTCACCCTGCCCCTACGTGTTGAGCTATTACCACAACACATAGCCAGACAGGACCGCCAGGAGTCAGACTTCATTCAAACTTACAGATTTAGTCGCTTCTTCAATGACTTCTTCCTTTAGGGGCTCCAGTCTTGGTGTCTACAGTAAACATAACAATAAGGTTAGTTGGTTAGTTAGTTGGATGTGACGCGCAGTGAAATTTTATATTTAACGTGACGAGAAGGATTTATCTATATTTTCCACTTCTAGCGCGCAGCCTCCAATCAACCATAACATTTAAAAGACATTTGGATAGGTATACGGATGGGAAAAGGTCTGTTTCTGCGCTGAAAATCTCTATGGCCCTATGATTCGGTCAAACAACAACTGTACCTCAATGAGTTTGTCTTGTCTGTTTAACAGTGTCCATGTGTCACCATTCTTATAAGTCCTCCGTCCCCACCTTCAGATAAATGGAAAATCCATAAAATCTGTGGCAGTGGGGGGAGGAAATTTCACTGCCTGAGGTTCGTACAATCCGGCCCAAGGCCAATGGAGAATGCCGTTTTCCCAGCCTTGTCAGCTTCCGGGAATTGGGGCGGGTGTGCTGCTAAAATTCCGGCCAAAGGATCAGAGGCTGAATGTTCAGTCCCGCGAACCTGTTTCAACATTTCATTATATCGTGAGCCACTCCTTCGCTCAGCTCCGCGTTTCTGTCTTACACTCCCTATCCAGAAAAGGTATATATCGATTTTAGACTTGGAAGCTCCAAGTGACTCAGCAACCATGAAGAAGCGAAGTATTTCCATTCCCCCGTGTGTGAAAAATTGCTTCCTGTTTTGACTGCAACATTCAGCCTAGCCCTAAGATTATGGCCTCTTGTTCTCGATTCCCCTACCACCCCCACAAAAGGAAATAAATTCTCTATCTTATCATTTAACCACCTCAATTAGATTACCCTTTAGTTATGTCTCAGACTAATTTGGAAAAACAAGCAGTACTATGCAAGTCATTGTCATGATGAATCAGTTGAATTTTTTGCAATATAATCGAACAAAACAACATGGAATAAATGCACATTGTCCTTGGATATAAAGATCTGAAAAGTGGCCTTTAGCCAACCGATTCTTTCCTCACACGGTGTTTTTCCTGGGTGCCTATAAATATCCTTCTTTCTCCCTACTCTCTTAAACTCACAGAACAACATCATAGTGTGGTAGAGCACAGTATCAAACCATTCAGTCCATCGGCTCTGTACTGTCCCTTCCAAAGGGCAATCTGGTGGATTCCCAGTCCCCCACTCTTTCCCCTTAGTCAACTGCAACTGTTTCTCCTTCATTAACATGCCTTTTTCTTAAAAACAACACGTAATTTGGCAAACTGTTTCATCTGTGGGAAAAAACGGGGGACACTTTGCAAATAAAACCGAGCCACAGAGGCAACTATGGCCGCTCCTTGTTGACACTGCTGCCTCGCGGCGCCAGGGACCCAGGTTCGATTCCGGCCTCGGGTCACTGTCTATGCAGAATTTGCACGTTCTCCCCGTGTCTGCATGGGTTTCTTCCAGATGCTCCAGTTTCCTCACATCCAAAGATGTGAGGGTTAGGCAGATTGACCATATTAAATTGTCCATTTGTGTCAGGGGGACTAGCTATGGTGAATGCATGGATTTATGGGGATAGGGCCTGGGTGAGATTGTTGTCGGTGCAGGCTTGATGGGCCGAATGGTCTCCTTCTGCACTGTAGGGATTCTATGACCTCAGATGTCCCCAATGTTGGAGTAAAGATTGTATGCACAACAGGATTCCAAAGGCACCACTGTGATAATCTAGTTGCATTCCCTACTTTAGCTGGTCAATACTTTCAAAGCCATTTTTTGGAAATCACAAGATAACCTCGCAGCTATCCACCCCTCAGGGGACCATGCATGGTGGCACAGTGGTTAGCACCACTGCCTCACAGCACCAGGGACCTTTGTTCAATTCCCAGCTTGGGTTACGGTGTGGAGTTTGCACATTCTCCCCATGCCTGCGTGGGTTTCCTCCGTGTTTCCTCTCACAATCCAAAGACGTGCAGGTTAGATGGATTGGCTGTGCTAAATCGATTCTAGTTTCGGGGGAATTAGCAGGATAAATATGTGGGGATAAGGTACGATTGTTGCTGGTGCAGGTTCAATGGGCTAAATGGCCTCCTTCTCTACTGTAGGGATTCAGTGATTCTATGAACATTGCCTGATATTGATGCTGTTAGGTACGAGGAGAGATTGAACAAACTGGGATTGTTCTCCCTGGAAAGATGGAGACTGAGGGGCTAATAGAAGTTTATAAAATTATGAAAGGTATAGAAAGGGTGAACATGTCGGTTGTCAGCTGCGGGGGTGACACCAAGCTGCCAGGCACCAGCTCCTGCCATGTGATTACCAAGAGACTTCCTTCCGGGGGCAGGTCACATAGAGAGAAGACCACCTCATTCCCATGAGCCGTTAGTGCCTCTGTGGCGCAGTTTTATTTGCAAAGAGCCACCTGTTTATTTTTCCACGGATGAAACAAATATGAATGAAATAAATGGTCAGATTAACTTATTTTTAAAGAGATGTCGTTTGAGGGTGAAATATTAACCAAGGCACTCTGGGAGAACTCCCTTCCTCTTTACGCTGAGGGATAATTTAGATCCAAAGAAGATGGCAGATGAGGCCGTTGGTTGAACAAAGGGTTGATAACCAATGGTATGGATACCAAAGGAGGTACGTGAGAAGATTCTCAGCAGTACTCACACTGCTACTTCCACCCACAGCAAGAAAAGTTTAAAATCTGACATTTCGTCATTTATTTCTCTGGAGAAGGTACGTTACAAAGCTTTTTCCTAGGATGGACTCAAATAGCATGAGGGTTCACGGGCTTAGGGTGAGGGGGGTAAGCTATAATTTGTTTGCTAGAGGGACTTTTTCACACAAAGGGTGGGGGGGCTTATGGAACGCGCTGCCAAGTAAGGCGGTGGAGGCAGGCACTCTGGAGTCATTTAAGAGATACTTAGATGCACACATGGACAGAATGGGAATGGAGGGATATAGAAAACTGATTTAAAATAAGGATCATAAGCCTTGGGAGTTCCCTGGGAACTGTGTAAATTGTCAATGATATTGGTGTACTTGTTTTTATCCTACAGATACTTCGGTCTGCCTTGTTGTCTAACAAGGGGCATATACGCGATGGGTCGTGAGAGGGCTGCTCTTGGATTTTTCGAGAGTATCCTAGTGCTTCACATCATTAGTATACGCTTGACCTGGACCATTTGATGAGCAACACGACAGCTCAGTGACTATTGCTGTGCTGTGCAGATACATGGATTTGGGCCTGTGTCTGTGGGAGTTGGCGCATTCTCCCCGTGCTTGCGTGGGTTTTCTCCGAGTGCTCCAGTTTCCTCCCACATCCCAAAGATGTGCTCTTAGGCTGATTGGCAGGACAAATTCTCCCTAAATTGTCTCAAATTTGGTCCTAATGCATAGATCTATAAACATGACAGGAATCACGGGTAGAAGTGGGAACATCGAGGTGGCGGCACAGGCTCGTTGGGCCGAAGGGCCTGTTTCCCATGCTATTTTGTTCTTTGTACATTAATAAGAGGTGTGTGGAATTTAAATAGTATACATTTGTGTTTTATTCACTGCTAGGAAGTACTAGAGTGGCACAGAGGCACAGTAGTTGGCACTGCTGCCTCACAGCACCAGGCACCCGGTTCAATCCCAAGCTTGGGTCACTGTCTGAGTGGAGTCTGCACATTCTTCCCATGTCTGCGTGGGTTTCCTCCAGATGCTCCGGTCTCCTCCCATAGTCTAAAGATGTGCAGGTTAGGTGGATTGGCCATGCTAAATTGTCCCTTAGTGGCAGGAGGACTAAATAGGGTCAATGCATGCGGTTACAGGAATAGAGTCTGGATGGGATTGTGGTCGGTGCAGACTCAATGGGCCGAATGGCCTCCTTCTGCTCTGTAAGGTTTCTATGGTTTTATGAGGATATGTTCCCGATTGCTGCTTATGTCAGCAGTTATTGTAGTAAATCCATCTAACCTACACATCCTGGGATGCTAAGGCGTAATTTAGCACAGCCAATCCCCCTAAGTCACACACCTTTGGACTGTGGGAGGTAGCCGGAGCACCCGGAGGAAACCCAGGCAGACATGGGCAGAATGTGCAAACTCCATACAGACAGTGACCCAAGGCTGGAATTGAACCTGGGACCGTGGCGCTCTGAGGCAGTTAAAACTGAGACTTAGAGCTCAGCCAAATTCATAGCAGTGGGATTGGATAATTCCAGCTGTGGACAAGGTCATAGGACAGTCCAGTGACTTGGATGTTGTGTGTGTTGCCCGTTGTGATTCTTTATTCACTTTAAATCGTGGGGAACGTTCGTCAACAAATCAGCTCGAAAGAAAGTAAAGTCCGTTCACCTCAGCCTTCTCAGACAGGCCGATTTGGGTTTATTCAAAGGGAGCTCTGAGCTGCCTGTGCCTCCTGCTGTGAAAGTGCTGTTTATCACACGTCAATAACAGTTTCAAATGGGGGTGGCACCGTGGGTTAGCGCTGCTGTCTAACAGTGCCAGGGACCTCGGTTTGATTCCAGCCAGGGGTGACTTTGTGCAGCATTTGCACATTCTCCTCATATCTTTGTGGGTTTCCTCCGCGTGCTCCAGTTTCCTCCCACAGTCCAAAGATGTGCCGGTTAGATGCATTGACCCGAACAGGCGCGGAATGTGGCAACTAGGGGAATTTCACAGTAACTTCATTGCAGTGTTAATGCAAACTGACTTGTGACTAATACATAAAGTTTATTTTTGAAATGAAGCCTGGGAGAAACTTCCTTGACCAGAGAATCAGAGAAACCCTACAGTGCAGAAAGAGGCCATTTGGCCCATCAAGTTTGCACTGACCACAATCCCACTCAGGCCCTATCCCCATATCCCTACATATTTACCTACTAATCCCTCTAACCCTACATATCTCAGGACACCAATGGGCAATTTTAGCATGGCCAATCAACTTAATCCGCACATCTTTGGACTGTGGTTGGAAACTGGAGCACCCAGAGAAAACCCACGCAGACTCGAGGAGAATGTGCAAATTCCGCAATTCTGTCAGCCTCTCAGCCTCCATCTTTCCAGAGAGAACAATCTCAGTTTATTCAATCTCTCCTTATACCTTTCATACCAGGCAATGTTCATAGAATCCCTACTGTATAGAAGGAGGCCATTTGGCCCATCGAGCCTGCACCAACAACAATCCCACCCTGTCCTGCTAACCCCACATATTTAGCTTGCTAATCCCCCTGACACTAGGATTGATTTAGCGCAGCCAATCAACCAAGCAGGATTGTCTTCCTAGGACTGCAAAGTGCACTTGAAGCTACCAGGATAGATCACGGGGCCTCAGAACACCCTTGAAAATGAAAGTTAACAGCTTGAAGAACATTGCAATGCATTTGGTATTTGGATCCACATACCGGTGCGAACAGGTACTTTCAAACATGTCATCTGTTCCCTGTGCGTCTCGGAGTCAATTAACAAATAGTCACGCATTAGCTTGTGTGCAGCTAAAAATATCCAAATATGTTCCGAACATTGGAAAGCTCAGCTGGGAGAAGCGGAGACCAGGATTACACGCAACCAGTAATATCTGAATTCTGATTTGATTTATTATTATCGCATGTATTAATATATCGTGAAAAGTATTGCTTCTTGCGCGCTATATAGACAAAGCATACTGTTCATAGAGAAGGAAACAAGACAGTGCAGAACGTAGTGTTACAGTCATAGCTAGGGTGTAGAGAAAGATCAACTTAATGCGAGGTAGGTCCATTCAAAAGTCTAATGGCAGCAGGGAAGAAGCTGTTCTTGAATCAGTTGGCATATGTATTCCAAAGAAGGTGGAAGAGAGAATGCCTGAGGTGTGTGGGGTCCTTAATTATGCTGGCTGCTTTGCCCAGACAGCGGGTTGTGTAGACTGTGTCAATAGATGGGAGGCTGGTTTGAGTGACGGACTGGGTTTCGTTCATGACCCTTTGCAGTTTTTTGCGGTTTTGGGCAGAGCAGGAGCCACACCAAGCTGTGATACAATCAGAAAGAATGCTTTCTAGGTGCATCTGTACAAGTTGGTGACAGTCGTAGCTGACACACCATATTTCTTTAATCTTCTAAGAAAGTAGAGGCGTTAGTGGGCTTTCATAACTATAGTGTCAGCATGGAGGGACCGGGACAGGTTGTTGGTGATCTGGACACCTAAAAACTTAAAGCTCTCAACCATTTCTACTTTGTCCTTGTTGATGTAGGCAGGGGCATGTTCTCCACTATGCCACGTGAGTTTTAATTTATTTTTAAATGAAACTTTTAAAAATCTTATTAATTTACATACAATATCTTTTTTATTAATTCATGGGATGTGGGTGTCGCTGGCAAGGCCAGCATTTATTGCCCATCCCTAACTGCCCTTGAGCTGAGCTGCTTGCCTCACCATTTCAAAGGGCAGTTTACTATCAACCACATTGCTGTGGCTCTGGAGTCACATGTAGGCCAGGCTAGGTAAGGATGGCAAATTCCCTTCCCTAAAGGACATCAATGAACAGATGGGCTTTTAATGATAATCAGTAATGATTTTTAATATCTAGTTTTATTTTTATTGGAATTCAAATTTCAGCATCTGCTGGGGTGGAATTAAAACCCAGATCCTGTTTCTTTCCACAGTCCAAAGATGTGCGGGTTAGGTTGATTGCCCATGGTAAATTGATCCTGGTATCAAGGGGATTAGCAGGGTAAATGTGTGGGATGCGATCAGTACAGACATAATGGGCTGAATGGCTTCCTTCTGTAGGGATTCTATGATTCTATGATTATTGCACCCAGGGAAGACCCACGCAGACACGGGGAGAATGTGCAGACTCCACACAGACAGTAATGCAAGCCGGGAATCGAACCCGGGTCCCTGGTATGGAGGCTATTAGATACAAGGAGAGATTGAATAAACTGGGATTGTTTTCTCTGGAAAGATGGAGGCTGAGGAGCTGATAGAAGTTAATAAAATTATGAGGTGTATGGGTAGGATGAACAGGTGGAAGCTTTTCCCCCAAGGCAGAAATAAAATTGGAAGGGGGCACAAGTTGAAGGGTGGAAAAGTTCAGTGGAGTTGTGCGGGGGAAGTTTTTTCACAGAGAGTGGTGGGGGCCTGGAATTCACTGCCAAGTGAGGTGGTTGAGGCAGAAACATTAGTCACATTTAAGACTTATCTGGATAGACACATGAACAAATGGGGAATAAGGGCATACAAGCGGTTGGTCTAGATAGGACAACTTGATTGGCGCAGGCTTGAAGGGCCGAAGGGCCTTTCCCGTGATGTCCTGTATTTTGCATTACCCTGGATTACTAGTCTAGTGACAATACCACTATGTCACTGGCTCCCCAGAGACATTAAAGTCTTATTTATTAGTGTCACAAGCAGGCTTTCATTAACATTTTAACAAAATTAGTGTGAAAATCGCCTTGACGCCACACTCCGATGCTTGTTCGGGTACACTGTGGAAGAATTTAGCACGGCAATGCATCTAACCAGCACGTCTTTTAGACTGTGGGAGGAGACCAGAGCACCTGGAGGAAACCCAAGCAGACAGGGGAGAAGGTGCAGATTCCACGCAGATAGTGACCCAAGACGGGAATCAAACCCGGGTTCCTGGAGTTGTGAAGCAGCAGTGCTAACCAGTGTGCCAACGTGCCACCCTTTAAACATTAAAATATATTACTGGCACCTTAAATTAGAGTGAATAAATGAAGATTTAGCCATTTCTGAAAGGTTGCCAATCCCTGGTTTAACATCTCATTCAAAAGCTGGCCCCTCTGAAGAAGAACATAAGAAATAGGAGCAGGAGTCGGCCATCCAGCCCTTCGAGCCTGCCCTGCCATTCAATAAGATCGTGGCTGATCTGAAGTGGATCAGTTCCACTTTCCCACTTTCTCCCCATAACCCTTAATTCCCTTGTCTATCAGAAATCTATCTACCTGTGACTTAAATGTATTCAATGAGGTAGCCTCCGCCATTTGAATGTGTGGCACTTCCTCGGCACTGTATTGGGAGTGCCAGCTTGGATGTTAAGCCGCTGAAAATATCAGCTTCATACCTTACACTCCAACCTGTCAATCAACTGCTGCAATCGGTTCACTTGAGTCACCCACTGACCCTCCGGTTCAACGCAGACACCTAGGATGAGGAAAAACATCATTCAGAAGATGGTTCCAGTTACTGAGACACCATAAAAACTGCTTCAGTCCCATCTGAGTAAAGTCCAAGTAAAATGATAATGCTGTTTTTTCCCTTAAACATCCAGCCGCAATCATCACATTATCTCTCTTCTCCTTCCAGAGAGAAAACCTTCTAATTATCTTGATTTGATTTATTATTGTCTCGCATATTAACATACAGAGAAAAGTATTGTTTCTTGCGCACTATACAGACAAAGCATACCATTCATAGAGAAGGAAGGGAAACAGCACAGAATGTAGTGTTACAGTCAAGCAGAGAAAGATCAACTTAATGTGACATAAGTCCATTCAAAAGTCTGACAGAAGCACTTTCTAAGCCTGTCAGCTCTGCCAACTGTCCAAGGCAACACACGCACACGGGAGCTTCTTCAAGTTCCCCTCCAAGCCAGTGACCATCCTGGAAATATATCACATCGCTGGGTCTAACTCCCTCCTTAACAGCACTGTGGATAACAGTCATTCATTTCCTGTCCTAACATACGGGCTACATGGTGGCACAGTGGTTAGCTCTGCTGCCTCACAGCACAAGGGACCAGAGTTCGATTCCCGGCTTGGGTCACTGTCTGTGTGGAATTTGCACATTCTCCCCGTGTCTGCGTGGGTTTTCTCTGGGTGCTCTGGTTTCCTCCCACAGTTTGAAAGGTGTGCTGGTTAAGTGCATTGACCATTCTAAATTGCCTCTTAGCTACCAAACAGATGCCAGAGAGTGGCAACTAGGGAATTTTCACAGTAACATCACTGCAATGTTAATGTAAGCTTTACTTGTGATTAATAAATAAACTTTACTTTTTTTCCGCTAATTCAATTCCAGAACCAGAGTTAGATAGTGTTTCCAGCCGTTTACAATAATTCCCACTGAGATTCTTTAACCATGCCTTCCATTCACCCAGCTGTATTTATGTTTCCTTATTCAATTGGAAGGGACCTGCTGGATAAAAATTATTCGACCTATAATTCAACGCTGGATTTTTTTTTGCCTTAGTGTAATGAGTTCTTATATCCACTGGGCGGCAGTGGATTCAACAAATAATGCAATGAGAAACAAATTTACTGCAAATAAACCTGTTGGATTTTAACCTGGTGTTGTGAGACTTCTTACTGTGTTTACCCCAGTCCAACAGTGGCATCTCCATGTCATGAACACAAATCTGTTCAGTGAGACAGAACTTGTGTTACAAACTTCTGTGAATAAATTCAAATATATATATATTGAGGTGAAACCTGAAGATGATGAAGTTTATTGTACTAGTTTCAATGCTAGAGTTTTGTTCATTGTTTTAATCTACAAGCATCCACTCTCTTCATCACTGACACTCAGTAGCTGCAATGTGTACTATCTACAAAATGCACTGCTGTAATTCACCAAAGATCCTGAGGCAGCATCTTCCAAACCCACAACCAGTTCTATCCAGAAGGACAAGGGCAGCAGAGACATAGGAACACCATCACCTGCAAATTCTCCTCCAAACCACTCACTATTCTGACATGGAAATATATCCTTCACAGTCGCTGGGTCAAAATCCTGGAATTCCCTCCCTAACGGCATTGTGTGTCAACCCACAGAACATGGACTGCAGCAATTCAAGAAGGCAGCTCACCACCACCTTCTCAGGGGGTAACTAGGGACTGGCAATAAATGCTGGCCAGTCAGAGACGCCCATGTCTTATGAATGAATAAAAACAAAATCCCGGAGAAAGTGGATGAGTTGTCAGGTACCTGAGTGAAGGATTCCTGAGTATGGATCACTGGGAGACAGGCAAATGTTCTTCTGAGCCCTACGACCGCACCGTCTGCCTGGCCGATGGATAGACGGGATCTCCGGCACTTCCTGCTCCTGTCTGTGGAAGTGAGCACAATATGGAGTCAGACAGCACAGGGGGAATCCAGAACCAGGGTCACAGTCTGAAGATTTGGGGTAGACCATATAGGATGGAGATGAGGAGACATTTCTTCACCCCCAAGGAGTGACGAGCCTGTGGAATTCATTACAACAGGAAGTAGTTGATGCCAAAACATTGAATGTATTCAAGAGGTGGCTGGATATAGCATTTGGGGTGAATGGGATCAATGGGGAGAAAGCAGGATTGGACTATTGAGTTGGATGATCATGGCTGATGAATGGTGGAGCAGGCTCGAAGGGCCGAATGGCCTCTTCCTGCCCCTAAGTTCTGTGTTTCTAGAAGGGAGGCAATTCGGCCTATCTTGCCTATGCTTCCTCTCTGAACAAGCTGTCCGATTGGTCTCACTCCCCTCCATTCACCCCCAACTCCCCTGCAACATGTTCTTTTTTTAAAAAAATACTATTTGTCCAATTAACTTTGGGAATTACAGTTGAGTCTGCTTCAGCGCATTTCAGATCAGAATGATTTGCTGCATTAATATAAAAAAAATTCCCTCCTTTGGATCACCATCAGCACTTTGAGAGAGATCAAAAACAGAATAGACTTTCAAAAACCTTACAATAATTTCAGAAATATTATGATATTTTGGAGAATGTTTTGGATTTGATTCATTATTGTCACATATGTTGGTGTGCAGTGAAAGTATTGTTTCTTGCGCGCTATACAGACAAAGCATACTGTACATAGAGTATATAAACGAGAAGGAAAGGGAAGGGTGCAGAATGAAGTGTTACTGTCATAGCTAGGGTGTGGAGAAAGATCAATTTAATATAAAATAGGTCCATTCATAGATCTGACGGCAGCAGGAAAGAAACTATTCTTGAATCGGTTGGTACGTGATCTCTGACTTTTGTATCTTTTTCCTGATGGAAGAGAGAATGTCCGGGGTGCGTGGGATCCTTAATTATGCTGGTTGCTTTTCAGAAGCAGTTAGTGTCCGAACTACAGTAGATGAATATTTCACCATTTATAACAAAACTAACTATCCCAGTATCTGTTATGCAAGCTGAGCTTAAAAGGGGAAATTTTTTATGCTACTATATTTGCCTTTTAGTTTAGATATTGCTAAAGCGGGGTCTTTGAGCTGTTTTGACTCCTATCTGCTATCATTCTGCTGACAACCAGATACTGAAGGCCAGTTTGATTAAACAGCGTAAAACAAAAAAAGAACATTTTCCACAGCTGCTCAGTAACACAGAACTTGAGTATTGCTGAAAAAGAGACATGCTGTCAAAGCTTTTCATCTTGCACTCATCAGAACAAATACAGGAATGCCAAATTTCAAAGGGCAACTGCACAAGAACAGGATGCTGATTGGTTGGCAAGTGAATCCTGGTTGAGCCATTGCCTTGGAAAATGAGGAACATGTCCGGGCATTGCACCTCTTTTGAATTAAACAAAATTTTGGGGGACAATATTCCCCAGGGCATTGAATAGTGATAATATTCTGATTTGACTGTATGAATTTTCCTCTGTGATTTAATCTTTTCTTTGATGTATTGCTCAGACATCTGTTCCCTTATTTTGAACAGATGGCTGAGGTGGTTAGAGTGCTACTCAAACATCTATTCCTGGCTGTCAGCTGAAGCAGATGGCTGAGCTTCTTCAAAGGCATCAAAGTTTCAAAGGTTTCACTGCATTCAGCACTGGAAGCTTTGCTTATCAAGCTGCACAGTGGAATCCCATTATCATAGAATCATAGAATCACATAGTGCAGAGAAGGCCCTTCAGCCCATCGAGTCTACACTTACACATTAGAAACATTCAGCTCCCACCTAATCCCATTTACCAGCACTTGGCCCATAGCCTTGAATGTTATGACATACCAAGTGCTCATCCAGGTACTTTTTAAAGGATATGAGGTATCCCGCCTCCACCACCCTCCCAGGCAACACATTCCAGACAGGCACCACTCTCTGGGTAAAAGGGTTTTTCCTCCCATCTCCCTTAAACGTCCTGCACCTCACCTTGAACTTGGGTCCCCTCATTACTGACCCTTCAACAGCTGCTTCTTATCCATTCTGTCCATGTCCCTCATAATCTTGTGCACCTCGATCAGATCACCCCTCGGTCTTCTCTGCTCCAACAAAAACAACCCAAGCCTATCCAACCTCTCTTCATAACTTAAACGCTCCATCCCTGGTGAATCTCCTCTGCATCCCTCCAGTGTAATCACATCCTACCAATCATGTGGTGACTGGAAATACACACAATAGTCTAGATGTGGCCTCACCAAACTTCTATACAACTCCAACATGATTTCTCTGCTTTTGTAATCTATGCCTTGAATGATAAGAGTAAGTGTGCCCTTTTCAACACCCTACTAATATGTCCTTCTGCATTATGAATGCTTGGCTATGTTCCAAAACCCACAAATGATTTAGCTCAGCAGGAGTTGTTGACACAGCTCTCAAGGGGATTGTGAGTTTATTTATTTTGACTGTTCCATGATCATTTAAAATGATAATATTTTAAGTGGTTTTTAAATAACTTTGTTTATTTGGCAGTTTCATGAGCATCTCAAAAACCTCTCAGTGTTATTATAGGAGTTCGAAGTTTCCATGCATAGTGAATGCTGGGTGAGTAGGCATGCAGGTTGAAAGTGTATCGGGGTGGGTGAATCCACACTAGTGGGCTGGGGATTATGGGGGTGGTGGATGAGTGTGCATTGGTTGGTGAAGTGTTAAAGGATGATGGTGCTTAGGCATGAGGTTGAAAGTGTATAGAAGGGATGAGAGGGCACGTGATGAGGGGATTATGGGGTTGGGTGATTGGACATGAGAGGGCGGAGAGGTAAGGGACTATGGAAGAAGCAGGGTAATTGGTGGATAATGGGATGACATGGTAAAGGGAGAGGTTTTAGGGGACTTTGTCCTCAGCCACTGGCCTAGACCGATCTGCCAATGAACAGAGTCAGGCATCTAACCTGCTTGCAATGGCATCTAAACCCTTCTAATCTCACCTCCACAATACTGTGAAAGGCAATGGCCCTGAATCCAGCTCATCCTATCAACCTGCGATGAATATGGCATGGCTGGGCACTGCTAGCCAGCAGGCTGGATTGGGCCGAATGGCCTGACATTCAATTCCTGCCCTGAAGATGAAAATCCGGGCCCAGGTGTGTCTGACCAAGGTTTCATCTAAACTCAGTATCTAAATTCATCCAAGTTTAACCCAACTTCCTTGCTTTTCAATTTTATTACATAGTTATTAAAGGCGGCACAGTGGTTAGCACTGCTGCTTCACAGCTCCAGGGACCTGGGTTCGATTCTCGGCTTGGGTGACTGTCTGTGTGGAGTTTGCACATTCTCCTCGTGTCTGCGTGGGTTTCCTCCGGATGCTCCGGTTTCCTCCCACAGTCCAAAAATGTGCGGGTTAG
The DNA here is from genome assembly GCA_024679065.1 of Sphyrna mokarran. NCBI lineage: Eukaryota > Metazoa > Chordata > Chondrichthyes > Carcharhiniformes > Carcharhinidae > Sphyrna > Sphyrna mokarran. The sequence continues at coordinate 65,539,514 of JAGIQG010000016.1, read as the reverse complement.
GTTGGTTGGCCATGCTAAGAAATTGCCTCCTTAGTGTCCAGGGTAGCTGAGGTTAGAGGGATTAGTGGGTATAATATGTAGGGATGTGGGGGTAGCGCCTGGGTGGGATTGTTGTCGGTGGACGGTTGGACATGAGAGGGTGTAGGGGTGAGGGCCTGTGGAACGGGCATGGCGATTGGGGTGAGGGGTGGGGGGGGGAACAATGGTGATGACATAGTAAAGGAAGAGGTTTTAGGGGACTTTGCACCCAGCCTGATTTGGCAATGAGCAGAGTCAGACCATCTAACTTGTCTACCATAGCATCCGAACCCTCTCAATCCCGCCTCCACAATACTTTGGAAGGCAGTGGACCCGAATCCAACTCATCCTGCCACCTTGCGATGAATATGGCACTGCCACCAGGAGGTGGGGTTGGGCCGAATGGCCTCCTTCTGCACTATGATTCGAGCTCTTCAATGAGGCGCAGGTTTCAGGGTCAGTCAGCGATGGATGGCGGTAAGCCAAGAGGAGAGGCCGATCTAAAACAGCCAAGGGTCTGTTTGTGCCTGCTCATTCCTGATGTTTTGGGTAAGGGGAATGACCCACCTCTCACGGCTGGTTTGCTCCTCAATGGCGTCCATCGCGCACTCCAAAGAGCTCTGGAGGGACTGCAGCTGGTCCATGGTCTCTCGCAGCAGGAAGCGAGTCACAAACTGCTCCAGTGTCGAAGAGCTCTGATATTCCTGCCAAAGCGAAGCAGAAACAGTCAGACAGTCATCCAGAAAAAAACAACTGTGCTCACAGAGTAACGAGGAGGCGTGTGAAGGCCCACACAAGTGGCAGGGATCCGATGACCAACAAGTTCCAGCATTTACCGCTCTTTCTACAGTGTTTTTAATCGGTGTCTTGGCCATTGCTGAACCCCTGAACACTGCAATGAAAGCAGACAGTCATTCTTTTATTCCTATCTACTGGGTCTCTCTGTGCAGGAACTGACTTACTGCATTTCCAATATTGGCTACACTTTGAAAAATTCCTCATTGATTGTGAAATGCTTCAGGAGGGGCTTGCTGGAATGAAAGGAGCTACTTAAATGTAATTCCTTCCTTCCTTGCATCAATATGTTAATGAATCTAAACAACTGGGGTGGACAGTGGTTAGCACTGCTGCCTCACAACACCAGGTCCTGGGTTCGATTCCCGGCTTAGGCCACTGCCTTTGCAGAGCCTGCACATTCCCCTCGTGTCTGCGTGGATTTTCTCTCGGTACTCCGGTTTCCTCCCACAGTCCAAAAGATGTGCATCTAGCCATGCTAAATTCTCCTTCAGTGCATCTGAACAGGTGCCGGAGTGTGGCAACTCGGGGATTTTCACAGTAACTTCATTGCAGTGTTAATGTAATCCTACTTGTGACATAAATAAATAAATTTAAAACTTTGATAAGTCCCCTGTAACTAAATTGTTCAATTTCCTTATCTTGCTTACCCTAAACTTTTAAGGAGCGTCTTGACAGATATGTGAATAGGATGGGAATAGAGAGATAAGGTCCCCGGAATGGTAAGGGGCTTTAGTTCGGATGGGCAGTATGATCAGCGCAGGGCCGAAGAGCCTTTTCTGTGTTGTAATTTTCTTTGTCCTTGTTCTTTGTTCCAAATATTCCACCCTTCCATGCTCTTCCCATGCTCATTGTGTGAAAATCCAGAGCTATCACATCATTACCCCTTGTAACTCACGCCTCCCTAAGACCTCACAAAGTTCGGAAATCCCTAATTTGCTCAGTCACCATTCCCAGTGTTTCCTCGGAACTGTATGGGTGTACAGTTAAGCCGTGTTTCTGAATGTGCCGCGTAGTGCAACAAGTGGGCTGTGCCCATCCGGCACTCTTATTAAATACATACGCGCTCCTGATCAGACACTTTTTCTAAATCCATATGCACCACGTCACCCGCACTATCTTCATCAAACCTCTCCGATATCTTGTCAAAAACCTCAGCTCAGTCGTTAAACACGAGTTGTCTTCAATGGATCTTATCCAATTCTTTTTTAAGTCAAATGATTAAACTAAATCCCACAAACAACAGCTCACAAACAATTAACACTGACCCAGGAGGTGCCACAGTGGCACCGTGGTTAGCACTGCAACCTCACAGCGCCAAGGGCCCGGATTCAAGTCCTAGCTTGGGTCACTGTCTGTGTGGAGTCTGCACATTCTCCCCATATCTGGGTGCGTTTCCTCCAGGTGCTCCAGTTTCCTCCGAAAGACATGCTGATTAGGGGCATTGGCAGTACTAAATTCTCCCGCAGTGCACCCAAATAGGTACCGGAGTGTGGCGGCTAGGGGATTTTCACAGTAACTTCATTGCAATGTTAATGTAAGCCTACTTGTGACACTGATATTTAAACTTTAATAAACTGAGGGACCGAGTAAAAGGGGCAGCCCTTAAAAGGGAACTACCCAAAACAAAAATATTATAAATGAAACTTAAAACATTAAGCCAAAAAAAAGTGACTCACCACCATTGAAATTTGAACTCCTGATCTCCCTTCACCAACTAAGCACAGCACCAACCAAGACAGTTAAACACGAGTTGCCTTTAATTAGTCCTTGTTGGTGCATCTCAGTAAATTCACACTTGTCTAAGTGTCAGTTGTTCTATCTCAGCGCAGACTGGGATATTCTGAAGCTGTGAAAAGCATCAAGTAAACACAAAAGCTTTTCTTTCTTGAATGATGTTCAGATACAGTTTGCTACAGAACACAGAATCCCTACTGTGCAGAATGAGGCCGTTTGTCCCATTGAGGCTGCACTGTGGATTTACTATTCATTGCTGTTTTATAGCATAAGAAAAGATAATTTTAAATCTTTTTTCTTTCTTAAGTATGGCACAGCAGTAACTGTACTTGCAATGCTTTTCCCGTGTTTTTCATGTTTTGCCAAGTTAGAGTCATAGAGTTTTACAACATGGAAACAGGTCCTTTCGCCCACCTTTTCCATGTTGCCCTTCTTTTTTAAACCACTAAGTTAATCCCAAATGCCCACATTTGGCCCATATCCCTCTATACCCATCTTATTCACGTAACTGTCTAAATGCTTTTCAAAAGACAAAATTGTACCTGCCTCTACTACTACCTCTGGCAGCTTGTTCCAGATACTCACCATCCTCTCTATGAAAAAATTGCCCCTCTGGACCCTTTTGTATCTTTCTCCTCTCACCTTAAATCTATGCCCTCTAATTTTACACTTAGCTAACTTTTGGAAAAGATGAGTTTTTCATTGTTTTTTTCCTTGGAGTTCGGTTGTTGCTCGGTGTGGCACCGACTGTGAACCCAGGCTAAACACAGTGATAAGTGAAACAGCACGGTCTGATTGATTAATATCCTGCGGATGCTGAAAGGCTAGTTCAGCCTTGGAACTGAATATTTGGTCTTCCCTGCTAAGTCCTTAGATTCTGCAATTGAGAGAGGTTCATCAGGAACCTCCAAATGTTGTGATGGAGACTTTTAGCCAGAAGTGGATTTTTCCTCTGCCATTCCGTCACCACATCTGCAACAAAGCTTCTTATTGGGTGATCTCCAGCTATGTTTTTGGTTCAAGTCAGGATGTTGTTGCTTTAATTTTTTCTCACTTTATCCTTCATCAGTTTCTTGGGCTCTGGATTTGCTCATGAGCTGCCACCATGTTGTGTTTGTTCAATAGGTCTCACAACAAGGTTCAGAAGCTTTCAATGTTGAACAGTAGTGTTTACTGGCAGCCGCGTAACTATATACACATGTAGAAAGGATAGTCCTAAACCTCCATGCTACCTCCATGCTGACTTCTACTCAAGTCTCTCCATAGAACAGCCTTGCTTCTACTGCCATGTGTCTTTCTACACCATACTGTGGGCGGTACCATTCTCCAGTCAAACGTTAACCTTTACAATTTTGAACACCTTAACACTGCATCTATGTTAACTAGGATCAGACCATATCACTTCATCATTGATTTTTATTGGTCATCAAAGTTGTTTGGAGAGACAAAGGTTGAGAGGTGACCTAATAGAGGTTTATAAGATGTTGAGAGGTAATAGATAGGGTGGATTCTCTGAGGCTCGGGAAATGGTCGCTACGAGAGGACACAGGTTTAAGATGCTGGGGAGTAGGTACAGAGGAGATGTCAGGGGTAAGTTTTTCACACAGAGGGTGGTGAGTGAGTGGAATCAGCTGCCGTCTGTAGAGGTAGAGGCGTACTCAATCTTGTCTTTTAAGAGACTTTTGGATGAATACATGGGACTTAACTGGATTGAGAGTTATAGATAGACCTGGTAGGTATGGATATGATTGGTGCAACTTGTGGGCCGAAGGGCCTGTTTGTGCTGTAGTGTTCTATGTTCTAAAGGGTTTCCCAAAGGGTCAGGTAAGCAAACAGTTAATGGAGGTTGACAGGAAAGTTGAGCAATTTATTTTGAAAGGAAGCTGCACAGTGTGGAGACTGTGCTTAGAATGTGTTAATAGAGGAGCTAAATTCTTTCAAACCTGGCAATGCAACATTCTCCAGCTGTCTTATTTCTTATATAAACTATTTTATTAAACCCACAACCTGTCAGAATTGTAGCTTTATTGAGCGAGCTAGTGTAACCGGTTCCATTCTGGCAATAATGGGACAAAGATTGTTATTGAGGCTGGAAACAAATGGTTTTCAAAAATTCTTTCACATGATGTGGGTGTCGCTGGCCAGGCTGGCATTGTTATTGCCCAACCCTAGGTGCCCTTGAGAAGGTGATGGTGAGCTGTGGTCCATTGGTGTAGGGACACCTCCAGTGCTGCTAGGAAGGAAGTTCAAGGATTTTGACCCAGCGACAGTGAAGGAACAGTGATATATTTCCAAGTCAGGAAGATGAATGGCTTGGAGAGAAGCTTCCAAGTGGTGGTGTTCCCAGGTATCTGCTGCCCTTTTCCTTCTGGTTGGTAGAAGTCGCAGGTTTGGAAGGTGCTGCCTAAGGAACCTTGGTGAGTCGCTACCACGCATCTCGTAAATGGTACACATGACTACCCTACAGTATCGGTGGTTGAAGGAGTGGATTCTGAAGTTCGTAGATGGGCTTCAATCATATGGGCTGCTTTGTCTTGGATGGTGTGGAGGTTCTTGAGCATCATTAGAGATGCACTCACCCCAGCAAGTGAAGAGGATTCCATCACACTTCTGAGTGGTAACTTGTAGATGGTGGACAGGCTTTGGGGAGTCGGGGCAAATTTCCCGCCACAGGACTTACAGCCTCCGCTCTGATCTTGTAAACACAGTACTTATATTTCTAATCCAGTTCAGTCATTTGTCAATGATAACCGCCAAGATGTTAATAGGGGGGGATTTGGGGATGGTAATGCCATTGAATGTCATGGGGAGATTATTGGATTCTCCCTTGTTGGAGATGGTCATTGCCTGATTCTTGTGTGGCACAAATGCTAATTGTCTAAGTATTGTCCAGGTATTGTTGCATATGGACATAGATTGCTTCAGTATCTGTGGAGTCATGAATGGTGCTGAACATTGTGCAATCATCAGTGAACATCTCTATCTCAGACCTTATAATGGAGCTGAGGTCATTAATGAAGCAGCTGCAGATGGCTGGGCTGAGGGCACATTGAGCCAGGGAACTGGCACCGAGTACCAGTGCACATAGCTGCCCCACCCCTGTATCCACCCACACTGCAGCCTAAAACGTCAGCCTGCAAGATCAGGCGATTGGTGCACCAATACATAGATAGAATAGAAAGCCTTTTCCACTCACAAAACCAGAAGGGTCTTTCTTAAGAAATTTTGAGTGGCACATGGTATTTTGCAACTGGATCGCTCTCTTAGCTTCTTGGGTTGCAAGGTGGAAGATATGAGTTTCATAGCTCACGAGACCAGGTCATTCAGCTCCCTGGTGCAATGATGAGGGGCTAACTTTTCCTTATTTTATGGCTAAGATGGAATAAGCCCCCTATCTTTATTTAGAAGGCAACTGAGCTTTAAGGCAGTGTTGCTTTGGCCAAGCACAGACAAATTTGATGGAAATGGATTTTGGGTTTTCAGTTAAAAACCCTCTGGGAGGGTACGGATAGTTTTGCTGCATCGCGACCTTGGTGGTTCATAGCGTGGAAACAGGCCCCTTGGCCCAACTTGTCCATGTTGCCATTTTTTATTCACTCCAATTGCCCTTCAGAAAATGCTCTGTTTAAATGTTCATCCTGATGATGGCATCTCCAGCGCTCCCTCCACACTGGGAGATTGTGCTTAAATTTTGTGTTGGGGTCTCTGAAGTGCTACTGAGACCCACAAACTACTGACTCAGGGGCAGGAATGCTACGATAAAATAACAGAGTAAATGCTTTCATTCAGCAGTCAATGTTTTACACTCCTGTGGCGAGTTCCAATGAGATTATTTTACCAGGCACTCCATCATGTCAGCTAAACATCACTGGGAACATGAAGCCAATCTAGGCTCCAGGATTACTTCCACCCTCCGCTGTGCAAAAAAAAAACGACTGAAAACAAACCTAGAACAGACTAATTTAAAAATACAATAAGCCACTGCAAATCATCATGAACATTTTACAATTTGGTTGATCTAATTTAAATTTAACACCCTCAGAAATGGCACTAAAGCGATTTCCCATACCACAGAGCTCAAATTGCACCCAAGTTCACATGTTTAAAAAGGTATTAATTCAAAACAATTATCATGCCACTCTGAGTTAACTGCAGAAATATATTTGACACTCTTCACTGGTGAGGCCTACACAATATCCGGTACGCCCACAGGCCTGCTGGACAACTCAGGATTAATTTTCATTTGTACACAAACGAGGCTGCTTTTTTTTAAGTTTATTTATTAGTGTCACAAGTAGGCTTACATTAACACTGCAGTGAAGTTACTGTAAAAATCATCTAGTCGCCACATTCTGATGCCCTTTCAGATACACTGAAGGAAAATTTAATACGGCCAATGCCCCTAACCAGTTTGTCTTTCGGACTGTGGGAGAAAACCAGAGCACCCAAAGGAAACCCATACAGACACGGGGAGAACGTGCAGACTCCGCACAGGCAATGACGCAAGCCAGAATCGAACCCAGGTCCCTGGCATTGTGAGGCAGCAGTGCTAATCATTGTGCCACCATGCTGCCCTTTGTTGAAACATATGGGCCGGTGTTTTACCGCCCTGCTTACCACGGGAACCGGAGGGTGCAAGAGGCAGACAATGGAAATGTCCGTTGTCCTCAGGCTGGATTTTACAGATGAACAAAGCTGTAAAATCCAGCCCGTCAGATCTTGAGGGGGCTTGACAGGGTAATCACTGATAGGATGCTTCCCCTGCTGAAAAAAAACCTTGTACTGGAGGACTGCGGAGTGCAGAATGTCCACACAGACAATGACCCAAGCCAGGAATAGAAACTGGCTCCCTGGCATTGTGAGACAGCCATGCCACTGCCCTGTTTGGTGCAAGCAGGAGAAGGTAGTGATGGCTTTTGAATGTTTCATTTCTTTGTGTAACTTGCATGTCGCTAAGAGTCAGCCACGCATTACTGAAGAAGGAGTCACATGCAAGAGGTGAGGTACCTAACTTTTGACCTCCTCCTTTTTCTAGGTCCAAAACTCTCCTTCCATGTGCAACAGCAATTTATTTCATTTAATTCTTTTCATATTCATTCATGGGACATGGGCATCATCTGTTGCCCATCCCTAGTTGCTCTCATTGAATGGCTCAGTGGGGCATTGCAGAGGGCAATAGAGAGTCAACCACATTGTTGTGGCTATGGAGTCACATGTGGACCTTCCCTATAGGTTCCATAGTCAATGGATACTTCATTCCGGATAATTTTTTATTGAAGTCAAATTCCACCATTTGCCATGGTGGGATTCAAACCGGGATCCCCAGAACATTAGTTGAGTTTCTGGATTAATACTCTAGTGATAATACCACTAGGCCATTGCCTTCCCCTAACGTTAGTGTACTATGTTCACTGCTCAGTGCAGTCTTTACTCTGGGAAACCAAATGCAGATGGGAGGGGGACACTTTGGTTCTGTCCACAAGCATGACTCTCAATCTCCTACTATTTTAATTCTCTGCCTCACGCTGACTTTACTACCCTTGGCCTTCAATACTGTTCCAGCTCAATGTAAACTCAAGGAACAATGTCTAATTTTTGGATTGGACACTTTACAGCACTCCAGGGTGGAATTCTCCAGCCTCTCAGTTCCGTGTTTCCCACTGGCAGGAGATGATACACATTGTTTGCTAGTAATGGGATCTTGCCGCTATAATGGGGATTTGCATTGCCATCACCCCCACACTGGCAGGAAACCTGCGGGCAGGGATGCGCTGCCAGTGTGATGGGAGAATTACATTGGCGTGAACGCTCAGAGAATTGCAGCCAACACTGAGTTGAACAGTTTCAGGTTACAATCTCTGCCCCATTAGATTGGACAACAGCTATTGGTGATGATTCTGCTATTGCTGTTCCCATTTCATTTAAACCCTATTTTCTTTACTTGCCCCATTGCTATCTCCTCCTTGCACCCACCATTCCGACTGCAATTTAATCTCTCCTGCTTTCCACCCTGTCACAAATCCTTCCTTTTCTTGCTCTATCCCTTTCCTCAGTCACTGTTCCACACTTGCTATGAGGCCTAGCCCTTCTCTAACTTTGATTTGATTAGATTTATTACTGTCACAACATGTATTAGGATGCAGTGAAAAATATTGTTCCTTGCACGCTATACAGACAAACCATACTGTTCATATAGAAGAAAACGAGAGGGTGCAGAATGTACTGTTATAGTCATAGCTAGGGTGTAGAGAAAGATCAACTTAATGCGAGGAAGGTGGAAACGACACTGTCCGGCGTACATGGGGTCTTTAATTATGCTGAGTGTTTGTCTGAGGCAACGGGAAGTGTAGACAGAGTTAATGGATGGGAGACTGGTTTGCATGATGCATTGGGCTACACTCATGACCCTTTGTAATTTATTGCAGTCTTGGTCAGAGCAGGAGACACATCGAACTGTGATGCAACCAGAAGTTGTCTATTCTTTTTTGTTCAAAAGCTGCTGTATTTTTCAGGTGCAGATCACTCTAAGGACTCTGACTGGGGTTATGCTGGCTGCTTTACCGAGGCAGCAGAAAGCATAGACAATTCAAGTGTAGACCTGATTAAAAATCTGCAGTGGACAAGACTTGGGATCAGAAATTCCTGTCCAAAGTCAACGGATCGTTTGCTGGTCTGTAGATTATCTGTTCCCGCCTGCGATGATTTCCCGCAGTGGGGTGGGAGCAGAATATGAAGGCCATTAATCCTGGAGGGATTGCGCCATCAGGTGGGCAGAGGACTTCCAATTGATCCTGACGTCTGGGCCCTAAAGCCTATGGGAAAATCCAGCCCGGAGATATGGAAAAGGCACACATCAGGGAAGTGCAGCCAAAATGAGCTTCAGTTAAGCTTAAAAGCAATGATATTGTGAAGAAAATAGAGATATCTGAAAGCACCCAACTGTAACATGGAAAAACAACTGATGCTATCTTGGTATTCACCGTGAGTATATATGTTAGGGTTTATGTAAATATTAATTATATTTCAAGGTTTAAGCTCATTACTATTCCAAACAGATGGGCCAATTGGAGTCAGTAGCAGACCTTCCCTAAAGGAACCAGTTGAATTCTCTATGACATCCTTTCTGCTTCCAGCCCACACGTTATAAAATTAAATGTCATACAATGCCATGAACAGATTTAAGCTCACAGCCTCTTGGTTACTAGGCTACTTGTCACAGCCACTCCACTGCTGTCCCCACAAACAGCAGTCAGATAATGACTAGATAATCCGTTTTTTGTTGCTGCGGCTGGTGGAAGGATAAATATTAGCAGGACACCAGGGAGAACTCTCCCTGAATGGCGCTGTGGGGTCTCTTATATCTGTTTGAGAAGGCAATCTGTTCAATATCTCATCTGGTTTTGCAGAACTCCCTCAGTATCACACTGAATATAAATGACAACTGACGTTGCTGAAACAAAAGGTTTTTAAATTAATGTTAAAGTATGAACTAAAAATCATTTTCGCTGCTTGATTTGTTTCAATCGAGGTAAATTCAGACAATGCTGGATGAGAGCATAATCAAGGACCCCACGCACCCCAGACATTCTCTCTTCTATCTTCTTCCTTCGGGAAAAAATTATAAAAGTCTGAGTTATTACCAACCGGCTCAAGAACAGCTTCTTCCCTGCTGCCATCAGACTTTTGAATGGACCTACCTTGCATGAAGCTGATTTTTCTCACACCCTAGCTATGACTGTAACACTATATTCTGCACTCTCTCTTTTCCTTCTCTATTAACAGTATGCTTTTTCTGTATAGTGCACAAGAAACAATACTTTTCACTGTATACTACTGACAATAATAAATCAAATCAAAATCAAATTCAAAATGCATTCAAAGACGTGTGGCAGGAATTGGTTGCATATACAAAGGTTAAATCCAGATTCCCAAAGTTTGCTTTGTTTATATTTATGTCGATCAATTGTAATAATCCCTGTTCACAGGTTAGGTAAATAACAACTCTGGGAAAAAGCTTCTGACTATCCACTCTGCCCATGCACCACATGACCTTGTAGACTTCTATCAGGTCACCCTTCAATCTCTATCGTTCCAGTGAGAACAAACCAAGTTTCTCCAACCTCTCCTCATAGCTAATTCCCTCCGTACCAGACAACATCCTAGTAAATCGTTTCTGTACCCTCTCCAAAGCCTCCACATCCTTCTGGTAGCATGGCAACCAGAATTGAACACTATATTCCAAGTGTGGCTTAAATAAGGTTCTATAAACGTGATTGGCCAATTTTTAAGCTCAATGGCCAGACAGTGAAGGCAAGCATCCCATATGCCTTCTTGATTACCTTCTCCACCTGCATCGCCATGTTCAGTGACCTGTATACCGATACACCCAGAGCCTAAGGTCTATCATGTGTTCCCAGGCTGGGCTAAATTTCCCACTCCTGCTCCCACTGAAATCAATGTGTCGTTAAGGTGTACTTCATAACAAATAATCATTCTTAATGTACCCGCTGGAAACCTGAACTGAACTTTTAAAGGTATACAGACACTAAAGTGATTTGTACTTGCAGCCCAAAATGGCTAATTCCAATTTACATTGCTATACTTTCCACATTCCAGTTTATCGGAGTGGGGCAATCTGCCTGTGAAACCTATCAAACGCAAGGACCTTAAGGGAGTGTGAAGGATTCACATCTCCTGTTTCATTGGCAAGGCATCTTTGACAATCACTTGTTGGAGATGGGTCATTAAGCCTAATTGTTCTGAGAATGAATCTCTGACTAAGTTAAATTCCAGACATGAGTGAATGTAGTCAACTTTGGAGCACATGGACAATGCATTAATCATGGAGATCACATGCCAAGCCAACACTTTTTATGGTTAAAGCACATGTTTTGTCAGCAGAACTGAGGACCAGCAGCTGAGGCAAAGGTCTAACTGGACCCCTCCTGCCTCCTTCTTTCTGCAGATCAACTGGCAGGTTTGAGCTTGGTTTACTAACTTTGAGCTTGGTACAATCTACTATGCATGGGGGCACAGTCGTTAGCACAGTTGCCTCCCAGCGCCAGGGGTCTGAATTCGATTCCCAGCTTGCATCACTATCTGTGCAGAGTCTGCACATCTTCCCCGTGCCTACGTGGGTTTTCTCTGGGTGCTCCTGTTTCCTCCTACAGTCTGAAAGATGGCCCCGATTGCAGACAGAGATTGCCTACAAGGATCCAACCCAACATAATCCTCTCCCAAACAACTAACTCAGCCATCTGTATCTTTTAATCAGTAGCAACAATTTGACTGAAGTCAGTCAAATTACCAAACCAATAACTCCAGACCTCTTTTACAGAGTCTAACTGGATCAACCTATCCTTTTGATCTGATGTGATTTGATTTATTATTGTCACAATAATGTAGCTCCTGTGACAATAATGTATTAACATACAGTAAACTGCATACTGTGCACTATGCAGACAAAGCATACTGTTCATAGAGAAGGAAAGAAGAGAGTGCAGAATATAGTGTTACAGTCATAGCTAGGGTGTAGAGAAAGATCAACTCAATGTGAGGTAGGTTCATTCAAAACTTTGACAGCAGCAGGGAAGAAACTGTTCTCAAATCAGTTGGTACTTGACCTCAGACTTCTGCATCTTTTTCCCGACGGAAGAAGGTGGAAGAGAGAAAGTCCGAGGTGTGTGGGATCCTTAATTATACTGGCTGCTTTACTGAGGAAGATCCTGATTGAGGTTGTCCTCATGGGTGCAGAACAGTGTGAGTGAGGGCTGATCATATTCATCTGAGATATATTCTCCATGGAATGGCTGTATTGTTTCAACCAGTGTGAACTGATCATCTGGACTATGTGTGGTATAAAACAGGCTGGGATTTTCCACCTTTTTGGGGTGAGAGTTTCCAGTGAAGGAGGCAAATGGCCATTGGTCAACCTTCCAATCCCGTAGAAGTCAATGTCTTTTGCATATTCACCATTGGGGAATATGCCTCTGTAGAACATGTCACTGGGGAACACATCACATAGAACATGCCACTGTGGAACACGCCACTGTGGAACATGCCACTGGGCAATGCATCACTGTGGAATATGCTACTGTGGAATGCACCACTATGGAATGTGCCACTGCGGAACACGTCACAGTGGAACACATTACTGGGCAACAAGTCACTGTGGAATACGCTACTGGGGAACGCGTCTCTGTAGATCATGTCACTGTCAAACATGCCAGAACCTTCCGCCGGGCTGGAAAATTCCACTGATGGAAAGGACTGGAAAATTTCACCTTAGAAGTGCTATCTGTCAGGCATTGGACAGCAGGAACAACAAGAAACATGCTTGATGTGAGTTGAGTCATTCTAAAAAGAAGAACTCTTCGGAGTATAATTCCTGCATCCAGGAGAAGCATCAGGATGGTTCATCACAACTCAGCATCTATAACACCGGACAGACGTGCTGTGTTGGGGATTGTAAATGTTTTCCAGGCGAAATCATAGAATCATAGAAATCATAGAAACTCTACAGTGCAGAAGGAGGTCATTTGGCCCATTGAATCTGCACCAACCACAATCCCACTTTGACCCTATCCCCATAACCCCTCGCATTTATCCCACTAATCCCTCTAACCTCTGTATCCTAGAGAACTAAGGGACAATTTAGTGTGGCCAATCCACCTAACACATACATCTTTGGACTGTGGGAGAAACCGGAGCAGCCGGAGGAAACATATGCAGACACAGGGAGAATTTGCAAATTCCACACAGACAGTGACCCGAGCTGGGAATCGGATTGAGCTATGACTGTAACACTACATTCTGCACTCTCTCTTTGTCTTCTGTATGAATGGTATGCTTTGTCTGCATAGTATACAAGAAGCAAAATATTTGATTTTGATTTATTATTGTCACACGTATTAACATACAGTGAAAAGTAACGTTTCTTGCGCACTATACAAACAAAGCATATCGTTCATAGAAAAGATGAAAGAGTATAGAATATAATGTTACAACCACAGTAGGGTGTAGAGAAAGGTCAACTTAATGCAAAGTAAATCCATTCAAAAGTCTGACAGCACAGGGAAGAAGATGTTCTTGAGTCTGTTTGTATGTGGGAAGGACTGACTGAGTGCCAATTTCTCCTTTTCACTGGTAGCAGCATTGGAGAATTCCGGCCACTGAATATTCCCAACGTTCCCTGTTTTCACATCGGTTTTTAACGTTGGGTGAGGGGTAAATATTGGCCAAGAGGCCAGTGAGGACACTCGTTTCGAAAACGCAATACTCCTTTCCAAACAGGATAATTCAGAAAGAATGCTCCCAATGGTGGGGGAGTCCAGAACTAGGAGTCACAGTTTGAGGATAAGGGTAAACTCTTTAGGACTAAGGTGAGGAGACATTTCTTCATTCAAAGGGTGATGAATTGTGTTCTTTTTATTAATTTGTGAGACATGGGCATCACTGGATGGCCAGTATTTATAGCCCATCCCTAGTTGCCCTTGGAGGGCAGTTGAGAGTCAACCACGTTGCTGTGGCTCTGGAATCACATGTAGGCCAGACCAGGTAAGGATGGCAGATTCCTTCCCTAAAGGACATTAGTGAACCAGATGGGTTTTTCTGACAATCGATAGTGGTTTCATGGTCATCAGTAGATTCTTAATTCCACATATTTTTTATTGACTTCAAATTCCACCACCTGCTGTGGCGGGATTAGAACCTGGGTCTCCAGAATTTTAGCTGGATTAATGATAATACTGGTAGGCCGTCTACCATTCACTAGAGGAATTCACTACCATAGAAAGTAGTTGAGGCCAAAACATTACCTGATTTCAAGAAGAAATTAGATCTTGCTCTTCAAGCTAAAGGGATCAAAGGGGATGGGGGGAATGGGATCAGGATATTGAATTTGATGCCCAGCCATGATCAACATGAATGGTAGAGCAGGCTCAAAGGTTCAATGGCCTACTCCTGCACCTGTTTTCTACGTTTCTAAATCTGAGAGGACAGCCAGGGCCTCGAGTTAACAATGCATCGCGTCATCATAAGGCGCTCCCCCCATATCAGCATTGGACCACTTGTCAAAGAGCCATAGAAGTTTACAGCATAAAAACAGGCCCCTTGGCCTAACTTGTCCATGCTGCCCTTTTTTTAACCACTAAGCTACTCCCACTTGCTTGCATTTGGCCCAAATCCCTCTATACCCATCTTACCCATGTAACTGCCTAAATGCTTTTTAAAATTAACAAGGGGTTAGGTGTTATGGGGAAAAGGCAGGAGAATGGAGATGAGAAAAATATCAGCAATGATTGAATGGAGGAGCAGACTCGATAGGCCGAGTGGCCTTATTCTGCTCCAATGCCTTACAGTCTTATGGTCTAAAATACAAAATTGTACCCGTCTCTACTACTATCTCTAGCAGCTTGTTCCAGACACTCACTACCCTCTGAAAAAATTGCCTCTCTGGATCCTTTTGTATCTCTTCCCTCTCACCTTAAATCTACGCCCTCTACTTTTAGACTCCCTGATCTTTGGGAAAAGATGTTGACTATTTAACTGATCTACGCCCCTCATTATTTTATAGACTCTATAAGATCACCCCTTGCCCTGCCCCCCCACCTATGCTCCAGAGAAAAAAGTCCCAGTCTGGTTTGCAGAAACTGTGGCACTTTATTATTTGAAAGATTGAATAAGTTGGAGCTGTTTTCTACGGAGAAGAGAAGACTGAGGATTGACCTGACAGAGGTCTTGAAGTTTATGGAAGGGTTTGCCAAGATAAAGACAGCAAAGATGTGTTTGCTTGCATGCAAGAGCAAAGTTAGGGATCATAAATATAAGATGGTTACCAAGAATCCAACAGGGAATGTAGGAGAAACTTATTTGCCGGGAAAGTGGTTAGAATGTGGAACTTGCTGTCAGATGGAATAGTTCAATCAAACAGCAGAAATGCACCCAAGAGGAAGCTAAATAAGGACTTGAGGGAGAAAGGAATAGATGGATATTTTGATTTGGGTTCTGTGAAGAGGGGTGGAGAGTGGTACATTTGGGGCGCTGGGCTAGTTTCCATGCTGTAAAAATTTGGTAATGAACTGGCAGCCAGTTGCAGTAAATTCTGGAAAGGCTTTCACTCTTATTTTTTGGGCGTTCTGGGTTATGAATTCTGCAGTCTGATACACATTGGCAGACTTCCATTAGATCATTCTATATGCAAAAGAAAAATGCCTGTAATGTGATTTCTCTGCTGCAACTTAATGGACACACCATGGCCCAGTGATCATTGAGCAGCTTAGGTATAGTGTGCGTACATAAATCCTGGGAGATTTCAATCACTGCAGACCACATCACTCCAAACGAGGCACACGTAGAATCATAGCATCCTACAGTGTAGAAGGAGGCCATTGCATCAATAACAATCCCACCTAGCCCTGTCCCCACAATCCAATGTATTTACCCTGCTAGCCCCCCTGGCTCCGGGGAAATTTAGCATGGCTAATGAACCTAACCCACACAGCTTTGGAATGTGTGAAGAGAACATAGGAAGAGGAGTAGGCCATTCGGCCCTCCGAATCAATTCCGTCATTTAGTCAGGACAGCTAACTCCATCCTGTGCCTCAGCTCTATCCACATAGAAAGTCGAAGTAGGAGTAGGCCCTTTGAGCCTGCTCCGCCATTCATCTTGATCATGGCTGATCATCGAATTCTATATACTGATCTTACATTTCCCCCAAAGCCCCAAGAGCTATATCTAATTTCTTCTTGAAATCAGACAATGTTTTGACCTCAACTACATTCTGTGGGAGTGAATTCCACACATTCGCCACCCTCTGGGTGACGAAATTTCTCCTCACCTCAATTCTAGAAGGTTTACCCCTTATCCTCAAACTGTGACCCCTGGTTCCGGACTCCCCTACCACCAGGAGCATTCTTCACTTTTGCGGCCTTTACCTAGAGAAAACACATCAATCTTAGGGTGGAATAGTCCATACTGAAGTCCTCATTTGGTGGTGGGCATGGATGTTGGAATGATTCCCATTGTACAGGAGTCAGGAAGATTCCGCCCAGTGTCTGGAGAGGTTGGATAAGCTAAGATTGTTTTTTTTCTGGAGCAGCAGAGTCTAAGGGATATCTGATAGCAGTCTATAAAATTATATGAGGCATAGATGGGTTTAGCAGTCAGAATCCTTTTTCCAGAGTTGAAATGTCTAACACTAGGTGGCACGCATAGAATCCTCAGCGCAGAAGGAGCTCATTTGGCCCATCATTTGGCCCCATTTCAGTCCTCGATGACTGCTAAACCCATCTATGCCTCATATTGACAACCCATCTATGCCTCAATTGACAACAATCCCACCCAGGCTCTATCCCCTTAATTCCACATATTTCTCCTGCTAATCCTCTGACACTAAAGGTCAATTTAGCAATCAACTTAACCGCACATCTTTAGACCGTGGGAGGAAACCCATGCAGACACAGGCAGAATGTGCAAAATAATGCCAAATTAAACTAATCTATTCTGCCTGCCCGCCCTTGGTCCATATCCCTCTATTCATTACATATCCACGTACTTATCTAAAAGCCCCTTTAAATGTCCCTATTGTATCTGCCTCCACCACGACCCATATCAGCAGTGATCCGAGACCAGAATTGAACCAGGGTCCCTGGCGCTATGAAGCAGCAGTGCTAACCACTGTGCCACCATACCATACTTAGGTTGAGAGCGGGAAAGTTCAAAGGAGATGTGAAGAGCCAGTGTTTTACACAAGGTGTGCTGGTATGGGTGGTGGTGGAGGCAGATACAATAGGGACATTTAAGGGGCTTTTAGATAAGTACGTGGATATGTAATGAATAGAGGGATATGGACCAAGGGCAGGCAGAAGGGATTAGTTTAATTTGGCATCATTTTCGGTACAACATAGTGGGTTGAAGGGCCTGTTTCTGTGCTGTATTATTTTATGTTCTACGTCCCGCAGCCCCACCAGCTTTCGAGAGTTTCAGATTTCTACCTGTGAAGAAGGTCTTTCTGAAATCATCTCCCGAACAATCTGACTCTAATTTTAAAAGTTAAGTTTATTTATTAGTCACATGTAGGCTTGCATTCACACTGCGATGTGAAAATCTCCTTGTCGCCACACTCTGGCATCGGTTCGAGTACACTGAAGGAGAATTTAGCATGGCCAATTCACCTAACTCGCACATATTTGAAACTGGAAATAGCCTGAGGAAACCCATGCAGACATGGGGAGAATGTGCAGACTCCGCACAGACACTGACCCAAGGCCAGAATTGTACCCGGGTCCCTGGCACTGTGAGGCAGCAGTACTAACCACTGTACCCACCTCAAGTACAGACTGAGTACAAGACTAGTTGATTTCAGGGAGGGAAGAGGAGGGAGAAATAGGGAATGATTTTAAAAGCAGGACAGCAAAAATAAGTGAAATGAAATCAGATTAAGATCTATTATTTACAGAGTTTCAATTGACATTAAAAATGCAAGGCAGAAGGATTAAAGTGGGAGTCTGTTTATCATAGTGCAAACAGTGTGTTTGTCCCTGTTGGCAGAGATCCGAGGATTTTTTTCTCTCTGTGTCCCATTTACAATGATTACAGACAAAGCACATCTTTGACACTTGTGGATTTTAATTCCTCCAGGGATTCATTAGTCTGAGCCTAAGATAGTGTGAGTCAATTAGAAAAAGACATGACCATTATTAGCTCTCTCTCACCAATGGACAGCTCTGGGCAATTACCTGATCCAAAATTATAGTAATCAGCTTCTTTATGTAACAACATGTTGCTGCGGAACACCAATAACGAAGCATCGGTTAATAACTCTGAGACAAATTTAATTTCTTGCTTTTCCCTCCAGCTCTGCTGAGTCCCACCTTCTGCATTCTGCTGTGGAAAGGCTTTGGAATAGAGGCGGTAGAGGAGACTGCAGTCTCTGAGCTCCAGCTGGAGTGGATAGGAAGGCCCCGTTCTGTAGGATCCATCAGCAGGGGACATTGACTCTGATTAGTAGGTTTAGAGGGGATTACAGAGTACTGTTTTGGCAAAAATTTGGAATGGAACCCACAGCCTGAAAGGGTGGTAAAGATAGAAAAGTAAGAAGGATAGAGTGGTATGGTATCTTTCTATCAGACCCTTTAATGCAGCCCTTTGGTCTTCAAGAATCATAGAATCCCTACAGTATAGAAAGAGGCCATTCGGCCTATCAAGCCTGCACCGACAACAATCCTATCTAGGCCCTATTCCCGCAACCTCACGTACTTACCCCACTAACATCCTGACACTAAGGGGCAATTTACCACGGCCAATCCAGCTAACATGCACATTTTTGAACTGTCAGACTTTAACCGTAGCTCCCATTTGCCACCCAGCAGGGCGAGGTGATGGTGTGAGATGAGTGTGCTGCTGTTTCTGCGTGGGTGGGGAGGGAATGGTTTGGTGTCTAGAATGAGGACAACACCGTATGGGGATACCGTAAGGTGCTGATCTCCTCATGTCATTATCCCACCTTCCTGGACATCTCCACTTCTAATTGCTTCACCCTCCTCCCACCTCCTCCACACTCTGACTGATATCTCCTTCCATTTCTTTGGTTTCTCTCACTGTCGCAGCCTATTGTCACATCTGCACATTATTGTGTTCCTTTGTGTGAATGAAGAAGTATCTCATTAGCCAGTCCCACAAACCTCCAATTCCAACCTCTCGTACATCCCCAATTTCCACCTCTGCAAGTTACCAGGCGCAGCTGATTGGAGCCTGAGGGCAGGAATTCCCTTTCTAATTATCTCCACCTCACTAACTTTTCCTTCTTCTTTAAACCTTGCTGAAAACTATTCAGACAATTGAAATATTGGGCGGAATTCCCAGTTATACGGGTCTAAAAGCCAGAAATTCCCGCCCAACCGTCAATAGCATTTCACACTCTCCACAACCTGCCAGTTAAAACTCCAGTGGTGAGCTGGATGGGAGAATCACCCCCATTAATCCTCTCTCTATATATGTTGCCAAACCTGCTGCTTTCTGTTTTTTACGTCAGATTTCAAATATCCGCATTATTTTGCAGTTGTAATATTATTTGTCCAAGGTTTAGGTCACCAGTCACACCATACATAGCATTCTAGATCAAATTATATAAGCATCTGAGAAAATAGAGGTACCAATAGGTCAGGAGAAATTGGAGCAGATGGACCCAGTGTGAAAGTGTTGCTAGCACAGACACAGCGGGCCAAATAGCCTCCTCCTGTCTTGAAGCTTCTATAATTTGTTGATAACGTCAGTCAATGCAAGTTCTCTCAGACTTAAAAGGTGGGATTTTTCAGCCACACTTGCCCCAAATGGGAAAATTCCCACAGAGGGTAACAGATCTTTGCATAGCCCACCTCTCACTGCTAATCCTATGGAAGTGGAACGGGAAAACTTCCCCCAAAGGCTGGCCAAACTGGTGAATTTTTACCCACAAGGAGAAATTAAAGGAGAACAGGGCAGCACGGGAGCACAGTGATTAGCACTGCTGCCTCATAGGGTTAAGGTCCTGGGTTCAATTCCCAGCTTGGATCATTGTCTGTGTGGAGTCTGCAGATTCTCCCCATGTCTGGTGGGTTTGCTCCAGTTTCCTCCCACAGTCCAAAAATGTGTGGATTAGATTGATTGGCCATGCTAAATTGTTCTTTAGTCCAGGGGAAATCAAAGTGATTAGCAGGATAAATATGTGGGGTTACAAGAATAGGGTCTGGGTGGGACTGTTGTCATGAAGATTCAATAGGCAGAATGGCCTCCTTCTGTACTGCAGGTAATCTATGATTCTATGAAAATAACATGTATCCTGTATCCACTTCTGGAGAAGCTAAAACTAGAGGGGATGAATATAAGATGTCACGAATAAATCCAATAAGGACTTGAAGAGGAACTTCTTCACTCAGAGATTTGAGAGAGTGTGGAACATGAGTGACTTGTTGAAATGAATAACATTGATGCATTCAAGAAGAAGCTAAATGAAAAAAACACCAGATGGGAATGGAAGATAAGTTGACAGAGTGAGATGAATTACGGGGAGTCTTATATAGAGCATAAACAATGACCTCCTTGATTATTCTGGCCTCGAGTCTGTGGTGTACATTCTGTGCCAGAATTCTCCAGCCGTTCACGCCCCCTAGGCCACTGCAAGCAAGGATGGAGAATTTGGCATTGGAAACTAGAAAGAGTGCAGAAAAGATTTACTAGAATGCTACCAGGCCTTGGTGGTTTAAGTTATAAGGACTGGGACTTTTTTTCTGGAGCGTAATAGTCTTAGGGATGATCTTATAAAGGTCTATAAAATAATCAGAGACATAGATTAGCTAGATAATCAACACTTCTCGCAAAGATAGGGCAGTCTAAAACTAGAGGGTATAGATTTGAGGTGAGAGGGGAGAGATACAAAAGGGTCCAGAGGGGCAATTTTTCTGTACAGAGGGTGGTGAGTGTCTGGACCAAGCTGTCAGAGGCAGTAGTAGAAATGGGTACAATTTTGTCTTTTAAAAAAGGTTTAGTTACATGGATAAGATGGGTATAGAGGGATATGGGCCAAACATGGGCAGTTGGGACTAGGTTAGGGGTTTTAAAAAAAAGCGGCATGGACAAGTTGGGCCTATTTCTAAGCTGTAAACATTTTAAGATTTTAAATCTCCGTTCACTGCAGCGGGACTGGAGAATCTTGCTGGTGTGAACAGCCAGAGAATTCCAGCCTATGTAAATTTAAGCTTTTTTGTTTAATCCAATGCTGGCCAAAAGGTAATATCTGAATGGCAATGGAACACTCAACAAATAGAAATACTTGTGAAACATTTTAAATCAGGATAAGCTGTTTGATTCTGTTAGTCAGATTGTAACGTACCTTTTTGGTTTTGTCCATGGCCTTTAGAATGGAGATATTGAGTTGCTCCAGAGCAGACAGGACACTTTCATATTCCCCTAAATGTTCAGAAAAATACTCTAGAGAAACAACAAAAAAACAAAAGCCTTTAATCTTCTCTTCCACAAAGTTTCAGGGCAACTTATTTATTTGCACCAAATAGCCTACAAAGAAAGAACGTGCTTCCAATAATTTACAACCTCAGGATGTCCCACAATGTTTTACAACCAATCAAATGTACTGAAGTGCAGTGGCTACTGGAGATGTGGCAAAGAAGAGACGCACAGCAAGCTCCCACATACAGCGCTGTCATACTGACCACATCAACTTATGGCCACTTAAGAGGGCAACTGGGGCTTTACTGTAATGTCTCATGCAAAAGATAGTTTATGAGGAGAGTTTGAGTGAACAGGGACTATACTCATTGCAATTCAGAAGAATGAGGGGCAATCTTATACAAACACATAAGATTATGATGGGAATAGATAAGATAGAAGCAGGGAAGTTGTTTCCACTGGTGGGTGAAACTAGATCTCAGAGACATGGCCTGAAAGTAAAAAGGAGCAGATTTAAGTTGAGGAAGAACTTCTTCACCCAAAGGGTTGTGAATCTGTGGGATTCCCTGCCCAGTGAAGCAACTGAAGCTACCTCAGTAAATGTTTTTAAGGCAAGGATGGATAAATTTTTGAAAAGTAAAGGAATTAAGAGTTACGGTGAGTGGGTGGCTAAGTGGAGCTGAGTTCATGAAAAGATCAGCCATCATCTTATTGAATAGTGGAGCAGGATCGAGGGCCCAGATACCCTATTCCTCCTCCTCGTTCTTATGTTCTAAATCTAACAGTGGAGGACTCCTTCAAAATGTAAGCCTAGAGTTCATTGCTCAAGTCCATACCTTTCCGACACAAGGCTCCTCGTGTACCACAGATAGGATTATAGGTATCACAGAGTGTGTTACAGACTGGAATTAGACTAGTCAATAACAGCATAAGTGACACAATTAATGAATCTCACCTGACGTTTCGGCAGGTTTTAACAATTTTACATCACAGCCGTAGAGTTACGGGAAGTTTCAGGGTCAATTCCTGCTCTGTGCAAGCTTGAGAGAGAGGTAGATACACATTTGAAGGAATTGGCAACTGAGTCTTAAATGTTAAATGTTAATCTGACCCATCTAGGTGCGAAGAACAGGGAAGAGCTGACTCACTTTCCCTGACATTGTTTGCACTTTGCACCACAACAGCCCCCAGATAATTGATGCACAACATCGTTCTACGTGTCCCAGCAGAAAAAAATAGCCAGTAGCTTTGTCTATCTTTACAGTTGAAGAATCAGATTTGACAGATACAGTGCAGATTAGCTGAGTACATGGCAAAAATCCCTTCAGAAGAAACAACACGGAATCTGAGGGCTGTTAAAGTGCCTGCGTAACAAGTTATTGCTGTCACAGCTCCCCCGGGATTCACACAGACATAAATCATTGAAAAGGCAAAAGGGCGTTCATCATTTGGAAGGAGGGAGGGGAGAATGAAACTGCTGACTTACCACACAATTCCTCTGTGTCCAAATTGCTGTTTAAGGAGAGAGTGAGAATGGATTACAACAATGGTTTTAGCAATGGTTCAAATTGTTTTAATCAATGTTAATCATAAATATTTAATACAATGGTATAAATTACAAGCCTAGGCTATTTCAGCTTGATACCTTCAGCCTGAAATGATCAGGAGACCATGGGTGGCACAGTGGTTAGCTCTGATGCCTCACAGTGCCAGAGACCTGGGTTCGATTCCCAGGTCACTATCTGTGCAAAGTCTGCATGTTCTTCCCGTGTCCGTATGGGTTTCCTTTGGATTCTCCGGTTTACTCACACAGTCTGAGGGACGTGTCTGTTAGGTGCATTGACTCAAGCGGTACCGGAGTGTGGCAAATAGGAGATTTTCATGGTAACTTCATTGTATGGTTAATGTAAACCTTACATTTGATTTATTATTGTCACACGTATTAACATACAGTGAAAAGTACTGTTTCTCGTGCACTATATAGACAAAGCATACCATTTATGGAGAAAGAACTGACAGAGTGACTAATAAATATTTGTGACTAATAAATACTTGTAACTAATAAATACTTGTGACTAAAAAAATAAACTTTGTGGTTTATGGTGACTGTTTTCACCCGTGGCACAATCCTAGGGTATGGTAATGTAATGGTCATGTGACTGAACTCGCAAACTAAACATGACTATAAGGGTGGGAATTTCCCATCCCATCCACCACGGGAATTGTAGTGGGCAGGACACGGATCTTGCACAGGTCCACTGACCTCAGGCCAGGAATTTCTGGCGTTGGGGCGAGCACAGTTAGAAAATCCACCCCCCCCTCCTCACGGAGATCATCCCATAGAGCAAAGAAACAAACCGTGACCGCAGAAGCAGAAATAGGCCGTTCAGTCTCTCAAGGTTAGTCCACCAGTCAGCGAGATCACAGAAGTGATCTGTGTCTTAATTCCAACCGTCCACCTCAATTTCATGTTTCTTAATCACCGCACTTAAGGAAGCCCTATTAATCTCAGGAGGTGGGTGGGTGGAGAGGCAAGTGGGGAGGGGGCGGATGAGGGGGAGGTGGATGGGGAGGGGACAGGCAGGGAGGGGTGGATGGGAGGGGACGGATGGGAGGAGGTGGATGAGGAGGGGGGTGGGTAGGGGAGAGATGAAAGGGGAGGAGGTGGGTGGAAAGAGGTGGATGGAGGGAAGGCAGATGGGGAGGGACAGGTGGGAGGAGGTGGTGAGGAGGAGTGGATGGGTGGAGAGGCGAGTGGGGAGGGGTGGGTGAGGAGGAGGTGGGTGGAAGAGGTGGAGGGGAGGCAAGTGGGAGAGAGGAGTGGGGAGGAGGTGGATGGGGAGGAGGTGGATGGGGAGGATGGGGATGGGGAGGAGGTGGATGGGGAGGAGGTGGATGGGGAGGAGTGGATGGGGAGGAGGTGGATGGGGAGGAGGTGGATGGGGAGGAGGTGGAGGAGGTGGATGGGAGGAGGTGGATGGGGAGGAGGTGGTGGTGGAGGGGAGGAGGTGGATGGGGAGGAGGTGATGGGAGGAGGTGGATGGGGAGGAGGTGGATGGGGAGGAGGTGGATGGGGAGGTGGATGGGAGGAGGTGGATGGGGAGGAGGTGATGGGGAGGGGTGGATGGGGAGGAGGTGGATGGGGAGGAGGTGGATGGGGAGGAGGTGGGGGTGGATGGGGGAGGTGGATGGGGGATGGGAGGAGGTGTGGGGAGGAGGTGGATGGGGGAGGTGGATGGGGAGGGTGGATGGGGAGGAGGTGGATGGGGAGGAGGTGGGGAGGTGGGATGGGGAGGAGGTGGATGGGGGAGGAGGTGGATGGGGAGGGTGGATGGGGAGGAGGTGGAGGGGGAGGAGGTGGGGGAGGAGGTGGATGGGGAGGAGGTGGATGGGGAGGAGGTGGATGGGGAGGAGGTGGATGGGGAGGAGGTGGATGGGGAGGAGGTGGATGGGGAGGAAGTGGATGGGGAGGAAGTGGATGGGGAGAGAGGCGAGTGGGGAGAGAGGCGAGTGGGGAGAGAGGCGAGTGGGGAGGAGGTGGATGGGGAGAAGGTGGATGAGGGGGAGATGGATGGGGAGGGGGTGGATGAGAAGAAGTTTCAGATTTTCAGTTCCCTTTGGGTGATGAGGTACTTCCTGATTTCACCCTTGCCACAACCAAGTTCCAATTTCAAGGTTAGGTCTCCTTCTCCTGAACTTGCCCACCAGATTTAATGACTGGCAGCATTAAGCAGATCTGGCATCATGTGAAGCGTAAAAGCTACTTGGGGTGGGATTGATTTTGAATAAAACAGCCTCGTAGTCAATCATCCGTTAAAGTTTGAACAGGGCTGGACAGACGTGATGCAGAGAGGATGTTTTCCCTGGTTGGGGAATCTGGAACCAGGGAACACAGTCTCAGGGTACAGGGTGGACCATCTAGGATTACGGCAAAAAAAAATGTCTTCACTCAAAGGATGGTGAGCCTGTGGAATTCTCTATCTCAGAAGGCTGCAGAGGTCAAGTCACTGAATGTATTCAGAAATAGATAAATGTTCCAAAGGCAACAAGGGGGATGGGGAAAAAGCGGGAAACTGAGCAGCATGACCACATTGAATAGCAGAACAGGCTTGAAGGGCTGAATGGCTTACTCCTGCTCCTAACTTCTACATAACAATGAATTGATGAGATGTGCCTTGCAGTCATTTTCTGTCTAGTTGGTTACATTTACGAAACAAGCAAGTGGAGTTTCCATATTTGTTGCTTCACTGGCTGTCTGCAGCATTTAGAAGCACAAACTGGTTTCCTGGCCAGTGCTGGAAGCCAACAGCATAGAGCTGATGTCTGAATTGCCCTGGGCTGTGTGCCTCAGGTTAAACACTGCAACGTCAAGCAATGGTGCCCTCATCCTGTCTCAGGGCTCTTCAGGCCACAGTCCAGCAACAAATCAAAGGACAAGAGGCTGACAAGATTGATTTGTGTTGGATCAGAGAGCTACAGCCATGGGCAGCTGTTATAACACTTCCTTTTTTAGTCTTTCTTTGGAACAATGTGTGTTTTGACAGTCATTTTTGGAAGATTTTGAAGGTCATCAGGAAGATAGTTTCCCTCCCTGGCTAATTTCTGATGACAAGTTTATGGCAAAGGTTTATGGGACCCTAGAACCCCTACAGTGCGGAAGGAGGCCATTCAGCCCATCAAGTCTGCACCAACAGCAATCCCATCCAGGCCTTACCCCCATAATCCCACATATTTACCCGACTAATCCCCTTGACAACTTAGCATGTCCAATCAACCTAACCCACACATCTTTGGATTGTGGGAAGAAACCAGAGCACTTGGAGGAAATCCATGCAGATACAGGGAGAACATGCAAATTCCACACAGACAGTGACCCAAGGCTAGAATCAAATCCAGGTTCCTGACACCGCGAGGCAGTAGTACTAACCACTGCGCCATCATGCTGCTCATTGATTGATCGCCTTCAAAACAATCAGTCTGTGTCTGAGAAGTCTCAAACAGCTCATCCCCATAGGTAGACCCTGATAGCATGTAAAAGAAGCACAATTAACCTGTCCCTGCCAACAATCAAAAATGCAAGTTTAAAGAGAATTCCTAATTATCGAATGTCACTTTCAAAAGCCAGAGTCGAGGATTGCAGAAACAAATTGGGGAAATGTTTACGTTGGTGATCATCCAGTCCAGTGCTGATGAGAAGGGATGGGCTGGGTGACTATCAAGTCACATGTGTACTGAGGAACTTCAACTCAACTCAGTTCTGAACCATGCAGGATGTGTGTTGTGCTTTGCATATGCAAATTCCATTCATTGATTTTGGAATATCAACTAGAGATGGAAAAATAAAAGTTTTATCTGTTTATACATCTGGTCCATGTCTTGAACAGAAGGAGATGGGAATTTGAATTGATAGTGGGTGGTGTTTGAGGGAGAATTTGGCACGGCCAATGCACCTAATCAGCATGTCTTTTAGACTGTGGGAAGGAAACCAGAGCACCCAGAGGAAACCGACGCAGATACAGAGAGAATGTGCAGACTCTGCACAGATAGTGACCCAAGCCAGGAATTAAACCCGGGTCTCTGGCACTGTGAGGCAATAGTGCTAACCACTGTGCCACCCATAACAGTGACCTATGAAGAGGTTATTAAGGCCTTGTATTTCAGTCTTTGGAAGAACATTATCATGGACTGGACACAGTTAAGCTAGCACTCCCAGTAATCCAGAGAAAATATAGGCATTTTCAGCAATGATATTATTAATTTATATTGCTTGGCTGGTAGTTGTGAGTATGAAGGGCTAAAGGAGGTAACATTCAAAACCATATTGTGATGGGTATCCTTGTCTAACTTTCAGCAGGCCGGAGAAATGACATTATCTAAGGCAGTTCAATCAGTGAGGCAGGCTGAGCTACAGAAGCAGAACTGAGTATTAATCTTGAGTGACATAGAGCCATTGTGGAGTCAGGCCACTGAGTCAGTCCAGTTTGTGAGCAATAGCGTTAGCAGCGTACCCACTAAAAATAAGACTTAGAAGTTGGTCAGTGCAGCCTTGGAGAGCCAAAGGACCTGTTCCAGTGTTGTAATTTTCTTTGTTCTTTGTTCTTAGACCAGGCAGTCACTGCCATTATCCACTATTCCCATTGTGGCCACAAAAATATCCCAAAAGCACAAAGACTGTCCCACCATATATACAGATTATCAGGCCCGCCTGAGGGGTTGGCACTTTAAAATGTCACAACAAAAAAAACTGCTACTAAAACATTAAGAAGAAACCAATCAGATCAAAGCAGTATCCAGAAAATGGAAGATATGAAGGAATAGGAAGTAGCTTTCTTGAGTGAGGTTGCAAAATCCAAGAAGATCTTTTGAACTGTGAAGGTATGAACCAGAATTTCACCACTGTTTGTCTCAATGTTGGGCGGTCTTGAAACTGGGAGAGTTTCAGATCCACTTTTTGGGTGTGTTTCCAGGACCCCCCCCATCCCACTCCCCCAGAATCACTCTGGCTGCCAAATTTTGACTAAGTCTATTGCTTACTTCATAAGCTGTGGGTAGGGCTTAATGTGTCCAAAAGCCTGAAGAGGGAGATAGTGTGCATGTGCAGATCTCTGATGCTGTACATCTGCATTAACAATAGCAGGAGTCTGACAGTAGAGGGAAATCTGTCAGGCCCCTGCTACTGCAGGCAGCCTGAAGCAGCTGCCCTCTTGCAATTGTAGGGGCCCGAGATACACCTCCCACTGACCCTACTCTCTGACCGGTCACGGGACCCTGGAAACAGGCACAATGCGATGATAAAATACCATCATATCCAATGGCCACAATAAGAATTTTAAGTTGGACACAAGGAGAGCAGTGTCAATTCTTTCTGACATGGAAGTGCGATTGAAGCTTGAATTTCACCAACTCAACTTTACCATTCAATCAAGATACGAGGGCAGATGATCACCATACTGCAATGTGTTGGCAGAGAACTTACCAATATTCTCTACATTATCCACAATCAAGATTTCTCTTTATTAAACAGAAAGGTTTCTATAGCTCTGCAGATTCATTAATCAGAATTATCAGTGGAAAAGCAAATCAATCTGCAACAGCTTGAACTAATCTCCATATAGCACAGACAGAGAAAGAACCACTCCAACAATGATTTAAATAACAATAATGGAAGTAGTGGCTCTAAAATGACTATTCACACTGAGAATTAAGCATGCTGAGATTTTTGGTCAATTTATAATTAAACGCAGATGCAGGTTGTAAAGTTACTCTGAATCAGGGTTCTGGTCTGGAAACTGGGCATTACAGTGGCACAGTGGTTAGTACTGCTGCCTCACAGCACCAGTGTCGCAAGTTTGATTCCCGGCTTGGGTTTATTGTCTAGTCTGTGTGGAGTTTGCACGTTGTCTCCATGTGTGTGAGGGTTTCCTCCAGGTGCCCCAGTTTCCTCCCACAGTCCAAAAGACGTGTGGGTCAGGTTGATTGGCCATGCTAAATTGACACTTAGTGTCAGCAGATTAGCAGAGTAAATGTGTGGGGTTATGGGGATAGAGACTCGGTGGAATTGCGATCGGTGCAGACATCAGTGAAGACCAGTGATGGGCCAAATGGCCTCCTTCTGCACTGTAGGGATTCTATGACTTCTTATGACTGTGGTCTAAAGCTTCCTCTGTTGATCAAATATGGAATATTGTTCACTTTCGAGTAGTCTGGATGGCATTGAATTTTATTGCCATTACATGCAATCTGAACCAAGCATAACAGCATCATTTAAAAGTAATTTTAGTGACTGATTGATCCGTGTGACTGGTTTCCGGTTACACAATTGGCTGGATGATTGAGAAATCTTCTGGAAGCAAGTGAAGAACTTGTAGATAAAAAGCATGCACAGTCTTTTGTTTGCCAACAACAACACTATAGAGATTAACCAACATAAGAAGTGTGCCCTGAAGGATTCTTCAGGGAGAAGATAGATTTTATATCAGGGATATTTCTTGGACAAGGTTTCTCCTAAATCTACTTTCAGTTAAATAGTTACGGTTAATATTCCGTTAAGAGTTAAAATTCAGTAAAAAATGATGTGGAGATGCCAGCATTGGACTGGGGTAGGCACAGTTAGAAGTCTCACAACACCAGTAAAGTCCAACGGGTTTATTTGGAATCACAAGCTTTTGGAGTATTGTCCCTTCATCAGATGAGTGAAGCAGCAGCGCTCTGAAAGCTCGTGATTCCAAATAAACCTGGTGGACTTTAACCTGGTGTTATGAGTCGATTTACTTCAGTAAAAGAGTAAGAGAGTTGCAACTGTTCAAGTTTAATTGGTATCTCAATTGTTAACTGAAGAAAGATTATTGTATGAATTAAAGAGTCCTGTTCTTGTTTGTCTCATTATCTGGAATGCTTGGAGGGTGTTTTGAATTAATGATCGAGTAATAACCGAGAGCTCTGATGTTCCACAGGACGATAATGTGGAACAAGCATTACTGATGATAAAGGAGAGTAAACCATCATTGATCACACTACTTCTTGAAGAGAGAGTAAATGAGGGTACCGCTGATGAGGGTGACTAGAACATTCATAAGGTATAAGAACAAATTTCGGCCATTCGGCCCATTGAGTCTGCTCTGCCATTCAATCGTGGCGGTACAGTGGCTAATACTGCTGCCTCAGGTTAACCCTGCTGCCTCACAGTGTCAGGGACGCAAGTCTGATTCCCAGCTTGGTCACTTCTGTGTTTGAGTCTGCACATTCTTCCCGCTGGTTGGATGGACTGACCATGCTAAATTCTCCTTCAGTGTACCTGAACAGGCACTGGACAGTGGCAACTAGGGGATTTTCATAGTAACTTCATCGCAGTGTGAATGTAAGACTAAATAAATAATAATCATGGCTGATATGCTCCTCATCCCCATTTTCCTGCCTTCTCCCCATAGTCCCTCAACCCATTACCAATTAAAAATTTGTCTAACTTCTCCTTAAATGTATTCACTATCCCAGCACCCATGGCACTTTGGTGTAGCAAATTCCACAGACGAATGTGACCAGGATGTCAATCTATTCTGGTCAGGACAGTGATGATGTGGAGATGCCGGCATTGGACTGGGGTAGGCACAGTAAGAAGTCTCACAACATCAGGTTAAAGTCCAACAGATTTGATAGCCAAATGCCACCAGCTTTTGGAGCACTGCTCTTTCGTCAAGTGAGTGACAGGAATCCCACTCATCTGACAAAGGAGAAGCACTCCGAAAGCTAGTGGCTTTTGCTACCAAATAAACCTGTTGGACTTTAACCTTGTGTTGTGAGACTTCTTACCAAGACAGTGATGCCATAGGATAACCCACTGCACACACTGACTGCCGTGAAGGGAAAGCACTGACAGGAGCTCTGACAACAACCAGTGGGACAACTGCCGAACAATTAGCTAACTCCCCAAGACCTGACCTCAAGGCCGGAGAGGGAGTGGCTGAAACTGCTGACTTACCAGCTGCTAATGGCAAGGAAATGCAATGCCTTTGAATCTAACAGAGGCAGAACACCAACCTAACCCAGTAAAGCACAATGTAGTCACAATATAGCCTGGCCTATCCTCTCTGATTCGCATGGCCAAACAACCTAACCCACATGGGTTTGGGCTGTGGGAGGAAATCAGAGCACCCAGAGGAAACCCCCACAGACAAGGGGAGAATGTACAGACTCCACATAGACAGGGACCCAAGCTGGGAATCACACCCAGGTCCCTGGCGCTTTAAGGCAGCAATGCTAACCCGTGTGCCACCAAATTTGTATACCTGCAGTGGCTCTGTAATCATCTAATCCAGCAAATCTGTTGCTTGGCTCGCAGAGCTGTGACTTAAGTATATTCGATGATTCCTGTGCCCGGAATGAAGTGTTGCGCACTCCAAAACGTCACACTCAAAGATGAATCGGATGGGTTAACAGAAGAATGAAGATTATTTTCAAGTGGACTTAATGATACTTTTGCCAATATTGTAAGGGCTTGGCTTTCTACTGAAACTTTCAAGATACCAGTACCTAATGAACAGAAACCTCACACTGAGAACAGAGGATGCACGTGCTAATCATTCTCTCTTTCACCTTCTCCCATCAGGAAAAAGATACAAAAGTCTGAGGTCATGCACCAGCCAACTCAAGAAAGCTTCTTCCCTGCTGTCATTAGACTTTTAAATGGACCCACCTTGCATTAATTCGATCTTTCTCTGCACTCTAGCTATGACTCTAACACTACATTCTGCACTCTCTTCTTTCTTTCTCCCCCATGTACTCTGTATAGTGCCTGCAAAACAATACTTTTCACTGTATCCCAATGTACGTGACAATAATAAATCAAAGCAATCAAATGAAAAGAAGCAGGAGCACAGAAGAATGAGGGGAGATTTGATAGAGGTGTATGAGATTTGGTAGATGGGTATAGATAGAGTAAATGCAAACAGGCTTTTTCCACTGAGGCTAGGGGAGAAAAAAAAACCAGAGGACATGGGTTAAGAGTGGAAAGTTTAAAGGGAATATTAGGGGGGGCTTTTTCACGCAGAGGATGGTGGGAGTCTGGAATGAGTTGCCAGATAAAGTGGTAAATGCGGGGTCAGTTTTTAATATTTAAGAAAAACTTGGACAGGTTCATGGATGAGAGGGGTGTGGTGGGATATGGTCCAAGTGCAGGTCAGTGCGACTAGGCAAAAAATGGTTCAGCACAGACAAGATGGGCCAAAAGAGTTGTAATTTTCTATGGTTTTCTATGGTTCTAACATCATGTTACTGTATGCAAATTGGTTACTGCATTTCCTACATGACAACAGTGATTACATTGCAAACATACTTGATTGGCTGTAAAAAGCTACTGGATGTCCTGTGCTTCTGAAATATATTTTATAAACGTCATGCTTTCTGACTTTTCTGAGAAGCAACGCTCAACATATTCTTACCAAAGCCATCAGGCACACGGACGTCCATCTAACAGAAGTGGTACTCACTCTGTGCGATGCTTATCAATCTTATGAAACAGCTCCCGTAGCTCATCAGTGCTCAGGACCCCATCCGCAAAGTAGGCCTTGAACTCATCAAACGATAATTTACCATCATCTGTAAGAAGACAAGACAGGCCCTAAAATTATCCAAACATCTACAGTGCATTTCATGAAGTTTGCAACAATCTACACCCTAATTTTAAAACACACGGGTTGGGGTGCAGGCAGGGAATTATTTTGGGGGTCGGCGGACTGGGGAGGAGGTTATAGAAGTGGACAGGTCACCGCCGGAATCAGCCAAGCTTCATTCCTATGGGAGTGTTCCCAGATTTATTACACTGCAAAAGCATTCCAAATCGTCTAATGCCACATATATTCATACTGAGCTCTTCAATTTCACTGACATTTTTATTGTTTAAAATTCCCTCTGTCCTCTAATTGGTGTACTCAGGGGATTTGTTTAAAATCGGATATATTGGGGTGGCACGATAGCATGGTGGTTGGCACTGCTGCTTTCATGCCAGGGGTCAGGGTTCAATTCCAGCCTCGGGTCACTGTCTGTGCACAGTCTGCACTTTCTCCCCATGTCTGTGTGGGTTTCCTCTGGGTGCTCCAGTTTCCTCCTATAGTCCAAAAGATGTGCTGGTTAGGTGGATGCTAAATTGTCCCTTAGTGTCACGAAATGTGTAGGTTTGGGGTAAATATGTGGGGTTACAGGGATAGGGTCTGTGTGGGATGCTCTATCGGGGAGAGTCAGTGTAGATTTGATGGGCCAAATTGCCTCCTTATGTGATACAAGTATTTAAATAAATAAAGAATTTGCCATTTAGTCCTGATTACTGAGTCAGAGAGTGCACAGCTCCCCACGCGGAAAATTGACCCTTAAAAATGTGACTCTTAACAGCCCTTTGAATAGCATCATGATTGAGGGTACTTGGGGAAGGATAATAAAATGCTGGCCTTGCCAACAATGCCCACGCCACATGAATGAATAAAGAGGTAACACCAGACACACAGACACAAGCTGTTAAAAGACTGTTGACTCACCATTCTTGTCTGCTCTTCGAAAAATCTGGAAACAGAGATGAGAAAGCAAACATTAATGGGTAGTGCGCCTTTAACAAGGTTGTAAAAAGCACAATATAATCTTCTGCCTTGCCATCAAGATCAATGCAGCTGTCTTGAGAGAACAATTGCACTCAGCTACATCACTCTCAGAATGCAAAACTCTCAGCAGCAGTTACGACTTGTAATCACATCTAATTTGTTTGAAGAAAATAGAACAGGTTGAATGCCTCATAACGAAAAAGGCTGAATAATATCAAAGGAACGTGGCAACAGCTCTGTAGGCCATTCATAGAAATAGAATCATAGAATCCCGACAGTGCAGAAGGAGGCGATTCAGCCCATCGAGTCTGCACTGACACCAATCCCATCCCAGGCCCCTATCCTCACAACCCCACATATCTACCACGCTAATCCCTCTAACCTACTCATCCCAGGACACTAACAGGCAATTTACCATGGCCAATCATTCTAACCCACACATCTTTGTATAACGAGAGGAAATTGGAGGACCTGGAGAAAACCTATGTAGACACAGGATGAATGTGCAAACTTAACCCCTGACGTTCGAACATTCAGTTATATTAAGGCCAATTTGTTGCTTAATTAACACCCTTGGCAAGCTTTGATTTACTATTCTTTAATAACCTGACCTAACTTAGAGGGGTACGGTGGCAAGCACTGCTGTCTCACTGCCCCAGGGATCCAAGTTCAATTCTCGGCTTAGGTCACTGTCTGTGTGGAGTCTGCATGTTCTCCCCGTGTCTGCATGGATTTCCTCCAGGTGCTCCGGTTTCCTTCCATAGTCTGAAAGATGTGCTGGTTAAGTGCATTGACCGTTCTAAATTCTCCTTCAGTATATTCAAACAAGCACCGGGAGTGTGGCAACTAAAATTTATTTATTAGTGTCAAAAGTAGGCCGACATTAACACTGCAATGAAGTTACTGTGAAAATCCCCTAGTCGCCACACTCTGGCACCTGTTCGGGTACACTGAGAGAGAATTTCGCACGGCCAATGCACCTAACCGGTGGAAGAAACCGGAGCACCAGGAGCAAACCCATGCAGACATGGGGAGAATGTGCAGACTCCACAGTGACAGTGACCTACTCCATGAGTCAAACCCGGATCCCTAGCAGTGTTATCTACTGTGCCAACGTGCCACCTGACTAAGGGATTTTCACAATAACTTCGCTGCAGTGTTAATGTAAGCCTACATGTGACACTAATGTAAATAAATTTAAACTTAAAGGCTAACATCGCAATGCAGTATCGAGGGAGGTGTCACCTTTCAAATGAGATGTTCAGCTGTCTAAGTAGCCCACGGCACTATTCAAAGTGAGGAATTCTCCCTGGTGCCTTGCATATTTATCCCTCAATTGACATTAATGAAACTGAATATCTCATCACTGTTTGTGAGAACAAAGAACAAAGAGCAAAGAGCAAAGAAAATTACAGCACGGGAACAGGTCCTTTGGCCCTCCAAGCCTGCACCTACCATGCTGCCAGCCTGAACGAAAACCCCTTACCCTTCCAGGGACCATATCCTTCTATTCCCATCTTATTCGTGTACTTGTCAAGATGACTCTTTTAAAAGTATTGCAAGTCTTGCAAACAGCAACTCCCTTAAAAGGGAGTCTCTGTTTGCAAATTGGCTGCCATGTTTCTTACATTGCAACCCTCACTGTCATGATAATACGGTTACTGTGGTAATTGATACCAGTATTAGATACAATACGGCTCTGTATTTAATTGGTCATCTGATGGTCACATGCAAGGGAGGATTGGAACAGGACTGCAGATGCCTTGAAGTTGTGTGCTTCATGTTCTGAAAATGTGTCAGTAATAAATTTAATTTATTACCACAGCAAAGGTGTCATCCGGCATCATAAAAACAAGACATGACTACTCTTCAAAAGAGTACATCAATGGCTGTAAAGTGTGATGACATGATATTGCAATGACTTCAATCAGCCCATTGAGATCAGCCTATTGAAGTATGAATGCCTTGATTAAGGATCCAATTGATGGGTCAATCAGGGAGTCTGTGCCTTGTATTTAACTGGGCGTGTCAGTTCCTCTGGCACACCTGGAGGTTGACTGTGAGCATTCTGTGTACCGCTATTAAGAGTTTGTAAATAAAGGGATTTTGGTGATGGGACCTCCTGCAGACTTATTACAAAATTGCAAAAGGTGCTATAGAAATGCAAGTTTTGTCTTATGGTATTTACTCACCCTTCTGGTTCAGACATAACTTTTCAGAAGCTATTGACATTTGTGATGGAGTCATCATGCTTACACAGTGTTAGGCCCCAGCATCTTCAAGGATCAGATGAAATTCCAGGAGTAACACTCTCACTGAGAGCTTGTTTGGCTCAGACCCAACCACTGCAGAGTGCACTGATTCCAATTCAATCTGCCTAGCGCAGCTGAATTCACTCAGCATCAAATCTCTCTCACTGAGAAGCAATTCTGCCTCACAAAGCAGCTTTTATATTCAATCAATTTCAAGGCACCTGTTAGAAAAACACTTTCCACTGAAGAAAAGTTGAATTGAATGATAAAATTACATTGCGGACCATAAAGAACTGATTCATAATTCTTGATGGCAACATCAGATAAACAACATAGAAACACGGAAACTAAAAGCAGGAAGAGGCCATTCAGCCCATCGAGCCTGTTCCATCATTCGCTTTGATCATGGCTGATCATCAAATTCAATATCCTGATCCCCTCCCTCTCCCCCCATATCCCTCGACCCTTTTACCCCAAGAGCTTTATCTAACTTCTTATTGAAATCAATCAATGTTTTGGCCTCAACTACATTTTGTGGTGGTAAATTCCACATTCACCATTCTCTGGGTGAAGAAATTTCTCCTCACCTCAGTTCTAAAAGGTATACCCTTTGTCCTCAAACTATGATCCTTGGTTCTGGACACCCTCACCACTGGGAACATTCTTTCTGTATCTACCCTGTCTAACCTTGTTAGAATTTTATAAGTTTCTATGAGATCCCCTCTCACTCTTCTAAACTCAAGTGAATATAATTCTAACTGACATATAGTCCCTCCTAATCTGACAGACCTGCCATCCCAAGAATCAGCCTGGTAAACCTTTGCTGTACTCCCTCTATAGCAAGGACATCCTTCCTCAAATAAGGATATCAAAACTGGACACAATACTCCAGGTGTGGTCTCGCCAATGTCCTATATTATTGCAGTAAAGCATCCCTATACCTATATTCATATCCTCTCACTAGGATGAAGTAGCTGCTAGGCAGGTGACGTTTAGAAGAACGGAGGATAATCTTGTTGAATCAAAAAAGATTCTGAGGGGCTTGGCAGGGTGGATGGGGCAGGCAATGTTTATTCCCATGGCAGGGAGGTGGGGTATCTAGAAAAAGGGAATTCAGCTTAAAGGTAAGGAGACTCCCATTTAAGATGAAGACGCATTTCTTCTCTGGAAGGGTTGTCAGCCTTTGGAAATTTCTGCCTCGGAGAGCCATGGGGATTGGGAGGCTGAACGTATTCAAGGTTGAGTTGGACAGCTTCTTGACTCATAAGGGAGTCAAGGGTTATGGGGAAAGGCCAGGAAGTGCTGAGTGCTGTCTCTTGTTGCTCAGACCAGTGCTCCTCCTGGTTCTATGCCAACTTGTCGAGCCTGGATGACAAAAAGAGGCCATTTGGCCCATCAACTCTGCACCAACCACAATCCCACCCAAGCCCTACCCCAATATCCCTACATATTTACCCACTAATCCCTCTAACTTATGCATCTCGGAATATTAAGGTCAATTTAGCATGGCCAATCAACCTAACGCACACATCTCTGGACTGTGGGAGGAAACCGGAGCACCCAGAGAAAACCCATGCAGACATGAGGAGAATGTGCAAACTTCGCACATTCCGAAAATTAAATTTAAAAAATCACTAAGGTTACGTCACCTACCCACTGCGAAAGCTACCATAATGCAAATGAAAGCAGCAACGCTTTGCGATCAGCGTCTGTGGTAGCCAGCCCCTTTAAGGGGTATACATCAGCAGGGTCATGTGCCCAATCGCCCAATGGGGAATGTGTATGGAAATGTCAGTGTCGAGAGAGTAGATCCTAAAGTCGTAAGTGTTAACGTTGTGAAAATGCTCTGTGCATTTATCTGCTTGTAAATAACCCCATTATAGTTTATTAAATAAACAGCTGGTGACCCGCCAATGCTTCCAATTACTACTGTATCATTTCTAAATTCCCTCCAAATCACGTCCATTTGTTCATGTCACAAGTAGGCTTACATTAACACTGCAGTGAAGTTACTGTGAAAATTCCCAGTGCCTGTTCGGGTACACTGAGGGAGAATTCAACACGGCCAATGCACCCTAACCAGCACGTCTTTCAGACTGTGAAAGGAAAGCAGAGCATGTGGAGGAAACCCACGCAGACACGGGGAGAATGTGCAGACTTCACACAGATAGCGAGCCAAGCTGGGAATCGACCTGAATTGCTGCTCCATATTGCTGACGGGACAGAATATGCTAGTTTTCTCCCACTGTGAGCATGCGGGTCAGCACAGACCGCTGATGGGTTAGAGACGGCCCAAAGCGACTTCCCTGTGGCATCTGGGGCAGTAAAGGTGGCCTTACCAGCTTCACACAGAGCACAAGTGTTTAAAAATACACATTGCTAACACCGCAGTGTCAGCCCTGCAGCTGTGAAATTCAGGGTGTTTCGGCCATCTCATTGCTCGAACCTGCTGTGGAATTGATTCCCTCACGCGGTGGAGACAGCGGGGATTCACTCTGTGTCCCCAATTAGACTTTCTTCTGCAACCAACATTCTCCAGGTGTCTTGCAGGGCCCGTTGCCAGGACAACCATGATGGCGTGGCATTGTTCTCACTGCGTTTATCATTTCACCCTGTAATTATTGTCATTCGCTGCGCTTTACAGACACACCGAGGCTCAGTCACCCATCACCTCTGTGCTTAACGGCCTACTTTAGCACTCGCTTAAGCAGTGTCTCTATTTCAGCCTCGTCTTCCTATCTTCTCCAGGCCTTCCCCTGTCATCTTCCAGCTTCTTCAGTCCTGCCAGCTTGAGCATCCTTGATTTTAATCACTCCATCACTGGTGGCCGTGCTGACCTCTAGAAATTCCTCCCTGAACCTTGCCTTCTCTCCTTCGCTTTCTTTGAAAGGCTTCTTAGAACCCACCCCTTTGAATAGGCTTTTGGTTATCTGTTCTAACATCTGCCTCGGTGTCAAATTCTGATAGGCAATGCTCCTGTGAAACACCTTGCAATGTTTTACTAAATTAAAGGTGCTATATAAATGCAAGTTTACGTTGTTTACTGTAGATTGTGGTGTATAGTACAATATATAAGACAACCCTATCCTTTCGGTCTCAATGATGATGAGGACGATTCTCCCAAAAGATGCCAAAATCACGTAAAAACTGGAGTAACTTCCACTGGTTTTTTTTAAGTGGGATTTTTCAGAATGAATCTCCCACACTCCATGCAGTGCAAAGTGCCCGAGGGGCATTCGCGCTAAAAATCCGGGGACAGAGCCAATTCCCGCTGGAGAAGCCGACAGCAGAGCGCTGAGGAGGCCACTTCGCACGCACCGATCTGTCAGAGCGGAAATGGGCACGTGCAGTGGCTCTGCACTGCCGTCCTACCGATGGGTGGCCAGCTCAACCACTAAACAGCACAGCAACCCCACCTCACTAGCTTATCTGCACCTCCCCCTCACCCTAATGCTGGCCTCCCCAATCTCCCTGACAACCACCCGACCCTCTCCCCCAACTCTCACCCTCCCCCCCGTGGTCCCACCTCTTGGCATTGTCCAGTGCCTGATGGGCAGTGCCAGGGACACCCCCTTACCCCCGACCTCCTGGGGGCGGGACTTCCATGGCTTCCATTCACTCCAGTGAGGTCAGCTACCAGTTCCTCATTCACGGACTGGCTGTTGTGTGGTTCCAGAGGGGTGGAGGGAGGTGAATGAAAAGTCAGTGGCCCACTCGCTACCTCTCCCGCTGCCTCGGCACGGCGGATCAAGTGTTGGATGGCCAATTAGCTGCTGCCTGGCGTAAAGGTAGCCACATCGCGGTGAGGGGGTAGGCTGGGGTGGGGGGACGGTAGGACATTTGGGGGTACGGGGAGTGCTGTGCACCCAATCAGACGTACAGGACATCATGCAAGAAAGGGATTATGTCGTGAATAAGAAGTCATAAATTTGAAGGTGTCCTGCCCTCTCAATCTCCACCACCTTACCATGGCATGTTCAATATACTGAACAAAGTCAACAATCATATAAACACTGCCACCTTCAACAGCAGAACTGATTCCTACCTGCAGACAGGCACAAGACCTTATCCCTTCCACTATCTCCTCACAGTTGACATAAAGCACGCCCAAACTTTTATCCTTCCTACAGACAAAAAGCAGAGTGGACGACAAAATAATTACAAACCATTGGGTCTTTTTAACAAGCCGAGGAGTGATTTGCGTCCAGCCCACTGTCATTTCAACTCTTTCGTTCCAAGTTTAAATAAGGACTGGATTCAAACTCACCACTGTGAAGTTTCAGCACATTCTAAAGTTTATTTATTAGTGTCGCAAATAGACTTACATTAACACTGCAATGTGAAAATCCCCTAGTCGCCACAGTCCGGCGCCTGTTCGGATACACTGAGGGACAATTTAGCACGGCCAATGCACCTAAGCAGCACGCCTTTCGGACTGTGGGAGGAAACTGGAGCACCCAGAGGAATCTCATGTGGACATGGAGAGAACGTGCAAACTCCACACACAGACAGTGACCCAAGTTGGGAATTGAACCCAGGGTCCCTGGCACTGTCAGGCAGCTGTGCCAACCACTGTGCCACCTTGCCGCCCTGATTACTAACCCAGTAACCTCATCATCGCCTCCGAGATACCCACCATTCTGACTTGGAAATGAATCACCGTTCACTGTCATTGGGTCAGAATCCTGGAACTCCTCCCTAACAGCACACTGGATGTACCTACACCACAGGAACAGCAGCGATTCAAGATGGTGGTTCACCATCATCTTCTCGAGGGCAATTGGGGATGGGCAGTAAATACTGGCCTTACATCCCTTAAATGAATTGAAGAAAAATATTGTCCAAAATGTGGTAAATGATTACAGCTCCTAACTCAACAAAGAAAACATGTCCCTTGTTTTTAAGCTGGTTCCAATCATCAAATTCACCCCGGAATTTTCCCATGGTTTAACAACAGAGCTGTTAATCAATTTAGAATCAGATTTTATTGTTGCTGTCAGAATTTTAAAACAATGTTAATTTGCAATATGAATGAGTCATTAAATCTGGCCAATTCATTATCATTCATCACAAAGCAACATAATGTTTTCTTTGGACCCTGCCATTTATTCCGATAAGTGTTATGAGTCCACTGGCGTTAAGATTCCATTCCTGCATCCTGATGCACAGCTAATCATTTCCTGTGTTTTTCCTGGTACAGATCAAGCCAGAGGCAGTGTCATTCCCCGGATTAAACCAGAGTGAGGAGCAGCAAATGGTGGATAATTCACTGCCAACACTGTGAGGGGTGAGCCAGAGAAAGCTGAAAGACCGACTGGCTCGTTCAACATCACGTGTGGGGCCAGAATCACAGGTGGGTCACTCACATATGGTCTAGAGTCATGTTTGTACCAGAGTCACATGTGAGCCAATCATGTGTGTATCAGAGTCACATGTGGGCCCGAGTCACATATGAGCTAGAGTCAATGTAGGCCAGAGTCACATGTGAGCAAGAGACACATGTGAGCCAGTCACATATGGTCCAAAGTCACATGTCCCAAAATCACATGTGAACCTGTCATATGTAGTGAAGAGTCATGCATGTACCAGAATCACATGTGAGCCAGTCATGTGTGCATCAGAGTCACACGTGGGCCAGAGTCACAAGTAATCCAGTGACACATGGTCCAAAATCACATGTGAGATAGTTTTTTTTAATTCATTCGTGGGACATGGGCATCACTGGCTGGCCAGCATTTATTGCCCATCTCTAGTTGCCCTTGAGAAGGTGGTGATGAGCTGCTTTGTTGAATCGCTGCACTCCACGTGCTGTGGGTTGACCCACAATGCCGCCAGGGAGGGGATTCCAGGATTTTGACCCAGCGACTGTGGAGGATATATTTTCAAGTCAGGATGGTGAGTGGCTTGGACGGGAACTTGCAGTTGGCGGTGTGTCCATGTATCTGCTGCCCTCGTCCTTCTAGATGGAAGTAGTCAAGGGTGTGGAAGGTGCTGCCTAAGAATTTTTAGTAACATGTGAGGCAGAATAACCTGTGAGCCAGTCACATGTCAGCCAGAGTAACGTGTAGGCCAGAGCAAGCAGGAATTATTCCTCTCCCTGCAAACTATCACTGATCTAGTTGTGAATTGTTTTGTACAATCATCTAATATTTTCCATGAAGATTGGATCTCTTAAAAATTGTTGGAATTTTGTGGAATTTTAAA
The DNA here is from genome assembly GCA_024679065.1 of Sphyrna mokarran. Taxonomy (NCBI): domain Eukaryota; kingdom Metazoa; phylum Chordata; class Chondrichthyes; order Carcharhiniformes; family Carcharhinidae; genus Sphyrna; species Sphyrna mokarran. The sequence continues at coordinate 65,497,482 of JAGIQG010000016.1, read as the reverse complement.
GCAAAATGTCCACTGATGCCATAAATTATGATTACTGTGGGAAATCAGAGCGGTTTCAAGGGGATTCCCAGTCATGCGTGTGTCTCAGATACATTCGTGAACTCTGCTTTGTTATTCCATTTCTGTATCCCAAAGAAAGAACTTGCATTTACACAGCACCTTTCAGAACCTCAGACATCCCAAAGCTCTTCACTGTTCACCCTCTCCATCACCAGGGAACCTGCGGCAGGAGTCAGCAGGATGGGATGATCTCACCGGCAGGAACAGGCAGAAAGTCCTGTCTGTGTTTATTTCCAAACTGTAAAACCAGACCTTGGCTAAAAAGTAATCTCAAAATGGCTGAAACTATTATCCATTTGTGACTCCAGAACAAAACAAGCCACTTTCAGTTTCAGCAAACTTATAGCTCATTATCTCTGAGCAGCCACTGATAGTTACCTGGGTACTTCAAAGCCCAACTACAAAGGCCATTTACATTTGCTAACACAGGCCAAACAGCAGGAGACAGAGGGTCTGTGAAGATAAAAGGCCCCTTAAGCATTCCTTTCAACACAAAACAGCCGGCACATTTCACAGACTTTAAGATCCAACTAGGTTACAAGAAATGGACACACATCTTTTGTCAAAGATCTGGCCGAAAGATGGAGGTCATGTGACAGAGGCCTCAGGTTTGTTGAATAAGTCAACATTGTCTTGTTGACTGGCACAGTGGCACAGTGGTTAGCACTGCTGCCTCACAGCGCCAGGGACCCAGGTTCAATTCCAGCCTTGGGTCACCGGCTGGGTTGGAGCTCTCGCTGTATCTGTGTGGGTTTCCTCTGCGTGCTCCGATTTCCTCCCACACTCCAAAGATGTGTAGATTGATTGGTCATGCTAAATTGAATCTAGTGTCAATTTCACAGCTCCAGGGACCTGGGTTTGATTCCCGGCTTGGGTCACTGTCTGTATGGAGCTTGCACATTCACCTCATATCTGCGTGGATTCCCTCCGGGTGCTCTAGTTACCTCCCACAGTCCAAAGACGTTAGGTTGATTAGCCATGTTAAAATATTCCCTTAGAATCCTGGGATGCATTGGTTAGAGGGATTAACAAGCAAATATGAAGGCATATGGGGATAGGGCATGGGTGGGATTGTGGTCGATGCAGACTTGATGGGCCAAATGGCCTCTTTCTGCACTGCAGGGAATTCCCCTTTCTGTGAATTAAGTTCTTATGGTCATTGAAATGTTCTTGCTGGGGAGCTGTTGGAACCCACGAATTATACCATCTTCTAAAGTGAGAAAGAACAGTTAAGAAAAGGTACATTACTGTTGTGGATATGCAGCACCTTAAACTTTCTTTGTTCATCAGATGTGGAGTGTTGCTGGCTAGCCCAGAACATATGGCCCATCATTAATTACCCTTGTTCAGAAAGCATTTCAGAATGAACCACATTGCCGTGTCTCTGGAGTCACACGTAGGCCAGACCGCGTAAGGACAGCAACCTTCCTTCCCTAAAACGTACTAGTGGACCAGATGGCTTTTTCAATCAATCATGTCATGGTTATCAATAGGCTTTTAATTCCAGATTTTTATTCAATAATTCCACCATCTCCCTTGGTGGGATTCGAACACAGGTCCCCTAGCATTACCCTGGTACTCTAGAATACTAATCCAGTGACAATACCACTATGCCACTACCTCATACATGGACCATCCTGCATTTCACCCTGAATTTCCGTAGAGATTTCCTGCCAATTTCCTGCCTTATTTTCAGCAGGAGATTGGGGAAACTCCCCCCTCCCCTCCGCCTTCTTGTCTTAGCTCAACAGCAGATTAATGTTATTCAAAATGAAACATGTTTGTTCAAGTTTAGAACGGAACTGGTTTGTTAAATTGTGTCATACCATTGCCGTGGTTGGGATGGTATGGTAGCACAGTGATTAGCATTGCTGTCCCATAGTACCAGAGACCTGGGTTCAATTTCAGCCTCAGGTACCTGTCTTTATGGAGTTTGCATATGTACAGCAACTTTCACGCCACAGGCAAATATTCCCTCCAGTTCTTAGCTGTGCAGTAATCATGAAAACGAAACACAGAAAGCAAACAAGCCACTTACAAACTACATTCTCCTTAAGATGCAGGTACGTGGGATGGGGGGATCATGTTAAAACTGGCAGCAGACACTTCATTATGGAACAACTCCAGAGGCAGTTTTTGAAAATCTTTCAAGGGATACGGGTGTCACTGGACAGACCTGCATGAGTTTCCTCCCACAGTCCAAAAATGTGAGGGTTGAATGGATTGGCCATGCTAATTTGCCTTCAATGTCAGTGTAAACATGTGGATTGCAGGGATTGTTGTCAATGCAGACCTGATGGGCCGACTATCCTCCTTCTGCACTGATCCTGCATTGATTTATCATTGTCACCTGTATTATTATACAGTGAAAAGCATTCTTTCTTGCACATTACACAGATACGGTATGGAGAAGGAAAGGAAAGTCTGACAGCAGCAGGGAGGGAGCTGTTCTTGAGTTAGTTGTATGTGACATCAAGGTTTTGTATCTTTCTCCCAATGGAAGAAGGTGGGAGAGAAAATGTCCAGGGTGCATGGGGATCCTTAATAATGCTGGCAGCGGGAAGTGTAGACAGAATCAATGGATAGGAGGCTGGTTTGCGTGATGGACAGGGCTTCGTTCACGACCCTTTGTAGTTCCTTGTGGTTTTGGACTGAGCAGGAGCAGTACTGAGCTGTACTGATTCTATGATTCTATGAAGCCAGTTCTACTCATCCAAATTTTATGTTAGATTACTTTATCAATAAAACTTTTAGCTAGGGTCTCAATGAACTCCCAAAGTCATCAGTTCAATCTTTTGGGAGTTTGTTCAAGAATGCAGTAATGAGTTGTAACATAAATCTACTTGATCACATTTTTCGAAGTATTTGATCAACGCCTCTTGTTCTAATGAGTGAATCTCTCAAATCTTGATGGAAGGGTTTTCAGTGAACCACAGAGAGCGAAGAAAAGGGAATCATAGTTTAACACTAGAGTCACAAAGTCTGTTACATCTGAGGAGCGAGCTAAACTCAGCAATTACTATAAACATGCATGCTGTGTAACTGATACTATTTCCCTGTTCTTTCGCTGCTTAACAAATTTGTTTAACAGTTGGAGTGTAACGCCACTTTCTAAAAACAAGCAAAGCTTCAAATGTGTTGCATTTATATAGCAACTTACATGCCACAGGCAAATGTTCCCTCCAGCTCTAAGCTGTGCCACTGCAAGGCTGTGCAGTAACCATGAAAACGAAGCACAGAAAGCAAACAAACCGCTTACAAACTACATGTTCTTTAAGATGCAGGTATGCGGGATGGAGGGTCACATGATAAAACTGGCAGCAAATATCTCCTTATGGAACAACTCCGGAGGCAGTTTTTGAAAATCTTTCAAGGGATGTGGGCATCGCTGGGCAGACCAGCATTTATTGCCCATCCCTAATTGCCCCTGAGAAGGTGGTGCTGAGCTGTCTTCTTGAACCACTGCAGTCCAGGTGATGTAGTTACACCCACAGTGCTGATGCGAAGGGGTTTCCAAGATTTAGACTCAGCAATAATGAAGGAACAGTGATATCTTTCCGGATCAGGATGGTGAGTGATTTAGAAATCATAGAATTAGGGAATCCCGACAATGTAGAAGAGGCCATTCACTCCTTCAAGTCTTCACCAACTCTTTGACAGAGTATCTTACCCAGGCTATCTCCCATGCCCTATCCCCATAACCCCACGGATTTACCGTGGCTAATCCATCTAACCTACACATTTTGGACATTAAGGAGCAGTTTAGCATGGCCAATCCACCTAAGCTATACATCTTTGATCACTAAGGAACAATTTAGCACGGTTAATCCACCTAACCCACACATCTTTGAAGCGTGGGAGGAAACCAGAGCACCCAGAGGAAACCCATCAGACACGAGGAGAATGTGCAAACTCCATATGGATAGTCATCCAAGGGCGGAATTGAAAATGGGTCCCTAGTACTGTGAGGTAGCAGTGCTAACCACTATGCCACCCTGCTGCCCATGGGAGGGGTATGGAATTCCTGCAGGCGGTGGTTCTACGTATATCTGCTATCCATGTCCTTCTGGATGAGAGCACTCATGGAAAGCATATCAGCAGATTTCAACATGCACTGAACAATGATCCCTCCGACCTCTGTTTGCTGTGTATGACCAGCTGTTACACCTTGAGGGTAAACATCTGGCTGCGCTTACATGCATCTTAAAGGGAAAGCATTAAAGCAGAATTTGGAAAGCAGGATTATTTTTCTACCAAAATACAGCGAGCGAAGAATAAAAACATAGAAATTAGAAGCAGAAGTAGGCCATTCAGCCCTTCGAGCCTGTTCCACTATTCATCTTAATCATGGCTGATTATCCAATTCAATATCCTAATCCTCTCTTCCCCTCATATCCCTTGATTCCCTTTAGCCCCAAGAGATATATCTCATCTTTACTTGATAATTACAAATTTCACAGGTTAAATTCAACCCCAATCATTTACTGACTGCAGTCGGTGCAGTTTCCAAGATTAAATTTCTAAAAGTTGCAGCAAGGGAGGGCACTTGAGAGGCAAAATCTCCCTCTCGGGCCGACAGTAATAGGCTGCAGCTCCTTTAGGGCTGGTGGAGCTCCAAATTTGATAGTATGAACGCCATCCTTAACTGGATGGCAAGACCATCCTCCGACACTCATTGTCCAAATCGCTGTTGGGTGGTAGTTTCCCACCAGGAGGTGTTAGGGACCCAATTCTATCCCAGCATCAACTTGCTGACCGCAATCCCAAAGCCCAGACTGTGGGACTCACTCTACGCAGCCTACAAAAGACTCCTCTAATTCTCTACTTTCCCCTACATCCCAACATTATCCAAGTCAGCGCACATTCCCAACTACAATCAAGTCACATCCTTTCCTCCAACATTTACCAACTGCTCCAGCACTGACAACGTTAGATTGCAGACACAGGAAGACAAAGAGAAACACTGCAATTCATTGCTGAAAATAGCTGAATGAATCCAATTATTTTTTCCTCACTTGGCGGTGGCACGGTGGCACAGTGGTTAGCATTGCTGCCTCGCAGTGCCAGGGACACAGGTTTGATTCCCACCTCACGTCACTGTCTTGTGTGGAATTTGTACATTCTCCTTGTGTCTGCATGGGTTTCCTCCAGTTGCTCTGGTTTCCTCCCACAGTCTAAAAACGTGCAGGTTAGATGGATTGGCCTTGCTAAATTGCCTCTTAGTGTTAAGGGGACTAGCTAGGGTAAATTAATGAGGATAGAGTCTGGGGGGGATTGTGGTTGATGCAGATTTGATGGGCCAAATGCACTGTATGGATTCTGCAAAACGATCTTCCAAGTAAATCCTTTCAATGTGTTTTGGAAGATAAATATAGAATGTAAACGGCAGATAATTCCAAATTTCTGAGCCTCCAGGTTGCTGAAAGCAACAAACCCCAATCTCCTCCTGCCATATTAATCATTCATTCTGCCTGAAGGATACAAACAGGATTCAGGACACCCTGCACTTAAAGCTCTTGTTCAAAACCTGAGCTGGTAATTAACCCCCTATGTCCAACATCTAAACTGGAGCAAAATGTTTGGGTTCTTGCAATTTACAACTGGCCTTTGAGCAAGGAAATGTAATGTAACGCTCCTGATTTAAACATGAGCCACACATTCTGTGTGGATTAAGTGATCTGTAGCATCGAGTCATCCATCATTCGGGTCCACTCTGAAATCAGGCATCTGCTGCAAATCTGAGTTCCGCAGGACAGGAGACCTTGTTATGAGTGGCAAGCTGGAGATTCAGGAGCAGGGCTCCATGTAACAGCTTCTCCTTGCTGGAGTCTTGATCCAGGGATTAAACTCCTGGTGGACTCAGGTCACCCTCAGAAAGCTCCTTTAGTGTCTTCTCCACTGGAGAACTGTATGCGACACTGGTGATTGAAGATTTATTCTGACTCAATACTGTCTTTCGGTATGAAGAGATCATAGAATACAATTATAGAATCTCTACATGCAGATGGGGCCTTTTGACCCATCAAGTCTGCACCCATCACAATCCTACCCAAGCCCCATCCCCATGACCCTATACCTTTACTCTGTATTCCCCCTGACACTAAGGGGCAATTTAGCACGGCCAATGCACGTAACCTGCACATCTTTGGTGTGTGGAAAGAAACTGGGGCACCCAGAGGAAACCCGCACAGACACCAGGAGAACATGCAGACTCCGCACAGACAGTCACCCGAGACCAGAATTGAACAGGCGGCATTGCGGCACTGCTGTCTCACAGTGCCAGGGACCCAGTTTCAATTCCAGCCTCAGTCTGTGTGGAGTTTGCACATTCTCACCGTGTCTGCAAGGGTTTCCCCCGAGTGCTCCGGTTTCCTCCCCCACACCAAAGATGTGCAGGTTACGTGCACTGGCCGTGCTAAATTGCCTCTTAACATCAGGGGATTAGAAGGGTGAATGCATGGGGTTACGGGGATAGGACCTGAATGGGACTGTGGTTGGTGCAGACTCGATGGGCCAAATGGCCTCCTTCTGCACCCGTAGAGATTCCATGAACCCAGTCCCTGGCATTGTGAGACAGCGGTGCTAAGTGCTGTGCCAACAGTGAAATGCTCCCTGCACCAAAAAAAAGAAATAATAAAACAAACCACTTCCAGATTTTTAACCCTTCCTTTGGAATTCAGCTACGCATTTTTTCATTATTCTTTCACGGGATGTGGGTGATCAGGGACAAGGCCAGCATTCGTTACCCATCCCTAATTGTCTTCGAACTGAAAAATTTGCTCAGCCATTTCACAGGGACAGCTAAGAGTCAACCGGATTGCTGTGGGTCTGGAGTCACACATAAGCTAAACTGGGTAAGAACAGCAGATTTCCTTTCCTTAAGGCTATTAATAAACCACAATTCAATGACAATTTTCACAATTGTCATTATTTTCGATTGCAGATTTATTCATTGAATTCAAATTCCAGCAACTGCCACGGTGGGATTTGAACCCATGCTCCCATCTCAAGTTACCTGAGTCTCTGGATTATGAACCCAGTGTTATATCCATGACACCATTATCTCCCCACCCACTGTGACAATGGATAGTGTAAAATGTATATTCAGGTATATATTGCCATAACCTGTACTTAAGGTAGAACAAAAGTTCTCACCAGTGTGGCTACAGGCATGGCATATCAGAGAGGCTGAAGGTCTCATATGGGGAGGCAGTGACGTAATCCAGAGACTCAGAGCAAGATCTGGGGACCCAGGTTCTAATCCCGCCACGGCAGAAGGTGAAATTTGACTTAAGTAAATATTGGAAATTAAGAATCTACTGATGACCATGAAACCATTGTGGATTATCATACAAGCCCATCTGGCCCATTAAATGCGAGGTGATGCATTTTGGCCGGAAAAATGTAGAAGAGGGTTATAGGATAAAAGGTAAAACTATTCGGAGTATAGAGACGCAGAGAGACTTGGGGGTGCAGGTTCACAAGTCTCTGAAGGTGTCTTCACAGGTGGAGAAGGTGATAAAGAAAGCGTATAGTATGTTAGCTTTCATAGAAAAGGGTATAGAATACAAGAGTAGGAGTTTGATGTTGCAATTGTATAGAATGTTGGTTAGGCCTCACTTGGAATACTGCGTCCAGTTCTGGTCGCCATACTATCGGAAGGATGTGGAGTCCTTGGAGAGAGTGCAGAGGAGGTTTACCAGGATGCTGCCTGGTATGGAAGGACTGTCTTATGAGGAACGATTGAATAGACTGGGGTTGTTTTCCCTTGAAAGACGTCGGCTTAGAGGGGATCTAATAGAGGTGTATAAGATTATAAGGGGTATAGATAGAGTAAATGGTGGTAAACTTTTTCCACCTTCAGAAATGGATAGGACGAGGGGTCATGGCCTTAGGGTGAGGGGGGCTATGTATAAGACGAATATTAGAGGGAAGTTTTTCACACAAAGGGTAGTGGGGGTGTGGAATGCACTGCCGAGTAAGGTGGTGGGAGCAGGCACGCTAGGGCTGTTTAAGGGTCTCTTGGACAGCCACATGAGCGGTATGCAGATAGAGGGATATAGTAGGACTGTTTAACTATGGCTTTTTTTTTCCACAGGTAATTCGGTCCATACTTGACCAACAAGGAGCATGCATTCGGCAGGTGGTGCGAGGACAGCTCTTGGATGTTGATTCATGGGTTGCCTGGTGCTTCATGTCGTAAATGAGTGCTTTATCTGGACCATCTGAAGGGCACCATGACAGCTCAGTGACTATCGCTGTAGCTGTGCAGACACTTGGAATTGGGCCGGTGTCTGCGGGAGTTTGCGCGTTCTCCCCGTGGTTGCGTGGGTTTTCTCCGGGCGCTCCGGTTTCCTCCCACATCCCAAAAAATTCGCTCTTAGGCTGATTGGGAAACAAATTGTCCCTACATTGAGACTCTTCCATATTAGGAATAACCTAAAATTAGAATAGGATAATGGAATTGTTACTATATAGTTATGACGGCGGCGCGGGCTCGTTGGGCCGAAGGGCCTGTTTCCCGTGCTGTGTTGCTCTAAAAAAAAATTAATGTCTTTTAGGGAAGGAAATCTGCCATCCTTATCTGGTCTGACCTACATGTGATTCCAGAGCTAGAGCAATGGGATTGACTCTCAACTGCCAGCTGAAATAGAGGGATGAGCAATAAATGCTGACTCAGCAATGCTCCCGTCCCATAACTGTTTAAAAAGTTGTCATCATTCTTACACAGCCCAACAACTTTACGTGTTGTCAGGAGCTGGCTGAGATTCACTTCACCGTATCAACCTACACATCTCCGGTGAAAACGTCATCAACAATTGGAAAAGGAATAAAGTTTATTTATTAGTGTCACAAGTAGGCTTACATTTACAGTGAAGTTACTGTGAAAATCCCCTAGTCACCATACTCCGGTGCCTGTTCGGGTACACTGAGGGAGAATTTTGCATGGCCAATGCACCTAACCTGCACATCTTTTGGACTTTGAGAGGAAACCGGAGTACCCGGAGGGAACTCACGCAGACACAGAGAGAAAGTGCAGACTCTGCACAGTCACCCAAGCAAGGAATCAAACTTGGGTCCCTGGCACTGTGGAGCAGCAGTGCTGACCACTGTGCTACTATGAATGGCAAATATCTCTCCCATAAATGAAAGAGAAAATACAAGCATACATGCGGTTAAACCTACAGGGACCAGTAGAAAAATCTGAGCCCTTCAGGTAAATGTTTAGTTTATTTATTAGTGTCACAAGCTGTCTTAACTTAACACTGCAGTGAAGTTACTGTGAAAATCCCCTAGTCACCACACTCTAATGCCTGTTTGGGTACACTGAGGGAGAATTTAGCACAGCCAATGCACTTAACATGCAAGTCTTTCAGACTGTGGGAGGAAACTGGAGCACCCGCAGGAAACCCTTGCAGACACAGGGAGAATGTGCAAACTCCACACGGAGAGTGACCCAGCCAGGAATCAAACTCAGGTTCTTGGTGCTGTGAGATAACAGTACTAACCTCTGTATTAAACTCGGTCTAACATAGTTTGTCTTTGACAATGGAAGTTGTCCCTTCCAATTATAAGTTGCTATAGTCTCAGATGACCATAGGCTGCTCCACCCTTTGAGAGAGGGGAGCTGACTCGTGGTGATTTAACCAAAGGGTCGCCACACCTCAGGCAAGGGGGCAAGGTTGAGAAAACAAGGCTTAGCCAGTACAGAAATTGAACCTGCGCTGTTGGTGTCACTTTGCATTACAAACTAGCCATCCAGCCAATTGAGCTAAACTGACTAGGTTTGACTCATGAACCAGAAGATGCTTGTGGATTAGTGCTGCAGCATGCTTTCATCAGCCTTGCCTCTCCTGAGGATTAAAAGCAGATGCAATCTCCTCAACAACCAGAATGTCCCATTTCCCCAGGATATCTAATCAATCCCAAGGCACGGGCAGCGCTGTAGAGGTGGTGATAAATGTGCTATGAGGGACTCATCTCATTTTAATCTTTAACTGTGCTCCAATCCAAGGGGAAATTGGATAGCACCAGGCACGCTGTGAGGATGATGGAGATCACATTTAAATAATTGAATTCTTTGCTGCCGGGAGGTTTGCTGGAGGTTTTACAATCGCATTTCCCTTCCTGTTGGCGGAATCTCAAAGAGTGAGCCAGACCTAAGACTGCTTCATTTGTAGAAGCAGAGCTGTGACAGTTCTGCCAACCCCCCACCCTGACCCCGTTTAAAACTCCAGTGTCCCAAAGCTGCAGCTTCATAGCTGGGAGTGAAACTGAGACCCACAAGGGAAACAAACTCTACTGTGAAAGGGGCAGCACGATGGCACTGCCCCTTCCCAGTTCCGGTGACCCGGGCTCACTTTTCGACTTGGATCGCTATCTGTGTGGAGACTGCACATCCTCCCCGTGTCTGTGTGGGTTTCCTCGGTGCTCTGGTTTCCTCCCACAATCCAAAGATGGATGGGTTAGGTTAATTGGCCTGTTAATTGATTCTAGTGTCTAAGGATTGACAAGGTAAACATGTGGGATTACCGGGCTGGAAGTGCAGTCAGTGCAGACTCGATGGGCCAAATGGCCTTCTTCTGCACTGAAGGAGAAGATCATAGATCATAGAACACCACAGTGCAGAAAGAGGTCCTTCGGCCCATCAAGTCTGCACCGACCACAATCCCACCCAGGCTCTACCCCCATATCCATACATATTTTACCTGCTAATCCCTCTAATCTAAGAATCCCAGGATACTAGGGACAATTTTTTAGCATGGCCAATCAACCTAACCCACACATCTTTGTAGGGATTCTATGATTCTATTACAAGAGGCAATCCACTCCCTCTACCAGGTACACACCACCCACCCAACAACTTCCCTAATCACTGTACAAAGGAGAAAGCCCTTTTGAAGTACAGACATTGCTGTTAGGCATGACTAGGTTTCGGTTTATCTCAGTGTCTGAATGGCTGGCTTGTGATGCAGTGACACCACAGCATGGGTTCAATTTCTGTACCAGCGTGAGGTTATTTGTGAAGACCTCCTCCTTCTCAACCTTGCTCCTTGCCTGAGGAGTGGTAACCCTCAGGTTAAATCACCACTAGTCAGCTTTTCCCCTCATAAGGAGAGAGCAACCTATGATTATCTTGGACTGTGGTGATTTTACTTCATGGCTAGACTATAGTTCAGAATAATAACACCAGTGGAGCAAGTTCGATCCCCATACCGGCTGTGGTAGCTTGTGGAGGTGTTGTCTTGCTCCATCCTGGCAGAATGATGCCCTTCAAGCTATATATAACCAACTGTATCTCTCTAATGGACAGTGATGTCCATATCCTTCACAGTCTACGGAAAATTACTGAGCTCACATCCAAAGTACAGCTGAAAATGCTTTACAGCCAATGAAAACACTGGGATGTACACTCACTGTCATTCTGATTGAAACGTTGCAGCAAACAGCATGATCCGACAAACAGCAACCTGAGATTGGCCAGGCAATCTGCTTAATGATAACTATTGGCCAAGCCACTGAAAACTTCTCTGCTCCTCTTTCAAATATTCCCATAGAATCTTTTACATCCACCTGGGAATGCAGACAGGTCTCATCAAAAAGACAGCACCTCTGACAGAGGAATTCCCTCAGTGATGGAGCATTAGCCTATATAGCATGGCACATGGCGGTTAGCAGTGCTGCCTCACAGCACCAAGGACCGTATTCGGTTCCCAGCCTCGGTCACCGTCTATGCGGAATCTGCATGCTCTCTCCATGCCTGCGTGGGTTTCCTCCAGGTGCTCTGGTTTCCTCCCACAGTCCGAAAGACGTGCTGGTCAGGTGCATTGGCCATGCTAAATTCTCCCTCATGTACCCAAACAGGTGCTGGAGAGTGGCAACTAGGACTTTTCCATTGTAACTTCATGACAGTGTTAACGTAAGCCTGCTTGTGATACTAATAAATAAATTTCAAACTAGATATTTGATTTTAAAATGGGCTAATCATCATTCCTATGACATATCCAGTCAGAACAAGTTGCTTTGTGTGATTTCTATTTGTTGTGACCCATGATAGTGATGTATCTGATCACACGCCAGAAAATCGCAAGGTCAAACTTTCAAGGTTCTCCCCCGTTCAATTTCAGGTCTAAAACGGTACCATTTATAAAGACTTGCAGGCTCTATTCTGGAAGCCTGTCACTGCTATTGAGTTGAGAAAGGCCACTCACAGTTGTTAATCAAAATTCAACAAAGAATTATCTAGCATGGAGGAAAGTGTTGATGCAGTCGGCTTTGAATGCTGAAGGTCAGCTACTGAAATTGTTGATGACTCATCTATCCCAACTCAGCAGCAGATAAAAACCAGGTTCTGAGAGTTTCGGAGTTTTGACGATGCACCATTTTATCATGCAGCACAACCACGATGCTTAATCTGGAGGTGTTCGTGCAATCAAGAGCAATACATGGAGAAAAGAGTGAATGCAATGTGATCCCTACATCAAAATCCTTCTTTGCGTGGTATCTTGTAGCAGAGAATATGGCCATTCAACCCATTGTGTTGCTGCTGGCTCCTTGAAGGCTCTTCAATTAGTCAGCCATCCTGCTCTTTTCCAACAACCCTGCAATTTATTTCCTCTTCAACACCTCTACTTTCTCAGGAGGCTAAGGAAATCTGGCACATCTGCCATAACTCTCATCATAGAAAGTATCCTTTTTGGTTGTAACACAGCTCCTGCTCTATCCAAGACCACAAGTAACTACAAAGGGTCGTGAACATAGCCCAGTCCATCAGGCAAACCAGCCTCCCATCCACTGATTTTGTCTACACTTCCCGTTGCCTCGGCAAAGCAGCCAGCATAATCAAGGACCCCATGCACCCCGGTCATTCTCTCTTCCATCTCCTTCCATCAGGAAAAGATATAAAAGTCTGAGGTCATGTACCAATCAAGACCAGCTTCTTCCCTGCTGCCGTCAGACTTTTGAAGGGACCTCCATGTATTAAGTTGATCTTTCAGTCTTGCTCAAGCGAGATCGTAAAATCCCGCCCAAGACTATTAGCAATTTCTGTTCTGGGAGCATCACTCACCCCAATTCTGGGGCAGACAAGGTGGTAGAGCGTTGGTCTATACTTTGTAGGTGCTTCTTTTCTTCTCTCCTATGTACTCTACCAATGGTATAGTGTGCAAGAAACAATATTTTTCACTGTATGTTAAAATGTGTGACAATAATAAATCAAATCAAATCAAGAATGCATCATATTTCTACTTGAGGATTATCAGTGACTCTGTTCCTACCAATCTTTCAGCAGCACAAGATAATAGTTTTCTGTTCCAGACTAAGTAGGCTTCTGTGTACAAGTGTACGATATCTAATTTATAGACTGTATCACTCAGAATGCCTCAAATGTCGAGTTACTATAGCAACAACTTTCAGCTGGAATGGTGCTTTTTAATTTTTAACATAAATATTTACTCTCCTCGAAATGAATTAACTTCTTAGGATAAAAATTGTTCCTGTTGAGTTGAGTATTAATTTTAATCTTCTTCTTTTGCTAGGCTTTAACAATTTACTCCAGTGGAGTATTTATTATTTGTCAATCCAGCTATATAAAAACCATGCTCCTGATCGCCTCGAGAGAGAGAGAGAGAGGCTGTTCAATCAGAGAACCCCTACAGCGTAGAAAGAGGCCATTCGGCCCATCAAATCTGCCCTGATAACAATCTCACCCAGGCCCTATCCCCACAACCCCACATATTGACCTTTCTAATCATTTGAACCTACGCATCCCAGGATGTTAAGGGATAATTTAGCACGGCCAATGCACCAAACCAACATGTTTTTTGTACTGTGGGAAGAAACCAGGGCACCCGGAGGAAACCCACACAGAGAATATGCAAATTCCACACAGACAGTGACCAAGTTAGGAATTGAACCCAGATATCTGGAGCTGTGAGGCAGCAGTGCTAACCACAATCCCACCATGCCATCCCAGCACACTCCAGTTCAAAAATAAAACCTTCACTGCACAGTCATCGTGAAACTAGTCACCCAGGCGCTGACATGGGGAGGAAAACCTTTCATTCTTGTAGTGTTGTGGCTCTGGTTGCCTCATTGTAAAAGCCCAACTTAACCCCACTCGTTTTAATGATCTACTGTTAGGATTTACCATTGGAAAGCCTCGGCCAGTGAACAGTAAAGCCAATGAGTTATCTTAAGTTGGAGGAACTAGTGCATTTCTGGCTAGCTCAGTCTGTAGAGCTTGAGACTCCATCAGTGGGATTGTCTGGCCTTGCTCATTCCCAAAGCTAGAATATCCCACCCAAGGTCAACAGACCTCCGCAAGCTCCATGTCCTTCCGCTTCAATTCCTGGGCGGGTGGGATGGGAAAATTCTGCCCTTTATCTCAAGGTCGTGGACTCAAGCCCCACAGTAGGTGCCATTACTTTAGCGAGGCACGGTGGCAGAGTGATTAGCACTGCTGCCTCACAGCATAAGGGACTTGAGTTCAATTCCAGTCTGCGTCACTGTCTGCGTGAAGTTTGCACATTCTCCCCACGTCTGCATGGGCTTCTTCTGGGTGCTCCCGTTTCCTTCCACAGTCAAAAGATGTACAACTTAGAATCATAGAATCGTACAGTGCAGAAGGAAGACATTCAACCCATTGAGTCTGCACTGACCACAATCCCACCTAAGTCCTATCTCCACAACCCCATGCATTTACCCCAGCTAATTCCCCTGACATTAAAGGGCAATTTAGCATTAACAATCCATCTAACCCGCACACATCTTTGTACTGCAGGAGGAAACCACCCAGAAGAAACCCATGCAGACACGGGGAGAATGTGCAAACGCTATACAGACAGTGACCCAAGCTGGGATTCTGTGAGGTAGCAGTGCTAATCACTGTGCCACTGTGCTGCCCCTAAGGTGGATCAGCGATAGTAAAATGCACAGGGTTATGGAGATTCGATAGGGGAGTGGACCTGGGTAAGATGTGCTTTGAAGAGTTGGTGCAGGCTCGATGGACTGAATGGCCTCCTGTGGTCGTTGTTGGGATTCTACAATTTTATGAACCAAAATGAAGTACAGATTACTTGCATAAATTTGCATCTCAACAGCAATCTGCATTCATATGGTACCTTTAATATAGTACATTGCAATCCATCCAACTTCCTGGGCCCTAAGCTCTGGAAATCCCTCTTCAAAGCTCTCTATCTCTCCAACTCCTCCTTTAAGAGACCCCTTAAAGCTTACCTCCTTGATCAAACTGTAGTTCTCCTGTCCTATTATCACCTCATGCATCTTGTGTGAAACTTTGTTTGGGGGGGGTTGTGCTTTGTTGAACCATCTTGGGATGTTTTACTATATTAAAGGTGCTATATAAATGCAGATAATAAATGATAGTTTCTTTTCTACCTGAATATTATTATCCTCAATCTCGTTGCGGTTTGGAACAGGTTAAGCAGAGTCAGTCCTGTGGCGGGCAGAATCACAGACACACTCATCCCTCGGTAACAAGAGGCATCTCCTTTACATTATAAAATAATGTTCAGCATGTTTGATACCACTTGATTATAGTGGCAATTTAATTCTCTATTACTGAATCCACTCACCAAATGTTCTACTCCATAATGAATCTCAACAGATACAGAAAACCCACTGCCGCTTTCAAAACACGCTTGACACTTGTAAAAATTATTTCCTGAATGTTTCTACTGCAAAATGAAGGAAGTTAGAGCATGAACAGTGTGATAAACTAGATTAGCTTGTCATAGCGATGCACAGCACGGAAACAGGTCCTTCAGCCCAACTCGCCCAAGCCAACGAGATTTCCTAAACTGAACTGGTCCCATTTGCTTACGCTTGGCCCATATCCCTCTAAACCTTTCCTATCCACGTACCTGTCCAAATGTCTTTGAATGTTCTCATTGTACCCACTTCTACAAGGATGGATAAGGTAGAGGTTGAGAGACTCTTCCTGCTTAATAAAGATAGCAGGACTAGAGGGCACAGCCTCAAGATTAGGGGGGGGCGCGGTTCAGATCGGAGTTGCGGAGGGGTTTCTTCATGCAGAGGGTGGTGAATCTTTGGAATTCTCTGCCTGATGAGGTGGTGGAGGCTTCCTCACTGATATGTTCAAGTCAAGAGTGGATAGGTTTTTAATTGACAAGGGAATTAAGGGTTACGGGGAGAAAGTGGGAAAGTGATACTGAACCACTATAGATCAGCCATGATCTTATTGAATGGCAGGGCAGGCTCGAGGGGCTGTATAGCCTACTCCTATTCCTATTTCTTATGTTCTTATGTATTGCAGTTAGATTATTAATCCAGAAACTCAGCTCAAGTTCTGGGGACCTGGGTCCGAATCCCGCCACAGCAGGTGGGGAATTTGAATTCAATAAAAAATATCCAGAATTTAGATGACCATGAAACCACTGTCAATTGTTGGAAAAACCCATCTGGTTCACTAATGCCCTTTAGGGAAGGAAATCTGCCGTCCTTAGCTGGTCTGATCTACATGTGACTCCAGAAGTACAGAGATGTGGTTGACTCTTAACTGCCTTTGGCCAACTAGGGATGGGCAATAAATGATGGCCAGTGAGCAACGCCCATGTTCTACGAATAAAAACCTCCTCTGATAGCTCATTCCACATACACACTACCCTCTATATGAAAAGATTGCCCCTCAAGCCTCTTTTAAATCTTTCCCGTCTCATCTGATACCTATGCCCTGTAGTTTTGGACTCCCCTAACCACGGGAAAGGACCTTGGCTATTCAGCTTCTCTATGCCCCTCTTGACTTTTATAAACTGCTATAAGGTCACCCCTCATCCTCCTACACTCCAGGAAACCAGTCCCAGCCTATCCAACCTCTCTTTATAATTCAAAACTTCCAGTTCCAGTAACCTCCCTGTCAATCTTTTTTGCACCCTTCCCAGTTTAATGACATCCTTCCTATAGTAGGGTGACCAGAATTCTACACAGTATTCTAAATGTCTTACTAATATCTTGCATATATCTTACTAACATAATGTCCCAACTCTTGTACTCAATGCTCAAGTTGTCCTGAACAATATTTACCCCTCATTCAAAGCATAAAAACACATTATTTCTTTACTGTTTGTGGGATCTTGCTATGTGAATACTGGCTGGCACATTTCTTGCAACAACAACATTGCTTCATAGAATCCATAGAATGCCTACAATGCAGAAGGAGACCATTTGGCCATCGAGTCTGCCTTGATCACAATTGCACCCAGGCTCTATTCCCGTAACCTCATGTATTTACCCTGCTAATCCCTCTACTAGAGTCAGTTTAGCATGGCCAGTCAATCTAACCTCTCATCTTTGGAGTGTGGGAGGAAACCAGAGCACCCGGAGGAAACCCATGCAGACACGGGGAGAATGTGCAAACTCCACACAGACAGTGACCCGAGACCAGAATTGAACATGGGTCGCTGGCGCTGCAAACTAACCACTGTGCCATCATACCGCCCCGAATCACTCGAATATTCTGTCCTTATAAAAGATCTAGGTCTTTGTTTCTGTTTCTCACCCTGGCTGTTCAAATGGGTATCATGATGTTTCTCCAACGCAGAGTTGCAACGAGTTCTCCCGATCCCCAGGCCAACTTTCTCTTCCAAAATCAACACCAAAATCAGATTAACTGGTTGTTGCTGTTGATTTGGTTCGATGCACGCAAAATGGCCACTGTGCTTGCCTGAACAGCATTTCAAATTGGTGCATCAGATGAGAAGTAATTGAGATGTTTCTGACCAGGATGGCAAGGGACTATAAATACAAGCCTTTATTTTAATTCATAGTATACACCAGATACAGGCTGAATATATGTTGGATATTGTGCAAGACTTTTGTGTCTTGGTGTCAACACCGCCACGTACATAGTTGAAAGGTCAGACATGTTGCTGAAGCTTTTCTTTTTGCGCTCATCAGGACAAACACAAGAATGCCAAATTTCAAACACTCACAACAATTTGTACTGCAGGAGAAAACGGCACCAATTTGTAGGCAAGTTACCTCTGACTGGTTGAGGCATTGCTATGAGGAAAGCAGTGGGGAACTATAGACTCCCAAAGCCCCTTAATCATTCAAAAAACAAATGCAAAGCTTGAGCAGATTCCTTTTGTTTGCAGAAAAAGGCTCTCTGTTACTTCCAGCAAGCTTAAACTTTACAAGCTTGTTTTCAAACCCCCATATAGCTACATCCTTCCTTATTGCTGTAACCTCTCCAGCCTTACAACCCTTGGAGATATCTTGGTGCTCTTTTGGCCTCTTGCACATTCCCAAGTTTTATCATGCCAGTATTAGTAACCAATCCTTCAACTGCCTGGAAACCTCTCCCTAAACCTCTCTGCCCCTCCATCTCTCTTTCCTCTTTTTAGAAAATCTACCTCATTGACCAAACATTTGGTCCCTTTGCAATTAATATGTCATCAGTTAATCATAATTAATCAAAGCCTACATTGCAGAAGTAGGCCATTCAGCCCATTGAGTCTGCACTGACTCTGCAACTGAGCATCTTACCTATCCTTGTGACCCCACATGTTTATTCTACTAGTCCACCTCACCCACACATCTTTGGAGTGTGGATAGGAAACCAGAGCACACAGAGGAAACCCACGCAGACATGAGGGAAACGTGGAGACTCCACACAGAGAATGACCCAAGGCAGAATTGAACTCGGGGGTGTCTGGAACTGTGAGGCAGCAATGTTTGTCCATGCTATCCACACTGTGCCACCGTGCCTTACCTGGATGCAGTGTCAAATATTGCTCAATGGTGCTCCGGTAAGGAACGTTTTGCTACATTAAAGGCGTCATTTAAATGCAAAATGTTGTTGTTGAGGTAAGCTGTCGTAGTGTAAACCATCAATTGAGTCTGTGATCCTACTGAAGAAGAAATCATCACTTCAAAGTCACTGAACTGGCTTTGAGTAAAGGGTTTGAAAGGAACTCTGCTGATGACGGAGGTGTTTCAGAAAATAAAATCTTTGATGCTTTGAAGTTTTAGCGCTGAGGATAAAATCATTCTTTTAAAAAGCAGATAAATCAGTTGCAGGCTTTTCGAATTGCTTCAGGAACAGTCGGCTGGATGGATCAGGCAGCAGCTGCCACTTTGATCTTTCAAATCCCTCACTTCAGTCGAGAGTAGAAACCAAATTGTTGTTCTGTGTGCTAAAAGGAGTCACAGTCTAACTCTGTGCATGCTTATAGCGTAATGTCTCTGCTAGGGGAACTGAAGCAACAATGTTTGGAAACTTTGACTCGATTATAGGAAGCAGCATAAACTATCTCAGTAGCAATGCTTTAGTGTGAGGGTTTTAATCTCCCTCTCGCCTCCCCACTTCCCTCACTAATTGTCAATAAACACCAAACAGATGCAAGTCTCAAGTAGAAGGCACCTCAACAAAGAACCCTGAACTTAGCTCCCAACATCAATAGACACCAGCATTCAGACTTCTCTCTTACGGCAGCTGTGGCTGTGGAACAAGAAGTGGAGATGCCAGCGTTGGACTGGGGTGGGCACAGTAAGAAGTCTCACAACACCAGCTAAAGTCCAACAGGTTTATTTGGAATCACGAGCTCTTGGAGCACTGTAAATTCATCACCTGACAAAGGAGCAGTGCTCCAAAAACTTCTGATACCAAATAAACCTTTAACCTGGTGTTAACTATCAACCTGACATTAACCTAGTGTTCTGAAGCTTCTTACTATGCCTGGAAAAACCCCGCTTTAAGTTTAAGTTTTTAAAGTCTTTTTTTAAAGTTTATTTATTAATGTCACAAGTAAGCTTACATTAACACTGCAATGAGATTACTATGAACATCCTCTAGTCGCCACACTCCAGCACTGTTTGGGTACACTGAGGGAGAATTTAGCCAGTGCACCTAAACCAGCACGTCTTTGGAGTGTGGGAGGAAACCAGAGCACCCGGAGGAAACCCACACAGGGAAGATGTGCAGACTCCACACAGACAGTGACCCGAGCCAGGAATCAAACCCGGAACACTGGCCCTGTGAGGCAGCAGCACTAAGCATTCCTCCCTTAAGGCTGTAATTCAAGGAAACACTGTACCTACCAAAGGAATGCTTCACTGTTGGAGATGCTGTCTTTTGGCTGACACCTTAAACAGAGGCCTCATTTTGTTATCTCAGGTGGCAGTCAGAAGTCACATGGCATTATTTCGAAGAAGATCAGGGGAGTTCTCCCAGTGTTCTGGCCAATAGTTACCCATACCAACCTCACTAAAATCAGGTTAATTGGTCCCAGGCAATCAGCTTGTGGAGCCTTGGTAATGTACAAATTGGCTGTGTTTCCAACATAGCAAACACACGTTAACAAGCAAGGAGCTTCATTAGCTAGAATAAGCTTTGAGAAGTCCTGAGATTACAAAAGCTGCTGTATTTGTCCCCCTCTTTCTAGAATTGAAGCAGCGGATTAGGTGGATTGACCGCGCTAAATTGCTCCTTCGTGTCCGAGGGATTAGCCCAGTAAATACATGGGGTTACAGTATAGGAGCTGGATGCGATTCCTGCTGGAGTAGTTTTGATGGGCTGAATGGCCTCCTTCTGCACTGTAGGCATATTATGATTCTAAGTCGGCACAGTGGGTAGCATTGCTGCCTCACAGCGCCAGGGGCCTAGGTTCGATTCTGGCTTCTGGGGGCTGTCTGTGTAGAGTTTGCACATTCTCCCCTACAAGGGAAGAATGATATATAGGTTAGGGGGATTAGCAAAGAAAATAGATGTCATATAGGTTTAAAGCATGGAAGAAGGCCTTCCTCTCCAACTTGTCCATGCTGCCCAGTTTTTCCCACTAAGCTAGTCCCAACTTTGGCCCATTTCCCTCTATACCCATCTTACCCATGTAACTGTCTACATGCTTTTTAAAAGACAAAATTGGACCTGCCTCTACTACTGCCTCTGGCAGCTCGTTCCGGACACCCTCTGAGTGAAAAAATTGCCCCTCGGCACAGACTCGATGGGCCAAATGGCCTCCTTCTGCATTGTTAGGATTGTATAATTCAAAGTGATCCCCATCGCCAGGGTCTGTCTATGAAGATGGAAGTTAAATGCAAGTTCTTGTTTCCTGAATGCGGGAAACAATAGGCATTAAGAAATCAAAGAATTCTCTTCTGAGAATCGGATAAAGGTTCGCCTGTTATCAGTAGCCACCCAGAATATTGTCAGTCACCCCATTAACAGGCAAAATTGATCTGTTTGCTGATTCTGCACTAAAGGGATCGTGTTATTCTGCCAGCATATATAAAATACACATTGGCAAACGTGGAAGATGTTGACCTACTTTTTGCATCTTAAAATGCAGAATGCATTGAAAAAGCAAGTCTTTCGGAGCAGCCTGGAGGCAAGCTGATTACTGCGTTGCTGTGCATGTATTTATTAAAAAGACTTTTGCCGACAGGAATTCTGCTATCAGTTTGAAATTTACGGACTGAAATATAGGCCAGGATCTTATCACCCCCCCCCCCCCCCCACCCCCCACCTCCCCCCACTACAAAATCGAAGTGGGCGAGGGGGATGATGGACAACGGAAATGTCCGTTGACCTCACATGGGATTTTATGGTTTCGGGATGAGCGAGTCCATAAAGTTCTGCCCAGATTGTCTGTCTGATTCCATGACCCTCTTGGTTAAAATGGGGTAGAGCCCAACCAGGGGACCATCTGCTGTGCCCGAGCCTTTGAACTGAAGACAGACACCTTGGGACAGAGATTTGCGACACTGGAGCAGGTTTGGGGTCAGTGTTTGGGCATCTCTCCAGGTTCCCAAGCTGGCAGGCCTCAGTAAGAGGTATAAGGGATGGAGGGGAGTTGCGGGGGGGGGGGGGGGGGGTAGAATGTGAGGGAGGAAAGTTGAGAAGTTTGTAGAGGGGCTGAAAGTTAAGAGGCCAGTGGAAAGAGTCCAACCTCCGGGTGAGGCTAAACTTTGGGACAACCTGGGATATTTTTGGATACGACAGACAGCGCCTCGCTTTGAAGTTTCATTCGGAAGACAGCAAACCCGAAGCACAGCATTCCTTCAGCACAGCACCAGGCCATCAGCCGGGATATCAGGAATGGGATTTGAACTCCCAATCTTCCTCAATCGTCAATGGATGCTGGTTCAATCATTGAGTTTAAGTCTGAGATAGATGAAGTTTTATTGTGCAGGGGTATCAAGGGATATGGACCTACAGCAGGTATATACAGTTAGGCCAGAGGTCAGCCATGATCTTATTGAATGGCAGAACAGGCTCGAGGGGCTGAATATGTTCCTATGACTTGCATCTTCCAAACCCATAACTACTTCAATCTAGAACAAGTAAGTTGTCCACTGTGTTGAGTGCTTGTAAATACACTGTATAAGAAAGCAGACTGCATTGGGGAACCTTTGACTTGTATGATGTTTGAAATGATACTTGAAACTTATGTATAATTTTACAAGATGCAAATTTTAAATTGAGTATTTTATATAAACTGGCAGAACAACTGGAGTCCTTCAGTACAGAGTTCAATTAGCAAACAAGTCAATTTCTCCTGTTAATAGGGTGACTGAAAATGTTCTGGGTGGCTACCAATAACAAGTGGACCTTTGTCCAATTCTCAGAAGAGAATTTCTTGACCCTGGTGCCTATTGTTTCAGGAAACAAGAACTTGTATTTATCTTCCATCTTCACAGGCAGCCTCTCAGAGATGAGGATCACTTTGAATTATATAATCCCCCACAGAAGAAAGCCATTCGGCCCATCAAGTCTGCACCAAGGGGCAATTTTTTCACACAGCAGGGGATGAGTGTCTGGAATGAGCCGTCAGAGGCAGTAGTAGACACGGGTACAATTTTGCCTTTTTGAAAAGCACTACGTGCAAGTTCCCCTCCAAGCCACTCACCATCCTGACTTGGAAACTTATCAGCCGTTCCCTCGCAGTCACTGGGTCAAAATCCTGGAATTACCTCTCTAATGGCATTGTGGATTAACCCACAGAACATGGACTGCAGTAATTCAAGAAGGCAGCTCACCACCACCTTCTCAAGGGGCAACTAGGGATGGGCAATAAATGGTAGCCAGCCAGTGCCCCATGATTGAATAAAATAAAACTTGAAGATGGAAGTCCTACCCTCTGAGGTACTTCTGACAGAGTGTAGGTGGGGAGCAGCTGTGTGTATGTGTGTATGTCTGTACGTGTCTGTGTGGGTCTGTGTGTGTCTGCGTGTGTGTGTGTGTGAGTGTAACATCCAGCGAGAACAAATATGTTATCCGTCACATTTTGCCAATGCTTAACGCCTACACTTAATGTCTGCTGAATGGATGTGTGGGTGAGGGACTGGAGCTGATGCCAGCATTAATGACACCAGAACCTTAGAAAAATTCATAAATCCTGCCTCAATTTGTGTCTGAAGCAGATAGAAAAGGTGGAATTCAATTAGTCTCTCACAATAAGACAAAAGAAAAGAACTCGCCTTTATTGAATAGAATCGTAAAAGAGAATATTCTATTGAACAGGCAAAATAACTTCAAAATGAGGGAACTGCTCGCAGTACTGAGTTCAAAGCACCATAACGCACTTTGTGTCTATAAAACACCAGAGGTTTTTTTCTTCTTCCTTTGATATTGGTTATCGCAAACAAAATATTACAACAACAAAACATTACAACTGCTTCAAGGGAAGAAGGGGTTAGATGCTTTAAATCTCAGCTAGTGAAAAAAACTAGACCAAAGTTTGCATCTGATTTGTTTTCTAATTTTATTGACTCAGGGAGATGTCTCTTTCATTGACTGGTTAGTGAAATGGGAAGCAGGGGATTGGACAAACCCTTTTTTATTCATTCATGGATCATGGGACCACTATGGGACCAGAATTTATTGCTTATCCCTATTTGCTCTTGTACAACTGAGTGGCTTTCTAGGCCATTTTCAGAGGGCAGTTGAGAGTCAACCACATTGCTGTAGCTCTGGAGTCACATGTAGGCCAGGCCAGGTAAGGATGGCAGATTTCCTTCTCTAAAGAACATGAGTGAACCAGATGGGTTTTTCCAACAATCAACAATGGTTTCATGGCCATCAGTAGATTCTTAATTCCAAGTATCTTTTATTGAATTCAAATTCCACCGTCTGCCCTGGTGGGATTCGAACCTGAGTCCCCAGAGCACAGCAACTAGGGATGGGCAATAAATGCTGGCCAGCTAGCGATACCTATGTCCCATGCAGGAATAAAAAAGGATGGATGTGTAAGTCCATGGCTGGCGTGGCAATTTCCTGACTCCATCTCATCTGCATCACTCCCCCGCAAACCTCCCAAACTTCCCTACCCTCTCACCCAACCAGCCACTTTTCCTGAAGTATGATGGCAGCGTGCTGAGGGAAGATAGGGCCAATCACTCATAAGCAGTTGGTAGCCAATCAGCCTGTTAAAAATTGGCTATTAAGGTCAATCGGGTAGTTTCATTTCTTCTGCAGATTCTCAGTGGTGTTGGGGAATAATGCAGCTGCCTATAGCACATCTATTTAGTACCTCTTCCCCTGGTCAGGCTTCAGTTGCAGCTGTAGGCCCTGCCGTGAAAGGATTTCCATGTTGCAAATAATAACCCAGCAACCGAAGATGTTTTTTGCACTGAAATCAGCGAGAGGACCCCTTCACTCTCACCTGCCATCTATGTTTGCAAGGGGGGCCTCCGATTGGTCCTTCAACTTCAAGACGTTACTCACATCCTTGGCACACTGGTTAGCACTGCTGCCACACAGTGCCAGGGATATGGGTTCGATTCCCAGCTCGGATCACTGTCTGTGTGGAGTCTGCACGTATTCCCCATGTCTGCGTGGGTTCCCTCCAAGTGCTCTGGTTTCCTCCCCTAGTCCAAAAGACTAGGGGGGGCATTGACCATGCTAAATTGCCCCCAGTATATCCGAACAGGCACAGAGTGGCGACTGGGAGATTTTCGCAGTAACTTCATTTCAGTGTTAATGTAATCATATTTGTGACACTAATAAATAAATAAACTTTAATTGGATGCCAATCCTATTTATTGGCCAATTCTGGGAAATCAGGTGACCTCATCTAACACCTCACTGTAGGAAGGATATGATTGCACTAACGGGGATACAGAGGAGGTTCAGAGGATGTTGTCTGGGATAGAGCATTTGAGATATAAGGAAAGACTTGGATTGTTTTCTTTACAGTATAGAAGGCTTGGGGGGGGTGTTCACGGGTAATGATTGGGCTGTGTAAGATTATGAGGGGGATGGACAAGATGAGAAAGGAACAGCTGCTCCTCTTGATTGAGGGGTCAATCAGGAGGGACAATATTTTCGGGTGACAGGCAGGAGATTCAGAGGAGATTTGAGAAAAAAAACCTTTTCTCTCAAAGGACAGTGGGAATTTGGAATGCGCTGACTGGGAGGGTAGTGGAAGACAGAAATCTTACAACCTTTAAATAATATTTGGATGCGCATTTTAGTGATAGTTATAGTCAATGCACACTCGATGGGTCGAAGGGCCTTTTCATCACCATGTGCATCTATGACACTGCATGGGCTTTTGACCTCTCATTGACCCTGAAATCCATTGGGAAAATCCTGCTTATTATCTCTAAAGTGGGACTTGATCACAAAGTCTTCTGTCGTGCTGTAGTAATCATCATGTTTGCCTAATATGTGAAAGGTCCCAGGGCAGAAATATCATTGGGGCAGCATGGTGGCACAGTAGTTAGCACTGCTGCCTCACAGAGCCAGGAAGCCAGATTCGATTCCTGGTTTGGGTCACTGTCTATTGCCGTCTGTACGTTATCTGTGAGGGTTTCTTCCAGGTGCTCTGGTTTCCTCCCACAACCTGAAAGATGTGTTGGTTAGGTGCATTGACCATGTTAAATTCTCCCTCAATGTACCCGAACAGGCGACTAGGGGATTTACACAGTAACTTGTCACGTTGGCACAGCATAGGATTGACAACCCTTGAAGGGTCCAAATGGGGACATGGATGGGTTGACGATGAGTGGGGTTTGAGATAATAAACAGTAGCAATAAGCACACAGAGAATCAGGTGCTTTAGTTGATTTAAATGCATGGGGGATGCGTCTGGGCTTCAAATAGAGCTGTGAGTTGGGCTTACTCCTGGGTTTTTATCATGACCACACATCTCCAACAATCGCTATTAGCACTTCATCTTCCACACTGTTACAGCCGGAAGACAAAGAAGAAAACCTTTTTTATTTTTCTCCCAGGATTTGATCATTGGAGAGTCCAGGAAATGAATTTTTAATTCCTGAAGATTCCAGGGCAACGCTAGAAGATTGGCAACTCCAAGCAGAAAATGCTTCCTCAATTAACTCCGTTTTCAAAGAGAAAAGCTCGTTGCTGAAATATGGGCAAGTTAATCTTCATTAGTCTGCCATGAAATAAGAGGTTTCACCAATTCTGAATGGAATCCTTTCGACTACAAAGTGCAGAGTTATTTAGTTAACACACTGGAAAGCTATAACATAGGAGCTGCAGTCGCCTCTCTCAGAGTCAACTTATTGCCACCTTATTCTCGATTAATCACCCTTAATCGCTCCAGGGTTTCTTCTGCCACGTGCTTCCTGCTGCATTTGGCTGGCTGACTAGTGGCTAATTGGACAGATGCTTCTACACTGGCATTGATCCAGCAAATTGGTTTATGGCCCAAAAAGTGTGGGCCACACAACAACAAAAAAAACTATGCAAAATCCAGCTTTTTGGTGGTACGGAACTGGAATATTGCTGAAAAAAAGAAGTCTGTCAAAGCTTTTCAACTGGTACTCATCAGGTCATTTCACAGGAATACCAATGCAAGGGAAAACTACAACTTATGCTGTATGAATACACAATACAAATTGTTGTTTTCCACTTGTATTGGTATTCTTGCAAAATAACCTGGTAAGTGCAAGACAAAAAGCTACTATGTATCTCCTTTTTTTCAGCAATATGCTAAATATAGAAACACAAAACCAATGGCCTAGCAGTAGGCTATTCAGCCCTTCGAGCTTGCTGCGTCATTCAGCACAGGGCCACAGCAACAAGGGCCTGGGTTTGATTCAGACCTTGGGTGACTGTGTGGAGTTTGAAGGTTCTTCTAATTTCCTCCAGGTGCTCCGGTTTCCTCCTATAGTCCAAAGTTGTGTAGGTTGGTGGATTGGCCATGGTAAATGCATAGGGTTAGGGGGATGGTGGGGGAGGAAGGATGGTGCAGGCCTGGGTGAGATGCTCTTTTGGAGATATGCTGCAGACTCGATGGGCTTAACGGCCTCCTCCGGCAATGTAGGGGTTCTATGGTTCAAATGAAACATAGCTAAAGTCGCCATTGTCGCAGATGACCATAGATTGTGATTGCTGGTGATTTAATCTGGGCATCAGCTCACCTCAGGCAAAGAGCATCATTGAGAAGGCAGGACCTTCATAAGTAACCTCAGCTGATACGGGAATCGAACCGGCGCTGTTGGTGTCACTCTAGGTCACTAACCAGCTGTCTAGCCAACTGAGCTAAACCAATCCCCCCAACCTTAAATAGCAGAAGATGGTTTTGATTCATCGATTCTGAATTACAGGCCCAGCAGACTTCCGCTGTGCTATTCTGTTCCCTATGGTTCAATACTTCTATGATCATGGCTGATACTCTATCTCGACACCATACCTCATGCTCATCCTCTACCCCTGGACGCATTTAGCATCTAGAAATCTCTCTTCTTAAATATATTCAGTGACTTGGCCTCCAAAGCCTTCCGGGGTAGAGAATTCCACAGGTTCACCACCCTCTGAGTGAAGAGCTTTCCTCATCACAGTTCTAAATGACCTACCCCATATCTTGAGACTGTGACCCTTTGTTCTGGATCACCCCGCTTTCCTGGCCAGAGAAAAAAATCATCTCTGCATTCCAAGAATAGAGGCAACGTCTCCAGTCGGAGGCCTATCTGGAAAAGTGGCAGTGTGGGTCTCTCGCTGGCTGTCCAGGTAACAGGTGAGATCCCCAATACCACAACCGGATTCCATCCCTAAGACCTGACAGCAACACTTTAATCACCACACAGACCCCTGAAGAAACAGCACCATCATCTTCTCAGGGGCAAATAGCGATGGGCAATAAATGATGGCTTTGTCACTGATGCCCAACAAGCCATGCATAGATTAAGAAGTACCAAACTCAAGAAGGCAATGTACAAAACCAGGCCACACATGCAACAAAACCAGGCCAGAAACAAACCAGGTCACAAACGCCAAAAAAAAACAGGCCACACATTTAAAACAAACAAAAATAAACTGGCTCAGTTTACACAAAGGAGCAAAAACTGCTGAAAACGCTGTTTGACAAGGGATCTAGTATGGCAGGGGAGCTGCGGAATTCTTTACAACCTCAGGACTGAGACCCTTTGCTTTGATGCTTTGTTTTATATCTAACATGCAAACTGGCCTCCTTTCTCCACTGTAAAAATTCTGCGATTCAGAACTGATGGGTAGTGTCAAATGGAAAATATTTCACTTCCTAAGTTGTGAGGTGGGTGAGGGAGGAGGTTGGGCAGGGAGATGCGGAGGGAGGAGGTGGGGGCGGTTGAGACATGGATTGAGATGAAGGAGTACGTGCATCAACTGATCTTTCTTTGTGGGGTCTCGGTTGAAAACAGGGTGACGGAAGGGATCAAAGCCTCCTCTCTTTCTTATGGACTGGAATTCAAGACCTATATTAAACATTTTAAAGGGCGCTATGGTGACACAGTGGTTAGCACTGCTGCCTCACGCCTCCTGGGACCAGGGTTCAATTCCTGGCTTGGGTCACTGTCTGCGTGGAGTCTGCACGTTCTCCCCATGTCTGTGTGGGTTTCCTCCAGGTATTTTGGTTTCCTCCCATAGTCTGAAAAATGTGCTGCTTAGGTGCATTGGCCATGATAAATTTTCCCTCGGTGTATCCAAACAGGCGCCAAAAAGTGGCAACAAGGAGATTTTCACAGTAACTTCATTGCAGTGTTAATGTAAGGATACTTTTGGCACTAATACTTAAACTAGAAGTCTAAGCACTGCAGTTATACGTTCTGATCAGAACTTGAGATGTAAATAAAGAAATAATTAAAGCTTAAACTTTTTAATGAGACTCACATTTGTACTATTTCTACTCTCGCAACTCCAGGGGTCTGGGTAAGATTCCAGCCTGGGTTGACTGCCTTAAAGGGAATGCAATGGTGTAGTAATATGTTCAGTAAATTAGCAATCTGGAGGCCCAGGGTAATGATCTAGAGAACAGGGCTCAAATCTCACCACAGCAGATGAAGAAGTTTGAATTCAATAAAACTCTGGAATTAAAAGCCTAATAATGTGCACGAAACCATCGTCAATTGTCTTAAAAATCCATCTGGTTCACTAACGTTCTTTGGGGAAGGAAGGAAGATGACTAAATAAAAACAAGTTGCTGTAAATACTGGTATCTGAAACCAAAAGAGAAAACACTGGATAGTCTCAACAGATCTGGCAGCATCTGTACGGACAGGAAAGAGGTCCAGAAGATGCTTTATCAAAGCTTTGACAAAGGGTCCGCTGGACTCAAATCATCAACTTTACTCTCTTTACAGGTGCTGCCAGACCGGTTGAGATTTTCCAGCATTTTCTCTTTTGGAAGGAAGATGACTATTGCTTTTTTCCTGGGGTGGAAGTGTCAATGACAAGGGAGCACAGGTTCAAGGTGAGAGGGGGAAAGTTTAAGGGAGATGTGTGCAGGAGGTTCTTCACACGGAGAGTGGTGGATGCCTGGAATGAGAAGATGGTGGAAGCAGTATCGAAGAGATATCTGAGTAAATACATGAATAGGGAATAGAAGGTCCCAGTAAGGGCAAAAGGCTTTTATTAGTTTAGTGAGGGCATCATGATTGGCACGGGCTTGGAGGGCCGAAGGGCTTGTTCCTGTTTTGTTCTTTACTTTGTTCTTTGACTGAGGGCTCCAAGAGCTAGGAGCAGAACAGTCTGTCTTCAGGCACGTGGTTAATGTGATGTCTTTGTAAACAGTTCTTAATAAATTGTTTGAAGTTAAACTATACCAACTATCTGAAGACTCTCCGAGGGAAGCAAAGCTTCATCAAGGTAGAGTGGGTCAAGAAGACATGTATGAATAAATCCTCATTAATACTCAGTAACAACACTGAAACAACTACTCCCTAATGCCCTTGCATCTCACAACTTCAGGCAGCACTGTTCAATTGTTACACTAAACAGGAATTACTTTTCTTGAATCACCTTGTCTTTAATTCTCTGAATACATCCTTTGCACCCCGCGTAGGATTGCTATCAACTCCTGTTTGGGTGCTATGGTTTCTATCTTTCTTGGAGCAAATTTCAGAGCTTCACCCAAAACACCCCACAATCTGTTTAGTGCTTGTCACTTGCGTGGGTTTTCCAAGTCTTAACACTCCGCACATCTGCAGCCTATCATTATTTGATCTTATTGAATCTTCCTTTGTGTGCCGCACTGCAGTAGAAGCAAAACAGCGGCACACGCTCCTTTCATTCTGTTATCACAGTCATTCCCATTGCTTTGCCACCAAGGTTTTCTTCATTTGAACCTGGTTAGTACAGTTCATCGCTACTCCAACAATACATAATACTGCTCTCAGCAACTTTTATTTCTATTCCTATGCTGATCAGTTTTGACAAATGTGAAATTGTACATTTTTGGTTAGGAGGAAGAAGGGGAAGATCCTGGAATTTTACCGGCACACAGAATGGCATCCTATGTTGTCCTCAGGTGGGATCTTACGAGTCTCAGGCAGGTGAGGTGGTAAAATTCCGGCAAGATTACATTAGGGTTCGTTTGTCGAGAATGAGAAGGGAATCACACGGAGCAAAAAAAATCTCAATATAGATTTTCCCTCCGTGATTCTCACCCTAGTCCACTCCTCAATCACCCCCAAAAGGCCCATCCCCTTCCCACTATACCTTCCCACGAGAAAATAGGAGTGTGAACATCAGCCCTTTTACCTCCTCACTCCTCACTGTCCAAGGCCCCAACTGTTCATAGAATCAGGGAGGTTTACAGCATGCAAACAGGCCCTTCAGCCCAACTTGTCCATGCTGCCCTTTTTTTAAACCCCTAAGTTAGTCGCAATTGCCCATATTTGGCCCATATCTCTGTATGTCCATCTTATCCATGTAACTGTTTAAATGTTTTTTAAAAGACAAAACTGCAGACACTCACCCTCTCTGTGTGAAAAAATTACCCCTCTGGACCCTCTCCCCTCTCACCTTAAATCTATGCCCTCTAGTTTTAGACTCTTCCTACTTTTGGGAAAAGATATTGACTATCTAGCTGATCTGTGCCCCTCATTATTTTATAGATCTCTATAAGATCACCCCTCAGCCTTCTGTGCTCCAGAGAAGAAAGCCCCAATCTATTCAGCCTCTCCTTACAACTCAAGCCATCAAGTCCCGGCAGCATCCTAGTGAATCTTTTCTGCATTCTTTCTAATCTCTTTCTCTTTCCAAGAGAAGCTGTGATGAACTTTTGCTTCTTTCAATTTAATCTGTTGTCCTCACGGTTCATGAAGCGTGGGACTACACTGGGGTCTACACTGGTCTACACTGGTCTCCACTGGGGAGACCATTGGGTGACTGCTTTGTGGAACACCACCATTCAGTTTGCAAGCCGAACCTCCAGTGGCCTGAAACTTTAGTTTCCCATCTTGCCCTCACATTGACATCTCTGTCCTAGGTCTGAGGCACTGTTTTTCTTTCTTAGAATCCCTACAGTGTAGAAGAAGACCATTTGACCCATCGGGTCTACACTTACATTCCGGCAAAGCATCTCATCTGAGAATCTGGTGAACTGGTATGATGACAATAAACTCTCCCTCAATGTCAACAGGAGGAGATACTCATCGACTTCAGGAAGCATAGTAGAGAACATGTCCCTGTCTGTATCAATGGAGATAAAGTAGAAATGATCAAGAGCTTCAAGTTTTTAGGTATGCAGATTGTCAACAATCTGTCCCTCCACACTGACACACTCACCAATGTCTGCCTCTACTTTCTCAGAAGACTAAGGAAATTGGGCATTTCTGCTACGATTCTCACCAACTTTTACAGATGCATCATAAAAAGCATTCTTTCTAGGTATATCACAGATTGGTATGGCTTCTGCTCTGCCCAAGACCACAAGAAAACTACAACTGGTTGTGACTTAAAGTGTATTTATTCCAATTATAGGGCCTTGAAAGAGTCCTGTATTGTTATTTTTCATCACTACCTCTCCGAGTAATTTGTTGCCTTCCTTGGATGTGGTTCCTCAGACTCCCTCTCCGGAATTGAGCCCAAACCATCACTCAAACCGGCCTCCCATCCATTTACACTATCTACACTTCCCGCTGCCTCAGAAAAACAGCCACCCGAATCAAGGACCCCACACAACATGATATACTCTCTTCTACCTTCTTCCATTGGGAAAAAGATACAAAGGTCTAGCAACACATACCAACCGATTCAAGAAAGCTTCTTCCCAGCTGCTAGACTTTTTAATAGACCTACTTCTCATTAATCTTTAATGTTGATCTTTCTCTACGCCTTAGCTATGACTGCAACACTACATTCTGCACTCTCTCCTTTCCTTCTCTATGAACGGTATGCTTTGTCTGTATAGCACACAAGAAACAGTGACATGTGACAATAATAAATCAAATCAAATCATCTAGCCCATCCCTCTGCTCTATCCCAGTAACCTCACATATTTGCCTCGCTAATCAGCACATCCTGAGACATTAAAGGGCAATTTAGCAGGGCCAATCCACCCAACCTGCACATCTTTGGACATCTACTGAAGCTCAATATAATCTTGAGGAATAGAACCATCGAACCCGTATCATAGAACCATAGACCCCCTCCATAGAACCATACAGCCCTTACTATTGAACCATAGAATCCCTACAGGAGGCCATTCGGCACAATGAGTTTACACAGATTCACCTAAACCCATCCCAACCCCCTTATTCCCGCAACCCAGCAAATTTACCATGACTGATCCACCTAATTGGCATATCTTTGGATTCTAAGGAGCCTATATACATTTAAGTCATCATAGAATCCCTACAATGCAGAAGGAGGCCATTTGGTCCATCGAGTCTCTACCAACTCTTTGACAGATCATTTTACTCAGACCCTATTCCCATAACTCCACATGTTTACCCCACCAATTGCCCTAATCTACACGGTTTACTAAGAGGCAATTTATCATGACCCATCCACCTAACCTGAGCACCCTGTGGGAGGGAACCCATGCAGACATCGAAAGAACGGGCAAACGACACACAGATAGTTACCCGATGTCAAAATCAAACTTGGGTCCTTGGCGCTGTGATTCAACAGTGCTAACCACTGTGCCACCATGCTGCCCTGATGTCCAGTAATGGGTTATGGCTATGTCAGTGAGACCGTGCTGATATTAGTGATGCAACTGTGATATCAGAGGTCAGATGACCGAGAAGCTCTAAGATTGTGATTACAGAACACTCTGTGAGTCCTGAACACGATGAGCTTATTATAATTCTTTGTAAATTATATAAATAAACAGTTTTAGCAAAAGAAGACCACCTATCTTAAGTCACTCATAGCCAAGATACATCCTCATGAATACAAGGCTTTTGTTTCTCCAAAACTAACCTAAAGCACAAACCTAACTCAGTACACAATCTGGAATTAAGAATCTACCAATGACCATGAAACCACTATCAATTGTTAGAAAAAACATCCATCTGGTTCACTAATACCCTTTAGGGAAGGAAATCTGCCGTCCTTACCCAGTCTGGTCTGCACGTGGCTCCAGAGTCACAGCAATGTGATTGACTCTCAACTGCCTTCCAAGAGCAACTAGGGATGGGCAATAAATGCTGGCCAGCCAGCAATACCCATATCTCACAAATGAACAAAAAGAAACAGAACTATTGGGCTAAATGGCCTATTTATATGTTATAAGTTCTAAGTAATTTGTCCCATGGAAAGATGAGGGTCGGGGTGGGGAATTCCTCCAGACTGATTGTGATAATGTAAAATGGTCAATATTGGTCAATACACAACTCCCTGACATCCAGTCCCATTACACTCTCAGAGCTCGATTGTATATGCTACACCTCTGTCTCTGTCACTTTTGGGATTTGAATCAATCCAAATGGTGGAAACCAACACTGGGAATTTCCTTAGTGCCACGTGCACTCCACCGGGCATGGGTTTCTGCCAAAGTTCTGGTGCTGGAGTGAGACCATTTCCATGCAAATTCCCAGTGCAAGATGTTTTTAAATTTATTTATCTGTGTCACAAGTAGGCTTGCATTAACACTGCAATGAGGTTACAGTGAAAATCCCCTCGTCATCACATTCGGTTTGAGTACACTGAGGGAGAATTTAGCACAGCCAATGCATCTAACCTACTCATCTTTCGGACTGTGGGAGGAAACCGGAGCACCTGAAGAAAACCCAAGCAGACACGAGGAGAGTGTGCAGGTTCCGAGCCAAACAATGAGCCAAGCTGGGAATCCAACCCAGGCCCCTGGCACTATGAGGCAGCAGTGTTAACCAGTGTGCCACCCTTTTTGTCTTTTGACAAAAGAACAGAAATTGATACACTGGACTTCACCTCTGAAAACTGGATTCAGCTCCAGCTTAGTCGGACAGGATCAACATAGCCTCCTCGCTCGAGGAGAGAGGCTGGATGCCAGCGATAGCAAAACCCAGTGAGAGTAAGTCAGCAAATAGCTTACACCCAACCAGCGTTTCTTTTCAATTTAACTTCATTGAAATGGCTTCATTAGGTGGTTAATGAGTAAATACACAATCAGGTTCCTGCTGTGCTCACTGTTAACACTGTAATTACACCCCACAGATTACAACAATCTACCACCAACAAAACTTACTGTTGGCTCAGTCTTGATTTTTGCCACATACACATACTGCAGGTGTTCCATTTCTTTTGTCTCAATTTCCCAAAGTGGCCTCCTGCAGTTTTACAAGAGATTGGATGATTTGGACGTGAAAAGCACAGGAAAGTTCTAACCCTCGGCCCATCCTTCAACCTAAGCACTCCTTAACCCTCAATGTAGCCTTAACCCCCCCAGAAATAATCCTAACTCTCAGCCCGTCCCAAACATTCATCCCAACTCTTCAGCCCGATCCGTCATCCCAACTCTTCATCCCAACTCTTCATCCCAAACCTCAACCTCAGCTTGACACTAATCTTCAGCAGAACCTTAACCCACAATTCAACTGTGACCCTCAGCCCAACGCCTAACACAGAAAACAAGGAACAAAGAAAATTACAGCACAGGAACAGGCCCTTTGGCCCTCCAAGCCTGCATCGACCATGCTGCCCCACTGAACTAAAAATTCCCTACCTTTCTGGGGGACCATATCCCTCTATTCCCATCCTAAGACTATACCCAATCTTAACCCATTATCCAGGCCTAACTCTGAGCCCAAATTCTAATTCTCCCCCTTAATGATGCCCAGATATTGTTTAGGGATCGCTATCTAAAAATAACCATGACAAATTGGCTGCAAAAATGTACGTTAGCACATCTGCTCAGCCAATGAAACAACACTTGTCAAGGTGGATTTCTAAAGAACAGTTTCTGTTTTACTAGTATAATCGAACAGTAAATATTTAAATTTTAGTAGCTGCTTCCCATTCATCCAGCACAGCACAAAAAAAATTCCTGTACAGAGCAAAGGTTCCCTTTGCAACCAGATTGCCACCAATCAGCAACAGACTTGAACCAGCCAATTAAAGGGTCTTGTGTACTCACTGCTTTGACACCGTCAGAGCAATGATTAAATTTGCCGTTTAGACAGAACTTGATCTGACCTCACCATGTCTGGCATCTGCTAAGTCTCACTCCTACTCTTGTTTTCTGTGATTTATTATTTATATTCTTGGCTTACGGCACAGAAGGTCGTTACTTGGCCCAGTGGAATTGTTCCTGTTCTTTGACAAAGTGACAAAATTAGTGCCACTCTTTGGTTCTCTCCATATACCCCCAGCAATTCCCGCACTCACCCCCCTCATCTCTCCAGTTCAAGTATTTAGCTAATTCTCCTTTTTGAAGTTACTATTGAATCATGTCCTTGCTATAGAGTGATGTAGAGATGCCGGCGTTGGACTGGGGTAAACTCAGTAAGAGGTCTGACAACACCAATTTTAAATCCAACCGATTTATTTGATAGTAAACTTACTAGCTTTCGGCCTTTGTGCCTTTGTCAGGCGAATGAGGTGTTCTGGTCTGCAATAGCACACACATCAGCACAGACAGTTTACAGATTGCTGGTTAGAATGCGAATCCTTACACCGAACCTGCCATTCAAGTCTTAAAGTGGCTGAAGTGTGAGTGGAAGGAGCACTGAGCACAGGTTAGAGAGATGTGTATTGTCTCCAGACAGCACAGTAAGTGAGGTTTTTTTTGCTAACCCAGCCAAGTCGTGGGGCTTACAGATAGTGTGACATGAAGCCAAGATCTCTGTTAAGACCGTCCTCATGTGTGTGGAATTTGGCTACAAATCTCTGCTCAGCGACTCTGCGCTCTCATGTGTCATGAAGGCCCCTTTGAAGAACGTTTACCCGAAGGTCGGAGGCCAAATGCCCGTGACTGCTGAAGGGGGCCTTCACGACACACGACAGCACAGAGCCGCTGAGCAGAGACTGATAGCCAAGCTCCGCACACATGAGGACGGCCTTAACAGAGATCTTGGCTTCATGTCACACTATCTGTAAGCCCCATGACTTGCCTGGGTTAGCAAAAAACCTCACTTACTGTGCTGTCTGGAGACAATGCACATCTCTCTAACCTGTGCTCAGTGCTCCTTCCACTCACATTTTTAGCCACTTTAAGACTTGAATAGCAGGTTAAGTGTAAGGATTCGCATTCTAATCAGCAATCTGTAAACTGTCTGTACTGATATGTGTGCTATTGCAGACCAGAACACCTCATTCGCCTGACGAAGGCACAAAGGCCGAAAGCTAGCAAGTTTACAATCAAATAAATCGGTTGGATTTAAAATTAGTGTTGTCAGACCTCTTACTGGACTTGCTATAGAGTACAGCAAAGGTTTATCAGGCTGGTTCCTGCGATGGCAGGTCTGTCATATGAGGTGAAACTAAGGCAGTTAGAATTATATTCACCTGAGTTGTATTCACTGCAAGAGTGAGAGAGGATCTCATAGAAACTCATTAAATTCTAATGAGGTTAGACAGGATAGATTCAGAAAGAACATCCAGAACCAGGGGTCATAGTTTGAGGATAAGGGGTAAACCTTTTGAGACTGAGGTGAGGAGAAATTTCTTCACCCAGAGAGTGGTGAATGTGTGGTATTCACTACCACAGAATGTGATTGAAGCCAAAACGTTGTCTGATTTCAAGAAGAAATTAGATATAGTGCTGGGGGCTAAAGAGATCAAAGGGTATGGGGTGGGGTGGAGGGAAAGTGGGATCAGGATATTGAATTTGATGATTAGCCACGATCAAAATGAATAGCAGAGCAGCCTCAAAGAGCAGAATGGCATATTCCAGCTTCTACTTTCTACGTTTCACTGAGGGGATGCAGTGGTACAGTGGAATTGTCACTAAGCTAGTAATCCAGAGACGCAGGGTAACGTTCTGGGATCCCGGGTTCAAATCCCACCATGGCAAATGGTGAAGTTTGATTTCAACAAAAATCTGGAATTAAATGTCTAATGAAATCATTGTCGATTGCTGTTAAAAACCCAACTGGTTCACTAATGTCCTTTAGAGAAGGAAATCTGCCATCCTTACCTGGTCTGGCCTACATGTGACTCCAGAGCCAGAGCAATGTGGTTGACTCTCAAATGCTCTCACGGATTGGCAATAAATGTTGGTCCAGCCAGTGACAACCACACCCCATGAATGAATTAAAAAAAAGAGTTAGCAATTTATGGGTCCAAGTCCTAGGCTAGAACCTCAAGCTAATCCACCAATACGGCACTGAAGCTGCATTCTCAGTGATGTTGAGCGGAATCTTCCAACCATCCAAGACGGTAGGATTTTCTTATCCCGCTGCGGGGAATGGAGATTTGGCAGAATGGCAAATTCTCCACACTTGCTTGCAGTGACTTATGAAGTGGTTGTAAGATCGCACCCACAGTCTTCCAGATGACACATTACATTGAGACTCTATCTGCTCTTTGGGATGAATGTAAAATATCCCACGTCAGCATTTCAAAGCAAAACCAAGCCAGGGGGAGGGGGGTGGGCGATGGTGTAGAGGAATGAGTGGGGTGGGGGGAATGGGGTGGTGATTGGAGATTGCTCTCCGTGGTGTCAATAGCTATTCCTCAATTTGCATCACTTTCCGTAGAAGCTTGCTGTGCAGGAATTGACTGCCACGCAGTTTCCTACACTATAACTAGTGACTACACTGGGGTGGCACAGTGGTTAGTGCTGCTGCCTCACAGTGCCAGAGCCCCAGGTTCAATTCTGGCCTCGGGTCACTGTCTGTGTGGAGCATGTACATTCTCTCCGTGTCAGCATGGGTTTCCTCCCACACTCCAAAGGCATGCTGGTTAAGCACATTGGCCATGCTAAATTCTTCCTCAGTGCACCCGAACAGGCGTTGGAGTGTGGTGACGAGGGGATTTTCACAGTAATTTCATCACAGTGCAGAGTTTGCACATTCTTCCCGTGTCTGTGTGGGTGACCACAATAAATTCTCCCTGAGTGCACCCAAGCAGGCCCTAGAGTGTGGCGATTAGGGGGTTTTCACAGTAACTTCACTGCAGTGTAGGACTACTTGTGATCAATAAATAAACTTTATCTTCCACTTTAAAAGTATTTCATTGGCTGTAACGTGGCTCAGGATGTCTTGAAGTCATGAAAGGAACTATAGAAATGTGAATATTTTATGATGTAAAATCCAAATGTGGACTCTTGATAGAATCTACTTGTATAGAACCTGTCACATTGTAATTACACCCCCTTGTCAATGATGGCACATCAGTGCCTCCACTTTGTATCTCCCAGCTCCTCCGCCTGAATTGCCACAACCCCCTCTGCTTCAACCATCTCCAAGTCCCTGCTTCCTTGACTGGCAGACGTCTTATTGTTGAACCATATAATAATATAAAAATCAAATCGCCTACAAAAATATAAAGACGGCCCATACAATGTTGATGAAATTATATCTGAACACTTTCTCCCAACCATTACTCCTAGCTTCACCTGAAGACCACATTCGCTTTTGACTCCAATAAAAATATATCCAGTGGCTATTAAGTATTTATTGATGCAAAATCAAAATGCTCACAGAGGATTGTGTGAGGAAAAGTGAAACGTAATAAATCGCATTTCAACAAAGTTGATGCACTTCAGCTCAAGATTTGCTGGAACGCGAAACTGCAGGATCCATAAATAGTGCTTGCAGAAATGAAGCTTTAATTAATCCTTCAGGGACAACCATCAGTACCTCTACAGCACGCCTACCTGTGTCGCAAGGTCAGGAGCATTCAACAGCTTACCCAGTGAGTCATTAAAATAATACCGAATGCGTGACTTTTCTTTAAAGGAAGGTGACTGCTTTTGTACCATATCTTTTCAAACACATTTTCCGAGCCTTTCGCAGACGATGGACTATTTTGAGGAGCAGTGATTGTCCTTCAGTGGGCAAAAGCAGCAAATGTTTTCCCCACAGCACGATCCCACAACAGCTATGAGACGGAGCAGAATCTGGGATTGATACAGCACAGAGGGAGGTCTACCCTCTCATCCTGACTGTGCCAGATCTTTGAAAGGGCTATCCAATTAGTTCCAATCCCCTGCTCTTTCCCCATAGTCCTGCAACAAAAGAAAACTTAACTTATTTTTTCAAAGTCACCACTGAACTTGCCTCCACCGGCCTTTCAGGAAGTGCATTCCGGATTACAACAACTTGTGTTAAAAAAAAGATTCCTCATGTTACCTCTAGTTCTTTTGCTAAATCTGTACCCTCAGCTACAGGAACAAGTTCTTATTTGGAATATGACAGAGCAGCGCAGCAGGGGAAAAGGAGTAGGACATTTATCCGGGCTCCCCTCAGCCTGTTCCACTGCAGGCAGTTAGATCATGGTCAATCCATACAAACATGTGAGTTATGAACAGAAGTTCATAACTCTCAGCCCCACGCGTGTGCTCTGCCATTCGATAAGATCATGGC
The DNA here is from genome assembly GCA_024679065.1 of Sphyrna mokarran. Classification (NCBI taxonomy): domain Eukaryota; kingdom Metazoa; phylum Chordata; class Chondrichthyes; order Carcharhiniformes; family Carcharhinidae; genus Sphyrna; species Sphyrna mokarran. The sequence continues at coordinate 65,457,258 of JAGIQG010000016.1, read as the reverse complement.
AGATCTGATTGTGGCCTCAATTCCACTTTTCTGCCTACTCCCCGCTTCCCACTGTCCAAAGATGTGCGGGTTAGGTGGATTGGCTGTGCTAAATTTCTCCTTAGTGTCAGGGGGACTAGCTAGGACAAATGCATGTGGTTATGGAGATAGGGCCTTGGTGGGGTTGTGATTGATGTAAACCCAATGGGCTGAGTGGCCCCCTTCTGCACTGTAGGATTCTATGTCTAACCCTTTGATTCCCAAGTCTACTTCTGCCTTAGAAATATTCAGTGGCTGGGATTTTCCAGGCATCACACTGGTGGGCATTGTCACAGGTGGGATGAGAGCATTTAGAGAGCTGTTGACTATTAACAGCTCTCCAAATTTTCCAGTCCCGCCTGTACCGATGCCCAGCAATAACTGGGCCAGAAATTTCCATCCTGTGACTCTGTCTCTACTGCTGTATGGAGAAGGGAATTCCACAGACCCATGGCCTCCTAAAATAAAGCAATTCCCCTTCAATTGGAGACACTTTGACTAGAATTCTCCAGCTGTTCCTGCCAGCAGTGCACTCCTGCTTGTTGGTTTTCCCCTTGAGTTTCTTCCAGATGCTTCCATTTCCTCCCACAGTCCAAAGGCGTGCAGGTTAGATTGATTGGCCATGCTAAATTGACCCTTAGTGTCAGGAGGACTAGCAGGATAAATATGTGGGGTGATGGGATTAGGGCCTGGTCAGCCACAGACCCGATGGTCCGAATGGCCTCTTTCTACACTGTAAAAATTCGAAGTGCTTCCTCACACAAAGATATGAGTCAAAACCTGGAAGCGGCTGCTGCAGGAAGCTGCTGAGGTTGTGCTCAATTAAAAAACGTCGGAACTAAGACAAATTGATTCTTGTTTGTTAAGGGACACAGAGGCAAGATGAGTAACTAGAGTTAGAATAAACTGTGGCAGCCATTGAATGGGAAACAGCCTCGAGGGATGTAATGGCCTAATCTTGTTCCAGCCATTCAATTTTGATAAATCGCTTCCTGTCAAACCTTCGTTTCTAAAATCCATCCTTTAACAAGCACCATGAAATATATTTTTGCTCCTTGTCCGACCGATTGGTAATTTCTGCGCTCACGCTGCAAAGTGCAATCCCAATGCGATGCAAGGCTATTTTATATTACTCTGAATATGCTTCTTCCCAATTAGTCTCGAGGGTTCTTGATATCATCTCGCTGCATTGACATTTCCACAACCCACGTTTCTTCCCATTATAGCTTCCAAGTGGGAATCGCTGAGTCAGAGCCAGCAGTAAAACATTTAATGGCAGTTTTTAAGCAATTAATTAATATTCAATGTGGACACTGTGTCAGATCTGATAATTCACTCCTACATGGAGTCATAGAGGTTTGCAGCAAAGAAGCAGGCCCTTTAGCCCAACTTGTCCATGCTGCATTTTTTTTAAACCACTAAGCTAGTCCCAATTGCCCGCGTTTGACCCATATCCCTCTATACCCATCTTACCCACGTAATTGTCTAAATGCTTTTTAAAAGACAAAATTGTACCCACTTCTACTATTGCCTCTGGCATGCTTATTCCAGACACTCACCACTCTCTGAATGAAGGAATTGCCCCTCTGGACACTTTCTTATCTTTCCCCCCCCCTCCACTTTTAACTTCTATTTTAAGACTCCTCTACCTTTGGAAAAAGGTGTTGACTATCGAATTGATCTATGCCCCTCATTGTTTTACAGACATCTATAAGATCATCTTGTCTCCTCCTACGCTCCAGTGTACAAATCCGAATCCATCCAGTTTCTCCTTGTAATTTAAAGGCACAGTGGTTAGCACTGCTGTGTCACAGCGCCAGGGACCCAGGTTTGATTCCCAGCTTGGGCCACTATCTGTGTGGATTTTGCACATTCTCCCCGTGTGTGTGTTTTCCCCTGGGGTGCTCCGGTTTCCTCCCACACTCAAAACGTGCAGATTAGGTTGATTGGCTGTGCTAAATTGCCCCTTATTGTCAGGGAGACTAGCTAGGATAAATAAGTAGGGTTATGGGGATAGGGCCTGGGTGGCATTGTGGTTGGTGTAGGTTCGATGGGCTGAATGGTCTCCTTCTGCATTGTCACAATCCTATTCTGTGAACTCAAACCATCAAGTTCTCAACCGTACTAGTAAATCTTTTCTGCACTCTTTCTAGTTCAATAGTATCCTTTCTATAATAAAATGACCAGAATTGCACACGGTATTCTAAGTGTGCCTGACTAATGCCTTGTACAACTTCAACAAGACGTCCCAACTTCTATATTCAATGTTCTGACCAATGAAACCAAGCATGCCAAATGCCTTCTTCAACGCTCTGTCCATCTGTGACTCCACTTTCAAGGAGCTATGAACCTGTAGCCCTAGATCTCTTTGCTCTGTAACTCTCCTCAATGCCCCTATCATTAACTGAGTAAGTTCTGCCCTGATTCAATCTACCAAAATGCATCACCTCGCATTTATCCAAATTAAACCCCATCTGCCATTTGTCAGCCTACTGGCCCAATTGATCAAGATCCCATTGCAACCTTCTTCACTGTCCACTATGCCACCAACCTTGGTGTCATCTACAAACTTACTAACCATGCCTACTAAATTTTCATCCAAATCATTAATATAAATGACAAATAACAGTGGATACAGAACCAATTCCTGGGGCGCACCACTGCTCACAGGCCTCCAGTTTGAAAAACAACCCTCTGCAACCACCCTCTGTCATCAAGGCAATTTTGCATCCATTTTCTACCAAGCAGAAAGGTTCATTCTGGTCTCTGCATGAGCGCCCATTTGTGTGTGAAGTGACTATGAGGTGCCATGTATGCAGTACATGGAGGGGTAAATAACCACAAATGAAGGGGAGTTAGAAGACTGACACCATTTGGAATCCATGCAAATATGTCATTAGCTAGTGGTTCTAATAAGAACATATGAAATAGGAGTTGGTGTAGTCTTAGTATTTTTTTGATGAATTTTGTATATTCTGGGAGGGACTTGAGGTAACTGGGATAGAGATTTTCAGAAACCATTCATACAGAACTTAGAAAGAGTTCAGGGTAAGCGCACAGTTTCCACGACAGATGTCATTCTGTATCTTGCTCTCTGGGAGTCTCCCTCCTGACTGATCTTTATTATCATGCTCCCATCACCATTAACATCATGGTCTCATTAACCCATTCCTCTACAGAGAGAATCCATTTTCAATTGTCCTAATAAATAGACCAGATTACCAAATTGGATTTCTTTTTAATGCAAGTGTTACTTCTCACAATTACGTTCTGAAATGCCATTCGATTGCATTGGTCCATGGTAGATTTTGCATTTGGCAACATGCAAATATTTAGGGTGGCACGGTGGCACAGTGGTTAGGACTGCTCCCTCACAGCGCCAGGGACCCGGGTTCAATTCTCAGCTTGGATCACTGTCTGTGCAGAGTCTGCATGTTCCCTCAGAGGTTTCCTCCAGGTAATCTGGTTTCCCCCCAAATTCCAAGGTTAGGTGGATTGGCCATGATAACTTGCTCCTCTTGTCAGGGGGAGATCAAGCACGTAGATAAGTGGGATAACAGGGTCTGGGTATCAGTGCAGTCCTGATGGGCCGAATGGCCTCCTATGATTCTTATGAATTTTCAGTGGAAACTTGAGGTGGAAAAAGCTCATCCCAAAATGGGTGCATATTTGAGCGCACATTTTTTAAAGTTTATTAATTTATTATTGTCACAAGTAGGCTTACATCAGCACGCAATGAAGTTATTGTGAAAAATGCCTAGTCGCCACACTCTGGCGCCTGTTCGGGTACACTGAGGGAGAATTTAGCATGGCCAACGCACCTAACCAGCACGTCTTTCAGACTGTGGGAGGAAACAGGAAGAACGTGCAAATTCCAGACGGTGACTCAAGCTGGGAATCAAACCCAAGTCCCTGGAGCTGTGAGGGAATGGTACTAAGCACTGTGCCACCCCAAACTGTACCAAGATTATTGATGGCAGCCATCTTCTCCTTACTGAAGAATGAGGCAACACTCTGACCAAGTGCTATTTCTTTTCTGATGGCAACATAACCTCCTTGGATACTAGCTCCTCATCTTCCTAAACATTCTGTTGCCTGGGTATCTAGTACCCACTGAAATCTGATGGTGCTCTCAACATTTGAGCCAATAGCCACATTGCACCATCTGCCTCTGCATCTTACTGTAACCGCCTTCACCCTCTCACAGCTTCCACACGCCAGCAACACCATTCCATCTTTGTACAGGCATCCCTACGACCGATTGGCTTCCTTCTTTCCTGCAAGATCTAGTGACTCACAGTAACAGGGAGCAGAAAGCCACAGGAAGAGGAAGGTCCACACTTCATCCACCTCCCACTTGAAGAGGAGGTTGTGAAAATCCTGGATGCCAGAAACATGGTGCCTTGCAGGAAGCTACTGGGACTTGATGTTTGAGTTGTAAGGAGAGGCTGAATAGACTGGACCTTTTTTCCATGGAGTGTAGGAGGCTGAAGTGTGATCTTATAGAGGTCTCTAAAATAAATAAGGGGCATAGATCAGCTAGGTAGCCAATATCTTTTCCCAAAGATAGGGGAATCTAAAATTAGAGGGCACAGTTTAAGGTGAGAGAGAAATATTTTTTCATTCAGAGGGTGTCTGAAACACTAACTCTCCTCCTGCCTCTCCAAAGCCTGTTAGCTTTGGCACAAGTCAGGAGAGCGATTGGAATACTCCCACCTATCTGGATGAGAGCAGCTTGAAAAATACTCAAAGATCTTTACATCCTCTCGGAAAGGCAGTCTGCTGCAAGATGAACATGAAGAGCTTTTAACCATCCCTTCCTTCTCACTTAAATCTCACCCTTAGTTTCCACAAACCATTTATCTGCTAATCCAACACAGCTAAGTACAAACTCTCCTTCCTTTCTAACGTTTCAGGAAAAATACTCCACAACTGTGAGGCAGGATTGCTAACCACCGTGCCACCATGCTACGCTAGTTAGTAAGGAAATGCCAGATTCAATTTAACAATGCCCCCCCCCCCCCCCCACAACTGATTTTGTAGTACTGAACAAGAACTTTTCATGAGGAATGTTAGCCAAGGCTTGTGAGAAATGTAGTCTTCAGAGTAGTTTCAAGTCTTGTTCAATACTATAGAACCGAGATACATTATTAAATTGAATCTGGCATTACCTCACCAAACACGGGTAACACAGTGCAACAGTAGCACCGCTGCCTCACAGTGCCAAGGACCCGGGTTCGATTCCCGGCTTGCGTCTGTGTGGAATCTGCACGTTCTACCCATGTCTGTGTGGGTTTCCACCGGGTTCTCCGGTTTCCTCCCACAGTCTGAAAGACATGCTAGTTAGTTGCATTGGCCATGCTAAATTCTCCCTCAGTTGACTGGAGTATGGCAACTAGGGGATTTTCACAGTAACTTCATTGCAGTGTTAATGTAAGCCTACTTGTGACATTAATAAATAAAATAAATAAACTTCCAAGATTTGATGCTATAAGTCACCAAAAGTCATTGAGACTCATAGAGTCATGGAGGTTTACAGCATGGAAACAGATTCTTTGGACCAACTTGTCCATGCTGCCTTCTAAAAACCTCTAAACTAATCCCAGTTGCCCGCGTTTAGCCCATGTCCTCTACATCATCGTATCCATGTAACTATCTATATACTTTTTAAAAGACTAAATTGTACCCACCTCTACTACTACCTCTGGCAGTTTGTTCCAGACACTCACCACCCTCTGTATGAAAAAAATGTCCCTCTGAACCCCTCTGTATCTTTTCCCTCTCACCTTTAACCTATGCCCTCTAGTTTTAGAGTCCCCTACCTTTGGGAAAAGATGTTGACTATCTGGCTGATCTATGCCCCTCATCATTTTGTAAGATCATCCCTCAGCCACCTACGCTCGAGAGAAAAAAGTCCCAGTCTATCCAGTCTCTCCTTTTAACTCAAACCATCAAATCCCGGTAACATGCTTATAAATCTTTTCTGCACTCTTTCTAGTTTAATAATATCCTTTCTATAATCGGGTGTCCAGAACTACACACAATCTCTGTTTTGGTAGATATGTTTCGGTACCAGGCAATGTCCGTATGCAACAAGAGAGAATCCAATCATCACCGATCCAATCACATTCAATGGCATCACCATTGCTGAATCCCCCACAATCAATATCCTGGCTGTTACCATTGACCAGATACTGAACTGGATTAGCCACATAAATACTGTGGCTACAACAGCAGTTCAGAGGCTCAGAATTCTGCAAAAAAAAAACTCATCCGTTGAGCTAAGTCTGTCCGAGGCACAAGTCAGGATTGTGATTGAATATTCTCCACTTGCTTGGATGAGTGCAGCTCCAACAGCACTCAAGCAGCCTGACCCCATCCAGGACAAAGCAACCTGCTTGACTCCCCCGCCACACAAGGATCAATTTAACTCAGCCACAAATAAATTCAAATCCCAGCCTTTCATGCTTTCTGAAAGAGAGAATGGAGCAAGGTACTCATCCATCCCTCAAACTCTGCTTGTGTGTGAATGAAGATAGATAATTTGGCAGCAGAGGATTCAAGCCCAATCTTGCCTTTATCTGATGTTTGAATGTGCACATTTTCACGATGGAGTCCTGGATAGCAGTCGAGAGGGGGACCCATGCTCAATATTCTTTCCAAACTCTTGGGGCATCATGGCAAATTAAATTCAGTAAAGTTTTTCAACACCAATTTAAAATCCAACCAATTTATTTGATAGTAAATCCACGAGCTTTCGACACTATGTTGTGCCTTCGTCAGGCAAATGCAGTGTTCTGCAAATTGGTTGGATTTTAAATTGGTGTTGCAAAACTTTACTGAGTTTACCCCAGTCCAACGCCGGCATCTCTACATCATGACAATTAAATTCAGATCAGTGTAAACCAGGGGGAGAAGGTCATTGTTTACATTGCGCCGTTCACAACCGAAGGGCTTCCCAACTGTTTTACAATCCAGGAAGCATTTGTTCCTTATTTTGTTCATTCGTGGGACGTGGGCGTCTCCATAAGACCATAAGATACAGGAGCAGAATTAGGCCATTCGCCCCATTGAGTCTGCTCCACTATTCAATCGTGGCTGATGTAATTCTTATCATTCTCCTGCCTTCTTCCCGTAACCCTTAATTCCCTTATTGATCAAGAAATATCTATCTTTGTCTTGAACACACTCAATGACCTGGCCTCCACAGCCTTCCATGGCAATGGGTTCCACAAATTCCCTGCCATCTGGCTGAAGAATTTCCTCCTCATGTCAATTTTAAAAGAACATCCCTTCACTCTGAGATTGATTTTATTTATTATTGTCATGTGTATTAGTATACAATGAAAAATATTGTTTCTTGCACGCTTTACAAAGCATACCATGCATAAAGAAGGAAACAAGAGAATACAAAATGTAGTGTTACAGTCATAGCTGGGGTGCAGAAAACTTGATGCAAGGTAGGTCCATTCAAAAGTCTGATAGCAGGAGGGAAAAAGCTGTTCTTGAGCTGGTTGGTACGTGACCTCAGATTTTTGTATCTTTTTCCCAATGGAAGAAGATGGAAGAGAGAATGTCCGAGATGCATGGGGTTCTTAATTATGCTGGCTGCTTTGCTGAGGCAGCTGGAAGTGTAGACAGAGTCAAAGGACGGGAGGCTGGTTTATGTGATGGATTGGGCTACATTCACGACCTTTTGTAGTTTCTTGCCGTCTTGGGCAGAGCAGGAGCCCATACCAAGCTGTGATACAACCAGAAAGAATGCTTTCTATGGACCGTCTGTAAAAGTTGGTGAAATGCCAAATTTCCTTAGTCTTCTGAGAAAGCAGAGGTGTTGTTGGGCTTTCAAACACGACCAAGATTGGTAATGGACCAAGGCGACTTCTTGCAAGCTCTGTTCAGCATACCTTCAGATTCTATCTATTATTTTGTTCTATACTTTTCAAACTTCGTTCTAACCCTTTCAAACTCTCTAACAATGCTTTAATTCAATAGCTTTCAGAATTGGTGAACCTTAGGACTCTGGAGACACCTGATCAATGGATAGGTCCTTGATTTCTAGAGCGGTATGGTGCGGCACAGTGGTTAGCACTGCTGCCTCACAGCGCCAGGGACCCGGGTTCGATTCTGACCTTGGGTCACAGTGTGGAGTTTGCACGTTCTCCCCATATTTTTGTGGGGTTGTGTGGGTTTCCTCCGGGTGCTGCAGTTTCCTCCCACAGTCTGAAAGACGTGCTGGTTAGGTGCTTTGGCCCAAACAGGTGCTGGAATGTGGCAATTAGAGGAATTTCATTGCAGAGTTAATGTAAGCCTACTTGTGACTAATAAATAAACTTTAACTTTAGTCTTGCCCACCAGTGGAAACACTCTCTCCACATCCATCTATCCAGGCCTCTCAGTATTCTGTAAGTTTCAATTAGATCTTCCCCTCATCCTTTTGAACTCCATCAAGTATAAACACAGGCTCCTCAACTGATCCTCATATGATAAACCCTTCATTCCTGGGATCATTCTTGTGAACCTCCTCTGGCTGGTCAGCATTTATTGCCCATTTCCTAGTTGCCCAGTTGCAGATGAGAATCAACCACATTGCTGTGGCTCTGCAGTCTCATGTAGGCCAGACCGCGTAAGAACAACAGATTTCCTTCCCTACTGGCCATTAGTGAACCAGATGGGTTTTCCCGACAACCAACAATGATTTCATCAATATAGTCTTAATTACAAATTTTTTTTATTGAATTCAAATTCCAGCCTCTGGCGTGGTGGGATTCGAACCCGGGTCCTCAGAGTATTAGTAGAGTTTCAGGATGACCAATCTAGTGCTAATACCACTAGGCCATCACTTCACCGTGAATTGCGGTCAATATCGTAAGAAAGTGCAACAGTCAATCACCACACAGCAAGAGCCCAGAACAGCAATGAGATAATTATTGAGCTACAGTCACTGACCCGAACCATTGACTGTTTCTTCCCCCCAACACACACACTGCCTGACCTGCTGAGCTTTTCCAGAATTTTCTGTTTTTGTTTCAGATTTTCAGCATTTGCACTGTTTTGTTATTGCACTTCTTATTCACCGAAGGCCATTCAGCCCATCGGGTCTGCACCGACCACAATCCCACTCAGGCTCCATCCCTACATTCTAATCATATTGGTGCAGGGTGAATGTTGACCAAGGCACAGGGGATGAGCCCCCATTTCCTCCTTTGAAATAATGCCATGAGATCTTTTATATCTACCTGGGAGGGCTGACAGGTCTCAGTTTAATATCTGACTTAGAAAGGACGGCGCCTCCGACCGTGCAGCACTCCCTCACTGCTGCACTCGAGTGTCAGCCTGGATTTCACAGTAGTTTCTGATTCAGAACAGAGGGAGCAACCAAGGCGGGGAGCGCAAAACATTCTTGGGCAACTTCCCTTGATGCACTAATAGAGCACAATCCAATTTTACTGTAATTAAGTCCTCACTGATTGCGTTGAGATAGTTTCACAGTTTGAACCTGCTGAATTCAGTCACAGCGTCCTTCGGGGAATACTCAAAGTGCTGCAGTGGAAGGTAAACATACATACAGCTGCTTCACCCAAGGGAGGGGGTCAAGCCAATACCATACTGTTACATCTGTCACTCTTTCCAACCGGGTAGCATAGTGGTTAGCACTGCGCCAGGGACCTGGGTTCGATTCCCAGCTCCGAGTGCTCTAGTTTCCTTCACACTCTGGGGATGCGTGGGTTAGCAAGATTGGTGGTCCTAAATTGCCCCTTGGTGTCCAAAGATGTGCAGGTTAGTTGGATTGGCCATGCAAAATTGCCCCTTGGTGTCCAAAGATGTATGGGTTAGTTGGATTGACCATGCTAAATTGCTTTTTAGTGTCCAAAGGTGTGTGGGTTAGGTGGATTGGCCATGCTAAATTGCCTCTTGGTGTCCAAAGATGTGTGGGTTAGTTGGATTGACCATGCCAAATTGCCCCTTGGTGTCCAAAGATGTGCAGGTTAGTTGGATTGACCATGCTAAATTGTCCCTTAGTGTCCAAAGATGTGCAGGTTAGTTGGATTGACCATGCTAAATTGCCCCTTAGTGTCCAAAGATGTGTAGGTTAGATGGATTGGCCATGCTAAATTGCCCCTTAGGGTCCAAAGATGTGCAGGTTAGTTGGATTGACCATGCTAAATTGTTCCTAGTGTCCAAAGATGTGCAGGTTAGTTGGATTGACCATGCTAAATTGCCCCTTAGAGTCCAAAGATGTGCAGGTTAGATGGATTGGCCATGCTAAATTGCCCCTTAGTGTCCAAAGATGTGCAGGTTAGGTGGATTGGCCACACTAAATTGCCCTTTGTTGTCCAAAGCTGTGTGGGTTAGGTGGATTGAGCATGCCCCTTCGTGTCAGAGGAATCAGCAGGGTAAATATGTGGGGTTATGGGGAAAGGGGGCTGGGTGAAATTGCTGTCGGTGCGAATCGATGGGCCGAATGGTTTCCAGCTGCACTGCAGGGAATCTATGATTCTAACCCCGGAGTGGGGAGAGGGAACCGAAATACCCCTCCCTCAGAATCACAGCCAAAAAGATCAAATTTTGAAACTTTAAAATTGATGCTAAGCTGCTGCAAGAAGTTGCTAGATGCTGAGAACTGTTCCAAACCCTCGCGGATTTAACCTGCACCCGCCGGGGGAAGGTGCCTATCTGATGGTAGAATTCCGAGGGAGTGTGGGACACGCCGAGGAGAGATGCAGGAATCCGTACACCCTCCCCGCTACAATTAGCCACATTTAGTTACAGACAGGCTAAACTGCTCAGAGCATTTGAGAACATCAGTGAGGTTTCACAGGCTGCTAAATCAAGCCAACGCACAGGGATTCAGTGATTCTCACTCTCTCTCTTTCTGCTTAAAATCAAACCCCGAAAAGAGAAGTAAGCTGGTTGTACCAGACCCGCTACATCCTGCGGTTCTACTCACATCAATGAACACCGGCACACCCGTGCTCGCCTGCCCGACAGCAGACTTATTCTCTGCGTGCTTTCCTGCCTGGAGACACAGTGTGATCATTTCTGTGCAAGCCATCATCTCTGGATCAAATCGAAGGACAGCAAGAAGGTAAAAAAGAAATGCCAAAAAAAAACCCCACACCAGGAAGCTCTAATTAAAGAAAAAGGCAACAGAACAGCTCAATCTGCTGCCTCCCCCCCCCCCCCCCCCTCACAACAATAATCATTCCAGATTATTCTCTTCGACCCTGTTTCTTATCTTCAGGAGCTGCTCAGGTTCTGAAACATTCTCCTGTTGTTGCCTCGAGAATGAAGTATCAGCTGATTACTGCTTGAGCTACACATTCGCACTCTCTCCCCCACCACCGTTCTTCCGCTCACACCACACTCAGCATTATAGCAGCAGTTGAACTTTCAGACTCAATGCCCAGCCTCTGCACCCACACTGATTGGCTCTGTACTCCCAGAGCACTGTTCTGACTGCCCCTTATTGCAGTTCTTGGTCAGGCTGCTTGCTGCATTTAACCAGCTGCTGGCAAAGACAGATTATCATAGAACAGGTGCTTTGGTCCACCTTGTTGTCTAACCAGGGGCATACACACGATGGGTCGTGAGAGGGCTGCTCTTGGATTTTTCTTTCGAGAGTGACCTGGACCATTTGATGGGCAACACGACAGCTCAGTGACTATCCCTGTGCTGTGCAGATACATGGATTTGGGCCTGTGTCTGTGGGAGTTTGCACATTCTCTGGGTGCTCCGGTTTCCCCCTACATCCCAAAGATGTGCTCTTAGGCTAATTGGCAAAAACAAATTCTCCCAAAATTGTCTCAAATTTGGTTTTTAATCCATAGATCTATAGACAGGGATCACGGGTAGAGGTGGGAATATCGGGGTGGCGGCACGGGCTCGTTGGGCCGAAGGGCCTGTTTCCCATGCTGTTTTGTTCTTTGTTCTTATACCCGACAGTGCAGAAGGAGGCCATTCGGCCTATCGCATCTGCACTGACACCCCACAACAAAGTACAGGACAGGAACAGGCCCTTCCGGCCTGTGCTGGTAATGATACCCTAACAAAATATTAAAAAAATCTTTTGCCCTTACTTGGACTGTGTCCCTCTATTCCCTCCCTATTCATGTACCCATCCAGATGCCTCTTAAATATCGCTAATATGCCTACTTCCACCACCTCCTCTGGCTGCGCACTCCAGGCACCCATCACTGTGTGAAAAACTTCCCCCTCTCACTTTGAACCAGTGCCTTCTCGTAACTGATCTGATTTATTGTCACATGTACAAGTGAAAGTATTGTTTCTTGCCTGCTATACTGTTCACGGAGAAGGAAAGGAGAGAGTGCAGAATGTAGTCCTAGTTAGTGTGTAGAGAAAGATCAACTTAGCGCATGGTCGGTCCATTCAAAAGTCTGACAGCAGCAGGAAAGAAGCCTTTCTTGAGTCGGTTGGTACATGACCTCAGACTTTTGTATCTTTCTCCTGACAGAAGAAAGTGGAAGAGAGAATGTCCCAGGTGCATGGGGTCTTTAATTAATCTGGCTGAGAGCAGGAAGTAAATGAATGGGAGGCTGGTTTGCATGATGGACTGGGCTTTGTTCACAACACTTGTACCCTGGGGAAAAAGCCTAATTATCCACCTATCCATCTATGTCAACAATCCCACCCGGGCCCTATATCTGTAACCCCATGTATTTACCCTGCAAATGCCCATGACACAAGGGTCATTTTAGCATGGTGAATCCACTAACCAGCACATCTTTGGACTGGGGGAGGAAACTGGAGCACCTGGAGGAAACCCACGCAGACATGAGGAGAATGTGCAAATTCCACAAAGACAGGCACCCGAGGCTAGAATCGAACCAGGGTTCTTGGTGCTGTGAGGCAGCAGTGTTACCAGGCTTTGCGTGAGCTGGGTATCACAAGCACACATATGGAACCTCAGAAGAAGCAGCACGTTGATGAGAAATAGGAGGGGGAAGGGTGAGAGAAAGCTCTTACTTGGGGGTTACTGCAGCAAAAGATACTTTACAAGATCACAAAAATCAGGAGTGGGCTATTCAGCCCATCGAGCCTGCATCACCATTCAATAAGAATATGGCTGATCAACTCCATTTTCCTGTCAGTCCACCCCAACTTCCTTGTTGATCAAGAATCTAACTCTGTGTTGGATATTTGGGGCTGTATGGTAAAAACTTTATACAACTTGGTAGCACAGTGATTAGCACTGCTGCCTCGCAGCGCCAGGGACCTGGGTTCGATTCCCGGCTTGGGTCACTGTCTGCATGGGTTTCCTCCGGGTGCTCCAGTTTCCTCCCACAACTTGAAAGGCATACTGGTGAGGAGCACTGGCTATGCAAAATTCTCCCCCGATGCACCCAACACAGTGTGGCGACTTGGGGAATTTCACAGTAACTTCATTGCAGTGTGCATGTGAGCCTACTTGTGACGCTAACTAATGAATATTCAATGACCAAGCCTCCACTACATTCTGGCAGAGAGAGCTATATAGACTAATGACCTTCTGAAGGGAAGAAAAATTCTCCTCATTGCCACCTTACGATGGCAAACTCCTCATTGGAAAACCATAGTCCTGTACAATAGCACGTTCTTTTACTGTTGTCCAGAGTGACAATGCTCCGCAGTGATCAGTTCCCACCAAACGTGAGCCCAAATTCTCCCAGTATCACATCTGCTTCCCAAGTTACCTTCCCCTCTGAACGGAGGTTCAGATCCCACTTCGGAAACTTGAACATAAAATCCAGGTCAACACCCCTAAACTTACCCCCTCTCACCTTAAATCTGTACCTCTTGTAGTTGACATCACAAGCACAGAGACAGATGTGTTTTACAGCTGGTTTTTAATTTTGATGTTAAAACTTTATACAAACAAAATATATTATATATATATGTATATATATATATATACACACACACACACAAACATGTACACACACACACACATATACACAAGCAACTGATGTCTTTTTTGCTTAATCAAGACATAATGAACTCAGATGAGAACGTTGAAGTCTAATCTGTGAGTGAGATAATAAATTTCTGGGAGAGAGAATTACTTCATTAACATATACATGGATTGTTTGATAGGGATCACAGGGACACTCTTTCAGTGCCACTCAGCTTACACAATTGCCATTCTGTCTACAGACATGATAAGCAGTCTTCCAACCTACACCACCACCCTCCCGACACATACACACACACGCAGAGCCTGTTACATCAGAAAGACACAGTGAAAGGGCTGGGTGGGGAAGGGGGTAGCTGGATGGTAACCACATCCGGTCAACGCGATTAGGGCACAGTAAGCAGTCTTGCAACACCAGCATATCTTTTGGTTTCGCAGGTTTATTTTGGAATCATGAGCTTTCAGAGCACTGCTCCTTCATCAGGCGAGGCAAGCTCGCGATTCCAAGTAAACCTGGTGGACTTTAACCCGGTGTTGCGAGACTTTTTACTGTGCCTCCAAAGCCGGCATCTCCACCTAATGAAAGGAGGGACAATAACCACACAACATGGACTCAGTGGGCCGAACTCTCTTTTTTTGACTATGGTTGTGGGGGGAGGGGAGTGTGGTGATCAGACCGGTCTAGAGCTCCCGCTGAGATGCACAGGGAAGGATGCTGGGCACTCACTCCAATAGCTTCAAAGTCTGTGTAGTACAAAAGGAAAAAACATCAGCGCAGCAGCCAGCTGCCCGCACCCGCTCCCAAGCGGTCAGGGCCCAGCAGAGTAGAAAGAAAATTGAAAAACACGCACGCAAAACTCTTAAAATCCCTTTTTGTCTCTGAGTGCCGGGGGGAGAAGGGCAGCCTGTCCCATATTCATTCAAAAGCCATGATGGGTGTGTGTCAGTTAAAGTGATATTGATGAGTAATAAACAGGTAGAGGTTTACAACAACCAGGGATTCAGGAAGAGATTGTCATTCCCGCAAGTGTCAAACCTCAGGTGAGCTCTCTCCAAAGATACTCACCGAGATCTCCATCATACTGCTTCCCACAGGATGATGGACTGCAGCTGGGGGGGGGGGGGGGGAGAATTCGGCATTCTCCCATTGCTGCCACGCCGCATTTCAAACTAGATCTTTATTATTTTAAAAGGATCTCTTTAGCAAATAATAAGGCTGTCATTTCACAGAAAGAATCCTGACTTGGGTTGGTTAAACGCTACAGCAGTGATTTTAGCAACATTGTCATGGTAACCAGTAGCTGGTTTAAACGAACAATTCCCAGTGGCGATAGGACTACCTCGCGCAGAGGGTGGCGAATTTGTGGAACTCACTGCCCCACAGCACGGTGTAGTCTGAATCGTTGAACGCTTTCAAGGAGGAGATAGATATCTTTCTAATAAATAAAAACCAGATAAGGGGATGTGGGCAACAGGTGGGGAGCTGGGTTTGAGACCAGGGAGGATCAGCTATGATCTGATTAAATAGCAGAGCAGGCTCGAGGGACTAAATATGCCAACTTCTGCTCCTATGTGAGTGGGATAGAGAACAAAAGAACAAAAAAACACTACAGCACAGGAACAGAGCCTTCGGCCCTCCAAGCCTGCACTGACCACACTGCCTCGATTGAACTAAAACCTCCTACTTTCCGGTGACCACATTCCTCTATTCCCATCCTCAAAAGTCACTATCGTATCTGCTTCCACTATCTCCCCCGGCAATGAGTTCCAGGCACCTATCACCCTCTGAGTAAAAAAACCTGTCTCAAACATCTCTTTTAAATCTTGCCTCTCGCACCTTAAACCTCAGCTCTATAGTAATTGACTCTTCCACCCTAGGAAAAAGCTTCTGACTATCCATTCCGCCAATGCCTCTCATGATCTTGTGAGCTGAGACAGAGAGAGCTCGAGGAGGGAGGGAGCCAAAGGAGGAGGAGAAGCGAGAGGCAGGACCAAAGGAGAAGGTGAGGAGTTAGGGGAAAGGAGGGAGAGGGCAGGGAGGGAGAGAGGAGAGAAGGGCAGGGAGAGAGTGGGATAGCGAGAGAGGGTAGGGAGAGAGCAAGGAAAGGAAAAGGGAGAAAGAGAATGTGGAGGCAGATACCAGGAGCGTATTGACACATTACCCCTAACCCAGGCCCTTTTGGTAATAAACCAGGTGAGATACTTTACTTTAGAAACCTTTTAGACAAAAAATGTATTCTTTGTTCTTTTTCTTTGTTCTTTGGCAAGGTACATCTTAAACCCAAGGTGCAAGCACAAAAACCAAGGCATGGAACAGATTAATAATGAATCTGAACTATGGAATAGTAGGATAGAGGTCCAGCAAACGTACAAACACAATAAATAATTCCAACATTTACCAACCACTTTCTCCCAGGCTACACGACTGCCCCACCTGCTGGCCAAATTAAGAGCAGCAGCAGGGCAGGCGATTCACAGATTCATGGTGGGGTCAAGATCTCTCTATTTGGAAGCTGTTCATTCAGATGATTCGAATGATTATTTACAATAACTGCCTCAAATTCTATTTTTGCCCCGACGGGCAGTGCATACTGTGATGTGCTTCAGAATGGAAAAGCCTCGTAGATACCACACTGCTTTACACGTGGACATCGAGTCACTTCTTGAGGGTTGAAGATGCCCAGTTAAGGGGGTCTTCTTTAGGGGATGGGGGTAAGCAGGACTGAGAAAAAGAAGTGCCCCCTCAGATTAGTGCTGAAGAGCTGTATTTGCAAGATCGTGAATTGGTAAGATTAACGTTTATTTATAAGTGTCACAGGTGGGCTTACATTAACATTGCAATGAAGTTACCATGAAAATCCCTTAGTCACCACATTCCAGCTCCTGTTCGGGTACACGGAGAGAAAATTTAGCACAACCAATGCATGTAACCAGCATGTCTTTCAGTTTGTGGGAGGAAACCGGAGCACATAGAAGAAACCCATGCAGGCATGGGGAGAACGCGCAGACTCTACACAGACAGTGAGTCAAGTAGGGAATTGAACCTGGGTCCCTGGCGCTGAGGGGCATCATTGCTAACCACTGTGCCACCTAAAGAGAACAACAGGGCTGCTACTAGACAGATAACTCAGGCTAGAATTAATGCTTCAAAGACATTAGTTCAAATCTCACAATGGCAGGTGGAGGGAATTTAAATTCAATTAATCAACAAACATGGAATAAAGAGTTAGTTTCATTCATATTGATCCTGAAACTAACAGTGTTGGAAAAACACATCTGGTTCACTAATATCCTTCCGGGAAGGAAATCTGCCTTCTTCCTGGCCTAGCCTAGCCTATATGTGACTCCAGAGCCACAGCAATGTGGTCGATGCATATCTATTCTCTGAAATGGCCAAGTGAGCAAGTTACCAAGTCTCAAGATAGACCTGGAACCTCCAGGAATTGAAGATCATTCTCCAGGAGACTGCTGTGTGCAGCGCTAACCGCACTGTGAGTCAACCCACAGCACGTGGCCTGCAGCGATTCAAGAAAGCAGCTCACCACCACCTTCTCAAGAGGCAACTAGGGGATGGGCAATAAATGCTGACCAGCCAACGACACCCATGTCCCACAAATTAATTTTTTAAAAACCCTAGAGAAAACTCCTCTGTATGTTAAAAAGGATAGTTTTTTTAAAAAATTCCTTTGCACATTTTAAGGGCACAGTGGTTAGCACTGCTGCCTCACAGCACCAGGGACCTGGGTCCAATTCTGGCCTGAGATGTGTGGAAAGTTTGCACATACTCCCCGTGTCTGCATGGATTTCCTCTGGATGCTCCGGTTTCTTCCCACACTCCAATGATATGCGGGTTAGGTTGATTGGCCATGCTAAATTGCCCTGAAGTATCCGAGGGATTAGCAAGGTAAACATGCGGGGTTAAGGAAATAGAACCTGGGTGGGATTGTGGTCGGTATAGACTCGATAGACCAAAAGGCTTTATACTGCAATATAAGATTCTCTGATTTCTCTCTACTAGATATAATAATATTGAAAATGAAGACTGTTTGGCACACAATCAAGTATCCAATTGGATAGAGTCCTTTTGCTTTCCAATTGGTGTCGGAAGGCCACGCATCACAAGGATGGATGTGTTGGCAGGCTCATTGCTGGAGTATGTAGGAGGCAGGTCATGTGATGAAACCTCCATTTAATCATAGCTGGCAACTCTTCAGCAAGTCACTCTTCCAAGGGCAATTAGGGGCGGGCAATAAATGCTGGGCTTGCCATCTCAGGAATGTGTAAAAGGGAAATACATCAAATCTAAAATTCACAAATTCATACTTGCAAGAGCAGTTATTTGGGTTTCCAAACACCCAAATGTGCAATTTCATTATCGTCCAAAGTTAACTCCTGGCTACGAGGAGAATTAGCTTGGGTAAATGCTTGGGATTATGAGGATAGGGCCTGGGTGGAATTGTGGTCAATGCAGACTTGAAGGGCTGAATGGCCTCTTTCTGCACTGTAAGATTCTACAATTTTAGTCCGGGGGAACACCTTTGACCCACTTACATCCATCCATCCCTTGGAAATAGCCAGCAGGAATGAACAGGGGAACGAAAAGGGGAAGCAGGGCTCGCAATCAACTCATCTTTATTCATAAAGGGAGGGGGAAAGAGGAAAGAGGAAAGATAGAGCGCAAGGGGCAGACTGCACAAGCCCCACCAACAAGGGGCAGACCACACAAGAGTGGGGACAAGCTGCACAGTCAGCATTGTGCTGGAGAGCTGCCCAGTTTGGATCTGGTGGGCTGAATGGTCTGAACCTGTGCTGCACTGTTCTTTGACACTGGGCGGACCACACGCGCTGGAGGAATCACAAATCCACTGTTGGAAAAGTGTGCGAGTGATGACTTGGCGCAAGGAACCAGCTGTGATTCTCTCCACAGTTGAATAGCCTGCCATGCAAATGTCTCTTTGCAAGAAGAAAAAAAGAGAAATAAACTGGACAATTTTTTTCTGAAAAAGCAACTACAGTCTCGGTCTGCTCTCAGTTAGGGATAGTGACATTCTCCAGGTGTCATTCCATAGAACAATCCATTGGGAAATGTTAAAAGCTAGGTGATAGGGGAAGAGGTAATCTAGGCATTCTCTCAGCTTTAAGTGCGAGGAAATTAAATTTATCAAAGAAAATGAATGAAGGCAGACAAGAGTATGAAAGAAAATACTAGATTTCAGGTAGTGATTATAACAATATCACTGTTGCTGAAACTTGCTTTAAGTGGTAAGAGTTTGACAAGGGATTGACAGCAAGGAGCAGAGAGAATTCAATTCAGGAGTAAGGGATATGTTATTGGAACTCTGGAAGGGGCAGAGCAATCTGAGTGGGTGGAAGAAATTTCAACCTGAGAGTCACCAGTTAAACACAGAATTCTATCAAGAGGGCTAGATTACAAGAGCAGATTGTATAAGGCTCTAATCAGACCCCATTTGGAGTATTGGGAGCAGGTTTGGGCCTCATAACTAAGGAAGGATGTGCTGGCCTTGGAAAAGGTCCAGAGGAAGTTCACAAGAATGAAGAGTTTGTTGTATGAGGAATGGTTAAGGACACTGGATCTGTACTCGAAGTTTAGTAAGATAAAGGGAGAATCTTATTGAAATTTATAGGCTGGATAAAGTGGAGAGGATGTTGCCACTCGTAGGAAAAACTACAGCCAGAAGGCAAAGCCTCAGGCTAAAGGGACAATCCTTTAAAATACGAATTTCTTCAGCCAGAGAGTGGTGAATCTGTGGAACTCGTTGCCACAGAAGGCTGTGGAGACCAGGTCATTGAGTGTCTTTAAGACAGAGAGAGATTGGTTCTTGATTAATAAGGGGATCAGCGGTTATGGGAAAAAGGCAGGAGAATGGGGATGAGAGAAGTATTAGCCATGATTGAATAGCAGAGCAGACTCAATGGGTCCAATGGCCTAATTTTGCTCCAATACCTTATGGAACGATAGTACCCTACAGCAGAGATGGCTATTCGGCCCACCGTGCCTCTGTTGGAACTGTAGCCAGCAGATTTCCTTCATTAGAATGTGCTATTATATAACAAACACTTCCTCTCCCCCTACCCTGCAAAGACACCCCCCCACCAACCTCTCCCCCACAGGGCACCTTCAGGGAGCGTTCATTTCATTGGAAAATCCTATCAAGCAATCGGATATGACTTTTACCCACCCAGGGACAGTGATTGCTAATACCACCGCCTCCCCCCCCCGCCCCAGGAACAGAGGGTAAGGAGGCTAAAGCATTCTTCACTATTTCATAAGTTAGCATTTAATTGGAGAAGGACTTGCATTTACAGAGAATATTTTTATAACCGGCGAACATCTCAAAACACTTCACAGCCAGTTAAGCATGGAGGATAGTCACTGTTGTTCAGGCAGCCAATTTATGCACAGCAAGATCCAAAAAAAAGCAACAAAAACATGACAGTAATTAGATAATCCGTTTGTGCTCATTCCAATTGAGGGATGAACATTGGCCAAGACACCAGTTGGACCTCCCCTCCTCTTCTTTGAATTAGGGCCATGGGATCTATTACATCCACCAGACAGGAGACCACAATTTAACAACAAACAGCCCTTCTGACGGTGTAGTGCTCCATCGGTGTGTCAGCCCCAGGGTTTCAGGGTCTTGAACCCAAAATCTTGTGACCTGAGTGAGCCACAGCGGAGATCGGCACAGAACACACAAACGGGAAAATTCACAGCGAGGTTTCTAGAACTTGCACACATTAGGCTGTTTCAAAGAAGAGGCCACTCGGCCCATCAAGTCCGCAGTGGCTCTGCAACAGAGCATCTTATCCGGGCCCAACCCCATAACCCCACTAATCTCCCTAACCTACAATCCAGCTTTTTTGCACATCTTTCGGACTATGGAAGGAAACCCAAGCATCCAGAGGAAACCCACTCAGACACGAGGAGACCGTGCAAACTCCACACAGACAGTGACCCGAGCTAGGAATCGAATTGGTCCTTGGCGCTATGAGGCAGCAGTGCTAACCACTGTACCATTGTGCTGCCAATAATCTGAAACCAGACAGATTTTGGATTCAGAATTGTCTTGCCCATAAAAGTCAGAGAGTAGTGACGGAAGGTGCTTTTCTGGTTGGAGGTTTGTGACACGTGGTGTTCCACAGGGATACGCATTGGGACCTCTGCTGTTGTGATAATATATAAATGATTTGGATGAAAACGTAGATGGGTGGATTAGTAAGTTTGCAGACGACACAAAGATAGGTGGAGTTATGAATAGCGTTGAAGGTTGTCAAAGGATACAGCAAGATGTAGATCAGTTGCAAATACGTGCGGAGATATTGCCTGTATTAGATGGTGTGGGCTGTAAGGGAAAGCTGGACAAACCAGGGCTGTTTTCTCTGGAGCAGTGGAGGCTGAAGGGAGACCTGGTAGAAGTCTATAAAATTATGAGAAGCACATATAGTCAGAACTTTTTTCCCCAGAGCTGAAATGTCTAATGCTAGGGAGCGTGCACTTAAGATGCAAGGGGCAAGTCTGACTGGAACGCACTGCCAGGAGTGATGGTAGAGGCAGATATGATGAGGGTGTTTAAGGGGCTTTTAGACAAACATGAACATGCAAGGAGATGGAAGAGGGGCAGGCAGAAGAGATTCACTTAATTTGGCCTCATGTTCAGCACAACACTGTAGGCTGAAAGACCTGTTCCTGTGCCGCGTTGTTCTAAGTTCTATTTTAACCAGGCAAGGCTTTGATTTTAATCTTTCTTTTAAAACAGGAGAAATGAAACAGACAACTCTTTAAATAAAACAGCTCAAGACAGATAGCAGACGTTGAAAACTATCCAATCAGGGAAATTCTCCAAGCAAAGACATGAGAATGTTGCCCTGGTTCGGAAGGAGCTCAGGGTCAATGCTTATCCCTCAACCAATCCCAATAAAGGATTTCTTTATGGCCGCGCTGCTGTTTGTTCTTTATCCTGCCACTATTACAACAATGATTCCACCGTAGAAACTTCACTGAGTAGCAACATCCGGAGTTAACCGTTCATCAAGTTTCACACATTAGCTGAGAATACTCATCATCGGATTTGGCATCTCAACTAGGACTCTCGCCAATATTTACAGATGCATCATAGAGAACATTCTTTCTGGATATATCGCAGCTTGCTATGGCTCCTGCTCTGCCCAAAACCACAAAAAGTCATGAATATAGCCCAGTCCAGCTCCCATCCATTGACTCTGTCTACATTTCCCACTGCCTCGGTAAAGCAGCCAGCATAACCCCATGCACTCCGGACATTCTCTCTTCCACCTTCTTCCGTTGGGAAAATGATTAAAAAAGTGTTTGAGGTCAAGTACCAACTGACTGAAGAACAGCTTCTTCCCTGCTGCCATCAGATTTTTGAATGTTCTTACCTTGCATTAAGCTGATTTTTCTCTAACCACGACTGTAACACTACATTCTGCACCCTCCCTTTTCCTTCTCTATGAACAGAATGCTTTGTCTGTATAGCGCGCAAGAAACAATACTTTTCACTGTATCCCAATACATATAACAATAATAAATTAAATTTCATCCAATTTAATGTTGGGAAAACCGAAGGCAATGTTTCCGGACTCTACTCAAACTCCGTTGCCTAACTATCAGCTCCATAACCTCTCTGTATCAATAGGCTGAGGCTAAACCAGTTGTGCTCCCAACCCCAGAGCCACATTGGATTTGACTCTGTGCTCCTAAATTCACATGCATCATCCTCCAAGATCACCATTCCCAAATCCATCTTACTTTCCAACTTTGTCTCATCAGTTACCGAAAACCTCATTTATCAGCCATTATTACCTCTAGAGTCAATTATTCCAACACACCCCAACTGCTCGCCCACTTTCCCATAAACTTCAGGTCACTCAAAACTCTGCTGCCCATGTCTTAAGCTCACTGTACGTCCCACTGATCTACACTGGCTTCAGTTCAAACAACAATGTGACTTTGATATTCTCATTCTTGTTTTCAATGGCTCTATGTCCTTGTCCCCTTCTGTCTCTGTCACCTCCTTAAGCTCCACAATATCTCTACTCATCTCAATCTGGCCTCTGATTTTAATTTCTCCATGATTGGTGGCCATACCATCAGCTGTTTGGATACCAAGTTCCAGAATTCCTTCCCTAAAAGTCATAGAATCCCTACAGTGCAGAAAAGGCCATTCAGCCCATCTGAACCGACTCTCTGATAGAGTAATTTACCTAGGTCCTCTTCCCTACCCAAAGCCAGTAACCCCACACATTCACTAACCCATCTAACCTACTCATCCTTGGATACTAAGCAACAATTTAACACGGCCAATCCACCTAACCCGCACATCTCTGGACCGTGGAAGGAAGTCGGAGCGCCTGAGGAGACCCACGCAGATACAGGGAGAATGTGCAAATTCCATACAGGCAGTGACCCAAGCCAGGAATCGAACCCAAGTCTTTACAGCTCTGAGGCAGTAATACTAACCACCATGCCATCTTACCACTCCACCGCGTCACCAAAGCTCATTACCCCATTCTCCTTTATTAAGACATTCCCTAAAACCTACACTTCCATCAAGATTTTGATTTATTGTCACATGTATTAGCATACAGTGAAAAGTATTGTTTCTTGCACGCTATATAAAGCGTACCGTTCACAGAAAAGGAAAGGTGACGGTGTAGAATGCAGCATTAAATCATAGCTAAGGTGTAGAGTAAGTTCAACTTAGTGTGAGATAGATCCATTCAAAAGTCTGGTGTCAGCAGGGAAAGAAGCTGTTCTCGAGTCAGATGGTACATGACCTCAGATTTCAGTATCTTTTTCCCCAATGGAAGAGAGTGTGCCCAGGTTGCGTCATCTAAGCTAACGTCTCCTTACATGGCTGGGTATTGTACTTGGTTTTACAATGCTCCTGTGAACTGCCTCGGAACACTTTATAAACTAAAGGCACTAAATTGTTGTTGTTGTTGATGGTCATGAAGTTGCTATGTAAATGCAAGTTCTATTTCTCTCTCTTTAGGGTTCCTGGAGGACACTCAAACACAGCCTGCCCAAGCACTCAGGAGGTGGAAAAGTGGCAGAACCACAACAGTTCACAGACAGTCACCCCCGGCGACAGAATTGTGTCACAGTTTCGTGGTTAAGTGGGACAGGTTTCTGGGTTTTGGGGGAGATGGGGATGGGGGCCTGCTGACTCAATCATTGGTCCCCCGGCTTCCCTTCCCTTTCCTGCAAACGAGCTAAGCTCGTCACCACCTCAGGATCAGCACTGGAAACAGGGAAAAGTCAAGCTGCCCTCTCCACTCAGCCGGCTTCCAATCAGACGTTGTGAAGTAAGAGCTACAGTTACCGCAACGCCTGGATCCCAAACATACCCAAGTGAGGGTGAGGCCCTCAGCACTAGGCCCCATTTCCATGGCAACGCAGCATCGGCATCACTCCTGCAAACAGCGAGGCAGTCTAACATCTCACTCCAGCTGAAAGGTTGGCACCTCTTGGGCGGCAGAAACAGTTTCTCCTCGTGAAGTGAATCGTCACGTAGGAACACTTGCCTCCTTCGGTAGTCGTGGCGCCGGTAACTTAGGCGAGGGGCACTTTTCACTGGGGCAAGTCAATCAGAGCAGCTCTCCGAGATGGGCCGGTGCTTGGCTTTCCAGGAGCCCTCCCCCAGGGCATGCCGTCCCGCGGCAGGTCCAACTCCCCCGCATCGAATAACCTACACCAGAAAAATTCCCCCTGCAGTGTCAGGAAAAGTCAAACCACGACCCAGCAAGAGGGGCTTCAGGCACTGCAAGGACAAAAATAAATAAGAGGGAAAAGAAAATGGGATTGATTGAGGAATTTGAAAAGAAAACACTTTCACAACAAGCATAAAACTGCAGTATTGCTGAAAAAGAAATATGCTGTCAAAAATTGTTCCCTTGGACTTATCAGGACAGACACAAGAATGCCAAATTTCAAAGGCAGCAATAATTTCTGCTGCATGAGAAGAGGCTCCATGGAAATAACTCAAGCAGAATCCACTTGCCAACCAATCAGCATCCTTTTCTAAGCTTGGGGAACCTGCAGTAACCAGTTACATCCTACACAGCAACACCCCAGTCCATTAGAATTAACTTGTCAATCAGTCAGCACCTTTTCTTTTGCAGTACAAGTAGCTGTGGTCATTTGAAATTTGGCATTTGTTTTAAGTTTATTTATTAGTGCCACAAGTAGGCTTACATTAACACTGCAAAGTTACTGTGAAAATCCCCTAGTCGCCACACTCCAGCACCTGTTCACGTACACTGAGGGAGAATTTAGCACGGCCAATGCACCTAAGTAGCACATCTTTCGGACTGTGGAAGAAAATCCATGCAGACATGGGGAGAATGTGAAAACACCACACAGACAGCGACCCAAACTGAGAATGAAACCTGGGTCCCTGGCACTGGGAAGTAGCAGTGCTAACCACTGCACCACTGTGTTACCAGGCAAGGCTTTGTTCAGTCATTCATTGAGGATGCACAAACAGATGCCACTGTTGGTGGCGTCCATGGCAGAGTGATAACGTCATTGAACTCTTAATCCAGAGGGACAAGTTACTGTCCTGGGACATGGTTTCAAATCCTAAAATCCCAACTAGTGGAATTTAAATTCAGTTCATAAATCAGCAGGTTGAGAGACCAGGAATACACACAGCTATTCTCAGTAATAGTGAGCCCTAAAACGGTCATCAAATATCAGAAAAACCCGTCTGGTTCACGAATGTCCTTCGGGGAAGGAAATCTGCTGTCCTTACCTGGTCTGGCCTACTCGTGACTCCAGAAGCACAGCAACGTGGATAACTCTTAACTGCCCTGTGAAATAGCCTAGCAAGACACTCAATTCCAGGCAACTTGGAATGGGCAAGAGATGCTGGCCTTGTCAGCAACGCTCATATCCCATAAAAGAATAAAGCTAGGGGAGGTAATGGACAAGGGAGGAGGAAGTGTTCTTTGTGCTCCTGCGGTGTGGCACAAAGGCCACCTTAATACAGAACAAAAACTACGGAATGAGCAAATTCATGGCAACTAGAAAAAATTCACGGCCTCAGCAACTCTCGATTGTATCCATTGCAGCTGGGGCAAAGTCAGAAACCTCTGTAATCAGCAGCCCACAGAACGACTGAAAGAAATCCAGCTAATTCTGGTCACGAGATGAATGGGCGGCACAATGGTTAGCACTGCTGCCTCATAGCGCCAGGGCCCCAGGTTCGATTCCCGCTTGTGTCACTGTCTGTCTGAAGTTTACATGTTCTCCCCATGTCTGCGTGGTTTTCCTGTGGGTGCTCTGTTTCCTCCCACAGTCCAAAAGGTGTGCAGGTTAGGTATGTTGGCCATGCTAATTGCTCCTTGGTATCCTGGGATGCGTAGGTTAGAAGGGCAGCAGAGTAACTGTGTGGAGTTGCGGGGATAGGGGCCTGGATGGGATTGTTGTTGGTGCAGACTCAATAGGCTGAACAGCCTTCTTCAGCACTGCAGAGATTTTGCTTTCAACTTACCTACAAACACCCACTCAGAACTCCAAGGGTTGTAACGTGTCAAAGTCACAATCAAACAACTCGCTGATCCCCTCTCCTTCGTCCAGGCCAAAATGGTAATCCTGAAACAATGGGGGAGAGAGATTGACAAACATCTCATCAAATGGGACAGGGAGGAGGGCATCTTCCGTCTGCTGCAGTAGGCTGGCAGCTGAGGTCAAAGGTGAAAGATTAATGTCCACAACTCCAGCCAATGGGGACGATGGATTACTTGCCAGGTGAGTCACTGTGAAAATGAAAGAACCAAATGTCAGTACAAACTAAAGAAAATGATTGGATCTCACCATCACACACGATATGCCTGAAACATCACCAGGTTAAAAACAACCCAGTTATCACAAACCAAAACTAAAATGTAAACTTTTAAACAACCTTTGCAAGTCAACATATTGGCAAAGAACTAATGCAAGTTTTAATTCCTTCGTGAGACATGGGCATCACTAGCCAGCCAGCATTTATTGCACATTCCTAGTTGCCCTTGAACTGAGTGGCTTGTTTGGCCATTTCAGAGGGCAGTTGGGAGTCAACGACAATGCTGTGGCTCTGGAGTCACATGTAAGCCAGATCAGGTAAGGATGGCAGATTTCCTTCCCTAAAGGACATTAGTGAACCAGTTTTCCCCACAATCGGCAATGGTTTCATGGTCATCAGTAGGTTCTTAATTCCAGATATTGTTTATTGAATTCAAATTCCACCATCTGTCATGGCGGGATTCGAACCCAGGTCGCCAAAACATGAGCTGAGTTTCTGGATTAATAGTCTAGCGACAATACCACTAGGCCATCACCCTCTTTCCTCTGTTCCGCTCAGATCCAATGCATAATTCTTGCTACAGTGTACATGGTTAAAAATATCACATAAAGGTCCTTTAAGAAAGAACATCTCTAGCTCCTTTTGTAACCTCAGGATATGGCGTAAAGATGCCGGCATTGGACTGGAGTGGTAAGAACTCAGTAAGAATTTAGCAACACCAATTTTAAATCCAACCGATTTATTTGATAGTAAAATTGCGAGCTTTCAACACTCGTGTCTTCGTCAGGCAAATGCAGTGTTCTGGTCTGCAATCGCACACATACCAACACAGACAGTCACAGATTCCTGATTAGAATGCGAATCCTTACATCTAACCTGCTATTCAAGTGTTAAAGTGGCTAACAACGTGTGTGAAGGGAATCCTGAGCATTGGTTAGAGAATTGTGTGACACACGACAGCGCAGAGTCGCTGAGCAGAGACTGATAGCCAAGTTCCAAACACGAGGACGGTCTTAATAGGGATCTTGGCTTCATGACACACTATCTGTAACCCCCGTAACTTGCCTGGGTTAGCAAAAAACCTCACTTACTGTGCTGTCTGGAGAAAATACACAATTCTCTAACCACTGCTCAGGATTCCCTTCACACACATTGTTAGCCACTTTAACACTTGAATAGCAGGTTGGATGTAAGGATTCGCATTCTAATCAGCAATCTGTGACTTTCTGTGCTGGTATGAGTGCTATTGCAGACCAGAACACTGCATTTGCCTGACGAAGACACAAGAGTGTTGAAAGCTCGCAATTTTACTATCAAATAAATCGGTTGGATTTAAAATTGGTGTTGCTAAATTCTTACTGAGTTCTTACCTCAGGATATCCAGAGAGTTTTACTCTTTCACAGTGTAGTCGTTGCTGCAACGCGTGCCATCTCTGCAAGGTCCCACGAACAGCAACGTGATCGTGACCATTTTAAAGTGAAGTTGGTTGAGGGATAAACACTGGCCGGGATGCAGGGGAAACCGTGCCTGCTAGTCCAAATGGTGCCATGGGATCTTTTACATGCATGAGCACTCTGGGTCTGTACTTGTTGGAGTTTAGAAGGATGGGGGGGTGGAATCTTATTGAAACTTACAGGATACTGCGAGGTCTGGATAGAATGGACATGGAGAGGATGTTTCCAGTGGTAGGAAAAACTAGACCCAGAGGGCACAACCTCAGGCCAAAGGGACCATTCTTTAAAACAGAGATGAGGAGGAATTTCTTCAGCCGGAGAGTGGGTGACTCTGTGGAACTCTTTGCTGCTGAAGGCTGTGGAGGCCGGGTCACTGAGTGTCTTTAAGACAGAGACAGATAGGTTCTTGGTTAATATGGGGATCGGGGGTTATGGGGAAAAAGGCAGGAGGATGGGAATAAGAAGAAAAAAAAAATCAGCAATGATTGAAAATGGTGGAGCAGACTCGATGGGCTGAGTGGCCTAATTCTGCTCCTATACCTTATGGTCTAAAGGGTAGAGAAGGCCTCCCTTAACACCTCAGCTCAAACATGGCCTCCAACAGCACAGCACTCTTAACACTGCACTCTCGATATTAGCTAAGGTGATGTGCTCCGGTTTCCAGAGTGGCATTTGAACCTACAATCTTCAGGTTCAGGGATGAGAATCCTATCCACAGAACACAGCGCGAGCGTCAGAAGAGAAAGGGTTGACTAAAAGAAAAAGCACGGACCTTGGTTGTGACTCAAAGTCGATGAGAGGGTTGTGCCCTGGGATGTGCGTCCTGGTAGTTCCTGATTGGTCACTTTGCAAAGGCTGCTGGTCCTGACAGGGCTGATCTTGATGGGGCTGACCTTGATGGGGCTGACCTTGATGGGGCTGACCTTGATGGGGCTGACTTTTACCGGGCTGATCTTGATGGGACTGACCTTGACGGGACTGACCTTGACGGGACTGACTTTTACCGGGCTGACCTTGACCGGGCTGGTAAGTGTTTTCACGGGGCTGCAAGTGCCCGAACTGCTCTCTGGACACAGGAACACATCCACTGGTCCCCTGCTGCTTTGCAATGAGATCTGCAGTGCCTTCAGAGGGAGGGAGACGGAAGAGACAAACACACAATTACAAATCTAATTTTCCACAGTCAGATCAGTGCCACCTGCAGTGGCTCAATGTTTAAATACACCATAGAAGAGTAGAATAAAGCCTGAGAGAGGTAGGAATGACTCCAGATCAGCCTCCTACTGTGCTGAGGACCCGCTAGTTCTTCTCAGTACCAGAGAGAGAGAAAAACTGTTTCCTTCTCCTGGGTGGGTACACTGGCCGTGCTAAATTCTCCCTCAGTGTACCCGAACTGGAGTGTGGAGACTAGGAGATTGTAACAAGTCCTCAAAAGCAGAAGTCCCTTCACCAAAATGCCTTTATTCACAAATCTGACAGCAGCATGCTGAGTGCTCTCAGTTAGCAACCTACACTCAGAGTCCAGAGGAACTGATTAAGTAAGAAGCAAAATGCTCCCTGACTGGCCCATCAATTTGGCCCTTAATCACAGTGTCTGTATTCTAAACAGGCCCACCTCAATCGTCTGATTAAAGTCATTACAGGGATTTTCACAGTAACTTCATTGCAGCACTAACACAAGCCTACCTGTGACAAAAATTAAACTTAATTAACTGAAACTATTCCGTAAGTAACAGCACAAGGAGGAAACAATGGCTTAAAATGAGTTCTGAGGTGATGTCAGGAAGTACTTTACTTGGTGGGAGTCAGGAGATTTCCTCAAACATATCAGCATCTAAGATTATATCACGATTTGGTGTTCTCTCCATCGAAGCTGATGCTCTGTTTCTCAACAGGGTACCTTCCCTGGGTATTGGGTCCATATATTGCTTTGGTGGCACTGGGTGTCACCAGATGTCGTGCCTGTCAGTGAGGAGTTGCAGCTCCTTTGCTTTCTTTGTCTCAACACTGGTTTTGGTATCCCTGGCTCTTCATGGTTCCTCCATCTTTGCTAATGGGTGAGCTTTCCTCTTTGCCTTGCTGGTGATGTTGTTTTGCCAGAACGTTCCTCATCTTGTCGATGAGGTCTTGGATGGTGTGGTCGTTTGTGTCGAACCAGTCTTGGGACTCTCTAGTCTCGCATTAGCCAATGATTTCTTCACAGCTTGAGACGATGGCTATGTCCAACTCTTTCCAGTTGAGGACTGAGGGGGATAGGACTGAGAGAGGTAAAGAATTGCCAACTTTGCTTGGATATATTCCTAAAGGTTGCCTCACGTGATCGTAGTGGACACCGGGGCTTTGAGTAAATTTAAGGACGAGATTCTTAATTAGTAATGGGTTTGAAGGACAGGAAAGTAGAGTTGAGACTGAGATGAGATGAGATCAGCCATAATCGTGTTAAATGGCAAAGCAGGATCAAGGGGTGTATTGCCTACTCCACCCTTCTGTTTGAACTCAACCATTGATGTATTCAAGTAATTTCACATACGTAGCTTACCTCAGAGGGATCAGTCACCTGGAGCTTGGTATCAGCTGGTGCTTTAATCACCATCACCATCTCGTCAGCCAAGTTTTCAATGCTACGCAAATCTTGACAAGTGACATAGGCAAATGTGCCAGAAGGTCAAGGAATAATCTTATACTAACAGAAATAATGTGGCCCCACGCACCTTCCTCGAGACCACACAACCAACTCAGCACTGGAACCAAAAGCCATATTAGCTCAAGTCTAAATACACTAACTGTAAGAGATCTCAGTGTGTTATCAACAGGTCCCAATAGCATGTACTTTTAAAACACAGGAATCAATTAACAAATTGTAATGATAGCGTTGGGGAATGGATGACTTGGCCTTGGCTTCGCATGGAGCATCAGGCTGTGTACAGCGCAGGGTCGATGCAGAATAATAACTTATGCATTGGTTGAGTGAGGTCAACTAAATACAGGGCACCCAGTGGGACACCTCAGGAAATTCCTCTTATGGGATCTTAGTGTCTGGACAGGAGGGGTCGGGAGGCAAAGGAGCAAATATTCCAATCTGATAACGCGAGCCCAAATTCAAGAGATTTTAAGGATTGGCAGGAGACGCAGTCTCTGAATAAATCCACCATTTTGCCTTGAGTCAAGATCCAGTTGCATCCATGGATCGAAGCTACAAAGCTCTTTGAAGATTTCGTAGAATCACACCTACCCTGTGGGCAAGTTTAACCTAACCCGCCGACTTCAACTGGGATTGAAAGAGGTGTTTTCCTTTAGGTTAGCATTGCTGCCTCACAGCGCCAGAGGGCCAGGTTCGATTCCCGGTTTGGTCACTGTCTGTGCAGAGTCTGCATGTTATCCCTGTGTCTGTGTAGGTTTCCTCCAGATGCTCCAGTTTCCACTCACAATCTGAAAGATGTGCTCCTTCGGCGTTTTGGCCACGCTAACTTTTCCCCTCGGTGTACCCAAACAGGCATTGGAGCGTGGTGACTAGGGGATTTTCACAGTAACTTCACTATAAGCCTACTTATAACCCTAATAAATAAACCTAAACCTTTATTAGCCCAAGTGTAGAATATATAAACTGCTAGGACTGTATAAAAATAAAATCATAGAAACCCTACAGTTCAGAAGGAGGTCATTTGGCCCATCAAGTCTACATCAACCACAATCCCACCCAGATCCTATTCATGTAAGCCCACATATTTATCTTGCTAGTCCCCTTCTCACCAGGGTCAACGTGGCATGGCCAATCCACCTAAACCACACACGTTTGGAGTACGGGAGGAAACTGGAGCACTTGGAGGAAATCCATGCAGACATGGAGAATGTGCAAACTCCACAAAGACAGTAACCCAAGACTGGAGTTGAACCTGAGTACCTGTCCACTGTGAGGCAGCAGCTAACCACTGTTCCATCATGTCACCCGGTGCCGTTGCATCACCCTAGACAGTTGGAGCAAAGAGTGCTGCGTACAGTTCTGAACAGGAAGGTGATCGCACTAGGAAGGATGCAGAGAACATGTTGCCAGGAGGGGAAGCTTTAACTAGGGGGAAGAAACTGGACAAGCTGCAGCTGTTCACTTTGAAACAGGGAGAATAAGGGAAAGATACAATGGAGTATATCAAATTACACAGGGCCTGTCTGGAATGGAGAGGAGAGGACCATATTCCTTATTGAACAAGCCAATAGCCAGGAAGATTAGGTTTAAAGTGATCAGTAGAGGATAAAGAGAAACTGGGGGAGAATCTTTTACAGCCAGTAGATGAAAAGAATTTCTCCTTTTAATAAACATGTGGACGTGAACACAAAGAGCTGAAATTTACAGAGTATGGAACTCTAAGTAGCTGACAGCTCTTTTACAGCTGACACGGACACAATGGGCTGAATGGTCTCTTTCTGTGCCCCAGTTTTCGACGATTCAGAGTGTAGGAAGCAGCACGGAAACCAATCTGGACAGTTTCCACACCAAGCAGACAGAACAAAAGCACTTCTGCTCGCGACCAAAGTAGTCCTAATAGAAGCTGATTTCTCTCCATCATGCCACTCCATCCATTCAGATTCCATCAATGCCACACGCCCATTTTCCAGCAGTTCACAATGACCTTCAGGAACTCACCTCCAAGCACCAATCCCAACCCATCACCATTGGATTTCATCTCCAGTATACAGCACTTGTCTGCAGCCAAACTTCTTCCCCTTTGGGGTTGTGAATGTAGCCCAGTCCCTCCCACCCACTGACTCCATCTACACTTCCTGCTGCCTCAGGAAAGCAGAAAGCATAATCAAGAATCCCTTACACTCTGAACATTCTCTCTTTCACCTTCTTCCGTCAGAAAAATGATACAGAAGTCGGAGGATACCGACCAACCGTACCCCATAGTCACCATTCGTATCTACCGATCCAGCAAAGCTGGTAATCCAGAGTGCAAGCGAACCCAGAAGCAGTGGCAGAACGGAGCCAGGTAACATCCACCTCTTCCACATTAGACTGACCTTATGGCAATGAGTTATAGAAATTTAAGGGAAAGCAAGATGTTGATCAAGTGCCTTCCTCACAGCTCCCTGCCGGTACAATCATCTCCAAAGGCAGCAGGCCAGAAGTCCTTAAGACTTCACAAACCAGAGGCTACAAAGAGTCATCATTCTAGAACTGACTCAAGAACAGCATCTTCTCTGCTGCCATTAAACTCTTGAATGGTCCTACCAGATATCAAGCTCATCTTCCTCTTCACCTTCTCTGTAACTGCAACACTATATTCTGTCCACTTCTCCCCTCTGTGCTCTATATACAATATGCTTTAATTATATCGCACATAATACTTTTCACTGTATCCCAACACATAGGGAAGGAATGATCACATGGACTTGGAGGTCTAAAAGGCCTGTTCCTGTGGTGTACTTTTCTTTGTTCAGACACACACAGAAACATTCCTCTAGATGAATATTGGTGCTATGGGTATATATAAACACACCCACATACATGTATAACTAAAAATTTACAAGGATCTATCTATTCTGCCACATTCAGTTATGTTCCCCTGGAGCTAAGGCAGTAGTGCTAATCACCGTGCCGCCCCTGCAATTTAGTTTACGCTGGAAGAGTATGTAGAATTATATGATTCTGCGGCCCAGAATGAGATAATTTGACAGTGCGAATGAGCCTCTGCTCACACTTTCTCATCTAACCCTTGCGACATATCCACACACTTCCTCCCCTCATATGTAACATCCGCTTTGAATTCATCACTTCCTAACATCTAAATCAAATGGCTAATTTTGCACTCCCTGAATTTTCCCTTTAATGGGCTCAAAAGTTAATTCACCCCACACTCTGGATCAAATGCAACTTAATGCCGTTCCAGATTGTCCCGTAGTCCAGCTCTGAAACTCTCTCCCCCTCCCATTATAAGTCTCTGCTTACCCTGATTTCACCCTGCCATTCCAATTCTACCACTCAGTTTGCCTCGTGACTCTCCCAGAGCCAGTGTCTCAGATCTTCCCTCCATTCCACCACTCTCAGCCATCACATCCCTGCTCTCTCATTCTCAATTGCCCCAACTCCTCAGATATCCTCTCACTTGTCATTAGTTATCTCTCTCGATTGCAGTTGTTTAAGTAAAGCTCACCACTTTCTGAAAAGGGGCAACCCAAGGTTGGCCAATAAATGGCAGCCTTGCCAGCCAAGTCCAATGCGCATTAAAGTGTACGAAATCATTGGTTGTCACTTGGTGGTGCAGAACCTGATTACTGAGGTCAAAAGAGACAATTATCAAAGCTTTTCGATTTGCACCCATCAGCAAGGATACCGAATCTCAAAGGGAACAGTAATTTACACTGTACAAGGCAGGTTGATTCTGACTGGTCAAGGCATTGCCATGATAAGTAAACCAAGCAGCGACTGAACCCCAAGCTTTTGTCTCATTGACAAAGCTGGAATGTGTGAACATGTGCCCATAGCGATGCCTTCACAGTAAGAAGTCTTAGACCACCAGATTAAAGTCCAATAGGTTTATTTGGCAACACGAGCTTTCGAAGTCTCAGGCACCTAAATAAATCTGTTGGACTTTAACCTGGTGTTGTGAGACTTCTTATTGTGCTCATCCCAATCCAGCGCCAGCATCTCCACATCTTCTTCAATTTGAATAAACCTGCCTGGTTTAAATTTGAATTTAAAGTTTGGCAGTTAACTGTTCCCTGATGCATTCTCTATGGCAACAGCTCTTCCAATCAGAGTCTATTTGCCAATCAATCAGCACTGTCTTCTTCTGCAGTATAAATTGTTGCTCCCTTTGAGATTTGGTGCTCTTGCAATTCGGACCTCGTGAGTCACACTGGGGGAAGAAAGGGGGTGAAGCAGAGATGAAACATTCAAAGCACACACGAGAGCCAATCCCATTCAATACAAGCTGCCATTGGTTTCCCCCGAGTAAGTGTAAGGATATCTCTGGCTTTCCGAGTCCTCCGTCAGCAGTTTGAGTTGCAGTGAACAGCTCTGGATCAGCTCCTCCAGCTTCCGGTCATTTTCATCCAGCTCAGCGATCTCCTTCACCAGGGTCTGGTACCGGGCCAGCATCTCGCCATCCAGGAACTGATGGCCACCCCTAGGGGAACAAAGGGAGGGAGAGAGACAAGTTATCAACACAAACCCACCTCAATGGGGGAGGGCAGGAAGACAGGAGGGACTGGAGATGTGGAAAAAGCCCCATCCACTTGCCCTCATCACCTTCTATATACGTTTCCCACCCCTTCCTGATCTGGCTGAAAAAATCAGCTACATCTCCCTCCCCCCCCCCATACTAACTGAACAACAACTTGCATTTATATAGCCAACCTGCCAAATTAAAACAGGCATGGCATATCAGCCAATGAAGTGTGCTTGAAATATCATAACTGTAGGAATACAACTGCCATCTTGTGCACAGCAAGCTCCCAGAAACATCCATAAGATTAATAAACAGTTGTGCCTGGTTCAGGGACAAAATAAATTTTTTATTCGTGCATGGGTGTCGCTGGCTGGCCCGCATTTATTGCCCATCCCTAGTTGCTCTTGAGAAGGGAAATAGTGAGCCACCTTCTTGAAACAAATACAAATGTCATCCACAACTTTCCTGCTCTTCTTCGAACAGCACCATGGATCTTTCATGGTGGCACAGCGGTTAGAGCCGTTGCCTCACAGTGCCAGGCACCTCGGTTCAATTCCTGGCTTGGGTCCCTCTCCGTGCGGAGTTTGCACATTCTCCCTGTGTCTGCATGGGTTTCCTCCGGGTGTCCAACTTTCCTCCCACAGTCCAAAAGACATGCTAGTTAGGTGCACTGGCCATGCTAAATTCTCCCTCAGTGTACCCAAACAGGTGCCGGAGTGTGGTGACTAGGGGATTTTCACATTGCAGTGTTAATGTAAGCTTACTTGTGACTAATAAACAAACATTAACATTCACCTGAGACGGTGCAGGGTCTCGAGATAGACAGTGCAACACTCACCCAGAACAGGATGCAAGAGTTGACCTGCTGATGGGTCAGGCCCTGTTGAATCGTAGAAGTGCAGAAAGAGGCCATTCAGCCCATCGAGTCGGCACTGACTACAATCCCACCCAAGCTCTATTCCCATAACTCCACACATTTACCCTGTTAATTCCCTGACACTAGGGTCAATTTAGCACAGCCAATCAGCCTAACCAAAAAGTAAGACTGAAAGAGGTTCTCTCGTGCTGGGGGACAAACGTCACTGACAGTAACTGGGGTAGAACAGGTTAATCTGACACCCTGTTCCTTCAGAACGTGAAGCTGGTGATGACACTGCAAGTGCAGGGTCAGCACACAATGCTGTAATCTCGGGAAGAAAAAGACTTCCGTTTTTATTCAGGAAATGTTTGTGCAACTGGCTTTTCTGAACCTCGGAAACAGGTTAATAACAAATACTGCCTGTCGACACTTCACCCACATAAAACTCCTCAGAAAACACAAGTTTGCATTATGTAGCATCTTTTACATGGTGAAACTGCCACAGGCTCTTTACAGCAACATTTTATTCTACTAATGAAAGACTTACATTTTGCAATATATTGTAATCATTAGCAATATTGAAATGGTCATAATTGTGCAATCCTGGTATTACATTCTATTTTAGTTTAATTTTGATAGTAATGCAACAGTTATAATTATTGCTGCCTCACTGTGCTAGAGCCCCGGGTTCAATTCCCAGCTTGGGTCACTGTCTTTGAGGAGTCTGCAAGGATTTCTTCCGGGTGCTCCGGTTTAGAATTCATAGCATCCCTACAGTGCAAAACGAGACCATTCGGCCCATCAAGTCTGCACCAACCACAATCCCACCCAGGTTCTATCCCCATAACCCCACATATGTACCCTACTAATCCCCTGACAAAAGGGTCAATTTAGCATGGCCAATCAACCTAACCTGCACATCTTTGGAATCCCACAAACTGAAACATGTCCTGGTTAGGGTGCATTGGCCATGCTAAACTCTCCTTCAGTATACCCGAATAGGCACCAGAGTGTGTCAACTTGGGGATTTACATAGTAACTTCATTGCAGTGTTAACGTTAAGCCTACTTACGACACTAATAAATAAACTTTACTTGTTTTATTTGCATTGTTGTAATTCAATACTTCTTACCCTGGGTGATTTTTCATGTCACACTATCTGTAACCCCCATGACTTGCCTGGGTTTGCAACATCTTACTGTCCTGTCTGGAGACAATACATATCTCTTTAACCTATTCTTAATGCTATCTCCACTCACATTGTCAGCACCTTTAAGAACTGATTAGCTGTAAAGACTCGTTTCTAATCAGTATTCTCTAAATTGTGTGCACCTTTATATGCTCTGTTTGAGACCAGAACTCTCCACTCACCTGACGAAGAGGCAAACTCCAAAAGCTTGTGGGTTTACTATCAAATAAACTTGTTGGACTTTAACCTGGTATTGAAAGACTTCTTAATGATGCCCCCTTGACCCTTGTTCAGTTATTTACATATCATTACTAAACAAAATTTAACACCAATCAACAGTACCACAGTCCAAAGATGAGGCAGTGGTGGGTTTATCGCATGTCAGGAATGCTGCTTGGGTATCACGCAGCAAGGAGCACAACCCTGGGTGCTGTATCTTGGGTTCTCTCAATGCCCCAGCTAAGAATGGTAAACCTCATTACCTTATTCTCCTCCCCCACTCACAACACCCACTAACCAAAAAAATCCAATAGGTAAGAGAATCTCCTGCAGAACAGTGTTGCAGTTATCAGAACCTACGTGCTGACACAGTCTAAACATATGGATTGGCTGGTCACAGTTTTGCACTTAGCAAAACAAAACCGATTGCACAAGTTGAATGGGGAGGTCAAATGGCAACCCACATGCCCAGTTCACAACAACTTTGCTGTCTCATCCCATCATGACTCTGCACTTTTATCTATTACTATCAGTCAGAACCGGGTTCGATTCCACCCTCCATCAGCTTTCCTTCCCAGACGAGTCTAACTCTCAGGTCAGAGGGAAAATGAGCTTGTAAAATCACAATATTAAATGCACCAACTTGCAATGATGTAGCACCCTGTCACAACCTCAGGCTTCACAGAAAATGCAGCACTTTTGAAGTCTAGATACTTTTTAAAGTTTAATGTTTATTTATTAGTATCACAAGTATGCTTACAATATTACTACAAAGAAGTTACTATAAAAATAGCCTAGTAGCCAAACTCTGGCGCTTGTTCAGGTACATTGGCTGTGCTAAATTTGCCCTCAGTGCACCTAACTTGCAAGTTTTTCAGACTGTGGGAGGAAACCAGGAGCACCTCCATGCAAACTCCACACAGATAGTGACCCAAGCCGGGAATTGAACCCGGGTCCCCGACGCTGTGAGGCAACAATGCTCACCACTGCTCCACCATACCACCCGCGGTGGAAAAGATTTGGTTTACACCCACTGGAGCTTAGAATGTGCGGAGATCTTACTGAGAAAACATCACTAATTATCGCCAGTTTTGAATGATTACCATTGTACAAAACACAAGTTCATCAGAACAAGAGGATACTCCCTTGACCCTGTTCCAGCATGGAATTACACCATAGGTGTCCAGATCACCAACAGCCTATCCTGGTTCCCCCCATGCCAACACTATAGTTAAGAAAGCCCACCAATGTCTCTACTTTCTCAGAAGACTATGGAAATTTGGCATGTCAACTACGACTCTCACTAACGTTTATAGATGCACCATAGCAAGCATTCTTTCTGGTTCTATCACTCAGCCTGGTATGGCTCCTGCTCTATCCAAGACTGCAAGAAACTACAAAGGGGCAAAACCCAGTCCATCATGTAAACCAGTTTCTTATCCACTGACTCTATCTACACATCCTGCTGCCGTGGAAAAGCAGCCAGCATATTCAAAAAATCCCACGCACCCCAGACATTCTCTCTTCCACTTTCTTCCGATGGGAAAAAGATACAAAAGTCTGAGGTCACGTACCAACCGACTCAAGAACAGCTTCTTCCCTGCTGCTGTCAGACTTTTGGGTGGACTTACCCTGCATTAAGTTGATTTTTCTCTACACCCTAGCCACGACTGTAACACTATGTTCTGCACTCCCTTCTTTCCTTCTCTATGAACAGTATGCTCAGTCTGTACAGCACACAAGAAACAATACTTTTCACTATGTCAATACACGTGACAATAATCAAATCAAAAGACACAAGCCAACATAATGTTAATGAAATAACTCAAGGAGCTGATGTGTCTTCACAAGATTCTCTTTATTTACAAACTCAATTTCAGTCCTAAGAGGTGTTTTCAGGAATCCTGAGTGTCAATAAACCTGACATTCTTCAATCTATACACAGATGAGGCTCCCTGATTGCCTGCCCAGAGAGTTCAAACTCAAAGGCTAACCTCATGGGCCTGGTTGAGATCATTTAAAGTCTGGGCCGCTCTCTCCACAAGGTTTTCAATGCTGGATGGATACAGTGCCATCCTGATATGTCAAATCCCATTCTATTTCATGAACCAGGCAACTCCTGGCTGGCGAAAGCTGGTTCATTGTTAGAGACCAGCACTGCTGGGAACCCCATCCAACAAAAGAAAAGGAAGTGAGAAGTTTCTCTACTGTTACTGTTGTAGTCGTCGAATGCACCTTATCAACGCCCATCCACTTGGATTAGGTGTCCACTGACTACAAACATTGAGGCCACGGATGGGCCTGCATAATCCAAATGCAGCCTAGTCCAAGACCGAGCCCTCCACTGCCATTAATGGTAACCAAACCAGTTGCTTCTTGTGAGAGACAAGAAGAAAGACTACACCCACACTTCTCAGATGCCCCTGCAGTAGTTTTCAGTCTTGATTTAAGTTAAGCATCGGACTCCAGTGCAAATTTTACGAAACCCTGATTCTCTGACCATTGATAGAGCCGGGTAACCTCCATTAATACTGGGCTTCCATTTAGTCCTGTGGTAAGTCCTATATGTAATTTACCATTTACATAGATGGCCTCAAGGTCATCTATGTAAATGGTAAATAGTTGAGGCCCCAGCACCTACCCCTGGGGCACTCACTAGTCACCAGCTGCCAATCAGAATAGCACCCCATTAATACCTACTCTCTGCTTCCTATTAGACAACCAATCCTCTATCCAGTCTAATACCCTACTCCCAACTCCCTGCACCCTAATGACCATGCAGAAAATCCTTGGGTATATGCCCACCATCTATCCTGTCAATATGCCCAAGCCACTGAGGCTGTCTGTGCTTGATGAGATATTTGGGAGAT
This sequence comes from Sphyrna mokarran, assembly GCA_024679065.1. Lineage (NCBI taxonomy): Eukaryota > Metazoa > Chordata > Chondrichthyes > Carcharhiniformes > Carcharhinidae > Sphyrna > Sphyrna mokarran. The sequence continues at coordinate 65,416,743 of JAGIQG010000016.1, read as the reverse complement.
GTACCTTTGGAAAGACTGCCCATTCCTCATTTTGTTATTTCACGAGATGTCCAGAAAGTGCTACAAACAGCAAAGATGAAAGTTGAGTTTCCCTTCTTGACAGCTGTAACTCACCCACACTTCACAACCATCATGACTAGCCAACAACCGAGTGAAATTTTTTTTATTCATTCGTGGAACATGGGGCATCGATGGCAAGGTCGGCATTTGTTGCCCATTCTGAACTGCCTTTGAACTGACAGGTTTTCTCAGCCATTTCAGAGGATAAGTAAAAGTCAACCACATTGACATTGATCTGGAATCACAGGTAGGCCATAGAAACATCAAAAATAGGAGCAGCAGTAGATCATTCAGCCCTCTGACCCCACTCTGCAATTCAGCATAATCCTCCATCTCAACGCCACACTCTTTGGCACCATTAGCATCTAGAAATCTATTTCCTTCTTAAATACTTGGCCTCCACAGCCTTCTGTGGTAGACAATTCCACAGGTTCACCACCCTCAGAGAGAAGCTGGCTCCCCTCAGCTCAGTCCTAAATGGCCTATCCCATATCCTGACACTGTGACCTCTTCTTGAGGCCCACACCCCCCTGCCAGAGGGGGCAACATTCTGATAGAGTTGGACAAACTGGATGCAGAAATGTTCTACCTTTCAAACAGATCCCCTCACATTCTTCTGAATTTCAATCAATTCAGGTGCAATCTCACCTCGTACCTCAATCTACCATCTCAGGAATCAGCCTGGTGAATCTGACAAGGCTGTGTTCACCCCAGTCCAACGCCTGCATCTCCACATCATGAATCTGACAAGACCAGGTCAGGAGAAGAGATTCCCTTTCCCAAAAGGGCACTAGTGAACCAAATGGATTTTTACAACAGTCAGTGCTAGTTGTCATGGCTAACATGACAGACTTAGTTTTATATTCCAGATTTTATTAATTGAAATTTAAATTCCACCAGCTGCCTTGGTGGGAGTTGAACCCAGAGTATTAACCTGAGCCTCCGGATTACTCATCTGGTGACATTACCACTATGCCATCGGGTATCACTAGGTGCCATCTATGTGGCAAGAGCAGCTTGGCAACAGATGCCAAAAACAGCAATCCTCAACACCACCTCATGATAGATGGAAGAACACCGCCTGCCACAGATTCGTCTCTTCAAACACCAGTACCCTCTGCGACTGGATCCTGAACATCCTAACCCACAGACTGTAATAAAGACAGGCAACAGCATCTCCTCCATGCTTATCCTCAACACCGGTGCCCCATAAGCCTGTGTTCTCAGTCCTCTAGACTCCTTGTACACCTATGACTGCACAACCAAATTCCCCTCCAATTCAAACTTCAAGTTTGCTGACGACACCACCATAGGGGGGTCGGATCTCAAACAATGATGTGACAGAGTATGGGAAGGAAATAGAGAATCTGGTGAACTGGTACGGTGACAATAATCTCGCCCTCAATGTCAGCAAAATGAAGGAGACTGTCATCAATTTCAGGAAGTGTAGTGGAGGATGTGCCCCTGTCTACATCAACTGGGGTGAAGTAGAAATGATCACAAGCTTCAGGTTTCCAGGTGTCCAGACTATCAATAATCTGTCCTGGCCCCCTCATACCGATACTATAGTTAAGAAAGCCCAACAACACCTCTACTTTCTCAGAATATTAAGGAAATTCAGCATGTCCGCTACGACTCTCACCAACTTTTACAGATCCACCATAGAAAGAATTCTTTGTGGTATCACAATTTGGTATGGCTCCTGCTCTGCCCAAGGCCGCAAGAAACTGCAAAGGGTTGTGAATGTAGCCCAATCCATCACGCAAACTAGCCTCCCATCCATTGACTCTGACTACACTTCTCGCTGCCTTGGAAAAGCAGCCAGTATAATTAAAGATCCTACACACCCCGGACATTCTCTCTTCCACCTTCTTCCACCAGGAAAAAGATACAAAAGTCTGAAGTCACATTCTAATCAACTCAAGAATATCTTCTTCCCTGTTGATGAAAGACTTTTGAATGAATCTACCATGCATTAAGTTGATCTTTCTCTAGACCCTAGATATGATTGTAACTATCAACAGTAACACTCGAAAGAGAGGTGGAAAAATACTCAGTGGTTAGCGCTATTGCCTCAACACCAGAGACTCGGGCTCGATTCTCAGATTGGGTCACTGTCTATGTAGAGTATGTACATTCTCCCTGTGTCTGCATGGGTTTTCTCCAATTGCTCCAGTTTCTTCCCACTGTCCAAAAGACATGCCGGTTGGGTGTGTTGACCATGCTAAATTCTCCCTCAGTGCACCCAAACAGATGCCAGATGTGGTGACGAGAGGACTTTCGCAGTAACTTCATTGCGGGGTTAACGTAAGCCTACTTGTGACACTAAAGTTTAAACTTCAAGTCGCGACAATCACGCTTAGCGCCCGCTACAACCACTCACAGCCACTGGATGTGATTCTTGGATTTCTTGGTGATGAGTTTGATGCCTTCCAGAACGTTGGTGATGTCGTAGATCCGGCGTTTCTGAACCTCGAGAGCCTGCGCTGCCCAGTTCAGGTCCAGCACACCGTCTGGAGACTGCGCCAGTAACTGGATAAACCGCTTGGTGATCAGGCTCAGCGACGTGTCATATCGGGTCTTCTCCACTGGCGATTTCAGGCCTAAGAGCAAAAAGAACTTACGTAGAATTACAAAGAACACAGTGCACCAACAGGCCTTTTGGCCCAACTAGATTCAAGCTCCACACTTCATCCCACGTCATCAACTGGCAGCAGTGGTACAGTTGGCAGCTCTCCAGCCCACAAGGACCAGGCTGACACTCCAGCATGGCACTGAAGGGGGTCCCGATAAGATTCTAAACTAGGGACCCATCCGCATGTCCAGGTGATGTTAAAGATCCCATGGCACAGCTCTGAAGACCAGCAGGGAAATAACACCCCACTCAGTCAACTTAATTCAAAACAGATTATCTGGCCATTATCACATCGTTGCTGGTGGGATCTTGCTGTGCACAAATTGGCTACCGCGGTCCCTACATAGTGACAATGGCCGCACATCAAAAGATCCTCACTGACTGCAAAGTCTCCACTCATCATTAGAAATGTAAATCTCTATCGGCTTCAGGGCAACAGTAGGAGCTCACAGGGTAGTGCCCGAGGCCCACTGATCTTCAGCTGCTCCCCCTGTGCCTGTGTGGACTTCCTCCGGCTGCTCCGGTTTCCCCTCACAGTCCAAAGGTGTGCAAGTTAGGTGGATTAGCCATGCTAAATTACTCCTTCATGTCCCAGGAAGTGTGAGTTAGAGGAATTAGTGGGATAAATGTGTACTTTTGTGGGGATAAGATCTGGGTGGGATTGTTGTCAGTGCAGATTCAATGGGCCGAATGGCCTCCCCTTACGCAATGTAGGATTCTATCAATGATCTTCCTTCCATCGTAAGATTAGGAGGGTCATATGTTCACTAATGATTAGTTCACTAATAACTTTTCAGAAATTCAGTCCATGCCCAAATGCAGCAAGATCTGGACAATATCAGGCTTGGGTGCTCGTAAGTGGCAAGAAACATTTGTGCCACACAACTGCCAGGTAAAGACCATTGTCCCAAGCAAGAATCTCCTCATTGCCAATCAATGACATTACCATCACTGAAACCTCCCCCCCAGGTCAGAAGCTGGGAGTCCTTTGGTGAGTAACTCACCTCCTAACTCTCCAAAGGTTTGCCAAGGGACAAGTCAGGAGTGTGATGGAATTGCTTGGGTGGGTGAAGCTTCAACAACACTCAAGAAGCTTAACACTATCTAGGATAAAGCAGCCACTTGGTACCCCAAATATTCACCACTGAAGATCATTGGCACAAGTGCGCACCATCTACAAGGTGCACAGCAAAAACACGGCTCCTCAGACTGCACTTTCCAAACCCATGACCACTAACATCTAGAAGATCAAGGGCAACAGAGACATTGGAACACCACCACCTGCAAGTTTCCCTTCCAGCCCTTTGTTTACAATTTACACAGATGATTTGGAGTTGGGGACCAAGTGTAGTGTGTCAAAGTTCACACTAAGGTGGATGGTAGAACAAAGTGTGTGCAGAGGACACTGAAAGGCTGCAAAGGCATATAGACAGTTGAAGCGAGTGGGTAAGGGTCTGGCTGATGGAGCACAATGTTGGTAAATGTGAGGTCATCCGGTTTAGTAGGAATAACTGCACAATGGCCTATTATTTATACAGTAAAAAATTGCAAGGTGATTGTTATGCAGAGGGACCCGGATGTCCTAGTGCAGGAATCTCAAAGTTGGTGTGCAGATGCAGCAGGTAATTAAGCGGCAAATGGAATTTTGTCCATCACTAGAAGAATAGAGCTTAAAAACAGGGAGGTTATGTTGCAGCTGTATAAGGTGCTGGTGAGGCCACACCTGGAACACTGTGTTACTGTTATTGTTCACTCCATACGCTGCATTTATCCAGCACCTTTCCCAAATGCAGGACGTTTCAAATTATGTTGCAAACGCAGCAGCCAATTTATGCACAGCAAGCTCCCACACACACAGCAAGGTGATAACGACCAGAAAATCTTTTTATTTAGTGACATTTGCAGAAGAATAAATACTGGTCAGGATGCCAGTGCAAACTCTCCTGCTCTTTAAAACAGTACCCTGGGAATCTCCTACTTATGCCCGTGAATTTTAACTGCAGCCCACCCTCCGTACTGAAGTCTCAGACTGGATTGTGGGCTCAATTTTGTGCGGTGAGATTGTAACCCATGGTCCCCTGTCCCGGGTGACAGAACCATCCCAGAGAGCAAAAAAAAAGAGATTTAGACTTCAACTGGCAAATCCTGAATCAAATAAGAATCACGTCACCTACATTCCAGAATCACAAGCACGTTCCAGACCTTTGAATCCTGTAGCTCAATAAATCAAACAGTCGACAATAAAGTTTAAAGAAAAGGTTTCCCCAGTGGAACAATGGGTGACAAGAGTGATTATGGAACCGCACTATTGACCCAGAGGTACTAAGGGTCAAACTAAACTGGCTCTCCCAGACTGAGAGATGGCTATTTTTATCCAGTGACACCCAGGGTCATAAAGAGTCATAGAGATAGACGGCATGGAAACAGGCCCTTCGGCCCAACTCACCACGCTGGCCAATTTTCTTAAACTGAACTAGTTCCATTTGCCTGTATTTGGCCCACATCCCTCTAAACCTTTCCCATCCACGAACCTGTCCAAACATCTTTTTAAGCTGCCTCCAACGGCCTGGTGAGCTACATGGGGTAACGAGGGAAAGGCAGGTTGTGTCCTTAACAGCATCCCTCTGATTTCAATGGATTGAAAGGAGATGAATGTCCAATCTAGTTTGTCACTTTCTTCAGTTCTGCCCAGGAGGCAGTGAGCGAAAGACTTGAAGCCTCTAATCGAAGCTCCTCACTCCTTACAACTGCCTTGGAAAGCACAGCAACTTTATCTTGGGGCATTTACAGCTGGTCACAAACCCATAACGTGTTGCTACTTTGCACCATACCTCTCCCAGATGTCTTGCCTTTACCTCTGGGGCTCACCATTTCCACAGCGAGGTATTGATGATCACTATCCAGCTCCAGCTTCCTCTTAACCTGCAGAGAGGACCACAAGGAACTTTCTTACTGTGAGGACGGCGACTGCCGCAGTTTCCCCCATTCCTCTTCACCAGGCACTTCCTACAGAGCTCCTGCCAGATATTGTTCACAACGAGGCAACCCCCCTACCCTTACAGGTGCCCACCTAATGACACAAGGGAGCACCCCTCATTGCTCAGAGGAAACAGACTGCGTGGGAAATAAACCCCACACACCTCGCTGTACAGCTAGCAACCGAGAGCAGGAACGTGGCAGAATAAAACAAACTCATTGCCACCATTGTCAATCCCAGCAACAAGCCGCCGAAATGAGATAACCTTTAATACACACTGATGTATTGTTGGACGCAGAGTCTAAAAATACTCACTCTATTGAAGAGGAGAGAATGAAACTCCCTCTCGCATCTCCAACCAACAGTTTATAGAAATGGGATGCAATCTTGTGGCACACTCCCTAACTCTGAGCCCAAAGCTCCAGGTTCGAGTCCCACCCCAGGACCTGTAGCCAAGGAAGGTTTTTTTTTTCATTCATTCATGGAATGTCAGCATTTATTGCTTATCCCACATAGAGATTTACAGCATGCAAACAGGCCCTTTGGCCCAACTTGTCCATGCCACCTTTTCTTTTTTAAAACCCCTAAGCTAGTCCCAATTGCCCACATTTGGCCTATATCCCTCAATACCCATCTAACTATCTAAACGCTTTTTAAAAGACAGAATTGTACCTGTCTCTACTACTATCTCTGGCAGCTTGTTCCAGACACTCACCACCCTCTGTGTGAAAAAATGAATACTTTTGTATCTCATCGAACCTGTCCATCACTCAACATGATTATGGCTAATCCTGGATCCTATGACGGCACAGTGGTTAGCACTGCTGCTTCACAGCGTCAGGAACCCATGGTTGATTCCCAGCTTAGGTCAGTGTCCGTGTGGAGTTTGCACATTCTCCCCATGTCTGCGTCAATTTCCTCCAGATGCTCCAATTTCCTCCCGCACTCCAAAGATATGCAGGTGAGGTGGATTGGCCGCGCTAAAATTGACCATAGTGTCAGGAGGGTTAGCAGGGTAAATATGTGGGGTTATGGGGATAGGATTGTGGTCGGTGCAAGCTTGATGGGTCGAAAGACCTCCTTTGGTACTGCAGGGTGTACATGTGAAATTTCACTTTCCAACTTCCTCTCTATATCTGATGATTCACTGAGACATCAAAATCATGTTTATTCCAGTCTTAAATAAATTCAACAATGGAGCAACCACAATTCCCTGGGGTAGAGAAGTCTACAGATTCACGACCCTTGGAGTGAAGGAATTTCTCCTCACCTCAGTCCAAAATGATGGGCTCCTGATCCTGAGACGTGCCCCCACATTTTGTTTCCCCCTTACTGGCATCTCTCAGCGTCCACCCTATCAAACTCTTTCAGGGTTTTGTAGATTTCAATGAGATTGCCTCTCATTTTTCTCATCTCCAGAGAAAACATACCCAATTTACTCTGCCTCGTATCAATGGACAGTTCCCTATTCCATTAATGTCTGTGCAGCCTGTTGTGGGTCTGGTTATGTTTATTGATGTCTCCTTTTACATCCACAGGTGATTCGGTCCGTCTTGTTGGTCAACAAGGGGCATACGCGCAGTGGGTCGTGCGAGAGTTGCTCTTGGACGTTGCTTCGAGAGTTGCCTAGTGCTTCGTGTCCATTAGTGTACACTAAAACTGGACCAAATAACAGGCAACACGACAGCTCAGTGATTATCACTGTCTGCTGTGCAGGGACCCAGGTTGAATCTCCAGCTTTGATCAATGTCTGTGGGAGTTTGCACATTCTCCCCATGCTTGCATGGGTTTTCTCCGGGTGCTGCGGTTTCCTCCCACATCCTAAAAATGTGCTTTTTAGGCTGATTGGTGTCAATAAATTGTCCCTGAATTGGATCTCCCTTAATCTGGCTCACATGTAATTCCCTAAATTTGCACCCCCTTTATTGTGCAGTCCACTAGAGGTAGACAAAAACGTCGACGAAAGATTTGAATAAGGCGCTCACTAAGTGTTAAAATGGGCAGCGCGAGCTCATAGGGCTGAAGGGCCTGTTTCCTGTGCTGTGCTGTTCTTTGACTAATTTAGTGAACCTTCACTGTATCACCCTCCAATGTAAGTTATCTCCTTTGTTAAATGTAAATAGCAAACAGGACACACGGCTCCAGATGTGGTCACACCAAAGTCCTGCACAGTTGTAGCAAGACTTCTTTATTCTGGTGCCACAATTTCCTCACAATACAATCTAACAAGAACTCTAGTTATTCTTTCACTTCCCTACCTCAGTAGAAGCAAAATTACAACAGTCCTCTGGCTGAAGTCAACTATCCAGCATTTCAGAAACCAAATCAGACCCAATACCCACCTCACACTTGACCATCTTAACACTCAAGGGCATTTTTTTTTATCACTTGATCAGATAGAATGTTATTTCACTATTTAAAAGGAAAATAATCGTCCCTGAGCTGCCAACTCTGGTCACATAGAAAATAGAAGCATTCTGCCCTTCAAACAAAGAACAGTACAGCACAGGAACAGACCCATGGGCCCTCCAAGCCTGTGCCAATCATGTTGTCCTATCTAGACCGACCAGCTGCATCTCTCTATTCCCCATCTGTTCATGTGTCTATCCAGATAAGTTCCAGACTGCTCAAGAACAACTGGTGGCAAGGAGTTAGCAAATCCTCAATCTGAAGATGGCATCTACAACCAGGGGATTTACAGAAGGTCTCAGGAACACTTAATTTTTAAACAGTCAATATAGTTAGAATTGGACATGTTAGTAACCTGGAAAGGAGACTGCTTCTTAAGAGAGAATTGCTGGCAATTTAATAAGTTTGAGCTCTGGGCAACAAATCAAATTTTACTGCACTGAAACAAATTGTGGCTGAATAACCTTGTTAAAAATGTTTCTTTTTTTAATCAATTTCAAAGCAGGCAGAATTCAGGACTGTGTGATTCCTGCCACAACAGCTATCTAACCTCATTCACAGTACTGCGGGAGCAGGATGGAAAGGGATGGCTTTTATCCTGGGAGCTCCTCCCCCTCCACAACGATATCTAGGGCCCTTTGTTTACCTTGTGAGGCACTGATTCCCAGCGCAGTGCAACCAGCTAACTCTCCTAGGCCTCTGCGACTGCACTTCTGTAACTCACCTCCCCCCCCACCCCAACAGCTGCAGTCACCCGAGGTGACCAGGCCTCAAGCTTCCGCTATGCCCAGAGTGGTATTACAAAGGCAAGAACTCAACGTGCAAAGTATCCGGGGAACAGTATTCTCAACAACTTGCAGCATGTTTCACGCAGTTAAATAACCTGTATTTATAAAGCATCTTTAATATAGTGAAACATCCCAAGGCACTTTGTGGGAGCATCATTAAAGAAAATTCAGTGCCAGGCCTCATAAGCAGATAGGTGACATGACAGGTGATCCAAATATTCCCTTAACCTCACACATTTACCCTGCCAATTTCCCTGACACTCAGGTAGTGTTTACGGACAAAATCTGCGTCTATGGCATTAGCATCCATAGATCTTTGATCTAACATTCTCTACTTTCCTGTTCTGGGACATAATGTGGAGATGCTAGCATTGGACTGGGATGGGTACAGGAAAAAGTCTCAAAATACCAGGTTAAAGGCCAACAGGTTTATTTGGATTCATGAGCTTTTGGAGCACTGCTCCTTCATCAGATGAGTGGACCTCAATCACCTGATGAAAGAGCAATGCTCCAAAAGCTTGCGATTCCAAATAAACCTGTTGGACTTTAACCTGCTTCTTACGGTTCTAGCACTTGTGCTCACAGCCACATTACTTAACTTCCACAGACTGGAGATTGAGGGGGGATTGAGGGGTGATTGGAATGAAGGGATCAGGACAACAGTTTTAAAACACAGTGTACGGATCAGTGCTGCTCTCACTGAAGCCTTTTTTTAAGTGGCACTCCAGCAGAAGGAGATTTTGCAGACAAGGTAACTGGTGCAGATAGGTAGGCATCACCTTTTATTAAATTATCTGGGCATCTTGACTTGCTTGCACAGGACTGTATCATCCTAACCCCAAAACCAATTCCACTGCAAGACATAGGGAAAAAAAAATTGATGGACATGTATAAACATGGGCCATATATATGGAGGGAGATAACTTACCAATCAACTAACAGAGAAAACATGCTTAAAAGACTCAAGACATCTGTAAAACAACCAATTTTACGCTAACAGCCAGCCCAATATGAAGAGTACTCATTCCCACACAATACTCCAGAAAAAGTTTGAAATCAAATATATGAAACTATATTCCCTCTGTTCACACTCACTGGGAAACATTTCCCTGGGTGAATATTGGTGCCGTCAGTATATATAAACACACACGAGTACAATGAAAAGGAATGGAGAAAGGATCTGTTCAGGAACTCAGATATATTGCTCTGTGAAGATACTGGTGCTGACTTCACACATACATACCCTCTCACACGCATGCACTCTCACTCTACAGTGCTGAAGGCCATTCAGCCTATCGAGCCTGCACCAACAATTCCAGGCCCTATCCCCATGCATTTATTCTAGCTAGTCCCCCTGACATCAAGGGTCAATTTAGCATGGTCAATCTAACCTACACATCTTTGGACACTAAGGAGCAATTTAACATGGCCAATCCCCCTAACCTGCACATCTTTGGACTGTGGGAGGAAACCAGAGGAGATCCACGCAGACACAGGGGAACATACAAACTCCATACAGTCACCAGAGGCTGAAATTGAGCCCATGTTCCTTGTGCTGTCAGGCATCCATTCAGATACTCTCAGAAATACTGGGCTGGATGGATACTGGTGCTGTCAGTATATATAAACATAAATACACACACTCATAACCAGAAAGCACAAGGATCGCTGTTCTGTCACACAGTTATGTTTCTCTGGGTGGGATGTTGATGCTGTTATTACACACATCTGTTCAGACATGCTCAGAAATGTTGTTCTGCATGGATACTGGTGCTGGCAATCTGCATAAATACATATATAACTAGAAGATAAAAGGATCTATCTATTCACTCAGTTATGTTCCTCTGGGTGGATACAGGTACTGTCAGTCTATATCAACACACACATACCATCTGTTTGACTACACTCAGTTATGTGGCTCTGGATTAGGTGCTCTGACTGTACACACAACAGGCTTTTCTCTCCAGGAAGCGGTCATGGGGCTGTTCACATACACTCAGAAACGGTCTCTGAATATTGGTATTGTCAATAAATATAAACACACACAAACATACATATACATGGATAACTAGAAGGTGTAAGGATCCGTTGAGTTAGTCAGTTGTATGGATGGATGTTGGTGTACTCCCTGTATACACACACACACACACCACTGTTCAGATACACCCAAACATCTCTCTGGGTGGACACTGGTGCTCAGTCTACATAAACAGAGACAATCTGTTGAGTTACTCTCAGTTATGTTGTTGTGGATGGGATGTGTATACACCTACCCACACACACACACACACACACATTCACTCTAATTACCGGTGGGCGCCCCAGCGGGGGCCGCTGCCCCCACTCGGCTGAGCCAGGACCCTGGGGTGTAGCAGCGAACAGCAGGAGCCCCTGAGCCTCCTTCATCCCGCTGCCCGAACCCGAACCCGAGCCCGAGCCCGAGCCCGGCCCCGTCCGCTCTGCCTCCGGCTCGGGCTGCCCGCTTGCCGGGGACGAGAGAATGAGCAGCTGCTGCCCGAGCAGCCCCTCGGGCCCGCAGCAAGGCACAGTCACCGTGTCGGAGTGGCTGGATAGCAGGGAATCGGCAGGAGCGGCCGCAGCGGCGCCGGCAGCAGCAGCAGCAGCGGGCTGGGGCTTCCCCGGTAACATCTGTCTGGACATTGCTACTGTTGCAGCTTTTTTGTTACAGTCTTTGTCCCTGTTTGTGGCTGTGTTGGATCCTGGTTCTCGCTGCAAGGGAAGGCATGAACAGATGAGTACAGTTCCAGCAGCTTGCCCTGTTAGCCCGGCACTTTGCTGCACTTTAAAAGGATATTTGCAGGCGTTTCTCTCCAGGAAGCGGCCATGGAGCTGCAACACTTTACGCGCCAAATATTTGCCGCGAAACTGTAACCCGTCCGCGTCACACACGGAGCTCCGCCCCCTTCCGCGCCCCATTGGTTCAGCCCTCGGTTTGACAGGCGCTGCCGTCCAATCAGTCATGGAAACGCCTTTCCCCTGTGCCGGGAGGCGGGTTTATTTAAACTGAAGGGGGAAGCAGGAAGTGAAATCTCCATGCAACCTTTAGACAGTACCCAAACTCTGTACTCTTTAAATACCAGCTTAAAGTCAGCATCCTTCAAACACAATACAACAACCTGTACACTCTAAACACTATACAAAAATTTACATCCTTTAAACACTACACAAAAATTTACATCCTTTAAACACTATACAAAAATCTACATTCTTTAAACACGATACAAAAATCTAAATTCTTTCAACAACATACAAAAATCTGCACCCTTTACACACGAGCTCAAAATAAACATCTTTTTAACACAATTCAAAAATACGTCCCCTTTAAACACTACCCAAAAATCTGCACGCTTTAAACCTTGTCCAAACATCCTTTTAAACACTATCAAAAATCTGCACTCTTTAAACACTATCAAAAATCTGCACTCTTTAATCTGCACCATTTAAATATGATCCAAAAATCTGCACCCTTTAAACACTATCCAAAAATCAGCACCTTTATACAATATTCAAAAATCAGCACCCTTTAAACACCATCCAATAATCAGCAACCTTTAAACACTACCCAAAAATCTGCACCATTTAAACACTATTCAAAAATCTACACTCTTTAAACCCCATCCAAAAATCTGCACCCTTTAAACACTATCCAAAAATCTCCACCCTGTAAACAATATCCAAAAATCTGCACCCTTTAAACACTACCCAAAAATCTGCACCCTTTAAACACTGTCCAAAAATCAGCACCTTTATACAATATTCAAAAATCTCCACCCTTTAAACACTATCCAAAAATCTGCACCCTTTAAACACCATCCAAAAATCAGCACCCCTTAAACACGATCCAAAAATCTGGACCATTTAAACACTATACAAAAATCTCCACCCTTTAAACACTATACAAAAATCTGCACCCTTTAAACATTATACAAAAATCTGCACCCTTTAAACACTATCCAAAAATCTCCACCCTTTAAACACTATCCAAAAATCTGCACCCTTTAAACACTATCCAAAAATCTCCACCTTGTAAACAATATCCAAAAATCTGCACCCTTTAAACACTATCCAAAAATCTGCACCCTTTAAACACTACCCAAAAATCTGTACATTTTAAACACTATCGAAAAATCTGTACACTTTAAACACTATCCAAAAGTCTGCACCCTATATACACTATCCAAAAATCTGTACACTTTAAACACTATCCAAAAATCTGCACCCTTTAAACACTATCCAAAAATCTGCACCCTTTAAACACTATCCAAAAATCTGCACCCTTTAAACACTACCCAAAAATCTTTACACTTTAAACACTAATGAAAAATCTGTACACTTTAAACACTATCCAAAAATCTGCACCCTTTATACACTGTCCAAAAATCTGCACCCATGAAACGCTATCCAAAAATCTACACCCTTTAAACACTATCCAAAAATCTGCACCCTTTAAACACTATCCAAAAATATGCACCCTTTAAACACTATCCAAAAATTTGCATCCTTTAAACACTGTCCAAAAATCTGCACCCTTTATACAATATTCAAAAATCCGCAACCTTTAAACACTGTCCAAAAATCTGCACCCTTTAAACACTACCCAAAAATCTTTACACTTTAAACACTATCAAAAAATCTGTACACTTTAAACACTATCCAAAAGTCTGCACCCTATATACACTATCCAAAAATCTGCACCCTTTAAGCACTACCCAAAAATGTGTACACTTTAAACACTATACAAAAATCTGTACACTTTAAACACTATGCAAAAATCTGCACCCTTTAAACACCATCCAAAAATCTGCACCCTTTAAACACTATCCAAAAATCTGCACCCTTTATACACTATCCAAAAATCTGCACCCTTTAAACACTACCCAAAAATCTGTACACTTTAAACACTATCCAAAAGTCTGCACCCTATATACACGATCCAAAAATCTGCACCATTTAGGCACTATCCAAAAATGTGTACACTTTAAACACTATCCAAAAATCTGTACACTTTAAACACTATCCAAAAATCTGTACACTTTAAACACTATCCAAAAATCTGCACCCTTTATACACTGTCCAAAAATCTGCACCCTTTAAACGCTATCCAAAAATCTGCACCCTTGAAACACTATCCAAAAATCTGCGCCCTTTAAACACTATCCAAAAATCTGCACCCTTTATACAATATTCAAAAATCCGCAACCTTTAAACACTGTCCAAATATCTGCACCCTTTAAACACTACCCAAAAATCTGTACACTTTAAACACTATCGAAAAATCTGTACGCTTTAAACACTATCCAAAAGTCTGCACCCTATATACACGATCCAAAAATCTGCACCATTTAAGCACTATCCAAAAATCTGTACACTTTAAACACTATCCAAAAATCTGCACCCTTTAAACACTATCCAAAAATCTACACCCTTTAAACATTATCCAAAAATCTGCACCCTTTAAACACTACCCAAAAATCTTTACACTTTAAGCACTAACGAAAAATCTGTACACTTTAAACACTATCCAAAAATCTACACCCTTTAAACACTATCCAAAAATCTACACCCTTTAAATACTATCCAAAAATCTGCACCATTTAAACACTACCCAAAAATCTGTACACTTTAAACACTATCGAAAAATCTGTACACTTTAAACACTATCCAAAAGTCTGCACCCTATATACACGATCCAAAAATCTGCACCATTTAAGCACTATCCAAAAATCTGTACACTTTAAACACTATCCAAAAATCTGCACCCTTTAAACACTATCCAAAAATCTACACCCTTTAAACATTATCCAAAAATCTGCACCCTTTAAACACTACCCAAAAATCTTTACACTTTAAGCACTAACGAAAAATCTGTACACTTTAAACACTATCCAAAAATCTACACCCTTTAAACACTATCCAAAAATCTACACCCTTTAAATACTATCCAAAAATCTGCACCATTTAAACACTATCCAAAAATCTACACCCTTGAAACGCTATCCAAAAATCTACACCCTTTAAACACTATCCAAAAATCTACACCCTTTAAACATTATCCAAAAATCTGCACCCTTTAAACACTATCCAAAAATCTGCACCCTTTAAACACTATCCAAAAATATGCACCCTTTAAACACTACTCAAAAATCTGCATCCTTTAAACACTATCCAAAAATCTGCACCCTTTATACAATATTCAAAAATCCACAACCTTTAAACACTGTCCAAAAATCTCCACCCTTTAAACACCATCCAAAAATCAGCAACCTTAAAACATTGTCCAAAAATCTGAACCCTTTAAACACTATCCAAAAATCTCCACTCTTTAAACAACATCCAAAAATCAGCAACCTTTAAACACTGTCCAAAAATCTGCACCCTTTAAACACTACCCAAAAATCTCCACCCTTTAAACACTATCCAAAAATCTCCACCCTTTAAACACCATCCAAAAATCTGCACCCTTTAAACAATATCCAAAAATCAGCACCCTTTATACAATATTCAAAAATCCGCACCCTTTAAACACTATCCAAAAATCTCCACCCTTTAAACACCATCCAAAAATCTGCATCCTTTAAACACTATCCAAAAATCAGGACCCTTTAAACACTATCCAAAAATCTGCACCCGTTATACAATATTCAAAAATCCGCACCCTTTAAATACTATCCAAAAATCTGCATCCTTTAAACACTATCCAAAAATCAGCACCCTTTACACACTATCCAAAAATCTACACTCTTTAAACCCCATCCAAAAATCTGCACCATTTAAACACTATCCAAAAATCTGCACCATTTAAACACGATCCAAAAATCTGTACATTTTAAACACTATACAAAAATCTGCACCCGTTATACAATATTCAAAAATCCGCACCCTTTAAACACTATCCAAAAATCTGCATCCTTTAAACACTATCCAAAAATCAGCACCTTTTAAACACTATCCAAAAATTTACACTCTTTAAACCCCATCCAAAAATCTGCACCCCTTAAACATAATCCAAAAATCTGCACCATTTAAACACTATCCAAAAATCAGGACCCTTTAAACACTATCCAAAAATCAGGACCCTTTAAACACTATCCAAAAATCTGCACCCTTTATACAATATTCAAAAATCAGCAACCTTTAAACACTATCAAAAATCTGCGCCATTTAAACACTATCCAAAAATCTACACTCTTTAAACCCCATCCAAAAATCTGCACCCCTCAAACATAATCCTAAAATCTGCACCATTTAAACACGATCCAAAAATCTGCACGCTTTAAATATTGTCCAAAAGTCTGCACCATTTAAACACTATCCAAAAATCTGCACCCTTTAAACACGATCCAAACTATCTGCACTTTTTAAATACTGTCTAAAATATGCACCATTTAAACACTATCCAAAAATCTACACTCTTTAAACACTATCCAAAAATCTACACCCTTTAAACACGATCCAAAAATCTGCACCCTTTAAACACTATCCAAACTATCTGCACTTTTTAAATACTGTCTAAAATATGCACCATTTAAACACTATCCAAAAACCTACACTCTTTAAACACTATCCAAAAACCTGCACCCTTTAAACACGATCCAAAAATGTGCACCCTTTAAACACTATCCAAAAATCTGCACCCTTTAAACACTATCCAAAAATCGGCACCATATAAACACGATCCAAAAATCGGCACCATATAAACACGATCCAAAAATCTGCACCACATAAACACTATCCAAAAATCTGCACCCTTTAAACACCATCCAAAAATCAGCAACTTTCAACCACTATCCAAAAATCTGCATCCTTTAAACACCGTACAAAAATCTGCACCATATAAACACTATCCAAAAATCTGCACCCTTTGAACACCATCCAAAAATCAGCAACCTTTAAACACTATCCAAAAATCTGCATCCTTTAAACACTATCCAAAAATCTGCATTCTTTAAACACTATCCAAAAATCTGCACTATTTAAACCTATCCAAATATCTACACTCTTTAAACACTGTCCAAAAATCTGCACCATTTAAACACTATCCAAAATATGCACCATTTAAACACGATCCAAAAATCTGCACTCTTTAATCACTGTCCAAAAATCTGCATCCTTTAAACAGCATACAAAAATCTGCACCATTTAAACACCATCCAAAAATCAGCAATCTTTAAACACTATCCAAAAATCTGCATCCTTTAAACACCATACAAAAATAGGCACCATATAAACACGATCCAAAAATCGGCACCATATAAACACCATACAAAAATCGGAACCATATAAACACTATCCAAAAATCTGCACCATTTAAACACCATCCAAAAATCAGCAATCTTTAAACACTATCCAAAAATCTGCATCCTTTAAGCACCATACAAAAATCGGCACCATATAAACACTATCCAAAAATCTGCACCCTTTAAACACTATCCAAAAATTTGCATCCTTTAAACACTATCCAAAAATCGGCACCATATAAACACTATCCAAAAATCGGCACCATATAAACACTATCCAAAAATCTGCACCCTTTAAACACTATCCAAAAATCTGCACAATATAAACACTATCCAAAAATCTGCACAATATAAACACTATCCAAAAATCTGCACCCTTTAAAAACTATCCAAAAATCTGCACCCTTTAAACACTATCCAAAAATCTGCAACCTTTAAAAACTATCCAAAAATCTGCACAATATAAACACTATCCAAAAATCTGCACTCTTTAAATACTGTCCAAAAGTCTGCACCCTTTAAACACTACCCAAAAATCTGCACCCTTTAAACTCCATACAAAAATCGGTACCATATAAACACGATCCAAAAATCTGCACCATATAAACACTATCCAAAAATCTGTACACTTTAAAAACTATCCAAAAATCTGCAATCTTTAAATACAGTCCAAAAGTCTGCACCCTTTAAACACTACCCAAAAATCTGCACCCTTTAAACACCTTACAAAAATCTGCATCCTTTAAACACTATCCAAAAATCTGTACACTTTAAACACTATCCAAAAATCTGCACAGTTTGTTCACTATCCAAAATTCAGCACACTTTCAACACTATCCAAAAATCTGCACAATTTATACACTATCCAAAAATCAGCACCCTTTAAACACTATCCAAAAGTCTGCACCCTTTAAACACTACCCAAAAATCTGCACCCTTTAAACTCCATACAAAAATCGGTACCATATAAACACGATCCAAAAATCTGCACCATATAAACACTATCCAAAAATCTGCACAATATAAACACTATCCAAAAATCTGCAATCTTTAAATACAGTCCAAAAGTCTGCACCCTTTAAACAGTACCCAAAAATCTGCACCCTTTAAACACCTTACAAAAATCTGCATCCTTTAAACACTATCCAAAAATCTGTACACTTTAAACACTATCCAAAAATCTGCACTCTTTAAATACTGTCCAAAAGTCTGCACAATTTAAACACTATCCAAAATATGTACCATTTAAACACTATCCAAAAATCTACACTCTTTAAACACTCTCCAAAAATCTGCACTACTTAAACCTATCCAAATATCTGCACCCTTTAAACACTACCCAAAAATCTGCATCCTTTAAACACTATCCAAAAATCCGCACCCTTTATACACTATTCAAAAACCTGCACCCTTTAAACACTATCCAAAAATCTGCACAGTTTGTACACTATCCAAAATTCAGCACACTTTCAACACTATCCAAAAATCTGCACAATTTATACACTATCCAAAAATCAGCACCCTTTAAACACTATCCAAAAATCTGCACAATTTAAACACTACCCAAAAATCTGCACCTGTTAATCACTGTCCAAAGATGTGCACAATATAAACACGATCCAAAAAATCTGCACCCATTAAACACTGTCCAAAAATCTACACCCTTTAAACACTATCCAAAAATCTGCACAATTTAAACACTATCCAAAAATCTGTACCATTTAAACTCCATACAAAAATCGGTACCATATAAACACTATCCAAAAATCTGTACACTTTAAACACTATCCAAAAATTTGCACTCTTTAAATACTGTCCAAAATATCTGCACTTTTTAAACACTATCCAAAATATGCACCATTAAAACACTATCCAAAAATCTGCACCCTTTAAACACTATTCAAAAATCTGCACCCTTTAAACACGATCCAAAAATCTGCACCCTTTGAACAGTATTCAAAAATATGCACCCTTTAAACACTATCCAAAAATCTACACCCTCTAAACACTATCCAAAAATCTGCACCCTTTACACACTATCCAAAGATCTCATCCTTCAAACATTATCCAAACATCTACACCCTCTAAACAATATCCAAAAATCTGCACCCTCTAAACAATATCCAAAAATCTGCACCCTCTAAACACTATCCAAAAATCTGCACCATTATAATCCAAAAATCTACACCCTCTAAACACTATCCAAAAATCTGTACGCTCTAAACAACATCCAAAAATCTGCACCCTCTAAACATTATCCAAAAATCTGCACCATTATAATCCAAAAATCTACACCCTCTAAACACCATCCAAAAATCTACACCCTCTAAACGCTATCCAAAAATCTACACCCTCTAAACGCTATCCAAAAATCTACACCCTCTAAACACCATCCAAAAATCTACACCCTCTAAACACCATCCAAAAGTCTGCACCATTATAGTCCAAAAATCTACACCCTCTAAACACTATCCAAAAATATACACCCTCTAAACACCATCCAAAAGTCTGCACCATTATAGTCCAAAAATCTACACACCCTTTAAACACTATGCAAAAATCTGCACCCCCTAAACACCATCCAAAAATCTACACCCTCTAAACACCATCCAAAAGTCTGCACCATTATAGTCCAAAAATCTACATCCTCTAAACACTATCCAAAAATCTACATCCTCTAAACACCATCCAAAAGTCTGCACCATTATAGTCCAAAAATCTACACCCTCTAAACACTATCCAAAAATCTGCACCCTCTAAACACCATCCAAAAATCTGCACCATTATAGTCCAAAAATCTACGCCCTCTAAACACTATCCAAAAATCTGCACCATTATAATCCAAAAATCTACACCATCTAAACACTATCCAAAAATCTACACCCTCTAAACACTATCCAAAAATCTGCACCCTCTAAACACCATCCAAAAATCTACACCCTCTAAACACCATCCAAAAATCTGCACCATTATAGTCCAAAAATATGCACCCTCTGAACACCATCCAAAAATCTACACCCTCTAAACACTATCCAAAAATCTGCACCCTCTAAACACCATCCAAAAATCTGCACCATTATAGTCCAAAAATCTACACCCTCTAAACACCATCGAAAAATCTGCACCCTCTAAACACTATCCAAAAATCTGCACGCTCTACACACCATCCAAAAATCTGCACCCTCTAAACAACATCCAAAAATCTACACCATTATAGTCCAAAAATCTGCACCCTCTAAACACTATCCAAAAATCTGCACGCTCTACACACCATCCAAAAATCTGCACCCCCTAAACACCATCCAAAAATCTGCACCCTCTAAACAACATCCAAAAATCTACACCATTATAGTCCAAAAATATACACCCTCTAAACACTATCCAAAAATCTGCACCATGTAAACACCATCCAAAAATCTGCACCCTCTAAATACCATCCAAAAATCTGCACCCTCTAAATACCATCCAAAAATCTGCACCCTCTAAATACCATCCAAAAATCTGCAACCTATAAACACTATCCAAAAATCTCCACCATTATAATCCAAAAATCTACACCCTCTAAACACTATCCAAAAATCTACACCCTCTAAACACCATCCAAAAATCTGCACCCTCTAAACACTATTCAAAAATCTGCACCATTATAATCCAAAAATCTACACCCTCTAAACACTATCCAAAAATCTGCACCATGTAAACACCATCCAAAAATCTGCACCCTCTAAATACTATCCAAAAATCTGCACCCTCTAAACACTATCCAAAAATCTACACCCTCTAAACACTATCCAAAAATCTGCACCATGTAAACACCATCCAAAAATCTGCACCCTCTAAATACCATCCAAAAATCTGCAACCTCTAAACACTATCCAAAAATCTCCACCATTATAATCCAAGAATCTACACCCTCTAAACACTATCCAAAAATCTGCACCCTCTAAACACTATCCAAAAATCTGCACCATTATAATCCAAAAATCTGCACCATTATAATCCAAAAATCTACACCCTCTAAACACTATCCAAAAATCTGCACCATGTAAACACCATCCAAAAATCTGCACCCTCTAAATACCATCCAAAAATCTGCAACCTCTAAATACTATCCAAAAATCTGCACCATTATAATCCAAAAATCTACACCCTCTAAACACTATCCAAAAATCTACACACTCTAAACACCATCCAAAAATCTACACACTCTAAACACTATCCAAAAATCTACACCCTCTAAACGCTATCCAAAAATCTGCACCCTCTAAATACTATCCAAAAATCTACACCATTATAATCCAAAAATCTGTACACTTTAAACACTATCCAAAAATCTGCACAATGTAAACAGTATCCAAAAATCTGTACACTTTAAACACTATCCAAAAATCTGCACTCTTTAAATACTGTCCAAAAATCTGCACCCTTTAAACAGTATCCAAAATATACACCATTTAAACACTATCCAAAAATCTGCACCTTTTAAAAACTACCCAAAAATCTGCACCATTTAAACACTATCCAAAAATCTGCACCCTTTAAACACTATCCAAAAATCTGCACAATGTAAACACTATACAAAAATCTGTACACTTTAAACACTATCCAAAAATCTGCACTCTTTAAATACTGTCCAAAAGTCTGCACCCTTTAAACACTATCCAAAATATGCACCATTTAAACACTATCCAAAAATCTGTACCCTTTAAACACTATCCAAAAATCTCCACCCTGTAAACAATATCCAAACGTCCGCACCCTTTAAACACTACCCAAAAATCTGCACCCTTTAAATACCTTACAAAAATCGGCACCATTTAAACACTATCCAAAAATCTGTACAGTTTAAACACTATCCAAAAATCTGCACTCTTTAAATACTGTCCAAAAATCTGCACCATTTAAACACTATCCAAAAATCTGCACCCTTTAAACACTATCCAAAAATCTGCACAATTTAAACACTGTCCAAAATATCTGCACTTTTTAAACACTATCCAAAATATGCACCATTTAAACACTATCCTAAAATATACATGCTTTAGACACTGTCCAAAAATCTGCACCATTTAAACCTATCCAAATATCGACACTCTTCAAACACTGTCCAAAAATCTGCACCCCTTAAACACTATCCAAAAATCTGCATCGTTTAAACACTATCCAAAAATCCGCACCCTTTATACACTATTCAAAAACCTACACCCTTTAAACACTATCCAAAAATCTACACCCTTCAAACACTATCCAAAAATCTGCACAATTTATACACTGACCAAAAATCAGCAAACTTTAAACACTATCCAAAAATCTGCACAATTTATACACTATCCAAAAATCTGCACCCTTTAAACACTATTCAAAAATCTGCACCCTTTAAACACTATCCAAAAATCTGCACCCTTTAAACACTATCCAAAAATCTGCACAATTTAAACACTACCCAAACATCTGCACCCTTTAAACATTATCCAAAAATCTACACCCTCTAAACACTATCCAAAAATCTGCGCCATTATAGTCCAAAAATCTACACCCTCTAAACACTACCCAAACATCTGCACCCTTTAAACACTATCCAAAAATCTGCATCCCCTAAACACTATCCAAAAATCTGCACCCTTTAAACACTATCCAAAAATGTGCACCCTTTAAACACTATCCAAAAATCTGCACCCTCTAAACACCATCCAAAAATCTGCACCCTCTAAACACTATCCAAAAATCAACACCCTTTAAACACTATCCAAAAATCTGCACAATTTATACACTATCCAAAAATCTGCAAACTTTAAACACTATCCAAAAATCTGCACAATTTATACACTATCCAAAAATCTGCACCCTTTAAACACTATCCAAAAATCTGCACCCTTTAAACACTATTCAAAAATCTGCACCCTTTAAACACTATCCAAAAATCCGCACCCTCTAAACACTATCCAAAAATCTGCACCCTTTAAACACTATCCAAAAATCTGCACCCTTTAAACACTATTCAAAAATCTGCACCCTTTAAACACTATTCAAACATCTACACCCTTTAAACATTATCCAAAAATCTACACCCTCTAAACACTATCCAAAATCTGCGCCATTATAGTCCAAAAATCTACACCCTCTAAACACTATCCAAAAATCTGCATCCCTAAACACTATTCAAAATCTGCACCCTTAAACACTATCCAAAAATCTACACCCTTTAAACACTATCCAAAAATCTGCACCCTTTAAACACTATCCAAAAATCTACACCCTCTAAACACAATCCAAAAATCTGCACCATTATAGTCCAAAAATCTACACCCTCTAAACACTATCCAAAAATCTACACCCTTTAAACACTATCCAAAAATCTGCACCCTTTAAACACTATTCAAAAATCTGCACCCTTTAAACACTATTCAAACATCTGCACCCTTTAAACATTATCCAAAAATCTACACCCTCTAAACACTATCCAAAAATCTGCGCCCTTTAAACACTATTCAAAAATCTGCACCCTTTAAACACTACCCAAACATCTGCACCCTTTAAACACCATCCAAAAATCTACACCCTCTAAACACCATCCAAAAATCTACACCCTCTAAACACCATGCAAAAATCTGCACCATTATAATCCAAAAATCTACACCCTCTAAACACCATGCAAAAATCTACACCTTCTAAACACTATCCAAAAATCTGCACCCTCTAAACACTATCCAAAAATCTACACCCTCTAAACACTATTCAAAAATCTACACCCTCTAAACACCATCCAAAAATCTACACCCTCTAAACACTATCCAAAAATCTGCATCCTTTAAACACTATCCAAAAATCTACACCCTCTAAACACTATCCAAAAATCTGCACCATTATAATCTAAAAATCTACACCCTCTAAACACTATCCAAAAATCTACACCCTCTAAACACCATCCAAAAATCTGCATCCTTTAAACACCATCCAAAAATCTACACCCTCTAAACACCATCCAAAAATCTGCACCATTATAATCTAAAAATCTACACCCTCTAAACACTATCCAAAAATCTACACCCTCTAAACACAATCCAAAAATCTACACCCTCTAAACACCATCCAAAAATCTATACCCTCTAAACACTATCCAAAAATGTGCACCCTTTAAACACTATCCAAAAATGTGCACCCTTTAAACACTATCCAAAAATCTGCACCCTCTAAACACCATCCAAAAATCTGCACCCTCTAAACACTATCCAAAAATCAACACCCTTTAAACACTATCCAAAAATCTACACCCTCTAAACACTATCCAAAAATCTACACCCTCTAAACACCATCCAAAAATCTACACCTTCTAAACACTATCCAAAAATCTACACCCTCTAAATACCATCCAAAAATCTGCACCATTATAATCCAAAAATCTGCACCATTATAATCCAAAAATCTACACCCTCTAAACACTATCCAAAAATCTGCGCCCTTTAAACACTATCCAAAAATCTACACCATTTAAACACGATCCAAAAATCTGCACCCTTTATATACTGTCCAAAAATCTGCACCCTTTAAACACTATCCAGCCTGAGGCTAACAGACCCAGTTCCAAGAGCTTCATCCGCTCTGATTCCAGGACAGGCATGCTGGTAAAATCCCAGCCTATGTCTCATTGTCTTTTGAGATTTCTTGAGGCACTGGCTTCCAGCATCCTTTATATTTTTACAGTTTGGTGGATTTTTAAATAATATTTTTTGTGGAAAATTGTTGGATATAAATAATGTCCAACTGATATGACAAATAATTAGCAAGCGGTCCTGTATGTTTAAGGCAGTTCCATTAGAAAGAAAATCAAAGTTTGAATCTTCGCTGTGCCATCCCATATTTTCACCTGCACCATTCATTGATGGTGGGAATCCTGATTGCGCCAGGTGTTGGGGCTAAAATCGGGATTCATGCCAAGCATGAAAGCATTTGATTTCATTTGATTTATTATTGTCACATCTGTTTCTTGCACGCTATACACACAACACATACTGTTCATAGAGAAGGGAAGGAGAGAGTGCAGAATGTAGTGTTACAATCATAGCTAGGTTATAGAGAAAGATCAAATTAGTTGGAGGTAGGCCCATTCAAGAGTCCGACAGCAGCAGGGAAGAAGCTGTTCTTGAGAGGTTGGTACGTGACCTCAGACTTTTGTAATCTTTTTTCCAACGGAAAAGGGTGGAAGGGAGAAAGTCTGGGGTGTGTTAATTATGCTGACTGCTTTGTCGTGGCAGCGGGAATATAGACAGAGTCAATGGATGGAAGATTGGTTTGCGTGATGGATTGGGCTACATTCATGACTTTTTGTAGTTCCTTGCAGTCATGGTCAGAGCAGGAGCCATACCAAACTGTGATACAACCAGAAAGAATGCTCTCTATGGTGCATCTGTCAAGTTTGGTGAGAGTTGTATTGGGCTGGCTCTAGGATATTGCTCCTGATGTACTGGAATCCTTCACATGACTTACCCAGCGATTGCAACCTTGAGTTAACTACACCTGAAAGGTCACCACTCTGAGCATGCCCACAATACCAGGTATGCAGCACCTTGCAAGAGTTTTACCTGAAGAACTGCATACAGGTCGGCCTCTTTATTTAAGAAGGGACATTTTTGTATTGACGGCAGTTCAAATGATTTTCACTCAGTGATTCCTGGGACAAAGGAGTTACATTAGGAAAGATTGAGCCCATAGTCATTGGAGTTTAGAATAACGCGAGATGATCTTACAGAAACATTAAAATTTATTTGTTAGAACATAGAACATAGAACACAGAACATTACAGCGCAGAACAGGCCCTTCGACCTTCGATGTTGCGCCGACCAATTAGGAATAAGCAGTGACCCTCTAACCTAAACCATTCCCCTTTCATCCATAAACTTATCTACTAACCTCTTAAACGCCACCAAACTTGGCACATCTACAACTGACGCAGGCAAGGCATTCCATACCCTTACCACCCTCTGGGTAAAGAACCTACCTCTGACATCTGTCCTAAAACCACAACCCCTTAATTTAAAGCTATGTCCCCTCGTGCTAGCTTTCTCCATCCTAGGAAAAAGGCTATCACTGTCCACCCTATCTAAACCTCTAATCATCTTATATGTTTCAATAAGGTCTCATCTTAGCCGCCTTCTTTCTAACGAAAACAACCTCAAATCCCTCAGCCTCTCTTCATAAGACCTGCCTTCCATACCAGGCAACATCCTGGTAAACCTCCTCTGTACCCTCTCCAATGCCTCCACATCTTTCTTATAATGTGGGGACCAGAACTGCACACAATACTCCAAGTGCGGCCGCACTAGAGTTTGTACAGTTGCAACATGACGTTGCGGCTCCGAAATTCAATCCCCCTACCAATAAAAGCCAAGACTCCGTATGCCTTCTTAACAACCTTATCGACTTGATTGCCAACTTTCGGGGATCTATGCACATATACACCAAGATCCCTCTGTTCTTCAACACTATTAAGAGTCCTACCATTAGCCCTATACTCTACACATTTGTTATTCCTGCCAAAGTGAAAATTTATTAGTAAGGCTTACATTAGCACTGCAATGAAGTTACCGTAAAATTCCCCTAGTTGCCACACTCCGGCGCCTGTTCGAGTCAATGTACCTAACCAGCACATCTTTCAGACTGTGGGAGGAATCCAGAAGAAGGGAACCTATGCAGACATGGGGAGAATGTGCAAACTCCGCACAGACACTGACTCAAGCCGGGAATTGAACCCCCGACCCCAGTGCTGAGGGGCAGCAGTGCTGTCCCAGACATGTATAATTCTGAGAGGGTTTGACTGGCTAGGTGCTGAAATGATGACTGGAATTTTAGCACCCCACCCCTACCACAGGAATTGGAACAGGTGGGGCGGGGGGAACAATGGAAAGCTCTGTTAATTTCAGGCTGGATTTTATGGTTTAGGGCTGTAAAATCCGGCTTGATTTTTCAAAACGTCAGCTCTTTTCTCTCCTTACTGGTGCTGCCAGACCTGCTGAGATTTTCCAACATTTTCTCTTTTGGTTCCAGATTCCAGCATCCATAGAAATTTGCTTTTATCCAAGACTTGAGCATATTATCCAGGCAGATATCTTGGTGCAGCACTGAGTGAGTGCTGTGCTGTGCTGTCAGAGGTGCCACACTTTAAATCAAAGCCTCCGTCTACCTCCCCTCTCAGGTGAATGTGTAAGATCACAGGGGACAATTTGGGAGAGAGATGGAAGTTCTCCAGCTATCCTGACCTGGAACCATTTCTCTCCCTCTGCCTAAAATAAGACGATTGTTGCATTGACATGACTCTATATTATGTCAACAAAATATTTTGCTGATGAGACAATTTTTCAGAAATTGCAAACATCAGGCCATTTAACTTACTAAACCATTGAACTGTGTTTAACATTCAGGCCAGTTTAAAATCTCCACTGCAGAATCCCATTTGCTCAAAAATATTTATTATTGTCACGTTATTGGGATACAATCAAAAATATTGTTTCTTGCACACTATGTAGACAAAGCATATCATTTGTAGGGGAGAAGGAGAGGGTACAGAACATACTGTTGCAATCATAGCTAGGGTATGGAGAAAAATCAACTTAATATAAGGTAGTCCATTCAAACATCTGATGGCGCAGGGAAGAAGCTGTCCTTGAGTCAGTTGGTTGCAATACAGCAGGACATAGATAGGCTGATAGATTGGGCAGATGGAATTTAATCCTGATAAATGCGAGGTGATGCATTTTGGGAGAAAGAATGTAGGGGAGAGGTATATGATAAAGGGTAAACCTATAAAGAGTATAGAAACGCAGAGGGACCTGGGGGTGCAGGTGCACAAGTCTTTGAAGGTGGCAGAGCAGGTGAAGAAGGTTGTGAAGAAAGCTTATGGTATGCTAGCCTTTATAGGAAGGAGTATAGAGTACAAGAGCTGGCCTTTAATGTTGCAGTTCTATAGAACATTGGTTAGATCTCATTTGGAATATTACTACCGGAAGTACGTGGAGACTCTGGAGAGAGTGCAGAGGAGGTTTACCAGGATGATGCCTGGTATGGAAGGTCTGGGTTACAAGGAAAGGTAAGGCAAATTGGGGCTGTTTTCTTTAGAAAGACGTAGACTGAGGGGAGATCTAATAGAGGTGTACAAGATTATGAAGGGTATAAATAGACTAAACAGTGGTAGGCTTTTTCCTAGGTTGGAATCAAATATCACGAGGGATCACAGGCTTAGAGTGAGGGGAGTAAGGTATAATTTGGATGCTAGAGGGAGTTTTTTCATACAGAGGGTCGTGGGGTATGGAACGCACTGCCAAGTAAGGTGGTGGAGGCAGGCACGTTGGAGTTATTTAAGAAATACTTAGATGGACATGTGAGCAGAATAGGGATGGAGGGATATAGAAGACAGATTTGAAATAAGGATCCTGAGCCTTGGGAGTCCATGGGAAGTGCATAAGTTGTGCATGATATTGATGTATTTCTCTTTTATCCTACAGGTAGTTCGGTCCGCCTTGTTGTGCAACAAGGTGCATACACACGATGGGTCGTGAGAGGGCTGCTCTTGGATTTTTCGAGAGTAGCCTAGTGCTTCACGTTGTTAGTGTATGCTTGATCTGGACCATTTGATGGGCAACACGACAGCTCAGTGATTATCACTGTTGCTGTGCAAACACATGGATTTGGGTCGGTATCTGTGGGAGTTTGCGCATTCTCCCTGTGCTTGCGTGGGTTTTCTCCAGGTGCTCCGGTTTCCTCCCACACCCCAAAGATGTGCTCTTAGACTGACTGGCAAAACAAATTCTCCCTAAATTGTCTCGCTAATTTGGTTCCAATGCAGATTTCTATAGACGGGTCATGGGTGGAAGTGGGAACGTCGAGGTGGCAGCGTGGGCTCTTTGGGCCGAAAGGCCTGTTTCCCATTCTGTGTTGTTCTTTGTTCTCAGATTTCTGAATCTTTTCCTGATGGAAGGAAGTGGAAGAGAGAATGTCCAGAGTGCGTGGGTTCTTTGATTATGCTGGCTGCTTTTCTGAGGCAGTTGGGAAGTGTAGACAGAGTCAATGGATGGAAGGCTAGTTTGCATGATGAATGGACTATGTTGACAACCCTTTGCAGCTTCTTGATGTTTGATCAGAGTAGGAGACATACCAGCTATGATATATCCGGAAATGATGTTTTCTGTGGTGCATCTATAGAAATTGTGAGATCCATAGAAGACATACCACATTTCTTTAGCCTTCCTGAAGCTCCTACATCATGACCAGATTCGCTATGTTTTGAGATGTTAATTGAGGTTAAATATTAAACATGACAGCAGGCAATACTCGCCCTGCTCTTCTTCCAAATAGTGCTATGAGATCTTTTACATTAGGGATGGCACAGTGGCAGAATGGTTAGCACTGCTGCCTCACAGTAACAGGGACCCAGGTTCAATTCCAGTCTCTGGGTCACCGTGTGTAGAATCTGCACATTCTCCCTGTGTCTGTGTGGGTTACCTCCAAGTGCTCCAAATTCTTCCTGCAGTCCAAAGATGTGCAGGTTAAGTTCATTGGCTATGCTAAATTGACCCTAGTATCAGGGGATTAACTGTAAAATATGTGGGGTTACAGGACATGTGATTGTGGTTGGTGCAGATTCGATGGGCCAAATGGCCTCCTTCCGCCCTGTAAGGATTCTATGGATCCACTGATGCAGGTCGATGGGACTTCAGCTTAACATCTAAAAGATATCACTCCCTCCATACAGCAATGTGATGTCAGCCTCGATTTTATTTTGCTACTCAAGTCTTGGAAGGGTTGTGTCTAAATTCTCGGGTAAAGTACAAGTGGGAGCTGCCACCTGGTCACTCTTTGAACGTGATGGACTGCAAGTAGTTTGGAATAAATTGATGACAGTTCTTCTGGTTAATTAGTCTGATCCCCTCCAAATGGAAAGCAACATTGTTTTTGCCAACTTCATAGTAGACATCCCTTGCACCCCTGAATGGAGTTGAGAAACTGTTTCTTCTTCAGCTCTCAATCCAAAGGCAACCACAGCATCATGACCTTCTCCACAAGGAGCAGACTCCAAATCCATCTGGGGTCGCAGTGTAACACAGTGGTTAGCACTGCTGCCTCACAGCGCCTGGGTCCCAGGTTCAATTTCAACCTCAGGTCACAGTGTGTGGAGTTTGCATGTTCTCTCTGTGTCTGCATGGGTTTCCTCCCATCATCCAAAAATGTGTGGGTTAGGTTGACTGGCCACGGTAAATTACCCCCAAGTGTCAGGGGATTCGCAGAGTAAATGTGTGGGGTTACGGGAATAGGGCCTGGATGAGATTGTGGTCAGTACAGACTCGATGAGCCGAATGGATTTCTTCTGTACTGTAGGATTCTATTTCAACCAGAATGTGAATCAGATCCCACATTGGTGCCAAACTGATCAACACGGCAGCCATCCAGCCAACTGACCCAACCAGCCGACCCAACCAGCCACCCCTGAAGGTCTGAGTTGCTGTGGAAAACATACACTTGTACATGTAGTCTGGAGATAGTGATAGTGATGGTCAAGACTCCAACTTTCTTTCCATAGCGTGGCTGACCAAGGATCTCCTTTTACCATCTGCCATTACACAGCTTGGAAGGATCTACAGGTCAATATCCAACCTGGGGTTTGGCCACGTCATCAACATACCTTCCTTGGCCATCAAATCCTGGTGTAGGACTAAAAGCCAGAGCTTCTGGCTCAGAGACCTGGACGCTACCCACTATATCACAAGACTTCCCAGTACAAAAGTCCTGTTGGTGAAAACATTAGTCTTCCTCAAATATTTCCAGAGGTTTTTTGTAAAGCACCTTCTTATTTCTTGTCATTACTGAACTTTTTACTAATGAGTACTCTCTATGAACCCCCTCAACTGCCAGAGTTGGCCAATCAAGCATGTGCAATTTTATCGCAAGTTTTAACACTTGCATTGATATAACACTTTTCAGAGCTAGAATTCTCTGGCCATTCACACTGGTAGGATTCTGCAGTCCCAACTGGTAGTGCACCCCGATCTGTGGATTTCCCCACTGGCGTACAATATCAACGAGGGAATTCCCATTGACATCACAGGACCAAAGAATGCTGCCACTAGCAAACAATGCGCCACTTCCCGCTGGCGGGACACATGCGGCTGGGAGGCCAGAGAATCTCACCCCAAAGTCTCTCAAAGTGCTTTGCAGCTAAAGTACTTTTTGAAGTGTAGCCACTGTTGTAATGCCACAGCCAATTCTGTGCTTAACCAGCTTCCACAAACAGCAATGTGGTAACGAGCAGATGCATCAGCCAGGGCCTCTGGGATTACTCATCCAGTGACATTACAACTATGCCACTATCATCTCGCAAACACTACACAGTGGTTAGCACTGCTGCCTCACAGCACCGGGGACCCAGGTTCAATTCCTGGCTTCATTGTGCAAACTCCACACAGACATTCTTCCCATATCTGCATGGGTTTCCTCCGGGTGCTCCAGTTTTCCTCCCACAGTCCAAAAGACTGAATAGGTGCACTGGCCATGCTAAATTCTCCCTCAGTGTACCCAATCAGGCGCCAAAGTGTGGCAACTAGGGGATTTTCACAGTAACTTCAGTGCAGTGTTAATATAAGGCTACTTTTAACACTAATAAATAAACTAAAAAAAAAACTACCTAAACTTTTAAGTCCCTCCCCTTTATCTCATTGCTTTGTAGTATGGAGAATCATAGAATTCCTGCAGTGCAAAAGGAGGCCATTCGGCCCATCGAGTCTGCACCAAACACAGGCCCTACCCGCATAACTCCACATATTTATCTCTTAATGCGCCCGATACTAGGGTCAATTTAGCATAGCCAATCAACCCAACCTGCACACCTCTGGATGCTAAAGACATCAGCCTCTCATGGCACCTTGTCCAAGAGGCTACTTTTGTGTGTGAACCTCGAGGTGCAACACGATACTGGGCTGCAGAGTTTGTGATAACGGAGCTGAAACCTGCCGACACGGATATTCACATCTGAAACATATTTGATGGAAAAGTGGTCAGAAGGTGAAACTCTGGTCAACCTGGAGATCGAAGGTTGCCACCTCCGATTTGATGTAATCCTGGAGGTTTCACCATGTGACCTCCCACATTTCTGTCAATGGTTCCTGCAATATGTCCATCCTGACAGAGCACCACCTCCCAGACCAATTGGAAAGCAAACAGACATCATCCAATTGGATGATTGTCCCAATGCCTTTTTCTCCCCATCTCCAATATTTTTGAGTATTCAAAGTAAAGGAAGCAAAAGCACATTTTTTATCATTTCCTCTGTGATTTACCTCCTGGCTTTTATTCAGCTGAGGTTGAGCATTGAGAGGTTTTGAATACAAGGCTTCTTGCTTCCCTCCTCCTGACCGTTGTCTACCTATAGCTCCACTTTCCCCAAACCACTCCCATCAAAACAAAGCTACTAACACAAGAGGCACAAACTCAGAGTAAAGGGATGCTACTTTAAAACTGAAATGAGGAGGAATTTCATCAGCCAGAGGGCAGGGAATCTGTGGAATTCATTGCTACGGAGGGCTGTTGAGGCTTCTAAGAGGTCTTTAAAAGGAAGACAGATAAGGGGATCAAGGGTACGGTGGGGAGAGAATGGGGATAAGAATCATATCAGCCATGATTGAATGACGGAGCAGACGCGATGGGCCAAATGATCTAATGCTGCTCCTATATCTTGTAGTCTTATGGTCTAACACTGGAAACAGAACCTGTAAAATGCACACCCAGAAAGCATCATCCACTCTGCAAACAAACCAACCATTAATTAGTTAGTCAAAACAGAAGGAAAAATTGTATAATAATCTGTATTAAATATTAAGAGGTGCAATAGCAAACAGTAGTTTAACAGGAAGAAAATCAATTAACAAAAACAGTTTTGACTGCTACAGCAGGCTAGTCTTTAAGCCACTCATTGGTGAGCTGTACACACAAATTATAGTACAATAAATATCTTGAAACTACTCAGTTTTAAGACTTAAAATTAAAACATGTGGATGAGAACCACACTAAAGTTTTTAAATTCTCAATTACACATTCAGTAGCTTCATTCAATAGTTCACATTCAGTGAACATTCAATACACATTCAGTAGTTCAACTAAAGTAGCTTTAGTTGAAACTGACACTTTTTTTCCCTAACATTGTACAAATATGACAGAATTTTAAATGTTTCGACCCAAAACAACTTTATCTCTGTCTTATTTATTAGAAGAGAAACTCTGGCATTAAAGCGTGTGACTGGACCCAGAACTTTGCAAAACCAAGAAGTTCCTGGTTTTGGAAAAGTTGGAGTAAGTCAGGCTGAGAGTTCACTGGGAGCAGAGTCTATAATTAAGGAGAGGGTGACCAAACATCTTGAAAAGTCTCAGCTGGCGAGACGGAGCCAGTAAGAATCTGGCAACATCAATTTTAAATCCAACTGATTTATTTGATAGTAGATCTGCGAGCTTTCGACTTTTCGTCTTCGTCAGGCAAATGCAGTGTTCCTACGTCATGACAGAGCCAGCACAGAGTTGGAATGGGGAGGTTGTGCCAGATGAATCTGACTGAAATTTTTGACAAAGTGAATAAAGAAGTGGCTACAGCGTTTGATTCAAGTTGATTACAAAATGCTGTTAACTAAAGAAGTTCAAAATATTCAACACCCAATTATTGACCTGGCTGGGCAAGAGACTGTGAGCAGCAGGATGAGCGATAATAGGCAGGATGTGACCTGTGTTGGAGCCTCAACTACACTCACTCACTATATTCTTTAGTGACTTAAGATAATTAGACAGAAAGCCAAAATTGCCCAGGAAACAAAGAAAGTCATCATTGTGAATGGAAACATAAAATTACGTAGCAATATCACAGGCAGACTTGCGTCAAATGTGATGTTATCTATAGACTTAAAAAGGATAAAACAGGATATTTTCTAAATGGTGCAAAGCTATTAACAGTGGAAGTCTGAAGAGACTTGGAGATCCAGGTACAGCAACAATTAATTTATATAGCACTTTTTACACATAAAAAGTCCCTGGACAGTTCACAGGGTCGTTACAAATCAAAGCATCACACCGAGTTACGCAAAGGGATAATTGGGCAGATGATCAAAAGCTTACTCAAAGAATCAAGTTGTTAAAGACTCCCTCCAAGGACAAAGTGACATGGAGAGGTGTAGGGAGAGTATCCCAAAGCTTGGGGATCAGGCAACTGAAAGCATAGCCACCAATAGTGTAGTGATTAAAGTTGGGGAAACTGAACTCAGGTCAGAGCAGCGCAGACATCTTGGGAAGTTTTGGGGCTGAAGGAGACTACAGGGGTACAGACGAGACCATAGAAGAAAACTAGGATATTTTAAAGTCATAATATTGCTGGAACAGGTGACAATGTAGGTCAGCATGCACAGGAGTGACAGGGAACAGGACTTGCCATGAATTAGAGTACAGATCACAGAATTATGGATAACCTCAGGTTTATAACACACAATTACAACTTCATCAACAGATACAAAAGTAATCAAAAATGCTAATGAAACACTGGCCTTTATATCTAGTGGACAAAATAAGGAGGCAAATGTTAAGCTACATTTATACAAAAGTCCTGATTAAATCAAAGACTAATCCTTTCATTAGTAATAAATTTTGTCTTGCTACAGAGATGTCCCACAAGGATGGACAAGTTTCTCTCCAGTACATGTTAAAAGACTCAGCTAGATTAAGCAAATCCATTCCAGCAACAAGTATCTAGGCCCAATAATCACACTGTTCCACACTCTTTCCCCAGCCCCTCAACTTGTCAGGCACTGATAAGTCTAAGTATCCCAAGGTGGATTTGGAGATAAGCCGAGATAAAAAATAAGTCCATCTGATCCATCAATCATAAAAAGCTTGCACTGACTGCTCCGTAAAGCAGCGTTAATGGCAGTCAAGGTGTAGGACATTAACCTAAACCACACATCCTGTTCAACCATAGCAGCAGGGCCCTGCCAGGCTAATCGAAATACTCCAGCAGATTAGTAACCATCTTAAATTGAAGATAAGGGAAGTTTCACCAGTTCATTTTTGAGGGAGAAATTCTATTTTCAAAAGCGCACAGAATTGCTGGTCCCAATGTCAAAGATGTATCACCTCCGACTGTCAGGAATTCCTGCAAGCAGATGGTCAAACTGCATCTAGTGTTAAATCACTTACAGTAAATGGCATCTTCGGGACAGAAGAGATAATTAACAGAAATATTATCCTGCTAAGAAGTTACTTTTCTCAGAACGAAACCCCACTCATTTGCCAGTGCTTTTTTTATTATGAATGAGAAAGTCCGATATATCGTGCCAGGTGTTGCTGTCTTCATAGAGGTAGGTCATGGAAGATTGGAGCGATGGCTGAAGTGTGCGCGGATGGTGCTCAAATAGCCACAGGACAACACCCCACACCAATGTAGCAAACAGCGGGAAAGGGTCTCGTTTTGTCTCAGGGAAGTAACCCTTTTCAACAGCCAGTCGCG
Organism: Sphyrna mokarran; assembly: GCA_024679065.1. Taxonomy (NCBI): domain Eukaryota; kingdom Metazoa; phylum Chordata; class Chondrichthyes; order Carcharhiniformes; family Carcharhinidae; genus Sphyrna; species Sphyrna mokarran. The sequence continues at coordinate 65,381,096 of JAGIQG010000016.1, read as the reverse complement.
AAAGAGCAAAGAGGATCCGCGACAACAGGTACATGTTTATCTGTGGGGAAAATAAAAGTTAGAGAGAGACAGAAAGTTATGTAACAATGGCTATCAAAAGAAAGATATTTTACCATAGACAGGAAGGGAGAGGGATTGAAGGAAGCCACCAATCTGGCAATCAACAAAGCAATTTAATGGAATGGAATGCAAAGATGCTGCTGAAATCACATTCCTCCCAGCCAGCAACATTTAACCAGTTTCTAAGATCTCATTTAACAAATCCAAATGCACCTAGAAACACAGAATCCCTACAGTGCAGGAGGAGGTCATTCAGCCCATCGAGTCTACACCAACAATCCCACCCTAGTGATATCACCATAACCCCATGTATTTACCCTGCTAATTCCCCTGACACCAACAGGCAACTTAGCATAGCCAATCACTCTCACCTACAGATCATTGGAATGTGGGAGGAAATTGAAGCACCCAGAGGAAACCCATTCAGGCACAGGGAAAACGTACAAACTCCACACAGACAGTGACCCGAAGCCGGAATTGAACCCGGATCTCTGGCGCTGTGAGGCAACAGTGTTAACCATTGTGCCACCGTGACAAGATAAATGGAAAATATTGCAGATAATGGAATCTGAAACAAAAACAGAAAATGCTGGAATTCCTGATGAAGAGTCATCCGGACTCGAAACTTTAGCTCTGGGCAGAATTTTCTTATTCCACCTGCCACAGGAATCATAGCGGCAGGCCATGGGCTGTGCGGGGTCTTCCAGCTTTGGGATGAACGCAGCTGGAAAATCTTGCCCTCCGTTTTCTCTCTCCAGAGATGCTGTCTGACCTGCTGAGATTTTCCAGCATTTTCTGTTTTAGTACCCAGACAGCAGGCCATCTGAATTGTTCCAAAACGTTTTACATTAGCACTATCTGGCCATTTCCTCTCCGCCAACCACCCACACATTGCCATTCCTCTTACTAATCCATCATTTTTACCCAATATCCCTTTTTCCCCCTGACAGTAGTGATTTCAGTAAAGCTATCAATCCAGCAAGGGTCCCAATTATAACTGGTGTACTGCACAAAATGGTCTAAACTCCAGCGAGCTCAGAACAAGGCTCAAGGGGAGGTGACAGCCTTGTGGTATTATCGCTATATTATTAAACCAGGAACTCAGCTAATGTTCTAGGTTCGAATCTCACCACAGCAGCTGATGATATTTGAATTCAATAAAAAACAATCTGGAATTAAGAATCTAGTGATGACCATGATGACCATTGTCGGAAAAACCCATCTGGTTCACTAATGTTGTTTAGGGAAGAAAATCTACCATCCTTAGCTGGTCTGATCTACATGCATTTCCACAGCCACAGCAACGTGGTTGACTTTCAACTACCCTCCAAAGGCAACCGGCTTGGACAATAAATGCCGGCCAGCCAGTGACACCCATGTCCCATGAACGAAGTGAGAAATAGGCCAGTGACTACACTCACTGACTAGGTTAACAAATAAACCTCTTCGCTCACTAGTAAAGTTGATACCAGAAGTCACAGTAGCAAAAAAGAAAACAAAATGAAAAAATTGGGAGGTATATAAAAATCAGGTATCCAGCTTATAGATCCCCAGAGATTTTCAGGCAGTGACCCAAAGACTGCGGCTTGAGTAACCATGAAATTATCCAACTAGTGTAACAGTTCTCAGCTGTGTCTTTTACATCTCATCTTATAGCAACCAAATATAGTTGCATAAATAAAAATAAACAACTGTATTTATATAAATACAGTTTTATAAATAAATGTATATAAATATAATTCATCAACCGTAATGGCAGCACTGGTTAAACCATTAAGACAGACTTGCATTTATGTAGCACCTTGTCGGACCTCAAAACATCCATACACCCAATAAAGTAACTTTTTGGAATGTAGTTGTTCTTGCAACTAGGAAACAAGGCAGACAATTTTCATACAAGTAGCAATGAGATAATGTGATTTTAATGATGTTGGTTCAGGATAAATACTGGCCAGAATATTAACTTTACACTTTATGTGTTGTATAAAGTACCCGCCCTGTACGGCCAAAACCAATCAACTGAATGAGATGTCACAAATGGGAGAACATGGCAATGCAAGACGCCACCTTTAGGAAAGTGATGGTAATGCAGAGGTAATGTATGAGATACGATGATAGTCAGACCCCGTACGCCAAATTCCAAAGCAAAGAGGCCAAGAGGCTCAGCTTTAGGCCACCCCCGCTCCTTTCACTTCTATCAATACATGAGAAACAATCAGTTTTCTTTCCTGGTTACCTGGCTGTTGATGTGGTTGTTCTCTCCAAACACGAACCAGCCTCCCATGCAGGCTGCGAAGAACGAGTGGAACTGTGATTTCTCACCCTGCAGCCATTGCTGTGCTGCCAGCAGCCCTTTGTACAGGAAGACGAATATGGCCAGGTTTCGGGAATGAGTGTACGTTGCTTGTGCGATGGCTTTCAGTTTGTCTAACAGACTGAACACATGACAAATATTAGCATTATTTCCAACCTTTTTCTCTCCTAACCCCACTCTCCAAACCTTCAGTTTAACAAATTTTCTGCATTCTAATCTAACCCTATCCCAGGATACAGGGTAAGACACTGACAATCCCATGTCTAAGACTAGTGGTCTGGGTTGACTCTTGCCCTGAATTTCCTTTTCCCTGTGGGTTATATCATCAGTGTCACACCTCAGAATAAAACAACAAACACTCCCTGCTCATTCCATGGGGACTTGCAGATACAAACACCCTGCTTACATCTGATGCAATCTGTAAATGCCAGGCAGTCATCAGACCATTATGAAGAATTTTAAGCCAGCCTATATTTAAAATAGAAAACAAAGAACTGTTCGCCAGCAACATTCCATCAAATTTGTTTTTTGTTACTGGCAGCTTATTTGTTTAAGCACTTGGAAGTTTTGAATTTTTTTTTGCATGGTGAAGCTTCAGAGGCCAGACTTGTTCTCAGCCGGCGTGAACACTCAGAAAATTGCACAACCATAACACAGAGGGAACAGCCAGTGCCTGCATGGGCCTAGTACGCAGAGCAGATTTAACTTCATAAATCAACATTTGAGACTTGGGTGGATTTGCATTTATATAGTGCCTTTCACGACCACATACTATGGCAAAGCACCATACAGCCAATGAAGTACTTGTCGAAGTGTAATCACTATCAGAGCACAGGAAACACAGTGCCAAGTTAGGCAAAACAAGCTTCCACACGCAGCAAATGATGTTAATTGAGGCATAATTATTTGTCAGAACATTAACATTAAATCCCCTACTCTGCTTCATAGCACAGTGGTTAGCACTACTGCCTCACAACACCAGGGACTCAGGTTCAATTCCAGTCTTGAGTGACTGTCTGTGTGGAGTTCGCGTGTTCTCGCTCTGTCTGCAATGGCTTCCTCTGGATGCTCAAAATTCCTTCCACAGTCCAAAGATGTGCAGGTTAAGTGGGTTAGCCTTGGTAAATTGACACTAGTGTTCAAAAGATCTACAGGTTAGGGGGATTAGTGGGGTTATGCGGATGGAGTGGGCCTGGGTAAGATGCTCTGTCAGACAGTCGATGCAGACTCGATGGACCAAATGGCTTCCTTCGTAGGGATTCTATAATTCAAAATAATACCATGGGACCAATTATTCTGTACTGAATTGGGAGCGTTTGCCTTGATTTTTGTGCTCATGCCCTAGCATTAGACTTGAATGCAGAACCTTCCGACTCAGGGAGGAGAAAACGCTATCAACTGAGCCATGGCTGATACTGGAACTAAATACATTGACCTGGAGGGAAATAAAATCCCTCGGATTTACTGGGTAATTCTAGTTTTCCAACTGAGATAGGCAAAGCACCAATAATGACAATGTGTATAGACAGCAGGCAAGTAGCCCTTACCTTCCACTTTTGAACAGGAATGTCATCACTAGGGCATGTGGGGCTCGGATTTTGGCTCCATACCTAAAAAGGAATTACACACAATTCACAATGTGCACCTAAAATTGAAAGGGTCTGAAAACAACTGTGAAGTCTTCATCATCACCCATTTCTCAAGTTTGCATTTATATTAAGTACTTATTGTGCAGGTGCCATTCTCATCGTCCTTCCTCCAAAACAATATTACCCAATTATAGATGCTGGAGGCTTCTAATTTCTTCACATAAAATTGTTAACCACATTTAGAATTCATCCATCTCTTCTCTTGTCACACTTTCCAAAGGACTTTGAGTAAAAACAGCCCTAATTTCAGGATAACCAATTTACCTGGAACGTCACCCGGCGTAGGTAGTTAACAATAGGAAAAGGTAAAGACAAGAAATCGAATAAGCCAACCCCAAAACCCATCAACTCAAAAAAAAAGTGATAAAACAAAATTCCAAAAAGAAAGTGATATTCAAAGAACAAAACAGCACGGGAAACAGGCCCTTCGGCCCAACGAGCCCGCGCCGCCACCTCGATGTTCCCACTTCTACACGCGATCCCTGTCCATGTTTATAGATCTATGGATTAAAAACCAAATTTGAGACAATTTAGAGAGAATTTGTTTTGCCAATTAGCCTAAGAGCACATCTTTGGGATGTGGGAGGAAACCGGAGCTCCCGGAGAAAAACCACGCAAGCACGGGGAGAATGTGCAAACTCCCACAGACACAGGCCCAAATCCATGTATCTGCACAGCACAGTGATAGTCACTGAGCTGTCGTGTTGCCATCAAATGGTCCAGGTCAAGCGTACACTAACGATGTGAAGCACTAGGATACTCTCAAAAAAAATCCAAGAGCAGCCCTCTCACGACCCATCGCGTGTATGCCCCTCGTTAGACAACAAGGTGGACCAAAGCACCTGTAGGATAAAAACAAGTACATCAATATCATCATCTATTTACACACTTCCCAGGGACTCCCAAGGCTCATGATCCCTATTTTAAATCAGTTTTCTATACCCCTCCATTCCCATTCTGTTCATGTGCCCATCTAAGTATTTCTTAAATAACTCCAGAGTACCTGCCTCCACCACTTTACTTGGCAGCGCATTCCATACCCCCACCACCCTCTGTGTGAAAAAACTCCCTCTAGCATCCAAATTATACCTTACCCCCCTCACCCTAAGCCCGTGACCCCTCGTGCTATTTGAGTCCATCCTAGGAAAAAGCTTAACCCTGTTTACTCTATCTATCCCCTTCAAAATCTTGTACACCTCTATCAGATCTCCTCTAAGTCTACGTCTTTCTAAGGAAAACAGTCCCAATTTGCCTAATCTCTCCTCGTAACTCAGACCTTCCATACCAGGCAGCATCCTGGTAAACCTCCTCTGCACTCTTTCCAAAGTTTCCACGTCCTTCCGGTAGTAAGGCGACCAGAACTGGACACAGTATTCCAAATGAGGTCTAACCAGCGTTTTATACAACTGCAACATTAAAGGCCAGCTCTTGTACTCTATACTCCTTTCTATAAAGGCTAGCATACTACATGCTTTCTTCACAACCTTCTCCACTTGCTCTGCCACTTTCAGAGACTTGTTCACCTGCACCCCCAGGTCCCTCTGCGTTTCTATACTCTTAATAGGTCTACCCTTTATCATATACCTCCCCCCCTACATTCTTTCTCCCAAAATGCATCACCTCACATTTATCAGGATTGAATTCCATCTGCCATCTGTCTGCCCAAGCTACCAGCCTATCTATGTCCTGCTGCATCGCCTGACAATGCTCCTCACTATCCGCAAGTCCAGCCATCTTTGTATCGTCTGCAAACTTGCTGATCACTCCACTCACTCCCTCTTCCAAGTCATTTATATATATTACAAATAGAAGAGGTTCCAGTACCGAGCCCTGCGACACACCACTAGTGACCGACCTCCAGCTAGAGAAACACCCTTCCGCTATTACTCTCTGTCTCCTACTACCAAGCCAGTTGCTTATCCATCTAGCTACCTGTCCTTGTATCCCATTTGCCTTAACCTTCTCGACTAACCTCCCATGAGGGACTTTGTCAAACTCCTTACTAAAATCCATATAGACAACATCAACGGCTCGCCCTTCATCCACCGTTTTCGTCACCTCCTCAAAAAATTCTACCAGATTTGTAAGGCACGACCTCCCCTTAACAAATCCATGCTGCGTATCCCTAATCAGATTGCAACGCTCTAAGTGCCTATACATCCTATCTCTAAGAATCCCCTCCAACAGCTTCCCTACCACTGACGTCAAACTCACCGGCCTATAATTTCCGGGGTTATCCCTACCACCCTTTTTAAACAACGGTACAACATTAGCTATTCTCCAGTCCTCTAGGACCTCACCTGTGTCCAAGGAAGAGACAAAGATTTGCGTCAGAGGCCCAGCAATTTCACCTCGCACCTCTCTAAGCAGTCTGGGATAAATGCCATCAGGCCCTGGAGATTTATCCGTTTTAATGCTACCTAGAAGCTCTAACACTTCCTCCCTCGGTATGGATATTTCCCTCAACTGGTCCACAGCTCCCTCAGAGACAGGAGCTGTCAACAAGCCCCTCTCCTTCGTGAATACCAACGCAAAGTATTCATTCAGGATCTCTGCCATTCCCTCGGGCTCTAAGCACAGTTCCCCTCCTCTGTCCCTAAGAGGTCCGATTTTTCCTCTAACCACCCTTTTATTCCTAACATAGGAGTAAAAAGCCTTTGGGTTTTCCTTAATCCTATCTGCCAAAATCATTTCATGCCCCTTTTTGCCCTTCTAACTCCCTGTTTGAGCTCCCTCCTACTCTCTCTATATTCCTTCAATGCTGTCTCGGTTCCCAGCTGCTTCAACCTATCATACGCTTCTCTTTTCTTCCTAACCAAATCCTCAATATCCCTAGTAATCCACGGCTCTCTAATCCTACCTTTCCCATCTTTCCTCTTGGCCGGCACGTACTTATCTTGCAACATTTTCAGTATTCCCTTGAAAGAGTCCCACATGCCTAGCGTGGACTTACCCTCAAACAACCGTTCCCAATCAGTTTCCCTAAGTTTCTGCCTAATTCGACCGTAGTTAGCCTTCCCCCAATTCAGCACCCTGCCCCTAGGGCAACAAGCATTCCACAGACATAGCAAGTTTGTTATATTCTTATGTTTGTGAGATATACTGAAAAGACCATTTCCTTCTTTAGTAACAAATGCGCACATCCATGCATGGTGACACAGTGGTTAGCACTGCTGCCTGATAGCGCCAGGGACCTGGGTTCAATTCCCAGCTTGGGTCACTATCTGCTTAGAGTTTGCACATTCTCCCCATGTCTGTGTGGGTTTCTTTCATGTGCTCCAGTTTCCTCCTACAGTCCAAAGATGTCCAGAAGTGAAGTGGCCATGCTAAATTCTCCCTTAGCATACACGAATACCAAAGAGTGGTGATTAGAGGATTTTCACAGTAACTTCATTGCGATGTTGATGTAAGCCTACTTATGACTAATAAATAAATTTTAAATCTTTTTAAAAAATAAAACCCATTCTTAACAGTTGGATTATTTGAATTGATAGTTGAAACGGGGGGGTTTGTACACTCAATGAATACTCCAACTGTCCCCTCTGCCTTCTTTTATTAGACAATTGAGACCAGACTAAGGAAGAAATATATTAATATGGGAAAGAGAGAGTGATGTTAGGGCAGAGGGAAGCATTGAATAGCAATTAAAATCTACAGTTCCTGTTAGCGAGCACCATCTTCTTTATAACTAGTGTGATTAATCTCCAATACCATATCACCAGGGATATAATCCAAGCACATCTAGCTTTAGTTCTGTCATTTAATAACATGTAACAGGCAATGGTCGATTTCATTCACTCAAACTGTAGAATGATGTTACAGAACCTTTGGAACTTGGGTCACTTATGGACAGCATACCCTCAGCTGCCCAGCACTCGCTTTAACAGTTTGTGGTTACAAATCACCCACTGAAAGATTTGCATTTTTATAATACCTTTAATGACTCATCCTTCCCACTGCCAAGAAAGTACTTTTGAAATGTAGCCTTGGTTGTAAAGTAGGATAAAGCATCAACATAATAACAACCAGATAATTGTTTTAATGTGAGGAGTTGTTCAGAATAAATATTGGTCAGAACACTGGGGAGACCTCCCCTGCTCTTGTTTAAAATACTAACCACGGAATCTTTTATATCCACCTGAAGGGCTAAAATAGATTAGAGCCTAAAATCTCAGCTAAAAAATGACATTTTAAACATTGTAGCACACCCACAGTACTGCACTGGCAGCGTTAATCTAGATTGTGTGTACAAATGACTTGAGTACAACCAACTTGAGCCACAGTTGAAACTAGTTGAACTGAAAGTAATTTAACAACATAATGATACCTTTCTGCCACTTCATTTTAAGGTAAGTCTTTATGATAGTCAAATTATGAATGCAAAGAACTTATAGCCTCTATCATTTTTAAAATTTATTTATTAGTATCACAAGTAGGCTTATATTAACACTGCAATGAAGTTATTGTGAAAATCCCCTAGTTGCCATGCTCCAGCACCTGTTCAGGTACATTGAGGGAGAATTTAGCATGGCCAAGGCACCTAACCAGCACATCTTTCGGGCCATGAGAGGAAACTCTCACAGGGATAACGTGCAGACTCCGCACAGAGACCCAAGCCAGGAATTGAACCCGAGTCCCTGGCGCTGAAGTAGTAGTGCTGGCCACTGTGCCACCATATCGTCACTATCATGTCCCACTCCCTCTGACATCTGTACACAGATCAATTCAGCAAGACTGCAGCTAGAGGAGATTTATTTCAGATTAGTGCACATTCTTCAGCAGCTTTTCAGAGCTCTGTCCGTCCATTTTCCCCCAGCCACATTTTACTTTACAAATAAATAAACTCTCAGAGACTGTTAATCCACCGACATTCCCATGACTACTCAACTACCAATGAATGAAAAAGTAGAGTTTGACTAATTCATCAGAAATAATCCTCCCAAACATTGCCAAATTTAATAAAACAATTTAAATTTGATTAATGAACAATTCTTTAATGGCAAAGCAAGCTTATCCAGTAAGTCACAGAGCCATACACCCCAGGCAGATGGTACGTTTGACCATCAGACGATATTAAGCTGGTAAGGACACAAGCATACTAAGGAAACTAGATTGTGTATCCCTATCAGACAGCTAGTTCACATACTCTCAAATTCCCATCTGTAAAACTCCCCTCCATCTTCTCTTCCACAGAAATAAACCATCCAGGTCCTGCTTCTAAATTCTACGTTCTTACGTAATTCCTCTAGTCAAGTCTCACAACACCAAGTTAAAGTCCAACAGGTTTATTTGGTATTATGAGGGGCCACTCACCTGATGAAGGTGTAGCACTGTAAAAGCTCGTGATACCAAATAAATCTGTTAGACTTCAACTAGTGTTGAAAGACTCCTTACTGTGTCCACCCAAGTCCAAAGCCGGCATCTCCATATTTTAGTCTAATGCATAGTGTGTGGCTGCATGGGTAACACTCTCACCTTGAAATCACAAAGTTCCAGGCTCAAACCCTCCTTGAGATCGTGAGGTTGAGGTTTATCTCCAGTCAATAGCACTTTCAAAAAAAAAATAATTATCTGGGCACTGCTGCCCATGAGATCTTGTGCACAAATAGTAATCCCCAGTCAACATCACCGAAACAACAGGTTATCTGGAAAGTGCTATTCATGGGATCTTATCACAAAATCCTGTGCAAAAGAGGCCCTTTGGCCCATCAAATCTGCAGCGACACGAGAAACATTTGTCCTCCCAGCTAACCCCATTTGCCAGCAATTGGCCCATAGCCTCGCTGTGCACAAATATCAATCCTCCAATCAGCATCACTGAAACAACAGATTATCTGGATACTGCTGCTTGTGGGATCTTGCTGTGCACTGTTGTTAAGCCCTTCAATCAATCTCACCCAAACAAACAAAAAGGTGGACATGATCACACATCGCTGCTTGTGGGATCTTGCCATCTTCAAATATTAATCCCCCAGGTGGCATCATTCAAACAACAACAGGGTGGCACAGTGGTTAGCGCTGTTGCCTCACAGTGCCAAAAACCCGGGTTCGATTCTTGGCTTCGGTCACTGTCCGTGTGGATCTGATGTTCTCCCTGTGTCTGCGCGAGTTTCCTCCTGGTGCTCTGGTTTCCTTCCACAATCCGATAGACATGCTGGTTAGGTGCACTGGCCATGCTAAATTTTCCCTCAGTGTACCTGAACAGTCGCCAGAGTGCGACAAGCACTGGATTTTCACAGTAACTTCATTGTGATGTTATTATAAGCCTACTTGCGACACCAATAAATACACTTTAAACTGTAACTGTAGGAGTCCAAAGATGTACGGGTTAGGTTGATGGATCAATTTAGCATGGCCAAAGAGTCAGGGAGATTAGCGAAATGTTTACATTTCACAAGTAGGCTTACATTAACACTACAATGAAATTTGGCATGTCAGCTACGCCTCGCACCAACTTTTATAGATGCATCAAAGAAGACATTCTTTCTAGTTGTATCACAGCTTGGTACAGCTCCTGCTCTGCCCAAGACCACAAGAAACTGCAAAAGGTCACGAATGTAGCCCAATCCATCACACAAACCAGCCTCCTATCTGTTGACTCTGTCTACACTTGCCACTGCCTCGGCAAAACAGCCAACGTAATTAAGGACTCCACGCACCATGGACATTCTCTCTTCCACCTTCCTCCATCAGGAAATAGATACAAAAGTTCGAGGTCACGTACCAACCGACTCAAGAACAGCTTCTTCCCTGCTGCCATCAGACTTTTGAAATGACCTACCTTGCACTAAAGTGATTTTTCTCCACACCCTAGCTATGACTGTAACACTACATTGCATACTCTCTCCTTTCCTTCTCTAAGAACGGTATGCTTTGTCTGTATAAGCACACAAGAAACAATATCTTTCACTGTATACAGTGAAAAATATTATTTTTGTGCACTATACAAAACATACTGTTCATAGAGAAGGAAAGGAGAGAGTGCAGAATGTAGGGTTACACTCCTAGCTAGGGTGTAGACTAATATATAATAATAAACCAAATCAGTGAAGTTACTGTGAAAATCTCCATACTCCGCAGGGTAAATGTGAGGGGGTTACGGGAATAGGGTTAGCACAGACTAGATGAGCCGAATGGTCTCCTTCTGCGCTGGAGTGATTCTATGATTCTGGACAGTGCTCCTTGTGGGATCTTGCTGTGTACAAATTGACTGCACCCACTCCCACCCCACAGGATAACGATGGCTACACTCCAAAATCCCTCTGAAGAGCCCGGCGGCGCTATATCAATGCAAGGCTTTGTTTTCTGTTTACATGACAGGAGGTTGGGGACAGAATGAACTCTCTCCTCCCCTCCCTCAGGCTGGATGCTGCACCCTCCCCGCACTCACACGGCCCCGTTGCGGAATCCCTTGACGGTGGCCAGGGCGGCCTGGAGCCGGCGCTCCCGCAGCAGCCGGTTCACCGCCCGCAGCGCCGACAGCAGCAACTCCCCGCGACCCATCCTCGGCGGAGCGCCCAGGGCGACGGACCGGAAACAGGAAACCGCCCCCCCCCCACAATCCCATCCGGCTGGAGCTCAGCAGCCCCGCAGAAAGGTTCCGCGTCACCAGCAGCTGCCTCCCCCTCTGGAGAAGTCCCCAGGCAGCCATCAGAGCATCACTGGGAGGGAGCAACACAAGGGGAGGTGGTGACCTAGTGCCAGTGTCACTAGACTATTAACTCACAGACTCAAATAATGTTCTGGGAACCCTGTTTGAATCCCACAGATAGTGGAATTTGAATTCAATAAAAAAAAATTCCAGAATGAAACAATTGTCAGAAAAACCCATCTGGTCTTTTGTATCTTTGGCTAAGAACAATTGTAGTATGGACATGCTGCACTTAGTTGAAGTCATTGGGTTGTTTTGAAAAATTGAAGCAATTTTTAAAAGCAGCATCTGGGCTTAGAGGAGGAGCTATGCCTACTTCAATCAGCTTGGATCACGTAGATCAAGCCCGAGACAGGAGGTGAGAGCCCTGTCTTGTCAACTTGTTGAGACTCTGAATTGGACTTCATTTGATTGAATTGGATTAAAAATGAAAAAAAAAACTAATATCCTTTAGGGAAGATAATCTGCTGTCCTTAACTGGTCTGGCCTACATGTGACTCCAGAGCCACAACAATGTGGTTGACTCTCAACTGCCCTCCTAGGGCAACTTGAGATGGGCAATAAATGCTGGTCCCACGAATGAATAAAAAAGATTTTAAAAGAATGTTCATTTTAAATCTTCCAGCATGTGATGTTCATAAGTTGTTAAACACAATGGAGATGCAAAACAACTGACAGTCAAGAAATCTCCAGTCAGCTAAGTTATTACCTGAATAGATTAAGTTAAAGTTTATTTATTAGTCACAAGCATCTTATGTTAAGACTTCTCAGCAGATCCTACAGCATCTGTGGAGAGAAAATATTTTGAGCCTCGATGATTCTTCATCATAGCTGAAGACAGTTGGGAATGGGATGAGATTTATAGTCTAGTGGTAAGGAGGGGAGGATGGGTGGTGGGGTGCTTGATAGCGAGCCAGCGGTTGGTAGAGACTGGAGAGATTGACAAAAGATTTCATAGACAAAAGGACAGAGGGAATGTAAATGGTGGTGATTGTGGCAAGGAAGGGTGTAGATAGCAACACATTAAGAGACCAGCATGTGTAAATGGCAGAACAAAGGTAAGCAGTGCTGTGTATTTACTATACCTTCTGATCTTCCCCTTTCTGAGACTGAACATGCTGTATTCTGCAAAGGACTTGGCTTCATATCCTTATGCCCTCACCTCAACAAATTTCAGGCTCGACATAATGCTGACCTCTTCCTCCACCTTTGTCTCAATGCTCACTACTTTGGGCTGATATATTTCCACCCCATCCTTTCATTGGTCTCCAGCATTCTTCCTCTACCCGGACTCCACGCTCTGGCTTCTTACCTGCCCTTAATTTAAATAATTCACCTCAACATTGTATTGCTTACCAGATCTTTTCAGAGAAAAGGAATCCCCAACCTGCTTCAATTAAAGTTCACCTGAGAACCAACCTCCTAGAAGTTCAACTACTTGTGGGCAGCAGGGTGGCACAGTGATTAACACTGTTCTCTCACAGCGCCAGAGACCTGGAAGTTTGATTCCCAGCTTCGGTCACTGTCTGCATGGAGTTTGCATTTTGTCCACATGGATTTCCTCCGGGTATTCTAGATTCCTGAAAGATGTGCTGGTTAGGTGTATTGACCCAAACAGAGAACAGAGTGTGGTGACTAGGGGAATTTCACAGTAACTTCATTGCAGGGTTAATGTAAGTCTTGCTTGTAACTAATAAATAAACTTTTAAAGAAATGTTTTTTTAGAAACCTCATGGTCTGCTGAGAATTCTTCGTTTTACCAGATCTTCGCTTCAACTTTAAAGCATTAACAGCATCTAAGAAACTACAGGCTTGCAGGAAAGAAAACACTGAGATAATGATAAGCTGTAACATAATATCAACTTCATCATGTGTTTACGAGAGTGTGTGAGAGAAGCCAAAGAAACATAGAATTAAATTTAGGTACGTGCGTGAAAATAAATAAAGTTCTTAAATTTAAACTCACAAATAGCTTGATGCTGGAATTCTTTCACCGGGACACTCACACTGAAGGTAAAAAAAAGTACATACCCTTCACACAAACATACTGATCATGGGAGGTTTGAGAGGGAATTGGAGAACTGTAGCTGTCTGATTTAGTTCCATGGTGAAGAAAAGAGAAGTGGAAGATAAGAGGGGAAGGAGAAGAGGGCTTAGGGCAAGAGGGAAGCTTTTGATTTAATTTGATTTGTTATTGTCACGTGTATTAGTATTCAATAAAAAATATTTTTCATGTGCGCTACACAGACAAAGCACACCATTCATAGAGAAGGAAAGGAGAGAGTGCAATATGTAGTGTGACAATCATGGCTAGGGTGTAGAGAAAGATCAACTTAATGCAGGATAAGTCCATTCAAAAGTCTGACAGCAGCAGGGAAGAAGCTGTTCTTGAGTTGGTTGGTACGTGACCTCAGACTTTTATATCTTTTTCCCAATGGAAGAACGTGGAATGTAAGGTTCATGATTGTGGTGGCTGCTTTGCCAAAGCAGTGGGAAGTGTAGACAGAATCAACGGATGGGAGCAACTGTGCCTCATGGATTGGGCTACATTCACAACCTCTTGTAGTTATTGCGGTCTTGGGCAGAGTGGTAGCCATTACCAAGCTGTGATACAACCAGAAAGAATGCTTTCTATGATGTATCTGTAAAAGTTCGTGAGTCGTAGCTGACATTCCAAATTTCCTTAGTTTTCTGAGAAAGCAAAGGCGTTGATGGGATTTCTTATCTATAGTGTTGGTACGGAGGGACCAAACATTTGTTGGTGGTCTAGACATCTAAAAACTTGAAGCTTTCAACCCTTTCTACTTCGTCCCCATCGATGTAAACAGGGACATGTTCTCCTCTACGTTTACTGAAGTTGATGACTATCTCCTTTGTTTTGTTGACAATGAGGGAGAAATTACTGTCGCCATAGCAGTTCACCAGATTTTCTACCTCATTCCTGCATTCAGTCTTGTCATTGTTTGACATCTGTAAATAAATTTGAAAATCAAGTTGGAGGGGAATTTGGCCACACAGTCATAGGTGTACAAGGGGTATAGTAGGGGGCTGAGGACACAGCCTTGTGGGGCACCAGTGTTGAGGATGATCGTGGAGGAGGTGTTGTTGCTTATCCTTCTGATTGTGTTAGGAAATTAAGGATCCAGATGTAGAAGGAGGAGCCGAGTCCCCAGCCACAGAGTTTGGAGATGAGTTTCAAGGGAATACTGGTGTTAAAGGCTGAACTGTGGTCAATAAATAGGAGTCTGACATTGGTGAGAGGAAAAGAGGAAGGAAGGGAAGTGAGCAGAGGACAGGAGAGAGAAAATGAGAGGAGGGAAGTTCAGGAAATGAGAGGGAAAGAGTGAAGGAGGAATAAGTTAGTAAAATCAATCTGATAAATAAAGAAGCAAATAATTAATGTGAGGCGGGCCCAAATTCCAAATGGTTTTAAAAGACAAAGAAAAACTAGAAGCAGAACAATTGAAGTGGCTTTCAGCCACTACATGTATCAATGAATAAACTAATAAATTAGCCAAGGAGGTGATAGGGACACCAGCACTGGGCCACATTGCCCCAAGCACTCAAACACTGATGCCAGCTGGAAGTGCCTGTGTGGATATTGGATGCAGGTAGGAGCAGGCTTGGCTGAACATCCCCCCTACACTTTGCCAGCATTCATTGTCAATCCGTACACAAGGATAACAGCTGTTTGGGGAAAGATACTGCTGGTGGAACCTGACCCAAAGAGAGAGTGACTGCCTTCGCAGGAGGATAGAGCGAGAAAAAAAAACTGAAGGAGGCAAACAAGAGATTTTTTTGTTTTAATGGCATTTTACGTCTGGAGTTGTGAGAGGTTTGGT
Organism: Sphyrna mokarran; assembly: GCA_024679065.1. Lineage (NCBI taxonomy): Eukaryota > Metazoa > Chordata > Chondrichthyes > Carcharhiniformes > Carcharhinidae > Sphyrna > Sphyrna mokarran. The sequence goes on along the minus strand of JAGIQG010000016.1, from coordinate 65,365,580 downwards.
GTGAACAGATGATATAGGAGCTGACTCAAAAACAGCTTCTTCCTTGCTCCATCAGGCTTTTAGAACCATAGAACCATAGAACATTACAGCACTGAAACAGGCCGTTTGGCCCTTCTTGGCTGTGCTGAATCATTATTCTGCCTCGTCCCACTGACCTGCACTTGGACCATATCCCTCCACACCCCTCACAGCCATGTATCTGTCCAAGTTTTTCTTAAGTGTTAAAAGTGAGCCCGCATTTACCACTTCATCTGGCAGCTCATTCCACACTCCCAACACTCTCTGTGTGAAGAGCTCGCCTCCAATATTACCTTTAAACTTTTCCCCCTTCACCCTTAACCCATGTCCTCTAGTTTTTTTTCCCCTAGCCTCAGTGGAAAAAGCCTGCTTGCATTCACATTTTGACTTATATTAAGTTGATCTTTCTCTACACCCTGAGCTACGACTGTAATATTACATTCTGCACTCTCTCCTTTCCTTCTCTATGAATGGTATATTTTGTCTGTATAGTGCGCAAGAAACAATACTTTTCCCTGTATATTAATACATGTGGTAATAATAAATCGAATCACGATACAGCCCTCAGGCCTGCTCTGCCATCCAATAAGATCAAGGCTGATGTCCTTTCACTCCACTTCAATCAAAAACAGGTCTTTTTTCTGCACTGTGAATTCTATGATTCTATGTGTGGGTGTTGCCTGATCTGAGTATTTCTTGCATTCCCTGTTCTGCTTGAGATTTGCAATATGCACAGCAGTATTTTGTTTTTGTTCAGGCTGAGGCCTGGCTTGCTGAATCCTAAGCTGGATGAAACTGAACCAGATTGTTCCCAGATTTATAATAAAAGCACAATACCGTGGATGCTGGAATTGAACACCAAGGCAGAGAAACACTGGAGCAACTCAGCAGGTCTGCAGCATTTATGGAACCCATGATGTGGAAATGCCAGTGTTGGACTGCGGTGGAGTCTGCAGCGACAACAGTCCCACCCAGGTCTTACCCTCGTAACCCTCCTCATCCCCAACACACTCAGGGACAATTTTATTATGGCCAATCAACCTAACCTACACATCTTTGGACTGCAGGAGGAAACCGGAGCACCCGGAGGAAATCCACGCAGACACGGGGAGAACATGCAAACTCCACACAGTCAGTGACACAAGCCAGGAACTGAACCCAAGTCCCCAACTTCTTCACTTATAAAAAACCCTTCTTCCCTGTGCCCCGTCAGGGAGGGTGTTTTCATTCAGTTGGTGTCTATCCTCCCCCTACCCACCCATGAGGTTGAATGGTGGGATTGTTGTTGGTGCAGACTCGATGGGCTGAATGGCTCCCTTTTGCACTGTATGGTGTTCTATGATTCTATGATTGCCCAATTCTGGTCCCACTGTCAATAAAATTCTGCAGTTGCAGGACCTGGTCAGGCCGAGAATTGGCCTGATTTTAATGCCTCTCCTTCACTCCCGCATCTCATTTTTGGATTGCGGTTTGGCCGATAAGGTTCTGCTCAATGTTTCACGTCCGCTGTGATCTGGCGTTGACAAAGCAGCTGCTGAGAAGGTAATGGATCCGAAAAGTGAACTCTGGTTCTCTCCCTGCGGATGCTCCCAGATGGGCTGAATATTCCCAGCCTTAGTTTCTGTTTCACACCCCCTCAACCTTCTCTTCCTGGGAGAGAAGAGCCCCAGATCTGGCACACTCCGTAAAATGATAGCAACCAATGTTTCAACAGAAGCTGACTAGGGCAGCATTGTGGCACTGCTGCCTCACAGCACTAGGGACCCGGGTTCAATTCCCGGCTTGGGTCACTATCTGTGTGGAGTCTGCACATTCTCACTGTGTCTGCATGGGTTCCCTCCGGGAGCTCCGGTTTCCTCCTACAATCCAAAAGACGTGTAGTTAGGCACATCGGCCATGCTAAATTCTCCCGAGTGTGTCCGAATAAGCACCGGAGTGTGGCGACTCAGGGATTTTCACAGTAACTTCATTGTAGTGTTAACGTAAGCCTACTTCTGACACTAATAAATAAACTAACTTTTCCTCCCAGAATCCAAAGGCATGTTGGTTAGATGCATTAGCCCTGCTAAATTCTCCCTCAATGTATCCAAACAGGTGCCGGAATGTGACGTCTCAGGGATTTTCACAGCAACTTCATTGCTGTGTTAATGTAAACCTACTTGTGACAATAATATATAACTGACTGTTCCTCCCACAGTCCAAAGATGTGTTGATTAGATGCATTGGCCATGTTAAATTCTCTTTCAGTATATCCAAACTGATGCCAGAATGTAGCAACTCAGGGATTTTCACAGTAACTTCACTGCAGTGTTAATGTGAGCCTACTTGTGATATTAATAAATGAACTTTAAACTTTTCAGTTTTTGTTTCACCCTCCCTCAGCCTTCTCTTTCTTGGCGATTTCCGTAAAATGCTCGCTGTTTTGTCAATATATGGTATGACAGAAGCTGACTATCCCCTTTGGGTAAATTACGCTGCTCAGTTTTGCCTAACATGTGGAGGCTGAAGGTGTAAGAATCAGTCAAAGCAATTTTGCAGTCTTGTAATTCAGTCGCCATAATCTCGTTATTCCATCTGCCTTGGGATCTGCAGTCCAACAGAAAATTATTCAGAACCATTTTACTAATATATCTTTTGTTTCAGATCCCGAAGATCAGAAAACAAATGTTAAGCAGAGTTTTGATGATATAAATAGAGAATCTATATTTGTGGGCAGACCAAAGTCATCATGTTCAACTTATAATCAGTGGCAGATCTTGCGATGAGCTTACACTAAGGAGAGCAGTAGGGCTGTAATAAGGATTGCGGAACTTTGACTGTCATTACTCCAAGTTTACAATTGGCCAGCATACAGAGACCATGCAGGAAATGAAACTTCTGATATTATCTCATAAATACAAAACGGAATCTCAGATTATAACTCGAGAGCTCTCTGGAATACAAGACGTACAGCCATGCTTATCACGTAACTATTATTATTCCATCATGCCCCTCTTGCAATTCAGTTCTCATTCAGTTTTGCTTCTCTAGACTTCAACCCGAACATTGTTGAGTTCTGATAACTAATTCTGCTGGAAACTGTGATGTAGGGCTCAGAGCCCACACGCATAGGGTGAGATCTACAGCCTCACTAGTCCCAAAACCATAAAATCCAATCCAATCCAACAGACCTTTCCATCCTCCGTCCCTTGCCAGCTCCGATTCCCCTGGTGGGCAGGACGGTAAGGTTCCCTAAGTGCAGAAGGAGACCATTCAGCCCATCGAGTCTGTGCTGACCACAGTTCCACCCAGGCCCTATCCCCGTAACCCCACACATTTACCCTGCTAATCTCCTTGACAGTAAGGGGCAATTCAGCACGGCTACTCAACCTAACCAGCAGACCTTTCGGATGGTGGGAGAAACTGGAGCACCTGAAGGAAACCCACGCAAGGATAATGTGCAGTCTCCACACGGACAGTGACCCGAGGCCGAAATTGAACCTGGGTCCCTGGCGCTGTGAGGCAGCAGTGCTAACCATGGGGCCACTGTGCTGCCCACTTAGCTGAGGTCTGTTTAAAAAAATAAAAATTAAATAAATTTGGGCATTCTTATTCCTTGCCATTCCATGTGTAACTTTATCTCAGTGTAACTGTGCCAGCAGTTGATCTTTTTCCACATCGTAGCTACGATTCTACATTCTGCACTCTCTCCTTTCTTTCTCTATGAATGGCATGCTTTGTCTGTGTAGCATGAAACAAAACTTTTCACTGTATGTTAATACATGTGACAATAATAAATCAAATCAACTACAAAAAGAGTCACATTTTGCGACCAGATTGATTAAGTTCCAGTAGCAAACGAACCTCCCAGTTTAGGCTGAGTTGGAAAGATGAAGAGAAAGATTCAGCCGAGGATTTTACCAGCTCCCAGATACAGGCACGTGAGAGAGTAAGGCCTGGGCTGGTAATCCATTAGCGAGCTGACGAGTCTATCTGGAGATCAAAGACAGGTCGCGTCCGCAGGACAAATGCACAAATCTCCAGAGAACGGAGGGAAAAACGTTCCCAATCTGCCCTCATCCTGATGGCTGCCTTTGTGTGCGGCTGCATCAAGCTGTGCATAGATCCTCGGTACATTAACAACAACATTTTGAGGTTCTACTTGTCCCGAGTGTTGCGGGGGATGGGTCTGGTCACACTGCCGTGGAACGCTCCGAGTAGTTGAACCGTACCGCAGCACCTGTCCTTCGTGGAGAAATGTTTCCTGCAAACACACCTTTGATCACATGGCAATTAAGCAATGGTCAGCGCGTAACGTCCTTGGGATCCTGAGAGAAAAGGAGATGGCGGATCCTGTTGGATGGTTCCCTGAGCAGACTGTCAGTATCATCTGGCAGAATGCCTCATCACCAGGACTCACAAACAAGCACCAAGATCTGGCTTAGCTGGTGGTGAGAAGGGCACTCCCCGTCAGATCCTTTATGCACGCTCGAGGTTTCAACAACAACGCATGCTGCCCTCGAAACGGCTGCGGGGCTGATGAGATGGTCGCACACCTCCTTGTGCCTTTGCAAAGAAGGTCTGAAGTGAGATGCAGTGGTATTTGTCGAGGTTCATCCCGAGCAGCTCGGTGACTCTGTGCTCTATGGGCTGTTTCCGGGGACGCACAACGAGACGAATATCAGCTGCTGCTGGAGGGTCATCAACTCGGTAAAGGACGCACTTTGGTCCACCCAATACTTGCTGATCCAGTTGAAAGAACTGTCCTTGATCAAGTGTTGCAGACTGACATATTCCAAGGTCCAGGACTACGTGCTGAGGGACACGCTGAGTTTGGGGCAGCCACCAGGAAAGGTCACACTATGAGGCCTTTTAACGGAGGCAGACCGAGGGCCCTGGAACTGCAGAATACCCTCGACCTGTGTAACTGTGTGCCAATCTGAGCAACAACGGCACATTGTAATTTTTGAGGCATCTATATAGTTTTAAGTATTGAAATGGAAAAATTGTAAATTGTATAGAACTGTAAAAATGTCTTATTCTGCACTGTTTGTAATTTATTGAGATGTAGACTTGCAATGTTTTAATTGAGATTTTTATGAATAAAGTATATTTTTTGAAAAAAATCCATTAGTGAGCTGCCCACACCGTGCAGTCTTGTTGCAAGATCATTTTACCAATGGTAGCAATAGTCGCAGTTCTGCAGCAAAGCTGGCAGCCAATATTGGCAATTAAAAGCCTAACTAAGTGCTATCTTCTCAAGCCACCAGCAAAACTGTCCTCCCACTCTCCCTTTCCTCACCCCAACCGTCACACTCCCAGGGAGGCTGCAAGCTTCAAGGAGGCGGCTTCTCTGCAAGTGAGGCCTCTCTCACATTCCTGCACCTGGAGAGATCTCTCCAGTCTCATTTTCAGATTCCTGCATCTGGGAAAATCCTTATAACCATTCTCTCACGTTCCACTATCTGGTGAGATCTCTCTAACCCCTCTCTCACATTCCTGTATCTGAGGAGATCTCTCTAACCCTTCTCTCACATTCCTGTATCTGAGAAAATCCCTCTAACCTCTTTGTCACATTCTGGTATCTGGGAAGATTTCTTTAACGCTTCACTCACACTCCTGTATCTGAGGAGGTCTCTCTAACCCCTTTGTCACATTCCAGTATCTGGGAAGGTCTCTCTAACCCATCAGTCACTCTCTTCTAAGGTCTCTGCCTGTCAGGAATTGTAAATGAGAGACTCCAAATGGATAAGGAAATGAAAATGAAAAGCATATTCCCATCTCCCACAGATAGTAACTTCCCCTATCTCCCTCGAATCTTTCAGATTGGTGATAATTTAAACTGGAGCACAATTATTGGAATCTAGTCTTTAACAGTTGACTGAATTTATATTCCCCGTATATAATGACCTTAACTTATTTTAATGAAGTCACGCTTGACTGCTATTGTGATCCAGCTGCCGCTGCTATAAAATAAACCCATTGGAATTAATGAATTCCCACTGGACGCCTTCACTAAAATGACTGAGTTGTTTTAATTGGATTGTTTCAAGATGCTAATATTAACAGCAGGAAGAAGTAAACTCACTTTTGCCTTCCTCCTGATTCTTGTAGCCCGTTCATTTGTTGAATGCCCCATTTACGATTTTCAAGTCCCACATGGCACTCTCTCCAAATGTGACCCACGTTGAGGAATTCATTGTCAGGTCTTTGGGATCTCCCTACTTTTCTGTGGTTCCCCCACAGGTCAGTAACCTCAATAAAGGAAGGTCGAACCCATTCGGTGGGTCTGAGTTAAATAGATTGTTGCCAGACAAGGGTGTGACCAGCCAAAAGGCCTCTTTCTGCACCGTAGAGATTCTATGATTCTATGAAAACCATGTATGTGATTGGACTTAAGATACAGATTGCCATATAAATAACTTTATCAGCATCTTACGAACCAAAGAAAACCTTTGGTGAGTCATTATCTCTGACACTAATTATGCTTTATCACTTAAACACACCCACACCCACCCACCCACCCACACAAACACATTAATTCTGCTCTCAATGGGGTCACAATGACCTCAGAGGGGAGGCAATAGATTCTTAGAATCCCTACAGTGCAGAAGGAATCATTCAAGGTCTACCCTGCTAATTTACCTCACACTTAGGGACAATTTAACATGGCCAATCAACCTAACCCACAGATCTTTGGACTGTGGGAGGAAACCGGAGCACCCAGAGGAAACCCACACAGACGTGGGAAGAATGGGCAACCTCCATACAGATACTTACTTACTGGCAATTCAATGGCCAGAATTGAACCCAGAGCTGTAAAGCAGCAGCGCTAACCACAGTGCCACTGATTTGGAACAATGTTCTATCCACTTTGTCCCCTCATCCCGTAAAAACTGCTAAACACATTCTCCCCTTCACTCGTGATGAGGAGGCAATTGTGCCTTTGTCTATCTATGCCATGTTTGTGAAACCTACCTCTCCACTGACCTGATAAAGGAGCAGTGCTCCGAAAGCTCATGACTCCAAATAAACCTGTTGGACTTTAACCTGGTGTTGTGGGATTTCTTATCTTGCCCCCTCACTCAGTGATTGACATTGCTGACTCTTTGACATGAGCCAGACACAAGCCAGGGATTCCAGAAGGTGAGTTGGGAGAAGAGGCGAGCACCATCCAGGATGAGGGTGGGAGGTGAATACTGTTCGGGTGAGGGGGGTGGGTTTAATATTGTTCGGGGGTGGAAGGGGAAGGGGGTGAACACTGTTTACAATGGTGGCGGGGGAGTTGGTGCATGAGCATTACTGTGAGTTCTGGAGCTTTTTGGCACTCCAGCTCATTTACTTAAGAGTTTTGCTAGTTTTTATACCTGCAATGAAAATCTCACAGAAAAATCCAGGGTAAATATAGAGCAACCAGTCTGCGTAGCTCTGGTCTATCATGGGGCAATTGAAAAGGGTAAAACTGGCAATCAGAAATTCAAACTTCCCATGTGCTTGCATCAGGGCTTCCAAATGGCCCTGTACAAAACTTTTAGCATGCTTCTGACTATCTGGAGACTTGAAGATATGAACCAGTGATGGGATTTTCCATTTCTACCACTCCTGGGCATCATAACTGGTGGGACTGGAAAATTTGGAGGGCAAAATTCAGTTCTCTAAATTCTCCTGTCCTACCTGTGACAATGCCCACTGCTGTCACCTAAACCACATCATCCCACGACCCTGTCAATCATTCTAATCAGAAATCCCAGTGAAACATAAGTAAACAATAGTTCATTAACTCGACTTAACATTGCCACTTGCAAGGCTAAAATTAGTAATTATCCCTGTCTTCCAGCATCTGAGTTGCATTCCCTCCAGGCATGCTGACTGCCTGTATCATAAAGCTCAATTTTAAACATTCCCCTTAAACACAACAAAAAGCTATCCATATCAATTGCATTACTGTCATTACAGATTATATATATAATATGTATGTTTAATTGTATAACTAATAATTAATAATAAATAATGCTTCAGCTGTCCCATGAATCTTTTATAACGTGAGAAGGGGGTTTCAGAAACCAGGAAGGGTTGAGAACCCTTGTTCCATACAATTCATCATAGATAAATTATTTTACTTATTATACTTACAAAGAATTTACAGACACAGAGACAGGCCATTCAGCCCAAGTGATCTATGCTGGTTTCTATGCTCCATGCAAGCCTCCTCCTGCCTCCATCATTTAGCTCCATCAATAAGTTTCCATCCTTTTCCCCTTAAGTTCTTAACCAACTTCCTCTTAAATGCCATTAATCTCGTTTATTCAGCATTCTTCTCACTCTCTGGGCTAAAGAAGTTTCTCCTGAAGTCCGGATTGGATTTAATAGTGACTATTTCATATTTATGGCCTTATATTCTGGTCTCGCCCACAAGTGAAACAGCTTTTCCTTATCTACCATATTGTTCATCATCTTAAAATCCTCAGCCAACTAACGCTGTGATCTTCTCTTTTCTTCAGGAACGAGCTCTCAACTGTTCAATTTTTTTTGATTTGATTTGATTTATTATTATCACATATATTACCATACCGTGAAAAGTATTGTTTCTTGTGCATTATACAAACAAAACATACTGTTCATAGAAAAGAAATGAGAGGGTGCACAATGTAATGTTACAATCATAGCTAGGGTGCAAGGAAAGGTCTACTTAATGCAAGATAGGTCAATTCAAAAGTCTTCAGGGAAGAAGCTGTTCTTGAGTCAGTTGGTACGTGACCTCAGATTTTTGTATCTTTTTCCCGAAGGAAGAGAGATTGTCTAGGACGTGTGGGGTTCTAAATTATGCTGGCTGCTTTGCCGAGGCTGCGGCAAGTGTAGACAGAGTCAATGGATGGGAGGCAGGTTTGCATGATGGACTGGGCAACATTCACAATAGTTTGTAGTTCCTTCTGGTCTTGGGCAGAGCAGAATACAACCAGAAAGAATGCTTTCTATGGGGCATCTGTAAAAGTTGGTGAGAGTCCTTGTCTCCGCAAGGCCTCAGGGTTGTCACTTCTCCAACACTGTCACGTAGAAATGCTGGTAATGGCAGGTAGATTAGTGAGGACGGGATCATGTAGGTTTTGCCCTCTTTGTTGGTTCCCTCATTTCATTCCCATTGATGTAGATTGGAGCATATTCTTCTTTATACTTCCTGAATTTGATGACAATTTCTTTCGAATTGTTGACATTGAGGGAGAGATTAATGTTGCCACACCAGTTCACTAGATTCTCTATCTCTTTCCTGTACTCTGTATCGTCATTGTCTGAGACCCAATCAACTATGGTGGTGTCGTCAGTAAAGCTGAAGATCAAATTGGAGGGGAATTTGGCCACACATTCACAGGTATATAAGGAGTATAGTAGGAATCTGAGAGCACAGCCTTGTGGGGCACCGGTGTTGAGAATGATCATGGAGGAGGTGTTGTTACTGATTGTGCACGTTAGATGGATTGGCCAGACTAAATTGATCCTGTAATGCCTAAAGATATGGAAATTAGGGAGAATAGTAGGTGGGGTTACAGGGATAGGACAGAGGGTGAGCCAGTTAGAGAGTCCGTGCAGACTCACTGAGCCAAATGGCCTCATTCTGCTCTGCATAACTTTAGAGTGGTATGCTTAGCACTGCTGCCTGGCAATATCAGGGACACAGGTTCGATTCCCAGCTTGGGTCACTGTCTGTCTGGAATTTGTATGTTCTCCCCATGTATGCATGGGTTTCCTCCAGGTGCTCCGATTTTCTCCCACAGTCCAAAGATGTGTGCGTTAGGCGGATTGGCCATGCTAAATTGCCCCTTAGTGTCAGGGGGAAAGCTAGGGTAAATACATGGGGTCAGGGAGATAGGGCCTGCGTGGGATTGTGGTCAGTGCAGACTCGATGGGCTGAATGGCTTCCCTCCTGCTCTGTAAGGATGCTATGATTTTATGATTCAGCTAAGCTTTTCAATTGTACCCATCTGAAAATGGACCTGCACTGCCCTGTATTTGACCACTAGGAGACACTGCGAGACAGATTGCGTTAAAATTGGTGCTTTAGCTTAAATTCCAAAAGATCAGCGGATACAGGAAACGCTGCCAGGATAAGGGATGGAATTTAGTCCGAGTCAGGCGCCAGCTCAAACATGCCAATTCTGAATTAAAACAGAGGCAATTTTCCAGATTGTAATTAGCTGCAGAAATTCTGGTCAATTTAGTCCAGCTAAGCCCCGAGGCATTCCGGCGAATTGCTGTCGCCCTGAAAATTGCAGGATGGCTCACCATAACCCACACTGCGCACAATCAAACAGTAACTTCATTGCCGTGTTGATGTTATCTTTACTTGTGGCTAATAAACAAATTTTAACTTTGCTAATTCCCCTGACACTAACTGGCAATTTTAGCATGGCCAATCAGTCTAACTAGCACATCTTTGGACTGTGGGAGGAAACCGGAGTACCTGGAGGAAACCCATAAAGAGATTTAGGGTCCTCACTGCTGGAATAACTGAGGGAGAATAGAACTGGTTAAAGCACGGCAGCACAGTGGTTAGCACTGCTGCCTCACGGAGCCAGGGACCTGGGTTCAATTCCAGCCTCGGTAGACTGTCTGTGCAAAGTCTGCATGTCCTCCCTGTGTCTGCATCGGTTTCCTCCGAGTGCTCTGGTTTTCCCCAACACTCCAAAGATTGTGCAGGTTAGGTGGATTGGCAATATTATATTGCCCTTTAGGGGACTAGTTAGGATAAATGTATTCTTTTTTGTAGAGCAACACAGCACGGGAAACAGGCCCTTCGGCCCAACGAGCCCGCGCCGCCGTCATAACTATATAGTACCAATTCCATTATCCTATTCTAATTTTAGGTTATTCCTAATATGGAAGAATCTCAATGTAGGGACAATTTGTTTCCCAATCAGCCTAAGAGCGAATTTTTTGGGATGTGGGAGGAAACTGGAGCGCCCGGAGAAAACCCACGCAACCACGGGGAGAACGCGCAAACTCCCGCAGACACCGGCCCAATTCCAAGTGTCTGCACAGCTACAGCGATAGTCACTGAGCTGTCATGGTGCCCTCCAGATGGTCCAGATAAAGCACTCATTTTCAACATGAAGCACCAGGCAACCCATGAATCAACATCCAAGAGCTGTCCTCGCACCACCTGCCGAATGCATGCTCCTTGTTGGTCAAGTATGGACCGAATTACCTGTGGAAAAAAAGCCATAGTTAAGCAGTCCTACTATATCCCTCTATCTGCATAACGCTCATGTGGCTGTCCAAGAGACCCTTAAACAGCCCTAGCGTGCCTGCTCCCACCACCTTACTCGGCAGTGCATTCCACAACCCCACTACCCTTTGTGTGAAAAACTGCCCTCTAATATTCGTCTTATACATAGCCCCCCTCACCCTAAGGCCATGACCCCTCGTCCTATCCATTTCTGAAGGTGGAAAAAGTTTACCACCATTTACTCTATCTATACCCCTTATAATCTTATACACCCCTATTAGATCCCCTCTAAGCCGACGTCTTTCAAGGGAAAACAACCCCAGTCTATTCAATCGTTCCTCATAAGACAGTCCTCCCATACCAGGCAGCATCCTGGTAAACCTCCTCTGCACTCTCTCCAAGGACTCCACATCCTTCCGATAGTACGGCGACCAGAACTGGGCGCAGTATTCCAAGTGAGGCCTAACCAAAGTTCTATACAATTGCAACATCAAACTCCTACTCTTGTATTCTATACCCTTTTCTATGAAAGCTAACATACTATACGCCTTCTTTGTCACCTTCTCCACCTGTGAGGACACCTTCAGAGACTTGTGAACCTGCACCCCCCAGTCTCTCTGCGTCTCTATGCTCCTTATAGTTTTACCTTTTATCCTATAATTCTCTTCTACATTTTTCCGGCCAAAATGCATCACCTCGCATTTTTCCGGATTAAATTCCTTTTGCCATCTATCTGCCCAATCTACCAACCTGTCTATGTCCTGTTGTATTGCCTGACACTGCTCTTCTGTACCCGCCAATCCAAGCATCTTGGTGTCATCAGCAAATTTGCTGATCTCACCACCTACCCCTACTTCCAAGTCGTTTATGTAGACCACAAATAGAAGTGGACCTAGTACTGAGCCTTGTGGCACTCCACTAGTGACAGGCTTCCAGTCGGAAAAAGAGCCTTCCACTACTACCCTCTGTCTCCTCCTCCCGAGCCAGTTCTCGACCCATCTACATACCCGACCCTGTATCCCATGCGCCTTCCCCTTCTCTATCAGTCTACCATGAGGAACCTTGTCAAACGCCTTACTGAAATCCATGTAGACGACATCAACAGCCTGTCCTTCATCAACTGTTTTTGTCACTTCTTCAAAAAAATTCCACTAGATTTGTAAGACAAGACTTCCCCTTGACGAAGCCATGCTGCGTATCCCTGATCAGATCGCAGCGCTCCAGATGCTCATACATCCTGTCCCTGAGGATCCTCTCCATTAGCTTACTTATAACTGAAGTCAAGCTCACCGGCCTATAGTTCCCTGGGTTATCCCTCTGACCTTTTTTAAACAACGGTACTACGTTTGCTATCCTCCAGTCCTCTGGGACCTCACCTGTGTCCAAGGAAGAGACAAAGATTTGCGTCAGAGGCCCAGCCAAGTCTTCCCTCCACTCCCTTAGCAGCCTGGGGTAAATGCCATCAGGCCCCGGAGCTTTATATGTCTTTAAGCTGCCTAACAGCCCCAACACCTCTTTCCTCGTAATCTTTATTTCCCTCAACCGATCCTCAACTTTGTCAACATCAGCAACAGACATCTAGCCAGTCTCCTGCGTGAATACCGACACAAAGTATTCATTCAGGATCTCCCCCATTCCCTCAGGGTCTAAGCATTGATCCCCTCCTCTGTCCCTGAGAGGTCCAATCTTGCCTCTAACCATCCTTTTGCTCCTTGCATAGGAGTAAAATGCCTTAGGATTTTCCTTAATCCTACCTGCCAGAGCCACTTCGTGGCCCCTTTTTGCCTTTCTAACACCCCTTTTAAGATCCCTTCTACACTCTCTATAAGCTTCCAGCGCTGTCTCAGTCCCCAGTTGCCTAGATCTAATGTAAGCCTCTCGCTTCTTCCTGATCAAGTCCTCAATATCCCTGGTAAGCCACGTTTCTCTAATCCTACCTTTCCCATCCTTCCTCCTTGCCGGCACGTATCTTTCCTGCAGAGAATTTAGTTTTCCCTTGAAAGACTCCCACATGTATCTCGTCGACCTGCCCTCGAAAAGCTTATCCCAGTCGGTATCTTTAAGATCTTGCCTAATCTGGCTGTATCTAGCCCTCCCCCAGTTAAATACCTTCCCTTTTGGGCAGGTCTCATCCTTTTCCATTAATATTCTAAAGCCGACAGAGTTGTGATATTCCCGGGATTGTGTCTTGATGGGATTGTTGTCAGTGCAGACTCGATGGGCCGAATGACCTTTTTCTGCGCTGTAGGATTCTATGATAGCACAGAGAGCAATGTGATGAAGGAGCAACGCTCTGAAAATGCCTCACTTCAAATAAATCTGTTGGACTTTAACCTGGTGTTGTGAGACTTGTTACTGTGCCCACCTCGATCTAATGCTGACATCTCCGCATCATGGTTAACAAAAGAGGATGTGTGAAAGAATGTATTAATATACACACTGTGACTGCCAATAATAGAGTAATTTCCAAAGAACAGGATGAGCTGCCGTGTGCCTTTCTAACCCTGCGGCTGCCACCCCCCCTTCCCGATTCCCAATCCCCATCAGAGAACGTACCCCTCCCATTGCTTACTGAACTCAGAGCAGCTGCATGACCGCATGATCTGCTGCTATTTCACCTCACTTACTCGTATCAAAAGCTAAACGAAACAAAAATAGTTTTAATGAGAACACAGTGAGTCTTGTTTTTGACACGAAGACATAAAGTGCCCAATCATTGCCGCATTGACCTCCAGCCCTCTGGGATAACGGCTCGCTGGGTGTTCCTCATGTTCAGCCCGCACTAATCCAGTGATTATTTTACACTCAGTTCAAACACACGCAGTGCATTTATGTAGCACCTTTAGCACCGCAAAACATCCCAAAGCACTTTGGCGGAGCATCAATCAAGCAGAATTTGACACCCAGCCGCATCATTCGGTACTAAGGCAGGTAATGATGGTGGCATTGTGACACACTGGTTAGCATCACTGCTTCACAGTGCCAGAGACCCGGCTTCGATTGCTGGTTTGGGTTACAGTCTGTGCGGAGTCTGCATGTTCTCCCCGTGTCTGCATGGGTTTCCTCCGGGTGCTCCGGTTTCCTCCCACAGTCCAAAGATGTGCAGGTTAGGTTGTTTGGCCATGCTAGAAATTACCTCTTAGTGTCCTGAGATGCATAGGTTAGAGGGATTAGTAGGTAAATATGTAGAGATAGCAGGTAGGGCCTGGGTGGGATTGTGGTCAGTGCAGACTTGATGGGCCTAATGGCCTCTTTCTGCAGAGTAGGGCTTCTATGAGTCCAAAAGGCAGCGCTGGTTCAATGCATTGGTCATCCTAAATTCTCCATCAGTGCATCTGAGTGCAGTGACTAGGGAATTTTCACAAAAACTTCATTGTGGTGTTAATGTAAGCCTCCTTGCGATGCTGATAAATAAACTTAAAAATGACCAAAATCTTGGGCAGAGAAGTAAGTTTTGAGGAGTATTTGATGGGAGGAAGGAGAGGGAGAGAAATCAGGGGAGGGATTTTAAGAACTTGGGCCTACGAACCTCTGAAGGCACGGCCATCAGTGATGCAGGCAGCTGAGGAGTGCAAAACATCCCAGAGGGTTGGAGGACGTTTCAGTAGTAGGGAGGAGTGAAGGCCATGGAGGGAATTGAAAACTGGGTCCCTGGAGATGTAAGGACAAATTAATTAAAAGCAAATGTTACATAAGGAGAAAAGAGAATGGACATGTCAAAAAGGGTGGATGAGAAAGTGTGAGTGGGGGGGGGGGTGATGACTTTAGCCAGGTTGACGAGGTTGGCTTGCTGGAGTATGAACTACCTGATAAGCCCTTTGAGATGGTGGCGGCTTGGGCTGGAGTTCTCCACCTGGGATTCATCTCTGCTTGGCAGCTGGCACCAGCGGCAGCAAGTGGCGAAGAGCACCTGTTGGCACATATATGGGAGATCTTGAGCTTTGTTGTCACTACTCCTGGCGTAAGTGTCTGCATGTTGAACTGCAGGCTCAGCAGTATAGTCATGAGAGGCCAGAGTTTATTCCACAGGAGCATCTGCGCATCCGGACCAAACCATTGGTGATGAGGTGATGGGACATACAATCCCTTCCACAATCCCCAAACCGGCTGGGAAGCTGGAGAGGAACACTGAAAAATTGGAACTGGAAAAGACTGGCCCTGAGTTTATGGACCATTCCTTCAAGCTAAGAATGAAGTAAATGTGCGCATTATTTTAAAAACTAAAGACAAAAGAATTATGAAATGTGTTCACCTTTGATGCAATACCATAATTAATATCCCTGATGAGTCCTTATTGATAGTTAAGTCAGGAAGCATTATCTCCCTATTTAAAGCAGGTATGTCAGATTCTCAGACTGCATTCTGCAGGGAGCAACCGAAGGACTGGCTGTGCACAGATGTGTGGTGAAAATAAAGTAACTTGGTGACTGGGCTTTCACCTCCGTGGAGTTATTATAGGTGGCTTATTAGCCCCAGTAAATTCCTAATTCTAGGCTGCAGAATCTATGCAATTCTACACTGTGGCACAATGGTTAGCACTGCTGCCTCACAGCGCCAGGGACGCAGGTTCAATTCTGGCTTTGGGTCCCTGAATGCGTGGAGTTTTCACGTTCTCCTCGTGTCTGCATGGGTTTCCTCCGGGCGTCCGGTTTCCTCCCACAGTCAAAGACACGCGGTTTGGGTTGACTGGCTGTGTTAAGTTGCCCCTTAGTGTTAAGGGTTTAACAGGGTAAATAATTGGGGTTGTGGGGATAGAGTCTGGGTGGGATTGTTGTCAGTGCAGGCTCAATGGGCCAAATGGTCTCCTTCAGCACTTTAAAGTCATAGAATCCTACAGTGCACAAGGAGGCCTTTTGGCCCATTGAGTCTGCACTGACCACAATCCCACCCAGGCCCTAACCCCATAACTCCATGCATTTACCCTGGTTAGTCCCTCTGACACTAAGGGGCAATTTAGCATGGCCAGTCCACCTAACACATCCGCACATTTTTGGACTGTGGGAGGAAACCGCAGCACCCGAAGGAAATCCACGCAGAGATGAGAAGAATGTGCAAACTCCACACAGACAGTGACCCGAGCCGGGAAGCGAACCTAGGTCCCTGGCGCTATGAGGCAGCAGTGCTAACCACTGTGCCATTGTGCAGCGTTAATCACATGTAGAGAATTGATGTAAGGCAGCAAGAGATGGGTTAATGTGACTTGGTACAAATTAGGAAATAGCAACAGAGTTTTGGATTAGCTTGTGGTCACGTAGATGATATGGTATAAAGAATGTAGAGGCACTGGAGAAGGTGCATATTAGATTCACAAGGCTGCCTTTGGAGATGAGAGGCTATACTAAACAGGAAAGGCTGAAAAGGCTGGCTCTCTTTTCTCAAGAAAATAGAGAAGTGAAGACTGGGTGAATATCCCAGCTCCTTAAAATGTTGAAGCATTTCGACAGGCCAGATGTTTTACAGGAGATCAAACATTAGGGGGCATTAAAATATAATTTAGTCGCCAATAAATCCAGTAAGGATTTCAGGAGAAAGTCTGCTTCTCCAGAGAGGCGTCAGAATGTGGAATTCACATTCACAAGGTATCCCTGAGACAAATAGCAGCGATGAATTCAAAGCAAATGTTACGTAAGCACCTGAGGAGGAAAGAGGATGGATATGTCAAAAGGGTTAGATGAGAACGTGTGAGTAGGGGCTCGTTAGCACCGGAAAATTACCTCATTCTGGGCTGCAGAATCTATATGATTCTACATACTCTTCAAGTGTAAACCAAATTGCAGTGGGCGGCACAGTGGTTTGCACTGCTGCCTCACAGCGCCAGGGGAACATAACTGAGTGTGGCAGAACAGATAGATCCTTGTATATTTTAGTTATACATGTACGCATGTGTGTTTATATATACCGACAGCTCCAATATTCATCCAGAGGAATGTTTATGTGCATGTCTGAACAGATGCTTCACAGTTCCAGGGACCCTTGTTCGATTCCTGGCTTGGAATACTGTGCGTTCTCTCCGTGTCTGCTTGGGTTTCCTCTTGATGCTCTGGTTTCCTCCCACAGTCTGAAAAACATGCTGGTTAGGTGCGTTAGCCATGCTAAATTCTCTCTCAGTGTGCTGAAGCGTGGTGACTAGGGAATTTTCACAGTAACTTCATTGAAAGCATACTTGTGACACTAATAAATAAGCTAAACCTTCATTAGCCAGGGCATAGAATATACAGACTGGAAGAGTAAGCTAAACTGTGGTGGAACTGGATTTTCACAATAACTTCATTGCAGTGTTAACATAAGCCTATTTTTGTGACACTAATAAATAAATGTGTATTGGGGAAATATAGGACATGAACTTCCACGTGGTTCCTGATACATTTCTCTCTCTTCCCATTTGTCCTGTAGTAACCCAGTAGATTTTGGAGAGAGGATTGTCAAATTCCTGACTAACTATAATTGCTTCAACCAATTTATCTGCCTGTTTACGAGGGGCAAGTTTCAAAAAATACTGAGCATTAGCACCAGATGGCGCACAGTAGCAATGAAGTGTTCAGTGACCGGAGTAGGCAGAGTATTTTGGGAGGGCTATCTCTATCCCCGTTTACTGAGAGCAGCTTTTAGAAAGCTGTGGAGGGGTCAAAAATCAGAAAGGCTTGCATTCACCAAACACCTTTCACATCCCAAAGTAAATTAGACAATTTTGAAGTGTTGTCACATCTGTCACAAATGTAGTACAGCCCACAAATAGGAGTGAGAAAACCAGCAGATAATCTGCTTAGGTTTTTTTTCCTCAATCATTCATAGAATTTGGGTATATTGCCCATCAGTCAACCCCATTGCTATAAATCTGGAATCATGTGTAGGCCAGACCAGATAAGAATTCTTTCCCTGAAGGACATTAGTGAACGAGATGTATCTTTACGACAATCGTTGAATCATAGAATCTCTACCATAGTTTGCAGAAGGTGGCCATTCAGCCCATCGAGTCTGACGAGGCATTATACCCAGATTCTATTCCCGTGACCCCATGTATTTACACAGCCAATCCACCTAACCTACACATCCTGGGACACTAACAGGCAATTTAGCATGGCCAATGCACCTAACCCGTACATCTGTGGACGGTGGGAGGAAACTGGAGCACCTCGAGAAACCCACACTAACGTGGAGAGAATGTGTAGACCCCACACAGACAGTCATCCAAAGTTGGAATTGGACCCGGGTCCCTGGCGCTGTGGGGCAGCAGTGATAACCACCGTGCCACCTTAATCATCATTAGACCTTTTAATTCCAGATTTTTATTGAATTCAAAATTCACCATCTACCATGGTGAGATTTAAACTCGTGCCCTGGGCTTCTGGATTGCTAATCCAGTGACAAAATCATCCTCTGCCCATAAGTGCTGTTTGTTTAACTGATAGGTACTAGTCAGGACACCAGGGGGAACAAATGCCATGGAATCTTTTCTCTATTCCCTTCCCCCTATTTCATTCCCCTTCCCTTAAATCCCCCCCTGCTTCCCCTTTTCTACATTCTACCTCTGCCCCATTCCCTCCCCGCAACATCTTCATCAGCTACAGTTTACAGCTTCTCTGCAATTCAGCCGTTCACACTGTTTATTCTCTCTAGGGAAAGCTATTAGCAGTCTTTTCCCTTGGTTTCTGTGGCTATGATTCACCTTCCATTCCCTCCCCCTGCAGTATAAATATCTCCCACTTTCTGTGCCTTTTAGCTTTGACAAAGCGTCATCCAGACTCGGGACATCAGCTCTTTTCTCTCCTTACAGATGCAGCCAATCCTGTTGAGATTTTCCAGCGTTTTCTCCTTTGACCATGGGATGTCTGATGTTCACCCACGATGGCCGACGAGACTGCAATGTAATCACAGAATATTACAGTGCAGAAGAGGCCCTTCGGCCCATCAAATCTGCACGAAAGGCCCTGATCTGCCCACCTGACCTCATTTGCCAGCACTTGGCCCATAGCCTTGAATGTTATGGCGTGCCAAGTATTCATCCAGGTACTTTTTAAAGGATATGAGGCATCCTGCCTCCACAACCTGCCCCCCAGTAGTGCATTCCAGACTGTTGGCACCCTCTGGGTAAAAAAAGGTTTTCCTCACATCTCCCCCTAAACCTCCCAACCCCTCACTTTTAACTTTCGCAATGTACCCTTCAACTAAGCGAAACAGTTGATCCCAAAGGCTTTATAAGAACGTCCCCCTGACAGTGCAACTTGCCTTCAGTGCTGCAACAGTCTATGCTTTCTGCTCAGGACGTAAACCTACAATCTTTTCACCTGGCCTTAAGGAAGGGGCGTTACCTGGTGAGCTAGCACCATCACCGGTTTCTTCGGTGATATTCACATCAGGAGGGTGAATGTATAAATATGCTGCTGATGTCACAGTGCAGTCATTATTATCTTCCTTCACTTGCTGGCAATTTATTGCCAAACCATTTAAATTTGTTCCTGCGAAACAAACTGCTGGGAAGCTGAAGAACTGGAATCTCCACTTCTCCACACAAAAGGGAGAGAGGAAATAAGATCAAAGCAAAAGAGAAAGTAGTTTTCAAATACATTTTTTTTATTTTCTCTCCTCCTAAGCTTATCCAAAACACTGCCGTTCACATCCTAACTTACACCATCGCATACGTACCCTGTGTTGATTGTACAATGGCTCCCAGTCCACCAATAAGCTCCATATTAATATCATCACCCTTGAGTTGAAACCCTTCCATTGGGTTTCCTATCTCCAGCTTCAAGAACACTGTGTTTCTCAAGTTCACCAAACCAGCACATCTTTTGGGCTGTTAGAGGAAATCAGAGCACCCGGAAGAAACACAAGCGGACATGGGAAGAACATGCAGACTCCACACAGACAGTGATCCAAGCCGGGTCCCTGGCACTGTGAGAGAGCAGTGCTAACCACTGTGCTGCTGTGCCACTACAACTTTGGCCTCCAGTTCATCCCCCTCATCCATAGGGGGCCAGGCCTTCAGCCATCTAAAGCTCTGAAATCCCTCCATAACCTATCCAACTCTCTCTCCCTCCATAGTCAGCATGGCTTTGACAATTCGGAGATCATTTCTGAAATTTCTGAGAAGTTACTAGATGTGTAGATGGGGACAGTGTAGTTGACATCGTCTACATAGACTTTGGTAATGGCTTTTAACAAAGTCCCGTGGGGGAAAATGATCGAGAAGACAAAAGCTCATAGGATCCAACACAATTTAGAAAATTTGATCAAAAATTGGCTTAATGACAGGAGGAAGAGGATGTTGGTCAAATGTTTTTCTGTCTGGAAGCCTGTGTCCAGTGGTATACCACTGGGATTGGTCTGAAAAACGTGCTGGTTAGATGAATTGGCCATGTTAAATCCTTCCTTGGAGTACCCAAACAGGCGCCGGAGTGTGGCGACTAGGGGATTTTCACAGTAACTTAATTGCAGTGTTAATGTAAGCCTACTTGTGACACTAATAAATAAACTTCAACTCTTGCTGTGTGTAGTGCACATTAATGATCTAGTCAGGAATGGGGGGTGGGGGGGTGGGGGGGTATGATCAGCGAGTTTGCAGATAACATAAAAATCGGTGGTGCCAGTAGTGAGGAGGAAATCCTTTGGTTATCTGGTGATACAGATGGGCTGGCAGGTTAGTGGCAAAGTGAAAAGTATGAGGTGATACATTTGGAGGAATTAACAAGTCAAGGGAATACACAACAAATGACAGGATGTTAGGAAGCAGAGAAGACTCCTTGAGGTCCGTATCCATTGATCCCTGAAGGCAGTAGGACAGATAGATAAGATGGTTAAAAAGGCAAATGGGATTCTTGCCTTTATTGGCCAAGGCAAAGAATATAAGAGTGGGGATGTTATAATGGAGTTATATAAAATATTAATTAGGCCACAGCTACAGCACTGTGTGTATATCTGCTCAGGTCACTGTCTGTGTAGAATCTGCACATTCTCCCCATGTCTGCATGGTTTTCCTCCAGATACTCCAGTTTCCTCCCACAATCCTAAAGATGTGCTCATTAGGTGCATTAGCCGTGCTAAATTCCCCCCAGTGTACCTGGCAGGCACTGGAGAGTGGATTTTCATGTAACTTCAGTTCAGTGTTAATGTAAGCCTACTTGTGATATAATAAGAGTGACACACTATAGGAAGAATGTGATTGCATTGGAGAGGGTGCAGAGGATATTCATCAGGATGTTTCCTGGGCTGTAGCATTTCAGCAATGAAGAAAGACTGGTTAAGCTCTGGTTGTTCTCCTTAGTAAGAAGTCTCACAACATCAGGTTTAAGTCCAACCAGTTTATTTGATAGTAATCCCACAAGCTTTTGGAAACAGTGTTCCTTTGTCATGTGTGTGAAAAGTTCTGGTCAGAGAAAGGTATATAAAGACGCATGCAGTTTACAGAATACTGATTCAAATGCATTTTAGAATTTGCTGGAATTTGAAACAAAAACAGAAAATGCTGGAAAACCTAACCAGTGCGTCTTTTGGACTGTGGGAGGAAACGCACTCAGACACGGGGAGAATACGGGGTGGCATGGTAGCACAGTGGTTAGCACTGCTGCTTTATAGCACCAGTGATCCAGGTCCGATTCCCAACCTGGATCACTGTCTGTGTGGAGTTTGCACATTCTCCCTGTGTCTGTCTGGGTTTCCTCTGTGTGCTCCGGTTTCCTCCCACATTCCGAAAGATGTGCTGGTTAATGCATTGACCCAAACAGGTGCTGGACTGTGGTGACTAGGGGAATTCCACAGTGACTTCATTGCAGTGTTAACGCAGGATGGAACAGTGGTTAGCACTGCGACTTTACAGCGCCAGGGACCGAGGTTCATTTCCCAGCTTGGGTCACTGTTTGTCTGTACGTTGTCTGCATGTGTTTCCTCTGGGTGCTTCAGTTTCCTCCCACTGTCTGAAAGACATGCTGGTTAGGTATATTGACCCAAACAGGTTCCAGACTGTGGCGACTAGGGGAATTGCACAGTAACTTCATCGCAGTGTTAATGTAAATCTTACCAATAAATAAACTTTACTTTCTTACTTTAACATGCAGTCTCCACACAGACAGTGACCCAAGCCGAAAATCCAACCCAGATCCCTGGCGCCGTGAGACAGCAGTGATAACCACTGTGCCACCAAAATTACAACGTTGGGTCGTTTTTAAAAGCATTTTTTTAAATACAATCTTCAGACATCCAAAGGGTTAAAAATCTAAGCTAGAAAAAAAAAGTTGTGAAACATTAATGCGTTGCCTGAAAGAAGAAAAACAGGAGTGGGGGAGTTGGACATTATTTCTTCTTTTGTGCAACTTTTCTTTCTCCCAAAACTTTTTTTTTGGTGTTAACAACTCGCTATCTCGAAGTTGCAATCTCGCTTTAAGGGAGTTCCCATGGTGTTTTTTTTGCCGGAGTGTTGGAACCTGCAGCTGGGCGCCAGCGAGTGGTAAAATAAATGCTTCATTGGCTCCGTGCTTGTGTCAAGGGCAGAGGAGGGCAAACAAGGCCAGACTTACTGGCGCCGAGGAACACCTGGAGAAGTTCAGGTTAACTGCATTCCTATACATACAGCTGATTCATAGGATTAAATATACTAATCCTTTGTCAGCAGATGTGGTCCTAGTGTGACACCAGACGTAGCTCAAAGTCGCCTGCGGCACATTTTTACCTCCCCTCCTTCCCCCCCCCCCCCCCCCACCCCCCCCGAGGAAGAAGTATTAAGGAGTAACCACTGAAATGAACGTTCATTAAGATTTTGATAAAAAAGAATTTCTAAATGCATATTTCTTGGAAAATTAGCTTTAACATTCGCACAGATATGTAAACATCCCGGGAAGGGGGCTGACCAAGAAAAGTTTTTGCCTAAAGGGGGATTTTTTTTTAACAATTTGCGACCAAAATCATATCCTTTTTCAAATCTGTCAATAAATTATTTTTGAAGTCTGAGCCAAATAAAGTTTATAAAGTTTTTTTTATAAAGTTTATTAATGTTACAAAAGGAGACTTACATTAGCAATTAAGTTAGTTGTGCTCATTCCTTTTAATAGCTTTAGAAATGTTAGTGATAATTGTTGAGAAGTTTATATGAGAGATTGGAGCAAACTGAATTTATTGTTACAACTCGAGTTGGCAATAAGATGTCCTGTCCTTTTGACTTTAGGATATTGGGGAGGGAGCGCGGGGGGGCAGGGTTTCAAAGACAGGCAATGCTTTTTGATAAAACCGCGGAAGTATTTATGTATCACATCGATCCCCGCTCTTTCAACACCCCTTCGCCAAAATCATGTCGAGTTAAAGATTGTTAGTAATCAGCCAAAGGTTTCATGCTTCTTCCAACTCCCCAGATGCATGTTAATATTTAATTTGGGGTTCTGGTGAGGATTGTACTGCATCCCAGTCGTATAGATGTGAGTCTCAAAATTTGATCTTTTCCCATGTATATTTACCATTTAAATCTAAATCATTTGTTTTGAATTGACCTGTATCAAAGTTGGTTGCAATTTTAAATGTGGACACTTAAAATGTGGGAAGATTACTGACCCAAAGGCTGACCAAGTTGGAAAGTAACATTGGAATGCTTGACAGCCAGTACACATACGATGGGCCGAAGGCCGCCACCACCGTCATTCAAGACTTAAAATCAAAATGGGAAGTTTTCAACTCTAGTAATATAAAACTTGGGGGTGCATGTTAAGTAAATCAGGATGAACTTTGGGATCAGCTGCGAACAAGTCGCCTTTCTATCCAGGGAAGTCAAAAGGATTCTGTATATTCTCGTTGAAAATGTTCCTTTTCTGCAAATTCCTCTCCAGCGCTAAAATGCACGTCTTAACAGTCTCATTACTGTATATAAAGTGTAAAGTTGATTGTAGTTTCCCACCTCCCCTTGTAACAGACATCACCATTAATCAATGACATGAGACATTAACGACCTTCCCCAAGTCATTTTGTACAAATGAATTATGTACGCTCCCTGGCAGATTGCAATGCGGTAACGCCCCCTTCTCACATCTGTTCAAACTGCTTTCTGCCATTGTAAATGAATGCTTCCGGTCTGTGGATACCTAAGCACTTAAAAAAACGGCTGCCCTGAACTAAATGTTACCGTCATTGCTTATTACTCACCCCTCTTGCATACTCGGTGCGGGTGAGTTATTACTTCAGCATGCAAGTTTTACAAATGCGTGGTTTTGAAATTAAAATGCGTTCTAAATCACTGCACATAAGTCTACCGCTATTTTACTCATTGGAAACTTGAGTCGGGTTATACAGTTTTCAATGAAACTGGGTCACAGTAACTTCCTTGCTGTGTTTAATGTAAACCAACTTTTGACACTAAATAAACTTTAAAATCAAGAGTTGGGATTATGTACACCTTTGGGTATTTCGTATTGAAATAGGGGTTCTCATAACTAGGTCAACTGTACTTCCTTTCAGATAGACATCTTGTTAATTCCGCTATAAATTGACTTTCGATTCTTGGGGACAGTGGTTGTGACGTTAAGTATTTCTGTCCACTACCAATTCCACACAAGCACACACACTGGCAAAGATTTATCAATTTGACTATTTTTTATTAATTAAAATCTTCAAAAAAATTAAAAAATCATCCTCGACTTTAGTACAACATTGTTGTAAACAATACAATACACTTACAAAGTATAAGATTTACAAATGAATCACCCATAGATCTCTAAGGATGTGACAAATTCTAGACTCCAGCATATGTCTCTTGTTAAACGGGCCTGTGTTGTGTGTGCTCCTGGCATCAGGCGATAGTACACACATTTGGATGGCGTGGCTAATCGCAGTTAAAATCTGTCGCTAGGCATGTTGCTAGGAAGAACGGTACTAAAACTTGCTGCATTTCCACCTAGTTTCCGCGTCCACCTGGGGCGAGATGGAGACTAAAAAATAAAGAGGACCCGAGATTCTTGGAGCCCGGAGCGGGCCACGGCAATGTCTTGTCTCTTGCTGGTGTTATGGTCACCAAGGCACTTTAAGTCCCAATAACACAGGGGTGAGGGAGTTTTGTGTGTTGTTCTGATTTTCTGGTTAACTCCCCCTCTTTTCTCTCTCCCAGGCTCTGCGGGGATGGACTGTTGCTCCAGCACCACCGGATCATCTAATACTTCGCAATACCTGAAAAAGAGGTGGGAAATGTATCTGATTAGTTTCTAATTCGTGCAACATGTAAAAGTATCCTACTTCATTAAAACTGGTGGCTAAAAACTTGTTACACAAAATTCTGTCACTGACATCCCACAGTTTAACTAACATTAAAACTGCCACATTTGACCACTTTAGAAATCTGATCCTCGCACAATTAGGTTAAGTGTCCAGTTTCTCTTAGAGAAATAAAACATTGTGCATACCTGCAAAGTCCTTTTAATGCATTCAGCGGCACAGAATCCTGTCGTCACTGCTAACACAGGGCACCTAGAGATTTAAAAGAAAACAAGATAGGGGGTTAAAATACAGTTTTCCAAACTGGGACATCTAATCACTCGGAGCTTTCTCGCTTTTGCTACGGGGACAACATGATGTAAAGAGTGTTCACCTCTGCTGTGAGTCCACTGACATCTGCACCCAGGGGTGTCCGGCTCTGAGCTGCGTTGCCAGCCGCTGGTTGGCAGCCTATGCCCGGCTGGTCGTCCAACTCCAGCTGCAAGTCCCAGATGTAGTCGATAACGTGCTGCAGGATCTCCACCTTGCTGACCTTCTTGTTCTGGGGCAGGGTGGGCACCAGCTCCTTCAGCTTGGTGTAGCAGCCGTTCATGTCGTAGAGGAACATGTTCATCTGCTCGTCCAGCAGCGGGGCCACCTTGTACTTGGCGATGGCGATGCTTTGTTCGGACAAGCACCTCACCACCTCCTCGCCGCAGCCCTGACGCTTGAGGGAACAGGAGGCGCTTACCACTTTCATTCTCCGCCGCGGTGTGAAGACGCTTCTCCCGGACGGGCAAGAGACTAACGACGAAAAAATATTGCTGGGACAACTGTGCGCCCCCACCCGCCGGTTTTATGCTCAATGCGGGCAAAGTGGGAGGATCAGAACCGTCAGTCAAACCTGGTGTTTTCCCCCCCCTCCTCCTCCTAGCGAATAAGAGCCCAGCTCAGCAACAACAAGGGGTGGGCTGTCTTAACCCTGGCCAGCCAATGCAAAGCCCCAGTTGTATCAGCATTTGAAATCTGTCAAACAGTGCTTGGAAGAGGGGGTGGGGGAGACACACAAATGGAAACAAATGTACATATTTTGCTGAAGATGTGGGAATCCAGCTGCTTTCTGTCTGGTGGGGGTCTGCAGGTGGGGGTCGCCCCAGAGCGTGGGTGGAGAACTAATTCATGAGAATGTAAACTCATCAGATGCCGGGCGAAGGCTTTTAAGAAATGATTTCTAGAGTTCTTTTTTACGCCAAAAATAACTAGCCTTCAAATCTCAACTGGCAGCGATGTACCCCCCCCTCCCCCTCCAAAGATACTCTTTAATAAGCAAAACTTCCAAGATTGTGGAGGCTCCATCATTATGATCAGCAGTCTGCATTCACTGTTGTAGATAAATACAGCTTAGATTCTAAGGCTGGAGGGATCCTGAAAGTAGCTTATGATGCAGCAGAATGTTACCAAGCAGAATATGAAGGAATTCGGTATTATCTCGGCAAATGAAGGGTCTTCGGTAGTTGCAAAAAAAGGGACATTTTAAGCAAAACCTTTCGAGCCATTTATCAGTTTATTTCGGCTTGTATAAAACGTTTGCTCTCAGGGGAAAAATAGCAAAATAAAGTCTGCAACCAATTGAGATGCAACTTTTTCTTGTTTTTTAACGATTGCAAAAGTTTTAACACCACAATCTAACTTGTGATTTTGCCCCCCCCCCCCCCCCCCGCATGTGAACCGACCCTTGGAAATGCAACTTAGTTTAGATGTGGGGGAAAATGAGGATGCTTTATCGTTTGGAGAAATGGGTCATTTAGCTAGGAATAACTTCCAGCATTAGAATAAACAACCATTTTGACAGCAAACTCACGTTTACTGGAAATGACTGCAAACACAACTGCAAAATTTACACACAGTTCAAACTTGGTAAAATTTCCAAGTAAAATATTTCTAACTTGTCCTTATTTAAACAGCACCAGAGATTTTTTGGGGGGAGGGGGTGCATGGGGAAATAAAGTTTGGAGGTGGGGGTCAATAATACAAGCTTAGAGGGCGATACAGTTAAAATTCGAGAAAACTTTAACTTCATAACTTTAGAAGCCATTGCAATTTATAATCACTAGGTTTTTAATGGGGAGATTAGGTAGTATTCTAAGTATCCACCAGATTCGGTGGATTTCTAAGGGTCGGTTCAGAATTGGGGAAATAAGTTTAGAAAGTAAACATTCGAGAATAATGAATTATTTAACTCTTTTGAGCCCATTTCTTGCAGTTTATAGTACATACTTTTTCTAATGAGGGGGGAGAGAGTAAGCAATTTTCTAAGAGGGGGTTCAGAGATGAGGAGGCAATATCACAAGTTGGGATGGAATGTTAAAAAACTTCAAGGATAGTTAAAACTGAAAACGTTACACCTATTGGGATGTGTATGTGTGTGGGGGGGGGGGGGGGTGATAGGACAATTTTCCACACATTAGGTGCATTTCTACGGCACGGTTCAGGGATGGAGGAGGCATTAACACAAGTTTATTAAAACTTTTACAGCAGTTAAAACTGGAAAGTTACCAGTGTATGTGTGTGTATGACGTGGGGGGGAGATAGGTCAATTTTCCACAGATTAGGTGCATTTCAAAGAGATGGGAGGGGACAATATTACAAATTTGGATGGGATGTTAAAGTTTTTAAAATGATGAAAAAGTTGCATCGAATCACTTTGGAGGTATAGTGTTTCTAATTTGTAAGGAGTAACTTTCTTTAAAAGAGAAAAGATTGGGGAGGGGGCATAGAGCAACTTTCTGCAGATTGGGTGCATTTCTAAGGGTCGGTCCAAAGATGGGAGGGGAGGCAATATCACAAGTTTGGGATGGGATGCTAAAACTTTTAGAAGTTAGAAAAAGTTGCATCTAATCACTTTGGAGGCACAGTGTGTTTGCAATTTGTAAGGAGTTTCTTTAAGATAGAAAGGAATGGCTGCGGGAGGGGGTTGGGGGGCACGGAGCAACTTTCCACAGATTGGGTGCATTTTTAAGGGTCGGTTCAGAGATGGGGGGGCAATACCACAAGTTTGGGATGGGATGGTAAAACTTTTAAAATGATGAAAAAGTTGTATCTAATCAATTTGGAGGTACAGTGTGTTTGCAATTTGTAAGGAGTAAGTTTCTTTAAAAAAGGATGCTGGGGGGTAATAGAGCAATTTTCCTCAGATCGGGTGCTTTTTTAAGGGTCGGTTCAGAGATGGAGCAATATCACAAGTTTGGGATGGGATGTTAAAACTTTTAGAACACATTTAAAAATTGCATCTAATCAATTTAGAGGCACTGTGTGTTTGCAATTTGTAAGGAGTAAGTTTCTTTAAGAGAGAAAGGAATGGTGGAGGGGGGGGAGACAGAGAGAGAGACACACGGAGCACTTTTCCACAGATTGGGTGCATTTCTAAGGGATATGGAGCATTTTCCCACTCTCAGCCAGTTCCCCTTTAACACAGCCCAAAGCAGCCTCCCAGACTGGCAGGCGCCAGCCCCGTGACGTCACCCATTCATACAGCCTTGACGCCTGTCAAGCTGGCGCCGTGCAGGCGGTCGCCATGGAGACCCACACGCCAATCACCCGCACTACAAGGGCGCCGAGCAGCCAGCAATTAACTGGCAATCATCTGCACCCTGATAAATCGCCCTTTAATTTGTCACCTTAACCCCTGTTAAAAAGTTTACACCCGCACACCTGCAAAGCCGTATTGTTGCCTGTGTTTTGGGTTTGGGGAGTTCGCATGGTTCGAATGCTTTGCAGTTGCTCAATGCTTGGAACTGGGTTGAGTTTGGGGGGGGAGGTGGGAGAGAAAGAGAGAGAGAGAGGAGGAAGAGACATTCTCAATTGAAAGCTTATGGTCCAATCTGCATTGCAATACATAAACCAGCTGCAAAGAACCTCGCACTGCAGGACAGCAGTTAACACATTATAAAGAGATTACCCTTTTCATTTCTTTACAGTCCTGATGTACTTTTTAATTTTTGAAATACAAGAGGGGAGGGGGTAATGCTACTCTATAGTTATATATAAATATATTTCATAACACAACTCGGTGCAACTGTACACATTCCCCCGTACAAATTCAGAGCACGTTGGAAAGGGACAAGAATATTTAGAACACATCTGTTTGCCTACATCTGGGAAACTGGAATGCGCTCGTTTGCAGAATGGCTCTTGAATTTAGCTACACAGGGTGTGGGCTACTGTGCACACAATCGCGTGAAATATACTAATTTTGCCTTTTACGAATTTTAAGGTCTTCTCCCGCAGGAATGTTCCTGAATCCACCAGAAAATCATATTCCTCCCCCGCCCCAAATCTGATTGCAACACCAGAAATAGCAACACATGATTCGAAACTTTTCAGATATACTGTAATTAGATTTGGTGTCACAATCACATTGAATCCTTAAATAGAAAGTTAAAACTTAGCTTTTTTATATAATTTGCAAAATATAAAACCGGATGGAGGGGACTTACTATAATCATCAGTAATGTTAGGTTAAATGTAGTTCAGAATGAAGTTAGTGTCTTCGTTTAACTGAATTACTGCAATTGTATTTTCAAAACTAATATTATTTGCCTTGCTACCCTTTGAAAGGTCTGACCTTAAAAATCACGAGAAATGTCTGTAGCATTTGTGTATAAATGATTATGTAGCGTCTGTATCTTAAATTTAACACCACAAGTGTTGAGAAGGGCACTTTAACGGGATTTGATTTGGTTGATGAGAAATTATATTAATTCCTACGGACACTGGAGTTTAACTGAAATCTTAACGTCCGATTGCATTTTGTTAGTGCTGTTTCAGGTCATAGCTCACAGGCTGTGTCCGACACTGCAGGGCAGTTAGAACAATAGAGGATAAGAAGTGAGTTTGTGGGAGAGATTCAGCCTGGCGACACTCTGTCTGAGCCTCCTCTTTGCTCTACTCACTTTTCTTTGTTCAGCTGCAAAAACTGTGAGCGTTTCCTACTATCCTTCAACAATGACCCAGCCAGATGGGTCTCCCCACCCCCAACTAATCTTGTTTACAGCGTATCAGACAAAATATATATATATACTTTTTAAAAATGAAACACTTGAGGCAAGAGAAAAAGTTCAGCTATACTCATCCAAATGCTAATTGATAAAAAGTTGATTCTTAAACGTTGTGGTATCCTATTACCTAGAGAGAGAGAACTTTTCTCTCTCTATACCATATGATTCTGCCCTCTCCTGAAATACATTGTGCACTTTTCCCAGCCTAGAAGGACATAATTGCAGACAAACCTCAAGGTCTCTGGCAATGCTCCAGCAGAACTGGTTGCTAAGGGCGCCTTCATCAATGCTGCTGTGCTGAGTCTGCAGTTTTGGCACCACGATTGGCATCACTGGCCTGATACTGACTGGGATGGGAGGTGGAAATCAGCCAAGGGTCCTCATAGAATTCCCTACAGTGCAGGAGGAGGCCATTCAGCCTATCGAGTCTGCACCGACAACAATCCCACCCAGGCCCTACCCCTGGAACTCTGCCCTGTAAGTCCCCTGACACTAAAGGGCAATTTAGCATGATCAGTCAACCTAACCTGCACATCTTTGGAGTAAGAAGTCTCACAACATCAGGTTAAAGTCCAACCAGTTTATTTGATAGTAAACTCACAAGCTTTCGCAAATGGTGTTCCATTGTCAGGTGTGGAAAGTTCCGATCAGAGAAGGGCATATAAAGGCACACACAGTTTTACAGAATACCGATTAGAATGCAAGTCTTTACAGTTAACCTGCTATTCAAGTCTTAAAGGTGCAGACAATGTGAATGGAGATAGCATTAAGCATGTGTTAAAGAGATAGGTATTATCTCCAGACAAGACAGTAAGTGAAATGTTGCAAGTTCAGACAAGTCATGGGGGTTACAGATTGTGTGACCTGAACCCAGGATCCCTGTTGAGGCCGTCCTCATGTGTGCGGAACTTGGCTATCAGTCTCTGCTCAGCGACTCTGCACTGTCGTGTGTCATGAAGACCACCTTGGAGAACGTTTACCCAAAGGTCGGATGCCAAATGCCCATGACTGTTGAAGTATTCCCCAATAGGAAGGGAACAGGTTTGCCTGGTGATTGTCAAGCAATGTTCATTCATCCGTTGTCGTAGCGTCTGCATGGTCTCCCCAGTGTACCAGGCTTCGGGACATCCTTTCTGCAGCGTATTAGGTAGACAATGTTGGCCGAGTTGCAAGAGTATGTGTCATGTACCTGGTAGATAGTGTTCTCACGTGAGATGATGTCATCCATGCTGATGATCTGGGTTGTCAGGAGGTGACTCACTCTCTACAAAATTCCCAACCTCTGACCTGCTTTTATACTCAGTGTTTCTTTGGATAGTAGTCCAGTTCAGTTTCAAAAAATATGGTAGCCAACAAGGTAATGGTAGTGGAGGATACTGCTATGATAATGCCATCGAATGTAAAGGGGAGATGGTTAGATTCTTGTTGGGAGATCATCATTGCCTGACACTTACATTGCACAAAATTTCCTTACCCCATATCAGCCTGAACTTTTGATTTGATTTGTTATTGTCACATGTATTAACATATAGTGAAAAGTATTGTTTCTTGTATGCTATGCAGACAAAGCATACCATTCATAGAGAATGAGAGGAAAGAGTGTAGAATGTAGTCTTACTGTCATAGTTACCATGTAGAGAAATATCAACTTAATGCAAGTTAAGTCCATTCAAAAGTCTGATAGTAGCTGGGAAGAAGCTGTTCTTGAGTCGGTGAGTACATGACCTCAGATTTTCGTATTTTTTTCCCAAAGGAAAAAGGAAGAGGGTGCATGGGGTCCTTAATTATGTTGGCTGCTTTGCCGAGACAGCGGGAAGTGTAGACAGAGTCAATGGATGAGAGGCTGGTTGTGTGATGGATTGGGCTACGTTCACAACCTTTTGTAGGTCCTTGCTGTCTTGGGCAGAGCAAGAGTTGTACTAAGCTGTGATACAACCAGAAAGAATGCTTTCTATAGTGCATCTGCAAAAGTTGGTGAGAGTGGTAGCTGACATGCCAAATTTCCTTTGTTTTCTGAGAAAGTAGAGGCATTAGTGGGCTTTCTTAACTATAGCGTCAGCATGGAGGGACCAGGACAGGTTGTTGGTGATCTGGACACCTAAAAACTTGAAGCTTTCGACCCTTTCTCTTTTGTCCCCATTGAAATAGACAGGGGCATATTCTCCTTTATGCTTCCTGAAGTCGATGACAATCTCCTTCATTTTGTTGACATTGAGGGAAAGATTATTGTTGCCGCACCATTTCACCAGATTCTCCAACTTGTATATGGACATAGACTGCTTGTAACTGGGGAAAACACAGTAAGAAGTCTCACAACATCCAACCAATTCATTGGTTAAAATCCAACCAATTCATTCGATAGTAAACTCACAAGCTTTCAGGCTTTGCACTTTCATCAGGTGAATAGAGAGTTCTGGCCTCAGACAGAGCATATTAACAGCACACACAGATTACAGAATACTGATTAGAATGCGTGTTTTTACAACTAATCTGCTATTCAAGTCTTAAAGTCTTGAAGGCTGGGGAGTCAGAAATAGCACTGAACATTGTGCAGTTATCAGCGAACATCCCCATTTCTGATCTTATGACGGTGGGAAGGTCATTAATGAAGCAGCTGAAGATGGTTGGGCTGAGGACATTACCCCGAAGAACTCCTGGAAGATCTGGAACTGAGAGGATTGACCTCCTAAAACCCCAACCATCTTCTTTTGTGCCAAGTATGACACCAAATACAGAAATACTCCATTTCTGCCAGATCTCCTTTATGCCTAATCGTTCAAAAACTGCCTTGATCTTCAGGACAGTCACTCTCACCTCTTGAGTTCAGAACTTCTGTCCATTCTTGGACCAACGCTACAATAAGGTCAGGAGCTAAGTGAGCCTAACTAAATGTCAGTGAGCTAGTTATTGCTAAGTGAGTACCGCTTTATAGCACTTAGCAATGATCAAAGTTTATTTATTAGTCTCAAGTAAGGCTTACATTAATACTGCAATGAAGTTATTGTGAAATTTCTCTATTCACCACAGTCTGGCATGTGTTCGAGTCAATTCACCTAACCAGCGCATCTTTCAGATTGTGGGAGGAAACCCAGAGCACCCGGAGGAAACCCATGCAAACACAGGGAAATGCGCAAACTCCACACAGACAATGACACAAGCTGGGAATCAAACCCGGGCCTCTGGCGCTGCAAGGCAGCAATGCTAACCGCTGTACCACTGTGCCGCCCTCTTGCTTCCACTGGTTTGTGTGATGAATTGGGATACATTCGCAACACTTTGTAATTCCTTGTAGTCTTGGGCAGTACAGGAGCCAGATCAAGCTGTGATACAACCTAAAAGAATGCTTTCTATGGTGCATCTGTAAAAGTTGGTGAGAACTCTTGTCTGCACAAGACCTCAGGGTTGTCACTTCTCCAACACTGTCATGTGGAGATGAGTAATTCTGTGTTATAGCTTCACCAGATTGACATCTCATTCTTAGGTATGCCTGGTGCTGCTTCTGGCATGACCCCCTGCACTCTTCATTGGATCATGGTTGCTCCCTTGGTTTGGTGGTAATGGCAGAATGTGGACATTTCAGACTCTGAGTGCATCTGAGGTTGAATATAGTTCTGCTGCTGTTGATGGCCCAAGCACCATCAACACCAACAGAACTATTTTGTGTTGCAAGATCTGTTTAAAATTTTAGCATGGTGATAATGCCACACAACATGATGGAGAACATCCTGATTTGATTTGATTCATTATTGTCACATATATTAGTACACAGTGAAAAGTATTGTTTCTTGCGCAAAGCATACTGTTCATAGAGGAGGAAAGGAGAGCGTGCAGAATGTACTGTTAGAGACAAGCTAGGATGTAGTGAAAGATCAACTTAATGTGAGGTAGGTCCTTTCAAAAGTCTGATGGCAGCAGGGAAGAAGCTGTTCTTGAATGGGTTGATACATGACCTCAGAGTTTTGTATCTTTTTCCTGAGGGAACATGGCGGAAGAGAGTATGTCCAGTATGCGTGAGGTCCTTAATTATGCTGGCTGCTTTTTTGAAGCATCAGGAGGTGTAGCCAGAGTCAATGGATGGGAGGCTGGTTTGTGTGATGAATTGGGCTACACTCGCAACACTTTGTAATTTCTTGCAGTCTTGGGCAGTACAGGAGCCAGATCAAGCTGTGAAACAAACTGAAAGAATGCTTTCTATGGTGCATCTGTAAAAGTTGGTGAGAGTCCTTGTCTCCACAAGGCCTCAGGGTTGTCGCTTCTCCAACACTGTCATGTAGAGATGGTGGTAGTGGCAGGTAGATTAGTGAGGTTTCCCCTGTTTCTTGGTTCCCTCACTCCCTGCTAAAGATCCAGTCTAGCAGCTTTGTTCTGTAGAACTCTACCAGTTCAGTCAGTAGCAGAAGCTTGAGAGTAGATCTCCCATCAATTGTCACTCACAGGTGTCCTGGTGAATACTTATCTCTCAACCACATAAACAGATCATCTGCTCTCTGTCAGTGAGTGAGAGCTTACCTTATGCAAATTGTACTTTCAACAGTGATTATATTTCAGGAAAGCATATCATTGGCTTAAAGCACTTTGGGGTGTCCCAAGCTTGAGCAAGATACTTTACAAATGTAAGTTTGCTTTCTTTCATTTAGTAATCATGGACTCAGAAAGGTCCTATCTTTAATCACTGGTCTGTGCTACTCAAGTTAATCTTAACAGAGATGACAATGTCAGTGACGTCATTGTCCCAGACTAATGAAGCATCAAGACTCATGGTTTTTATTTGATTTGATTTATTATTGTCATATGTATTAACATACAGTGAAAAGTATTGTTTCTTGCGCGCTATACAAAACAAAGCATACCGCTCATAGAGAAGGAAAGGAGATGATGCAGAATGTGGTGTTACCGTCACACTAGGGTGTAGAGAAAGATCAACTTGATATAAGATAGGTCTGTTCAAATGTCTGATGGTAGCAGGGAAGAAGCTGTTCTTGAGTCAGTTACTAAGTGTCCTCAGACTCCTGTATGTTTTTCCCGATGAAAGAAGGTCAAAGAGAGTTTGCCCTGGGATGCATGGGGTCCTTAATTACGCTGGTTGATTTTCCGAGGCAGGGGAAGTGTAGATGCAGTTAATGGATGGGAGGCTGGTTTGTGTGATGGACTGGGCTACATTCACAACACTTTGGAGTTCCTTGCAGGCTTGGTTAGAGTAGGCGCCATATCAAGCTGTGATACATCAGGAAAGGATGTTTTCTATGGTGCATCTGTAAAAATTGATGGGTACCGTAGCAGACATACCAAATTTCCTCAGCCTCCAGAGAAAATAATGGTGTTGGTTGGCCTTCTTAATTATAGCATCAGCGTGGGGGCACCAGGACGGGTTGTTGTTGATCTGGGCGCCTAGAATCTTGAAGCTCTTTACCATTTCCACTTCATCCCCGTTGTAGACAAGGGCATGTTCTCCACTACACTTCCTGGAACTGATGATGATCTCCTTCCTTTTACAGACATCGAGGGAGAGATTATTGTTATCAAGCCAGTTCACCAGATTCTCTGTCTTTTTCCTGTAGTCCACCTCATTGTTGTGAGAGTTCCGATCCACTATGGCGGTGCTGTTAGCAAAGGTGGAAATGGACTTGGAATGGAATTTGACCACACAGTCATAAGTGTACAAATTGATTTGATTTGATTTATTGTTTCTTGTTCATACCGCAAAGCACACACTATACCTAGAGAAGGGAAGGAGAGAGTGTAGAATATAATGTTACTGTCATAGTAAGGTGCAGAGAAAGATCAGCTTAGTGTGAGTAGGTCCATTAAAAAGTCAGTAGGTGAGAAGCTGTTCTTGACTCGATTGTATGTAAGTGTATATTTTGAGTGAACATCCTGCAAAATCCAGCATAGACTAGAATCCCCAGAAGGAAGCCACTCGGTCCATCGAGTCTGCACCAACCACAATCCCACTCTATTCCCGAAACCCCTATATTCATCCTGCTACTATGGTCAATTTATCATAGCCAATCAACCTAACCCAGGCATTCTTCAGGCTGTGAGAGGAAACTGGAGCACCTGGAAGAAATCCTTGCAGACACGGCAAGAATGTGCAGAATGTCCACACGGACAGTGACCCGAGGCCGGAATTGAACCTGGGACTCTGGCGCTGTGAGGCGGCAATTCTAACCACTGTGCCCAACTGTGCCTCCCAGCATGAATTGCAAAGTCAGATAGAATTTGCTTTTGTTTAATTTCTTTGAATGAGGAAAGCAGACCAGATCGTGGAATAACAGCTCCAACATTCAGACCAATTGTAATCATTTTCACACATATCCAGTTTTAACATGAAAACGTTAAAAAAAACTGCACCGAGGTTTATGCTGCATAATGACAGCATTCATATAATCAAACCCTTAATCTACCTAGAATGACTGAGACCAATTTACAGAGTCTGAACCCATTAACACCTGCTAAACACAGGACCTAACATATACATTTAACATTTCAGTGCAACTAATCAAGATAGGTTCCCAATAGAAAAGAGTAGCTATCCTTGGAGTAGAGTCTGTTCAAACATGTTTTGTTTGCAGAAGGTGTGTGGGGAGATTTTCATCCGTGTGCAGCACTGCAGATTCATTCACTCTAACATGTGCTGTTAATGACTGCACCCTGATCAGCGATCTTTCACACATCCCTCAATCTGACCACAATATTCCAGGCTACAGAGATGCTCCACAGTTTTACAGAGTACAGTGAATGAAGTGATTACGTTGCAAATACCAATTACACTGGTGATAAACTAGAGATACTGTAAATGCCATTGATATGCAGGTGTGGAGGTTTGGACCAAGAGTCCAAACATCAGGAACTCCCATGTCAGCCACCTGTGCAGATCCTTCCAGTGAGTGAATTATTGATAGTTTTATCAAGAATAGAAGTGATTACTGGAAATCTATTTATATAATGTTGTGATTTATTGTAGCTGCCCTGATTTTTGTATATGTGTATTTTTCGCACCTCAACAGTGGTGATATCATTATGAGGAATGGCTGGGTCTACTCGCTGGAGTTTAGAAGGATGGGGGGGAATCTTATCGAAACTTATAGGATTCTGTGAGGCCTGGATAGAGTGGACGTGGAGAGGATGTTTCCACTAGTAGGAAAAGTTAGAACCAGAGTGTACAACCTCAGGCTAAAAGGATGATCCTTTAAAACAGAGATGAAGAAGAATTTCTTCAGCCAGAGAGTGGTGAATCTATGCAACTTTTTACTGCAGAAAGAGGTGGAAGCCAGATCATTGAATGTCATTAAAACAGAGATAGATAGGTTTTTGGTTAATAAGGGGATCAGGGATTATAGGGAAAAGGCAGGAGAATGGGGATGAGAAAAATATCAGATTGGATGGCAGAGCAGACTTGATGGGCTGAGTGGCCTAATTCTGCTTCTATGTCTTACGGTCTAAGTTCCTGAAATATGGTCCCTGCGATGTCCCGTTCACCAGGTTGGCAATCATCCTATCCTGATATGGTGCAAGTGTTTATCAACTGTGGTTGGGCAAATTTCTGGAGGTGTCATCACATGACTTCCTGCTTCCAATGACCCTATTGAGTTAAATGGTCTATTATCCCCACTTCCAATGTTCCTACATCTAATACAGAAACTCATTGAAAGAAAATGAAAAAAAGGCCCCTCTTGTTGCTCGCAGCTGTATCCAGGAGATTAATCTTCAACTAGCAGGAACCCGCAACACATTTGCAGTGAAATAGTGTCTTTGTTGCATCCGTACTCCTTTAACTACAAAATGTCTGGTTATTCCTAGACCATATCCTTCAACAGGATCCTCACCCAGCACAATCCTTCCATCCTTCCCATCTCCATCCTGCTCCTCCCATCCTCCTCCCTCCCATTGACCCCAGGCCGTTCTTCACAATCTCACCAGCCAGGATTACCACAAATCAGAACTCACACTGGCTATAAAATCTCATTCAAATACTTGTCACTGGGATTCTCACATTGCTTGATATTGGACTTACATGGAGAAAGCCAGCCAAATTGTGGAATTTGAGTTTCCAAACTTAGGTTAATTCTGAAGCACAGCAAGAGGTCTGACAACACCAGTTTTAAATTCAACCGATTTATTTGAAATATTTGATTTATCAAATAAATCGGTTGGATTTAAAACTGGTGTTGTCAGACCTCTTGCTATGTTTACCCCAGTCCAATGCCAGCATCTCTACATCATTATTCTGAAGCATCATACAGTGATCCCTACAGTGCAGAAGGAGACCATTTGGCCCATCGAGTCTGCACAAACCACAATCCCACCCTATTGCCATAACCCCATATTTAGAGAGAAAATGCTGGAAAATCTCAGCAGATCTGGCAGCATCTGTAAGAAGAGAAAAGAGCTGATGTTTTGAGTCCCGATGACTCTTTGTCAAAGCTAAAAGGCATAGAAGTGAGAAATATTTATACTGCAGGCAGAGGGAATGAAAGATGAGTCATAGCCATAGAAACATGGGGAAAAGACTGTCACAGTTAGAACATAGAACATAGAACATTACGGCGCAGTACAGGCCCTTTGGCCCTCGATGTTGTGCCGGCCAGTGGACCCTCTAACCTAAACTATTCCAATATCATCCATATGCCTATCCACCGACCATTTGAATGCCCCCAAAGTAGGCAAGTCCACAACTGCTGCAGGCAGGGCATTCCACGCCCTCACCACCCTCTGTGTAAAGAACCTGCCTCTGACATCCGTCCTATAACTACCACCTCTTAATTTAAAGTTATGTCCCCTCGTGTTGGTCATCACCATCCGAGGAAAAAGGCTCTCACTATCCACCCTATCCAGTCCTTTGATCATCTTATACGCCTCAATTAGGTCACCGCGTAACCTTCTTCTCTCTAATGAAAATAACCTCAGGTCCCTCAGCCTTTCCTCATAAGGCCTTCCCACCATACCAGGCAACATCCTGGTAAACCTCCTCTGCACCCTTTCCAATGCTTCCACATCTTTCTTATAATGCGGCGACCAGAACTGTACGCAATACTCCAAGTGCGGCCGCACCAGAGTTTTGTACAGTTGTAACATAACCTCACGGCTCCTAAATTCAATCCCTCTACCAATAAAAGCTAACACACCGTACGCCTTCTTAACAACTTTATCAACCTGGGTGCCAACTTTCAAAGAGCTATGTACTTGTACCCCAAGATCCCTCTGCTCGACAACACTATTAAGGGTCCTTCCATTAGCCCTATATTTCATATGCAATATAGGGCTATAATTCCACACTAGAACACTTACTTCTTCTGGTTAGTCTGAATAATATTACATGGGCAGCACGGTGGCACAGTAGTTAACACTGCTGCCTCACAGCTTCAGGGATGTTGACACACATCACAAAAGCTGCAGTTTACAGCTTCTCTGCCGTTTGGCCATTCACACTCTTTATTCTCTCTGTGGACAGTTATTAGCAGCTTTTTCCCCTGATTTCTACAGCAATGACTCAACTTTCATTCCCTCCCCCCTTTAATATAAATATCTCCCACTTTCTATGCCTTTTAGTTTTGACAAAGGGTCTTCTGGACTCGAAACATCAGCTCTTTTCTTTCTTTATAGATTCTGCTAGACCTGCTGAGATTTTCTCTTTTGGTTTCACATTCCAGCATCTGCAGTAATTTGCTTTTATCCCACATATTTACTCTGCTAATCCCCCTGACACTTAGGTCAATTTGGCGTGGCCAATCAACCTAACCCACACATTTTTGGACTGTGGCAGGAAACCAGAAACCAGGAAACCAAAAGAAACCCAGACGGACACAGGGAGAATGTGCAAATTCCACACAGACAGTGACCCAAGGCCAGAATTGAACCAGCATCCCTGAAGCTGTGAGGCAGCAGTGCTAACCACTGTGCCACCGTGCTGCCCATGTTATATTATTCAGACTAACCAGAAGAAGTAAGTGTTCTAGTGTGGAATTATAGACCTTTCACTCATTATACATCATGGTCCAGGATGTTGCCATAGCACTATACATAAGCATTGACAATGTAAGACTGCAGTTGTTGGTAGTTTCATACATCTTGGCTCCACAATCACCAGTGATCTGTCACTTGATGCTGAAATCAATACACTCATCACAAAAGCTGCAGCTGTTTTGTCCAATTTGTGTGAAAGAGTGTGGGACCACAGCAACCTGACCGAGAATGTCAAACTGCAGGTCCGCCAAGCCTGTATCCCCACCCTACAATGTTGAGACCTGAACAACGAATATTAGGCAGGACAAAAGACCAAACAGTTCCTACCACTGCTGCAAACCCACCGTCCTCTGTGCTAGAAATGTGATGATGTAGAGATGCCGGCGTTGGACTGGGGTAAACTCAGTAAAGTTTTGCAACACCAATTTAAAATCCAACCAATTTATTTGATAGTGAATCCACGAGCTTTCGACATTATGTTGTGCCTTCGTCAGGCAAATGCAGTGTTCTTGTGGATTTACTATCAAATAAATTGGTTGGATTTTAAATTGGTGTTGCAAAACTTTACTAGAAATGTGACAGAGACAGCTATGCCAGAACATGGCATTCCTGAGCCACATCAGTTCCTGCTTCTTGGCCTTTTGGCTAAGATCAAGTGTAGTGTTAACATGCTGCGCTTGGTTGAAGTCATTAGGTTATATTTTAGCTTCATTTGAAGCAGTTTTAAGTCTGGGCCTTTTGGCTAAGATGCAAATGAGATCAAGCCTTGGAGGAGGAGCTATGCCTACTCCAATCAGCTTGGACCATGTAGATCAAGCCCAAGACAGGAGGTGAGAGCCCTGTCTTGTCAGCTTGGATCGGGAATGTCTCAACTCGTTGAGACTCTGAATTGGACTTGATTGGATTGAATTGAAATAAAAACAAAACACAGAATTGACCACATTGGCACGAAACCAGGGTCTCATGAAATGCAACAGTGCCACCATCACTGAGTGTAAAGTTAATCTGAATAATATAAAGTGGTGCAACACTCACAGCATACCTTCCACTGTTTGATCACGACTGCATAGGCATCA
Organism: Sphyrna mokarran; assembly: GCA_024679065.1. Taxonomy (NCBI): domain Eukaryota; kingdom Metazoa; phylum Chordata; class Chondrichthyes; order Carcharhiniformes; family Carcharhinidae; genus Sphyrna; species Sphyrna mokarran. Next base: position 65,324,106 of record JAGIQG010000016.1, on the reverse strand, counting down.
AGTGCTTTAGTCCATTGTATGTTAGGTGGACTGGCCATGCTAAATTGTCCCTCAGTGTCAGAGGGTTGAGCAAGGGTTGAGCATGGAGTTATGGGTTTAGGGCCTGGGTGGGACTGTGGTCGGTGCAGACATCCTTCTGGACTGTAGGATTCTATGATTCTGTGTCCCATGTGCCTCCCATGTCCATCTACCAAATCAATCCACTGACCATTCAAAATAAATTGGACAGACAGATAGTGAGTATTATTATGATGCGGTCCACGTCTAAATGCAGCAAAACCTAAGCAACTTTCAGATTTGCACTAATAAGTGGCAAATAATATTTGCGTCACTTAAGTGCCAAGCAATGACCATCCCCAAAAAGAGAGGATCTAAACATTTTGCCTTTGACATACAATGGCATTGCCATCACTGAAACTCTCACTATCAGCATCCTGGAGTTTACCATTGGCCAGAAACTGAATTGGACCAGCCATATAAATTCTATGGCTACAAGAGCAGGTTGGAGGTTGGGAATTGTATGATGAGAAACTCATTACTCACCAAATCCTGTCTAGCATCCGCAAAGCACAAGTAATAGAATACTTGATTAGTGCTTGAATGATATGGATCGGACCCTGTTCCTTATCTAAGAAGAAGAGAAAAAGGCCAGTGTTCCTTCTTTTAATTACTACCCTGCTCAAAAGCGAATATGAATGTCAAATGATTCCCCATCTCACATTTTTTATAACCATATGGTACAGGAGGAGGATATTTGGCCCATTGTCCTTTTACTGGCTCTCTTATCGAGCTATCCAACTCGTCTCAATTCCCCTGTTCAGAGCCCAACATATTTCTCTTGGCAAAAATATATCCAATACTCTTTTGTAAGTTATTATTGAATCTGCTCCAGATCATAGCAACTCATTTTGTGAAAAAACAGCCACATTCCCCCTGACTTTTTTGCCAAGTATCTTAAATATATGTCCTCTAGTTACCAACTTGACTGCCAATGGAAACAATCGATCCTGCGCTTTGTAATTTCTAACACGTCTATTACATTTCTCAAGCTTCTCTCGCCTCTGCACATAACTGAATTCCCTCCTCCCCGATACCGTTTCAGTAAACTTCCTCAACAGCTTCAACAAAGTCTTGGCATTCTTCCCAAATGGCAGTGCCAGCATTGGACACAAGATTTCAGCTTAGGTTTCACCAGTCATTTATAAATGTTTTACCACAGCTTTCTTGTTGTGTTCCACACCTCTATTTAAAAAGCCGTAGAATCCTTTCTGACAGCTTTGTCATCTTCAACGGCTTCACCAATAACATTCCTTCCACTATATGATCAGAAACTTAGAAAAACTACAGCACAATACAGGCCCTTCAGCCCACAAAATTGTGCCGAACATGAATCTACCTTAGAGATTACTATGCCTACCCATAACCCTTTTTCTTACTAAGTTCCATGTACTTATCTAAAAGTCTCTTAAAAGACCCTATCGAATCCGTCTCCACCACCGTTGCCGGCAGCCCATTCCATGCACTCACCACGCTCTAGGTGAAAAACTTACCCCTGACATCTCCTCTATACCTACTCCCTAGCACCTTAAACCTGTGTCCTCTTGTGGAAACCATTTCAGCGCTGGGAGAAAATCTCTGAATATCCACTCGATCAGTACCTCTCACCATCTTATACACCTCTATCAGGTCACCCCTCATTCTTCGTCTCTCTAAGAAGAAAAGGGCAAGCTCAATTAACCTATCCTCATAAGGCATGCTCCCCAATCCAGGCAACATCCTTGTAAATTTCCTCTGCACACTTCCCTATGGCTTCCACATCCTTCCTGTAATGAGGCGACCAGAATGAGCACAGTAATCCAAGTGGGGTCTGACCAGGGTCTTTTACAGCTGCAACATTATCTCTCAACTCCGAAACTCAATTCCTCAATTGATGAAGGCCAGTACACCAGACACCTTCTTAACTACAGCTTCAACCTGCGCAGCAATGTCTCACTGCAACCTGTGACATCCACACAATCCACAACACCTCCAACCTTTGTGTCATCAGCAAACTTACCAACCCATCCCTCCACTTCCTCATCCAGGTCATTTATAAAAATCCCAAAGAGTAAGAGTCCCAGATCAGATCCCTGGGGCACTCCACTGGTGACTGACCTCCATGCAGAATATGACCCATCCATAACCACAAGTGATGTTTTCCGTTCCATTCACACCTCCTCAGGTAATGAAGCAGCCTCCGTATATAGCGAGACTTTTGATGAAAGACTTCTTTCCCAGATAGATTTTCATAGCTTCCTTAAGGCAATGCCGGCTGAGCTATACTAGAGGCTGTTCAAACTTTGTGTCTATTCTCTCTCCACAGATGCTGTAAGAAGTCTCACAACACCAGGTTAAAGTCCAACAGGTTTATTTGAAATCACAAGCTTTCGGAGCGCTGCCTTTTCATCAGGTGAACAGAGAGTTAGGTTTCACAAACACGGCATATTTGGACAGAGGTGCGATTGCAAGATAATAGAACATAGAACACTACAGCACAAACGGGCCCTTCAGCCCACAGGTTACACCAATTATGCCCATAACTACTAGGCCGTAGAACTATCTGTAACTCCCAATCCCATTTAATCCCATGTATTCATCCAGGAGTCTTTTAAAAGATCCCAGCGAGTTCGCCTCCACCATCACTGATTCCTATTCCATTCATTCTCCCCCCTCTGAGTGAAAAACTTACCCCTAACATTTCCTTTGTACTTGCACCCCCCCCCCTCCCCCCTCCCCCCGCACCTTAAACCTGTGTCCTCTCACAGCAACCATTTCAGCCGTGGGAAATAGCCTCCGAGAATCCACCCTATCCATTCCTTTCAATATTTTATAAACCTCTATCAGGTCGCCTCTCAACCTTCGTCTCTCCAGGGAGAAGAGACCTAGTTCCCTCAACCTATCTTCATAGGGCATGCTTCCCAATCCAGGCAGCATCCTTGTAAATCTCCTCTGCACCCTCTCAATAGCTTCCACATCCTTCCTGTAGTGAGGCGACCAGAACTGCACACAGTACTCCGAGTGGGGTCTGACAAGGGTCTTACAAAGTTGCAGCATTACCTCCCGACTCCTAACCTCAATCCCTCAATTAATGAAGGCCAGTACACCATACGCCTTTTTGACCACATCCTCCACCAGCATTAATGCATAATGATTATCGTACAATTGCATCACTGTCTTATATACCATATTTGTGAATTCAACTCTCCACTCACCTGATGAAGAGGCAGTGCTCCAAAAGTTCGTGATTCCAAATAAACCTGTTGAATTCTAAACTGGTGCTGTGAGACTTCCTGCTGTGGCCACCCCAGTCCGCATCTCCACACTTCCACAAATGCTGTGCGACGTGCTGAGATTTTCCAGCATTTCCCGTTTTTGTTTCAGATTTCAGCATCTGCAGTATTTTGCTTTTATCTTAGTGTTTAATTTGCTGCCACTTCTGTTCCTCGAAATGTTGGCTCTATTCTGTCTCCACAGACCTGCTGAAATTTTCCAGCATTTTCTCTTTTGGTTTCAGATTCCAGCATCCGCAGTAATTTGCTTTTAGCTGTTCTGGTGTAGACTTTGTTGTCAATGCAAACTGTTTTGAACAAGGTGCTGTTGAGGCAGGTAAATCTGTCCACTTTGTTAAATCTTCTGACTGCATTACTTAGCTTTACATCATGCTTTGGTGGGGCAGGTTGGCACAGATCTTCAGCCTTGTTGGGTTCAAATCCAAAGTTACCTCAAGCAGAAGAGAAGCAGCCCATTGAATGTTGCATTTCTTGTTTTGAGCAGGTACGTTTTTTTTGTCAGGCAGACTTATAGTTTCATAAAGTTCCAAAAGTCAGTGCATTTTAGAAGAAAGTGTTTGGTCTCTTGGTGGTGAAATGTGGCTTGTGCTGTTGACACAAGATTCGGCAGAGGGAACTTGATCTTGGAGTTATGGAACTGTTTAACAGCAGGACAGCAACACTTGCAATCTCCTCTACCTTCATGATCTGAATGGAATGAGCCTGAGCACAATGGCGAGCTCCCATATCACGGTAGTACTGAGTGACAGCACCAGCAGTGGTCAGGTCCCTATACTCCCTGTACATGTTGTGGATTCCACTTTGAGAGTCATGGTGCAACCAGATACCAGAGTTCTTTACTTTTGCAGGTGACTTCTCTAAAACCAGTCCACGACAGACTATTGCGCCAGCAGACTTCTTCAGTTTCTTCATCAGCGAAATGAAGTACCAGAATTGAGACTTGGCAACAATATGATTTGGAGCAAAGATGCACATCCGATAGAGTGCAGGGCTGGACTCCTTAGCCAAGGGCAGGCACCGCCCAATCACCTTGTATTCCTTAAGGGTGCCTGAAGCCTTCATGTCATCTCTCGCTCACCTACCACCGAAAAACATAGAAGTTTGGAGCAGGAGTAGGCCATTCAGCCCTTTCGAGCCTGCTCCACCATTCAGTATGATCATGGCCGATCCTCCAACTCAATGCCATATTCTCACTTTCTCCCCACATCCCTTTAGATTAAAATCTAAAACAAAATCTATTTCTTTCTTGAATACATACAATGACTTGGTCTCCGCAGCCTTCTGTGGTAGAGAATTCCGTAAGTTCACTACCCCTTGAGTGAAGAAATGTGTTTCCTCATCTCAATTCTAAATGACTATCCCACATCCTGAGACTGTGACCCCTGGAACCAGGGAAAATATCCTCCCAGCACCCAGTCTGCTCAGCCCTGTTAGATTGTTGTACATTCTAATCGGATCTCCTCTCATCCTTATAAACTCCAGTGAAAAAGCCCAGTCAAACCAATCTCTCCTCATAGGACAGTTCCAACAATCCCAGTATCAGCCTGCACTCCCTCCGCAAGTATATTGTTTCGTAGGCAGGGAGACCAAAACTGCACACAATACTCCAGGTATGATCTGACCAAGGTCCTGTGTAATTGTGGTGAGACATCCCTATTTCTGAACTCAGATCCTTTTGCAATGAAGGATTCTAGTTGTTCGCTTCACCTATCTGTCCACTTTGACTGGTGCGCAAGGACACTCAGATCCCTTTATACAACGACACTTCCCAATACATCACCATTGAAATAAAACTCTTCCTTTCTGTTTAATTTCACATTTAACACAGAGCAGGGCCAAAGGATCTTTATGGTGTGTATTTAACCACATTGCTGTGGCCCTGGAGTCACAAGTTAGCGGACTGAGTAAGGACGGCAGATTTCCTTCCCTGAAGGACATTATGAACCAGATAGGTTTTTCCAACAATTGACAATGGTTCCATAGTCATCAATAGGTTCCTAATTTGAGATTTATTTTAACTGAATTCAAATTTCACCATTTGCTGTAGCGGGATTGGACTCCAGAACATTAGTTAAGTTTCTGGATTCGTAGCCTAATAGCAGAAGGCCCTTGCCACCCCATTCAAGAGTTAACCACATCTCTGTGCATCTGGAGTCACATTCTGAAAGATATGCAGGTTAGGCACATTGACCCAAACAGCTGCCGGACTGTGGCGACTAGGGGAATTTCGCAGTAACTTCATTGCAGTGTTAATGTAAACCTTACTTGTGACTAATAAATAAAACTTAAATATGTAAGCCAGACCAAGTAAGGACGGCTGATTTCCTTCCCTAAAGGGAATTTGTGAACTAGACAGGTTACAGTTGACTGTTTTATGGTTATCATTACGGAGACTAGTTTTCAATTCTATGTTATTTAAATTCCGCTAGCTACCCTATTGTGGGAGTTGAATCCATGTCCCCAGAACATTAGCTCAGGTCTCTGGAATATTATTGTTCTTTGTAGTCACTTTCCTAACGTCAGTTGTAATTAAATATCCTTAGAAAACCAGCATTGGGACTTCAGTCTGATCATTGTTAGTCACCCTGCTGACTGTGTGCTGATGTAAAGAAAGTAAAACAAAACTTGTATTTGTATAGCACCTTTTGCAATGTCTCAAATTGCTTTATAACCAATTAGACATTGCTGATCACAATTTTTGGATGTAGACTGTGCCTTTGGAACTCTGTTTGGTTGTACGCTACTGTCAGCTGAGGATCAGATTAAATCCCTGAAAATGAGGGGCTGAAACTCTTCACAAAGAAGACTGATCGATTGTACTGAGTTGGTTGCTTAACCAAGTGATAAGACTGATTTCTGTTGTATCTGCCATTTAACATGTAATTTATTATTTATAATCAACTGCCATTTGATTGTTAATTTATGTTTAACTGCTGTTGGTTTTTGGGTTTTAAAATATAGATGTTCACACAAGATGGTTTTCAGTGCTTGCTTTCTTTGACTTTTGACCTTTGTATCGTTTTTTTTGTTTTAAACTGGAATTTTGTGGCTTTATTCTTTCAGTAAATAAATAAGATTTGAGTTTCTATAACTTTTTTTAAAGCTTACTAGTCTCCCTATTAAGGTTGTAGCACCATCTATCAAAAAGTAGTATCTCACGTTAATCTGAGTCAAACTTTAATAAACTTGCAAATGGGCAATTAATTGGTAAATGATGTCACCCTGATAACATTGATGCGCAATGTTATCAAATAGCAAAGCAGGCTTGGGGGACTTGCTCCTTTTCCACATACACATGTTTGTAGGGTGGCACAGTGGTTAGCACCCGATTCAATTCCGGCCTCGGGGTCACTGTCTGAGTGGAGTTTGTGCCTTCTCCCCGTGTCTGTGTGGGTTTCCTCCGGGTGCTCTGGTTTCCTCCCACACTCCAAAGATATGCAAGTTAGATTGATTGGCTGTACTAAATTATCCCTTAGTGTCAGGGGACTTTCAGGGTAAATATGTAGGATTGTGGGGATGGGGCTTGGGTAGGATTGTGGTTGGTGCAGACTTGATGGGCCAAATGACCTTCTTCTGCTCTGTAGGGATCCTATGATTCTTTGTCATTCTAGATGGATGAGGTGAGCTGAGCTAGATGACCTTTGTCATCCATAATTATCTTGGAAACAGTAAGTGGAATTTAGAGTTTTATTTATTTTGTAGCTGATGAAAGTTCACTATGAGCTGGCTTTGTGGGGTGAAATTGCTGGGATGGGAGTGCAGAATAGGCTCATAGTGAATCAGTGTCCTGTTTTATACTTTAAAAACATTCTCTAGAGTCTTTTCCACTGAATTCAATCTTGTCCTTTTGTCTAGTTATCTATTACCCAACGCTATCTTGGATACCTACTTTTATTTGCTTTGCGAGGAATTAAAAATCTTGATAAAGTTATGTTGCATATTCAATATTGAAAATATATTGCAGTGAGAAGCAGCAATCAGTCTTTAGACTTGCTGATCAAGAAACATAGATACAATTGTGAACCAATCAGACCATGTCTTTTGGCTGTTTACAAGTTGTGTTGCACAGTGACACCTGAGGGTTCCAATGCTTCTCCCTGGCAATGTGGAGGCTTTGAAGAGGGTACAGAGAATATTTATCAGGATGTTGTGTGGTATGGTGGGCATTAGCTGTAAGGAGAGGTTGGAACAACTTTGTTTGTTCTCACTGGAATAACAAAGGTTGAGGGGCAACCTGATAGAAGTCTACAAGATTATGAGGGGCATGGACAGAGTGGATAGTCAGAAGCTTTTTCCCAGGGTGGAAGAGTCAATTACTAGGGGGCTTGGACTTAAACTATGGGGGGCAAGGATTAAAGGAGATGTACGAGATAGGCTTTTTGCACAGAGGGTGATGGGTGCCTGGAACTCACTGCCGGGGGAGGTATTGAAAGCAGATATGTTAGTGACTTTTAAGGGCCGTCTTGACAAATACATGAATAGGGTGGGAATGGAGGGATATGGTCCCCGGAAGAGTAAGGGATTTTAGTTCAGTTGGGCAGCATAGTTGGTGCAGGTTTGGAGGGCAGAAGGGCCTGTTCCTGTGCTGTAATTTTCTTTGTTCTAACACCTATGTTGTTCAATTTTTCCACATTGTAGCTCAAGGAGTCATTTGATCTTCTACCCTTTGAGATTCTTGATAAAATAAAACCCAAGTACAACCCTTCTATGAAATAGTTACATTGGATATTATGCACAATGCTGGAGAAAGTCTTCTAATTTTTTCTGCTGGGTTCCAAATATTAAATCTTTCCCCCAGATATGAACTTATTACCATCATGTTCATATGGTCCAATGTGTAGAACATGTAAATGAAGGAGCAGTGCAAATAAATCTGTTGCAGTTTAACCTGGTGTTGTGAGGCTTCTTATTGTGTTTCCACATTATCTCCACATCAATATTTATCCCTCCGCAAATATCACTAAAATTGGTTACCCAGTTTCAAACATCCTGCCATTTATCAGATTTGGTGCAAATCTGCTGCTTAGTTTCCTACGTTATGACAGTGACTATATTTCAAAGTTACTTTATTTAGCTATGCAATGGCACTGTGGTCAGCACTGCTGCCTCACACTGCCGGGTACCCGGCTTCAATTCCCGCCATGGGTCACCGTCTGTGTGGAGTTTGCACCATGTCCTGGAGCACCAAGAGGCCCTGTCCCTCCCAGAGAGTTTCCTCCTGGTACTCCAGTTCCTTCCCAGAGTTTGAAAGACACGCTGGTTAGGTGTATTGGCCATGCTAAATTCTCCCTCAGTGTACCTGAAGAGGCGCCGGAATGTGATGACGAAGGGATTTTCACAGTATCTTCATTGCAGTGTTAATGTAAGCCTACTTGTGACTAACAAAGTAAACTTAATTAAAGTAAAAGTAAATTTAATTAAACCTTTGGGAGTGTCCTGAAGTTGTGAAAGGCGCTATTGAAATGCAAGTCACTTGGCCTTCTACCGTGTTATTCTTTTGGCTGTACAGGTGATATATTTTCTCTTTCTTTCTTTCTAAACCTTCACATCTCACCTAATGCCCAAGACCAGTGTTCCCAACACAAGCTAACACAGCCAACCTTCTAAGAAAAATATAGGTGTCCACAGTGGGGCTGTTAGCAAGGTAGTCAGGTTTGCCTTAGACTTGCTGCTGGCTGTCCAAATATGATGCAAAGTTGCCCACAAGGCCAACATCTAAGACATCTCCATGATCCCATTACCACCTTATTCTGCGCTGGCAGCTACCCTCGTCCTTTTATGTGTTTTTTTTGTCTTAAATTCCAAAAAAACAAGCTGACAAAGCTCGTTTTTTTTTTAAGTGCTGTCATTTGAATAGATCTACAAACCGGACCAAGCAAGGGTTTTATAGTTGCTTCTCCCTTTCCTTCATGTCACAAAGTCAGCGGTCCCCCGCACTGTACTGTGTACTATGCTGAGCAAAGGTTCAGGCGGGCTGACCCCTCTCACACAAGAGTCCCAGGGTAGGTGGTTGAACAGCTTGCATCCCTATTCACGGCACCTTCATTGAGTCCAGTTCCCACACAGCTATCAAAGCACTTAATAGCTTATAATTAGCTCGCCATCTGGTAGCAGGACTCTGTAGCTGTGCACTGCTGGTATGCCCAGATCCATTGAGAGGGGGGATATTGTGCAAAGGAATGTTTTCCACTCCAGTGGCCATTGCCTAGAGAATTGGTTCTAATACAATATCAGGGGATCTGTGTACAATGGGAGCCAGTGTCATTGCTTGTAGTCAGCCCAGTAACTGCACTTTTCAGCACCATAAACAACACTGAATCTAGTTAATACCAGCTTAATGACTGAGTTAAATGTACTCATTACCACATAGGCAGTGATCTTCATACAATGGCTGGCCAAAGCAATATGGAAACTTTTTCATATTCATTGCAGTTAAACTAATCCCGCACCTGCTTATCACGAGTCATTATTTCTAATCTACGGAATGTTTTACAATGTTCTTTTTTTCTCCCTTCTTCAGTGCTCCTCTGCACCCCCCCTCCCCCCCACCCACCCTGACCCACCCACCCTCTAAATTGCTCGCCTCACCCTGCAAGTCCTTGAAGGGGTGCAGGGCCACGTGGTTTTCCAGCACCTCCTCACCCAAGAGGTTATTCCCCATGCGCGTGATGAGGGTTACGCCAGCCTGATCGGCTGTGGATGGCATCACAGTTGAGTCCAATTCTGCGCCCGCCCATCACCAGCCGGGGTTCGGTGCGCCACGGTCAGTCACCAGTTTGGTAAGTCAAGGCCTATGCCCGGAGAATGTGAGTTCAAATCCCACTGTGGCAGTTGGAGAATTTGAGATCAGTTTAAATGCAAAAACTGGATCCCTGCAAAAAAAGTTGTCGTGACATCGTTAGGAATGCTCAGCTATTTCGATATATTTCTGACTTGATTCAACCTGTACGTGACTTCCAGTCCCACTTGGATGCTCTTTTGTAGAATCCCTACGGTGCAAAAGGAGGCCATTCGACCCATCGAGTCTGCACCGACCACAACCCCACCCAGGCCCTCTTCTTGTACCTCCACATATTTACCCTGCTAATTCTCCTGACACTAAGGGAGAATTTAGCATGGCCAAACAACCTAACCCACACATCTTTGGACTGTGGGAGAAAACCGGAGCACCCAGAGGAAACATGGTGTGAACGTGCGGTCTCTGTACAGACAAACCCGGGTCCCTGGCGCTGTGAACCAGCAGTGCCAACCACTGTGCTGCCATGCCACCTTTATTTATTGTCCTTTGAGGTAACCAGACTGTTTAGTTTAATCAAATCTTTGAAAAGGGTCCATTCACCTTCATTTTTTCAGGTTAATTAGTGATGGACCATTTATTTTCAAAAAAATTATTTATTCATAAAATTTGTAAAATTACATTTCAAAACAGTCCAAACTTGATTAATATATTCCTATATCTACATTTCCATAGCATCTTAGAATGATGCAGCAAAGAAGGAGGCCGTTTGGGCCATCAGCTTTTATCAGCCCTTTGAAAGAGCCATCCAATTATTCTCCTCTCCCTGCTCTTTCCCTGCAAACATTTCCCTTTCAAATATTTATCCAACTCCCTTTTGAAAGTTCCTGTTGAACCTGCTTTCACTGACCTTTCAGGAAATGCCTTCCAGATCACAACTTGCTGTGCAAAAAGAAGCTTTCCTCAAGTTGATTTGATTTGTTATTATCATAAGGATTAAACAACAGTGAATGGTATTGTTTTTTGCACAGACAAAACATACTATTTATAGAGAAGGAAAGGAGAGAGTGTAGAATGTAGTGTTACAGTCATAGCCAGGGTATAGAGAAAGATCAACTTAATGCGAGGTAGGTCCATTCAAAACTCTGACAGCAGCAGGAAAGAAGCTGTTTTTGAGTCAGTTGCTATGTGACCTCAGATTTTTGTATTTTTTCTCCAAAGGGAGAAGGTGTAAGAGAGAATGTCCGGGGTGCCTTTGGTCCTTGATTATGCTGGCTGCTTTTCCAAGGCAGCGGGAAGTGTAGACAGAGTCAATGCATGGGTTGCCTCCTGTTCTTTCACCAGCCATCTTAAACTTGTATCCTTTCAGCCGGCTGTCATTGGAAACAGTTTCTCCTTATTTATCTACTAAAGGGGGCAGTTAATTAGATTGGATTTATTATTGTCACATGAATTATCGTACAGTGAAAAATATTGTTTCTTGTTATAAGACAAAGCATATTGTTCATAGAGACGGAAAGGACAGAGTGCAGTATGTAGTGTTACAGTCATAGTTCGGGGTCTAGGGTGCAGGTACAACTATGGCTAATGTGTGGATTAGATTAGCACTAATGCAGCAAGTTCAATTTCCATTCCAGCTGATGAGGCTTGCGCCCGCCTTCTCATCTTGCCCCAGAATGTGGAAGGCAATGGCAAATCAATACCACTAAAAGCTGCCAAGAAAATGTCTCAGGATGAAGCATCAGGAGATAATGAGCCTAGAACCTGCCTTCAGGCACAGTATCCATGAATGAATGAACTCTAGGAAAATCATTCATGATTTTGAATTGTTCTATCAAACTTGTTAATCCTCTCCCATCTAAGAAAACAATCCCTGTTTCTCCAATCTCTCCATATACCCACAGGTGGCACGGTGGCTTAGTGGTTAGCACTGCTGCTTCATAGCACCAGGAACCCAGATTTGGTCCTTGGCTTGGGTCACTGTCTGTGCAGAATCTGTACATTCTTCCCATGTCTGTGTGGGTTTTCTCCAGGTGCACTGATTTCCTCCCACAATCCAAAAGACCTGCTGGTTAGATGCATTGGCTGTGCTAAATTCTCCCTCAGTGTACCCCAACAAGTGCCAGAGTGTGACAGCTAGGGAATTTTCACAGTAATTTCATTGCGGTGTTAACGTCAGCCTATTTGTGACACTAATGAATAAACTGACAAATAATAAAACTGACATCCTGCATCTGATTCTAGTAAATTTCTTCTGCACCTTCTCCAAGGGTTTAACTTGCTTTCTAAGGTGCAGAGCCCAGAATTGAACAGAATACTGCAGTTGAGGCTAAACCAGTGATTTATACAGCTTTATCATGACTTCCGAGTAGCCAGTTGCTCTATTAATAAATCCAAATATCCCAAAGGCATTGAAGCTTTTCCAGTTTGTACTGCTACTTTCAAGGATTTGTGTACATATACCCCCAGGTTTCCCTGTTCCTTTAGTTTCACAAGCTTTATTTATGCTAACAAGTCTGCTAAGTGGTACTTTTGTCAAACACCTTATGAAGGTCCATATATGGGTGGCACAGTGGCACAGGGGTTAGCCAGGGACCCGGGTTCAATTCCCTGCTTCAGTCACCATCCATATGGAATCTACACATTTTCCTGCTTTCTGCGTGGGTTTCCTCCGGGTGCTCCGGTTTTCTCCCACAGACCAAAAGACGGTTAGGTGCATCGGCCATGCTAAATTCTCCCGCCGTGTACCTGAACAGGTGCTGGAGTGCGGTGACGGGGGGATTTTCACAGTAACTTCATTGCAGCGTTAATGTAAACTTACTTGGGACAATAATAAATAAACTTTAAACATATAATAACTATATTGGAGAATAACTATTCTCCAAATTCCAATTATTTTATTATCTGTAAATGTTTCCACATCACCAACATTAGTCTAGCCAATCTATAGTTAAACATTTTATCTCCCTGCTCCTTTTTAAACATGGGTGCAGCTTTTGTTATCCTCCAATCATCCAACAACAACCCCATATCGAAGGAACATTTGAAGATTGTTGACAAATTCACTGCAAATTCCAGTCTTGTTTTCCTCAGTACACTAGGATGCATCAAATCTATACCACTTGACTATTCTACTCTGACAATTAGAATCACAGAATTGATATAGACGAGAAGGAGGCCATTCAGCCTGTCTTGTGTGTGCCAGCTCTCCGAATGAGTAATGAATCTCAGGACATTCACTTACAAACTCCCTGTAACCCTGCACATTCTCCCTTTTCGGACAGTAACTTCTTAAATCCCTCAATTGAACCTGCCTCCACGGCAATCTCAGGTAGCCATGATGTGGAGATGCTGGGGTGGACACAGTAAGAAGTCTCACAACACCAGGTTAAAGTCCAACAGGTTTATTTGGAATCACAAGTTTTTGGAGCGCCATGGCAGATGAGTGGGGTCCACTCCATTCTGTGATGAAGGAGAATATCCTGGTGTTGTGAGACTTCTTACTATGAGTACTATTAATGTTTCTTACTAATCATGAGCTTTTGGAGCACTGCTCCTTCATCAGAGAATGGAGTGGACCCCACTCACGTGATGAAGGAGCAGCTCCAAAAACTTGTGATTCCAAATAAACCTGTTGGACTTTACCCTGGTGTTGTGAGACTTCTTACTAATCTCGGGTAGCACATTCCAGATCTTAATCACTCTCTGAATAAAATAGCTTTTCCTCATGTCTCCATCGCCAATTACCTGAAATCTGTGCCCTCTTGTTCTTGATCCTCTCACTATTAGGGTCAATCTACTCTGAACCGACCCCTCATAAATTTGAATTCATCAATCAGCTACTCTCAATTTTCCCTACTGCAAGGAAAATTGTCCCAACTCCTGCAATCTAGCTGCATAACTTTAGTTCCTCATTTCTGAGACCAGACTCTGCACTGTGTCTAATGCCTTTACATCTCTTCTGAACTGTGGCATCCAGTATAGGAAGCGGTATCCAGCTGAGGCCGAACCCAATGTTTTATACAAATTTGGTGTAACCTCCTTAGAATCTCGACAGTGCAGAAGGAGGGCCATTCAGCCCATCAAGTCTGCACCAATTACAATCCCAGTAGGCCACAATCCCATTACCCGATGCATTTACCCTAGCTGGTCCCTCTGATGCTAAGGGGCAATTTAAGCATGGCCAATCAAGCTAACCTGCACATCTTTGGACTGTGAGGGGGAAACCGGAGAGCCCAGAGGAAACCCACACAGACACGGGAGAACATGCAAACTCCACACAGATAGTGACCTAGGTCTCTGGCACTGTGAGGGAATCGAACCCATGTCCCTTTGCACTATGAGACAGCAGTGCCAGCCACTGTGCTACCATGCCTCTCCTTGGTCTTGAACACTGCTTAGCTATCCTATACAATAGCTTCCTCCTCTTTAACAAAGGCAAAATACCGCAGATGCTTGAATTTGAAATAAAAATAGAAAATGCTGGATAATCTTAGCAGGTCTGACAGCTTCTGTGGAGAGAGAATAGAGCCAACGTTTCAAGTCTAGATGATCCTTCATCAGAGCTTAACTTGCTCCTCATGTACTGTGACATTTGTATGTCTTCTCCTCCAGTGTAGAAGAGGCAAAGTCCCCTTGATTGTCGCACCACTATCGCAGTGAAATGCTGCAGAACATATCCCTCAGCCAACATCATCAGGCAACCGGTCAGGATCCTTGGAGTGATTTGTACCCCAAAAATGCAGCAACTTTAGAACAAAAAAGAGAGTAGACAACTTCTGGTTGTATCACAGCTTGGTATGGCTCCTGCTCTGTCCAAGACAGAGCAATAAATTACAAAGGATTGTGAATGGAAGCCCAAGCAATCACGCAAACCAGCCTCCCATCCATTGACTCCACCTACACTTCCCGCTACCTCAGAAAAGCAGCCAGCATAATGAAGGACCCCAGGACATTCTCGACTCACCTCCCGCAAGCAAGTATAGCGCGCAAGAAACAAGCAAGGTTGAAAAATCTCATTTGAGGCCAACAGAGAACTCCATTCTGCAAGCCTCACCCGCCCGGAATCAGGCAGTAAAATTCCGGCTACTCTCTTTCACCTTCGTTCATCGGAAAATAGGTACAAAAGTCTGAGATCACACACTAAGCAGCTCAAGAACAGCTTCTTCCCAGCTGCCATCAGACTTTTGAACGGACTTAGTTCACATTGAGCTAATCTTTCTCGATACGCAAGCTATGACTGTAACACTGCATTCTGCAACCTCTTTTTCGTTCACTATGAACAGTATGTTTTGTCTGCATAGTGTGCAAGAAACAATACTTTATCATAAAACCATAAGACATAGGAGCAGAATTAGGCCATTTGGTCTATCAGATCTTCTCCGCCATTCAATCATGGCTGATTTATTTTCTCACCCCCATTTTCCTGCCTTTTCTCCATAACCTCTGATCCCCTTATTAATCAAGAACTTATCTTTCTCTGTCTTAAAGACACTCAATGACCGTGGCCTCCACAGCCTTCTGTGGCAAAGAGTTCCACAGATTCACCAATCTCTGGCTGAAGAAATTCCTCCTCATCTCTGTTTTAAAGGATTGTCCCTTTAGCCTGAGGTTGTGCCATCCGGTTCTAGTTTTTCCTACGAAAGGAAACATTCTCTCCATGTCCACTCTATCCGGGGCCTCACGGTATCCTGTAAGTTTCAATAAGATTTCCCCCCTCATCCTGCTAAACTCCAACGAATACAGACCCAGAGTCCCCAACCATTCCTCATGCGACAAGATCTTCATTCCAGGCATCACTCTTCTCTGGACTCTTTCCAAGGGCAGCACATCCTTCCTGAGATATGGGGCCCAAAACTGCTCACCATACCGCAAATGGGGTCTGCCCAGAGCCTTATACAGCCTCAGAAGTACATCCCTGCTCTTGTATTCTAGCCCTCTTGACTTGAATACCAACATTGCATTTCTAACTGCTGATTGAACCTGCCCATTAACCTTAACAGAATCTCGAACAATGACTCTCAAGTCCCTTTGTGTTTCCGATTTCTTAAGCATTTTTCCATTTGGAAAATCATGTCACAATAATAAATCAAATCAAATTAAAGGCAAATTAAACAAATGGGTGGAAGGGTACCCGTGCTCTGGCAGTGCAAAGGTTAAAACTGTACAGATTCACGCTGCAGTTATAAGTCGGTGACACTTTAAACCTGGATTGCAGCATCTGCATTTAAACCAAAACAAAACCAAACAACTGGGTATTCTTACAGCTTTTACTTGTATTATCTGTTTCTGGCACCTGCCTTTTAGCTGCTAACTGATTGAATTTTATTTTAATACACAATGCAAGATCACAGCCTTTGATGGGAGTTGGGGGGGGGGGGGGGGGGGGGGGGGGGGGATCCCCGCCCAGGTCAACCCAAGCCTGGGAAAGTGGGACAGGTGTTCAGGCAAAGTAAAGCAATCTGTCGGAGGGAGCCCGCGGAAGGAAACTGCAAGGATCACTGGAGCATTGGTGTGAGCCTCTGGGATTCTCTCAGAGAGAAGAGACGAATGGCTTAATTACCATCTGAATTCTGGGAAAGGGCTGCCTGATCCCAGTGGTGAGCGGCAGTCCCTCTCACACTGCTACAAGGGGGATCATAGATTTTCCCCAGTGCAAAGGTTGGTGGCTGGCTATTAATCCTAAAGCCTTTGAGTAAACCGCATCCAATGGAACTTACAGCTTAGTAACTTGTCCCTTTCATTACTTGTCTGGACCACACAGGACAAGCCCCTTGCTTCTCAGGCGCTGTGATTTTTTAATTGGAACTTGTGACAGGTTTTAAGACTGCGTGTTTCTGTCATTCTTTCTAATTTTGGTCTCTCTGCGAAATAAAAGCCGCCCCAAAATAAGTATGAATTAGAGAGAGAGAAAAAAAAAGCATCAATGCACACACCATCGCGAGGTTTTGATTGCCGTACTGTGCTAAGTTAACCGCTCCTGGCTGCGGCAATTAGGAACACAGGGCCAGGACGCTGTTAGGCCATTCAACTCCTCATTCTGTCAATCAGGATGGGTGGCACGGAGGCGCAGTGGTTAGCGCTGCGTCGCTGTGCCAGGGACCAGACTGCAAGAAATTATTAAAGGTTGTGAATGTAGCCCAGTCCATCATGCAAAGCGGCTTCCCATCCATTGACTCTGCCTACACTTCCAGCTGTCTCGCCAAAGCAGCCAGCATAATTAAGGACGCCACGCACCCCTGACATATTCCCTTCCACCTTCTTCCATCGGGAAAAAGGTACAAAACTCTGAGGTCACGTACCGACTGATTCAAGAACAGCTTCGTCCCTGCTGCTGTCAGACTTTTGAATGGACCTACCTCACATTAAGTTGATCTTTCTCTACATCCCAGCTATGACTGTAACATTACGTTCTTCATCCTCTCCTTTCTTTCTCTATGAACAGTATGCTTTGTCTATGTAGCGCGCAAGAAGCAATACTTTTCGCGGTATCCCAATACATGTGACAATAATAAATTAGAATCAAATCAAAATGAAATTCCGGCCTCAGGTCACTGTCAGTGTGGTGTTTGCACATTCTCCCCATGCCTGTGTGGGACAGCACAGACACAGTGGGCCAGGTGGCCTCTGGCAGAGATGTCAGCATTCTGTGATTGCATAAAAATGGACTCTGGTCTGTTGCTCATCCCAGAGGTTAATCGCTCTGTCGTGGAGGCAATTTCTTCAGCTGGCTGACACTGAGTTCCGGAATTCTCTCCCTAACCCTCCTTACCTCTCTCACATCTTTTACAATTGTTTTAAAAACAATTTTCTTTATCAAGAAACCTTACTGAATAGCTCCCTGTGGTCTTTTTGATGACATGAGCATAGAACATATTGAGGAATTTGACTCCATTAAAGGTACAATCTCAATACAAGGGTGGCACACAGTGATTAGCACAACGTCAAGGACCCAGGTTCGATTCCCACCTTGGGTGACAGCCTGTGAGGAGTTAACACATTCTCCCCATGTCTATGTGGGTTTCCTCTGGATGCTCTGGTTTTCTCCCACAGTCCAAAGATGTGCAAGTTAGGTGAGTTGGCCATGCTAAATTTGCCCCTTTGTGTCCCAAGATGTGTAGGTTAGTGGGATTAACAGGGTAAATGCTGGGTTATGCAGGGTAAATGGGGTTATAGGTGGAGTGTGACATTGGAGTTAGATGGTATGTATGTTCATCATTTCACCAGAATAATAGAATCATCGAATGGTTAATGCACAGCAGGAGACAATTCAGCCCAACATGTCAGTTCTCCAGAAAAACAACTAACCTAATCCTATTCCGTGGTGTTTGCTTCAAAGCCCAATTATTTTAGTTTCCAATAGTGATCCATCTTTTTAAAGTCATCAGTTGAATCTGCCTGTACGCCAGGGTTTGCCGATCCTTCAGGTTTGGCCTGCAAGTCTCCAGGAGTTGATGATCAATCCTCTTCATAGAATCCCTACCATGCAAAAGGAGGCCATTTGGCCCATCGAGTCTGCACCGACCACAACTCCACGCATTTACCCTAGCTAGATACTAAAGGGCAATTTTAGCATGGCCAATCCACCTAATCCGCACATCTTTGGACTGCGGGGGGAGCCCAGAGCACTCAGAGGAAACCCACACAGATACGGGGAGAAAGTACAAATTCCACACAGACAGTGACCCAAACGTGGAATCGAAACTGGGTTCCTGGCGCTGTGAGGCAGTGGGACTAACTACTACGCCACTCTTCATCCCTGGAGAAAATTCACTGGGGAGGGGGCAGCAAAAAAGATCTTTCTTTCGTTTTCTATAAGTATTTCTCTTCACCAGATATGGGTTAAAGAAGGCTGTCTGGCTGAGAATCAAGCATCATCCCATTGGCTCATGACTCATTCTGCTTTCCAATTGGTGTAGGACAGCAATGTGTCACAAGGATGAATGTGTTGGCCAACTAATGGCTGGTGTGTCAGGACAAGTCATGTGATGAAATCTCCAGGAATATACTTAATCATAGTTGGTAACCCTATCCTAACCACATGATGTGTAAAAAAAAACTTTTCCTCATGTAACTGTCACTTTTTTTGATAATTACTTTAAATTGGTATCTTTTAGTTCTCAACCCTTCCACCAATGGGAATAATTTTTCCTTCTCTCTGCTACCCAGACTGCGCATGATTTTGAATTCCTCTGGCAAATCTCTGTTTCATATCCTTTTCTCCAAGGAGAACTGTTCCAGTTTCTCCAATCTATATACATAACTAAAACCTCGTGTCCCCGGAACTATTCAGTTGAATCTTTTTTGCACCCATGCCCAATTTCAAACCATTCTTACCACGCCCAGATATCCGGCAAGATCAGCCTCACATCAATCCACCACACAAACCAGCCTCCCATCCATTGACTCTATCTACACTTCCCACTTCCTCAGAAAAGGACCCAGCATAATTAAGGAGCCATGCACTCCGGATATTCTCTCTTCCACCTTCTTCCTTCAGGGAAAAGATCTGAGGTCACGTACCAACCAACTCAAGAAAGCTTCTTCCCTGCTGCCATCAGACTTTTGAATGGACCTACCTTGCATTAAGCTGATTTTTCTCTACACCCTACCTGTGACTGTAACACTACATTCTGCACTCTCTCCTTTCCTTCTCTATGAACAATATGCTTTGTCTGTATAGCGTGCCAGAAATAATACTTTTCACTGTATGTTAATACATGTGAAATCAAATCAAATCAGTTCAAAAACACCCGAATCTCAATATTTAAATTCCAATTTAAATTGAATTTAAATGTTATTAATAAGTCCAGGACGCAATCATCTGGGCTGGCTTCCCTTAGCGCCTCACCAATGAAGATCTCATTGGTGAGGATCATGTATGACGGTCACCTGTCATGATGGTCTCACCGTTAGGAGCAGAGGCCCTTGAGGCCTCCAGGGAGGTCGGGGACAGGGAAGTGTCCCTTTTGAGTGGGGGGATGGGCGATCTACCATGCTGTGCGGGTGGAGGTGAGTTTGCCATGGAAGCCAGCAATTTTGGAAGGGGAAGCAGTGACACATCTCCCTGTTCTGTGCAACCGCTGTCAACTACTGGTTTTCTTAGGCCTTGCCCCTATCCCCCTGCACAGTAAGAAGTCTCACAACACCAGATAAAAGTCTAACAGATTTATTTGGTAGCACAAGCTTTCAGAGTGTTGTTCCTTCTTCAGGTTCCTTCTTCTTCCCCTGCTGGTAGGAAACAGATTTCGCAAGATTTTTTTACACATGGTGGCGTAAGATTCTCTCAGAAGACTAAGGAAGTTTGGCATGTCAGTTCTCACCAACTTTTACAGATTCCCCATAGAAAGCATTCTTTCTGGTTGTATCCCAGCTTGGTATGGGCTCCTGCTCTACCCAAGACCACAAGGAACTACAAAAGATCATGAATGTAGCCTAATCTACCACTCAAACCAGCCTCCCATCCATTGACTCTGTCTACACTTCCTGTTGCCTCAGCAAAGCAGCCAGTATAATCAAGGACCCCACGCACCCCGGACACTCTCTCTTCCTTCAGGAAAAAAATATAGAAGCCTGAGGTCATGATTCAAGGACAGCTTCTTCCCTGTTGTTGTCTGACTTCTGAATGGACCTACATTAAGTTGACCTTTCTCTGCACCCCAGCTATGACTGTCACACTATATTCTGCACTCTCTCCTTTCCTTCTCTATGAACGGTATGCTTTGTCTGTTTTGTGCACAAGAAACAATACCTTTCACTGTATGTTAATACAGGTGACGGTAATAAATCAAACTAAAGCAAAGATTAGTGTGCTGGAATTTTACTGCCTCGCCGACTCGAAGCACATAAGATCCCACCTGAGGCGAATGGGGAATACCGTCCTGCATGAAGGTAAAATACCATCAGTGGCTTGCCAAAAAAACTGACCTGAAACTCACCCATTCCCACCCTTGTTTTCAGTCCGGGCCTCTTTTTGCATCCCGGAATTTAATCATTCTACAATTGGTTGTAATACTTTTAGCTACCCCGTGTCCTGAACTCTGGAATTCCATCCCTAAGCTTTTTTTCCTCTCTCTCTGTCTCTTTCCTGCTTTAAGATGCACCTTTGCCCAAACATTTGGTTACTGGTAATCATATCTCCTGATGTATCTTCTTATTAACTTGTTCTATGAAAAACCTAAACATGTTTCACTACGTTAAAGGCTCTATCTGATTTGATTTGATTTGATTTATTATTGTCACATGTATTAGTATACAGTGAAAAGTATTGTTTCTTGCTCACTATACAGACAGAACATACCATTCATAGAGAAGGAAAGGAGAGGGTGCAGAATGTAGTGTTACAGTCATAGCTAGGGTGTAGAGAAAGCAAGGTAGGTCCATTCAAAACTCTGACAGCAGCAGGGAAGAAGCTGTTCTTGAGTCGGTTGGTACATGACGTCAGACTTTTGTATCTTTTTCCTGATGGAAGGAGATGGAAGAGAGAGTGTCCGGGATGTGTGGAGTCTTTAATTACGCTGGCTGCTTTACTCAGGCAATGGGAAGTGTAGACAGAAGTCAGTGGATGGGAGGCTGGTTTGAGTGATGGACTGGGCTTCATTTACAATCCTTTGTAGTTTCTTGTGGTCTTGGTCAGAGCAGGAGCCATACCAAGCTGTGATACAATCAGAAGGGATGCTTTCTATGGCACATCTGTTAAAAATTGGGAGTGTAGCCTCCTGAGAAAGTAGAGCATTGGTGGGCTTTCTTAACTATCGCATCACAAGTTGTTGTTTTTGTTATCCTCTTTCCTTCTCTCACCTCCCTATTTCTTTTCTTCCCTTTTATCTTGTTCCTTTGCTCCTCATCTTCTCATCTCATGATATCAACCCGTTGTTTGGGCCATATTTCCCATATCAGAAAGATATATCAATGCTCGCATTGATGCACCTATACAAACATTCACAGGCACGCTTTCATACACTAATGCACATAAACAGACATGTTCACATGCACAGATACACATTCAGACACACATATTCACACAGATACCCACACACACACACAGACAAACTTTCACACACTCATGCACACACACACACACATTCAATGCACATATACATTCACACACACAGACACGCATACACAAACACACACACACACACATATATACACACACAAACTTTCATACACTGACGCACACACACAGACACATTGACACAGAGACACACATTCACACATACACATATTCACATACAAAGATGCACACATGCATACACTTACATGCACACACAGATGCACACAGAACAAATATTCACATACTCATGCATACACAGACACACAGACACACACACAAATGCACCTTCCAGATTATCTCATCATTATTACAGTGCCATCTGTGGGATCTTATTTTGTGAAAATTAGACGTCATAATCGCATTTCCTACATTACAACAGTGACTCCATTTGAAAAGTATTTAATTGGCTGTAAAGCATGTTAGGGTATCCTAAAGTTACAAAAGATACTATATAAATGCAGGTTTTTCTGTATTGTTGTATGATTCTCAGTGAGACTTTATTCCATGTTATCCTGACATTGAATTTCTGACTTTAACTCCAGATTCTTTCCTATTGCCTTCCTCTATTCCCTAATTACTAGCAGGATTTTTGTACCCTGATCATTGTTTGGTAGCTGAGTCTTTATAACTTGAGTTTCCTTGGGTTCATTTTCTGCCATTCCAAATTCAAATCCATCATTTCCATTTCAACTTTTGTCCTTCCCCTTTTTGCTTCCTTTCTCTTTACCCTCGAGACCTTTTTCTCCTGCCATCCTCCTCCTTTCACCTCTACCTTCTCAGATAATCTACCTCCCCAAATCCTTACCTCAACCCTTCAGTACTCTTGAGGATCTCCAGACATCAGCCCAGATTTAACTCCTCCTTAGATAAGCCTATTGCTTCCGTTGTGCCTCCCTTGGCATCTTTCCTAGGGTGATGTAGAGATGCCGATGTTGGACTGGGGTAAACACAGTAAGAAGTCTGTCAACACCAGGTTTAAATCCAACCGATTTATTTGATAGTAAACCGCAAGCTTTTGACTCTATAGTCTTCGTCAGGTGAATGAGGTGACATTCACCTGACAAAGACTATAGAGTTGAAAGGTTGCGAGTTTACTACCAAATAAATTGGTTGGATTTAAACCTGGTGTTGTCACACTTCTTACTATCTTTCCTAGGGGCCATTGAGATAGTTGGTGCTGCCTCTTACAACTTTAACACTCCCTCTTGTCTCAGGCTTACCTTTCCGTCCTGTGCCCTGTCTAGGCACAGTGGTTCGCACTGCTGCCTCACAGTGCCAGGGACCGGGGTTCGATTCCCGGTTTGAACAACTGTCTGTGCAGAATCTGCACGTTCTCCCCGTGCCTGTGTGGGTTTCCTCTGGGTGCTCCGGTTTCCTCCTACAGTCTGAAAGATGTGCTGGTTAGGTGCATTGGTCATAATAAATTCCCCCTCAATGTACCCGAACAGGCGTTGGGGTGTAGCAATTAGGGGATTTTCACAGTAAATTTATTGCACTGTTAATGTAAACCTATTTGCGACACTAATAAATGAACTTTACACAAGATCTATCTTTCAGTCTCAAGATATTCAAATCACTACCTTGTTAATTCTTTTCTTAAGATCTGTATTCTTCACAATGCTGAGCAATTCTTTGTGTTCGGAGATTGAATTCTTTGCTGTTGCTGTTCCAGCTTGGAGTTCTATGTTGCAGGAATCTTCTTCTGACATGATGCTCCCGAAATATTTCTATTGTGAGACCAGGTGTTGAATATTTATCTTCATTGAGCTGCCCTCTCAACGTTATTTCTTCCAATCGTTTATCTTTTTTTTACATTAATTTTCATTCCGTAAGCTTTCATTCATGTTCTGCAGATTTGTAAATCCTCTGTAGTGTGAGCCAGCAGCAGTGCAACACCACTCAGAGAATCAGCAAAGTGTTTGGGCGAAGGACAATGTCTCAACACACTTTGAAGGAGAAGGGTGATTCGACCAGTCTGCGGCTTCACAAGATCCGAGAGTCATAGGATCATAAAATCCTTGTAGTTCAGAAGGAGGCCGTTCGGCCCATTGAATCTGCGCCAATTCTCCAACAGAGCCCTCTCCCAATAACTCCATGTCTTTACCCTACTAATCGCCTCCTATTTGGATTGGGGGCAGTGGGGGGGGTTGGGAGAGGGCGAGTGGGGAAGATGTGGGCCTGAGTAACATGCTGTTCCAGAGAGTCAGCGCAGACTCAATGGGCCAAATGATCTCCTTCTCTTCTGTAGAATTCAGTGGTTCTATTCTCTGGTTAGTAATTCAGAGTTTGGTTTATCTCAGTTTGTTTGGATTTGATTCGATTTGATTTTACTATTGTCACATGTATTAGCATACAATGAAAAGTGCTGTTTCTTGTGCGCTGTACAGACAAAACATACCGTTCATAGAGAAGAAAACGAGAGGGTGCAGAATGCAGTATTACAGTCAAAGTTAGGGTGTAGAGAAAGATCAATTTAGTGCAAGGCAAGTCCTTTCAGAAATCTGACAGTAGCAGGGAAGAAGCTGTTCTTGAGTCGGTTGGTACCTGACCTCAGACATTTGTATCTTTTTCCCAATGGAAGAAGGTGGAAGAGAGAATGTCCGGGGTGCGTGGGGTCCTTAATTATACTGCTTGCTTTGCCGAGGCAGTGGGAAGTGTAGACAGAGTCAATGGATGGGAGGCTACATTCATGATCTTTTGTAGTTTCTGGCAGTTTTGGATTGAGCAGGAGCCATTCCAAGCTGTGATACAACTTGAAAGAATGCTTTCTATGGTGCATCTGTAAAAGTTGGTGACAGTTGCAGCTGACATGCTAAATTAGTCTTCTGAGACAGTAGAGGCATTGGTGGGCTTTCTTAATTATAGTGTCAGTATGGGAGGAGCAGGACAGGTTGTTGGTGATCTGAACACCTAAAAACTTGAAGCTCTCAACCATATCTACTTTGACCTCATTGATGTAGACAGGGATGCGTTCTCCTTTACACTTCCTGAAATCAATGACAATCTCCTTTGATTTGTTGATATTGAGGGAGAGATTATTATTGCAGCACCAGTTCACTATATTCTCTATCTCATTCCTATACTCTGTCTTGTCATTGTTTGAGATCCGACCCATTACAGTGGTGTCATCAGCAAACTTGAAAACTTGAATTGGAGGAGAATTTGGCCACACATCCATAAGTGTATAAGTAGTATAGAAGGGGGTTGAGAACAAAGCCTTGTGGGGCACCGGTGTTGAGAATGATCATGGAGGAAGTATTGTTACCTATCCTTACTGATTGTGGTCTGTGGATAGAAAGTTCAGGATCTGGTCACAGAGGGAGGAGCCACCAGTTGGTTAATGATACAGAGTGATGCCAACAGCGTGGGTTCAATTCCCGTACGGGTGGAGGTTATTCATGAAGGCCCCACCTTTACAACCTTGCCTTTCACCGGAGGTGTGGTGACCCTCAGGTTAAATCAACACCAGTCAGCTCTCCCCCACCAAAGGGGAGATTAGCCATCTGGGACATTTCATTTCAATCCCGAGGTATGGGTTCAAATCTCAATGATTCTACAGCAGTTTTGGGGGGGTGGATTTAAATTCAGGCAATTAAATGAAGTTAGAGTTTTAAAAGCTAATTTCAGTGATAGTGACCATATTGCTACCAGATTTATAAAGCGAAACCCTATCTGGTTCACCATCTGTTATTGGGAAGGAAACCAGTCATCTTCACCCAGTCTGGCCTGTATCTGACTTGACACAGTTGACTGCCTTCTGAAGTGGCCTAGCACACCATTTATGAACTGTGCCATTCTGAGGAAGTTTCATATGGATTCAAAGTGTTCACCATGACTCTCCCTCCCTCCACAGACACTGCCAGAGCTGTTTAATTTATCCAACATTTTCTGTTTTTATTTTGGATTTCCAGCATCCGCAGAGTTTTGCTTTTACATTGACCTGTATCTAGAATTGACTCTTAACCACCTCCTGAAATGGTCTGGCACATCACTCAGTTGTGTTCAATAAGATGCCCCCACCACCCTTCCAAGGACAATTAGGGATAGATAATAAATGTTGGCCTTGCCACATCTCATCGATGAGAGAAACAAAAGAAAGCCATGGGGTCCAAGCAGTACAGGGTACCTTGCACAATTAAAGCTTATTTATTAGAGTCACAAGTTGGGTGACATTAACACTGCAATGAAATTATGGTGCAAATCTCCTAGCTGCCATACTCTGGTGCCTGTTTGGGTACACTGAGGGAGAATTTAGCATGGCCAATGTGCACATTGGCTAGACATATGGATAATAACGGTATAGTTTAGGTCAGAGGGTCATTAGATTGGTCCCACTGGTCAGCGCAACATTGAGGGCCGTAGGGCCTGTACTGCGCTGTAATGTTCTATATTTTTTGCACTGTGGGAGGAAACCAGAGCACCCAGAGGAAATCCACGCAGACACAGGAAGAATCTGTAAATTCCACACAGACGGTGACCCAAGCCGGGAATCGAACCCGAGTCCTTGGCGCTGTGAGGCAGCAGTGCTCACCACTGTGTAGCCACCCTTCACTTCCAGGCCTTTGCTCTTTAAACTAACTAAGCTGCTCGCTATTTAAGATATACAGATCCATGTGGGCGATCCACAATCCACTTTCCCTTTGCGCTGATATTTGTGTTTCCTTTTTCTCCCCATCTGTTCCCTCTCTCACTCTTTCTTAAGTTCAGAAGCATTTACTCACTGAGATATCTTTTCTTTTCTCCCCCCCCCCACTCTTTGAGCGTCTGTGAAGCTGACAGCATTTTTCCCAGATGGAGACAACCAAAGGAGGGAATATTTTCTCATGCCTCCACCACAAGGAAGTTTTATTCTTCAGATGCTAAGCTCACTTCAAATGCAAATGGACAAAGTTTGAACTGCTCTGTTAGCATAACAATGATGAGAAAGCTGGAAGTCTCAAACTGGCTTTTATCAGCATAATGAAAGAATTTGAGGTTCACAATATTAGAAGCCAAGGCACCAGTGGTGATGCTTCTCTTTTTTCACCCTTGCCAGATTTAAATGAGGCGGTGGCATTGTGAAAAGGCAGCGCAACTTCAAATTAAGGTGTGCTACGGAGGGCTCCGATCTTTTATTAATGAATCTGCAACCTCCTACCCCTTCAGGGACTTTGTTTCTGGTTAATAAGGGCTGCGCGGAGCCCTTAGAGCTGGTGGGGACAATCAGAAGCCGTTTGAAATGCTTAACCTTTGTGCGGACAAAAGCAAGCCACACTCAGAGTGGAATCACAAGCAGGAGCAGCCTGTGACCGAAGTGAAGTGTCATTTGCAGAGTTTGCCATGGGCAACTGAGGGGGCGGGGGGTGGGGAGGGGGACAGGGTGCCCACTGTAATACCCCTCCAAAATAAAATGGCACAGATTTGATCCCACTTTACAAAAATGTAAGGACAGGCTTAGGCTGAAGGACGAGGACATAAGTTTAAGGTGAGAGGGAAAGATATAAAAGTGTCCAGAGGGACAATTTTTTTCACACAGAGGGTGGTGAGTGCCCGGATCAAGCTGCCCCAGAGGTAGTAGTAGAGGCAGGTACAATTTTGCCTTTTAAAAAGCATTCACATGGGTAAGATGGGTATAGAGAGATATCGGTCAAACGCAGGCAATCGGGAATAGTTTTGGGGTCTAAAAAAAAGGCGGCATGGATAAGTTAGGTCAAAGGGGACCTGTTTCCATGCTGCAAACCTCTATGATTCTATGACTTACCCCACTTTTGGCATACCTATACTAAAATCAGGACCTGACAAAATGATTTCGTCTAAAGCAACATAGAAGATAGAGGAGACCATTTGGCCTTTCGAGCCTGCTCCGCCATTCATCACAATCATGGCTGATTGTCCAACTCAATAGTCTAATCCTGCTTTCACCCCATAACCTTTGATCCAATTCACCCCAAGTGTTATATCCAGCTGCCTCTTGTATACATTCAATGTTTTAGCCATAACAATAATTTCTTTACCCAAAGGGTGGTTCGGGAGTGGAATGCCCTGCCTGCAGCAGTTGTAGATGCGCCAAGTTTGGTGGCGTTTAAGAGGTTAGTTGATAAGTATATGGAAGAGAAGGGAATGGTTTAGTTTGGAAGGTCATTGCTTTTTATTTTGGTCGGCGCAACATCGAAGGCCGAAGGGCCTGTTCTGTGCTGTAATGTTCTATGTTCTATGTTCTATAACCTATCTTGTTTGCACTTTTCTTTTTCTATTCGATTTATTAATGTTGTGTGTATTGGGATACGGTGGACCGGAATTCTCTGGCCGTTCACACCAGATTCTCAAGTCCTGCCAGCAGGGTACCCACCAACACGGGGTGATATCAATGGGAATTCCCATTGACAGCCGAGAATCCCATCCCTAACAAGCAATTCAACACATCCCGCCGGCAAAAAACACACAACCAGGAGGTCGGAGAACTCACCCATTGTTCCTTGCATGATATACAGACAAAATATACCATTCATAGAGTACATAGGGGAGAAGGAAAGGAGAGGGCATAGACTCATACTGCTGCACTCATAGCTGGGGGTGTAGAGAAAAATTAATTTAATATACAGAAACTGACTGATCTGCTGGCATGTTCTAGAATTATAGAATCGCTACAGTGCAGAAGGAGGCTGTTTGGCCCATCGGGTTTTCACCAACTCTCTGACGGAACATCTTACCCAGGCTCTATCCCCATAACCTTGCATGTTTTATCCTGCTAATCCTTTATGCACTAAGGGGCAATTTAGCCTGGCCAATCCACATAGCCGGATAGTGGGAGGAAACTGAAGCACCTGGAGGAATCCCACACAGGCAGAGGGAGAATGTGCAATCCCCTTACACACAGTCACCCGACGTCTGAATTGAACCCGGTTCCCTGGCACTGTGAGGCAGCAGTGCTAACTACTGTACCATCCATGCTTCCAGCTGTGCAGTAGGTCAGCCTGAGCTTAATCAGTCATGGTCCCATTTCTTTGATTTGATCTGATTTACTTTATTATTGTCATATAATAGCATACGTTGAAAAGTATTTTTCCTTGTGGGCTCTATAGACAAAGGATACCATTCATAGAGAAGGAAACAATAGAGTGTGGAATGTATTGTCATAATCATAGCTAAGTGTAGAAAAAGATCAACTTAATATGAGGTAGATCTATTTCAAAGTCTGATGATAGCTGGGAAGAAGCTGTTCTTGAGTCAAGTTGGTACGCAGCCTCAGACTTTTGTATCTTTTTCCCGATAGAAGAAGGTGGAAGAGAATGTCCAGGGTGGTGGGGTTTTTAATTATGTTGGATGCTATTCCAAGGTAATGGGAAGTGTAGTCAGAGTCAATGGATGGGAGGCTGGTTTGAGTGATGGATTGGGCTACATTCACGACCTTTTGTAGTTTCTTGCGGTCCTGGGAGAGCAGGAGCCATATCAAGCTGTGTTACAACCAGAAAGAATGCTGATGAGAGTCGTAGC
The DNA here is from genome assembly GCA_024679065.1 of Sphyrna mokarran. Taxonomy (NCBI): domain Eukaryota; kingdom Metazoa; phylum Chordata; class Chondrichthyes; order Carcharhiniformes; family Carcharhinidae; genus Sphyrna; species Sphyrna mokarran. The sequence goes on along the minus strand of JAGIQG010000016.1, from coordinate 65,294,513 downwards.
TGACATGCCAGATTCCTTAGTCTGAGTCAGTACCTGCTGGACCCAAGTCCTGCTCCTCCAGAGCACCCCAAAGTTTGATTTTATTGTCAAATGTATTGGGATGCAGTGAAAAGTGTTGTTTCTTGTGTGCTATCCAGACAAATGTTACATCCTTACAGTAAGTGAATCGCTTTTAAAATGCTGTCATTGTAATATTAGGAAAGGTGACAGTAAGCTCACTGAAGGAAAGGAAGCTCACACCATCAGCAATATCAAGATAATCGATGTCTTTTAACGATGTTGGCTGATAGTTAAATATTGGATAGGACATTGAGGGAACAATTACTGTTGCATAAAGTGATTTCTATTCTAATTGTGGACATGGGAATTTATAGTTGGAATATAAAAATATGGACAGAATCTATGACTTTCAATGTCTCAGCATCCCCAACTTCAAACCCCACGTCATCTGTCCTTGAAATCCCATGTGCCAAGCTAGGACAAGTGTTTTTAAATAAGCAAAAGTGGAGTTGATTTCAAACTCTATTTTTTGTAACTGATTTTTTTAAATGGACTCGTAATGGTCAAGCTTTTGGAAGGGGAGGCAAGTGTATGTGTATTTAAGACAGATAGATAGGTCCTTAAGGTTGGCATGGTGGCACAGTGGTTAGCACAGTTGCCTCATAGCACCAGGGACCTGGGTTCAATTTCCAGCTTAGGTCACTGTCTGTGTGGATTTTGCCTTTCAGACATTTTTCCCTTGTCTGCATGGATTTCCTCCAGACGCTCCAGTTTCCTTCCACAATCCAAAGACGTGTAAGTTACATTAATTGGCCATGATAAAATTGACCCTAGTGTCAGGGGGATTAGCAAAGCAAATGTGTGGGGTTATGGGAATAGGCTTGGTTGGGATTGTGGTTGGTGCAGACTCAATGTCATTAAGACGTTAGGATGGCGGCGCGGGCTCGTTGGGCTGAAGGCCTGTTTCCCGTGCTGTGTTGTTCTTTGTTCTTTGTTCTTTGAATGGGCCGAGTGGCCTCCTATACTGTAAAGACTGTACGATTCTTGTTTAGTAAGGGGATCAAAGATTACAGAGGAAAATGGAGTTCAGTAACATACGATGGAGCAGACTCGGGTCAAACAGCAGAATTCTGCTCCATATCTTCTGGGTTTATGGCACTTGATGACACAATCCCAATTAAAAGAAATCAAATTGCCCCCCCCCACCCTTCTATAAAGTCTCAGCTGTGGGTCAATTGGCAGCATATCTACCTCTGAATGAGAGAGTAAAGGTTTCAAATCCCATGCCAAGATTTCATAGCAATAATCTAGGCTGATATTCTAGACCACTACTGAAGCTGCCACCTTTGCGATGTTAGATTGAGGGTTTATGTGTCCTCATGTGCAAGTGTAAACAACCCCGTGTTACAGTTTCACAGGGGAATTGTCCCTGGTTTCATGCCTAAAATTTACCCCTCAATCAATGTCTCCAAAGACTGATTATCTGAGCATTATAAGAACATAAGAACTAGGAGCAGGACTAGGTCATCTGGCCCCTCACACCTGCTTTGTTATTCAATAAGATCATGGCTGATCTTTTTGTGGACTTAGCTCCACTTAAGTGCCCACTCACCATAATCCTTTACTGTTCAAAAATCGACCTAACTTTGCCTTAAAAATGTTCAATGAGGTAGCCTCAACTGCTTCATGGGGCAGGGAATTCCACAGATTCATAACTTATTGGGTGAAAAAGATCTTCCGCGACTTGGTCCTCATGGCTGTCTGTGGGATCTTGCTGTGCACACGCTAGCTGCTGTGTTTCCTACATTACAAGGTGACAACACTTCAAAATCTCAACCACCTCCACATTTTTGGGTTGCAGAGCGCTCTGCGCCTGTCCTGTGCTTGTGAGAGGTGCTGTGTGAACAGTCTGATGAACAAGCCTCTGATCAAGCATTCCTAATTCACAAAAAGAATTGAAAAGGAACACCGTCCTGTTCAAGATGGAAATCCTGAAAGTGGGACTGTCCGATTCAGTCTCTAACTGCAAATTAGTTGTAAGAAATGTGAGAGCCTAGAACAAGGGGTCACAATTTGAGGATATGGGGTAGGCCATTTATAGAAATTATCAAATCCCTACATTAGTGAAGGAAGCATTTGGCCCATTGAGTCTGTACCTACCACAATCCTACCCAGACCTGCTTCCTGTAAACACCCCTCTCTATATTTACCCTGCCAATCCCCCTGACACTAAGGGTCAATTTAGCATGGCCAGTCTACCTAACTCACACATCTTTGGACTGTGGGAGGAAACTGGAGCACCTGGAAGAAACCCATGCAGACACGGGGAGAATGTGCAAACTCCACACAGAGAGTGGCCCAAATCTGGAATTGAACCTGGGTCTCTGGCGCTGTGAGGCAGCTAACCTCTGTGCCACCATGTTGCCCCAAAAAAAATCTCTATAATTAAGGGACATTACTGAGATGAGGAGAAACCTCTTCAATGGTGAATCCGTGGAATTGTCTGCCACAGAAAACTTGGGAGGCCAAGTCTCTTTAAGGAAGAAATAATATTTAAGAAGAATATTTAAGGAAGAAATAGATAGATTGTGGACTCTAAAGGAGCTATGGGATATGGAAAGAGCACAGGAGTATGGCATTGAGATAGGGGATTAACCAAGATCATATTGAATGCTATGTAAGCCTTGTGGCAGTGACTCTGTCCATTGACTCCATCTACACTACCCACTACCTTGGGAAAGCAGCCCGCATGATCTAGGACCCCACGCGTCCCGGACATTCTCTCTTCCACCTTCTTCTTTCTGGAAAAAGATACAAAAGTCTGAGGTCATGTATTAAATAATTGAAGAACAGATTTTTCGCTGCTGCCCTGAGAATGGACCTGTCTTATATTAAGCGGATCTGTCTCTATCTAGCTATGACTTTAACACTACATTCTGAACCCTCTTCTTTCCTTTTCCCCTATGTACTCTATGTATGGTATGCTTTTTCTGTATAACACACAAAAAACAATACTTTTCACTGTATCCCAGTACATGTAACAATAATAAATCCAATCAAATCAATGCCGCTAAGAGCTAGGCCATCTCCAGCTCTGGGTTCGGGTACCTGTTGACCGGGGGAGGAGCATTCAATGGCTGATAATCAGCTCAGAAACCCTCTTACCACCTTTCCAACTACTGTCCAAAGGGTAAGAAAACTGTGTGGATTTGGAGTTTTCTTTAATTTTTAAGTTTATTTATTAGTGTCACAAAGTAGGCTTACATTAACACTGCAACAAAGTTATTGTGACAATCCCTTCGGCGCCTGTTCGGGTACACTGAGGGAGAATTTAGCAGGGCCAATGCACCCTAACCAGCTCTTCTTTTGGACTGTGGGAGGAAACTGCAACATCCGGAGGAAACCCACGCAGACACAGGGAGAGCACGCAGACTCCGCACAGACAGTGATCCAAGCCAGGAATTGAACTCAAGCACTGTGAGGCGTCAGTGCTAATCACTGTGCCCACCGTGCTGCCCATAAATGCAAGAGAGGGCGAGATATTGAATGGCAGAGAAGAGCTGAATGGCCTACACCTGCTCCTATTTTCTACGTTTCTAGGTTAACTCCTCCTTACGTTCTTTCCCTCGATGCTACAACACCTTTAGCTGGGAGACACGTGAATAAGCCAATTGCACCATGACTCACACTGCAGGAACCTTCCTCTCCCTCCCCAAGGCTAAATATGCTGATTGATAATTCAATATCACCGACAGAAAAGATGATAGATGCGTTCCCACTTCCCTCTTACCAGGGAAATCAGCATTCATAGACCTGAAGCCAATTTCTCTTTGTCTCCAACATCTCCATCTGCTATCAGAGATTCCAGCTGTGCAAATGTCTAATCATCCCACCACAAATCAATGTCAGAGCAAACCAAACTTCTTCAGCAATGATGAATCTCCTGGACCTTATCCCAGCTGGATCCCTGACCTGGAAAATCTTGGATCATTCATTGGTGACTAAGCTGCGATCATTTCATTCCAAACAGGTGTTTAACCACAGCAACCACGATGTCCTCATAAACAACCCGGCACTGGAGTCGATAAGAGCACAGAAACTTGGACAGGAAGTTACCAAAACTGGGTCGGAGTTGGCACATTTAAAAAAACTCATCCCTTGTTTTTATCTCTCTCATCCCTTTGCCCCGCCCGATCTCTGTAGCCTTCTCCAGCCCCATAATCCTTCGAGATATCCCCCAGTTCTGGCCTCTTATGAATCCCTAATTTCCTTCACGCTGCAGCGCAAGAGGAAGTTCTGGAATTCCCTTCCTAAACCTCTCCCACTCTTGACCTCTCCTTCCCACTTTGAGATACCCCTTAAAATCTGCACTTTTGACCCAATGTTTGGTCACGTGCTGTAGGTTGGTGTAAAACGGTGGCACAGCGGTTAGCACTGCTGCCTCCCTGCACTAGGGACCCGGGTTCGATTCCCAGCTTTGCGTCACTGTCTGTACAGAGTCTGCACATTCTCCCCATGTTTGCGTGGGTTTCCTCCAGGTGCTGCAGTTTCCTCCCACCATCTGAATTGATGTGCTGGTTAGGAGTATTGGCCATGCTAAATTCTCACTCAGTGTATCTGAACAGGCGCTGGAGTGTGACGACTGGGAAATTTTAACAGTAATGTCATTGCAGTGTTAAATGTCAGCCTACTTGTGACTAATAAATTAACTTTTAACTTTTGCTCTCATGAAGTGCTGGGGATTTTAAAAAGTGATAATTCTGCAAGTTTGGCAGCATCAATGGAGAGAGAAATCAAAGCTAATGCTTCAGGTGGGACAAGCTTTGAACTATCCCCAATGCCTGGGAATGTTTTAATGTGTTAAAGTTATTGTGAATTTATACTCAGAGATCATGAAACAGTGCCCCCAACACAAGAGTGAAAATCTCCACATTGGTTACACTTCTCTATTCTTCCTGGATAAACGTAACGTTTTTTGTTAGCCATGTTGCAGCAGACATATAAACCGGAATTCTCACTATTCTCGCCCCATCTCCATTGCAAGCAAAGAGGGAGAATTTGGCATCCAGCCAAATCTCCTTTTGCCACAGCGGGACTGGAGAACCTCACCGGCATGCAAGGCCATCCATAATCCCACTCCCGAGTTAGAAGGTTATGGGTCCAAGTCGCCTGCAGGTTTGAGCATGAAACCTGGGTTGACAGTCCAGTGCAGTACTGAGGGAGTGCTGCACTGTCAACAAATGGTCTTTCAGCTGAGAATTAAAAACTAAGATTCCTCCTGCTATTTCAACCGGATACTTTAAAGAGAAATGGAGTTGCCCTGGAGTTCTAGTCAAGATATATCCTCAATTAAGCTACTAAAATCATAGAATCCCTCCAGTGCAGAAGGAGGCCATTTGGCCCATCAAGCCCGCACTGACAATGATCCCACCCAGTCCTATATATCCCTGTAACCCCATGTTAAGTCCAAAGATATGTGGGTTAGGTTAATTGGCCATGCTAAATTTGCCCCTTAGTATCCCAGGATGCGTAGGTTAGAGGGATTAGTGGATAAATATGTGGGGATAGGGCCTGGGTGGAATTGTGGTCAGTGCAGACTTGATGGGCCGAATGGTCTCTTTCTGTGGGGTTTCTATGGTTATTTTCCTGCTAATCCCCCTGACACTAAGGGGCAATCCCCTAATCGCCAACTGAGGGAGAATTTAGCATGGCCAATGCAACTAACTAGCATGTTTTTCAGACTGTGGGAGGAAACTGGAACACCCGGAGGAAACCCACGCAGACATGCTGAGAACATGCAGACTCTGCACAGATAGTCACCCGAGGCCAGATTTGAACCGGGTCCCTGGCGCTGTGAGGCAGCAGTGCTAACCACTGTGTCACCGTTCCGCACTCTGTCCAATGTCGACTAATGCATCGCTGTTTGTTGTGTGTAAATTTGCTACTGAATTTCTCACATTACAACAAGAGGCTGTTTCAAAAGCAATTAGAATTTCAAAATTTGTTAGGAGGTCCCATTATGAAAGGTGCTATATAAATGTAAGTCATTGCATTGTGCTGTCTGTAATTTCCAGTTTGTTTGGCTCTCCGGAATTTTCTAAAATACCAGCAAATTGTCCATAGTGTGGCCCAAAGTTAGTTGATGGATATGTGCTTTATAAAAAATAGAGACCTAACTCAGACAAGCCAGGGAAGAACTTCAGAAACTCATTCCGCAGTGCCATCTAGTGGCCAAAGTCTGCAGCTGCACCGTGACAGTTGACATGGCAATGTTGCATGGGGCAGGTTGACATGGCAATTACAATGGTAAATGTTCCAAATATCAACCTTTTTGTGGGAAATGGATGGGAGAGGGCTATGTGGGAGTTGGAGTGATGGGGTTGTTGTGATTCTCTGCCATCTTGTCCACGCTTGTGACTAAACAATGAAAAAGTTCAAAGTTTATTTATTAGTGTCATTAGTAGGCTCACATTAACACTGCAATGAAGTTACTGTGAAAATCCCCCAGTTGCCACACTCTGGCACCTGTTCAGGTTAACTGAGGGAGAATTCAGTGTGGTCAATGCACCTAACCAGCATGTCTTTGGGACTGTGGGAGGAAACTGCAGTACCCAGCGGAAACCCAGGCAGACACAGGGAGAATGTGTAGATTCTGCACAGACAGTGGCCCAAGCTGAGAACTGCTGCCTGTGAGGCAGCAGCGCTGACCACTGTGCCATCAGTAACAAGCAATTTGACTGTAGTTAAAGTCAATCATTGAAACAGATTCTTTGCTCACCCGCACATTTTCCTATCACAATCCATTCTCCTCCATGCTGCGTCATTAGCTCTGTAATACCATTCTTGTTTCCCACACATAACCTCCAAACTGCTCCTTGTATCAGAACGATAGAAGATTGGGGCAGCATTGCAGCACAGTGGTTAGTACTGCTGCCTCACAGCTCAAGGGACCTGGGTTCAATTCCCGGCGTGGGTCACTGTCTGTGTGGAGTTTGCATATTCTCCCTGTGTCTGTGCGGGTTTCCTCTGGGTGCTCTAGTTTCCTCCCACAGTCCAAAAATGTGCGCTTTAGGCTGATTGGCCATGCTAAAAATTGCCTTAGAGTCCTGAGATGCAGATGTTAGAAGGATTAGTGGGTAAATATGAAGTGATATGGGGGTAGGGCCTGGGTGGGATTGTGGCTGCTGCAGACTCGATGGGCCGAATGGCCTCCTTCTGCACTGTAGGGTTTTTATGATTTCTATGAAGATCAACCTCCATGTTAGTCATAGAATCCCTACAGTGCCGAGGAGGCCATTCAGCCCATTGAATCTGCACGGATTCTCTGAATCTTATCCCTGTAACCCATGAACTCAGCATGGCCAATCCAACTAATCATAATTAAGGGCTCCACGCACTTCGGACATATTTTCTTCCACCTTATTTAAAGTTTATTTATTTATTAGTCACAAATATATTAACACTGCAATGAAGCTACTGTGAAATTCCCCTAGTCGGCACACTTGGGCCTCTGTTCGGGTACACACACCTAACCAGCACGTCTTTCAGAATGTGAGAGGAAATCTTCCATCGGGAAAAAGATTAATAAGTCTGAGGTCACGTACCAACCGACTCAAGAATAGCTTCATCCCAGCAGCCATCAGACTTTTGAGTGGACCTACCTCGCACTAAGTTGATATTTCTCTACACCCTAGCTACGACTATAACCACTGCATTCTGAACTCTCTCGTTTCCTTCCCTATGATCAGTAAGCTTTGCCTTTTTACCGCACAAGAAACAACACTTTTCACAATATATTAATACACTTGACAGTAATCAAATCAAAACCTGCGAATCTTTGGACTGTGGGAGGAGACTGGAGCACCCAGAGGAAACCCATGCAGACGGAGGGAAAATGTGCAAACTCCACGCAGACTGCGACCAAGCCGGGAATTGAACCCAGGTCCCTGGCACCGCGAGGCAGCAGTCTTAACCATTGTGTCGCCAAAATATAAGCTGACAACACCCTGTTTGGTCATCATTCTCAACTCCCCGGCCGTCTCTGTGCTCTCCTGTCATTATTCGTGCACATCCCACGAATGAACCTTGATTTGTGGATGAGACAGAAATTTCTGCATCTTAAATGTTGCAAAACCACAGCCACCCCGTTTGGTTCCTGTCAAATCCCATCCTGTCCCCAGCTGTTCAGTCAGAGTAATGGTATGCAGCAGCATTCCCCAACGTGGCCTTGAACTGAACTGCAGACTCCAGGGCAGGCCACTTCCTACTGCACACCAATATTCACCTCCACTTCCCTCACTTTAAACTCTGACCTTCCCCCCCCCCCCCGACTTCATTCCTTTTAGTCTTGACTTCTCAAGAGCTCTCTTTGCCAGCTTTTCAAGCTCTATCCTGTGCCAGTTCCAACTCGTTGTAAAAGTTTGAACATTCATTCCTAAGTAGGCTTACATTAACACTGCAATGAAGATACTGTGAAAATCCCCTAGTCTCCAAGCTCCGGCACCTATTCAGACCCACTGAGGAGAATTTAGCTTGGCCACCACACCTTCCAGACCGTGGGAGGAACTCAGAGCACCCAGAGGAAACCCACACAGACACCAGAGAATATGTAAACTCCACACACACAGTGATCCAGGCTGGGATCGAACCCAGGTCCCTGGCGTTGTGAGGCAACAGTGCTAACCATTGTACCACCATGCCATCCATGTCATCATCATTGAGGGTAAGGGGTAATTTGTGGTTTTCAAGATATTAAGGGGAACTGATTGATTAGATAAAGAAAAATATTTCTGTTGATTGAGGAGTCTAGGACAGAAGCCATAATCTAAAAGACAGTATCAAAAGGCTTTGAATCATAAAATTCCTACAGTGCAGAAGGAGGCCATTCAGCCTATCAAATCTGTGTCAACTACAGTCCCATCCAGGCCCTAACCCTATGCATTTACCCTAACTAATCCCTCTGACACTAAAGGATAATTTGGTGTGGCTAATCCACCTAACCTACACATCTTTGGACAGTGGGAGGAAACCAAAGCACCCAGAAGTAACTGTGCAGACACGGGCAGAATGTACAAACTCCACATAGACTGTGATCCAAGCTGGGAATCGAACCCAGGTCCCTGGCACTGTGAAGCAGCAGTGCTAATCACTGGGCCACCATGTCGCTCTGTGCTCCTTTTATTTTGAAAATATGATGTCCAAATTGACTGGAAACCTTGCAAGTTGAAACAAGACAGGACAAACTGCTCAAAAATGCAAGACCACTCTCCAAGGTGAAGGTGAAAAACAAGCAAGTCACCGTTAAGGGAGTGTGAAGAGATGGACATTTCCTTTCAATCAAAGATCCATCAAAACTCCTCACTGTCTAAGGAAGAGACATTAAAGTGCAAAGTGCTGGATATCGAAACAATGGCAAAGCCACTCAAAACTCCTTGGAAATACACAATGGGTAAGTATAACAGTGCAGCGACTCATTGGGCAGAATTTTACTGGCACAGCCACCTGACGTTTGTACGGTTCCGCCCAAGACCAATAGAGAATGCCATTTTCCAAGCCTCGTCTGCCCTGGAAGTCAAGGCGAATGTACTGGTAAATTCCAACCATTGTGTTTCTGTCTAAGCTCTGTGTTCTACCCAGCAAGAACTCAGTAAGAATTTAGCAGCACCAATTTTAAATCCAACCGATTTATTTGATAGTAAAATTGCGAGCTTTCAACACTCTGTCGTGTCTTCGTCAGGCAAATGCAGTGTTCTACCCAGCAACCAGCAAGATTGAGGTGCTTGGCACTTTCTGGATGTGAATCTGTGCAGGACTCCCCCACCTCATCATTCCCAGGGCTCTCCTGCACCACTGCCCCGACTATCCTCCCCACCATGGAACTCCCTCCATGTCCAAGGGTTACAACCCCTGATAGAAACTCTCAAGAGGAGAGATTACAAGAAGCTTTTCAGCAGAGGTGACAGGTTGAGATCTGGGCTTTCTCTTTCTCTTTCACATATCACCCGGTTTAGAAATCTACTAGAAATCTACCAGTTAATTGAGATCTCATAAATTAATGCAACATCTCCTACCTCTGATCCAAGAAACTAACCAAAATCTGCCAAATGCTTAAATCTGCATTTCCAGGTCGATCAAAAGACATGTGACCATGTATTCTTTTAACATTGGATTCTAACTTCCCTTATTTCTGATACCCTGTGTTCAGAACATAGAACGTAGAAAATCTACAGCACAAATAGGCCCTTCAGCCCACAAGTTGCGCCGATCATATCTGTACCTGCGAGGCTTACCTATAACCCTCAATCCGATTAAGTCTCGTGTATTCATCCAGAAGTCTCTTGAAAGACCCTATCAAATTTCCCTCCAAGACCCTCAATGTCAACCAGCAACTTGCATTTATATGGCACCTTTGGTTTAGTATACTCTCCCAAAGCACTTCACAGGAGCATTATCAAGGAAAGTTTGACACCAAGTTACGAAAGGAGATAAAAGGAAGGATCACCAGAAGCTTAGTCAAAGAGGTAAGTTCGTTGAAGCATTTTTGAAGGCAGAGAGAGTTAGTGAAGCAGAGAGAATGTGGGAGGAGATCAATGTCTTGGGGCCAGGACAAGCATTTAAAATTGGGTACGCCAAGGAGGCTAGAATTGGAGAAACACAGAGCTGCCAAAGGGCTACCCAGTTAGAGGAAGTTACCGAGGTAGGTTTGCACTGGGGGAGAGGGTACAAAGCCCTGGAGGAGTTTGAAGACCAAAATGGGAATGAAGAGTTGCCAGAGGGTGTGCCAATGTAAGTCAACAAGCAGTGACTGGTGAATGGGATTGGTGAAGTGAGGACATGGAGAATAGAGTTTCGGATGAGTTCACATTTGTGGAGGAAGTGTGAGCCCTCCTTGTGATACATCTTGGGACATTATGCTGTGCTAATGACACCATATAAATTCACATCAGCATTCCCAGGATGTGGTCCAGGGAATTCCATCCTGTCGACCCTGAGACAGTTCCCCTTGAGCATAGGAAAGCAGAAGCTAATTGGGCTGATGAGTGAACAAGACGTGAGACATGGGGCACCCAATGGTGTTGGAACAGCGCGGAAGCTATTTATAAACCCAGTGAGTATCCGATAAGACTAAAATAGCTGAAATTTCATTTCATTGGTATTGTCTAACAGCACAACAGACAGCAAGCCACAAACGCTAAGTGTTTACTGACCGTTGTGGATTGAACCATACTTCCTGTTTTTGATAAACATTACTTAAATGCTCAGTCATTAGCAACTCATCTTTTGACACTTTAGACAAGTTATTTACCCTGATTATGAGTGAGGAAATATCCACTATTTTTAAGCATCCTCCAGTTGAAGTGACTATGCAATGCAGATGTAGTTGACACCTGGTAATGATTGGTAGATTGAGGCTTGTGTTGCCAGCACACATGAACTCCAAGGCCTGTTTGTTCAACTGTAACATCTTCCAAGACCCTTTGGGACAATGTGTGTTACACATGACAGAGCTTCACTGCTCATTGATTGATTTATGTCAGCAACTGGAGGGGGAGGTAACGGCCTAGTGGCATTACTCCTATTAATCCAGAAACTCTGCTAATGTTCTGAGAACTGGGTTCAAATCCTGCCAAGCAGCTGGTAGAATCTGAATTCAATAAAAAACATCTGGAATTAAGAATCTACTGATGACCATGAAACCATTGTCAATTGTAGGAAAAATCCATCTGGTTCATTATTGCCCTTTAGGGAAGGAAATCTGCCGTCCTTACCCTGTGTAGGGTACATGTGACTCCAGAGCCACAGCAATGTGGTTGACTCTCAACTGCCCTCCAAGGGTGACTGGGGATGTATACTCAATGCTGGCCAACCAGCAACACCCATGTCCCACGAATGAATTTAAAAAATCTATATTTAGGAGAGAAAATGCTGAAATTAATCAGCAGAACCTTGGCTAAATGGGTTGTCCATTTAAGCCGTGCTCCCGAGATGTAATCACAGAATCCAGGCTGACGCTCCAGAGAAGCCCTGAGGGAGTGCTGCAGAGCCAGGGGGGTATCTGGTGAGGCATGAAACTGAGGCCTTGTCTACTCTCTCAGGTGAGTGTAAAAAGTTCCATGTTAATATCTATCTCTAAACGATCACTAATAAATCCAATAAAAAATCCAGCAAGAACCTCTTTACAGTATTTTAGTTGCTTCACCCAAGGCACATACAAGAGCAGCACGAATTCCTTACTGTTATATTCCAACAACAGATAATCTCATTAAAAATGATCATAAAACTACTAGGTTGTTGGATAAACCCTCTAATATCCTCTAAGAAGGGAAATTTGCTGTCCTTATCTGGTCTGGTCGATATGTGACTCCAGATCCACAGCAATGTGGTTGACTCTCAACTGCCTCTGAAATTGTCAGAAGTCTCACAGTGCCAAGTTAAAGTCCAACATGTCCATATAGAGTCACGAGCTTTCAGAGTGCTGCTCCTTTATCAAGTGATGAAGGAGCAGAGTGATTCTAAATAAACCTGTTGGACTTTAACCTGGTGTTGTGACACTTCTTACCCTGCCCACCCCAGTCCAACATTGGCATTGCCAACTCATGGCCCTCTGAAAAGGCCAAGCAGGTCACTCAGTTGTGACAAACGCTACAATAGGTGTCAAAAACAGAAAATGTTGGAAAATCTCAGCAAGTCTGTCAGCATCCCTGGAGAAAAAAAACAGAGCTAACGTTTTGAGTCTGGATGACTCTTCATCAGAGTTGAAGACAATTGGGAATAGGATGAGATTTGATACTAAGTAGCCTACTCTTGCTTTTAATTTATATGTTTGTGCGTGCAGTATGTAACTAATAAAGAATGTCCAAAGCATCCAGCAGGAAAAATAACAAGTTCCCCTACATCACCCATAGCATTAAATTGATGGAATCTCCAGGATAATCCTGGAAGATTGGGAATCCTACCCAAGCACAGCTCCCTTGTCTTCAGGAGAAAAAACCAAAGGGAGAGTTAAATTCCCTGGAATAGAATCACCGATTCTAGCTGTGGACAAAGAACAAAGTATAGCACAAGAACAGGCCCTTTGACCCTCCAAGCACGCACCAGACATGATGGCACAACTAAACTAAAAAAACACCTTCTGCCCTTATCTGTCCATATCCCTCTATCCCCTCCCTATTCACGTACCCATCCAGATGCCTCCTAAACGTTGCTAATGTGTCTGTTTCCACGACATCTTCTGGCAGCGTGTTTCAGGCACCCACCAATTTTTGCAAGAAAAGCTTTCCCCCCCCAGTCTCCCTTAAACTTTAACCCTCTCACCTTGAACCTGTGTCCCCTTTGTAATTGACACTTCCACCTTAGGAAAAAGCCTCTGACTAGCCCTGTCTATGTCTCTCAGAATTTTTTTAAAAAGTTAAAAGTTCATTTATTAGTCACTGGTAAGGCTTACATTGACACTGCAATGAAGTTACTGCGAAATTCCTCTAGTCACCACATTCTGGCACCCATCCGGGTCAATGCAGCTAATCGGCATGCCCTTCAGATTGTGGGGGGGAAACAGGAGCACCCGGATGAAGCCCGTGAAGACACGGAAAGAATGCGCAGACTCCACACAGACAGTGACCCAAACCAGGAATTGAACCTGGGTCCCTGGCACTGTGAGGCAGCAGTGCCACCGTGCTGCCCTCTGTTAGGTCTCCCTTCAGCTTCCATCTTTCCTAATCCTAGTTTATTCAACCATTCCTCATTGTCAATGCTCTTGACGCCAGGCAACATCCTGGTGAATTTTCTTTGCACTCTTTCCAAAGCTTCCACGTCCTACTGATAGAGTGAGGGAGGGTGTGAATTTTTTGAAGGGAGGAGGGAGCTGTGCTCAGTGTTCAGAAGTGAAAGAAAACTAGAAACCATTTTCTTTATTCCATTTTTTTTCCCCCTTGAACTGATGTCCAGTTGTGGGGCAGGGGGAGGGCGGGGGAAATAAAGGTTCGATGCCACAATAATACTTCAATCTGTCTTCGGTTAATTTGTAATGTTATACTGTTTGTGCAGTCCGTCCTGTGAATGTAGGGCTTGTTCCGACTCTGCAGGTGAGTATCTGGGTCAGGTCTGGAAATTCTCCAATTCACTGTTGCGCTTGTTTTGTACAGTGCAATTTTATTTTCGGGATAGTTGCCTCCGCCTTTTTAATGTCACTCCGAAAACCACAAAGAACCAAAATAAATGACACCAATAGTGGAAATGGATAGATCGGTAAACTCTGGCCAAAACAAGGGAGCTTTTGAGACAAACAGCGCAGATAATTTCGGGGGAAGTTGGATTAGCACAAAAGGATGGCATGATGGCACAGTGGTTAGCATTGCTGTCTCACAGTGTCAGGGATCCGGGTCCAATTCCCGGTTGTCTGTGTGGAGTTTGCACATTCTCCCCATGCCTGTGTGGTTTTCCTCCAGTCTCTTCCCACACTCCAAAGATGTATGGGTTAGGTTGATTGGTCGGGATAAATTGCCCCTTAGTGTCGGGGAGGGGGGGATCAGCAGGCTAAATATGCGGAGTTATGGGGATAGGGCCTGTGGTCAATGCAGACTCGATGGGCCAAATGGCCTCTTTCTGCACTGTAGGGATTCCAGGATTCTAGGAGAAATCCTACTGGTACCCCTTTTAACAACATAGATTCTGAAACAGGGCTCAGGTCATTCTTGCATTCAAATTCTTCAGAAATCAATGTCACTGGCACCAGTGCTGCAGGAATTTCATCCTTGTTCATTTGGGCACAGCATGCTAGCACAGTGGCCAGCACTGCTGCCTCACAGCACCAGGAACCCAGGTTCGACTCCTGGCTTGTGTCAGTATCTGCATGGTTTTCATGTTCTCCCCGTGTATGCGTGGGTTTTCTCTGGGTGCTCTGGTTTCCTCCCATAGTCCAAAGATGTGCTGGTTAGGTGGATTGGCCATGTTTAAATTGCCTCTTAGTGTCAGTGGACTAGCTAGGGTAAATGTATGAGGTAATGGGGATAGGACCTGGGTGGGACTGTGGTCAGTGCAGACTCGATGGGCTGAATGACCTCTTCCTGTACGGTAGGGATTGTATGATACAAGGCTGTTCGGACCAGTACCAGGAATTCCCAAGTTTTACTGGCTTTTCCTTTTCAAAGAAGCTTTCCAAAAACAATAATTAAATAAAGTCAGGAATTTAGCTGGAGCTGTGACACGTTGGGAGCAATATAATGTTCCACTACAACCAGGCAAAGCGAAAGTCTGACTTTAATTGGTTTATTTTACTGGGATCATTTTCATCAGTATCAAGGAACAGAAAATCCCTTATAAGGATGGTCAGCATACTGCTCATATTAGAGTACATGGAGAAAACAGGAGAGAGAGGCTTGTGTGGATGTTAGTAAAATATTGTGGAGTGTTCATTTAATGGAGTGTAGCTTTTAAAATCATTTTCTTCCTTTCGTTCTGGTTGTATCACCACAGAAGGCATTCTTTCTGGTTGTATTACAGCTTGGTATGGCTCCTGCTCTGCCCAAGACTGTAAGGAATTACAAAGGGTCATGAATGTAGCCCAATCCATCACGTAACCCATCCATTGACTCTGTCTATACTTCCCACCGCCTCGGAAAAGCAGCCAGTATAATTAAGGAACATATGCATCCGGACATTCTCTCTTCTACCTTCTTCCACCTGGGAAAAGACAGTGAAGTCTGAGGTCACGTACCAAATGGACTCAGGAACAGCTTCTTCCCTGCTGCCATCAGCGTTTTGAGCGAACCTGTCTTATATTAAGTTGATCTTTCTCTATACCCCTAGCTATGACAGTAACACTACATTCTGCACTCTCTCCTTTCCTTCTCTATGAATGGCGCACAAGAAACAATCATTTTCACTGTATGTTAATACATGTGGCGATAATAAATCAGAATCAAATTGAACACCACCTTTCTTCTCACAGCACCGGATTCCAGATCTCATCAAATTTCTACCCTTTTGCCTCTCCATCAAGCAATTGAAATAGTTTTGAAGTGTAGTCACTGCTGTGATGTAGAAAATGTCATGATGCGGAGATGCCAGCGTTGAACTGGGGTAAACACAGTGTTGTGTAAACACAGTGTTTTGAGACTTCTTACTGTAGGAAATGTGGCAGCCAATGTGCACAGCAAGATCCCATTCTCTTTGTCTCTCTTTCGAGATGGCACCAGAGCTTGGCAATTCCTTGCGAGCTGTCCCCAGCGTACCCTCAATTTCTATCCTTTTCTACACTTTTAAAACTCTACTCTAACTCCTATAAACTCTCTGACAAAGCTTAATTTCAATCTCTTCGCTATGACTGCAACACTACAATCTGCATAGAATCATACAATCACATCCTGGACAGGCCACAATCCCACCCATGCTCTATTCCTGTAATCCCACATATCTAACCTGCTAATCCCCCTGACACTCAGGCCAATTTAACATGGCCAATCCACCTAACTGGTACATCTTTGCAGTGGGGAAGGAAATCAGAGCACCCAGAGGAAACCCATGCAGACACAGGGAGAACATACAAATTCTACATAGACAGTGACTCGAGGCTGGAATCGAACCCGAGGCCATGACGCTGTGAGGCAGCAGTGCTAACCATTGTGCCAACCAACATCGCTAAAAATCAGGTCACCTGGTTGTTATCACACTGCTGTTTGATTAGATTTCAAACAGCAATTTGTTTGAAAATTGCTGTTTGAATTTTCAATTTTCAAACATTGAAAATTGAATGTTTGAAATTCCTTTCTTCTCTATGAATGGTATGCTTTATCTATATAACATGCAAGAAACAATACTTTTCACTGTATGCTAATGCATGTGACAATAATAAATCAAATCTAATCAAACAGCAGTGTGATAACAACCAGGTGACCTGATTTTTAGCGATGTTGGTTGGCACAATGGTTAGCACTGCTGCCTCACAGCGTCATGGCCTCGGGTTCGATTCCAGCCTCGAGTCACTGTCTATGTAGAATTTGTATGTTCTCCCTGTGTCTGCATGGGTTTCCTCTGGGTGCTCTGATTTCCTTCCCCACTGCAAAGATGTACCAGTTAGGTGGATTGGCCATGTTAAATTGGCCTGAGTGTCAGGGGGATTAGCAGGTTAGATATGTGGGATTACAGGAATAGGGCATGGGTGGGATTGTGGCCTGTCCAGGCTCGATGGGCCGAATGGGCTCTTCTGTACTGATGTGATTGTATGATTCTATGATTAGGCCATGGCAAAACACATAAAACTGTTTGAAAGTTCTGGCGATGGGGCACACTGGTTTTAGCAGATTGCTCAGGGAATCCACCCCCACCCCCTGCCCACCCCTGACAGGATGCACCAACTCCTTTACCCACAGGGCCTCAAGAACATTACTTGCGGACTGCTGCCTGATGTTATCCATGATAATGATTTTCATTATTCTATTTTGACCATGTCTTCTGCTCCCTTCCAAAAACTCTCCAGCTCTCTTTAACATTGTTCCTAAAACTTAACTCTTTGACCAAGCTATTCCAATATTCCCTCACATGAGTCAGCCTATGGACATGTCACCACAATTAACGCGCCGTATAAATGCAGATTGTTGTGCTTTTGGAAAGCTGGTAAAAGCCGGATTGCAAGTGCCAAATCCTAATTTCCCTCCTCAAGCTCACTTCCACCAGCATGAGATTGACGTTTAGAAATCAAGCTGGCTCCTTGGTCTTTCTGAATGTGGACCTGAATGTGCCTGCACTCACCCTGACAACAAGTGACTTTGTCCCACAGAGATGGGATTTCGTTCACCGCGCAGAGGGATTAAGGTGTTAACGGAGCAGTGACAATGAGTAGCTTCATGCAGCCACGAAGGAATCGTCAGCTGGGTAACATAATCTCGGGCTTTGGGTATCATGTATCCGTAACAACGGACTCTACCTGTGATCTCCCCTCGTGTCCCACTTTGCTTCAGTGCGGCTGGCTTTGCCTGCAGTTCTCTCTCAGATCCTGGCACCAGGCCCTACCAAAGTGCCTGTCACCCACCATACATAAGCCTAGAGATGAGTAACATCTGACAGCAGCTGGCCCAGCTCCAGCCTCACCTTGCAACAAGCTGCTGGAAAGCCTCAGGTTCCCTTGGGACTGTCCTTGGGAGGGTGTCCTCGGGATGAGATTTACCAGAATGGTTCCATGAAGTGGGGGAGGTTTTCCGCTTTAAGGTCAGGTTGGAGAAACTAGGATTGTTCTCCTTGGAACAAAAGAGATATTGAGGAGAAATTTGATAGATGAACTAACTCCTCAGAGGCCAGTGTCCTTTCACTAGATCCCTTTTGTTTCCAAAGTCCATTCCACTCTACGGTGTTCCAGCTACACAGGAATGCCTGTGGACTCCCATATTTATATACAGGTGAGCTTCTAACTTATAAAAGTTAGAAAAAAGTTTTAAAAGCATAGAACATGAGAAAAGATAGAATTCAAGGGCACGCTGGGGACACACAAGGAGTTGCCACATTTCGGCGCCATCTCGAAAGAGAGAGACAGAGAGAGTGGGATCTTGCTGTGCACATTGGCTGCCACATTTCCCTCAATAGTCAGTCAGGGACATCTTTTAGCGTCCAACCAAATAAATAAAATCAAAATGAAATTAAAATCGGGATAACTCAAAGCAGCAGCTCCCTAAAAGGAGGGGGAACGACCCAAAACAAAAGACAAAGCGGAAAGGAAATTTAAAACGTCAAATTAAAATGCGATTAAAGAGGTCAACAATACACCCCAGTCCCTGTGGTGCCCAGTGAGTATGGAAGACATCAACAGTGCCCTTGGGAACCACATGCCTCCTTTCCAGGGACACTCAGCCACGAACACAGCCACGGTAGAGGGGCAGACAGTCAAGTTGGACAATCCCTTTGGTCACCCAGTGCCTGGACCTGTAGATGGAATGCCTTGCCAGGCCAGACGCAGGTCCTCCCCCCCCACCCCCCCCACTCACACCAGGTGACTGCAGATCCTCAATCAGGAAGCTCATACTTCAACAACACAACCTCATGGGCCTCATAGAAGTCATTACAGTGTACAAGTTTATAACAGCTTTAGATAAAGTAGCCATGAAAAAATTGTTCCTATTAGCTAATTACAAAATCATATAGTAAAGAAGAGGCCCTTCAGCCCATTGTGTCTGACCTACCTACCTAATTCCATTTATCAACACTTGGCCCATTGCCTTGAATGTTATGGCGTGCCAAATGCTCATCCAGGTATTTTTTGAAGGACGTGAGGCATCCCACCTCCATTACCCTCCCAAGCATGAGACACAGAGTTATAGTGTTGTACAAGAAATGCAGGTGAAGTGTGAGGAAGAGATTTTTTCACACAGCGATTGAGAATGATCTGGTACTTGCTGCCCGTGATGGTGGTGGAAGCAGACCAATTATTTCATAAAGAAATTGGGATGGACATTTGAAGGAGATGGACTTGCAAGATTACGAGGTTAGAGTGGGGGAATAGGACTGAGTAGATTTCTCCATGGAAAGCCAATATATAGTGGCACAATGGTTAGCAATGCTGCCTCACAGCGCCAAGGACCCGGGTTCGATTCCTGGCTTGGACATTGTCTGTCTAGAGTTTGTACATTCTCCCCATGTCTGCATGGGTTTCTTCCAGGTGCTCCAGTTTCCTCCCACAGTACAAAAGGTGTGTGGGTTAGATTGATTGGCCATGCTGAATTGCTCCTTGGTGTCAAGGGAACTAGCTAGGGTAAATGTATGTGGTTATGGGGCTAGAACCTTGTGGTCATTGCACACTCAATGGGCCAAATAGCCTGCTTCTGTACTGTAAGATTCTATGATTCTACATGCTCGATGGGCCCAATGGCCGCCTTTCTGTTCCAGAAATGACTCCATGATATTCAGGAGAGAAGGGGAGGAAATTGAGTTTGAAAGAAAAATGCTAACCCAGATCAGAGCATCATGGAATCAGTCAGCACAGAAGAAGGCCATTCGGCCAATTGAGCCTGTGCCAGCTCTTTCAAAGAGTTAGCCAACGAATTCCACTTTTTATCCTTAGCTCTGTAGATCTTTTCCTTTTAAGGAATTATCCAAATCCTACTGGTGGTTATTTCTGAATCTGCTTCTATCCGGTCCACGGTATTCACCAGTGTAATGTTTTGTTAGAAAAAGTTTCCCCTCATTCTCTCTTTTCCAGTTTTTGTTTAAAACTGAATCCTCTGCTGACCAACTTCCCAGTTATCCCTAAAGCCATTGGCTTTTAAAAGGAGACATTTGGAGAATGTTGGCTTTTGCAGTGATTTGTTGCTGCAGTGAACTCACTGTATATTTTAAGAAGCAAGGGAACAGCCAAGATCTCCACGATTACGCAGACAAGCAGAACTGGAGCCCGATTTTCGTGACTTCTACCACCTTTGCTACTCCCTTATCTGTTTTCACTCATTCGTACCTCCGAGACTCAGCAACCGAGCTTCCTAATGTGGCGAGGTCGGTTAATTTGAGGTTTATTTTCACATTAGTAGTGGGTCTGAGTTCTATCAGACACATTGAACTTAGAGGTTTACAGCATGGAAATTGGCCCTTCAGCCCAACTTGTCCATGCTGCCCTCTTTTGTAACCACTAAGCTAGTTCCAATTGCTCTTGTTTGTGGCCCATATCTCTGTATACGTATCTTACACCTATGTAACGGTCTAAAATAGAGTCATGGAGGTAACCTGGAAGTCAGAGAAACGGCAGCATGACTGTGCAACATTTATTCAATGGCCTTTCTCTGCAGGAGACTGGCCCGTCAGAGTTGCCACACACATACACACACTTTGTGGCAAAACTGGGGGTGCTTTGCTAAATTTGCAAGGCCGTAAATTTTCACAGTAAGTTAGCAGACCTTGCCTCCCCCGTCCATCTAATCTCATGTAATTACCAAAGGCCCCAGTGGAGAGTGTTATGGGGTTGTGGGGGGTGGATATGGGGGAGGCTAAACCTTTGTGTTAGAGTTGCCCATTCTGGTCAGACATACTGAGGTGTCATCACGTGATCTATTGCTGCCAACCACACACCCGCCATTGGATCTCCAACATGTCCATCCTCACAGCACACCAATTGCAAAGCAAATAGCCTTTTCACTACTTGATTGGGTGATTCTTGACTATCAGTGAACAGCCTTTTTTCTCAGGTCCCACAGATGTCCAAAGATGTGCAGGTTGGGTGGATTGGCCATGCTAAATTGCCCCTTAGTGTCAGGGGGACTAGCTAGGGTAAATATGTGGGGTAATGGGGAGAGGGCCTGGATAGGGTTGTGGTTGGTGCAACCTCGATGGATTGAATGGCTTCCTTCTGCACTGTAGGATTCTATATCTTTATAATTACTATAAACCACAGTTTGACCTCACAGGAGAACTCTGGAGCGAAGGCTCTCACAATTGTGCAGAAAATATTTGTGCAAATGCTTCAAGGAATGGACAGACAGGGGCTAGTATTCCTGTCTCACACGCCAGGGACCCGTGTTTGATTCTGGGCTTGGTTGACTGACTGTGTGGGTTTCCTCCGGGTGCTCTGGTTTCCTCCCACTGTTCAAAGATGTGCACATTAGGTAGATTGGCTATGCTAAATTGACCCAGATGTGAAGGTTAGAGGTATTAATCAGGGGAAATGTGCAGTGGTACTGGGATAAATAGAGAGGTGGACTTGGGTAAGAGAGTCTGTGCAGACTCTATGGGCCAAATGGCTTCCTTTCACATAAATTTGATCTGACTTGATTTGATTTCTTATCACATGTATTAACATACAGTGAAAAGTATTGTTTCTTGCATGCTATACAGACAAAGCATACCATTCATAGAGAAGGAAACAAGAGAGTGCAGAATGTAATGTTATAGTTACAGTTAGGGTGCAGAGAAAGATCAACGTAATGTGAGATAGGTCTACACAAAATGACATTAAGGAAAAAGCTGTTCCTCAGTTGGTTGGTAATGTGGCAAAATTCTATTGGTTTGTGGTTCTAAAAAGTGTTCAAATGGATTTTTGCTCAAACGTAGTTTTCTTATATTGCATTATTTTATTTTTTTGCCCGGTAGTTTGCATCAATGTCCTAGAGCTTTATTTATAACCCCTGGAAGTGCCAGGGCAAAAGAGGCATTGGCTATCTAATACTGCAGGTACTTTACCCTGGAATCGTGGCCTGTTTCTATTCTCCCATCCCACTGCTCGATTAGATTTTCACCCTATCTTTAAATCAGTTTTGCAACACAGTAATTTTCCGTGTGGCAGGACAATAATCTGTGTCTGGCCTCCGCTTTTAGAAAGAAAGAACTTGTGTTGACCAGGCAATGTCCTGCAGCCACTGAGGTACTTTTTGAAGTGCAGTCTGCAGTGGAGCTGATGGAATTTGAACTCAGAAAATCCCAGGAATTGCAGCAGCCAATTTATGCACAGCAAGCTCCCACAAACAGCGACATGATAATGTCAGAGTGTTCAGTCACGATGAACGTTGGGGTTACTAAGCAACCTTACAAATGAGGCCGGACTCTGATGGCTCGCAAACGGCCTTTTCTCCACCATTCATGGAAAGAACCTGACATTATCAGAGATCCTTACATAAATCTGGATTCCCGTCAACCAGCTGCATACACCCGACTGTCTGGTTCCAAACTGGGAGTCAGGGTGGTGCAGTGGTAATAGCTAGTAATCCAGGCTGATTCTCTGGGGCATGAGTTCAAATCCCACCCATGGGATTTGCAGCATCTCCTTTCAAATCCCAGGAGCTGTCCTGGTGGGATTTGGAAGGACTCGTAATAATGAAATCATTATAGAACCCGACAGTGCAGAAGGAGGCCATTTGGCGCCTCGGGTCTGCACCGACCATAATCCCACCCAGGCCCTATCTCCATGTATTTGCCGTAGCTAGCCCCCTGACACTAAGGGGCAATTTAGCGTAGCCAATCCACCTAACTCGCACACCTTTGTACTGTGGGAAAAAAGTGGAGCACCTGGAGAAAACCCACACAGACATGGGGGGAATGTGCAAATGCCACACAGTCAGTGACCCAAGCCAGGAATCGAACCTGGGTCCCTAGTGCTGTGAGGCAGCAGTGCTAACCACTGTGGCACCGTGCTGCCCATAATATTCCAATGATCCTTATTACAGATGTCTTATGAGCAAAACTGTCCGCAGTAATTCACTATCTGAAATTGACCTAAAATCCAGTTTAAATTATCCTCTGTTTGTCAAGTAGAGTCAATTCCCAAGCTCATCTAACTTAACAACAAGCTCTTGAACACCCGAGAGCTATTGTTGCCATGATAATATGTTTTACTCCATTATTCCAACACAATTCATCCCCAACCTTCTGCATTCTATCCTTCAAGAGCTTTGGATCATCCAAAGCTGTTGCTGCTGTGTCCTAATTTTCACCAAGTCCTCTTCCCTTTCGCTCCTGTGCTCACTGACCTACACAATTCACTCCTCAGTTGCAATTCTCACCCTTGCTTTCAAATCCATGGCCTTGCCCCTCCCTGTCTCTGTAATCTCTGCCGATCCAACTACCCGCAGAGGGAGATATCTGCACCCCTCTAAATTTGGAGATTTGAGCATCCTCCCTTCCACTAGTTTCAATTGCTCCACTATTGGTGACCATGTCTTCAGATGTTGGAGACCTACGCTACGGAATTCATTCCCTCAAACTCCCCAGCTGTAACCCTCCCTCTTCTCCTTTCACAAACTCCTTAAAATTCACCTTCACCATCTCAAGGGTAAGTGAGATTGGTTAATAAACGATGGCCTTGCCAACGATGCGATGCTCACATCCCATGAATGAAGTTAAAAAAAAGTTTACATCAAGCTTTTGATCCATCCTAAATCCCAAGTGTGGCTTGTTGTCAAATTTTGCTTGATAAAACTCCTTGGGATGATAAAGGCGCTATGTAAATGTAACAGCTTTTTGTTATCTTGAGCAATTAACGATTTTGAGGTTGGTGCTTGACTGAAACTGCGGCCGGTGGCCTCATGTCCTTGCCAGACACAGACTCTATGTTGGCGCAGTGGTTAGCACTGCTTCCTCACAGCGCCAGGGACTCGGGTTCGATTTCGGCCTCGACTGTCTGTGTGGAGTCTTTACATTCT
Source organism: Sphyrna mokarran (assembly GCA_024679065.1). NCBI lineage: Eukaryota > Metazoa > Chordata > Chondrichthyes > Carcharhiniformes > Carcharhinidae > Sphyrna > Sphyrna mokarran. The sequence goes on along the minus strand of JAGIQG010000016.1, from coordinate 65,270,409 downwards.
TCACGTGTGGTTTTCCTCCTATTGTCTGAAAGCCGTGCTGGTTGGGTGCATTGACCATGCTAAATTCTCCCTCAGTGCATCCAAACACTAGAGTGTGGCGACTAAGGGATTTTCACAGTAACTTTCATTGCAGTGTTAATGCAAGCCTACTTGTGACTAATAAAAGAAACTAATAAATGAATTTTGAACTTAAACTCTTCAGCTTTTCTTATTCATTTATGGGATATGGGCGTCGCTGGCTGGCCAGCATTTATTGTCCATCCCTAGTTGTCCTTGGAGGGCAGTTGAGAATCAACGACATTGCTGTGGCTCTGGTGTAGACCAGGTAAGAATGGCAGACTTCCTTCCCTAACGGACTTTAGTGAACCAGATAAGTTTTTCCAACAATCAACATGCTTTCATGGTCATCAGTAGATTCTTAATTCCAGGTTTGTAAGAACTAGGAGCAGGAGTAAGCTATCTGGCCCCTCAAGCCTGCTCTGCTATCCAATGGGACCATTTTTTAAATTGAGTTCAAATTCTACCATCTGCCGTGATGGTATTTGAACCTGGTTCTCCAGAACATTAGCTGAGTTGCTGGATTCATAGCCTAGCGATAACACCATTGAGGGAGGGCGGCGGGGAGCAGCGAAGGGAAGATATTGAAACCAAAACAAAGAATTAAAAAAAGAGACATAATCAGTCTCAAAATAAATGTTGACATGGCAGTAAGATAATGCATGTCTCTCTCTCTCTGACCAGATGTTTTCAGTGAAGTTCCATAAGGCATATGCCCTCTCAGGAAGTCAGCCCAAACTGCAGGCTCTAAGAATCTAATCAGCGAGGTGTGGCAGGATGCGAGAGAAAAATCAAAGGAAGTTGCTTGTGGCTCCAACTGGTCTGATCTGCACAAGGATGGAGCCAGTGGAAAGGAAGGAATCCGCCGGTGCTGGAATTTATCACAAGAGCTTGCCTCATTTTCCCAGGGTGAGTGATCCAACCTTGCGCCAGCTGTGTGTGTGTGTGTGTGTGTGTGTGCGCGCGCGCGCGCGAGTGTATTTCTGTAATTTGTTATTAAAAAAGAACAAGCTGGAGTCAACATCTGGCCCGCACTAAGTCATCACCAAACTCAGCTTTTAACAATGTAACATCCATCATTAGCAGCGTTGTGGGGGGGTGACTTCATCGGTCTTTCAACAACTGCAGAGGTTTGCAATGAGGTCAGTAGTTTTCCATTTAAACCATTCAATATTTCACCATATATGTAAGTATGGTGCCGCATTTTCACTTATGGGATGTGGGCCCAGCATTTACCGTCCACCCTGTTCATAAAACCATCAAATCCCTACAGTGCAGAAGGAGAGCATTTGGTCCATGGAGGCTGCGCTGATCACAATCCCACCTAGGCCCTATCTCTGTAACCACACATATTTACCCAGCTGTCCATTCTGGGACACGAAGGGACAATTTAGCCTGGCCAACGTGCCTAACACACGCATCTTTGGATTGTGGAAGGAAACTGGAGCACCCGGAGGAAACCCACGCAGAGACAGGAGAGAAAATGCAGACCTCACACAGACCCAAGCTGGGAATCAAACCCAGGAGCTTGGAGCTGTGAGGCAGCAGTGCTAACCACTGTGCCACCCAGATGGCATCTGTGAGTCAGGCACATCGCTGTGGTTCTGGAGTCACGTGTAGGCCAGACCTGGTAAGGACGGCAGATTTCCTTCCCTAAAGAACATAAACGAACCGGATGGGTTTTTCCAACAATCATTTCATGATCAGCCTCAAACCTTTTAACAACTGAATTTGAATTTTACCATCTGCCATGGTGGGATTTGAACCTGGGTTACAGAGTCTGGATTACCAGTCCAGACCACTGTGCCCCCCCTTCCATAAAGCTGCAAAGTTAGACATGTGAGGGACATGGATGAAAGCATGGCTTTTATATTTTCCTGTTAAAATAGATAATTTATTCTCAATATCTGGGCTGACATTTTGGGTCCATTTTACTTTTGGACTGCACCCCAGCAAGGGTCTGTGGATTCAACAAAGGAGGTGGGGGAAGTTTGGAATGTCTTTATGTTTGGAGAGTTATTTTTCTATTGTCTCTCTGCCCCTCCTCTTGTTCCCCACTGATAACTGTGGCCTCTGGCAAAGGGCAAATCCAAGGGAACCAGGAGCCTGGCATTGCCATTGCTGAGTGGCATGAACACTTAACCAAATAAAAACATAAAATAGGAGGAATAAGTCATTCGGCCCCTTGCACCTGATCCACGGGGGAGGCGAGGCCTAGTCTTATTATTGCTAGAGAATTAATTCAGAAACTCAGTTAATGTTCTGGGGGCCTGTGTTTGAATCCCACCACAGTAGATGGTGGAATTTAATAAAAATATCTGGAATTAAGAATCTACCAATGATCATGAAATCATTGCTGATTGTCAGAAATACCCATTAATGTCCTTCAGGGAAGGAAATCTGCCATCCTTATCTGGTCTGGCCTACATGTGACTCCATGCTCAATGACTATGGCGTCACTGGTTGGCCAGCATTTATTGCCCATCCCTAGTTGTTCAACAAGGCAACTTATTATCACAGGGGCAACTAAGGATGGGCAATAAATGCTGATCAGCCAGTGACGCCCAAGTCCCATGAATAAATAATGAAAACATAAATTCAGTGACAGATTTGATTCCGCCTTCATTGCCATTTTCCCATCTATCTGTCTCAACTCCAAATCTATTGAATGACTTATCCTCCACAGATTCTGGGGTAGAGAATTCCTAAGATCCCTGACCCTCTAAGAGAAGGAATTCCTTCTCATCCCTATCTTAGATGGACATCCCCTTATTTTAAACAAAAGCCTGGCAGTTAATTGTTCCCTAGTGCATTCTCCACGGCAATGCCTCCACCAATCACTTATCAACCAATCAGCAGTCTCTTCTCGTGCAATATAAATTGTTGTTCCCTTTACAATTTGTAAAGTTTGATTCCTAATCCAAAGATGTCCGAATGCTGGTTAGGTGCTTTGGCCATGCTAAATTCTCCCTCAGTGTACCTGAACAGGTGCCAGAGTGAGGGGATTTTCACAATAACTTCATTGCAGTGTTAATGTAAGCCTACTTGTGACGGTAATAAAAAAAAGTCATTGGCTGTAAAGAGCATGTTGTGAAAGACATCACATTTTTTCTGTCCAAACAATATTGAACAAATGATTAAAAGAAAAAACAGAGCTATTTTGTTTTCTAAGCATAATTTCATCAGGAACACACCTTGTTTATAATGCACTGGGCGTCTTGCCAGCTCGCTGTGCAAAGGCTACTTGTGATTTTGGCCAACGTACAAATACGAAGCCAGGTCAGCTCCTAACCCACTTGACATGAACAGAGATAATGGCCGCTGGTTGTCAATTACTGGGAATAGGGATACAACATGTTCCTGTCGCTATCGATCCACCTGAAACTCTGCAGTAAATATGCCCTGTGACACTGTTCTCGGGAAAGCGTGACATTTGATCTATGGTTTGTTTTACTGGTGGATTAGGGTTTAACTGCAGGCGCCTTAATGCTGCCTCTTGGTCAGTGGCAGTCACGATGATTTACCTGCTACGGTGCTGGTGAAGTAAACATTGGAAGTGAGCCCATCAGGAACGGGATTGTGTACAGCCTTGGAGTTCCTTTTACTGAAATTCCACACTCCCCCTATCATCCCCTGATAGACTGTCCATTTTACAGGCAACCCACTCCAGCCCAGAGAGTAAGTGGAGAAAAAAACAAACAAATGGTCATTTACATTTCACTGTTCAGGATGCAGGGAGACTTTACTGGAATTGAAATATAGTCACTTTGTATCATTGAATCCTTACACTGCAGAGAGAAGCCATTTGACCCATCGAGCCTGTGCCAACAACCTGGGCCTTATCCCAGCAACACCACACATTGATTCTGCTAATCCCCCTGACACAAAGGACCAATTTATCATGACCACTCCACCTAACCCCGCACATCTTTGGACTGTGGGAGGAAACCTGAGCACCCAGAGGAAACCCATACAGCCATGGGGAGAATGTGCAAACTCCACACAGACAGTGACTCAAGCCAGGAATCGAACCTGTGTCTCTGGCGCCATGAAGTAGCGATGTTAACTATTACGCCACAGTACTGCCGACTGTTGTAATATAGGAAATCCAGCAGGCAATTTGCACAGAGTAAACTCCCACTATATCAGGGTCGAGTGTTGCTGACTGAAAAATTGGGTGTTGTGTGGTCTAACATGGCCTCCTAAAGAGGAATGCACATTTGTTGGCGGCTGATCAGGTGAACTTTCACCAAGTTGATTCCTGAGATGAAGGGGTTATTTTATGAGAAAATTTCAGGCCTGTACTCTTTGGGTTTTCGAAGAATGAGAGGTCATCTTATTGAACCGTAGACCACTTTGGGGTTTGACAGGGGGGATGTTTTCCCTCATGGGGGAATTTAGAATAAGGAGGCACTGTTTCAGAATCAGAGGTCGCCCATGTAAGAGGAAGATGAGAAGGAACTTCTTCTTTTGGGGATCATTAAACTTTGGAAGTCTCTGCCTCCGAGAGATGTAGAGACTGTGAGTCATTGGTTTATATTCAAGACAGAGTTAGGCAGCTATTGAGCCAAAGGGAGGGGGTGATGGATATGGAGGACTTAGATGGGCACATGAACAGAATGGGAATGGAGGGATATAGAAAACTGATTTAAAATAGGCCTTGGGAGTCCCTGGGAAGTGTGTAAATAGTCAACGATATTGATGTATTTGTTTTTATCCTACAGGTACTTTGGTCCGTCTTGTTGTCTAACAAGTGTTGTCTACACGTGATGGGTCGTGAGAGGGCTGCTTTTGGATTTTTTTTTTCGAGAGTATCCTAGTGCTTCATGTCGTTAGTGTACGCTTGACCTGGACCATTTGATGGGCAACACGACAGCTCAGTGACTATCGCTGTGCTGTGCAGATACATGGATTTGGGCTTGTGTCTGTGGGAATTTGCGCATTCTCCCCGTGCTTGCGTGGGTTTCCTCCAGGTGCTCCGGTTTTCTCCCACATCCCAAAGATGTGCTCTTAGGCTAATTGCAAAACAAATTCTCCCTAAATTGTCTCAAATTTGGTTTTTAATCCATAGACCTATAAACACAGACAGGGATGACGGGCAGAAGTAGGAACACCGGGGTGGCAGCACGGGCTCGTTGGGCCAAAAGGCCTGTTTCCCGTGCTGTTTTGTTCTTTGTTCTTTGTTCTTTGACTGGCAGGAAAGTGGAGCTGAGGCCAGGATGAGATCAGTTAGACTTATATTCAGCAATCTGTAAACTGTCTGTGCTGATATGTGTGCTTTTGGAGACCAGAACATCTCATTCACCTGACGAAGGCACAAACGCCGAAAGCTAGCAGATTTACTATCAAATAAATCGGTTGGATTTAAAATTGGTGTTGCCAGACTCTTACTGTGTTTACCCTAGTCCAACGCCGGCATCTCTACGTCATTCATATTAATGACAGAGTGGGTTCGAAAGACCATTTGGTCCATCATGGTCTGTAATGACTTTAATCAGGCAGTTGAGGTGGGCCTCTTAGAATAAGAACTCCCTGATTAAGGGCCAAATTGAGGGGCCAATCAGGAAGCTCTTGCTTTGCATTTAACCAGGCATGTCAGTTCCTCTGGATCTCCTAATGTAGGCTGCTAACTGAAAGAATTCTGTATATTGTTCTCTGACCTGTAAATAAAGGGATTTTAGTGAAGGGACTTCTGCCTCCAAAGATTTGTTATGTGCTTTAATTTGGTATGTTGCACTAAATTGGTAACAGCCCAACCCCACAGAAATAACTGGGTTATACAACAACGACATGCATTTATGGAGCATGTCTGCATTGCATCTTTAAGTTAGTAAAATATCCCAAGCTATTTCACAGGACCATCCTTAAACAGAATTCCACAACAAGCCACATTCGGAGATATTCAGACAGCTGACCAAGTGCTTGGTCAAACAGGTCATGTTTCAGGAGGATCTAAGAGGATGAAAGAGAGGCAGAGAGATTTAACAATGGAATTCCCGAGCTTCGGACTGCAGCACCTGAAGGCATAGCCACAATAGAGGGTAAATCACATCACACAAATCTAAGCCAGACGCAGTGGCACGGTGGTTATCACTGCTGTCTCACAGTGCCAGGGATCCAGGTTCGATTCCCACATGGGTCACTGCCTGTGTGGAGTTAGACATTCTCCCCGTGTCTGTATGAGTTTCCTCCGGGTGCTCTCGTTTCCTCACACAGTCTGAAAGATGTGTTGGTTAGGGATGCATTAGCCGTGCAAGATTCTCCCTCAGAGTAACCGAATGGGCGCCAGAATGTGGCAACTAGGAGATTTTCACTGTAACTTCATTGCAGTGTTAATGTCAGCCTACTTGTGACACTAATAAATAAAGCTTAAAAACTTCAAGAGCAGGGAAGTTCACAGAATTATTACAGTGCAGAAGGAGGCCACTTGGCCCATTGTGTCTGCACTGGCTCTCTGGACGGGCATTCAATTAATCGAGTGCCATTTTCGTCATAACTATTCACATTGTTTCTTTTTAAATAACTCTTTTGAATGTTTTGATTGACCCTGCCTCCACCACACTCTCAGGGCAATGCATTCCAGAGCTGAACCACTCACCATGTGAAAAAGCTTTCTTCTCATATCGCTTTTGTTTTTTTGCTGATTATCTTAAATCCGAGCCCTTTCATTCTCAATTTCTTTGCCAGTGGGAACCCGGATTTACTCTTTCCAGTCCCTTCATGATTTTGAATACTTTTATTAAATTCTTTCTTTTCTCCAAAAGATCCAGGTACTCCAATCTGTCTTTTTAATTGAAGTTTCTCATCCCTGGAACCATTCTGGTAAACCTCCAATGCTGCACTCCCTCCAGAGCTTTCAGAACCTCACCATAGTGTGGCGCCCAGAGCTGTACACAATATTTCAGCTGAGGGCTAACTCGTGTCTTATGAGCTCAACATGGTTGGCACGGTGGCACAGTGGTTAGCACTGCTGTCTCACACTGCCAGGGACACAGCTTCAATTCTAGCCTCAGGTGACAGTGTGGAGTTTTTCGGGTGCACTGGTTTCCTCCCACTGTTCAAAGATGTGTGAGTTAGGCGGGTTGGCCGTGCTAAATTGCCCCTTAGTATCAGGGGGACCAGCAGGGTAAATACGTAGAGTTATGACGATAGGATCTGGATGGGATTGTGGTTGATGCAAACTCAATGGGCTGATGGCCTTCTTTTGCACTGTAAGAATTCTATGGTTCTTCTACTCAATCTATCCTCATAACTTTTCTCATCCTGGATTCATTCTTGTAAAGCTCTTCTCCACTCTCTCCAATGCCTTCAGAACCATCCTATAGCATGGTGCCCAGAACTTACATAATATTCCAACTGAAATCTAACTAGTGTCTCATACAAGCTCAACATTATCTTCTTATTCTTGTATTCTATGCCCCTATTAATAAAGCATAGGATACTGTAAGAATCCATAGAATTCCTACAGTGCAGAAGAAGACCATTTGGCCCATTGAGTCTGCACCAACCAATCCTACCCAAGCCCTATCTCCATCACCCCATGCGAATTCCCCTGACAATAAAGTGCAATTTATTATGGCCTTTCCACTTAACCCATACTTCTTTGGATTGTGGGAGGAAATTGGAGCACCGGAAGAAAACCCATGCAGACACAGGGAGAACATGCAAATTCCACACAGACAGTGACCCAAACTGGGAATTAAACCCAGGTCCCTGGCATTGTGAGGCAGCAATGCTAACCTAAGCCACTCCTATGCTTTATAATCTGTCTTATAGGAGGAGGGATGAATATTGACCAGGGCACCAGGAATAACTCAGAGCTCTGATGAAGGGTCATCGGGACTCGAAACATTGGGCTCGATTCTGTCCCTACAGATGCTGGCGGACTTGCTGAGATTTTCCAGCATATTTTTTTGTGTTGACTCTCCCGCTGTTCATTGAAATAGGGTCATCGCCTAAGACAGGACTATGGTTTAGCATCTCATCAGAGAATCTGTGCTCTGTGAGCACGATGTGGAGATGTCGGCGTTGGACTGAGGTAAACACAGTTAGAAGTCTCACAACAATGGGTTAAAGTCCAACAGGTTTATTTGGTAGCAAAAGCCAGTGGCTTTTGTTTTTATCCTACAGGTGCTTTGGTCCACCTTGTTGTCTAACGAGGGGCATACACGGGATGGGTCGTGAGAGGGCTGCTCTTGGATCTTTTTTCGAGATTATCCTACTGCTTCACGTTGTTAGTGTACGTTTGACCTGGACCATCTGATGGGCAACACGACAGCTCAGTGACTATCGCTGTGCTGTGCAGATACATGGATTTGGGCCTGTGTCTGTGGGAGTTTGCGCGTTCTCCCAGTGCTTGCGTGGGTTTTCTCCGGGAGCTCCGGTTTCCTCCCACATCCCCAAGATGTGCTCTTAGGCTAATTGGCAAAACAAATTCTCCCTAAATTGTCTCAAATTTGATTTTTAGTCCATAGATCTATAAACATGGACAGGGATCGCGGGTAGAGATGGGAACATCAGGGTGGCGGCGCGGGCTCATTGGCCGAAGGGCCTGTTTCCCGTGCTGTTTTGTTCTTTGTTCTTTGTTCTTACTCTGTCAGCACCCCAGTCAATCCCAGCAGAGTTTAACATGGGCCATTGCAGTTCATTTACCTTTATTAGAGCAGGATTGGATGAAATCAGGCTAAGCTACCTCAGGAACAGAGAGTATAATAACACTGTGCTCCTTTTGGTTGCACAAAGAAAGCAATAATCATTGCTGTCTCTGAGCTCGAAACCAGTGTGTGCTGGCATTTCCTGAAGTGGAGGGAAGCTATGAAGAAATCTTTATATTTTTCAAAATATTTCCTCAACATGTTGTGCATTTTTTTTGTCACAAATAATGTCTCCCTTCAGGCCAGGAAATGCCACAATGGTGCTAGGTCCATAAAGAGCAAATTGATTCATTTCCCAGCTGGCCAGAGTATCCAAGGAGCGGAGTTAGCATTCAAAGTGATATGGGCACCCCCATTGTTTTGAAAATTGAGTTTGTGTTTTCATATGCCCTGTTTGTGAACAGAATTCCCACTTACCTGATGAAGGAGCAGCACTCCGAAAAACTATTGGACTTTAACCTGGTGTTGTGAGCCTTCTTACTGTGTTTACCCCACTTGCAACAGAACTGAAAGGTTGGAACCATTAGTAAAGGCTAAACAAGGCAGGGGCTTGTGTCTTTAGGTATTATTGATGTATTTGTTTTTATCCTATAGGTACTTTGGTCCACCTTGTTGTCTAACAAGGGGCATACACACAATGGGTCGTGACAGGGCTGCTCTTGGATTTTTTTCGAAAGTATCCTAGTGCTTCACGTCGTTAGTGTACACTTGACCTGAACCATCTGATGGGCAACACGACAGCTCAGTGACTATCGCTGTGCTGTACAGATACATGGATTTAGGCCTGTGTCTGTGGGAGTTTGCGCATTCTTCCCGTGCTTGCGTGGGTTTTTTCCGGGTGCTCCGGCTTCCTCCCACATCCTAAAGATGTGCTCTTAGGCTGATTGGCAGAACAAATTCTCCCTAAATTGTCTCAAATTTGGTTTCAATCAATAGATCTATAAACATGGACAGGGATCACAGGCAGAAGTGGGAACACCGAGGTGGCGGCGCGGGCTCGTTGGATCGAAGGGCCTGTTTCCTGTGCTGTTTTGTTCTTTGTACAATAAATTTCCTGTCAATCTTTGTCCCTCCCATGCTCTAAGTTGCTGGGGTACATTCCATCGGTATGCATGCCTTTGCTCAATGATTGTTCTTGATGGGTGCTGTCTGACAGTGGGAGTCTGTGCACTCTTTAACCATGAACGGGGAAGTGGAGAAGGATCACCATCCCAGGACAGGTTATCGAATGAGGTCGGATTGTTCTTGGCAGGCAATCTGACCTCACTAGTGGCACAGTGGTTAGCACTGCTGCCTCACAGCTCCAGGATTCAATTCTGGCCTTGGGTCATTATCTGTGTGGAGTTTACATGTTCTCCCTGTATCTATATGGGTTTCCTTGGAGGGCTCCAGTTTGCACCCAGTCCAAAGACATATAAGTTCATTGGATTAGCCATGGTAAATGTGTGGGGTTACGGGGGTCATAGAATCCCTACAGCACAGAAGGAGGTTATTTGGCCCATCGAGTCTGCACTGACCACAACCCCACCCAGGCTCTATTCCTGTAATCCCACATCCTTACCCTGCTAATCCCCCAGACACTAGGGTCAATTTTAGCATGGCCGATCTACCTAACCTGTACATCTTTCAGACTGTGGGAGGGAAGCAGAGGACCCGGAGGAAACCCTTGCAGACTCGGGGAGAATGTGCAGATTCCACACAGACAGTGACCCGAGGTTGGAATTAAATCCATGTCCCTGGCCTATCGTACCACCGTGCTGGATAGGGTAGGGAAGAGTGTCTGGGTAAGACACTTTGTCAGAGAATCGGTGCAGGCTCTGATGGGCCAAATGGCCTCGTCTACATTGTTGGGATGCTCCGATTCCATGATCTGCTTTGAACAATAAATTTCATTTATGTCACGTCTTTAAAGCAACCCAAGGAGCTTCATGGGAGTGTAATCAAAAAATGTTTATCAGTGAGCCACATAATGGAGGATACGGTTGTTACCAAAACTTGGTAAAAGAGTAGATTTTAAAGACCCACCTCTCATTGCAGCCGAGAATAAAACAGCTGAATTCCAGAGGTGAAGGGGAGTGACTGCACTGGACATCAAGGCAGCTTATGGTGAGCATGGTAAAACATACTCCCAGTAAATAATGCAGCTAAATTATTTGGTTTGATTGAACTATCGGTTCCAGATACTTTAATCCCCTGGAAAGACAAGACAAAGCAAGATAAATTGTGGCATTAAAGGCCTATGAAATAAGAGACAGCAAAATAAATTTGGACTAAATTCTTATTCTCTTGAATAATTAGGATGATTTCTTTCTTGGCAACCCTGTCGCTGCTTACCCACACTGTAATAGCCTAGGTTGTGGAAAAATGTTCTGTGTAAATAGACTGTGTAAGCTAGCCTGAATATTTTCCCTTTTTGAAAAAAGAATAACATCCCAAGAGCAATGAATTCCAAAAATACTCAGGAAACCATCTATTTCTGCCTTACCTTGTTTTCTTTATTACTGTAAGTTCACGCTTTTTTAAATCACTTGATACGGAGAGGGAAGAGAAGGGGATGATGGGCCCAGTCAGCATCTGGTCGCCGTAACCTTTCACTTACTGCAGTTATTTCTGTGTTTTTCAGGAAAATGTGGTTTTAATTACAGTGTGAGCCATCCAATGTTGGATTCCTCTCGCCATTATGTCAATAATTCTCTTTCCTTTTCACCCTCTCACTCTCTCTCCACTCTGAACCACGTACCGTCCTGTGGAATTGTCCAAAATCCTCTCCCCAGACGATGCCACCCCTTGAATGACCCTTCATGAGTGACCAGGAGCGGTTCTCAAATCTCGCCATTGCCTCGCTAAGCTTTAGAGAGCACCACAATAGGGTGGATTGTGTAGTCTCCATTGATAATCACCAAGGCGGCACAGTGCTTAGCATTGAGGCCTCACAGCGGCAGGGACCCTGGGTTCGAATCCCAGCTTGGGTTACTGTCCATGCAGAGTCTACATGGGTTTTCCAGTTTCCTCCCACAGTCTGAAAGACGTGCCGGTTAGGTGCATCGGCCGTGCTAAATTCTCCTTCGGTGCACCCAAGTATGGCGAATAGGGAATTTTCACAATAACTTCACTGCAATGTTAATGTCAGCCCACTTGTGACTAATAAATAAACTTTTTTTTAAACATGACTAGGAATTCTGACTGATTTTGTTTCAATGACACTGAGGTCATCTGCAATATCCCAATTGTTTCTGCAATATTAAAAAAGAATCCTCATTCTTGTTTTCAAATCTTTCCATATCCTTGAACTGTCCCTGTAAATTCCTCCAGCCTTACAAGCCTTGAACTCTCTATGCATCTCCAGTTCTGGTCTCCCATGTCTCCCTATTTTCACTTCATTTGAGCAGCACGGTGGCACAGTGATTAGCACTGTTGCCTCACAGCTCACAGAGTTCAATTCCTGGCTTGGGTCACTGTCAATGCAGAATCTGCACATTCTTCCCATGTCTGCGTGGGTTTTTTCCAGATGCTCCAGTTTCTTCCCAAAGCCCAAAAGACATGCTGGTTAGGTGCATTGCCCGTGCTAAATTCTCCCTCAGCATACCCAAACAGACGCCAGAGAGTGGTGAATACGGGATTTTCACAGTAATTTCATTGCATTATTAATGTAAGCCTGCTTGTGACAATAATAATTAAAATTCAGCGATCCTGAGCTCTTGATTTCCCTTTCTAAATTCCTTCAACTCTTTTTCCCTCCTTAATCTTCCTATCTCTGTAACGTTTGCTGGCCTTGCAACCCTCCAAGGTAACCGTGTTCCTCCAAGTCTCTTTTAAAGTTCTATGTTGAAATTAATTTGTTGCTGTACAGTTTGTAAAACACAGTGAAACAAAGCACGACTTTCCAAATGCCTAAACTAAAGAAGCTTCTTGAACCTTGAATATAATAAGTAATCTCCCCTCACGGATGGTAGAGTAGATTCAATTTTATACATTTACTTGAGGAATAAGTTGTATTTCTCATGCTCCATAATGGGAAACTTCAACGTAGAACTTTAAAAGAAAATTGGAGGAATTGGAGGAATATTATGGTTCTATGAAATATCTTCCCTCCATATGATGCCCCCTAACATTGCTGGATAAAATTGTGGGGTTCCCGGAGAGGCAGTGGCATAGTGGTATTGTCATTGAGCTAATAATCTAGAAACCGAAGAGTTCTGGGTTCAAATCCCAGTTGGAAAATTATAGAATCCCTACAGCATAGAAGGCCCTATCACTGTGGCCCATGTATTTACCCCACTGATCCCCCTAATTTAGTGTGGTCAATCCACCCAACCTGCTCATTTTTGGAGTGTAGGAGGAAACCAGAGCACCCAGAGGAAACCCGCACAGACACAGGGAGAACATGCAAACTCCGCGCAGACAATCACTCTGGTTCCCTGGCATTGTGAGGCAGCAGTGCTAACCACTGTGCCACCGTGCTGCTCATATCTTGGGGTAGGGGGGTTGTAGGACTGAGGGACGATACAGAGGAAAGGGGGCCTGGAAGGGGGGGTGCTGGTGGGAGAGGGGGCGGCAAGGCAATGGCAAGACTTGGAAACAAAGATGAGAATTTTAAATTAAATTTGAGGCATTGTGGGATCAGGAGCCAGTATAAATCAGCAAGTAGGGGTAAGATCTTGAATGGGACTTGGTGTGAGTTAGGATATGAGATTTACAGAATTGTACATATTGGCGTCGAGGAGGGAGCAGGCGACTGTCTTCCCCTACCTCCAAATCTCAGGGTTCTATGCTCAAAAAGCATTGACAGTTATCACTGGAAACTATCATCGATTGTTGTAAAAACCCAATCTGGTTCAATAAAGGAAGACTGCACCGACAACAATCCCATCCAGGCCCTATTTCTATCATCCACATATTCACCCTGTTAACCTCCCTGACACTAAGGGGCAATTTAGCGTGGTCTCCAATCAACCTAACCCCGCACATCTTTCAGACTGTGGGAGGAAACCAGAGCAAACCCAGGCAGAATGTGCAAACTCCACACAAACAGTGACCCGAGGCTGGAATCGAACCCGGGTCCCTGGCGTTGTGAGGCAACAGTGCAAACCACTGTGTCGTCCTTAACAGGTTGTGGCCTGCACACGACTCCAGAGCCACAGTGATGTCATTGACTTTTAACTGTCCTCTCAAGGAGCAATTAGGGATGGGCAACAAATGCCCATCTTGCCAGGACACCCACATCCCACGAAAGAATAAAGGAAAAAATGTAAGCTGGCAATTGTAGGTGCAAAGACATGTGGGCTAGGTGGATTGACCATGCTAAAATGACCTTAATGTCAGGGGGATTAGCAGGGTAAATATGAGTGGCGATGGGAATAGGGACTGGGTGGGATTGTGGTCAGTGCAGAATCATTGGGCCAAATGGCCCCCTTCTGCACTGTAGAGGTTCCGTGATTCTCTGAATTCACCGAGGGGGTAAAGGGAGAGTGGGTTTGAATAGACTGTGTGGCAACAATTATAAGTAATTAAATGCAGATATTTACTCTAGGCCCTTTGTCGGGCCTTGTAAATGACAATATTGTGCTCAGTTAAATTTTTTTTCCCTGCGTTTTTGATAGAGGCAGGAAGGAACCTTCCCCGGGCTGTCAGAGTCTTCTGTGTTAAAGCCAAGCGTGGATAAAACAGACCTCAAAGGGTTAAGCACCATATAACCGGATGCAGCCACCACACATGGCAAGGCCCTGCAAACACGGCCTGAACATCCTGGCCAGCAGCTGGCCAGACTTTCTGGAGCCACTCATCAAGGCAAGAAATATGCTACAGTAGTGACCGCCCTGTTTTCCTATTCAAACATGTCCAGGTGTAAAGCCTCTGTGTGATCCGCAGCCATCCAGGGAGAAGCTGTATAAACAAGAGCGAAGAGATACCCTGGGGAGAGCCCGGAGAACAACAACAACTTTATTCTACTGCTCCAACCCACTTAAAGCGGCTGCGAGTAGTAAATCAGGACTTTGGCCTACACTGCCTTTTCTGTACTACACACACACACACACACACACACACACACACAGTCCAGCCAACAGCATAAGGTTCTTATCAATATCTTGGACAAGATTCCACCCTCCCCCCCCCACCACCACCCCCCCAACAACATCTTTCTCTCGTACAGTGCTGGCTCCAAAGTTCAGACAATGTCCTTGTGTACTTTGCCAAAGCAGCTGTTCTGCCTGCTGTCGGTGACAGAGGGGAGGTATTCAGAGGAGGTTAAGTTATTTGACTGCAGGGTGCATCACAGAACCGCAGTACTGCGATGCAACCAGGGTTTGGGGGGAGGGGGGAGTCCCAAGCCCGATTCTGAGTGGCTCAATCAATCCTTTCACGGTCCTGCAGAATGGGCTTCTGCACCCCCTGGTCCATATGTGGGGTTGCCAACTCCGATTGGGGCTTCATCCACACTTCCCGCCGTCTTGGGAAAAGCAGCCAGCGTAATCAAGGATCTCCGCCCTCACCCTCTGCCACCACCCGCCCCCCCCCCCCCCCTCCCCCACCCCCCCATCAACCGCACCCCCCACCCCACACATACACACATACCCACCACAGCCCGTATATACTCTTTTCCACCTTCTTCCATCAGGATAACATAGAACATAGAACATTACAGCGCAGTACAGGCCCTTCAGCCCTCGATGTTGCGCCAGCCAGTGGACCCTTTAACCTAAACTATTCCAATATCATCCATATGCCTATCCACCGAACATTTGAATGCCCCCAAAGTAGGCGAGTCCACAACTGCTGCAGGCAGGGCATTCCACGCCCTCACCACCCTCTGTGTAAAGAACCTGCCTCTGACATCCGTCCTATAACTACCACCTCTTAATTTAAAGTTATGTCCCCTCGTGTTGGTCATCACCATCCGAGGAAAAAGGCTCTCACTATCCACCCTATCCAGTCCTTTGATCAAGATCAAGATAAAGATACAGAAGTCTGAGATCACGTACCAACCGACTCAAGAGCAGCTTTTTCCCTGTTGCTGTTGGACTTTCGAATGGAGCTACCTCACCTTAAGCTGATCTTTTTCTACACTTTTGCTATGTAACACCATATTCTGCACCCTCTCCTTCTCCCCTGCGTAGAATCATAGAATCCATTTGGTACAGAGGAAGGCCATTCGGCCCATCAAGTCTGCACAATCCCACCCGGGCCCGATTCCTGTAACATTTACCCAGCTAATCTCCCCGACACTATGGAGAATTTTAACCTGGCAATCAACTTAACCCGCACGTCTTTGGACTGTGGGAAGGTGGGGTAGTTGCGGGGGGAGAAGAGGGGTTGGGGCGGGGTCCCGACCCCACAGGGAAGATCCTGCCCTTTGTTACCCAGTTAGATTAACACCGAAAATTTAGTGAAACAAACTAAAAGAGAAAAGTCATCTGCAACGAGAGAAAAGAGCTGATGTTTCAAGACCAGGTGACCCCAAGTCAAAGCTAAAAGGCACAGAAAGTGGGAGATATTTACACGGTTGGCTGTGGGATTGGAAAGTAAGTGATAGTCACAGAAACAAGGGGAAAAGTTAAGAGGTGAAAAAAGAAAATGCTGGAAAATCTCAGCAGACCTGGCGGCGTCTGTAAGCCATGATGTGAAGGTGCTGGCATTGGACTGGGGTAAGCACAGTAAAAAGTCTCACAACACCAGGTTAAAGTCCAACAGTCTAACTGTCCTGGCTGGAGACACTACACACCTCTTTAATCTGTGCTTGGTCCTCTCTCCACTCACATTGTCTGTACCTTTAAGATTTGATTAAGACTCGTATTCCAAAGATTACCCTTGTAAGTTGAGTTTGTGACTGTATATGACCTGCTTGTGAACACAAGTCCTCACTCACCTTATGAAGGAGCCTGAGACTCTGAAAGCTAGTTGGACTTTAACCTGCTGTTGTGAGATTTCTTACAGCATCAGTAAGGAGAGAAAAGAGTTAACATTTCGAGTCCAGATGAGTCTTTGACAAAGGTTTTGGTTTCAAATCGCAGCATCTGCAGTAATTTGTTTCAATATAGTGAGACAATCCCATTCTGAGGCCAATCTCCAATATTTTTGTAACAAATAAATGAAGGTGTTAAAGAGAATTGGATGGGATTTTCCAGCTGGAAAATCCCGCTCGAGGTCAACAGACATTTGCGTGCTCCGCTCCCTCACCCATTACATTCCCTGTGGCATGCGGGATGGGAAAACTCTCCCACCTGATTCTCCGGGCATTCCTCATGGCTGTGCCCTAGGAATTAGACCGCAGTTCCTGGAGCATCCAGGGCAATCCTGGAGAACTGGTAACTCAGGCAGTCTGCTTCTCCTGCTTTGATAGGCCAGGTCTTACCCAAGAGAGCATCATGGAGGCCTGTTGACAGACTAGTGTCACAATGAGGGCAGATCGAAGCCAAGATGTGCACTTATCTGACGATTAAAATGCGTAAAACAGCTGGAATTTGCTCTGAAAATTTCCATATAAATCTGCGATATTGGGCCCCTCATTGCAATAAACATGTCTGGTTTTGTCATGCATTTTTTTTGGTGGCTTGCCTTGTTAACTTGAATAACTGCAATTTGCATTCATATAGCGCCACTAATGTAGAAAAACACCCTAAGGTGCTTTATTGAGACAGAACCAGACCAAACTCAACACCAAGCTGAAGGAATTGACAGTGGAAGGGGGTAAGTAAAAGAGATGGATACTCCCGGTGACACAACGGTGAACACTGCTGCCTCACGGCACCAGAGACCTGAGTTCGATTCCAGGCCTCAGTCACGGTCTGTGTGGAGTTTGCACATTCTCTGCATGTCTGCATGGGTTTCCTCCAGATGTCCCGGTTTCCTCCCACAGTCTGAAAGACATGCTGGTTAGATGCCTCGGCTATGCTAAATTCTCCCTCACTGCACCCAAACAGGCGGAGTGCAGCAACCAGGGGATTTTCACAGTAACTACATTGCAGTGTGAATGTAAGCCTACTCTTGACACTAATAAATAAACTCTAACTTTAATTCAGTCTGAAAGGAGGAGAAGGGGGTTTGAGGATCTGAGAGGCAGAGAGATGTAGGGAGAGAATGCCAGAGTGGAGGGTCTGGGCAGCTGGTGGTGGAAAAGACACAAAGGATCGGAATTAAGATTGAACACTTCGTGGAGGACAGCAGAAGGTTACACAGAGAACGTGATGAGGTTATGATGAGATTTAAATACAAGGTGGAGCTTTTTAAATCTGACTTAGTAGGGGGAGGGGCAAGTAAAACCAGGAAGCTCTGGTCTGGCAACATTCTTGGAGAGAGGAACACTGTTAATGAGAGATATAGAATACAGGCAGTGTTTCTCATGGTTTCTATCTATTGAGGATGAGAAACTGGCCGGGAGAACATTGATTCACAGAATCCCTACAGTGAAGAAGGAGGCCATTCAGCCCACTGAGTCTGTACCAACCACAATCCCGCCCAGGCTCTACCCCACAACCACACACATTTACCCCCACTAATCCCTGTAATCTACACATTCCGGGACTCAACGGGTGATTTATCATGGAAATAAGAAACCCACACAGACATGGAGAGAATGTGCAGACTCCACACAGACAGTGAGCCCAAGCTGGGAATCGAACCCAGTCCCTGGAGCTGTGAGGCAGCAGTGCTAACCACTGTGCCACCGTGTTGCCCCTTGGAAAAAGCAAGTCCTCAGCTGACAACTGGAGATCTACCCCAATGAATAAACCAACAACAGAAACATTCAGTAATCATTTTATCGATAATAAGTTTGTTAATAAGGCCGGTTGCCACAGATTTCAGATTACACAGATTCTATTGCAGATTCTGATTGGAATTCTCCCATCCCACCCGCAACTGTAATGGTAGCGGATGGGTTGCGGACAATGTGAAAGCCCATTGACAGTCGGGTGGGAATTTCTGGCTTTTAGACCAGTGCGGCCGGAGAATTCTGCCCTCGAACTGTGGCACCTGGGTATCATGTGAAGATGTGGAGATGCCAACGTTGGACTGGGGTAATCACAGTAAAAAGTTTCACAACACCAAGTTAAAGCCCAACAGGTTTATTTGGTAGTAAAAGCCCCTAGCTTTCAGGGTTTGCCCCTTTGTCCGATGAATGGGAGTTCTAATAATAAATAAACTCCCACTCACCTGACAAAGGGGCAAACCCTGAAAGCTAGGGGCTTTTATTACCAAATCATCATGTGAAGCACATGGATGACGAAGGGTCTGGGGTCAAAACCTGGTCTGTGTTGTGCTAGCCGGTCTCAGCTCCCAATTCAAAATTTCTTCAGTGCTCTGACAGTGGGAGGTGAAATTGCTCTCTAGGCTGCTTAAGCACATTAGAAATAGGAGAAGGAGTAGACTATGCAACCTCTCAAATCTGATCTGCCACTTAATACATGCCCACATTCAATATATGCCGATGCTATAGTTAAGAATGCTTACCAATGCCTCTACTTTCTCAGAAGATTAAGGAAATTTGTTATGTCAGCTACGACTCTCACCAATTTTTACACATGCACCATAGAAAGCATTCTTTCTGGATATATCATAGCTCAGTATGGCTTCTGCACTGCTCAAAATGCAAGGGACTACAAAAGGTCATAAATGTAGCCCAATCCATCATGCAAACCAGCCTCCCATCCATTGACTCTGTCTACACTTCCCACTTGCCTCAGAAAAGCAGCCAGCATAATCAAGGACCCCATGCACAACATTCTGCGTGAAGAAAGTCACTAGCTTTTGGGCCTCTGACACTTCATCAGGTGAGTGGAAATTTGTGATTAGAATTCTCCACTCACCTGATGAAGGGTTAGAGGCCTGAAAGCTAGTGGCTTTTGCTACCAAATAAACCTGTTGGACTTTAACCTGGTGTTGTGAGACTTCTTACTGTGTTTACCCCACTCCAGCGCCGGCATCTCCACATTTAGATTCCCCAATCAGGGGAAGCAGCCTCTCAGTATCTGCCCTGTCAAATCCCTTCACAATCCCATATGCTTCAAAAAGATCACCCCTCATTATTCCAAACCTCCAAAGGTCACTGGCAAAATTACTCAGCCTCTTTATCAGTGAGCAACCCTCTCAATCCTGTAACACATCTAGTCAGCTTTCACAATGCTGCCTCAAATACAAGCCTACCCTTGGAGAACCAATTTGTGCATTGCTGCCGATAGTGGGTTGACCAAGTGAGGCTGGGTTATGGGAACGCAGGAATTGCAGGGTTGGAAAGGACCATAAGAAGTCTCACAACACCAGGTTAAAGTCCAACAGGTTTATTTGGTAACAAAAGCTACTAGCTTTCAGAGCACTGGCTGCCCCTTCATCAAATAAGTGGGAATTCTGTTCACAAACAGGGCATATAAAGATACAAACTCAATTCACAAAGTAATGGTTGGAATGCAAATCTTTATAGTAGTCAAGTCTTAAAGATATAGATAATGTGAGTGGCATCTCCACATCATTGGAAAGAATAACTACCTATCTAATTCCTGGATCACCTTGCCCGTCATATAATACAACAATCATAGAGATGCTGATTAATTGCAGCAATCAATCTCTGTCAACTGATCCAGACAGAGGAAACCCTCCCATTGTGGAGTGCTTTGAGAATCATGTATCCAAATTCACTTTTCAAGAATGCCACACTCAAATGTTCCAATCACTTATATAAAGAAGTCCAAAATATTGGGCAGAATTCACAGGTGGTGAAGGTAGGGGTGGGAATCATAGAATCCCTGCTGTGCAGAAGGAGACCATTCGGCCCATCTGCACTGATCACAATCCCACCAAAGCCCTATCCCCATAACCCCACGCATTTACCCTAACTAGGCCCCCTGACACTAAGAAGAAATTTAGCATAGTCAATCCACCTAACTCCCACATCTTTGGACTGCTGAAGGGCCCGATGAGAAAACCTGTGGTATCTTGCGGCTCCAGCATCATTCATCATGCAGTCAGGGGTTCCTCAGCATCTGACATGGTACCTGTCGCATCTTCAGAGGCGGCATGATGGCATAGTGGTTAAGCACTGCTGCCTCACAGTACCAGGGACCCAGGTTCGATTCCCGGCTTGGATCACTGTCTGTGTGGAGTCTGCACATTCTCCCCGCATCTGTGCGGGTTTCCTGCGGGTGCTCCAGTTTCCTCCCACAGTCTGAAGATGTGCGGGCTAGGTGAGATTGGTGTCGGTGCAGACTTGATGAGCTGAATGGACTCCTTTTGTACTGTAGTGATTTCACACTTAAAGGTATTGTGAGCAGTTGATGCTTTACTTACCCTGGAGGTAAGTAAAGCAGGGAGATTCTCACCCTGCATTAGATGACTGAGTAGAGTAGCTGGTAGCTAGGCCACTGACAATGCCCACAGCCTGTGTGTAGATAGGGTTGGTTTCTCTGTTTAGCCTCCTCCACAAATCAGCCAGGTAAAGCCTACTCCTCCTTTCCTGCGGTCAAGAAGCACGTGCAGGGATGCATCACTGAACTTAGACATTGGCGGTTCCTCACCCCTTCAAGCCCTTTTTCCGGGCCTTGTCAGCAAGTTGGATGTTCGAGCACCTTTTATAGATGGCACCTGAATATGAATCATAGAATCTTTGCAGTGCAGAAGCAGGCCATTCAGCCCATCTGGCCAGCACAAACAACAATCCCATACAGGCCCTATCCCTGTAACCTCACAGATTTACCTCCTAATCCCCCTGACACTAAGGGGTAACTTAACACGGCCAATCACACATCTCTGGATTGTAGGAGGAAACCAGGGCGCCCGGAGGAAACCCCACACATTTACACGAGCTAGTCCCCCAACACTAAGGGACAATTTAGCAAGGCCAGTCCACCTAACCTGCATATGTTTGAACTGCCGGAGGAAATCCATACAGACACGGGGAGAATGTGCAGAATCCCCGCAGGCAGTGACCCAAGACAGGAATCGAACCTAAATCCCTGATGGTGTGCGAAGCACTGTGCCAGGGTGCAGTCATGATATGGAGGTGCTGGTGTTGGACTGGTGTAAACACAGTAAGAAGTCTTACAACAACAGGTTAAAGTCTGACAGGTTTATTTGATAGTAAATGTGAGTGGCATTTAATACCAAATAAACCTGTTAGACTTTAACCTAGAGTTGTGAGACTTCTTACAGTGTGCAGTCAACCAAGCAACTGAAATGGAATGACAGAATGTAATATTGACAACAATATTGACAACCTGGAACATATGAGACCTGGCAAGATAATGGCTTTGCGTCTGTGGGAGAATGCTTGCTCTTGGTTCACAGGGGCCCTGACACATACCTTGACTCCCTATAGATGCCTTGTTTCATAGGATTGGATAAAAGTGGTTCCAAGACAGAGCCTATGTGAGACCTCTCTGGTAACATTCTCCTGAGCTGTTGACAATCACTGTGCCATCATCACCTGCTCAACACAGTAATGTATTTGGGTTTGATTTTTATTGTATTGGGGTGCCGTGAAAAGTATTATTTCTTGCACACTATACAGACAAAGCATACTGTGCATAGAGAAGGAAAGGAGAGAGTGCAGAATGTAGTGTTACAGTCATAGCTAGGGTGCAGAGAAAGGTCAGCTTAATGCAAGTCAGGTCCGTTTTTTAACAGAATTACACTTGGGCAGGATTTTCCAGCCCTTCCCAGTCCTGCCAAGGGTGACACCACCTCCCCCCCCCAACCCCACACATCAGGTTTCTCGGTGGCAGGATGGGTGAGCCACACAAAACACCATGGACATGGATGGGACTGGAAAATCCTGAAGGTGAGCAGCCTCCCTTGCTGGAAAACATATCACGGGAGATGGAAAATCCAGCACTTAGTCCCAGCGTCCACCACTCCTAAAGAAGGGAAATAGTCAGTTAAAACTCCTTAGTCAGACCCTGAGGGAAAAGCAGCAGATTAAATCAAGAGGATTGATATTGACCATCCAGACCCTCTGACAGAGCACCCTACCCCGGTCTTTTATGCATGACCCCCATGTATTGACCACATTAATCCCCTTAACTCACACATCCTGGGACACTAAGGAGCATGGCCAATCCATCTAACCCACATACCTTTGGAGTGTGAGAGGAAACCAGAGCACCCGGAGGAAACCCACACAGACATGGGGAGGATGTGTAAACTCCACAGAGACAGTGACCTGTGTCTGAAATTGGCACTGTGAGGCAGCAGTGCTAAGCAACCGTTCCACCATATTTAATAAGGGTTTCTGTAACTTTAGCCACATGTCAAATTAACTGAACTATAGTTTCCCGGGTCATTTTTGCTGTTATTTTTAAAAAGCATTAAGAGAAATATCAGCCTCTTTCCTCCGTCCTCCAGGCATCTCTCCAGGAATTTTGGAAATATTTGTATCAGAGTTCCTGCAATTTTCTCCCTTGATTCCTTGGATGCAGCTTATTTGACTCGTGAAGTTTATTTACTTTCAGTCTGCATAGCTGTTTGACTCTGCCATGCTGCTGATAGTGTGAACAGTGTGACAACTTCACTCTCCAATAACCTCTGCTTCCTTTTCCAGGTTGAGTCGCTTACTTATCTCATCCTTTGGTAAAGGCTGAGTCAGTAGCAAAAGCCCCCCTACCTAGCAAGGAGCCTAGCAGGAGGCCAGGGATCTGCTGGGCTCCTAGCTGATAATGAACTCCTGGATCCTACCGTCTCAGAGTTGATGCAATTGCCACCGGCTTTCTTTACACCAATCTGAGCTCCCTATCCGCTTCAAGGAGACAATCATCACCCCAGTACCAAAGAAAACCCAGGCAGTGTGCCTTAATGACTACCGTCTGCTGTCTCTGATATCCGTCATTATGAAGTGCTTCGAAAAGTTTATGAGTTTTAAAAGTTTTTAAATCACGCTCGCTGCCATCCCATTGATTAGGGAGTCATACGGTCCCCAGGTTTTACCAAAATGTCGGACATGAAGGTCATGTGCTCTTCAAGGTCGCCATGGCAGGCTCTGTGTCAATACTTGTCAGATTATAGAACATAGAACATAGAACATTACAGCACAGAACAGGCCCTTCGGCCTTCGATGTTGCGCCGACCAATATAAAAAGCAATGCCCCTCCAAACTAAACCATTCCCTTCTCTTCCATATACTTATCAACTAACCTCTTAAACGCCACCAAACTTGGCGCATCTACAACTGCTGCAGGCAGGGCATTCCACTCCCGAACCACCCTTTGGGTAAAGAACCTGCCTCTGATATCCGTCCTATAACTATCACCCCTTAATTTAAAGCTGTGTCCCCTCGTGCTAGCTTTTTCCATCCTAGGAAAAAGGCTATCACTGTCCACCCTATCTAAACCTCTAATCATCTTATATGTTTCGATCAGGTCCCCTCTTAGCCTCCTCCTTTCTAACGAAAACAACCTCAAATCCCTCAGCCTCTCTTCATAAGACCTGCCCTCCATACCAGGCAACATCCTGGTAAACCTCCTCTGTACCCTCCCCAATGCCTCCACATCTTTCTTATAATGTGGGGACCAGAACTGCACACAATACTCCAAGTGCGGCCGCACTAGAGTTTTGTACAGTTGCAACATGACGTTGCGGCTCCGAAATTCAATCCCTCTACCAATAAATGCCAAGACTCCATATGCCTTCCTAACAACCTTCTCGACCTGACTGCCTACTTTCAGGGATCTATGCACATACACACCAAGATCCCTCTGTTCATCTAGACTACTAAGAATCCTACCATTTGCCCTATACTCTACACATTTATTATTTCTGCCATAGTGCATTACCTCACACTTTTCCACATTAAACTCCATTTGCCACCTCTCGGCCCAGCTCTGCAACTTGTCCAAGTCCCTCTGCAAACTATAACACCCCTCTTCACTATACTCTACAAAGCATTTGGAGATGTTGCATTATGTTAAAACTGTGATTAAAATACAAGATATCATTATGTAAAAACCTTCGGGCTCCATATTTAGAATAGAATCATAGAATCCCTACAATGTAGAAAGAGGCCATCCAGCCAATCAGGTCTGCACTGACAACAATCCCATCCCAGGCTCTAAGCCCACAACTCCACACTCCACTAATCCCTCTAATCTACATATCCCAGGACACTAAGGGGCAATTTAGTATGGCCAATCCATTTAACCCGCACCTCTTTGGACTGTGGGAGGAAACCAAAGCACCCCGAGGAAACCCACACAGATACAGAGAAAATGTGCAAACTCCACACAGAGAATTACCCAAGCTGGGAATTGAACCCAGGTCCTGGTGCTGTGAGGCAGCAGTGCTAACCACTGTGTCACCGTGCCTCCCATTTAAGGAAGGATACACCTGCATTAAAGGCAGTATAGCAAAGGTTCACTATTCTCTGGGATGAAAAATTTGGTCGTTAACAAGAGTAAATATACTCTGGGGATCTTACTGAAACACACAAGATAGGGGCAGCACGGTGGCACAGTGGTTAGCACTACTGCCCCACAGCACCAGGGGTCCACGTTCAATTTCTGGTCTGGATCACTGTGTAGAATCTGCATGTTCTCCCTGTGTCTGCGTGGGTTTCCTCCAGGTGCTCCGGTTTCCTCCCACAGAGCGAAGAACTTGCTGGTTAGATGCATTGGCCATGCTAAATTCTCCCTCAGTGTACCCGAACAGGCGCCGGAGGGTGGCGGCTAGGGGATTCATTGCAGTATTAATGTAGGCCTACTTGTGACGCTAATAAATAAATTTAAAAACTTAGATTATGAAGGGCCTTGACAGAGTAGACCCTGAGATGCTAGGTTTGCCAGCTGAGGGATCTAAACAAGGGGGCACAGTTTCAGATTAAGGGGCTGATCATTTTGGATTGGGATAAGGAGAAATGCCTTCATTATTTAGAATTCTCTGCCCCTGAGGGTTGTTCAACATAGAACAATACAGCAGAAACAGGCCCTTCGGCCCACGAGTTGCGCCGATCACATCTATCAATCCACAGACATATCTATAACCCCCTATCCTATTCTTTTCCATATACTCATCCAGAAGTCTCTTAAAAGACCCCAGTGAGTTTGCCTCAACAACCTCCGACGGCAGTCGGTTCCATTCACTCACCACCCTCTGAGTGAAAAACCTACTCCTGACATCTCCTTTGTATTTGCTTCCCTGCACCTTAAATCTGTGTCCTCTCGTATTGACCATTTCCGCTCGGGGAAATAGTCTCTGAGAGTCCACCCTATCTATTCCTCTCAACATTTTATAAACCTCTATCAGGTCGCCTCTCAACCTACGTCTCTCCAGTGAGAAGAGTCCCAGCTCCCTCAACCTATCTTCATAAGGCCTGCCTCCCAATCCAGGCAGCATCCTTGTAAATCTCCTCTGAACCCTCTCAATAGCCTCTACATCCTTCCTATAATGAGGCGACCAGAACTGCGCACAATACTCCAACTGGGGTCTAACAAGAGTCTTATAGAGCTGCATCATTACCTACTGACTCCTAAACTCTATTCCTCGATTAATGAAGGCCAGTACACCGTACGCCTTCTTGACCACTTGCTCCATCTGCGAGGCCGATTTAAGAGTCCTATGGACTAGGACCCCGAGATCCTTCTGCTCTACAACACAGCTAAGACTCCTACCCCTTATATTGTACTCCTTCATCCCATTATTCCTGCCAAAATGGACTACTACACATTTATCGGTGTTGAAGTCCATCTGCCACTTCTCCACCCAGTCTTGCATCCTGTCTATGTCCCGCTGCAACTTTTGGCATCCCTCCAGACCATCCACAACACCACCAATCTTTGTATCGTCGGCAAACTTGCTAACCCATCCCTTCACTTCCTCATCCAGGTCATTTATGAAAATGACAAACAGCAGGGGTCCCAGAACAGATCCCTGGGGCACTCCACTGGTTACCGACCTCCATGCAGAACAAGACCCATCCACAACCACTCTCTGCCTTCTGCCGGCAATCCAGTTCTGGATCCACGAGGCCAAAGCCCCTTGAATCCCATGCCCTCTCACCTTCTCCAGAAGCCTTGCATGTGGGACCTTATCAAACGCCTTACTAAAGTCCATGTACACTACATCCACCGCCCTTCCTTCGTCAATGTGTTCAGTCACATTTTCGAAGAACTCAACTAGGCTCGTAAGGCATGACCTGCCCTTGACAAAACCATGCTGACTATTTCTAATCAGTCCAAACTTCTCCAAATGTTCATATATCTTATCCCTCAGAAGCCTCTCCATCAGCTTACCAACCACTGAAGTCAAACTCACCGGTCGGTAATTTCCTGGACTATCCCTGTTCCCTTTCTTAAAGATAGGAACCACATCCGCAATCCTCCAATCCTCCGGAACCTCTCCCGTTTCCATGGACGATGCAAAGATCATCGCCAGGGGCTCTGCAACCACTTCCCTCACCTCCCACAATAACCTGGGGTACATCCCATCCGGTCCCGGCGACTTGTCTATCTTGATAGAATTTAACAGGTCTAACACATCCTCTTTCCTAACATCCACATACTCAATCTTTTCTGTATGCCGCAAACCTGCAGTGCAATCTCCCAGTTCACTTTCCACCGTGAATACCGAGGCAAAGTACTCGTTAAGCACCTCTGCCATTTCTTCCGGATTCACACAGACTTTTCCCCCTTCACCTTTTATAGGCCCTATCCCTTCTCTTCTCATCCTTTTACTTTTCACATATTTGTAGAAGGCCTTGGGATTCTCCTTAATCTTCCCTGCCAAGGCCTTCTCATGACCCCTTCTGGCTCTCCTAATTTCCTTTTTAAGTTCCCTTCTACACACCTTATACTCCTCTAGATCCCTAACATCCCCTAGCTCTCTGAACCTTTTATATATCATTTTTTTCTTCCTAACTAGGTTCACCACTACCTTCATGCACCACGGTTCCCGCGTCCTACCTGAACCTCCTTGACTCCTCGGA
The DNA here is from genome assembly GCA_024679065.1 of Sphyrna mokarran. Taxonomy (NCBI): domain Eukaryota; kingdom Metazoa; phylum Chordata; class Chondrichthyes; order Carcharhiniformes; family Carcharhinidae; genus Sphyrna; species Sphyrna mokarran. The sequence continues at coordinate 65,242,803 of JAGIQG010000016.1, read as the reverse complement.
ACGTTGTCTTGCAGTGCCCTAGACAAACATTCCTTGAAAATCCGCCACTTCCCTTCTGTACTCTTCCCCAAGAACACCTCCTTCCAGTTTATGCGTCCAATTACCTGCCTAATGTTTTCATATTTCCCCTTACTCCAGACATACACCTTCCTAGCCTGCCTGATCCTATCTCTTTCCATCGCTATCGTGAAAGAGATGGAATTATGATCCCCATTCCCAAGATGCTCACCTACCGTGAGATCCGACACCTGCCCTGGCTCATTAGCAAGCACCAGGTCAAGTACAGCCTCTCCTCTCGTAGGCTTTTCCACGTACTGTGTCAGGAAACCTTCCTGAACACACCTAACAAACTCCACACCATCCAAACCCCTTACCCTTGGGATATTCCAGTCGATGTTTGGGAAATTGAAATCTCCCATCACGACAACCCTGTTATTTCTACATCTGTCTAGGATCTGTTTCCCTATCTGCACCTCAAGTTCCCTGACGCTGTTGGGCGGCCTATAGAATACACCCAGCAAAGTTATCGAGCCTTTGCTGTTTCTAACTTCCACCCGCAGAGACTCTGTAGACAATCCCTCCCCGTCTTCCACCTTCTCTACAGCCATGATACTGTCCCTGATCAACAGTGCCACACCACCTCCTCTTTTGCCCCCAACCCTGTCCCTCCTGAAGCACCTGAATCCCGGCACCTGAAGTACCCAGTCCTGTCCCTGAGACAACCAAGTCTCTGTAATGGCCACCACATCACACTCCCAAGCAGCAATCCACGCCCTAAGCTCATCTACCTTATTTACTACACTCCTGGCATTAAAATAGACACACCTCAGCCCCTCAGTCAGGATATTTCCCTTTTCCACCACCTGCCTAACCCCCCTCTCAGAGTGCCTACAGTCCTTCCCTACCTGGGGACTAACCTCCTTATTCACCGTCTCATTGGTATTCCCACCCCCCAGCTTTTCTAGTTTAAAGACTCCCCAGTAGCCCAAGCTAGCCTACCTGCCAAGATATTAGTCCCCCTAGGGTTCAAGTGCCACCCGTCCTTGCTGTACAGGTCACACCTGCCCCTAAAGAGGTCCCAATGATCTATGAACCTGAATCCCTGCCCCCTGCTCCAGTCCCTCAGCCATGCATTTATCCTCCACCTCATTTGATTCCTGCTCTCATTCTCCCGAGGCGCAGGCAGCAATCCTGAAATTACTACCTTCGCTTTTCTCCTCCTCAGCTTCCTACCCAGTTCTCTATAATCCCTTTTGATGACTGCCTCCCTCTTCCTGCCTATGTCTGCAGTACCTATATGCACTACAACTTCAGGTTCCTCACCCTCCCCTTTCAGGATGTCTGGGAGGCGTCCAGAAACATCCCGGATCCCAGCTCCAGGAAGACAAACCACCATCCGCGACTCTCTCCTTCGTCCACAAAAACGCCTGTCTGAACCCCTCACAGTGGAGTCCCCTATTAGAATCGCCTTTCCTCTCTCTTCCTTAGATTTTTTGCATTCATGTTGTATCATTGAATATATTGAAGGTTGAAATAGTTGGACTTTTAGGGTGGGATTTTCCAGTCCCGCCTGCCACAGGGAAAGTAGCTGCACCAGAAAAGCCCACCCTCAGGGAATCAAGAGATAAGAGGAAGAGCAGGGAAGTGGTGTTGAAGCCCAGGATCAGACATTGCATGGTAGAGAAGTCTCGAGGGGTTCCTCGGTCCCTATGTAAAGTCTGTATGTAAAAACGTCACGTCAAGGAGGAGCAAAATGGATGCCGAGACAAAGGAGAAGAAATTTGAAACATATCCAGAGGCTTGGTTAATGAAATGAATCTTAAGAGGGCTTAAAGAAGAAGATGGAGAGGCAGAAGGGGAATCCCAGAATCCAGGACTGCAGGCGGCTCCATGGGAGGTGAGGGGAGCACTGGAATTCTGGGATGGGAAAGCAGGGAGAGATACTCTGCCATTGGTCCTTTCAATGATCAAAAGGCACTTTTTTTTTGGAATTTCCAAATGTGATGGTCTCATGTGCCACAGACTTGGTGTGTCTGCATCCTCAATGTGGCCTGTGGAACAATAGCGGATGCTGCAGCTTTTAATCTCCCACATCCAGAATGAGAGCTTCTCATAATGGAGATCATTACTAAGGGGTTCCATATTTCCGTTTCAATTCATGCTGAATCTGTTACATCTGCTTGCGATATTTACTGAGTATCAGGGAGGCTACCAGTTCACATCTGGAGTCTAGACTTGCTGGCTCTATGGGTTGGGCTCCGTCGTTATGCTGTATCCCTTCCCAATCGGCCACTGTTTGCTTAGCTGACCCGTGGGTAATTGGTATCAAAGTGGCTTGCTCTGTTACAAGGGGCACACTTCTTGAGAGAGAGAGAGAGAGAGAGAAAAGGAGAGAGAAAGGGAGGGAGAGGGAGACAGAAAAAAGAAGCGCCCCATTTGTCACCAGATGGGACGGCTGTTGGACACTTTTGGAGGCCATTTGCTACACATTACTGGTGTTAACCCAAATTGCTTCCACAACTGGATACTTGCACCAGAAACTTGAGTCGGAGAGCGATATTGGTGTTGTAGACAGGGGAATGCAGTTGATTTTCTCTGTGATCTTACACAAGCAAACCTGCTCTAGGCAATTTTAGGAGAGGGATGGTTAAAAATGTGGCAGTGATCATGAGATAAGACTGGGACTTGTGTGATTATCCAAGCCTTCAATTACGCTTTGTGGATGTCAATGTATAAATACTTAACACCTTCACAGGAAACCTCTTTTCTGCTACAGTAACAGCACATTAACATATTTGTGATAAATGCACCCATTATTGCAACACTGATGTGACACTTTGCAATTCCCGAAGGTGAGGATTTATTCCAGAGTAAAGTCCCATTGGAGTTAGCAGACTATCTGTTCATAAACGGCATCATCTAATCCCAATCTTCAAACCCCAGGTCCACACAGATACACGTTGCAACAGATGTCACCGATCAGGTGCCAAGAATGATGAACACTCCCTATTAGTTCATCACCAACGCACAAGAATATGTTCACACTCTGTTTTTGATTTACTAACAAATAAACACGCTACCTATAGAATCCTACAGAGCAGGAGGAGGCCATTTGGCCCATCGAGTTTCACCAACCATTATCTCCCTAGGCCCTGTCCCCATAACATTTATTCTAGCTGGTATCCCTGTCACTAAGCAGCCATTTAGCATGGCCAATCAACCTAAACCACACATCTTTGGAGTGTGGGAGAAAACCAGAGGAAACCCATGCAGACATGGGGAAAATGTGCAAACTCCACACAGGCAGTGACCCAAGTTGGGAGTTGAACCCGGGTCCCTGGCACTCTGAGGCAGCAGTGCTAACCACTATGCCACTGTACTGCCCTGGCACACAAGGAGGCCAGTTAGCCCATTGTGCTAAATGGAATAGAGTTGTGCTGCCTAACTCCACTTTGCAACTCTTGCCCATAACCCTGTAGTGTAGTGTAATGGGTTTTAATAAAATAGTAATGGTAATGAGTGATGTAGATCATGATGTAAAATTGACACAGCATTCATGTGCTAGAGACTCTGTAGAGGGAATGGAACAATCGGTAAAAGGGCAACACGGTGGCACAGTGGTTAGCACTGCAGTCTCACAGAGCGAGGGACCCGGGCTCAATTCCTGGCTTGGGTGACTATCTGTACGGAGTCTGCATGTTCTAAATGCATAGGTTTCTTTTCAGTGCTCCAGTTCCCTTCTGAAAGACGTGCTGGTTAGATGCATTGGCCGTGCTAAATTCTCCCTCAGTGTATCCGAACGTACGGTGGAATGTAGCGACTAGGGCATTTTCACAGTAACTTCATTGCAGTGTTAATGTAAACCAACTTGTGACATGAATAAATAAACTTTAAACTGTGCCACCTTTGGAACCTACCATATATAGTGTTAGTGAACCATTTTGACGTAAGTGCTGGAGTGAGTCAGATTACAGCTGAGATACCACGCAGCCAGTATATGAATCTGATAAAGGGTTAGTGCCATTGATAGAACACCCATTGTGCAACAGTGCAGAACTGGAGGAAAATCTGATTAAAATTAGAATCTGCAAACATTCCTAAGAAGAGGTAAACTCAGAAAGTGGTTCTTGAGAGATGCAGAAAAGTCAGAAATAGGAATTATGGAAGAAAGATTTCCTCTGGCATCGAGCAGAACCATCGGGTTAGTTCTACACTGTAGGACAAGCCGCTGAAGATGAGACGGGGGTAGAGAGATAACCTGCAGATTTCTGGACTGTCCACAAAGCCTTTAACTCTTATTTTAGCCTAAAATGAAGCCTCATGATTTTGCGAGTGTGCAGTAAACAAAGATTCCAAAGCTCAGGGAAATCATTCAAACTATTTCTTGCTGACCTACATTGCCTCATAAGTTCTTGCAGAAATGACACATTGAAAGATACAGATGAACAGTATGGTAGTGTGACCCCTTTAAGGGATGGAGTATTTATTGGTCACATGCCTACCCTTTCCACACCCACTCCATCAAGATCCCTCAAGATTAAAGGTTTTAATCCAGTCATCGCAGACTCAGCCTCAAACGGATTTGATTTGTTATTGTCACATGTATTAGTGTACAGTGAAAAGCATTGTTTCTTGCATGCTATATAGACAAAAGCGTACCATTTATAGAGAAGGAAAGGAGAGAGTGCAGGAGGTAATGTTACAATCATAGCTAGGGTGTAGAGAAAGATCAAGTGAATGCAAGGTAAGTTCATTCAAAAGTCTGATGGCAACAGGGAAGAAGATGTTCTTGAGTGGGTTGGAGCGCGACCTCAGACTTTTGCATCTTTTTCCCAATGGAAGAAGGTGGAAGAGAGAATGTCTGGGTTGTGTGGGGTCTTTAATTATGCTGGTAGCTATTCCAAAGCAGTGGGAAGTTTTGATAGAGTCGATGGATAGGAGGCTGGTTTGCATGGTGAATTGGGTTACATTCACAACTTTTTTGTAGTTTCTTGTGGTCTAGGACAGAGCAGGAGCCGTACCAAGCTGTGATACAACCAGAAAAAATGCTTTCTATGGTGCATCTGTAAAAATTGGTGAGAGTTGTAGCTGACATATTAAATTTCCTTAGTTTTCTGAGAAAGTAGAAGCATTGGTGGCCTTTCATAACTATAGTACTGGAATGGGGGGAACCAGGATAGGCTGTTGGTGATTTGGGCACCTAAAAACTTGAAGGTCTTGACCATTTCTGCTTTGTCCCCGTTGTTGTAGACTATGCTTACTAAAGTCAATGATTTCTCCTTTGTTTTGTTGACATTGAGGGAGAGATTATTGTCATCGCACCAGTTCACTAGATTCTCTAGCTGAGGGAAATGTGGCAGTGTTACCACTACTTACAGACAGCGAATATTCTTTCCAAAGTATCTCTGGGGAATCCCTTATTCATTTCCTAAAAAATCTCAAGGAATTTTAACATTCTTCTCTATGCTGTCCAGATTTGTTACAATCTCAGATTTTCCATACCCTTTTTGTCTTTACTGCAACAAATATTGATATAGTTGTGAAAATCTTCATTGGAACTGAAGATCTTTTGTCTTCTCAGGTCTTTCCCCAGTGAGTTTCGAGGGAGCAGAGGATTCCTGAGCAAGTCCTAATTTCTCCCTTTCTGGTTCAAGAGAGTTCTCCCTTGGATTAATCTTCCTTTGAAAAAATTCCACCATCCTTCCAGTTCAGTGGTCCTGTTTGCGTGCCCGCTATCCTGGAAAGATACTGATCTGTTTCATCGTTAATAACATCTTCCAGGGAACCAAGGAATGACCGCACGTTTCCAAAACATCTTCACAGAGTGTCAGGAACACTGTGGGAAATTGAATCCCATACAGCAGTGACTTTGGGGTGAGAAAGAGTAGGAGTTCGGAATTGGGTAAAATCTTTGTTCTTTGTACAGAAATGCAATGTAAATACCTTAGAATAAAGTTTAACCGTCATTACTAAGGAGGTTGATAGTATACTTGGGGAGATGTGTAGTATAATGTGTTAAGGACAGGAGGCTAATCGCTGACTCCAAACTGCTAGGTGGCAGTGTTTCTGGGGTCTAATCGAATCTGATTGAATCAACCTGTGTTAGACTATGTCACCAAATTTTTTTGTTTGTTGTTTTGTGCCCTGCCTCAGTTTTTATTTATATTTACCAAGATTTTTGTCTACTTAATCTCCTCAATCTCTCTGAGTTCCATTGAAGATGGGATCCTGATGTCATCCAGTTTGCGGTTTCACCCATGTGAGTTTACAAGTGAGTGGGTCATTCTTTTGGATCTGTTGAATAAGTCATTGTCCTACGAAGACAGTTAACTAACTGTTGTTTTGAACAAATATTCTACGGACAGCGCACCCAATTCCTGACCTGTCAGCATCTCGCCAGTGTCAGTGAGGTAGAGCTTCTTCAGGTGAAACTTGCAAACTGGGAAGGCTTTGATTTAGTGACACTGAAGAGCAGTAGTCACGACCAGGTGAAAGACACGTGGAGTGGCATGATAGCACAGTGGTTAGCACTGCTGCTTCACAGCTCCGGGGCCCTGGGTTCGATTCCCGGCTCGGGTTACTGTCTGTGTGAAGTTTGCACATTCTCCTCGTGTCTGCGTGGGTTTCCTCGGGGTGGTCCGGTTTCCTCCCACAGTCCAAAGATGTGCAGGTTGGATTGATTGGCCATGCTAAGAAATTTCCCCTTCGTGTCCAGGGATGCATGGATTAGTGAGTATAACATGTAGGGATATGGAGGTAGGGCCTGTGTGGGATTGTGTTCAGTGAAGACTTGATGGGCCAAAGGGTCTCCTTCTGCACTGTAGGGTTCTACGATTCTTGAATTAAACGACAGTAGTAGCAGAGAGGACCACACTAGTAGCAGATCCAGAGGACACAGGGGATAGACCCCTCACAACGTACAGGCCATAGGCTGAGGATTAACTCTCTCAACATGTCAGTGCCTCAGGAGGTTAAGCCTCTGATGGAAGTTCATTGCTGACATCTGCAACCTCCTTCCTGGTGGAGCAAGTGGCCACTCAATGAGAATGACCAACAAGGTGCCTGTCACAGGAGGACCAACCTCACAACCTTTCTGCCACTTCCCACACTTTTTTGTGTCTCTCCCACCAACCCTAGGATGCATGTTAGCGAGGTAAAATGAGAGATTATGGAGATAGGGCCATGGGGAGGGGATTGTTGTCGGTGCAGGTTCGATGGGCCAAATGGCCTCCTCCTGCACTGAAGGGATTCTATGATTCTTTCTGTGATTCTCCTGCGTCCTCTTGGTGCTCTGCCTCTAAGTTAGAGGTCCCAACTGCTGACTTCCTCAGCCTCTCTCGTCCACGCCTGCTTGGTCTGAGTGGCTGGTCTCTTCCTCCTGTCCCTCAGAAAACTCGCCTCACTCATTGCAGGCCCTCAGGCAAGGGCTGTTGGGATGAGGGGAGAAGGCCAGGTGGCAGGGGAAGGTGGGGGGTGGGGGGGGGGGTGCAGTTTTCCCAAAACCTCCTCTCCATTCTTGTGGTCACTGCAGCCTCAGAAATCTGTGACCAAGTGAAGAAGTCAGGGCAAAACTCAGTCCAGTCATCACTGGACTTCTGAACAACCACAGTTCCTGCCACTGGCTATTGGTTCAAGGTTCTGCCCAGTGCCTGTTTTATCACACAAAGCAGCATAATGTTTATTTAATATCTCAGGTGGTTGTGGAGGGATGGGGGTGCATAGGAGTAGGGGTGAGTAGGAGGGAGAGAGATCTCTCCTTCATTCCCCAGAACAGATTGCTAATTGAAGCAAGAACTGGTATCTAGGCTGTTGTTACCAATATTGATCGCTGCCAAATCTGGATGAGATCATTTACTTTGATTTGCACAGGCTTTTAAATACGAGTTAACACATAATTCCGAAAGCTCATCGACATCTCTACTTACTCAGAAGACTGAGGATATTTGGCATATCAGCTCTCACCAACTTTTACAGATGCACCATAGAAAGCATTTCTTTTCTGGTTGTATCTTAGCTTGGTCTGGCTCCTGCTCTGCCCAAGACCACAAAGAACTACAAAAGGTCGTGAATGTAGCCCAATCCATCACACAAACCAGCCTCCCATCCATTGACTCTTCCCACTGCCTCGTCAAAGCAGCCAGCATAATTAAGGACCCCACACAATCCAGACATTCTCTCTTCCACCTTCTTCCATTGGGAAAAAGATGCAAAAGTCTGAGGTCACATACCAACCGACTCAAGAACAATTTCTTCCCTGCTGCTTTCAGGCTTTTGAATGGATCTACCTCACATTATGTTGATCTTTCTCTACACCCTAAATATGACTGTAACACTACATTCTGCACTCTCTCATTTCCTTCTGTATGAATGGTATGCTTTGTCTGTGAAACGCACAAGGAACAATACTTTTCACAGTTAATGAAACATGCACCAGTGATAGATCAAATCACTGCTGTGTTATCTTTACCAACTATCCAGGAAATGTATTTCCCCACCTGAGGCCCTGTTACCTCACTCTCCTACGATTTTTAAAAGTGTTCAAAGAAGGTGTCTTGGCTTCATATCAGCACTCTCATCTCTGAGGTAGAAAGCTGAAAAGAGGTTTGCTCACTGCTGCCACTCCAATGCTGTACTGAATTCACGTGTCAGCTATCCGACTGGGTGTCAAGGATCCCACAGCACAGCTTTGGGCCAAACGTGGATAAAAGAACTGAATTCCAGAGGTGAGGGGAGAGTGACTGCCCTTGACATCAAGGCAGCATTGGACCGAGTGTATCAAAATGTACAATTACCCCATTAGACAATCCAGCTGAGTTGTTTGTGATGACACAGAGTCACGGTGGTTAGTACTGCCGCCTCACAGCCCCAGGGCTCCAGGTTCAATTCCAGCCTTGGGTTCATTGTCTGTGTGGAGTTTGCACGTTCTCCCCGTGTCTGAGTGGGTTTCCTCCGGCTGTTCCAGTTTCATATAATTGAAATACCACAGTGCAGAAGGAGGCCATTTGGCCCACCAAGTCTGCACTGACCACAATCTGTCCCCATAACGCCATGCAGTTACCCTAACATGTCCCCCCAAAACTGAGGGAGAATTTAGCATAGCCAATCCACCTAACCCACACATTTCTGGAGTGTGAGGGGTAACTGGAGCTCCTGGGGGAAAACCCATGCAGACATGGGGAGAATATGCAAGCACTACACAGACAGTGACGCATGGCGGGAATTGAACCCAAGTCCTTGGCACTGTGAGACATGGGACAGAATGCTGAAATTTAATAAGCCAACAAATAGAACCCCATTTAAATTCTCACCATACATCTCTTATTGTGAATGAATCCATATATTCCTTAGTGAGCCCTGGCTACATAATACCTTGGTCAGGCTGCATAATACACTCATGGAAACAGCACAGGGAAGGAGGCTTTGTACGAAGGAGACTAGGTTTTGCACTCTTGCCTGCATCTCCTCCCACCCTCCAAGGCCATTGTGTCACCGTGAGGCCTACAGGGCAGGATTTCCAGGCGCGCTGGAAAATCTTGCCCAAGATCCACAGACCTTTGCATGGTCTGTGTCCACTATGATTCCCATGGTGAGCGGGACAGAGAAATTCTGCCCACAATTTGTTTTGAGCGCCATTTACGGTTTGACTCCTGGATTTTGCAAAGCAGTGCCCAGCTGATTTTAAATATTGAGGGCTTCAAGAGGTATTTGGACAATAGGTAACCAGCTGTGGTGGAACTGTTGTTTTCCTGGCACTGGGCCAACACATTTCAATTTTAATCCCCCCCCACCCCCAGCTTCCACCTCTTCTCAAGGGGTACCGTGAAAATGTTCACACGTTGATTTCACTTTTAACGTGGTGATTTTGTCCTTGCTTGCCTGTTGTGTGTGCAAGTCACATTCCAGAGTGTATTAAAACCCAATTTATTAGGCAGGCCTCGCCTCACACAGCGTTTCTCACAGGCCCGAGGTCATGTTTACCTCCGTGTAGCTGTCACACTCGGTCCAAACCTTCTGTATATCCAGAAAGGCACCATTGAAATAGTTTAGGCCTCTTTACAGGCAACCAATAAGCCAGCTGCTGTTTAAAAAAGCAAGCACCCAGGAAGAGAGCGAGTAAAGGATGGTCTCAAATTGGCGAGGAGTATAGGAGAGCAGGGTTTTACTCTTCCAGCTGGTTACCATGGCGACCGCAGCAGGCTAATGCTGCGAAATATTTTGCTTACACACCTAAGACATCATTTTTCTCACAGCACAGGCAGGATGGTTAGTGCTGCTGCCTCACAGCTCCAGGGACCCGGGTTCGATTCCCGGCTTGGGTCACCATCTCCACAACTGGAGGCCACAAAAGGCTCTTTGGAATGGGGTCTGAGAGACACGGTTACGTAGAGGCCTGTACATGGATAGATTGCTGTGGGAAACATCAGAGGCAATTCTGGGACTCCCTACAGTACAGAGGAGGCCATTTGGCCCATCGAGTTCACAGATTTAAGGTGCAGGGAAGCAAATACAGAGGGGGTGTTAGGGGTAAGTTTTTCATTCAGAGGGTGGTGAGTGAATAGAATCGGCTGCCGTCGGTGGTGGTAGAGGCGAACTCGCTGGGGTCTTTTAAAAGACTTCTGGATGAGTATATGGGAACTAATGGGATAGGGGGTTATAGATAGATCTGTGGCTTGGTAGGTATAGATGTGATCAGCGCAACTCGTGGGCCAAAGGGCCTGTTTGTGCTGTAGTGTTCTGTGTTCTATGAGTCTGTACCAATCACACCCCAACTATTCCCGTAACCCTCTTCTTCCTGACACTAAGGGGCAATTTAGCATGGCCAATCCTGCAATTCTTTGGACTGTGGGAGGAAACCGGAGCACTTGGAAAAAACCCACAGGGAGAATATGCAAACTTCACACAGGAGGTCACTGAATTGAACCCGGGTCCTTGGCGCTGTGAGGCAGCAGTGCTAACCACTGTGCCATCGTGCTGCCCGAAGCAGGGACTTGGAGGAGGAAGAGATAAGAATTGGCCTTGGAGGGTGGGGGGAGATCCGGGAGAGAGTGGGAAACCTATTCCCCTTCGTACAAAGCCTCCTTCCCTGTGCTGTTTCCGTGAGTGTATTATCCAGCCAGAACTCACTAAGGAATTCATGTATTCACTCACAACACAAGATGTACGGTGAGAATTTAAATGGTTGGGGTTCTATTTGTTGGCTCATTAAATTTCAGCGTTCTGTCCCACGAGCTTTCCTGAGGTCTGAAAAACTAAGAATTGTCAAAGGTAAACGCAACCTCTTACCACACCCGACCTCTGTGTCCCCTTTTACCGAAATAAAAGAGGGCCTCAGTGCGAAAGGAGGACAAACCGAGGGGAAGGAGCTGAATAGAGGAGTCAACACAGCTGGCTGCTGACGAACAGCTGACTCTGGTCCCTATGGTGAGAGATAGTCACCTAGCAACAGGCCGCCAATCAATCTTCCCAGGCTAAGCTCTGGTTTGCAGACAAGAACGTCTCCCAGGGGTTGAAAGGAACACACCTGCGGGCGGACACAGGGAGGACAGGGTGTAATGAGCTGACACAAAGGCGGATGGAGAGAAGGGGGGTGAGCAGCAAGAGGCCAGCACCCTTTTCTATTTAGAATTCAACTTTTGTGTCTCAAAGATGCCTTTTGTACGTGTCTACTCTCTCTCACCATCAGAAGCAGATTGGCTAGAGAAGGCAGTACGAAAAATGCAGGATAAGTGAGCAAACTATGCGAGGCAATGTGAGGTGGCGGTCAGAGTTTCACCTGATGTGTGACTGCGGTGTGATATTAGTGAGCAGATAATTCCATTATCAAACAGGTGGCTCAGTTTGTATACGCACTGATGCCCAACTAAACTCTCCCGGGTTCAATCCCCGTTCTGTAAGAAATCTCACAATGCCAGGTTAAGGTTTATTTGGAATCACGAGTCACCTGATGAAGGAACAGTGGTCCGGAAGCTCGTGATTCCAAATACACCCGTTGGACTTTAACCTGGTGTTGTGAGACTCCTCACTGTGCCCATCCCAGTTCTAAGCTGGCATCTCCACATCCTGATTCGAGCTGGGGCGTGTATCAGGAGACAGATTTCGTCCTCAGAAAGCCGAGGTTTGCCAATCCGGTGACCTCTCTGTCACTATCGCGGGTTGGGGTTCAGGCTGCTTTTTGGAGACAGGGTGGGACGGTCGGAGTTCCTCCATTGTGAGTAGGACCCTCACTACCCCTGGCCCCTTCCACTGAGCCCATGACTGTGAGTACAGTGGCATCCTTGGGTGTGTGCTACAGGGGATAGCCATGGGTTGGGTGATTACCCATTCAGGAGCACACGGGGGACACTGCGATAGCAAACTGTCACAAGACCCATAGCTCACGCACTGGGTAATAAAACCATATGGGATATCATTTACACGGGGTGGGGGGCCTGCCAATTTTCCTGCTATGCTTTTTGTTATTCATTGGTGGGACACGGGGCATTGCTGGATGGCCAGCATTTATTGCCCATTTCTAACCGCCCTTGTTCAGAGGGTAGTAGAGAATCAGCTACATTGCTGTGGCTCTGTAGACCACAGAGACTTCCAAAAGCCGACATAGGGATCGGCCGGAACCATCTTGTCAGCCCAGCACTCGTCCATTTTTGAAAAACAGAGAGAAGAAAACGTCCAACTGACCGAGAACTTGACACCAACTCTGTGTCTATTCTGCATCACTCGGCAAGGTTGTGCAGCACATCGGGTGATACAATACACTCTGGCCAGCTAGCACTGTGAGAAAAGGTAGAAGTTGCATTTATATAAAAGCCTGCCTCACCCTCAAGGTGTCCTGAAACACTTCGCGGGCAATGAGATCTTTGCAAAGTCTGGCCGCTGTAGTTACATTTCTCGTCTTGACAGTCAACTTATGCACAGCAATGTCTCACCAAGAGCAAGTATATTTATGATCAGATTTTTGTGATTGGTTGAGAGGTAATTAGCCAGAACTGGAAGCATTCAAACCTCAAGGAATTGGAAACTCTGCTTCCCTCATTCCTTTGTGTCTCACGCAGAGAAGTGGCAAAGTGGTCTGTTCAGCCTAGTTGGTCCATGCTGACGTGTATCGCCCACACGTGTGCAGTTGTCCTGATCCCATGTTCCTGTTTATCTTCCTATACCTCTCCCTATGTTTAAAGATGGTGGCCTGTGGTTGTAACAGGGACCATGTTACGATCAGGCTCTTTCTCCTTTCTGGGGAAGCAGATGCTGACGTGATCCTGTACAGATGGTCACAGATTAGCTGCACACCGTTGGAGTGGAAACCCTTGTGAATTGCGAAGCTTCACTTCGCTGGGCGGCAAACATATGTGCAAGCTGCAACCCTCTGAGCCTCTGGAAAGTCTTACAATCTGGACAAATAAATCCAGAGCCTGCTGCTCTCAGCCGTTCACAGATGAACTTGTTTGTCCTCCAAACAATGGATTAGTCAAATGCTTTATATTTTTACCACAGCAAATTGTCTGATGATGTCCATAGAGATAAAAAGAACTTGCATTTATATAGCAGTTTTCATGACTTCTCACAGTACTTCAACGCCAAAGTACTTTTGAAGTCTGAGCAATGCTTTTTAAATCATTTGTGGGACATCGCTGTGGGCTAGTATTTATTGCCCATCCCTAGTTGCCTGAGGGCAGTTGAGTGTCAACTACATTGCTGTGGCTCTGGAGTCACACGTAGGCCAGACCCGGTAAGGACAGCAGATTTTCTTCCCTAAAGAACATTAGTGAACCAAAATGGGTTTTTCCGACAAAGATTTCATGATCATCAGTAGATTCTTAATTCCAGATATTTTTTATTGAATTCATATTCCACCATCTGCCATGGCGGGACTCGAACCCAGGTCCCCAGAACGTTAGCTGAGTTTCTGGTTTAATAGTCCACTGATAATACCACGAGGCTACCTGTGATGGAGGGGACGCAGTTTCTGCACGACAAACTCTCACACACAGCAATGAGATATGTTTTTTCAGTAAGTTTGATTGAGAGATAAATGTTAGTCATAATACCAAGGAGAACTTAAAATAGCGCGCTGAGAGGGAAGCTAGAGCCTTGGTTTAACATCTCATCCGAAAGCCTAATGGTATTATCACTAGGCTATTAATCCAAAACTCAGCCAATGCTCTGGGGGCTTGAGTTCGAATCCCGCAGATGGTGGAATATAAATTCAATTTTAAAAATCTGGAATTAAGAATCTACTGATGACCGTGAAACCGTTGTCAATTGTCGGAAAAAATCCATCTGGTTCACTAATGTCCTTTAGGGAAGGAAATCTGCCGTCCTTACCTGGCCTGGCCTACATGTGACTCCAGAGCCACAGCAATGTGCCCACTGAAATGGCCAAGCAAGACAATCAAGGGGAACTGGAAAATAAATGCTGGCAATGCCCATGTCCCATAAATGAATTTAAGAAAAGGACACTGCAGCACTCCTTTAGTACTGAGCGTCAGCCTTGATAGCTCGTGTCTCTGGAGTAATCCATAGGACAATCCATAACCCAAGGCACAGGGGTTGAAACTTAACCTCGTAATAGGAGCTTGCCCCGTTAAACACTTTGGTGCTTTAGCAAACCCTGGAATTATGGACCCTCCTATACATGAGTGTGTTGGGGAATACGTGTAATTATTGCCCTCAGTTACACAAAGTGTTGCAGATGTCAATATAATATCACCTCGTCCCAGTTTAAATACAATAATGAAGCTCCCATCTCAAACTAAACTAGAGATCTGGGCGACACCAGTTTTCCAAAGAGCTAACACTAGTTAGGACAAAAGGCAAAAGATTTTGAATAGGTAAATTACCAAAATCCAACTGGGTGCGTATTGAACTGATAGGGAATGTAAACCCATGTTATTAAAGGCAAGATAAAACATAAAAACCAGGTATGTCCCCTAATTCAAAAGGCAGGGAGCACAGTTAGAAGATGCCAAACTGGCTGATTGGTTGTGTGTAAAGGACAGGAAAATGTCATCATATGCACTGGGCACCCAGCTGTACAACACTTCCAGTCTCCCGTAGCATTCCCAAAATGGTGCCCCCACGCTGAGAAAGACACAAACGTTCCGGGCCAATGCCAGAGTGTCCATACTGGCCGTGAGAAGTTCGCACTTCCTGCTGGATATCAGGGCGAGGGTGAGGTGGGATTCAAAATAAGCAGAAGGCAACATAATGTTCTCGGTGATGTGAGGAGTCTATGGTGTCCAGCCCAGATGTTGTAATGCACCCTCACCTCAGGAGATGCTGGTACCTGCCGTTGTTTCTGCTCCACTGCCTGCAAGAGAGAAGGGAGGATAACAGTGATGGTGCGGACTGCAATAGGGTGATGTGCCAGCCACGGCTGAATATCTGGTGAGATGTGGGAAGGTGGAGTGACACGTGAGGTACAGTTTGCGAAAATCAGGCCTGAAGCTTGGGGATTGTTGTTAGGTTAGCGATGGGGATGTGAGCAGCCAAGAGAGTGGGTAGTGAACTAGATAAGAGGTGTCATTTGAAGACAGATTCACTGACCCTGACCACCAGCATGAGGTATTTGAACTTCCTGTGGCACTGTTTCCAGGTACTAGGGCCAGACTCTGGACACTGATCTTAATTTATTATTGTCACATGTATTAACATACGGTGAAAAGTACTGTTTCTTGCGCATTACACAGACAAAGCATACCATTTGTAGAGAAGAAAATGAGAGAGTGCAGAACGTAGTGTTACTGTCATAGCTAGGATGTAGAGAAACATCAACTTAGAGCGGGGTAATCCATTCAAAAGTCTGACGGCAGCAGGGAAGAAACTGTTCTAGAATTGGTTGGTACGTGACCTCAGACTTCTGTATCTTTTTCCCCAACAGAGAAAGTAAAAGAGAAAATGTCCGGGGTGTGTGGAGTCTTTGATTATGCTGGCTGCTTTGCTGAAGCAGTGGGAATATAGACAGAGTCAATGGATGGGAGGCTGGTTTGCGTGATGGATCGGGCTATATTCATGACCTTTTGTAGTTCCTTGCAGTCTTGGGCAGAGTAGGAGCCCATACCAAACTGTGATACAACCAGAAAGAATGCTTTCTATGGGGCATCTGTAAAAATTGATGAGAATTGTAGCGTACATGCCAAATTTTCTTAGTCTTCTGAGAAAATAATGCAGGCAAGTGGGGAGTATTCCATCACATTACTGACTTCTGCCTTGTAGATAGTGGACAGGCTTTGGGGAGTCAAGAGGTGAGAAGATATTCTCCACAGAATTCCCAGTCTCTGGGTATCAGTGGGAGGAAATCTGTAGGTCAGGCGCATTGAGGAAGTTGATCTGATTTTGTCCGACTGGAACCTGAACACATGAACCTTTGACTCGGAGACAAGCGGGTTATTGCAGGGGGGGAGTCAGGCTGACACTTGTAGTTCTGTGCACCCGGCTGACTGTAACTGGAGACCGCATGCATCAAGCATCTCCTTTCATTGCCAGTACTGAGACATCAGGAATTCTTTTTAATGTAAACAAAACCCACAACAAATGGAACTTGAAATAACGAGATAAAGAAAAAATGATAAATTAAAACTACACAAAGTCATATTTGAAACAGCTTAGATAAAGAAAAGAAATGTCTTGCATTAATATATATCACCTTATCACGGCTTGGGAACATTGCAAAGCACTTCAAATACAATTTATACTTTGATGTGCAGTCGCAAACCAGTAATGGACTGAGCAACATTTTAAATGTTTCTCTCGTGACCCTTTTCCTTTTATTTGTCAGATTTATTCAACCAAATGGAGGGATTTAATAATAGAGTGACTAAATGGCCTCCTGTTCCTCAGTAATGTCCCAGCCACACTCCTCTGCCCCACCACTGATATCACACCCAGGCACATTGCAAGCTCAGACTGTGAGCGTATAGAAAGAAGAGCTTGCATTTACACTCAAGTGGGCGGCACAGGGGTTGGCACCACTGCCTCACAGCACCAGAGACCCGGGTTCAGTTCCTGGCTTGAGTCATTGTTTGTGCGGAGTCTGCACATTCTCCCCATGTCTGCATAGGTTCCTCCGGGTGCTCCGGTTTCCTCCCACAGTCCAAAAGATGTGTTGGTTGGGTGCATTGGCCATGCTAAATTCTCCCTCAGTGTGACCAAACAGGCACTGGAGTGTGGCAACTGGGGGATTTTCAAAGTAACTTCATTGCAGTGTTAATGTAAGTCTGCTTATGATACTAATAAATAAACTTTAATGGTTGGAATGTGATAATATCCATAAATCAGCCAAATTGTGAAGGTTTCGGAAAAGGCAGATACAATTAATATATTATTTGTATTTGCAATGTTGGCTGAGGAATTGTTTGATCCACAAACCAAGAGATCCCTGGCTCCTCTTCAGATAGTGTGACAGAGAGGGCAAATTCAATTAAACATCTTCACCCAAAAGGCAACTCTGACAGTGCTGCATTCTCTCAGTACTGTGCTGGCATTGCAGCGCAGGCTGAGCCATTCAAGGTTGAATTAGACAGATTATTGATTGCCAGAGGGGGTTAAAGGTTCTGGGAGGGTCAGGCAGGAAAGTGGAGATGAGGCGACAGTCAGATCAGCCATGGCCTCATTCAGTGGCAGAACAGAATAGATGGGCTAAGTGGCCTTGTGATCCTATGAGTTTCAGCCTAGATTACACACTGAGAGATATTGGAATGGACCTCCTGACTTGTAAGCAACTCAGTAAATTGACATCTCGCAGCTCAGACGTTCAGAGACATCACACAACCTGCAAATAACTGATGTTAACATGTGACATAAAAGTGAAAAGTTCTGGAAATATTCAGCAGGTCTAGCAGCATCTATGGGGAGAGAAACACAAGAGTTAATATTTCGAATTGAGTTTGATTCTTTCTCACCTCTGATTTGATATTACTCTCCATTGCTTACAACAAAGCCCATTGGACAACAGTCAGTGGGGGAGGGGTGGGAATCATGGCCGTAGGGGGTGGAACTATGTGAAGGTCTGTTGACATTGGGCAGGATTTTCCAGTTTTGGGGCAAGCGCGGCTGGAGAATCCCATTTAGGGAGTGGGAATTCTGTACATTTTCTAACTCAAAATCCACAGGGACTAAGCAAACATTGACCCTGCTTCTGTGTGGGGTTGACTCAGCAGAGATAAACCTGGCAAACCTGCTCTGGTCACTCACTTTTCCTGCCAGATATCTTTTAACTCGAAGGTATTCAGGAAGATAGGAGTAGACCATCCAGCCCCTTATTCCAGCGATCAAATAGATCATGGCTGACCCAGCTGTGCCTCAACTCCACCGAGCCACCTTCATTCCAAATCCCTTCATTGCCTTTTCTAACCAAACTCTACTCATCTCAGTCTTGAAAACTCCAAACCTTCTTCAATACAGCCTTCTAGGGGAGAAATTTCACTGCTTCCTCTTGGGCATACTCTCTTCCACTGGGAAAAATTCTGAGGTCACGTACCAACCAATTCAGGAATAGTTTCTTCTGCCGTCAGACTTTTGAATGGACTTTACATTAGCTGGTCTTTCTCTACACCTTAGCTATGACTGTAACACTACAGCCTGCTTTCCTTCTCTATGAACGGTATGCTTTGTCTGTACAGCGTGCAAAAAACAATACTTTTCACTGTAAACTAATAATAAATCAAATCAAAACATTTCTCTCCAGAACTGCCTGCCTCTAATTTTACTAAATCCTTAGTTCTCGATCCTTAAATATAAATTTATTTATTAGTGTCACAAGTAGGCTTACATTGATGCTGCAATGAAGTTACTGTGAAAATCGCCTTGTCGCCATCTCTCAGCGCCTGTTCGGGTACACTGAGGGAGAATTTAGCATGGCCAATGCACCTAGGTAACATGTCTTTTGGGACGTGGGAGGAAACTGTAGGAAACCCACACAGAATGTGTTGACTTCGCACAGACGGTGAACCAAGCCAGGAACTGAACCCAGGACCCTGGTAGTGTGAAACAGCAGTGCTAACCACTGTGCCAGTATGTGCGAATGAGTCCTCACTCACTTCAGAGAAAATCCTTTCCCTTTACCTACCCTATCATAGCTTTTTGACATTGCACGCACCTCGATTAGCCCAGCCCTCGATCTTTATATATAATGAGAGATTTCAGGTGAAAGCAAACATCCCCCACAACATCACCTCATTCTTTCTGGCTTGCTTATGTGTCACTGACTGGCGCCAGGAGATAATTGATTTAAAAATAATCCTTTGTTTTGGCTTGAACGAAGTTTCCTTTCCCTGCCAACATCCTGAGGGAATTTGATTCAACTCCAGAGTGAGTGGTGAAGCTGTTGGAATCCCTCCGAGTTTAAACACATCTCACAGCTGTTCAGCGCAGTTCTTCAAGGCTACAGGGGCCGCTGGTGTACAGATGTGATATCATTGTGCTGGCACCCTTACAGTGTTGCCTTGCTGAGCTCAGTTTCATTCTGAGTTCTCACTGACAAGAGCACACACACTTCAGGCGTTTTAGCAACATATCAATGATAATGGAGGGGTGGTGGTGGTTGGGGGGATGGGGGAGAGTTGCAGGGAGGGGGTTCAATGTATCGATTCAGGAAGCGTAGAGAACAATACGCTCTTGTCTACATCAACAGGGATGAAGGGTCGAGAGTTTCAAGTTTTTAGGTGTCCAGATCACCAACAACCTGCCCTGGTCCCCTCCACGCTGACACAATAGAACAAAGAACAAAGAACAAAACAGCACGGGAAACAGGCCCTTCGGCCCAACAAGCCCGCGCAGCCACCTCGATGTTCCCACCTCTACCCGCGATCCCTGTCCATGTTTATAGATCTATGGATTAAAAACCAAATTTGAGACAATTTAGGGAGAATTTGTTTTGCCAATTAGCCTAAGAGCACATCTTTGGGATGTGGGAGGAAACTGGAGCACCCGGAGAAAACCCACGCAAGCACGGGGAGAATGCGCAAACTCCCACAGACACAGGCCCAAATCCATGTATCTGCACAGCACAGTGATAGTCACTGAACTGTCGTGTTGCCCATCAAATGGGCCAGGTCAAGCGTACACTAACGACATGAAGCAGTAGGATACTCTCGAAAAAAATCCAAGAGCAGTCCTCTCACGACCCATCGCGTGTATGCCCCTCGTTAGACAACAAGGTGGACCAAAGCACCATTGAATGTTTTCAAGAAGCAGTTACATACAACACTTGAGGCAAAGGGGATCAAAGAATATGGTGGAAGGCTATTGAGATGGATGATGATCAACCTTGTTCATAATGAATGGTGGAGCAGAATGACCTCCTCCTCCTCTCCTATTTTCTGTTTCTATTTCTATGATTTGCACCTTGAGCAAGATACAGCTCATTTTATCCAGAATCAATCCCCAGTGTAACAACATGCACATTTTCATGGTGTCAAAGGATCAAGATTTGGTTTCTCTCTTCCTTTTTATATATCTAAAGAAGCTGTTACTGCCTGATTTAATATTATGTGCTAATTAATCTAACAGTTATCTTCTCTACTTTTTTTTTGGTCACCTTTTGTTGATTTATAAAACTTCCCCAATCCTCAGGTTTATCACTATCTTTGCCATGTCATATGTTTTTTCTTTCAATCTAATACTACTCAACTTTCTCGGTTAACCATTGTTGATTTATCCCCCTTCCTAGAATCCTTCTTCCTCACTGGATTATATCTGTTGCTAGTCATGAACCATTGTCAAAAATGTCCACTATTGCTGATCAACAGTCTCTTCTGCTAAACTCCTAAAGTCCATTCAAGCCAGCAAGAGTGAGAGTAAGACAGCAACTGTGTGAGACAGTGAATCATTTAGCCCATCCTGTCCATGCCTGCTCAAAGACACCCTAGTACTCGTTCTAATCCCATCTTTCTGCAAATGGTCCATAGGCTTGTAACTTACGGCACTTACGGTGCGCATTCAGGTACTTTTTAAATAAATTTAGCGCTATGCTGCCACCACCAACTGAGGCAACAAATTCTAAACATCTACCACTGTGCGTAAGAAGTTTTTCTTCATGTCCTCTCTACACCTTCTGCCATTTATTTTGAATTTATGACCCTTGGTTTTTGAACTTGTTGCCAAGGGAAACAAAATTATCCTGTCTACTCTATTTGTGCCTCTTACAATTTCATGCATCTTAATCATGTCACTCCTCAAGCCTTCCCTGTTTCAAAGAAAACAACCCCAACCTCTCCCATCTCTTTTTATAGCTACAATTCTCCAGTCCTGGCAACATTCTTATAAACTTCTCTGCACTGTCTCCAAAACAATTATATCCTTCCTACAATGCGGTGACCAGAACTGCACACAATATTCCAGTTTTGGCCTCACCAGTATCTTATACAGTTTCATCATTTTATTCCAACTTTGGTATTCTATATCTCTGTAATGAAGGAGTGTATTTCATATGCCTTCTCCACAATCTTATCTACTTGTACTGCTACCTTGCATACCAAGATCTCTCACTTCATCTATACCTCTCAGTACATTCTTGCTTATTGTATATTCCCTTTCACCGTTTGACTTCCTGAAATACATTACTTAACTCTTATCAAAGCTGAACTCCAGCCTGCCTGCTCCAGCAACCTATCATTTTGGAGCTTACAACTATCCTCCATACTATCCACTATTCAGCCAATTTTTGTGCCAATTGAAGGTTTTCCAATTGGCTCCCCACATTCAAATCCAAATTGTTAACCAAAAGCAGGGATCCCAGCACCTAGCCCTGCGGAACACCACTTGAAACAGTCTTCCATTTGCAAGGTCAGCATCAACCATTACCCTTTGATTCTTCCCAATCCAAGATCATTTTTTTGCCATCATACCTATTCCATCTCATACTAAAAGCAACCTCGTCACTCTTTTTGTCTTGCCTATCTTATGAAAAGTCACATGCCCCTGAATATTTAGTTCCCAGCTTTGATCTCCTTTCAACCATGCCTCTGCAAAGGTTATAAGATCATATTCATTAACTTACTTATATATAACTTATAACATAACAATACTTAAGAAAGCCCACCAACATCTCTACTCCCTCAGAAGACTAAGAAAATTTGGCATGTCAGCTATGACTCTCACCGACTTTTACAGATGCACCATAGAAAGCATTCCTTTTGATTGTATCACAGTTTGGTGCAGCTCCTGCTCTGCCCAAGACTGCAAGAAACTACAAAAGGTCGTGAATGTAGCTCAATCCACCACTCAAATCAGCCTCCCACTCATTGACTCTGTCTACACCTCCTGCTGCCTCAGCAAATAGCCAGGATAATTAAGGACCCCATGGACCTCGGACATTTTCTCTTCCACTTTCTTCCAATGAAAAAAAGATACAAAAGTTTGAGGTCACATACCAAGCAACTCAAGAGCAGCTCCTTTCCTGCTAGCATCAGATTTTTAAATGGACCTGCCTCATTGAGGTAGGTTGATCATTCTCTACACCCTAGCTATGACTGTAACATCACATTCTGCACTAACCTTTTCTTCTCTAAGAACAATGTGCTTCGTCTGCATAGTGCACAAGAAACAATACTTTTCACTCTATACTAATAGTTGGGACAATGATAAATCAATATTCGGGGAGCAGTTTGGTGCTGGTGCAGGAGCAGTTGGATAACTGGTGGCAGGGAAGGAGGTCCATGCACCAGGTCAGTGCATTCCCCTCACATTCCTGTCCTTCCATAATCATTTACAGGATGTGAGCTTCACTGATTAGGCCACCACTCACCTCCCATCTTTGACAGTGCGGTGGTGAGCTGCCTTCTTCAATACAACCGAGTGGCTGGCTCAACCGTTTTAGAGGGCAGTTATTTATTCCTTCCCTAAAGGACATTAGTGAACCAAATGGGTTTTTCTGACAATGGTTTCATGGTCATCAGTAGATTCTTAATCCAGATATCTTTCATTGATTTCAAATTCCACCATCTGCTAAGGCGGGATTCGAACCTGGGTCCCCGGAACATTAGCTGAGTTTCTGGATTAGATTAGCTATGGGATTGGAGGAGATTACAAAGATCAGGAGGGGTGCTGGATTGGAGGAGATTACAGAGATCGGGAAGGATGTAGGATTGGAACAGATTACAGAGATCGGGAAGGATGTGGGATTGGAAGAGATTAGAGATTGGGAAGGATGTGGGATTGAAGGAGATTACAGAGATGAGGAAGGGTGTGGGATTGAAGGAGAGTACAGAGATCGGGAGGGGTGCTGGATTGGAGGAGATTACAGAGATAGGGAAGGATGTGGGATTGGAAGAGATTACAGAGATCAGGAAGGATGTGGGATTGGAGATTACAGAGATCGGGAAGGGTGTAGGATTGAAGGAGAGTACAGAGATCAGGAAGGGTGTGAGATTGGAGGAGATTATAGAGATCGGGAGGGATGTGAGATTGGAGGAGATTACAGAGATTGGGAAGGGTGTGGGATTGAAGGAGAGTACAGAGATCAGGAGGGGTGTAGGATTGAAGGAGTTATAGAGATCGGGAAGGGTGTGGGATTGGAGGAGATTACAGAGATCAGGAGGGGTGTGGGATTGGAAGAGATTATAGAGATCGGAAGGGGAATTGGATTGTAGGAGATTACGGAGATTGGAAGGGGAATTGGATTGGAGGAGATTACAGAGATCGGAAGGGGAATTGGATTGAAGGAGATTACAGAGATCAGGAAGGGTGTGGGATAGGAAGAGATTTCAGAGATCAGAAGGGGAAATTGGATTGGAGGAGATTACAGAGATCGGGAGGGGTGTTGGAATGAAGGAGATTACAGACATCGAGAAGGTGTGGGATTGGAAGAGAACGGTGAGAATTTTAAAATTACGGTTGTTAAAGCAGGTCATTAAGAACAAGAGAGAGAGAATTGTTAGGAAAAGGGGATGAGGTGAAGAATACTGATGGACAATCAAACTTCATCATTGTGACAGGCATGTCATGAGAAACAGTTTGGTTTCTGCACCAAGCCCTTTACGCTGATCCTGGCAACAGGAGTGTGAAGAATGGTGCCTCGCTGTTAATGATTCATAGTAAACAGTCTAACAGGGTCAGTTCAATGTCCTGCTACCTCTGAGGTGAACAGATCCACTCCAATGCATAGCCAGAAAAGAAGAAATCTTAGCACAGTTTAATAAGTCGCAAATACTGACAGGAATGCAATAGATATTTCTTACCCTAGTGGCACCGCTTACTCCCTTTTTAACATCTTTTTGGCAGAATGTTTGATCCACTTGTAGCACTCACTGGATTACAGAATCCCTGCAGTGTAGAAGCAGGTAATTTGGCCCATCGAGTCTGTACCAAGAATCTGAGAGAAGATCCCACCCCTGCCCTTTCCTGTAACCCCACATATTTACCCCGTTAATCCCCCTAAACTACACATCTTTGAACACTAAGGGGCAATTGAGCACAGCTAATCCACCTTACCAACACGTCTTTCAGGTTGTGGGAAGAAGCTGGAGCATCTGGAGGAAAAACCCATGCAGACATGGGGAGAATGTGCAGACTCCACACAGACAGTCACCAGAGGTCTAGGGTTCCTGCACAATTGAAAACACCTTGACTCCCATCTACCCCTTTGACATTAAAGACTTCTATCAGGTTACCCCCTCAGACATTCCTTCCTGGACAAAGGTTCATCCAGACTCAAAACATTGGCTGGAATTTTACCGGAACACCTGCACCGATTCTAGGGAGCGGGAGAGGCTCAGAGAACTGCATTGGCCTCGGGCAGGATTGTACAAACCTCGGGTGGACGTGCCGGTAAAATTCCAGCCGTTGGCTCTGTTCTTCTCCATAGATGCTGTCAGACCTGCTGAGATTCTCCAGCATTTTCTGTTTTTGTTTGAGATTCCAGCCTCTGCAGTATTTTGCTTTTATCCTTTCTTGAGCCTCTAGAATCCCTCTTGATGGTTCTAATTTTTCAGTTGGCAGTCATCCTTTTCAGCATCTTATTACTCCAAAGAAATTAATCAAGTGTGCAAAGCAATGACTGAGAAAGATTTGCAACCTTAGGACATCCAGCACTCACAGTGTAGTCGCTAAAATTAAAGTTTATTTATTAGTTACAAGTAAGGCTTAGATTAACACTGCAATGAAGCTACTGTGAAAGTCCCCTAGTTGCCACACTCCGGTGCCTGTTCGGGTACACTGAAGGAGAATTAAGCATGGCCGAGGCGCCTAACCAGCACGTCTTTCGGACTGTGGGAGGAAACCGGAGGGAACCCACGCAGACATGGGAAGAACATGCAGACTCCACACAGGCGGTGACCCAAACCGGGAATTAAACCCAGGTCCCCTGGCGCTCTGAGGCAGCAGTGCTAACCATTGTGCTACCATGCTGTCCCATGTGTCAGGAAACAGTGAAAAGTATTGTTTCTTGCGCAGTACACAGACAAAGCATACTGTTCATAGAGTAAGAGAGTAGGAAAGGAATTTACCATGGCCAGTCAACCTAACACACACATCTTTGGACTGTGTGAGGAAACTGGAGCACCCCCCCCCGGAAGAAACGTATGCAAAAGTTCGCAGTCTCACTCTGGAGATCCGGGTACATAATCTAAGCTGATAGACTAAGTGCCAGTCCGATATTGAGTGTGTGCCACACTGGTGGAGAGGCTGCCATTTGGATGAGGTGTGAAGCTGTGGTCTCTATCTGTCCTCAGGTGCATGTTGAAGACTTCATGGCAGTGTTGTGTAGAAGGGCAGGGTTTATTTAATTCCCTGGGTCTTTGACTAACATTTATCCATTAGTCAACATTCCCTCGAACAAATGATTTGGCCACAACCACATTGCTGTTTCTAGGACTTCGCTTCATGTAGTTTGGTGACCCACCTTATCATATTTCAGATACATTACTTCATTGGCTGTAGAGAACTTTCGGACAGATTAAAATGATGAAAGAATCACATTTTTTAATTGACTGTTGTGATATGTTGGAGTGTAGCTTTATGTTCTGGTGCATGGATTGCCAGTAGCAAAATGGAATACTTCCTCAGTGTCAGTCTGTATACTCAGCTCTTCAACTTATCTACACGATAACCGACTTTGGAAACTCCGCACAACAGTTTGCGGATTTCTGAAAAAACAGACACATCAAAGTTTTTCATCTTGAACTCATCAGAACTTTTTGTAAGATTACCAACTGTAAGGAGAAAGTAACAATTCAATGCCAGTTGGTACACTCTCCATTCTCTACCAGAGTCCTTAGAATATAGAACTTAGCACAGGCCCTTCAGCCCACAATGTTGTGCCAGACATGACACCAAATTAAACTAATCCCTTCTGCCTGCCCTTGCTCCATATCCCTCTAGTTCATGTGCTTATCTAAAAACCCCTTAAACATCCCTATGGTATCTGTCTCCACCACCACCCCTGGCAACGCGTTCCAAATACCCACCACTCTCTGTCTAAAAACCTGCCCCTTTGAACTTTCCCCCTCTCACTTTTAGTGCGCGCTCCTAATTATTAGACATTCTAACACTGGGATAAAGTCCGCTTGCCAATCAATCAGCACTCTTGCCTTAATTGCAGCTCTAGCGAAGGGCCATCCAGACTCGGAAAGTTGGTTCTATTCTCTCCCCACAAATGCTGTCAGACCTGCTGAGATTTTCCAGCATTTTTCTGTTTTTTGTTGCAATCAACACTCTTTTCACATTCAGTATAAATTTTTTCTCCCTTTCACTGGTATTCTTGCGGACTGTCCTGATGAGTACAAGACAAAAAGTTTCGACATGTCTCTTTTATCGGCGATCTCAAGGTCTGTGCTCCCAAACAGCTGCAGCATTTTGCAATCTCTAAAGGCAGCCCCTTCTTCCACCTGCATATGTGCCCCCCCATTTCTCCATACTAGCCACCTCTATAACCAGCTCTAGTCTTCTGTTGATCCATGCATGTCTTGCCCATTACAAACCTCGTTTGAATGTGTCCAAAGTTTGCATTCAGATCCAGGTCACTGAGGTGAAAGTACAGCACGCTAACTCATCACACCATTCAGTTCCCAATGTACCTTATTTAAATGGCAATTGTCATGCGAAATGGCAGCAAGGCAAAGATGCAATTAAATCATCGTGATGTCTGCACAGCAGCAGCAAAGTTTGCTTTGCAAAGTTATCCTCAGCTGTTCTAAGAGACTCTTTCAGGTGGACATGAAAAATCCCTTGGAACTTTTACAAAGAAGAATAGGGATGCAGCCCTCTCTCCTCTCCTTCCCACTGATGACCTGATTAATTGTTATCTCTCTTTCAACACCCCAAAACCTAATTATTTGCTTGGCTTGGTGGCGCAGTAGTTAGCACTGCCATCTCATTGCGTCACAGATCCAGGTTCGATTCACGGCTTGGGTTGCAGAGTGCGCACATCCTCCCCATGTCTGCGTGGGTTTCCTCTAGGTGCTCCTGTTTCCTCCCACAGTCTGAAAGATGTGCTGGTTGGGCACATTGGTCCTGCTAAGTTGCCCCTCAGTGTACCCGAACAGGCGCCGGAGTGTGGCGACTGGGGGATTTTCACAGTAACCTCATTGAAGTGTTAATGTAAACCTACTTGCGACACTAATAAATACACTTTAAACTTTGTGACACTAATAATAACCCTGAGACATAATTATCATGTTGCCAGCTGTGGGATTTTGTGCACATATTGGCTTCCGTGTTTCCTACATTACAGCAATGACAACGCTTTGGAAGTCATTCATTTGGCTGTGAAGTGCTTTGGGGTATACCGCCATCAGGAAGGGCACCTTATAAACATGAGCTTATTCTCCTGAACACATCACACATTGAGTGAGAAAGATTTTGATTTGGTTTATTATTTTCACATGCAAAAGTATACGGTGTACAGTATTGTTGCTGGCATGCTACACAGACAAAACATACTGTTCATAGAGAAGGAAATGAGACAGTGCAGGATGTAGTGTTACAGTCACAGCTAAGGTGTAGAGAAAGATCAACTTAATGCGAGGTAGGTCCATTCAAAAGTCTGATGGCAGCAGGGAAGAAGCTGTTTTTGAGTCAGTTGGTACGTGACCTCAGAGTTTTGTATCTTTTTTTCCGACGGAAGAAGGTAGAAGAGAGAATGTCCGGGATGCGCGGGATCCTTAATTATTCTGGCTGCTTTGCCGAGGCAGCGGGAAATGTAGACAGAGTCAATGGATGGGAGGCTGGTTTGCATGATGGCTTGGGCTACATTTATGACCTTTTGTAGTTACTTGCGGTCTTGGGCAGAGCAGGAGCCCATACCAAGCTGTGATACAACCAGAAAGAATGCTTTCTATGGGGCATCTGTAAAAATTGATGAGAGTCGTAGCTGACGTGCCAAATTTCCTTAGTCTTCCGATGACATTTCAATATCGCAATTTTTTAAAAATAAAGTGAGCAAACAGAAGCTCCTGGGACATGACAACTTTTATCCTTAACACACAAAAAAATTCCAAGCAGCTTTATGGAATTAAGGGAACGATGGGCACATTCCAAAGAGGGGTTTGATTTGATTTGATTTGATTTATTACTGTCACATGTATTAACATAGAGTGAAAAGTATAGTTTCCTGCTCGCTCTACAGACAAAACCTAACGTTCATTGACAGGGAGAGAGTGCAGAATGTAGTGTTACAGTCAGAGAAAGGGTGTTGATTAACTTAATGTGAGGTAGGTCCATCCAAAAATGGAGTAATTAGGAGTGGTGAATGAAAGCCTGGGAGGAGGTACACTTTGTTGAGGCTTTGAAAGGAAAAGATGTCCAGCGAATTCAGAAGTGGCCTTGGGGTGACTGAAGATAAACAGCAGGATGGGAGGTGGAATTTCATAGAATTTCAACTGTGCGCAAGGAGACCGTCCAGCTCTTCAAGCCTGCACTGACCACAATCCCACACAGGCCCTATGTCCGCAACCCCACCTATATGTCCTGCTAATCCCCCGACACGAAGGGGCAATTTAACACGGCCAATCCACCTAACCCACACATCTTACGGACTGTGGGAGGAAACCAGAACCCCGGAGGAAACCCGCACAGACACAGGGAGAATGTGCAGACTCCGCACGGTCAGCGACCCAAGCCAGGAATCGAACCCAGGTCCCGAGTGCTGTGAGGCAGTGAGTTCCAGTCGCTGTGCTACCGTACCAGCCCCTAGGTAAGTGGTCATGAAAACACAACACAGACAGGAAATGTCTTACAGATAAAACTAAGATAAAGTGTAAAGGCGTCTTTAAAAAAATATGTTATCAATTATTGATACACTAAAAATTTACCAGGATATGCAATGTCTCTGGGACTCTGGCCAACAAATCTGCTGCAGTTATACTGGAGGCTTGAAATAATCTCTTTGAATCCTTGGATATGTCACCATCTGCCAACTCATTCCAAATTTCGATTTAAATCTCTTCAGTTCAGCATCCTGTTGCATTAAAAGATGACCGTCCTGGTCAATTAATCACCAATCACACTCTCTCTGTAACTGGCGACGCTGCTCATTTATTTGTCTTCCATTGCTCCTGTAATTAAGAAAATCACCATCCTCCATAATCAGTTAGCACGGCAGCACAGTGCTTAGTGCTGCTGCTTCACAGCGCAAGGACCCGGGTTCAATTCCAGCCTCAGGTCATTGTCTTCACATTCTCATAGAATCCCTACAGTGCAGAAGGAGGCCACTCAGCCCATCTAGTCCACACTGACCACAATCCCAGCCAGACCCCATCCCCATAACCCCATGCATTTACCCTAACTAGTCCCCCTGACACTTAGGGTCAATTTGCATGGGCAATTTACCTAACCCACACGTCTTTGGACTGCAGGAGGAAACCGGAACACCCAGAGAAAACCCACCAGACATGGGGAGAACATGCAAAATCCATACCAACAGCAACCCAAGTCGGGAATTGAACCCAGGTCCCTGAAGTTGTGAGGCAGCAGTGCCAACCACTGTGCCACCTTGCTATCCCATGTCAGTATGGGATTTCCTCCAGGTTCTCTGGTTTCATCCCACAGTCCAAAGATGTGTGGGTTAGGTTGACTGGCCATGCTAAATTGCCCCTTAGTGTCCCAGATCAGGGTATGGGGTTAGGGTCTGAGTAGGATGCTCTGTTGGAGAGTTGGTGCAGACTCAATGGGCCTCTTCAGCACTGTGAGGATTCTATGATAACTTCTGCAATCCCCAAAGTGGGTTCAAACCCCAAATCCAGTCCTTTACCAAGACTGCTTAACTTCCGAACATTTTTTGTTTTATTACATATAAGATTAGATTTTTTTCCAGTATTCTCCGAGATTCATTTAATGTCTGTTGTAGCTCCATGGTCAGGATGTGGAGATGCCCGTGTTGGACTGGGGTAAACACAGTAAGAAGTCTCACAACACCAGGTTAAAGTCCAATAGGTTTATTTGATAGTAAACCCACAAGGTTTCGGAACACTGTTCCTTCGTTAGTTGAGTGGAAAGCTCCATGGTAAGAGGTTAAACTAGATCTCAAAGGGCTCTGGATTCAAACCTCTCCAGTAGGACTTGCAGTGCTGAGGGAGTGTTACACAGTCAGCAGCGAAATCTTCTGGATGCTAAACTGAGAACCTTAATGCTCTTGTATAAAAGATCCCACTGCACTTATTCGTGGGCAACACGACAGCTCAGTGACTATCGCTGTGCTGTGCAGATACATGGATTTGGGCCTGTGTCTGCGGGAGTTTGCGCATTCTCCCCATGCTTGCGTGGGTCTTCTCCGGGTGCTCCTGTTTCCTCCCACATCCCAAAGATATGCTCTTAGGCTAATTGGCAAAACAAATTCTCCCTAAATTGTGTCAAATTTGGTTTTTAATCCATAGATCTATAAACATAAACAGGGATCATGGGTAGAGGTGGGAACATTGGGGTGGCGGCGCGGGCTCTTTGGGCCAAAGGGCCTGTTCTTTGTTCTTTGTTCTTTGCACTATCCAAAAAGCTGGGAACTGTCCCAGTGTCCTTATCAATGTTTATCCTTCAATCAACTTTATCAAAACAATTAGATTCAAAGAAATATATAACCCTTACAGTGCAGAAGAGGACCATTCAGCCCATTGAGTCTGCACCGACAACAATCCCACCCAGATCCTATCCCTGTAACCCCCATATATTTACCAAGCTAATGCCCCTGACACTAAGGGACAATTTAGCACAACAAATGCACCTCACCTGCAAGTCTATTGGACTGTGGGGAGGAAGCTGAAACACCTACAGAAAACCCACGCAGACATGGGGAGAACGTACAGACTCCACACAGACAGTGATCCAAGAACGGAATTGAACCCGGGTCCCTGTGAGGCAGCAGTGCTCACCAGCATGCTACCATTGGACATTTATCTCCCTATTCTTTCAGGGACATTGCACAAGGGCAGCTCCGTCTCCCTCTCACTGGTTTTCCCTCCTGCCCTCTAATCTTTAAAATCTCCTTCTGCAATTCTTGCCCTACCCAGCAGAGGGACGAATGGACTATTTCACATCATGTCTCTCCCACTTCACACCGTGACAGCTTCCCTGTGCCATCAGGGTATCCTCACTTGATATTGGGGAGGGTTTTAAAAATGATAATGCCATAGAAGCTCACAGGAGGCCGTTCAGCACATGACATAGCTCTTCTATCACAGGTCCTCCTCCTTTTTAGGAGTTACACAGTGGTTAGCACTGCTGCCTCACAGCTCCGGGGACCGGGTTCCATTCCTAGCTTGGTTCACTATCTGTGTGGAGTTCACACATTCTCCCCGTGCCTGCGTGGGTTTCCTCTGGGTGCTCCGGTTTCCTCCCACAGTCCGAAAAACATGCTGGTTAGGCGCATTGGTGATGCTAAATTGCTTCTTAGTGTCAGAGCAGAATAAATATATGGGGTTATGGGGCATATATCAGTTAGACAATCAATGTCTTTTCCCAAAAGTAGGGGAGTCTAAAACCAGAGGGCACAGGTTTAAGATGAGAGGGGAGAGATACAAAAGAGTCCAGAGATGCAATTTTTTTATACAGAAGGTGGTGAATGTCTGGAACGAGCTGCCAGAGATAATAGTAGAGGGGGGTACAATTTTGTCTTTTAGAAAGCATTTAGACAGTTACATGGATAAGATGGGTATAGAGGACGTCAGCCAAATGTGGGCAATTGGGACTAGCTCTGTGATAAAAACTGGGCAGCTTTGACAAACTGGGCCAAAGGCCTGTTTCCATGTCGTAAATCTCGATGAATCTATGGGGAGTCAGAGAGAGGTGAATCTGTGGAACTCTTTTCCGCAGCAGGCTGTGGAGGCCAGATCACCAAGTGTCTTTAAGACAGGGATAGATAAGTTCTAGATTAATAAGGGATTATGGGGAAAAGGCAGGAGAATGGGAATGAGAAAAATAACAATCTTGATTGAATGGCAGAGCAAACTTATGGGCTGAATGGCTTAATCCTGCTCCTTTGTCTTATGGGATAGGGGTGAGATTGCTGTTGGTGCATGTTCAATGGGACGAAGGGCCTCCTTCTGCACTGTTGGGATTCTATTCTAACTGCACAACGACAGGAATGAACATTGTTCACATTTACATCAATCTTGGAAATTACTTTTGGAGGAAACGTTGCCAATTTGCGTGAAACATTTTTGCTGAGAATCTAAATCTGCTTTAATGGGACGTCAGCCTGACGGCAGGGGGGAATAAAAGCAAGTTCAGTGGGAAGTACAGAAGTGATCTGTAGCTCAATGGCTCCCTCTTGTGCGTGATTGGTTAAATTAACTTTTCACATCTTAAAAAAGTTTTTGCAATGTTTCTCCCTTGAGCCTGGATGAGTGACCAAAATACCAAAATAATGCTCCAACAAAGGCCGAGCGGGACTTGAAACAACAGCTCTACTCTCTCTCTCTATACAGATGCTGTCAGACCTGCTGAGATTTTCCAGCATTTTTATGTTTTTGTTTCAGATTCCAACATCCGCAATATTTTGCGTTTAAGCAGGATAATGTTGAAGCTGGATTGGTGGTGCCAGGCCATTCCACAAGGCAGGTGAAACCATCATCCCCGGTCCATTGTCTTTTAACCTGCACGACTCTTCCATATTCTCTGCTGTCCCAATGTGCTTCACAAAGTACTATTGAGGCATATTTGTTTGTGTAAGGTAGTTAACTACAGCACCGCAAGACTCCACAGTGTCAGTAACGAGACAAATGACCAACAGCTTTGGTCTGTAAGGGGCAAACGTGAGGCAGAGCAGCAGCCTCTTCCAATGAGAGTACAGTGGGATCTCCATCCCTAGGGCCTCAGTTTAACATTGCCAAGACTCCCTCAGTACTGAAGTGCATTCCCAAGTGTGAGGCTTGAATGTCAATCTTTTAACTGAGTACTTGCCTACGAAATATGATTGAGAGGCCTGCCCATCAAGCATATGCTGACCTTGGGGCAACACAGCAGTCTTACAGCGCCAGGGACCTGAGTTCAAATCTCGGTTTGGGTCACTGTGCAGAGTTTGCATATTTTCCCTGTGTTTGTGTGTATTTCCTACACGCACTCTGGTTTCCTTCCACAGTCTGAAAGACATGCTGGTTAGGTGCAGTGGCTACGCTAAATGCTCCCTCTATGCACCCAAACAGGCCCTGAAGTGTGGCAATGAGGGGATTTTCACGTAACCTCATTGCTGTGTTAATATAAGACTACTTGTGACACAAATAAATGAACTTGAGGATTGGTGAGGAAGATAATGCATTGCAGAGAAACATGTGATGGGGAGAAAACAACAGTTGAAAAGGTAAAGACTTTAAAATGAAATAAAGAATAAAGTGAGGTTAATTGCTTGGATTTGATATTCGTTTTTAAAGTAAAAAGTTCATTTATTTGTCTCAAGTAGGCTTACATTAACGCTGCAATGAAGTCACTGTGGAAAATCCCCTAGTCACTACACTCCAATGCCTGTTTGGGTACACTGAGGGAGAATTTAGCCTGGTCAAAGCACCTAACCAGCATGTCTTTCAGACTGTGCGTTAGATTGATTGGCCATGCTAAAAATTGCTCTTGACAATCCTGAGATGCGTAGGTTAGAGGGATTAGCAGGTAAATAGGTAGGGATACTGGGGTAGGGCGTGGGTGGGATTGTGGTCGGTGCAGACTCGATGGGCCGAATGACCTCCTTCTGCACTGTAGGGTTTCTACAAAACCACAGCACTTGGAGGAAACCCACGCAGATACAGGGAAGAACGTGCAGGCGCTACACAGTGACCCAAGTCAGGAATCCCTGGCGCTGTGAAGCAGCAGGTGCTAACCACTGCACCCCCTCCATACTTACCCCATTCCCATGGCGTTGTTCTGTACTATGTTGGTACATTTGGATTTTTTTTAAAACTCAAGTTTTTAAAATTCTGCAGGCGTTATGTTTATTCACAGACAGACAAAAGGTGCAGAATGTGTTAACCAATTCTCAATGCAAGTTCATTGTACCATTCAAATAGCTTGAGTGTTGCCACCTGGCGGCTCCGTTGATCTGAGCTGCACAGCAGAAGACGTCAACTTCATTCTCCTGCTCACACAGAAACAGCAGATTTCAGTTCATATTGCAGTGAAGGAGCTTCCAGCAGTATTGACTAGGAAATGGAAAATGAACAACTGATGTTGATAGGAATCATTTTAATAGGGGTAAACTGTTAGGCATTTGGAAGAGATAGATGTGCCACACAAGAATGGTAGGTTTGGTCAGAGATGGGTTTTTTTAAAAGAAGCTATGCATGTTCTTAAAAAAAAAGTGGTGAAACAATTTTAGGAGGGAACTATCGAGGCAGAAATCAAGGAAAAAGTATATTCCCAAATTGAACAGTGGAACACAGTCAAGGGGACCAGATGGCCTACTCCTACTTCTTATGAAAAAGTTGCACAATGGTGCAGGGAATTGTCACCGATAAAGGTTGCAGAGTCCTTAGATAGTTTTAATTCTACTCAGTGGATGCCAGTATAATTCAACACACTCAGCCGTGGCAATCTCACCTCTGAAAGTGGTACCAAGTTATACTTCAGTGCAGTACTGAAGGGATGCTGCACTGGCTGTTGTCATTTGAGTGAGATCTGAAACTGTTGCCCTAGCTGCCTTCTCAGATGGATGCAAACCACCATTAGCACGGTGGTTAGCACTGTTGTCTCACAGAGACTCTGGTTCAATTCCAGCCTCGGGTCAGTGTCTGAGCGGAGTCTGCACATTCTCTCTGTGTCTGACTGGGTTTGCTCTGGGTGCTCCAGTTTCCTGCCACATTCCAAATATGTGTGGGTTAACTTGATTGGCTATGTTAAATTGATCCTAGTGTCGGGGGATTAGCAGGGTAAATATGTGAAGTTACGAGAGTGGGGCTTGGATGGGATCGAGATCAATGCGGACACAATGGGCCGAATGGCCTCCTTTGTACACTAGGGAATTCTACGATTCCTGATTCTGTTTTGAAAAAGTGGGGGAGTTCTTGATGGTATTCTGGCCATAATCTCGATCACCTTGTAGTTTGTGGGGACGTGTTGTACTCAGACTAGCTACCACAGTTTTCCTACACAGAATTCCCAAATCACTTTAGAGCCAGTGGAATTTCACAGTAGCTGCATTGCAGTGTCAATTAAGCCTTACTTGTGACTAATAAATAAAATAAACTCTAAAAAACTAAATCAGTCTTTCAGTGAAAAAAAGCAGTGATTGTAATTGTGTGGAACTTCCCAAAATACAACTATGCAGAAGAATTTTGCATAGCAAGGAGAATGGAGATAGGAAGCCATTAAGCCTCTCACAAGTACTCACTCCCAATTAGTACCTGGTGTTGTTTTCGCTGTGACATGTATCATAATCGGCAACACAGCAACTAGGAACCTGGATGGATCACCTGATTTAGTCCCAGGTAGTCAAGTCAACTGCAATGTCACCCCAGCTGAGATTGGCAAATACAGACAGAGTGGATATGTATCTTGGACCTTATACTCAGCTGATCTCTCAAGTATAAAATGCCCAAACCAATCTTATAACAGTGGGTGGAACCCATGATGTGTTCTTGATAAGATAGCTTTCTCAAGAGCACTCAAGGTGTGTAAATAAGGAGACGGCAGCAATGTTCAATGCAGACTGACAGTGGTGCACACCACAATTTATTACAAATCAATCACAGCTCCTCACGAGAGAAGCCAGTATTACTACAATAATGAAAAGCGGGATAGGTTGGGGAGGGGGAGGGGGGGGGAGCAAGAGACAGGACCAACCCCAGAATGTGAACAAAAAGCGCAGACATTTAAAAAGTATTAAATCCCCTTCTGTTACAAACAGAAAATCATTTTTAAATTTTAGCCACACCTAACCTCCAAAAGTTAACAAGACAGTTGAATCTAAAACACACTGCAATGGCTAATCCCTTCATTAGGACAAAAGAGTAACAGAAAGGGAGAGGAAGTCCCTTTTCCACAGAGTGAAAATTAAAAAATATTCCACAGGCATCAGGCAAGGAGTTTCTGATGCCATCATCAATTCGTCCTTTGTAAAAGCAGACTTTCAGCTAAATATACAAGTCAAAATAAAATAAAATCTCCCTGGTACACCTTTCCCACATCTAAAAAAAAAAATCTCCTCCATCATCTGCCTGGGTCATTACAGAACTGGAAGGAATCCAAAAAGCTACGTACATTTCATCTTAAAGCTACAAACATTGTGCTCATGAAGGGGACCGATGTCAGCAATGGGGCAAAGGGACATTGTGAGCAACAGTAGAATTAAATACTTTCGGATCAGGTACAGCATATTCACGGATATGGGCCAAGTGGAGGGAAATGGGATTAATGCGCCTTCTGGTGCAGACTCGATGGGCCGAAAGACCTTTTCTACATTGTAACTCACCACTGCCCCACCCCACCCCACAATCTTCATGATTGCAGTTAAGAGTAACGTTCCCCACTTCCCCATCACATCCTACGTTGGCTATCCAGCGCCAACCTCCCCCAGTAGCTGATTTAGCACCCAGTGGACTTTTTTGGATGTTGTTACAGCATCGTAACTATACCAGACGTTTAGGGACACAAGTAGTCTTGAGGATACGGCTTCGCTAGAAGTCACTATTCAAAACTA
This sequence comes from Sphyrna mokarran, assembly GCA_024679065.1. Classification (NCBI taxonomy): domain Eukaryota; kingdom Metazoa; phylum Chordata; class Chondrichthyes; order Carcharhiniformes; family Carcharhinidae; genus Sphyrna; species Sphyrna mokarran. The sequence continues at coordinate 65,205,764 of JAGIQG010000016.1, read as the reverse complement.
ATGCTGAACTAATTGCAAGCTTACAAAAAAAAAATCAATAGGGTTACTGAAATGTTTATACTGACGCCAAGCAGGTTAATCTAATGGAATTTCATTTACAAAAAAGAAAACTAGCAGAGGCTGACAAAGCCCTTCAGGAACATCATTTTTTTTTGGAACAAATGTATTTCGGATACACCATTTAACCAGCAGAGAGAGGGATAAAAGATTAACAGACAAGAGAAAAAGCTAAATTTCAGCAGCTGTTTTGAGAGAAAATACTTTAAAAAAAGAGAGTAATATCTACTCTTCCCTCCACAGCCCATCTTCAAACAGTAACATTTCTGATGCCTCCAAAAGGACCCTGGATCCCCAAACATTTTGAAGTTGGGATGCAAAGCAAAAGCTAAAATCGGGCGTGAGTTTTGAAATTCTGAAATTGAATATGGTGCATTCACCCTGAGTGCAGAAAGTATTAGTCAAGGTGGCCAATATCTTCTAATCTCAGAGCAAATTAATACACTAGCAACGCTATATTTAACACACATCAGCAGATTGTTTAATTTATGGAAAGGTGCCGATCTAGATTCTCAGAAAAAAAGTTGACAAGATAAAATATTGGTGAGGAAGACTTTTCTGCTTGACTCACCTCATTCACTTAGTGAAACCAATAGCTCCTTACCCCAATACTACATTTAACCAACCGTCCCTTCAATGCCAAAATCTCTTGCATCATCCGCAGGCCCATAGTGTTAAAGCTCAACTTGCACTCCCCATCAAAAAAGCAGCATACAGGAGGTGGAAAGCAAAGGAAAATTCAGAAGATTAGCAAACAGAAAAGAAAAATCTCCATGACACTGCAAGGTTTCCTTAACCACCCAATGTCCCACTGCTGAGGGAAGCAACCAGGCTCAAGCGCACTGGGTGTTATCAGAGCTCTTGGCATGTGCTCCCTTAGCAGTCCACAGGGTGTAACAAGACAGGGGCAAGTACAAGCCTGGAAAGATCAAGACAGGGAACCTCTGAAACATAGCACGGCCTAAACTGAAAAGATTGGTAAAGCTTCCCCCGAAACAGAAAAGTAGGATTAATCCCAAATGGGCTCCACCCACACTATGGCAGCAGTGGAGACTTTGTGCAGTCTAGTCAAAAGAAATACTTATGAATTTCTCCAGTACTTCACTGGATTGAAAGATGCCATGTAGAATATTACAATGCGACACTGACCAAGAAGCAGTATTCGATTCCTGGGGTGTACACATGTTGAGCTTGATGGTTTGAATACTTAAGCTTATTCCAGCATTCCAGACTTGGGGGTGGGGGAGAGTCTGAAACCGCACCCTCCCTCCCCAAAAATAAATGGTCGTCAATGCTGATCGTCAAGTGTCTCAGCAGGAACCTGGACACACATGGGTACTGGGTGAAAATGGAGAGTGGATCAGTTCCGATGGCCCTGCAACATTTACAGTCCAGGCTCATACCTGAATAACCCCAGTGGGCAAATTCAGGGCAGCACGCTGCCGCTTTGGGAGCAGTCTAGATTAGTGTTTGGAGGAGAAAAGAAAGCAAAATAGTAAAATGATACAACTGCTATACGCACTGCATTAGGCTCCAAGTCCTCCATAAGCTACAAACAATTCTACAGACATGATAACTAACAAACACACACACACAAACATTCAGCATACATACATTTAGTTGTGATGAATACTTATGCTGAATGAGTCACAGTCAGATAACACATCATTGGCTTGTACATATATATATATTCATATAGTTGATATCCCTGTTGTCTGTGAAAATTAAAGCTACAAAGGAATTTCTTTAAACATTGCTGTTAATAATCTGTGTATATCATCTGCTGTCACTTGGGAAGGTAGTTCAGATCACCTTTTGTTTAACAAACAAATGCAGGAAAAGTGAAGGTTGTCTATTAGCTTGAAGCAAAAGCAATTCCAGTATATAGGTTAGCTATTTAAAAAACTGCAGTATACATCTGCAGTTAAATTCCCCCATCACTTTCTGCTCAAGTTATAGGCAATGAGTCCAAGCAATGTCACACACTACAAGTTTGTCATTGGTCATGGGAGTTTTATATTTTTAAAAAACTGTTCATTTAATTCCCTTTTAAAAACACACAAAAGTCTACGAGCAAAAGCAGTCACATAAAAAGAAACAGCTGAGGTATTTATTTTTTAAAATACACATTTGTAACATGGACTAGGTGTACAGCTGTTTAAAATTTCAGTTTTCTGCATTTGTTTGTGAAGCAAAATACAAATATTAGCGCTTTTGAATTCAAAAAGTGTCATGATCACTTTAATCCGTTCAAAATAAATTAAAAAATACAGATAGGCACTGGTGCAAGCCCTCAGGTCTGTTTTTTCTCTTCAAAAGACAATCAATTGGCACATTCATAGAAAATAGTCAAGAATAACTAGCACTGTAGCACAATGTAATAAAATACTTTTGTTTGCCCATAAGTTGCCAGGGACACAAGACACATGACCATCTCAGTACAATAAAGGTATCTGCATGAAATGGACACAAAGTAGGCAGATGGGAGTGAGGGTTTTTTTTTAAAAAGTTGATTGCTTCATGGTGTCTCCCGTTACTGCTCCTTCTTGTTTTCTTTCAAATCGTCTGTGGTTTCATCCAAAGGCTCTTTGTCGCAAACGGTAGCCTTTTCTTCATACCTGCATTTGAAAACGAGGTGGAAATTAAAAAGGCATCTGGAAAGTTATCAAAATAAATGATAAGACTGAGAAAGCAAACTGCATTCTTTTTAATCTTCCCATTATCCTCAAAAGGCACAGCTTCCAGGAGTCGGAACGGTGATTTAATACAATCCCCTGTCTCCTCAATCCCTGTCTCCTCTGATGAAGCTTTCGCTAGTTGACATGAGTAACATGTCAAGTGTCCATGGCCCACTTCAAGAAGCAGAAGCTAATTAAAAATGAAGAAGCCTTCAAGAGGAAAGAGCTTGAAGAGCAGAAGGTTCAGGCTTTGATTTCTAGTCAGTATCCCACGTTACCCAATCTCTTTTAAGGCACCAACTTTGGTGTTTGAACAGTTCTGGGCAAGGGAAAGGAAGAGAAGCTAAAGTTTGTATTGCCATAAGAAACCAGGGCAGGGGTAAATCATACATCGCTCAAGTCTATCTTCTCATTCAATACGTTCATGGCCGCCTTCACTCCATTCCCTCACCAATCCATAACCCTTCATTCCAGGACACTAAAATTCTGAGGGGTTGTAGTACTCAGCCCTGGGTATTACAGCCTCTTAGCAGTGAGGAAATTTCTCCGCACTTCAATCCTAAACCATTTATCCTGAGACTGTGTCCCCGTATTTTAGATTCCTCAGCAGGGAAAACAATCTCAGTGTCTATTCTTCAGAACATTGTATGGTTCAATGAAATGATCTCAATCTTCTAAACTCCAGAGCGTACAAGGCCAATTTACTCAGCCTCTCACCCCAATAGTGACCCAGAGATTCCTGCTGCCAAACTGCCCACATGTGGATATAAATTTTTGGAGGACAAGCTCGGGTGGGAAAACCTTCTGCCAACATTCACAAATGCGAAATAGCCAAGTTAAAGGGCTGCTCTGGCACCCAAATGCACTATTCCTTTAGTTTAGGAGGCAAGAAATATGAGTAGATAAAAGGGAGAGAGGGAGAAAGAAAGAGAGAGAAAAGAGTCAGAATATAGATTGTTTTGGAAAAATGGTAAAAACAAAAGAATGACAACTCACCCTCCCCTCACTCTGCCAAAGTGATCATGGCTGATCATTAAATTCAATATCCTGATCCCCCTTCCCCTCGCCATATCCCTTCATTCCCTTAGACCCCAAGAGCTATATCTAATTTCATTCTGAAATCAGACAATATTTTGGCCTCAACTACACTCTGCGATAGTGAATTCCACACATTCACCATTCTCTGGGTGAAGAAATTTCTCCTCACCTCAGTTCTAAAAGGTTTACCCCTTATCCTCAAACTATGATGCCTAGTTCTGGACTCCCCCACCATCAGGAACGTTCTTTCTGAATCTACTCTGTCTAATCCTGTTAGAACTTTATAAGTTTCTATGAGATCCCCTCTCATTCTTCTAAACTCCAGTGAATATAATCCTAACTGACTTAGTCTCTCCTCATATGATAGAGCAGCCACCCTGGTAAACCTTCGTTATCCCCTTTGTAGCAAGGATATCCTTCCTCAGATACAGAACACCAAAACTGCACACGATACTCCAGATGGGACCTCACCAATGCCCTATATAATTGCAGCAAAACATCCCTATCCTCAAATTCTCTCGTTATAAAGGCCAACATGCCACATGCCTTCTTTTCTGGAGTGGTCAGGTTTCTAATTGGCATAGGGATGGGGAAGTTAAGAGTAACTTTTTCTTCTCAGGAAGATACAAAAAAAAATGGGAAGTGCTTCTTAGTGTTCTGCATAATATCTAATTGATATTACCAAAATAGAGTGCTTGAACCAATATCTCACTGCTGCTCCCTCCCTACCAAAATCCTTTCATTCTCATGTTCCATACAACGGTACAAAGAGGAGTCCAGTCAGCCCACCATACATGGGAGCTATTAGAAATAATCGTCCTGAAGTAATCTGATAAATATTTGGGAAGAGAAATTTTTGAGGCACTAGGGATAAGGCATGAGGAATGGCTATGATTAATTCCACCACCCTTTTAGGCAGTTTATTCCAGACCATAGTATACTGTGGGAGGAAAACTCTCATTTCAATGCAGCTTGTTTTGTTCCTTTATCTTTATTCATTTCTCTCATTGCTGTAAATCTTCACACTTTCCTCTGCCCAAGTCAGCTATAGACTCTATCCAAGCTGCTTCCAACTGTTCTGCTTAAACATCATTAACCAAGAGGTCTACAAGCAAATAGCTCGTGGTGCAACAATTGACCAACTTTTCATTCTCCTCTCAAAACAGCAAGAGATTTATTGAGCAGTCTGGCAATAAGTTGGCACAATAGTTAGCACTGCTGCCTCCTAGCACCTGGCACCCGGATTCAATTCCGGCCTCGGTCACTGTCTGTGTCTCTCAGCATCAGGGACCCATGAACCTGGCTTGGGTCACTGAGCAACGTTTGCACTTCCTCCTTGTGTCTGTGTGGATGTTTTCTGGGTGCTCCAGTTTCCTCCCACAGTCCAAAGATGTGTGGGTTAGGGCGATTAGCTGTGCTAAATTGCCCCTTAGTGTCAGGAGGATTAGTAGGATAAAGGTAGCTCCAGATTAAGAATCCCAACAGGAATAGGGTGGGATTGTGATCAGTACAGACTTGATGAATTGAATGGCCTCCTTCTGCACTGTAGGAATTCCATGATTCTAACTCTGCAGTGGGAAATACAAACTCAAGGAGCAGGAAACACAGGATTCTTCTGACACTCACTCAGTTAGTGCTTTGTCCAGTGTGAACCATGCACACAAAGGCTATTGGTTTCACCAAAAGCTGTGTCAGGTTTCAAGCCTACAAATCAGAGAATCACTACTGCCTTGCAATCATCAGTTTGCACTGCTCAATTCCCCAACCCTGTGTATCCAAAACAGATAAATCAAAGATTTTGATCCACCGGCTGATAAAGCAGCCAATTAATAATCAAGCCAGTTCGTGCAGTTGCAAGAGAAAACGCTGGAAACAAGTCATTCAGCACCTGAAACAAAGGCAGATTGTTCAGATCCAGATGAAGAGTCCCAACGGACTTTTTAACCTACTTTTCCCTCAACCATCCAACTGCTAACAAACGTTGCTGCACATCCCTCACTTTTCCCAGTTATGTTTCAGCTATCCAGCAGTCACAGTTTTTCTTTTTGTGTCAGAAGTATCACAGTGGCATTATTTTCCCCAATGGTAACTGTAATACCACTCAATGCTTAAACAATATGGGACCAGATTTCTACTTTTTCTTGTACAAGGAGTTCAATTTTAGCCGAAGATCATCGAATGGCGTAGAAGGGGGCTAGCACAGTGGTTAGCACTGTGGTTAGCACTGTGCCTCAGAGCACCAAGGATCCGGGTTCGATTCCTGGCTTGGGTGACTTGTCTGTGTGGATTTCTTCCGGGGACTCCAGTTTCCTCCCACAGTCCAAAGAGGTGCAGGTTAGATTGACTGGCCATGCTAAAGGATGACGTAGCTATGGAAATCAGGGAAAGAGACTCTGATGTAATTGAACAAATTAGCATTAGGAGGGAGGAGGCATTAACAGTTTTAGTAGGCTTAAAATTAGGCAAGTCCCCAGGTTAATTTTCAAATGGTCTCTGGCCATAAGAAAGATGCCTGGAGGACTGATGGACAGTTAAAATGGGGCCATTATTCAAGAAGGGAAGTAGGGAAAAAAAATAGGTAATTACAGGCCTGTCAGTCTAATATTAGGGAAAAAAATTCTGAAGGACAGAATGAATGTCCACGAGGAGAGACAAGGATTAACCAAGGATAGTGAACGCGACTTTGTTGGGTGACAGTGTGTATACAAATTTGAAATTCAAGGAAGTGACTAGATGTGTAGATGAAGGCAGGGCAGTTGATTAGTCCACAGACTACAGTAAGGCTTTTGACAAGGTTCTGCATAGGAGAGTGATCATGATAAAACTTCATGGGATCCACGTTAATTTGGATCCAAAACTGGCTTAATGACAGGAGGCAGAGGGGGGATGGCCGAAGATTATTTTTCTGGCTGGAAGCCTGTGTCCAGTGGTGTACCACAGGGATGGGTGTTGGGTCCCTTGCTGTTTGTAGTGTGCATTAATGATTTAGATGCAAACGTAGGAGCTGTGATTGGTAAGTTTGCAGAAGATTTGAAAATTGGTGGTGTTATAAATAAGGAGGAAAAAAACCTTAGGTTATAGGATGATATAGATAAGCAGAAGAGTAGCAAACGGAATTTAATCCTGAAAGTGAGAAGTGATGCTTTTGGAGGGACTAATAATGCAAGGGAATACACAATGAATGGTAAGATGGTGGGAAGTACAGAAGACCAGAAGTATCTTGGGATGCATGTCCATAGATCCCTGAAAACAGCAGGCCAGATAGATAAGATCGTTAAGAAGACATATGAGATTCTTGCCTTTATTAACCAAGGCGTAGAATAGAACAGGAGGGTGATTTTGATGGGATGGTGTAAAATGCTTCTTAGACCATGGCTGCAGTGCAGTGGCTGTACTGTGTGCAATTCTGGTCGGCCCACTAGAGGAACAATGTGATTGCACTAGAAAGGGTGCAGAGGTGATTCACTAGGATATTGTCTAGGCTGGAGCGCTTCAGCTACGAAAACAGGCTGCCAAGGCTGGGGTTGCTTTCCTTAGTGCAGCGAAGGCTGAAGGGGGTCACGATTGAAGTGTAAAAAATTGAGGGATCAGCCATGATCCAATCGAACGGTGGAGCAGTGTTGAGGAGCCAAATGGCCTACTCCTGCTCCCAAGTTCCATGTTCCTATGATGGCAGGTATGTGCCTAATTAAAACCTCAAAATGGGTGGGCAAGTGTGTAAGAGCAAGAAGAAAAAAAATAGAAAGGGCAAGGCAAACAGAAAAAGAGAATATTATTTAATAAAGAAGAAAACCAGTTGGTCGATTTTTGTTCTTTAATCCAACTGCCCTGCTCTCTCCATAATCTACACCCTCCTGCTTCATTTACTAATCCTTTAAAGATATGAAGTGATCCACTTTGATCCTTTCACTTTGCAAAGTGTTTTATGTTTTAACAATCCTGTGGTTTAAGAAACTTTTCTGAACCATCCTACACAACTCCAATCCCTCAAATGAGCTTGGGGACACAAGTAGAGAGACTGAAATTTCCATTCAGGAAGATTAAAAGGAAAAACAAAAGATCGTCAATGCTCTTGGCTTCTTCATATATTCCACACTCAAACTCAACACTAATGGGTTTGAAGAATATTATGAAAAGTCCCTTGACTAATCAGATGTGCTTAAGGAATTTTACTTGGGAGGAAAAAGTCAAATAATCAGTGTTCAAATAATTTTCTTTCCCCTTTCAGTAGGGGAATGCAACCTTATTCATGGATCCCACTGTCATCCCAGTCTTAGCAGATCCTGAGAATGCTTCATCTTTTCATAATTATGATTCTAGGCAGCTGGCTATTGCCCTGCACTCATACCGAAATACCACAGAAAACATTTCTTTTTAAAAGAATCATACAATGCAGGAGGCAATTCAGCCCATCTACTCTGCATTGACCACTATCCCACCCAGGCCCTCTCCCATAACCCTGTGCATTTACCCTAGCCCATCCCCCTAATTTAGTGGCAATTTAGCGTGGCCAATCTGCCTAACTTGTACATCTTTGGACCATGGGAGAAAAGCGGAGCATCCGGAGAAAACTCACACAGACAGGGGGAGAATATGCAGGCTCCACATAAATAGTTGACCAAGCCAGGAATTGAACCCAGGTCCCTGGTGCTGACAGGCAGTAGTGCCACCATGCTACCCTCAGTTTTAGCAATCCAGCGTGCCTTTTTAAGACATAAATGAAATGAGAAGTGTAAAGCATCATGTGAAACAAGAAGAAACAGCTTTGTGAAGGTAGTAGTCCAATTATTACAGGAGGTTCTTTCACCATTAGAAATGATTAGTTCAGGGCATTTCAACTTCAAATCGTCCACTTTTCCATTCATACTGGCTTGCCACTTCTCTTCACGTTAACCAAAAACCCTTTAAACTCCCTAACAGGAGATTGCCTCACTTATGGAAATGTAGCTCCTGTCCAGAGATGTAACACTTCAGCTGCACCATTTAGAATTCATTGAAAAAGCTAAACGTTTTAATATTTCAAAAACTAGATAAAGACGTCACTTCGAGAGAATGTTAAATTTACTGCAAATGGAGCAGTAAAGTCACAGAAAAGAGCAAATTTTATAAAACCAAGAAACATTGCAGATGTTGAAAGTCAGAGATAAAAACAGAAAATACTCAGCCTGGCAGCATTCGGGGACAGAATTTTGACCTGAAAGTTTCTCTCTCCTCAGCCTGATCTGCTGAGTATTTCCAGTATTTTTTTGTAAGTTAAATGGAGGACAATTTTTACGCTTGACTGCACTGTTGAGTCTCAATCACAGAAGAATCTAGGATGAAAATTACAGCAGACATCAGTCTTTTTTCCCATTTACTCATATTCTGGCATTGGCTCAAAAAGGTCTGAGCTGGTCAGCAATCTAGTTTCTTGAAAGAAGAAATGCTTTTTGCAGACAGAAAAAAAGTTTTCCTCTCCCTCAAACCATATACACAGCTGAGCAACAAATCAGCAAAACATTTAAAAAAAAAAAAATTGCATTGGCATCTGATGCAAAATAAACTTGTATGCCCAGGAGATAGAGTAGAGGAAAGGAACCGACTGGACTACTCAACAGGGAACTGACATTGACCCGATGGGCCAAATGGCCTCTTTCTGTATTGCAATGACTGTGGCCCTGATTTTACCGGCACAGTGGTTAGCCCTTCCACCTCTCAGCCCTAGGAATCTGGGTTCAATTCCTGGATTGGGTCCTGTCTATGTGAAGTTTGCATGTCCTCCCCATGTTTGTGTGGGTTTCTTCCAGATGCTCCAATTTCTTTCCACCAGTCCAAAGATGTGCTGATTACGTGCATTGGCCATGGTAAATTTTCCTTCAGTGTACCCAAACAGGCGCCGGAGTGTGGCGACTAGAGGACTTTCACAGTAACCTCATTCATGCTGCAACGCAAGAAACTTGTGACTAATAAATTAACTTTCTAAAAAAAAAATCATGCATGAGGCCAATGGTGAATGCCATTCTGTGAGCCTCGCCCACTCCGATGTCAAAGTGGCAATGCTGGTAAAATTAGGGCTTATACTTTAATTGGACAGCTTAAGTGTATATCGTTCAAGCATTTAGGCATTAGCATTTCTTCAATGACTATTGTTGTATCCAAGAGGTATTATGGCTTCAGATTCTCAAGTGGTTTTACATCTTGTGAACAGCAGAGCTAACAACTCTGGACAGGACACTGCAAAGGTCAAATGTTTGCCTGAAAAGTATTTACTGGTACCCTGATCAAACACATGGTTATTTCAAATTGGGCTTTCTAAAAAAGTCATTACATTTCCATAACTCAACGAAGTAAATCCAAATGTTGCAATCCTAAACATGCTCAATTTCATTTCTAAATGTCTCAATACCAGGTTAAAGTCCAACAGTAGCACGAGCTTTCGGAGCGCTGCTCCTTCATTAGATGAGTGCCAAGGAGCAGCACTCCAAAAGCGCATCCAAACAAACCTGTTGGATTTTAACCCGGTGTTGTAAGACTTCTTACTGTGCCATCCCAGTCCAACACCAGCATCTTCACATTATTTTTAAATGTAACAGCATTATCTCAGCGTGCATAGAATGGTCACTCAAGTAATAATAGAATATCAAAGATTAAGACAAAATTAAACTTGAACACATCTCAAATGAGTTGCACAGGCAGCTGAACAGAGTGTACAGGCTTGTGATTATGCTGGGCATTATTTTCTGTCCTGATACACAAAGCTTAGCTTATTGGGAGAGGTTTGGTGGACTGTATGTTCTTTCATTTTCATAACCTGCTTGCAAAATGCTGGAGCCAATGTTGAAATAAAGCCAACCAGCATAATCCAGCATAGTGGATGCACAGCGATGCCCATGCTGAACAATTAGTAATTGTGATACATCACACCACCAAAAGCATGGAGGCCAAGCTGTGCTAAGGGTCATGTTAAGGGCATGCAGTTGAAGCTGCTCATTAATGCTCAAACTTCAAATCAAAAACAAAATTAAAAAGAGAGAAAAAAAACGGACTTAAGCACAGAGGAAAAGAAACCAACGCACACAAGTCAAATAAGCTTGCTCACAGCAGCAGCATGCTGGAAATAATATACAGGCAAAGCATGGCAAGAAGTCGGTGTATACCTGACCCGTTGACTGCTCCACAAGCCCCTTCACATGGACTACATGGGGCTTGGGTTCGTCCGCCTACGGCGGGGGGAGTTGGGCTTTTGCTGCATGGAGTTGGCCAGACTAGCAGGGGAGCCTGAGACTGTGGGGAAATGGGTGAGTCTTGGCGTGTGTGGCATGATCTCAGCTGAAGACTCGTAGCTGATTGAGTAGCAGAACGTGAAAAGGGAGGGGGATAGGGTAAGAGGAAGAGAATAAAAAAGAGGAAATTTTATTAAGAAAGAGTGCACAAACAAATTTTAAAAAGAACAGCAAATGCAAATAGAGAAATTTCAAATCTCCCATTGAAACATACCTGGCATACCAAATTCAGATCCAAGTGTGAATGTTCAGAAGAAATTTCAGCATTTGAAAACCTATCTGCCTGGTTTAAGTTAGCAATGATGACTCAAACACTCACAATGGAGGAAACACAAAAGCTTTATTTAGTAACTGAATTTGCTATTCCAAAAATCTGAAATTATGGATTATTGCTTGGAATGGAGAACAATTAAAAAAAGTGGTTTAACTTCCATTCCCTTCTTGCTACAGTCACCTGGAAGGTAGAAAGGCTACATTTAAACTCAATTCATAACTGCGCTGGCAAACGTACAAACAAAAGAATAGTTATTATGCAAACTCACACAATGCATCATTGCCACATCAATCTGTTATAGAGTCACAGGAATATACAGCTGGAAACGGAATGAACATTAATTATGGTCTCTGAATTAGCCCTAGCACATCCAGTGACTATAACACAGATTCCTTTAATTTCTACTACATAGTGTGTCTGATTCAATCAAGATGGGGAGTAGAATAGTAACAGATCAGAAAAAGGAGATGTTCTGTGACTGGAGGTGGGGTGGTGGGAACCGTTTGGGATTCCAATCCGGGTTGCTGTCCAGCAGCCCTCTGCACACTTCTGGGCAACATCAGACTCAGTTGTGATGCCTTGCAGGACTGAATAGCTTAAATTGACAATTCTCAAACATGAAACACTGTATGGAATCTTGAGAGCATGTGTTGTCTGTATCTCACCATAAGTTAACACTTTTCAGCTTGGGAAGAATTACTTTTGGCAGCGAAAGAGGGAAAATGAAAAAGAATTTTTGAAAACATGACTAAATACATTGATGAAGGAAGAGCGGTAGATATGATTTATATGGACTTCAGCAAGCTGTTCTATGAGGTCCCCCATGCAAGACTTCTTGAGAAAGTGAGGGGGCATTGGATCCAAGGGGTTGTTGCCTTGTGGATGCAGAACTGACTTGCCTGCAGAAGGCAGAGAGCGTTTGTGGATGGGTCTTTTTCTGCATGGAGGTCAGTCACAGTGGAGTACCGCATGGATCTGTTCTGGGACCCTGGATTATAATTTTCATAAGTGATCTGAAGTGAAGGGATGGGTTGGTAAGTTTGCTGATGACACAAAGGTTGGTGATGTTGTGGACAGTTCGGAGGGATGTCAGAAGTTGCAGCATGACATAGTTAGGATGCAAGGCTGAGCGAAGAACTGGCAGATAGACTTCAACCTGGATAAAATGTGTAGTGGTCCGTTTTGGCAGGTGAAATGGAATGAAGAGGTATAATATCAAGGGTAAGACTCTTAGCAGTGTAGGGGATCAGAAGGACCTTAGGGGTCTGTGTCCATAGGACTCTTAAATTGGCCTCACAGGTAGAGGATGTTATTATAAAGGCATATGATGTACTGGCCTTCAATTGAGGGATTGAGTTTAAGAGTCAGGAGATAATGTTGCAGCTTTATAAGACCCTAATCAGACCTCTCTTGGAATACTGTATTCAGTTCTGGTTGCCTCATTGCAGGAAGGACGTGGAAGCTATTGAAAGGATGCAGGGGAGATTTACAAGGATGTTGCCTGGATTGGGTGGCTTGCCTTATGAGAATAGGTTGAGGGAGCTCACCTTAGAGAGACAAAGGATGAAAGGTTACCTGATAGAAGTGTATAAGATGTTGAAAGGTATAGACCGGGTGCATTTTCAGAGGCTTTTTCCAAAGGCTGGAATGGTTGCTACGAGAGGACACAGGTTTAAAGGAGTAGGTACAGAGGAGATATCAGGGGTAAGTTTTTCACTCAGAGGGTGGTGGATGAGTGGAATCAGTTGCTGTTGGTGGTGGTGGGAGGCAGATTCGATAGGGTGTTTCAAGAGATTTCTGGATGTGTACATGGGATTTAATAGAATTGAGGGTTATGGATAAGCCTAGAAGGTATGGATATCATTGGCACAACTTGTGGGCTGAAGGACCTGTTTGTGCTATAGTTTTTCTATGTTCTAAAAGGATAGCTTTTGAACTTATATGGGAGAAAGTGGCAATGAAAAGCATCTTTCCTGCCCTTTGAGAAGGAGGGCAAGAACTAAACTTCCATATTTGTCAAACCAGTGTGTACAAACAACACATGGTCATAATACGTTCTTTATTGAGGACGTGGAGATGTGAAACAGAATGAAGATAACACCACCACTCTGGAGCATCATTAAAATGAAACACATCATACTGAGGCTTCTCTAGTATTGAAACAGTAAATCTATTAATCTTAAATTTATCCTGTATAAATTACCGTGCCCATATTTGTATCAGAAACTCCATAACTGCACCTAGATGGCCAGCTTTTCAGTTTTATTTTCTCTGTAGAGAAGAGCAATCATGTAGACAAGATATGGGCAGCATAGTGGCACAGTGATTAGGACTGCTGCCTCAAAAGGGTTCGATTCCCTGCTTGGGTCATTGTCTATGTGGAGCTTGCACATGCGCCCAATGTCTGCAAGTTTCCTCTGGGTGCTCTGGTTTCCTCCCACACTCCAAAGATGTGCAGGTGAGTGGACTGATCATACTAAATTGCCCCTTGTTGTCAGGATTAACTAGGGGTAAATGCAAGCGATTATAGGGATAGGGATTGAGTGGGATTATGGTTGGTGCAGACTTGATGGGCTGAATGGCTTCCTTCTGCACTGTATGGTTCTATGACTTCCAACAGCTTAAGAATGTTGTTAGGTCAACTGTGTTAGGAATGAGAAAAAAACTCACCGACATTTGCATTTCTAGATTTGCCATAAATTGTTTGAATGAGTGAACAGTTTAATCTTTCAGTCTTCAAAAGATAAGCAGAGCACAGGTCACCCAAGATCCTGGTTAAACATATTCGAAAGGCAGCTCATCATCATTTCTATCTTCCAATCCTCAAGAGAATGTTAAAAATATGGTGTTTGGTTCACTATGTTCCTACAATTCTTTATCAATGTTAGATCAGATTCTGCAAACTCCAGATAAAAAAAATTTTCCATAATTCCAAACAGCTCTGAGAAAGCAAATGATCTGCCAGGTTTCTGATCAAATATCCAGCACCTTTTGTTGGCAATTGCAGGTCACTAAAATGAACATTTAAATGGGATTGGTTGCATTGCTTTTCATGATTAAAAATATTGCTGTTCTTTCAGCCTGAGAGAGAGTCAATACCTCGTTTACACGCAAGGATGACCTCTTGGGCAACAGATCCACAATGAACATCACCAAGAGTCAGATGTTCAGAAGTTGCATAAGGGGGTGGGGGAACATTTCCCATTCGAGCTGCTTTACATGAGATATTGCAATAGAAGTAACTGTTTTCAATTAGCATTCCAGCAGTGTTATAGAACAGAATCAATGCAGCACTTAATACCAACAAGTTTACAAATACAATAATTCACAGATTTGCTGTGTAATGGCAGAAACAACAGTAGGAACACACAAAATGTGTTTGGGGGGAGATGTGGTATTAGGAACAAGACAACCAATGTTACACAATGTCTCAAGTAGAAAAAATGTCCCAAGGCACTTCAAAAAAATTAGACAAAAACTGGCATTAAGCAAATGGAGGAGATTGAAGGTAAGCTAAAGGCTGGGTCTTTAAAAGGCTTTGATTTAATACTGTTAGTGTAATTTCTACATGATTACAATCTATGCATTTTTTTTCCATGAAATGTGAAAAAATGATGCGGAAGTCATAGACTCAATCTTAGAGTACAAAAGATGGTTATTCAGACCCTTGTGTCTGGGTCACCTCTCTGAAAGAGCTTTCCAATTTAGTCCCACACCCCAGTTTCTTCCCTCTGACCCCATGCAACCCTGCCAATAAGTTCTCCTAAAGTAGATGTTCAAACTTCTTGCAGCATCCACAGTTAGTGTTACAGATTTTAACACTCTTGCTTCCTCAAATTCTTTTTATCTCTGATTACTGAACTAACCAGAGGGAACGGTTTCTGCCTACTTGCTCTTTCAAAGCCACTCAAGTTTGAATGTCTAACAGTCCCAGCTTCTCTAATCTCAATAGAACTCAACTCTTCCCTGATCTCATCCCAGCAGACCACAGCTGTATCATCTCCATGCTATCCAATATAGTAACAGAATTGTAAACAACACTCCAGATTTGTAAAGGTTTGGCATGACTTGCTTGTTTTAACATTCAATGCCTGTTCCTAAAGCCAAGTGCCATTTGTTTAACTGCCCAAATGCGAAAGGTAACATTCAATGCAAATATAGAAGTACACTTGACCAATTTTCTTTTTCCAACGGACTATTGCTGAAGCATGATTTCACAGATTGTCCTTTAGATTTTAGATTATTTAGTGACATCAACCAACCATGGAGGCCATCCCAATTAACACATCACTTAAAAGTACATTTCTGAATGTTAATTAAGTTGCTGGACAGGAACTACAACTGGGAATCTTAACTGATTTTTCTCACTACCCAAGATGTTGTGTTAATTTTAGCATCTTAGTTAACATCTTAGCTGAGATCAGCCAACTTGGCTGCCCAAGAACATTCTAGAATGTGTGGCTCAATGTTTTCTCAAGAAGCACTTTCTCAAGAAGATCTTAACCACTTGAATTACTGTAACCATCAAAGCTTAGATCTCTAAAAACCTATGTATTTAATTTATTAAGAAGCCAAAAAGATAAATGAATCCCTACCATTACTGAACAGGAAAAAGCAGGCAAATGCTTGCCAAGTCCCATATTTCAAAGCTACCACATAAAGTGCAGAAGAGGCCCTTCAGCCCACCGTGTCTGCACTAATGCATGAAAGGCTCTGACCTGCCCACCTAATCCCACTTAATATTCAAGACTATGGGCCAAGTACTGGCATGGCATGCCAAGTATGCATCTAGGTACTATTTAAAGGCATCCCACCTCCATACCCTCCCAGGCAGTGCATTCCAGATCACCACCACCCTCTGGGTAAAAAGGTTTTTCCTCAAATCTCCCCTAAACCTCCCATCCCTCACTTTTAACTTGTATTCCCTCATGACTGACCCTTCAATTAAGGGAAGCTGCTACTCTCTATCCACTCTTGTTCATGCTAACAAATAATTTTAAAGTTACCACAATTTAAAAACACTTGAGCGCTGTTGTATTAAAATGCTCCCATTTAACAAAGGAAAAATCCTTGCATTTATGTAGTATTTTTCATTAATGACATGCTAAACCAAAAATTTGAGAATTACTTTTGATAAACCATTGTAGGGAAATGCAACAGCCAATTTACAGAATAAGCAGGTCGCAAAACAGCACTGGAACAAATACCCAATTAAATGGTTTGTGATTTTATTTGAGGGATAAATGCCCAAAACACCAGGAAAATCCCCTGATTCTTCAAATGGTACAGTGGATATTTGTATAACTACCCAAGTAGCCAGACATTTGATCTTGGTTTAAGATCTCAGGCTCACAAACAAACCTCAAAAGGAGATGGGAAAATAGAATCACACAAATAATCAAGCTGCATAGCAAAAGGTATATGTAATAACTTCCAGGATGCTGCAAGAGTAGGACAATGTGCACAAGATTCAAGTGGTGAAGGGAAATTTAGGAATCACAGTTTTTCCTCTCAAAGGATTACTAACACTTAGAATGACTTTCATAGAATCCCTACAATGCAGCAGGCCACTTGGCCAAACAAGTCTACACTGACCACAATCCCAACCAGGCCTCACTCCCATAATTCCACACATTTACCCCTCTAATCCCCCGACACTAAGGGTCAATTTTGCATTGCCAATCAATCAATCTAACACACACATCTTTGGATTGTGGGAGGAAACCCACACAGAAATGGGGAGAATATGCAAACTCCACACAGACAATGACCCGAGGCTGCAATTGAACCTAGGTCCTTGGCGCTGTGAGGCAGCAGTGCTAACCATTGTGCTATGCCAAATGCAAGGTAGTGGAAGAAGAAAAAAAAAATTAGCTGGCTGTGATTGGGACTGAGGTTAGAAATCCAAGTCAACATTTAAAAACTGTATTTACTAATGAAGATAGTTCAATCAAATAAGGTTCTCACATCTAAGAAATTAAAGCAACCTAAAGATATTCATAAATTGAGCGAGGGGGCACAGTTATTCAGAAGTCTACTGGAACTTGTTTTGTTGTGACAGCCAAATTGCTGGCCATGTTGAGCTTAAATTGCGGACATTATCATCAAATAACTAGGATCGAAATGCAATGCAGAGACACTGTATGTGATTCAAAGCATACAACAGATGATATCATTTTTCAAAAGATGGCTAAACTCACTAACCATGTCTTTTTAAGAAGGAGGAACCAAATGCAATCAAACTACACAGCTCCCATTTTTAAACCATGGCTAAACTAGCCTCCAGAATAGAGATTCCTGCTGTCCTTTAAACCTTTACTGGGATTTCAGTTACTCTGCTCCTAAGCAACAAAAAAAAACAATACGCACACCAGAAAAATTGCTTTTATCAGCTGCCACAGTTCAGTTTGACAACCCAAAACAAGAACATGCCTTCTTGTTTTTCTTCTGCAAACAGCTGTATTTTGAATTTCAGGTGTTCACAATAGGATCAGAAATAAGGTCGCCATCAGTCTGTGGCTGTGTCTCTGGATTAATTAAACATCAAAGCAAAAAGCAGGTGCTCATTTGGCATTGCGGCTGCCGGATTCCCTGGGAACAGTCAAGAGTACAAACTTCTTCACGCAGCTGGCCTCCTGAGTACTAATGATTATCAATGTGAGGGAATTCTTTGCTGTTGTGGCCTTTGATATTAAGTTAGACTAGCTGCATAAGATGTTAACTCTTACAAGTTCATCCAGAAGTTTCTCTCAGAAATAACAATTGCTTTTAAAATAATTTTAATTTTTTTTGGTACTGACTCACTGGAATATAGTCCCAAATGACACCATTTGGCTCACACAACTGACCTTCAATCACACAAAGCCTCGACTGTGTCAGCAGGATGATTATGAAGCTACTGGCGCCGGGTCTGTTGATGTACTCATTCGGTAGTTGCATGAACAGACTTCAATAGAGATTGTTGTATTCTAAGTGTATGGAGGATATGTCCATCATGCCTACCATTACATCAGTTAATTCTGCACAAATCTGAACAAACATGGTACCTCCCCAACTTGCAAGTCTCAAGAATAGAACCTTTCATAACTGAGTCACTGATACCAGATTTTAATGCTCAAACCAACCAGCATATATTGTAATACAAAGAGTGCAAGTATAGCAAGGAATTAGGAAAACAAATGTAATATTGGCTTTTATCGAAAAGGGAATGGAGTGTCAAAACCAAGCCTTGCTATAACTGTGCAGGGTATAGAGGGGAGCAAACCTGTAGCACTGTATTGTTCTACTCTCCTTACTTAAGGAATATCTAGATTGGAAACAGTTCAGGGAAGGTTCACCAGTTTGATTCCTGAGATGAAGTTGCCATATGAAGAAAGGTTGAACGTATGCTCTTGGAAGTTCGAGTGAAAGAGGTGATTTTGTTGAAACATTCAAAATTCTGACAGGCTTAAGATGCTGAGAGGATGTTCCCAGGATTTAGAACTGGGAAGGGGGGTTGTTTAAAAATTAGAGGTCTGCCATTTAACAGAGAGATGAGGAATTTCTATTCTCAAGACACTTAGGTCTTTGAATTTTTTTTTCCCCACAGAGAGCAGTGGGTCATTAAATATATTCAAGATTGAGTCAGACAGATTTTTGATGAGAAGTTGTGGTCATGGGGGTCGACAGGAAAATGGCACTAATGTCACAATCAAATCAGCTATGCTCATACAGAATGGTAGAGCAAACTCAAGAGGCTGAATGGCCTACCCCTGATCCATTCACAATCTTGTAATTACAAAAATACATACACAGGAATGCACCCAACTTGTTATATTCCACCTTCTGCACTTCCCTCCCAAACCAAGTACCTGACCAGCCACAGGACACCCACTGAATAACCTCGGATATTGAAACACTGGGATGACAGACTCAGTGGCACATCATAGTATTATTAATAGTGCTCATGACAAAAACAAGGAACATTTTCTATTCAAAAGAATTCCCATCCTCAATGGAAAGAGACGCACAAAAATCTGGTACCTGGATTGAAGCATTAAACTCGCTGCCGCATGGAGACCTGCCACTGATTCTGCTTCTTATAACTTCAGATCGGCACAAGAACTATTCAGGAGTCTAATCTCAGAAAAAGTATTATTGCAGAAAAACACTATCAGCTGGGCACACAGAGTCTGTGACGAGCTCTGCAAGGCAACAGATTTGATGGCGTTTCAGTACAAGCAGCCTACACTTTTAGAACCATTAGAAGTTGAAAAAGACATACAGTGAGCAATCTGAGTAGGAAATATTCTTCTGTTTTGTTTGATCGCTGAAATCTAACCTTTCTAATTTTGGGAAGATAGCATTTTAAAAGTGCTACTTCTTCTCAATGTTTCAAGTGCCAGATGTGCATCCCCCCCCGTCCCCACATACACACACTTTGAACAGCCTTATTCTCAGCTGGGTGATAAATCATTCAAGACCTAACTGCGTGGCACTTGATGCACGAAAACATGATAATTAGCTAGTTTTTGGTGTGATTTTGCTCATATGCAATAAGCATTTCAAAACAGAACAGAAAAAAAATCTTTCACAACGAGTGCAGCATTTCTACTCTCTCTGAATGAACTTCGTCTCTTTCTTTTTATAATCAAATTTGTCAATCTGGCAAATAGAAATTCAACACTTCAGTAACTTCCCATAGCAACACACTTTGTTCGTCCCACTGGCTATTACAAAAGTTGAAAGAAAACTCTATGGGGGGACTATCTCAATTCAACAATGGATATCATTGAATTGAAGAGGTTTCGTCCTGGTCTCCTGTTTCCTTCCACAGTCCAAAGATGTGTGGAATAAGTGGACCAACCATGCTAAAATAGCCCTTAATGTCATGAAACGCGTAGGTTAGAGGGATTAGTGAGTAAATATGTAGGGATAAAGCCTGAATGGGATTGTGGTCAGTGCAGACTCAAAAGGTCGACTGACGTCTTTCTGTACTGTAGGGATTCTACGATATACCAGAAGTCCTCTTGACAGACATGTGACTCCTGCTGTCACATACCTAACCTGTGGGCTGCTATCCTTAATTGATGTTTCACTTAGTCATTGCCATTTACCTCCCCCTGCCAACAACCCAATTTCACCCTAAATCATTTAAATAAATACATTTCAGTAGGTGCTCTTGATCCAGTGATAAGGCGGTATATGTTAGCAGCCATGCCTCAAAAAGCAGAACTATTATGTAAGGAGACCACAAGCACACCAATGATCCGTTTGTGATGATGAGGAAGTCACAATCATTTTAAAATGTAGGAGAGACAATTACATAGTTGGGTGACAGTTACAAAGCTGACCATCAGTGCCATCCACCACCCTCCTCCCTTCTCCCCAGTTATTAAGTTTTTTTTAATTCACTCTTGGGACATGGGTGAAGCTGGCTGGCCAGCCAGCATTTATTATCCATCCCAAGTTACCCTTGGAGGGCATTTGGAGTCATATCCAGGCCAGACCAGTAAGGACAACAAATTTCTTTTCCCAAAGGATATTAGTTAACAAGGTGGGTTTCCCCAACAATGGCTTCATGATATCAGTAGATTCTTAATTCCAGATTATTTTTATTGAATTCAAATTCCACCATCTGCCATGGGAGGATTCGAACCTCATTTCCCAGAACATTAGCTGAGTTTCTGGATTAATAGTCTAGCGATAATACCAGGAGCCATTGCCTCCCCAATGATTGACATTCATTATGGGCAAGGTGCTGAAGGGTTGCATTGTTGCCAGTGAATTGGGCCCTCAGTGATCTATAACAGATTCAGTTTTAGTTGGCTACCAGACAAAAATAGTTCCTTCATAGTTGCTAGATGAAAATCCTGGAATTCTCTTCCTAACGACATTGTGGGTCAACCCACAGAATATGGACTGCAGAGATTCAAGGCGACCACTCCCCATCACCTTCTCAAGGACAACTAGGAATGGGTGGCACAGCGGCCAGCACCGACCCAGGTTAGATTCTCAGCTTGAGTGGCTGTGCAGAGTATGCACAGCCTTGTCTGAATTGGTTTCCTCCCACAGTCTAAAAGATGTGCTGGTTAGAGTGCATTGACCATGGTAAATTCTCTCAGCATAACCGAACAGGTGCCAAAGTATGGCGACCACGGGATTTTCATAGTAACTTCATTGCAGTGTTAATTTAAGCCTGCTTGTCACTAATAAACTTGGGGAAAAAAAATCTTGAAACAAATGTTGGCCAACCAGTGATGCTCTTGTCTCACAAAAGAGGGGATTTCCCAGTCATTCCTGATTGAATATTCACGGAATGCCTATAACATAGATTATGTACTAGATATCCCAGAACAAGATATAGCATGGGACTGCTGGATGCCTCCATCCAACTGCAAAACTCAGAAGGATCAAGACCATTCCCATCATCAGGCTAAAAATCTAAAACTGGAAGACAAAACTTCCTGGTTTGCATGATCCAAACCTCATCAATAGCACACAGCCTACTAGCCTGTTCGAGGAGTATCATTCATTGTTAAGCTGCTCATTTTAAAAGCCTTTGTGCCAAAGGCTTACTGTACTGTGGAATGCAGTACTAGACTGTACAAACAAGGAATGTTCCGTAAGCACCACACTAACAGAGAATGGATTCAAATTCCCCAACCAAAATAAACCATCTGACCTGGCAGTTTTTGGTATTACTGAGAGAATCCTGCTTTATGATACAGGACTGAAGTAGAAGATACTCATTACAACTCTCGATGTCACAACTCTTGTCAGATCAAACTGTTAAATGTCTGCATTTACATTCACGATAAAGAAGTAACTTATAAGTGTGCAGCACAGAGAGTGTTCAATGAAAGTAATTATATATGTAATCAAAACTCTGCTGGTACAATGTTTTGAAAGCCACATTCCTCATGTCAATGGTAAATTCTTGATAGCTGACCACAAATGTAAGTGTAAATGAAACATACTCAAGTTGATGACTGTGCCTAAGCAAACAGGAACAAGCTTTCCATTGGTACAGGACACAAAACTTGCCTTACAGGCTACGCGCAACACCAAAATGTTGTGTCACAGAAATCAGGATCTGCCAAGTAGTTTGACAAGAGCAATATACCATTGCACCAGAAATGAATTGTTCACATTTAGTGCACAGCTGACAACAGCCTCAGTGTGAGCCACACTATTACAGTTTAACACGAATTCTTACCTGAACATCTCAGTCAGTTCTCCCTTAACCAGAGCAACAATAACTGGGAACCCAATGCAGGCAGGTACCAGGTAGAGAAGAGCAGGCTGGCAATCAAAAACAGGAAGTACTTTATATTTTCTGTTTCAGAAACAATAATATTTATAAAATAAAAACTCTTTCAGAAATTTCTTTTTGCTGCAAGTTAGCAGTTGGGATTAAGTACTTTTAAGAGGGGTTTCAATGACATTTCTCTACGCAGCAAACACAATCACATTCCACTTTCCTGGAATATGCATCTTGAAAAATACAAATTGTAAAGCCTTTGTAAATTTTATTCCATGCTGTTGCTTCCTTTCTTCAGTAAGAAGTCTCACAATGCCAGGTTAAAGTCCAACAAGCTTTCAGAAGACTGCTCCTTCATCATGAGTGGAGGGGTAGATTCACAAACATCAGAGGTGAACCCACCTCTCCAAGAGCTCATGATTCCAAGTAAACCTATTGGACTTTAACGTGGTGTTGAGAGACTTCTTACTGTGCTCATCCCAGTCCAATGCCAGCATTCCTTTCTTCATGCAGTTTAAGCCACATAATGTCACCTCTCAGGACAGAAGATTTTGTACTAGGACAAAAACCTTTAAAATCAATTTCCACTGATTCAGATCAGATTCTAGCTAATGAACTGGTAAAGAGACAAAATATTTCTTCTTCTCGATCCAACTGGGAGAAACGAGAAAGCTCTCTCATTGTTTTATGATCAAAAAGTAAGCTTTTCAATATACAAACATGAGGGTGCACATTGAAGAGCCTTCAGAATGACTGTACGGTTACGCTATTATCAAGAATTTAAATGCATGATGTGGAGATGCCAGCATTGGACTGGGGTGGGCACAGTAAGAAATCTCATAACATTAGATTAAAGTCCAACAGATTTATCTGGTACTACAAGCTTTTAGAATGCTGCTCTTTCATCAGGTGAGTGGTGATGACGCAGCAGTGCTCCAAAAGCTCATGATTCCAAATAAACCTGTTGGACTTTAACCTGGTGTTGAGAGACTTCTTACTGAACTTAAATGCAAGTAGTGATGAAATCAAATCAGTAACAGTTTAGAATATTTCATGGGAGGACAATAAAATCAAAGTTATTGAAGCAGCAACCAACTGCTTTGGGTGCAAAAATCAGAAGCTGCCCAGTTTAGGCAACTAGAATCTAAAGCTACAAAATGGAAGACCATGAAAAGCATAACTCACTTGAGCATGTTTGAAAGTGTGCATTATATAAATGGTAAGTCCAAGACCAAAGACATAAGCGAAGAAGCTGGTATAGAAATACGTACGACTATTCTTCTTCAAACTGAATGGGGGGGGGGGGGGGGGGGGGAGTGGGGCAGATGGAGGGAAGAAAGCATAAGACAAGTTGGTATTAAGCATCATTTTCAGTAAAATTTTCATTTAGAAATAAACAATTAGTCTGAATTTCCACACAAGACCATTATCAGCACAGCCAGGAGAAAGCCTACAAGCCTGAAATAAACCAAACTTAAAATAAATCATAGACTTTTCACTTGTCATTTTATGCCGCTCAGTATTCCCTTGTACATTATAAGGAAATCAAATACAATAGTCTGCAGTTAACTATTTCACTCAATAACTTAGCACATTTATTCAATGGGAAGAGAGCTGCCCACATTTTATCTGAACTCGTTGCCAAGTCTTAGCCAGGATCGTATTGCAATTGGCCGCAATGTAGAGAACGTCTAGTGCAACTCTGCAAGTGTAAGAATAGAGTTGAAATGCTTCTCTTTTCAACATTCAGCATCCTGTCTCACACATGAAAAAATAGTGAGAGATACCAGAAGGTACCATGCTACATAAAAGGAATCAATGTCTGGATAGGAGCAAATATCGTTCTTCCCAATCCACGAATTAGGAAAATAAAAATGTGCAAGTTAAACTGGTGTGCATAAAGTGGCAACCCTAGATAATGTAATCGCTATATATCGAACATTTCCAACATTGTTTAAACATATAGTGTGTTTGAATGTATTTGATTTTACATGTACAGCCATTTCATTTATATAGTTGAAGATTTGCAATTTCATTGCTTAAACATTATTACCAGTGACAATTTCTGTTTCTTTCAAGTTGCAATTTTTAATTTGTTCATGGGATGTGGTGTTGCTGGCTGGGCCAGCATTTATTGCCCACTTCTGGGGGCATTTTAAGAGTCAATCACCTTGCTGTGACTCTGGAGTCACAAAACCTATTAGTTACATTAACACTGCAACAAAGTTACTGTGAAAATCCCCTAGTTGCCACACTCTAGCACCTGTTTGGGTACACTGAAGGAGAATTTAGCATGGCCAATGCACCTAGCCAGCACATCTTTCAGACTGTGGGAGGAAACCGTGCATGTAGGCCAGTCTGGATAAGATGGAAGAGTTCCTTCTCTAAAGGACATCAGTGACCAGTTGGGTTTTTACGACAATTGACAATGGTATGGTCATCAGTAGACTCTTAATTCCAGATTTGTTATTGAATTCCTATTTTACCATCTGCCATGGTGGGATTTGCATTACCTTGGGTTTCTGGATTACTAGTCCAGCGACAATACCACTATATGATCACCTCCCCACAATACGATCACCTCCCCACAATACTTTCCTTTCAACCGTTTAAAGCTTTTTTAGCTCTACTTTATTGGTACAATAACTGATTGTGCAGTTTTATGACGATTAACAAGTCTAGGCTACAAATGTAGGGCAGATTTCTTCCCTTGTTATTGGTCACCATGTGCCTCAAGAGAAAATGGTTGCATGCCTGGGAAGGATATATGGGGGGGGGGGGGGGGGGGGGGGGGGCTGGTTTCTGGCTTGTCCATGCATCAAAATCCCCCTCAGGACGTTGCCGATGGAGTCCAACGGGAAGAGTGCTGGCACCAGTGTGGCTGCAGGAGCTGCCATAACATGCTCCATCACGCATGCACAGGCAATTTACCACAGCCAATCCACCTAACCTGGACTGTGGGAGGAAACTGGAGCACCCAGCGAAAACCCATGCAGACAAGGGGAGAACGTGCAAACTCCAGACAGACAGACACCGAAGCTGGAAGTGAACCTGGGTCCCTGGAGCAGAGAAAGCAGCAGCATTAACAACTGCGCCACTGTGGCTATGTTCAATTCTGTTTATTCACGTATTCAAGCAGCTTACCTCACATCAAAACGAAGCAGAAGTGCAATGAAGATGCCTAAGGTTAGAATAAAAATAGGATTAGATTTGTCTTGAAATGGAATTGATTATAGTTAACTTCAACTTTGGAAGAATTTTGAAGAGTCAAATATCCAATGCACCACCACCAGACTTACATAATGATCTCAGAGAAACTTTGTTGTTAAAAATGGCTTAAAGCAGTGTTCCATTATCCCCAACATTCAGGAATCTAACTGGAATACAATTAAATATAGCTTATTTTTCTTTAGCTTCACCACAAACCTATTCGCTGACTCACAATACCGGGTTAAAGTCCAACAGGTTATTTGGTATCATGAGCTTTCGGACTGCTGCTCCTTTCATCAGGCGATTCTTGTGAGTGAGTGCTAACTAGTATTGAGAGACTTCTTACTGTTCCCATCCCAGTTCAATGCTGATATCTCCACATCATATTTGATGTTGACCTACATGAGACTAAGTAACTCCCCAAAGATGCAGTTCTTCATGCATGAGCCCACAGCCCTCACACCCAGCTTCAACTTGCGTTTGCTACACCAACGTTGGTCACTCCTCAACTGTTTCCACACTGGCCAAAGCCTGAAGCAGCAAATTGACACAAGTGGGGTCTTGCATTGAACCCAAACTGCAGCTGTGATGCACCTTAATCCATGACCCACGTAACTGAAGACTGCCCCCTAACCAAATTCAGCAGAGGGTTGAGACAGCTTTATTTAGCCACTGTGGCAACTATTGCCTGCCCAATGATCATTGCACGTGCAATAAAAATAACTGAAGTGTTATACCTCTGCCTCATCCTCCGGATTCAATAGTAGCACCAAATAAGCACCAGTATCCATTCTGAAGTCAGCTCCACAAGCATTCAAAACTCCTGCAAAGTCAACTTTAATGGAGCCTGAATAGTGACTGGGTAGCTGAAAGGCCAATATTCCAGTAGGGTCACAAAGAAGATGCTTCAAAAACAGCACTGATAATCAATGGGAGGATTTTGCTACCAAATGTTCAAACGTGTGACAACTTATCTATCAAGCTGCATCATGCTTTGAGTTAATGATGAACACCTTAACTCTGCTCTATTATAGAGCAGAGTGAGCAATGGTAAAGAAGAAAGAAAAAGGAAGCCAATCCAGCATTATGGACCCCACTATCCCGTGGGATGTCCTGCCCCATGTTCCCAAAGATCCATTGGTCAAGAATCAGCCAGCTCCATCAAATGAAAACTCATTGGAGAAACTGGTGATCCAAGTAGTAACACAGTAAGAAGTCTGACAACACCAGGTTTAAATCCAACTGATTTATTTGATAGTAAACTCACAAACTTTCGACCCTATGGTCTTTGTCAGGTGAATGAGGTATTCTGGTCTCAAACAGCACACATAACAGCACAGACTGTTTACAGATTACTAATTACTGATAATCTCCAGAGAAGTACTGGACAACAAAGGGTATTCTGTCCACCATGTCCCGTTTGTCAGAAGACTTCTCCGCTTCACCGGAGAAGCTATGACATCTTCTCCGGCGTCTTCAACATATCATTGATGAAAATGAACATCTTGCCAGGGCCATCCCCACACTCCCACTTCTTGCCTTCAGACAACCGCACAACCTCAAACAGACCATTGTTCGCAGCCAACTACCCAGCCTTCAGGAGAACAGTGACCACAATACCACACAACCCTGCCACAGCAACCTCTACAAGACATGCCGGATCATCGACATGGCTAACATCATCACACGTGAGAATACCATTCACCAGGTACACGGTACATACTTTTGCAACTCGGCCAACGTTGTCTACCTAATACATTGCAAGAAAGGATGTTCCGAAGCATGGTACATTGGGGAGACCATGCAGACACTACGACAGCAGATGAATGAACATCACTCAACAATCACCAGACAAAACTGTTCCCTTCCTGTTGGCAACATTTCAGCAGTCACGGGCATTCAGCCTCCGACCTTCGGGTAAACGTTCTTCAAGGGGGCCTTCATGACACACGACAGCGCAGAGCCGCTGAGCAGAGACTGATAGCCAAGTTCCGCACACAAGGACGGTCTTAACAGGGATCTTGGCTTCATGTCACACTATCTGTAACCCTCATGACTTGCCTGGGTTAGCAAAAAACCTCACTATGCTGTCTGGAGACAATACATATCTCTTTAACCTGTGCTCAGTGCTCCTTCCACTCACATTGTTAGCCACTTTAAGACTTGAATAGCAGGGTAGGTGTAAAGATTCACATTCTAATCAGTAATCTGTAAACAGTCTATGCTGTTATGTGTGCTGTTTGAGACCAGAATACCTCAGTCACCTGACGAAGACCAGAGGGTCGAAAGCTTGTGAGTTTACTATCAAATAAATCAGTTGGATTTAAATCCGGTGTTGTCAGACTTCTCATTGTGTTTACTCCAGTCCAATGCCGGCACTTCTACATCATGATCCAAGTAGTAATCATCCTTGAATCAAGGGAGAGCTGGTAACAGGTTTCTAAACTACTAAGACCAGCACTTAACCAGTAAGAAGTCTGAACAGCTATTAGTACTCTTTTCCTTTGGTTTCTGTGGTTATGACTCATCTTTCATTCCCTCACCCTACAGTATAAATATCTCCCAATCTGTGCCTTTTAGCTTTGACAAAGAATCATCTGGACTCGAAATGTCAGCTCTTTTCAGATGCTGCCAGGCCTGCTGAAATTTTCCAGCATTTTCTCTTTTGGATGAAGAAATCTCACACAGATTAAGATCTACCAAGTTTATATAGTATCAAGAGCCTGCAGAGTGCTGCTCCTTCATCAGGTGAGTGCAGGATAATTAACCAAGTAACTTTCAAAATCTTATTTCATAGTCAATGGGCATTTTCCAAAGCATGACGAAAAGAATCACTTCTACATATGTAAAATTTGAATGTTATTTAAGATAAATATTTTTCTGAGCGTTATCTTTCCTGATGCCAGGAACTCAGGATGACAGCATATAAATAGCTCTTCAATTCCCTCAATGTTTTTATTGCAACAATTACTTCTGAATGGAAACAGCACCTCTCAAACAGCAAGTTTGTTTTTACATTATTCGCAGGTTTGTAAAAAATCTGTGCATAATTAGAGGCAACATCAAGACAATGATCGATGGAGTGCAAGGTTAAGTTCTTTGCAGATAATTAATACAATCCTTCAATCATGATGAGAGACGTTTTTAGGGGCAAGTTGTCAAATACATGTGGAAAAGCATCTCAATTAAAGTATCACATTGTGGAAAAATACCCAACTGTAGCTGGTTTGCCCAATGTCATTTCTGGTCCCAAACTCCTCCCTATCCTCTAACTTCATCCTTCTACCTGACAGTTGTTCACAACCTCGGTGTCACATTCAATATCAGGGAAGCTTCTGACCTCTTATTCATTCTAGCAACAAGACCATTTATTTTTCATCCAACTTCACACTTGCAGCTCACCTGCTAATGAATTCGATATTCATGCCTGAGTTTCCTCCTGACTAGATTACTGAAACACATTTATACTTGTCTCCCAAATTCTGCACTTGGTCATTTAAAACTTTCCTGCCTGCATCTTAAAAACTGGGTCAGTATTCGCTAGAATTTCAAAGAATAAGAGGTGATCTCATTGAAACTTAAAAATTCTTATTGGGTATGACAGGGTAGATATGTATCAGCTGTTTTCCCTGTCTAGTGAGTTCAGGGCCAGGGGACATGACCACAGAATAAAGAACAGGCTATTTACGACTGAGATGAGCAAGAATTTATTCATTCATTCATTCAGAGGGTGGTGAATCTTTAGAATTCTCTGACCCATGGCTCAACCACTGTGGTTAGGTTAATTGGCCAAGCTAAATTGACCCTAGTGTCAGGGGATTAGCAGGGTAAATAATATGTAGGGTTTATGAAATAGGGCCTGAGTGGGATTGTGGTTGGTGCAGACTCAATGGACCAATTGGCTTCCTTCTGAACTGTTGGGATTTATGGTTGAATGTGTTCAATACAGAAATTGATAGATTTTTTTGATACTAATGACATCGAGGAATGTAGGATAGCATGGGAAAATGGCACTGAAGTAAATCAACCATAATCTAATTGAAAGACAGGGCAGGATTGATAAGAACAGGAGTGGCCTATTTGACCCATGATGCCAACTTACAGCGAGCCTTGTACCAACATCAGCTGCGCTCATTGGCTCCCAGTCAAGAAATATCTCGATTTTAAAATTCTCAATTTCATTTTCAATTCCCTTCATTGCATTTCCCCTCCCCATTTTTGTAACCCCACAACACCCCAGGATATCTGTATTTCCCAAATTCTGTAAGAAGTCTGACAACACCTGGTTTAAATCCAACCAATTTATTTGTCAGACTTCTTACTGTGTTTACCCCAGTCCAACGCCAGTATCTCTACATCTTTTCTCAAATTCTGGCATGCATTTCCAATGATAATTGCTTCACTCCAACTCCCAAGCTTTGGATTTTCCTCCCCAAGTCTCTCCATCTCACTACCTTGTTTTCCTTTTTTAAGAGCACTTCTCAAAACATATCTCTTTGACCAAGTTTTTATGCATATGACCTACTACCTCCTTATGTGACCAAGCATCATAATTTGTTTTACAATGTTCCTGTAAAATATCTTGAAGGTACATGGGGTGTCAGAAAGACGTAGTACCTCTGATGGGGGAACATGTCATATCTTTTTCAGGGCGGTTTGTCCACCTTTTGTTCCCACCCGGCACTCAGCTCTCACCTGTGGCTCCCCATAGCTGTTTGCAAGCGACAGCAGCCAACCTCTGGGCAACAGCTTTGACAAGCCGGCTAAACCAGGTGAGGGTAGCTGATTTCTCTCCCAGCACGTGAAGACAGAATCCAGCGGATTGAGTGGACGAGACCAATGGAAGGTCCAATGGTCAAGAAGGCAGTCTCTGCAAGCGTCGTGGAATGCTAAGAGCAGGGCAAGATACAGAAGACATCCTGGTCATCCACTGCACCTCGTCCCATCTCCAGCCGTCTTGATTCTTGTTTTGTCACTTGGTCCAGATGGGAATTGGGGAGACTGAGGCTGATACTGCGTAACTCTCCCTCGCTTTAATCCAAATACGTGCGAGTCTCGACACCATCATCATTGTCCTATTCAACCTTTGAGGTCCTGTGGTGATGGGCGAGCGACGAAGCTGCAGGTGTGGATACACCGGGAGCTGCAGTCACGGACCTGCACACAGGCGGCTCAGATCTAACAGTCATTTTCTGCTGACTGAAGCCGGCACGGCATCTATCTGGGTGACTGAGCAGTCCTCTTACGGAACACACTGTTCACCTCCGTAGAATGAAGGGACTAGAAAAAGGTGCCCTAAACATTGCCTGCTTCACTACACCCTGGCCAGGATCCCATCTTGCGGTCAAACAAAAAAAAAACACAAGGTGACACTACTCCAATATGTGCCAGGACATTCCGTGCCCCAAATGGCCTGGTCAGTCATCTTCAGATACATCGTATCCAGCCTCAAAATGACTAATGGTGTCGAGGTCCTCGATGATGCCGACAAGCCTTAGGACATTTCAATGTAGTTAAATACAAATTGCTTTGCTTTTGATTGTACAGAATATCGCCAAACAGTATCACACCCCCTCACTGGCCTTTACAGAGCTGGAATACACACCAGATAAAATCCAAGACTTGTTTATATAATTCCATAGCTTTGAGAGACAAGATACTAAATCAAGAGCCTTTGGAAAGCTGACTAAAAGGAATGGAAGTGAATTGCTACAAATATTATCAAGCTCTTATCAGGATTGTTTGGCAAGTTGGTTAAAAGCAAATTCTCATTTGTTGTTTTCCATCTATGAACTACTGAACCATTCCATATCAGTGTTGCAACATCTACGGGAGAACTGGCTAAAGAGCCACTGATATCAGCAAGACTTCTGGGTAGTTCAGGTTCACTAGTGGGCAGAACACCATCTTAGAATGCATTTCCATCTCAAACAGAATTCTATTCAATAGGAATTTGTCCTGAATACTGCCCATGTCAGATGCATGACTATTATCTAGGCTCTATAATGCAAATAGCTCAGTAAGAACTCCCAATTATGAAGCATATTTGAACATCCATATGGAAACTTCTTTAGAATAGGGATTTTTAAAAATGCATGGAACATAAAGCACAGAAATGGATCATTCCCCTAACTG
This sequence comes from Sphyrna mokarran, assembly GCA_024679065.1. Classification (NCBI taxonomy): domain Eukaryota; kingdom Metazoa; phylum Chordata; class Chondrichthyes; order Carcharhiniformes; family Carcharhinidae; genus Sphyrna; species Sphyrna mokarran. The sequence goes on along the minus strand of JAGIQG010000016.1, from coordinate 65,173,868 downwards.
TTCCATTGGAAGTTCCTCCCAACTCCTTTACACTCCATTCGCTCAAAAGAACCTTATATTCCTTTCTTTCTCATTCACTTATTTAGCTTCCCCTTGAGTGCATTTATGCCATTTGTTTTAATTCCTCCCTTGGTAATGAGTTCCACATACCCTGGCTTCTCCACATCTGCTCTATTAAACTTCTTAATTTTAAAGACCTCTAGCAGATCATACTCCATCCTTCATTTTTGTAGAACGAACAAAGTCCTTAAACTGCTTCATCTTTCTTGACAACTATAATCACTTAGATCTTGTGCTGTCCTTTACAATGTTATTAAGTAGATCAAGCAGATCATTTGGATGCTCTTATATGCAGCTGAGCATTACACAACTTTTTTTTTGCATTCTGGAAGACACACAAAACATTTGAAACTTGTAACAGTGAAGCACAATGATATTCAAATTTACTTCAGAGATCAAGATGGACCCTGAAGTGCATCAGTTCAATAGAACATTACATAGAACTCATACAGTGCAGGAGGCGGCCATTCAGTCCATCAAGTTTGCACCGACTCTTCAACAGAGCATCTTATTCAGGTCCTCCCTTCTGCCCTATCCCCATACGTCACACATTTACCATGGCCAATTCACTAATGTGCACATCTTTTGGACAATGGGATGAAACTAAAGCACCCGGAGGAAACACACACAGACATGGGGAGAATGTATAAACTCCATAGACTGTACCTAAAGCCAGAATTGAACTTTGGCACTGTGAGACAGTATTAACTACTGTGCCATCCTATATACTTCAATAGTTTCATTAGAATAAAGTTCTTTACAAACTCTATACATTGGTCATGCTGCACTCAGAACTGCTTCAATACCTTTGCAGACACTTAGGATTATGCGCACAGTGCGAGGGGTTTTACAGTTACACCCCTTCAGTGTCAACCCCAGCTGTGCCAACATCAAGCAATGCAAGCTGAACAGAGTCTTGCACCTCTTTCTTTAATGATCACCCAAGTCACGTTGGCAATTGACTCCCAAATTGTTTTGCCACTATGTCATTGTCACGCTTTGGTGCAACATAAAAGTGGCAGCATAATCGTTTCCAGAAAACCCATGTCTGACTGGGAAGGAAGCTGCTGCAGCAATACAAAATCATTCAAGCTCACTCATTAAAACTAACAACACGAGAAGTCATTGATTGGTCAGGTCAACTAAAGGATTGGTTCAATTGGGAGTCAGCTGAAGAACACACCGGATTCCCTCACTGAAAATGTATTCTCTTACCTGGAATGACGATATCTCCCAAGCCGAGCATTGCAAAGTTGTTGGCTGCAAGTCCTTTCTCGAGAAGATCTTGAGGGAAAACCACTAAAATCGGAGGGAAAAGAGACAAAATTTTCATCCAACTTTCAGTTCAGGAGACACAACAGAAGAGTGGGGGAGGGGGGGGAGCAGTAAAATACTTTGGATGCTGGAATCTGAAACAAAAACAGAAAATGCTGGGAGAAACTCAGCAGTTCTGACAGCACCTGGAGAGAAAATAGCGCCAAGGTTAAATCTGGATGACCCTTTCCAGCATTTTCAGATTTTATTTAAGCAGGGACTGGGAGAAACCAGGGAGACAGAAATAGCCATATTTACAAATACAAAAAAGGTTTAACCTGCATTTATACTTCCCTTTTTAAAACCATTGGATGTCTCAAAGCACTTACTGATCAGTTAAGCACTTTTGAAGTGTTGTTTCTTTTTACTTATATCCAATCATAAAAATCAAATTGGTCCAAAGTCCCTATGACAGAGACATTTCAGATCCAAGCTGACAAGGCAGGACCCACTTTTTCTACCTTGGGCTCGATCAACAAGATCCAAGCAGATAGGAGCAGACATTGCACCCCCTCCTGTGCTTAATCTGAGCTTCATCTTGGCAAAAGGCCGAGATGGCATTTTTAAAAATTGCTTTAAAATGTAGTTGGAGTGAACTGTTGGAAGAAACATGACAACCAATCTGACACAAACTTCCACAAGCAGCAATGCGATAATAACCAGATAATCTACCTTTTTGTGATGTTGATCAAGAAACCAATCATGCTGAGAACATCACAGATAACTCCTCTGCTCTTTTGAAAGTAGTGCCACATAATCATTTACATCCACCTGAACATACAAGTGGACCTTGGTGCAACATCTCATTTGAACAATGGAGCAACCACCTGTGCCTCAGCACTGCACTGGAATGTCAGCCTTAAAATTTGTGCTCTGGAGTGGGACTTGAACCCAGAAACTTGCCATTCCAAAGTGCGACAGTGACCAACGAAGCCAAGCTTGACACGGAGGGAAAGACAAACATTTCCCCAATGGTTATCCAGTGAGCCTGCTGGAAACGCACACAGGAGATCAGGGTTACATATGCAGATGATTCTCTCCTCCACCCTCCCAACAACTGCCAACAAATAGCCTGCCAACACTCACCACTGAGGTTCAACCAAGAAGAGGAATTGCCAATTTAGGCAAGTTAGTCGAGGGCTACTGGCGCCTGCGGACAGCACGCAAACCACAAGTCAGTGTCTTTAGTTGTGCCAGTGAGAAATATAGTAGCATTGTGGAGAGCGAGAGGGGAAGGATAGAAACTCGAGCTAAAAAAGGAACAAACTCTCATAATGTGTTCTGTACACCCCTCTGCCAGAACACAAACATAGACCAGCTGGGGTATTCTGCAGCCTTCAAGAGGAATGTTTACTTTGGTACCTCTCATTCCAGTTCATGCTGTGCACAGAGATACTGCCCAACCACAGGCCATCTGGAATCCAACCACCATCCAGAGTAATAACATGCATTTTGCTGACGGTTTCTAATTCTGCTCTCTTACAGCTGTATTGGTAAGCAACAGGACACCAGCTCAGCCAAACTGATCAAAAACAAAATCTGTTTATAAACCCTCTTTCTCCTTTTCAAGGCAGCACAAACTCCCAATAAAGTCACCCGGAGCCAGATTATCATAATTATATAAATGATATATTTCATGGTTTTTAAAGTATCAAATGCAAAAGGAAAACAAATTTGAAATAGAGGAAGTTTTTACTATTATCGTACATTCCTACATACATCCTCACTGAGAAACCATAGGGTATTAAGAATGCGATGTAATTACCTTCTAGCCCAGGTATGAATTGCATGTGTTTAACAGTTTATTATAGATGTACATTTGAAAACCGGTGCCTCAACCCAACATTTCCAATTCAATTATCCCTTCTTTTAATTCTCTCTGAAAGACTAGTTGTAAACTGCAAGACCAGTCTACGTTACATTAAGAAAACATTTTCACGGTTAGACTTTTCTAAAAGATAGTGTCAACAAAGATAGGATTTTAAAATTCTCATCCATTTTCAAACCCCACCATGGCCTTGCCCCTTTCTAACTCGTTGGTAATTTCCAAGACATCTGCATTCATTGGATTCTGGTTTTAAAATCCCCAATTTTAATTGCTCCACCACTGGTGCCCATGTCTTTAGTTGTCCCAGCACCAATTACTGGAATTCCCTCCATTTGCTTCATCAACTCAAGCAAATGGAGGGAATTCCAGTAATTGGTGCTGGAATTACCAATTACTCTGTCTCTGAAGGATGCATCCTTCACAGACACTATTCACCAAACCTGGTAGCATAGACATTAGCATTGCTGCCTCTCAACGCCAAGGACCTGGTTTAGATTCCTGGCTTGGGTTACTGCCTAAGCAGGGTCTGCATGACTTTCCTTCCACAATCCAAAAGATGTGTGATTAGCTGGATTGGCCATGCTAAATTCTCCCTCGGTGTACTGGAACAAGCACTGGAGTGCGGCAACTAGGGGATTTTCACAGTAACCTCATTGCAATGTTAATGCAAGCCTACTTGGGATACTAATAAAAAAAACTTTGGTCATAATCTGATCTAAAATGTCATTATGTGGCTAGGTGTCATTTTGTGTTTTAGAATTCATTGAAGTGGGACGCTTCATCACATTAAAGATACCATGTAAATACAAGTTGCTATCGTTACCTGTGTTTCAACAATCTTCCCACAGTTTCAAAACACTGCCACCATCGGCTTCACTTGCAAGCTTGAATTGGGAGAAGGATGAAAACTTATAATGGCTAACCTCATATATACCAGAAAACTATACATTTTACTTCTTCACAAATAGGGGGAATTGAATGTTCACGTGCAATCAAGAAACAGCAACACAATTCATCGCTACTCTCAGGAATTTTCTTCACTTTGAAGGCATGGAAGATGCTTTAATTCTTTTCCTGCCACAAGCCATCCTCACACCTCAGCACGTGACTATTATGTTCACGAACGAGTTATGAAGTACATCCACGGGTCAAAAAAATTCCACTGCCCAATTTAGGCTGCAATCGCAAGGTCGCATTACTTGCATCACAAGTGGAACTCCCATCCAAATGGTCAGCTACAATCCAAGAGGGCTTCACCTTCACCACTTCACACAATGGAATTTATTTATTGTACAATAAGATGACATAGATATCACCCATTTAAGTTTATTTGTGTCATGAGTAGGTTCACATTAACACTGCAATCGAGTTACTGTGAAAATCCCCTCCATCGCACAATCCGGGTAAACTGAGGGAGAATTTAACATGGCCGATGCACCTAATCAGCACGCCTTTCGGACTGTGGGAGGAGACTGGAGTACCCGGAGGAAACCCACAGAGTTCTGAGGGAAAACGTGCAGACCCAGCACAGACTGTGACCCAAGCTGGGAATCGAATCTGGACGCCTGGCATCGAGATAGCATGGTTAACCACTATGCTGTCCATATATACAATAGCTGCATTTTATTTTTAGACCCCACACAATTCCTGATAGCAGGTTTGGGAAAATACAATTAGCTCAGATGACTGCAGCACGACAGGACATACACATTTTAAATCCAAGAAGAGATGCTTCGGGAAGGCATGGAATTGAACCAAATTTCGGTGTATAAAAGCTCCCTCTGCAGGATGTATAATGTACAGCTTAAATAATTTTACTCAAGAAATTTAAGCAGAAACCATCTTGAAGTGATAGATGTTAGTGTTGTGTTCATTGCCATGTGCTAAACGACGACTATTAGAAACAGATTAAAGGTTATCCATTAATCCTATTAGTCAAAAGACTCCGTAAGAAAAATTACTTAAGATTTTATTCGTGTCACAAGTTGGCTTACGTTAACACCTCAATTAAGTTACTGTGAAAATCCTCTAGTCGCCACACTCCAGCATCTGGTCAGGTATAGATGGAAAATTTAGTATGGCCAATGCACCTAACTCCCAGTCTTTCATATTGCGGGAGGAATCCAGAGCACCTGGAAGAAATCCACAGACATGGGGAGAGCATGCAGACTCTGCACAGATAGTGAGCCAAACCAGGAATTGAACCCTGGTTTGCTGCTGTGAGGCAGCAGTGCTAATCACTGAGCCACCATGTTGTGGTCACTTGAAAAGTTCCCATGGCATTATTTGAAGAGCAGCAGGGGAGATATCATTAGTGTCCTGGCCAATGTTTACTCCTCAATCAAAAAATAAAATGATCTGCTCCTTATCACATTGCTGTGTGTAAATTGGTTGCTATATTTCACACAACAGGAACTGCATTAAGTAGCAGAACACTTTCAGGATGTTCTGTGGTTGTTAGGCATTATATAAATACAAGTCTTATTTTTCATGCCAGTAGTTGTTGTGCAGTAAATATCCTATTTGATTCTATCCCTGCCTTTGGCCAACACCATGACTCACATTGACTCAAACAATAATCAACATGCAGTGTAAACATTTCTCAGAAGGATTATTCAAGGCTGGAGCCCAATACTTTTAAAAGTCTTTATTTAACTATTTAATTAATGGAGTAAAATGAAGTTGTTCAGGATAGGGAAAAGGAGTGGAGGGAAAAGCATCAGTTTCACTCCTGGCACTAAAGTCCTGGGTGCCATGCTTCATTCCTTAAACAAGAGTGCGCGAATTGTATCAATAAGTTTAATTAATGATTTTTTACTTTCCCTCATCTTATTTTCCCTTTCCCAAGTAATTCTCTCGTGTTTCTAACGCCACTCCAGATAATGAAACTGGTGAACTGCTGCAACAACAGTAATCTCTCCCCCAACATCAGTAAAACAAAGCAGATAGTTATCGATTTCAGGAAGTTTTGAGGAGGACACGTCCCTGTCTACATCAATGGGGATGAAGTCAAAATGGTTGAGAGCTTCAAGTTTCTTTGTGCCCAGATCATCAACAACATGGATTCATCCTTCTATGCTGATACTATAGTTAAGAAACCTCATCAGCTTCTCTACTTTCTCAGGAGGATAAGGAAATTTGGCATGTCTGCTATGACTCTCACCAACATTTACAAATGCACCATAGAAAACATTCTGGCGTGGGGGTATGGCTCTTGCTCTGTCCAAGACAGCAAGAAACTACAAAGGATTCTGAATAAAGTCCAGTCCATCACATCACTCAGGCCTCCCATCCATTGATTCTGTCTACATTTCCCGCTGCCTTGGCAAAGCAGCCAGCATAATTAAGGACTCTACGCACTTTGTACACTCCCTCTTCCACCTTCTTCTATCAGAAGGAAATCTGAGGTCACGTACCAACCGACTCAAGAACAGCCTCTTCTCTGCTGCCATCAGATTTTTGAATGGACCTACTTTATATTAAGCTGATCTTCCCTACACCTTGGCTATGATTGTAACACTATATTCTGTACCCTCTTCCTTCTTTTTATGTATGGTATACTTTGTATAGCACACGAGAAACAAAATTTTTGCCTGTGTGGAAAGGAAGCTGGCCACAAATACTCAGAAGATGCAAGTAAACACAAAAACATTATGATAATTATGGTAACATAATTAGACATTACATGAAATTTAAAATTCTTCATTTTATAGTGTAAACAATGCAGTTGGTCATCCTTCTTTATAATAAGATCGAAAGTCCAGTGTCATTCTTTTCCTGTCTCCACAGATGCTACCATTCCCAATTTTCACTTTGTCATAACAGAAAACTAAACATAGAATACACAGTCTTCACTTACTATTACATTCAGCTCCTCGCTTCTAAAAATTAGAACCTCAGATGCACCCATGGCAGGAACAGAAGTTGGTTCTTCAACTCTTATTTTTGGAAAGGTATAAACAGCTAACCACAGATGTCTGCCTCTAAATGTTAAGAGTTTGCTTATGGTGAACTTCAGCCATACATACCTTGGGACCCTCTGTAGATAGCAACATTTATTTGATATTTCAATCCCTTATCCACCAGCAGAATCGTGGATCAACTTTTTGCTGAATCTACAAATCTTCTGCCCTTTAGTTCTTCCAATCACCTTAAATCAGTATCCTCTGGTTACCAATACCTTTCATAATTTTGAGCCCCTCCATTCAGTCTATCCTTAATCTTTCTCTGCTCCAAGAACCAGCTTCTCTTGCACCCCTCCACAACACTTAAATCAAGTTCGACATCCATGGTATCCTTCTAAATACCGTAGAACATGCAAGTACGAGCTTTTCAAATAGCTCATCAAATATAACTGTTTTAATGGATGAAGGCATTTTTCAGTCTATTACTATGCCAATGCAGACCAGAAGGTCCCAGGTTCAAATCCCAGACTGCCAAAACTCACAAATCTCAGTAATCTTGAGAGAAAAATGGGCAAATAAAACTATTAAGAGTTGGTTTTTCATAAAGAAAAACAGGGTCACAAAACCGTGTTCATGGCTGATTTCAGATCTTGCTAGATTTCGATCAGGCCATGGCAGGTCTGGTTTAGCCAAGTTTGGTGGGGCCAAGAGTTGTCTGGAGTGCAGGAATGGATTATGGATTGGTACACAAACAATGAAGACGATAGCTGGTAGGTGCCACACCACAACAATGCAGCACCTTGATAGATGGCACATTCTAAACAAAACTAATTTTCCAGATAAATCTAATTTTTGGACAGCCAAATTTGAGACGCCATACTATATTGAAATTCCAAGTGAAAAATATGGTGAAGTTTTGAAAATAGTATATGCTTGCAAAATCCAAAAGCAAAAGCAGCAATAATCTAATGAGCAATCTTGTAGGCATACTTAACTGCGTTGTTCTCTCTGCTCCACCACACGTGCTTGCTCCTTTAACATGGCAGCCACCCTAATGTCCTTGTGTTGGCTTTGAAGTACTTCCCCTGAAACTCCCCACAGGATTTGCCTTTTAATTTCAGAACTGATTGCTAATCGGTTAGGTGCCAGAAACAGCTGTGTTTATGCAGTTCCTCACATCACTGTCAGTATATGATTGTGGCACAACACACTCCCTGCTTTCCCTGGTGAAACTGCAGGACAGGTTAGAACTTCACACATTACATAGTTTTCCTAGGTCTGATTTACAGCAACACGTACCACACTGACACTGCTTGTCAGAGAAGATCTTGCTGCTAGGTTTTTGCAGCTCGAATATATTCAGCTACCTGGCTGATTTCCTCCATCCTTGGCTAAACTGGCCTCTTAATGAAAAAGTGTTAAACTAATGATTAAAACTCTACGCAAATTGGAAATCCCCAAGTATAAATTTAAATATTTCTAGTTAGAAACAGACATAACTACCAATTACAATTTAAATATTTTATCTTCTCAACACATAAATTCACTTCAGTGCACGAGGATTTAGCAGGTACAGTAGCTTGGAGGTTACGTTGCTGAACTAGTAAGAGGCCTGATACATCATTTCATCATTGCAAAAAATGGAACTGAATTTAGTAATACATTAGTAATAAAACACTAGTATCAGCAAGTGACCATATAACTACTGGGTTGTCATAAAATCCTTCTGATTTACTAATGTCCTTTCAGGCTGTAAATCTGCTACTTTTTTTATTCATTCATGGGAAATGGGCATCGCTGGTTGGGCAGCATTTATTGCCCATCTCTAGTTGCTCTTGGAGGGCAGTTGAGAGTCAGCCACATTGCTGTGGTTCTGGAGTCACATGTAGGCCAGACCAGGTAAGGGCAGCAGATTTCCTTCCCTAAAGGACATTAGTGAATTAGATGGCCTTATCTGATAATTGGCAATAGTTTCACGGGCATCAGTAGATTTTTAATTCCAGATATTTTTTATTGAATTCAAATTCCACCATCTGCCATGGCAGGATTCGAACCCTGGTCCCCAAACATTAGCTAAGGATTTACAGTCTTGCGATAAAACCACTAGGCTATCATCTCCCCTACTGTTATCCAGTCTGGTTCAAAAGCAAGTCCAGACTCCATGTAACAGGGTTGACACTTTCCTCTGAAATAGTCTCGTAAGCTTCTCAGTTGTATCTTTTGAAAAGGTGACTTACCTCTAGGGAAATTTGAGATGGACGATAAATATTGGCCTACAAGCGAGGCCATAAAACCCCATCAATGATACCACGAATGAACATGGCTGACACCAGCCAATGTGTTGTGTGCCACAACCACTGGCGAGTGAGGTCCACATGTGCTAAATAGGATAATATTCAAAATCCTGGGACTCCCTCTCTAAGGAGATCTACTTACAAGTCAAGACGGAAGAAAATGTACACTTTTTCCACACACACTAGAGTGGCAGCTCACCATCATCTTCTTCAAAGCAATTAAAAATAGACAATAAATGCTCACCCTGCCAGTGAGGCCTAAATCCCATGAATAAAAAGAAAATCACTCGATCATTTTTCAGCATTGGCCACAAGACCTAGCAAATATACCTGATCTTATTCTCACGAGAGATAAGAACAAAGAACAAAACAGCACGAGAAACAGGCCCTTCGGCCCAACGAGCCCACGCCGCCACCTTGATGTTCCCACTTCTACCCGTGATCCCTGTCCGTGTTTATAGATCTATGGATTGAAACCAAATTTGAGACAATTTAGGGAGGATTTGTTCTGCCAATTAACCTAAGAGCATATCTTTGGGATGTGGGAGGAAACCAGAGCACCTGGAGAAAACCCAAGCAAGCACAGGGAGAATGTGCAAACTCCCACAGACACAGGCCCAAATCCATGTATCTGCACAGCACAGCAATAGTCACTGAGCTGTCGTGTTGTCCATCAAATGGTCCAGGTCAAGCATACACTAACGATGTGGAGCACTAGAATACTCTCTAAAAATCCAAGAGCAGCCCTCTCATGACCCATCGCGTGTATGCCCCTTGTTAGGCAACAAGGTGGACCAAAGCACCTGTAGGATAAAAACAAGTACATCAATATCATCGTCTATTTACACACTTCCCAAGGACTCCCAAGGCTCATGATCCTTATTTTAAATCAGTTTTCTATAACCCTCCATTCTCATTCTGTCATGTGCCCATCTAAGTATTTCTTAAATAACTCCAGAGTGTCTGCCTCCACCACTTTACTTGGCAGCGTGTTCCATACCCCCACCACCCTGTGTGAAAAAACCCCCTCTAGCATCCAAATTATACTTTACCCACCTCACCCCAAGCCCGTGACCCATTATGCTATTTGAGTCCATCCTAGGAAAAAGCTTTACCCTGTTTACTCTATCTATACCCCTCATAATCTTGTACACCTCTATTAGATCCCCTGTAAATCTACGTCTTTCTAAGGAAAACAGCCCCAATTTGCCTAACTTCTCCTCGTAACTCAGACCTTCAAAACATATGCATTCTCCAAAGAGAGTTATTAGCTAGCAATCTGTGGGAGGGACTTTGTTCCTCTTTATTTTAATCCATAAGAGCCACCGTTTGGGGTCAATGAGCCCAAAGTACAGTTAATTCAGCAGAGGCCAATGATTAACTGTAGCTCTGTCAGGCTTCATGCCTCTACTGTAGGACATTCTTCAGTCTCACTTTGTAGTCCTCATTCACCTCTTCTGGCGAATGGGGCAGGTATTCATCTAGCATTTTGGTAAAATCACTATTAACAATGCAGAATGACTTGAGCACTCAAAACAACCAGCCATCCAACAGCCTCAATGCGTTGGATACAACAGCACTCTTATTTGCTGGGTAATTGATAAAAACCCAATTCCACTTAGCCCTTTGTGCCAATTTAAAATTGAAAAAACTCTCCCCATACACTCATACCTACAGGCAATTAGCAGTTAAAATAAATAGACAGGAGGTCTGGTTTATCAGATGTTTCAGAAACACATATCAGATTGGAGAATAAAAAACGGAACCAGAAAGCTAAGCTTTTGGATGTACAATGTAGCTTCCACTAGTTAATAGAAGTACTTACATTTAATCGGAGCTTCAAATGACTTGGCAACAGTTACCATGACATTCGTGCCAAACACCTGGAAGGAAAGAGAACAAATGTTGCACTAATATGGGCATCCAGTTTAGCAGAATTTAAACAAAAAGGATCCTTGAGGACCAAGTTATTACAGCTCTTGCTGCTAATTCTCAACAGCTTAAACCATGTCAAAATGAGGAATGATTAACATTGCAAGTCAAAAGGTTCCATTCCCATTTGTCAAAAATAAATATTAAACATGGTTATGTGGAACATGCATCTTTAACATGCAATTATCTAATACGACCCAACACTAAAATAACATGATTGACACAAATTTGGAGCCTTGCTTTAGATTTTTTTTTGGTACAGCAATGCTCACCACTCCTGGAAGAAGTGCAAGCATTGTTGAAAACATATGTCCATGTCACACAAAGGTGCAATACTAGTACTCCCAGGGTGAGTTTTCTTTTTTTGCACATGATTCTTCTATCCCCCCACTTTCTTTGTAGAACATTCTGAAAGACAGACAAAGAAATCACTTGGTAACCCAAGGCTAGATATGAATTGTACTAGTTACTCAAAGAGGTATTTCACTTAATGCAGTCAATATAATTGATCTCCTTGCTATAATATAAACTAATGAGCATGCTCTTCTGCTCACATCAGTGAATCATTTTGCATAACTGTTGGGTTGCATGTGGTGGAGTTCTTCACCAAAAAATGGCTTGTCAATGACCAAGGCGGCGAGTCCTAAAGGACACGGTTGCTAGACAGGTGGTGAGGGACTGAGTAAAAGGAAAAAACATGTTTGACCTCATTCTCTCCAACTTGCCTGCTGCAAATACATCAATCCACGACAGTATTGATAGGGGTGACCACCATATAGTGGTTGCGGAGACAAGCATCATGTTGAAGATATTTCACACTGAGGATATCTTCCATCTTGTTGTGTATTAAATGAGTTAGATTTCAAACAAACCCAGCAACTCAAGACTGGGCAGCCATAGGGCACTGTGGGCCACAGCAGCTGCAGAGCTGTCCTCAACCACAATCCGTAACTTCATTGTTCAGCATATATCCCAGTCCACCACTACCACCAAACCAGAGGACCAACCTTGATCCAAAGTGCAAAAAGGCATTTCTAAAAATCTGCCAACCTGGTGAAGTTACAAACAGGATTACATAGGTGCCAAACAGCACTTAACAATTCTGCAACCAATGTATCAGATCCAAGCTCTGCTGTGAATGGTGATGGACAATTAAACAACTCACTAGAGGAGATGGGTCCATAAATATCTCCATCTTCAATTATGGGGGAGCCCACCACATTGAAGTACTGAAGCATTGAGTGGATGATTCATGTCGACCACCTCCAGAGCATCATAAATACCAGTCAGCCAATTTAATTCACTCCACATGGTAGTAAGAAACTGCTAAAGGCACTGGATAGCGCAAAGGTTATGGATCCTGATAACATTCCAGCAACAGTACAGAAGACTTGTCCTCCAGAACCTACATGCCCCTGGGCCCCTGGCCAAGATATTCCACTACAGTACAATACTGGAATCTACTCAGCAATGTGGAAAATTGTCCAGATGTGTCCTGTACACAATGAAAGGACAAATCCACCAACCTTTACACTTCATCAGTCTACTCTTGATTATCAGTAAAGTGATGGAAGAAATAAACAGTTCGATCAAGCATCACTGATTTAGCAGTAACCTCTGCAGTTTGCTTCCACCAGGACCAGTCAACACCTGACCTCATTAGAACTTTGGTTCAAACATGGAGAAGAGAGAACTGAATGCCACAGGTGAGGTTAGAGTGACTGCCTTTGTTATCAAGGCAGCATTTGACCAAGTATGGTATCAAACAGCCTGAGCAAAACTGGAGTGAATGGAAACCTGGGTAGGGTGAAAATTCTCCTCTGGTTGCAGTCACATTCAGAATGGATGACAGTTGTGGTGATTGGCAGTCAAACATCTCAGTTCTAGGACATCATTGCAGAATTCCTCAGGGTAGTGTCCTAGGCCCAACCACTTTGAGCTACTTCAATGATCTTGTGCAGCATTGACTTTGAGCTTGAATAAAGTTTATCCTTGCCACATCCATTTAAAAACAAGTGACTTTGCAACCTCTACTAAACGCCTTGGTCTCAGTCTCTATTTTTATCTTTATGTTTAGCGCCAGAAGCAAAACAGGCCAAACTGAGACCAGAGACATCCTGACAGTGGGTGGGAGGTATTTATAATACTCAGACCAGCCAGATTGTGTTTTGGTTACAAATCTGTAGGGAATTGAAACATCCATCCCAATTTGAATAAAAACATTTTACAAATGCTTAATAGTTCTATTCCCAAAAGGGCAGCATGCTATTTAAATGGAAAGAAAATACTGGGGTAAAGGGATTTGGATATCCACAAAAAATTAGTATGCAGACACAGTGAATAATTCAGAAGGCAAGTTCATATTAGCCTTTATTTCAAGGGAGAGTCTAAAATGGAGAAATCTTGCTACAACTATACAAAGTATTAGAGAGATCACAGCTAGACACTATATACAGTTCTGGTCTCCTTACTTGAGGGATATACTCGCACTGGAAGCAGCACAAATAAAGTTTACCAAACTGATTCCTGAGACAAAGGGGATGTCTTATAAAGAAATATCAAATAAGTTGGGTCTAAACTCAAGAGAGTTAGAAGAATGCAAGGCAATCTTGTTGCAATATATAAGATTCTGAAAAGATTTGAAGTGGTCGAGAGACAATGTTTCCAGTTGTGAAAGATCCTAGAACTAGAGATATAGCTTCAACGTAAGGGTCTCCCATTTAACAGGGTGATAAAGATGAATATCACCATTGGAATTCTCAATCTCAGATCTATGGAGGCTGGGTTATTTATTATATTCAAGACAGAATTAGTTAAACTTTTGATCTCCAAGAGAGTTACTGATTTTATGGGGGCAGACAGAAAAGTGGAGTAAGACTACAATCAGAAAAGCCGTGATCTTACTGAATGGTGGAGCAGACACAATGAGCTAAATGATCTACACCCACTCTTCATCTTCTTATGATTTCATTTTACACTAATTTTCCACAAAAAACACAAAGATTAGAGAGGACCTATATTACACCAAACTTCCCATCAATTGTATCAACTAAATAAGGTGAGTGAATGTGCACCACCTATATGAAGTATTACATCAATCCCCACAGAAAAGCCACAGAGGGTTGTTACGGGGAAATAGAAATGTTACATTTGCACACTCAAGGGTGCTCTCATCTGGAGTTTTTCTCATCTCACGTCTCAGGATGTTTTAAGCTAATCAGTAGAAATGATTGCCATAACTTGTCAACATCATTGTGGAATCAACTACCAGGGAGGTAGAAAGCAAATTAGAGTAACCTCGGTCTCTCATCACCTAATAATTCCTGCCCGAAAGTATAATCTGGAAAATGGTCACTCATTGACCATCAATATTTAAATATTGTCCTAGTGAAGACCTGTAGGTCATTTGTTTTTCAAAGATAGAACTCCGATTCTTTCTCCTAAAAGCCACACACAAATCTACTAGAACTGCACTTAAGTAATTGATACCATAACTTCAAATAGTCAAGTTGCAAATATAAACGTTTAAAGTTTATTTGTACTCAAGTTAATAGAATTACTGCAATGGAAACAGGCCATTTGGTGCAATTAATGTATGTTAGTATTGCATTTCAACATAGTTTGATGAAACCCAAATATAGTTTAGATAAATTTGGTGGTCTTTCCTTTCACTTGCCAAATGGCAGTCAGCTACTTCCTAATAGGAAAAGTCACTTCCCTCCCCACAGGCTATGCTCATACTCCAGTTTGGAAAGTACTGGTAGAATTAAAGAGGCAGTTGCTTTTTGGACTGAGAAAGACACACGGAAATTCAAATGGGCAAAAAAGAGAAAGCACTTACCCAGAATACATCGTAGATAAAAAGTCCACCAAGGAGAATGCAGCCTGTACTAACATTGTTGAGGTGCAGGAGCTCAACGCCATTGAGAGCAAATGCTAATCCAAACAAATTGTTGGCAATCCAATGCTGCGATGGAACAGGAATGCAGCATTAAAAAAACATAAACAATACTGGTAACCGCAGCCAGTCCAATGAATGAAACATCAGCTACTCCACTGCGGAGATTTTTTTTTAAACAGTCTTCTAACTGAATACCAGGGCAAAGGCAATGTTATATGAACACTTTCATATCAACATTGTCAATCAGGAGCACTAAGTAATGCTTTGGAGGTCAGGTTGTACTGAAACATATCTAGCACTCTTAATAACAAAAAACTTTAATTATAGCAGTATATTTGCTGCATTAGTGTACTGTAGATTTACTGAACACATCATATAACAGGAGCTTTGGAGGTGGTGGAAAAGCCCAGTACTTTTGGCAAATTAAAGCTAGCTGTGTCAACATACATTATGCGACAGCATGACTACAAGTTTGATGTGATGAATGTAAATAGGCATAGAATAGCTCCAAGTCACGCATTATATTACAATGACTAAATCCACCAAGATTCTTGGCTATGTTTTGGCTCAAGATGTTAGACTGTAGCCAATACAGCACTTCCAGCTGTAGCAGCTATACAGCAGAATGCAATTAAGCTTAAACAAACATTGTGCAGTCAAGTAAATTTAACATGAAATCAATGTACAATTGAAGTTGTCAATTAAGACCAGACCCTGAGGTTTCGCTATTTTATTCCAATTTTTCTATCCTAAGCCCAGGGCTCTATCTTCTGGCTGCGACCCAAATGGCCATCTTGGTGTTAATCATGGAATTATTTTCTGCACCTCTGTCCTCAACATCTGACAGACATAACACCAATGAAATTCCAGTTCTTCTTCTGGTAGTGCCAATTAAAATCTTGACATGAATATTTATTGATCAGTTCAGATTAACAAATAGTTAAAAATCCAAAATTAAAATTTGCAAGAATCACCTGCAATAAAGCAATTCAAAATGGGCAATTCATTATAGGTGTCTGCCAATTGTTTCTGATAAATCCTCAGATTCAATTACAATGTAAAAATGTACACAAAAATCTAATTTCAAATACATAAATTTAATGGCTAGGAAGTCAAGGGCCTCCTGTTAAGTCGCAACGTACCTTTAAAATGTTCACATCCTGGTTACAATCCTTCCATCTGGCACAATGTCAATTTTCTACATACTATTCCCACAGGCAGTCACAATAATAAAGGGAGCAATTAGCAATAATGGATTGAAGATTTACATTAGATATTGCCAAATGACCCAAAAACCTAATTTGATGCATGTGAACAGTCTACTTTTATTCACTCTACTCATTTTAAAGGAATATATACAAATATCTTCTCCCAGCATCATCCTTCCTTTCCAAAAGGTTAAGTCATAGATCATAGAATCCTATCGTGCAGAAAGAGGTCCTTCGGCCCATCGAGTCTGTACCGAACACAACCCCACCCAGGCCCTACACCCACATCCCTATGATATTATACCCACTAATACCTCTAACCTCTGCTACCCTGGACATCAAAGGGCAATTTCTTAGCATGGTCAATCAACTTAACCCGCACATCTTTGGACTGTGGGAGGAAACCAGAGTACCTGGAGGAAACCACACACTCATGAGGAGAATGTGCAAACTCCACACAGTGATTCGAGCCGAACCCAGAACCCTGGAGCTGTGAAGCAGCAGTGCTAACTACTGTGCCGCCCAAGATGTGTAGGTTTGGTTGATTGGCCATGCTAAATTGCTCCATAGTGAACCAGGATGTGTAGGTTAGAGGGATTAGCAGGGTAAATGTGTGGGTTGTGGGGATAGGACCTGAGTGGGATTGTTATTGGTGCAGACTTGATGAGCCGAATGGCCTCCCTCTGCACTGTTAGGGTTTCTATGATTCCATATTAGTCCCATGGGCATTTCTTCAATACTCTGTCCAAGCAGCTGATTTTTAGGCTACGGTTTGACAGCATGCGTCAATGGCTATTCAACTGGGAAAGGGCAGGCAACAACAAAAAAGAATAAAAATATACTGCTCAGGAATTAATTATGATAGTTTTAAGTGAAGGTAGTCAATCATGAATCTTAAGACTGGAAAAGAGAGTAGTGGCATAGGAGATAATAACTCACTAGGATAGGTTAACTAAGATGAGCTGACTATTGACTGATAGTGATCGTGCACAGAAGCAGATAACCTGATCGATACTTCATTACTCTACTCCAGGGTTGGCAAGATCAATTATGCTCACTACACAACCCTCACTGAGATCAAGATATTCAACAATGAATAGTGATGGGTCTAGCCTGTTCTGCATTACAATAAGCAGTGCATGCACTCACCAGGGCAGTGTTGTACAACATAGGACTTCAGAGCCAGAGTAGGCCATTCAGCCCTTTGAGTCTACTCTGCCATTCACAAAGATCATGGCTGATTTGATTGTCATCTCAATTCCACTTAACATGCATCCTCTTGTCAATCAAAAAAACTATTTAACTCAATTGTGAATAAATTCAATGAAGCAGCTTTCACTGCTTTGTGGAGAAGAGAAATTCACAAACTTACAATCTCAAGAGAAAAACGTTTCTCCTCATCTCCATCTTAAAAGAGTGCTGTCTTATTTTTAAATTGTGTCCCCAGTTCTAGGCTCTCTTGCAAGTGGAAATATTCTGGTATCTACCCAATCAATACCTCAGGATCTTGTACATTTCAATATTTATTGAGTTTTCATTTTTCTAAACTCCCATGGATATAGGCCCAAACAGTTCAATTTTTCTTCACAGGATTAGCCCCTCATTCCATGAATGAATCTCGTGAGTCTTCTGTGAATAAGGGTTAACCTGACAAAGACATGCATTGCTCCTCCTTATTTCTGAGCTGTCCTTACCTTTTTCAGCAAATACCAGACTCCAATCACACTGCTAAAGGCCAGGCACACAAGATCTTTTGTGTCAAACTCATAGTTGACTATCTCTAAGAAAATAAAATAAATACATCCTGGTTAAATGTGTCAACATTCTGCTGCTTAGGAAGTGATCTCGGTCTAAATATAAAACATTAAAAGGCATTTATTGCAGCAAGGGACAAAATGTCTCCAAACCCATGCTGCAACAATTATTGAATAGGTTTTGTCATTTTTTTTTTGAATGAGTGCAATTTCAGGCATCATCTTCATTTGCTGAGGCTTTTAATTCTTAAAGTTTATTCTGACTTGTACTCAGCAGTGCTCCAGGGGCTTGGGTTCAATTGCGGCTTTGGATCACTGTCTGTGTGGATCGGGGGGGGGGTCCAGACTACACTGGGTGTGGTCTGGGTGAATTGCATATTCACCCAGTGTCTTCTTGGGTTTCTTCCCACAGTCCAAAGACATGCGGGTTAGATTGATTGGCCACGCTAAATTGCCTTTAGCGTCAGGGGGATTAGCAGGGTAAATACATGAGGTTGCGGGGATAGGGCCTGGATGTGACTGTGGTCAGTGCAGACTCACTGGGCTGAATGGCTTTCTTCTGCACTGTAAGAATTCTATGATTTTCAACTTTTAAATATTGTTCAAATGTTACTGGTGTCTTATTCCCTCAAAAACATTTTTAAAATTCCTGTTGAGCTCAATCACACAATTGCTTTATCTAATGGGAGTCAGTTGTACAATTAAAAGCAGCATTTCAGTTGCCCCATGTTGGTTTATAACACTTGGATATAAATTTTAAGGATTAAACTGAAGACAGATTTTCTATATTTAACCTAACTACTTAAAGACCATTACAAATCACAAATAAGTTATTCAATGGAATTTAACACACGCTTCCCAGGTTTAATTCCTAATCCGCATTTGATTAATGATTTTCACAATAGGACCCTAGTGTTTTTTCAATTCATCAGTTGGACGTGGGCATCGCTAGCTGCCCAGCATCTAATGCCTGAGGACAGTTGAGAATCAATCACATTGCTGTGATCTGGGGTCACATGTAGGCCAGACCAGAAAAGGATAACAGATTTCCTTCCTGAAAGGATATAAGTGAACTCGATAGATTTTTCCAACATTTGACAACGGTTTCATGGTCATCAGTAGATTCTTAATTCCAAATTTTTTTTATTGAAATCAAATTCCATCGTTGCAATTTATAATCTAGCAATACCCCTAGAGTACTACCTGGACTGGCAAAAAAAAAGCATTCTTGCATGTGACTGCTATCCTAACTCTTATGAGTACAGTAGCTTACAAATTAGTGTTCAAATCCCATCGTAGAATGTTATGAAATGAACTTCAATAGTCATTGCAATTAAGAGCAGAAAACTAAACATGGAAGTTTTCAGGTTGTCACAAAAATCTACTTAATGACACTTTGGAAGAAACATTTTTCTGGCCTATGTGGGATTTTATTCCTACATTATGTTCACTCTTAACTTCCCTCATGAATTCAAGGTGGCCATCTCAACAGACATCAGTTTAGGAAGCAGCTAAGGATTTCATTCTGGTTAACTCTGCAAAATTCTCCTACCGGTGCACTGGTAGCGAACTGGGAGAGCTCTCCTCATAAAGCACTTAGCCTGACCAGTCACATTCACGATCATAACCAGCTAGCATCCTTGATTTTTTTTTCCTACAATTTGATTCAACAGCTACCTCCACCACACTACTGTTGTTATACGTCCAATCTGCAGTGACCCACTGACAGTGCTTTCCTCTCCCATAGCCTAAACCACGGAAAAAGGCAAGAGTGATAATATTATAGAAACGATTCACATTTTAAATCAAAAGGTGCCTGATTCAGGCATATATCAATGTTCCTTCATCAATGAATCAATAATTAAGAACTCTTAAATGAGCACCATTTCACAAAATAAAAATACAGCATCTCAAGGAGAAATTCCTTTCTCAGGTTTCTAGAGATGGTATTAATGCAGCTTCACCGGTGTCGCAATCCTACCCCCATCCCAAAACAATGTACAGCCATGGTGAATAAGTTGCAATTAAAAAAAAGTCTCTCTAGGGGATAGCTAACCAGACCCCCCTGACTATCCGGGCTATGACTGTTGACTTGAGTACAGTCATTTGATACTTCAAGTCAAGAGGGAAAAAAAAAGATAAAATAACAATTTAACTGGTCCTTCGGTAAAGGAAAAGATGGCTGAAAGTCAGTTACGTAAATGTGAAGGAGTGAAACCAAAACTGACACATTTGGGCCTCAGTAAGACAACATCCAAGAAAAGCCAAGAACTAAACTACATTCCACCAGTTGGTCTAAGCCAGGCTTGTCTGAAGTATGGCCCAGGGACCAGATGCAGCCCACTAAACCCCTCTACACCAGTTGTCAAAATCCCAGTCAAAACAGGTGAGTTTCAATAAAATATTATTCTTGAGCCCACGCCACCACCTCGACATTGCAACTTCCACCCATGATCTCTGAATACATTTATAAAAATCTGCATTGGAACCAAATTAGCGAGACAATTTAGGGAGAATTTGTTTTGCCAATCAGCCTAAAAGCACATTTTTGGGGTGTGGGAGGAAACTGGAGCACCTGGAGAAAACCCATGCAAGCACGGGGAGAATGTGCAAACTCCCACAGGTACAGTTGCTTCTGATTGGCTCACTAGTCCACCAACTAGCAGCCAATGACAGAGTGAAAATGTTTGATGACACACAAGCAACACAACCTCAGCAAAAACTGTGGAATTCAAGCAAGTAAGAGATCCTCAATGGCTTGCAAACATAACCACCCAAGGCTAAACAGTTCCATACTCATAATAAGCACTGCTGCGTACTGATCCCACATCAGACTTGTCCTTACACAACCTTTCATTTAAAGGGAATTTAGTTTGTTAAAATGCTACTGCAGTGTAAAGAGTTAGACAACATTCTACTTACCTTCCTTTGTTTCCCCTGTTCCCTGAGTAAAGAGCAGCTGATACTGTTTATTTGGTAGATTGGCAGGAATAACTTTATTCATAGCTGGACTGAAACAAGATAAGTATAATCAATCCAATATATCCCAAGATTTATTCAAGAGTGCTATTTATATATTTAACAATGGAAAAAGCTCATCATCATACCTTCAAAGACCAATATTTCATAATATCATCAATTCCTTTCCAGTTGCCAATCTCTGGCATCCAGCTCAGCTTGTCAATGAGTTCCCAAATCACCACCAATGCTGGACACACAATGAGGAGAATAAAAACGGCCAAGGA
The DNA here is from genome assembly GCA_024679065.1 of Sphyrna mokarran. Taxonomy (NCBI): domain Eukaryota; kingdom Metazoa; phylum Chordata; class Chondrichthyes; order Carcharhiniformes; family Carcharhinidae; genus Sphyrna; species Sphyrna mokarran. Next base: position 65,152,427 of record JAGIQG010000016.1, on the reverse strand, counting down.
ATAACTAGTCACCTCTAATACTCACAACTGCAAGATACAGCTAACATTCAGTTAGTTACTGTAGCTCAAAGAGACGACAAAAATGGTGCAGTCTAAAGATAAAGAGACCCTGGTCACCCTCCTCTTAGATTTGGTCAGTTGTTAGATTCAACTGAAGCGATCAAACTCTTCTTCCTTCCAAGAGGAAGGAGTGGTAGTGAAAAGGGCGAGAGATTTCATCACTGCCCTTCTGTGTGGTCACTGGGTGAAAGCAAAAACAGACTTGGCTGTCATTGAATTTGGAGTCAAATTACCCATCATTCACATGTGAACCTAGGCAAGGCACCTCCTTGCCATGAAACTGTAGATGGGGAGGCAAAGGTACACAACAAACAGGGAGAAAGAGGGAATTAAAAAAAAATCCTGACACTGGGCTGAGCTACTTCCACACAGCTGCTCCCTATTTACTCTGTCTAGCCCCCCCATGTTTTCGAGCATCTCTATCCAATCTCCTCTCAGCCCTCTTCTCTTCAAAGAACAGTCTCACCCTCACCAATCAATCCTCATAACTGCAGTTTCACATCCTTCCTATAGTGTGGCACCCAGAACTGTACGCAATATTCCAGCTGTGGTCTAAGTAGTGTATCATACAAATTCAGCATTACCTTCTTGCTCTTGTACTCAATGCTGTTGCATTGTGGCACAGTGGTTAGCACTACTGCATCAAAGACCCAGATTCAATTCCCAACTTGGGTTATTGTCTGTGCAGAGTCTGCATGTTCTCCTCGTGCCTGCGTATGTTTTCTCCTAGTGCTCCAGTTTCCTCCCACAGTCCAAAAAACATGCTGATGAGTTGCATTGGTTGTGCTAAATTCTCCCTCAGTATACACAGACCGACAGAGTGTGATGATCAGAGGATTTTCAAAGTAACTTTATTGCAATGTAAGCCTACTTAAGACACTAATAAATAAGCTAAACTTTGAAACCCCTACTAATAACACCCAGAATACTATATGCTTGTTAAGTGCCCTCTCTCCCTTCTCCTGCCATCTTCAATGATTAGGAGTCATGTGGCACAGTGGTTAGCACTGCTGCCTCACCACACCAGAGACCTAGGTTCAATTCACAATTTCGGTCACTGCCTGTGTGGAATCTGTGCTTAATCCCCACGTAGGCAAGGATTTCCTCCCACAATCCAAAAGACGCGTTGGTTAGGTGCATTGGCTGTGCTAAATTCTCCCTCAATATACCCGAACAGGTGTTGAAACGCAGCGACTAAGAGTTTTTCACGTAACTTCATTGTGATACTAATATAAGCCTACTTGTGATATTAATAAATATACTTGAAAAGAATCCCTCCCTCCAAGCCAGGAGCTCCAGGCTTGTGTCCCACCTCCGCATTTGATGGCCACGAAAGCTCCATTCATAACATAGCAAAACAGTTTGATTATTAACCTCCAAATACTTTCACCAAATGCCAAGGATAGGCAGTAAGAGAGGGAGAGATTCCTGGTCAGTCATGTGATGGAAAAAATGTTGGAGCCGCTGTCATCGCTATCGATTGCTGCATGCACGTAAAATTGCATGTTGCCACAACAACACTGAATCCCCAGGCGACCTCAAAATTTATATAGCTCTTTCCTATACAAAATAGAAACCTAAGCAGCTGCCAAGGATATTTGGCTTGTTTCCATAGTGATGACACCACCTCCATAAAGAAACATGGCCTTTTCAAGCACTTGACAGAGATGGAAATAGAGGTACAGAGCCTCCTGAGATCTCTTGCCATCTTCTCAAACTAGTCCAAGAAACTATGTTGACTATAACTTAGCATTTATGGTGTGCTGTCATTATCTGTGCCCCAGAATTTTTGTGAGTTTAATGATCAGCCAAGCTTGCTATGGCTAATTGGAATGCGGTACTGATGGCATATTGCAATTCACTCAGAGGGTAGCAAGGAGAGTCAGAAAGAAATTTTCCGCAATTTGTTATCTCAATTGGGCATTTAGCCTCCCTCAGAGATTACATTTTCTTTATTCTTTTGTGGGCCAACATGTGTTGCCCACCCCAAAATTACCATTCACCTAAGTAACTTGCTGGGCCATTTCAAAGGGAATTTAAAAATCAACCACAACGTTGTGTGCCTGGAGTCACATGTAGGCCTAATCAGGCAAGGAAAGCAGATTTCCTTCCCTAAAGGATATTAGTGAATCAGATGATTTTTTTTCCAAACAGATCACCATTAGAAAGACTATCTTTTAAATTCTAGATTTATTAATCAAACTTAAATTCCACCAGCTTCCAGAGTGGGATTTGAACATATGTGCCCAGGGCATCAAAATGGGCTTCAGGGCTACTAGTTCAATAATATTTTATACATTAAGAGCTGTGAACAATTCCACAGGACTGCAGAAGTGTGGGATGTTTCGTAGCACTTCATGTATAAAGCCTGCGTAGAGGTCAAGGTTGGTGAAACAGTCAATTTTTAGATGTTTTCCCCAACAGTCCTCAATCACAAGGACAAACATAAAAGGGAGAATGTGAGCGCAAGTCTGAGCATTTATGATCAGTGATCATATTACGTTCAGTGCCTTTACCTGAAGGTACATGGAAAGGAATTACTTTTGAAGTTTAGTCACTTCTTAAACGAATGCAACTGCAGCTGGACACATGCCCTTAAACAGCAAATGAGAGAAATGGTCAGCTAACACGGCAAAAACAGAAAATGCTGGAAAATCTCAGCAGGTCTGACAGCATCTGTGGAGACAGAATAGAGCCAACACTTCAAGTTTAGATGACCCTTCGTCAGAGCTGAGCACAAAGAGAATCAGCAGAGATTTATACTATGAGTGTGGGATGGGACAGAGGGAATGTAAATGAGGTGCAGAAAGTTGAGAGTGGAAGCACAGTGGCATAGTGGTTAGCACTGCTGCTTCACAATGCCAGGGACCTAGGTTCAATTCCCAGCTTGGATCACTCTCTATGCAGAGTTTGCACATTCTCCCCATGTCTGCATGGGTTTTCTCTGGGTGCTCCAGTTTCTCCTACAATCTGAGAGACATGCTGGTTAGGCACGTTGATCCAAACAGATGTTGAAATATGATAACTAGGAGAATTTCACAGCAACTTCATTGCAGTGTTAATGTAAGCTTACTTGTGACTAATAAATAAATTTTAGAGAAGGTGCTAAAAAGGACTGTCTGAGCAACATAACAGTTGCCTGAAAGGAGGAGGGGGGAGGTTGGGAGCAAAGGAGGAGAGCTGGAATGGAAGATGGAAAAATGGAGGTGAGAAAGAAGGATGATTAAATGAATGAATAAAAGGGCCAACTAATATGTTTTGAGGCTGTTGATTTATATGGGACAGCAATCAAACTCTATTCTTCTTCAAACAGACTTGAAATCTTTATATGTCTGCTAAAATAGCTGAATGGGGTCCTACATTCAAAGTATTCCAGAAAACTACTATTTCAGCACTCCTTTAACTCATCCATGAATCAGTCTACAGATTATGATGTTTAATTTCTGACGTTTAAATTTACAACTTTATGATTCAGAGACAAGTGTATCACAAACCAAACTAAACCCTGGAATCAGGAAAAAAAGGCCAGACAGGAAATGTTATGAGTTCAGCACACAGCTTGGACCATTTTAATATCTCTCCTGCCATGCATGCTCTCCTTAGGTTTGCTCATAAAATATGCATGGTTTGGTCAGGAAAATTATTCATGAGTCACAATCTCATCTCCAGATCTAAAAAGTCAGAAACTGAATGTTAAGTTCTTTATTCCAATCTAGTTTTTCCTATATTAAACATTTTTTATTTCACCCTCTTCACCAGATTTTACATTCTGCACTCTTTCCTTTTCTACGTACGCTATGCTTTATCTGCATAACACACAAGAAACAATACTTTTCACTGTACGTTAATACATGTGACAATAGTGAATCCAATTTTATAAGTTTTAAAACATAGAGCAGAACTGTTATCATAGCGCCAGGGACCCAGGTTCAATTCCAGCCTTGGGTGAATGTCTGTTTGGAATTTGTATGTCCTCCCCATATCTGCAGGGTTTTCTCCCATACTCTAAAGATGTTCAGGTTACAAATAAAGAACAGTAGAGCAAGGAACAGGCCCTTTGGCCCTCCAAGCCTGTGCTGATCATGATGCCTGTCTAAACAGGTTAAGTGGATTGGCCATGCTAAATTGCCTCTACTGTCCCAGGATGTATGAATTATGGGGTTTAGTGGGGTAAATATGTGGGATTATGGGAATAGGGCCTGGACAGGATACTCAGTGGGAGAGGCAATGTGGGCTGAATAGTCTTCTGCACTGTAGGGATCCTATGAAGACCATGAGAAATAAGAGGCATAGGCCAGTCAGTTCCTTCATCCAAGTCATTAATCTAGAGTATAAATATTGAAGCCCCAAAACTGATTTCTACAGCTAGTTACAGTTTGTCAGCCTAAAAATTAGCCATTTGTATACTTTGTTAGTTAGCTAATTCTTCATGCACATTAATGTACTGAAGTCAACATGAGCTGTTCTAAGTAACCATTTATGGAAACCTTAGTGAATGCCTTATGGAAATAAATAGAAAATAAAAATTGCTCCAAGTTCCAAAGTACTTCTAGAAGTGCTGAAAGGCCTCAAACATAGCATTGCCTGTTAGGAGCTAACAGTCGCCACACGCACATACAGTAAATACAGCAAACTCAAGGAGAATGTGTTAAAATTCCACAATTGGAAAAACTCACTTCTTCCTTCCCCTAAACAAGTAGAGAACGTTGGCGAAAAAGAAACAAAGTGAGATGGTTAGAACAAAACAGGGCTAAACGGCCTCCTCCTGCTTCTATGAAACAGGAACAGGCCATTTAGCCTCTCAAGCCTATTCCTCCATATTTAAAAGATTGCTAACCTGTATCTCAAATCCATCTACTCGCCTATTCCACAGGTCAAATCTATGCTAAAGTTCTAGCTATTTAAAGATTTGTCCCATACAATCTCCAAAAAACCCATGTAGAAAGAAGCCACTGGACCCATCGATCCTGCATTGACAACAATCCCACAAAGGCCCTATCTCCGTGCAACAAGGCACAGCAAATGCCAGACACATTCTGTATTTATTGTATCCAGTTTCATTTGCTAATCTCATTAGACTTTTTTTGAAAAAAGGATTGATTGGTAAAAATGCAAGTTTCAGAGTAGATCCAAACAGTGACAATTTCTATGGTAACATATCACTAATCGCATGAGGAGCAGATGGGGGAAATCAATGAAGTGCACACACCTTCAAAACGAAATGATGCAAGTCTAAAGTATGGAAAATGTAAGGCAACGCAATCAAGTATCATTACTGAATAATAGAGTCCTCGAAAGTGTTTAATCAGGGTGATAACATACTGATGGATTCAGATGCCATACTGCTAAAAATAACATAATAGTTAGCAGTTGTCTCCTGGGCCTGAGATAACAGACCACTCCATTATCTTAGCTAAGATGTACATCTTTCTGCCATTTATAGTCAGCAGTTGCACTGTGCTTCACACCGTCACTAATGGAATTCCATTCATCAATTCACTTGTGCAAATATGTTAACAACATTTATCTAATATAATTATTTGGTATAGTCTAGTAACTACAAATTATATATCAAGCACTAATTTTTTATAGCATCATCTTCCTTGAAGGACAGAATGCACATTACTCAGTTCCTGCAGCATCATATGCAGTCAGATTTCGTTTGGGATCCTTTGGGAAATAAATGTGGATCCTGGAATAAAAATAATCCTTATACTCCTAAAATAACTGTCCAATCTTAAATTTCCCTTTTGGAAAGATGTTTGTACCAGTTCTGCATCATTATAAAATTTTCAAATCAAATAACACACAAAAAAGTGGCCCAAACATTTAGTGGGTTAACACCTCATGTATTGTGGGACTGAAGGAAAAATACTAGGAATATTTCCAGTATAATCTCTACACAATGCTGAGTTAGCTGACTGGGACTGGCATGGAGGCACCAGCACTAAAACTGGCTTAACTGGGCTTTGGGAAAGCCAAAGCAGCCTTTTGTTTGCTGTCCAGTGATTCCTCCCGAAAGGCTCACAAGTACGTGCATCAGGCAAAGACAAGATCAGGCTGTTTATGATTTCCATTACATCCCCATTCTGCCCTTGTATTAGCAAACAGCATGCCGAGACACTGTCACATGTCACAGGTCACACCTTAAAAAAAAAACGACTTTGGTAAAGTGCTGCAAGGTCCGTGGACTTCTAAGACAGCTTGAATCAGCTGATGGGAGAGGTAAAGAAAAGAAAATCTCAGAAACATAAAAAGCATTTGTTGTGAGGTAGGTAACTTAGTTTCTTTACTTCCAAGGTTTTCAGAGCATAACTTGTTGGTAATTTCTGTTTTCTCCTGTCAGCTTACCATGGGTAGGTTAGGGTAGTTAGATTTTACTTATTTCATTGCCTTCAATTCATCTTATCTGTGCCCCATTTATTTTGTAATTTTATTAAAAGCATGTGATTTTGCTATCCAATACTAACTCCTAATGTCCAGTTATTTTATGCTATCAATTTTTTATTCACGTTACAGAATGTGCGTGTTGCTGGCTAGACCAGCATTTATTGCCCATCCCTAGCTGCCCTTCAGAAATTGGGGGCAAGCTATTTTCATGAACTACTGTCACCTATGAATTGTAGGTACACCAAAGGCGCTGTTAGGGAGAGAACTCCAAGATTCCGACCCAGCGACAGTGAAAGAATAGTAATATACTTTCAAGTCAGAACAATGAATGCCTTAGAAGGAGAACCTCCAGCTGATGGTATTTCCAGGTATCTGCTGCTCTTCTCCTTCTACGTGGCAACGGTTGTGGGGTTGGAAGGTGATGCCTAAAAAACCTTGGTGAGTTCTTACGATGCATCTTGTAGATGCTACTCATACTAAACACTGTTGTTGGTGATGGAGGGATTGAATGTAAGTGTGTGCATGAGCGCATGATCAGTTACATAGCCACTCACACTCCCCAGTTCTTGTGGTCAATAATACACCAATCCTAGATTTAAAATTAATGAACCAAAGACAGACTTCTACCAGCTTGAGAAAGATTTCCAAGATGGGTCTGGAGCGAGATGACTTCTTGCCAGCTGTGCCCAGTATACTTCTAATTTTATCTTTTACTCTCATTCAATGCTTCTAAAACTTCATTCTAACTCTTTTGAACTCTCTAACAATGCTTTACTTCACTAAGTATCTTTAACTATGACTGTAACACTACATTCTGCACTCTCTTGTTTCCTTCTCTATGAGCAGTATGCTTTGTCTGTATAGCACACAAAATAACAATACTTTTCACTGTGTACTGATACATGTGACAATAATAAGTCAAAATGTACAAAATATTTTAAGTCCTGCTACTCAAAGGGCCACCCTACTGTAAAGAAACAGATTAAAAGAAAGGACTATTTGATACTGCACTAACAATAAAATGTCAACTCTTATACAAATTACAAAAAATTCATGGTGCTCTCTAACCAGCTCCTCCCCATGTTCCCAAGATTGATGTATTCTCCTCTCTGATATGCCAGTCACCTTTATCTTTCACAAATAACTGTCCTGTTAGAGAAGCCATAAATATTTTTTACACAGCAAATGGCTTGCTTTTCCTCCAAAAAGGACTTTAATAATGTTGTAAAGGACCACATACCTTAAAGTGTGAGACAAAGCCAATATACCCAGTATAAAAAAATACATGGACAGCAGCAAGTTGATATACTCTTGAGAAAATATCTGAAAACAGAAAATGCTGCAGTTAATTTGGAAATCAGTGCATAGTTGCTGTTGTTACAGAACAGGATAATGAAAATGAATGCTCTGCACTTCAAAAGTTAGAAAGTTGGTGGAGCAGTGTAAAAGGGAAGATTGAAAACTGAGAAATAACATGCTGAGCAAATGAAGGCCAACTCACTTTGAAAAACAGATAAAGACCGAATAGCGTGCAGCTGGCAATGATGGGGAATCTGGCTGCATCTCGACTGGTAATTGTCTCTGGCATATCGGAGGAATTCTACGACACAAAACAAAAGGTAGTTAAGAGTCAAAGTATACTGTACAATTAGTCTAAAGTCAGGCTGAATACCTGATGTTCAGGTCACTTGCATAGATATTCTAACTAAAGACAAAATGAGGTTGAAGCCAAATACTTGCTCCTCAGCATTTTCAATTTTAGTTTAATAGAGATCACAACACCATCCATCCAAGGAAAGCATCAACTTTAATCTCAAACCTGTCATGTTTTAAACTTAAAAAATACCTGTCAAATTCCACTCCACCCAACCCTAGGTAATTGGCATTCCAAGATTTTACATGCGCAAGTGTTAGAACATTACATCAAATCAAAAGCCAGATAGCAAACAAAGCCTCATTAGAAGCAACACTCAAAGTAAAATTGATTTTTAAATGAATGCATTTATCAGCACTAGTAAAAATCTGAAACATTTCAGTTACCTTCTCTTCTGCCCCTCTAAATTTATATGGTCCTGATAAAATCACTGCAGATGGAACCATCATGTCAATCTTAACTGAAATAATTACACTCAAAATAACAATGGGTGCTTCACCTTGCCATTGCTTACTTTTTCATAAGGAGCATTGCGAACAAATTCAAGCTGCTACCACATCTGGTGTGATAACATACCATGGAAACAAACTACATGGGGCACACCATAAATACTCCCAAGCTGCCAAAAAAAAAATGCAGGGATATGGAACTTGTCAAAAGTAGTTCAAAACCAAACATGAGCTGGCGTTTTAGGCATTCCTGCAGATAGCAAGCCAACACGGTAAGAGGAGCATATGGAACAGCACTGCTGTGAACTAAAAAAAGCAAACATCAACTCTCAAGAAGACAATAAATTCACTGTACTTGATTTAGTTATCTTTTGCCCACAAAAATCCAAAACTCAGTGCCCACCAGCCTTGAATGTACTCAGTAACTGAGTACCCATAGTCCTCTCGAATGGTGAATTCCTAACTTTAATGGCACAGTGGTTAGCACTGTTGCTTCAGCACTCAGTAACTTTAACCCGGTGTCGTGAGACTTCTTACTGTGTTTACCCCAGTCCAACGCCAGCATCTCACATCAGGGTTCAATTCCCGGCTTGGATCACTGTCTGTATAGAGTCTGTATATTCTCTGTGTTGTGTGCATGGATTTCCTTAACGTGTTTCAGTTTCTTCCCACAGACTAAAAGACGTGCTGGTTAGGTGCACTGGCCACGTTAAACTCTGCCTCAGCGTACCAATGATGTAGAGATGCCGGCGTTGGACTGGGGTAAACTCAGTAAAGTTTTACAAAATTGGTGTTGTAAAACTTTACTGAGTTTACCTCAGCATACCAAAGCAGGTATCAGAGTACGGCGGCTTGGGAATTTTCATGGTAATTTCAGTGCAGTGTTAATATAAGACTATTTGTGACACTAGTAATAAATAATAAACTGTAAATGAAGCCATTTATTCTCATCTCAGACCCAAATGACTGATCTCTTACCCTAATACTATTATGTCCCTGGTTAGCTACTCTACAGCTAGGGAAACAGCTTCAGCATTTTTATTTCAATGTGATCACCTCTCACCCTTTTAAACTCCAGAGAAACTGGTCTGGTCCATTCTGCATAATCTCTCCTAATCAATCTCTTTTAGGGAAGGAAGTCAGCAATATTTTTATCCTAAATAACTCCCAATCCACAGAACAGTCTTCTCAAATGGTCTAACACAGGCTTGTCCAAAGTATGGCCCAAGGACCCGTTGTAAGCCACAAAATGCCTCCATACAGAACGACACCAGTTGTCAAAATCCCAGTCAGTCAATCAGGCAAATTTCAATGGCAGATGATTCTTATCGCTGCTCCTCTAATTATGGGCCAGGCAATTCCTGCTTTTGCTTCTACTATATGGATGAGTGAGCCTGTCACCAGCCAAGTCAACAAGCGAAACAGTGTGTTTAAATGGAGGTACAGCAAGCACATACTGGTGAACGTGCTGAGAGGCAGGAGCCCAGGGAGCCAGGTACATCTAGCCCAGAGCTCAAAAGCGTGGGTTTGGTGACTGTGCGCACGCGCGAGAGAGCTTATGTATGGGTGGAGGGAGAGATGGTATGGGTGGGTGCTTGCATGAAAGGAAGTGAGAGACAGCGTTTGTGGGTTGAATATTTATTTGTTTATGCTGAGTCTTGGGCTTCTTGCTTTCTTCCCAGCAGACAGCACATAGACACACACCCACTGACTGACCCCTCACATGCAGATTATTTTTATTTTTTTTTTAAAACTTAATGAAATTTCTGTACTTTTGCTCTGCCATTTCTTTCCTTAAAAGATCAACATTTTTGAAATTCTGTTTTTTTGTGTCAAACCTTGTCTTTCTGAAATTTGTCTACATTTTTGTGAACTGCTGCCACACAGTGCCAGGGGCCTGGATTCGATTCTGGCATTGGATGATTGCGTGTAGAGTTTGCATATTCTCCCTGTGTCTGCATGGGTTTCCTCCCACAATGTGCAGGTTAGGTGGACTGGCCAGCTAAATTGCCCAGATGTGTAGGCTAGGTGAATTTGCTCTGCTGAATACTCTGGGTTATGAGATTGGGACAAAGGGGTGGGATGGTCTTTCAGAGAGTTGGTGCAAACGTAAATCGGCCAAATGGCCCCCTCCTGCACTGCAGGGATTCTTGATTTGCTTGAGTGAGAACATAGGCAAACGGGACTCCAGAGTGAAAAGGTTGGACAAGCCTGGTTGCTTTAGGGTTTAAGAATAATTAGATGGATCACCTAGCATGCACAGAACATGACAAAGGTGCATATAGCTGCAAAGTCCTTCTTATTGAGAGCGTGTACAAAAATTAGACCAGATTCGTCAAACAAAAGTTTAATATACCTATATTCAGAATTCAGCAACAATAACTTTGACAAAGGGTCATGTGGACAGTAAATGTCAGCTCTTTTCTCTCCTTACGGATGCTGCTGCTGAGATTTTTCATCATTTTTTCTTTTGGTTTCAGTGTCCTCTGGATGTTGATTCTTCAGCCAACAGCATCAAATTCTACTTTGTCCCAACCCTTCACTGTGTTGAATGTGTCTATTAAGTCTCCTGGCAATCTCTTCTTCAGGAATCTCCAGCTTTTCAATCTATTTTCATAGCTGAAGTCCCTCTTCCAAGAGATCATTCTCATGACTTTTTTTTAAGTCTCTTTTAATACCTCCAAGTAGATATATAAATAAACAAATGGATAGGTACAATATATATGCACATACATATATAAAATGTACACAGAAACAAAATAGGTACACTACACTTTAAAAGTGCTTCATTCGCTGTAAAGCACTAGGGCCATCCTGCAGTTTTGAAAGCTGCTATAGAAATACAAGTTATTTTAACTCTCTTATTCAGTTGTTCTGCCATCTGCCTCTGGATACAAATAAAAACAGATGTATAGATACAAATGTAATATATACACAGAGAGAAACAGAGATACAGAGAGTGCTGCTTGGTTGGGTAAATCTTTATCATCTGCTATTTACTTCAAGATTAATTATTTTTCATAAATGTTTGCAAATGTGTTTTTGTTTTCAATCATCTTATTAACCTGTCCTGCCATCTTCCTAGAGATACTATATATTTACTATCACACGTAATGGGATAAGTGAAAGGTATTGTTTCTCGCATACTAAACAGACAAAATGCAATGTTCATACAATACACACAGGAGAAGTAAAAGGAGAGAATGCAAAAAAAAACATGTTGCAGTTGTATGTATCTATTTCTGCTTCCACATATTTTATATATGCACACATGTACATACGTATGATGTTGTACACTTGTCCAAAAAGTTTATTTCTATCTCTATTTGAAGGCATTAAAAAGAGGGCACAGAAAGAGAATCACAAGAATGGTTCCTCAGAAGAGGGATTTCAATTATAGGCATAGGTTGGAGCAGCTAGAGGTTCTTAAATAAGAGATTGCAAAGAGACTTAATAGTACATTGATCTTTTCTATATCCTATATATGACTGGAATATCCTCTGTACTCTTGCCTTTCCTTCTCTCTTGTGTACTCTATGAGCAGTGTGCTTTGTGGGAAAAGCATACAAAAACAATACTTTTCATTATATCCCAATACAAGTGACAATTAATTCAAATCTGTTACAGATAGGGTGAAGAGAAAAAACAGGAGCGGCATAATGGTTAGCACTGCTGCCTTTCAGTACCAGAACTGGATTTGATTCTCTGCTTAGATCACTGCTTGTATGCAGTTTGAACGTTATACTTGTGTCTGCATAGGTTTCCTCCAGTTTCATCCCATATTCCAAAAGAGGTGCTGATTAAATGCAACAGGCATGCTAAGTTCTCCCTCAGTATACCCAAATAGGCACTATAATGCGGTGACAAGAAGATTTTCACAGTAATTTCACTGCAGTGAAAATGTGAGCCTACTGTGACACTGAATTAAAAAAGTGAAAAATTTATTCCTCGTGCACTATAGACAAAACATATTGTTCATACAGTACATAGGTAGAGCAAGCAGGATATAGTGTTGCAGTTATATTAAGTTGACATTTCTCTATACCCTAGCTATGACTGTAACACTATGTTCTGCAACTTCTTTCCTTCTCCCTTTTATATTCTATGAACAGTATGTTTTATCTGTATAGCAGAAGAGATTTCTTTTCAGTCTATCCCAATACGTGATAATAATAAAATCAAGTCAATTACAAACAGGGAAAGATCAGCTGAGTATACATATTGAAGTGACATGATCCCTGCACTGTCAGGCACAGCCAGGCGTTTCAGACTCCCCCCTGCCCAGGTTTAGCTACCCCAGTTACCCTTAATATAACAATTAAAGCAGAATACTACGGATGCTGGATTCTGAATCAAAAACAGAAAATGCTGGAAAATCTCAGCGGGTCTGGCAGTGTCTGTGGAGAGAGAGAGAGCGGAGCCGATGTTTGGATGACCCTTCCTCAAGAGTTACCTTAGACTTGGCACAGCTGACAGAGCGCAGGGCCCCGAAGAAGATAGGCAGGAGTGCCATCACCACCAGGCTTCCGTAGGCCACCGCCGACCCCTCGGGAGTGGCCACAAACTTGGCGGCTGCCGCCTCGGTGTCGTTGAGCGTGGCGTTGTGAGCACTGCCGGGCAGCAACGGGCTCTCCGTCTCAGCCATGTTCCCTTCTCTCCGGATCGAGCCTGCCACAAAAGGCCACGTTCCCTTAACAGCCGGTGCCGGACGTGACGTCGTCCGGACGACCGGACATTGCGTCGTGGCCATGGCAACCGCCCCCCCTTCCCCCAGAGACCCTTAGCAACCGCCCAGGCCCTCAGCCCGACCTGTCCGTGTGCTGGTGGTGAGTCCTAATCACTCCTAGTTACTGAGGCAAACTGACTGCTCTTTTAAATGCAACTTGTAGTTTGGCATGATGGATAGGAGTTCCACTTAAAAAAAGATGAAGTTAAAGTTTATTTATTACATACTAGTGAGGCTTGCATTAACACTACTGTGAAGTTACTATGTGTGAAAATCCCCTGGGTGCCACATTCCGGCCCCTGTTCTGGTCAATGCACCTAACCTGCATGTCTTTCGGACTGTGGGAGGAAAACCATGCAGACATGGGGAGAATGTGCAGGCTCCGCACAGTTGCTCCCCACGAGCTGGGAATCGAACCCAGGTCCCTGCCACCCATTGTGGTCATGATGTACAGATGCCGGCGTTGGATTGGGGTGGTAAGAACTTAGTAAGAATTTAGCAACACCAATTTATAATCCAACTGATTTATTTGATAGTAAAAAAGCGAGCTTTCGACTCTTGTGTCTTCTTCAGAACACTGCATTTGCCTGAAGAAGACACCATAAATTGGTGTTGCTAAATTCTTACTGAGTTCTTACCACCCATTGTGGTACCATGCTGCCTACTCAGTTTTCATGCTAAGGAAAGAGAAATATTTCATCCAGTTTTTTTTTGTACACATGATGTCTGCTATGACTCACCAATTTTTACAGAAAGTGGAAATAGTCGAGAGTTTCTAAGTGTCTAGATCACTGACAATCTGTCCTGGTCCCTCCATGTTGATGCTGCAATGTGGCAAAGATAGCATTGAACTGGACTGGGGGTGGGCACAGTAAGAAGTCTCACAGCACTAGGTTAAAGTCCAGCAGCTTTATTTGGTATCACGAGCTTTTGGAGCACTGTTCCTTCATCAGGTGAGTGGACACAATAGATACTGACGATATGGTTAAGAAAGCCCAACAACATTTCTACTTTCCTAGAAGGCTAAGCAAATTTGTCATGTCCACTATGACTCACACCAATTTTTACAGATGCACCATAGAAAGCATCCTTTGTGGACGTATCACAGCTTGATATGGCTCCTGTTCTGTCCAAGACAGCAAGAAACTATAAAGAGTTACAAGCATAGCCCAGTCCATCACGCAAACCAGCCTCCCATCCATTGATACTGACTACACTTCTGGCTGCCTTGGAAAAACAGCTTACATAATCAAGGAATCCACGCATACTGGCTATGCTTTCTTCTACCTTCTTCCATTGGGAAAAAGATACAAAAATCTGAGGTCATGTACCAACTAACTCAAGAACAGCTTATTTTCTGCCACTATCAGACTTTTGAATGGATCTACTTAATTTAGTGTTGATCTTTCTCTACACCCTAGCGATGACTTTAATACTACATTCTACACTCTGTCATAGGATCATTGAATCCCTATTGTACAGTAGAAGACCATTTGGCTCATTGAGTCTACACCGACAACAATCTCACCCAAGCCCTATCCCGTAACCCCATGTATTTATCCTACTCAGCTTCCTGACAGTAAGAGTCAATTTAGCATGGCCAATCAATCTAACCTGGAGTGTGAGAAGAAACTGGCCCACCCGGAGGAAACCCATGCAGATACAGTCTGGAATTCTGTGAGGCTGGAATTGAACTCATGTCCTTTCTGCTGTCATGCAGCAGTGCTAACCATTGTGTTGCTATGCCGTCCTTTTCCTTCTTTATGAACAGTATGCTTTGTCTCTATAGCATGCAAGAAACAATACTTTGCACTGTATACAAATACATGTAACAATAATAAATCAAATACAGCACAGCCACAGGCCATTTGGCCCAACCAGTCCATTCTTACATTTATGCTTCATTTAAGGGTGCAATAGTGAGCATCATTGCTGCACAGCGCCAGGCATTCAGATTCAATTTCAGCCTCAGGTGACTGTCTGTTTGGAGGTTGCACGTTTTCCTTTTGTTTTTAAGTTTCAGTTTATTTATCAGTGTCACAAATAGGCTTATATTAATATTGTAATGAAGTTACTGTGAAAATCCCCTCGTCACCAAACTCTGGCACCTATTCAGGTGCACTAAGGGAGAATTCAGCATAGCCAATGCACCTGGCTAGCACATCTTTTGGACTGTGGGAGGAAATGGGAGCACCCGGAGGAGACGCACAGAAACAAGAGGAGAAAGTGCAAACTCCACACAGTCATCTGAGGCTGAAATTGAACCTGGATCCCTGGCACTGTGAGTTTACCCCAGTCCAACGCTGGCATTTCTACATCACCATTTTAGAAGGACAAGGGTAACAGATGGCACAACCTGCAAATTTCCTTGCAAACCACACACCATTCTGATTTGGGAATCCTGATAGAGGTCTACAGGGTTATGAGAGGCATAGACAGAGTGGAGAATCTGGCTTTTTCCAGGGGTGGAAGTGTTAGTTACAAGAGGCACAGTTTCAAGATGAGAGGGGAAAATTTAAGAGAGATGTGTGGGGGAGGTTTTTCACAATTGGTGGGTGCCTGGAATGCACTGCCAGAGGAGGTGATTGAAGTAGGCATATTAGCAACATTTCAGAGGCATCTGGAGAGGTACATGAATAGAGGGATATGGACCGAGTAATAGCAGAAAGTCGTTTCTTTTCAGTTTAATTACGGCATCGTGATCGGCACAGGCTTGGAGGGCTGAAGGGCCTGTTCCTGTGCTGTACTTTTTTATTCTTTATTTTGTTTTATAATGCTGTTCCTTTACTGTCACTGGATGAAAATCCTGGAACACCCTTCCTAACAGCATTGAGGATATATCTGCATCAGGGAAACTGCAGTGGGTTAAGAATGCCATTCACTACCATTTTCTCAAGAGTATTTACAGATGGGCAACAAATATTGGTCTTGCAACTGATGCCCACATCCTAGTAAATTATATAGAAAACATGAGAAACTATATTGTAATGAGGACACAAAGTGTTTGGAAAGGGACACAGATAGTGAAGTTGATGTATAATATGATACTTGCTTTGGTAATAATACTATTTAAATCGGGAAAAGGCTACAGCATAAAAGACAAATGCTGAAAATCTGATGTACAATGTCATATACTCCCTTTCACCTTGTTTCCATTGGGTAAAAGATACAAAGGTTTGAAAATACATACCAACCAACTCAAGAACAATCCTTTTACCATCAGACTTTTAAATGGTCCTGTCAAATGTTAAGCTGATCTTTCTTCTCATCCTAATGATAACTGCAACACTACATTCTGCACCCTATCCTTTCCTTCTCCCGCATGTTCTCTATGAACAGTATGTTTTGTCTGTATAGTGCAAGAAACAATACGTTTCACTGTATCCCAGTACATGTGACAATAATAAATCAATTAAATTCAATAGAAGCCTGCATAATGCTGCGGGACAGTGGTATCTGATTGTTCTTGTACATACATCACAAAAAATTAATATCAGGTACAGCATGTGATTAGAAAGGCAATTGAAATATTGGATTTATTGCAAGAATGATGGAGTATAAAAGTTGAAAAGTCTTGCTACAAATATACAGAGCATTGAGACCACACCTAAGAGTTCTGCATGCAGAGTATAAAAGTTTATTTATTAGTCACAAGTAAGGCTTACATTAACACTGCAATGAAGTTACTGTAAAATTCCTCTAGTTGCCACAGTCCTGTGGCTGTTCGGGTCTTTTAGAATGTGGAAGGAAACCAGAGCACCCATAGGAGGACACAAACATGGGGAGAATGTGCAAACTGCACACAGATAATGACCCAAGCCAGGAATCAAACCCAGATCCCTGGCACTGTGAGGTAGCAGTGCTAACCACTGTACCGACATGCCGCCAGTTTTGGTAAGGAGGGATATACTTGAATTGGAGGTATTCAAAGGGATTCACTAGGTTCATTCCTGGATGAAGGAGTTGACTAATGAGAAAGAATGGTAACTGCAGAAGAACAAAATGTGATTTTATTGAAATATAAGATTCTGAGGGTGTTTGACATGGTAGATGATAAAAGGATGATTCCTCTTGTTACAACCAGTGCCCAGATGATAATTAGTTATGTTTCTGGATAAGATATCTCCACATTGTTATGCTGATGGATGAGGAGAGATGAACTGACTTTCCTTCTTTATTTAACCCCCTCGATTGGTTGCAACAAGGGTAATTTAAAAGGAATCCCTTTCCTCATGAATATCTTTTCCAAGTCCAAATATACTTGTTTTTAAAAGCAGTCAATTTAACCAGGCTCTCTTTAATTCCCAGATGATGGTCTCTGCTGAGATGGTAATAAGCTTCCATAATCTCTGCGGGAGATTCCAGTTCAGTTTTTGCATTGCATCTGTTCCTTTGAAATGCCTCTGCCTGAAAAAGGGTGCAACATTCCGTTGTCTCTCTTGGGACTCAGTGTAATCTACACAGGAATTTGAGCAAGTGGTTGCTTTGCAGTTTCAGCCAGAATTTGCTTGTTTTTTAAAAACCCATGTCTTATTTATAAGTTCAATATGTCTGGACATAATTTAGGGCAATGATCTGTTGTCACGGCACCCTCTAGCAGAGAAGTTAGAACCAAGGGGCACGGTTTCAAAATAGATCTCAATGAATCTCCAATTTAAGATGGAGATGAAGAATAATTTCTTCTCTCTGAATTTATATCCCATGGAGCAATGGAGGTGGGGTCATTAAAGACATTCAAAGCTGAGTTAGGTAAAGTTTTGATTGACAAGGAAGTCAAAGGTTATGAGGGACAGACAGGAAAGTAAAGAGCATAATCAGACAGCCATGATGTTATTGAATAGCGAAGCAGGCTCAATAAGCTAAATGGGCCACTCTTGCTCTTTTTGCTTACGACCTTATCATTTTACAACCTATTTCAAAGTAAATCCTCTAATACAGAATCAGTAGTTAAATGACTTTGAAAACACACAAAACGAACTTCAATAAGTTGAGTGACAGGTGGAGTCACTAGTGCTTTTCAGAGATTGCACTTCCAGTTTGATTTTCAAGTTCACTGATGATACCACCGTAATGGGTTGGATCTCAAACAATGATGATGAGATGGAATACAGGAATGAAATAGAGAATCTGGTGAACTGGTGCAATGACAATAATATCTCCCAAGTGTCAACAAAACAAAAAAGATAGTCATCAACTTCAGGAAGCGTGCCCCTGTCTACATCAATGGGGATGAAGTAGAAATGGTTAAAAGCTTCAGGTTTTTAAGTGTACAAGTCAGAAACAAGCTGTTGTGATACCCCCATGCCAACACTGTAGTTAAGAAAGCCTACCAACGCCTTTACTTTCTCAGAAGACTAAGGAGATTTGGCGTGTCAGCTATGACTCTCATCAACTTTTACAGATGCATCATGGAAAGCATTTTTCTGGTTGTACCAGATCTTGGTATGGCATCTGATCTGCCCAAGACCACAAGAAACTACAAAGAACATTACAGCGCAGTATAGGCCCTTCGGCCTTGATAAAGTGTTGTGAATAAAGCCCAGTTCATCACTCAAACCTGTCTCCCATCCATTGACACTGTCTGCACTTCCCACTGACACTGAAAAGCAGCCAGCATAATCAAGGATCCCACACACCCCAGACATACTCTTTTCCACTTTCTTCTGTCAGGAAGAAGATATGAAAGTCTGAGGTCACGTACCAACCAACTCAAGAACAGCTTCTTCCCTGCTGCCGTAGACTTTTGAATGGATGTACTTTGAATTAAGTTGATCTTTTGCTATACCCTAACTATGACTGTAACACTACATTCTGCACCCTCTCTATTTGGTATGCTTTGTCTGTATAGTGCACAAGAAATAATATTTTTTGCTACAATACTTGTACTAATACATTTGGCAATAATAAATCAAATCAAATCAAATGTGCTTTCACCCTGAGAGTTTTCACTGCTCCTCTCATGTGACCTGACTCAAACATAGGGAATATATGCTGGAAAAGTCTCAATGGTCACATTAGTTGGGACTCCAACTCCAGGTTAGAGTTACCAAGTCTACCCTATTCCATTAAAAAAAAACTATAAAGCTACTTTTAGAGTTGCGATAACATTTCTGCTAGTTAAACAGTTCTGTAAATGCATTGCAACTGACACCATGCAATACTGCCTCTTGACTCATAGGGTCACTATAGCATTGTAATCCTTAAACTTCGACGCTTCTGCATCCATGGAAATGCAAGAATTCAACTGCTTTGCCAGCATCTTCATTCCCGAAGCAGACAAATCTGTACAAATTTGACTTAAAAATCAGATTAAACTTCAAACTTTTTTAAAAAGACTTCATCTTAGTCAATTTTTGCCCTCTTTTCCTGAAAGCATGGGCTCATGCTGATGTATGTTTCTGCTTCTGCTTTCACCAGTTAATGTTAGAGTTGCCATCACTCCATGTATTAAAGATTCAGAACCCTGCTGCCTACAATCCAGGAGGATTCTCTTTGGTACATTATGACTCCAGCCAGCAAAGAGTTTGCCCCTCCCACCACCACCAACACCTCACCCCCTTTTATTTTTTATTTGCAAAGAGAATTGATAGAGGTGTTCAAAATCATACAGGGTCTAGACAGAAAAGATAAAGAGGGTAGCACAGTGGTTAGCACTGCTGCCTCACAGCACTAGGGACCTAAATTCGATTCCCAGCTTGGGTCACTGTCTATGTGGAGTTCACACATTCTCCCTGTGTCCGCATGGGTTTTCTCTAGATGCTTTGGTTGCCTCCCACAGTCCAAAAGGTGTGCAGGTTAGGTGCATTGGCCGTTCTAAATTCTCCCTCATTATACCTGAACAGGCAACAGAGTATGGCAACTGAGGGAATTTCACAATAACTTCATTACAGTGTTAATGTAAGCCTACTTGTGACTAATGAATAAATAAACTTCCCATTGGCATAAGGTCAAGGGAACAGAGAACTACAGGTTCAAGAATCTAATGTGTTTAGCAATTGCAATATGAGCAATAGTGGCACGGTAGCACAGTGGTTAGCACTGCTACTTCACAGCACCAGAAACCCAGGTTCAATTCCTGGCTTGGGTCACACTCTGTGTGGAGTTTGCATGTTCTCCCTGTGTCTGCATGGGTTTCCTCTAGATGCTCCGGTTTTCCTCCAGAGTCTGAAAGATGTGCTGATTAGGTGTATTGAACCAAATAGGCGCTGGACTGTAATGACTAAGGGAATTTCACAGTAAGTATTAATGTAAGCCTCCATGTGACAAACAAATAAACTTACTGCCTTTTTTACCTACTGCATAGTTAAGATTTGAAATTGTAACACAGTCAGATTCAGTCAGGGTTTTGAAAAGGGAAGTAGACTTTTTTCTGTCGAGAAACAAATTGCATGGCTGTGGGGAAGGATCGATTGAGTGGACCTAGCTGAGTTGCAGAGAACTGACATGGACACAGCAGATCAGTGGCCTCCTCTGTGTGTAACCACCCTGTGGATAGAATTCTCCATTTTTGAAACTAAGTGCTGTGGCGGGTGCATTGCACAGAATGTTGCCCTCTGGGCAATGTGGCAGAAAATCATATCTGATTTTGTGATTGGAAGCTTATTAATTATTCATAGGTAAGACTCTCTCCAAATCATGCAGTGGTTGGGGAACTGATTTATTCACCCAGCCACCACCTAGTTGGGTTGAGGGTCTCAGCGCCATACTTAAGTGCCACACAAATACACATGTTTACTTTCTTCAACCCAGTTGTGAAGGAGATGTTTCCAGATGGTTGTATCGAAGAAGAAAGCTGCTCAAGGTTTTGTAATGATTCCTTGTAGACCTCACCAATAGAGTCTGCCAACACTGGGATGCCCTCTATTGGAGGGGTGCTTCCAGGAAGCCCACTACCTTCATCTTGCCAACCTGCAAGGCGATTAGAAGAAAGGTCAGTGTGCCAGACAAATGCCCGAAAAAACACCATCCAGTGCGGGAAAGGAAAGAATGATCTCTGCCCCATCAGGGTCTGTTAACCTTCAGAGCTCTCCAATCTCACACACTCATAAAAACATTATGCACTCAAAGAGTTATACCACTCAGCGATCTCTCAGAATATTTTAAGGCGGTAGCCATGATGTGGGGTTGCTGCCATTTCACTGGGGGTGAGCACAGTAAGAAGTCTTACAACACCAGGTTAAAGTCCAACAGGTTTATTTGGAATCACGAGTTTTCAGAGTGCTGCTCCTTCATCACTCACCTGATGAAGGAGCAGTGCTCCGAAAGCTCATAATTTCAAATAAACCTGTTGGACTTTAACCTGGGGTTGTGATACTTCTTACAGAATATTTTAAGTTTAGTTTTATTTATTAGTGTCACAAGTAGACTTACATTATCACTGCAATGAAGTTAGTATAAAAATCCCACAGTTGTAACATTTCAACGCCTCTTCAGGTACACTGAGGGAGAATTTAGCATAGCCAGTGTATCTACCAGCACATCTTTCGGACTGTGGGAGGAAACCAGGGCACCCGGAAAAAACCCAAACAGACAGTGACCCAAGCCAGAAATTGAATCCAGGTCTTTGGCGCTGTGAGGTGGCGGTGCTTGTCACTGTGCTGCCCATATTATTCAGGGGAATATTAGTAGGAAAAGTCCCCACTCATTGCCTTATGGACACTTTAACATTATCCGCTACAGTGTAAACACTGGCAAAATACTCTGGTGCTCAGCTAACCCAGTAGAAATGGAAAATAGTTGGGGATTAAGAGATAAGCATTTGGTGGAGCCCAGAATGTGGCCCAAATGCTTGTGTAAAGAAGGATTTTTATTAAACCTTTACTTTGGATTTATTTTGTGAAATTGTTTTTGTTTATTATTGCTTGTTACTAGAGCATTCTCACTGCTGGGTGAACATCACCAGCATCTCATGCACCATGCTGCACAAATTCCATCCTCACCCCGTACTGGGGAGGGCTTGCATGCTTCACAACCTCTCCTTCACCTCTTCTCATCGTGTCTATCCATTTTTGTCTTTATGCAGGCCAAGCTCGCACACAACAAGAGAGAGACTCCAGACTGGAGGAGGGAAGACTGACATCATGGAGCTCACCAAATTTGAGCTGGATGCTGCCGTGTTGTTGAGCGAAGATAAAGATTGCTGCTGTGATGAAGACAAAATTGGCCTTTCCCAGCAAGACAGTGTGGAGGAGTCCTCCATGAGTCGACCACAGCCTGACATTCTCAGCATGTGATATACAATGTTGTATTCAATTCTGTTTATGGACTAAGCCTATCTGTTCTCTCTTACTGACAGACAACTCCAAACAGACCTCCAGAGGCAGCATAAATCCCAGCACCCAGGCCACCTCAGAGAAGAAACTGAGATAAAAACAGAAAATGCTAGAAAATCTCAGTAGGTCTGGCAGTATCTGTGGGGAGAAAATAAAGCCACTTTTCAGGTCTAGATGACTTCTTCAGAGCTGAAAAAAGAATCTGAGGTACCTTGCTGAAGAAGGGAGTACAGCAAAGGTTTACCAAGCTGATTCCTGGGATGGCAAGTCTGTCATATGAGGAGAGACTTAAGTTGGTTAGGATTATACTCACTGGAGTTTAGATAAGAGAAGGGGGATCTGACAGAAACCTATAAAGTTCTGACAAGGCTAGACAGGGTAGATTCAGAAAGAATGCTTCCAATAGTGAGGGAATCCAGAACTAGGGGTCATCATTTGACGATAAGGATTGAACCTTTTAGAACTGAGGTGAGGAGAAATTTCTTCACTCAGAGGGTACTGAATATGTAGAATTCACTACAACAGAAAGTAGCTGAAGCCAAAACATGATTTCAAGATGAAGTTAACTTTTGGGGCTCAAGCAATCAAGGGATATAGAGGGGATCAGGATATTGAATTCGATAATCAGCCATGTTCATAATGAATGATAGAGCAGGATCGAATGGCTTACTCCTGCTTCTAGTTTCTCATCCATCACTCATTTACTTGCACCCTTTACAGAATCCCTTTAGTGCAAAGCGAGACCATTCAAATCTGCACTAAACCAGCAGCTTATCCCCCTCCAGTTCCTGTAACTCTGCATATTTACATACCTTTGGACCCAAAGAAAACCCACACAGACATGGGGAGATCATGCAAACTGCACACAATCAGTCACTCAAGGCCAGAATCGAATCTGTCCATTGTTGTAAATGAATTTCCTACCTTAGGTGGACTCACTGTCACCTCTGAGTCATAATGTTGTGAGTTCAAGTCTTACTCCAGAAGTTAAGCAACATGCCAATGTGCAAAGTAAGCGTGGTACTGAGAGAAAGCTGCACTGTCACAGATGCTGCTTTTCAGATAAAAAATTAACCTCTGTCCCATTGGGTGGACATAGGGGTCAGATTTTCAAATACTGCCAATGTTGGAACCCAGTATGAGCACAGATGAAAATTCTGGTCCTGGTTGTCTTAGGATCCAGTGCCACCAGAGCAACTTGAAATTTTCAAACTGCTGGCCAGACGAGGGGAAGGCAAAGGGGTTGAGGTATTTGAATATGCAACTTCTAAAGCTGATTTGGTGAACCCAGCAGAGTCTGGTTCACATTAGTGCACAGCTTTCAGATTTGCCGTGGAACCAAAGTTTTTCATCTGACAGCAAATTTTATGGGGCCCTTGGGTAATCTGTGTTGGAACATGCACATCACCACAAATTTGACCTTGTTTGGCCCAGTCTCCCTCTGACTCATACTCTTATCCTGGTGGCCCTCTGAGGAGCTGCCTACTCTCTAAAACAAGCAGCAAGCTATTTCCCACACTAACAGTGACCGCCCTTCAAGAGTACTTCATCAGCTGTGTCATATATTAAGCTGAGCTTTCTCTACACTCTAGCTGTGACTGCAATACAAAATTCTGCATTCTCTCCTATCCTACTCCCTAAGTGCCCTACAAACGGTATGTTTTGTCTGCATAGCAAGAAACAATACTTTTTCCTGTACGCATACCAATACATGTGACAATAATAAATGAAACCAAATCAAAGATGTCCAGAGCCTATGAATAAGTGCAAGTCTCTCTTCTCTTTCTCACCATATCCTTAATCCTGCCCATCCCCAGAAATGTCATTTTATTATCTTTTCAACCCGTGTATAATTTTTACATTTTTGCCTTTGCATCATAGAAATTGAGAGTAATTCTTAACCAAGCCATCTGAATGTGAGATGTGCTATTTTGAAGCAGATCTCTTCATATGGTACTCTGCTTCCATCTTTAAATGTGTCTCTCGGTTAGACAGCATTCTACAGTTGAAAGGACGTGACGTGTACTGATGTACACATGTTGTACAACAACATAAGAATGCAAATGTTTCTTTTCCGCTCCAGGGAAGCTAATGCAGTTGGAGTGGAGCTGCATGAAGTCTCGGCTGTGGCGTGGCCAGCTGATGTGTGATATTGAAAATGCAGGAAGCTCAGAAGACTTGCAAAGTGCCCTGTGTGGGGCAAAACGCAAAGTGCTGGGGGGAGGTGAAATTGTACAAGGGCTGAATCATATTAACACGTAATAACATAATAAGCAGTATAATTAAGTAAGCTTTACTGTAAATGAATTAATAGTAATGGCGCATTGAATGGAATTATTCATTTAAAATCCCCACCGGCTCAAGTCCATTTTATTAATTTAAGAATTATTTCAAAAACAAATTCAAATGGAACATTTACATTTCATATACCTCATAGGTTGTGCGAAGCCAGTGAGGTGAGTATTACAATTTGTCACATTCTGCACATCAGCATATAACCCCAAATTAACTGGCAGCATATTCTGATTCTGTAATATCTGCTTGTTCGTACAAGCATTCAATTCTCGGGATCTGTTATCTTTAAGGCTGAAAAGACTCAGAAATCAAGACAAGAGCAGCAGTGTTTTCATCACTAGGACAGAAAAAGGGAAAAAGAAGGAAGTTAATGTGGGTGGGTATGAATTACAGAGATTGCTGTTATTGAGGGGTTATGCTGGCTGGAAAATAATTGCAACATTTGATTTCTGCTTTGCCTAGATTTCACAACTAAAGTGTTAAATTGAGTGCTCGTAGACTGAATGCTAGAATTTAAATCATTCAAATATGTTTCACAGAACAGAACTTGGAGACCAAACCTTGAATATTAATTTCTTCTTTATAAAGCAACCAAAAAATTGGAGATAAATCAAAATGTTGAATGTATTCAAGAGACAGCTGGATTAGTTGAGTGATAAATGTTGGCCTGTGGAAATTGCTCTGCTATTCTTCAACTAATGCCATTTACAGTTGTCTGAACTGGTTGGCCATTGGTGAAATCTTATCAAACAATGGCAGACTGTTGGTTCTGGTGCAAAAAAAGGAGTGATTCCTGCCAACAGTGCCAGTCTGATTTCAAACCGAATCTTATGCCTCATTAGTAATAATTTTTACGCCAGTGAGAATCATTGCAGCATGCTCCCGCTGATTCGTCAACCCCACAACAACTTGCCTCTTGTTTTTCAAGCCCTCCCATCCTCTTGCCAGCGCCCACCAAGGAAGAGCACTCCTTCAGCTGCAATACGGACAGTAACGTAAGAAGGAGGACACCAGAAGTACTGCCTGCATACCAGCCTTCTCAGCATCTTTAATGTGGGAGGCGATGGCTTATTATCACTAGACTATTAATCCAGAAACTCAGCTAATGTTCAGGGGATCTGGGTTTGAATCCTGCTATGACTGGTGGTGGAATTTGAATTCAATAAAAAAAATCTGGAATTAAGAGTCTACTGGTGACCATGAAATCGATTGTCAGAAAAACCCATCTGGTTCACTAATGTCCTTTAGAGAAAGAAATCTGCTGCCCACACCTGCCTGGCCTACGTGTGACTCCAGACAACAATGTGGTAGACTCTCAACTGCTTTGTGAAATGGCGTAGCAAACCACTCAGTTCAAGGACAACTAGGGATGGGCAATGAATGCTGGTCAGCTAGCAAAGCCCATGTCCCACAAATGAATAACAAATAAAACAAATGACCATCATGAAGGGAAGATAAGGCCTGCAAGTGACCCGTCTCCTCAATATAGCGATTATTGCTGGCCCCAATTTGAATTTATCCATGTCCCCTACTGAGTGGGAGTGGCGAACACTCCAAAAGTGCTGACAGCTGAGGGCTCACTTCCAAAATCCCCCTTAGAAACGAAAGCACCTGTTTCATAGGTAAAGCTGTTCTAAGTAGTTCCAGTGTGACGTCACATCGGTACCCATGGAGTATCTGGTGAGGGGGAAATCCTGGAGAGAGTGTTTGCTAATGACATGTGAATGTATTAAAATGAGCTTTCTGGGATACCACGGCATGTTGTATGCAACTCTAACAGCGAGGGGGCTGGAAGATTGGAACTTGGAAACTCACCAGCACGAATCCCATTTTCCAAGTCTGGATTTTGAGCACGCGCTGCCATTCCTGTGGACCTGGGAATCTTGAATGAACATAGCAACTGAAAGCTGTAACACCCAACAATACAGCACTCCATCAGTACTACATTAAAGTATCAAGCTGGATCATGTGTCAAAATCCTGTGATAAAGTTTTAGACCATGAGGTTTTTGCTCAGATAATAGCATGACAATTAAGTCAAGCCTGCATTATACAGTAAGCTGACTTATTGGCCTGAATTTTATCAGCATGCTTGGCCTGATTCCGAGATCGGGCAAGGCTCAGAGAACGGAATTCTCTGTTGGCCTTGGGTGAAATTGTACAAACCTCGGACGAATGTGCTGGTAAAATTCTGCCCATCAAATTAACATTTCTAACCTTTCATAGGTCAAAAATGGAAAAATGTCCTGATTCAAAAGGCTTTTTAGATTGAAAGTCTCTGAACTGTAGAATAATATAACAAAATTAAGTAAGCAGGTTATCATTAATGCAAATTTAGAATGTTTGCCTAGGGGCATGTCTGTTGTAATTCTTATAGCCTCTGGTCATCCCAAAGTGCTTTCCAGCCAATGAAAATCCTTTGAAGTACAATCACTGTTGCAATGTCAGAAATGTGGCAGTCAATTTATGCACAGAAAGCTCCCACAAGCAATGCTGTGACAATAATAGTCCATTCTAATTATATTGATTGAATTATAACTATTGACAACTCAGCTGCTTATCTTTGGATTAGTGCTGTAGAATGTTTTATGTTCACCTGAGGGCCTTGATTAATGTTTTACCAGAAAAGGAGGGCAGAAAGCTTAGAGACACAAGCACTAGCACACAAAGCTCTAAGTGTAAAAGTGAGCAGGATTAGAAAGAAGAGTTATAATTTAAATTTGCTATTTGCACATCTGGTATGAGAGAACTCTAGCTGCAACAATACTGGCCAGTGTAACAAAAAAGATAGAATGAGAGAGAAAAAACATTCAAGTCATCTACTTCACTTTGTTACTTAGGTCTGTATGCAGCAGCTGCATGACTTCCCGAGCCTGCCTTGGCACCATCCTTAATTCTTCTTGGCTCCAAGCCTGTGTCCCTCTGCTGCTTGTTAAATCTGGAATCTCTCCTATTTCCTTTTCAGATGCTACAGCTATGTCCACAACCCGGGCAGCTGCCTGTCTCTCAAGTTTACAAGTCTTAGGTGTGAAGTTTTTACACTTTACATGTAGCCTGTGGTTGCCTGTGGTTACTTTATTTTAGAACCATGTCTCCGTTATCACTTCTGATCTAACACAAAGGACCAGTTCATTGATTGAACATTCCAAGCTCGGAATGGTTTAAATATCCAACAAGGCCAGATTTTCCTTCCCCAGTTTCCCTGTACAATCCTTGTTTCCTGTCTTCAAATCACTTTCATTTGGGTGTTTTAAATGTAGCTGTGTCAATACTAATTCGGAGAATATTAGTTACTATCTTAACCATCTACTAACGTCAGGTCTCATGCTCAGTCGACTATGATATTGCTTGCAGAACGAAATGGGCTCTTATTTGGTTCGTTCATAGGCTCATCACATCCCTGTCAATCATTTTTCAAATGTCTGGAATTCATTGTGTTGAGGAGTGAATATTCTGTACAACTTGCAGTGTGACTTTCAGGCCACTTGTTTACAGAAACTGAATAAGTCAAATTCCATTTTTATTATATAGGATTCTTTTGCTTGCTATGATTCAACCTGTTAGCAATTGGAGTCATTGAGCATGACCAAATATGTACAATTCCAGTTTAATTGTATGGGATTGCAGAATTTCTGGCAGTTATGTACTTTGGAGACCATATGAACATAAAAACTGGAATCAGTATCCTCTGCTATTGCCCCACTACAGCCTCTTATGAATTATATTATTTCTTTGTAGAAAATTCTGAACACATGTTTTAATGACCCATAAATACCATAAAAAATCAACAGCAAAATACCATACATTGGATAATTTGTACTGCACTCAGCAAAAAGAAGATCCCAAGTTCAGCATTTGACTTCGGCTTGAATAATAACATATATATGTCTATAATCTTTAATAATTTAAAAAGCTCTTTGGTGTTTCGATGGTGAATTGTAAAATGAAGTATGATAAGAACACATTTAAGGAGACAGGGCAGCACAGTGGTTAGCACTGCTGCCCCACAATGTCAGGGATCTGGGTTCAATTCCCAGCTTGGGTCACTGTCTGTGTGAAGTCTGCACATTCTCTCCGTGTCTGCGGAGGTTTCCCGCAGCTGTTCCAGTTTCCTACCACAGTCCGAAAGATAGGCTGGTTACGTGAATTGGCCGTGCTAAATTCTTCTTCAATGTATGCAAACAAGTGCCAGCCTGTGGCAACTCGGGGATTTTCACAATAACTTCATTGCAGTGTTAACGTAAGTCCACTTGTGACGAGTAAATAATTTTAACATTAGGTGAGATGAGCAAAAGCTTGAACAAAAGATGAGCTTTGTTGGGTGTTTTAAGGGGAGAAAGAATGGTGGAGTGATGTGTGGGGGGGTTTGAAGGGAGGGGAGGGTGTATTCCTGAACTTGAGCTCTAAACAACTCAAGCCATGGCCACTGATGGTGAAGCGATTATAATCAGAAACGCTCAAATGTCCAAATTAGATGACCGTAGATACCTGGGGGGTTAGGGGGCCGGAAGAGATTATAAAGATAGCAAAGGGTTTGAAAACAATAAGATTTTAAAAGTCGAGATGTTGCTTGACTTTGAGTCAAGATAGGTCAGCGAGAATAGGAGTAATAGGGAAACAGGACTTGTTGCAAATTAAGATGTGGGCAGAATAGTTCCAGATTATCTCAAATTCATGAGATTACAATGTGGGAAATCATGCTGCCTGAAGCGTGTTTGAATAATCCAGTTTAGAGGAAACAAAGGCATGAATAGACAGAACAGAAGAGACAATGTACCAACAAAAGAATAGAATCCAGCATATCAATCAGTCAACCCAGGCAATGAGAGAGGGAGCAATTTGTTCCCAGCTGCAAAGTTTTACTTCGACAATACTTGGCCGTGGCTTTCTCTGGAGACCCAGAGGCTTCTAAATTCCATTCAGTCAAAGAACCATGACAGCAAACGTATCCAGGCCTGCTGGATGCACATTTTAAAACTAAATTTGGACACATGATTGATTTCTTTTACTTTCTTCTTCCAATAACCTAAACATATGCTTTGCCTCTGGAATTCTTCTTGTCTATATATCTACGTGCAAGAGAGTGGATATGTTTTGTTGCATTTCAGTGGGATGTTGGTATTAGAATCATAGAATCGTTACAGCATAGAAGAAGGCCATTTGGTCCATTGACTCTGCACTGAATACCATCTCACCAGGCCCTATTTACATAAGCCCTCATATTTATCCTGCTAATCCCCGACACTCGGATAAATTAAATATGGTCAATCCACCTAACCTGCACATCTTCAGACTGGATAAACTATATAAACATGATCCTTTTTTTGATTTAGACCTTCCAAAAGCAGGCTTCATGTTTATTACTGAAAATCACAACACAAAAAGTTTTAAAACGTTCCGTCTAAAATACATCTTATTGCCAATTACCTGCCTCCATCGGCAACATATTCCGAAACTGCATTGAACTAATTAAAATAGTTTTGACAATCTATGCAGGAAAACCCAACATCACTGTTCTTTGGTGTCATACAGTGATTCAAAATAATTATTTCTTCTTATTGAGACCTGCATTACAGAGGCAATGAGGACAATGTGGAAGGATGACAATGCAGTGAGGGGAAGGGTGCTCACAATGGCAGGCAGACCGACAAGAAGTGGATGAAGAAAGCAAACAATGGAGGGCAGAGGGAAGACTGAGCGGAGGGGAGCTGGACCTTGAAAAGTTCACAAATGAGGGTGAAAGGGATTCCACTTTGTTTACTGGAAGGCACAGTGGTTAGCACTGTTGCCTCACAGCACCAGGGACCCAGCTTCAATTCCTGGCTTGTGTCAGTGTCTGTATGGAGTTTGCACTCTCTCCCTGTGTCTGTGCGGGTTTCCTCTGGGAATTCCAGTTTCATCCCACAATCCAAACAGGAATGAGTTAGGTTCATTGGCCATGCTAAATTCTCCCTCAGTGTAACTGAACAGACGTCAGAGTGTGGCAACAAAGGGATTTTCACAATAACTTCATTCAATGTGAATGGAAGCCTACTTGTGACTAATAAATAAACTTTAACTTTTAAGGACTTCAGATGCAATTTGGAGACGCGAATGGAACATGGATGCTCACAGGCGATGGAGGATGGATGATTGACTCGAGGAACAGCGTTTTTGAGGCTGCATGCCTTTTCCCCCTGGGCGTCTGACATCCTGCGCAGTCTGGTTAGGACAGGTAGTCCGGAGAGAGTAATATGAGCGTGTTGGACTGGTATTTAAATATGGTGCTGTGACCTTTCAACCTGCCAGCTGATAGTGGGCAGATGAATTAGCTGTTGAAGATTGCAAGAGATACAGAGAAGAACGTATCTGCACAAAATTAGTTCCAAACGCAGAAACTGGCACAGGATCCCACCATTATGACCAGTGGAAAAGACACTGCCAGAGCCAAGCACCACCGCACTTAGTCTCAAAATTGGAGAATTCTGCCCCCAGAGTCTGATGTTCTGGGAACACACGTTCAAATCCCACTATAGCAGCTGATGGAATTTACATTCACTTAATAAAATTTGGAATTTAACTCTTGTTTCAGTAGTGGTGACTATGTTAATTGACCTAAAAACTTATCTAGTTTACTAATATCCTTTAAGGAAGGCAATTTGCCATCCTTACCTGGCCTGGTCTATATGTGACTCCAGATCCATAGTGGTTGCCTCATAATAGCCCTCTGAAATGGCTTAGCAAGTCGTTCATTTCAAGTATAATTAGAGAAGAGCAATAAGTGCTGGATTTGCCAGTGATGATCACATCTCGTAAAAACTTTTTAAAAATTGATACTTCCCAATGTGTAATTCTTGTCACGTTGTACAACTAGGCTGATTCCAAGACTGACATACAAGGAGAGATTGACTAGTTTAGGATTGTTTTCACTGAAGTTCAGAGGAATGAGGGGAGAATCTCAAAGAGATTTATAAAGTTCTAACAGGACTAGACAGAGTAGATGCAGGAAGATGTTCCCGATGGTGGGGAGAATCAGGGGTCACAGTCTGAGAATTCAGGATAGACCATTTAGGATAGAGATGAGGAGACATTTCTTCACCCAAAAAATGAAGGAATTCATTACCACAGGAAGTAACTGCTGCCAAAACATTGAATGCATTGAAGAGACAGTTAGATAGATGTAAGGGGTTCAAAGGTTATGGGGAGAAAGCAGGATCAGACTATTGAGTTGGATGAATAGCCATGGTCATGATGAATGGCAGAGAAGCCTTGAAGGGCCGAATGGCCTCCTCCAGCTCCAATCTTCTATGTTTCTTTGTAACTATGAAGGACTTATAGAAGGGAAGATTTTCATATTTCTTACTTTCCTCCAGCTTCAAGCGTTGATGCTGATTTCCGCAAGATGTTTTTACATCCCAGACTAAGCCAATGAGCTTCTCAGAAAATTTCGGCATGTACTGCCATCGTTGAGATCAGTGAAGAAACTAGGGCAGATTTTGCTGTAATTTCAGTCCAATTGGATTGAGAAAATTCTGCTCCAACATAATTGGCTTTTACCCGTATCATAGGGAAGCTAATTTTATTTATGCTGTTCTTGATTTCCTTGATAGGGAGGATTCTGTTAAATGTGTAAACGATTCTCCACACATTTTTGATCATTAATCAGGGTTGCATAAGGAGTAGATGTTAAGTAGGTTGTACAATCCACTTCTGTTCAATGTATAGAACTGATTCTCCTCACATTCTTGCATTTATCAGTGATGTATCCTGAGGAGGACACATTTGAGCAGGCTTTTCAATTGACAGCAATAAGCTAATTTATGAGTGCTCAGTGGGATTTGGGTATTTGCACTGGCTCAGAATTAGAGATAACTTATCTCATACTGAACACTTGCAAAGAGCATTAAGAGGAGCAAATACACACACAAAATCAAACTTGTGTATCAGAACAGATGCAGAGAAATTGATGGGAAAATATCTGCTAATGCACAATAAGTACCAAATTAACAGGGAGTAGAATGGAATGAGACCGTGGGCCATTTTGAAATTACACCACTTCCAAAATTTGTTAGGGGTGCATTGTTTAGCACAAGTGAGTGGCAAAAAAAAATTGATAAGTATTTGTAGGTCAGCCAGATGTTTAACAAAAGAAGACAGAGATCTGTTTGGTGGAAGCAGCTACACTGAAAGGCAGGATCTAATCAATAGGACATGTTGCAGTGCTGTATAAGTGCATGCTATCACATGGTATTTGAAGTGATGATGTGTGTCTATTAGGAGTAGCACAGTGGTTAGCACTGCTGCTTCACAGCTCCAGGGACCTGGGTTCAATTCTTGGCTTGGGTCACTGTCTGTGTGTGGAGTTTGTACATCCTCCTCATGCCTGCGTGGGTTTCCTCCAGGTGCTCCAGTTTTCTCCCACAGTCCAAAGATGTGTGGACTGGGTTGATTGGCCAGTTAATAATTGCTCTTTGTGTGCTGAGAAGCATAGGTTAGAGTGATTAGTGGGTAAATATTTGGGATATGGGAATAGGACCTGGATGGGATTGATGTCGGTGCAGACTCAATAGGCTGAATGGCCTCTTTCTGTGCTGTAGGGTTTCTATGATTCTAGAACCATCTATGAACTTATACAATCCCTACAGTGAAGAAAGAGCCTACACTGACACCATTCCCACCCAGGTCCTATCCCATAACCCCATATCTTTATTCTGCTAATCCCCCTGATTCACCTAACCTGTGCATCTTTGGATACTAAGTGGCAATTTAGCATGGTCAATCCACCTAAACTGTACATCCTTGGACTGTAGGAGGAAACCAGAGCACCTGAAGGAAACCCGTGCAGACACAGGGAGAACGTGAAAACTCCACACAGACAGCAACCTGAGGCTGGAATCAAATCAAACTAACACTGTGCCGCCGTTCCGCCCAAAGTCTTTGTTTGAAGTACTCCCAAGAGGGTTGATGGAGTCTTAGTTACATGTTTCTGCTGATAGATGACACCTCCAAGTGCAGGTACTGCGTCAGGAGAACCAGCTTAGAGTTTGTGCTCAAGGGATGGGAACCCCTAACCACCTAAACCTGAGACAAGAGTCACAGCACCAGGGACCCGGGTTCAATTCCCAGCCTGGGTCACTGTCTGTGTGGAGTCCGCATGCCCTCCCCTTGTCTGCGTGGGCCTCCCTGCATGCTGCGGTTTCCTTCCACAGCCTCTGATCTTCAGAATATGTTCTCCAAGGCGGCCTTCACAACACACAACAATGCAGAATCACCAGCAGAAAATGATAGCCAAGTCCCGCACACTTGAGGATGGCCTCAAACGGGATTTTGGGTTCATCAATCATTAAAACGTTTTCTGACAGGATGCTACTGCAGTTTCCTGGACATGGGAATTGGACAATTCCCCTCTTGGGTTTTGTTGGTAACACCCTTGCCTCTAAGTCACAAAGTTCTGGGTTCAAGTTCCCACTCTGGCGCTTGAGGACATAAATCAAGGCTGACATTTCAGTGCAGTACAGAGGGAGGGCCGCACTGCTAGATGCGTTGTGTTTTGGGTGAGATTGTCTGCACCATTTCAAAGCAGAGTAGAGGAGTTATTCCCATCACTATGGCCAATCACCATAATGATAAACCAGTTTAACTAGTCATTATGACATTGCTGTTTGTGGGAGTTTCCTTTGCAGAAAAGTACTTCATCAACTGTAAAGCACTTTGTGATATCTGGTGGTCATGAAAAATACTGTATACTACCAGCTCAGCACGGTGGCACAGTGGTTAACTACTGCCTTACAGTACCAGGGATTCAGTTTCAGTTCCAGCCTCAAGTCACTGTCTATGTGAAGTTTGCACATTCTCCCCGTGTCTGCATGGATTTCCCCTGGGTGCTCCAGTTTCCTCCTGCACTCCAAAAATGTGCAAGTAAGGTTGATTGGCCATGCTAAGTTGACCCAAGTGTCAGGGGATTAGCAGGATAAATCTGTGGGAGTAGCGCCTGGGTGGGATTGTAGTCAGTGCAGACTCGATGGGCTAAGTGGCCTCCTTCTGCACTGTTGGGATTCTATGATCCTATGAATAAATCCTTTTATACGTTTTATTTTTTCTATTCATTATCCCTTGATCCTGCAGGAAGGATTAGTTATGTCATGGCTGTATCAGATTCACTGTAATGTTCCACCTTGTAACCAAATAGTCATTGTGAACAGAAATAATAGCTTGCATTTATAACACATTTGATGCAGCTCAACGTCCTAAAATTCCCAACAAGATGATATCGATCAAAATATTTTTGACACTGAGCCGCAAAAGGCAAATGAAAGAGATGTTAAAGAAATGAGAGGAAGGGAGTATAGAGAGGTTTAAGCAGGCAATTCCAGAGCTTAGGACCTAGGCAGCTGAAAGGACAGCTGCAAATGCTGGAGTGATTAAAATAGGAATATGCAAGAGGGCAGAATTGGAGGAACCTAGAAACCTTTGTAGGGCTGGAGGGCAAAGCAATGGTGGGATTTGATAACAAGGATGAGATTCCAAAATTGAGGCACTGTCATACTGGGAGCCAGTGCAAATAAGCAAGCATGGGGATGATGGGTGAAAAAGAGTTGTATGGACTTCAGATACAGTGAAGAAAGTTACCTAGGATTTAATGGGATCCAGATCCAGGTTATCGAGGATTAATCAATTGGGCCACTGGGCCGACAAATGGCAGATGGAGTTTAATTTAGATAAATGAGAGGTGATGTATTTTGGTCGATCAAACCAGGGCAGGATTTACTCTGTTAATGGTAGTGCATCGGGGAGAGTTATAGAACAAAGACATCTAGGGGTACAGGTTCATAGCTATGGGGTCACAGAGTGGTGAAGAAGGCATTTGGCATGCTTGGTTTAATTGGTCAGAACATTGAATACAGGAGTTGAGATATCTTGTTGAAGTTGTACAAGAGATTGCTACGGCCATTTGGAATACTGTGTACAGTTCTGGTCACCCTATTATAGAAAGGATATTATTAAACTAGAAAGAGTGCAGAAAAGATTTACTAGGATGCTATCAGGACTTGATAGTTAAGTTATAAGAAGAGGCTGGATAGACTGGGACTTGTTTCTCTGGAGGCTTCAGCATGATCTTATACAAGTCTATAAAATAATGATGGACATAGATCAGCGAGGTAGTTAATATCTTCTTTTAAATGTAGGGGAGTCTAAAACTAGAGGGCATAGGTTTAAGGTGAGAGGGGAGAGTTACAAAATGGTCCAAAGGGGCAATTTTGCACACAGAAGGTGGTGAGTGTCTGGAACAAACTGCCAATGGTAGTAGTAAAGACGAGTACAATTTTGTCTTTTAAAAAGTGTTTAGACTGTTACATGGGTAAGATGGCTATCGAGGGGTATGGGCCAAATGCGAGCAATTGGGGCTACCTTAGTTGTTAAAAAAAAGGACAAGTTGGCCTGTTTCCATGCTGTAAACCTCTATGACTTTATGATTTTAGGAAGCAGAATCAAGACTTACACTTGAACAATGGTTCTTTGATAAGACATCTAAATGTTGTTAAGATCTGTGGAAGTGTGCCCAGCTGAACCCTTCACATCGTGGAAAGTGGAAAAAACTGGAAGAAAGCAAAATAACGTTCTTAGCAAGGTCATTTTCTCTGCCCATGACCTCAAGAAACTACAAAAAGTCGTGAATGTAGCCCAATCCATCACACACACCAGCCTCCCATCCATTGACTCTGTCTAAACTTCCCAATGCCGCAGCAAAGCAGCCGGCTCTCCACGCACCCAGACATTCTGTCTTCCTCCTTCTTCCGTCGGGTAAAAAGACAAAAAAGTCTGAGGTCATGTACCAAATGATTCAAGAACAGCTTCTTCCTTGCTGCTGTTGGATTTTTGAATGGATTTATCTTGCATTAAGTTGACCTTTCTCTACATCCTAGCTGTGAGTGTAACACTACATTCTGTATTCTCTTATTTCCTTCTCTATGAACAGTATGCTTTGTCTGTATAGCACTCAAGAAACAATACTTTTCACTGTAAACTAAACTAATATATGTGATAATAATAAATCAAATCAAATCAAAATTTTCAAATTATTGTGGTCTTCCAGTGAATGTTAAAAACCAGGGAGTGAGGAGCTGTTAAACTTACACTCAATTCTCTGCTGCATCTCCCAAATTTATGATTGGCAGGAAACAAAGCTGAAGAGTGGAGGCAAGTGACTTAAGTTTCATTTGTGCAAAAGAAAATAATCAGAATTGGAATTAAGTTGGGAATAAGATATATCCCAAAGCTAAGTACTTTCATTCCTAGCTTTGCTTGGGAAGATAAAACACAAGCTTTAAGCGCTGTCATTTTAATTGTCTTGTCAAAGTCAGAAAGCAAACAATGTGGCAGCATAACCCAAAAATAGTCTCTGGTTTTGAAATGGACACTTCAGTTTCGAGGATGGTGAACTAGTTTTTCTTTAATACCTGAAAGCCATACTGTAAAAATTTAAATAAAATTGAAATACTCCGGATGCCGAAAATCTCTGCACACTTCCAGCCCTGCTGGGTTTATCCAGCGGTTTCTGCAAAAATCTAGTTTGTCATATTCGCTTTTAAGCTTGCAAGTGGGCCAGCTGTCGCTCCTAACACGCACAATGGGTCTCCTTATGGCCTCATCAACAACTGCAATGTTTCAGCCGGGACAAGATGAATGATATTAAGGCTGCAATGGATTGTGCTATGTTAGAATGGTGTTGGGCAACAACCATCTGAAGGTGCAACGTTAGCTTTTGCATTACACTGATGACACCCAGACCTTTTTCCAGTCTCTCTCCTGCTTCTTCCACTGTTGCTAAATTATTGAGCTCAAACAACATCTAGTATTGGTTGAACAGAAATTTCCTGAAGCCACTATTTTCAGCACGCGATTCAATCTCTGTCTGTTCCCCAACATGTAATTCCATCCCTCTCTTTTTTGATTCGTTCATGGGATCTGGGTGTTGCTGGCTGGGCCAGCATTTATTGACAGAGCAGGCTGAGATTAAGCCAGTCTGTTTGCAACCATGTGTTACATTTGACCCTAAGATGAGCTTCTGGTTCCATATTTGACTGCCTATTTCCATCATGCAACAAATCCCACCTTCACCCTGTTTAATATCAAAGCAAAATACTGCGGATACTGCAATCTGAAACACAAACAGAAAATGCTGGAAAATTTCAGGAGGTCTGATAGCATCTGTGGAGAGAGAATAGAACCAACGTTCCGAGTCTGGATGACCTTTTGTCAGAGCTGTCTAAATTCATCTGCTGCTAAAATCCTCATTCGTGCCCTTGTACCGTCTGGACTCAAATGCACCCCTGACTGATCTCCCACATTCTTGTGGCACTTATGGTCATTTGAAACTCTGCTGAAAATCCTCGTTCTTGTTTTCAAATCCCTCCAAGGCTCCACTATTGGTTGCCATGCTTTTAATTGTCTGAGCCCTAAACTCTGGAAAGTCCCCCCTCTATCTCACTGCTTGTCTATCTTGTTTTCCTTCTTTAAAATGCTCCTTAAAACCTACCTCTTTGACCAAACTTTTGGTTCTCTAGCCTAATATTTCATAACGTGGCTCAGTGTCATAATTGGTTTTATGATGTTTCTGCGAAGTGCCCGGGCACGCTATATTAAAATATTTATAATTTGTTACTGTTGGTGGTGGTCGTTCTTCTCAGATGGAAGAAGTTGAGGAAACCAGATAAGCCATCTTCCCCACAACGCTCTCGTCATTAAAGACACTCCTTGAAATCTCCCTCTTTGACTGAATGTTTGGTGATTCCTCATAACTTGCGTCCATTTTTTCCCCTGAAGAAGTTTAGAAAGATGAGGAGGATCATATTAAAACTTACAGAATACTGAAAGGCCTGGATAGAGTGGTCGTTGGGAAGATGTTTCCATTAGTTGGAGAGACCAGAATCTGAGGGCAAAGACTCAGAATATAGGGATATCACTTTAGAACCAAAATGGGAAGGTATCTTTCAAGCCAGAGGGTGGTGAATTTATGGAATTCATTGTCACAGAAGGCTGCGGAAGCCCAGTCATTGAGTGTATTTAAGATGGAGATAGATAGGTTCTTGATTGGGTAAGGGGATCAAAGATTACAGGGAGAAGGTGGGAGAATGGGGTTGAGAAAGTTATCAGCCATGATTGAATGGTGGAGTAGACTCAATGGGCCGAATGGTGTAACTCTGCTCCTGTATCTTGTGGCGTTACAGTTATAGTGACTCGCAATGATGAAAGAATACCGTTGGCAAAGTCTTGCAAGGAATTCTATTTCCTCTTTTGATCAAGATACGGCTGAGTAAATTTATCCAGTGAGTAATAAAACAACACTGATCACGAGACCCTGGGAGCTAGACCACAGAGGAGAGATGATGGACGGTGGATTGGATGATTTTGTTGAACACCACAGAAAGATTGCAGACAGGGAGTGCAGTGGAATATTATACCTACAGGAGTGTAATTCATGATTTTGATTATGGATTATAAGATCATAAGAAATAGGAGCAGGAGTAGGCCATTCAACCCTTTGGGTTTGCTTTCTCATTTGATAAAATAATAGACTTTTTTATTAGCATCACAAGTAGGCTTACATTAACACTGCAATGAAGTCACTGTGAAAATCCCTTTGTTGCCACATTCTGGTGGCTGTTCGAGTACACTGAGGGAGAATTTAGCATGACCAATGCAGCTAACCAGCACGTCTTTCAGATGAAGCGAGGAAACCAGAGGAAACACATGCAGACACAGGGAGAATGTGCAGACTCCACATAGACAGTGACCCAAGCCGGGAATCGAACCCAGGTCCCTGGCGTTATGAGGCAGCAGTGTTAACCACCGTACCACCCCATCTGACTGTTACATTAACTCTATTTTCATGCGAAATCCCCTTTGCCCTTTGCCCAAATGATTATTGTCATTCAATAATCTCTTAACTCAGCCTTGAATATATTCAATGACGCAACATTCACTGCTCTCTGTGGAAGAGAATTCCAAATACTAGTGACCCTCCGAGAGAACAAATTCCTCCTCATCTCTGCCTTATTTTTAAATGGGGCCCCCTAGTTCCACACTCAGCCGCAATAGTAAATGTCCTCTCTGTATCTACTCCATTAAGCCTCCTCAGAGTTTTATTTTTAAATTCTACCAGCTGTTATGCTGGGATTTGAACCTGTCCCTAAAGCATTAGCCTGGGCCAGCAACACAGATGGCGCAACGTCACTCATGTTTTATGCGATCATACTATTTATGAAAAGCTCCGAATATTTGTTCTCCATCAGGCAGGTGACCAATCCCATACTTACCGTAACAGCTATCTAATAACAACCATCCTACAATGTGGTACAGGTGAGCAAGGTCTTAAGTGTTTACTAAATTAATCTCTCCTTGGCAATTGAGGGTTCCCAGCGAAGGATTTAAAATTAATTCCTTTGCCTTCTTGGCCTTTTGGCTAAGATCAAGTGTAGTATCAACGTGCTGCATTTGGTCGAAGTCATTAGATTATATTCTTTTGAAGCAATTTTTTTAAAGCGGCATCTCGGCCTTTTGGCTAAGATGCAAATGAGATCAAGCTTTGGAGAAGGAGCTATACCTCCTCCAATCAGCTTGGATCATGTAGATCAAACCCAAGACAGGAGGTGAGAGCCCTGAATTGTCAGCTTGGATCGGGAATGTCTCAACTTGTTGGGACTCTGAATTGAATTTGATTTGATTTGATTGGATTGAATTGGAATAAAGTATATTAAAAAAATTGAGGATTTAATGTGTCAGACCTGAAATATTGCACAGCACAACTAATGATAAACCTACTAGCTGGTTGATTAATGGTGTTGTAAAGAATGGTTTTGTCATAGAGGGGGGTGGCGCTGGAAACCTGCCCATTTAGTTCCAGATAATGTTGCAGGCCAGTATCCTAATGGGATCTCACAGTACAAGCAGGAGAATGTTGTCCAGTGGCCAACCCAGGAAAACTGAGGGCTTTTGGCTGGTTAAATTTAGTAGTACATCACAAGGTCTACTTCAGTTCCAGGACAGGTGACAGGAAGGCCATCCATCGGATATTACGTGTTCCACCCTGATGGGGAGGAGTGGGGGAGGGAAGAGTGGAGGCCAGCAATTGGCAGGGGGGATTTCATATCTTGAGGAGGAATGAGGGATCCTTCAATGTAGTGTCTGCACTTGCACAGAAAACTGAGAGATTGATGCATGCGCGATAGTGTCCTCTAGTGTATGCAGCCGGTTTTCTGGTGTGAACAGACTCAGTTCACTTCCCCTACTGGCATGAATCACATTTTGCCTTTTTGCACAAAGCGTCATTAGATTTTACCTGACAGCTTGCAGAAAAATGGATGCAATTCTCTCCCGTTTTCAAACTCATGTGCCACTTCGAATTTTTTTGTAAGATCACTCCTATTACCTTTGGTCCCTGTCATAAATTCCATTTCCAACTTTACTTTTGTACATGCAAACATATAAATTAGGAGCTGGAGTAGGCCACTCAGCTCCTCTAGCCTGCTCCTCTGTTCAGTAAGATTATGGTTGAACTGATTCTAACCTCAACTCATATTCCTGCCTACCCTCAATAATCTTTCACTTCCGCTGCTAATCAAGAATCTATCTTGCCCTGCCTTAAAAATACTCAAAGACTGCTTCTACTGCCTTTTGAGGAACAGAGTTCCAAAGACTCACAATTGTCTGAGAGAAAATAATTCTCCTCATCTCTGTCTTAAATGAGCAACCCTTTATTTTTAAACAGTGACCCAAGTTCTGGATTATCCAACACGAAACATTCTGTCCACATCCAGCCCGTCAAAACCCTTCAGGATCTTAAAGATTTCAATCAAGTTGCCTCTTATTCTTCTAAACTTCAGTAGATATAAACCTAGCCTTCCCACATAAGACAACCCACCCATTGCTGTATTAGTC
The DNA here is from genome assembly GCA_024679065.1 of Sphyrna mokarran. Taxonomy (NCBI): domain Eukaryota; kingdom Metazoa; phylum Chordata; class Chondrichthyes; order Carcharhiniformes; family Carcharhinidae; genus Sphyrna; species Sphyrna mokarran. The sequence goes on along the minus strand of JAGIQG010000016.1, from coordinate 65,110,665 downwards.
CAAGAAACCTCCTTATGAACTGCTTCCAATGCATCTACAACCACAGGTTAAAAAATGTACAGCACCAGAATTTTTTGTGTTAAATGGTAAATGCAAGGAGCTGAGTAAATAAAGCTGATGATCTGAGGGCACAGAAGATAAATGGCAGCATGATATCAATGCTAAAGGAGACTTAGAATCATAGAAACTCTACTGTACAGCAAGAGGCCATTTGGCCCATCAATCACAATTCCACTCCATATTCCCACATATCTATCCACTAATCCATCTAATCTGTGCATCTCAGGACTCTAAGAAGCAATTTTAGTATGGCCAATCCACCTAATCCACATATCTTTGGATTGTGGGAGGAAACCAGAATACCCAGAGGAAACCCACGCAGACATGAGGAGAATGTACAAACTCCACACAGACAGTGACCCAAGCCGGGAATCGAACCCGGTCCTGGAGTTGTGAAGCAGCAGTGCTAACCACTGTGCTACCGTGCTGCCCACTTGGCTTGAGGAAGAGTCAAAATTGTAGCTCAATATCCCTGGATATAGAGTTTTTTGGCAGGGTCGCTAGATCATCATATACGAAGGCCATCTGCCCCATCGAGCCTGACAGCAATCCCACCCAGGTCCTATCCTAACTCTGTAATCCCAGACATTTACCCCCCCCGCCAATTCCCTGACATTAAAGGGCAATTTATCATGACCAATCAGCCTAACCTGTACATATCATGACCAATCAGCCTAACCTGTACATATTAGCCAAGTTCCGCACACATGAGGACGGTCTTAACAGGGATCTTGGCTTCATGTCACACTATCTGTAACCCCCACGACTTGCCTGGGTTAGCAAAAAAACCTCACTTACTGTGCTATCTGGAGTCAATACACGTCCCTCTAACCTGTGCTCAATATTCCTCCCATCCACATTGTTAGCCACTTTAAGTCTTGAATAGCAGGTTAGGTGTAAGGATTCACATTCTAATCAGCAATCTGTAAACTGTCTGTGCTGATATGTGTGATTTTGGAGACCAGAACATCTCATTCGCCTGACGAAGGCTACAAAGGCCTTTTACAAAGGCAGATTTACTATCAAATAAATTGGTTGGATTTAAAATTGGTGTTGCCAGCTTCTTACTGAGTTTACCCCAGTCCAACGCTGGCATGTCTACATCATATCTGGGCTGTGAGAGGAAACCAGAGCGCCCAGAGGAAACCCACGCAGACACAGGGAGAATGTGCAAACCCCGCACAATCAACCAAGGCTAGAATTGAATAAAGGCCCCTGGTGCTGCGAGGCAGCAGTGCTAACCGCAGTGCCACTGTGCCACCCTAAAACAAAAACATTAAAAAAAAGAGGTGTAGCCTTATTGGTTAAAGAATCAAATACAGCCGTGGGGTGGGATGATATGCTATTTGAAGCATCAATTCAAGTAAGATTGAACTTAGAAATAAAGGGCAGCCACACTGCTAGGCATGTATTATAGATCTCAAAATAATGGAAAGGACTTAGAAGAGCAAATATGCAGATGGATTTCTCAGTGCAAAAACAATACAGCAGTAATTGTTAGGGACTTCAACCACCCTAAAACCAATTGAGATACGATTAGTGTGAAGGGCACAAGTTTAAAGTTTATTTATTAGTCACAAATAGACTTACATTAACATTGCAATGAAGCTACTGTGAAGATCCTAGTGTAGCCATGCTCCAGTGCCTCTTTGAGGCAGAATTGAGCGTGGCCAATGCACCTAACCAGCATCTCTTCGGACTGTAGGTGGATATCAATAGTTCAGTTGAATGGGCAGAGAAATGGCAAATTGAGTTCAATCTGGAAAAGTGTGATGTAATGCACGTTGTGGGAGGGGGCAAATGAACAAAAGAATATTCAATATATAGAAAAATATTGAGAAGAGTTGAGGAAGTGAGAGATCTTGAAGAGCAGGTTCACAGATACTTGAATGTGATGGGACAAGTTGACAAAGTGGTTAAGAAAGCATATGGAATGTTTTCCTTTATTAGGCAAGGTATTGAATACAAAAACAGGAATGTAATGATGGAACTTTATAAACATTGGTTAGGCCACAACTGGAATTTTGTGTGCAACTCTGGTCACCACATTACATGAAGGACATTATTGCTCTGGAGATTTACAAGAATGCTGCCAGGGCTTGAAAATTGCAGCTAGGAGGAGAGATTGGACAGGCTAGGATTGTTTTCCTTATAGCAGAGGAGGCCAATTGAGATGTATGTAATTATGAGGGGCCTCAATAGGGTAGCATGCAGAGCCTGTTTCTCCTAGATGGGGAGTCAGTTATGGGAGGGGAGAGAGGAGGGGCTTGGATTCCAGATGATTAGTATAAGGATTAGAGAGGATATGAGAAATATTTTATCATCCAAAGGGTAATGAGATTCTGGAAGTCACTGCTTAAATTGGTGATTGATCCTGAAACACTTACCTGGATGTGCATATAAAGTGCTGTAAACTGCAAGATGACAGAAAAAGTGGGATTATTATCAGTGGCTAGTTTTCTGTTTCTTTTGTGACCAGTGTTGACTTGATGGGCTGAATGGCCTTTTTTGCACCCTAACATTTCTATGTTTACTTAAATAAGGAGACCAATCCGCTACATAATACTCCAAATGAAGTCTCGGTATTCAATCCCCCTCACAATAAATGATATTCTATTAGCTTTCCTAATTACTGACTGTACCTACATACAAGCATTTTGTGATTCATGCACTTGGATACCACAATTCCCATGAGTTTCAGAGCCCTGGGTGAGATTTTGTTTGGTACTGACTCGATGGGCCAAATGACCTCCTTTTGCATTATAGGGATTCTATGATTTTCTTTTATGATTCTCTGCAATCTCTCACCATTTAAATAATATGCTTTTTTTCATTCTTCCTGAGTTTTTTTTACACTTCCCACTGCTTCAGAAAAGCAGCCAGCATAATTAAGGAACCCAACACCCTGGACACATTCTCTTCCATCGGAAAAAGATATAAAAGTCTGAGATCATGTACTAACCAACTCAAAAACAGCTCCTTCCCTGCTGCTATCAGTCTTTTGAATGAACCTACCATACATTAAGCTGATCTTTTTGTACACCCTAGTTATGATTCTATATTCTGTACCATCTCCTTTCTTTTTCCCCTATGTACTCTATGAATGATATATTTTGTCTATATAGCACGCCTGTTGCTGTTACTGATACTGTTTACATCAATGGGATGAACTAGAAATGATTGGGAGCTTCAGGTTTTTAGGTGTTCAGATCATCAACAACCTATCCTGGTCCCCTCATGCCGATACTATAGTGACAAAAGCACACTAATGCCTCTAATTTCTCAGAAGACTAAGACATTTTGGCATGTCCACTACAACTCTCATCAACTTTTACAGAAGGACCATAGAAAGCATTCTTTCTGGTTGTATCTCAGCTTGGTATGGCTCCTGTTCTGTCCAAGATGGCAAGAAATGATAAGAGGTTGTGAATAATGCCAGTCCATCACTCAAACCAGCCTTCCATCTATTGATCCACTCTACACTTCCCACTACCTTGAAAAAGTAGTCAGCATAATGAAGGACACCATGCACCCAGGACGTACTTTCTTCCACCTTCTTCCATCAGGAGAAAGATACAAAAGTCTGAGATCATGTACCATCCAATTCAAGAACAGCTTCTTCCCTGCTGCTGTCAGACTTTTGAATGGACCTATCTCGCACTAAGATATCTTTCTCTACACCCTAGCTATGGTTGTAACACCACATTCTGCACTCTCTCCTTTCCTTCTCTATGAACTCTATGCTTTGTCTGTATAGTGCACAAGAAATAATAATTTTCAATGTATCCTAATACATGTGACAATAATAAATCAAATCAAATCATAATATGGCAGCCAATTTGCACACAGCAAGCTCCACAAATAATAATGTGGTAATGACTAGATAATCTTTCTTCAATAATGCTATTTGAGGGATAAGTACTGGTCAGGTCACTGGGAATAACTTCCACATCCACAGAGAGGGCATTAGGAGCCTCAGATTGCCATTACATCTGAAAGACCACAGATGAGATTCTCCAGCCTCCCAGCTGCGTGTTTTCTACCAGCATGAGGTGGTGTGTTGTTTGCCAGTGGTGGGATTCTCCAGTCCCGCTGCTGTCAACGGGAATTCCCATTGAAGTCACTGGTGGGGAAATCCACAGGCTGGGGTACGCTGCCAGCAGGACCCGAGAATCCTGCTGGGATGAATGGCCAGACAATTCTGGCCCACTTCAGTGACAATGCAGCACTCACTCAGTGCATGGTGGCACGGTGGCAAAGAGTGTTGATGTCTCCCCTGCTAGTATTTCCAGCACAATACGGGCAGCACGGTGGCACAGTGGTTAGCAATGCTGCCTCACAGGACCAGGGACTTGGGTTCTGGCTTGAATCACTGTCTGTGTGGATCTGCACATTCTCCCCCTGTCTGCCTGTATTTCCTCAGAGTGCTCCAGTTTCCTCCCACAGTCCGAAAGACGTGCTGGTTAAGTGTGTTGGCTATGCTAAATTCTCCCACAGTGTACCCAAACAGGAGTGTGTCAACTCGAAGATTTTCACAGTAACTTCATTGCAGTGTTAATGCTAGCACTAATAAACACTGGAAAGTCAGTCTTAATTTTTGTGCTACAAGTTCTGAAGTGGGACTTTGAATTGAACCCTGGTCAATGTGACACAGAGGCGACTGTGCTTCTAGCCGACACTTGGCTAGTTGGGGAAGGGGAGGAAGTTATTGGTGAATAATTTTTGGGGGGACCTGTTGCAGAATGGAGTAGCATTGAGTTGAGTCTTCCCTGCCGACAGAGGGGAGCAGTGGCTGGGTTAATCCGCTACACATTGCTGGATCTCTGGCATTTTGCTCTTTGTGTCTCTTCCATTCCTGTGAGTGTTGAGCGGCAGGATCAGATTACACATCCGCGACACTGCTCAGAGGCTGGGCTGGAGGTTTTTCACTCAGCACTGCCAACAACACACATCTTGTACTCGATAATGTAACAAAAATGGCTGAGAGGTAAGAATGGGGTTCCTACTTTTAATTTTCTCATGTTGGATTATGTTTTAAAAATAACTCTTGGGAAACTACCAGCAGAAACTTGATTTGAAAAAAAAATGTACTTTGCCCTAAGCTCTTGATGGGGGTTTTAAACAAAAGCAGTCTCCTTGGAAAACTTGGAATTTGTTCCAATTTGTCCTAAAGGGCAAGTGGGATTCATTGTCATTTGATTGAGGGTGGATCGGGATTGTGTGAATGTTGTGCAGACTTTCCTTCATAATCTTTGTAAACTCCGGTGATTGTGTGTTGAGCAAATTCCTGATTTGCCTTCTGTCGGAGTTAAATGATTCCGAAATGTATCCAGTGGCAGTTGCAATTTCGCGTTCCACATTTCTTTTTGTTGCAATGTTAGCCTTTCCTCGCAATCTTGTTGCTTTGCGCACACGCTGTTTCATGTCCTTCTCGATTAGGATCTGCTCAAAAGTTGCAGTCAATCATTTGTTTGTTTGTAAGCAGGATGTTTATCCATCCTTTAAAGAAGAGTGCTTTCTAAGTAAGATTAAAAAGCGTTCTCCCCCATCTCTGCCCTTTTCCTCTGGGGAGGAAGTGGGGGGAAATTTTGATGGACTTCATAATAAAAAGTATATCGGGCGATTTGTCTGTAATCTCTCTCGAAACACTGGGAAGTTGTAATCCCATTGTTTTTGATGTCAAACACGTTGTTTTATCAATAGCTGCAGTTTCAGTGGGCGACTGATTGACAAAATCAAGCTGCTAAAACGCATTTTGAGAGAAAGAAATTGCCTTTTGGTGGTTAAAGACTAACTTGATATGAGTAACTTCGGTTGATTCATTGCTGGCGATGACTACTGTTCATGTATAGTGATTGGGGGAAGGTTAACGAATATTGCAAAAACCTGCTGGAACCTGCCTGGAGTGTGGCACGGTGAATGTATTGTCAGTATGATACAAATAGGAGACCAGATTTCAGCTTCGCTCTCTGCTCAGTTCAGCTGGGTTTGTGATTTAATTCGCCACGTTTGACTGCAGTGTTCCCAGGATAAAGGGGCCATCCTCTCAGGCTTCTGCTTCTCATTATCAATAAGTCATTCCTGCCAGTGTCTGCAGAGTGCCAAAGTGAGGATAAGATTAAGTTTATTGGTGAGGCTTCACTTGGTTGAATAGCTTGACGATGCTTATTGGTGAGATTGGTACTGGTTGACTGAACACAAAGGATGGTGAGGGCAACAGATATTCGTGGAAACCCAGCGTGACTCAGAAAAGCAAAGTGAGGAAAATGGGATTCCTTTGGAGGGCGGCACAAGTGGGTTAGCACTGCTGCCTCATAGTGCCAGAGACCTGGGCTCAATTCCCGGCTTGGGTCACTGTCTCTGTGGAGTTTGCACGTTCTGCCAATGTCTGCGTGGGTTTCTGCAGAGTCCTCCCACACTCCCAAAAATGTGCGGGTTAGGTTAATTGGCCATGTTAAATTGACCATTTCATTTGGGGAATTAGCAGGATAAATATGTGTGATTATGGCGTGGGTGGGATATTGTTGCTGCAGGCTCAATGGGCCAAATGGCCTCCTTCTGCACTGTAGGGATTCCATGAAAATCTCCCCTAAGCCTCAAAAGTTGCTCGTATCAGTGTGTGCGTAGTGCTGAAGTTAGGGAAATCTTTCCTTAAAATAACCCATCAATTTTAAAAACAGCAAGTTACCTGAGGTTTAATTGATGATAATGGCAGATACGCAAAATGTGCTGATTGTTGATTGTCAGAAAGCATCCAGGGGTGAGCCACTTTCTGGGCAATACTGTAATTCATTTGGCTTGTTGGGATATTGCAAATCAATTTTCGTTGCTTCCCTCAGCTAACTGGGAGAAAATGAAAGGTTCCCTACATGACCAGTGGCTGCATCCCAGTGGGAAATCTAGCGATAGCAATGCATCGTTGAAACAGTGTTCTAAAAGTAGGAATGTCTGGAAGTACGACTGGGAATATGGCCTTTAACTTAAAAAAAGAGGGTGGCGAAGCTGTGGAATTCATTGTCACAGAAGGCTGTGGAGATTAGATTATTAAATGTATTTAAGACAGAGGCAGATAGGTTCCTGACTGGTAGAAGGATCAAAGGTGGGAGAATGGGGTTGATTCACAGAATACCTACAGTGCAGAAGGAGACCATTCAGCCCATCGAGACTGTACTGACAACAATCCCACCTAAGCCCTATCGTTGTAATCTCATATATTTACCCTAGCTGGTTCCCCTGACACCGAGGAACAATTTATCATGGCCAAACCACCGAACTCACACATCTTTGGACTGTGGGAAGAAACCCACGCAAACACGGGGAGAATGTCCACACAGACAGTGACCCAAGCCGGGAATGGAACCCGGGTCCCTGGTGCTGTGAGCCAGCAGTGCTAACCACTGTGTTGCCCGTATCACAGAAACATATCAGCCACGATCGAATGGCAGAGTGGATTCGATGGACCGAGTGGCCTAATTCTGCTCCTATATCTTATGGTCTTCTGTTCTGGTAGATGGCGGGGTGGGGGGGGAAGAGTGAGATTTAGGAGGAAAGAAAATGCTTTGTGTGATTTAACATACGGAATATTTCCACTTCGATCTGCCTGTTCCCACCCCTTTCTCCCCTGGGGTTACTAATTGTCACTTTGTGGGGGAGGTGGGTGAGGGGAAGAAACTGGGTGTGGATTTACAGGATCACAGTCATACTTAATTGCAGAGCCTGAATGTACCGGAAGAAAGGACAGTCATTTGTGTGTGCCGGTTTATTTGTTTCAGTGTTGGATGTGAACATGTCTCATCCTGACTGTGACATTTGAGGTTGAAATGCAAATGGAGAAGCCACTCTGTCTTCCTGTGCATTATTTTGTCGATATTTATGAACTCAACTGGCTCTGTTAAATTGCTGTTAACTCTTGAATGGTACTTACCTCAGCCCCCTGCGTTTCTCCGATTCTCCCCACCCCCAAATGCAAGGACTTGTCCCCAGTGACACATGGTACTGGTGTTTCATTTCGTTAGTGTAGCAGCCTTCATTTGACATGCATAATGAATGATTTGAATGAAGCAGAAATGGTTGCATTGGAGCCAGCAATCTCAAAATAGAGTCTTACAGCGCTGGAGGAGGCTTTTGAGCCCATTGTGCTTCTGTGGCTTGCCAAAAGGCTTCTTCAGCACTCTAGCTGACAATGCTTTATTTATACCAACTGCCTGATATTTAAGCCCAAGAGGAAGATTTCTTATTTTATCATTTCCCTGAATATGGACGGCTGTGTTGTTATATAGCACAAAAGAAGGTCATTCGGCCCATGGAGTCAATTGCAGACCGATTGGTATGTAAATGTACTGAGAGGCAACAGAAGTTTTGGAAGGGATTGGGCTATAATGATAAGCCAAATACTCTGCAAGAGGATAATATAATTACAGTAAACTACATGGTAAGGTCTAGGGCTACTCCCCTCTGGAGCAATCTGGACAACATGACAAGATCATTTTTTTTTAATCTGAGAGTTGTTATCTGGATTGAACTGCCTGAAAAGATGGCAGAAGCAGAGTCAGTAGTAACTTGGGGAATCATAGAAACTCTACAATGCAGAAGGAGGCCATTCAGCTCATCAGTTCTGCCACCCCAATCCCACCCAGGCCCTATTCCTGAAACCCCACATATTTACCTTGCTAACTCCTCTAATATACATATCCTGAGACACTAAGAGGCAATTTAGCATGGCCAATCAACCTAACTTCCACATCTTTGGAACGTGGGAGGAAACCGGAGCACCTGGAGGAAACCCACGCAGGCATGGAGAGAACATGCGGACTCCATACAGGCAGTGACCCAAGCCGGGAATCAAACCTGAGTCCCTGGAGCTGTGAGGTAGCAGTGCTAACTACTGTGCCACCCTGCTGTCCTTCCGAAAGGGAAATTAGATACAGTATTTAAAGTGAAAAAAGGACTAATTGATAACTATTTCATAGGGTTGACAAAAACGTGATGGGCCGGATTTTCTGACCACACTCACCCCAAGGCCGGAAAATCCCACCCAAGATCAACGTACCTTTGTGTGATCCGTGTCCCATCCGCAACGATTCCCATGGTGGACAGGGCAGGAAAATTCTGCTTGATGAGCGAAATGGCCTGCCCCTGTGCTACGTTATTTTGTGATTCTGCTATCAGTTTTAGCTCAAGACCCATTTCCAGAGTTATAATGTATTGGTATAATTGTGAAATGATAACTTTGAAATTGTCGAGATAAGCGGTGATACGGTGGGTCCTGTCTCCTCCTTTGCTCTTGAGTAGGCAGACTGCGGGTCCAAAAATGTGCGGGTTAGGTGGATTGGCCATGATAAATTGTCCTTTACTGTCAGAGGGATTGGCAGGGTAAATATATGGTGTTACAGGGATAGGCCTGGGTGGAATTGTTAGTGCAGATTATATGGGCCAAATAGCCTCCTTCTACTCTGTAGAGATTCTGTGATTGTGGGTTCATGTTTCACTCCAAAAACTTGTACACAATGTAGGTGGACACTCCAGCAGAATATGCGATGCACTATCAGAGGTGTTGTCTTCAGATGAGACTTTAAACTTCCTGTTGGATCACTGCAGGAAAAAGTCCTGTGGTGCAATCTGGAATAAAGCTGAGGAGTTCTGCTTTGTGTCCTGGCCAGTATTTATACTTCTGTCAACCTCAGTAAATCCCTGTGCCGCATCACGTTGCTGTTTGCGGCACTTTGTGCAGGATGAGCTACTGCCTTTACTAAGCTGGCAGTGGGATGACACTTCACAAGTATCTGGTCAGCATCTCTCCATCTACAAACTGTAGTAATGAGTCCTTTTAAGGGGCAAGTATTCAGAGGATTATGTGACCCAACTACTCAAGTGGGGAGCATGTGAATCCAGGCTGAGCGCAGACTTTTATCATCAGAATTGACTCTGGAGTTGAATTGAGAATTTGATTTGATTTGTTATTGTCACATGTATTGGGATACAGTGAAAAGTATACTTTCTTGCACACTTACAGACAAGGCATTCTGTTCAGAGAGTACATAGGGGAGAAGGAAAGGATGAGATGCAGAGTTATAGTGTTACAGTCATAGCTTGGGTGTAGGGAAAGATTAACTCAGGATAAGGTAGGTCCATTCAAAAGTCTGACAGCAGTAGACAAGAAGCTGTTCTTGAATCAAGTAGTATGTGACCTCAGACTTTTGTGTCTTTTTCCCGACAGAAGAAGGTGGAAGAGAGAACGTCCGGGGGTGCGTGGGGTCCTTAATTGTGCTGGCTGCTTGAGTTAATTAATAAATAGTTGTTGTTATCGTTAACCTGGTGGTCACCAATCATTACCTTTATCACACAAATGGTGATGCTGGGTGCCAGCAAACAATCCATTTCTCATGGAGTGTTTTATACCTTGCAGCTCTGCTGAAGGCTGAGGAAACCAATCGTTGAGAGCCAGGTTCTATCACAAGCGCTCCATGTGAAACTTGCGGGTGTCATTGTTTTTGGTGTTGCCATCAGTTGCCAAGCAGCTGTAGCTTCTGGTTATCATGGTAGTGGGTGCCAGTCCACAAGAAGCATTGTCATTTTTTTTGTGTCTTCACCTGGTGGCTTCCGGTTGTGAGAATTGGGCCTTCAAATCAGGCTTTCAGGCACTCTTGAAGTGGAAGGCAAGGTGACTGACTGATCGTCTACATCTTTAGTGATAGTTAGTGTTGTTGCAGATTCATTGGGCCTTCTCTGCTCTGTATGACTCTGTAACTCGTGCAGAAAGTCCTTGGCTATGGGACCATTTTCAATCACCAAGCTGCCTCTGCTAAAAATACTCAAAATCTGATACACTGGCTGACAGCAGAGGAAAATAGCGAGACCACCTGTGGGCTGGCATGCATCACCATGGTGACCAGTGGCTAGGCAACAGGTACCAATGTGGAAAACAACAATCCGTACTTGGAAGCTTCACGGGGGGGGGGGTGGGGGGGCACTTGGGGAATATCTTGCCCCTCAAGGGATGGCCTCTTCAGCAGTCAGTTTGAAAAGGTCGGGTGTTGAGCTTGAATTTCAGGTTATTCTGATGACATTTTAAATTAATTCAGCTCCCTTAACAGAATCCTGTGATTTGACTAAACAAATACTGACATAAAAGGCGTACCCAAAGAGACGATAGAGGTTTACAGCCCTTCAGCCCAACTTGTCCATGTTGCCCGAATCGTAGAATTCCTCCAGTGCAGAAGAAGGCCTATTGAGCCTGCACGGTTCTCCCACTGTGGGAGGAAATCCATGCAGGCACAGGAAGAATGTGCAAATCCCTCACAGACAGTTACCCAAAGCTGGAATTGAACCCGAGTTGTTGGCACTGTGAGGCAGCAATGCTAACCACTGGCCAATGTGCCACTTAGCAGTAAGCTATGGGCCTGAGTTGAGTTAACTGATTTATGGCAATCGGATACCCTCTACCTGGCTATAGAAAAAGAAGCAGAAATATAGTTAGAATCCTATTTTTACAATTGTATGAATTTTACAACACAGCAGGAAACTATTGCTGGCTCTGTTTTTAAAAAAAATGACTATTTAGTCCCACTCCCATTTCTTTTTGAATTTTTCTTATTCTATTTCTTTGCAAAGCCATTATGGATTTTGTTTCCGCCACCACTTCTGATGGTGTTCCCTTACTTAATGAGCTAATGCTAATTCTTCAAATCTTCACCTTTGTTCCTTTTATCCTAAATTTGTGCTCTCAAGTTATTCACTTGAGATCATTTGTGTTCTTACTAAAGCAAAAATGTCCAGTCACTATTTGAAAATACCTGTGTTGGCTTTTTGTTTAACACCTTTGTTCCGATGGAGAAAGGCCCTGTTTCTGTGTCTGGTCTCACTTTGATGGACCTTCTCTGGACTCTTTCCCCGGCTTAGATGACCCAACCAATGAAACTAGAGCAATTTGGGTGGCACGTTAGCACAGTGGTTAGCACTGCTGCTTCACAGCTCCAGGGACCTGGGCTCAATTCCTGGCTTGGGTCACTGTCTGTGTGAGTTTACACATTCTCCTCGTGTCTGCGTGAGTTTCCTCTGGGTGCTCTAGTTTCCTGCCGCAGTCCAAGATGTGTGGGTTAGGTTGATTGGCCATGCTAAAAAAAAATTGCCTCTTAGAGTCTTGAGATGCGTAAGTTAGAAGGATTAATGAGTAAATATGTAGGGATATGGGGGCAAGGCCTTCGTGGGATTGTGGTCAGTGTAGATAGATAGGCCAAATGACCTCCTCCTGCACTTAAGGTTTCTATAACTTGCATTTGTAGCACATTTTCAGGACATGCCAAAACATTTTGGGTCAGAATAAGGGACAAACCATTTAGGGTTGTGATGAACAATAATTTTTTTTCTTTTTATTCATTTGTGTGGCATGGGTGTCGCTGGCTGGGCCAGCATTTATTGCCATCCTTAGTTGCGAATTGTGGTCATCAGTAGATTCCTAATTCCTGATTTTTTTTTTTCTATTGAACTCAAATTCCACCATCTGTTGTGGTGGGATTCTAACCTGGGTCCCCAGAACATTAGCCAAGTTTCTGTATGAGTAGTCCAGCGATAATACCTCGCCTCCCCTTCTTCACTCAGGGCAGTGAATCTTCAGATTCTTAATCCCAATGTATGTAGAAACTCAATCTTTGATAATGTTCAAGATAAGAATTGATAGATTTCTGGATTCTAATGATACCAAAGGGGATGGAGTGGGGAAATGGCATTGAGATGGATGATTAACGCTGGTCTTGTTGAATGGTGAAGCAGATCCGAGGGGCTGATTGGTCTGCTGCTGTGCTCCTATGATATGTATGTAAAAACAGCAGCCGGTTGTGCACAGCATGGTCTTCTGTTCATTCATTTGTATGAACTCTGCTTGAAGACAGATCTTTGACTCTTTGATTCATCCTGATCTGTTTTTCTTGGCATCTTTTGTCAGTGGTGCCTTCTGGCGCAAGAGAAGGAGGCAGATCCCAAGCCTACCTCAGCTGGAGCAGAGTCAAACTTGGGTGGTTTAGACCCACTCGCTAGCTAACTGACCTAACTGGCCTCTTACAAAATTAATTGTTTTTGAGGGGTGGTTAGCAGTGCTGCATCGGGGATCTGGGTTCAATGCCAGTCTTGGGTCTGTGTAAAGTTTGCACATTTTTTCTCCTGGCTGTGTGGGTTTCCTCCAAGTGCTCCGGTTTCCTCCCACAGCCCAAAGGTTAGGTGAATTGGCCATGCTAAATTGTCCCTTAGTCTCCCAAGATGTGTGTGTTAAACGAATTAGCCACGCTAAATGTGCGTGGGCTTACAGGGATAGGGCAGGGGAGATATTCATTGGGTAAGATGCTCACTCTGTCAGATTGTCGATGCAGGCTTGATGGGCCAAATGGCCTCTTCTGCACTGTCAGGATTCTATGAGGGGTGTTTACTGATGATGTCACTGGGAGATCTCCCCTGTTCTTTAACTAGTGCAATGAGTTCGTGAAATCTTATCTGTCAACCCAAATGTGAAGCTACGACCTCGATTTAGTGTCCCAACTGATAGACAGCACCTCCAGTGATCTCACTGTCTCTCACCACGGTATCATCTTGCCACTATTTATAGCGAGCGACCTTTGTTGGAATGGTTGAGAACAGGATTTGATTCAACTGTGCATGCTGGGTTCCCCAGCACTCTATCAGCTGCTGAACACTTGCTGTTCAGGTACGCACATGTAGAGGAAGGTTAGTTGGCTGTGGTGTCAGTTGGACTGCTGTTGCCCAAGAAACCATTGAGGCATGACTTCCCTTATTAAGGCACCTCAATGCGATTTGTCAGGGCAAAAGAAATTTACCCCTGTAGCGCGTGTATTATCAGTTTGGAAGTAAGATATAATCTGCTTAGCAATACAAAATAGCTATTCCTAATTGCCTGACCACCTCCCAGAAGTAGATTGGACTTGTTTCGATAAAAATGGAAATACTTTCGGATGCCAGTAGTCCAGCTGACAACGTAAAAGTGCTTCTGCCTTGCTCAATATACATTCTCATGCGTGTTGGGAGTAGAGTTTAGCAGTTTTTCTCTGAGTTAATATCTGGTACAGAGGGAATTTTGCGCTGTTGGAGGTGCCGACTTTTGCAAGAGATGTTAAAAATCAAAGCTTGTTCTCCCCTCTTAGGTAAATGTGAAAGAGCTCTTGACACCCTTAGAAAGACAAGCGGGGGAGTTATCCACTGTGCCTGCTCAGTATCTGCCTCAACCAGCGCCCAAAACAGATTATCCGTGCATTATCCATTGCTGTTTTTGGGATCTTGCTGTGTGCAAACTGGCAACCAGTTTTCCTATATTACAAGATTGACTACATGACCAAAAAAGGTATTACACTGGATATGAAGTGCACCTTGTGGTCATGAGAGATGCTATATAAATGTCATTTGTCTCTCTTGCCGTATGTAAAATTAAATAGAGTGAGGGAAATCAATAATAGCAGTCTCTGGAAAACAGCACAATATTGGAAATAGGGAAGGCAGTGGGAGAAAGATTTGGCAAATAACGTAAAGTTAGTTAAAATTAAAGTTTATTTATTAGTCTTACATTAACACTGCAGTGAAGTTACATGAAAATCCCCTAGTTGCCAGGTACGCTAAGAGGTAATTTAGCAGAGCCAATTCACCTAACCTGCTGTGGGAGGAAACCGGAGCACCTGAAGGTGTCCCACACAGACACGGGGAGAATGTGCAGACTCCACACAGACAGTGACCCAAAATGGAAATCGAACTCACGTCTCTGGCGCTACAGCAGTGCTAGCCACTATGTCGCGCCATTTTCCTTTGGGCTATGAACTTCTCTCATCAAAACCAGAAAGTAAATATAGAATAATGGAAACCTGCAAGTGAGCTAAAAGCGTGTTGCCAAATGGAGGGTTTCAGGTGACAGCTTTATATACTAAAAGGGTAGATTACACAATTCACAAATGTCACCTGAGCCCGAAACTAAAGTTACAGTCTGTAGATGTTAAACTTGAAAATGTACTTGCTGCATGCGAGTGTGTGTTTTCAGCCAAAGTTTGTTACACTCTTATTGAGGACGCTGGACGTTCATCTACACTCTGCTTATGAGAGACTAATTCTGTATTTCTAAACAATATGGCTGTCACTGGCTAAGACTCTGCTGTGTAGGCTTTAAGCCCCTGAATATCTCCACATCTCTTCACCTTGCTTTCTTCCTTTAAGGCATTCCTTAAAGACTTGCCTCTTGGGACCAAACCTTTGGTTATCAATGCATTAGTTGACAGAACGACCAATACCCATCAAATGAATTGGTATGGGCTGATGACAGGATTGGATTTGTCCTGCTTTTTGAGAGCAGGACCATAACATGGGGAAATTTTCCACGTTCTTGTGTCAATGTCAACTGTAGCTGTACTGGAGCAACTTAGCAAGAGCTGTGGCTAGTTCTAGAGCACCAGCCTTCGTGACAGGATATTAGCAAGGCCACAATTCAAATAGATTCCGTGGATTCTCTCTCCAATTGCAGAAAGAATGAAAAGCACTGTGTGTGAGAAAGAGGCATGTGCTGCCATAATCATTCCCTATTGCTTGCATTGGAGAGGCAGATGCTTACAGAAAAGTCATTGTAGCCACTTTCCAACTGGTGGTTTGGATTCCAGGAGAAATGTTGGAACTACCATGGAGCAACTCAATGTACTACAGCCTGAACAGATCACTGAAAGTTCTTTCTGAACTGCTGAGCTACTTGTCGTTTTAAACTATTAAATTTGCCTTCTTTTTATCAGGCAGCAGAATCTAAGTAGTAGTTTTTATTAGTAGGCAATTCTGGGCACCAGGATAAAGGGAAGTACTGTTGGTAAATGTCAGTGTTAAGAACCAATTTACTGGTGTCAATCTCCCTTAATCTGATGCTGATAAAAGAAGCCACTAATAACTGCTTTGCAATGTGTTGCTGGGAGCCATGTGCATTACTAACATTGGTTGAATGGAACGGTGCAATTAAGTGTCTACAAATAAAGTTTGAAGCAGATTCTTACTTCAGAAAATAAACATTTTGGGTTCCCCCTCTTGACTGTTGACTGGAATGTGGCTTTCAGGATATTGGCAACCTTCCTGTGGGAGCCCAGATGATGATTGGTGTTCTTTGGCCAATAACCACATCCACTTTCCCATCAGAATGCACAACACAAGCTCGCTTCTCTTCACCCTCTTCCAGCCTGCCAAGCTGTGAATCATTTGCCTTGTCCTGACTGTTTCCCTGAATAAAATAAGCTGGTGGCAGAAGTGAGGAACTGAACCGAGGTCACCGGTCTGTATGCCTTGATATAATGCTGAGCTCTGCCTTGACTCAGACCATGGGGAAACTTACTAGTTTCTTCTTTGCATGTTATCAACTAGTTTCCAGCATACTCCCATGTGTATGAATATTGCCAGCTGTAAAGATTGTTTCTTTTTAGTCATTTATCTACAATATGTGGGCTGACCAAGGTTATGGAATGATGTGTGAATATCTCCTTTGACAACTGAATGCCTTGCACACAATGCAGTGCATTCAGTTAATCGAATATTGAGTTTCTAGTGGCAACGAGGAGTTATGCTAAAGCAGCACAAAATATCTACCAGGTTTTCTTGGTATTCTTTCAATGCTCCTCGCTATCTCTGCATATGTTTCAAAATTTCAAAAACAGAACATACGGTTGCTGTCTTTGACCTTTCAGGAAGTGGAGAGTTAAATGCACATTTCTTTTGTACCTGAACAGAAAAGGCATTTGATTAGAGTTGCTGATGGAAGAGCCAATATTCATGGAGGAAAGTGTTGATATTAAGTTGTCGGTTATTTTTTTTTCCCCGTGTGCTGTAACACGATTATTATTCAATGTGAGATGTTGGGGTCATGAGATGGGAAATGGTGGCATAGTAGTAATATCATTAGACGAGGGCTAATGACCTAGGATTCAAATCCCACCGTGTGAGTTGGTGGAACTTAAATTCAGTATATAAATTTGGAACTTAAATCTTGTCTCAGTAATGCTTACTGTTCTTAGTAATGGTGACTATAATACCAATCAATGATTGTTGTAAAAACCGATCTAATTCACTCATGTCCTTTAGGGAAAGAAATCTGCTGTTATTATCTGGTCTGACTTTCATGTGACTCCAGATCCACAGCAATGTGGTTGATGTTTAACTGCCCCCTGAAATGGCTTAACAAACCATTCACTTCAAGGACAATTAGAGATGGGTAACAAATGCTGGTCTTGCCAAAGATACCCATGACGCATGAAAGAATTAAAATAAAATAAAAAGAGTTGGTGTTACTCTGCCTTTGATTTAGCAAAACATCTCTGGTTTGTTTGCCAGGGATGGGATAGGATAAGATAGAGTGAGAAGGAAAACGGCGTCAGCGGGAGAAGAACAGACCGAAAACACCTCAGAAGTAGGTTGTGGGGCTCATTTCTGAAGAAGGGTGTTGAATAGAGAAACGTTGAGAATCCAGGCAGCAAAGGATAAAGGTTCTACTGTTACTCATACAGAGGAAGAGACTGTGCAGTGGAACAGTCTGTGAAGTATGAGATGTGAGAAGATCTTGGAGTAGAATCTGGATATGGGTATATGTGAGATACATTGATCCAAGTGTTTCAGAAAACAGCTGTGTCAACTACAATGATGTGGCCAGGAGTGAACAGTAGGTCAAACTGGGAAAGAATGTTGCCTTCCTGGAAGGATAGTAAATAATTTCACAACACCAGGTTAAATTCCAACAGGTTTATTTGGTAGCACGAGCTTTCAGAATGCTGCTCCTTTATCAGGTGAATGAATGCCTTACCTGATGAAGAAGCAGCACTCCAAAAGCTCGTGCTACCAAATAACCTGTTGGACTTTAACCTGGTGTTCTGAGACTTCTTATTATGCCTACCCCAGTCCAACGCCGGGAACTCCACATTCTCTCTGGAAAGACAGAAGTAAACAAGAATTTTTTTGATAATTTGGTGCTTTCATGAGCATTATTAATATATGGCACATCCCAGATTCCAGATTTCATTGTTCTCACTGCCGCACTACAATTTGAACTCTTGCCTCTGGATTCCAGGCTCTTGAATAGGTCACTTGTACAGTATCATTACAACTAGGTTACTCAAATTATAGATTCACTAAAGTGCAGAAAGAAGCCATTCTCCCATTGAATCTGCACCAACGACAGTCCAACCCAAACCCTATCTATCCCCTTAAGCCTCATATATTTATCATACTAATCTTCTTGATACTAAAGGCCAACTTAGCATGGTCAATCCACCTAACCCACATATCTTTGAACTGTGGAAGGAAACCGGAGCACTCAGAGGAAATCTACGCACTAATGGGGAGAAAGTGCAAACACTACACAGACAGTGACCCCAGGCCAAAATTGTACCCGAATCCCTGGAGTTGTGAGGCAGTGGTGCTAACCACTGTGCCATCCTATTTTAATAATATCTCTAATTTCTCTTTTTGCCCTATTCCTACAAAAACATGGCATTTTGGCAATTATCTTGAGCCACATGTGCGCGTGCGTGTCTCTGTGCATGTCTCTGTGCGTGTCTGCCATGAAAATTTAATGTGTAGAACTGGATTTTTTTGCGCTGGCAATAACAAAAGTTGAAGATCTTTAGTCTCTGATGAGCCTTGATAGAAATAGCAGAGACACAAAGATAAATTGGTCAGAAGGAGGAGAATGTTGTTGGCAAGAGGAAGATGTAGAGGTTATTTGTTTGAGATGCTGCCAAAATCCATCAGGGGAACCACAGATGAGAATTAAACTCATTTTGAAAGACTTTGAGCCGTCCCCTTCTCTCCATTTCTTGTCTTTGTCCAGCTGACCACATGGAATGCTTCAGTTTGTCAAATTGAAACATGGCTTGCTTACAGTAGCTGCTGTCAACTGGTGAAATTCAAGGCCAGCTGTAGTGAGGGATCCAAAATAATCTTTGTTGCTGGCCCTGGACTCCACTGCTTAGAAAACTTGAACTGATTTATTCCAAGAAAAATACTTTTTCTCCTTTTGGAATACTTTCTGAAGTATTTTCCATGTTTTTACTGCCTTTTTTCCCTGGTTTTAATCTTGTGTGGGGAAGGGAGGGACCGTATTGTGTTGCATTTCACTTTTGATTTCTAATTACTTCATGTTGGCCGTAGATGATTTAAATATCTAGCTGTTTTAAACAAATTTATCCCCTGTGACTGCCCTTTGGATCCATTGTCCTATTGAGATGTGGGAGTCCAAAGATGTGTGGGTTATGTGGATTGGCCATGCTAAATTGACCCTAGTGTCAGGAGAATTAGTGCGTTAAACATCCGGGATTATGGGACTAGGACCTGGGTGGGATTGTGGTCTATGCAGACTCAGTGGGCCGAATGACCTCCTTCTATACTGTAAGGATTCTAAGAATATTTTCTGCTATTTATTTTAGCAAGCTTTGTGCCCACTTCAAGTTAAAGTTAATTTATTACTGTCAGAAATAAGGCTTCCATTAACACTGCAATGAAGTTATTGTGAAATTCCCCTAGTTGCCATACTCTGGCGCCTGTTCGGGTCAATGCACCTAACCAGCATGTCTTTCAGACTGTGGGAGGAAACCACACAGACATGGGAAGAACGTGCAAACTCACACAGTGTTTAGCTTGTTAAATAGCCTCAGTGGCAATGTGTGCGACCTCTTGGCAAGTGCGTTAAAATCATCAGCAGTAGTACTCTCTAGCTGGTACAGACCAGAGAGATTTGATTTGATCCCTGCTGAGTTGCCCAGGTTCGGACTACGGGTATAAACAGCTTGGAGTTTGTTCAGGCGGGGATTCTAATAGAGTACTGCCATCCAGTGATAACTTCTGAAAAGTGGATATTGAGTTAGGAGAAGTATTGGCACTGTAGAAATAATCCTTTCTTGACTATGAAAAAGTTGCAGCTACTTTTGTGTTAGGCTTTTAAAAAACAAAATAATACTTGTATTTATTTTATTTTTAAAGAGCAACACAGCACGGGAAATAGGCCCTTTGGCCCAACGAGCCCGCGCCGCCGTCATAACTATATAGTAGCAAATCCATTATCCTATTTTATTATTCCTATATAATAATATATATATTATTCCTAATATGGAAAATTCTCACTATAGGGACAATTTGTTTCCCAATCAGCCCAAGAGCGAATTTTTGGGTTGTGGGAGGAAACCGGAGTGCCCGGAGAAAACCCACGCAACCACGGGGAGAACGCGCAAACTCCCTCAGACACCGGCCCAATTCCAAGTGTCTGCACAGCCACATCGATAGTCTCTTAGCTGTAGCTGTGAAAGCTTATGTAGCAGCTTTCACGATCCCTGGACATCTCAAAGTATATTACAGCCATTTAAGTACTTACATAATCACTCGCAATGAAGAAACACACACAGTAACCAATTGATACAAATTGAACTCCAGTCAACACTAATGTGATGATCTGTTTTTCTGCATTGATTGGGTGATAACTGTTGGCCAAGACATCGGGGATAACTGGTATCGCCCTATTGTTCTTCGAGGATCTTTTGTATCCATCTAAGAAGGTAGACAGACTCTTTGTTTAAGGTTCTCCACGATGTTGCCTGGTCTCGAGGGTGTTAGCTATGAGGAGAGGTTGAATAAACTAGGACTGTATTCACTGGAAAATCAGAGGCTGAGGGCAGACCTGTTAGAGGTCTACAAAATTACAAGAGGCCCAGACAGTGGATAGTCAGGGGCTTTTTCCAAAAGTGGAATTGTCAATTACAAGGGGGCACACAGGTTCAAGATAAAGGGGGGGGGGGAGTTTAAGGGAGGTGTGCAGGGGAGATTTTCACGCAGAGAGTCATGCATGCCTGGAACGTGCTGCCGGAGGATGTGGTGGAAGCAGGCACGTTAGCAACAATTAAAAGGCACCTAGGTGGGTACATGAATAGGAAAGGAATAAGAAGGATACGGACTGAGTGAGAGCAGAAGATCTTTTTCAGTTTAGTTAGGCCTCGTTTAGAATATGGTGTACAATTCTGGTCGCCACACTACCAGAGAGGAGTGGATGCTTTGGAAAGGATACAGAAGAGGTTTACTAGGATGTTGCCTGTCTGGAGGGGATTAGCTATGAGAGGCTGGATAATCTTGTTTGTTCTTACTGGAATGACGAAGGTTGAGGGGTGATCTGATAGAGGTCTACAAGATTATGAGTGACATGGACAGAGTAGATGCTCTTTTCTAGGGTAGAAAAGTCAAGTACTAGGGGACATAAGTTTAAGGTACTTGGGGGAAAAATCTAGAGAAGATTTTTTACACAGAGGGTACTGACTCTGGAACCCACTGCCTGAGGAGGTGGTGGGAGCAGGTACGATAGTGGCATTTAATACATGAATAGGATGGAAATGGAAGGATACAGATTCTGGATGCGTACAGTTTTAGTTTAGACAGGCATAATTTTCGGCACAGGCTTGGAGGGCTGAAGGGCCTGTTCCCGTGCTGCACTGTTCTTTGTTCTTTGAAATGGCTGTATGTCTAAACCATCTTTTGTAAAGGGTATGTGAGCATCTCGTCCTCTAGATTTTTCTCAGTGAAACACTCGCTGCTGCCACAATCTGTTTTCACTCAGTCACTGGAAGCCTGAGGTGGCTCGAATCAAATTTATGGTCATGACCTGGAACTAACAAATGAGATAATTGGAAGGAATTGACCCTTGTTTGAGATGGGAAGCTTGTGACGTACTGGTAAGAAAGATATCTTTACAGGGGTTTAGGATTGTGTTTCACTTGCTGAGAGTATCATCTGTCACTGCATCCCAAAATGAACTCTGCGTCATTTTGTGAGAGAAAATTCAGAGGGGCTCTGATTGATTAGTACTGTATTAATGTAGTGCATTCTGGGACATACCTGTTGTTCCTCCAAGGTACTTAGTTGGATAATCTCCCAATTTATACACAAAAGCCTTTTGTGCATTGGCTGAAAATTTACTAATGATACCGAACGTGGCAAACGGTGAGGATGATACAAATTGACTGAAATAGGATACGGGCAAGCTGGCAGAATGGGCAGACAAGATGGAGTGAGAGGTAACATGTTTTGGCAGAACTGATAGGGAGAAGAGATAAGATTCCGTTGGATTCACAGTATGGCACTTATGGGCGTATTGGAAGGTACGTATAAATACAGACGGCCCTCTTCTCTGCAGACAGAACATATATTGCACCTGTTTCAACTAAACCAAAGTAGTGATAGCAATTCATTGGTGCATTCCACAAGCAGTGCCTTGACTAATCAGTATCAAGGTGCTTGATTTAAATTTCAAACAATGCTTGGCAGTTAATTGTCACTCAGAATCAACAGGTGCATTTTCAATAGCAACACCTCTATCAACCAGGGTCCACTTGCAAACCAATTGGCACCCTGTTCTGATACAATAAAGTCACCATAGTCCCACAGACTGCTGTCTCCTTTGAGGGGGAGAGCTCACTGGTGGCGAATTAACCTGAGGATCACTATCTCAATCAAAAGGTGAGATTGAGTAGGCGAAGCCTTTATGAATAACTTCAACCAGTACAGGAGTTTAACTTGTGCCAGTGGCATTGCTCTGCGTCACTAGCCAGCTGTCTAGCCAACTGAACTGATTAGTACAAAGCTGTTGCCGACATTGGTACTCTTATGGATTGTCGTGATGAGTACCAATGAATAACTTCAATAAAGGGTGGCACAGTGGTTAGCGCTGCTGCCTCACTGCTCCAGGCACCTGAGTTCGATTCCAGTCTTAGGTCACTGTCTATGTAGAGTTTGCATGTTCTGTGTGGGTTTCCTCTGTGTGCTCCGGTTTCCTCCCACAGTCCAAAGATATGCAGGTTAGGTGCATTGGGTATGATAAATCGCTCCTTAGTTCTGGGATGTGTAGATTAGGAGAATTAGCAGGGTAAATATGTGGGGTTGTGGGGAAAGAGTCGAGGTGGAATTATTGTTGGTGCAGACTCAGTGGGCTGAAAGACCTCGTTCTGCATTGTAGGGATTCTATGATCCTACAAAATGTTTTTTTCCTATTAATTTTTTTTTAATAACGTTGCTTGATGAACAAATACCTCAGGATGCTGACAACGGCTCTGCATTTGGTGCCACGTGTTATTTTCCTCCCGCCTCAGAGGATAGGACCTGTTCAGCCACTTTGTCAGACTGCACCTTTGACAATGCAGCACTCCCTCAGTAAGTCACTGGCTTGCCAGCCTGGATTTTGTGCTGAACCAGCAATCTTCTGTCTCTGAGGTTATCAGCTGAACCGTGGCTGACATGTTGTTGCAGCATGAGTGTGGATCCAGCTCTGAGAGCACTCACTGAGTCACGGGGGAGCAATGAGCTGCTTAATGAAGTTACTTTTTTTTTTACTTTATCCAAAAATCTCTATAAATACCAACAACTAATTGTATCCCTGACATGCAGACTGAGAGAAGAAAGGATCGAGAGCTAATTTTTAAAATTTTCCTCTTCTCTCTCACTCTCTCGTCCTTTTTAAGCCACTGACTCTATTGGTGCCAGCTTTTGTACGTCAATCAAAGTATTATTAACTTGAGACCGCAGCACTAACTGAATGTCGGCAAGTCTTCAGCTTCATGAGGATCACGTTTGAGTTTGATTCTGGCCACACATTTTCCAGCTGGGCTTGGAACCTTGGCTTATTTTTTTTACCCATTCAGAACTGATGTGTTTAAATCCCAGCTGTAGTTTTCCCATGTGGTAAACTTGCATCAGGATAGAACAGCACAGTTCAGCTACTCGGTGCCTTACAGAGAAGAGGTACGACTGTATTAATGTCTTGAGTTTAAAGTTTATTTATTAAAGTTAAAGTTTATTTATTAGTCTCAAGTATGCTTACAGTAACACTGCAATGAAATTTCTCTAGTCATCACAGTCCGGCGCCTGTTCGGGTACACTGAGGGAGAATTTATCACATCCAATGCACCTAACCAGCACGTCTTTCGGACTGTGGGAAGAAACCGAAGCACCTGGAGGAAACCCAGGCAGACATGGGAAGAACATGCAAGCTCCAGACAGATAGTGACCCAAACTTGGAATCAATCCCAGATCCCTGGAGCTGTGAGGCAGCAGTGCTAACCACTGTGCCACCATGCCATTCATATCAGTGTCACAGTAGGCTTACATTTACACTGCAATGAAGTCACTGTGAAAATCTCCTAGTCATCACTCTCTGGTGTCTGTTAGGGTACACTGAGGGAGAATTTAGCATGGCCAGTGCACTTAACCAGTACGTCTTTCGGACTGTGGGTGGAAACCAGAGTACCTGGATATGGGGAGAGCATTCAAACGGCACAGACAGTGACCCAAGTCGGGAATCGAAGCCAGGGCACTGGCGCTATGAGGCAGCAGTGCCAATCCCTGTGGCCATGAGGAATTGCTTGGGAAATTCTGCTTCAGTTTAAAGCAGTTTGCATCTTGCTTGCATGCTGAATTCATTTCTGCATTAACTGTCCTTGCCTAATGCCCCATTTAGTGTGTAATTGAGTCTGGGGTCCAAAAGGCAAATGGAGTAACTTGATATCTCCGCTAAATAAATGTTTGGTACGTTTCACGTGTCTTTCTAAAATCCCAAATCAACCAACTTGATGCATTCAGAAGATTAATGCTAATTATTCCCTTTAGCACGGAAGAGCTTCAATTCGAATAATTAATGATTGTGAAAACTATTTTCTTTTAGGCATATGTTTGAAGGAGAATCTGAAATGTCTCTGAAGTTCAAAGCTGCCAAATGCTTTTTAAGCCTACACAGGGGAAAATGCAATCACAGGTGTGTTGCGTATACCCATCTCTATCTGTTACTCTGAGCTGAGACATGGGTTTTAGCTTTCTCACCCCTGAGCCACGTGAGATTAAACCCACTCCAGAGACTTGAGTTCTGAGTCTAGAATAGTGTTGCAGCTGCCGTCTTTCAGATGAGACGCTCGTACCAGGAATGCCATCGACTTAATAATGCCCCTCAGGCGACATAGAAGACCCCACTGAAGGAGAACAGCGATGTTCTCTTTGAGCCAATGTTCATCTCGCAACCCAACATTCACCCAGAGGAGATTATTTGGTCATTATTGCTTTGTAGTTTGTGGGAACTTACTTGCTGGTTTTTTACATTACGATAGCACCTACACTTCAAAAATGCTTAATGGAAAATCCTGAAAGGTGCTATAGAAATTCAATTTTCTTTACGTTAATGAAAAACTAAAAGTATCCTCACACTCAGTTCTTGGTTGGGATATCACTGAGGGTATCATCTCTGATCATTACATCCACTCTATGAATCCGGAAAAGACTTTGCTAAAGAGCAGAACTATTTCTCATTTTCAAGTGGGAGGGGAAGGGTCAAGAGTGTCAAAAAAAATGAACTTGGTACTTTTTTTATAGTGCGATGCCAGACTCGCGTTCTACACCAAGGAACTCCTGCAACTAATGGATAGAATCTCTATGCCTGTGAAGAGGTTTAGTTTGACCATTTGTACCAGGAACACAAATGTCAGGGTCCAGGGTGTTGTCAGTGTGTATGGATGGTAGAATGGCAATGTGATGCTGGGAGTTGCTGGTTATCTTACTGCACAAGTGGGGAAACCCAGACAATGAATGTTAGTAAGCACGGTACCCCTGTCCAATGCCGGCATCTCCATATCAATGAATATTAGGCAGGAGAAAAGGCCAAACAGTTTCCACTATTGCTGTTTCCTTGGCATCTCTTGGCAAGACACTGTCGTTAATTCCATCTGCATACATTCATTGTTAAGTTAAAGACATTGTGTTGGCTTGGCCACGTTCACTGGATGGATTACGACCAGATACCAAAAAGTATTCCGTGCTGTGAACTGGCCACTGAGTCACAAACTCCTGAGCATCCATACCTGCACTTCAAGGATACTCACAAGTGAGATAAGCAGGTGGAGGATATTGACACTGACATAAGACACAGTTGCTTATGGCCATGACCTCTGGAAGTTGACTGTTTGGAAGATCACTGGAAAAGGAAAACAGAAACAAAAAGCTCAGCTGACCAAGAAGAGGGCCCAGAGAAAACAAAGGCCATCAAATCATGCACCTTCTAAACCCGCCGTCTATCTCGGCAGCAAATGCGGCAGAGACGGCCATGCCAGAGCATGGCGCTCCTGACACCGTGTTGACCACCGTGGCACAACCAGGGTCCTACAAGATGGAAGGCTACTACAGAGGTAAACAAAGAAGGGGAAAAAACTACCAATGGCAACAACTTGAATTTGTATAGTGCCTTTAACACAGTAAAATAGATGCATTTATCATAAACAAACAAATATAATTGGAGCACGTGACCAAAAGCTTGGTGGTAGAGCTAGGAAAGAAGTAAAGAGAGGTTCAAAAGTGTAGAGAGGGTATTCCAGAATTTAGGACTGGACAACTGAAGGCGCAACTACCAATGGTGAAGTGAATAGAATTGGGGCTGTTTGAGAGCCCTGAATTGGAACGGGGAGGATATTCTTGGGTGAATATTCTCAGAAGGGTTGTAAGGCTGGGAGGGATTACAGAAAGGAGAGGCAAGATGGAAATTTTACAAGATGTCTTTGGTAACAAAATATTCAGATAAAACACTAGATAAATGCTACAAAGGACATCAAAGTGGCTGTAGGTGGCAAAAGATTTGGGACAAACTTCTGGGTTTTACATATTCTATCTCTTTAGATATAGATGTGAATAGGTGCAGGAGAAACTATGACTTTGGCTTGGGGAGAACAATTTGAAAACGAGAATGAGAACTTTGAAATCAGGATGTTGCTTAACTGGAAGCTGGCACAGGCAGTAAAATGTAATCAGAGAAATGTCATTAAAACCCAAGAGTGGCAAAGAATGTGGAACAATGCGCTCCCATATGGTGACGATGAATGGGGTCTGTGTGAGTTGGGGCAGCAAGAGTTTGGAACAATCTCAAGTTTGTGGAGACCAGCCAGGGGTGTATTGGAATAGTCAAGCCTAGAAGTAACAAAGGCATGAATGAAGGACTTAACAATAGGTGAGGTGGAACTGAGTGATACTGAGCTGGAAAAGGACAGCCTTCGTGAAGGTGTGAACATATGGTTGGAAGCTCACCTATGGCTCAACTATGACACCAGAGGGCAAAGAGGCTGTGTAGCCTTGGACATTTGCCAGGGAATGGGAAAGAATCAGTGAAAGGAATCAGTGTTAGGAGTGAAGCATTTGGCAGGGATCAAAGATAATGCTTCAATCTTCTCCCAAGATTAACTTTAGGGAATTTCTGCTTATCCAATTCTGGATATTGGGTGAGCAGTCTGCCAATCTGGGTTTTTTTAACCTTGCCATCCTTTTGGGGTGAGGGAAAACATAACGGATTTGACAACTGGAAACCAGCCACATGGGTGTGGAATTCCTTCCTGAGCCCCAACTGACTTGGATTTGAAATTGCTTTCTTCCTTCCTCTCATTTGCAAGCTGTGTAACTAACTATGTGGAGTTCTGGTTCTTTGAAGGAGAATTATAGATGACTATTGAATGCCCAAAGGTCCACAGAGTGGAGATTATTTCAATATATGCCTTTTAAGAGGTTATATTTGTTTAAATTACTAGACTGCATAATCTCATTTTAGAATTCCATTCTTGATGTTTAATTAGTGTGTGCGTGAGTCTGAGTAAATTCCGCAATAGCTCTTGATCATAAATGATGGGAATTTTGTAAGAGTCTTTGGCAGCAAAATATTTAGACAGAATACTAGATAAGTGCTGCAAAGTACGTCAGAGGGGCTGTAGGTGGCCCAAGGTTTGTGGCAACCTTTCAGGTTTTAGATATTCTGTCCCTTTAGGAATAGATACAAATAGATGCAAGAGAAACTTTGGCTTGGGGAGAAAATGGTGGCAATGGGAATTGCTGATTTTGTAGGATGGACAGGTATTTATGTCTAATTTTTATGTACAGCAAGATGTTGAATGAGGCATGTCTATATGTTGAAAATTTCTCTTCCTGGCAAGTCAAAGAACAAAGAAAATTACAGCACGGGAACAGGCTCACCCAGCGTTAAAGTTTAAAGTTTATCTGTTAATGCCACAAGTAGGCTCAGGGTCACATTAGCACTTTCTACAATATCTCATTTTCCTCAATCCTGATGAAGGGTCATCAGAACCGGAAACTTTCAAACTGTTTGTCTCCACAGATGTTGTCTGACCAACTGGGCCAGGGTATTTCCAGCATTTACTGTTTTTAGATCATTGAGACCCCGATGTACTTGTACAGAATCACGTAAAGGTTAAAGTTTACTTATTAGTGTCACAAGTAAGCTTAAATTAACAATGCAATGAAGTTACCATGAAAATCCCCATCTCACCTGTTCAGATATGTTGAGGGAGAATGTAGCGTGGTCAATGCATCTAACCAGTATGTCTTTCAGACTGTGGAGTGACACTGTGGTTAGTGCTGCTGCCTCACAGCTCCAGGGACCTGGGCTCAATTTCTAGCTTGGGTGGAGTTTGCATGTTCTCCCCGTGTCTGTGTGGATTTTCTTTCTCAGGCCAAAGATGTGTGGGTTAGGTGCATTGGCCATGCTAAATTGTCCCTTAGTGTTCTGCGTTGCAGAGGTTAGAGGGATTAGTGGGGTAAATATGTGGGATTGCAAGGATGGGACCTAGGTGGGATTCTTGTTGTATAGATGTGATGGCCCAAATGGCCGCCTTCTTCCTATGAAACCGGAGCACCTGGAGGAAACCCACGCAGATACGGGGAGAATGTAGAGACTCGGCACCGACAGTGACTCAAGTGTGAATCAAACTCGAATCTCTGGTGCAATGCTCAGTCTAACAGGATCTGCTTGCTGGTGCTTCTCAGTGGGAGCCCTGGCTCATTTTCTCTGCTGTCCCTTGTCCACAGGGGACGCAGAGGGCAATTCTGGCGGCTGCAGAGTGGACCGACTGAGACCAGCAAACTCTGGGAAGACCGCTGCTGGAACCTGATGTTTGTGTAACTCCCAGCAGGCTGTGAAATGTAATCAGAGAAACGTCATTGAAACCCAAGAGTAGCAAAGAATGTGGAACTCGCTCTCATATGGTGTAGCCATGAATAGAATTAGATGTATTTAAGAGGAAGTCAGATCAACATGTGGGGGAGGGGATTGGTGTAACAGGGTTATGCCGATAGGGTTAGATGAAGGGGATTGGCTGTAGGTTCACGTGGAGCATGGCCATTGGAATGGACAAGTTTGGGAGCCTGTGCTGTAGTTTCTATGCAATATTTGAATAAATGGTTTCATCTCATTGTGAAGTATTTTAATCAGATCATTATTATTTCAAATAATGAAGCCTATTCAATAGAGTAGATAAGGAGGAACTATTTCCTCTTGTGGGAGAATCTAGAACAAGAGGGCATAATCTTAAAATGAATGCCAGACGTTTAATGACTGAAACCAGAAAGCATTCACACAGAGGATTGCAGAAATCTGAAACTCTTTTCTCCTAAAAGGCTGTGAGTGCTGCGCCAATTGAAGTTTTAAAACTAAAATGGATGTTGTTAAGTTTGTTTATTAGTCACAAGTAGTAAGGTTTCCATTAACACGGCAGTGAAGTTACTGTGAAGTTTCCCCTGGTCATTTCAGCGTCTGTTCAGGTCAAAGCACCTTAACCAACATGTCTTTCAGACTGCGAGAAGAAGCCAGAGCACCAGGAGGAAACCCATGCAGACACAGGGAGAACGTGCAGACACTGACCCGCCCCCCCAAGCCAGGAATCAAACTCAGTCCCTGGTGCTGTGAGGCATCAGTGCTAAGGGATATGCTGCAAAGGTAGACAAATGGTGCTGAGGTACACCTCAGACACGGTCAAACTGAATGGCAGAATTAACTTAAGGAACAGTTTCTCTTGCTGTATTTCTACTTCCATTAATCAGATGGATTTATCGTGAGATATGTCATTCAGATTTTCTTTGAGATTAGTTTTTCTTTAAAAAGTATTATTCTTGCAATCTCTCAGCCTTTCACTGTCCCAGAATAGCTGTGTACAAAGTACCATGAGGTATTTCACATTGCTATGGATTTGAGAGTTATTTTAATCATAGTTCTCAATCATGCCAAATCATCTCTTCCTGATTACCCATAATTTGAAGTAGAGTAATTGCAGTGTTTAACATAAATACCCAACAACTCTTGACTCAGCTTGCATCAACAGAAAAAAAATCCAATCCAGAAGGGAAAAAGGCTGAGACCCCCAGTTTAAATAACAAACAATCTACTTCTGAAAACTAATTAGACTTTGATAGTTGTTGAAAAAATCCAAGTTCTCTTCTGAAACTTGTGACGTGAATCTATTTCTGGTTTTGAAGATAATGCCCCTCTCTCTCTCTCTATCTCTTTCTCTTTCTGTCTTTCTCTCTGTGCCCCATTTCTCCCTATCCCCCCTCCTCCCACCACCACCCGTCCTCATTTTCTGATGTCACAACTATGGGCCTGCTGCAGTCAAAGCTTCTTCCTTTCTTCCTTGTTCCTCTCCCTTCCCCCAAGCAAAATATTCTATGGCATTTGCTGTTTGGTCGACGTGTATTTACAGATTACGTTTTTTTTAACATCGCATTGCATCTGTCAGGCTAAAGCGGCACATTTTAACTTGACTGGACTGCGTTGGCATTCAAATGTCACACAAATCACCCGTTGTCTACTTCTCCATTCCTATAAGCCTTCACGTGTGCCTCCAGCCTTGAATAGATCAGCCCTATCTAGGTTGATTAGCCATACTAAATTGACCCTAGTGATGAGGATTAGCAGGCTAAATATGTGGGATTGTGGTTGGTACAGACTGAAAGGGCTGAGTAGCCTCCTTCTGCATTGTAGGGATTCTGTGATCTGTTTCAGCCACAGGATGTGGGTTTGTGGGGGGAGAGGAGAGTATGCAAGGAGGACAACCTGTTTGAGGGTTGGTGTGGATATGTAAAAAAAAAAAATTGCTTTGGTTCTCTTTGCTCTCTTGCTTTTATAATCTTTTATTCTGGACTGCCAGCACAAGTGAAATCAGCTTCCTCTACTTTCATCCTGTTGGAAGCTATCATAATTTTAAAGACTTTTATCTAGTCTCTCTTTGGTTTTTTTTTCGGGGAGAAACTAGCTCCGTTTTGCTCAGTGCTTCCTCAAAGTTGCCATGCTGATGTCATTCATGGGACTTGGATGTCACTGGCTTTATTGCCCATTCCTAGTTGACCTTGGAGGGCAATTGAGAGTCAATCACATTGCTGTGGCTCTGGAATCACATGTAGGTCAGACCAGGCAAGGATGGCAGATTTCCTTCCCTAAAGGGCGTTATCGAACCAGATGACAATCAACAATGGTTTCATGGTCATTATTAGATTCTTATTTCCAGATATTTTTAATTGAGTTCAAATTCCACCAGCTGTTGTAGCGGGATTTGAATCCGGGTCCCCAGAACATTAGCTAAGTTTCAGGACTAATACCACTTGGCCATCGCCTCTCCTGTGTGTCTGTAAGATGGCTTGGTCCTTTCTCCAATAGTCAACTATCTTAGACTGAGTGGTTGGAACTAGAGAACGCCACCCTGTGAATGAATCTCAGTGGATGTGCACTGATCCCCCTGTCTTTTTGGAAGGAAGAAAGGAGAACTTTAATTTTCCAGTCTACTCCTCCCACAAGCCACTCACAAATCAAAATACACACAGGCTCTTCAAAATTGTATTTTAACAAAAAACAGCAGCTTGCATTTAGCGCAAACTCTTCAGCACAGAATAATATATCTTTCAGGAATGTAAGTAAAAGACAGGCACCAGAAGATATTCGAGAAGGTGAATAAAAAGTTCTTTGAAGAAGTAGGTTGCAAAGAGACAGAGAGCAGTACAAAGGGCAGAAGAGATTAGAGAGTATATCTTAATGTGAGGAAGTCGAAATGACCAAATGTGAGATTGCAAGGAATGGAAGAAAGACATGACAGGGGTAAAATGGATGTTCACAGGGGACAAGGTCAAAGAAATACAAAGTTTAGAGGAGGTAGTTGGCAGATTTTCTTCCCTAAGGAACATTAGTGAACTAGATGGGTTTTTTCCAACAATCGACAATGGTTTCATGGTCATCAGTAGATTACTAATTCCAGATTTTTTTAATTGAATCCAAATTGCACCATCTGCCATGGCAGGATTCGAATCTGAGTCTTTAGAACCTTAGCTGTGTTTCTGAATTGATAGTCTAGCAATAATACCACAAAGTCACCACCTTCCCAAAGTTTTGAATAAGAATTTTCTGTTTAATGAATGGGGAATCCTATGGTCAGTTTTATGATGAGCCCATAGTATTTGATTTATAAGACACTGGGTGGAATTCTCCCATTTTGAGATTGTGCGGGTGCAGGGATGTGGAGTGTTTCTCATAGTACTGACCAGTGGGAAAACATGCTAAAGCTTCCAACCTCATTCATTATGCACACGGGTGTTTTACGCTATATTCAGTGGTGGTAAGGCAGGCCTGAATGGTGTATAGTTCACAGTCATGTCTGGGTGCTATATTGAAGAGATACCCAACATCACTGACCCAATAATAAGAAAGAAGATGGATCTGCTGAGATCCAAAATGGATCTCCCTGAACATTCTGACGCTGCAAGATACCTGATCTGGAAGGTCCATCTGCAGATGCTCTCCAGTCCATTGCTGTGGTTTTCCAGAGCTGCGGGCGGCTGCCATCCAAAACTCCGGAGGCACCTGCATGCAGGCGTGTTTTCCCATCAGCATCATGGAGAATCTGGCATGGCGGTCAGGCTGCCTTCTGCATCCCATTAGGAGAATGCAAATGAGGTTCACTCCATCCTCTGGTGGGTTTCCCTGACCTGCAATCGCCGGCATCAATGGAGGATCCCACTGTGAATTCAAACCAGCGTGAAGCTGATTTCTCCCACCTCCCTACTCCCCAGAATTAGGATCTGAGCCCAGAATTTTCTGACTTTGAGGCAAGAGGGTCAACTTGGGACAATAGCCCATTTAGTGCCAACTATCAATAATAACTGGCTAATGCGTTTTTGGGGCATTTCGTGAGGTAAGTCTGCACTACTGAAATGTAGTTAGCTGCAAGCATCTGATGTTCTTTTGTCCTTTAGCTGCACTCTATTAGTATCAACCAAGCCAGCCACACTGCCACAGATCTCCAAATATTTGAGTTAAGTAATGGCTGTTGATTTAATTAAAGTAAATACAGGGATCCAGTCTTGGACTCTTAACAGAGCTCACTAGCACTGTTGGAACTGGATCTCTGAAGGGAATAGTTATAGGGGTGGGGTCATAAATGGTCGTCAGCTCTGGAGCCAACAATTTCAAACATCCTGTGTGCTGTAAAACTGTCTTTTAATGAATTGACTTCGCACATCACTCCTGGTAACCCATTTGTTCATTGGTTATATTTATTTTTTCTCATGTTTTTGCCAGGGGTTTGAGGGGAGGCGATGGAGCAGCAATGGTTATGCTAAGAAATTGATTGCCATATACAGAGATAGCCATGTAGGTGAATAGGACTTGGAGAACGATGAAAGACTAGGATAAAGTGGAAGTGGAGAAGATGTTTCTGTTCGTAGGAGAGACTAAAATCTGAGGCACAGCCTCAAGAGTAAAGGGACAGCCCTTCAGAACTGAGATCTGGATGAATTTCTTCGCCAATGAATTCTGTGGAGGCCAGATCATTGAGTGCATTTAAGACAGCGATAGATAGGGTCTTCATTGGCAAGGGGATCAAAGGATATGGGGAAAAGGCAGAAGAATGGCCTTGATAAATATTGAATGGTGGAGCTGACTGGATGGAGCTGAATGGCCTAATTCTGCTCCTATATTATGATCTTACAAAGACTTGGAATGAATTCTTGACTTGTACCAAGATACAAGTTGATCTTAACCTGGGGAAGAACTGAGGTGTTACAATTGACCTTGGTGACCCTGCCTGGGGAAATGAATATTTGGTTGGGTATCTATCCCTGGATGGCTTTCCTGCTTGCAACTCTGTAGATGTCAAGCAAGAACAGTGATTGGCTTGCAAACTATAACAATAGCTTGCTCGCTGTGCTCACGTGAAGAATGGTGCAGAAACTGAGTGACTGCTGATGGTTATGGAAGCCGAGTCGAGTGAGAATGTTCCTTTGGGAGAGAATGAAATTCAAAAAATAAAGTGGGGTGGATGGGATACTTTTAAAATGTGTTTGACTCAAAAGTTTAATTGCTATGACCAGCTGCTTGTTTCTATATTTGGGAAGAAAAGTGTCCTCATGTACTTGGGTTTAAGAGTCACTGGTGTAATAACCATTTATTTGTCTGGTTGTGGTCAAACATCAGTTTAAACTGTTCTCCTTTCAAAGAGCATATGTAAATTTGGGGGTTTAAAAGGTGCGGTTTTTCAGGGGCCTTTCTCTGTTCGTTCAATGGAGACATTGTGTGTTAACCAGTTGAAGCTCAAAACTGAATGGGGTTGAGAGTTTAGTGCACGTCAATGAGGCATCAATAAAACTATTTACAATTGACCTAAATGTCTCCAAAGGCGGTGGGGTGGGGTGGGATGGGGAGGATCTATTCTGCATCCTTGTTTGAAACTACTGTTCTTTTGAGGATACTGCAACTGCCGGACCATTCCCGCCACCCTCAGCTCATTACCTGCCCCCTGTGGTGGAAACTGATGGTGTGTGCACATTGGCTAAGACCTGGAGCAGGGTTGACTGTACTCCTTCCTGCCTTGCATAATCAATCAATGTGCTGTTTGACCTCATGCAAAATGAAAGTAGATGGATAAATGGTTTCAGAAGGAATTTGGGTGGGAAATAAACTTGCTGCCCTGTAGCGATAGAACAGGCCATTGGGGCTGACTGCATTGCAATGCAGGGAGCTGCCTGCCATGGACTGAATGGGCTAAATAGCTGCCTTCTGTGTCATATGTACACGAGCTGTTTCATGAAAGTCAAAGTGTGAGCGGGGGAAACTGTAAATCTCCCATCTATTTCTGGGATTGTGCCACAGAATATTTACTTCAAACTCTCTCTCACCCAGTAACTGCCATTGTAACCATTTTGTCTGAATTTCTGGAGCTTTGACAGCTGTGTGTGAAATGGATGCTGATATGATGTCTGTAATTGGAGATGCATGGGCAGCTGTACAGTAGATGGGATTCATAAATGTATATCTCCAGTAACCAACAGTAGTCTGTACTATACTGTACAGCATGTTTCCTGAACCTTTTCCTTAGAGTCTAGATCAAAAACTGACACTCTTGATGTTATTATGGAGCAACATGGTGGCACACAGCGATTAGCACTGCTGCCTCACAGCATCAAGGAGCCGGATTCAATTCCCATCTTGGGTCACTGTTTGTGCAGGGTGGTGCATTTTTCCTGATCCGCATGGGTTTCCCCCAGTGCTCTGGTTTCCTCCCACAGTCCGAAAGACATGCTGGTTAGGTGCATTGGCCATGCTAAATTCCCCCTCAGTG
The DNA here is from genome assembly GCA_024679065.1 of Sphyrna mokarran. Lineage (NCBI taxonomy): Eukaryota > Metazoa > Chordata > Chondrichthyes > Carcharhiniformes > Carcharhinidae > Sphyrna > Sphyrna mokarran. The sequence goes on along the minus strand of JAGIQG010000016.1, from coordinate 65,075,161 downwards.
TACCCGAACAGGGGGCCAGAGTGTGGCAACTCAGATATTTTCACAGTAACACATTCCAGTGTTAATGTATGTCTTCTTATGACAGTAATAAATGAATTTTAACTTTTATTGCACCAGATGGAAGTTGTCTGGAAAATTCTTCACAGAGAAGCCATTCTGTGTTTTCTTGTCAATTATTTATATGCCAATAAACTCAAGCATCTGGGGCAGAATTATTTTTATGGAGAAGGAGGATACATTTTGGATTTCTCCATGTGCTTTGCTTATGGTTTCAGCAGTTCTGTCTTGAAACGGATGAGGAGGAAACTCTGCTTGAAACCATGTGTATCAGAACCTCAGCATTTCAGAGTGAAACAGGTTTGCCTGATGGAAATCACTTTGCTCAAACTCCACGTCCTTCCTTAGGCGCCTTCCTTCCAAACTCCAGTCGAGTTTTAATTCATAGAATGAAGAAGGAATTTTTTTACCCCTTTTTGTATGTTTTACTCTGCACTACTCACACCAACATGACTTGCCCTCTCAGTGCCACTCAGTGGCTCTCGACGTTTTTTTAGAAACAGATTATTTGGTAGCATGATGGAACAGTGGTTAACACTGCTACCTCACAGTACCAGGGATCCAGATTCAATTCCAATCTTGGGTGACTGTCTGTGTGGAATTTGCACATTCTTCCCATGTCTGCGTGGGTTTCCTCTGGGTGTCCTGGTTTCCTCCCACATTCCAAACGACTTGCTTGTTAGGTGCATTGGCCATACTCAATTACCCCTTAGTGTTGGAGGATTAGCAGGGTAAATATGTGGGGTTGTACGCATAGGACCCAGGTGGGATTGTTGTCGGTGGAGACTCAATGGATCGAATGGCCTCCTCCTGCACTATAGGGATTCTGTGAGAATTATCAGGCCCTATCTGCTTGGACAAAGGCTGTTTCTAGAAGGGTGTCCTGTAACCTCATGATGTGGTCTTGTCCAGTGACTACATTCTGGGTAGATGTGAGCTGCTGAGTCAGCCAAGCCTTCCCCAATCCTCACATGCCAACCCCAAAGAGGTGGCAACAACTCCATAGATGACAACAGCCTCACTGGCCAGCTCTCAACACTGCAGGCCCAAAGTTTCCCTCTAGGCCTAATATCTCTGAACAATCTCAAAATGTCAACTTTGCTTTTGTCTCAGAGATGCTGTCAGATCTGCAGAGTTTATCCAGCACTTTGTTGCTATTTCAAATTTCCAAGATCACAGTATTTTGCTTTTGTTACGTACCATGATGAGTGAATAAAATCCAAGTGAGACAATTGAAAGGTTCCCTGAAAAATGAAGTGATGGTTTCTGCTAATGTATAAAAGTTGCCATAGTCCCAGGTGACTGTAGGCTAACTGGTGGTGATTAATACACCCCAACTGAAGTGTAAAGTTGAGAAGACATGACCTTCATAGATAACTTCAGCCAGTGTGGGAATTGAACTCCTGCTGTTGCTGTCACTTTATGTCATGAACCAGCGTCCAACCAAGTGAGTTAACTGACTCCCAGCTAATGTACAAAAATCACTGCAGCAGAACTACTGCACTACAAACCCTGAAGAAATGTACGAAGCACATCCCAACTAATTTCTGATGGATTTCAATCCATGTGTGTACGGTTCTGGTCATCCTATTAGAGAAAGGATATTATTTAACTAGAAAGAGTGCAGAAAAAATTTAATTAGAATGCTACTGGGACTTGATGGTTTGAGTTATAAGGATAGGCTGGATTGACTTCCCTGGAGCATAGAAGGCTTAAGAGTGATCTTATAGAGGGCTATAAAATAATGAGGGACATAGGTGAGCTAGGTAGTCTGTATCTTTTCCCAAAGGTAGGGGAGACTAAAGTCACACGGCATAGGTTTAAGGTGTGAGGGGAGAGATACAAAAGAGTCCGGGGGGCAATTTTTTCGTGTAGAGGGTGGTGAGTATCTGGAACAAGCTGCCAGAGGTAGAGGCAGGTACATGTTTTTTAAAAGACATTCAGACAATTACATGGGTAAGATGGGTATAGAAGGATATGGGCCAAACGTAGGCAATTTGAATAGCTTAATGGTAAAAACTGGATGGCATATACAAGTTGGGCCAAAAGATCTATTTCCATGCTGTAAATCTCTATAACTCTAATGCTCGAAATGTGCCCGTGATTCATACATACCATGTTCACTTACTAATTAATAAATCTACAACATATTTGCTGTACAGTAAAGGGCCATTTGGCCCATCATGTCCATTCTGGTGTTTGTTTTTTTACCTTTTTAGTTCTGACATTTATAATCTTCTTTGGAGTGCTTGAATGTCAACATTCAATTCATTCCCCTCGCTCTCATTAATAAGCCAATCCTCCACTTGAGATAATATTCTCTTGCATACATTTTACATTCTTCCAATATTGCTGAACTTCAAATATACTTAATTAGCTGTGCAATAGCTTTGGGACACCTGAGGTAATGAAAGGTGCATGTGTTTACATCATTTCTTTCTTTTGCAAATGAAATTTATTAAATTATTTGAGCTTCCTATTTTGGAAACACGCAAACTTCAAGAAAATTTCTCACTGGGTTCCCTATCCGCAATAATCACCAGCATTGGGGTACGTTAAGGAGACCATGCAAACCCTACGACAATGGATGAATGAACATCGCTCGGCAGTCACCAGGCAAGAGTTCTCTTCCTGTTGAGAACACACCAGCAGTCACGGGCATTCGGCCTCTGAACTTCTGGGAAGCATTCTCCAAGGCAGGCTTCATGACACACGAGAGCGCAGAGTTGCTGAGCAGAGACTGACAGCCAAGTTCCGCACGCATGAGGACAGCCTCAACTGGGACCTTGAGTTCGTGTCACACTGTCTGTAACCCCCACGACTTGCTTGGATTTGTAAAATCTCATTCACTGTCCTGTCTGGAGACAATACACACTTCTTTAACCTGTGCTTAACACTCTCTCCACTCACATTATCTGTACCTTTAAGACTTAATTAGCTGTAAAGACTCGCATTCCAATCATTATTTTGTAAATTGAGTTTGTGTCTTTATATGCCCTGAATAGAGCTCCCACTATCTGATGAAGGAGTAGCGCTCTGAAAGCTAGTGGCTTTTACTACGAAATAGCAAATGTTGGACTTTAACCTGGTGTTGTGAGACTTCTTACGTAGTCACCAGCAGTCAGACTACTTTCTTGAAAATAAGAAATGATCTTGAGTGAGTGTGGCTGTTTGTTCTGTAGAATATGCAATAAGCTGTGGTTAAAGCCATGAGTCAGAGTTGGTGTCTCTGATTTTCTGATGGTTTCCACCATGTGAGGAGTGGAGAAGTGAAGAATGGAGAATTAGAGTGAGAATGATGGTGCGAGACAGGCATTATTTTTGAGCTTGTATTCATTGCCACATTAGATCAATTTGATTTTTTTCATAACCACTCGTTTCCAATACCCCTGCCAAACCTTGTAATTATTCTGTCGGTTTTAAAGTAAATTGCATTATCTCCCATTATCACTGAAGTGAGGTTACTGTGTGTGTGATTAATTATGAATTCCTGTGTGGACATTGCACTGTTGAGATAGCGCATGACTGCATGTTAATAATCTGCCTTTCACACTTGGTGTACAGAACTGAACCACAGAGACGGAAATATGTTTGTTTTTATATACAAACAGTACTGCGCTTTCTCATAATCTCCAAATGTACTGACTCACATTGGGAGGTAATTCCTTGAATAATAATGGATCTCTGCTCCTTTTTTCTGATTCTTCATGTAGGAGTCTGGACAAAGTGATAGCGAGTTATTTGACTGTGGGAGGTTGTGGAGGTTGGAGAGGAGCTAGTCCTCATCATGCATAACCTGCAGCTTTTAGCAAGCTTAGTTACCAGGAGTGTCACTAAATGTTGAATCAGCGTGGGAACGTTGGATGACAATTCTCTCACCTTTAAAATCACAAGGTTCAAGTCCCACTCCAGTCCTTCAGCACAATAATCAAGGCTGATCCTTCAGCGCAGTGCTGAGGGTGCACTGCTCTGCTGGAGGTGCTGTCCATCAGGTGGGACTTTAAACCATGGACTCATCTACCTGCTTGGGTGGATATAAAAGGTCACATGATACTGTTTCAGAGATGGGCATGGGAGTCATCCTCCATGTCCTGACCAACATTTATCCCTCAATCAACCTGACTAAAGTAGATTATCTGGTTATCATCACATTGCTGCTTGTGGCAGGTTGCTGTATGCAAATTGGCTACATTACAACAGTGACTGCACTTCAGAAATACTCCATTGGCTGTAAAGTGCTATGAAAATGTTAAGGAGATGTTAGAGGTAAGTTGGAGATGTTAGAGGTAAGTTTTTCACTCAGAGAGTGGTGAGTGGCTGGAATCGGCTGCTGTCAGTGGGGTCTTTTAAGAGATTTCTGGATGAGTACATGGGATTTAATGGGATTGGGAACAGATAGTTCTATGGCCTGATCGGCACGACTTGTGGGCGGAAGGGCCTGTTTGTGCTGTAGTGTTCTATGAAAAGTACTGTACATATGCAAGCCTTTCTTTCTATCTTGGCCGTTCTTTCTCTTTACCCCCTGTATCTTGCACCTGAAGTCAGCAATACTGTTAGCTTTACTCTTATCTGAGATTAACAAAGCCAGGACTGACCAGTGTTCAGATCTGGCACTTGTCCGATCATTGGGATTCAGTGCTGTCGTCACCTGTTTACTAAGCCATCCGTAGCAGTTTGACAATTCCCCTCCAAGACGCACAGCATCCTAACTTGGAACTGTATCAGTGTGGCCTCACTGTGGCCCGATCAAAATCCTGGAACTACCTTCCCAGCAACAGATGGTTTAAGAAGATGGCTCATCACCATCTTCCCAGGGGAAATTAGGGACGGGCATCAAAGGCTGGCCTGGCCACTGATGCTCACGTCCCGAAAACAATATTTAAAAATCTCTGACGAGGAATTCAAAATGACTTCCACTCTGCTCAGCTTAAAGGAGCTTTGCTCTGTCTGAACAAAGCAGGGAGAAGAAGACTGCTTTTAAAATGCATCAGCTGGAAGTTCTTGATTGCTATTGAGTGATAGATAACCCTGCTTGCTGGAAAGTCTGTGCGCCTGTGTTTTTTTACTCATTTCTGAGACATGAGTATTTCTGACTGGGCCATCTTTTATTGCCCATCCTTAGTTGTCCTTGAATTGAGAGGCTTACTAGGTCATTTCAGAGGGCAGTTGAGAGTCAACCACATTGCTGTGCCTCTGGAGTCTCGTGTAGCTCAGACCAGGTAACGTCAGCAGATTTCCTCCCTAAAGGACATTATCGAACCAGAGGGGATTTTCTGGCAATCGACAATGATTTCTTGCTCATCAGTAGATTTTTAATACTAGAGATTTTTTTTATTGAATTCAAATTCCACCGCCAACTGCAGTGGTGGGATTTGAACCCGGGAACGTTAGCTACATTTCTGGACTGACAGTCTAGCGATAGTCCAACGAGGCCATCGCTTTCTTTGTGTGTGTGTCTGTCTGGAATGGCTTTGGCCTGTTCTCCAATAGTCAACTATCTTACAAGTGCTGAGTGGTCAGAAATAGAGAACGCCAACTTGTGCATGAACATCAATGGATATGCACTGGTCTCACTGCCTTTTCAGGAGGGAGAAAGGAGAACTTTAATTTTCCGATGTACTCCTCCCATAATCCGTACACAAATCAAAATACGTGTTCTTCAAACTTGTATTTTAACAAAAAACAGCAGCTGGCACTTAACGCAGTGCATTAAAGTTTATTTATTAGTGTCACAAGTAGGCTTACATTAACATTGCAATGAAGTTACTGTGAAAATCCCCTAGTTGCCACACTCCAGTGCCTGTTTGGGTACACACTGAGGGAGAATTTTGCATGGCTGAAGCACGTGTCTTTCAGACTGTGGGATGAAGCCAGAGCACCCAGCGGAAACCCACGCAGACACATGGAGAACATGCAGACTCTGCACAGACGGTGATCCAAGCCAGGTATCTAACCCCAGGTCCCTGGAGCTGTGAGGCAGCAGTGCTTGCCGCTGTGCCACCATGCTGCCAATTGTTTGAAATTTGGCACCTTGCGTTCGTCCTGCTGAGCACAAGATGTAAAGCTTCAGCAACACGTGTCTCTTTCTGTAGGATTCGGGTTCCGTACCATGATTCATCGCCGTGAATGTTACACGTTCTCTTTTTGAATGTTCTCAGTTAAGATTCTGTCAATTTCTTTTTCGCCCTGCTACCATTTTAAAGTTGGGAAATTCCAACTAATTGGTTCTCAGCTGGTTCAGCGCTGCCCTGCATTAAATCTGATCTATTTGTTTTGGAAAGTGATTTATAGAGTTTGAGGGGACTGCAGCAACAAACATTGAATGGCATGGAGGCCCACCGTCTCGACTCTTCATGGACAGCACCAGCCAGCCACAAAAAGGAAACTCTGGCAGTGCTGTAAAAAAAAAATAAAATTGTATACAAATTAGAATTATAACAATTTACAAATTGTATACAAATATGAAACTAGGAACGAGTAAATCAACTAATAGCGATGATCTTGGACCAAACTTTCTGGAATCCTTCTGTGGGCCTCATAAGCCAGAGGGAGCTAACTCTAACAGAGGGAGTTTGCAAATCTGCAATTGTAGAATCTCAAAACATCATCAGTCACTGTCAAGTCAGTCTTCCATTTTAATGCCCTCCCCCCCACCCCCAACCCCCTCTCTCTGTCTTCTCCCTTTCCCTCCTCCCCCTTTCCCACAGCTAACATTTCTGGATCAAATTTCCCAAATAAGCCCTCATCTCTTTGAACCGGGAATCGAATGTTAGATGTCTCGCCACAAACTGGAAAATGGGATTTCAGTGGGAACATTTGTGCAGTTACGCTGAGAATGAAGGACACCCCAGAAATGATTGGCGCTTGGTTATTGGGAGGCAATACTTGCCTGGGAATAATTTGCAAGCTGCAACTTCAACGCCGTTAGGTTCGAAAATCGGTTCTGAATTTATTCTGGTGATGGTTGAGTGCCTCCTGCAGAACACAGCTACCCGCCCTCCCCTACCTCCTATCCTCCCCGTGCACTACGTTAAACAGTTTAGTGTTTTGTGCAATTGAAAATCTTTATTCAGTGTGCATTTTCTTCCTTGAGTGCTTACATGTTTATTACTATTGATTTTCATCAACACCAGTGAGTCTGCAGTCGTTATGTTTGTGCGTCATTCTCCCGAACGGGAAGAAACGGCCCTGTGTGTTTTGATCCACTGCAGCTGCTCTCGCTTTTTTTTTGAGAAACTAAAGCAGTTTCTACAAAGGTTGGCATTTCTCTTGCTTTCCGTGGCAGTGCCTTCATTTTTTTTTTCCCCCTGCGGATTAATTCTGTAGATCAATCTGTACAGCACACGTGCTGAGGCCTCTCTCGTCCTTTTGATGCCCCGGTCATCCCAGCATAGCTGGCACACAGCTGCCCAGTGTCATGCCTCAACCTCCATTTGTTCCCCCAGAAGGAAGGGGAATGAAGGATTCAAGTGCTGAATTGCAGATGAAGAGGCTGGACATCAAAGAGATTGCACTAGCTTATCGGGTGAGCTCACTGGTTTTCTTCCCCTCTTATCCTTTTTGAACCTGGTTAAGGGTATTGCTTTGTACACTACACTGGCCTGGTGTAGCTTTGGAAAACGTACAATTCCGTTAAGCACTTCAGACAGACTCAATCTTCTCTTTAAGTACTTACAATAAATGTAAATGACCTTCTGAATTATCGAGGTATCAATATGGTAATTAGAACATGGAACAGTGCAGCACAGGAACGGGCTCTTCGACCCATGATGTTGTGCTGAACATGTCACCAAATTAAGCTAATCCCTTCTGCTTGCCTTTGATCCATCTCTCTTTATTCCTTGCATATTCATGTGCTTATCTAAAAGCCCCTTAAACACCTCCACCACCGTCCCGGCAGAGCGTTCTAGACATTTGCCACGCTCTGTTTAAAAAAAAAAACTTGTGCCTCACACCTCTTTTGAACTTTCCCCCTCACACGTTAAGTGCTCACCCCATAGTATTAGAAATTTCAATTCTAGGAAAAATACTTTGACTGCCGACCCAATGTAAGCTCCTCATAATTTTATAGACTTCTGTCAGGTCTCCCTTCAGCCTCTGCCAGTCCAGAGAAAGCAAACCTAGTTTGTCCAGCCTCTCCTTTTAGCCCTTACCCCCTAATCCAGGCAGCATCTTGGTAAACCTCTTTTGCACCCACTTCAAAACCTACACGTCCTTCCTGTAATGTGGTGACTAGAATTGAACGTGATACTCTAATTGTGGCCTAACCAAAGTTTTACAAAGCTGCAAAGTGATTCTTATGCTCAGTGCCCCAACCAATTAAGGCAGGCGTGCCTTACACCTTCTTTGCCATCCTTTCTACTTGTGTCAGAGATTCACAGAGGTTTACAGCATGGAAACCGGCCCTTTGGCCCAACTTGTTCATGCCACCCCTTTTTTTAAACCCCTAAACTAATCCCAGTTGTTGGCATTTGGCCCATATCCCTCTATACCCATTTTACCCATGTAACTGCCTAAACGCTTTTTAAACAACAAAATTGTACCTGCCTCTGTGTGGCCACTTTCAGGGAACTATGGAGTTGAATACCAAGATTCCTCTGTACATCAGTGCTGTTCAGTGTTCTGCCATTAACTGTATGCTTACCCTTAAAGTTTGATCTCCCAAAGTGCAGCACCTCGCACTTGCTCGGATGAGCCTACCACAAGGGGTCTTGTCGAAAGTCTTACTAAAATCTATGTAGGCAATATTTGCTGTTCGACCCTCATCGATCACCTTCATTTCCTTGGAAAAATCAGTCAATTTAGTAAGATACGAACTTCCCCCACAAAGCCAAGCTGACTTTCTCTAATTAAGCCATGCTTCTCCAAATTCGCGTAAATCCTATCCCTAAGAATCTTCTCCAGTAGCTTCCCAACTACTGATGTAAGACTCCCTAGTACTGGATTATTCCTATTTCCTTTCTTGAACAGAGGAACAATTCTGTTCTGTCTGGGATTTCTCCAGTGGCGAATGAGGATACAAAGATCTTTGTCAGGGTCCCAGCAAACTCTCCTCGTGCCTCTCTTAATAACCTGGAGTAGATCCCATTGGGCTCTGGGGGGCTTATCCACTGTCATGCTCTTCAGGAGGCCCAACACCACTTCTTTCTTGATCTCAAAGTCACCCAGCATATTAGCATGCTCCACACACTAATCTCACTGTCCTCTCTGTCTTTCTCCTTGGTGAAAACCAATGCAAAGCACTCATTAAGGATTTTGCCCACGTCCTCTGCCTCCGAGCACAAGTTCCCTCCTTTATCCTCGAGTGGGCCTATCCTTTGTCTAGTTAGTGCTGCTTACACCTCTCTCCCTAGGTATTTGGATGTATACATGTTTAAAATGACTGACTTGCAGTGTTCGCTTTGAATATTTCTATTTTTATCAGAGCTCTCCATCTTGGAGTCATCAGGGCGAACGCAAGAGTGTCAAATTTCAAACAATCACAAGCTAAACTAAAGGAGAAAAGGGTACTGATTGATTGGCAAGGCCGCATTGGCTGAAGCGTTGCCATAGAGAAAGCAGGGAGCCTCCCAAAACCCCTGGGTAATTCAAAAAAGGCACAAGGCTTGAACATATTCTATTTGTTTACAGAAAATGGGTCTGTGTGCATGAATGTAATATCATTTCTAGAAGCGTAAATGGGCCACATTACGAGCTTGACTGATCATCTTAAATTGGTGGTTAATGTAGCTATTGGCACACTCAGGATTATTCAGCAAGTGCTGCCCAATCATGGAATCATATCGCAGAATTGTTTTTCTCGTTCTATTGGTTGCCGTCAGTAACCAGAACATGCCTGCCAGCTTGTCTTGGTATCAAGAAACACTGCACATTTATTGCTGGTGCCAGGAAGGAGTATAAACTGTGAAAACAGCACTCCATGGTCAGAATAGAGGGGCAGCAGGGTGGCACAGTGGTTAGCACTACTGCCTCACAGTGGCAGGGATCCAGGTTCAATTGGGCCACTGTCTGTGCGGAGTCTGTATGTTCTCCCCATATCTGCATGAGTTTCTCCGGCTACTCCAGTGTCCTCCCACAGTCTGAAAGATGTGCTGGTCGGGTGCACTGTCCATGCTAATTTCTCTTTCAGTGTATCCAAACTGGAACCGGAGTGTGGTGACTCGGGGATTTTTACAGTAACTTAATTGCAGTGTTAATGTACTTGTGACCTTGTTAAATACACTTAAAGCTAACAAGAAACCTCCTTTAAATCGGCGAGGATTGATAAGCGTATTTCTAGAAGGCATAAGCAGGTTTAAGAAGTGGGACCTGGATTTGGCCTTTCAGCAGACTGAGCCTGTGCCACTATTCGACAGTATCATGGTTGATCACTTCCCTCAACTTCATCTTCCTGCACTAAGCCGTTGTCCCTTAGCAGCCAAAAATCTATCAACCTCTGTCTGTACTCAGCGACTGAGCATTAATGATTCTCTAGGGTAGAGAATTCCAATGAAGCGCACGTGAAAACATTTGAGCAGGACAGGCAGGTTCTGTGGAGACAAATGGAATGTTTCAGGCTGATGACTCTTCAACTGGACAGCATTTTTCTTTTTTTTTTTATTTCCGGGCCGCTGCATCTGAAGTATTTTGCTTTTGAAAAATATTCTATTCATCTCGGTCCTAAACGGCCACCCCGGATTCTGAGATTGTGACCCCGTGTTCTGAACTCCAGCCAAGATGAGCCATTTTCATAAGATCTGCTCTGTTAAATTCCTTGAGAAATGTCAAGAGAATATAGGCCTAGTTTCCTCATCAGAGAATTCTCTCATTCCGGGAACCATTTGAGTGATCTGTGCCCTGTGTAACTGTGGTAAGGCATCTTTGCTGCCGTACAGCGGCAAATTCTTGACAATAAAAGCCAGTGTCCCATTTGCCTTCCTGGTTGTTTGTTGCATATTAACTTTTTGTAATTCATGTACAAGGATTCTCAGATTTCCTTGATTGAAAACATTTCCCAACTTCTCGTCACTCACAGTAATCTGCTTTTCTACTCTTCCTACCGGAATGGATAACTTTACACTTCATCACTGTAATCACCTGTCCTCAGCAGATAGACCTGCCACGTCAGCTCTTAAAAGCCTTTTGCACAATAGTGTTTAAAAAGAAATCCACTGTGTGATCTATCTATCGTGTAAAAGCAAATTACTGAGGATGCTGGATTCTGAAACCAAAAGCAAAAATGCTGGACAATCTCAGCAGGTCTGGCAGCATCTGTAAGGAGGAAAAAGAGCTGATGTTTTGAGTCCAGATGAGCCTTTGTCAAAGCTTTTTAAAGTTTATTTATTTATTAGCCACAAGTAAGGCTCACATTAAGTGAAGTTACTGTGAAATTCCTCTAGTCGCCACACTCCTTGTCTCTTTGGGTCAGTGCATCTAACCAGCGCGTCTTTCAGACTGTGGGAGAAAATCGGAGCACCCGGAGCAGGGAGAATGTGCAGACTCCACACAGACAGTGGCCCAAGTCGAGAATCGAACCTGGGCCCCTGACTCTGTGAGGCAACAGTGCTAAGCACTGTGCCACCGAAAGTGGGAGCCCCACTTTCTATGCTTTTAGATTTGACAGAGAGTCATCTGGACTCAAAATGACAGCTCTTTTTTCTCCTTAAGGATGCTGCCTGACCTGCTGAGAATTTCCAGCATTTTCTGTTTTGATCTATCTCTTACGATATTGGTAATTAGAAAGGTGTTTGTATTCAATGGTGTCTTGATTCCTAATTTCTTTCCCCCTCGCTCATTTCCTACTTCACTCAATCTGATCTCCAGCCTTTGAGCTGTTCCCAGCTCTGTGCTGAAGTTGGTTCCATAGTAGCTGCTGGATGACATATAACAAGTGCCCATTGTCTGTTGTCATGTTGCATGAATATAACTGAAACCCAGGGCAGAGTTTTCCTGGCATCGACACATGGGAACAGATGGTATGGGGTGTGGGTGTTGGGGGAGCGGAGAACATTTCCGTTGCCAGGGAAGATTCCAAGTGACAGGCTAGGGCCTGGATTGGCTGCGCACACTACAGCCCACACCACACAGGTAGGCAGCCAATTTAAATCTTGAAGACGAAGATGGCTTATGCTTTGACAAAACTGGACTCAAAGTGTCAGCACTTTGAGCTCTTTGATGTTCTTTGTTCTCTTTTTTCTCCTTATAGATGCTGCCAGACCTGCTGAGATTTTCCTGCATTTTCTCTTTTGGTTAAATATTGAAGAGTCCAGTTAAGGTCGATATTTTTGGGACAGTGCAAGTGGAGGGGAGACTGCATGGAGAGTTTCAAGTTGGGCCGAAGAGTCTTGTTTCCATGCTGTAAACTCCATAAGGCGTTTCTCTGCAGTTGTCCGGGGGAGTGGGCGAGATATCATAGCTGTTGGGTGGGGTTGGGGGGGTGGGGAGGGGGGAGAGGTGGGCAACTGTGGCTGCCCGGAGAATGGAGGAGCAACCGTAGCAAAGATACAACATGAGCCAGGTTGACACTCTTGTGGACATGGGTTTAAATTGCACCGTGGTATAGAATTTAAATCCAAATTAAAAAAAACTGGAATTGAAAGCTAGCCTTAGTGACCAAAAAAAAAGTCAATTGTAAATGATGCTTAACTGCCCCTCAAATGCCAAAGCAAGACACTCAGTTGAAGGAGACTATGGATGGAAAAGAAATGCTGACCTTGTCTTGAAAGGATAAATTCTATGTGTTGTGTGGGTGTGTGTGTGTGTGTGTTGGGGGGGAATAATCTTAGCTGTCTGGGTGGGTGGGGTGAGGGCTATTGCATCTGGATGCCCCATGCCCACAGTGTGCCATCCTAAGGGTCTTCATTGCTTGATCTATCTGTTTTTTTTTGAAGCAATACTTGCCTCTCCAAGGGTAATTAATTTATCCTTTCAAGGCAGAGCCAGCATTTGTTGTCCATCCATAATCTCCCTCTAACTGAATGGTTTGCTTGGCGATTGAGAGGGCGGTTAAGAGTCCATTACACTGTGCGTTTTTACAATTGATAATTTTTCGGTTACCATAACTAAGACTAGCTTTCAATTCCAGACTTTTTTGAAAAATGTGGGTTTAAGTTCCATACCATGGTACGATTTGAGCCCGTGTCCACAGAGGGTCAACCTGGCTAGTGTTGTATCTGTGTGCTGTGGGAGGATTTAGATTATCCAGCATGCAACATTTTGATTTCCAGCTGAAATCGACCTTGTTGATCACCCTTCACCTCTGAACCAGAATGTTGTTGGTTCAAGTCGCACTCCGGGACCTGAAGGCAGGAATCAGAGCCAACATTCAGGTGCAGTACTGAGGGAGTGCTGCTCTGTGAAGAGGTGGTGTCTTTTGGATGAGACGCTGAACTGGCTCTAATACCATCTCAGGTTGACATAAAATGGCACTATTTCAAAGAAGAGCAGAGGCGTCATCTTTGTATCCTGTCCAATATTTATCTCATGATCAACATTGCTAAAGTAAATGATCTCGTCAACATCACATTGCTATTGGTGGGAGTGTGTAGATGAATTGCTGATGTTTGCTCCATTATGACCGTATCTAACTCAAAAGAATTTTATTGGCTGCAAAGTACGTTGCGATATTCGGTGATGATGAAAGGCACGCAAGTCTTTTGAAACCCGTGCAATGTCTTATATGACTTTTCATTAGTGTCTTTGCTAGACTCTTGTAACCTCAGGGATATAGCAGCCTGGAGTATTTCAATTTTGGAATCTGATCAATGTGAATGGCAGGGCAGGTTGAAAGGGCCGAATGGCCTATTCCTGCTTCTAGGTTCTATATTTCTAAAAGTTACACAGCAAGGTTTGATAACGTAAGAAGTAAGAGCTGATGCAGGCTATTCAGCACAGCCTTCTCCACCAATCAGTAAGATCATGGCTGTCCTGATGAGGCCTTAACTCTACTTTCCTGCCCGTTCTCCGTAATCCTTGACTCCCTAATAGCTGAAATATCTGTTTAACACAGCCCTGCATGTATTAAGTGACCCAAGCAGCACATTGGCAGGGACCCGAGTTCAATTCTGGCTTCATATCACTGTCTGTGTGGTTTGCACATTCTCCCTGAGTCTGTGTGTGTTTCCTCTGGATATTCCAATTTCCTCTTAACTCTAAAGATTTAGGGTTTGATGGATTGGCAATTCTAAGTTGTCCCTTATCCCATTGAGCAGGATAAATATGTGGGGTTGCAGAGACAGGACTTGGGCGAGATAGTTGTCAGTGCAGACTTGATGGGCCAAGTGGCGGCTTCCTGCACTATAGAGATTCTATGAACCTCTATTATTCTTTGTGCAAGAGAATTCCAAAGACCAGTGACGCTCTTGGAGGAGAGTTTCCTCATCACCATTTATGGGAGACCCTTTATTTTGAAACTGCACACTATTTCCAGATTCCCCCATGAGAGGAAACATCCAATCAGCAACTACCCTATCAAGTTCCCCAGAGAATCTTATATATTTGAGTACAATCATCTTTCATTCGTCTAAAATGATTACAGGCTCAACCTGCTCTACCTTTCCTTATAAGAAAATCCCTTCATCCCAGGAGTTAGCCTAGTGGGACTTCTCCAAATTGCTTCTAATGCAAATATGTCCCTCAAGGAAGGAGAACAAAACTGGTGGCATACTGATGGAGCAGTAGATTTCCCTCTCTAAAGGACATTAATGAACCAGATGGGCTTTTATGACAAATAGCAACATTTCATAATCAATTCAGCATTTTTTCCTGTCGAGTTGGGATTTGAACCCAGGTCCCTGTTACTCTGGGTCCCGGGATTACTAGTCCAATGATAACACCACTACGCCATGTCCTCCCCATAAATCTAATATGGTTGACATTGAAATCTTCTTCCCTAACTGTTCAGTCATGCAGCTTCTTCACCACTTTGGAAGATGCTTTGTCAATAGAAATTTTGGGCCCACACTTAATTACGATCAAGTTTCGTTTTTGTCTTGTTCATAACTTACAATGAATATTTTGTGCTGTAAAGGATGTCCTGAGGCTGTGAAAAATGCCATATAAATACAAGTTTTGTCCTTTCCTCAGTCTCACTGGATTAAGTTAGAAGTTGGCAGGTAATGGCCCTTTCTGCTTCATGAAGTCCATTAGGACTGGTCAGAGATACTGAATATGAAGGATGTATCATGTTTAATAAAATCAAGTGCTTTTGAGTTTGACTTGACCAAAGTCAGAGTTTGCCTCAAGTAGTCATTGTGTTTGAGTTGAATTGGTTGAAGTTCGACCTGTGAAAACACTGACTGAGTTGAGCTGACTTTGCCAAGGATCTTCCTTGAAGAAGTAGCAAACAACATGAATGAAGGGGAATCTGTAGATGTAGTGCACTTGGATTTCTAAATAGCATTTGACAAAGTACCATATCAATGATTATTACAGAAAACATGAGCTCATGGTGTCAGGGATGTTAGCATGGATGAGTTAGTTAACATAAAGTAGGGAGCAGGTATAATTGGATCATTTTCAGGTTGGTAAGATGTAATCAGCAGAGTGCCACAGGGATCAATGCTGGGGCCTCAATTATTAAGTATCTGTATCAATGACTTGAATATATGGACAAAAGTCTGGTTGCTAAATTTGCTAATAACACAAAGATCAGTGGGAAAGTAATTTGTGAAGAGGCAATTTGCAAAGGGATGTAGATAGGTTCAGTGAATGGGCAAAAATATTGACAGATGGAATATAAAGTGGTAAAATGTTGCTTTAGCAGGAAGAACAGAAAAATCAACATTTTATTTAAATGGAGAGAGATTGTCGAACTTTGAAGTACAGAGGGATCTGAGTGTCCTGGTACAGGAGCCACTGAAGGTAGCTTACAGGTATAGCAAGTGATACGGAAGACAAATGGAACGTTGTCATTCATTGCAAGGAAATGGAATATCAAAATAGGAATGTTTTGCTCTAGCTGGTGAGACCACATTTATAAAGCAGTGTTGGTCTCATTATTTGAGAAAGGATATAATTGCATTAGAAGCCGTGCAGAAAATGCTTACTCATTCCCAGGATGAAAGGGTTGTCTTATGAGGAATGGTTGGGCAGGCTGAGTCTGCATCTACTGGAGTTTAGAAGAATGAGAGGTATCTTATTGAAACATGTAAGAATCTGAAGGGACTTGAAAGGATGGATGAAATTTTCAAGCTTTCTCACCAATGGGACATCAAAATCAACCCCTACCATGGGTTCCCCAGCAATGTGATGGGTGGGCTATGCAAATTTTGGTGTGACTAGAAGATCCCACTGTCAGCTAACGGTGAGCTACATCCGCTGCAGGAAAACGTGCCATGGGGGTTGGAAAATTCCAGCTAATGTTCTCCATGTAGAAGAGACCAGAATGAAGGATCATAGCTTAAAAATAAGGAGCCTTCCATTTAAGATATAGATGAGGAGAATTTTCTCTGAGGCTCATTAGTCTGTGGAATTTATTTCTTCCAGAGAGCATTGGAGGCAGTCATTGTGTTTAAGGTTCATTTGTCAGTTAAGAATCTTTAGGGCATAGGAGGTAGAAAGGAAAGCAGAGAATATAATCAGGTCAGTTATAATCAAACAGTGGAAGGGCTAAATTGTTACCTCCTAATTCATATGTTCATATTGTTGAATGTTGGAAACTGTGCACACTGGATGGTGTATTTATGCAATGAGCCATCGGTACTGTTGCCTCTGTTTTTCCAGTAAGAAGTCTCACAACATCAGGTTAAAGTCAGATTTATTTGCAATCACAAACTTTTGCAGCACTGCTCCCTCATCAGGTGAGTGGAGAGGTGGAACCTTTTCCACCCTCAATTCCAACCTGTACAAGGTTCGTGCCTGGTTGTTTTCCAAAGACGTTCTTTCTACACTTCTTCTCTTCCACACTGTCTTGACTTTCTTGTCGATTGCATTCATCTGTGAAGCCATGGGCAATGACTATGGATGTGTCTCTTGTCAGTAGAGTGGAACTAGAAAAGTGCCTATTGGAAAAAGGTAACATATTGAAATAGTGTACGTTTGTACCCATGCAAACTCTTAAAAATAAACATTGCTCAACTTAAAATAAGATTTTTTTTATCGTCATGTTTTTCCTCAACAGTTTACTTCCTGACCTGTATCCTATCCTGAAGTTGTTGACTCTTAGAATCCCCATAGTGCAGAAAGAGGCCATTTGGCCCATTGGGTCTACAGCGATCACAAGCCCACCCAGGCCCAATAGCATGGGCAATCTGCCTAACCCGCACATTTTTGGACTGTGGGATGAAACCACAGCACCTGGAGGAAACCCATGCAGACATGGGAAGATCATGCAAACTCCGCACAGACAGTAACCCAAGTCAGGAATCGCACCCTGATCCTTGACGCTATGAGGCAGCAGTGCTAACCATTGTGCCATTCTGCTGCCACATCGTGCCATTCTTGGGTACGTTGTTCCTTGGATATTTTGTACCTCTGGTACTTTGTTGATATGTCATTTTTCGTGTGTTATGTCCGTGGCTGTGGGGGAGGGGAAGGAAAGAGCAGAACATTTAAATCTTTCCCCCTCACCTTGACAACCACCACAATACTTCAACACAAACCACAAGCATTCAAGCATGAGTCAGTGGCTGCTGAGAGCCTGTGACAATTCTCCCTGTCTAACTGGAGGTGGGAAGGTTAACCTTGCTACTGTCATCGCAGCTTAGGCCAGTGAATGCACCCCAGACAAAGGTTTGAAAGTGCGGTCACCTTCTGCATTGCTTCAACCACTGACGGCTCACCCATAGCAGGAAACCATGACAGTGATGTTGATGGATGGCAGAAGTTGAAACCCTTCATGCAGCAGTCACCTTCACACTTGATTGGTTGCGCACTCCCCCTGCCCTGCAACTCTCCATAAACTTCAATCCAACCAAAGCACTCTTATTGCTATGCCATTCTGCTTGTTTATCATTCCCACACCCCCCAACCCCCTCACCAACTTACTGTTTTCTCTCAATTCCCCCAATACTGTAAATGCTCATTTTACACCCCCACCCCCGGGGCTGAACCCTGACATCAGCAGCTTTGCTTTAAACTATCAGGGCCTTGTGCTCTGTCAGTCCCTCCCGAACCTCCTCCTGCCTTTGATTTGCTTCAACTCCCTTATCAATGCTTCTGATGCTTATAAAAGTCAAGTAGGATTGCATTTTTAAAAAAATCATTCTTCATTGTACAGTAGAGATGTTTATCACGTGAAACATAAGGTTTATAGTGCTGTGGGTGGCACAGTGACATAGTGGTTAGCATTGCTGCCTCACAGCGGCAGGGATCTGGGTTTGATTCCTGGCTTGGGTCAAAGTCTGTGTGGAGTCTGCACCTTCTCCATATGTCTGCATGGTTTCCTCCCAGAGTCCAAAGATGTGCAGGTTAGCTGGATTGGCCATGCCAAATTTCCCCTAGTGTCCAAAGATATGTAGGTTAGATTAATTGGCCATGCTAAATTGCCCCTTAGTGTCAGACTAGCTAGGGTAAATGCAGAGGGTTATGAGGATAGGACCTGAGTGGGATTGTTGGTGCAGGCTCGACGGCTGAACGGTCTCCTTCTGCACTGTAGGATTCTGTGGTTCTATGAATTTTTCCCAAGAGGTATCGACCCTCTTTCTGACAGATGGTGCACGCATTCTTTCATTAGCTGCAATGCATGAATATGGACAACTTGGATTTACAGAGACCTTGATAAGCGTGATTTTTGCTTTTTGTTCTTTTCACATCTCCCACCACCCTTGGGTGTACGGTATTCAACTTGTTCTTCTAGCAGTATAGTCACTTGTGTTTTAATTATTTGGTGGCCTGTTAGTCATAACATTGGGGCATTTGAACCATGTGTGCAATTTATACTCGGACTGTCGGGAAGGGAGAGATTAGGAAGAGAAATTCCCTTTTCGGGGTGCTCACGTGCAGAAAGAGGCCGTTCGGCCTATTCAGTCTGCACCAATCACAATCCCACCCAGGCTCTATTCCCGTGACCCCACATCTTTACCCTGCAATCCCCCTGACACTAAGGTCAGGTTAGCATTGCCAATCAACCTAACCTGCACATCTTTGGACTGTGAGAGGAAGCCGGAGGAAACATGCAGACAGGGGGAGAATGTGCAAACTCCACACAGACAGTGACCCAAGGCAATAATTGAATCCAGATCCCTGGCACTGTGAGGCAGCAGTGCAAACCAGTATGCCAAAGTGCTGCCTCTGTGTTGGGGTGATGGTTGTTGAGAATTTGTCATGTGTGGGTTGCATGAGAGGCTGTTTGTCTTCCCAGTGCAATCTTCCGGAAAGCTGGCTGGAATCATCTCCACTTGGCAAGGAAGCGAATGCCTTGAACTTTGTAATCAAAAAATAGAATTGGAATGGCTTGTTGCTGAGGTCATGGTGCAACAATGGTTTGCAAAGGAGAGCAAGTTGGGCGGTCTTGGTATCTGGATGACCCATTACTGGCCTCTTCTTTAGCTGAGTCTATTCAGTTAGTTTTTTTTGTTAGGACTCTGCAATGTTTGTATAGTACTTGCTGCACTGTCTGTTTTGGAAAGGAAAACCGTACTTGAAGCAGTGCCAAGAAGTTGCTGTGGCTCCTGGGCTGTTGACGTCTGCTGAAAGACAATAACTTCTACATCAGAATCTTGCTTCTTTGTTTGAATTCCATCTTATTTTTAGTTTTAGTCATTTGCTGTCTTTAATTTTATTCAAAAGGAGGTTTTAAACACTGATCTTATCATATCTGTCATCTGTTTTTTTTTTGAGAAAGAATATGATTATTTTCTTTCCATTATTCTGCAGACTGTAGTAAGGAAATTGAGAAGGGCGCAGAAGCAAAATCTTCACATTAAGGTTTAGCAGGTTTTTTTAAAAAAATCTTACATGATGAGTTTTACATAATGTGTAGTGAAATAGACAGTGACATTAAAGCACAATTAGCAGATTTAAGTTTGAGTCTAGAATAGGGTAGTCGAACAGAGTTTAAATAGAAACCAAATTAAATGCATGTCTTGGCACCCGAAGTAAGTTCTGCTTTGAGCTGACCGTGAGAATTTGAGATTCCCAGTCCTGCAGTAATTGAACTAAAGGATCATGCAAACAAAAGTCACTGTATTGGTATCCATTGCTTGCAAGGTGAGACGCTATCTATCTTTTTATTCCCACACACACCCATTTAGTTCCGTTTTAAGTGTTGTAACTTCTATATAACTAAATTCTAAAGCTGGTAGGGTGACTGTTCCGCACTCTTCCACCTCTTTGTTTTGTGAAATCATTTCTGAAGTGCATTCTAAAAGATCTCCAGAACGTCATAACTGAAGCTTAATCAACCTCAGGCACTTTAAAACCAATGGAGCACTTATCATAGAATCACAGAACCTACAGTGCAGAAAGAGGCCCTTTGGCCCATCAAGTCTGCACCAAACACAACCCCACCCAAACCCTATCCCCCATATCCCTACACATTATACCCACTGATCCTTCTAACCTACACATCCCTGGACACTAAGTGGCAATTTCTTAGCATGACCAATCGACCTAACCCCGCACATCTTTGGAAACCAGAGTACCCGGAGGAAACATGAGGAGAACGTGCAAACTTCACGTAGATAGTTATGTGAGCCAGGAATCAAATCCAGGACCCTGGAGCTGTGAAGCAGCAATGCTAGCCACTGTGCTATCGTGCTGCCCTGTACTACACTATGTAGTATAGTCATTGGCTTCCATATGTGCGGAAAAAAGCTCCCACAAGCAGCAATGTTTAACTTCATTTATTACTGTCACAAGTAACATCATTAACACTGCAATGAGATTATTGCAAAAACCCCCTAGTTGCCACACTCCAGTTTGAAGACACAGAGGGAGAATTTAACATGGCCAATGCATCCAACCAGCATGTCTTTCAGACTGTGGGAGGAAACCGGAGCACTCAGAAGAAACCCATGCAGACACGGGGAGAATGTGCAGGCTCTGCACGCACAGCGACCGAAAGCAGGAATCAAACCCAGCCCCTGGCACTGGGAGGCAGCAGCGCTAACCACTGCGCCACCGTGTGCTTTTGTAATGTTGTCATTGACTTCCATATGTGTGGATGGCAAGCTCTCACATCGGCAGTGCGATAACCAGATTATCAGTTTTTTGTGATATTCATTGAGGGAGAAATGTTAGTCAAGACGCTGAGGGAAATCCCACCCCTCCCCTCCCCTATTCTTCTGCAAAATAGTGCCATGAGAAATCTGTTATCCACCTGAGAGCAGATGGGGAGGCAATGGCCTAGTGGTATTATCGCGAGACTGTTAATTCAGAAACTCAGCTAATGTTCTGGGCACCTGAGTTCGAATCCCACCATGAAATTTGAATTCAGTAAGAGTAATCTGGAATTAAGAATCTACTGATAGCTGTGAAACCATTATTGATTGTTGGAAAAAAAACTCATCTGGTTCACTAATATCCTTTAGGGAAGGAAATCTCCCGTCCTTACCTGGTCTGGCCTACATGTGACTCCAGATGTGGAGCAACGTGGTTGACTTTCAACTGTCCTTGGGCAATTAGGGATGGGCAATAAATGCTGGCCAGCCAGCGACACCCCATGAATTAATTAATAAAATTAATTCATGTCCCATGAATTAATTAATAAAAACATTTCATTGAAAAGTTGAAAACTTGGCCGCTGTGGTTATTTAGTTTTAACTTCACTTCCCTGATTTGACACAGGTGCTTAGAAGATGCATGGCTAAAGATAGACCAGCTGAGTTGGCAGCTGAAAAAAGGCAAAGCAAACTTGGAAACAGGTTTGACGTTTAGATCAGGATTATCTCAGTCAGATTTATGGGAGCTTGTCCTGTCGTCCATTTTAACCTTCCAGTTCAGTGAAAACAAGAGTAAAGAATTGTGGGCTGCCAGTCAATGTCCAAAATTTCCTTTTTGGCAGGTGATTGACTTCACGCGGGGCAAATGGGATCAAAGGTTATGGGGAGAAAGCAGGATTAGACTGTTGAGTTGGACAATCAGCCACGATTGTGATGAATAGCAGAGCAGGCTCAAAGGGCTGAATGGCCTCCTCTTGCTCCTAACTTCAATGTTTCACTCAGATTCTCTCACATAGGCCTACGTTCTTGTGACCGTTGGCAGGTTACTTCACTCATTGTGCTCTGCGTTAAAGATCAAACAGTTATCTGTGTTAATAGCTTGGAGGTATGATCTCTCCCTCGGAACTGTTCAGATGAGGCAAAGTGCCCGTTTAAACCCTAGTCTGTGTTGTCACCAGAATTACAATTTGGGTGGTAAAAGGGGGTGCTCAAATTAACTTCATTTGCACAAACAGAGGGACCATTGTCCAGGATTTCCCTTTCCTGATCGCGGCACTCTGAACCCTGACTTAGCGAACAATTGCTGCGTCCAAGGTCAGGCAGATAAGCTGCCAACAGCCGCTGTCCTGATTCACGTAAGAATGTGGGCCACACGAGGGAATCTGCAGCTTTTTTTAGAAGAGGGGGAGGAGGGAGAAGAAGCTGATTGGAAAACCTTTTGTTTTTGCATCAGGAGGCAGAAATAATAGTGATTAGGAAGCAAATAATCTCCCTATCGACTCTGGCTGGACCCTTCATGATTTTGAACACCTCATCAAATCTCCAGTCAATATTTCCCATTCCAAGGAGAAATAGCTCCTGATTCTCCAATCTACCCACATAGCCTTTTGTTTAAGTCAGCTCTGTAATTTCATTCATACAGTACTCTGCTTCAATAACAGTCTATGACAGAATATTCCAGGTTCTAACTCTTTGCCAAGAATTCTTTTCCCCTCATCTTTTTTTAGATTTGTGCTTCTGCTGTTTGATCAGTCTGAAGCCTGTCTGTCTGAAGTAATCCTTCGTTAGTTATTGTGTGATTATCCTCTCATAGACTCAAAGCTCTCAAATATATCAGTGGTCAACTTTGTCGAAGTAACCTACTTGTTATTGGTAAATTTACCCTGTAGCTACTATTTTGTCCTTATTCTAATGAAATGCCCAAACTTTTCACAAACCTTCCTTGTACCAGGTCAATCTCACTTAATACCTGTATTTAACCTGGTAGGTATCAAACCTGGATTTTACCAGGACGGGACAAATGTAGCTGGGAGGCAAGATTGGATAGGCTGTTCTCCTCAGAACAGAAAAGGTGGAGGGGAAGGTTCGATTGAGCCGTACAAAATTGTGAGAGGCCTAGATAGGGTGAATGGAAGGGTCTACTTGCCTTAGAGTGTGGAGACACCAGCCCCAAGGTAGAAGGATTGGAGGGGAGATGAGAAAAAGCAGATTCCACCCAGAAAGTAACTGAGGCCAGCAACTTAGTGCCTGAAGTAGAAACTCATTTCAAAGTTGTTGGGATTTGACCTCATGATGTAACCTGCAGGGCCATATGGGCTGAATGCTGGAAAGTGGGATTAAGCTGGGTGGTTCGTTCTTCAGCCGATACAGGTAGCTGGGCCAGGTGACCTGTTTTGATGCCATAAGCGTTCCATGGTTCTAAAACCGAAGAGTCTGTCTGCCATTTTATGGTCATATCTATTGCCACCTTGAAGTGACCCATGTATGTCTGATCACCAAAAAAGTTTCGTGCCTCTTTCCTCCCTGTAAGATCTTTAAGGCACAAGTTCTATAATGCAGGTGGACTCTACGCCCTTAGAAAACCATTCCAACTGCCTTGATTACTTTGATTCTCTGAGGATTTATTTCCTAGAATCGCAAAGGCTATACGACACAAAACAGACCATTCAACCTAACCAATCATTATGCTCCACTTGAGCCATCCCCCTAAATCATCATCTCCATCTATCAGACCCTCTATTCTTTTGTCCCCCATATTTTTGTTTAGTTTTCCCTTAAACACATCAATACCATTCACTTTAATCATTACCTCAGGTGGCGAGGTCCACATTCTCACCAATCTTTAGGTAAAGAAATTTCTTCTGAATTCGTGATTAATTTTTCCCTTCTTTTGTTCAAGGGATGTGGACTTTGCTGGCAAGACCATCATTCACTGCCCTTCCCTAAGACAGTAGTGGTGAGCTGCTTCCTTGAAGCGCTGCTGTCCCCTTGATGTAGATATACCTGCAGTGCTGTTAGGGAGGGAGTTTCAGTATTTCATCCCAGTGACAGTGAAAGAATGGCGATATAATTCCAAGTTAGGATGGTAAGTGACTTAGAGGAGAACTTGTAGGTGGTGTTCCCATTTATCTGCTGCTTTTTGTCCTCCTAAATGTCCATGGTTGTGAGTTTGGAAGTTGCTTTCTAAAGAGCCTTATGTATTCCAACAGTGCATCCTTGTTGATAGTATACACCGCTGCTATTGTGTGTCGCTGGTTGAGGGAGCACATGTAGGTGGGAGGATTTCTTGGTGATGGTCTCCAGTTATATTCTTCCTCACAAGATGAAACACTCTGTCTCTATCGTAGAATCCCTACAGTGCAGGAAGGGAGATTAATGGCCCATTGAGTCTATGTCTATGAGTCTGCGCCGTCCCATACCATATTCCCATAACCACACGGATTTATCCTGTTAATCCCCCAACACAAGGGTCAATTTAGCATAGCCAATCAACCTAATCCACATATCTTTGGACTATCAAAGTTTGGACTACCTATTTTTCTTGATGTTTAAAGACCTCTAAGAGCTCATTTACTTTAGACCCAGACTGTGAATTCTTTCATGTATTAAGTGTGTAAAAATATTTTGGTTGGGGTGAGGTTTATTTAAAGTATCAATGTCTAGGTGTGTGTTTGTTTATGGTTATTAGTTATATAATGTTATTAAGAATATAATTAATAGGAACAGGAGAAGTACAGTCATTCAGCCCTTTTGCTGCACTGAAAAACATTGTGGCTGATCTGGTTGAAACTGGGTAAATTGTGATAGAGGTGAATGAAAGCATGTTGCTTTTGTGAAAAGAATATTTGTTATGTTTGTGGTAATGTGGTTGGCTGCATTTCCATAACATTCTCCTCTTGAACCGCTGTATTTTGTGACCATTGCTTGTATCTAAAAGATGAAAATTGTGCAAGTCCTGCCAAATGGGCATGAGTGGAATAACTCAGCAGAGCTTGGCTATATTGACTCCCACACACCAATGACACTGAAGTTGGTGCTAGGTTAGAGGTGCACTTTATTTTAATTTTAAGTGTATTTACTAATGTCACAAAGTCGGCTTACATTAACACTGTAATGGAGTTACTGTGAAAATTCCCTAGTCGCCACGCTCCTGTGCTTGTTCACACCTAACCAGCAGATTGTGGGAGGAAACCAGAAGTAGCCCATGCAGACACGGGGAGAATGTGCAGACTCCGCACAGACGGTGACCCAAGCTGGCAATCGAACCCGTGCTCCTGGCGCTATGAGGCAGCGTTGCTAACCACTGTGCCCCAGTCTGTAGCTCTTTGTCAGGAAGGGAAGAGACTGGTCTCCTTACTATATTTTTTCAAAGCTGACAAAATCTCATGCACTCCTCTGCTGCTTTGGAGCCTGGTGCTAAAGCTGATTTAATTATACAACGGGGCAGAGTGCTTAACCGGCTGGTAAAGATGATAAATGAGCATTAGTGACAAGGCCCATCAGAATGGTCAAACTCCCATCTGTGAAAGATGTCAACAATCATTCCCTCTCCTGTCCACCCCTCCCAGCTGCCAGAAAAAAATCACACACTTGCTTGTTAAATTTCCAAAAGTGTTTTCTCAGCTGAAGTGAGCTCAAATGGTGGATCACTTACTCTGAAACTGCAGGTACTCAGAGATTCCTCAGTTGTGATTTAATGAGGCTTGCAGTGCAGCACAATTTCGAGTCTGCAAGTAATTTTTTTCCCAAACTGCGATCTTATTGTTGCTCGACGTGGCATTTTGGAGTGTTATTGAAGGCCGTTTCCTGCAAGGGAAAATGTGGATTCTGGTAAATATATGGTGCCGCTGGCTGGGGAAATGGGTCCTCTGAGGCAGCTTTGCGTACCTCATGTCCCTTGTGGTGAGAGAGAGTGGTGGAGAGTCCATCTCAAGGAATGGCAGGTCCTTTTAAGGCTTTATTACAAGGTGCATCTGCTTAATTGGGAAACACAAGAAGAATGGATTTTAAAATGTGGGTGAACTGCTTTGAGATAAGTTTTTAAAATGTTAACACATTTAACTGGGGAAACTGTTCCCACTGTTGGAAGTATTGGGAACCGAAGAATACCGATGTAAGATGACTGGCAAAAGAAGCGATGGTGACTTTAGGGAGGGTGGAATTTGGAATCAGTGGTTAGGATTGGAATGCACTCCTCAAGTGTGGTTGTAGCTGATTGAATCAAGGCTTTCAAAAGAGAATTGGGTAATTATCTTGGGGAAAAAAAGATTGCAGAGCTATGGGAAAAAGGCATAGGAGTGGGTTCTAGTGAATTTTTGCAGAGAGTCTGCTCAAGCATGATGGGCTAATGGTGCCTAGGATGGCATGGTGACATTATGGTTAGTACTGCTGCCTCACAGCACCAGGGACTCAGGTTCGATTCCCGGCTTGGGTCACTGTCTGTGTGGAGTCTGCACTTTCTCCTCGTGTCAGTTTCCTCCCACAGTTCAAAAGATATGTTAATTAGGTGCATTAGCCATGCTAAATTCTTCCTTAGTGTACCCGAACAGGGGCCAGAGTGTGGTGACTAGGGGATTTTCACAGTAACTACATGGCAGGTGTTAATGTAAGCTGACGTGTGACATTAATAAATAAACTTTATAACCTTTTATGTGATTCTATACAAATCCATTGGGGTCTCAATGATCTAAAAACAGTAAATGATGGAAATAATCGTGGCTCATCTGCTCAGGCAGCATCTGTGGAGATAAACAACTTTAAATTTCCTTCATCAGAACTGAGGAAAATGAGAAATGCAGCAAGTGTTAATATGATCGTGCGGCAGTTGAAGCATAAAACAAGACACTGATACTTTTCTTTATAAGGTGATTTACAAGGTGCAGCATTACTACTTCCTCTGTACTTCCTGCATGTCCCAGCAGTCTCTCTTTATAAGTGCTCTGGGCTCTTAGTTAAATAGCGCCCTTCGCCTGTGTATCTTAACAATGTAACTGACACTATTAACCGTTTTAAGCATCTGAATTCAACATGGAGTAAAAAAAGAAACAAGATAGTGAAAGAAAAACACACACAATAAAATGGAAGCAGACATTAAAATCTAAAATTGTTGAACTCCTTGTTGAGTTGAGAAGATTGTAAAGTTCCATGTCAAAAAACAAGATGCTGTTCCTTCAGATTGTGCTGAGTTTTAGTGGAACACTGTAGCCAGCTCAAAGACACAGAGTGGCACAAGATGGAGACTTGGAATGACAGGAAGCTCAGGGTCATGCTTGTGGACTGAATGGAGTTGTCCTGCAAAGGCGTCATTCAATCTATATTTGGTCTTCCCAATGTAAAGGAGACCACACTGTGAGTAGTCAAAATATATATTAAATTGAAAGAAATACCAGCAAATTGCTGATTTGCTTGGAAGCTGTTCTCAATGATCTGCCTTGTAATGCCTGTACTTGCAACAGCACAGGGTGGCACGGTGGCACAGTGGTTAGCACTGCTGCCTCACAGCGCCAGGGACCTGGGGTCAATTCCCAGCTTGGGTCACTGTCTGTGTGGAGTCTGCATGTTCTCTCTGTGTCTGCGTGGGTTTCCTCCAGGTGCTCCGGTTTCCTCCCACAGTCCAAAAGATGTGCTGGTTAGGTGTGTTGGCCATGCTAAATTCTCCCTCAGTGTACCCAAACAGGTGCTGGAGTGAAGGATTTTCACAATGATTGCATTTGCCGTGATGGTGTAAGCCTACTTGTGACATTAATAAATAAACTTAAGTGTATGTGACAGCAAAAGCCTGAGCACTTCAAATGTAGGTTAGAAGTGCCTGCTGGCCTGAGCTACTTAATGCCACTGAATCACATGGAGGTCGGGATGTTTCATGTTCCCACTCTGTGTTGAGTTAATTAATTCAGCAATCACTAGAAGACAGTGAGATTTGAACACAAATGGGATTGCTAGTCCAATACTGTAACTGTGGAATGACTGCAGGCCCGTATTCGTGATTCAGTTAGAACTGTAATAGGGAGATTCGCATCTGCTTTCCATTCCTAACCATTGATCAATAACTTGTGCTGGTCAAGTTACTGGATAAAGATATACGCCTCACCTTTTGAAGAAGCTGTTGACACTTTGTGTCGAGATTTGTTTGTTCGGAGCAGTCTCTTGAGAAATCGACTTCTGAGGAACTCTATCTCAGTTGTCAATTGGGAGATAAGGAGGAAATGAACACAGAGTTGAGGGAGAAGATTGGGCTAAGCCTGACCTTTAACATCACTGGAAGAGTCTTTTGGCTGGATGGACTTGCAAAAGGGAGTTATAATGTGTATGCTACAACTTGAATGTCTGTTAAGTAAATAAGCTACAATATTTGGCTGAAGAAAATGGTTTTGGCCCGAATGGAATTATCAGTGTCAGCTTTTTTTTTACAAAGAGGCTTTTTATTGAAAGGACCAATCCTTGGGGCCCAACTCTTAGAGACAAGATTTTACAACTCTCCAATAAAAGCAAACTACCATAAAACCCTCTGTATAAGGCACACCTTTTCACAACTCATAATTCCCTCTGAATGTCAAGCAATGACTTAATAATATTAACGAGATGACGGTAGCCATAAAGTAAAGGGAATTCACACCTGGACAGCGCAGCTTACACAGTGCATTTTTATTGTGTAAAATTAAGGCCACTAGTTGCATGTTTCAGCAGTTGAAACATATGGAACTCAGAACTGCATTCGCCACCTGGAAGTTTGAATTCTCCTGAAAGTAATAAAAAGATCAAGACAGCGATATATTATGATGTTTCTGGGATCTGGCCAATGCTAGCACAGGGAAACGAAGGATATGGGGGTAGGACAGAAAAGTGGAGTTGATGTAGATTACCCCAGATCATCATGTATGATGGAGCAGGCTCAAGAGGCCATGTGGCCTACTCTTACTCATGTTCATAGCTCTTGAGGCTGTATTTGTTGCCTGTGCCTTGTTGCTCTTGAGAAGGTGGCCAGCACTGAAAAGGCAGCAAAATAGATACATGGTTCCGCTGGGCAGCATGTTGGCACTGCTGTCTCACTGTACCAGGGGCTGCATTTGATTCCCGGTTTGGGTCACTGTCTGTGTGGAGTTTGCACATTCTTTCCGTGCCTGCATGGGTTTCCTTCAAAATGTGTGGATTAGGTGGATTAGCCATGCTTAGTGTCAGGGATGCTGATTTAAATTTTGTCACCGTGGGATTTGAGTGCAAATGGGGTTGCTAGTCCCGTACCATAACCGTGGAACGACTGCAGAAGCTGAAGTAACCAATGTAAAACCCTATCAGTAGGGGTACTATCAGTGCCCCTGCTGTGCAATTACTGCTCTGCTAGTCACTAAGTCAGTGACCTTGTGTGTAATGTATATATATTGAACAAAGAATTATCTAGTGATCAACTGTAGCCTTTTCCCTTGTCACAGTCATTCATTCTCCATCGTCAGTGTCCTTGGTAACTGGTCGCTGATGCAAACTGTAAACCTCGAGTAAACTTTAAAAATCACCAAGGCGTGCCAATTCCACCTCCCTGACATCAGCCTTTGCTCCAGCCTGTCTGCTGACTCTTGATTTGTACGTGCTCGTAGACTTCAGATCCTTCAAAACTCTGCTATCCACTGTCTCGCGCACCCTGTCTTTGCTGACCCTATTGGTTTCCAATCCCACAATAGCTGCAGTTTCAAATACCCACCTTTTGTATTTAAGTCCATTCAGGGCCTCACCCCTTTCCATCTCAGCCTTGTATTTGCACTCTGCTCCCCTCTCATTCCTAAACCCGACTGATGGTTCTGGCCCTTCCTTTCACCCCAGTCTCAGCCGCTGCTCATAAACTGCCTCATTCCTCTGCCTCCTTGCTGTCTTCTTGTGAGACCATTCTTAAAACCCATTGCTCTTTAATCAAGCTTTTGGTCATTTCTCCTAATGCCTCTAAGTGTTAACGGTGACTCAACGGTTGCTCTCTTGCCTCTGAGTAAGAAAACTGTATGTTCAAGATCCACTCCAGAGACATAAAATCTACCCTGATGCTTCAGCGCAGTACTGAAGAAATGCTGCATACTCACTTAGATGAGACATTAAACCAAGGCCTCCAAGGTGGATATAAAAGATCCCATAAGTCTAATTTAAAGAAGAACAAGGGAATTATCCCCCTTTGTCTTGGCTATTATATATCCCTCAACCAGCCTGTCCAGAACAGATGTTCTATTCATTTGTTATTTATTTGCTTGTCAGAGTTTTTAGGTGTGAGCTGGCTGCTGCATTTCCTGGGTGACACAGTGGTGCAGTGGTTAGCACTGCTGACTCACAGCTCAGGAACCCGGATTCTGTTCCCGGCTTGTGTCACCATCTGTGCGGAGTCTGCATGTTCTCCCCGTGTCTACGTGGGTTTCCTCCAAGCGCTCTGGTCTCCTCCCACAGTCGGAAAGATGTACCAGTTAGGTGCTAAATTCTCCCTCAGTGTATCCAAATAGGCACTGGGCTGTGGCTGTGAGAGGATTTTCACAATAACTTCATTGCGGTGTTAATGTAAGCCTACTTGCGACAGTATTAAAATTTAAACTTTATCAGCTTTATATGATTTTACACATACGTGGAGATGTCAGTACATAAAAACATAAAACTTGTGATACTAATAAAGAATAAAGTTTGAAGTTTATTTATTGTAACACTGGCCGTAAAACAATTTGAACATTGATGTTATTAAAGGTGCTATATAAATTTAAGTTCTTTCTTTAATGATGGATGATTGTAGTCTGAATTTTAAGATAAATAATCTTGTGCAATTAACTACAAATTAGCTTCATCCAGTGCACGTATAGCTGTCTACCTCGATACAGTGTCGCAGTGAATTATAGGAAAAAAATGTAGTTTGTCATCATGCAGGCTTAGCCCTGCAGATTCCTGTAACCCCCTAGCACCCAATACCTGTGTGAGGATGAGTAAATCTTGCGTTTTGCAATCACAAATTGCAGCATAGTTGGCAGTAGCTGGCTCAAACTCTGATATCCCAATCATGCTGTCTCCTCCACTCCCACCAGCTTTTCAAGCCTACTGGAGGATATGCAAATCAAGCAGCAGTGTCCTTTTAATGAGCACTCTCTCGCGCCTGCCTCAATGTATTCAGCAGTCTGCATTACCAATTTCCAATTGGCAAGTTGAACCAAACCTCAAAAACCAAAATGTTTCCCTGTAGGCAGTGCAGACTGTCTGCTCTCATTCCTTAGAACATTTGTGTAACCTGACAGGGTGATTCCAGTTACAGGCAGTTCACTGACCTGGTTTTTTTTGGGCTGGGGAGGTGAAGGGGAGTCGGGAGGGTGAGGTGGGAGAAGGAGATGGTGGCAAAGGAAATACATGCTAACTCATTCCCACAAAGTAGAAGCCTGAAAATACGTCAAGTAAAATGGGCTTGGCAAGCTGCCCCTCATTTTAGCAGGTCTGTTGTTAATTCCCTCCTGTCGTATAAAGTTCTCTATACAAAAGAGGAGCAAATGGTGAAGTCCCGATTGTAGTTTAAATAGAGTGTAAATTGTTGGATCTGTACTCTGAAGGAACCGACTGACAGGATTGTGTGGCTTGTAGAGTTGATTTTAGTGCATTTGACATCATAGTGCAAGCTTGCAGAGGGGTGAAAAGACTAAATATTTTGTTTATTGTTGTCCACAACTCTAACTTTGAACTTTGAAGAAAGTTCCAAGAGTAAGTCTCAGATTTCAACCTGGACTGCATCTCGAGCAATGGTACTCAAAAACAAACTGGGAAAATCGTGGTCTCCATCTCGCCCTCCACCCCTCGCTTCACATCTGGATGTCTGATCATGAGGTAATTTGCAGACAAGAAAGCCATCGAGCTCATCTCTGCCCAAACGTTCAGAAAGACTCTGCACTTCATTCCACTCACAGCATCTCATTACTTCTGAAGTGATTCCATGGTTTTTGTCTTCACTACTGCCTGGAAATCTGTTCCATGTGTTGACAACTGTGCTCAAGAACACTTTGCTATCAGGTTCTGATGCCAGTGACCCAGTTAGCACTGCTGCCTCACAACGGCAGGGACCTCTTTGACGAGGGGGCATAGGTTTAAGGTGCAAGGGGCAAAGTTTAAAGAAGATGTATGAGGCAAGTTTTTTTATACAGAGGGTGCAGGGTGCCTGGAACTCACTGCATAGAGTAGAGATGTGTAGGTTAGGTAATTGGTCGTGCTGAATTCTCCCACAGTGTGACAGAACAGGCACTGGAGTGTGGCAACCAAGAGATTTTCACAGTAATTTGTTTGCAGTGTTAATGTAAACCTACTTGTGACACTAATAAAGAAACTTTAAAACTAATATTCTTCTTTTATAGGAGCAAAGCCATGTCCCCTTTTCACAATATAACTTGAAATACTAAGGTGTATCTGCAGGAGTGCATCTTGTAGTTGGCATCTTTGCTCCTTCGCCTTCCTCTTACAGCTGGAATATATTTTTGAACTGTCACTGGTTTTTGATTTTTCTGATTATTGTCACATGTACTAGTATACAGTGAAAGATGTGGAAATGCCAGTTTTGGACTGGGGCAGGCATAGTAAGAGGTCTCACAAACCAGGTTAAGGTCCAGTAGGTTTCTTTGATAGCACGAGCTGTCCCTTCATCACCTGTGAGACTTTTTACTATATCATGTATTGTTTCTTGCGCGTTACATGGACAAAGCATACCGTTTATAGAGAAGGAAAGAAGCGAGTGCAGAATGCAGTGTTACAGTCATAGCTAGGATGTAGAGAAAGATTAACTTAATGCAAGGTAGGTCCATTCAAAAGTCTAATGGCAGCAGGGAAGAAACGTGTCAACTGGCACGTAACCTCAGACTTTTGTATCTTTTGCCTCACAACTGGTAAGTTGGTAAGGACAAGCTGAGGTAAATGGGGACTAAGCAAATTATGGGAAAGGAAAATTGGATTATTGCATTATTTTAAGGGTACTTGGGTTGCCAAAGTTGCTTCAGAAGTATAATCAGAAATAAGTGGACACTGGGCTAACAAGTAGTCTTTATTTGTACACCAGTCTCAATCCATTAATGTACAATGTGAGCAGTTCATAACAGTTAATTTGTAGGACAAAAGTGTACGGGCAGTAACTTTTAAGTAGGAAAATTTTATTACCCAAATAGGTAATCTTGAATTGCTTAAGAATGTTCATAAGAAATAACACTACAGAATCTCTGCACTGCACAAGAAGGCCATTTGACTGATTCCCCATAACCCTGCACATCGACCATGGTTAATCCACCTCGCCTTCATATTTTTAAACACTAAAGGGCAATTTAGTATGGCCAACCCACCTGACTAGTGCATCTTTGAACTGTTTGAAGGAAACCGAAGCACTCGGATGGAGCCCACACAGACATGGGGAGAACATGTGAACTCCACACATCATCCAAGGCTGGAGCTGAACCGTAGACCCTGGCTCTGTGAAGCAGCAGTGCCAACCATCATGCCGTCCCTTTTAAAACTCATTTTTATCATTCAGCACAATTGATGATCTGATCTTAGTGTCAACTCCACTTCCCTACCTTTTCCTTTTAATCCTGATTTCCCTTATAGTACAGAAATCTCTGTCAGCCTTGAACATATTCAGGACACAGTCTCTGGAGCTCAAGGTTGAGAATTCCAAAGATTAATAACCCTCTTGAGAGAAGAAATTCCCTTTCATCTCCATTCCAAGTGGAGATCCTTTATTTTAAAACTTTGTAGATCTAGCTTCCCTCCTGATTGGATCACTTGATCTAACCAAGGTGTTCTCAATGTCACTGGGAGTGCCCCATGTGTATATTGAAGCAGCTGCGTTTAGGACTGGGGTTGCCAATTGAGATCAGAAGCCACAGGAGCTATGGAAACCACATCATTAACAGTGTCTTCCACTCCTGTCCGGGATGCCGAAGGACAGTGTTGATTGTCTAAATGGTAAAGAAGATAGTTCAACCCTGGGGGATTCAGCTATGCTACAATTCTATCCCAGCATGGACCAATACTTGCAGGAAAGGAAGAAAGTCCAGAGGTGAGAAAATATAGAGCTCTGATTTTTGGCATTCCAATGAAAGAACATTCCGATGTGCACATCTTGCCTGTTTCTTACGCTTTTCTCTCTCATCTCTTGGTGTTATATATTATTTAATCGAACACACTGTGGAATAGGCCAAGTGTGGGAATGAAAGAAATAGAATATTGGAGTTATAGAATCCATAAAATCCCTGTCGTGTAGAAGGAGGCCATTCGGACCATCAAGTCTGCACTGACAACGATCCCATCCAGGCCTTGTTTACCTCGCTAATGCCTCTGACACTAGGGTCAATCTAGCATGGCCAATCACAGAAGGAATGTCAAATTCAGGCAGGATGGATCTGGTTGATTGGCTATTAGAATGTGATGGCTTGTATTTTCATCACATTCTTTCTGTTTCTCATGAAAATGCCCCTCCCCACCTCAAATATTCCCAAAGTAAAAGTCACAGCAGAATAGTATTATTGCCAAACTTTTAAGTAATTGACATTACATAGCTGGTGTATGCCTGAGTTTTGAGGAGTGCTGAGGTGGATTTCATCAGGGTTGCATTTGTGACTGAAGGCCCTGACTTGAGACGTGCCCAGACTTGATGTTATTCGAGGCTTTTATTTTTCACCCCATGTTCAGGACATACCTTTTGAAACCTTCTTGCATTGAGGCCCAAGTTACTCGGAATGAAATATAGCTCCTTTAGTAATGACAGCTGTCACAATTCACCAGGCTAAGCATTCACATTTAATTTTGAGGGCAAGACTACATTTGAAATGTAGCAATTTTTAAAAGTGGCCGACATGAATGTTGTAATTTCTTGAAGTTGGTTTTGAAGGTAGGGTATAAAGTTACAGTCTACTGCCTGAATTTATAATGTTATTTGATTTAGACAGCAAATAAATGTCTTCATAAATGCAGTTGCCGCACTGGGAGTATTCATTTCACCAGTGTAGTTTTCTGTCGTCTGGGTTTTTAATGGACAGTATAATGAAGACACATTTTTACTTGGCTGTGCGTGGCATATTAACAACGTAAGCAGAGTTGCAACATGTTGTGGAGGTTGCTGCAAAATTTGTTTGTACGTGTGAACACGATTTTTGAATTCGATATTGCCTGATTTCAATAAGTGTTTCCAGTGCAATTTTTTTTGTGTTTTAATAACTTTTCCCAGTGCTGGAAGCAGAACTGTCAATTTTTGTTAAAATTGAATTATTACCTCCTTGAGACAGGCTTCACGATATTGAACCGAAGTGAATGCGGGCTGCACCTTCTCTTGGTGGAAAACGCTTTAGGGTTGTTTTTTTCCATTCTGAGCTTCTAGACCAGCCTTGCCTTCTATGGAACTAGTTTGTCACGGTAGCTGATAGAAGAGTGAGTGACGCTTGATAAATACTGAGTCAGATCTGAGGTGTTTTTGATTA
The DNA here is from genome assembly GCA_024679065.1 of Sphyrna mokarran. Taxonomy (NCBI): domain Eukaryota; kingdom Metazoa; phylum Chordata; class Chondrichthyes; order Carcharhiniformes; family Carcharhinidae; genus Sphyrna; species Sphyrna mokarran. The sequence continues at coordinate 65,039,574 of JAGIQG010000016.1, read as the reverse complement.
CCCTCTGGATACAGGATGTGATGGAGAATGCCTCCACAAAACTCCAGTTCCAACAAGCCAAACATGGCGCAATGTTCTTGGTGAAAAATAAATGATGTCTTTGCAGAGTCTAGTTTAAGGGATTAGGAAAATCCAAATACCAGCATTAACATGTCTTAACATCTCGATTTTTGGCATTTAGACAGTGTATTTCTTAAAAGTATAATGTTTGAGCCAATTAAACAAAAGTCGTAATTTTTTTGCATGTATGATTTACACAATAGTTCATTATTAAAGTGCATTTTAATAACACTCTCACTTTGTGTCTGCAGGAAGTGCCTGACTAAAGCTACCTTAACCCACCTCCTCCAGCTCCCAGTTGATTTTCATTGTTGCACGTTTTGTTAGACAGCCACAGAGCTGGGGGAACTGAACAACATTCTTCCACTTTTGACACTCTGTGACAGCCCTTGCCCTCCTGTATAATGCACACTTGTGAACCTTCCAATTCATAGGCAGTAAGGTTCAGTCCCTCTGAGCAAATTTTTAACAGCTGTTCACCATCTGATCTGTTGGCAGTAACATGAGCCCTTCCATTGCTCCCTCTCTCTGCTAAAACTGTATAATTTCATTATGGTGCAGAAAGAGGCCATTCAGCCCATTGAGTTCTTGGTTACTCTCAAGTTCATTGTCCTGAGTAAATTGTATGAGTGTAAAAATCATATGGGCGATTGGTAGATCAGATCCAAAGAAGGCAAGAGTGTTTGATGTTGTTAACAGTTACTTCCTTATTCAGTTTTGTGAATCTAATCTAGAGGGTTAAAGTCCAACAGTTTTATTTGGAATTCCAAAAGCTTATGATTCCAAATTAATCTGCTGGACTTTAACCTGGTTTTGTGAGACTTCCTGCCAGAGTCCATTGGCAGCGTCTCTACATCTTCTAGAGAGGGTAAGAGAATAAATTTATTAGCATCACAGTAGGCTTACATTAACACTGCAATGAAATTGCTATGAAAATCCCCTAGTCGCCACACTCCGGCACTTGTTTGAGTACACTGAGGGACAATTTAGCATGGCCAATGCACCTAACCAGTCTTTCGGATTGTGGGATGAAACCGGAGCAACCGGAGAAAACCCACCCAAACACGGGGAGAAGCTCAGACTCCACACAGACATTGTGGAGACAGGAATGGAACCAGGATCCCTGGCGCTGTCAGGCAGTAGTACTAACCACTGTGCCACTCCGTTGTGAGAGTTTTGGAACTCGAAAGTAATCCTGCAAAAATATCCAGCATCCTTTTGAGTGAACATTTAGAAAATGGTGTCATTGTAATGTTAGATTTTAGGTTTGTGAGAATTAATGCTAATAATGTATCATTAGTAACTGATGGCTGGAGAGCGAGATTTGCATACACGTAACAGAATCTGAGGCAAGTTCGGTGAGAATGGCTGATCTGTCTTGTCAACAAAGGGGCTTTGTGCTTGTCGAACATAAAAAGAAAGGTTCATGGTTAAATAATACCTGAATGACGAATTAGCAGGTTTGTAGGGAAATCAAGCAGCTATTATTTTATTACGTATAAAAAGTACAGTTGCCAGGAGAGTGAAGTTAAATTTTACATGCTAAGAATAGCTATGATCAGTGCTGCAAATTTAGTTTGGGAAAGGAATAATGGAAACTAACTGGTACAGTAGTAACAAAAGGTTTTCAGTTATGCGGCATAGTGGTTAGCATTGCCGCCTCACAGCTCCAGAGATCTGGGTTCAATTCCAGCCTTGGGCGACTGTGTGCAAATTCCACACAGACATTCTGCATGGATTTCCACCGGATGCTCCGGTTTCCTCCCACGATGGGCTGATTTGGTGGATTGGCCATGCTAAATTGGCCCTTAGCGTCCCACGATCTGTAGGTTGGATGATAAATGTGTGGGGTTACGGGTAGAGGGCCTGGGTAAGATCCTCTGTCAGATGGACTGAGTAGCTTCTTCTGCAGTACAGGGATTCAAAGAACAAAACAGCACAGGAAACAGGCCCTTCAGCCCAACGAGCCCGTGCCGCCACCCCGATGTTCCCACCTCTACCCGCGATCCCTGTCCATGTTTATAGATCTATGGATTAAAAACCAAATTTGAGACAATTTAGGGAGAATTTGTTTTGCCAATTAGCCTAAGAGCACATCTTTGGGATGTGGGAGGAAACCGGAGCACCCGGAGAAAACCCACGCAAGCACGGGGAGAATGCGCAAACTCCCACAGACACAGGCCCAAATCCATGTATCTGTACAGCACAGCGATAGTCACTGAGCTGTCGTGTTGCCCATCAAATGGTCCAGGTCAAGCGTACACTAACGACGTGAAGCACTAGGATACTCAAAAAAAAATCCAAGAGCAGCCCTCTCACGACCCATCGTGTGTATGCCCCTCGTTAGACAACAAGGTGGACCAAAGCACCTGTAGGATAAAAACAAATACATCAATATCATCATCTATTTACACACTTCCCAGGGACTCCCAAGGCTCATGATCCCTATTTTAAATCAGTTTTCTATACCCCTCCATTCCCATTCTGTTCATGTGCCCATCTAAGTATTTCTTAAATAACTCCAGAGTACCTGCCTCCACCACTTTACTTGGCAGCGCATTCCATACCCCCACCACCCTCTGTGTGAAAAATCTCCCTCTAGCATCCAAATTATACCTTACCCCCCTCACCCTAAGCCCGTGACCCCTCGTGCTAATTGAGTCCATCCTAAGAAAAAGCTTAACACTGTTTACTGTATCTATACCCCTCATAATCTTGTACACCTCTATTAGATCTCCTCTAAATCTACGTCTTTCTAAGAAAAACAGTCCCAATTTGCCTAACCTCTCCTCATAAATCAGACCTTCCATACCAGGCAGCATCCTGGTAAACCTCCTCTGCACTCTCTCCAGAGTCTCCACATCCTTCCGGTAGTAAGGCGACCAGAACTGGATGCGGTATTCCAAATGAGGTTCTATGAAGTCAGAAAACAATTATTGCATTTTTTAATAGATTGTTGGGGGAGGATAGACATGAGGATAAAGCAAAGCCTGACAAACTACATCAATAATTTACATTGCTTTTCATGACATACTGGAATGTTGATAGCCCAGGATAGGTTTGCAACTACATTATTTCAATGTACAGTTATAATTGAAGTATTTAAAGCTGATGAGATAGCTCATTCCATTTGCCCTATTATGCTACAACAAATAGTTACCTTGTACCTGAGCCATTCAGTCACCAGCTCCTTAGTTAGGATTAGTTTTGATTGCTGTGGAATGGATGTGTAGTCTCCTTATTTAAGGAGGGAAGGAATTAGACACCAGAACTTATAGGTCTGAGAGTTTGACATTGATTGTAAGCAAGATGTTGGGAAGTTGTACACAGGATATGATTTTGATTTGATTCATTAATGTCACATCGTATCAATATACGGTGAAAAGTGTTGTTTCTTGCGCACTATCCAGACAAAGCATACCATTCATAGAGAAAGAAGTGAGTGCAGAATGTAATGTTACACTCATAGCTAGGGTGTAGAAAAAAGATCAACTTAATGCGAGGTAGGTCCATTCAAAAGTCCGATGGCAGAAAGGAAGAAGCTGTTATTGAGTTGGTTGGTATGCTGACCATTTGATGGGCAACACGACAGCTCAGTGACTATCGCTGTGCTGTGCAGATACATGGATTTGGGCCTGTGTCTGTGGGAGTTTGCGCATTCTCCTCGTGCTTGCGTGGGTTTTCTCCGGGTGCTCCGGTTTCCTCCCACATCCCAAAGATGTGCTCTTAGGCTAATTGGCAAAACAAATTCTCCCTAAATTGTCTCAAATTTGGTTTTTAATCCATAGATCTATAAACATGGACAGGGATCGCGGGTAGAGGTGGGAACATTGGGGTGGTGGCGCCGGCTCGTTGGGCCGAAGGGCCTGTTTTCTGTGCTGTTTTGTTCTTTGTGACTTCAGATTTTTGTATCCCGATGGAAGGTGGGAAAAGAGTATGCGTGGTGTCCTTAATTATGTTGGCTGCTTTTCCAAAGCAATGGGAAGTGTAGACAGAGTCAGTGGATGGAATTGTGTAATGGATTGGGCTACATTCATGACCTTTTGTGGTTTCTTGGAGTCTTGGGCAGAGCAGGAGCAATACCAACCTGTGATACAACTAGAAAGAATGCTTTCTGTGGTGCATCTGTAAAAGTTGTGAGAGTCGTAGTGGACATGGAAAATTTCCTTAGTCTTCTGAGAAAGTAGAGGCGTTTTACAAGCACTCTGGGAATTTGGTAGTTGCTGGGGATTTCCACAATTCTGGTGGGAAATACCAGCCCTGCCTCACTCCACTGACTGAAGATCTGGCCAGTGTGGTGAGTATTGCAAATGTGGATTTTTGGAAAGAATTTGAGAAATCAAACAGGAGTTTAACTGATAAAATGGCATGCTTATGTAATCATCGACAGTAAATATCCAATGATACAGTGGTTAGCACTGTAGCCTCACAGTGCCAGGGATCCCGGTTTGATTCCTGACTTGGATCGTTATCTGTGTGGAGTCTGCACGTTCTCCCTGTGTCTGCATGGGTTTCCTCCAGTGCTCTAGTTTTCTCCCACAATCCGAAAGACATGCTGGTTAGTTGCATTGGCCATTCTGAATTCTCCTTCAGCATATCCGAACAGGCGCAGGAGTGTGGTGACTCGGGGATTTTCACAGTAACTTCACTGCAGTGTTAATGTAAACCTTACTTGTGATTAGTAAATAAGCTTACTTTATCTTGTTGGATGGGCAGTGTTGGGTGGGATCTAACAGGCTGGGCATTGAACTTGATGCCATTGGAGGCTCACAAAGCTTCATGCCATGATATTTATGACCTGGATTGTAAATGGTACAATTTTAAGACTCTCATCAAATGAAGATATTTAAGGATGACAGTATGTTGCGTGTTTTTGTTTGGGAAACTGAGCACATTTATACCAAGCAGCAATACCGTTAAAGTTAACAAGCCAAGAAAGGAACGTGATGGTAATTATTGATCATTTACCACAGTTTCCTTCAGCATGTGGCACAGGGCAGCATAGTGGTTAGCACCGTTGCCTCACAGTGCCAGGATCCTGGTTTCGATTTCCGGCTTGGGTCACTGTCTGTATGGACTCTGCACATACTCTCTGTGTCTGCGTGGGTTTCCCCTGGGTGCTCTAGTTTCCTCCCACAGTGTGAAAGACGTACTGGTTAGGGTGCATTGATCCGAACAGGTGCCGGAGTTTGGCTACTAGGGGAATTTCACAGTAACTTCATTGCAGTGCAAATGTAAGCCTTACTTGTGACGAATAAAGTAAACTTTGCTTTTTTTCAAGTAAAGTAATGTGAGATGGCTATGGAGAAAAGGAGAAAAGAATGTTTGATTGCATCATTGGTGCCAAGTGCAAAATTAGTACATCATACTGAGATTACATAAGCATTGCATTTAGTGTAGTGCATCCAGCACCTGTTTTTCTTTCCTTTTACAGGTGATTGTATGGTTAGTGACTGAGTGAGTGGTCTCCATGGCTACACTGGGTTTGATAATCTGTTCCCACAATCTTTTAGTATTTTGAGACCATTCTTTTGCCTGTTCAGCCCTATTTCCTCCATAGTTCCCATCCTCATCTTGACTTTAATTAGAACACACTCATGGATTCTTTTGTATCCAAAATCAAGTCTATATCTTGGCCAGCGCTGCCTTTTGCGTTCTTCCAAAGTTGACCTTTCCCTCTCAGCCGAACCCAATTTATGACATTCTCTGCTTTTTCTGCTCCATATCCATCTCCTTCTTGATTCTCTCCTGACCTTCCAACCTCCTTGACCCCATGATTGCTCATGTTGTCAGTTTGTGCTTTTTCAACATGCCCGAATTTCGTTTAAGATTTGTCATTCTCCTTCAAGAGCCCACCCATAATTTCTTGTGTTTGTTGTCCTATTCTCCATCTTCCATTTCTTTGTTCACACCATCACCTCATGGTCCATACTTCAAATGATCTGTTCTGTCTACAACACGAAGACTGCATGAATCAGGCAGAAAGAACATCATGTAATCATGATTATTTACTTTAACTCTTTGTGCTTCTCCGTATAGGAATGAATGTTGTTTTAAAGTTTATTTGTTAGCATCACAAGTAGGCTTACGTTAACACTGCAATGAAACGACTATGAAAAATCCCCAATTTGCCGCACTCCAGTGCCTGGTCGGTACACTGAGGGAGAATTTAGCCTAACATGCACATCCTTGGTCACTAAGGGGCAGTTTAGCACTTCCAATTCACCTAATCTGTACATTTTTGGAGCACCTGGAGGAAACCCATGCAGACATGGGGGGAACGCGCAGACTCCACACAAACAGTGACCCAAACTGGGAATCAAACCCGGGACCCTAGAACATAGAACATTACAGCGCAGAACAGGCCCTTCGGCCTTCGATGTTGCACCAACCAATTAAGAAAAAGCAATGACCCTCTAACCTAAACCATTCCCTTTTCATCCATAAACTTATCTACTAACCTCTTAAACGCCACCAAACTTGGTGCATCTACAACTGCAGCAGGCAAGGCATTCCATACCCTTACCTCCCTCTGGGTAAAGAAGCTACCTCTGACATCCGTCCTATAACTACCACCCCTTAATATGTCCCCTCGTGCTAGCTTTCTCCATCCTAGGAAAAAGGCTATCACTGTCCACCCTATCTAAACCTCTAATCATCTTTGTAACGAAAACAACCTCAAATCCCTCAGCCTCTCTTCTTAAGACCTGCCCTCCATACCAGGCAACATCCTGGTAAACCTCCTCTGTACCCTCTCCAATGCCTCCACATCTTTCTTATAATGTGGGGACCAGAACTGTACACGATACTCAAGTGCGGCCGCACTAGAGTTTTGTACAGTTGCAACATGACGTTGCGGCTCCGAAATTCAATCCCCCTACCAATAAAAGCTAATACTCCGTATGCCTTCTTAACAAACTTATCGACTTGACTGCCAACTTTCAGGGATCTATGCACATATACACCAAGATCCCTGGCACTATGAGCCAGCAGAAATGGCCACTGTGCCACCATGCTGCCGTTGTCTAGGATATTGGGGTACCTCCCCTGCTCTTCCTCAAAATGCTGCCTTGGGCTCTTTTATATTCAGCGGGGGCCTATTTTAATGTCCCATCCAAAAGACTGTGCAGAACTGTGCTGCACTCTGTTAGCACTGCACAAGGAACGTCAACCTTGAATTTTGATTTGATTTATTATTGTCACATGTATTGGTATTGCTTTTTGCATGCTAAGCAAACAAAGTATACCATTCATAGAATACATAGGGGAGATGGAAAGATGAGGGCGCATAATGTGGTCATATCTAGGGTGTAGCGAAAGATCAATTTAACATAAATAGGTCATTCAAATGTCTGACGGCAGCAGCAAAAAAGCTGTTCTGAAGTTGATTGATAACGTGTTTTCAGACTTTTGTATCTTTTTCCTGAGGGAAGAAGGTGGAAGGGAGAATGTTAGGGGTGTGTGAAGTTGATTATGCTGGCTGCTTTTCTGAGGCAGCGGGAAGTGTAGACAGTGTCAGTGGGTGGGAGGCTGGATTCATGATGGACTGGACTCCATTCGCGACCTTTTGTAGTTTCTTGCAGCTTTGGACAAAGCAGAAGCTATGCCAGGCTGTGATACATCTGGAAAGGATGCTTTATACGGTGCATCTGTAACCATTGGTGAAAGTTGTAGCGGTTATGCCAAATTTCTTTAGTGTCCTGAGAAAGTAGAGGTGTCGGTGGGCTTTCTTGACTATAGTATCGGTGTGGAGGGACCCAGACAGGTGGTTGGTGATTTGGACACCGAGAAGCTTGAATCTCTCAACCATTTCCATTTGATCTCTGTTGATGTAGACAGGGGCATGTGCTCCTTTACATTCCTGAACTTGATGACTGTCTTCTTTGTTTTAGTAACATTGAGGGAGAGATTATTGCCTTCAGACCAAAGTGGGACTTGAACCAAAAACCTTGTAATGAAGATGGATAGTGCTGTCAGCTGAGCTGCAGTTGACAAAGTGTTCACCTCTCAGGCATTGCCTGAATGGCTTTTCCTTACCTGAGGTGACTTTATAGGTAGGTATTTATGGGGGTTCATCGAGGCTTGGAGCAACAACTCTACTCCTGCGACCGCTCTGCTCCAAGATTGAAATTGAAGCGATTACTGGAAACAATGTGAGATGCACAGTTTGATTTATGATATTTTTTATATTCATTTGTGGGGTGTGAGCAATCCTGGCAAGACCAGGATTTATTGTCTGCCCCCAGTTGTGCTTGAGGTCATCATCTTGAACTACTGTTAATCCATGTGTGTGTAGATACACCCACACTTCTGTTTGGAAGGGAGTTCCAGGATTTTGACCCAGTGACAAGCAAAGGACCGGTGGTATAGATGGTGTGTGGCTTGGAGGGGAAACTGCAGATGATGGAGTCTTCACGTGACTGCTGCATTTGTTCTCCTCTGTAGAGATTATAGGTTTGAAAGGGCTTGCTGAGCCACCGCGATGTACCTTGCATACGGTACATACTGTTGCCATAATGCGTTGATGGTGGTAATGGAAGCGAACGTTTTAGGTGGCTGATGGAGTGACGATCAAATGGGTTATTTTTTCCAGAATGTATACCTTTTGTCCGAGATAACTTTGAAGAAGCAGCACAGATATCCATCACTGCCATCCTGGTGAATTATTTTGAAAAGCTCAGTTGTTGATCTTATTCTGCTGTTGTCTCTTTCTGACAAGTAGCATAGACCCTTAGTTTATTTCTGTGTCATTATAGAGGGTTTGATAAATGGTGTTTGCTCTCTTCTCTGTAATCTGCACTTCAGCTTATTTACCACAATTGGATACTCTAAATAAACAGTCCCTGTAACATACTGTTGGCATCTTTTGGGGAAAATGTACTGACTGAATGGTGTGGTACTGAAATCTATGCGAATGGGGAAGTGAGGAGATTAGATAGCGAATCTACTCTGAATCAACTGAAATAAAAGGTGCTTCAAGTGACCTGATTGCCAAAGCTGGAGCTGGAAACATGTAAAATTGTAAAGACAAGGTCAGATACACATGTGATCCACGCGGAAGTTGAATGGTCTGATTTGGAAGAGGCTCCAAAGGATTCTGATCATTTGCTGCTTTTTATCTCCAAAGTAAAAGCCAGGGCAAAAGTGGTCGCAGCGTTTCTTATGCAATCAGCATTGCATTGTCAATGAAGTTTTAGTTACATTCCACAAAGTGGAGTTGAAGCTTGACTATACATGGCAGCAAGACAGCACAATGGTTAGCATTGCTGCCTCACAGCACCAAGGTCCCGAGTTTGATTCCCAGCTTAGGTCACCGTCTGTACGGAACCTGCACATTCTCCCTGTGTCTGCGTGGGTTTCCTCAGGGTGCTCCAGTTTCCTTCCACAGTCTGAAAGACGTGCTGGTTAGATGTATTGGCCGTGCTAAATTCTTCCTCAGTGCACCTACACAGGCGTTGGAGTGTGGCGACTAAGGGATTTTCACAGTGACTCCATTGCAGTGTTAATATAAGTCTACTTGTGGCAACTAATAAATAAGCTTTAAACTTTATACTGCATTCACATTTAGAAGAGAATGGTTAAGAAACAGCTAACTCAAAGAGAAAGGAGTCAAAGGTTATGTTGATGGGGTTGGGTGACGTAGGGTGGGAAAGGGGCTTGTAAAGCATAAACACTGGCAATGACCAGTTTTGCCAAATGATCTGTTTCTGTGCTGTAAATCCAGTGTAAGTTGTTGGATTTATACCTATTTATTAACGTATTTATTGTTTCACTTCTCTTTTCCTCTTCAGCACGGACTGGGTGGAGATTATTGAGCCTCGAACACGTGAGCGCATGTATGTTAACCTGGTGACGGGCGAGTGTGGCTGGGATCCGCCGCAGCGTGTACGTGTCAGGCAGTCGAGCGAGAACCAATGGTGGGAGCTATTTGACCAGAACAACAACCGGTTCTATTACTACAATGCCCTTTCCAAACAGACGGTCTGGCACCGGCCGCAGAACTGTGACGTTGTCCCCTTGGCGCGGCTTCAGGCCATGAAGCGGAATTCCCAATCGGAAAGCCGGGGGCAGCACCCTGGCGACAGCGCTCACACACGGAATCATTCTGTTGGTGAGGGCCGTGCTTTCTCCGCCCAACTGCTGGGAACCCAGGACACAGAGAAAGGGAATGAGGCTGTTGGGATTGCGCAAGATCTGCTGAACTCAACAAGCAGGAAGGAATATGGAAGGTAAGCTCTGATTTTCCGCCCCCCTCACTGGAATCTCCTCCTGGAGTGTCAATTCAAACTGCAAGTTCCATTTATATAGCATCTTCAACATAATAGTATGTCCTAACGTGTTTCATAGAAATGTTGTTAATCCATATTTGACCCAAATAAAGAGATCTTGCATAGGAAAAGAGATGTTTTAAGAAATGCTTAAAGGAAGGAATGAGAGGCCCAGTTTAATTTGGGGTATTTCAGAATTTGGAGCCTAGGCAGCTGAAGGTTGCTTTGTGCCGTCCTTCAGCAAGGGATACACAAGAGGCCAGAATTGGAGAAGCACAAAAATCCCAAATGGCAGTATGGTGGCACAGTAACACTGCTCCGTCAAGTGCCAGGGACCTGGGTTCGATTCCCAGTCTCAGGTCTTACTGTCTGTGTAGAGCCTGCACGTTCTCCCTGTGTCTGTGTGGGTTTCCTGAGGTGATCTGATTTCCTCCCACAGTCCGAAAGATATGCTTGTTAGGTGCATTGACCCAAATAGAGTGTGGCGAGTCAGGGATTTTCACAGTAACTTCATCGCAATGTTAATATAAGCCCACTTGTGGCACTAATAAATAAACTTTAAGGCTTTAAACCTTGGAAGTGGTTGCAGAGAGGGAAAGAGTTGACATAGTGGGGCATTGCCAACAGGGATACAGAATTTTAAACTGAGGTCCCCTAGTCCAGAACCCAATGTGCATTCGTGAATGCAAAGATGATGGGTGAACGGGATTTGGATGTAAGTTCAGGAGCTGAAATTTAAGTGCCCCTGCCTCCTCTTCTGACAGCTTCTAGAGTGGCACCCCCCCAGATCCTCTAACTGCAGTATGGGTAGAAAATTGTATTCAGCATTATGCTCTGTTGGTATCAATGAATGCATTACAAAACATTCTCACCATTACAAATATTTTATTTGGAACTAAATTAGTTATGGTGTTATATTGAGTGTTGATAATATGTGTTGACCAATAGGAACTATACATGGGCAATGTTTCCCCCACAAAAGTTTAAAGTTTATTTATCGTTGTCACAAGTAGACTTACATTAAAACTGCAATGAAATTACAATGAAAATCCCTCAGTTGCCACACTCGTGTTCGGATACACTGAGGGAAAATTAGCATGGTCAATGCACCGAACCAGCATGTCTTTCAAACTGTGGGAGGAAACCAGAGCACCTGGAAGAAACCCACACAGACACGGGGAGAATGTGCAGACTCCGCACAGAAGGTGCCCCAAGCCGGAAATCGAACGGGAATCCATGGCACAGTGAGGCAGCAGTGCTAACCGCTATGCCACCGTGCCACTCCTCAGTCTGGTTAAAAGCTTGGGGTAAAACTGAGTGCTAAAGCTTGGTGCTGTAATTGGGCTGATTGTAAAATGAAAGCTGATATCTTTGCCAGCATGGATAAATTGACCGTGTGCCTTGATATCAGCTATACAACTGAACAAGGTCACTCTTTGAACTCATGTCTGTGTGAATAATTAATCTTAACTGAAGTGGCAGTTGAAATGTTTTCCTCAAAAGCCCTGAGACAGGGATGGGAATCATCAGTTCTGATTCCTGTTTCTGGTTCCAGTCCAGTGTTTGCGTGAATCCATTCCCTCTGGAAGTGTGAAGGTCTGGCTATCAGATGAGAAGATTGTGTTCACGTATGATGAATGCCTCTCCATTTCCTGTTTGAACTCCTCCATGGCCATCTGGATAAAATGCTGGATGGTAAAAGTATCTCTGTAATCAGTAATAACAATTTCTATTTGTATAACACCTTTAATGTGACAAAACGTCCTACCAAGCACAGAAAACAATTGGGAAAAAATCCAATAATGTGAATGGTCTTTAAACATGAAGCTTAATTTTTCTTTTACTCATTTGTGGGACATGGGTGTTGCTGGCTGGCCAGCATTTATTGTCCATCCCTAGTAGCCTTGGAGGGCAGTTGAGAGTCAGCCACACATTGCTGTGGCGCTGGAATCATGTGTAGGCCAGACCAGATAAGGATGGCAGATTTCCTTCCCTAAAGGACATTAGTGAACCAGATGGGTTTTTACCAACAATAGTTTCATGGTCATCAGTAAATTCTTAATTCCAGATTTTCTTTTTAATTCAAATTCCACCATCTGCCATGGTAGGATTTGAATCCAAAGCCCCAAAACATTAGCAGAGTTTCTGGATTAATAGTCTAGTGATAAAACCACTAGGTCATTGCCTCCCACTAGGTTTATCGCCTGGATGAACAACTTTGAGAAAGTTGTCCTTGGATGGCTTGGTGTCAATTTTTGTTTGGATACTGTGAAGCGTCTTGGAGCATTGTAAATAAAGTTTTAAAGTTTATTTATTAGTCACAAGTAAGGTTTACATTAACACTGCAGTGAAGTTTCTGTGAAATTCCCCCAGTTGTCACACTCTGGCACCTGTTTGGGTCAGTGCATCTAACCAGCATGTCTTTCAGACTGTGGGAGGAAAGCGGAGAACCCGGAGGAAACCCACGCAGACACAGGGAGAACATGCAAACTCCATACAAACAGTGACCCAAGCCAGCAATTGAACCCAGGCCCCTGGCGCTGTGAGGCAGGATTGCTAACTACTGTGCTGCTGTAAATGGAGCTGTGCAAGTTGTTCCTGGCAAGGTTTAGAAAGTGAAATTAAGCCAAGTGACAGAGATAAAAGTATCACGTGTTTCAAATGTGGCTGAAAGCAAACTTTGAAAATGGGAATAAAGGATTAGATGGAATGTGATACACCTTTATTTCACTGAAGAGGTGCTTTTGTTTCTCTTTAAGGAATAGAATATAGAACATTACAGCACAGAACAGGCCCTTCGGCCTTCGATGTTGCGCCGACCAATTAGGAAAAAGCAATGACCCTCTAACCTAAACCATTCCCTTTTCGTCCATAAACTTATCTACTAACCTCTTAAACGCCACCAAACTTGGTGCATCTACAACTGCAGCAGGCAAGGCATTCCATACCCTTACCACCCTCTGGGTAAAGAACCTACCTCTGACATCCGTCCTATAACTAACACCCCTTAATTTAAAGCTGTGTCCCCTTGTGCTAGCTTTCTCCATCCTAGGAAAAAGGCTATCACTGTCCACCCTATCTAAACCTCTAATCATCTTATATGTTTCGATAAGGTCCCCTCTTAGCCGCCTCCTTTCTAACGAAAACAACCTCAAATCCCTCAGCCTCTCTTCATAAGACCTGCCCTCCATACCAGGCAACATCCTGGTAAACCTCCTCTGTACCCTGTTTATCATCCCATTTACATTTCGTGTTTCTCCAATACAATTAGACTATTCTTGTAGCCCAAGAAATTTACCTTGTCGCTGCAATTTGCATCACAAACATTCTGTAGTTTCTGCTTCAGTGATGGTCAAATTTCACCAACTAAACTTCCATAATGCTGATCTAACTTCGTAATGGGGAGTTTCCTCTTCCTCTCTGTTGCTACAGTTGAATAACATGGTACGTTGACACAGTGGTCAGCATTGCTGCCTCTCAGTGCCAGGGGTCTAGGTTTGACTCCTGGCTTGGGTCACTGTCTGTGTCGAGTTTGCACATTCTCCCCATGTCTGCTTGGTTTTCCTCCAGGTGCCCTGGTTTCCTCCCATAGCCCAAAGATGTGTGGGTTTGGTGGATTGGCCATGCTAAATTGCCCCTTAGTGTCAGGGTGTTAGTAGGGTAAATAAGTGGGGTTGTGGGGACAAGTGGGATTGTGGTCAGTGCAGACAAGACGAGCCGAATGGCCTCCTGCTGCACTGTAGGGATTCTATGGTCCCATTCTATAAAAGAAATGGCAAAGCAAAAATTGCTCTTGTTTGGAAGCTGGGAGCAGTTGATCTCTTATAGCGCAGTCATGTTAAGTTGAACTAAAACCAGAAAATGCTGGAAAATCTCAGCATCTGTGTAGAGAGAATAGAGCCAACATTTCGAATCTAGAGGACCCTTGTCAGAGCTGAGAGCAAAGAGAATTGGTGGAGATTTACACTGAGGGTGGGGGTGGGGGGCTGGAATGGGACAAAGGGAATGTAAATGATGGACCGTTCTCAGCTTTCTTCATCATCATTTACATTCTCATTGTCCCACCCTCTACAACTCTGTCCCACCCTCACCCCTGGAATATAAATCTCTCCTGATTTCCTCTTATCTCTGACAAAGGGTCATCTAGACTCAATACATTGACTCCATTCTGCCTCCATGGCTGCTGTCAGACCTGCTGAGATTTTCCAGCATTTTCTCTTTCTGTTTCTGATTCCAGCATCCGCAGTATTTTGCTTTTGTCATGTTAACCTGACTTTTGTCAGGTAAGCGAACTCACCACAATCCAGTTCCACTCGGACAAGGTGTCTTGTGTAAGGGCATCGGAATTTCCAGGACATCTGAAATGATGTGACTCTGGGGACTGACCTCTCCCCAGCACTCTTGAGGATTGGAAGAAATTAGGCAGAAAGAGAGCTTGCCAATAACCACTTCAGTACTGTTTGTGTGACAAATAAGGTTCCTTGAAATATAAATAATGTTTGTTATGGCTTACAGTATAGGCCACATGAGAATCAAAGACCAGAATCGTTCTGCACCAGAATAGGGCCCCAGAATTGATTTGTAAACCGTAGTCGCAGATTGAGTTCAAAAGTGTTTAGTCTTCAAAATGTTTTATGTGAGCGTTGTCTGCGAGTTTTCTTTTGCCGTCTCCTCCTCTGCAAATCCTTGTGCTGCCCCAAGGGAATTAACACTAAGTAATGGCTGTGCTCTGTAACTCAAGATTTTCTTGTGTGCCATTATTGATGGGAGAATTCTCCCTAAACCTCTCGAGATGAAATCGATTTCTTTCAGTATTTGCAACGGGCAACTGACGGGTGTATGGGGCATCGGGGTCTGGATTTTCTAAAACCCAATGGAATGGGTCTGACAGTGGGCAGACTAAGAGAATTCTGTAATAGGCCATGAACCCTGGTGGATCTTTTATTTTAGTTTTATCTATTAGTGTCACAAGTAGGCTTACATTAATACTGCAACGAAGTTACTATGAAAATCCCCCACTCGTCACACTCCAGCGCCTGTTTGGGTACACCACAGGAGATTTTAGTTCGGCCGAAGCACTTAACCAGCACATCTTTTGGAGTGTGGGAGGAAACTGGAGTATCCGGAGGAAACCCACACAGACACGGGGAGAATGTGCAAACTCTGCACAGTCAGTGACCTAAACCTTTTATCCGCTCCCCTTAAGTATGAACACCTGGTGTAGTTAGACTTTATTCTGCTTCCTCCTTCATCTTTTCTCAATAATCAGCTGGAAAGTTTGCAAAACAAACCCCGGCGTGAGCTGGTTGTGTGGCTTTCAACAATGCTTCTTACCTTTGCACTTCCTCCTTATAGAATTCTTATGCTGCAGAAGGAGGCCATTCGGCCCAGCAAGTCTGCATCAACTACAATCCCACCCAGGCCCTATCCCATAACCTCTCACATTTACCCTGCTAATCTGTCTAAATGAAACTCCCAGGACACTAATTGGCAATTTGGCATGGCCATTCAACCTAACCTGCACACCTTTGACTGGCTTTCATGTTCTGCCAGTTAAAATGGGATCCCCCTTCTCATTAAAAAGAGTGGTTTATATGTGCAATGCATCTTTTGTCAAACCTTCAGGTTAACAATCCTAGTGTCGATTTACCAGGAATATTTTCTTTGTATAAAAATGTTTTTGAATGCAATGGACGATTTAGTTTTGACCTTTTGTGTGGAGAAGTTGCAGCGTTAATGTAAGCCTATTTCTGACACTAATGAAGAAAATTTTAAAAACTTGAAGAAACTCTATTCCAGCCAGAATGTGTGTGGCCTTCGATGCTCACAGATGCTGCTCTTGTTTCTGTGAAGACCACAAATCAAGAGGTCAACCTCAGATGGAAAGAGCTGCCGTCTTCACTCTGACGACACCAGAAGTCTGAAGAGTAATTCATAGCCAGTCTCAGCAGAGCAAAAAAACTGAATATAGCAAACCAATCATTCTGCATTTCCCCTGCATTGATCATACGGGCGTGTTTTCCAGTGAGGGTGTCACAGATTTTCACCATGCAGAGGGGTGACAGCATGAACCCAGACATAAAGCAGGAGGCAGAAGCTTCTTCAGAGGGTGAGGCAATCCTCCTACATTCTCAAATCAATATCCTCAAGTTGTTGGTAAAATATTTTATAATTTATTCTAGTTGGTTATGCAAAGGTCATAGTGGTTTTTTTATCCTCAAAAATATATCGTAGCCCTTAGCCAATAGACAGAGTATTGGGCAGAATACTCAAGAACCGCCTCTTCCCTGCTGCCATCAGAATTTTGAATGGACTTTGCATTAAGTTGCTCTTTCTCTACACCCCAGCTATGACTGTAACACTACATCCTGCATTCTCTTGTTTCCTTCTCTATGAATGGTATGCTTTGTCTGTGTGGTAATTCGCAAGACAATAATAAATCAAATCGAATCAAAATCAGTGTTGACCAGCACACCAGTCAAAACAATGTAGAGGAAAATACTTCATGCTTTGTTATGGCACATACGTGTTATATGGGACTTGGATTGGCCAGTGAAAGAGCTTGCATTGAACTATAAGCGCATAGTCACATTGTGTAAGCAGGCAGTGGTCTTGATCTTGTTCACAGAAGCGTATGAAAATTACTTGTGTAGTGGAACAGATATCCTGTTCAGCAGAGAATGCTGGTGGCAGCATTTGTAGTATTCCCGTGGAGAAGCTATCCATCTTGCCTGGAAAGGGTTAAGATAGATGTGACCCCATTACTTGTGTTGTTCCACTTACAAATCCCACTGCAGGCATAAATAGCAGATAACCAGTCATGAAACTTTAATGTTGAGAGTTTTATAGATCGATCTCTATTGTCTCTTGCAGAAGTGTCCTCTCTGGTTAATAGAATTGTGGAGTGCTGGGTGGTCTGTAGTGAAGTGGTCAGTTTTGTTATGTTGTGCTTTCCTTTCATCCTCTCCTCTCTTAAGCATGGCCACTGGATGCAGCTGGATTTTATTCTGGCTGTTCCTTCATCTTCTATCAATAACATCTGGAAACTCCACAAAACAACCCCAGGCGTGACCTGGCCGTGTGGCTTTCAACAATGTTCCTTGCCTTTTGACACCCCCTCTTCATGAACGTTTTGTGTTTTGCCAGTTTAAATGGGGGTCGCTCTTATTAAAGAGTGGTTATTTGTCCAATGCATCTTTTGTTAGGCCCTCTGATTAACAATCCTAACATGGATTTACCAGGAATGATAGAATTTCTACAGTGTAGACGGAGGCCATTAGGCCTATCATACTTGCACTAACCACAATCCCACCCAGGCCTTATCCCCTTAACCCCATCTATTTACCCTAGCTAGTCCCCCTGACACTCAGGGGAGGGGAAGCAATTTAGCATGACCAGTCTACCTAACTGGCACGTCTTTGGACTCTGGGCAAAAACTGGAGAAGCTGGAGGAAACTCGGGCAGACATGGGGAGAATGTACAAACTCTGCACAGGCAGTGACAGAAAGCCAGGATTAAACCAGGGTCGTTGGTGCTGTGAGGCTGCCCATGGTGGAATATTTTCTTTCTATAAAAATGTTTTTGAATGCCAGAGAAGATTCAATTTTAACAATAGTTTTTGACCTCTTATTATGTGGAGAAGTTGCAAGTTATTCCACAGTGTTTTAAGAGAATCAAAACACAGGGCTGTTCAGCGCACTGAGCATACTTTCACCATCTAAACTCACTTCTCTGGTATCCCTTTAATCCATTAGCATTGCAAACGTCTATTGTTCTATCTTGAAAATATTCTATGACTGGGACACCATCTCACTTTGGGATGGAGAATTGAAAAGTTTGCAACCCTCTGAATGAAGAAGTTTCCCCTTGTCCCAGTACAAAATGGCTGATCTCTGTAATGACTTCAGCGAGGTTTGTGTATTGGGCCTGCTGGAATATGAGCTCCCTGATTGAGGTTTGTTAAAGCTGCCCAATCTGGGAACTGTACAGAGATATATAGTGTGCAGTGTCTGGGTCACTGGCACACAGAGTGAATGTTCTGTACCTGGAAGTATTGCAAACTATTGTATGTAAATAAATTTTGATGAAGGGATGCTGGCCTCGGAAGTTATTTCAACTCCTTACCCTGAAATTATACCCTCTGATTCTCCTAGCATCCACCCTGTTGAATCCCTCAAGTGTTTTTTTGATTTATTATTGTCACATGTATTAGTACACAGTGAAAAGTATGGTTTGTTGCATGCTGTACAAAGCCCCCTATTCATAGATAAGGAAAAGACAAAGGACAAAAGGTAGTGTCATAGCTAGGTGTAGAGAAAGATCAACTTAGTGCAAGGTAGGCCTATTCAAAAGTCTGACAGCAGCAGGGAAGATGATGTTCTCGAGTCGGTTGGCATGAGACGTCAGACTTTTGTATTTTTTTCCCGACAACGAAGTTGGATGAGAGAATATCCAGAGTCCTTCATTATTCTGGCCGCTTTTCTGAGACAGCAGGAAGTGTAAGACAGAGTCAACAGATGGGAGGCTGGTTTGGTAATGGTGATGTATTGGACTTCATTCATGACTCTTTGTAGTTTCAGTAGTTTTATATGTTTCAATGAGATGACCACATATTTTTCAAACTTGGAAGAGAACGTAAGCCTCAGCCGCTCAATCTTGTCTCGTAGGACAATCCCCTCATTTAGCCTGGTGAACCTCTGTTGCACCCCCTCCAAGATTAGCCTACCCTTCTTTGGCCAACTGCATGGCCACCAGTATGTTGGCCAAGGAAAACTGTATGGCAGTACTTTGATTTATCAATGGATTGGGGCCAATTGTAATAGTTCTGTTTTAAAATTGGAATCCTTTTTTAAAATTTTCTTCCTACATGTGCTTGGACACCTGTTGTATGTGATATTTACTCAACAGATGGATCTGATGTGACCCACCCACAGCTGTGTTTCTCATGGGTTATTGTATTTGTGTGCAGAAATGCCGTCGGGAATAAAATATCTTATTCCCCTGACGACTAACGTCATCAAGGAGTATCAAATTATTTGTGTTATAGAAAAAGCACAAGTATCCATTCAAACCACTTTTACAATCAAAAACCTATCATCGGTTAAAGTTGCCCGCATTTACGCAACAGATTATAAATAAATCTTACCAGTGTTGTTATGGGGATTATTTAGTATATCTGTCACAAACATATTTTGGGAAAAGCAATATGTTAGCTGGTGCTTTTTGCACTGGTTGATGCATTTGATTCACCTTGACTAATTCTCACTGGTGATTACATCCTTTATAGTTCAAGTTTATTTATTCACATCACAGCGCCAGGATCCAAGTTCTATTCCCGGCTTGTGTCACTGTCTGTGTGGAGTCTGCACGTCCTCCCCGTGTCTCCTTCAAGTGCTCCAATTTCCTCCCACAATCTGAAAGACATGTTGGCTAGGTGCATTAGATTGTGCTAAATTCTCCTTCCATGTCCCTGAACAGGTGCCTGAGTGTGGTGACTGGGGGATTTTCATAGTAATTTCATTGCAGTGTTAATGTAAACCTACTTGTAACATTGATAAAGAAACTTTAAAACTTTTCCCCTTCTACCAATGCACATTATATTGGAAGTCTCTCTTGTTTCCTGCTACACTCCAGTGCATCAATTATAGAAACCTTGCCCTCCATCAAATTTGTTCATCACCATGCTTCACCTTTTCTGACCTTCTCTACTTGCAGCACTTGACTCCATCCCCTGTTCCTCGGACTCTGGTTTACTCTCTTCCCTGTTGCACAGTCAGACACTGATCCCTTAGTCTTGGTGCTCCTGTCCCTTGACATTCTCTTCTGTAATCACTGCCTTATCACCTCTCTCCCTACTTTCAACAATGTCCTAAAATCTAATCTTGACCATTATCTCCCCCTGCATGCCCATCCCCAATTTCTTCTTTTGTCCACTATTCAAATAAAAGACATAGATGTCGAAACCCAACTGATGACTTTATCACTTCAGAGCTCTCTGATCAGCTTACCTTTTGTGGTAATAATGAGCTCATTTGTTGTTTACAATGATGTGATCCTTTTTTAAAAAAGATTTCCAAATGCAAATGTGTAGACATAAGATACATAAAGGAATGAGCTCCATCTTCTAAATACCTGTGACACTGTAGCACGGTGGTTAGCACTGCTACCTCACAGCTCCAGGGACTTGGGTTTGACTCCTAGCTTGAGTCACTGTCTGTGTGGAGTTTGCACACACTCCCCGTGTCTGCATGGGTTTCCGTCGGGTGCTCCAGTTTCCTACCACAGTCCAAAGATGTGCAGGTCAGGTGCATTGGCCGTGCTAAATTGCCTCTGAATGTCCCAGGAATGCACAGATTAGAGGGGTTAATACGTGGGGTTATGAAGATAGGACCTGGGTAGGATTGTTATCGGTGCAGACTGGATGGGCCAAACGGCCTCCTTCTATACTGTGCATTCTATGATTCTATGCTATGTGTTGGTCGTCTCCCCCAGAAATTGGGGCTAGACATTCTCTGCTATCCATATGTATGGTATTTTGTTAGAATCCCTGCACAGTTGCCTCCCTCCAAAGTTTGACATTTCAGTATGGATTCAAGATCAGAACTAAAATCAGGGCCGCCCAACAGATGTTCCCAGTGTTTTGACAGATATTTTGAAATATTTTGCACAGAGCTTTTTGTTGTTTACTGTTCCATTGAGAATGAAAAGGCTGCATCAATCTGAGCCAGTTCTTTAGAGGACAACGCCCACTTCATTTATTTTCTCTCTAATTCCTAAGTTGAGGAAAAGCCATGACTTGTTCTGTATCTTCATTGGCCTCTTTTCATACTGGTTGAGTTGTAGCCTGTTGTGCGCAGTCTTGAACATTCTGCAGTTCACTCATCATCACTTTGGCAAAGGCTTTAACTGTTGTGGGTGGAGGATATTTGCTATTTTTAAGCAACTTGTTTTTAATTAGGGAATTTTAATCATGGTTGAATTAAATTCATTCAGAAGCATTTCAATGGTAAATAGTCATAAGTTTGGTCAGGTTACTGGTAAGAGAGTTTATTAATCTGTTGGACTCGACCAATGCTTTATCAATATCTTATCGTTTGATATGTGCATTGTAGATGCACCAGCTCTTCGAGACATTTGGATGTGGAAAACAAGGATGAAATCGCATTATTGCATTCAACTCAGTTGGTTCAAATAAGCCTGAAGATTCTCTTCAAGCCTTGATTGTAAAAATGTATTTTTAAAGTTTATTTATTAGTGTCACAACCAGGCCCAGGCTGACATTAACACTGCAATGAAGTTACTGCCACGCTCCGACACCTGTGCGGGTACATGGAAGGAGAATTTAGCATGGGCCAATGCACCTAACCAGCATGCCTTTTGGACCAATGTGGAAAATCAGGTGAAGGAGCAATCCAATTAAAATGCAAGCGAATTTTAAGACCTCCTCTTCACGTTGAATCACAGAATACATCAATGAAATATGCAGCATTGGTCACTCATCCATCAGACCAAGTGTCCATAGTTAGTCCCATTCCCCTACTTTTCCTCCATATCCTTGTTAAAAATTTTATCTTTTTTGGGTACTTACCTACTCTTCCCCCTTCAATAAGATTATGCACTCTGCATCTACCATCATTTCTGATCAGACATTCTGACAAAGCCTCTGCATTGAAATAATAATTATTTAAACTTCCCCAAATATCTGCATTCTAGTTTCTAACACACGTCAGTGTAAATAGTTGATCCTAATTTTAGGGGATTTTGACAGTAACTTCATTGCAATCTGAATGTAAGCCTACTTTGACTAATAAACTTTTAAACTTATTTTTAATTTAGTTCATCAAATTGTAATTATGAACATCTCTGTTAATTTTTTTTCCCGCTCAAGTCAAAAGAGCTATCACTTGGGATACTCAATTTTGACCAGATTTCTCAATGCCCTTTATTAAGGGGTGGTTCCTGTGTCTGCCTGGGAGCATCTTCATCATTGGCCCTCTCAATGGGCAGCACGGTGGTTAGTACTGCTGCCTCACAGCGCCAGGAACCCAGGTTCACTTCCAGCCTTGGGTCACTGTTGGTATAGAGTGCGTATGTTCTACCTGTGTCAGCTTGGTTTCCCCTGGGTGCTCCAGTTTCCACCAAAATTATGAAGGATTGACTATAGTAAATTGACCCTTCGTTTCCAAATATGGGTAGAATAGGTGAATTGTCCCCTTAATGTCCCAGGATGTGTGGGTTAATGGTATTAATGGGGTAGATATTTGGGATTATGGGGATAGGACCTAGGTAGGTGCTCTGTCATTGGTGCAGATTCGATGGGCCAAATGATGGCCTCCTGCACTTTGGGTTTCTTTGATACCAGGTTTGGATAATGTATCGCAACCACTGTACTAGACATAGTTGGCAAAATAATCTGTTGCATTAACTTCTTGCAACTCAGTTTCCCAGGGTAGTAGTTGCCTCTATGTTGCTCCTTATGTTACTAGCTTTCGTGTGGGGAGCTTTGTATTTTGCACTTCAATGCAGGGGGCTTTTTCATTTGAAAATGAGATCCTCTTGTAGTCTCTGATCCATGTCTGTGCTTTTATATGTTTGCACAGTTGTTAAACATTACCTTTTGCAGTTAATTCATTGGGGTAGTTTGCACAAACGTTGTGTGTGTGCAGGTTTTGCACAAGCGCACAACGTGCACAGTAATGTCATAGATATCAAATGTGAAAGTCTTGCTCACAAGCCCTGGAATAATAAAGCTGTAACAGTGTTCAATGCTGTGTGGGTGTTTTTTTTTCCCCTATTCTGCAGCATTCCTCTTGAGTGCAGTGCGTAGATTTCTATCTTTAATTGTTCTAATGTGTATCCTGAAATGATTAGATAAAAGGGAATGAGGTTCAATTGTCTCAATAGTCAGCAGGAAATGAAGTCAGAGTTCCTCTATGAATCACCATCTTGCTCTCCTCATTTATTTCAGCTCATCTCTGATCCATGTGAAAGGAAGTCTTGGTGAATAGAATTAAAGATTAGTAAAAGCAGATTGATATTACCAAACATTTTTCCTGCCCCCCCATCCCCCATGCAACCTCCATAAACTCGTGAACCAAGTCCAGTGCAGCCATTACACCTGTACTCACTGACTAGTTCGGGATCAGTAACTTATTAGCAGTGGTTAGCCCAGGGACCTGGGTCCAATTCCAGCTTTGGGTGACTGTGTGGAGTTTGCACGTTCCCTTCATGTCTGCGTGGATTTCCTCCCACAGTCAGAAGATATACAGAACAGCATGGTAGCACAGTGGTTAGCACTGCTGCTTCAAAGCTCCAGAGACCTGGGTTTGATTCCCAGCTTCAGTCACTGTCTGTGTGGTGTTTGCACATTCTCCTTGTGTCTGCATGGGTTTCCTCCGGGTGCTCCGGTTTCCTCCCACAGTCTAAAGATGTGTGGGTTAGATTGATTGGCTCTGCTAAAATACATAGGTTAGAGGGATTAGCGGGTAAATATGGAAGGATATGGGGGTAGGGCCTGGGTGGTACTGTGGTTGGTGCAGACTTAATGGGTCAAATAGCCTCTTTCTGCATTATAGGGATCCTATCATTCTATGATAGATTAGCTGCACAGGCCATGCTAAATTGCTCCTATGTGTCAAGGGGACTAGATGGGTAAATACGTAAGGTTACAGGTATAGGGCCTGGCTAGGATTGTTGTTGGTGCATTCCCCTGTCCACATTAGTGGGGATGAAGTAGTAAGGGTCGAGAGCTTCAAGTTTTTGGATGCCCAGATCATCATCAACCTGTCCTGGTTTCCCCCATGCTGACATTATAGTTAAAAAAGCTGACCAATGTCTTTTGATTTGATTTGGTCTGATTTATTATTGTCGCGTGTATTAATAAACAGTGAAACAATATTGTTTCTTGCGCGGTATACACTCAAAACATACCATTCATAGAGAAGAAAAGGAGATAGTGCAGAAGGTAGTGTTACAGTCATAGCTAGGGTGTAAAGAAATATAAACTTAGTGCGAGGTAGGTCCATTCAAAAGCCTGACAGCAACAGAAAAGAAACTGTTCTTGAGTCGGCTGGGACGTGACCTCAGACTATTGTATCTTTTTCCTGAAGGAAGGGGTGGGTGGGGTCCTTAATTATCTGGTTTCTCTACTTTCTCCGAAAATGAAGGAAATTTGGCATGTCAGCTATGACTCTCTCCAACTTTTACAGATGCACCACATTCTTTCTGGTTATATCACAGCTTGGTATGGCTCCTGCTCTGCCCAAGACCGCAAGGAACTATAAAAGCTTGTGAAAGTTCTCTTTGCAAACCAGCCTCCCATCCATTGACTCTGAGTATACTTGCCACTGCCTTGGGAAAACAGCCAGCATAATTAAAGATCCTGGAAATTCTCCTTTTCACCTTCTTCCTCCGGGAAAAAGATACGAAAGTCAGAGGTCATGTACCAACCAATTCGAGAACAGCATCTTCCCTGCTGCTGTCAGACTTTTGAATGACTTACCTTGCATTAAATTGATCTTTCTCTAAACCCTAGCTATGACTATAACACTACATTTTGCACTTTCTCCTTCTCTATGAATGGCATGCTTTGTCTTATTGCACGCAAGACACAATACTTTTCATTATGTTAACACATGACAATAATAAATTAATCAATGGGCTCAATGTCCTCCTTATGCACTGAGGGATTCTGTGATTTTATAAAGCAAAGTTTGAGATCCTTGGTACTTGGAGAATAAAGCCACAGTTTCTGAACATGGTACAATGGCTCAAGGGCCTCCTCCTGCGCCTAAATCGTATGTTTGGGTGGCACGCCAGTGAAGATTGTTTTTGTCTGGTCAGCTCTGCAGAAACCTGTCTTGTTGCCCATTTAGAAGGAGGGGCGGTCGCTGAGCAAACGTTCATTGAAGGCGGGTGTGCAAATGGGGTAGGTTGTCACAGTGAACTGTGACTTCACAGGAAATCGACACACAAGCTCCTGAAACCATAACAACACCACAAATCTGAGAGATCTGCCCTCGAATTTATAAATGCACTTTCCTCGTATGTCTCTGGGGTGTTGCTGATTAATCCTTTCAATCTGCAAATGGGTGATTTGTTTTGGAAGGTGTGCCACTGGTCTTTCTGTGTACGTTCGATGTGTCATTTGCAACAAAAGCACACTTATCTTGAGCCAATGTTGATGCTCCTCTCACAGTGACATTTGTTATTGAGAAATTAAAGAAAAAATAAGAAAGCTTTGCATTTAGTTAGCATCTTTCACAACGACTGCATGTCTCAAAGTGCTTTCCAACCAATGAAGTATTTCTGATTGGTAGTCACTGTTGTAACACAGCAAGCAGTGATGGTCAATATGTGAACAGAAAGCTCCCACAGCAGTAATGTGAAAATGATCAAATCTACTTTTGTGATTAAAAACAAAGTGCTCGAAAAACTCAGTGGGTCTGGCGGCATCTGTGAAGAGAGAAGCTGAGTTCATGTTTCGAATCCAAATTGGCTCTTCTTTAAAAGAAGAAGAAGTGATAGTTCCAAAGCAGTGCCTCAGAGGCCCTGGTTCTGTTGGATTCACCCTGTGATTCTTGTTATGCAACCTACTTATCATCCTTGCAGGAAGAGAGGGGAAGGGTTCAGAGCAGAAAGAGTTGATATTTCTCTTTGAATCTTTGTGACTTCTTCCAGATTTCCATTAAAATGTGCACGAGGCATATAGGTAATTCCTTTAAAGGACAGATATGTTTGGGAAGGTGTTTTTGGGTTGTAATATTTTTAGAATGTTGATTTTGCTCGCTCTGACTAGCAGCAAGGTGACAAATCCTATTTTAATACATTCTTAGTACATGGGTACGGCGGTTAGCCGGCAATTATTATCCATCCCTAAATGCCTGAGGGCAGTTGGGAGTCAACATCATTAATTTGATTTATTATTGTCACGTGTATTAGTATACAGTGAAAAATACAGATATACAAACAGGCCATTTGGCCTATCGAGTCTGCTCCACCATTCAATCATGGCTGGTAAGCTTCTCAACTCCATTCTCCACCCCCCTCCCCCTTTCCCCGTAATCTTTGATCCTCTTACCAATGAAGATCCTGTCTATCTCTGTCTTAAATGCACTCAGTGATCTGGCTTCCACAGCCTTCTGTGACAATGAAATCCATAAATTCATCACCCTCTGTGTGGTGCAAGCAGGCCCGCATTTATTGCCCATCCCTCGTTGCCTTAGAGAGCATTTGTGAGTCAACCACATTATTCTGGCTCTGGAGTCACATGTAAGCTTCCTAAAGGACTTTATTGAACCAGATGAGTCTTTCCGACAGTCTTTTAAAGTTTATTTATTAATGTCACAATTAGAATTACATTAACACTGCAATGAAGTTAATGTGAGAATCCCCTAGCTGCAGTACTCCGGCATTTGTTTGGGTACACTGAGGGAGAATTTAGCGTAGCCAGTACACCGAACCAGCACGTCTTTCAGAATGTGGGAGGAACCTGGAACATCCGAATGAAACCCATGCAGACATGGGGAGAATGTATAGACTGCACACAGACAGTGACCCAAGCTGAGAATTGAACCACGTATCTGATGCTGTGAGGTGCTAACCACTATGCCACCCTGTTGCCTACAACGACAGTGGTTTCATGGTCATCGGTAGAACATAGGCTGCTATTTTGGATTAGTAGCCTAGCGATAATATCACTAGGCCATCGCCATCCCATTTAAATTGCCTTTAAATGGCGGGACTGGCTTTCCAAGTTTTTCTGGATATAGGACCCATTAGTAATAGTTTAGACCTAACTGGAACTGATACAGTGATAAGACACACCCCCATAAGAAGGAATGCTTCATAAATCCAGGCACGAATGTAAATAGCAAGGATTTGATGAAGGCTTCTGACGGCATGATGGTACGTGGTTAGCACTGCGCTGAGGACCCCAGGTTCAATTCCAGCCTTGGGCCACTGTCAATGCAGGGTTTGCACATTCTCTTCATGTTTGTGTGAGTTCCTTCCAGGTGTTCCAGTTTCCTCCCACCGTCCAAAGGTGTGCAAGAAGGTGAACTGACAGTGCTAAATTGATCCTGGTGTCAGCAGATTAGTAGGATAAATGAGGATTATAGGAATAGGGCTTGGGTGGGTCGTCGATGGACTTGATGGGCTGATTGGCCTCCTTCTGTAATGTAGGGATTCTATGATTTTTCAGAAGCACTTACGCATTAGAAGTGAATCAGTGGAACTCAGTTAAGGAATTTTGACACCTTCGTTAAGTAATTGAAAGTTGCACAAGCTTGAACAACTGACTGTTCCTGCCTACTTTTGCAGAGAGATAAACCCGATTCATAGTTTGATCTGGCTTCAAAAATCCGGTGTAACGAATGTAGAAATATTTCAGCAATGATGTGGTTATGTAATAGCAATCGAACTTTTACATTATGGGCTTTGTGTTCTTTGCTACCCCAGATTGCTTGGCACACAAGCTTGTCAGTTAATTTTATTGGGAGGTGTGGTTGAGTGCATTTCTGAAAGCTGACTTACCTGTTCAAACGAGCTGAACTGTGTTTCGTGAAACCCAAGTTCTAAATATTAAGTCACGATTTCCCTCCTGTTGTTGAAGAGGATATTGAATATCCCCTGAAGCAGACTATTCCATCTTCACCCAACAACATCAGGGTAAAAAAAACCCACAGATTTACTAATCAGTCATCTTGTTGCATTATTTTTGTACTGTTGCTGGCACAATGTGTTTATCACATTTGCCCACATAACAGTGATTGTGATCCAAAAGGAATTGATTTTATTAAACTCAAGGATGTACGTAAATGTTATATAACCATCACAGACTGGCAGTGAATCTGCTTTCCAGCTTCTTCCGGTATTAATACTTGCACTATTCCCTGTAGGATAGTCTTACAAATGAGTGTACTCCAATAAAATTTATCCTTGGTCTTTGTATACTCACCCTCTCCCTGTTGTAATCTCTCGATTGAAAGCATTTTCACTTCACTGCCATGGACGGTCCCTCTCAAAAGTTTTTAAAAAAAAATTTCTTCATTAGTCACAAGTAAGGCTTACATTAACAGTGCAATGAAATTGCTGTGAAAATCCCCACCCACCACACTCCGGCGCCTATTTGGGTACTCTGAGGGGTATTTAGCATGGCCAATACACTTAACCAGCACATCTTTCGGACTGTGGGAGGAAACCAATACAGCAGGAGGAAACCCACGCAGACGCGGGGAGGACGTACAAACTCTGCACAGTGACTCAAGCCAGGAATTGAACCCTATTCTCTGGCGCTGTGAGGCAGCAGTGCTAACCATCAGAATTTCCAGGATCTGTTATGTAACCCATAGCTTTAACACATGCACAAATTGAATGTGATTTTTTTTTCTTCAGTGATTTGTGTGTGCCTGAAGGTTTTTCGCACTCCCGCATTCTCAGCTTGTTACCTCCTGTTCTGTCTCGTGTCCCTAGTCTGCTCCTTTCCTGATCTTTGCAGAGGCCCTGGTCCTATCGGATTCACCCTGTGATTCTTGTTATGCAACCCACTTATCATCCTTGCAGGAGGAGAGGGGAAGGGTTCAGAGCAAAAGGACTTGATATTTCTGTTTGAACCTTTGTGACTTTCAGGTTTCCATGAAGGTGTTAAAATGTGCACAAGACATATAGGTAATTATTTGAAAAAACGTAAAGGACAGATACGTTTGAGAGGGTGGACAAAGGAGTTGGGTGTTTTTGGTTTGTATTATTTTAGAATGTTGATTTTGCTCACTCTGATAGGCAGCGGGTGACAAATCCTATTTTAATACATTCTTGGTACATGGGAGTGGCTGGTTGGCCAGCAATTATTATCCATCCCTAAATGTTCAAGGGCAGTTGAGAGTCAACCACAGTGATTTGATTTATTATCATCACGTGTATTAGTATACAGTGAAAAGTATTGTTTCTTGGGCAATATACAGAGAAAGCATACCATTCATTGAGAAGGAAAGGAGATGGTGGAGAATGTAGTATTACAGTCATAGCTAGGATGTTGAGAAAGATACAAGTTTAAAAGAGTTAGAGTAAAATTTTAAAAGCGTACAATGAGAGTAAAAGATAAAATTAAAGGGTATGCTCAGCACAACTTGCAAGTAGTTGCCATACTCTGGGGCCATCTTGATTTTATATATCCTTGATTTTGTATAGCCACATTGCTGTGGCTCTGAGTCACATGTAGGCCAGACTGGGTAAGGATGGCAGATTGCCTTCTCTAAAGGATGTTAGTGAACCAAATGGGCTTTTCTGACAATCAACAATAGTTTCATGGTCATCAGTAGATGCTTAATTCCAGATATTTTTTACCGAGTTCAAATTCCACCATCTGCAGTGACAGGATTCGAATCTGGGCCCCCCAGAACAGTAGCTGAGTTTCTGGATTAATAGTTTAGTGATAATACCACTAGGCCATCGTCTCCCTTACGTGATCCTAGGTCAGTGGAAAAGACTAATTTAAATATTTCAATGAGACTATATGCTTCAGGGATTTCCTCCTGAGATCCAGAGCACCAGTCACTCCCCCCGATAATCAGGCTTGCTTTCCAGGCAGGGAATGTCCAGGAAGTTCAGCACCCCTCCCCACCCCTCAAGTCCCCCATGGTTAGAGCTCCCACTCTGTTAAATACTTAGGGGCTGTTATGGAGGAAAAGTGTGTGTATGTGTGGTTAGGTGCATTGGCCATGCTAAATTCTCCCTCAGTGTACCCGAACAGGGGCCAGAAATTCGCGACTAGGGGATTTAACTTCATTACAATGCGAATGTAAGCCTACTTGTGACACGAACAAAATAAAAAAAACTTTAGACTAAAAAAAACCTTTGTAGGTTTTCAGGATGAATAGTTTAACAGGTTGGCAATTGGGATTGCAGATTTCCGATTTGGATCGGGGAGGCTCGAACGAGGCAAAACAGCTTGGTGAACAGGTGTCGAAGTTCGTCGACTAATCCGTGTGGTTAAGTAAATATAGGGGCACGAAGAATAGACTGTAAATAGTAACCAATCAACTGGAGATACCAGGCATAAAAGCAGAACTGTTCAGGGACTACCTTATGTGACTTGGAAGATTTTAAGATCTTGTGCTAGGAATCAATGATTCATTTCCTCAAATTCTATTTTTTTTTTGATCAGTTTTCCTCACTGCCCTTTAAACCATTTTTTGTTTTTTGCTGGGTTATTATTCCTGTACCTAGTTCATGGAACGGGATCATAGAATCCCAACAGTGCAGAAGGAGACTATTCGGCCCATCGAGCCTGCACCAAGCCCTATCCCTGTAACCCCTGCTAATACCCCTGACATGAAGGGGCAATTTAGCATGGCCAGTCCAACTAACCTGCACGTTTTTGGACTGTGGGAGGAAACTGGAGCACCTGGAGGAAACCCACACAGACACGGGGAAAATGTGCACATTCTATACAGATGATCACCCAAAGCTGGAATTGAAACTGGGTCTTTGGCACTGTGAGGCAGCAGTGCTAACCAGTGTGCCACCGTGCTGCCCAGTTGGCTCCAAGCAGCCAATTTACTGTGTACCTTTGGACAGTAAGTCTTGGCAAGCTAATCATCTCAGCCTTGTCTTCCCCAGAGAAATAAATATTTGGTACTTTGTACCAATAAATGACACATTTATTAGTGTCACAAGTAGGTTTACATTAACACCGCAATGAAGTTACTATGAAAATCCCCTAGTTGCCATACTCACGTACACTGAGGGAGAATTTACCATGGCCAGTGCATCTAACCAGCATGCCTTTCAGACTGTGGAAGGAAATTGGAGCACCTGGAGGAAACCCACGCAGACACGGGGAGAACGTGCAGACTCCACACAGACAGTGACCCAAGCTGAGGATCAAACCCAGGTCCCTGACACTGTGAAGCAGCAGTGCTAATTACTGTGCCATGTCCATCTATGTCAGCTTTAAAAGACACAGTAAGAAGTCTCTCAACACTACAGGTTAAAGGGCGCAGCTCCTTCATCAGGTGAGTCACCTGATAAAAAATCAGCACTCTAAAAGCTCGTGATTCCAAATAAATCTGATGCACTTCAACCTGTAGTGTTGAGAGACTTCTTAATGCGCCCACTCCAATCCAAATGGCAGAATCTCCACATAGCTTTAAAAGAGTATGACATTTATTACGTAGCTTTGGAAGAAAGACAACGCAGAATTTCCACTTTAATCTTAGCTACCTTCGATGTTTCTGCTGCGACTCGCCTCAGTGCTGTTCCGAGATGCTCCTTTTATTTTTTTTGCAAACAAAAACAGTTAGGAACCAGGTAGTTATAGCTTTTGTTGTGAGTGAAAAGGCTGCTTTTTAAAAAGGATGACACCTGTGCTGTGAAGGCTGAGACATCCAATGCCTGTGTTCCCGCCACATTCACCCACCATCAGATAAAGAGGCAGTGCAGAGTCAGGAACCACCCCTGGGAGCTGGGACAAAGAGGACTGGACAATGGGAGACAAAGTCAAGGGAAAGTTTGCTGAGTAAAAATAAAGACAGTCGCTAGGGCTCTGGTTTCTGCATTCAGTCTTATCAAGATCATCAGCGCGTTATGGAAAACCTCAACACAAATCGCAAAAAAAGCCCATCGTGTTTGTGAAGTTTTGTGTCTCCATGTAGGAGACAGTGTCTTGCACTGGATGTCAAACTGTATGCTGACCTGGAGCACACTGGCTTTTCCTCTCTCCCTTTGATTAGCTTTCTCAGCGTCTTTTGCAATAACCAGCTTGAAAGAGGAGAAAAGGAGGTGTTGGAAGCAGGGGAGGAGGAAGACTAAGCCCCTTGTTGATGCTGGGAGCGCATCTGTTCTTTTCTCTTTGTAAATCAGAAGCAGTCACAGATGTCTTACTGCACTTTCCCTGATGTTTAGGACAATGCAAGTATTAAATTTATAGTTGGATATTGGACCTAAGTTTTATGATGATTTTCAGTTGACATTTGGTTTTGAAATACTCTTGTGTTATTTCTTTCAAGAAGACTTAATTGCTGAATCCCACGATTGCTATTTCATGTTTAGAAAGTGGATTAGCTTCTTTGAATATAAATTTGGGTTAATGCACTCCCCTGCTCCCCAAGCAAGTTATAAATGAATGAATGAAGTTCAATTCGATGCACTATTGCAAAGTAAAGTTTATTTATTAGTCGCAAATGAGGCTTACATTAACACTGCAATAAAGTTACTGTGAAAATCCCCTGGTCGCCACATTCAGTGCCTGTTCAGATCAATGCACCTAAACAGCACATCTCTCGGACTGTGGGAGGAAACTGAAGCACCCGAAGGAATCCCACACAGACACTGGGAGAATGTGCAAACTCCACACACATAGTGACTCACAGGAATCAAACCAGGATTATTGAAATAATAGTAAGAAATATTTCAACACCAGGTTAAAATAACAGGTTTATTTAGTATTAAGTGCCACTAGCTTTTGGAACGCTGTTCCTTCATCAGGTGAGTGGAGAGTTCTGATCACAAACAGGGTATATAAAGGCACACACAGTTTACAGAATACTG
Organism: Sphyrna mokarran; assembly: GCA_024679065.1. Classification (NCBI taxonomy): domain Eukaryota; kingdom Metazoa; phylum Chordata; class Chondrichthyes; order Carcharhiniformes; family Carcharhinidae; genus Sphyrna; species Sphyrna mokarran. The sequence continues at coordinate 65,006,701 of JAGIQG010000016.1, read as the reverse complement.
ATTGGAGTGCAAGTCTTTGTGGCTAATCTGCTATTCAAGTCTTAAAGGTGCAGACAGTGGGAGTGAAGACAGTATTAAGCATAGGTTAAAGAGATGTGTGTTGTCTCCAGACAGGACAGTTAGTGGATGTTGCAAGTTCAGACAAGTCATGGGAGTTACAAGATAGTGTGACATTAACCCAAGACCCTGGTTGAGGCCGTCCTCATGTGTGTGGAATTTGGCTATCAGTCTCTGCTCAGCGACTCTGCGCGGTCGTGTTTTGTGAAGGCTGCCTCGGAAAACGTTTACCCGATGACCAGGCAGCATCAATGCCGGCATCTCCACATTATTGAAATAAACCAGTTATTGAAATTAACACTTATCATTCTGGCATTTAAAATTAAAAAGAGGATTTGCAAATTTTTATCACTGCTCTAACTTTGCTGTTTATTATGTCTGTCATTTTCCAAAGACTTTGACACAGCTATAGGAAACAATTTTTTGACTGTCAGGTTATCCAGAAACTAACATTCTTATCTGGGGCTGAGGAGGTGCAGAATCGTGGAAAATGTGTGACTATAGTTTTGACTCTTCAGCAGGACATGGTGGTACGCAGTTACAATGCCAGCAATGAAACACTGCGTCAGTGGGACAGAATTTCCATTTTCCTGTCCCTCTTTGGTTGCCTGCGTATAAAGTGTTGAAATGATCGCTGCTTTCTGATACGAGAGGAGATTATTTAATGTGGCGAAGTGCAGGCCTGCTCAAGCCTCGTGTTGTTTTCCTGACTGTTGACAGATACTAAACTATTTTTATGCAACGCAAATTCTAACCTGGTTTTATAGCCTGAAGAAAGCACTCCATCCCCCTCCTTCCACAGCTGCCTGGTGTTACGCCATCCTCCTGCCTTGTCAGGAGCTTCTACGTCCTGGCTTGTGGTTTTCTCGATATCCCCCTGGGCTTGTACCATCCCTTGCTTTGCTGAAGGAACAGATGGATGTGCTGCAGTGTGGGAAGCATCTGAATTCTGCAAGTGATTCTGCCATAGTTAGCAACTCAAGCCCTTATTTGTACCCAAATTAGTTAGCAGGTCATATTTTGTATTGATTTCGTCACTAAACTACCTTCCCCCGTGGTTTGCGGGCTGGTTTCTCAACTGTAGTAAATCTGGCTATATTGTTCTTTAAACTAGTAACCTTGGTTAATTATGTTAACCGTTTGTAGATGATAATGGTTTTAAGTTCCCAACGCTCCATCTGTTTGTAATCGGCTAGATTTAGCAAGTGTGACATAAACAGGGGGCAGATGGAACTGACTCCCTAACCCAGGGCTGGACGCTGGAAATGTTGCCTGGAGCAGTGATGGGCGTTCTCGGCTAGTGACTAACCCTCCTTCATCTCAATGGGCCACAAGGTTGAAACAATAACCCCAGAATAGGATTAAATACATTTAGTACACAAACATTTCATAAACATGCTAAATCATTCATATATTAGTAGAATTGTGATCAACTTCAAATGGGAGAAGTATTTACACTTACCTGAGGATATTGCAATTTCAGTTTACAAAGATCAAAACAGCACGAGAAACAGGCCCTTCGGCCAATGAGCCCGCGCCGCCACCCCAATGTTCCCACCTCTACCCGCGATCCCTGTCCATGTTTATAGATCTATGGATTAAAAACCAAATTTGAGATAATTTAGGGAGAATTTGTTACTGTACTTATCAAAGCTAATATTGGCTACAACTAAAAGTTATAGTTTATTTCTTAGTATCACAAGTAGGCTTACATTAACACTGCAATGAAGTTACTGTGGAAATCCTCTAGCTGTCTCATTCTGGCACTTGTTCAGGTACACCAAGGAAGAATTTAGCACGGCCAATGCACCTAACCAGCACCTCTTTTGGACTGTGGGAGGAAACGAGATCACCCGGAGGAAACCCATGCAGACACGGGGAGAACTTGCAGACTCTGCGTGGACAGTGACTCAAGCCAGGAATCGAACCTGGGTCCCTTGAGTTGTGGGACAGAACTGAACCTTCTCTGCCTCCCCTCACCCCCAGCCTTTCCTGAGATAAGGAGATCAAAACCGTTCACAGTATTCCAGGTGTGGTCTAATTAGTGTTTTGTATAGGAAGGTGAATCATGAAGAGGAAGAGAGAGGGGCGCCGGGGATTTTTTTTTTTATTAGAGCAGCACAGCACGGGAAACAGGCCCTTCGGCCCAACGAGCCCGTGCCACCGTCATAACTATATAGTAACAATTCCATTATCCTATTCTAATTTTAGGTTATTCCTAATATGGAAGAGTCTCAATGTAGGGACAATTTGTTTCCCAATCAGCCTAAGAGGGAATTTTTGGGATGTGGGAGGAAACCGGAGCACCCGGAGAAAACCCACGCAACCACGGGGAGAATGCGCAAACTCCCGCAGACACTGGCCCAATTCCAAGTGTCTGCACAGCTACAGCGATAGTCACTGAGCTGTCTGAGATGGTTGAGGATGCGAAAGAGACTGCAGAGTATTGGATTTGAAGAGACAGGGAGATGATATTGAGGCAGCCAGGAGAGTTATTATCATCCCGGAGGCTAATAAAATCCAAAAGCTCTTGAACTTGGCAGTTTGAGATTACATAGGAGGTGGGTAAAGTACTTTCCAAGGTTTGTTATTGAGGAAAGGGGAGTCCGAAACTTTGAGAATAATCCCTTAATTGTTGCAGTATTTGACTGTGGAGAAGTTAAGCCAGTGATGATGATGGATGATCAGATCAGGTAGCCATCTGATGCCCTTGTGTCAGTAGCAGTGGGAATTGTAATGGAAGAACTAGCAGAGACAGGAGACTGAGACACATCAAAGAATGATACTGCCGGAACCAGGGAATGGGCTCAGTGAATTAGGAGAAGTAACAATATCAGACAGTGGAATGCTCTGGTGTATTTGAGTACAAAAAAAAACTCCAATGACTTTGCGTGGATTAGTGACACAGTGTTTAGCACTGCTGCCTCACAGCACCATGCACGCAGGTTCGATTCCCAGCTTACGTCAGTGTCTGTGTGAAGTTTACATGTTCTCCCCGTGTCTATGTGAGTTTCCTCTGGGTGCTCCAGTTTCCTCCCACAGTCTGAAAGACATGCTGGTTAGGAGCACTGACCATGATAAATTCTCCCTCAGTGTATCCGAACAGGTGTTGTATTTTGACGACTGGGGGATTTTCACAGTAACTTCATTGCAATGTTAATGTAAGCTTATTTGTGACTAATAAATAAACTTTAGACTTCTACTTTGTGGTGCAAAATCCCCTAAAATGTAATGTACAAAATTTTCCCAAATCCTCACATTGAGTGAAAAGCCTACCCAAATTCCAAAGTCCTTGCATTAAGAAGCAGAGAGGTGGTATTAAACTTGTGTAACTTTGGTTCAATTGCACTTGGAGATGAGAACTGTGTTGGATTCATCTTTAAATAAGAGTAACTGGGACATTGGAGGAAGTATTAAAAAAAATTGACTAAGATTGTGCTAGAACTGAGAGGAGATACTTATCAGGAAAAACAGCACAGGCTGGGGCCTGTTCCTTTAAAACAAAGGGCAGATTGAGGAGTGCATTAATAAAGATTGTTAGGTAATGAAAGAGTTTAATTGGATAGGTATAATATTCACTCTGTGAAGGTGTCCCAAAATGTCTATCTGTAAATATAAGATACTCGCTAATGAATCCAGTAGGAAGTTCTAGAAAGACTTTAGCCAGAGAGTGATGAGAACGTGAAACTTGCCACCACAAAGAGTGAATAGCATAGATGTGTTTGAGGAAAAGCCAGATGAACCCATTCATAAGAAAAGGATTTTTAAAGTCTATTTATTAATGTCACAAGTAGAGTTACGTTAACACTGCAATGAAGTTACTATAAAAATCCCGTCTGTGCAGGTACACTGAGAGGGAATTGAGCACAGCCAATGCACCAACCAGCACGTCTTTTGGACTGTGGGAGGAAATTGGAGCACCCAGAAGAAATCGACACAGACACAAGGGAGAACATGCAGACTCCACACACGCAGTGATCTGAGCCGGGATTGAACCCAGGTCCCTGACACTGTGAGATAACAGTGCTAACCATTGTGTCACCGTGCTGCCCAATGCAGGCAAAATAAAACTTAGAAGTATTTTGAACTGTAAAGAAAGTACTGTAAATGTTAATGAAATGGGTTGAAATTGACGTTCAAATACTTCTCTGCATTCAATCGTTGAAGATGGCCGATTGAGATAGAAGTTAATAAAGCCTGCAGCCTCCTTGGCTATATTAATGTTGAGGCCAAACCAGTGTTCTTTACAAGCTTAACATAAATTCCTTACTTTTGTACTCTCTACCCTTATTAATAAAGTCTAGGATGCTGTATCCTTTATTAATTGGGACATGAAGTAAAAAAGCAAGGAAGTTATGTCAAACTTGTATAAAACATTGGTTTGGCATAAAGGAGTGCATCCAATTCTGGGTGTCAAATTTTAGGAAGGGTGTGAAAACATTAGAGAGGGTGCAGAAAAGATTCGTGAGAATGGTTCCAGGAATGAGGAACATCAGTTATGTATATAGATTGCAATCATCTCGCTTTAAAAGAGAAGGCTGAGAGAAGATTTGATGAAGATATTCAAAATCATAAGTGGTCTGGACAAAGTAGATGGGGAGAAATTATGGAGGGATTGAGATCCAGACGGGAAAGATTTAAGGTAATTGACAAAAAAAGCAACGGACACATGAGGGTACAATGTTTTCGCACAGCGAATGTCTAGGATCTGGAATGCTGTGTGGTAAATTCAGTCAAAGTATGCAAAGGGAAGTTCGATTATTATTTGAAAATTTGATTTATTATTGTCACGTATTAGTGAACAATGAAAGTATTTTTTCTTGCGCACTATCCAGACAAAGCATACCGTTCATAGAGAAGGAAAGGAGAGAGTGCAGACTGTAGCGTTAGTCATAGCTAGGCTATAGAGAAAGATCAACTTAATGTAAGATAAGTCCGCTTAAATGTTGATGGCAGCGGGGAAGAAACTGTTCTTGAGTCGGTTGGTATATGACCTCAGACTTTTGTATCTTTTTCTCAAAGGAAGAAGGTGGAAGAGAGAATGTCCGGTCCTTGATAATGCTGGCTACTTTTTCGAGGCAATGGGAAGTGGGTGTCAGTGGATGGGAAGCTTCATTCGTAACCTTTTGTAGTTTCTTGTGATCTTGGACAGAGCAGGAGCCATACCAAGTGGTGATATATCTATGGTACATCTATAGACGTAGGTGAAAGTTATTGTGGCCTTGCCAAATTTCCTTAGTCTCCTGATAAAGTAGAGGCATTGGTGGGCTTTCTTAACTATAGTGTCCCCATGGAGGGACCAGGAAAGGCAGTTGGTGATCTGGACACCTAAAAACTCAAAAGTTCTTGACCAGTGCAGGATTACACGGAGAAAGTGGCGGAATGTCACAAGATGAATTGCTGCTTCGGAAAGCCAGGGCAGCCATGATGGACTGAATGGTCTGCTATGCTGCACCTATTCTTTGATAGAAGGGGTGTGACAATAGAGTTGGGTGTAGAGGAGTGGGAGGAGGTTTGCATCAAGCCTATTGGAAGATTTTCTCGTTTCCTGTGCCGGAGACTCAATGTAATTATGTAAACAAAACAGAATGCTCCGCTGCCTCACATTGAGTCCAGAAAAACCCCCAAATCCCCGTGACTTCCCATTTGGTGAATGCAATGAAAAATAAAATTCATAGTTGATGACTATGAAAAAAAATTTCCAGTGCCTTCAGGGTGTTGAACGGTATTAATGTTCTGTAGAAAATAGAATGCCTGGCTTTTTAATGCAAAACACACGTAGGAAATTCCTATTTAGCATTTTCCTGTTAAAGTACCCCAACCCCGGAAGCAGCATATGATAGGAAGTAAATGTAGGTAATCCAGAATATTTATGGAATGTTTGTGTTATTTCCAGAAGTGAAACAGAAGATTGTTTTGTAATTTCATAATGGAAAGAGTGGACATGATTGAGACTTGAACAAACATGCACTGTGTGAATGATCCTCCTTCAGTATTTGATTCAGAGGCCAGACATAGCAAGGTTATGTTTAAACTTGTGGAGTACAACAGTTGCCACTCCAGTTCCCTCTCTTTCACCACCATCCCTATCTCCCCGCATCAAGCCCCAATCATCGTAACTTACCACACACTTATTTTTCCCCCCTGAATGTTTTGCAGATTATCTCAAGTCCACGTCCTCTGGCTCCCTTTTGCTAAGTAAGAAGTCTCACAACACCCAGTTAAAGTCCAAAGGTTTATTTGGTGGCGAAAAACCACTAGCTTTTGGAACGCTGCTCCTTTGTCAGGTTAGTGGGAGTCCTGTTCCCAATCAGGGCATATAAAGGCTCAACTTACAAAATAATGGTTTATTATTTTATTATAACTAATACTTTATAAATTGAGTTTGTGTTTTTATGCCTTGTTTGTGAACAGAACTCCCACTTACCCGATGAAGGAGCAGTGGCTTTTGCTACCAAATAAACTTGTTGGACTTTAAACTGGTGTTGTAAGACTTCTTAATGTGTTTACCCCAGTCTAACGCTGACATCTCCAATCATCCCTTTCACTAAGTCGGTATCTGAAAATGATGTCTGTAAGCTTTTCACTGAGAACTTCAGCCAACTTTGTGATCAGGACCCAGTGCCAGAGTATGAAAAATGGAGGGATGGTTGGCCTGGCTTAAATAGCCATCTGCTCATGTGAACAAAGCGTAACAGTGGCAGATGAGTTTAACAAATCTGTTAAATATTGGATCAGTGATCAGTACTTATATTAAACAGACTTCTGTAATTACTCTGTGTAGGTTGGTGTGTCTGTTGCACCTCTGTTTGTTTTTGTGTGTTTGTGTGCACCTGTGTTCATTTGTGTGTGTGCAAGCCTGCGGTTTGTGTGTGCGGGCGCGTGCGCCTGCGGTTAGTGTGCGGGCGCGTGCGCCTGCGGTTAGTGTGCGGGCGCGTGCGCCTGCGGTTAGTGTGCGGGCGCGTGCGCCTGCGGTTAGTGCGCGGGCGCACGCGCCTGCGGTTTGTGTGCGCGGGCGCACGCGCCTGCGGTTTGTGTGTGCGGGCGCGCGCGCCTGCGGTGTGTGTGTGCGGGCGCGCGCGCCTGCGGTGTGTGTGTGCGGGCGCGCGCGCCTGCGGTGTGTGTGTGCGGGCGCGCGCGCCTGCGGTTTGTGTGTGCGGGCGCGCGCGCCTGCGGTTTGTTTTCTTCCTTAAAAACCATTTCACTACTTTTCCACTTAAGAATCATTCTGAGATGGATGCCTTTTTGGAGTATTGGGTAACAATTTAACAATGGGGGCAACAGGCCTGAGCAAGACTTGCCCTTCCCTGGAATATGATGTTATATATTGATTACAGTTGACTTTACCTCCATTGAGATTTATTTCAGTGTCCTGCCCTGACCGCAATATCTTAAGGTTGAATATGTCATGTTTGAGTCTTGCCCCCACGTATTTTATCCTGCACTATATCTTCCTCAGGCAGCATCCTTGTTCTTATAGAACTTACGGAATCCTACAGAAGGAGGACGTTAGACCCATTGAATCTGCACTGACCTCAATCCTATCCAGGCCCAATCCCCATAACCACATGCGTTTCCCCTAGCTAGCCCCCCGACATTAAGGGATAACCAATTCAGAATAACCAATCCTGCATGTCTTTGGACTGTTGGAGGGAACTGGAGGGAACCGGAGGAAACCCATGCAGATACAGGAGGAACGTGTAGGCTCCATACAAACAGTGACCCAAGCTGGGAGTTGAACCCGGGTCCCTGGCACTGTGAGGCAGCAGTGCTAACCACTGTGCCACCCTTGTGCCATCCTATTCTTGTTCACCTGCACTGACATCCCCCCCATCCACCCACTCGTAAGTTCATAAGACATAGAAGCAGAATTAGGCCACTCAGCCCATCACTCTGGTATGGCTGATATGCTCCTCATCCCCATTTTCCTGCCTTCTCCCCATAACCTTTCCATCCATTCTGTCTAACTCCTCCTCAAATCTATTCTCAGTCCCAGCATCCACTGTACTTTGGAGTAGCGATCCTGTAAGATCCTCATGTTTAAATCCGTTCACAGCTTTATCCCCCTATAGTGACCTGCAGTTTCTTCCCCCCCATCCCTCCTGTTAATCCTGCTGGTTTTAGAGTTTTGTGATCTCGTTGCACCCAGCATTGATGAGCAAGCCTTCACTTTCTCCCCAGCTAATCCTCATCATCTCTCCACTTCCTTCCTCCAAGACGACTCTCTGCAAAATTCGCTCTGACCTCCTTTGTTACACCACTACTTTCTGGTGACACCTCTGTGAAGTGTTTTAGGCCATTTTTACATTACAAATTCGATGCAAATGTGAGTTGCTGTTACGATAATGCTGAGCTTTAACAGCTGGAGTATGTGTTGTTGGCACTTCTGTTTCTCCTTGCGAGATGTGAAATCTTGAATCGCGCAGTAAAATGGAGATTTTCATACCAATTTCATCAAAAGAAATGGTGAGATTTGTAACTTTAATTTACACAGCATGATCCCATTCTGCAGGTCCTCAGGTGGCAGGGTCTGTAGATATGGTGGTCATTGAGTATCAGTTTATTTATTATTGTCACAAGTAGGCTGAAATTAATACTGCAATGAAGTTACTGTGAAGATCTCCTCAGTCACCACACTTGGGCACCTGTTCGGGTACACTGAAGGAGAATTTCGCATGGCCAGTGCACCTAACCAGCACATCTTTGGACTGATTTGATTTGTTTTTGATTTCTTATGATTTATTATCATTTATTAGCATACAGTGAAAAGTTGTTTCTTGTGCGCTATACAGGCAAAGCATACCGTTCACAGAAGGAAATGAGAGAGTGCAGGATGTAGTGTTACAGTCATAGCTAGGGTATAGAGAAAGATCAATACAGTGCGAGGTAAGTCCATTCAAAAGTCTGATGGCAGCAGGAAAGAAGTTGTTCTCGAGTCAATTGGTACGTGACCTCAGACTGTGGGAGGAATCTGGAGTGCCCGGAGGAAACCCACGCAGACACGAGGAGAACATGCAGACTCCACGTAGACAGTGACCCAAGATGGGAATTGAACTCAGGTCCCTGGCGCTGTGAAGCAGCAGTGCTAACCACTGGGCTCACGATGGTATCAATAGTGTGAGGGTTAGCAAGTGGAAATCCTGCCTATTATCGCTGAGAATCTCACTAACTTTTCAAAATCAACCACTTGCACGCAATTTAAATGTAATTCACCAGGATTTAATGCAGACAGTGACTCAAGCCGGGAATTGAACCCTGGTCCCTGGCGCTGTGAGGCAGCAGTGCTAGGCGCTGTGAGGCAGCAGTGCTAACCACTGTGACACCATGCTGCAATACAACTTAGGGACTTGATGTCTTTGGGATAAGAAGGCGGAATGATAAAATAGGAGAAAGGACAGGAAGAAATCACTTTAAACAATTGTTGTTTATCAAAAGCTGAAGCCATAGCACCCTGTTCTGTCTATTTCCATTTCACCAGGAATCTCCCTTGACTGTTGCAACTATGTGTAGCTTGTTTAAAAAATAAGTTATTGGTTTTGATAGACATCATCTCAGTAGATAGCGAATAGGCAAATCATTTCATGATATTTTAATAAATGCTTTTCAAACACCTGCTCCCTTGATTCCAGTTCTCTGGGAGGTGTCTATGGGAAGGACTGCAGCTTTAAGATGACACTAACCAATCTCATAGACCAGAAGCTGTTGATGCAAAATGCCAGTTAATTATGGAAAGTGATGCAAATCTCAGCATGCATCTGTTGTCAGGACTGCATCTCCATGACGACGCGAGGTATTGGTAGGAGGTAGCTGGCTCCTCCTGGAGATTTACCAACACCTCGTGTTTTGGAGGACTGACGTTTCTGCATTTATTATTAACCCGCAACCAGCAGTGCTGGATTTTCCAACCTGCACTCACCACGACCTTTTGGGAGATAATATCATGTAAACCCATCTGATGAACCCAGTGTGAGGAATTTATGTTTCTGCTCTCTTTAGCGTTTCAGAGAGTGAGTGCAGCGTTTTGTGCTCTCTTCCTTCTCAAAGTGAATCACTCACTTGCAGAGCCCCAGGTGGCATCTTTTTTTGTCCCTTATGTCCCCATTGAAGTCGCTCTCGCTTGCTGCGGTAACTTACTCTGGCAAGGGGCCACTCGAGCAGTCTGTCCTCCATGCTTCTTGCAGGTGCCACTCTGCTGGGCTCCTTGAAGCTGTCACAGACCGTCCTTGGAGGATTGCAAGCCCCTCTTACTCCTCTCACGCAGACGCAGGATCATGGATACCTTGCGATTCTGGACGTGCTGAAGGCATTGATGCGCTGTGGAAACACGTTGCGAAACATCTTGAGATGCTGCTTTTGCGCAAGACTGGAAGGCAATTTAAAATAGTTTGAGGGAGAAAGAGATATTTGCAAAGCTTGTCAAGTGAGAATGTGTCATTAGTGTTAACCATTCTGTCACTGAGCTATATTAAATTGGGGGAAAGAAGATGTATTGTTTTGTGAAGGGATTTGGTCTGGTGATTGAAAATACTTAACCACCTTCAAGGAAAGGCATTTTTAAATATAATGCAAAGTGCATTAGATATTTATAGTATCAATACCTTGGGAAAATTGATGTAAGCAAATGCAATGAAAATGTGGGAGCCAAATTGCCGGCAGTAAATTTAGATCATTCCAAATCAACGGTATTAATTTTCAGAATTTGAAGCTCTAGTTTAAGTGTTGCAGTCAAAAGCAAGAGAGTTTGAGTTTTCCATCTCTCTGTATCTCAGCCAGAGCTCTGGCAGTCCCAGCGCTGTTACTTTGGTTGTGTTGTTTTAATTGACCCTCAGACAATAGTGTACAGCAGTGTAACGATTGAATTATTGGACTTGTTGTCCAAAGACCTGGTTAATAATCCACGGTCCAGCCCCGCCAGTTGGAGAAAAAGTGAGAGCTGCTCTGTCAGATTGAGCGATTTGCTCACTGCTCGGGGAAAACCATCTGCTGCCCTGATCCAGAATCATAAGAATCACAAAAGCAGGCCATTCAGCCCATTATGTCTGCACCAACTCTCCAACAGTGCTGTTAGAATGTAACTGGTGACAACTTTGTATTGGATGTAATGTGACCAATGGGAACAAGATGCAAGGGTCAGTAAACTATGGAACGAATTACAAAGTGATATAATAGTCAGCTGACCAACTGATTCACTATAAATAAGGAAGTATTGGAATTGTGGAGAGTTCGGATTGGCCCAGGGCGAGGCCCCAAGTTTGGAGTAATGATATTTCTTTATTAAACCTTTCTTTGATTGATAAGTTGGAGTAGGTTTTGTTGTATTTTCATTAGCTGCATTTTGAAGAGTTCCTTCTAAAGGAAAAGAGAATCTTACCTAGGCCCGACTTCTGCCTCATGCCCGTAACCCCATACATTTATCCTGTTAATCTCACTGATCTGTATATCTTGGGACACTAAGAGGCAATTTTTCATGATCAGTCCACCTAAACTGCACATCTTTGGATTGTGGAAGGAAACAGGACCACCTGGAGGAAACCCACGCAGACACGGAACAAATGTGCAAACTCCAGGCAGACAGCCACTTGAGGTTGGAATTGAATCCGGGTCGCTTTCACTGAGGCAGCAGTGCTAACCACTGTGCCACTCCCTGCGCAGTCTGGCTTATCTACGATTCCAACTCCAGTTCTTAAGTATCAGGAAGGACTGGGCACTCTGCTCCAGAATGAAAGAAGGCAGAAGGGGCTATCGTATAGAAGATTAATTTAAATTTGTGAAAGTGTTGGATGATGTAGGAGAAAATGTTTTCAATTGTTGGTGGAAAATTACGTCGTTAATATAAGATGGTCACTAATAAATCCAAAAAGGTATTTAGAGACACACCCTTACCCAGAGCATGTTTAGAATGTGGAACTTGCTACCCTCTGGAATGGTGGCTATTATTGGCATGGTTGCATTTCAGGTTATCTCAGTAATGCACAAGGGAGAAGGGAATGAAAAGTATGCTGGTAGAGGTGTAATTAAGTAGAGTGAGAGGAAGATGTGCAGGTTAGGTGGGTTGGCCATGCTAAATTGGCCCTTCGTGTCAGGGGTACTAGCTTGGGCAAATGCATGGGGATAGGGTCTGGATGGGATTGTTGTCAATACAGATTCAATGGGCTGAATGGCCTCCTTTTGCACTTAGGGATTCTATGATTCTACAAAGATAATGTAGAATGTGAGCACCGGCATGGACCATTTGAGCTGAATGTTCTATTTTTCTAGTTGCAAGTATGACATAACTTTGACAAGGTGCGGTGTTTTCAAGAAGTCACCCTGTCTCCACCACCATCTTCTCAAGGACAATAAATGGGACAGCACGGTGGCACAGCAGTTAGCACTGCTGCCTCACAGCTCCAGGGAGCTGGGTTCAATTCCCAGCTTGGGCCACTGTCTGTGTGGAGTCTGCATATTCTCTCCATGTCTGCGTGAGTTTCCTCTGGGTGCTCCGGTTTCCTCCCACAGTCCAAAGATGTGCGGGCTAGGTTGATTGGCCATGCTAAATTGCCCCTTAATGTCTCAGAATGAGTAAGTTAGAGGGAATAGTGGGGTAAATGCATGGTGTTACAGGGATAGGGCCTTGATGGGATTATTGTCAGTGAAAATGGGCCGAATGGGGTTTCTATGAATAAATGCCAACTTTAGCTGTGATGGAACAAATCCCAAAACTGAATGAAACAAAATCAGTAAATGAATCTGTGTTTATGTCTGGCACAGTGATTTGGTACACAATTTAAAATACTAATTCAGCACACTTTTATCTGGGCAGAATTGAAAGCTCCAGGTGAGTCTCATAGAAATGGTTTGAACTGCTGCCAGCTGAGAAGCAGACAGGTGGAAGTGGGATGGCTGGGTGTGCCCATGTGCTTTCATCATCACTGCTATCGCTGCTTCTTACACCTGCTTGGTGCCACAGCACCCCGCAGCATCCTAGGAGGTGCTCACTGCCCCGATTGCTCAGAGCTGCTATCCTATAGCCACACGCGTAAAGGAATTGAGAGCGAGCCTATACCTCACTTTGCTGGGCACGTATGTCAGTTAGTACAGGAGGGAATCCCGACCAAACTCCATTTTTAACAGAATAAGAGAACCCTTTCTGGAGAATTGCAGTTCAGATTTTTGGTCTCGTGTGGGTTCTTCCCCTCCCAATTCCTTGGGTTATGTAGTTTAAAAATTACATGAGGGAGTTGCTAAACCCTATAGCACAGGAACTCAGTTACCATGGAGATGCAGTCATTAACCTGTGATGTTTGGAATTCAACACGTATCACTCTTGTGTTCTGCCCAGTGAATATTTTGTGTTAGTTTCTCTCTCTCTCTCCCTTTTTCTTTTATTTTACTCTCTCTCCCTCTCCCTTTCTTTCTCTCCCTGTCCCTGTCCCTCTCCCTGTCCCTCTCCCTGTCCCTTCCCTCTCCCTCTCCCTCTCCCTCTCCCTCTCCCTCTCCCTCTTTCATCAGGCTCTCAACAGAAACCAAAGATTCCATCAGTGCACTTGACGAATTGTAAGGAATTAGCCTTGATTCTTGTGTAATATGTTTCTTAAATAAAGCATTAAGAGTCTCAATGAGGGAGGTTAGTGAGAGAAATGAGACCAGCTCGCCCCCTCCCCCCTCCACCCCGTCCCCTTCCCGAGACTTGTGTCAATACACACTGCACCTGGAGCTGAGCAAATAGTGATTTCAGTAAACAGACTTAGTTCTGAAGAGCAAAACACTATACAGGCCCTCACCATGGCTGTGTCTTTCCATTTGATCACAGCTAAATCAGCACTCCAGCTGCACTTTTCCACTTTTGTATCGTATCCTTTGATTCCTGTACCTGACCATCTGTCTGTCTCCATCTCGAGAGGATCAGATTACTCTGCTTCTTTTTGGTAGGAAAAAATGCTTGTTGATTTCCCTCTTAAATCCAGCAAGCAATATTAGTCCGCCACTGTTAAACATTTACCCTATCCCGTCACCAAGCACAGTGGATGCAGTGTGCACCATCTGCAAAGTGCACTGCAGCAACTCACCAAGGTTCCATCAATAGCACTTTCCAAACCTCCTACCTCCACTGGCTATAAGGACAAGGGCTGTGGATGTATGGTCACACCACCATCTGCAGTTTCCCCTCCAAGCAATGCACCATCGTGACATGGAATTATAGAATCCCTACAGTACAGAAGGAGGCCGTTTGGCCCATCAAATCTGCACCGGCCGCAATCCCACCCAGGGCTATTCTTGTGCTACCCTGCTTTACCTTGCTAATCCCCTGACAGGGTCAGTTTAGCATGGCCAACCCACCATACCCCTGTATCTTTGGATATGGGAGGAAACCCACGCAGACACGAGGAGACTGTACAAACTCCACACAGACAGTGACCTGAGGCCAGAATTCAACTCGGGTCCTTGGAGTTGTGAAGCAGCAGTGCAAACCACTGTACCACCGTGCTGCCCCTGTATCACCATCCGTTCATTGTCATGGAGTCAAAATATTGGAACACCCTCTCCATCAGCATGGTGGATACACCAGATGAACTGCAATATTCAAGAAGGTGGCTCGCCATTATCTTCTCAAGGACATTAAGAGTTGGACAACAAATGCTGGCCTTGCCAGTGACGCTTCACATCCCAGGAAAGAATAAAGTTAAAGGTTTTGACACTGTGATAGATCATAAACAACTGCTGTACTTTAGTTCATTTTTTTTTCACGTTTCATATAACATGACAAAGTAATAGAACATAGAACATTACAGCACAGAACAGGCCCTTCGGCCTTCAATGTTGCGCCGACCAATTATGAAAAAAGCAATGACCCTCCAAACTAAACCATTCCCTTCTCTTCCATAAACTTATCAACTAACCTCTTAAACGCCACCAAACTTGGCGCATCTACAACTGCCGCAGGCAGGGCATTCCACTCCCTAACCACCCTCTGGGTAAAGAACCTACCTCTGATATCCGTCCTATAACTATCACCCCTTAATTTAAAGCTGTGTCCCCTCGTGCTAGCTTTCTCCATCCTAGGAAAAAGGCTATCACTGTCCACCCTATCTAAACCTCTAATCATCTTATATGTTTCAATTAGGTCCCCTCTTAGCCGCCTCCTTTCTAACGAAAACAACCTCAAATCCCTCAGCCTCTCTTCATAAGACCTGCCCTCCATACCAGGCAACATCCTGGTAAACCTCCTCTGTACCCTCTCCAATGCCTCCACATCTTTCTTATAATGTGGGGACCAGAACTGCACACAATACTCCAAGTGCGGCCGCACTAGAGTTTTGTACAGTTGCAACATGACGTTGCGGCTCCGAAATTCAATCCCCCTACCAATAAAAGCTAAGACTCCATATGCCTTCTTAACAACCTTATCGACTTGACTGCCTACTTTCAGGGACCTATGCACAAATACACCAAGATCCCTCTGTTCATCAACACTATTAAGAGCCCTACCATTAGCCCTATACTCTACACATTTATTATTCCTGCCAAAGTGCATTACTTCACACTTTTCCACATTAAACTCCATTTGCCACCTAATATCAAATCATTTGTTCACATCTCAATCCTCAGTCTCTTTGACTTCCGTATGTGAAACTTCATGAGTTGACCACGTAGAGTCAGAGGTTTACAACATGGAAACAGGCCCTTTGGCCAACTTGTCCATGCACGGAAGCCTAGGGGGTGATCCCAGGTGAAGCAGGCGCAGGTGCAGATCTTGGTGGTAGTAGCAAATATTCAAACGAGAACTTTGAAGGCTGAAGTGGAGAAGGGTTCCATGTGAACAGCAGTTGAACATGGGTCAGTCGGCCCTAAGAGGGGTTGTAAAACCCCTAAGCTAGTCCCAATTGCCTGTGTTTGGCCCATATCCCTCTTATACCCATCTTACTCACATAACTATCTAAACACTTTTTAAAAGACAAAATTATATCCACCTCTACTATTACTTCTGGTGTCTCATTCCAGACACACACCACCCTTTGTGTGAAAATAATTGTCTCTCTGGATCCTTTTAGGATCTCATATGCACTCTATTTTAGACCCCCCTACCTTACTAATCTAAGCCCCTCATTATTTTATAGACCTCTGTTAAGATATGCCCACTGTATACACTGGGAACATCTGAGCTGAAGAGATTGTGTCTGATTTTGGATGACTGATGCATCTCTGTACAAGTAACATACACTACAAGTAAGCAATGACTGTCTTTTCTTGTCTTACAATGTATCTGACTCATGCTGCAATGTGGTTTGCACATTACTGGATATTTGAAAGTGGAATGAGCTGGCAATGACAGAGCTGTTATTCTGCTGTACAGCAATGTCCTTGGACTGCTGCCTCGATATTCCAGTTCAGTTTCTGGAAGCGTGCCGCCGAGAGTGAACTCCTGGCATTTCTGGTATTAAAACCATTTTCCACGGGCCAGTCGCAGGATCCTAGAGTCAACTAAAACAGCCGTACTGTGACAGAAAACTTTTAAAAATCCAGAATAAAAAAATACCAAGCTAACAGTACGCAATGTGCATTCTCTGTAACGGACCAGTATTTTAACATACTGAAGTTATTCTGTGATTGAATTGGTTTATTTGGTTGTTGATGCTACATGAGGGGATCTGCTTTATAATAGATGATTAAGTCATGACCAAGAGTGGGCCATTCAATAAGATCATGATAAATCAGACTGTAGCCTTAACTCCACTCTCCTGCTGCCAGAATCCTTGACTCCCTTATCAATCAAAGATTCATCTTATCCAGCCTTGAATGCTCCCAGTGACTCAGCCTCTCTGACATTCAGCAGCATTACCATCACTGAATCCCACTGCTATCAACCGTTGCCTGAACTGGATCAGATATATAAATATTGTGGCTACAAGAGCAGATTTAGTGGCTAGGAATCCTGCAGCGTGTAACTCATCTCCTGACTCCTCAAAGCCTGTCCACCACCTACGAGGCACAAGTCAGGAGTGTGCTGGAATACTTCCCACTTGCCTGGGTGAGTGCAGCTCCAACAACACTTAATAAGCTTTACACCATCCAGAACAAAGCAGCCCATATCCCATAAATGTATTGAAAAACAAAACGCAAGACAACACACTGCCTCTTTTCAGCAATATTCCAATTCTGTAGTACCAAGCAACTGTTTGAATATATCTTTAAGTGTTCTGAAACATCTTCTTCAACATCCTTCTGTACCATCTGATTTTCCCAGCTCACCTTAACCAACGCTAGCTTCATGCCCTCGTAATTGCCTTTATTTATGTTTAAAATGGGCACTAGATGCAGATCCATATTTCTCACCTTCAAACTGAATGTGAAATTTGGTGATCTCTCTCAGCTAAAGAATCATTTAATAATCCTCTCCCATTACACATTTGGGCAGGAACCCCACCACCTCACTCACAATGGAATTGGAGCAGGCAAGGATCCAACGACAGAAATCTCTGTTAAGCTCGGGCAGGAATTCTGGTCTCGCCTGAGTGAGGCTGTAAAATCCTGCCCGTTAGGTCTAAAAATATCTGTTCCTTGAGTGGTTCTGGAATGTTTTGTTCTAAGAAACTGTCCTGAATGTATTCTGTGAATTCATTCTCAAGGCTACTTTTGCCAATTTGGCCCATTTAATCTAATGGGCAGCATGGTGACACAGCGATTAGCATTGCCCCTCCTGCACCAGGCTCATAAGATATAAGAGCTGTATTAGGCCATCTGGCCCATCGAGTCCGTTCCGCCGTTCGATCATGGCTGACATGATCCTCATCCCAATTTTCCTGCCTTCTCCTCATAACCTTCAACCCAATACCAATTAAAAGTCTGTCTAACACATCCTTAAGTTTACTCTTTGTCCTGGTACCAGGGTTCAGTTCACTGACAGTGTGGAGTTTCTCATTCTGCACAGGTTTCCTCCGGGTGCTCCAATTTCCTCCCTCAGTCCAAAGATGCACAGGTTAGGTGGATTGGCCATTCTAAATTGCCTCTTAGTGTCAGGGACTAACAGGGTAAATATGAGGAGTTTTGGGGATAGGACCTGGATGGGATTATGGTTGGTGCAGACTCGATGGGCTGAATGACCTCCTCCTGCACTGTAAGGATTCTACAGTTTGACAATTGCCTGGTCAGCCATACTGATGATTTGAATTTTAATCAGTGTTTCAGTCCAGTTCCCAGATTTGGTTGTGACCTCTTGTAAACGTGACTTGCTGTGAATGAGACAGAGCTCCTGGATATCCCAGAAGTTATCCAGACAATTTACCATACTTGTTTTACTTCTTTATTAGAATAAGGAGAGTGGCACCATTGTAACAACGGTTGCTCCTTAACTTGTTGCTGTACTCCTACTGGGTCTCTCCTGGTAAGGAATATGTTCTGTAGTATGCGCAGTGTAGTTTATTTATTACTTATTATTGTCACAAGCTGGCTTACATCAACACTGCAATGAAGTTACTGTGAAAATCTCCTAGTTGCCTGTCCGGGTACACTGAGAGAGAATTTAACACGGCCAATGCACCTAACCAGCACGCTTTTCAGACTATTGGGGGCAACTGGAGCACCCAGAGGCAATTTACACAGACGCAGAAAAAATGAGCAGACTGCACAGATCGTGACCCAACCCAAGAATTGAACCGGGTCCATGGCGCTGTGGGCAGCAGTGCTAAGCACTGCGTCACCAGCGTTTGTTTGGGTACACCGAGGGAGAATTTAATACGGCCAATGCACCTAACCAGCACAGTCTTTCGGACTGTGGAAGGAAACCAGAACATCTAGAGGAAACCGATGCAGATACTGGGAGAACGTGCAGACTCCGCACAGTGACCCAAGATGGAAATTGAACCCAGGTCCTTGGTGCTGTGAGGCAGCGGTGCCAGCTACTGTGCCACCGTGCCTTTTACCTTGCCTTTTACCTTACCTTTTACCATACACAACATGAAAGGGTTATCCCTTTCATGGTTGAAATAGTGGTTAATGTTTGATCAGTGTTTTTGTGTTGCCAATCCAATGGTAGCACAATCTATTTATGGGATATATAAGCAGCAATGCCCTCGCATTTTCCCAAAGACCCAGTATATTAGTGCTGTCAGCTGAGTTGAACATTACGTTAGGAGTTTGTTGAACCCGGAATCTCTGGAGGCTGGAGCTGTCCTTCCCCACATTCCAAATTGGATTAAAGCACCAGGGTAATACATTTCTGACTTTTCTTCCTCAACCCTTAACCCCTTTGCTGACCTTTTGCTTATACGGGTATATAAACAGTTGTGCTAATTGTACAGATTTCAGTTTACTATTCAGGATGAGGCTAATGGAGCATTGTGGACTGTGAAGCTTTTCATTTGCTCATATTTTATACTGCAGTGCAAGAGAGAGGAGTTCCCATTGCCCTCCTCAATGCTCTGTGTTCTGAATATGGTTTAATATTGCAGGCTAATATCTTCTTTGTGTATATGGTCTTGTTGAATTAATGAATTCATAGATCAGCTAAATAGTCAAAATATTTTCCCAAAGATAGGGAGTCTAAACCCAGAGGGCGTAGATTTAAAGTGAGAGGGGAGAGTTACAAAAGGGCCCAGAGGTCCAAATTTTTCATATAGAGGGTGGTGCAAGCTGCCAGGGGGTAGTAGAGGCGGGTACAACTTTATCTTTTGAAAAAGTTACATGGATAAGTTGGACCAAAGGGCCTGTTTCCATGCTGTAAACCTCTATGACTGTAATTTCTGTAAGGAATGCCATGTTCCCCGATGGTCCAGCTGGTTAAGACATTGATTAGTTAAGCCCTGGAGACGAGCGGGGTCCCAAGTTCAATCTCTGATCTGTACTAAGTTTGTTGCTGTCAGCTGAGGCATAGCCACAATTGACCTTAGTGCCTGTTTGACAAAGGGGAGGTGATCAGGATTGCTGCTTCTGATTGTTACCCAGTCAGTGTTTCAGGGAACGCAGCTTTTGGGAATGTCAGGCCAGGGCATCCTTACCCTTAACGCATGACAGCGTTCAACAACACCAACTTGTGTCTCCATATCCACTTAGCATAATAAAATGTCCCCATGCCTTTCACTGGATGATGAGCAAACAATATCTGACACTGAACCACTGCGATATTGGGACTGGTGAAGATGTTAGTTTGTACGGAGCATGATAAATGGGGAAGGGTTGGGGGAGAGGAGAGGCTGAGAGAGGAAATTCTAGAGTTCCAAGCCTGGACAGCTGAAGGCAGCAGATGACATTGTCCAAGGGATTAAAATCATGCCAAAATGAACAAAAGGCCAGAATTGGAAGACTTCACAGTACACCTTCTAAGCTCAAATCTGAGCAATAACCACTTGGGCAATGTAACAGCAAGCACTTGGCATGTGTCCACTGCCAAGGGTTTAAAGCTCGCCAGAGAACAGGAGCGGAGAGGAATGCAGTCGTGGTTGATTTGATTTGATTTAATATCACATGTATTCATATACAATGAAAAGTATTGTTTCTTGTGCGTTATACAGGCAAAGCATACCATTCACAAAGAAGGAAAGGAGAGAATGCTGAGTGTAACATTACAGTCATAGTGAGGGTGTAGAGAAAGATGAACTTAATGCAGGATAGGTCCGTTCAGAATTCTGACAGCAGCAGGGAAGAAAGTGTCGATTGGTAGAGTCCTAGAGATTTACATTAAGGAAATAGGCCCTTCAGCCCAACTTGTCCATGCTGTCCTTTTTTTTGAAACCCCTAAACTAATCGCGATTCTCCACATTTGGCCCATATCCCTGTAAACCCATTGTACTCGTGTGAATATCTAAATGCTTTTTAAAAGATAAAATTGTACCCATCTCTATTACTACCTCTGGCAGCTTGTTCCAGACACTCACCATCCCCTGGTACGTGACCTCAGACTTTTGTATCTTTTTTTCTGTTGGAAGAAAGTGGAAGAGAGAATGCGTGGAGTCCTTAATTATGCTGGTTGCTTTGCCGAAGCAGTGGGAAGTGTAGACAGAGTGAATGGATGGGAGGCTGGTTTGTGTGATGGATTTGGGTGCATTCACAGCCATTTGTAATTTCTTGCAGTCTTGGGCAGAGCAGGAGCCATACCAAGCTGTGAGTTTGAGTCGGTCTTATCTTGAGGTGGGGGAAGGGGAGGGGGTGGTTGATTTATAGAACATAGAACATTACAGCACAGAACAGGCCCTTCGGCCTTCGATGTTGCGCCGACCAATATAAAAAGCAATGCCCCTCCAAACTAAAACATTCCCTTCTCTTCCATATACTTATCAACTAACCTCTTAAACGCCACCAAACTTGGCGCATCTACAACTGCTGCAGGCAGGGCATTCCACTCCCGAACCACCCTTTGGGTAAAGAACCTACCTCTGATATCCGTCCTATAACTATCACCCCTTAATTTAAAGCTGTGTCCCCTCGTGCTAGCTTTCTCCATCCTAGGAAAAAGGCTATCACTGTCCACCCTATCTAAACCTCTAATCATCTTATATGTTTCGATAAGGTCCCCTCTTAGCCGCCTCCTTTCTAACGAAAACAACCTCAAATCCCTCAGCCTCTCCTCATAAGACCTGCCCTCCATACCAGGCAACATCCTGGTAAACCTCCTCTGTACCCTCTCCAATGCCTCCACATCTTTCTTATAATGTGGGGACCAGAACTGCACACAATACTCCAAGTGCGGCCGCACTAGAGTTTTGTACAGTTGCAACATGACGTTGCGGCTCCGAAATTCAATCCCTCTACCAATAAAAGCCAAGACTCCATATGCCTTCCTAACAACCTTCTCGACCTGACTGCCTACTTTCAGGGATCTATGCACATACACACCAAGATCCCTCTGTTCATCTAGACTACTAAGAATCCTACCATTTGCCCTATACTCTACACATTTATTATTTCTGCCATAGTGCATTACCTCACACTTTTCCACATTAAACTCCATTTGCCACCTCTCGGCCCAGCTCTGCAACTTGTCCAAGTCCCTCTGCAAACTATAACACCCCTCTTCACTATCTACCACTACCACACCATTTGGCCAAGATAGCGCCTGGGTGTGATTATTGTTGGTGCAGGCTTGATAGACCAAATGGCCACCTCCCATACTATATGAATCCTATGAGTTGGATGAGGAAAGATGGAAAGAAAATTGTGGAGCATGATTGGTTAGGCCTGTTTTTCTGCTCAATATCTTGTGGGGGTGACATGATAGCGCAGTGATTAGCACTGCTGCCTCTCAGCTCCAGGGACCCGGGTTCAATTCTCGGCTCAGGTCACTGTCTGTGTGGGTTCTCCCCGTGTCTGCGTGGGTTTCCTCTCACAGTCCAAAGATGTGTGGGTTAGATGGATTGGCCAAGCCCCCTAGCATCAGGGGGACTAACTGGGAACAAATGCTTGGGGTTATGGGCAAAGGGCCTGGGTGGGATTTGGTCGGTGCAAACTCAATGGGCTGAATGGCCTCCTTCTGAATTGTATGGATTTGATGTAACGGAGAGAAGAATGGGGGAGAAAACAAGCAACATCTCCAGTTCCAGCTGCCATTTCAATCTGCAGATCCAACGTTCGTGATTTGCCACAGAAGCTTCTTCCATTTTCCGTGAGTGTTCATTGTTCTCGATCTGCCATCAAATCAAACATCCTCATTCTCTGCCCCAGAATGTGCAAATTGGCTTCCATTCATCTGTCATCTTGATTGTCATATAAAACACTGAATAGCACAATCGACGGACTCAGCCTGCTATCAAATCGCTGTAAACCTGTCCATCCATAAAAGAGGCTACAATTATAACAATGAGTGTATGAGCAGAAGGAGGAAGATGCAGAGGGACACAGATGTTGTCAGCGTTACTCTGTGAGGTCTGATTTATTGAGGGGAAAGTGTCTGGAGCACCTCTCTCTGCACGGACCCGTCTTAAACGGTGAAAATATTTAGTTTGTTTATGGAGATACTGAGTGCTGATGACACCATCAAAGGACAGGGTTCGGTGACCGGGTTGTGGAAGGAGCTGGATTAATCACTGC
Source organism: Sphyrna mokarran (assembly GCA_024679065.1). Classification (NCBI taxonomy): domain Eukaryota; kingdom Metazoa; phylum Chordata; class Chondrichthyes; order Carcharhiniformes; family Carcharhinidae; genus Sphyrna; species Sphyrna mokarran. Next base: position 64,983,646 of record JAGIQG010000016.1, on the reverse strand, counting down.
GCACAATAGAAATGACACAATTATTGAACACCTGGGCACGATCCTGGTTCCGACACCGCTGCACTCGGTAACTCCTCACATCCATTTCCCACCGCGATCAGTGCTCACACTCACTCTGATATCTGCTAACCATACTCCAATGCACTCTCACCACTACAGTTTTGAGAGGGGTATTTGAAGCTAAAGCAGTATACGTTGTACCTAAATTAAAATGTTAGTGATATTGAAAGCAGCAACGAGCACACATATCGCGCCTTTCGTAACCACAAGACATCCTCAGCACCTTGCCAGCCAATAAAGTACTTTTGAAAGTTACTGCAAATATCTGCACGGTGAGGCTTCTTAAACAGCAGCGAATAAATGACCCGATGATCCTAGTTCATTAGTGTTGGTCCAAGAATAAATATCGACCAGGATCTTGAGGCAAATTTCCCTCCTTTTCAAAATAGAATCATCATATCACTGCAATGTAGAAAGAGGCCACTTGGCCCATCAATTCTGCATTGATCACAATCCCACCCAGGCTCTATTTTTGTAACCCCGTGTATTTACTCTTGTTAATCTCTGACAGTAAGGGGCAATCAACCTAACCTGCACATCTTTGGACTGTGGGAGGAAACCGGAGCACCCGGAGGAAACCCATGCAGACGCTGGAAGAATGTGCAAACTCCGTCCAGAGAGTTACCTAAGGCTGGAATTGAACCCAGATCCGTGGCGCTGTGAGACAGCAGCGCTAACCACTGTGCTGCTAAAACATAATAGGAGCAGGAGGAGGCCACTTAGCTCTTTGCATCCTCTCCGCCTTTTATCGTCCAACTCAACAGCCTAATCCTGCTTTCTCCCCATAAGCTTTCATCCCGTTCACCCCGAGTGCCATATCCAGCCACCTCTTGAATGCATTCAATGTTTTGGCATCAACTACTTGCTGTGGTAATGAATTCCACAGGTTCACCATTCTTTGGGTGGTTTGTGGGAGCTTGCTGTGCGCAAATTGGCTGCTGTGCTTCGCGAACTTGAAACGTGGCTCGTTGGCCATAAAGCACTATGGGACATCCAAAGGCAGTGAGAGACGCCATACAAATGCAGGTTGTTCCTTTTTGCATTTTAGTTTTATTTGATAGCGTCTCAATTTAAATTTATTTCCCAGTTCAGCAGCACCATGATCTGATTTGATCACAAAAGGCTGGTTATGCAGGGCAAAGATTAGCTCCACGCTGGATGTGTGGTGAAACTTGTTGTCCCCGTTTTAGTGAAGCAACAAAAGTGAATTGGAATTGAAATTGGAAACATGTCCTGCCTGAAGTTGAAATTAACACGATGATTAATTTAGAAAGAAAATGTTTTGTTTCTGTCAGCTTTTTTTTGCAGAGGGGAGGCGAACAGTGTGAGCAAGGTCATCAGCAAAATTTACAGTAGTTGCAGAGACAGCACACTTGTCAGTTCACCAGTCCTGCTAATCCTTCAGCTCTCTAACAGATCAATTCTATGTTTGCTGCTGGGAGAGATTAATTTCTAGTGTGAGGGGAGGGAGAGAAAGCAAAACGTTTTCTATTTCCTGCAGTTTCTTGCAGCCGGCCTGCTGCATCTGTGCCCTGTGCAGCAATAAACTGGGTCCAGTGTGGGCCATCCATCCACACCGCCTTGTATTAAAGTGTGTGCTGTATCCTTGGACCGTGGGTGGAACCTGCAAGGGAGGGAACAGCAAGCATACATCTAATTTTGACAGGCCTATCTGCTTGTGCTCATATTATGGGAGTTTGTTTCTTTGTATGCTGGACTTGCTTCTCTTTTGTCCTCTCCTCTTTAGTTAAAACCTACCCGCAACAAAAAAAGAGTGCATTTGAGTGACTGACTGACAGCCGCGTGGCATAGCTGCCGCACAATTTGCTAAGCTCTGTGTAGAGGCAGCTGTGAATAGAGGCTTCACCTTGGACTATCAAAGAAATTTTGACGCATGTCCCGAATTGTCTTTAGGGCTATTTGCAAAGAAACCTTGGGCCTCAAACTTGCAAATGTCGACAGAATTTTACAGCACCTGCTTTCCACTCTGGCCCAGGTGAGTTGGTGTGCAGCCTTTCAGATGGAGTGAGGCAAGAGTTAGGGAGGAGGTGAGGTAGCAAGAAGGTAGAAATGTCTGAATGACACATTTTTTTAACCCCGCACCCCAGTTTTGTGTGCTTTATCACATACAGCAACATGTAAAATCAGAGTTGTATTTTGCAGAGTATGGTGAGGGACCTGTCCTGGAGATGATGGAATGAATTTTTATTGATGTGCAATGTCACTGCTGTGGAGTAGAAGATAACTCTTCCCTTCTCTTCTCACTAATGTTTTCACTGCCTCAGTAGTCAAGTATTGCATGGCTTCGATGTTGAGTAATGCTCATTGTAATTCTGCCCCAAACCTTAACCCAACCCCAGAATATCCTTTTAATGAGGTCTGAGTGTCGTTGGCAAGGCCAGTATTTGTTGCTCATCCCTCATTGCCCTTGAGAAGGTGATCGCACGCTATTGCCTTGTACTGTTGTAGTGCAACTGGTGTAGATACAAGCACAGTGTGGTTAGGGAGGAAGTTCCAGATTTTGACTCAGCGGTAGTGAAGGAACTACAAAATAGTTCCAGGCTGGGAAGTGTGTGTGACTTGAAGGGGAACTTGCGGGTGGTGGTGGTGTGCTCATGCATCTGCTGTCCTTGTCCTTCCAGGTGGTACAGGGTCAGGGCTCTGGAAGTTGCTGTTGAAAGAGGCTTGGCACATTGGTATCTTGTAGATGGTTCACACTGCTGCCACTATGCTGGTGATGGAGTGAATGTTTAAGTTGCTGGTTGGGGTGCCAACCAAATGAGCTGCTTTTTCCTGGAACATGGTGAGCTTCTTGTGATATTTCTGTTTCTTAAACCAGCCATTTTTACAGCATCTGATACTATGATATCTTTGAACCGGAAAATCCCAGCTCCAATTCCTGATTCCTGCCTCTACCTTGGAAGGGGCTAAATAGGATAGAGGCAGAAAGATTCTTTCCACTTAGAAAGGAAACAAGAACTAGAGGACACAGCCTCAAAAAAGGGGAAGGGGGAGCGGGGTCAGTTTAGAACAAAGTTGAGGAGGAACTTCTTCTCTGAGGGTAGTGGATCTCCGGAATTCTCTGCCCGTTGAAGCGGTGGAGGCTACCTCATTGAATATGTTTAAGTCACAGGTAGATTTCTGATCAATAAGGAATTAAGGGTTATGGGGAATAGGCGGGTAAGTGGAACTGAACCACTTTTCAGATCAGCCAGGATCTTGTTGAATGGTGGGGCAGGCTCGAGGAGGTAGATGCCCTACTCCTGCTCCTATTTCTTATGTTCTGAGCCCAGCAATCCCTACGGTCAGGTTCACTATCCTTGAAGAAAACCTGTTGCCCGTCGCTGTGTCGAGTTACTTACCGAAAGTGTTGATGCCTCCAAGGTAGTTGCCTGAGGAGCCGAGTTCAAATCCCACCACAGCAGATATTGGAATTTGAATTCAGTAAAAACCTAGGCCGTGAAACCATTGTCGATAGTCATTAAAACCCATCTGGTGTTCTAAAGCCCGTGCAACAAGGAACTCTGCTGCCCTTGCCTTGTTTGGCTGATATGTGACTCCAGGCCTGCAGCAATGTGTGTTAAATCAGCGAGCCACTCAGTTCAAGTGCAATTAGGGATGGATCACAAACCTTGGCCTTGCCAGCAACGCCCATGTAAGAACAGTTTGGTAATGCTGCCTCAGGCATTGGACTCTGCTGTTCACGGCCAGTGAGCTCTGAATTTAGTGACTGCTCTCATCCCTGTAGGTGATGTTGCTGCCCCTGGAAACCAAGCCTACTTGTGACACTAATAAATAAATAAACTGATGGTTTTGGAACCTTAAGATAAATAGGCGCCACCTCATTTACTTTATTCTGATTTGATCTGATTTATTATTGTTACATATACTGGTATACAGCAAAAGGTATTTTAGAACATTACAGCGCAGTACAGGCCCTTCAGCCCTCGATGTTTTAGGTATGAGTATTCTGCAGCCCAGTTTGAGGGCTGCTGTCATCCTAACAACAACTTGCATTTATATAGCACTTTTAACGGAGTAGCACATCCCAAAGTGCTTTACCAGAGCACAGTCAAAGAGAATGTTATACAGAGCCACATAAGGAGATATCGGAGCAAGGTAACCATGAATTTAGGCCAATACTCATTGGAATTCAGAAGAATGAGGGGCAATCTTATAGAAACATATAAGGGAATAGATAAGATAGAAGCAGGGAAGTTGCTTCCGCTGGCAGATGAAACTAGAACTAGGGGCATGGTCTCAAAATAAGGGGGAGCAGATTTAGGAACTTCTTCACCCAAAGGGTTGTGAACCTTGGAATTCCCTGCCCCATGAAGCAGTTGAGGCTACCTCACTGAATGCTTTTAAGGCCAAGAATAAATAAAATTTTGAACAGTAAGGGAATTAAGGATTATGGTGAGCAGGCGGGGGAGTGGAGCTGAATCCATTAAAAGATCAGCCATGATCTTATTGAATAGCAGAGCAGGTTCGAGGGGCCAGATGGCCGACTCCTGCTCCTTGTTCTTATATTCAATAGGAAGGGTTGAAAGAAGCACCGAGGAGCAGGTGGAGAGGCAGAAGAGTTTGAGGAGGGAATTTCAGAGCTTCAACTTAAGACATGGAGAATGTTGGAGCAGTTGGGGCCAGAGTGTGAGAGACTGGACTGGGTGCAAATAATGAAAGACAAGACAGACTTGTGTGGAGAAAGGCACTGAGTTGAATGTTTAGATTGTGGACTCCTCTCCCAGGAGTTTTACAGGACAATTCTCAAATCTAATTAAAGGAACGATGTTTAAGAAATTGCATTTGCATTTTGCCTCATCTCTTGGGATGAAGCTACAGTATTGTTCTAGAAATTAAGGAATGAAGTCATTGCAAGTTAAAATAAATATTTTTTCCCATGGAAATCTAACTTCAAAGGCTGTTTGGAGTTTGCATTGTTTCTCCTTCGCCAGTTAGAGCAAGCCCCCACCGCCCTGACTCTCCTCTATCCATTCCTCCTCCTCCTCCCCCGCCAGTGCCAGGAGTGAAAGTTCACAGGCAGAGTCACATTGTTTTTCCTTTATCGCAGCATCAGATTCATTTAATTTAACCAAAAGGAATTTAACCCTGGTTTGATTTGGAGAAAAGAAGCACATAATAAGCCATTGCCTGAGGGAAGAGCAAACTCGATAGGAGGCAAGCAGCAAATACTCAACATGTGGCCACAGGTTCACACCCAGCCCTGCTGCTGCAGATTGGATCTGCGAGCTGCCTTCCTCCATTTGAAACTTCTCAGGACTCGAGGAGAGAAGCAAAGTTTTTCTTACTGCAAAACAGCCATTTAAGAAAGGGGTTACTGATTTCATCAGTTCATGAGAAGAACCTGCGAGATTGCACCCCACCACTCACTCTCACTCTCACTCACATTCTCTCTCCTCTTCTTTCCCCCCTCTTCCCCTCTCTCTCCCATTCCTCCCATACCCTCCCTCCCTCACACACGGAAGTTTATAAGCTTGTATTTTGGGTCAGTCTAATTAAAGAATACGCCATACTCACTTTCTGTGTGTATGGGTGTGCCTCTGGTGTGTGCGTCTACCTTTGGATGTGAGTGTGTGTGTGTCTTTGTATTTGTGTGTATGTGTGTGTGTCTTTGTCTTTGGGGGTGTGCGTCTGTCTTTGGGTGTGTGTGCGTGTCTTTGGGTTTGGGTGTGTGTGTGTGTGGGTGTGTGGTTGTGGTGTCTTGTCTTTGGGGGTTGCGTCTGTCTTTGGGGTGTGTGCGTGTCTTTGGGTTTGGGTGGTGTGTGGGTGTGTGGGTGTGTGTGTCTTGGTCTTTGGGGGTGTGCGTCTGTCTTTGGGTGTGTGTGTGTGTCTTGGGTTTGGGTGGTGTGTGTGTGTGTGTGGGGGGTCTTTGTCTTTGGGTTTGTGGTGTGTGTGTGGTCTTTGGGTTTGGTTGGTGTGTGTGTCTTTGGGTTTGGTTGTGTGTGTGTGTCTTTGGGTTTGGTGTGTGTGTGTCTTTGGGTTTGTTGTGTGTGTGTGTCTTTGGGTTTGGGGGTGTGTGTGTGTCTTTGGTGGTTGTGTGTGTGTGGGTTTGGTTGTTGTGTGTGTGTGTCTTTGGGTTTGGTTGTGTGTGTGTGTCTTTGGGTTTGGGGGTGTGTGTGTGTGTGTCTTTGGGTTTGGGGTGTGTGTGTGTGTGGTGTCTTGGGTTTGGGTGGGTGTGTGTGTGTGTGTGTCTTGGGTTGGGGGTGTGTGTGTGTGTGTGTGTCTTTGGGTTTGGTTGTGTGTGTGTGTGTGTGTCTTTGGGTTTGGTTGTGTGTGTGTGTGTGTGTGTGTGTCTCTTTGGGGGCAAGCTGGGTGCCTTATCTGTCTTTGTCTGTGTGTGCATGTATCTGTCTTTGTGTGTATGTATCTGGCTGTGTGTGTGTGAGTGATTCATGTCTTTGTGTGTGTGCATGTCTTTGCCTGTATGTGTTTGTCTGTCTTTGTCTGTTTATTTTTGTGTCTGCCTGTCTTTGACTGTGTGTCTGTCTTTGTCTTTGCGTGCCTGTCTTTGCGTGTCTGCCTAGGCATGTACGCGTGCATCCCTCTGCGCACATGTGTGTGTTAGTCTGGTATCTGGACACTTAGTGAGGATGGGTTTACACTCCAAAGATGGTTTTTGGTTTAAATGCTAAATAATAAATGATTCATTTACCAGACAATGACTGAATTGCTGTCCATTTCAGATTTGAATAGCAATCCTGTTGATCCTGTTCCAGCACAGCATTCTATCTCCTCCTGCCCTTTCAAAGATGTGCATGATTTTCTCTCCAATCAGTGATGCAATCTCATTGTAGAGTCATAGATTGAGTCAGAGAGGTTCACCACATGGAAACAGGCTATTCGGCCCAACTTCTCCATGCCACCCCTTTTTTTAAACCACTAGGCTATTCTCCGTTGCCCACATTTGGCCCACATCCCTCTATACCCATCTTAGCCATGTAACTGTCTAAATGTTTTTGTACCAGCCTCTACTACTACCTTTGGCAGCTTGTTCCAGACACTTACCACTCTCTGTGTGAAAAAATTGCCCCCTCTGGACACTTTTGTCACCTTAAACCTACGCCTCCTGTACCTTTAGGAAAAGATATTGACTATCTAGCTGATCTATGCCTCTCATTATTTAATAGACCTCTATAAGATCACCCCTAAGCCTCCTATGCCGCACAGGAAAAAAAGTCTGTCTATCCAACCTCTCCTTATAATTCAAACCATCAAGTCCTGGTAAATCTCTTCTGTAGTCTTTCTAGTTTAATAATATCCTTCCTATAATAGGGTGACCAGAACTGTAGACAATATTAGAAATGTGGCCTTACCAATGTCTACTACACCTTTAACAAGATGTCCCAACTCAGTGTTCTGACCAATGAAACCAAGCATGCCGAATGCCGCCTTCACACTCTATCCACCCGTGACTTCATTTTTAAGAAGCTATGAAACTGTACCCCTAGATCTTTTTGTTTTGTAACTCTCCCTAATGCCTTACCATTAACTGAGTAAGTCCTGCCCTGGTTCAATCGACCAAAATGCATCACCTTGCATTTATCTAAATTAAACTTCATCTGCCATTCATCAGCCAATGGCCCATTTGATCAAGATCTTGTTGCAAACCTAAATAACCACTTCCACTGTCCATTATGCCACCAATCTTGATGTCATCTGCAAACATACTAACCAACTAAATTCTCATCCAAATCGTTAATATAAATGACAAAGTGGACCCAGCACTTTCCCTGAGGCACACCACTGGTCACAGGCCTCCAGTTTGAAAAACAACCTTCTGCAGCCACTCTCTGTCTTCTGTCATCAAGCTATTTTGTATCCATTTGGCTACCTCATCCTGGATCCCTTAACCTTATGCAACAACCCTCTATGTGGTACCTTGTCAAAGGCTTGCTAAAATCCATGTAGACAACATCAACTGCACTGCCCTCATCGACCTTCTTGGTTGCCCCTTCAAAAAACTCAATCAAATTTGTGAGACGTGATTTTCTACTTAAAGCCTTGCTGACTGTCCCTAATCCGTCCTTGCATCTCTCAATGCCTGTAGATCCTGTCTCTCAGAATAGCTTCTAATAACTATTTGAAAGACATGTTGCAACTCTTGCCGAATATGCTGTGTTTCTGAGGAAAGATCTCCAACCTCCTAGTGTGCCTTAGGGAAGAGAATGGGTGTAGCTTTGTTCATCGAATTATAAAATGTTTACAGCATGCAAGGAGGCCATTCAGCCCATTGTGTCCATGCCGGCTTTCTGCAAGAGCCATGCACCTCAGCCCAGGAGAACCTTCAGAAAACCCAGGGAGAGAGTGAGACACTGCTTTCAATCTGATGTCTAGTCCCTTCTAAACTAAAACCCTGTTGCCAGCCGTAAATAGAAAATGAAACCTTGAATTCCCTAGGAAGGGAAAAAAAACCCCTGACCAGAATCCATGACCTTCTTCCTAACAATGCAGGGCCACAAAACAACCCAGAGTAAAAATAGACAAGCTCTATTTAACCCTTTGAATGAGCAATAAAAAGACTCCTACACACAGCCCAGCAATAGAGAGATCTAAGCTACAGAGAACATCAATTAAAAAGAACTCCTAATGCCACATTATATTCTGCACCCTCTCCTTTCCCTCTCCCCAATGTACTCAGTGAACTGCATACTTTGTCTGTATAGCGCACAAGAAACAATACTTTTCACTATATCTCAATGTGTGTGACCATAATAAATCTAATCAAACAAGAACAGTTTTTGCACTGGTTCTGTGCCTAAATGCAGTGTTGTAACACTACTGTAATCAGGCTTATTTGCTGAGTTAGCCTGAGCTACGTGGGTGGTTTTAAATACAAGCTGACTTGTGTAATTCCCCTGCACCCCCCCTCCTCCCCTCCCCGGAATTGTTGCCAATTGTCCCTGCCTGGGAAGTTTCCCAGTTTGAGCTTGTTGGATGCGGCCAGAATTAAACTGGACTCTGATATTTCCTTCACTTTGCCAACAGTTGTTGTCTAGACTGACAATAGTAAAGAAGGATTGCTTGGGTCAAGTGCGGCTAAGCCCATGGGGCCGTATTTTAATATGATCCAGTGAGCTGGTGAGATGAAGAGCTTTGTCCTCTGCAGTCATTTGGCTGCAGCATAAATCAGTCTTTTTTTCTGGTGACCCACTCTTAACCAAATGGCCAGCCTTGCAGCCCACGTCACGTGGGATGTGTAGTGAAGTACTTGCTGCTTTAGAATCATGGAATCCTTGCGGTGCAGAATCAGGCCATTCGGCCCATCAAGTCTGCACCAACTCACACCCAGGCTTACCCCACGTATTTAGCCCGCTAATCTCCCTAACCTAAAGCTATCTTGGGACACTAAGGGACAATTTAGACTGGCCAATCAATCTAACCTGCACACCTTTGGAGTGTGAGAGGAAATCAGAGTATCTGGAGGAAACCCACGCAGACATGGGGCGAACGTGCAAGTTCCATCACAGTTACCCAGATCCCTGGCGCTATGAGGCAGCAGTGCTAACTACACTGTACTGACATTATACACTATATTAAACATCAGGGGGAAGAGGGGGGGTCACTTTCAGATCAACTTTCCAATTTATTTGGGCCATATTCTGGCACAGAGGAAATTGGTGTCAGTGGTGACAGAAGTTGGTGCCAGTTCTGACAAAGGGTCATCTCGACTCAAAACGTTGGCTCTATTCTCTCCCCGCAGATCCTGTCAGACCCGCTGAGAATGTCTAGCATTGTCTGTTTTTGTTTCAGATTCCAGCATCTGCCGTGATTTGCTTTTATATTAAACTGATGTCAGTATTTTGCTAACTCGTCTCTCCAAACATATACATTCAAAATAAATGCCCCAGAACAGACAATGGCATCAGCCATCCACAGATAATTGCCATTTATTTGTGACAGATTTCTCATTTAAGATGCATCTTTGGAATGCAGAGTTTACCAGATCAACTTGCTGCTTTAAGGTGGAAACTCAATAGAGCAATCACCAATTATCTCAATCTGTTACCATTCCATCCATAAACCTCCCCAGTAGGTGGAATCTGTCACGTCAATAATTGCATTTTGCTGCATCAAATGAGCTCTGTGGTTAATGAGTTGATTGCTCTTGCATACAGCCATAATTTTTTAATATAAAAGGTTTAAAATTTATTTGTTGGTAAGGCTACAAATAAGTTTACGTTAACACTGCAATAAAGTTACTGTGAAAATTCCCTAGTTGCCACACTCTAGCATCTGTTTGAGTTCACTGAGGGAGAATTTCTTCTGTTTTTCAGATGGCATTGCATCTTGAAATGGATTCAGCAAAGTATTTTTATGTACAGTGGGAAAAATAATGAGTTAGATAGTAGGATAATGACTATCTTGTCAAACACTGAAGTTATAGCTTACCTTTGTCAAATCATAAAATCCCTACAGTACAGCAGGAGGCCATTTGGCCCACTGAGCTTGCACCGACAACAATCCTATCCTATCCCCATAACCCCACAAATTTATCCTGCAAATCCCCTCTGAAACAAGGGTCAGTTTAGCATGGCCAGTCAATCTAACCTGCACGTCTTTCAACTGTGGGAGGAAACCCGAGCACCCGGAGGAAACCCACGCGGACATGGGGGGAACATGCAAATTCTGCACAGTGCTCCAAGCCGTGAATCGAACCTGAGTGCTGAGAGGCAGGAGGAAATTCACATCTCGGGCAGAGTCTACTAATCAGGCAAGCTGCGATATTGCTGTTCGAGTCACAGTCGAAACAGGATTTACTGTATGTTTAAAAATACACCTCGCTCTAATTCTTATCTTTTCCATTCATAAAGTGCACGTAACTTTAATTGTATCAGGCAATACTAAGCTTTTCCCTCACATCAAGAGTCCTCATGCTGGCCATGTGGATATGTCATTGACTGAGAGATCCTCATTATCGTGATGCCTTCTGCAAAATGTTTGCTAAAAACAGAACATCTTGCATTTTTTTTAAAAGAGGAACAATTCATAGGGCCGCAAGAATTTACTCAGCCATCCATTTTCAACATGCTATGAGTCGTGAACCCTACTTTGAAGAATTCTGGACAAATAAGATTATTCCAGTGTTTCCTGAATAATTTCTGTAATTTAAGAGCAGTGACAATTAGTTCCTCATTCTTCAGCTTTATTTTAATGCTTCAAAACAGTTAGCCCAAGAGATCCTTTGGTTATCTAGTTTAGATTTAATATTTTGACCAAGTCTTAAAATATGCAGGTCATAAATTGTCTCTTGGTATTGGGAGATTAGTAAGGTAAATACGAAGATGACTCAGTGGTTAGCACTGCTGCCTCACAGCGCCAGGGACCCGGGTTCGATTCCTGGCTTGGGTCACTGTCTGTGTGGAGTCTGCACATTCTCCCCGTGTCTGTATCATTTTACTCCCACAGTCCAAAAGGCAGTGCTGGTTCGGTGCATTGGCCATGCAAAATTCTCCCTCAATGTACCCGAACAGGTACCGGAGCGTGGCGACTATGGGATTTTCACAGTAACTTCATTGCAGTATTAATGTAAGCCTACTTGTTATTAAGAAGTAAAGTTTTAATCTATATGGGGTTATGGGGATAGGACCTGAGTGGGACTGTTGTCGGTGCAAGCTCATTAGGCTGAATGGCCTCCTTCTACACTGTAGGATTCTATGATTCTCACTGTCCCCTTGTCTTCTCTTTTTTCTCTTCCCAACATTCACCCAAACCAGTGGTCTCCTGGAATTTACACCACTTAATGCATTCGTGCTCTATCTCAGTTGGAGGAAATAAGAGACAAAATCTCTGCTTGCAGCCCGCATCTGAGCGGCAAATTAGAAGGGATGGTGGTGTAGTGATGACCAGCCTCATGCTTGGAGAACATAGGTTCAAATCCTGCCATGGTCGCTGGTGGAATTTACATCCAATTAACAAAATCTGGAATTGAAAGCTGCTTTCATTGTTGTAAAAACCCATCTGGCTCATTAATGTCCTTTAAGGAAGGAAATCTGCCATCCTTACCTTGTATGGTCTGCGTGTGACTCCAGACCCACGGCAAATGCCCTCTGACATAGCCTAGCAAGCCATTCTGTTCAAGGACAAACAGGGATAGACAACTGATGCTGGCTTTGCCATTAACACCCACACCCCACAAAAGAACAAAGAAAAGTATTCAAATCATTCAACATGGTTAAGGATACACATTTAGGATGTGATGAAAATTCAGATAAGTAAATTGCTGTTAAATTATCTTGTGGAGTTTTGCACGGTGGTGCAGTGGTTAGCACTGCTGCCTCACAGTACCAGGGACCAGGGTTCAATTCCGGCCTCAGGTCGCTGTGTGGAGTTTGCATGTTCTCCTTTGTCTGCGTGGCTTTCCTCCGGGTGCTCTGGTTTCCTCCCACAATCCAAAGATGCGTAGATGAGGTTGGTTAGTCATCCTAAATTGACCCTTAGTGTCCCACGATGTATCCATTAGGGGTAATTGGGGTTATGGGGATAGGAGCTGGGTGGGATTGTTGTCAGTGCAGGCCCGATGGGCCGAATGGCCTCCTTTTGCACTATGGGGATTCTATGATCATTGAAGATTTACCATTCGGTTTGACAGCTGTCGGCGAGAGAACGACGTTCTGTCTTCATTCTGGCCTTGGGCCTTGTGCTCCCCAAGGCAAAGTATTTGTGCACCGCAATTATTAAATTTGAGCAGGACCTGACACGGTTAATCTTCATCTAGCAACCGGAATGGGTGGATGCCTTTAAATGCAGAGCTCTGGGGAGAAGTGTTTTGCCAGTGCGTGCGCGTTGCCCCCTGAGACACACTGAGAGATGAAAGGATTTAATATGCTAAACAGCTCCAGTTTGCAAAGGAAATGGATCCAGTCAGGACACTATGGTATAGTTCGCTAGTTTAGAAATTGTGGCTTCTCGTGGTTACTGTGGTTTCGGTGAAGTTTGAACACGTTTATTACATTTTCTGGTAAGTTTCAATTCTGCTCCATGTTATATAATGGAAAATAATTTTGGTATTAGGTTTTAATTTTAGGTTGGAACAGGGGAGTCCCTTTGGGAGAAACCCAAAACACACAGTAGCTGGTGGAATCAGTTGGCAGTGTACGGCGCAGAATGTTTTTATGCTTTACCATGTTAAAAGTGCTGTATAAATGCAAGTTGTAGCACAGTAAGGAGTCTCACCTTACTGTCAAAAGTCAAACTGGTCTATTTGGAATCACGAGCATTTGGAGCACTGCCCCTTCTTCAGCTGAGCACTTCGAAAGCTTCTGATTCCAAATAAACCTGTTGTACTTTAAACTGGCGTTGTGAGACTTCTTACTGTGCCGATCACAGTCCAACGCTGGCATTTCCACCTCAGTGCAAATCGTTGTTATTGATCTTTGGAATAAATGCACTTAAAAAGTTAAATATGATTAAAAGTTTCAAGATAATCCTGTCTGAATTGTGCATGAATTATCTCTGTACAGAGTGCACATTTAATGCTGTTAATCTGTCCGACCACTCTGGCCCTGACCACTGAAGTGGCAAAATGGTTAGTACCACTGTCTCTCAGTGCCAGGAACCCGGGTTTGATTTGGCCTTCGGTGACTGTCTGTGTGGAGTTTGCCCATCCTCCCAGTGTCTGTGTGGGTTCCCTCAGGGTGCTCTGGTTTCTTCCCATACTCCACAGATGTGCGGGTTAGATGGATTGGCCATGGTAAGTATGCGGGGATAAGGCAGAGAACCTGGCTGGGATGTTGTTTTAGAAAGTCGGTGCAGACTCAATGGGCTGGATAACATTCTTGTGCACTATAGATATTCTATGATTCTCTGTATGTGTGATAATGTCCTTGCTCCCAAAGCAAAAGGATCAGTTATTTACTGGGACAGAGACAGCATGGGGATGAAGGCAGTGCATTCTGATTGAGAGGATGCGACTATTGATAATTCGGAGAAAGCTGCACTGTGACCTCAGTTCTTATATTTTGCTGACTTGGATGAAGCAATAGAGAGTTAGGTTTACTGCTGACACTAAGTTGGAGTGGGGGGGGTGGGGGAGGCATACTAAGTTAATTGGAGCAGAAAGAGAGATAGGGTAGGATTTTCCAGCACCTCCCCTAGCAAGAACTTCCTGTCCTACTGGAGTCAGCGGGGATTTGAATAGGTCGTCGGATCTGTCACGAGAGAACACGCCACAGCAGATTTGAAAACTAGTTTAATTGGGTGGGCCTTCCATTTTGATCAGAAAAATGAAAATGCGACTTATCTAAATGGGGACAGATTTCAGAGTACTCCTGTGCAAAGGGATCTGGATCTTTGTTCAGGAGCCACAGAAAACTAACATGCAGTTACAGCAGATAATAAAGAAAGAAAATGGAATGTTGGCATTTATAATTAAAGGAATAGAATATAAAGGTAAGGAAGTATTGTTGCAAGACATTGATAAGGCTGCATCTGGAGTGTTGTGCACAGTTTTGGTCCCTTATTTGAGGAAGGGCGTAATGGATTGGAGGCAGTTCAGAGGAGGTTCACTTGATTGATTCCAGAGATGAGGGGTTAGTATTATAAAGAGAGATTGAACAGTTTAGGCCTATGTCCTCTGGAATTTAGAAGAATGAGGGAGATCAAATTGAGGTATTCAATATGATAAAAGGCTTTGGATAATTCTGGATAAGGAGCGGATACTTCCTTTTGTTGGGCATTCTGGGATGAGAGGTCCATAGTCATAGAATAAGGGGTAGCAAATTTAAGATGTAGAGATGTCGGCGTGGACTGGGGTAAACTCAGTAAGAGGTCTGGCAACACCAATTTTAAATCCAACCCATTTATTTGACAGTAAACTTGCAAGCTTTTGGCCTTTGTAGCCTTCCTCAGGCGAAGGCTACAAAGGCCGAAAGCTTGCAAGTTTACCGTCAAATAAATCGGTTGGATTTAAAATTAGCAAATTTAAAACAGAGAAACTACTTCTCCCAAAGGTTTGCGCATTCTCCCCGTGCTTGCGTGGGTTTTCTCCGGGCGCTCCGGTTTCCTCCCACGTCCCAAAGATGTGCTCTTAGGCTAATTGGGAAAACAAATTTTCCCTAAATTGTCTCAAATTTGGTTTTTAATCCATGGATCTATAAACATAGACAGGGATCGCAGGTAGAGGTGGGAACATCGGGGTGGCGGCGCGGGCTCGTTGGGCCGAAGGGCCTGTTTCCCGTGCTGTTTTGTTCTTTGTTCGTTGTTCAGAGGATTGTGAATCTGTGAAATTCGCTACCCCAAAGTGCAGTGGATGCTGGGACAGTGAGTAAATTTAAGGAGGAATTAGACATTTTTAATTGGTAAATGGGTTGAAGGGTTAAGGGGAGAAGGCAGGAAAATGGGGATGAGGAACATACCAGCCATGGTCGAATGGCGGAGTAGACTCAATGGGTTGAATGGCTTAATTCTACTACTATATCTTATGAAAAGTGTGGCAGGTGGAGTATAGTGTAGGGAAATATGACATTATTCACTTTGGATCCAAGAATAACACTTGTGACTTTTTTTCCCGAAATCGACAAAAGCTATGGAGGAAAGGGATTTTGTCCATGTACAAAAATGACTTGTGCAGACACAGATATGAAAGGTAATCAGGGAAGTTATCTATTTTTCAATTCTAATCCCATTTTGAAATAGTGACAAAGTTCTACCCACATCATGCAGTGTCTTGGTCAAAGTCCAACTGGAAAGCTGTCTTTGGTTTTGGGTACCAAATTTCAGGAAAGATGATTCCCCTGGATTGACCCCAATGGTTCAAAGGTTAAATGCTTAAATCAAGGGAATGGATTCCACACACGCTTGGCTTGCATTCCCTTGAGTTTTGATGCTTGAGGGGTGAAATCAGATAGAAGTGGTTGGTGTGGATCCAGCGAAACTATTTCCTCCAGTGGGAGATTTACAAACAAGAGGGTGTTATCGTGAAATGAAAGCCACTGAAGAGGGAATGTTCCCATGGTTCCAGGCCAATTAAGTGAAATGTTTCAACAGGAAGACAGATCTCTCTGTTCTTATTGGCACATACCCAGAGCACGCTGCTTTTATGCTGAGTCCTGATATCAGATGCAAAACTGAGCAGTGGTCAGTTTTGTTTCACTTTAAAAGTTTATGGCATCCGCGAAAGATGTGATGAATGCGACACTTGGTATCAGGGAGGGCATGAGATAACGAGTTGAAGAGGGAAGCAGAATTATACAAAGCGAAGGTGCATCTAAGAAGACACTCAATAGCCAGGGTGAACACCTATTGGCTTTAAACTGCAAATGATTGAGCGACTGAAGATGGGAGAATTTGGATCCATGGTCAGTACATTAAGCATGCTGGAATATGCTGGGCTAAAGCAGAGTCATCGACATTTTGAGCTGATTCACTTTTCCAGCCTCGAGACTGATGAGTAACTCAATTAAAATGGTTACTGAAACTTGCAAAGTACTCTTAAAGGAGTCATTCTTCTGAGATTATTTTCCCCCTCTCTGCTGTCCCCATGTCTACCGTATAATATATTTTCCTAAATGTTCTGTCTATTAATGTCACTTCTTGTCTTCTTCCTCATCCAACCCTTGAATCCACTGTTTCAATTCTGGTCTCTTGCTCATCACTCCTTTAGGGATTGTGCTCTCTGCTTCTTAGGGAGGACCCCTCCACATCAAAGATGTTCTTTAAAACCACAACTTCACTGAAGCATTTGGTACTGTAATGACTTCAATCAGGTCATTGAGATTATTCTATTGGCGTACGAACTCGCTGGTAAGAATCCACTTGGTGGGCTAATCAGGGAGTTTTTGCTTTGTATTTAATTGGGAGTGTCAGTTCCTCTGACACTATTTTATCCTACAGGTGCTTCGGTCCGCCTTGTTGCCTAACAAGGGGCATACACACGATGGGTCGTGAGAGAGCTACTCTTGGATTTTTCGAGAATATCCTAGTGCTTCACGTTGTTAGTGTATGCTTGACCGGGACCATTTGATGGGCAACACGACAGCTCAGTGACTATCGCTGTGCTGTGCAGATACATGGATTTGGGCCTGTGTCTGTGGGAGTTTGCGCATTCTCTCCATGCTTGCATGGGTTTTCTCTGGGTGCTCCGGTTTCCTCCCACATCCCAAAGATATGCTCTTAGGCTGATTGGCTCAACAAATTCTTCCTAAATTGTCTCGCAAATTTGGTTCCAATGCATAGATCTATAAACAGAGCCAGGGATCATGGGTAGAAGTGGGAACATCGAGGTGGCGGCGTGGGTTCGTTGGGCCGAAGGGCCTGTTTCCCGTGCTGTTTTGTTCTTTGTTCCCAGAGATAGACTGTGGACTGCGAGCACTCTGTGTACAGCTGTCAGAGTTTATAAGTAAAGAGATTTTGGTGAAGGGACTTCTGTCTCTGCAGATGCGTTACAATTATCTGCCCCGATATCTCCTCATGTTCCTTGGTGTCAGATTTTGTCTGTGACTGCTTCTGTGAAGTACTTTGGCATATTTGACTACGTCATGATTGGTGCAGGCTTGAAGGGCCAAAGGGCCTGTTCCTGTGCTGACTTTTCTTTGTTCTTTGATCTTAGTACATTGCATAAATGCAAGTTGTTACACCAATGATTTGGACAGCTTAGAGCAATACTAATTTTTGGTGTACAATCCCAGGATTATTAGAGCATGCAATGGATGCCATGAAATCTAAGACTGATTCACTGGCAGCCAAGAGTAACTTCTGAATTATCGTTCATTTTGACAACCTGTGGAATTAAATGGTTTGTTGTCTTCTCCCCCGTCAGTCTCTTGCAGCCCAGAGCAATGAAGCCACCGATTCCTCCCCTCCCTATCAACACAATTTCAGCTTCATATCTTAAGATGGGAAGTTTGAGAACAGCCCCAACTATTACACTGTATGTTAACTAAATTCCTTTTCCTCCCTGTCATCAACATACAGCGGGAGGTGGTGATAAATGCACAGTCCAGCTCTGTAAAAATGAAGTTAAGAGAGAAACTTTTATTTCCTGTGCATTGCATATTCCTTAAGAAGGTTACAGGTAGATTGGATTCAATCTTGGATGTGTCAGACCCCAGGCTGGTTTACTGTTCTTTAACCAGACCAATTTGTTAATTTTATGAAATACATTCATGAATACAAGTGACACACAGAATACCCACTGTGTAGAAGGAGGCCATTCGGCCCATTGAGACTGCAATGATCACAATCCCACCAAGTCCTTGCTCCCACAGCCTGACATAGTTGCCCTGCTAATCCCTCTGGCACTAGAGACAATTTTAGCGCGGCCAATGAATCTAACCACCCATCTTTGGAGTGTGGGAGGAAGCCCACGCAGACATGGAGGGAATGTGCAAACGTCACTCAGTGACCTGAGAATGGAATTGAACCTGGGTCCCTGGTGGGGTGAGGCAGCATGCTAACCACTATGCGACATTAGACCAAACCTTTCCTTCAGGAAAATAGTGCCACCAGCAGACAGAAAAATCCATGGAGCAGATACTGTTTTTATCTGTTTATAACGTTAGTGTGGATTATTGCTTCACTGAGTCTATAGAAGACTCACAATTTGCTATGTATTTCCTGTGTTTTTGTTGCCAGGATTGTTGTTTGTTGTTTGGGTCCAATGGAACAGTTCCTCACTTGTACATTTTCAGATAATGTAGTAATTATGTATATTTTAATTTATGGCTCCAGTTTGTGTGCTTTCAACATCCAGTAATGGGAGTATGGAATGTTAAAGCGATCTTTGTTTCCTTCCTCAGATCAAACTCTCCGTGGCAGCCAGCCCCTGGCACAAAGGCAGCGATGCTAGTGAAAGTGGATAGCGGAACAAGCTTGGTCTCTTCCTATGCTTCTGTGCCCCAGCAGCAGAACTCTCCACCACTCACCATCCAGAAGCCCCATTCAGCCAAAGCTTCGGGCCAGACACCAGCCCATCAAGCTGGCTTTTTCCCGCTGGGGAGTAAGACTGGGTCATCCACCCTTGAATCCAAGCCATCGCTGCATTTGAAAAAGACAGAGAACGGGGGCTTCTGCCTCGTCTTGACGAATGGCCCTCCATACCAGACTCCCCAGAAAGTTCAGCCGAGGCAAACCCAGCCTCAGTCCCCAAAGTGTGCCTCTGCAGCCCCTATTTATGACGAGCCTCCCATCGAGTCACCAATCTACGATGAGCCACCCATGGAGGTGGACCCAGGGAACGTTTCTCGCACCGAGTCGAGCTTGGCCCAGAAGGGGGGTGGCCCAGGCTCCCAAAATGGGCTTCAGCCCACCAAGCTGCTTCAGAGCCCAGGCTACCCCCAGCAAGCTACAACGAAGCATGCCAGGAAACCATCCAACACCGACTACAGCCCAGCGGGTAGAGAGTACATCAAGCAGATGGTAAACATCGACCCGTCTTCCAAGCAGCCGGCTCCCTCCAACGGGACTTGCGAAAGCTCGGTCCGAGCTTCCTCGGGCCCTGCGCTGGCAAAGGACAGCAACAAGCAGCCCTGGAAGATTCTGGACATGAATTCCTTGAAAAGCAACGAGTTACACAGTCGCCAGAGCAGCATGCAATCTCAGGAGTACCCCACCTCCGTGATCAGCCACCAGGACTCTGGCTACTCCACGGGCCCTTCGCCCAGCCTGCGGAGGAGGAAAGGGAGGAAAACCACGGCAGGCCAAGCCAGGCCGGGCTCCCTGGGTAGCAGCAGCGAGCTCAACATCTTGAACGAGAAGTTGATGGCGGAGATGCGGGCGGTGGTCAACCGGACAGCCGTGATCAGGGGTAGCCAGGCGAGCCTGAACGCGGACGTAGCCGAGAGCTGCATCCTGGCCGATATTCACAAGATCCGACTGCAGTCGGAAGGCAAACACTTGAGGCAGTACACGAATCACGGCTCAAAGGAAGACATGGCGGCCAGCAATAGATCTTTGCACAAACTGGCCCCCGACATCCGAGCCTCAGTCGACAGCGAACTATCAACACGACAGGAGGTTGTCCGCCAGAAAAGGACATTTGAAAAGGTGGATTTTTCCAATAATTCATTGGAAAGAAGTCTAACCAGCCAGATTAGCCTGTCTTTACCAAGTCCCGTTCGGAACCAACCACAGGTAACAGAATGTCTGTAACTCGCTTCTGTGTGCTGGAAGTTATATGTTGGAAGCTAAATGTTTGATATGTTCCAGCAAGGTGGTGTCACGTGGGCAAAGGGAAACTAAACTGAGGCCCAGTCTGCCCTGTTAGGTAGATCTCTCTGAACGAGAGCATTGGGGTTTTCCTTGGCCAATATTTATCCGTCAATTCATAAAAAGAGATGAGCTGATTTCCATTACATTTGCTGTTTGTGGGATCTTGCTTTGTACAAATTGCCTACTGCATTTCCTACGTTGCGCCAGTGACTATTTTTCAAATTAGCTGTAAAATTCTTGAAGATGTTCTGAAGTAATAAAAGGTGTTATATAAAAATGCAGTTCCTTCCTTGAGATCTTAGCTGGTAGCACTCCCATCTTGATTCACTCTAGGTTCAAGCCTCTTCTCCAGGGACTTGGGGACCTGACCAATGTAGTTACTTCAGTGCACTACTTATAGCTAGCTATTTATTGGAACTTTGAGATGATGCATGGGTCCAGCGTGCCTGTTAGGAGTTGAGCTCTACGGAATCGATGAGAAGGAGCAGAATACAGTTCAGAAACAAGATGTGAGCTGTGACCTAGCTTTCTACTTTGTGTAGTATTTATGTTTTTTAAAAGCGGGCTATAATACTGAAGCTTATACCTTTAATGTTTTTGTACCTTTCATATAGTGAATTATTTTTGACTGTTGGATAGATAAACGCAGCAATCATTCTTCACCAGTAATTTTCTACAAGCAGCCACGAGCTATGCTCCCCACGCGCCCCCCCCACCCCCATCATCAGAAGAAACAGCTTCTCTTTCAAATCCTTTAATTGACTTAAACACCTCAATTGGATCATCCCTTAATCTTCCACATTCCAGAAAATACAAGCCAGGTTTATGAAACCCATCCTTGTAAATTTAACTCTTTTAGCACTAGTATCATTCCGGTGAATCTGTACTGCATCACCTCCAAAGACAGTAAATCCTTCCTGAGGTATGGTTGCCAGAATCGGATGCATAAATAGGGTCTAAACCAGAGTTTAATACAAATTCCACAGTTAAAAGTTTACTTATTGATCAATGTCACAAGTAGGCTTGCATTCACGCTGCAATGAAATTACTGTGAAAATCCCGCAGTTGCCACACTTCGGCGCCTATTCGGGTACACTAAGGGAGAATTTAGCATGGCCGATGCATCTAATCAGCACTTCTTTAAGTTAAAGTTTACTTATTAGTCTCAGGTAAGGCTTACATTAACACTGCAATGATGTTACTGTGAAATTTCCCTAGTCATCACACTCTGGTGCCTGTTGGGGTCAATGTATCTAAGTGACATGTCTTTCAGAACCTGGGAGGAAACCCACACAGATACGGGGAGAATGTGCAGACTCCACACAGACGGTGAACCAAGCCTGGAGTTGAATCCGGGTCCCTGGAGCTGTGAGGCAGCAGTGCTAACCACTGTGCCACCATGGTGTTTATGTGGTATTGCTGCTTTCCTAACTGATGATAGAGATGTCATATCTCTTGGTACGTGACCGGAGATGTGGCCCATTTATAGGAACACCAATAACAGTATTGTGGTAACCAACAAATAACTATGGTGTCTTTCAAACCCATGATGTGGAAAAAAAAATGGGTGATCGTTGCACTTGAGAACAGTTTAATTGCAGACGATACCGTTTCTCAAATCTCCATGTGCATGGTTTCATTACACCCCAGTAATGAAATACAGCAAGTTAATAGACTGCCTATATATGTACAGGTTCTATATTCAGTAAGTGCCTCAAGTGCAAATTGCTACATATTGCGTAGCCGTTGTGTCAGAGATCACCATCTGGTTCCCAAGTCAAAACCTGGGGCGCACGGCACCTGACACCAGAAACCTGTAATAAAACAGGAAATACTGGAAATAATCAGCAGGTCAAGCGGCATCAACATAAGAAAAAGGAGCAGGAGTAGGCTGTTTAGCTCTTCAAGCCTGCCCCTCCATCCAATAAGATCATGGCTGATCTGAAGTGGATCAGTTCCACTTTCCCGATTTCTCCCCATAACCCTTAATTCCCTTGTCTATCAAGGGAGAGAGTAAAACCGATACCATTTGAGGTCCATGACCTCTCGTTAGGCTTTGACGATTGTCAGAAACATCAACTCTCTTCCTCTCTCCGCAGATGCTGCCTGACCTGGTGAGTATTTCCAGCATTTTCTGTTTTCATTTCAAACTTCCAAATTATTTTTGCTGTAAACTTGTACTGGCAGATTGAATGCACCAATCTGCTTTAGAAAACTTTGTGCTACAGTAAGTAGCATCGCTGCCTTTATGCCAGAAGCTCTGGGTTCCTCAGATCTTAATGACTTAGGAAAGTTCTAGCCATATAACTTAGAGTATCAACTTGCACATCCTTCCAACACACACCAACGGCAGGAGATAAGAGTGGGGAGCATCTTTTTCTAAAAATAAAGTTCATTCAGAACATTTGTGAAAGTATGTTACAAATTCAATCTTCGGAGTGCAATAAAATTCAACTTGCCTCCAAACCTCATGTTCCACTCTTAAGATGCCTCAGTATAATTGGATGACAGAGGAGTTAGCGCTATTGCATCACAGTGCTAGGGACCTGGGTTGGATTCCCGGCTTGGGTCCCTGTTTGTGCAGAGTCTGCACATTCTCCCCTGTCTGCGTGGGTTTCCTCCAAGTCTTCCGGTTTCCTCCCACAGTCTGAAGGATGTGCTGGTTAGGTGGATTGGCTATGCTAAATTCTCCCTCAGTGTTGCCAAACAGGCGCCGGAGTTGTGGTGACTAGGGGATTTTCGCAGTAACTTCATTACAGTGTTAATGTAAGGCTACTTGTAACAGTAATAAATAAACTCAATTGCAATACTTTTGATATTTACAACCTGTGTTCCGTGTCAGGGACACAGCCTGAGGGCAAAACATTTCACGATGAAGATTAGAGAGAGTGCATTAGATTGCAATGTTTCTTCGTGCAGTGTGTTCCATTCTGAAATTCCTCAATACAGTTTCTGTACTTTTGATGATAACATTGTATCCAAGGGGTTCAGCACAGTTTCCAACTCCTTGGTGTACTGTATCTGAAAGACCTTGGACAGCACCCTGTTTCCATTGCACCCCTGAAGTGGCTGCCCCCAACTTTGGTGCATCCCTCAGCACGCAAGAGAGGGAGAGATTCCTGATCAGCCACATGATGGAAAACAAGTTGGAGCCTCGACCATCGCAGCCCATCGTTGCTTCAGACTGCAACATGCATGTCCAAGTGTATGTTGCCATGGCTACTCAGACTCCCTAAATGATCTTTACACAACCACCATCTGTGCATTAGTTCTCTGCTTTGAATAAGTGAAGGACAGAAGGACCATTAGAAGATAATGACAGTTGTGCGCTTTCAATTCATTTATCAAAATTTAATGCAGTTCTCACATGGAGACACTGTGCCATGTTTGTAAGTGCTTGCATCTCACTCCTAGTTTCACCATTTGTATTTGTGTGGTCTTAGTTCATTCCAATCAATTTCTTGAATAAAACCCAAAGCTAAAATGTTGATCATTGTTCATTATGCCCTGCTGCATTATTGTGAATATCTGCACAGCTTCTGAAGTTGTGAATCCAATGTGTACAGTTCTAGTTACCCTATTGTGGAAGGGATATTATTAAATAAGAAAAAGCACAGAACAGATTCACCAGGACATACTAGGACTTGATGGTTTGAATTGTAAGGAGAGGCTGGATGGATTGGGACCTTTTTCTGTGGAGGGTAGGAGGCTTAGGGGTAAACTTAAAGTTTATTTATTAGTTATAAGTAAGGCTTAGATTAACACTGCAATTAAGTTACTATGAAATTCCCCCGGTCGCCACACTTTGGTTTAATACACCTAACCAGCACATCTTTGAGACTGTTGGAAGAAACTGGAGCACCCAGAAGAAACCCACACAGACATGGGGAGAATTTGCAAACTCCGCACAGATAGTGACCCATGTGGAAATTGAATCTGGGTCTCTGATGCTGTGAGGCAGTAGTGCTAACCACTACTGTTAGTGCTAACTCTAATCTTGTAGAGGTCTATAAAATAATCAGGGGCATAAATTATGTAAACAGTCATCATCTTTTCCCAAAAGTAGGGGAGTCTAAAACTAGAGAACACAGGTTTATGGTGAGAGGGGAGAGATACAAAAGGATCCAGTGGGGCAATTTTTTCACAGAGGATGGTGAGTGTCTGGAACAAGCTGCCAGAGGTAGTAGTAGAGGTGGGTACTATTTTGTCTTTTAAAAAGCATTTAGACAGTTACATGTGTAAGATGGGTATAGAGGGATATGGGCCAAATGTGGGCAGTTGGGACTAGCTCAGTGGTAAAGACTGAGCGACCCGGTAAGTTGGGCTGAAGGTCCTGTTCCATGCTGTAAACCTCGATGATTCAATGTCATAAATTGCCCGTGTACAGTTATCGAGAACCTCAATGATGCCTGATTTCCCCTTTTGTTTCTCAAATCATTGGCAGAATGGGCAAATCATTACCAGTTGAAGTTCAACCCAGACTAAAGTAAGCTTGTATATTTAGGTAGGAAGGATAGGAGGTCACTTATTATTGGAATCTGCAAGTCTGGGTAATATAGAGGAGCAACAGGATATCTTGAGTACAAATACACCAATTACTGAAAGTTGTGCCACAGATTAGTAAGACCATGGAAAAAGCAAACTCAGGAACTGGGCTTTATTTCTAGAGTGATAGAATTGAAAAATAGATTGTGCTAAATCTGTATTTATATCAGGAAAGGATTGATAAACTGGGTTTCCTGCCTCTCTCGAAAAAGAAAGGTGAACTAATAAAAGTCTTTAAAGTTCTGAAAGGTTTTGATAGAGTGGATACAGAGAGAATGTTTCCCTTTGTGGGAAAGAATGTGACTGGAGGACATAAGACCATAAGAAGCAGGTCACTTGGCCCATCAATCTATTCCGCCATTCAATCATGGCTGATTTTTTTTTCTCATCCCCATTTTCTTGTCTTTTCCCCATAACTCCTGATCCCCTTATTAATCAAGAACCTTAAAGACTTCCACAGATTCATAACTCTCTGGCTGAAAAATTCCTCCTCGTCTCTGTTTTAAAGGATTGCCTCTTTAGCCTGAGATTGCACTTAATCACATCAATGCTTGAAATTTGATAAAGAAATTTCTTCTGAATTGAAGAGTGGTGAGAAGTTGGAACTCATTACCACAGAGAGTGATTTACCGAATAGTATAGATACATAACTCAGCTAATGTCAGGGACCTGGGTTTGAATCCCGCCAAGGCAGGAGGCAGAATTTTAATTCCATTAAAATAAAATCTGGAATTAAGAATTTAATGATGACCACGAAATCTTTGTTGATTGTCGGAAAAGCCCATCTGGTTCACTAATGTCCCCTAGGGAAGGAAATCTGCCTGTTCTTCCCTGGTCTGGCTTACGTGCAACTCCAGAGCTACAGCAACGTGGTTGATTCTCAACTGCTCTCCAAGGGCAACTAGGGATGGGCAATAAATGAAGGCCAGCCAGCGATGCCCATGTCCCATGAATGAATTTAAAAAATTCAAATGTGAGAGGGAAGCGAATAAATGGTTACAATGATTCAGATAAGAAAAGATGGAAGAGGCTCTAGTGATGCAAGACAGACTGGCTGGGCTGAACGGCCTGTTTGTATGCCATTTGCTGACAGTTGTAATCCTGTGTAATTATTTAACATCCTGATTTGATCTAACTGTGGCTAATCTGGACAACAGTATTTTTTGCTGCATCCAGCCTGGTGTTTTCTGCAGTATAATTCCATAAAGTTTCACAACACCAATTTTAAATCCAACCAATTTATTAGATAGTAAATTCGCGAGCTTTTGACACTATGTGCCTTCGTCAGGCAAATGCAGTGTTCTGGTCTGCAATAGCACTCATACCAACACAGACAGTCACAGATTGCTGATTAGAATGCGAATCCTTACATCTAACCTGCTATTCAAGTGTTAAAAGTGGCTAACAATGTGTGTGAAGGGAATCCTGAGCATTGGTTAGAGAATTGTGTATTTTCTCCAGACAGCACAGTAAGTGAGGTTTTTGCTAACCCAGGCAAGTTACGGGGGTTACAGATAGTGTGTCATGAAGCCAAGATCCCTGTTAAGACCGTCCTCATGTGTGCGGAACTTGGCTATCAGTCTCTGCTCAGCGACTCTGTGCTGTCGTGTGTCCCGAAGGCCCCCTTGAAGAACATTTACCCGCAGGTCGGAGGCTGAATGCCCATGACTGCTGAAGTGTTCGCCCACAGGAAGGGAACTGTTTTGCCTGGTGATTGTTGAACGATGCTCATTCATCCGCTGTCGTAGTGTCTGCATGGTCTCCCCAATGTACCATGCTTCGGGACATCCTTTCTTGCAACGAGTTGCAATTCGGCCAACGTTGTCTACCTAATACGTTGCAAGAAAGGATGTCCCGAAGCATGGTACATTGGGGAGACCATGCAGACACTACGACAGTGGATGAATGAGCATTGCTCAACAATCACCAGGCAAAACAGTTCCCTTCCTGTGGGCGAACACTTCAGCAGTCGTGGGCATTCGGCCTCCGACCTGCAGGTAAATGTTCTTCAAGGGGGCCTTCGTGACACACGACAGCGCAGAGTCGCTGAACAGAGACTGATAGCCAAGTTCCGCACACGAGGATGGTCTTAATAGGGATCTTGGCTTCATGACACACTATCTGTAACCCCCGTAACTTGCCTGGGTTAGCAAAAAACCTCACTTACTGTGCTGTCTGGAGAAAATACACAATTCTCTAACCAATGCTCAGGCTTCCCTTCACACACATTGTTAGCCACTTTAACACTTGAATAGCAGGTTGGATGTAAGGATTCACATTCTAATCAGCAATCTGTGACTGTCTGTGTTGGTATGAGTGCTATTGCAGACCAGAACAATGCATTTGCCTGACGAAGGCACATAGTGTCGAAAGCTCGCGAATTTACTATCAAATAAATTGGTTGGATTTAAAATTGGTGTTGTGAAACTTTACTGAGTTTACCCCAGTCCAACGCCGGCATCTCTACAGTATAATTCCATAGCAGTGGAGTACCGTACCTCATGGAAGAAACCATTTCTTAATGCTTTAATCTTAAGCATTGAGTTATGGCAGCAAGCAGCTTGATTGGAGAGTTACTTGTAGCCGAGTTCGGTCTTGTACATCCAAAGGGCAATCATTGTGAATCGTCATGAGCAGGAGCAGTGCCTTTTTTTTTTAATATTCTAATTCCCCTTCCCCCACTTTGCTCTAGCCTAGGGATGTTGAGACCACTTTTAGGACCCCATCTGAGATTAAATCAATCAGCACAGGCAAAAAATCAAAAGCTGCAGAGCTTTCAGGCGTGTAAAGGTCAGTTAACCAGCTGAACCTTGCAGGGAGCTACCATATGTGGTCTTGATCTCAACTTGCTCTCCCCAGTGGATGCAGAGAGTTCCTGATGCCTACTGATGGGCCAGTTAGCACGGCACGGGAAGCAGATGGATCAGTTGGCAATTGGAAACTCCAGTGTTTAGAGAGGGAAGAGACATCAATGATGTTAAGTTCTGAAAAATAATGTGCATTTAAAAGCAAATGCTCTCAAACCCTGTCAGAATTATGATGAAAAGTCACAGCAGGAACTGAAAAGCAAATACAGTTTAAAGTTCTTTGCCGTGCACCATTTGTGGTCTGCCAATTAGAATGCCTTTAACCACAGTCACTGATTTCATATCTCTTCAGGGAGGCACCAGACAGAGGAACTTCACTCATGGCAGGAAGATTCGCAGGGAAAGTTGTAGGAAAAAAATATCTTTGCACAGTGGGTGGCGAGAATGTGTAATTCTCTCGTCGCAAGCAGTACAAAATGTGCTCATTTTTTAAAGTTTAATGTTGTATTTATTAGTGTCACAAGTAGGCTTACATTAACAGTGCACAGTGGGTTAGCACCACTGCCTCATACTTGATCTGTGTGGAGTTTGCATGTTCTCTCCGTATCTGCATGGGTTTCCTCTGGGTGCTCCAGTTTCCTCCCACAGTCCAAAAATGTGTGGGTTGGATTAATTGGCCGTGCTAAATTGCCCATTAGTGTCGGAGGGGTAAATGCATGAGGTTATGGGGATAGGGCCTAGGTGGGATTGTGCTCAGTGCAGACTCAGTGGGCTGAATGGCGGCTTCCTGCTCTGTAGGATTCTATGATTCCTTGACTGCAATGAAGTTACTGTGAAAATTCCCAGACACTCTGGCACCTGTCCTGGAGAATTTAGCATGACCAGTGCACCTACCCGCACATCTTTGGACTGTGGGAGGAAACCAGAGCACCCAGAGGAAAGCTGTGCAGACACAGGGAGAAGGTGCAGACTCCGCACACACAGTGACCCGAGCTGGGAGTTGAACCCGTGTCCCTGGCACTAACCACTGTGCCATCGTGCTGAAAAAGGGAATTTGATGGCTGTATTCAGAATAGCTGAGGATACAGGGAATAAACAAGCAAGGATTACACTGGGGAATCTGGGTTCAAATCCCAGCAAGGCAGCTGATGAAATTTGAATTCAATAAAAAAAAATCTGGAATTAAATATCTACTGATGACCTTGAAACCATTGTCGATTGTTGGAAAAACCCATCTGGTTTACTAATGTCCTTTAGTAGGGGAAGTCAGTGCATCCTTACTTGGTCTGGCCTACGCATGACTCCAGAGTTACAGCAATGTGGTTGACTCTCAAATGCCTTCAAGGATGGGCAATAAATGTTGGCACAGCCAGTGATGCCCACATACCATGAACAAGCAAAACCAAGAGACACAGCTAAGCTCTCAAGAATGAGTGTGAATGCATCTGGAGCCAAGCTGTGTAAGTGAAGTTAAGGATAGATCAGTGTGATCTAGCTGACTAGCAGAATAGGCTCAAGAGGCTGAATGACCTGTCCCTAATTCCCAATTAGTTGGGACAATAAAAATAATTCTAGCTCAGATAATTAAGCCCTGGATTTTTTAATGATGTGGTTGATTCATGCAGCAGATGTTTATTGATTCCACAAAAAAAAATTCTTACAATATTTTTGTTTTCTCCCTCAACCCCCTCCTCAGGCTCCGAACATGGGCAGCAGCCCTCAACTTGACTCGAGAGGGCAGACGTGCAACGTTGGTTATCATTTTCCGTATACCACACTCCGCAAACCCCTGCCGGAGAAAAGCATGGAAGACTGGGCGGCCAAACACCTGAACATGCACACCCGGGGAATCTTCAGGCGCAGGCTGTCCATCGCTAACATGCTGTCCTGGGTCGGAGGCTCCATCAAGAAGCCCATGTTGGTCACCAATGATCGAATCATCAAGAAAGACGCCTGTGAGCTCTTCAAGCTGGTGCAGATGTACATGGGGGACCGGCAGACGCGGATGGAGAGGGTCCCCATCGCCCTGGTGATAGTCACCAAGTGCTGGACAATGCAGGGAATCCGGGATGAGCTTTACATCCAACTCTGCAGACAGACCACGGACAATCTATGCTACCAAAGCCTAGCTTACGGCTGGGAACTTATGGCTGTCTGTTTAGCCTTCTTTTCCCCGTCACCCAAATTCCAGTCTTACTTGGAAGGGTATATCTATCGGCACACTGACCCCGCTCATGATATAAAAAGTACGTAAGTTTATATTCTTGCAGTTTGTTTTTTTTTGTGTGAAATAATGCATTAACTGATACTCCTGCAATTCTTTCCTTCAGACTGGTTTGAGTTATAAGGAGAAGCTGGTGGACTGGGACTTTTTTCTCTGGAGTGTAGCAGGCTTAGGAATGATCTTATAAAGGTTATAGAAGGGCATAGATCAGCTAGATAGGCAATATCTTTTCCCAAAGGTAGGGGAGTCTTAAACTAGAGGGTGTAGGTTTAAGGTCAGAGAGAAGAGATTCAAAAGGGGCAATTTTTCACACAGAGGATGGTGAGTGTCTGGAACAAGCTGCCAGAGGTAGTAGTTGAGGCGGGTATAATTTTGTCTTCTAAAAAGCATTTTGACAGTTACATGGCTAAGATGACGATGGAGGAATATGATTCAAATGCAGGCAAGTAGGACTAGCTTAGGGGTTTAAAAAAAGGGCGGAATGGACAAGTTGGGCTGAAGGGCCTGTTTCCATGCTGTAAACCTCTGACTCTATAAATGTAGGGTTCGTAAATGTAATATTTGGCATTATAGTCCCATGGTCTGGAGCTTAAGATCTAAAAGGATAATGTTTGAATATCGCACCCGCTGTGTTTCAGGTCTGTTCTCATCTCTGTTCTTATCCTGTTCTCAGCTTCTCTCTCTGAAGCACTGTCAGAGATACCATTTTTCAAGTAGCATGTTAAACTGAGGTTCTGTCTCAGGGGGGCATAAAAGACTCCAAGGGACTGTTAAAAAGAGGAGTAAGACAATTCTCCGCAGTGTCCTGGCCAATACGTATCTCTCAATGTTGCACATTTCTATTTGGGCATTGTTATTATTTGTGGATTCTTGCTATGCACAAATTGGTTGCCAAAATTTCCTGCATTACAATAGCAACTACATTTCTGAGTGTTTAATGAGCTTAAAATGCTGTGGATTATCCTTCGTGATTTGATTTATTATTGTCACATGTATTAGTATACAGTGAAAATGTTTCTTGCGCGCTATACAGATAAAGCATAACGTACATAGAGAAGGAAAGGAGAGGGTACAGAGAAAGATAATCTTAATACAAGGTAAGTCCAGTCAAAAATCTGATGGCAGCAGGGAAGAAGCTGTTCTTGAGCCAGCTGATATTTGATCTCAGACTTTTGTATCTTTTTTCCAATGGAAGAAGGTGGAAGAGAGAATATCCAGGGTGCGTGGGGTCCTTAATTATGCTGGCTGCTTTTCTGAGGCAGTGGGAGGTGTAGACACCGTCAGTGATGGGGTTGAGGTTGGGAAAGGTGCTACGTGAATGCAAGTCCATTAATTTTGTTACAAAATGTCCCCAGGTGCGTTGCGAAAACCCGTTTCTGCTGCTTTCCAGACTAAGAGTTGATATTGCCCCCAGCATCTGTTTAGAACCAAAGTAAAGTTTATTTATTAATCACAAGTAGGCTTACATTAACACTGCAGGGAAGTTACTGTGAAAATCCCCTACTTGCCACACTCTGGCGCCTGTTCGGGTACACTGAGGGAGAATTTAGCATGGCCAATGCACCTAACCAGCACGTCTTTCGGATTGTGGGAGGAAACCGGAGCACTCGGAGAAAACCCACGCAGACACGAGGAGAACATGCAGACTGCGCACAGACAGTGACCCAAGCCAGGATTCGAACCCAGGTCCTTGGCGCTATGAGGCAGCAGTGCTAACCACTGTGCCACCGTGTCGCCCCTTAATATGGTGGCGCAGCGTATGTGAGTTGCCGCTATCACATACCAGTTACTGCTGCGGACAAGAATTGAGTGAAGGTTACAAGCTTTCTCCACATGGAAGGAAAATGTGAGCAGAGTGTGACTTCCTATTTTCATGCAATCTACTAAGCTAGTTGTGGTCTGATGATTGGCTTTGGTTTGAGAGCGTGTTGCCTGTCTGGCGTTGCCTCGCCACTTGTCATGGCTTCAAAGGGGACAAAATGAACACTGGTAGGTTCAGCTCCGGTTCCAGGGAAGGTGTTGCAATAGTGGCTTGTGAACAGGAGAAGACTAATCAGTCCCTCATGTCTGTACTCTTCATTTAGTTAGACCAAGGCTGATCTGAATAGTATCTTAATACTATCCGGCGCCCTGGGTTCCATGGCCCTAGGTGGTACTTTTAATAGAGCCAAGAATTGGGCGGTGGAGGTGGGCAGAAGAGCAAATCTCACGGTTCCTGCAGAGCAGAGTAGCCTGTCCCATTTGTGGTTATATGGATTAATAAGGGGGTCAGGCATTACAGGGAAATGGCAAGAGAATGGGGATGAGAAAAAGAATCAGCCATAATTGAATAGCGGAGCAGACTCGATGGGCAGAATGACCTAATTCTGCCACCATGTCACATGGTCTAATGGGAGTAAGTCAGTCAGCCTCTCGAGCTTGTTCTGTCAATCGATGAGATTATGGCTGATATAACTCAATCCTATTGCCTCACCTCAGATACTTTTATTGGCCCAGCATCAATCACTGTTCATGAAAAGAAAATTCCAAATTCCCATTAGCTTTGAATGTTGAAAGTTTTTGAATTTCATCCCTGAATGGTCTGACTTCAATCTTTAGACTATGTTCCCCAGCACTACACTATTAGCAGCACAGGGATTAGCACTGCTGCCTCACAGCACCAGATACCCAAGTTCAATTCTGACCTTGGGTGTCTACGTGGAGTTTGGAGTATAGAGACTGTGCAAACTCCACACAGACACCCAAGATCAGAATCGAACCCTGATATCTGGCGCTGTGAGGCAGTAGTGCTAACCCTCACAGTGCCAGGGACCTGTGTTCGAATCCTGGCTTGGGTCACTGTTTGCGTGGGTTTCTTCCGGATGCTCCAGTTTCCTCCCAGACTCCAAAGGTGTGCAGTTTGGGTAGATTGGCCATGCTAAATTGCCCCTTAATGATTGAAGGTGTGTAGCTTCGAGGGATTAGCCATGGAAAGCGTATGGGTTTACGGGCATAAGGTGGAGGAGCAAGGCTGGATAACATACTCTGTCGGAGAGTCAGTGCAGACCTGATGGGCCAAATGGCCTCTCCTGCACTGTTGGGATTCTATGATACTGGATAGTATAACCAGATATCAACCTATCTATTGCCTTTAATAATTTTACATTTTATCAAAACACCCCTAATCTAAATTCTAAGAAATATAGCCCTGGTTTGTTTTCCATTCCTCATGCAGCTGGTGAAAAATGCTGCTCAGTGTGTAGCCTACTGCACACTCATATCATTTCAAAGTGTTTCTTGCAGTCCTGTTTAAAAAAAACTACAATAGTCTTGTCATTACTTCTGAGTGATCTTTCTGCCCTTTAGTTCATTGGCTTTGTGACTCACATTGCGGCATGCTGGTGCAGTGGTTAGCACTGCTGCTTCATAGTGCCAGGAACCCAGATTCAATTCCTAACTTGGGTCACTGTCTGTGTGGAGTTTGCATGTTCTCGCCATGTCTGCATGGATTTCCTCCGGGTGCTCCGGTTTCCTCCCACAGTCCAAAGATGCGCAGGTTAAGCGGATTGGCCATGCTGAATTGCCCCGTAGTGTCTGTGGAGGATTTGCAGGATAAATGTGTGGGATTACGGGGATAGGGCCTGGTTGGGATTGTTGTCAGAACAGACTCGATGGATCGAATGGCATCCTTCTGCACTGTAGGAATTCTGTGATTTAGTTGCGCTTCTTAACTTTTGTTCTTTAAATTCCAGTAACCCAACGTATCAAGGAACTAGTCGAAATGAAAAACAAGAAGTTTTCAAAATCAAGAAAGAAGAGAAAACAGAATGTTGAGGAGGAGGAAGGTAGGTTTGGCCGTGTTGCTGAGTGAAATGTTAATGTCCGTGTTCCTTTGCTTCCTTCTGATTAGAAACCACCAAAAAAGAGCAGCAAGCCTCTGTATTTTTAACAATTTTACAAGGTAGTGAAATGTTTTACAAGCCTTTCTAGCGCTTGGCCTAATAAGAAACTTTTAATAGAAGTTGAGTACAATGTAAGCATTTAAATGGGAGCATTTGATCAAGACTTGGTCTAGGGATTTCTTTTTTAAAGATTTCTCTAACTTTATCCCAGTACAGACCACTCCATGGCAGATTTGGCTGGGTGGAGTTACCAAGTTTGATGCTTGCCAGAAGAATCCATGTAAACTGAAGCACCCTATTTCAATTATTTTCCTCAGAAGTTTGATTGGAAAGGGACCAAGAAGAAGTCATGCGTTCGCTCCTTTTAAAGCACTTTTTCTAAAGGCTCCCAGATCATGGAGCTTCAGAGGGCAACTGTGGATCAGTTGGGAGCTCTCACGCTTCTGAGTCACAAGGTCCCCGATTCAGGTCGCGCTTGCTTGAGCACAGAACAAACAAATCAAGGCCAATACCCAGGTCCAGCACTGGGGGAGTGCTGCACTGTCAGAGGTTCTGTCTTTTTCAGATGAGACATGAATCGGGGGTAACGTCTGCCGTCTCTGGTGGGTGTAGTAAGATGTGATGGATAATCTGGAATTATCCCCAGTTCTCTGATTAATATTTATGCTTCAGTCAACATCACTGGAACAGTGTCTGGTTACTATCTGCTTGTTGTGTGTAAAATTGGCTGCTACATTTAAAACAGCGACTCCACTTCAACAGAGCTCCATCATTGGTTGAGAAGCACTTTTTGAGACGTCCAGAGTTGTGGAAAGAACAACATAAGCGTTAATCTTATTTGTTTTAAAGATCCGTTCTGCCCTTTCAATGGCATCTTTACGTTGCCAGTCTGCTTTCTGTCCCTTTAAAACTCACACTTGGGACCCACAGAAGTGGGTAAAGTTTAAAACAAAAGTTGATTTATTGGTCGCAAGGCTTCCATTAACACTGTGATGAAGTTATTGTGAACATAGTCCCTTCATATTAGTGTGGGTGCAGCACATGCTTGTTGTAGAGTGTAAATCAATATAGAAACACCAGGACCCGCTGTGTGTTGCCGACAGACTGTAACGGCAGAGTGTAGGCAGTGTGTGTAGGATATTTCATCGCGCTAACATAGTGCATCTGCTCGACTAACTGTTTATTTCTTTGCATTCCTCCAGAGCTCCTCATCAGCACATACGCCAAATACTGCTATCGCAAGCTTCAGAAAGTTGCTGTGACAGGAGGAAAGAAGGTCTGTGGCTGAATGTTTTTCTTTTATATTCCCGACACCTGTTCCCCCTCCGATTTAGAGGCCTGTTTGATCCCATCTCTGCGTATTCTCTGTATAGAATCCCTACAGTGCAGAAGGAGGTCATTCGGCCCTTCAAGCCAGTACGAACCACAGTTCCACCCTAGCCTGACATTAAGGGCAATTTAGCAGGGCCAACCCGCACATCTTTGGAGTGTGGGAGGAAACCAAAGCACCCGGAGGAAACCCACGCAGACACAAAGAAAATGTTCAAACTCCACACAGTGACCCAAGCTGGTTGCGCTGTGAGGCATCACTGCTAACCTCTGTGCCACCTTGTGCATCCCTTCTCCTGTACACTGTGTTTGGGTACACTGAGGGAGGGAGAACTTAGCACGGCCAATGCACCTCACTAGCACGCGTTTCGAACTGTGGGAGGAAACCGGAGCGCCCGGAAGAAATCCACGCAGATAGGGGGAGAATGTGCAGACTCCACACAGTGACCCAAGCGGGAGATTGAACTTGGGTCCCTGGCGCTGTGAGGCTGCAGTGCTAACCACTGTGTCGCCCTGTGCATCTCCTCTCTTGTACATTGTGTATTATTCACAGGTGATGCTTGGGTTCTGAGTGGTTAGAATTTAAGTAGCACCTCACGGAAAACAACACAGGGCTCTGCCTGCTTTTGCAATGGCCCACCTTCAAGATAACTATTAAAATGTTGGTAACAAGAGGACACACTCATAGTAAGAGTTGAAGGCGAGGTTAGAAAATATAAATGAGACGAAGGTGAATGCATTGCAAAAATTTCTGTTCCACTGTTTTGTTGAAACAGGGTGATTATTATTTTTTTAAGTTTATTTATTAGAGTCACGTGAAAATCCCCTAATCGCCACATTCTGGCGCCTGTTCTGGTACACTGAGGAAGGATTTAGCATGACCAATGCATCCTAACCAGCAGGTCTTTTGGACTGTGGGAGGAAACCGGATTACCCAGATGAAACCCATGCAGATATGGGGAGACTGAGCACAGACAGTGACTCAAGCCGGGAATCAAAGTTGAGTCCCAGGCACTGTGAGGCAGCAGTGCTAACCGCTGTGCCATTGTGCCACCCACTCTTGGACGAGAATTCAATTTAGTAGGTGGAAAAATGAGGGATGTGGAAATTGTGTGAGGAAGATATGGCATTGGAGTAAACATCTTGTGGAGAAAAGAACAGCAGTACAAACTGCGTGAGCCAAACTGGCCTGTTCCTGTTGTGTAACATTGTGATTCTAAATGAGACACAGTATATTCAAAGCTCCAGTCTGCAGTACAGTGTTGTTACTGTATTGTTTTTAGTAAGTTGACAACAATCAGCAGCTCACATTCTTTGCTGTAGAATTCTTTGATCGAAGGTCTGCATTTTGAAGTTTTGATTTTCTATTGGCAGTAAGTTTGCGATCCTGACCCCAACATCAAGGGGCAAACACAAAAGAAAAGGAACAAATACACAGAGTTACACCAGCTGGTCTAAATACCGTGGGAGGTACGATGGCACAGTGGTTAGCACTGCTGCCTCACAGCTCCAGGGACACGAGGGTTCAATTCCCGGCTTGGGTCACTGTCTGTGTAGAGTTTGCACATTCTTTCCGTGTCTACGTGGGTTTCCTTTGGGTGCTCCAGTTTCCTCCCACAGGCCAAAGATATGTGGGTTAAGTTGATTGGCCATGCTAAAATGCCCCTTTGTATCAGGGGGACTAGCTAGGGGAAATATTGTGGAGGGGCCTGCATGGGGTTGTTGTCGGTGAAGGCTTGATGGGCTAAATGGCCGCCTTTTGCACTGTAGGGCTTTATCACTGGAATCTCCTCCCATACCTCCTCCTTTTTCACCCTCTCTGATTCTTCCATTCTTTTCTCCCTGATTTTCTTACCTACTCTTGCCCCTCGGTGCATCTGTGCCTCAGCTGCTCTATGACGTGGCAGGTTCGACATTCCCACCACTCCTCTTGCCCTCCTACAATGCTGGGCCGATGGAGTGGGAATGAGACACTGAGGGGCTGGAATTTAGACAAAGAAGCAGGGACGGAGGGAGGAAATCAAAACAGAAAAAGCAGGCGGTGGGGGGGGGGAGAGATGTACCATCGATTTGCAGAATTCAATGCCAGCTGGACTGAACTGAGCTCATCTTTGTCATCAGGGGCTGCGCAAACCAACCATTGAGGAAATCCATCACGCAAAAAACGCCATCCTGACACCTTCCATGTTTGGCAGTTCGTTGGAGGAAATAATGGAAAGACAGCATGAACGTTACCCAGAGAGGAGGTTGCCCTGGGTTCAGACCCATCTCTCCAACAAAGTATTGGGACTGGGTGGCGCACAGGTTGAAGGCATCTTCAGGTAAGGCCTTAGTTTGTCTGCCCTCACCCTTAGTCCCTACCCCACACACGCGCCTCACCCTCCCTTACACACCCACTCTCACCCTATAACCCAGCCGCACTCCGACACACTTCATCCTTCCCAACCCAACCCCACTCCCCCACCACCACCCCTACTCACCCCCACCATCACTCATTCACTCACACCCCACTCTCCCTCCCCAAGATGGGATAGGATGTGGGTTATATCTGCAGATCCTCCTCGAGCTCTTCAAAATGCCGGAGGAGTTTGCACATTCCCCCCATGTCTGCATGGGTTTCCTCTGGGTGCTCCGGTTTCCTCCCACGATCCAAAGATGTGCGGGTTGCGATGATTGGCCATGATAAATTGCCCAGTAGTGTTAAGGGGATTAGCGGGGTGAAATGCATGGGGTTACGGGAATAGGGCCTGGGTCGGTGCACACTCGATGGGCTGAATGGCTCCTTCTGCACTCTAGGATTCTATGAGGAGCCCACTGTTTTGCTGAATTTCAGGCACTCTGTCGAAGAACTCGTACTCCAGTGAATACCCTAAGGCCTTTACTCACTCACTCTCTTCCGTTCTGCTATGCCTTGTCTTCTTGGACTCCCTATACGGACTGCAGCTGATCGACCGTTGTTCTTTCGCCAGTGCAGATGTTGCAGTGGGGTCAGAGAGTCAGGAAATTCCAGAATGAAAGAAGTGACCAATTGCAAATCCCAGGAACGCCCACTTCACTCAGTCGTTCAATTTAGAAAGGAGCAGATCAAAAAGCCTGCCCGCCGCACAGGCATAGAATTCTGAGCTGTCCCCAATCTCTGAAAGTGAAGTCTGACACAGGGAGACAGGAGTTTGACCGCTGAGCTTTTATGCAAGTTTTCCTTGGACGTGCCTTCCTCCCGAGCTGTGCCGCTAAGCGTGGGTTACTCACAACCGATCCTGCTGCTTTTCTCAGCTGGTGATGGCTCCCACCCATGAGTTCAGTAGGGATTCCTGGAGTTCAGTGTATGCCGGATCCTCAGGAACTATCCATGTGCAAACCAGATGATGCTCGAATATATTCACAGTCAGCTACTGATTCTGCTAACCTCCTTTACAAAGGAAGGAGATTGTGGCTCCAGGGGGTTCAGGTTTGTTATAGTCTTCCTCATCCTCTCCCCCCCTCAGACACCATATCATCACTGTCCCAAAGATTAGAGAATATTCAAGAACTTAAAGAAGAAACACTGGCAGGGAATTTGTGGGGAGGGGGGAGGTGGGGACTGTAGGGTTGGGACTAATTGGATTGCTGTTTGAGAGGAGTGGCAAAGACACAGTGGGTCTCTGTGATGTACTGTAATGCATAGAAATCATAGAAACCCTTCAGAGTAGAAGAAGACCATTCGGCCTATCAAGTCTGTACCAACAACCCAGCCAGGCCCTATCCCCACTTAGTTACCCTGCTAATCCTTCTAACACATCACACCGCAGGACACTCAGCATGTCCAGTCAACCTAACCTACACTCCGGAGCACCTGGAGGAAACCCACACAGACACGGAGAGAATGTGTAGACTCCACGCAGACAGTATGTTCAAGCCGGGAATCGAACCCAGGTCCCTGGAGCTGTGAGGCAGCAGTGCCACCGTTACTGTTTGATCTGTATTTTTTTTAGCTATTCGCCAAACAAACCATCTTAAACTTCAAGATGTGGTGATTCATCTTCACTTCCGTGTAACTTGAGCCTTTGCAAGCACTCGCTGTGTGAACCAACTGCTTGTGCATGCACACCCGATGGGTTTATAAATCTTTACAAAGGGAGACAGGAAACATCTTTCCACTGCTTTCTCTCCCTACCACCCCCAATAAATACCATCACCGTGCCTGATCAGTCAGGAGCCCTGTAAGAGGGAATCACAGCCATGTACCTGGTTTCTACCACTTGTCGCATCAATACGCTTGGGTTTTGTTACATTGCATTCATGTTTACAGTCTGTCACTTGTTTATTTTTGGTAGCCCGCGCGCCACTATTTCCGTTTGATTGTCGTGCGATTAATTTTCCATCTGGGAAGTCTGAATTTAGCTCTGAATGAGGAGGTTTGTCAATGATTACAAACTTTCCAAAGCTCATATTGCACATGGGATTAAATGCAGGAATGAGAATGGTATTGCTGTGAAGTGTGAAATGCACTTTGAATAATATTTATGAAATTTATTAGCTTGCTCCTGTATGTTCAGATGTATCTTTATCTCATATTGCAATAAACACTCAATACTCCACACCACAATTATGAATGATGTCATTGTCTTCTGCAAAAACTTTCAGTCTCAGCATTTCTACAAACCCCTCACACACCTCAACAGCATACACCTCACAACCCCTTGCCCCCGCACCCCCTCCTCCTCACCACCCACACACAATATCCCACCTCCTCACCCTCAGCGTATAACCCAACCCCACACACCTCACCCCCCACAACCCAACCCCATTCTCATGTACCCCCACCCAACTCCCCCCCCACCTCACCCTTAGCCCATAACCCAACCACAACCTCACACACCTCATCTTCATCCCACAACCCGCCCTCCCCCTCGTTTCTTCCCCACACAAACCCCCCCAACCTCCTCACCCTCACCCTCAGCCCACAACCCAACCACGCTCCCCACACAACTCACCTTCACTCTCACCCACACCTCACCCTTACTCTCGTCCCACCCCACAACCCAACCCTACCCTCCCCACAACCCATCCTCAGCATTCCAATTCGTCACCTGCCCCACACACAACCCTCACCCAAATTATCACCTCCCACCCCAGCCTCCCCAACCTACCCCATCCCCACGAAAACCCAGTGCATCAAATGCAAAAATGCTCAGCTAAGTTCCCACACGGCTCTCCCTCACCGAACCTCTTGCAGGGTTGATGTCCTCTCGCGGCCTCTCTGCTTCTCTCCTGCTTGCTCTGCTCCACCCTAAGCAGCAAATCACAATCCAGCACAGGCCAGTTGGTCTAACAGGTCTGTTTCTGTGCTACAAAGAACAGTACAGCAGAGAAACAGGCCCTTCGGCCCTCCAAACCTGTGCTGATCATGATGTCTTAACTAAACTAAACCTTCTGCTCTTACTCGATCCATGTCCCTCTATTCCCTCCCTATTCATGTACCCATCCAGGTGTCTCTTAAAAATTGCTAATGCTCCTGCTTCCACCACCTCCACCTCTGGCAGCGTGTTCCAGTCTCTGTGTGGAAAAGCTTCCCTGCACATCTCCCTTAAACTTTCCCCGCTCTCACCTTGAACCTGTTGCAATTGACACTTTCGCCCTGGGAAAGAGCCTCTGACTGTCCACCCTGTCTATGCTTCTCACAATTTTGTACACCTCTATCAGGTCTCCCCTTAGCCTCCGTCTTTCTAGTGAAAACAAGTTTAATCAACCTCTCCTCATAGTCCACATTCTCGAGACCAGGTAACACCCTGGTGAACCTTCTGTGCGCTCTCTTCAAAGCTTCAACATCCTTCTGGTAGTGTGGTGACCAGAACTGCATGCAAACACTCCAAATGCTGCCTAGCCAAGGTTTTATATAACTGCAACATGGCCAATGAAAGCAAGTGTGTCATCGGCCTCCTTAATCACCTTGGTAACCTGTGTTGTCCCTTTTAGGGAACTGTATATGTAAAAACCCATGATTGGTTAGGGCTGCCCTGGTTTCGATTTGTTTCTAGTGAAATATTTGCTAAATCAGGACCATTGAACCAGTGGGAATTGACTGCGAATATGTGAAATGTACTCTTAAACTAGTTCACTTTGTTACATTGTGTGAGGTCTGGCTGTTTAATCTCACATGACATGGAGAACTGCAGTGAATCCAACTTCTGGAACTAACTGGAGTGCTGTCCTTTTCCCTTTCAGAGTGCCTGGGGATATAGATGAGGTAAATGCACTCAAACTCCAGGTTGACCAGTGGAGGATCCCGGACAACCTTGCTGACCCTCATATACCAGGTAAAAAAATCTTTTAGCTCTAATTACAATGTGACTTGGAACAGGCTGAAGGGGCCGAATGGTCTCGTCCTGTTCGTAAAACTTGTAATTTATCTCCTAGTTAAATGAATCCTCCGTAAATGCCCAGAGTACTTTGAAGAGTCATTTGTAGGGAAGCCTGAGGGCTTAGTCCTGTAATTTAGTGAATAATTTTCCAATAATAGACATTTTCACTCGGCTTTTTTAACAATTCATTCTTGGGAGATGGAGGTCGCTGGCTGGCCAGCGTTTATTGTCCATTCCTAGTTGCCCTTGGAGGGCAGTTGAGAGTCAGTCACATTGCTGTGGATCTGGAGTCACATGTAGGCCAGACTAGTTAAGGATGGCAGATTTCCTTCCCTAAAGGACATTAGTGAACCAGATGGGTTTTTCCAATAATTGACATGTTTGTCAATAGATTCTTGATTCCAGCTTCTTTTTTTTAACTGAATTTAAATTCCACCATCTGCTGTGTTGGGATTCGAAATCAGGTCCCCAGAATATTAACTGAGTTTCTGGATTAATAGTCCAGCGATCACAGCACGAGGCCATCGCCTTCCCACTGTGCAATATTTACATGGTGGAATTGTAGCCTCTGGTGGTAGAGCAAGGTACTGCAGAGCAAATGTTTATGCGAGAGTTAGTGACATATAAGTGACATATTTAAGCTGTGTCTAGCTTAAACAAATAGTTCTACCTTTTATTATGAGATTAAATGCCATCCCGCAGCATCTTCTGCTCAAGTCATATCCATAGAAATAATTTCAGACCGCTTTTTCATGAATATTTTTCAAACGCATTGCTAAACCAATAAGGATGGGTTTACTTTAACTTTGCTGACCTGAACAAATAATTTGATTTTTTAAGTTGAATGATTAATTGGGCTCGCACAGGGCGTGTATTTCTCTGATGTGATCTGTTCTTGACCAGCAATGGCTATTTTGTGTTTCGTTATACACATGCTGCCTAACCTGCTGGATGTTTCCAGCATTTTCCGTTGCTTATCTTCCATTTATACGGTATTAGCTGTGGCTGAATTGGTCGCACTCTCACCTCTGACACAGAAATCGAGGTTGACAGCTCCGTGCAGTACCGAGGGAGTGTCGCACTGTTGGACTTGTGTCTATTCGCATGGTGGCACAGTGGTTAGCACTGCTGCCTCACAGTGTTAGGGGCCCGGTTCGATTCCCAGTTTAGGTCATTGTCGGTGCGGATTCTGTGTGGGTTTCCTCAGGGTTCTCTGGATTCCTTCCACGATCTAAAAGACCTGCTAGTCAGGTGCATTGGCAATGCTAAATTCTCCCTCAATG
Source organism: Sphyrna mokarran (assembly GCA_024679065.1). Taxonomy (NCBI): domain Eukaryota; kingdom Metazoa; phylum Chordata; class Chondrichthyes; order Carcharhiniformes; family Carcharhinidae; genus Sphyrna; species Sphyrna mokarran. The sequence goes on along the minus strand of JAGIQG010000016.1, from coordinate 64,941,010 downwards.
TACCTGAACAGGCACTGGAGTGTGGTGATAGGGGATTTTCACAGTGACTTCATTGCAGTGTTAATGTGAGCCTACTTGTGATTCTAATAATTAAATAAATAAAACTCTCAGGTGAAAATCCATGGCTCTATCTGCCTGTTGGGGTAACATGCCATTGCTTTGAAGCAGAGAAGAGCAGTTATTTATCTCTGATGTCCCAGCTAATATTTATCCCTCAACCAAAATCGAGGAACAGGCCTTTCGGCCCACCAAGCCTGCATCAATCACGTTATCCTATCGCTTGAATCCCGCTATTCCCTGTCTGTTCATACGTCTATTCAAATAAGCCTTAAATATTGCGAAAGTATGTTGCTAAAATATTCCTTTATCCTTCCAAATTGTTCAGCAAGGTATTCACATTGGCACAGTGAGGAAGGGTTTAAAAAAAATGACTAATAATGAAGGAAGAAAGTGTTGAGAAGCAGAAATCAGGGTGGTACAGTGGTGGCAACGGCTTCCTCATAGCACCCAGGGACCTGGGTTCGACTCCTGCTTGGGTCACTGTCTATGCGGAGTTTGCATGTTCTCCCTGTGTCTTCATGGGTTTTCTCTGGGTGCTTCAGTTTTCTCGCACAGTCTGAAGGATGAGCTGGTTAGGTGCATTGACCGTGCTAAATTCTCCCTCAGTATACCAAAACAGGTGTTGGAGTGTGGTGACTATGGGTTTTTCACAGTAACTTCATTGCAGTATTAATGTAAGCCTACTTAAAGTAAAGTTTATTTATTAGCCACAAGTAAGGCTTGCATTAACCCTGCAGTGAAGTTACTGTGAAATGCCCCTATTCGCCACACTCTGGCACCTGTTCGGGTCAATGCACTTAACCAGCATGTCTTTCAGATTTGTGACACTAATAAATAAATAAGCTTTAAATTTTCAGTTCCATAACCCATCACAAGAGGACACATTTGCATGTGGCAGGGTAAAATACGCCTGGCCCCTTCCGATTGGAACCTCATTGCTGGCACAGACGCATGAATCATTGTGTGAGAAAAATATTAAGCTGAGGAATAGAGAGTAGCCTGTGGCTGGGTTCAACGGCGTTAGTTCGCGGTGAAAGCTGATGTCCTCTCACCACAAAAATCCATGATGAACTCCTGAGCCTTTTCTCATTGCGCTTACTTTTTGTTTCTCTGCAGCTTCCCTGCTGAAGCTATGGTATCGAGAGCTGGAGGAGCCACTGATCCCACAGAAGTTCTACCCGCAATGTATCAACAACTACGAGAACCCTGAGGCTGCTGTCGCTGTTGTCGCTTCTCTGCCTGAAATAAACCGCCTTGTCCTCGGTTACCTCATCCACTTTTTGCAGGTAAGCATAAGACCGGCCAGATTCCTGGGTGTTTACCAGCGTGTTGGAAATGCATATCCTGCAACCAGGAGGTGAGGTGGTGTGTACGTGGAGCGTTGGACCATTTTGACAGGCACTCGGGATGGTTCACCCTGTTACAGTCTGGATAGGGAACTGATGGTGATGCAAGAATTGGGTTAAAAGGGACATTTTCACACAGTGGCAGTAGCTGGAGCAGAATGAATGGTGACTTGAATAAAGGAATTAGATAAAAATATGCAAACATAATGGGCTGAATAGCCTCCTGAGTTGGGAGGGTTTCTAAGTGCAGCCCCCATCAACCTAAATGTTATGTTTCCAACTTTTTACTGGTATGGATTTGGAATAGATATTGTGACTTTTTAAACTTGGTTTTTTTCCCTGGGATGTGGGCATTGCTGGCTAGACCAGTATTTATTGCCCATTTCTAATTGCCCTTAAAAAAGTGGTGATGAGCTGCCTTCTTGAACTGCCGCAGTCCCTGTGGTGTAGGCAGTGCTGTTAGGAAAGGAGTTCCAGGATTTTGACCCAGTGACAGTGAAGGAACGGCGATATATTTCCAAGTCAGGATGGTGAGTGACTTGGAGGGGAACTTGCAAATTGTATTAAAGTTTAACTTATAAAGTTTATTCTTTATTGTCAGAAGTAGGCTTACGTTAACACTACAATGAAGTTACTGTGAAAATCCCCTCGTCGTCACACTCCGGCATCTGTTTGGGTACACTGAGAAAGAATTTACCATGGCCAGTGTACCTAACCAGCACATCTTTCGGTCTGTGGGAGGAAACTGGAGCACCCGGACGAAACACAGACAGAACGTGCAGACTGCGCACAGACAGTGGCCCAAGCTGGGAGGCAGCAGTGCTAATCACTGTGCCACCTAAAGAATTGGCAAAAGAATCGGAGGCAGTAGTAACTTTCAAAAGGGAATTGGGTGACTATTTGAAGGGAAATTATTTCCGTGACTCAGGGGGAAGAGCATGGGAGTATGGTTAACAAGAAAGCTCTGTCAAAGATCCAGCAGCGGCACAGTGGACTGAATGACCTCCTCCTGTGCTGTATCATTCTCAAGGTGCTTTGGTTTTAGAAGTTTGCAAGTGAGAAGGAGGTTACAGTGAAGAAGAAAGCAAAATGTGTATTGAGTAAAACAGATGAAAGGAGTAATGTGATAGAACAATGACAAATATAAACATACAACTGAAGAACGAACCTTGTCCATTCGGAGAAAGTTCTGCCATTTGATGAGATTGTGGCTGATCTGAATGCGACCTCTTCTTTCCTGCCAGCCGCCTATACTTTTTAACTCTCGTGTTTAATAGGGTGGATCTCCAGTGGAAGGGGAGTTGGAGAGAGGGGGGTGAGCGGACAGCTTAGGGCAGCATGGCAACACAGTGGTTAGCACCACTGCCTCACCTCAGGGTTCGATTCCTGGCTTGGGTCACTGTCTGTGCGGAGTGTGCACATTCTCCCCGTGTCTGTGTGGGATTCCTCGGGGTCCTCTGGCTTCCTCCCACACTCCGAAAGATGTGCTAATTAGGCGCATTGGCCGTGCTAAATTCTCAAACAGTGTAACCCGGACTGGCATTGGAGTGTGGCGAAGAGAGGATTTTCACAGTAACTTCATTGCAGTGTTAATGGGTAAGCCTTACTTGTGACACTAATAAATAAACTTTACTTTCTTAATTGAACTTTTCAACAAAATTGCCCTCAGACCTGCCATCAGCATTTCCAGTTTCTGACCTCGATTTCATCCTGATGATAGGATCGAGGCCAGGAATGAGCATTCCGTCCACAGTGCCCTACAGTACCTCCCTTATCAGTGATAATCTGTGTATGGACTGTGAATGTTGACATGCCATGGGAGGCCATACCTTGCCCGATGTGGATGAAGTATGGCCTCCCTTATCTGGAGTTACCCAGGCAAATTGGCAATGTTAATATTGAGGCAAAACTGCTTTCACAAGAATGAACTGCGCCTGAATCCATAACATGGAGATGCTGCCGTTGGACTGGGGTGGGCGCAGTAAGAAGTCTCACAATACCAGCTTGAAGTCCAACAGGTTTATTTTGGGTTTATGTCACACTATGTGTATCTGGCCTGGGCTTGCAAAATCTTCCTAACTGTCGTGGTTTGAAACAATTCACACCTCTTTAACCTGTGATTAAACCTCTCTTCACTTGTATTGTCTGCACCAGTAAAGAGTTGATTACCTGTTAAGACTCACATTCCAACCATTATCTTACAATTGGGTCTTTGTCTATATCTGCCGTGTTTGCAAACCCAACTCTCCACTCACCTGATGAAGGAGCAGTGCTCCAAAAGCTTGTGATTCCAAATAAATCTGTTGGACTTTAAGCTGATGAGAAACTTCTTACTGAATCTATTGTAACTGAGCAATTGCTGGTGGTGGCAGTCTTGGATTTTCCTGGGTCCTGTAGCAGAAGGCACTTGAACTGGGGAAGTGTGTTCAATTCACAGCCACCGTGGGTGGGTGGGAAATGGAAAAAGACCCCACTTCTTTTACCCTTACAAAAAAAAGTCCCAACATAACTTTCTGAATGATGATTCATTTGCCTAATAAGTCCTTTTTCGCCCATTCGATAGATTTTTGCACAGCCGATTAACGTGAGCAAGACCAAGATGGATGTCAACAATCTCGCCATGGTGATGGCTCCAAACTGCCTGCGCTGCCAGTCAGATGACCCGCGGGTTATCTTTGAAAACACGCGGAAGGAGATGTCCTTCATTCGCTTGCTAATTGTGCACCTGGACACGAGCTTCATCAAGGGTGAACTGTGAAAGGTCACGGGAATATGGACACCGGCCGTGTCTGGCAGGGGCCAAGCCTCTTGACGTGTGTCCGTGTTCGGTTCTTTCTTTTTCAGTGGCTGGACAATCATTTCTCGACAGAAATATTGCCTCAGACTGGTACCTGGGACAAGCACGGCGCAGAACCACCCACTGGTGCTGCTGAATCCAAGTTACATTTCCCTGGAAAACTACACTGGAATCGAGGGAGATTCTGGAGCTGAAGCACTTGCTGTGTCTGAGGCGTTGTGCATGGAGTTTGTTTTCCGAAATTCTTTAGCCAATAATGGTAACTCAAATCTATTCTGTCAGTGTGTAATTTTTCTTCCTGCGCTGGTCAGAGTTTAAGAAAGGTGCCTCGTGATGGAGATAATCAAAAATCATCAGTTGGATCAGATTATAATAATCCTCACCCCCTCGAATTATCGCAACTAGAGAGCATTGTGATACATTAATCCCTGAAAGAATGAAGGCAAAACATAATTTGCGCTTTTTTTGGGGGGGCAGGGGAGATTGTTAGCTCTCACAGGAAGACTCCCAACCTGACATTGTCAGACTGAACCTTGTAAACTTGAGTGATTGTATGTGTGTGACTTTTATTTTGTGAGAAGGAGCTTGAAATGAGGATTTAAAAGAAAGTATACGTGTCTTTTATGAAAAAAAAAGTTTGCTTGTTTTAAAAAAAAATACTTGTTCCTTCCAGTAACCCAGACGAACGCTAAGCTTTCATTCTGTGTGCTTATTCTGTCTTTGCTGGAGAGAAACACTACTATTAAATTCTAACCAACGTTTTAAACACCCTGGTCACTGATAAAAGGATTGAGTGACTGTTTCAGTTCATTTTATCGCAGGATGACTTGGGTCCTCCATACACACAATCCCCAACAAATCCAAACCTTCTTTTTCCAATGGTACATGATCGATGGCGTGTTATAAACACATGTCGACGCACATTTTCTATCATTTATTTTTACTGAGTCCGTTTCCTTGTTTGGCTCAATTCTTTTCAGAGTTCCCAGTGTGTCACGGCAGTTGTGCTTTCTATTTCAGCTGGTGTGCAAGCCTGCCTTAATTTTGGACGCCCTTAAAAATTCAGGGTCTTGAGACTTCTCATGGTTATTTGAGGAGCAATGCTTGTATTGCACAGTACCTGGTACCAACACAGTAAAATGTGTGAAATGCCCTTTTGCTTTAACGTTCTTGGTGGGGTGGGGGGCTGATAATGTGACACCAGCAGCGTGTATCTGTTGTAAAGATAGAAAGCCCTGCTTAGCATTTCTGGTGCTCTAAGGATCTGTGAAGTGAGCAGTGTTGATCCTCACGGCTAATTATTTCAGTTCACGCTGAAGGAAGCAGACGGATAGTCCCGTCTCTTGTTGCCAGGATATAATTACTTTCTCCTCTTGTTATGTTTTTAAAAAAAATCAGCCCCGTAAACCCCACAGGAGTCTTTAACAATGTGATTGTGGTGCCTGAATTGAGACTTTCATAAAATAAAACCATCTCAGAGATTGCAGAATCTGATTTGAGGCTTGCATAGTCTCATTTGTGGCACTCAAATTGGATTTGATAATTAAGGAGCATGGCGCAATGGTTAGCACTACTGCCCCTCAGTGCCAGGGACCCGGGTTCAATTCCCAGCTTGAATCACTGTTTGTGTGGAGTTTGCATCTTCTGCCCATTTCGGTTTGGGATTTCCTCCAGATGCCCCGGTTTCCTCCCACGGTTAGGTTGATTGGCCGTGCTAAATTGTCTGTTAGTGTCAAGGGGATTAGCAGGGTAAACGTGGTATTACGGGAATAGGGCTTGGCTAGGATTGTAGTTGGTGCAGACTCAATGGGCCGAATGGCCTCCTTCTGCACTGTAGGGATTCTGTTTCTAAGCTATTAAAAGCACAAGCCTGGTAAATTAAGTTTAATTCTTGCTATTTGATGCTGAATTAATGTATATTTTGTTTAAGTATATCTTAATTTAACAATTGACCAAGCAAGCAATTAAAGATGAACAAAAAATGCCATCAATCGCACTAACTGGGATAAGACTGTTTTGATCTGTTGATTTTAGTTTTTTTTATATATAAGGGTGAGCATTGTTAGTTTTAGTATCACGTGACTTTGAGGAATGGTGCCTGGAACGGCAAGTGGGTGCAGGTAGTTCCATTTATTTGAAGCATTTACCCCTCATTCTGCCCCATCCCTGGATTGCAAGGGTCTGGCGATCCAGTTTATGCCCCATCCCATGGACACCCATTGTGGTCAGGTCTCGAGGAACTGCAAGTGGACGGGTTTGGGCTAATTGTAGAGCTTGTTCACTCTCCCCCACCCACCTTTCTTCCTTTCTTCTGATAGCTACTGAGCTAACTTTGTTTTATCTACATGGTGTTTCCGTACCTGTGGGGTGATGAATGTGAGGAGGCAACGTTGTAGTGAGTTCTAATATCAGCGGCTGTTTCTCCGAGGAAGAATGTAGTTACTCAGCCTGACCATAGCATGGAGTTACTACTGCTGACTTCCTTCTGCAAAGCTTGAACGCAAAATGGCTAGCTCTTGTGAGCTTGTGTTGAGGATGATAATTTATACCTAACATTATCTAGGTTTAGACAGTATTCAGCATCAACTTAATGTGAACCAGCAGTCTCTCTCTTTAGATCTCTCTGCTATAAACAGAGTGAAATAATCTGCTTCACTCCAAAGTTTTCGGAAAGGACAGATCAAACGTGAGCTCCCCACTCATGGTTGAGTGTATATGACCATTTGCGTGCAGTATAATTATGCAGTCTTATTTAATAGTGGCTTCCTGTTTTCTTAGTTGTGGTTCATGAACTCAGTTTATTGAGGCTGAGTTTTAAGTGTCTCTGTCTTGTTGATAAGTGCCCATTCCTCGAAGTAATATTCCAAGGTCACAAACGTTCACCAGATTGCAATTGTTTCTTTCTAGTCCTGGGCAAAACTGCTCAAAATGTGAGAATTAAAACCCAGCGAGGTTTGATTTGACAATTTCTGTAATTCCATGGAGTCTTCTCCAGTTGCTTTCCTTTGTAAGATTCAGCTCGGTGATAAGTGATCTTTGTTGTAGCTCATTGTATCCTGTTATCTCAGATACTTTCCAAACGGAAATTGGAGGCTTATGCAGCAAGATACCATTTTCATTAGCAATGAGGTTACTAATCAAACTATGTTACAAGAAAGCTACATTTCAATCACAACAATTGCTGTGGTGTACTTGTATTTGTCTTGATAAGTGCAAGATAATAAACTTCCTGCGACGTGTCTCTGTTCAGCAGTATTCAAGTTCTGCATTGCTAAGTGACTGTTCGTTGCAAATATTTATTTTTTAGATCAGTTGTGTAAGAGTTGCCTGTTTCTCTGGGCTGTTTGATGTGAATATCTGAGGAGCCTTGACATGGGGATGTCCATCATGCCCAAGGCTGAGCATGCCTGACTGACCAGCCCTGTGCCTTTATGGAAGAATGAATAAGAGATGGCCAATCTGATAACACCGCTAAGGCTTTAATTAAATCATTTCTCTTCCCTTCCTCCACCCACCAATCTAACCTCTCCAACAACCTTCCATATAGTAAATTTAATGAGTGATCTTTCTTTTTGCCTGTGTAATTTTAGTGACTCACGCCCCTTTTTCCCTCCCACATTTTTGTTTTTGCCAAGGCTAATCGATTGATGTCCATCTCTGCAGCAGAGTCTCTGTAAGCTTGTGGTTCGAAGATGTCCTATTTTTGTAAAACAAAATATATAAAAGATAGCTTTTTCCAGATGGATACCTTTCTGCATTACAGCTTGCTTTATTTATGTATTCCTCTTAAGTTTATATTCCTGCTATATAACTGTACAAAATATATTTTAAAACGGTTCTACGCAAGGAGTGTGTGCTGTAACCTTTGGTGGTGTGGATACGATCTATTATCTGAAAGGATAGGTCTCTGTTTAACTATATTAATTATCATGGTGACGCAGCTAATTATTCTGGCAGTGCAGTCTTTTTTGACCTTAAGCCAAACTTTTCTGGAAGGAATTCTACCTCCTCCCCTTTCTCTCGCCTGCACCATCATCACCCCTACCTTGTGTGTCATCCATCACTCGAAACACTTCTCTTTTCCCATCTGGGAAAGTAGGAGGATTGCACGTTGCAAAGAATTCAGAGGTGGGGGGCAAGGAGGAGGAGAAAGCTTGATAGGTACCCTTTTGAAGTGACTCATTGCACCATTCATGAGATGCTATGAAGAGGAAGATGCGTCGTACAAATATTCTCCCCCTCAATCACAGTGCTCCTGCTAAACCAATCTCATGAATGTGCCGATGTCGGAGCACCATGATTGAGGGGGAGAATATTTGTACGATGCATTTTCCTCTTCGTAGCGTTTTGTCTCCATGCTGCCACGTGCTTCCTGAGGAAGACATTGGGGGCGATTTTGGCCAACATGCCGGGTGGGATATCTGTGGGATTCCTGGTTTACGCCCCGCTGATTAGGGGAAGTTTATCTCACCCCTATCAGAAGGAAAACTGAAGGCTGTGAATGCAGTGTTGATGTTACATAACATCTACATGATCTTAGTCTGCATTCGAGGTGGTGTTGGGGGGTTAAAGTAAGGTCTCCATCTGATCCTATGGGTTTTCCACCTGCAGAGTGGATTAAAATTTCCCCCCCTTTTGTGTTGCTGAATAAATATCCCCATCCATCGTGTAAGATTGTTGAACTCTCTGGCGATACTAAATTGACAGTGATTTGCACTGTTATTTTAGTGTGCCCTCACACACCATGAGACACTATAACTGGTGTTACACTCACTGAAGTTTTGTAAATATAGGTTTTTGTTTTGGTATTTCTGTACATTGATAATAAATACAAAGGATTCTTGGTGGTAGAAATAGTTTTCCCCCAGAATTGAAACAGGGGAGAAAGTGACTGAAGACAAACTAATGATTTCAATAACATTAGAATAAAACTAAACCTCAGAATATCCAGGTGGTGGGAATAAACATAGCCATTGTACCTTAAAAACATCATCATTTATTCATTTGTTTTGATTTCCCCTGTCAGGTATTTACTTAAACAACATAAATTGTACAGTTTGAAAAAGGGGTTGAATGTGGCTTGGAAATATTAAACTCCAGGTGGAATTAACTTTCTAAATAAGTAGACTGGGGAAAAGATTTTGCCTGTAAGTGTGTGATATGTGTGCGTGTTGAGTGGGGACTGTGTCTTATTAAAAGCAAAACCAAATATGTAACCACTCGTGATTTTTTTTGTATGTTGTAGCATTTGAAATATGCATTAGCGTTATTGTGTAAAACTGCGTTGTAAACTTTCCTGTAAACATGGCCGTTTGTGTTTTTTTAATGGTTTTCTTTGCACTTAGCTTCTCCTTTGTGTTGTGATATGTTAATGCTTTTTGACAGGTTGTATAAAAGCAGAATTTTTTTTTTGTGTACACTGGATGTTTCTTTGCGCAAGAGAAGTGTAAATAAAAGCTGCAGGATTCTGACTTTACAAGGTCTTAAAATGTCTGCTGTTCTGAGTCTAATGTTTGCTGTCAGACATCATCTTTCCCGAATGGAAACCTGTGTACAGCATCCCATCGACAAATGTAACTTCTTATCGAGATATACAAGCAAGCGATTTATTCTTCACTTTGCATTTCTTTGCAAATCTCATCTTGCTAACTCTTGCACTACACACCACTTTTTTTTGTATAGCACACATTTTTTTTTACAGTTGATAAGATTTTGTATTATTTTCCTCTCTCTTTACTCTGGTCTACACAATCTCACTCATTGCTACAGAGAGGGGGTTGCAGTGGAAAGGTGAGCAAAAAACCTTGGATCTCAGCCAATGATATTCTGCAATTGGGTGCTGCTCGATAAACACAATAAATCTGAGAGTATCTGACATATTCCCCCGTGTCCCCTTCCTACAGAGCCACAACTGGCCTGTGTTTGATGTTGGAACAAAGAACAAAACAGCATTGGAAACAGGCCCTTCGGCCCAACGAGCCCGCGCCGCCACCTTGATGTTCCCACTTCTACCCTTGATCCCTGTCCATGTTTATAGATCTATGCATTGAAACCAAATTTGCCCATGATAGCAGGGCTAAGATTATTGATTCACCGTTTGGGAGTTATAAGCAAGATTACTTGCAATATTGCTTGATTTGATTTATTATTAACATATGTATTAACATACAGTGAAACATATTGTTTCTTGCATACCATACAGACAAAGCATACCATTCATAAAGAAGGAAAAGAGAAGAGTGAAGAATGTATTGTTATAATGGTAGCTCAGGTATAGAAAAAGATCAATTTAATACAAGGCCATTCAAAAATCTGACAGCAGCAGGGAAGAAGCTGTTCTTGAGTCATTTGGTCGGTGACCACAGACTTTTGTATCTTTTCCTGAAGGAAGAAGGTGGAAGAGAGAATGTCCGGGATGCGTAGGGTCGTTAATTATGCTGGCTGCTTTGCAGAAGCAACAGGAAGGATGGACAGAGTCAATGGACGGGAGGCTGGTTTGCGTGATGGACCGGACTACATTCAAGACCTTTTGTAGTTCCTTGCAGTCTTGGGCAGAGCAGGAGCCATACCAAGCTGTGATACAACCAGAAGAATGCTTTCTATGGTGCATCTGTAAAAGTTGGTGAAAGTCGTAGCTGACATGCCAAATTTTCTTACTTTTCTGAGAAAGTAGAGGCGTTGGTTTCTTAACTATAGTGTTGGCATGGGGGACCAGGACATGATGGTGATCTGGATACCTAAAAACTTGAAGCTCTAGACCTTTCTACTTCATTCCCATTGATGTTGAGCATGTTCTCATTTATTCTTCCTGAAGTTGATGACAATCTCCTTTGTTTTGTTGACAATGTTGTAAAAGTATACTTGCATGTTAGGGTGGGTTAGGTGGATTGGCCGTGCGAAATTGCCTCTTAGTGTCCCAAGATGTGTAAGTGAGGTGGATTGGCCATGGGAAATGTGGTTACAGGAATAGGGCAGGGGAAAGAGCCTGAGTAAGATACTCTGTCAGGCAGACTCAAAGGGCTAGAGAGCTTCTTCTGCACTGTAGGGATTCTATGAATATAAAATAGGGGATGTACTGCTGAGGCTTTATAAAGCTCTGGTCAGACCACATTTGGAATATTGCGAGCAATTTTGGGTCCTGTATCTAAGGAAGGATGTGCTGGCCTTGGACAATGATCCAGGGGATGATAACATAGAAGGCAGGAGCAGGAGGAGGTCATTTGGCCCTTTGAACCTGCTCCACCATTCATTATAATCCTGGCTGATTGTCCAACTCAACAGCCTAATCCTGCTTTTTCCCCACAATCTTTGATCCCATTCGCCCCAAATGCTACATCTGGCTGCCCCTTGAATATCAGAAGAGCTTGACGTATGAGGAGTGTCTATGAACTCTGGGTCTGTACTTGATGGAGTTTAGAAGGATGAGGGAGAGGGAGTCTCACTGAAACTTACAGGATATTGAAAGGCCTGGATAGAGTGGACATGGGGCAAGATGTTTCCATTAGTGGGAGAGACTAGGATCCAAGGCAGAGAAAAAGGATGACCTTTAGAACCAAGATGAGAAGGAATTTCTTCAGCCAGAATGTGGTGAACCTATGGAATTCATTGCCGTAGAGGGATGTGGAGGCCAGGTCACTGAGTGTATTTAAGACTGAGATTCTTAACTGGAAAAGGATCAAAGCTTACAGGGAAAAGGTGGGAGAATGGGGTTGAGAAACTTATCAGCTATGATTGAATAGCAGAGCAAACTCGATGGGCTGAACAGTCTAATTCAGCTGCTATATCTTACAGATTCTTCTATAACTCTGCTTTGTGACAATTCTTGCTGAATGCTTTTTCATTTTACCATTCCCCAAGGAAATCTTGATTTTTATACATCAATAAAATGAACTGTGAAATCCACAACTGTGCAAGCAGCAAATATCCTTGTTCTGGTTTTCAGTTGGGACTCTCAATGCTCTATTATTGTACTGTGATTGCACAGAGTGGGTGATGTTAATGGAAAGACAAAAGGAAGAGAGAACTCAAATCATAGTCTGCCTCAGTTCGGCTAAAGTGATTCTGGTCAATCGTGGATGGAGGAATTACTTGCTCAATAATCCATTCGCCAGGGCCGTGCAATCTAAAGGAGAATAATTGGTTACAATGCTGCTGAGTCTCAGTGTAATTTAAGGAGAAATGATTCCTGACTCAGGAGTTTTAGACGGCTACTTAATCCAGGGAACGCAACCTCAGTTGACTCACTCAAATAATGGATGGATTCCACATATAGGGAATATAGAAAGAAGCAAATGGCCCAAGCTGGCCCCTGTGCAAGGACTGATATAGCAGATGACTGAAAGGTCTTCCTCCATTCCAATCGGATGTGAATGTTCCGAATTATTATGGAATTCATCTACTGAGCTACCCAGACGAGGAAGGACATAGACTGGGATCAGCCTCAGGATCTGTCACAGATCCAAACCGCTGACAGTGGATACACTACAATCAGCACCAGCTCTCCTGATGATAGTCACTTCTGATTGCTCACCCAGCTGGAAGTAGATTTACAAAGATTTGATTTGATTTATTATTGTCATGTGTATTAACATATAGTGAAAAGTATTGTTTCTTGCACAGACGAAGCATGCCATTCATACAGAGGGAAACAAGAGGGTGCAGAATGTAGTGTTACAGTCATAGCTAAAGTGGAGAGAAAGATCAACTTAATGCAAGGTAGGTCCATTCAAAAATCTAACAGCAGCAGGAAGAAGCTGTTCTTGAGTCGGTTGGTATGTGACCTCAGACTTTTGTATCCTTTTTCCAACAGAAGAAGGTGGAACAGAAAACATCTGTGAGGTCTTTAATTATGCTGGCCGCTTTTCCGAGGCAGTGGGAAGTATAGACAGAGTCAATGGATGGGAGGCTGGTTCACATGATGGTTTGGGCTTTGTTCATGACCTTTTTTATTAGCTTCTTGCGGTCTTGGACAGAACAGGAGCCATTACCACGCTGTGATACAACCAGAAAGAATGCTTTCTATGGTGCATCTGTAAAAGTTGTAAGCGGGAGTATCAGGATGGAATATTACCGTTCCCCATAGTCTAATTGCTGCTGTAGCTCGCAGTTGAGGTTCGCAGATGCAGAGCAGTCTGATGGGCAAGGTGCCAGGACATTCCTGAAGAAATGACTTGAAGCTGTTGAGCTTTACGAAGGGTCGTCTGGACTTGAAACATCAGCTCTTTTCTGTCCTGACAGATGTTGCCAGACCTGCTGAGGTTTGCCAGCATTTTCTCTTTTGGTGTGGAGATGCTGGTGTAGGACTGGGGTGTGCACAGTAAAAATTCTCACAACACCAGGTTAAAGTCCAACAGGTTTATTTGATATCACGAGCTTTCAGAGCACTGCTCCTTCATCAGGTGAGTGATGATTCCAAATAAACCTGTTGGACTTTAACCTGATGTTGTGAGTCTTCTTACTGTTTCTCTTTTGGTATGGTTAATGCCCATCGAATGAGTAGAAATAAATGCTTGTCTTTGTCCCACGTTCTCTGTTGTATTATTTTTGATACTGCTGAACAAAATCACCACAGATATAAATTGAAGTTTTGATAGTGTTTTGTTTTGATTCTTGAATCTCTAAAATTATTCCTCAGCTTCTGGTATCCATAGCCCAACTGTGAAATGTGATGAGATCTTTGCGTTTTATTCAAACACTATCCACAAGAATCCTCTGAAATGGTGTTTTTAGATTATTGACACACATCCTAGCCCATTAACTGGTTCTGCTTCTCTGTCCAATCAGATAGCCACACATTCCAACTTCTGACACAGTAAATTACCGCAGGATGACCTTGGTCAATCTTTGGATTTAATCTCGGCCTTAACTGGCTCCATAAACAGGCTCTCAAACTGCTTTTCAAACCTCAATCCTTTATGTTCTGATTTGTGAAGCAAAATTGAAGCACTGCAGTTCAATAACACCCCAGAATAGTTTCTGTCCACAGCCTTCTAATGCCAACTTTATTCAGATCTCATTGATAAGCTGAGCTGTCAGCCTTATCTCAGTTTGTAGCATTCTTGTTGCTTGATTCAGATGGTTTCAAAGTTTATTTTTTCGTGTCATAAGTAGGTTTACATTAACACTGCAATGAAGTTACTGTGAAAATCCCCCAGTCACCACCTGTTCAGGTACACTGAGAGAGAATTTAGCACGGCCAGTCCAGTGCACCTAACCAGCACATCTTTGGATTGTAGGAGGAAACCAGAGCACCTGGAGGAAACCCATGCAGATATGCTGAGAACATGCAGAGTCCGCATAGACAATGACCCAAGCCGGGAATCGAACACGGGTCCCTGGCACTGTGAGGTACAGTGCTAAAAACTGTGCCACCCTAATGATTGTCAATTCAAATTCCACTCCACAAAATCTAAGCTGCCACTTCACTGAGGGAGTGCTGCTTTATTGGATTTGCCATCTTTTGGATAAGATTCATCCTGAGGCCTGGTCTACCCTCTTAGGCAATTGTAAGAGACTCCATGTCACAGTTCCTTGAAGAGTTGTCCTGATTGTCATTCATCCCTCAGTCAAAATCTCTGAAGAAGATTACCTGGTCATTATTAGACGACGGTTTCTGGGAGCTTGCTGTCCACAAATTGACTACTGCAGGGACCCCCACAGGTTTAGCATAATTTTTTTTAATTCTAAATCTCTAAGAATATAGCCTGTGCTTTTTTTTGGCACTTTTAATTGCTTTGCTCACCTGTGACGCTGTTTTTAATGTTCGTTCTCCTCAAGTTTTTCAAGCTTCAACGTTTTAGGTGTCCAGATCACCAGCAACCTGTCCTGGTCTCCCCATGCCAACACTATAATTAACAGAGCCCACCAACAACTCTATTTTCTCAAAAGACTAAGGAAACTTGGCATGAATGCTATTATGCTCACCAACTTTTACAGATGCACCATAGAAATCATTCTTTCTGGTTGTATCACAGCTTGGTATGGCTCCTGCTCTGCTCAAGGTTGGAAGAAACTACAAAATGTTATGAATAAAGCCCAATCCATCACTCAAACCAGCCTTCCATCCATTGACTCTGTCTACACTTCCTGCTGCCTTGGCAAAACAGCCAGCATAATTAAAGACCCCACGCACCCTGGACAATCTCCCTCATCTTCTTCCTTGGGATAGAAAGATACAAAAGTTTGAGGTCACATCCCAACTGACTCAAGAACAGCTTCTTCCCTGCTGCCATCAGATTTTTGAATGGACCTACCTTGCACTAAGTTGATCTTTCTCTACGCCCTAACTATGACTGTAACACTACATTTTGCACTCTCTTGTTTCCTTCCCTATGAATGGCATGTTTTGTCTGCATAGCACGCAATAAACAATATTTTTCCCTATATGTTAATATATGTAACAATAATAAATCAAATCTTGCAAATCCTCTGTGCTAAAACAACACAAGACGCTCTACATTTTAAAAAAAGTTAATAAACGGGGTATAAAATGATTAAATGTTATGTGTAACGATAAACATTCTCAAAGTAAAAATGCCCCCCCACCCCTCCTTGGGATAATCTGTACCATCTGCTGGGTCACAGTAGGTTTTGTGCTTAAGTATATGAATTATTCAGTGGCAGCAAAATGAGAATTGATTATGAATAAATGTGAATTATTGAATAAGGTAAGCTGAATTAACTTGAGGACAACCTAGCATTTTAGCAATTGAACACCTCAGGTCACAGTTGGGACGGCGCAGTAGTTAGCACTGCTGCCTCACAGCATGAGGGACCTGGGTTCGATTCCGGTTTGGAACACTGTCTATGCTGAATCTCCATGTTCTCTCATATCTGCATGGGTTTCCTTCAGGTGCTCTGGTTTCCTCCCATAGTCCAAAAGACTTGCTGGTTAGGTGTGTTGACCATGCTAAATTCTTCCTCAGTGTACCCAAACACCAAGGGGTTGTGACTAGGGGATTTTCACAGTAACTTCATTGCAATGTTAATGTAAGATCTTTAAAAAAAATCATACGTGGGACATGAGCATCACTGGCTGGCCAGCATTTATTGCCCAATCTTAGTTGCCCTTGGAGGGTAGTTGAGAGTCAACCACATTGCTGTGGCTCTGGAGTCACAGGTAGGTCAGAACAGGTAAGGATGGCAGTTTTTCTTTTCTAAAGGACATTAGTGAATCAGATAGGTTTTTCTGACAATCGACAATGATTTCATGGACATCAGTAGACTCTTAATTTCATATTTTTATTTATTGAATTTAAATTCCAGCCGTCTAGTCTGGGTGGATTTGAACTCTGGTCTCCGGAACATTAGCTGAGTTTCTGGATTAATAGTCTAGCAATAACACCACTAGGCTATCGCCTCCCCCTGTGTAAGCCTACCCGTGGCACTGATACTTAAACAGTTATACTGACATAAAACTGGACTTTGATCACCTCTATCTACATTGCTGACTTTGTGAGATGTTAAATTGTATTTGTTGGATTTTGTTTTTAAATGGGGAAAGCAAGACATGACAGCAACACCACATAGAGTTCAGGAGGCAATATGATAGGCAAAAGCAGTCTGCGATATTGTTGTCGTGAGAGAATTATTTTTAAAATGGCGGGGAGAGAGTTTCGTGACAAAGTCTGTAACTCTTAAAACAAAACTGCAGCTGAGACAGGGCCCAAAGTGGTAAAATGCCAGGTTACCTGGTGTTAGCTCCTGTCCATCTTCATGAACAACCAAAACGTGGAGAAATCAGCATTCAACTGGAGTGAGCACAGTAAGATCTCACAGATTAAAGTCCAGCAGTTTTAAGTTTTTATGTTTATTTGTTATTGTCACAAGCAGGCTTACATTAACGTTGCAATGAAAATCCCCTTGTTGTCACACTCCAGTGCCAGTTTGAATTTAGCATGGCCAATTCACCAAACCACATCTTTTGTACTGTGGGAGGAAACCGGAGCATCTGGAGGAAACCCACGCAGACACAGGGAGAATGTGCAAACTCCACACAGACAGTCACCTAAGCCAGGCATCGAACCCGGATCCCTGGCACTGTGAGGCAGCAGTGCTAAATGTGCTTTATTTGGAATCACGAATTCTGCACACATGAAGACAGCCTCAACCGGGATCTTAGGTTCATAAACACCACACGTGACCCCCCCACCATTTGGTCTCGGCTTGCAAAATCTCATTAACTCTCCTGGCTTGAAACAATTCACAGCTCTTTAACCTTTGATTATCTCTTTCTCCACTCACTTTAGCAAGCAACACAGCACCAGAACTGTTTCAGATCAACTGTCTGTGTCCGTAAAGATTTGATTACCTGTAAAGTCTTGCATTCCAAGCATCATCTTGCAATTGTGTCTTTGTTTATATATGGCGTGTTTGTGAAACCTACCTCTCCACTCACCTGATTAAGGAGCAGCACTCAGAAAGCTTGTGATTCCAAATAAACCTGTTGGACTTTAACCTGGTGTTAGAACGTTACAGCTCAGAAACAGGCCTTTTGGCTCTTGGCTGTTCTGAACCATTTTTCTGCCTAGTCCCACTGACCTGCACCTGGATCATATCCCTCTCATCCATGAACCTGTCCATGTTTTTCTTAAATGTTAAAAGTGAGCCTGCATTTACCACCTCATCTGGCAGCTCATTCCACACTCCCACCACTCTCTGCATGAAGAACCCCCTATATTCCCTTTAAACATTTCCCCCTTCACCCTTAACCCATGTCGTCTAGTTTTCTTTCTCCCGTAGCCTCAGTGGAAAAAGCCTGCTTGCATTCTCTCTATCTATACCCATCATAATTTTACACACCTCTATCAAATCTCCCCGCGTTCTTCTACGCTCCAGGGAATAAAGTCCTAAACCTATTCAACCTTTCTCTGTAACTCAGTTTCTCAAGTCCCGGCAATACTCTTGTAAACCTTCTCTGCACTCTTTCAACCTTATTAATATCCTTCCTGTAATTAGGTGACCAAAACTGCACACAGTACTCTAAATTCGGCCTCAGCAATGTCTTATGGTGTGAGACTCCCTTATTAATGAGCAAGGAAGGGGTGAAAACAAAACTGAAGGGCTCAGCGATTAATTTTCATCTCTGGTGCTGAACTGTATGTAGAACAGGATATTCTGTGTGAACCGAGTTTTTGTACACTAGAGGTCATGAGAGAGCTCCAATAAGCAACACAGAAGTGTTTCAGATCAGTGTACATGTCTGGACATGTACCATTCTCCATCATTATAATTTTACATGAAAATGTCCTATCAGTATATGTGCTGTAACAAGAATGGATGGATAATTTCACACCACCAGCTGAACCCCAATGCAATTCACGGTAACTTCATTGCAGTGTTAATGTAAGCCAACTTGTGAATTCCGCTTTAGTATTTTAATGAATAAATTCTGCTTTAATGTTGTGGACACTTTAATATGTTGAGTAAGCTAAGCCGACTTTGAACTGAGAGTTGGAAAGTGGGCTGAATGAACTTGAGGACAGCCTTGCATTTTAGCATTTGAACATCTAAGGTCACAGTTGGGGGTGGCACACTGGTGCAAGGGTTAGCACTGCTGTCTCACAACGCTAGGGACGCAACCCTTCTGTGCCATAAAAAAGCTTGTAAGAATTAATTATGTTAAGTTAACCAAGTTAACACTCTAATCCAAACATTGCATTTTCTTCACCACCCCATATGTAAACACAGAAGTTCACCTTCCTTAATTCTTTTTTTCTATAGTGTGCCGGCCTTGGAAAGGGTCCAGAGGAGGTTCACAAGAATGATCCCTGGAATGAAGAGCTTGTCGTATGAGGAACGGTTGAGGATTCTGGGTCTGTACTTGTTGGAGTTTAGAAGGATTTGGGGGGGGAATCTTATTGAAACTCACAGGATACTGCGAGGGCCTGGATAGAATGTATGTGGAGGGGATGTTTCCACTAGTAGGAAAATTTAAAACCAAAACCTCAGGCTAAAGGGACAATCCTTTAAAACAGAGATGAGGAGGAATTTCTTTCGCCAGAGGTTGGAACTCTTTGCTGCAAAAGGTTGTGGAGGCCAGGTCATTGAATGTCTTCAAGACAGAGATAGATAGGTTCTTGATTACTAAGAGGATCAGAGGTTATGGGGAAAAGACAGGAAAACGGGGACGAGAAAAATATCAGCCATGATTGAATGGCGGAGCAGAATCAATGGACCAAATGACGTAATTCTGCTCTTATATCTTATGGCAGCGTGATGCCACAGTGCTTTAGCACTGCTGTCTAACATCATCAAGGACCGGGGTTTGCTTCCCGTCTGAGTGGAGTTTGCACATTCTCCCTGTGTCTATGTGTGTTTCCTCCAGGTACTCCAGTTTCCTCCCACAGTCTGAAAGACATGCTGGTTAGGTACGTTGGCCATGCTAAATTCCCCTCCGTGCACTCCATTGGATGCCAGAGTGTGGCAACCAGGGGATTTTCACAATAACTTCATTGCAGTATTAATGTAACCCTTCCTTGTGACACTAATAAATAAACATTGAACTTTTAATTGGGCCAATTAATTAGCATATTCATCTTAGATTGTTCCTTGACCTTTCCATGGCTAACATAAAACCTCACAAATACTATGATAATTGTAGCTAAAATCTGTCCATTTATTTAATTTGTGATAACTTAATGTGCACAAATCATTTCAGAGGATTCCTATATTACAACAGCAAATATCTCGAATTACTTCACCGGCTGTCCCGCTCTTTGGAACGAGGTTGTAAGAGGGAGTTAATGAATGTAAGTGTTGTGGATCCTGTGCATGGATTGTTTCACTGATACAAAGTCCTCATTTGAAGATATTTCTGCCTACATGATTACATTTCAATACTGAGCTCTCAAAACTAACTTGACCAGATTTTAAATCTCCGCAGGCATGCTGGGATTAGCTAAAATTGACTGCATCTTTTGTAAGTCCAATGCCAGCAACAACAGGCCTTTTTTTCATAAACCATACAAAACTTTTAATAAGCAGCTGTTTTTCACGACCACAGCTGTAAGTTCTGATAACAAGCTGTAAAAACATACTTTTGCAGATAGAGACAGCATGTGCCAAACAACTTCAACGCGAGATAATGGTTAACATAGAGTTTTGGAACTGTGTATGTAACCAGTAGTCTGTTTTCGAGACCTTGCGGTATGTTTTGAGTTTTTTGATCAGTATAGGACTGGCAGGCAAAAGCCAGTGTGTCTGTCTCTTTCTCTCTCTAGTTTTCGCTCTCCGTAATGTTTTCATTTTAAATTCTATTCAATAATTGGTGGCACGATGACACAGCAGTTGGCTTTGCTGCCTCTCAGCACCAGGGACCTGGGTTCAATTCCTGGCTTGGGTCACTGTCTGTGTGGAATTTGCACATTCTCTCCATGGGTTTCCTCCAGGTACTCTGGTTTCCTCCCACCGTCCCAAAGATGTGCGGGTTAGGTGGATTGGCTATGCTAAATAGCTCTTCATGACAGGGTGACTAGCTAGAGTAAATGCAAAGGGTTATATGGATGAGGCCTGGGTGGGATTGTGGTCGGTGCAGACTCAATGGGCTGAATGATCTTCTGCACTGTTAGATTTTATGAAAAGAAATTCTTCATATGAGTGCGGTCTCTGTCTATTCTAAGGAATGAACACTATAGTAAGCCTTCCTTTATATAGGAAAGACATTCTTCTTTGTTGGGCATTTCTAATGGGTATAGTAGCATTGGGGTGTTACTGGACTCATAATTCAGAGGCTCAGGCTTAGCAGGTGGGGGCATTAAAGCACTGGCTTCAGTAATAATGATCGTGAAACTGTAAAATACCCATCTGGTTCACTGATGCCATTCTGCTGACCTTAACCAGTCTGGCCTACATGAGACTCCAGGCAAACAGCTGTGTCCTCTGAAAGCCACTCAGTTGTATCGCACTGCTACAGAAAAGCATTGTGGGTGGCGGATCTACACCACACAGGCTGCAAGGACACAAGATGGTGCCTCATCATCATCCTCTCAAGGCCAACATCAAAGCTGACACTGCAGTGTGGTACTGATGAGTGCTACATTGTTGGAGGTGTTGTCTTTTGCATGAGGCAAGGTACCTGTATGAATGGATATGGAAGATCTGATGGCATCATCTAGATCCTGTACGATTTTCAAATCTCATCTCAATCTTCTTTTCTCCAATGGGAACAGCCTTCAATCTTTCTACGAAACTGAACTTCCTCTTCCCTGGAACCATTCTTCTGAATCTTTTTTGCAACCTCTCTCTAATCCTTCCTAATGATACCAAACTCCTCTGAAGCTGAACCAGTTTTCTACAGGTCTAATAAAACTTCTTGTACTCTGAATGTCTGCAGGATATTCACACAGTCCCCGAGGCGTGTTTCTCAGAGGTGGAGATGGCCTACTGTTGTGGGATATTCCAGCCCCGCCGCTGTCAACAGCATTTCCCATTGTTTGCAGCCCCTGACACAGGAAAATCCATGGCAGTTCACCACCGGCGGGACTGGAAGATCCTGCTGGTGGGAACGGTTGGAAAATTTTGACTCGTCAGCCTATTGATAAATGTTTCCATTGATGGATGTTATGGAGATCAAGAGGATAGGCAAAAAAAAAATGAAATAGCAACATGAGAAAAATCTTGTCATGCAGCGAGTGGTGAGATTCTGGAATGCGTTGCCTGATAGTGTGCTGGAGGAAGCTTCAATCAAGATACTCAAGTGGGAATTGGACTATTATCCGCAGAGGAAGTTGTGCAGCATTATGGGGAAAGAGGGGGGGAGTGCACGGCTGATGGCAACAGATGAATTGATCCATCAGAAAGTTGGCATAGACATGCCAGGCTTGCTGTGTGAAATTGTTGATAATTGTGGTCATGTTGCATCCATCAATTATATATTAATCAGTGCATGAGGTGTCACATTTGCACTCCTGAGCTACAACACACGAGTTCTTGCTGGAAGCCAGTTGTTCTCCCAGAGGAAACAGCTCACTTTGTTAGGCCTCAGGAATTGGCCACTCCTGCTCCTCAAAATCCTTCTTCAGATCGACAGGAGGGAAATAAGTGCCAATCCCGTTTCCAAATCCACCCCTTACCCTCCACCGCATGGTTGCCACTGGGCTTGCTGAATTTGTAGTGATAGTGTTCAGTGAACAGAGGAATGATCTCTGGAATTAACTCAGAAAATGCTTGAAAACCACAGCAGTCCTGACAGCATCTGTGGAGAGAGAATATAGAGGCAACATTTTGAATCGGGGTGACCCTTCATCAAAGCTGAAGACAAAGAAAATAGGATGAGATTTATACTGTAAGGATTGGTGGAAGGGAGAGGGGGTTGTGTAATTGACCATAATATCATAGGCAAAAAGGCAAAGGGGATAAAAACGGTGGTGATAAAGACTGAGAATGGTGCTAACAGCGTCCATTAAGAGATTGGAATGTGTAATTGGCAGAATAAAGATGCAGAGTCAAAGAACAACCTTAACAATGTGGCAGATGGGGTTGGAAAGCGAGATTTAGAAGTCGACAAATGAAATGATGGGAGAAATTAAAATTAAGATAGGAAATAAGAATACAAAGTAATAAAAATAGATTAATAAGATAAAAGTTTAAGTTCATTGATTAGTGTCACAAGCAGGCTTACATTGACACTGTGATGAAGTTACTGTGAAAATCACCACACTCCGTTGGGTGTTTGGGTACACTGAGGGGGAACTTAGCATGGCTGATGCACGTAACCAGCACATCTTTCGAACTGTGGGAGGAAACTGGAGCAGCTGGAGAAAACCCATGCAGGTACGAAGAAAACATGCAGACTCCGTATAGACAGTGACCCAAGCCAGGAATTGAACCCAGATCACTGGCACTGTGAGGCAGCAGTGCTAACCAGTATATCAATGTGAGTTTGGGCCAATATCTATCCTTCAATCAACATCACATAAAACAAATAATCTGATCATTATCGTATGATACTGGGTGGCAGCATGGTGGTGCAATCTGCACATTCTCCCAGTGTCTGTGTGGGTTTCCTCAGGAGCTCCAGTTTCCTCCCAGTTGGAAGGATGTGAGGGTTAGGTGCATTGACTCAAATAGGTGCCAGAGGGTGGCGACTAGGGGATTTTCATAGTAACTTCATTGCAGTGTTAATGTAAGCCTACTTGTGACACTAATTTTTAAAAAACTGTTTGCTGGGTGCTTATTGATTGCTGTGTTTCCCACAGGTTATCACAATTCAAAAAGTACTTCACTGTCACTAAAACACTTTGCACCGTCTGGTATCCATAGAAAATGTCACACAAAAGTGATTCTTTTTTACTTAGGAATGAAGGGCAATGAAAGTTGGCTTCACCAGTAGTGAGACCCATATCCTGAGAATACATAAACACCAAAGCAAAATAAACATTTGCAGTGGAAATGGATTGTACAAATACATAATAAAAACTCAAAATGCTGGAAACACTCAACAGTTCAGGCAAACAGCATTTTCTGAAGAAGGTTTAATGGACTCAAGATGTTAATTGTGTTCCTCTCCACAGATGCTGCCTTAGCTGCTTGAGATTTTCCAGCATTTTCTGCTCATTTATGAACCGTGGTCACAGGTGGAGGAATCTGAAAAACATCAATCACACTGCGGAATTAACACAGTCACAAACACACACATGCAGACACAAACACTCACACAGACATACACATTCACACAGCCACATACACTCACAATCACCCTCTCACACACTCAGAAACACACACTCACATTCTCACACAGACAGACACACACAAAATAACACACAATCACAAACATCTCATATGCACAGACACAAACACTTGCAATCACTTTCACATACACGCAGACATGCTCACATACACTGTCACACACACACACAAACATACACTCACACACAAACACTCTCACATTCAGGCACAAACTCACACAGACACACTCAAACACTCATACTGAAAGATATACAGGTACAGACAAACAGACTGTCACACAGATGCTGACTCATTTACAGACACAACATGCAGTCAGCACACTCACGGAAGACACATACTCTCACAGACTTTGACACACAGTCAGACATTCAGACGCAGAACATTCACTCACTCACAGACCTTCACTCAATCAGACCCTCTCTCACACTCACTCACACACACACCCCCTGTCTGTCTGAGACACTGTCACACATGGCAGTCGCTACATTTCCTTGTATCAATGTTGCCGCTGCTGCGCCTGCGTTAGACAGGCGGCCGAAGCCCGGGGTTAGCAGCAGGAGGACGGGGGGAAAGGACAGCAACCCCCTCTCGCCATCAACACCCTCACCCTGCAGGGACACACTCAGAGTCACAAGGAGCAACGGCACCTAGACACCAGAACCGACCCACAGACAGAGAGGGGCCGGCGGGAGGAGAAGCTTGCTGCAGGTGAGTGATCCGCCCCGGGCCGCCTCCGTCCCACTGGAGGGAGAGAGAATGGGGGCAGCGTGGGGAGAGGGGGGGAATGGGGGCAGCGGGGGAGAGGGGGGGAATGGGGGCAGCGTGGGGAGAGGGGGGGGGAATGGGGGCAGCGTGGGGAGAGGGGGGGAATGGGGGCAGCGTGGGGAGAGGGGGGGAATGGGGGCAGCGTGGGGAGAGGGGGAATGGGGGCAGCGTGGGGAGAGGGGGGGAATGGGGGCAGCGTGGGAGAGGAGGGGGGGAATGGGGGCAGCGTGGGGAGAGGGGGGAATGGGGGCAGCGTGGGGAGAGGGGGGGAATGGGGCAGCGTGGGGGAGGGGGGGAATGGGGCAGCGTGGGGAGAGGGGGGGAATGGGGGCAGCGTGGGGAGAGGGGGGGAATGGGTACGATTGAGGTTAAAGCTGGGTTTAGGGATTAAGTTAGAGTGTTGGGTTTGGGGTTAAGATTTGGATGTTATGATCGGGTGGGCTAGGGGTAAGATTGGGGGTTAAGGTTGGAATAAGGATTTGGAGGAATTAAGATTGAGGTTAAGGTTTAAGTTTGGGTTTTGGGGTTAGAGTTGGGAGTTAAGGGTTAATTTGGGATTAAGATTGAGGGTTAAGGGTTTGAGATATTTAGGATTATACTTGGGGTTAACATTGGGTTTAGGGGTTAAATTTGGTGTTAAGATTTTGTTTAAGGGTTAGATTTGGGGCTACAGTTGAGTTTGGGGTTAAGATTGGATTTAGGGGGTTATGTTTGAGGTCAAGATTAGCGTTAGCAGTTAAATTTAGGGTTAAGATTGGATTTTGGGGTTTTTTGGGGGTTAAGATTGGATTTAGGTATTAAATTTGAGGCTACGATTGGTTTTAGAAGTTAGATTTGGGGTTAGGATTGAGTTTGGGGGTTAAATTTGGAGTTAAAATTGGATTTAGGGGTTAAATGTGTTAAAATTTTGTCTAGGGTTAGATTTGGTGTTATAATCAGGTTTCAAGATTATATGTGGGGTTAAAATTGGGTTTATGGGGTTAGATTTGGGGTTAAGACTGAGGTAAGATGTTAGGTTTGGGTCCAGGTACTAAATGTCGAGTTAAGATTGGGGTTAGGAGTTACGTTTTGGGGTTAAGATCGTGGTTAAAGGTTAAATTTGGGGTTAAGATTGGGTTTGGGGTTAAGATTGGTATTAAATTTGGGATCAGGGATTAAATTTAGGGTTAAGATTGGCATTAGGGGTTAAATTTGGAATTAGATTGGGGTCAGGATTGGGTTTAGGGGTTAAATTTGGGGTTAATATTGGGATTAGGGATTAAATTTGGGGTTAAGATTAGGATTAGGGATTAAATTTGGGGTTAGAAAGAGGGATTGGGGCAAAGAAACCCAACAGAAGCCTAACTTGTTTTTGGATTGACAGTGGGTTTTAACCAATGAGCGAGGGCGGATGGGCCAATCAGGGTATGTGGGCGGGGTGTGGGGGGGGGGTTGGTTGAGGCGCGGGTCCCGCCCGGGTTGTTGTTGTGCCCGCCCCGCCCGCCCAAGCCTCCCATCCCGCCCCGCTCCCCGTGCCCCCCTCCGGCCCGAGCCTCCCGCCGACGCGTTTATTTTTAAAATATCCCCTCGCTGCAGCCGCCCGGAGGCCCCGCAACGATCCGCTTCGGCTGCCGGATCCCCCCCCAGCCCCCGCCGCTCCTGGAGCCCGCTGTCTGCCGCTCTTGAAGCCGGTGGTGGGGACGAGGAAGAAGAGGAGACACCGCAGCTCCGAGCAGCATGGACACGCCGAGGTTAGAGCCGGGGGTGCGGGGGGAAGGGAAGGAGTTGTGTCTACCCCCGGCAAGGGGCTGGGGGGTGTCTGGTCTGGGATCGGGGTCCTGGGGGTGGGGGTCGCTCCCCGGGGGTCGGGGCCAGTTTTCCGGCTCGCTGATGAACCGCGGCCGCGGTTTGTTATATTTCACTCAGTGCGTCACAGACACATTGCTACATCCAGCCCAGCGCGGGAACTGAGGCTTCCCCCTTCCCCCCCGGGGGCCAATAGACACCTACTCTTAATCTCCGGGGGCGACAGGCACCTACTCAAATCCCCCTGGGGGGGGGGGGGGGGGGGGCAACAGGCAGCTACTCCAAACATTGCCCCCAGGGTATATGTACCTCCCTCCTACTCCTGGGGGGGTAACAGGCACCTACTCCAAACATACCCTGGGGGCAATATGTACCTCCCTCCTACTCCTGGGGGGGTAACAGGCACCTACTCCAAACCCCCTGGGGGGGGACAGGCACTTGCCCCCCCATGTGCCCTGGGGGCAACAGATACCTCCCCCACCCCCTGGGGGCAATAGGCACCCCCCCTCCTCCCTGCCCTCCCCTCCTCCCTGCCCCTCCCCCTCCTCCCTGCCCCTCCCCCTCCTCCTGCCCCTCCCCCTCCTCCCTGCCCCTCCCCCTCCTCCTGCCCCTCCCCCCTCCCTGCCCGCTCTGCCTCTCCTCCCCCCTCCCCCCTCTGCCCCTCCCCCCCCCCCCAGGGGGTGGGGGATAAGGGCAGTACACGACCCTGAGGGGGAGGGGAAGGGGAGCAGTAGGCAAACCCTTGCCTGGGATAATAAGCACTCCCACCTCCCCTTCCCACACCCCATTGGCAATTATCCCACCCCCAACCCCCTGATATAGTATCTCTATAAGATGATATAACATGTTCCCTTTCAAAGGATTCTAGGATTAGTCTAATTTTCTTCTCGTTTGCTCCCATTATTGTACATTCCGGCAGTGATTGCATCACACAACAAGGCCATTTGGCCCACCACGTTGCTGCCAGCTCTTTCCCCATCATCCTGGAAATATTTTCCCTTTCTTAGTTGTTAATACAGTTCTCCACTCCCCTTCCGAAGTATTTATCCATTTCTCTGTTTCTCCCGCTACCGCCCCCCTGCTTATCCAAATGTTTATCCAGTTTTATAATCATTCCCCCCCGCCCTTCCCTGGCACCCGCTCTTTCTCCCTGCCACGCTAACTAATTTTCCCTTCAGGTATTTGTTTATGTTTATCCAATTCCCTCCTGAACAAATCCGAGCGATTCAGCTTTCACCATGCTGTCCGTTCCAAATCATCCCACTCCCTGTGCTTTTTAAAAAAAAACAACTTGCCTCGTCACTTCCTCTGCTGTTTTCGCCGGTCTCTCTCTATTTCGCTGTCCTTTGGTTACTGACTCCTGTCACTTTTTGAATAGTTTTTCCTCACTCTGTCAAAACAATTCCTGATTTTGATTATCTA
Organism: Sphyrna mokarran; assembly: GCA_024679065.1. Lineage (NCBI taxonomy): Eukaryota > Metazoa > Chordata > Chondrichthyes > Carcharhiniformes > Carcharhinidae > Sphyrna > Sphyrna mokarran. Next base: position 64,913,149 of record JAGIQG010000016.1, on the reverse strand, counting down.
CGAAAGCTGCACCAAACTTTCTCCCCGCCTCCACCTTCCTGGAGAACAGCCTCAGCCGCTCCAGCATTTCCCATAACTGTGGCTCAGAAATCCTTGCTGTGGCCTTAGCAAGGCCGTTGACATCTTTTGTCAAGAATGTGAAATATGTTTCTTATCAATAAATGTATTTTTTCAAAGCGGCACGGTGGTTAACACTGCTGCTTCACAGTGCCAGAGACCCGGGCTCAGTTCTGATGCTTGGGTCACTGTCTGTGCAGAGTCTGCACCTTCTCCCTGTGTCTGCATGGGTTTCCTCCATGTGCTCTGGTTTCCTCCCACAATCCAATAGACGTGCTGGTTAAGTGCTTTGGCCGTGCTAAATTCTCCCTCAGTGTACCCAAACAGGTGCCAGTGTGTGGTGACTAGGGGATTTTCACGGTAACTTCATCGCAGTGTTAATGTCAGCCTACCTGTGACACTAACACACAGACTTTAAACTTTGGATTATATTCCCAGTGGAGAAAAAAATATGTTTTTTCTCATTGCTTCCAAAAATGATAAATGGGGAGATATTTGCAGGGGAGTGGGGCTAATTGGACAGCTCTGTGAAACTGCTGATGCAACCATAATGGGCCTTTTCGTGTTGTATCGTTCTGAGTTTCTCTTCACCACCTTCCTCCTGCTGCCTTTTTCATTAGGACTGGTCAATGGCTTGTTTCTTCTGTGTGCAGAGAGGTCAGTTTTAGAGCAGTTTCCTCTCTGCTGCGTTCTGCAGTCCTTCCACGGCCTATCAGATTGTGGAGTTCAGGCGACAGAGAGTCTCTCCCTCTTATTGAAGGCAAGAGTTTTGAGAAAGCAGTCTTGAGTTGACTTGCTGTATTGGAGGGAAATCTGTGGGATTTGCTGTCTTTTAAAAAAAAATATGTGTATGTTTTACAGTGTTGAGATGCAAGCGTTGCTGGCTAGGCCAGTGTTTGTTACCCATATACCGACCGACTCAAGAACAGCTTCTTCCCTGCTGCCATCAGACTTTTGAGTACACCTACCTCGCACTAAGTTGACCTTTCTCTATATCTTAGCTATGACTGTAACACTACATTCTGAACCCTCTCCTTTCCATCTCTATGAACAGTATGTTTTCTCTCATTGCTCCCAAAAAGGGAACTGTGAATATAACCCAAAGTTTATGTATCGGTGTCACAGGTAGGCTGACATTAACACTGCAATGAAGTTACCGTAAAAATCCCTTAGTCGCCACACTCTGGCACCTGTTTGGCTACACTGAGGGAGAATTTTAGCACGGCCAGTGCACTTAACCAGCACGTCTATTGGACTGTGGGAGGAAACCAGAGCACCCGGAGGAAACCCATGCAGATACGAGGAGAACGTGCATACTCTGCACAGACAGTGACACACGCATCAGAATCGAACCCGGGTCCCTGGCGCTGTGAAGCAGCAGTGTTAACCACCGTGCCGCTTTAAACAAAAACATTTATGATAAGGAACGTATGTCACATTCTTGACGAAAGATGTCAACGGCCTTAGTAAGGCCACAGCAAGGATTTCTGAGCCACAGTTATGGGAAATGTAGGTGAGGCTACATTGGATTTGGTGCTGGGCAATGAGCCAGACCAGGTGTTAGGCTTGGAAGTTAGTGAACATTTTGGTGATAGTGACCACAATTCGGTTACGTTCACCTTAGTGATGGACAGGGATAGGCATTAAGCTGGGGGCTGTAGTTATAGCTGGGGGAAGGGTAATTATGAGGCCATCAGGAGAGAATTAGGGTGCATAGATTGGACAAGGAAACTACAGGGACTGGGAACATCTGGAATGTGGAGCTTATTCAAGGAGCAGCTGCTGCGAGTCCTTGATAAGTATGTCCCTGTCAGGCAAGGAGGAAATGGTCGAGTAAGAGAACCTTGGTGTACGAAAAAGTTGATTTGCTGGTTAAAAGGAAAAAGGAGGCTTATGTCAGGATGAGGCTTGAAGGCTCAGATAGTGCAATGGATAGCTATAGATTAGCCAGGAGGGAGCTAAAGAGTGAATTGAGGAGAGCTAAGAGAGGACACGAGAAGACTTGGGCTGATAGGATTAAGGAGAATCCTAAAGCTTTCTTTAGATATGTTAAGAATAGAAGATTGGTTAGGGCAAGATTAGGGCCAGTCATAGACAGCAGTGGGAAGTTGTGCGTGGAGCCTGAAGAGATTGGTGAGGCACTGAATAAATATTTCTCTTTGGTATTCACGCAGAGTTCTGGAAATGTAGCTATGGAGAACACTGAGGTACAGGGTTGCAAATTGGGAAGTATTGTAGTAGATAGGGAGGATGTGTTAGAAATTCTCGAGGGTTTGAAGTTGGATAAGTCCCCTGGGCCGGACGGGATTTACCCTAGGATTCTCTGGGAGGCAAGAGAGGAGATTGCAGAGCCTCTGGCTCGGATCTTCAGGTCCTCGTTGGTTACGGGTGTGGTTCCGGAGGACTGGAGGATAGCGAATGTGGTCCCATTGTTTAAGAAGGGGGAGAGAGACCTTCCAGGGAATTATAGGCCAGTGAGTCTTACTTCTGTTGTGGGCAAAGTATTGGAGAGAATTATTAGGGATAGGATTTATAGTTATTTAGAGAGAAATGAATTGATTGGGGATAGTCAGCATGGTTTTGTGAAGGGTAGGTCATGCCTTACGAACCTCATTGAGTTTTTTGAAAAAGTGACCAAAGAGGTGGATGGGGGTAAGGCGGTTGATGTGGCATATATGGACTTTAGTAAGGCGTTTGATAAGGTTGCCCATGGAAGACTTCTGCAGAAAATGCAGATGTATGGGATAGAGGGTGATTTAGCTAATTGGATTAGGAATTGGCTAGCAGATAGAAGACAGAAGGTGGTGGTTGATGGGAGATATTCATCGTGGAGTTCGGTGACAAGTGGTGTACCTCAGGGGTCTGTTTTGGGCCCCTGCTGTTTGTAATTTTTATAAATGATCTGGATGAGGGTATTGAGGGATGGATCAGTAAATTTGCAGATGCTACTAAAGTTGGTGGTGTGGTAGATAGTGAAGAGGGGTGTTTTAGTTTACAGAGTGACTTGGACAAGTTGCAGAGCTGGGCCGAGAGGTGGCAAATGGAGTTTAATGTGGAAAAGTGTGAGGTGTAAGGCAGTTTGGCAGGAACAATAAATTTGTAGAGTATAGGGCTAATGGTAGGGCTCTTAATAGTGTTGAGGAACAGAAGGATCTTGGTGTATGTGTCAATAGATCCCTGAAAGTAGGCAGTCAAGTGGATAAAGTTGTTAAGAAGGCATATGGAGTCTTAGCTTTTATTGGTAGGGGATTGAATTTAGGAGCCGCAGCATCATGTTGCAGCTGTACAAAACTCTAGTGCGGCCGCACTTGGAGTATTGTGTGCAGTTCTGGTCGCCACATTAAAGAAAGATGTGGAGGCATTGGAGAGGGTACAGAGGAGGTTTACTAGGATGTTGCCTGGTATGGAGGGCAGGTCCTATGAAGAGAGGTTGAAGGATTTGAGGTTGTTTTCGTTAGAAAGGAGGCTGCTAAGAGGGGATCTTATTGAAGCATATAAGATGATTAGAGGTTTAGATAGGGTGGACAGTGATAGCCTTTTTTCCTAGGATGGAGAATGCTAGCACGAGGGGACACAGCTTTAAATTAAGGGGTATGAGTTATAGGACGGATATCAGAGGTAGGTTCTTTACTCAAAGATTGATTAGGGAGTGGAATGCCCTGCCTGCAGCTGTTGTAGATGCGCCAAGTTTGGTGGCGTTTACGAGGTTAATTGATAAGTATATGGAAGAGAAGGGAATGGTTTAGTTTGGAGGGGCATTGCTTTTTATTTTGGTCGGCACAACATCGAAGGCCGAAGGGCCTGTTCTGTGCTGTATTGTTCTATGTTCTATGTTCTATGAAATGCTGGAGCGGCTGAGGCTGTTCTCCAGGGAGGTGGAGGCAGGGGAGAAGGTTAGGTGAAGCTTTCGTAGATAATCAAAATCAGGAATTGTTTTGACAATGAGGAAAAACTATTCAAAAAGTGACAGTATCCAAAGGACAGCGATATTTCTTGTATAGTGGGTAAGAAACGATACTTTTCACTGTATACTAATGCACGTGACAATAACTCAAATCAAATCCGTACTTGTCCTTGTGAAGGTGGTGGCGATCTAACCGTGTGAATCATTGCAGTCTCTCTGGTGTCAGTGCGTTGGGTTTGACGATGACGAGATTGATTCTGAAATACCTGTTGAGCCAGGGTGTGGTCCGCGGATTCTGCCACATGTGGGGAAGTCGGTGTTGGGGACAGGTCAAGTGTTCGAACTCTGGTGTCTCAGCTTTACCGTTTCGTTTTTCCGATGACGTCACTCGATGTGTTTGGTGCCTTCCCGAATAAACCATTTGGGTCGATCAGAAGCCGGAAAACCCCTTGAGTCGGCCAGTATTGTTGACCTCATCAGGGATTCATTAAGGACGTTCCTTAAAAGCATTCCTGGTGTCTGCCTGGAAATGCCCTGCCATAACCGAGTTCTGAGTAGAACAGTTGCTTGGGGAGTCTGATGTCAGGCATACAGTGCAGTGTGAGCCACCGCTTTCAGCCTTATTGTACTGGGCATCTTGGCAGAGGGGGGCTGCTATTGGGCCATCTCTGTTTGGAAGATCTTGTGAAGCCCCCACTGATGGAATTGCTTTGAGGAACCTGCTCTGTGCTATCCCAATCCCTCACCGTCTTGTTAGACCTGACTGGGGGCTTGAGTTCTAATCTTGCTGTTCTGTCGGTGTGTTACCACTATGTGTCTTTGGAGATTGTCACTGGATTTGTCAGGGTAACAGTGGAGAGTGCTGTTATAACCATTGTTCCTGCTCAGCTGCTGAGCTGGGAGTGGGTGGGTGAGTAAGTGCTGTCAGGGCATCTATTGAACAGGATAAATATGGAAAAGTAGAATAGCTAATTGAGTGACCGAAGCCCAGTCTGAACCAGCCTCCTATGCATTGACCAAGTCTTCGCTTCCCACTGCCTTGGAAAAACAGCCAGCATAATTAAGGACCCCATGCACCCTGGTCATTCTCTCTTCCATCTTCCATTGGGAAAAAGATACAAAAGTCTGAGGTTGCATAACAATCGATTCAAGAACAGTTTCTTCCCTGCTGCCATCAGACTTTTGAATGGACCTACCTTGCATTAAGTTGATCTTGCTCTACACCCCAGCTGTGACTGCAACCTTTCCTTCTGTATGAACAGTATACTTTATATAACACATAAGAAACAATACTTTTCACTATGTTAATACGTGACAATAAATCAAAGCTAAAATCAGCTGCAGTCTTCACTCAGTGATTGCTGTCTAATACTCTCCTCTGGGAGTACAGCCAACCCTGGACACGCTGCTGGATTGCCAGCCCAATAACAAGCTCCTTCTTTTACTCTTTCAGCTATGAGATGCCTGGAGGTCTAAAGAGACCTCAAAAAGGGGCAGAGTAACACCCAAATACTCAGTGGTAAAACACACCATGTGATACAACTGTGGAGCCAGACCCCTATTGCGATTGTCTGTTCTCTGTGCAGCATGAACGGGAGCACTTTACTTAATTTGATTTATTATTGTTGCATGTATTAGTATACAATAAAACGTATTGTTTCTTGCACACTGTACAGACAAAACATAACATTCATAGAGAAGGAAAGGCAAGAGTGCAGAATGTAGTGTTATAGTCATAGCAAGGGCATTGGATAGAGTTACACAATAAAGAGATCTAGGGTTACAGGTTCATAGCTCCTTGAAAGTGAAGTCACAGTTGGACAGAGTGGTGAAAAAGCTATTCAGCATGCTTGGTTTCATTAGTCAGAACATTGAACACAGGAGTTGGAATATCTTGTTGAAATTGTACAAGACATTGGTGAGGCCACGCTTGGAATACTGTGTACAGTTTTGGTCATCTTATTATAGAAAGGATATTATTAAATTAGAGTGCAGAAAAGATTTACTAGGATGCCAATGGGACTCGATTGTTTGAGTTATAAGGAAAGACTGGATAGACTGGCACTTCTTTCTGTGGAATGTAAGAAGTTTCAAGGTGATCATCTAGAGATTTATAAAATAATGAGGGGCGTCGATCAGCTAAAGGGTTAATATCTTTTCCCAAAGGTAGGGGAGTCTAAAACTAGAGGGCATGGGTTTAGAGTCAGAGGAAAGAGATGCAAAAGGACCCAAGGGGCAGTTTTTTCCACGCAGAGGGTGATGTGTCTGTAATGAGCTGTTAGTAGTAGAGGCGGGTACAATTTTATCTTTTAAAAAGCATTTAGACAGTTCTATGGGTAAGATAGGTATAGAGGGATATGGGCCAAACGTGGGCAACTGGGATTAGCTGTGACCTTAATTCCAGCATTTCCCTCACGCCAGACGTTGGTTAGCTAGCCTGTAGTTTTTTGCTTTCTGTTTCCCTCCTTTTTATGAAAGAGAAGGGTTGCATTTGTTACTTTTCAATCCGATGGGACTTTTCCTGAATCCAGGGAATTTTGGAAAATTAAAATCGGGGCGTCTCTATTTCAGCAGCTATTTTGTTTAGCATCATGTGACGAAGTCCCTCAGTTGATTCTGGAATGCTTCAAGCTACCTCTTGGACCTTGGCCGTATGGGTTGCAGTTACTTAGCAACAATATGTTGAACTTGTATAGTGCCTTACCATAGTTACAAGATCAAAAGGCACTTCATGGGGCCACTGTAGACATTGCATCAAAGAAGGGAATATTAGAAATTAACCCTGTGCGAGCAAGATGGGGTGATGGCGATGAGGGAATTCCAGAGCTTCGCACCTGGACATCCCAAGACGTTTGGAGACAGAAATGGGGAAGGCTCAAGAGGCCAGAATTGGAGAAATGCAGAGCCCCTGAGAAGGTGGCAGGGGAGATTACAGAGAAAGGGAAAAGATGAGACAAAGGAGGGATTTGAAGATGAGGCTGAGAATTTTAGAATCGTTAGATTGGAAGTCGATGCAGGGTAGTGAGCACAGTCGCGATAGGTGAATAAGAGTCAGCACAGGGCCAGCATTTGCAGCCCGAGGACAGTTGAAATTCGACTACATTGCTGACCACATTTGATGCAAGTGAAACACGGCAGTGGACCGCATTTCCTTCCTTGTCATTTACTTTATTCCTCAGCACTAGAATATGCAATTGCGATCTACATTCCCTTGTTTCAAAGAACAAAACAGCACGGGAAACAGGCCCTTCGGCCCAACAAGCCCGTGCCGCCACCCCGATATTCCCATTTCTACCCGTGATCCCTATGTTTATAGATCTATGCATTAGAACCAAATTTGAGACAATTTAGGGAGAATTTGTTCTGCCAGTCAGCCTAAGAGCACATCTTTGGGATTTGGGAGGAAACCGGAGCACCCGGAGAAAACCCACGCAAGCACGGGGAGAATGCGCAAACTCCCACAGACACAGGCCCAAATCCATGTGTCTGCACAGCACAGCGATAGTCACTGAGCTGTCGTGTTGCCCATCAAATGGTCCTGGTCAAGCGTACACTAACGACATGAAGCACTAGGATACTCTTGAATGAGTGCCTGGACTCAGCACCAGAGACCCGGGTTCGATTCCCGGCTTGGGTCGCTGTCTGCGTGGAGTTTGCGCGTTATCCGCGTGTCTATGTGAGTTTTCCCAGGTGCTGCAGTTTCCTCCCACAGTCTGGAAGGTGTGCTGGTTGGGGTTAATTGGCTAAATTGCTACTTGGTGTCAGGGGACTAGTTAGGGTAAATACGTGGGTTTATGCGGATAGGGGCTGACCCGATGGGCTGAATGGCCTCGTGTACTGTGGGATTTGATGATTCTATGAATGTTGGGGGTGCAGTAAAATGGTCGTTATCTTTTATAACAAAGTGGGTGGGTACTCTAGAGCGAGTTTGCTTCTGAGATAGCCTGGCCAATAGGATTATTGAAATGGGGTCTACAGTTTATGGAATTGAGACTTGTAGTTGCTTCCCACAGAATGACGAGCAGATTTAGGATAAGGGTTCCGGGAAACTTATCTAATCATGTGAATCAGTGACATAATGCAAACCATGAACAGTTGGTAACTGCTAACGATTTGATCTTTTTCTGGTCTCCATGCGGATTACAATCAGGGATGTTAGCCCAGAACTAATGGTGCCCTTGTGAAATGTTTATACTTTGTCAGGGGTTTGAAATATACTCAGCATTCAGTGTTATCATTTGTCCTTGGCAAGCTGATAGTTGTCCTGAGAGAGTGTTTTGAACCATGTGAGACTGAATACAGCTCTGTTACCAATTTGGGAAGGATTAAATTGATGCTTGGAATTGAGGTTCTGACCCTGTCTCCTGTGATTCAGTGGTAGAATTCTCGCCTACCCCACAGGAGGCCTGGGTTCGATTCCCAGCCCATGCAAAGCCTCCCGCCTAGGTGGTGCAGTGGTTAGCACTGCTGCCTCACAGCACTAGAGCCCTGGGTTCAGTTCCAGCCTTGGGGCCAGGGTCCTGGGTTCAATTCTGGCCTTGGGTCACTGTCTGTGCAGAGTCTGCACGTTTTCCCTGTGTCGGGATGCTCCAGTTTCCTCCACAGTCCAGAAGATGTGCTGGTTGGGTGGATTGGCCGTGCTGAATTGCCTCTTGGTGTCCCAAGATGTGTAGGTTAGGGAAGATTAGTGGAAAAAGACATGGGGCTATGGGGACAAGGCCTGGGTGGGGTACTCTTGGAGAATCGGTGAGGACTGTTTCTGCACTGTTATGACCCGCCTGTGTTCTCATATTCTGTGATTCTGGGTCACCCTCCCTCAGGAGGAGGGTGTTAGATGAAGAATTTGATTTGTTTTGATTTGATTTATTATTGTCACGTGTATTGGGATACAGTGAAAAGTATTTCTTGCGCGCCATACAGACAAAACATACCGCTCATAGGGAAGGAAAAGAGAGGGTGCAGAATGTAGCATTACAGTCGTAGCTGGGGTGGAGAAAAAGATCAACTTAATGTGTGGTAGGTCCATTCAAAAGTCTGATGACAGCAGGGACGAAGCTGTTCTTGAGTCGGTTGATACATGACGTCAACCTTTTCCCAACGGAAGAAAGTAGAAGAGAGAATGTCTGGGGTGCATGGGGTCCTTGATAATGTTAGCTGCTTTTCCAAGGCAGCAGGAAGTGTAGACAGAGTCAGTGGATGGGAGGCTGACTTGCCTGATGGACTGGGTTTCATTCATGACTCTTTGTATTTCCGTGCGGTCTTGGAGTTGCGGGGTGGGGGGGAACCAGCGAGTGAGGAAAAGAAGCTCTTCGATCGGTCAGTATTTCTTCACTGCAGGATGTTGTGCATCACATGCACTGTCCTTGGCGTGGTTTTACTGTAACTCGCTAGTAGCTGGCTTGAGATTTCTTTCCAAGAATGCAGCTGATAAATTGTACAGCTCTGTAGATACGGTGGAAGTCTTTGGAAAGCAGCAAACTGGCTGATAATGCATATCTTTTCAGTCTCTTATTGGCACCAGGCACATTACTTGCCCTCTGACTGTTGCTGTTATCATTTGTCTGTCTCTATCTGTTGCTCCGTTCTCTGTAACTGGCAGTATGGGGTATGTGACTTGCTGCTGGCTACCTGCTCAGACATTACAGTAGCAGCACACAAAAGCTGGCCAGATGTGAATCCATATACTTGGTTATTTAAAATTTTTAAAAAATTTATTAGAAACCATGTGGGCGGCACAGTGGGTTAGCACTGCTGCCTCACGCGCCAGGGACCCGGGTTCGATTCCCAGCTTGGGTCACTCTGTGCGGAGTCTGAACGTGTCTGTGTGGGTTTTCTCTGGGCGCCCCGGTTTTCTCCCACAGTCTGAAAGATGTGCTGGTTAGGGTGCATTGACCCGAACAGGCACCTGAGTGTGGCGACGAGGGGATTTTCACGGAAACTTCATTGCAGTGTTAATGTAAGCCTTACTTGTGACGAATAAATAAACTTTTAACATTTAAGTTGGGCAAAGCTGTGCTAATGCGTCTTTAAAGTAGTGATTGGTGTTGATGTAAAAGTCGCATCTGAATCTTTGAGCACTAGAGGGTGCTGTATCCCACATTGTGAAGTGCTTCAGCAGCGATGGACTATTTGACCGGGGAAGGCTGGGGAGTTATAAAACAGGGTTGTAGGTAATGTCTTGTGACAAATAGAAAGCTGGTTAGCAGGAAGCAAAGAGTTGGAAGAAATGGGTCATCTTCCGATTTATAGGGAGTGACTAGTGGGGTACTAGGGCCCCAACTATCGATGATTTGGACAAGGAAACTAAATACATTACCTCCAAATTTACAAATGATACAAAGTTGAGGGGAGGGTGAGCTGTGAGGAGGATACAGAGATGTTTTAGCATGATTTAGACAGGCTGTGTGTGTGGCCATATGCAGTATAATATGGATAAATGTTATGTTATCCACTTTGGTAGCAACAATAGAAAGATATTGTTAATTGAATGGGTGTGAATTGAGTGAAGTGGCTACTCAGTGAAACCTTGCTGTCCTTCTGCATTAATGGCTGTCAGTAAGTTTGCAGATACAGCAGGCAGTAAGAAGGCAAATGGTAAAATAAAAGTAATTACTGCAGATGCTGGAATCTTGAAACAAAAACAGAAAACGCTGTAGAACCTCAGTAGATCTGACAGCCTCTGTGGAGAGAGAATAGAGCGAACATTCTGAGTCTGGACGACCCTTTGTCAGAGGTAAGTGCATAGGAAAATGAGAGATTTATACTGTAGAGGTGGGGGGCTGTAATTGGACAATGTAGTTGGTGTGTGATCTCAAGCTTTGTATCTTTTTCTCGATGGAAAAAGGTGGAAGGGAGAGTATCAATTATGTGAATGAGCCGTGGTAAATGGGTGGGGGGAGGTTGGGGAAGTGTTGGGGGGGCCAAGTGGGGGGGGGGGGGGGGGGGGCAAGGTGAGACATCTTTCAGAGATTGGTACAGACTCAATGGACCAGATGGCCTCTTCCTGCACTGTCAGGGTTCAATGTATCCACACGAGGCTCCTCCACCTATCATAATCTAACCCTTGAACCATTTTCCATTCTCCCACCTGCTTTTAATGGAGGTTCTGTTTTAATATTAGCCGAATCGCTCCCTGTGTTACGTACGTTGGTGCCTTGTGTCTGCTGCAGTGTTTGATGCACGTATCAGGGATTTACGTGGTCTGTTTGTACCGTTCTGCGCAGAGACTGAAGCGTGTTGAAGATGTCCAGGAAACCTCCGAGCAGGCGCGGGATTACGTTCGAGGTGGGCGCTCGACTAGAAGCACGCGACAGGCTGAAGAAATGGTAAGTGCTACCAAGAGGAACTTAGAATGAGAGGAGACCAGATTGAGGTGTGCGAGATGATAAAAGGTGTGGAGAAAGTAGACGTGGAGCAGATGCTTCCTCTTGTGGGGCATCCTAGGAGGAGAGATGATAGTCTTAGGATGAAGTGTAGCAAATTCAAAATAGAGCTGAGGAGAAAATACTTCTGCCAAAGAGTTGTGAACCCCAAAGTGCTGTTGGGGTTCGATGGATCCACACGTGGATGACAGTGAATAAATTTTGAGGAGGAGTTAGACAGATTTTTAATTGGTAATGGGTTGAAGGCAGGAAAATGGGGATGAGGAGCATACCAGCCATGATCGAATGGCAGAGCAGATTCAATGGCCTAATTCTGGCCTAATTCTGCTCCTATGTCTTTAAGAAGGTGTTAAAAATGTGACTGATTCTGCAGGATGGAGGAGGGCAGGAGAAGGCTGCTTGATCGTGGTGTGCCACAAGCCCACACCTTCTGTGGGAAGGCTATTTATGTCTGCGTAAGCCGTTCACTGTACTCGGTGCCACCCACCCTGGCCGATCTTTACACGTCACTGCCAGCTTCTCAACACTGATCTGAGTCACCGAGGCAACTTTGGGGAGCGTCTTGTCACGCGGCGGAACCGCGAGCGAGGGCAGGCGTTGTCGCAGCGATTCCTCAGCACGTCTCTGTGTTTCCGACAGGTACACGGCGCACATAGAGAAGATCGACTACGAGGAGGGAAAGGTACTGATTCATTTCAAACGCTGGAATCACCGCTACGATGAGTGGTTCAGCTGGGACAGCGTCTACCTGCGGCCTTTAGAGAGGCCCCTGCTTCGGAAAGAAGGGGCGAAGCTGGATGAGCCGACTGTGGTGAGGAGAATTACCCCGGGGGCTGCGGGAGGGAGGGAAGGAGCGGCAGAACCCTGAACACGGTTCCCCGGGGTGGGGTTCATGATATTGGAGGAAATTTTCTACCCTTCCCCCCCCCTCACTGTGAGTGCAGCCCAGACACACTGTGAGAACTGAACGTAGAATGGCACAGCCTGTAAGGAGGCCATTCAGTCATCTTACCCATGCTGGCTCTTTGACAGAGCTGTCCAATTAATCCCAATCTCTGCCCCCACCAATCTCTCCCAATTACAGAAATAAGTAATTATTGAATTCCTTTTTGCCAGTTATTAGTAATTCTGCTTCCAAGTGACGGTCAGAACGTAACTCGTTTTTTTTTTTTGAAAAAAATATTTTTGCTAATATCCCCCTGGATTTTGACACTTTTTGAATAGAGACAGCTAGATATTGAATAATATCTGTGTTTTTTGTTTGAAAAACTGATCTCAGTGTATTGTTGACTATCTAATAGCTTTCCCGGTAGATTCAGTTTTAAGATCTTCGAGTGAGACAGCTGAATACGAATTGAGATGTGAAATGGGCAGAGAATGCAATGTTTCTGGGATGAGAATAATTTCACTTCTGTGCTCGGTGTTGTAAACACTTTGATAAAGAGTTCCCTTTCTTTCATACTGACAGACATACAGGGGGTCATTTAATTTCCTGCTGTTGGAGAGGCTGTAATTGAGATTTCAAATCCCAAACATTCAAGGTTAAATCGCCTCTCAATTTTCCCAAGATAAATAGATGACAAAGTGTCATCCAGACTCCAAATATCAGCTCTTTTCTCTCCTCACTGATGCTGCCAGACCGGCTGAGGTTTTACAGCGTTTTCTCTTTTGGTTTCATAGAAATCCTGCAGTACAGGAAGAGGCCATTCAGCCCATTGAGTCTGCACTGTTCTAACCAGGCCCTACCCCCATATCCCTACATACTTTACCCAATAATCCCTCTAACCTACGCATCTCAGGACGCTAAGGACCAACTTATCATGGTCAATCAACATAACATGTGCATCTTTGGACTGTGGGAGGAAACCAGAGCACCTGGAGGAAACCCACGCAGACATGAGGAGAATGTGCAAACTCCACACAGACATTGACCCAAGCTGGGAATCGAACCCAGGTCACTGGCGCTGTGAAGCAGCAGTGCTAACGACTGTGCTACCGTGCTGTCTCATACCTTTCCTATCTCTGCGACCTCTGTTTCACAGCTCCCTCTCTTCCAATGGTGTTCCCCAACACTGAGCTCTTCTGTTTCTCTCACCCTGGATACCCTAACCATCTGCCCCCCCGTCTCAGCCCTCCCCTCTGGTACCCTCTTTCACGTTGTCATTGATGGCTGTGCTTCTCAGTGGCTGAGACCCCACAATCCCTTCCACTCCTGAGGCCCCCTTTGGAACCCATGTCTTTGAACAAGGTTCAGGCACCACAGTCTGCCTTTTGGCAAAGTGGGCAGTGAAACTAATTCATCCCCACGCTGCTACCTTAACGCCAGCGTTTCTTGCCCATCCCTAATTACCCCTTGAACTGAGTGGCTTGCTAAGTCATTTCAGAGGGCAATTGAGAGTCAACCACATTGCTGTGGCTCTGGAATCACATGTAGGCCAGACCAGGTAAAGACCAGATTCCCTTCCCTAAAGGACACTAGTGATTCTGATGGGTTTTTCTGACAATTGACAATGATTTCATAGTCATTAGTAAAGTCATAGAGGTTTACAGCGTGGAAACAGGTCCTTTGGCCCAACTTGCCCATGCTGTCCTTTTTGTTTTAAACCACTAAATTAGTCCCGGTTGCCCCCATTTGGCCCATATCTCTTTATACCCATCGTAGCAATGTAACTTGAGAATCAATAGATTCTTAATTCCAGATATTTTCTATTGAATTCAAATTCCATCATCTGCCATGGCTGGATTTGATTCCGGGTTGAGTTTCTGGGTTAATAGTCTAGCGATAATACCACTTAATCATTGCTCTTCTCTATCTTGTCTCTGATCCTGGTCGGACTTCTGTTTTTGTATACAAAAACTTGTGGAACATTAATTCTAAAACTAGCTGGACAAAACCCATTCTGGCACCTGTCGGTAAGTCCTTTTTCAGCAATCAAACTCTGTGAGCCACTATTGAAGATGGTCACTTACAGCAGTACAAGCTCCATCAACAGGGCAATTAATCCAAACATTTTCATTGTGGCTGGGAATAGTGGTATCACAATGAAACCAACAAAAGTGGCTCTCGGGGAGAAGAAATGCTTTAGCAAAATTTCTACTTAAAGCAGCAGCATTTGTGTAGGGTTGTAAGTGTGAAAACTGCACCCGACATGCTAGAATCACAGAATCCCTACAGTGCAGAAGGAGGCCATTTAGCCTATCGATTCTACACCAACCACAATCCCACCTGACCCTGTAACCCCATGCATTTACCGTAGCTAGTTTCCCTGATGCTAAGGGGCAATTTGGCATGGCCAATCCATCTAACCCTCACATCTTTGGACTGTGGGAGAAAACAGAGCACCTGGAGGAAACCCAGCCAGACATGGGGAGAATGTGCAAACTCCACACACAGTGACCCAGAATCGAACCTGGGTCCCTGGCACTGTGAGGCAGAAGTGCTAACCAGTGTGCCACCCGCGACACAGTGTTGATGTTTTAAACGTAGAATGCTACTGGTTGGCAGTAAGTTGACATCGTTGAAACCTCAGATAACCTTTTGTGTCTTGTTGTGTTTGATGTTTAGGAGTTCCACTGCGGTGAACAAGTGTTGGCCTGTTGGTCTGACTGTCGCTTCTACCCAGCCAAGGTTATATCAGTCAACAAGGATGGTAAGTGAGCTTGAGTGTGGTGACTCAGCATGTGTCGGGAACCTGCAAAGTACAAACGTGAGCTTTAATTTTTTTGTGGGAGTGGAGTTGGGTTTGGGAGGTCGTAAGAGGGGTGCATTTTTAGAAAGGCATTGTTTTTGGAAGTGTAGCATCCGCTTTTTGGAAGCAAACTTTTGGAAACAAGAGGTGAGAGAGAGGGGGAAGGAATATAAAATCAGAAGGGTAAAGGAAGGAGAGGGGGAGACGAGATGTATGTGTCCCCCTCGAATTCCCCACCCCTGTGAAGTTTATTTATTAGTCTCACAAGAAGGCTTACATTAACACTGCAGGGAAGTTACTGTGAAAATCCCCTACTTGCCACCCTCTGGCGCCTGTTCGGGTACTCCAAGGGAGAATTTAGCATGGCCAGTGTATCTAACCAGCATGTCTTTTGGACTGTGGGAGGAAACCACAGCATCCGGAGGAAACCCACCCAGACACGGGGATAATGTGCAAACTTCACAGAGACACTGACCCAAGCTGGGAATCGAACCTGGGTCTCTGGTGCTGCGAGACAGCAGTGCTCGCCACTGTGCCCCCTCCCCGTGATTTATAATAATTCTTTTTCTCCTGCTCTGAAGATTTCTTTTATCTTCTCAGCCCAGATTAGGAAAAGACAATGGCTTTTTTCTCCATCCCTTGAGCCCAAAAATTCCCCTGGCCCAAAATTTCTGCCAGGTAATCTTCCGTTGGATCCAGGTCAGATTATTGGAGCAGGTGGGAATTGTTCCCCGTGTAACATGAGAATGTTTGTTTGTTTGTTTATTTAATTCTGGGTGAGGTTTAAGGACAGGAGTTTGACCGAGACAGGAAATGGTCTTTTATGTTATTATTTGTAATGAATACCGCCTGTAACATATTGAAGCCATGTTGCATTGCGTTACTGAGACTGCCCGTCTGCTTTCTCCGTTTAAGCTTCTTACACAGTGGAATTCTATGATGGAGTCGTTCAAACTGTCAAGAAAATCCACGTCAAACCTGTTCCAAAGAACTCGAGGGAGAAGGTAAGGCTCAGTGACCTTTGCGTAAGCAGTAACAATCGCTACACCCCACAGCAATTCATTGTGTGAATCACATTACTGAGGAACATAAGGAGCAGGAGTAGACCCTGTAGGCGCTTGGGCCTGCCACACCATCCATTCAGGTCATGGCTGATTGACTGCATCAACTGCACAATCCCAATATCCCTTATTGCCAAGAATCTGTCAGATAGTGGCCTTGAATGTGCTGACCAACATAGTACACCATCCTTGGAGGTTGGGAATTACAAAGATTCCCCCCGCGTGAAGACATTTCAACTCAGTCACAAATGGCTGACCTCATAGAAGGCTGTTAGGCCCATCTGCACCAACAATAATCCTATCCAGGCCTGTGTAATCCCACATATTTACCCAGCTAACCCCCCGTATCTATGCATCCCAAAACACTTAATATGACCAATGCACCTGACCGGCACATCTTTCGGACTGTGGGAGAAAACTGGAGCACCCGGAAGAAACCCACCCAGACACGGGAAGAATGTGCAGACTCCATACAGATGTTGACCCCAGCTGGGAATCGAACCAGGATCTCTGGCACTGAGAGGCAGCAGTGCTAACCACTGTGCTACCTCTCGACATTATGTGCCCTAGTCTTACACACTGCAGACAGGGGGAATAGCCTCTCAGCATCTGCCCCCTCTCAGACCTTGGCCTGAATTCTCCAGCCGTTCACATCTTGCCGCCACTGCCAGCGAGGAAGGAGAATTTGTCACTCAGCCAAATCTCCTTTCACTGCAGCAGTTCTGGAAAATCCCATCGGTGTGAACGGATGGAAAATTCCGCCCCTTCTTATCAATGAAATTGCCCCTCATTCTGGTAAATCGTAGAGATTAGACATCCGTTTTTCTCGACGCCTCCTTGTCGGACCATCCTTTTGTCTGAGGAATCAACTTAGTGAACCTTTATTGCACCCTCTCTGAGGCAGGTGTATCCTTACCCAGGTGAGGAGAACAAAACAGAGTTTTGAGAGATTCTAATAATATATAAACACAGCTGTGTTATTATTGATCAAACCCATCACAAAACCCTTTCTGCAGTCTGTCTGAGTGGGCAAATAGAGTCGTTCAGGGTTTGAAGCATTGAAACAGGCCCTTCGGCCCAACTTGTCCATGTTGCCCTTCTTAACCCTAAGCTAAGTCCAATTGCCCATGTTTGGCCCATATTCCTGTACACCTATCTTACCCACGTAACTGTGTAAACGCTTTTTTTCCAAGGACAAAATTGTACCCGCCTCTACTTCTGTTTCTGGCAGTTTGTTCCAGATACTCTCTACTCTGAGTTATCAACCTCTCAACTTCTGTTATTCTATCTCAACCAGTTATGAGCAGTTCAGTTCAACACTTCTGTTAAACATTGCAATCAGGTTATAAAGCAGGAAGTCCACCTGTCTGCTTGGGTCAGGAAGTGATTTTCTTGCACGTACGCTTGCTGTGATCGGGACTGGGTGTTTGGGTAACTAAGGGTGTCCAAAATGGAAAAGAGATGGGCTGCAAAAGAGATACAGTCAGCTGATGGCCTCCAGCAGTCAAAGAGCTGGTGTTTCAGAATCATTAGTTTGAATATGAATCTTATTGAGTGGTAAGATGTTCCAATTCCAATTCTTCTGCTGGATGCTATGGCCGGAATTTTACCAGCACGCCTGCCCAAGGTTCGTAAGATCCTCCCGGAATGCTGTTCCGTGAGCCGCAGTGGGCGTGCCGGTAAAACTGGGGCCTATATCTGTATTTGGAGCGTCGTTGTCAAGCGCTGTTTTGTTCACAGAATCCGGCAAGTGGGAGGAACAAAGAAAATGGTTCCAGCGGTAGTGCCAGGCGCAGGGAGAGGGTGCGCGAGAGGACCCCCTCGTCGCTTGCCGAAGAGCAGGTTGTGGAGACCAAGGTGGTGAGGAAGGAGGAGGAGGAGGAGGAGGAAGAGGAGGCGGAGGATGAAGAGGTGAAGCAGCAGGAGGAGGAGCCAAAGAGTTTGGAGGAATCCTCCCAGGAGCCGGCCACCCAGCCAGAGAGTTCACCGGAGTCTCCGTCACAGAAGAGCTCGCCACTCTCCAGTGAGCTGGGGAAACCCGAGGAGAAGCGGAAACGCGGGAGACCCCCGTCTGTAGGACTTACAGGTGAACTATCAGGCGTTTGAAATCCAATTGAGCAGCAGGTGGGGGCCTTGATTTAACGTCTCGTCTAAAAAAAAAAGGCAGCACTTCCGACATGCCGCACTTCCCCAGTGCTGCATTAGAGTGTCCGCCTGTGTTTTGGTCAAGTCCCTGTAGCGGGATTCGAACCCGCAACGTTCTGACTTTGGGTGGGAGACAAGGTGGGAAATCACAGCACGGTGCCTGACACAACAGCTCATAGAACATAGAACATTACAGCACAGAACAGGCCCTTCGGCCTTCGATGTTGCGCCGACCAATATAAAAAGCAATGCCCCTCCAAACTAAACCATTCCCTTCTCTTCCATATACTTATCAACTAACCTCTTAAACGCCACCAAACTTGGCGCATCTACAACTGCTGCAGGCAGGGCATTCCACTCCCGAACCACCCTTTGGGTAAAGAACCTACCTCTGATATCCGTCCTGTAACTATCACCCCTTAATTTATAGCTGTGTCCCCTCGTGCTAGCTTTCTCCATCCTAGGAAAAAGGCTATCACTGTCCACCCTATCTAAACCTCTAATCATCTTATATGTTTCAATAAGGTCTCCTCTTAGCCGCCTCCTTTCTAACGAAAACAACCTCAAATCCCTCAGCCTCTCTTCATAAGACCTGCCCTCCATACCAGGCAACATCCTGGTAAACCTCCTCTGTACCCTCTCCAATGCCTCCACATCTTTCTTATAATGTGGGGACCAGAACTGCACACAATACTCCAAGTGCGGCCGCACTAGAGTTTTGTACAGTTGCAACATGACGTTGCGGCTCCGAAATTCAATCCCCCTACCAATAAAAGCTAAGACTCCATATGCCTTCTTAACAACCTTATCGACTTGACTGCCTACTTTCAGGGATCTATGCACAAATACACCAAGATCCCTCTGTTCATCAACACTATTAAGAATCCTACCATTAGCCCTATACTCTACACATTTATTATTCCTGCCAAAGTGCATTACCTCACACTTTACACTTTTCCACATTAGCTCGATACGTGTTCATTTTCCCTGATTGTCCAGAAGGAGAGTTACAACAGTAACCACACTTTAAAAAGCACTTTGTGGCTGCAAGACAATTTGGGATGTGCTTCTGGCTGGCACAGTGGTTAGCACTGCTGCCTCTCAGGGTCAGGGACCTGGGTTCGATTCTCGACTGGGGTCATTGTGCCGAGTCTGCTCATTCTTCCCGTGTCAGTGAGAGTTTCCCTCTCAATCTAAAGATGTGCGGGTTAGATGGATTGGCCATGTCAGGGGGATCAGCAGGATAATTGAGCGGTTACACAGATAGAAGCTGGGAGGGA
Source organism: Sphyrna mokarran (assembly GCA_024679065.1). Taxonomy (NCBI): domain Eukaryota; kingdom Metazoa; phylum Chordata; class Chondrichthyes; order Carcharhiniformes; family Carcharhinidae; genus Sphyrna; species Sphyrna mokarran. Next base: position 64,893,631 of record JAGIQG010000016.1, on the reverse strand, counting down.
TCGTGGTCGATGCAGATTCAGTGGGCTGAATCCCGTCCTTGTGCACTTGGGGATTATGTGATTCCACAAAGATGACTTTGAAAATTCTCAGCTGCATCATGAGGGAAAATGAGGGAGAATCAAGGGAACTTGAATATAAAAAGACAGGGTTAACACATGTACTGGGAAGATGGAAAAAGGTAGACAATTTGCATTTTCTTTTTGTATGTTCTTGTATCTTAATCGCCATTGAGTAGGTCATCATTTGTTGCCCAATCCTTTGCCTTTAGGGAAGGAAATCTGCCATCTTTACCTAGTCTGGCCTAGGTGTGACTCCAGAGCCACAGCAGCGTGCCTGACTCTCAGCTTGGGCAACTAGGAATAGGTAATAAATACTGGCCAGCCAGCAACGTCAAGTCCCAGGAATGAATGAAAAATATTGGTTAAAAAGAAAATTAGTTTGAAAGGTTTTGCTTCTGATCGATTCTGCATTTGCAAGTTATGTTTCCTTCACGAATTTCCCCAGGTAGTCACTCGAAGGGGGCTTCTGGCCAGAAGGATCGTAGACAGCTCCCGTCACGCCAAGGAACTTCGGGGACCGGGAAGAGGAAGTCTGCCTCGGACACCTCCTCCCAGCCCAAACAAACGAGGCACAGCAAGATCCCAGGTTGGTACCCTGTTGAGTGATTTCTGAGATTCTATGACTGGGTTGTCAAGAGGAAGAAGTGTAACCGAGATGAGTTGGCCTGGTGGTGTCATCTTTTACATTTTCAGTCGCTTGTATTGCAACTGGACGATGGGGCAAAAGGAGACGGAAAAATAAGGAGTGTTGTTTCAATTCATGACGCTTTGCTGATTTGTATGATCCGTCTGGTTCTGCAGTTTGGGGCTCTTGGCATCCCATTTCACCCGTTAGCTACCATGCCCTGAGTTGCCTAGACTGTAATTCTCTAGGATTTCCTCTCTAAACCACTCCATGTCTCTGTTTGTGCCTGGGATATTTTATTAAATCGCACCGTATAGATATGTCGGTCATTCCACAAATTCTATCTCTCTGAATAAGCTTTTGGAATCTCTGCCAAAATCTACAGTGGTTCAGCATCAAATTTCATTTGATATTCCTGAAAAGGTGCCTTGGGATAGATTGAAGCTATTATATAAATGCAAGTTGTTCTACAGCTGTCATGGTGTTGTTCTGAAGGAAAGTGATTATTGAAGTTTAGAGTTTGTTTATTTCTTTAGTAGTCAGAAGTAGGTTTCCATTAACACTGCAGTGGAGTTTGTGAATATCCCCCCAGTTGTCACACTCCGGAACCTGTTCGGGTTCACGGCCAGTGCATCCTAACCAGTGCGTCTTTTGGACTGTGGGAGGAAACCGGAGCACTTGGAGGAAACCCTTGCAGACACAGGTCGAATGTGCAAACTCCCCACAGACAGTGAGCGAAGCCAGGAGACAAACCCAGGTTCCTGGCGCTGAGGCAGCAGTGCTAACCACTGTGTTACTGTGGGTTTCAGAGGGAGCAGGGTCAAGAGTTTGTAGAGCTGAGATTTGTTGGAACTGTGGTCCTTGCTATTCCAGTGCTGTTGCTCCGGATTTGCTGCTATCTGCTGTATTAACTGGAGTAGCTTAGCTGGGAACCAGACTCTACTTGAACAGTCTCTTAGATTTGTACAGCACAGTGGAGCCCATTCAGTCCATCGTGCCTGTCCTAGCTCTCAGAAAGAATTATTCAATTAATCCCTTTGAACACTTATCTAATTCCCTTTTCAGCATTGTTAAACTCGAGAATTTCCTCCCTAAAGCATGTTAGTGCAATGGTTAGCACTGTTGCCTCACGGTGGCAGGGACCCAGATTCGATTCTGGCTTTGGGTCATTCTCTGTGTGGAGTTTGCATGTTCTCCCCGTGTCTGCTTGGGTTCCCTCTGGGTGCTCTGGTTTCTTCCCACAGTCCAAAGACATAGGTGGATTGGCCATGCTAAATTACCCCTTAGCGTCAGGGGGTCTAACAGGGTAAACATGTGGGGTCACAGGGATAGGACACAAGTGGGATTGTTGTCAGTGCAGGTTCGATGGGCTGAATGGTCTCCTAAACTGTGGGGATTCTGAGATTAACCTCCACCTCCAGACTTCTGCTTTTTGGCCACCTGAAATCTCCCTGCATGTTTGTGTTGAATTCAGTTTTTGTTAAAGGTGCTATATAAATGTGAGAATTAATGTTAAAATGACGACATACTGCGGGAGTGTGTTCTCATTTTCCTTCTCTAATTCAGCTTGTGAGACTGAGGTAACTCAAGTCATCTCAGTTGTCGTCAAAGGGCAGCACGGTGGCACAGTGGTTAGCACTGTTACCCCTTAGCACCAGGAGCCCAGGTTCATTGCCAGCCTAGGGTTACTGTCTGCGTGGAGTTTGCATGTCCCTCCCGTGTCTGCTCCAGTTTCCTCCCACGGCCCAAAGATGGGTAGGCTAGGTGGGTTGGCCATACTCATTCGCCCCTTTAGTATCCAAAAATGTGTAGGTTCGATCAGTTAGCCGTGGAAAATATGAGAGGTCACAGGAATGGGGCGGAGGAGAGGGCCTGGTTGAAATACTCTGTCGGAGGGTCGGTGCAGACTTGATGGGCTGAAGGCTTCCTTCTGCACTGCAGGGATTCTGTAAAGTTTTCTGGTGCCCTCATATCTCTCCCTCTTTCTCTGTGTAAAGTGACATTATATTCAATAATCTCACACCGAGGAGGAGCGGAGAGGAGAAAATGTTCTTAAACAATAAAACGTTAGCTTTGTTTTTGCCTTGTTTGATTGTACAGGCCAGAGGCAGCCCGCAGCTGATCAGGGACAGAGTCAGAACAGAAGACGGTCTTTGCGACTAGCGTCCAGTGACAACAACAACTCGCTGACTGGGTCCCTGAGCAATGGAGCGGAAACTCCTAACAGAACCAAGGAGCAGGAGAAGGTTGAAGAAGGTGAAGTCTCCCATTCTCCTCTTAAATACCACGACCCCCTTTGCTTGCAATGTTCTAAAAGGTGAAAATAAAAAAAAACTTTCCAGTGGTGACCTGCTCTGTCCTCCTCCACTTCCCTGAGTTCTTGATCTGTGTTGTGGTGGTGCAGGAAGACCCTAACTTGATGATTATTCCATTTTGAAAATGGATTGGAAAATGAATCCATCCAGGGCAGACCACGTGTTTCTGTTCCACCGGAAATGATGGGCTTACTGTAACAAAATTATTGGGTGGGTTTCGTGTGTGTTTTGATGCGTTGCTCGTTCTGCTGAACTGCTCTGGTACAACGCTCAATCTGTACCTGAATCACAGAATACTACAGTGCAGAAGAGGCCCTTCAGCCTATCAAGTCTGCATCGGTTCATGAAATACCTTGATGTTGTGTGAAAAGTTATTTTGAATGAACACGGTAAAGTTAAGCCCCGTAGAACCCCTAGAGTGCAGAAATAAGCTGTTCGGCCCATCGAGCCTTTCCGAAAGAATATCTTACCCTGGCCCAGCAACCCCCAATCTTATTGTAACCCTGCGCATTTCCCATATCTAATCCACTTAATCTGCGTGTCTTTGGACATTAAGAGGCAATTTAGCCTAGTAAGTCCACCTAACCTGCATGATGGCACAGTGGTCAGTACTATAGCCTCACAGTCTGATTCTAGCCTTGGATGACTGCCTGTGTGGAGTTTGCACGTTCTTCCCAGGTCTGTGTGAGTTTCCTCCCAAATCCAGAGATGTGCAAGTTAGATGGATTGACCATGCTAAATTGCCCCTTGATGTCCAAAGATTTTTAGGTTTGGGGAGTTAGCAGGGTTACAGGGTTGGGAAGGGTGAGATACTCTGCTGGTGAGTCAGTGCAATCTGGATAGCCACTTGGCCCCGTCCTGTGTTGTAGAGATTTTACAATTCTTTAATCATGAGACTGCAGGAGGAAACCGGAGCACCTGAAGGAAACTCATGCAGACATGGGGAGAACGTGCAAATTCCACGCACAGTGATCCAGAACTTGGATTGAGGCAAGCTGCATAAAACGCAATCAGAACAATGGACTTTGGGCATAGCTTGACAGTGTGCAGCTTGACAGTTGCTGAGGAATGGTTGTTGGAGGGAAATGCCAGATCATTGCCTGCCTGAAAACTGGCCAAAGAACCAGTCCTGGAAACCAATCTGTAAATAAATTATCTGCCCTTCAATAAACAATGTACTTCTGTACAAAGAACAATATAGCACAGGACCAGGCCCTTCGGCCCTCCAAGCCTGCGCCAATCATGTGTTCCTAAGTAGACCATCAGTTTATATCCCTCTATTCCTAGATAAATCTTAAATGATCATGGCGTGTCTGCCTCAACCACTTTGCTTAGTAGTGCATTCCAGGCACCCACCCTCTATAAAATACGTTCCCCACATATATCGGTATTGAACTTTGCCCCCACCTTACCTTGAACTTGTGACCCTTGTGTTTGTCATTTCTGAACTGGGAAAAAGCTTCCAACTATTCACCCTATCAATACTCTTGATAATTTTATAAATTTCTATTAGGTTGCCCCTTAACCTCCATCTTTCCAGAGAGAATACCCTAGTTTACTCAATCTCACCTCGTACCTAATACCTTCTTGGTAAACCTTTTCTGTACCCTCTCCAAAGCCTCCACCACCTTCTGGTAGTGTGGCGACCAGAACTGTACGCAGAATATCTGGCCTAACCAACGTTCTATATAACTGCAACACCGTATGCCAACTTTTATACTCTATGCCTTGTCCAATAAAGGCAAGCATGCCATGTACCTTCTTCACCACCTTTTTCACCTGTGTTGCCACCTTTAAGGATCTGTGGACTTGCACACTGAGATCCCTCTGTGTGAGTATACTCCTGATGGTTTTGCCATTTACCATATAGTTCCCCCCTGCGTTAGATCTACCAATTGTAAATCACAACCCCCCTCATATCCCTCACTGTACTACACCCCCTGCTATACTAACAGTCTGACAATGTGGTTTAAATTGTTTAACACTCTCTCATTGATATGGACTTCATATCAAACCTGTCGTTTCCAATCCACGTTCTGTTGTATTGGACCTGGAATATTGTGCACAGTTTTAGTCCCCTTACTTGAGGAAAGATGTGGCATTGGAGGCAGTCCAGAGGAGGTTCACTAGATTGATTCCAGAGATGAAGCGTTTGTCTCATGAAGAGAGATTGAACAGTTTAGGCCAATACCCTGTGGAATTCAGAAAAACGAGGGGAGATCAAATTGAGATATTCAAGATGATAAATGGCTATGGATAAAGCAGACATGGAGCAGATACTTCCTCTTGTGGGGCATTCTGCGACCAGAGGTTATAGTCTTAGAATAAGGGGTAGCAAATTTAAAACAGATTTGAGGAGAAACTTCTCCCAAAGGATTGTGAATCTGTGGAATTTGCTACTCCAAAGTGCGGTAGATGCTGGGACAGTAAGTAAATTTAAGGAGGAGTTGGACAGATTTTTAATTGGTAATGGGTTGGAGGGTTGTGGCAAGAAGGCAGAAAAATGGGGATGAGAAGCATATGAGCCATGATGGAATAACAGAAAAGACTTGATGGGCTAAATGGCCTAATTCTGCTCCTATATCTTATAAACTTGCCCAATAGTGAAACTCATGATAAAGGCAAAATACTTTGGATGCTGGAATCTGAAACAAAACGAGACAATTCTGGAGAAACTCAACAGGTCTGACAGCATCTGTGGAGAGAGAATAGAGCCAAAGGGTCATCCAGACTCAACACCTTGACACTATTCTCTGTCTCCACAGATGCCGTCTGACTGGCTGAGTTTCCCCAGTGAAATTCGTACCCTGGGTTTTACACATCGTGGTGTGCCGCCTACGAAATGTTGACTCTGTTTCTTTCCAACAGCAGCGAGTCCCGAGCCCCCTGCCCAGGTACAGCAGCCGCCCACCGTCAAAGCCAAGAATTCCTTAGACACCACGTCCACTGCATCACTGCCCAAGCGCGTTGCCAGCCCCCAACACCAGACCGATGAAGCAGTGAAGCTGGACCAGCCTGTGCCAACCTCTGAGGCGAAAGATCCTTCCAAAGAAGCTGGTAAGATGGAGCTGGGTGTACCTGCCCCATAAGAGGTGTGTCTCCTGAGATGGGCACTGGGTTGGAGTAATGCTTTTTTTTTTTGCTATTCATTATTATGGGATGTAGGCTTTGCTGGCTAGGCCAGCATTTGTTGCCCATCCCAAATTGTCCTTGAGAAGGTGGTGAACTGCTACCTTGGATGTCTGCAGTCCCTAAGGTGTAGGTACACCCATAGTGCAGTTAGGAAGAAATTCCAGAATTTGGACCTCACGACAGTAAAGAAATGACCAACTTACTTCCAAGCCAGGACGGTGAGTGACTCAGAGGGGAACTCCCAAGTAGTGGTGTTCTCGTGTATTTGCTGCCCTTGTCCTTCTAGATAGTAGTGGTCATGGGTTTTGAGGTGCTGCATAAGGAACTTTGCATAGTTCCTGCAATGCATTGGGAAGCAAGATGGCACAGTGGTTAGCACTGCTGCCTCAGAGTGGCAGGGGACCCGGCTTTGATCCCAGCCTTGACTATGTGGAGTTTGCACATTCTCCCTGTGTCTGCATGGGTTTCCTCCGGGTGATCTGATTTCGTCCCACAATCCTAAAGTTGTGCAGCATAGGTGGATTGGCCACAGCCAATTTATGGCAGATTGGATGCAGACCTGATGGGCTGAATGGCCTCCTTCTGCACTGCAGGAATTGTACAGATTTCCCTACAATGAGCATCTTGTAGACGGTACACACTGTTGGTCATTGATGGAGGGACTGGACTGAATATGGAAGGAGTATCACTGGGACATTGCAATGCAGCATGTTCATTTCCTATCATACAGAATAAGAGTTTGTAAAAGTTACTTGAAACATCAACAGGTTTCTTTGGAATCACGAGCTTTCAGAGCGCTGCTCCTTCATCAGGTGAGTGAGAATTGCATTCACAAATAGGGCGTATATAGACACAGACTCAATTACAAGATAATGGTTGGAATGCAAGTGTTCACAGGTAATCAAGTCTTTACAGGTACAGACAATGTGAGTGAAGGAAGGCTTAAACACAGGTGAAAGAGGTGCTTCTCTTACCTGGTTTGACCTTGCATTGTCTGTACCTGTAAAGACTTGATTATCTGTTAAGACTCGCATTCCAATCATTTCCTTGCAATTGTGTCTGTGTCTATATATGCCATGTTTGTGAATGCAATTTTCCACTCGCCTGATGATGGACCGACACACAAAACTCCAAATAAATCTGTTGGACTTCAACCTGGTGTTGTGAAACTTCTTACTGTGCCCACCCCAGTCCAACACCAGCATCTCTACATCTGAAATATAAAGGTGTGTTGAAGGCTAAATTCCACTGCCTTTTGGTGCAGGGGAGTGGGATATTTTTCCAGGACACATTCAATTTTCATTTCAGTGTCGTTGCGTAAGACCTATTGGTTAACACTAAAACATGGGCAACATTGCCCCCTGTAAACCCCTCACACCCCCAACGTCAAGTGTCAGGCCCAAAGCTGATTTCACTCAGCTTTCAGATAGTCGAGTGGCAGACCATTTAAACCCCATTCAATCTGGAGTCAAATTCTGGCGTCACAAACTTGAAACTGTCCCAGTTTCTCAGCGATAACGTCTCTTCACTGCAATGTGCTTAAATACTTGCAGAGGGAAGGGAAATGGCCCAGTGGTAATACCGCTAGAAGTTCGGTGTAATGTTCGGGGGAACCCTGGCAGATGGTGGAATTTGAATTCAATAAAAAAAAAAATCTGGAATGAAGAATCTGTTGATGACCGTAAAACCATTGTTGATTGTCGAAAAAACATATCTTGTTCACTAACGTCCTTTAGGGAAGGAAATCTGCCGCCCTTACCTGGTCTGACCTACGTGTGACTCCAGAGCCACAGCAATGTGGTTGACTCTCAACTGCCCTTGGTCAACTAGGGATGGGCAATAAATGGTGGTCAGTCAGCGACACAAATGAATTTAAAAAAGAGAGAATTTTTTTGTGAAAGTGGGCATAAAGGACTTTTCCAGTGAATTGAGTGTTCCTGCATTGCCCTCCTTTTGGAAGGGGTGTTGTTGAGAAGATTGTCCTACCCGGCTTTAGGAAGGTGACATCTCGGCAGTGCAGGAGACCCATAAGTAATTCTGTTTTGTTTTCCTCTTCTCAGCAGCTCCTGTTGTGAAGCGTGTGCCACGATCCCAGAACCCAAACAGATACAGTAGGGAACCCTGTATGTTTTCTTTCTAGTGAGGCCAACCAGGACTCGCTACTGCAGCCTCCCTGTCCGTCTGCCCTGCTGCTTGTCTGCTCGTGTAGGGGTGTACGTGCGTGTACGGGAGGGGTGGAGGGGGGAGTGTAATGTATAGTTGTGTGTTGGGGGGTGGGTGTGTGTGTGTGTGTGTTGTGGGGGAGGGTGTGAACATACATGTGCATTTGTGTGCTTTTTGTCAGCCATAATGCTCATAAACAGCCATGTAAAATGGAAGTGAAAGAATTTAGTCATGCTTTCCAAAGTTATAAAACGTGACCTCGATCACCAGGAGATGTTGATTTAGGAAACTTCTGTGACATTGGTTGAGCGAAAGAGCTTCACCTAAAGTGATACTGTTGACTTAGCAAAAAGCCCATGTGGTATTTTTAAAGTTTTGTGATATTTTTAAAATTTTGTTGATATCCAATTCAATCCAATCAAATTCCAATTCAAAGTCTCAGCAAGTGAGACATTCCCGATTCAAACTGACCATGCTACTTCCTGTCTTGGGTTTGATCTACATGATCCAAGCTGATTAGAGCAGCCATAGCTCCTCCTCTTCCAAGGCTTGATCTCATTTGCAACTTAGCCAAAAGGCCGAGATGCTGCTTTAAAAAAAATTGCTTCAAATAAAGCCTCGGTGTAATCTCTTGACTTCAATCAGGGTGCAGTGTCCCAAAATTAAAGGCCAAGAATGGTATACCAGAATGTCCACTGTTAGTGACAATGATTCACTGCATGTTACAGAATGACATTGTACTTGGGCAGGAGATCCCCCTTTACATTTGATGTTACCCAAGCCACTGTCTCACCTCAGAAATAACTTCTGAGGCTGGTGTCCCTTCACCAGATTCTTTTTATTTACAAACTCTGTTCCATTCCTAAGAGTGTTTCAGCAACACGGTAAGAATCCAGAGTACCAGTAGTCCTGTGCTCCTCAATATATACACAAGTGAACTGATTGGGTAGGCAATCATTACCTCAATCAGAACTCGTACGCCAAGAGACTAACCTCATGCACCTCGTTGAGGTCAGTGCAACCTCCACGTTGGTTGACTAGCATTGCTGCTTCCTCCCTCCTACCCCCACTTTTTTCCTGAGTGTTATGCCCCAGACTGGAGTGGTCAACCATGACACTTCTTGAGCTGACCAGTAGGTGCTGCTCAAGAGTAGCCCAAGAGTTGGAGGTGATGCTGCCACTCTTGTCTCCTTCAAAGCCCTAAAAAGTCAGTAACAGAACCATGGGGTGGAGCGGCAGGGACTTGCCCCCATAAATTCATGGGGGGTTTGGGTGGTGAAATGTGCTGTACGTGTCCCTTTCCCCAGAGCTTTTCGCTGCGCCTCTTCTATCTGATGGCGACAGCCTGTTTCTTGCCAACATCTTTTCAAGTTTGAATGTTGAAATGAGTGTTCTTACCGTTTATGGGAGTCACCTATTCTATATTGGGGGACACAGGTGTGAAGGGAAACTGACACATCTTCCCCTTGCTTGGTGTTTGATTGATATGTGGAGTCATCTTTGACCTGAATATCAATCTATTGCATTTCATGGGTCATCACTGCCATTAGCCTGTTCTCCCAAGTAATGTCCTTTAGGGAAGGAAATCTCCCATCTTTACCTGGTCTGGCCTACACGTGACTCCAGAGCCACAGCAATGTGGTTGACTCTTAACTGCCAAGTAGGGATGGGCAATAAAAGCTCCTATGTCCTGCAAATGAATTAACACCCCTCCCTATCCCCCCCTCAACTGGCTCATGACTTCTACGGCCTGATGATGCTACGACGGGGTAGAAATCACTTTCAGAGCAAACCGTCCTTGCAGCCCTCACTAAGTGCTTCTCTTCGCCTGAGCTGCTGGCAGTGAGGGGACCTTCCCCCAGCTCTCACCTTTCCTCTCTCGGACCTCCAGACGCCCGTTTCTTGTGCTGCTGCTTCAGCCTCGAGAGGCCTCGGCCTTTGTGCGTGCCATCAGGTGACAGCGCACGACCCCTCACTTCTCAGCCCGGTTTGTGAGCTGCCCCTCCATTTGTTTCCAGTTGGCGCGCGGGTGGGGGAAGAATCAGCAGCTTTACCAATCCCTCTGTCGGTCATTGGGTTACGGGGATAGGGCCTGAGTGGATGGGGGCTCAATGGGCCAAAGGGCCACCTCCTGCACTGTAGGGGATTCTATGATTCTAGATATGTGTTTGGAACCTTGCTGCTGCCTTAGCCAAACAGGGAGTACTGCCTTGCTAATAACAGCTGTTCTCTAGCTTATTCTAACTCCTCTCTGAACTGCTGCTGTTTTCATTGTGATACTGGGGGTTGGGGGAAGAAGATGGTGTTGAAACTCACGTCTGTTGTTTTCTCCCCCTCCCCCCGATCCTCATCTTTCATATTTCTGTCCATCTCAACCCCCCCCCCCCCCCCCCCCCCCCCCCCCGCTCTGCAGTGACCAACAGCACTCAGAACCCGAGAGCCACCTACCTCCCAAGGCCTTGATCATCGAGCTGGACCACAACAAGTTTAAGTGCAAGATTGCTGAGTGCTCGAAGGCCTTCCGCAAAGCTAAGATGCTGCACTACCACATGAAGTATTACCACGGCATGGAGAAAGTGGAGCCGGAGCAGAGCTCCCCCAAGAGAAGCATGCAGACCCGAGGCTCTTCCTGCACCTCGGAGGCGGAATCCCTCCTGGACAGCCCCAAGAGGCGCCGCACCACCTCCGGTTCATCACGTGAGTGTCTGCCCATGCACCAGAACTGCAGATTGCCTTGAAGGAGAGGCATGTTGCCTAAGCTTTCCCTTTTGCACTCATCAGAACAAATACAAGAATACCAAATTTCAAATGATTGCAACAATTTACAGGAGAGTAGCATGCTGATTGATTAGCAAATTGATTCTGATTGGCTAAGGTGGTTGTCATGGAGAAATCAGTGGAGAATCAGATGTTCACTAAACTCTTGGGTAATTCAGAAAAGACTTAAACTTTTTTTTGCAGAGAAAAGGTCCCTGTCTATGAATGTATGGTGCTTCTATCACGAGTAGATGAGGCATGTTATGAACTTGACTCATTATCTTAAATTGGTTAGTTTGATTATTAACGCACTCAGGATTATTGAGCGAGTATTACCCAGTCACAGAATTCTATACAATTGTAGACATTTTTGTTCTAAGTTTGCTGCCGTGGGCTGGTTGAGTGCAGTTTGTCCTCTGCCTGTTACTTACAGATGACCAAAGGGACATGTTGTTTAATTTGGTTAGCCGATCATTGGGACATGCGATCGCGCTGAATTCACCTTACTGTTAGAGGCCCATGGTGACAGTTCTGTGTTGGCTGTTTTGAAAGAGCTGCCCATTATTCCACCATCCTGATGCCCCTTCCCTCCTCTCAGGTCTCCAGTTCCCTTCAGCGGCAGACAAAAGTTGCCCTCTTTGAAGAGCCACAGTGTGGCCTGCATCTCCCTCTTCCCCACAGTGTCTCCAGGCAGTGAATTCCAGATCGTAATTCTCCTCCATTCACTTCAGTCTAAGTCATTCGGCCCATTTACGGCTGTGTCTGCTCTTTGAAAGGATTCCCCAATTACTTATTCGCAACCCTCCCTCGATCAAAGGTGGAGACAAACTTTTGGGGCTTTGGGTAAAACAGTGGGGGAGTGCCACTAACTGGATAGCTCTGAAAAAGTCGGCACAGGTGCGAAGGGCAGAATGTTAAAAGTCTAAGGTTTCATTGTGTCACAGTTAGGCCTACATTAACATCGCAATGAAGTTACTGTGAAAATCCCCAAGTTGCCACACTCTGGTGCCTGTTCAGGTACACTGAGGGAGAATTTAGTATGGGCAGTGCACCTAACCATGTCTTTCGGACTGTGGGAGGAAACTGGAACACACAGAGGAAACCCACGCAGGGAGGGGGAGAACGTGCAGACTCTGCGCAGTGATCCAAGCCTGGAATCGAACCCAGGTTCCTGGCGCTGTGAGGCAGCAGTGCTAACCACTGTGCCACCGTGCTGCCCATGTACACTATGATTGTAACTGTACCCGTATAGCTTCAGAATACAGCCTGTTCGCTATTGTTATTGTGAGGCGATAATTCTCCATTGAGGCTAAACAGTTGCTTTAAGTTCTTCAGCATTGTCTCCTGTATTTAACAACAGAGGTAGTGTTATTGTGTGCGAGATTCTGTCTGTCGCACAGATTAGGTGTTGCTCTTTTTCACTTGAGTGTCAATGAAATAGAATAGTGGGTGTATGAGACTTTCATATCCGTTTCCCCCCTTAAACATCTGGTGCTTTATATTCTGGATTTTGTCCTCGCAAACTTGGGTTGTGGTTAGTGAGAAGTATTTTGAGTTTTCGAATTAATATTAAATTGAAACACTGGCTGAATATTGGGGGATTGATCTGAGATATTGAATTAAGGACGTCATAAGTAAGTCCCCCCTGCGGCGCACCCCACTCTATTTCAGTTGAGATGGAATAATTTTAATTTTAGAGAGGTACAGAAGAGATTTACCAAATATTGTGTGCAGCTTTGGTCTCCATATGAGGCAGAATGTTTTCGCTGAAGAGTGAGTACAGCGAATGCTTACCAGACTGATTCCTGAGATGGCGAGACTGATATACAGGGAAAGATTGAGTCAGTTAGAATCATAAAATCCCTGTTGTACAGAAGGAGGCCTTTTGGCCCATTGAGCTTGTACCAACAATAATCACCCTATCCCCATAACCCCACACATTTATCCTGCTAATCCCTCCTGGGTCAACTTCACATGGCCAATCACCTTAATGTGCATATCTTTGGAGTGTGGGAGCTCCCAAAGGAAATGCACGCAGAACACGACACAAGTTTGCATGGGCAATATCCAGAATTTAACGGCACCAGGTGTTTAAGGGGGGATGGATATGAAAATCTCAGACACCCGCTGTTTCACTTCATTGAGACTCAAGTGAAAAAGAGCAACACCTACACAGAGCGAGTCTCGCACACAATAACACTACATCTATTGTTAAAAACTGGAGACAATGCTGAAGAATTTAAAGCAACTGTTTATCCTCAATTGAAGATTATCACCTTGCAGCAATGACGGGGAGAATGTGCAGACTTCACACAGACAGTGACCCGAGGCCAGAATTGAACCCAGGTCCTCGCGCTGTGAGGCAGCAGTGCTAACCACTGTGCCACCGTGCTACCCGTGTGCACCGTGATGTTAAGTAGCTTCAGAATGCGGCCTGTTCATTATTGTTGCTGTGAGATGATAATCTTCAATTGAGGATAAACAGTTGCTTTAAATTCTTCAGCATTGTCTCCAATTTTTAACAATAGATGTTGTGTTATTGTGTGCGAGACTCTCTCTGCGTGGGTGTTGCTCTTTTCCACTTGAGTCTCAATAAAGTGAAACAGTGGGTGTCTGGGACTTTCACATCCGTTCCCCCCTTAAACATCTGCTGCCGTTAAATTCTGGACTTTTGTTCTTGCAAACTTGTGTTGTGGCTAGTGAGAATATTTTGAGTTTGAGTTAATAATAGGTTGAAACACTGGCTGAGTATTGTGGGATGGATCTGAGGTATTGAATTAAGGACATCATGAGTGAAGTCGTTCCCCCACCCCCACCTCCCCCATTTCAGTCAGGGTGAAATAATTTTAGAGGGGGCACAGAAAGAGGTTTACCCCCAAATATTGTGTGCAGCTTTGGTCTCCTTATCTGAGGCAGGATGTTCTTGCTGAGGAGGGAGTGCAACAAAGGTTTGCCAAACTGATTCCTGAGATGGCAAGACTGACATATGGGGAAAGACTAAGCTGGTTGGAATCGTAGAATTCCCACAGTACAAAAGGAGGCTATTTGGCCCATTGAGCCAGCACAACAGCAATCCCATCCTATTTCCATAACCCCACATATCTACCCTGAATCAACTGAAGGTAGGTCCACATCAACACTATGGCAGCAGGGAAGAAGCTGTTCTTGAGTTGGTTGGTAGGTGATCTCAGATTTTTGTATCTTTTTCTCGAAGGAAGAAGGTGGAAGAGAGAATGTTTTGGGACCTTGATTATGCCGGCCGCTTTTCCGAGGCAGCGGGAAGTGTAGACACAGGCAGTGGATGGGAGGCTGGTTTGTGTGATGGACTGGGCTTCGTTCACATCCCTTTTGTAGTTCCTTGCAGTCTTGGGTAGAACAGGAGCCATACCAAGCTGTGATACACCTAGAAAGGATGCTTTCTATGGTGCGTCTGTAGAAGTTGGTGAGAGTTGTAGCTGACATGCCAAATATCCTCAGTCTGCTGAGAAAGTAGAGGTGTTGGTGTTAGTCTGAGTGATTGACTCAATAGTCTTTTGCACCGAAATGTCGGCCTGTATAACAGGCTTGAACTAATGGCCTGACATAATTGAGAATCACCAAGGTGAGTAGAGACTTGATTCAAGTTTGCTTTGAATGCAGCAATGCTGTTAGTGGGAAGGTCACTTGATTCCCAGCTATACCGGTAGCACCGATTTTAGCTGCAGCGTTTACGATTCCCTTCCAGAATGGTCCCAGAACGTGTCTCACCGTGACTCGCAGTCTGCCAGCGCTGAGCTCAAGGCTGCCAAACTGAACGATAAGCGACGGATTTCTGCTCCATCCTCTCTTGATATCGCTGCGCAGTCCAGGCTTTCGCTGCGTGAGAAAAGCAAAGGCAACCAGGTGGAGAGATCCCATCGAAAGCTGCAAGACCGGGAAAAGGGCTTCACGGAAAGCGGTAAGGAGTACACCCACAAACCTCAAGCATTCGGAGACTGTCCCCTCGTTACGTTCAGGGTTCGAGTGCACCAGGCACAGATCTCGGATAACCTCCTTTTGATGATTTGATTGTGCAATCGGTTCACAACTGGCCATTACCCTCACTCTAGTTACGTGAAGGCTCAATCCCAATTACAGTGATGTTGCGATGCAAATGTGTTACATGAGGGAAGTCAGCTACATGGTGTTTGGGTCCTGGGCACCACGGAATGGTCAGCTGTAAGTTCCAGCCTCTGATGTGGTGAGAAGATAGCATAGTGGCAATGTCATTAGATTAATAATTCAGAGGTGTGTGCTTTGGGAGCATGAGTTCGAATCCCACCACAGCAGCTAGTGGAATTTAAATTCCATTGATAAGTCTGGAGTTTAGTATCAGTGACATGACCATGCAACCGTCAACAACTGTGGTTAAAAACCCAGCTGGGCTTCAATCACATTCTTTTTATATTCTTTCATGGGAATGTGGAGTTCACAGATAAGGCCAGCGTTTATTGCCCATCCCTAATTGCAACTGAGTGGCTAAGCTATTTTAGAGGATGGTTAAGAATCAACCACGTTGGCTCTGGAATCATGTGTGGGCCAGACCAAGTAAGGATGGCAGACTTCCTTCCCTAAAGGACATTTTTTACGACAATTGATGATAGTTGGTCTACGTGGAACTCCAGACTCACTGCAATGTGGTTCACTGTTAACTGCTTCAGAGGGCAATTAAAGATGGGCAATGATAATAATGCGAATCAAATTCATTGTCACATGTATTGGGACACATGAAAAGTATTTTTTTTTTGTGTTAAACAAAGCATGCCGTTCATAGAATACATGGTGGGGGGAAGGAAAGGAAAGGAGATGGTGCTGAATTAGTGTTAACGTAGCTCGGGTTAGAGAAAAAGCAACTGGATACGTGATGGGGAGATGCCAGCACTGGAGTAGTCCTGCGTTGAGCGCTGCAGGTTGCGTGCGGTCCTGCGTTGAGCGCTGCAGGTTGCGTGCATGCGGTCCTGCGTTGAGCGCTGCAGGTTGTGTGCGTGCGGTCCTGCGTTGAGTGCTGCAGGTTGTGTGCGTGCGGTCCTGCGTTGAGTGCTGCAGGTTGCGTGCGTGCGGTCCTGCGTTGAGCGCTGCAGGTTGCGTGCGTGCTGCTGTGTATTGCCGTTCTGTGTTCAGGATGTGCTGTTCCACGCATCTGAGAAGCAGTGTAATTATCGAGTCTGCTTTCTCTGAAATGGTTGAATTGCCCACAGGAGCACGAGAGAGGAGCAAGGAGAAGTATCATCGCGATTTCCTAAAGGTAAAACTGAAGAAAAAGAAGAAAAAGAAAAAGAAGTCCAAATCCGGTGAGATATCTCTGATACCTGTAGAAGTTGCGTACAGTAGGAGACGAGGAAATAATCAGTCAGTGCCCTGGTACACTGCTTTAGAAACTGAAGGAGCCTAAATCAGTTCACCAGGGCCAGGAGGAGGCCATTCAGCCCCTCAAACCTGTGCTGCCGTTCACTGAGATTGTGGCTGATGTGAGACCTAACTCCACGCACTTCTCTTTATCCAATATCCTGAATACCTTTTTGGTTAATGAAAATCTATCGATCGTATTGGAATCAATTGTTTTTGGGCAAAGTTATTAGCTTCCAATGCCTTTGTATGTCCAGAGTGTTTCTAGTCTCCCCCGTTCCTGAGTGATGATCCAGGTCCAGCCTGGAATGGTCGCTAAGTGAGATACGGGAGGACAGGCTGGCCAGGGCTGTAAGCCTTAATTATGACACTAATAAATAAACTTCAGCTGACAGGTTTGTGATGGGTGGGTAAATGAGTAAATTATTTGTGTAAAATTAATGTGGTATTGGATGACCAATGGGGTAGGGGATATGGAAGAAGAATATGGGTGTCGGTGAAAGGTAGTTTTTTTTTTTGTAAAGTTTATTTCAGTGTCGCAAGTAAGGCTTACATTAACACTGCAATGAAGTTACTGTGAAATTCCCCTAGTCGCCACAGTCTGGTGCCTTTTTGGGTTAATCCACCTAACCAGCGCGCTTTTCGGACTGTGGGAGGAAACTGGAGCACCTGGAGAAAACCCACGCAGACATGGGGAGAACGTGCAAACTCCACACAAATGGTGACTTAAGCCGGGAATCGAACCCAGGTCCCTGGCGCTGTGAAGCAGCAGTGCTAACCACCGTGCCACCTTTTAGTTTCCCCACCCCAGTTATCCTGATAACCAAGTTCTAATTTTTAAGCTTCAGCCCAGTTCGTGTAATGTTGGGCAGATTGTGCTGACATCTTTGAATATTTTGGTCGCAGAGTTTTCTGGCAGTGAAGAGAACATTGATGTCTCCAGAGATTTCCCAACTAAAAAATCCACCTTCCCTACAACCAGATCTTCCTCCTCCTACAAGTATCCCTTCTCCCACAAGTACACATCTTTACGCAGTTCTGACACTGGATACTACATGGAAGGACTAAAGTTCGATGGTTGGTGCCTTGATTATTTTTCTTTTTCTTCTACGTTCTACAGTAACGTTGGTGTCCTGTATTGCGTGAAGAATTGTTAAGGATAGAAACTTGCTGGTGTTTGTAGAGCTCCCGTCCCAGTCTCAGGACGGTCCAAAGTGTTTCACAGCTCAGGAAGTGGAGTCACTGAACAGTTTAGGCCCTGTACTCTCTAGAATTTGGAAGAATGAGGGGAGATCAAGTTGAGGTATTCAGGATGGTAAAAGGTATGGATAAAGTAGACGCAGAGCAGGTGCTTCTTGTGGGTTATTGTAGGACGAGAGGCCATACTTTTAGGATAAGGGGCAGCAAATTTAAAACAGAGTTGAGGAGAAACTACTCCCAAAGGGTTGTGAATCTGTGGAATTTGCTACCGCAAAGTGCAGTGAATGCTGGGGACAGAAGTACCAGCAGAAGGGATTAGTAGGAGAAGTAGTTCCTGTGTTTTAAATTTGCTACCCCTTATCCTAAGACTATGACCTCTCATCCGAGGATGCCCCACAAAAGGAAGGATCCACCCCGTCCATCCATACTATTTATCATCTTGTATACCTCAATTTGAGGTTTTTAGAAACTGAAGGAGCCTAAATCAGCTCACTAGGGCCAGGAGGAGGCCGTTCAGCCCCTCAAACCTATGCTGGCCTAAACTGTTCAATCTCCTCTTCATACGACAAGCCCCTCATCTCTGGAATCAGTCTAGTGAACCTCCTCTGAACTGCCTCCGATGTCACGTTTTCCCTCAATTAAGGGTACCTTTCTTAAAACAAAAGAAACAGCATCAGTGTCACTTGAGTCAATGCGATTGAAGCCCGGAATCAGCGGAAATGGAAATGTGTGGGAAATGTGAATAATTAGCAATCAGGACAAACTTCTCAGTTCGGAGTTAAATCCAGATCAATCAATAAATATCTATCTTAAACTGAGGATGAGAAAATGCCAGGAATGGCTACAAAAGAAAGATTGAATTGTTGGTGAAAAAAGCAGTGGGAATTATTCCATGAAACTTGTATCTTTTTGCTGAAAGCTGAACAAATTCTGGAGATCCCAAGGAGCAGCCACCAGCAGCTTGCATTGATGTTGAGGTAGTGTAGGCACATGGGCCAAAGGGAACTGAAGAGAGGTTGTGAATGGTGGCTAAGAGGTTGGACAGAGTTTTCCAGAAGACTCTGAAGGAGGAGAGAGAAGCGGAGGACTGTAAAGATGGAATTCCAGAGAGTGGGTGCTGGCCAGGGGAAAGGCAAGTTGCCGTTGAGTGAGATGGGGACGGAGTGGGGTCCCTGTGGATGCAGAGCGGGTAGGGTGTATCAGCCGCTGTCAGTGGAGCGCGGAGTTTCGAGTGAGTTGCAGACATGAATGAGTTTGTGTTGTTATAAAGTTACACAGTGCGTGCAAGAGAAGTGAATGAAAATGCGCGGATCTTGCAATATAGACACATGCTGTGTGAATGCAGAATTGTGTAGGAGATACTGTTCTTGTCATGTGCAGCATTCCAGTGTCTCCATTTACACACAAAAGGCTTAGACACTTGCAGTGAACAACCGCAAGCCCTGCGCGCTTAGATACACGTGCGCACGCACACCCACACACACAAGTGCACCTGCAAAAAACACGCACATGTGCGCACCTGCAAACACATACATTGCATGCACACACTTGCATACCATATGCACACGCCCGCATGTGCTCACACTCTCTCACGCACAGTCTAGGCTGCTTTGCTGATATTTGTTTCCATTTACACGTGTGGTTGTTCGATCTGACAAGCTGTACTGATGTGTCAGATATTTCAGATGACGACCCAACAAGTGACTCTTCGACGGACAGCCTCCTCTGGAGCGAAGACGAGTACAATCAGGACGTGGATGTGACCACCAACCCCGACGAGACTGGGGACGGGGACGACAGTCAGTCAGAGATTGTGCGCTGCGTCTGTGAGGTGGAGGAAGAAAATGAGTTCATGATTCAGGTACTGGAAAAACTGTAGGAAACTAGTAGGGGAGATGATGGCCTCATGGTATTATTGCTAGACTACTGATTCAGAAACTCAGGTAACGTCCTGGAGACAGGTCTGGGGTTCGAATCCCACCATGGCAGATGGTGGAATTTGAATTTGATTTTTAAAAAAATCTGGAATTAAGAATCTATTGATGACCATGAAACCGTTGTTGATTGTCGGAAGGAAATCTGACATCCTTATATGAGCCACAGCAACGTGGTTGACTTCCAACTGCCCTCTGAACAAGTCAACTTGAGATGGACAATGAATATTGGCCAGCCGACAACTCCCCATGTTCCAACATTGAAAAATAAGTAAACACAATGATTGCCACAACATTTAACCAAAGATATGCAGGTTAGGTTGATTGGCCATGCTAAATTGTCCCTTAATGTCCAAAGATGTATAGGTTAGGGAAATTAGCAGGGTAAATATATGGGGTTACAGGGATGAGGCCTGGGTATGATGCTCTGTTGGAGAGTCGGTGCAGATTCGATGGGCTGAATGACCACCTCTCTGCACTGTAGGAATCCACAATGATTGAGTCCAGAAGGTAGCCGACTTGAGTGGAGGGAGGGGGTTGGTGGATGTTTTCTCGGTGAGATTTTTGAGTGTTGAATGCACTGCCTAATGGCAACGTAGGTCTAAAAGAAAATGGATAAATACCCAGGAAAGGGGGATTTGTAGGGCTTTGGGGAGACGGATTGGTTGGATAATATGGTCAAAGAGTTGGCGTATACAGGATAGGCTGAACGGTCTCCTTCATCAGTGTCTGGTGTTGTCGGCTGTTTAGAACAAAGAAAATTACAGCACAGGAACAGTGCTTTCGGCCCTCCAAGCCTGCATTGACCATGCCGCCCGACTGAACTAAAACCCCCTACCCTTCCGGAGACCTCTATTTCCATCCTATTCGTGTATTTGTCAAGATATCCCTTTCTCCCTGGCAGAGTTGCAAGTGCCCACCATCCTCTGTGTGGGGGGGGGGGAAAAAAAAAGACTTGCCTGATGTATCTATTTGTTGAGCTGTGAAGGGAGCAGGCTCGACAGGATTAGAAGGATTCATTTTGTTGTTCCTGTATTGTATTCCACTGTCCTGCGTCCCCTTTGTGGAGGTTATGACTGAATCTGCTCTGACTGTTCCCCACAGTCACTGAGGGACACTGACTTTACTCTCCCTCTCTCCCGGCAGTGTGAGGATTGCTTGTGTTGGCAGCATGGTGTCTGCATGGGCTTACTGGAGGATAGCGTGCCCGAAACCTACACTTGTTACGTCTGTCGTGATCCACCCGGTGAGTATTGGCATTACGAAAGTGGTGCGATTTGTGCATCGCAATACAGTGTGCGCGGTAACTGACTGGGGGGATACAGCGCTCCTGCAAGAGTGCCAGTGAGCTTTTGAGCGGGCAAATGGGTTTGACAGCTCAGCTGAAGGACGGCACCGCTGGCAGTGCAGCACTTCCTCGGTACTACAGTGTCAGCCAGTGAATCTTGAGCTCGAGTCACTGTAGCAGGACTTGAACCCACTCCATTCTGAATGGAGCAACCCACTGAACCATGTCCAGTCCAGCTAAAGATTTGATTCTTGTTGACCAGAGATTGTGCAGTGAGCCCCCTCGTGCCACAAGGAAGTGTTCTGCTCTCGGCCCCTGAACCCCCTCTTTCTTTGACAAGTGCTGGTTTATTGATCTGTTACAGAGCAACGTCTGAGTTCCAGGTACTGGTACGACAAGGAGTGGCTCACCAGTGGCCACATGCATGGTCTCAGCTTTCTGAAAGAGAACTATTCCCACCAGAACAGCGGCAAGATAGTTGCGACGCACCAGCTGCTGGGGGATGTGCATAGGGTGATTGAGGTACTACACGGGCTGCAGTTGAAGATATACATCTTACAGTAAGTAAGAGCGTTGTGAGCGTTTTAACATTCAGTCTAAAGACCCGCCATGTCAGTAGGGTGGCACAATGGTGTGTCTACTATCAGTAAAATGATCCCTTTTAGGACCAGTTTAGAGTCTACACCCACATTGAGGAGCTCAAGGCATAGCTTGTCAAACTTTTCTGGAGTAAGCTTGTTCAAAATGCCTCTGACTTTCCTGAAGATTCCATCTTGTCTTTCTTTCTCATTCAAGGAGTTGACACTTCTCATTCAAGAAGTGGTTAACACTTCTGCCTCACAGCGCCAGGGACCTGGGTTCAATTCTAGCCTCAGGTCATTGTCTTTGTGGAGTCTGCGCATTCTCCCTGTGTCTGTATGGGTTTTCTCTGGTTTCTCCCACAGCCCAAAGAATTGCAGGTTAGGGTGGATGCTAAGTTGCCTCTTAATGTCAGAGGACAAATATGTGGAGTTATGGGGATCTGACCTGGGTAGGATTGTTGTCAGTGCAGACTCGATGGGCTATGTGACCTCTGCCTGCACTGTAGGTTGTATGAAAGCTGGAAATTCTATGCTATCACAGTGGCAGAGTGGTTAGCATTGATGCCCCTCAGCGCCAGGGGCCCGGGTTCAATTCAGGCCTTGGGTCACTGTCTGTGGAGTCTGCACGTTCTCCCCATCTCTGCATGGATTTCCTCTGTGTGCTCCGGTTTGCTCTGACAGTCCAAAGATATGCAGGTTAGGTTGATTGGCCATGCTAAATTACCCCTTAATGTCAGAAATTAGGATAAATAAGTGGAAATAGGACCCGGGTGGGATTATGGTCAGTGCAGATTCGATGAGCTGAAAGGCCTCCTTCTGCACTGCAGGGTTTCTATGATTTTCTGGACATTGGTTAGGACAGACACACTGAAAACTGACCCTCTTGGCCAGTCTCAGCTGGAGGTTGGTTGCTCTGAGAATCAACAATGTTTATGATACTAACGCGGTGCTGGGTTGTTGAGACCGAGGCAGAGTGTTTGAGCAAGGAGCTCCAATCCCCTGATCGTGAACAGCCGCCACCCCATCTAGAGCAACTTAGACCTGTTTTCCCAAGGGGAGGCGATGGTCTAGTGGTATTACTGCTAGTCTATTAATCCAGAAACTCAGCTAATGTTCTGGGACCTGGGTTGGAATCACGGCAAATGGTGGAATTTGAATTCAGTAAAAAAAAAAATCTGGAATTTAGAATCTACTGATGACCATGAAATCATTGTCAGAAAAGCCTGTCTGGTTCACTAATGTCCTTTAGGGAAGGAAGTCTGCCATCCTTACCCTGTCTAACTTAAATGTGACTCCAGGGCCACAGCAATGTGGTTGACTTTGAAAATACAGGTGGGCAAATAGGGATGGGCAATAAATACTGGCCAGTCAGTGACATCAGTGTCCCACGAATGAATGAAAAACAGGTCCCTAGGGTGATGACCTGCTGTGCGTTCTGTCCCCAGGAACAAAGACCAACCCAACCTGAAGCTCTGGTGTAAACCCTGGCGAGTTTCCTCAGCCACCATTGAGAAGCTGCGAGAGAGACAGAGCGCACCCAGTGAAGACAGCAACAGTGGGCTGAGCGCGAGTGCCAGCACGCAGAGCAGGACACAGAATGGTACGGCCGAGCGGCAGAGCAGAGTGCCCATGATTGAGGAGTCCTACATCACCAACGAACACTGTTACCAAAAGCCTCGGGCCTACTACCCAGCTGCCGAGCAGCGGCTTGTGGTGGAGACCAGGAACTCTGCCCTGGACGAAGGGATTGGGAGGATGAGGGAGAACGGAGATGAAACACTGGCCGAGAGGTTTGGGCGAAACATCGACGATGACTCGGGCAAGTTGGAGCTTGATCTTCACCAGGAACAGGCCAGTTACTGCAAGGTTGGTACTTTACTGTCTAACTACCAAGACATGTGAGATATTTCAATGGAAAACCTGTCTCTGCCAATCTCTCAAAGTGGAATAATAGAGGTACACAGCACAGAACAAGGCCCTTTGGCCCATTACATCTATACCAGTCAAAGTCAAACCACCCAATTCTAATCCCATATCCCAACACATTTGCCCATAGCCTTGTGTCTTGGCATTGCCAATGCACATCTAAATTCTTCTTAATTGTTGAGGGTCTGTGTCTCCACCACCCTTTCAGGCAGTGAGTTCCAGACTTCCGCCCCCTCTGGGTGAAAAAGATTTTCCTCGCAGTCTCTCTAAACCTCTTTCCCCTTACTCTAAGTCTGTGCTCCCCTGGTCATTGATCCCTCCACTGGGAGGAAAATCTCTTTCTGTCCACTCAAGCTGTGCCCCTCATAATTTTATACAAATCAATCATATCCCCCCCTCAGTCTTCTCTGCTCCAAGGAAAACAGCCCCAGTCTATCCAATCGCCCTTCTTCACTAAAGCTCTCCAGCCCAGGCAACATCCTGGTGAATCTCCTCTGCACCCTTTCCAGTGCAGTCACATCCTTCCTATAATGTGGATTCTAGAACTGCACACGACACTCTAGCTGTTCCAAGTCTCAGATTTATCTGTTCTGAGATCAGCTACGAGGTCCTGTTAAACGTGCAGTGTTTTGTCTTTGCTAGTGTAAGTGGCATCTTGAAAGGAGGAACGATAGCTGCCATTAACAGCGAGGTATCCGAGCATTCTGTACCCCAGCCATTCGAACTCTTAATCCCCAGCCGCACTCACCACCTGTCAGTATAACTACCAACCCGGATTGTCACTCTGGGATTGTACCAGGCAATAAACTGGAACGGCAACGAGAGAGTATATGGGAAACGTTACTCTGTTGTAACTAGAATTTGTAGCTTTACTCCGTTTGTTTTACTTCCCTCCTCCGAGTCTCCAGATTCCCCCACTTTGGAACTTTTTACCTGATTGCTCTGCCCTTCTGTCAGGTCCACAGTAGCAGCGGAGAGGCGTCGCCAGAGTTGGAGCAGGAGAAGGAAAGCAGTAATTTGAAGGACGGTGTGGAAGAGGGAGCCAACGACCCCCAGCTGCAGTGGCAGGTCAATCTGCTGACGCACGTGGAGTCATTGCAGGACGAGGTCTGTCACCGGATGGACTTCATCGAGAAAGAGCTGGACGGTGAGTGGTGGGAACCGTCTGCTCTTGAGGCTTTTGGTCTGGGGATTGGGGCTTCCCCACTTTAGCTGACAGAGATAAAAATTCCTGTTCGTACAAGGACCCGCTGGTCACAGGTTTAAGGTTCGGGCCATAGATACACGGGGAATGTGGAGAATAACAGTTCGGCACAGTGGTTAGCACTGCTGCCTCACAAAGGGAACGGGTTCGATTCCCACCTTGGGTCATTGTCTGTGTGGAGTCTGCACATTCTCCCCATATCTGTATGGGTTTCCTCAGCGTGCTTGGGTTTCCTCCGGGCGCTCCAGTTTTCTCCCATAGTCCGAAAGATGTGCTGGTTAGGTGCAGTGACTCAAATAGGTGTCAGACTGTGGCAACTACAGGATTTTCAGTAACTTCATTGCAGTGTTAATGTAAGCCTTACTTCCGACTAATGAATGACTTTTATACATCAAATGGGTTTTCACTGGGTGCTCCAGTTTCTTCCCACAGTTCAAAAATCTGTGGGTTAGGTGGATTAACCATGCTAAATTGCCACCCAATGTCCCATGATGTTCAGGTTGGGGGGAAATTAGCGCAATAAATACTTGGGGATAGGGCCTGGCTAAGATGCTCTGTCTAATGGTCGGTGCAGACTCAATGGGCCAAATGGCCTACTTCTGCACAGTAGGGATTCTATGATTTTGCCCATTAGGACAGCCTTGTCTAGTTTCTGGAGTGGTGTTTGACTAGAAGCTGTGGGATTTGTAGAAGTTAATGTTCAGAGACACTTTGTGTACTTGTACAAAGAGCATAGAAAGCTAGCATGTGGGAGGCCTATGTCCTGTTTATTGCAAAGGGATTGCAGCACTAGAATAAACAAGTCTTGCTGTAGTTTTATACAGCTGTAAGCACATCTGGAGTGTTGTGTGCTGTTTTTTGGTCTCTTTGTTAAGAAAGAGGATAGGCTTGCATTAGAGACAATACACCAACAATTCACTAAACTAATCCCTGGAATGAGAGGGTGTCCCGTGATGAGAGGCAGAGAAAGTCTTTAGGGTTTAGAACAATAAGGGATCATGTTGAGATGAGCAAGATTCTGAAGTGGGTTGATCAGATTGATACAAAGTGGGTCTCCCCTGACTGCAGACTTTGGAACGTAAGGGTACAGGAGGTCTTAGAATAAGGACTGAGAGGAGAAGTTTATTCACTGAGATTAAACTTTGGAACGCTCTTCCCTAGGAGTTGTGGATGTGCCGTTATTGGATATATGTGAGGCTGTTTTTGGGAGGAAAAAAGGGATTGGGAACTGGGTGGGAAAATAATGTTGAATCTGAAGGTCAACCATTATCGAATCGAATGGTGGAGCAGGCTCGACAGGCTGTCTGGTCTACCCTGCTCCTAATGTTAAACCTGTTGGGAATGTGGGCCAAATTAACATTCATGCAACATAAATACTGGCATGAATCTGATGGGCTGAATGGCTTTTCTGTACTGCAAATGCTTTGCAGTGAGGTGGCGGTGTGGTTATCACAGTTGCCCCACAGCGCCCGGGACCAAGGTTCAATTCCCGTCTTGGGTCACTGTCTGTGGAGTTTGCATGTTCTCCCCGTTTCTGTGTGGGTTTCCTCCAGGTGCTCTGGCTTCATAGAATAGAAACTTAGAATCTCTACAGTGCAGAAGGGAGGTTATTTGGCCCATCGAGCCTGTACTGACCACAATCCTATCCAGCCCCTATCCCCATGACTCCATGTATTTACCCTACTAGTCCCCTGACACTAAGTGTCAACTTAACATGGTCAGTCAATGTAACAGGCACATCTTTGGTCTGTGGGAAGAAACCCATGCAGAAGCGAGAAGAACAAGCAAACTCTCTCAGACCCAAGCATTGGGTCCCTGGCACTGTGAGGCAGCAGTGCTAACTGCATTGCCACTATGCCGCCGCTCCCACAGTGTCAGCGTGGGTTTCCTCCCACAGTCTGAAATATGCGCTGATTAGATGCATTGGCCAAGCTAAATTCTCCCTCAGTGTACCCAAACAGGTGCCAGTGTGGTAACTCAGATTTTCACAATAGCTTCACTGCAGTGTTAATGCCAGCCTATTTGCGACACTAATAAAGAAACTTAAGAACTTATTTGTTTCTTTGTCTTTGGTTCTTGAAGATATCTCTTTGTATGCAGCTAATAGTCAGAGTATTGAATTCCCAAAGGGCAGTGGAAGCTGGAGCAGTGAGTAAATTTAAGGAGGAGTTATAGATTTTTAATTGGTAATGGATTGAAGGATTATGGGGAGAAGGCAGGAAAATGGGGATGAGAAGCATGTCAACCATGATTGAATGGCAGAGCAGACTTGATGGGCCAAATGGCCTAATTCTGCTCCTAGATCTTATGAGCTTATCATCATAGAACATCATAGAATCTTACAGTGCTGAAAGAGGCCATTCAGTCCATCAAGTTTATTTACCCTGCTAATCCTCCTTATACTACAGTCAATTTAGCACGGCCAATTAACCTTACCCACACATCTTTTGGACTGTGGGAGGAAATCGGAGTATCCGGAGGAAACTCATGCAGACACAGAGGGGGTTGTGAAACTCCACACACAGGCAGTGACCCAAGCCGGGAATCGAACCCAAGTCCCTGGCACTGTGAGACAGCAGTGCTAACCACTGTGCCACCGTACTGCCCTACTTATTTCCACTGTTTTGAGTTGTGACCTCACTGATCGTGGGATCCAAAGAAATGTTAACAGGTTGTGAATTTTTGGACAACCTTACTCATGAGCTGTAGGTACTCCCACGCTGGGTGGCAGTAATGAAGGAAAGAGTGATGTAGCTTGGTGCATGTTTGCAAGGTGCTGCTGATGAAACATCAGTTGAACCCTACGTGAAAATGCAGAGGAAAAGTTGAATGGGCGCCTGGGTTTGCCATGAGTAATTCAATGTCCTTCGCTTTCTGTCTGGTCCCCTAGTTCTCGAAAGTTGGCTGGATTACTCTGGTGAACTGGAGCCACCTGATCCACTAACCCGATTGCCTCAACTCAAGCACCGGATGAAGCAGCTCCTGATGGACCTGGGCAAAATGCAGCAGATTGCAGCCTGCTGTCCCGTGTGAGGCGCCATTAAACATCCGGGGATCCTTTGGCCAAGGATTGAGAGAGAGACGCAGGAGACTGCCCAGCGGAAAATAGCGTGGACGAAACACTGGATGGAGGCGACAAGGCTTCGTGTGCACCGGCAGCCGAACTAGACTCCAGTTTCTGTTTTTATTTCTTGTTGATGTTTTCTGGGGCACTCTTGTAGAGAGTTCCGCTTTGTGGTATTGCTCTGTCTTCGGGGAGCAGGCAGCTCTGACCCCGACACCGAGCCTCTGTTACAACAGAGAGGAAGGACAGTTGTCTTCCGCTATCTCCACATCTCTGGCTCGCTCCGGGTAACTTGGGTACGCCGCAGCGTTTGAACATTTTTAAGAACACGAATCACCATCCAGACATTTGAGGGAGAAGGCACGGGAGAGAGGAAGAAAAGCATCATAAAGAATTATTAGTGTATTTAAAATTCCCACATTGACTCATCTTTTGTCTTTTTCTGTTGAAGGGGAGGTGGTGTTTTCCTTTGTCCGATCGGGTCGGTTTACGAGCACAGATAAGGGGATCTGACCTGGAGGATTTACTGAGCCCTTGCCAGGGAGCTGATAGATGGAAGGCTGATTTACCTCGACTCTTTGGACCTGTTGGCGCGGGTCTGTAATTGTTAATCCAGCCCTTAGAAGGACGCAGAATCTTTGTGCCCCTCAAGCAGCTTCTCCCAGATGCGTAGTTTCCCTCATTGCCTTGAGGAGGAAGGTTCGGGGTTGAAAGGCTGATTTTTAACACTGTGTAAAATGGATAGGTTTTGAGTGAATTCATGTTTCGTCCAGTGTTTGGGATTGTGGGGGTGGGGGGAAGAGGTGTCTGTGTGTGTGTGTGTGTCCGTGTGTGTGTGTGAACGTGTCTGTTACAAGTGAAAGCGGATGATGCTGTAGGTGATTCAGTCAGCATAGAGGAACATAGGAGTAGCAGGAGACCATTCAGCCCCTCGAGCCTGTTTCCTGCCATTCAGCGATGGCCTGTATCTTCACCCCATCTCTGTTCTGTG
The DNA here is from genome assembly GCA_024679065.1 of Sphyrna mokarran. Taxonomy (NCBI): domain Eukaryota; kingdom Metazoa; phylum Chordata; class Chondrichthyes; order Carcharhiniformes; family Carcharhinidae; genus Sphyrna; species Sphyrna mokarran. The sequence goes on along the minus strand of JAGIQG010000016.1, from coordinate 64,865,027 downwards.
GCCTCATAATTACCCTGGGCTGACAATCTTTACCGACGAGAAAGTGAAATCCTTCAGATGTTGGTAATCGGAAATAAAACTTGCTGAAATGACACAGCAGATCTGGCAGCACCTGTGGAGAAAGAAATACAATTAATATTTCAGCTCAATGATCTTGCATCGAAACCGAATCTAGTGGGGGGGAAAAAAAAGCTTCAGGTTGAATATTCTTAGACTGTATTGGGAGCAGGTGGTGAAGGGGGGGGTGTCTGCTGCAGATGTTGACTAAGCAGAAAGTCCACATTTATGCGACTTTTCTGGTTTTGTTTTTAAATTTAATTATTCTGCTGTAGGCCAGTGGTCTTCGATCTGGTATCACGTGAATCAGAAATGATTGCCAATGTGGAGGCACGGCATGGCAGCCGTGGGGTACAGGATAGCAGGCTTCATCCTTCCGATCCAATAACACTCCCACCCGGGTTCCCATTCCATTCTCCTGTTGATCTGCTCCTTCCCTGTCGGCACTCCCAGAGCAGTGAGCTGTCCTCCCTCTCCGTTCTTTCGTTCGCTGTCTCGTGCTCTCTCTCGCACGCACACTTGTGCTATCACACTCTCGCTCCCTCACGCTTGCTCGCACTCTTTCTCGTGTTTTCTCCTTTGTGCTTTCTCATGCTATGATATTCTCTTGCTTTCTCTCTCATGCGCTTTCCTTTGTGCTCTGTTGTGCTACTGCACTCCCGTGCTGTGTCTGCGCAGTCTCTTTGTCATTACGTGCTCTTTGGGCTCTCCCATACTCTCCCTCCCTCTCTCAGATTAGTTTTATATCTATGGTATCCTCTCGCAGTCACATTACATAAAATTTCTGACGCATCTTAACAGTAAAACCAAAATGTTGGCCAGTGCTGTGCAAGAAATGAGATGAGAGATCTCTGCATAACGAGAGTCCATTCTGTTCATGGAGTGTCTCAGTACAGTACAAATTGTGTTAACTGAAGTAAAGGAATTGCACCAATATTTTGCCCATTTTCAAAGGGATCCTTTTCCCGACATTTAAAGTATCTTTTTTTTTGTTCACCTCTCTCCAGTTGTGCATTTAGCTTCCAGTTGAACTTTTTGTATAAGTAAATTATTTGAATGCAGAGAGTTCATTGAGAATTTGCCATGTGAAAAAGGTCTTCGAATATAAGCTAAAATTTTACACCTTTGGAATTTTACCTACCTTGTTAAAAATTTGCCCTGAAAGCTAATTTCTTTATCATGAAATTCTTTGCTGTTGGTTAGTTAATATTTGGATTTGTATGTGCTGCGTGAGCAGTTTCTCATGTTAACAGGAATCTGTGGAAAGGTGGTTGTAGCCTGGAGATAGGTATAACTTTGTCACATTGAGAGGGGTCTCGTCCACATTGAACTAGCGAGGGAAACGAGAGTTCAAATTCCTGAGGAATCTAACCCCATCGCAGCAGCCTGCAGGTGCTGAATGTCCGAGATAAAGACATGCTGGAAACTCACAGCAGATCAGACTCGCTCTGGAGAGAGAGAGAGCAGAGTTAATGGGGACAGTTTTCTCAGAATTGTGCGTGCTGTGTTGGATCAGATATGTGAAACTCGCCGGCATTAGCGACACCTTATCTCTACTGCTTTACCGGCAGTCTGAGAAGATTCCGACTGTGGGTGAGGATCTCTCAGCCAGCTGAAAGGGTAGGGGCAATGCTGGAATTCTGAGATCCTGCGTGCTGTTTTTGACCTGATCTTAAAGTTAAATTTAGGCCCCTCCAATGGACATTGAGACACACACACCCCCCAACCCCACAGACATCAAATCCCCATATCCCCACAGATACCAGGATCACCGGCAGGCATGGGGAACACCCCTCAGTTTTCACATGGGGATTCCCATCTCCCCCAGCTGTCAGGAGCAATGCCCAGGCATATTCCTCAAACCCCAGTGGCTGAAGACACCTCCATATCCCTGGCATCACCACGTGTATCTCAGGTTAACTTGGTCATGACACTGGCAGGCACTGTAAAACTCAAATCTCACTGTTGGGGCTTGCATTTCTGAGTGTGTGTGCAATATAACAGCCATTATGGGAACCCCCCCCCCCCCCCCCCCCCCCCCCCTGTGCAGCAAAGGGGCGGCTGCTAAATTGTTTCAGGTGGCAATGGGATGGCACAGTGGGTATCTTCACAGTGCCAGGGATCCAGGTTCGATTCTGACCTTGGGTCACGTTATGTGTGCAGTTTGCACATTCTCCCCGTGTCTGCGTGGGTTTCCTCTGAGTGCTCCCGTTTCCTCCCACAGTCCGAAAGGTGTGCTGGTAAGGTTGATTGGCCATGCTAAATTGACTCTAGTGACAGGGTTAGCCGAGCAAACGTGTGGAGTTACAGGGATAGGGTTCGGGTGGGTTTGTGGATAGTGTTGGGGGATTAACAGGTTAAATACGTGGGGGTGCGGGAATAGGGCCTGATTGTGGTCGGTGCAGACTGGATGGGCCGAATGGGCACTTTTCACATTGTAGAGATTCTATGAACTTATCCTGATCCTAGTAAGTCCAACACAGCGATGCAACCTCTATGATCTTTGAAGAGATGATTTCACCATTGTTTAACACCATCTTTATTACAGGGTTAGTGACTCAGTCTCCTTTGCCTGACCCAGAAGTTAGTTTTTATCTTTTTAGTTTATATTGTGTGTCTGTGTAAATATAAAAAGGTATAATTTTTTTCACAATGCATATTTTAACTGACCCAGTTTGCACTGTATACGTACAGTAATTATCATAGGACAAGTCAGTTGCAGTGTCACTGTGTGACAAGTTGCATAATGGATGCTCGGACTGGGTTCTTTGAGGAGTCCAAGGCTATCGCAAGATGATAGACATTGTTTTCGGCGGTGAGGGAATTATGTCGTGGATCAGTTATGAATACTATTTGTTGCACAGTGGGTAAAATTTTAATCTTGTTTAAAGCCATCTCGGGCTATGCTTGTGGGTATTCAGAAATTGTGCATGGAGTTTGTCGTTGTTTCTCAGCTCATTTCTATCCAGGTAGTTTCAGTATAATCTTTGTCTGTGCCCTCAATGCAGAGATCAGGGTAAGGTGTGAGGAAGGGTGTTGTGGCACTGCTGCCTCGCAGTGCCAGGGAGCCGGGTTCGATTCCTGGCTATTGTGTCATTGCCCCTGTGGAGTTTGCAAGTTTTCTGTGTGGGTTTCCTCCGGTTTTCTCCCATAGCTTGAAAGACGTGCTAGTTAGGTTCATTGATCCAGAGTGTGGCGACCAGGGAAATTTCACAGCAACTTCATTGCTGTGTTAATGTCAACTTTACTCGTGACTAATAAACTTTTACTTTTTAACATTTCTACCAAAACCTATTCAGAGATGAGTATTCCTTAGAGCTGAGATCAAAGAACAATACAGCACAGGAAACAGGCCTTTTGGCCCAACAAGCCTGCACTGCCGTTTTAACATTGTGAGTGTAACATTTTTAGGGTTTTTTAATAGAAAGATGTTGTTGAAAGTTGGAATAGTTCCTGAAACTCCTGGTTTTGAGAAAAGGGTTTCTCGCAGTGTTATCCAGAGCTCTGGAGCACATTTTATGAATTCTGTTAAAGTGCTGTTGAAGAAAAGACGAAGGCTAATCAATTTTAGTAGGAATCTTTTTTCTTCTACCAGGAGAAAGATGGTCCTCGTGGACCACTGGGGTTGGTTTATTTTTTCACCCGTTAGGTTTGGAGCAAAAGAAGCTGTGTTCTCAAATCCTGGCAGGTGTAAGTTCAGGCCCGAATTCCAGCCATCATTGCTGCCATGATGTTTCAATGGGTTTTGTTGTTTTAAAGTCCACACTGCAGAACATTGAGTCAGTACCTAACCTACCCCTAAAAATGCTTCTGTCCTCTGGTATTCTGACTCATTAACCTCCCCTTCTTTTCTCCGAGCAACCTCTATAGCGAAAGATGCTGTCAACGCCCTAGATTGAATAATAAGTTTCAGGAGCAGAATTAGGCCAATCAGCCCATTTGCTCTGCCATTCAGTAATGGCTGCTGAGTTTCTCAACCCCATTCTCCTGTTTTTTTTTCCTCCCCATAAACTTCAAGAACCTATCTATTTCTGTCGTAAATGCACTCAATGACCTGTCCTCCAAAGTCTTCTGTGGCAATCAGTTCCACAGATTCACTGCCCTTTGGCTGAAGAAGTTCCTCCGTGTCTCAGTTTTAAAGGTACAGCAAGTAGCCTCTCAACACCAGGTTAAAGTCCAACAGTTTGATTTGGTGACACGAGCTTTCGGAGCGCTGCCCCTTCGTCAGGTGAACGATTCATCAGGAGCAATGCTCCGAAAGCTCGTGCTGCCAAATAAACCTGTTGGACATTAACCCACTGTTGTGAGACATCTTACTGTTCCCACCCCAGTCCAACACCAGCATCTCATCAGTTCTAAAGGGATGTGCCTTTTATTCTGAGTTTGTGGTTTTCATTCCTAGTCTCTTTTGTTAATGGGAACATGTATAAATAAAACCCTGTGTAAATAAAATGGAAATAGAGCAGTGTTGGCACCCTGCCAGTGAAACAAGCTCTGTTCACATGACCCGTGAAGAACCTCTCAAGGGGTAAGACACCATTACCTGTTGTGGCAGCACTGTACTGATAAAAGATTAAACTGGGGGTGGGGGGAGGGTCTCTGGGATTAGGTACTCAATACACTGGGCACAGAGATCAATGATATACTTCCAAGACTTAAAATATTTATCATATTTGAGGTTTATCAGCAGAGCGGGGGCGTTGGCTTGCATTAAGTAGTGTTCTAAACAGATCCCAACATTTGTTTTAGAGTCATAGGCATTTACAGCATGGAAGCAGGCCCTTGGGCCCAGCTTGTCCATGCCACCCTTTTTTTTTAAAACCCTGAAGCTAATCCCGATTCCCTGCATTTGGCCCAAATTTCGTAGGACCCTAATGTTTCAACATTGAATTGATTGAACCTTATATAATTGAAATTTGTTAATCGATTGTACCACTGGAAACATTGGTCTGTAAAAGTGTTGTCTCATTTGACTTGATTACTGTAGCAAGCAAAATATCTTAACGCCCACTCATTGCTGTTTTCCGGATCTGCTCAAACCTTATCACCACTTGTTCCTGTGTTTACTCTTCAGGGGTGCTGGGTCAGACTTGCTGCCTTGCACCCCAGACGTTGCATGTGTGGATGGATGGTGAGACAACAGAGAGCGAGAAAAGGATCTCCCTTTGAGTCAAACTATCTGAACCCAGCCAGCAGTTAGTGTGAGGCAGTGCAATTAACATCAGTGTTTCTGGGCCTGTGGGAGGAGGAGGGGGGGGGGGGGGGGGTGGAGAGAGAAGGTAGAGGGAACAATAAAAACATGCAGCCGAAGTTGCCCATTGCCCACTGATAGCGCACACACGTGATCCAGTTTGGCTTCACTAGTAGCTCCCAAACTGAAGAACGTGTTAAAAGCGCTGGGCTGTCTGACGCAGGCCAAATCACTATTTTGGGTCAAGGTCCCCAGGAGTGCCGTGGAAGCGGCTCAAGAAGGACTGGTCGCCTGCTCCTGATTCTATTTGGGGCTGCTGTTGCTTACTTTGCTTGAGATGAGTTCACTGTCCCTGTCCCTGCCCCTGCCCCTGCCCCTGCCCCTACCCACCTCCTCTGCCTTTGACCTGACTCCGAGGAGAATGTCTGAACCATTTTGCAAAGCTGACTCTTGCACAGGTTTCCTCCGGGTGCTCTGGTTTCCTCCCACAATCCAAAGATGTGCAAGTTAGATGGATAGGCCAATGCCCCTTTAGTGTCAGGATAACTAGCTGGGATAAATGCGTGGGGCCTGGGTGTGATTGTGGATGGGCCAAATGGCCATCCTTTTGCACTGTAGGGGTTTTAATGATTAACATCTGTATGAGGGAGAACTGAGAGACTGTAGCATGAGAAGGTTACAAAAGAAAACCCCTTTAACCTTCAGCACAATGGCAATTCAGGTGAAAAAACACAATAGTCCTCTCCATTTCTACTGTGGTTCTACGTTACCTTTATCTCTCGTGTTGGATGTGCCCCAGCCTTTTGGGATTGCGGCTCGTTATTTTTGCACAGTGTAGAGTAATTCCTCCCTGCCCCCCGTAGAAACTGTTTAGATTGTGTTTTGTGCTCATTTTTGTGTCTGGAATTATTCAGTGTGAAGGGGAACTGTTGGAAATCAGAAGACAAATTGTTTGACTTTCAAAAGCCGCAGCCAAGGAAAAGGAAAGAAACTATCAAGCACATGGCGTTGTGGGCACAGAATGACTTATGTTTACATGGACTATGCACTAAACGGGGCTGAGTTTGGATACGTTCTTGTATGTAGCACATTACCTTTGTAGTCAATGATGTTTATTAGCAGTTGCAAGTTCCTATTTCCTAGCGTTTGAATAATAAAAGAATATGTTTTCCTTTTCTGTTCTTAACGCAAGTCACTTTCGTTTCTTCTAACTTTCACCTCAACAGCACCTTCATTTCCTGGACCTTTGTGCTTTGCAAGATCATGCCTCAGTTCTGGGGTTGGAGGCTTTTCGATTCTTGAGGTTAGAGGAGGCTGTTTGACATAAGATATTGGGAGGTTTACCCGGCGGCACAGTGGTTAGCACTGCTGCTTACAGTGTCAGGGACCCGGGTTTGATTCCCAGCTTGGGAATCTGTCTATGTGAAGTCTGCACTTTCTCCCCGTGTCTGTATGCGTTCCTTCCAGATGCAATTGTTTCCTCCCAGTGTCCAAAAGATATGCTGCTTAGGTGCATCGGCCAGGCTAAATTTTCCCTCAGTGTACCCAAACAGGCACCAGGGTATGGCGACTAGGCGATTTTCACAGTAACTTCATTGCAGTGTTAATGCAATCCTACTTCTGACACTAATAAATAAACTCAGGGATATAAGGCACAGCTATAGGTGGAAGGGAAGCAGTTTTGTTCTCACTGATCCAAAATTTGGGGTTGTATAATTTTTGATTTGGGAATTAATTAGTAGGAATGCCTCTTGGAAGGCAGAAAGAGTGGCAAACGTAATAGTTCGATTTGTGAGAAGTGCAGGTATAGAGAGATCTGGGTGTCATACAAAAAGATGACAGGACAAGTTGATGGAGTATATGGGATCCTTGGCTTAACTGGAGGAACATCAGCAGTGAACTTAACTCTAAATCTTGATGACTCACTGATCAGGCCACTGGTGGAGAATTGTGTCCAGATCTGGGCAATAGTTCACAGGGAGAATTTCAAGACTCCTGAGAGAGGCTACGGAGGCGATTTACTAGCCAACCAAAGACGAGGAACTTGAGTTAGGTGGAGGAATTTGAGAAGCTGGAATTGATTTTGCTGCAGAGGGGTTGAAGGGGAGAATTGGTAACACTTCAGAATTATGAGCAATTGGGATAGGGAGTTTTTACTGACAGTAAGACACAAAATACGAGTCAGGAACAAACCTCAAACAAGTTGCAGAGCTGTGCCGAGAGGTGGCAAATGGAGTTTAATGCGGAAAAGTGAGGTAATTCACTTTGGCAGGAATAACAAATATGTAGAGTATGGGGCTAATGGTAGGACTCTTAATAGTGTTGAAGAACAGAGGGATCTTGGTGTGTATGTGCATAGATCCCTGAAAGTTGGCAGTCAAGTCGATAAGGTTGTTAAGAAGGCATATGGAGTCTTAGCTTTTATTGGTAGGGGGATTGAATTTCGGAGCCGCAACGTCATGTTGCAACTGTACAAAACTCTAGTGCGGCCGCACTTGGAGTATTGTGTGCAGTTCTGGTCCCCACATTATAAGAAAGATGTGGAGGCATTGGAGAGGGTACAGAGGAGGTTTACCAGGATGTTGCCTGGTATGGAGGGCAGGTCTTATGAAGAGAGGCTGAGGGATTTGAGGTTGTTTTCGTTAGAAAGAAGGCGGCTAAGAGGAGACCTTATTGAAACATATAAGATGATTAGAGGTTTAGATAGGGTGGACAGTGATAGCCTTTTTCCTAGAATGGAGAAAGCCAGCACAAGGGAACATAGCTTTAAATCAAGGGGTGGCAGTTATAGGACGGATGTCAGAGGTAGGATCTTTACCCAGAGGGAGGTAAAGGTATGGAATGCCCTGCGTGTTGCAGTTGTAGATGTGCCAAGTTTGGTGGCATTTAAGAGGTTAGTAGATAAGTTTATGGATGAAAAGGGAATGGTTTAGGTTAGAGGGTCATTGCTTTTTCTTAATTGGTTGGCGCAACATCGAAGGCCGAAGGGCCTGTTCTGCGCTGTAATGATCTATGTTCTATCTTTTGAACTTGATCCATTTTTAGTAAGATTGTGAACATAAATAGGAGCAGGAGTAGGCCATCTAGCCCCTTGACCCTGTCCCACCATTCAATAAGATCATGGCTTATCTGATAATAGTTCAGTCCCACTTAGCTGCCTGCTCCCTAAACCCTTCATTCCCTTGTTGATCAAAAATTTATTTACCTGTGACTTAAACACATTTAATGAGGTAGCCTCCACTGCTTCAATGGGCAGAGAATTCCGAGATTCATTACCCTCTGGGAGAAATTCCTCCTTAACTCTGTTCTAAATTGACTCCCCCTTATTTTGAGACTGTGCCCTCTAGTTCTTGTTTCCGTTCTAAGTGGAAATAATCTCTCTGCTTCTACCCTGTCTAGCCCCTCCATTAACTTTTATATTTTAGGATCTCCCTCAACCTTCTAAACTCTAACAAGTACAGGCCCGGCCCATTCTACTCAATCTCTCCTCATAAGCTAACCCCCTCATGTCTGGAATCAACCTGGTGAACCTTCTCTGCATTCTCTTCAAAGCCAATATATCCTTTTTCCAATAAGGGGACCAAAATTGCACACAGTACTCTAATTGCAGCTTCACCAGTATTTTCTACAATTGCAGCAAGACCTTCCTGCTTTTATATTCCATCCCCCTCACGATAAAGGCCAATATTCCATTTGCCTTCTTGATCACTTGCTAACTGAGTTTTTGTGATTTATGCATAAGGGACCCCCAGGGTCTCACGTACAAAAATAAATTGTGTTTGGATGTAAGAGGAATACAAAATATGGTAGGATGCTGGAATCTGAAGCAAAAACAGGAAATGCTGGAAAGTCTCGGCGGGTCTGACAACATCTGTGGGGCGAGAATAGAGTCAATGTTTCGAGTCTGGGTGACCTTCGTCAGAGCTTTGTCTTTGGCCTTGCCACGTTAAAATCCCCTCGGTGTCCTTTTGTTGAATAAACATTGTTCAGAGATTGATGAAATGAGTTGGCTGACTGTGTGATTTCCTTTTCCCTCGCCTGTGACGATGTGTATGACCTACTTAGCCACTTTGCAAGGTGAGTTGTAAATATTCATAATATGATATTTTGCAGATTTTACAGGAGAAATAACCTGGCACTGTATGTAATGGAATATTGAATAACCAATGTCTCAGACAATTGAAACCACCTTGGTCACTATTTCCTTTTCATTCTTCTCTAGCTTGTAGCTAGCCCAGAGTTTATTGACCATTCCTAATTTCCCTTGAGAACATAGAACATTACAATGCAGTACAGGCCCTTCGGCCCTCGATGTTGCGCCGGCAACATCGGAGAAGATGGTGGTGTGCCACTGCTTTGAAATGCTGCAGTCCATCTGGTGTAGGTATACCCACAGTGCTGATGGGAAGGGTTTTGAATCAACAATAGTGAATGAACAGCCAATATAGCTCCAAGTTAGTGATCAGTGACTTGGAGGAAAGCTTGCGGGTAGTGGTGACTCCATGTGTTTGCCCTTGTCTGTCTCGGAGGTAGAGGTCTTGAGTTTGGAAGATGCTGTTGAAAGAGACTTGGTGACTTGCTGTAGTGCATGTTGGTACACCTTGCTGCTACTGTGCATCAGTTGTGGAAGCAGAGAATATTGAATGTTTGTAGATGTGATGCCAATCAAGCGGACTGCTTTGTCCTGGATGGCATTGAGCTTCTCAAGTGTTGGAGCTGCAGCTAACTAGGCAAGTGGAGAGTATTCTATCACATTCCTGACTTGTGCCTTGTAGATAGGCAGTCTTTGGGGAGTCAGGTGAGTGACTTGTTGCAGAATTCCCAGACTCTGACCTGCTCTTGTACTTAGTTTTTTTTTTGTTGCTGATCCAGTTCAGTTTCAATGGCAAATTGAAAGTGTTGATTGGGGGAATTTAACAACAGGGGAGATGGTTAGATTATCTTATTGGAGGTGTATGTTGCCTGGAACTTGTCAACCCAATCCTGAATGTTGTCCAGATCTTGCTGCATTTGGATATGAGCAGCTTCAGTATCTGAGGAGTTGCGAATGGTGCTGAACATTGTGCAAACATCAGTGAACATCCCCAATTCTGACCTTTTGCTGGTGGGAAGGTCATTGATGAAGCAACTGAAGGTGGCTGGGCCTAGGTCACTACCCTGAGGGAGTCCTGGAGCTGTGATTACTTCTTCTTCCCCCCCCCCTCCCAAAACAAAAGTGCCAATTTGACTCTAACCAGTGAAGAGTTTTGTCTCTGATTCCTGTTCGAGTTTTGCTAGGGTTCTTTGATGCTACACTTGATCAAACGCTGCCTTGATGTCAGGCACGTTCATTCTTACCTCATCTCTGACCTTCAGCTCTCTTGTCCATGATTGAACCCAGGCTGTAAGAAAGTTTGGAGCTGAGTAAGTTAGTGCAAAGTGAACACTCCATGGCAACACTTGATGACAACTTCTGTCACTTTACTCATGATCGAGAGCAGACTGATGGGGTGGCAATTGGTCGGGTTGGATTTGTCCTGTTTTTTTGTGTACAGGACATACCTGGGCAATTTTCCACATTGCTGGGTAGATGCCAGTGTTGTAGCTGTACTGGAAGAGTTTGGCTAGGGAAGTGGCAAGTTCTGGAGCACAAGTCTTCATTGCTATTGCTGAAATGTCAGGGCCTTTGCAATATCCCATATTCGGCAATTACTTGATATCACTTGGAATGAATCAAATTGGCTGAAAAGCTGTAATACTTGGGGCCCCCAGAGGAGTCAGTGATAGATCACCGACTCGCCACTTCTGGCTGAAGATTGCTGCAAATACTTCAACCTTATCTTTTGCACTGATGTGCTGGGCTCCTCCAAGGGAGGGTGGGATATTTGTGAAGCCTCCTCCCCCAGTGCATTGTTTAATTGCCCATCACTATTCACCTGTGAATGTGGTAGAGTTTAGGTCTGATCTATTAGATTTGGGATTGTTTGGTGTACAACTAGCCCTGCCCACTTTTTAGCTTCACCAGGTTGACACGTCATTTCTAGGTGTGTTTGGTGCTGCTCATGGCGTGCTCTCCTACAATCTCCATTGAACCAGGGTTGATCTCTGGCTTGTAATAATGGTAGAGTGGGGGATATGCTGGTCTCTGAGGTTACAGATCATGGTTGAGTACAGTTCTGCTGTTGATCATGGATCATGGCCTCATGGATGCCAAGTTTAGAATTGCTAGATCTAGTTGGAATCTATCTTGTTTAGCACGGTGATAGTGCCACACAAAGCAACGGAGGATATCCTCAATTAGGAGATGGGACTTTGTCACCACAAGGACTGTGCGGTGGTCACTTCTTCCAATATTGTCATGGACAGATGCATTGTGACAGGTAGATTGGTGAGGATTTTTCGCTGCTTGTGGGTTCCTTTACTATCTACCGTAGACCCAGTCTAGCAGCTGTGTCCTGCAGGACTTGGACAGCCTGGTCACTAGGACTGCTACCGAGCCACTCTTATTGAAGTCCCTTACCCAGAATATGTTCTGAGCCCTCACCACCTTCGGGTCTTCTTCCAAGTGCTGTTCAACATGGACCAGTATTGCTTCATCAGCTGAGCAGGGGCCAGTAGGTGGTAATCAGCAGAAGGTTTCCTTGCTCAAGTTTGATCCACCAATAGAAAGCATTCTTTCTGGTTGTATCACAGTTTGGTATGGCTCCTGCTCTGCCCAAGACCACAAAGAACTACAAAATATCATGAACGCAGCCCAGTCGATCACACAAACCAGTCTCCCATCCATCGACTCTGTCTACGCTTCCCACTGCCTCGGAAAAGCAGCCAGCGTAATTGAGGTCTCCATGCGTCCCAGACATTCTCTATTCCACTGGGAAAAACATACAAAAGTCTGAGGTCATGTGCCAAGAACAACTTTCTCCCTACTGCCATCAGACTTTGAAGTTGATCTTTCTCTACACACTGACTGTAACACTACAACCTGTACTTTCCTTTTCTTCTCTATGAACAGTATACTTTGTCTGTATAGCGTGCAAGAAAGAATATTTTCCACTGTATTCGAATACATGTGACAATAATAAATCATTGTGGGTCTGGAATCGATGGTCAGGACTCCCATGAAAACTCCCACCTTGAAACCGCCTCGAAATAATTGGCATTTTCCTTTTTTATTCAATGCCTAAAAATGCACAGATAAAGCAAAATTTTCTTGACTTTAAATTCATCTATGAATCAGACAGAAGTGTTATCAGCTGGTGGTTTTATTTTTTTCCATTGTCACACGTAGGTTGGGCACAGGTGGCTGGTTTTATTTAGCAAGTTTCTCAAGTTCTGAGAGAAACGGGCCTGAAACAGGATGTTAACACTTTTCAGATTCAGGGTGAGAATTGCTCGGAATTCTATCATGATGTCAAGTGGCAGATAGAACTAGGCTGTGTCAAATGCAGTATATGGCCTGAAAGTGGATAACTCTGCTACCTTGATGGGTGTTTGAAGTCTGCTGTGGACTCCAAGGGGCAAGCATGCTATACTTGAAATGATTACAGCACAGCCGGAGGCCATTCTGTCCATCGTGTCAGGGCTAGCTCTCTGCACCAGCAACTCATCTAGCCCCACTTCTCCACCCTTCACCCTGCAAATATTTTCAGACGATTATCCAATTCCTTTTAATGATTGAATCTGCCTCTCAAACAAATTCTAATCAGTCTGTGCATTTAACTAAAAAATGTCTTCTGTCATTGTAACTTTAATCAGGCAATTGAAATTGACCTGTTAGAATGTGAACTCCCTCCAAACTATTGGGCCAGTCACTGAGCTTTGTACTTAACTAGGTGTGTCAGTTCCTCTGGAACATCTAGTGTAGGCTACTAACTTAGAGCACTCTGTATGCTACTGTCAGACTTGTAAATAAAGGAATTTTGGTGAAGGGATTTCTGCCTCTAAGGACTTATTGCAGTCATGCTGCTGTTGCTTTTCTTACTGATAATCCTAAATTAGTTGTTCCCAGCCTCGTGATCCTTCCAGCAGTGGGGATAAGCATCTCTGTCTGGACCCTTCATGATTTTGAAGATCACCATCTCTGAGAAGAAAAGCCCCAGCCTCTCCAATCCACCTATGCAACCAATGCTTAATCCAATCCTGCAACTTGACTTCCTGACCTCATCTGGTGAGCTGCACAGGGTAGCATAAGTAATGTGCAAGCAAGAAGCATAGAATCCCTACAGTGCAAATGGAGACCATTTGGCCCATTGTGTTTGCACTGACTCTCTGATGGAGCATCATTCCCTTGCCTATCTCTGTTACCCAAACATTTACCCTGCTAATCCTCCTAATCTACATTTCGCGGCACTCTAAGGGGCAAAGATAACATAGCCACTTCACCTAATCTGCACATCTTTGGAGTGTGAGGGGAAACCCACATGGACACGGGGAGAACATGTAAACTTCACACAGACACTGACCCGAGGCCAGAATTGAACCTAGTCCCTGGTGCTGAGAGGCAGCAGTGCCAACCACTGTGCCATGGGAATACAATGCTTAATTATAGGCCTCAGTGAGAATTAAAAGCATAATATGTGGTTTACAAGACCGGTGCTCTAACCACTGAGCTATGGACTCAAATAGAAACCTGATTATCAAATGACCCATCCGTGTTTTCTGCTCGGTGATTCAGAACACAGAGAATTCAAGTGAGAAAAGACCAGTAAGTTTCCCTTTGAATGGAACAGTTTTCTGTTTGGTAATTTTAGCACAGATTCTGGTACTGATGCAGAACTTGGAGAGTAGAGACAGGGTCACTACATTTTCTACAGTTGAAAAGGACTGAAGACAGGAAGGGTGGGGGATTGTAGTTTGATCGAGACCTATTGCTATCAGTGATATCAGAGGTCATCAGACTATTTAAATGAATTGGAGAAAAATTTAAAGTTTATTTATTAGTGTCACAAGCAGGCTTATGTTAACACTCCAATGAAGTTACTGTGAAAATCTCCTATTGAGTGAGTCACTCTTGTCTAATCTTCCAAACTGTGTTGGAAACAGTTTAGAGAAAGTTTACTAGACTAATCCCTGGAATGGGCAGTTTGCCTAATGAGAATGTTTGCAGAGGTTAGGCTTGCTGGAGTTTACAGGTGTAAGGAGACTTGAGTGGGGCATCACGGTGACACAATGGTTAGCACTGCTGCCTCACAGCGCCAGGGGAACAAGGTTCGATTCCCAGCTTGGGTCATTGTCTCTGTGGAGTCTGCATGTTCTCCATGTGTCTGTGTGGGTTTCTGCCGGGTGCTCTGATTTCCTCCCACAGCCTGAAAGACATGCTGGTTAGATGCGTTGGCTGTGCTAAATTCTCCCTCAGCGTACCCAGACAGGTGCCGGAGTGTGGCGACTAGGGGATTTTTACAATAACTTAATTGCAGTGTTAATGTAAGCTTACTTGTGACTAATAAATAAATTTTAAACAAAAAGTGGCAACTTCTTTGGACCCTAAGGCTATTCCTCTAGTTCAGGTTAGGTTTCACTTGAGCGTTACAGCAGGCAAAGGGTAGACATAAAATCTTACAGTGCAGAAGGAGGCCATTCGGCCCATCGAGCCTGCACTGCCTATAATCCCATCCAGGCCCTTATCCCTGCAACCCCATGCATTCACCCCAGCTAATTTCCCCTGACGGTAAGAGTCAATTTAGCATAGCTAATCCACCTAACCTGCACATCTTTGGACTGTGGGAAGGAAACCTACGCAGGCACAGGGAGAATGTGCAAACTCTGCACAGATAATGACCCAAGCCAAGAATCGAACCTAGTACCCTGGTGCTGTGAGGCAGCAGTGCTAACTGCTGTGCCATCTTGGGCATGAGAACAAGTATATTTGAAATGTATTCACTGTTGTAGAAAAGATGGCAGTCAGTTGGAATACCGTAAGTTTCCACAAACACCAATGTTGTAATTACTAGGCTATCTTGCTGAGGGATAAATATAGGCCAGGACACCGAGGAGAAGTTCTTTGCTATTCTCCAAAGCAGGCGTCCCACCAAAAAACCACAACTTGGACAGTAAGGTCAGTATTGCATTGGAGCCTGGATTCTGGTGTGGAAGAGTCTGGCCTGGGACTTGAACAAACAATCCACTGATTCAGAGGCACGAGTACGGCCAACTGATGGTGCAATGATTCTATCTTTAACAAAACCACAAAGCAAAACAGGAAAGAGTATTCATCGTGTTGGGCCTTCCTGTAGTGGTCATTTCTCTTCAGCTACAGTTGTTAATAACTCTGTGGTTTGTGATTGCTAAACAGCATCTGCAAAAACTAAAACCAAATAATATCAAGTTAACGCGTGCAATAAATTATAATTTTCCAATTTACATTGGTCAATTTAAGTTGTACATAACAGCAAATAAAATTGCCATCAGTCTGAAGGCAGACTAGACATCCCAGTGTTGGTGATACTCAAGGTAGCCTTAGTTTCCCGAGAAGTTAAAAACTAATCCTCAGTTTATTTATTAGTGTCACAAGTAGGCTTATATTAACACTGCAATAAAGTTACTGTGCAAATCTGCTAGTCACCACAATGTGATGCCTGTTTAGGTACACGGAGGACATGGCCAATCTTCCTAACCAGCACGTTTTTTGGATTGTGAAGCAAAACCAGAGCATCTGGAGAAATCCCATGCAGACATGGGAAGAATGTGCAGACACCGCATAGACAGTGACTCAAGTGGGGAATTGAACTCTGGGCGCTGTGAGGCAACAGTATGCTGCTCTCGGAGTAAAGTCATAGAAATTGCGAAATTTGGCAATTGCAGTTCACCTCAGATAAATCGGCAGGAAGAAAAGGCTGGTCATGTTACGTGGAACATAGGACATAGAACATCACAGCGCAGAACAGGCCCTTCGGCCTTCGATGTTGCGCCGACCAATTGTGAAAAAAGCAATGACCCTTCAAACTAAACCATTCCCTTCTCTTCCATATACTTATCAACTAACCTCTTAAACACCACCAAACTTGGCTCATCTACAACTGCAGCAGGCAGGGCATTCCACTCCCTAACCACCCTCTGGGTAAAGAACCTACCTCTGATATCCGTCCTATAACTATCACCCCTTAATTTAAAGCTATGTCCCCTCGTGCTAGCTTTCTCCATCTTAGGAAAAAGGCTATCACTGTCCACCCTATCTAAACCTCTAATCATCTTATATGTTTCAATAAGGTCTCCTCTTAGCCGCTTCTTTCTAACGAAAACAACCTCAAATCCCTCAGCCTCTCCTCATAAGACCTGCCCTCCATACCAGGCAACATCCTGGTAAACCTCCTCTGTACCCTCTCCAATGCCTCCACATCTTTCTTATAATGTGGGGACCAGAACTGCACACAATACTCCAAGTGCGGCCGCACTAGAGTTTTGTACAGTTGCAACATGACGTTGCGGCTCCGAAATTCAATCCCCCTACCAATAAAAGCTAAGACTCCATATGCCTTCTTAACAACCTTATCGACTTGATTGCCAACTTTCAGGGATCTATGCACATATACACCAAGATCCCTCTGTTCATCAACACTATTAAGAGTCCTACCATTAGCCCTATACTCTACACATTTGTTATTCCTGCCAAAGTGAATTACCTCACACTTTTCCACATTAAACTCCATTTGCCACCTCTCGGCCCAGCTCTGCAACTTGTCCAAGTCTCCCTGCAAACTATAACACCCCTCTTCACTATCTACCACTCCACCGACTTTAGTGTCATCTGCAAATTTACTAATCCATCCTTCAATACCCTCATCCAGATCATTTATAAAAATTACAAACAGCAGGGGCCCCAAAACAGACCCTGAGGTACACCACTTGTAACCGAACTCCACGATGAATATCTGCCATCAACCACCACCCTCTGTCTTCTATCTGCTAGCCAATTCCTAATCCAATTAGCTAAATCACCCTCTATCCCATACATCTGCATTTTCTGCAGAAGTCTTCCATGGGCCACCTTATCAAACGCCTTACTAAAGTCCATATATACCACATCAACCGCCTTACCCCCATCCACCTCTTTGGTCACTTTTTCAAAAAACTCAATAAGATTAGTAAGGCACGACCTACCCTTCACAAAACCATGCTGACTATCCCCAATCAATTCATTTCTCTCTAAATAACTATAAATCCTATCCCTAATAATTCTCTCCAATACTTTGCCTACAACAGAAGTAAGACTCACCGGTCTATAATTCCCAGGAAAGTCTCTATTCCCCTTCTTGAACAATGGGACCACATTCGCTATCCTCCAGTCTTCCGGCACTATACCCGTAACCAACGACGACCTGAAGATCAGAGCCAGAGGCTCTGCAATCGCCTCTCTTGCCTCCCAGAGAATCCTAGGGTAAATCCCGTCCGGCCCAGGGGACTTATCTAACTTCAAACCCTCAAGAATATCTAGCACATCCTCCCTATCTACTTCAATACTTTCCAGTTTGCAACCCTGTACCTCAGTGTTCTCCACAACTACATTTACATCTCCCTGCATGAATACCGAAGAGAAATATTTGTTCAGTGCCTCTCCAATCTCTTCAGGCTCCACGCACAACTTCCCACTGCTGTCTCTGACTGGCCCTAATCTTGCCCTAACCAATCTTCTATTCTTAACATATCTAAAGAAAGCTTTAGGATTCTCCTTGATCCTATCAGCCAAAGTCTTCTCGTGTCCCCTTTTAGCTCTCCTCAACTCACTCTTTAGCTCCCTCCTGGCTAATCTATAGCTATCCATTGCACTAACTGAGCCTTCAAGCCTCATCCTGACATAAGCCTCCTTTTTCCTTTTAACCAGCAAATTAACTTTTTTAGTACACCACGGTTCCCTTACTCGACCATTTCCTCCTTGCCTGACAGGGACATACTTATCAAGGACTCGCAGCAGCTGCTCCTTGAATAAGCTCCACATTTCAGATGTTCCCAGTCCCTGTAGTTTTCTAGTCCAACCTATGCACCCTAATTCTCTCCTTATGGCCTCATAATTACCCTTCCCCCAGCTATAACTAATGACCCCAGCTTCATGCCTATCCCTATCCATCACTAAGGTGAACGGAACCGAATTGTGGTCACTGTCACCAAAATGTTCACCAACTTCCAAGCCTAACACCTGGTCTGGCTCATTGCCCAGCACCAAATCCAATGTAGCCTCACCTCTAGTTGGCCTATCTACATACTGAGTCAAAAAACCTTCCTGCACAGTTTGTACAAAAACTGACCCCTCTAACGTGCTGGAGCTATAGCTATTCCAATCAATATTAGTAAAGTTAAAGTCTCCCATAACAATTACCCTATTACTTTCACTCCTGTCCAGGATCAACTTTGCAACCCTTTCCTCTACCTCTCTAGAACTTTTAGGAGGTCTATAAAAGACTCCCAACAGGGTGACCTCTCCTCTCCTGTTTCTAATCTCAGCAGGTGCTGGAAGGTGCAAGTCCATTTCGCTAATATCCTTTAGGGAAGGAAATCTGCTGCCCCTACCGGGTCTGGCCTACATGTGACTCCAGAGCCACAGCGATGTAGTTGATTCTTAACTAGCCTCATGATGGACAAGTGATGTTGGCCCAGCTAATGACGCCCCCAACATCCCATGAGGGAATGAAAAGAAGTCTAGATGGGATAGAGGAAAAAGAGGAGCTTAGAGTACAAATATACACAAATTTAATTCCTCAGAAGGGAATCTGAGGCATCAATTAGAGGAGATGTGAGGAATAAAGATTACTGCAGGGAATGGTTGAAGGGAATGCTATAGATACATTTAAACAGAAACTAGACAAGAAAGTGAGGGAGATTTAGTGATAAATAAGAAAAATTGAGAGAAGGTTCGATGGACAAGTTGGGCAGAATGTTTCTGTGCCACATATCCAATATAATTCTTGCATTTTCTGTGAACATTTTTTTTGTCTACTGGTTCCAAAAATTTCGGATGTGGTGAATGGGAGAAAGGCCTGTATGACCGAACATCAAGAGTCATCCAATCGGCTAACTAAAAACCTACATGCCCGACAGATGGGCATGGCGCCACAGTGGTTAGCATTGCTGCCTCATATTGCCAGGGATCCGGGTTCGATTCCCAGCTTGGATCACTGCCTGTGTGGAGCCTGCATGTTCTCCCCATGTCTGCGTGGGTTTCCTTTGCGTGCTCCGATTTTCTCCCACAGCCCGAAAGATGTGCAGGTTAGGAGCATTGGCCAGGCTAAATTGTCCCGGACAGGCGCCGGAGTGTGGCGACTAGGGGATTTTCACAGTAACTTCATTGTAGCGTTAATGTACTCGTGACACTAATAAATAAACTTTTAAAAAAAAGACAAGATGTTGCACTGAGTATAGAGGCCTCTTAATAAGAGGTTTTCCTTGCAATGTCAGAATGAACCACATACTTCAGTCCCACTCAAGTGTTCCTCTGACCCTTTACCCGTGAGCGCTGTCTCAGTGTTTTGTGTTGAGCTTTTCTATCTGGTACTCTGCCTTGTGACGAATGACAATGAATCAAACCACAGCACCTGATTTTATGTTGCAAGAATGTTCCATGGGCTGACAGTTAGACCACACTTGATGTCACAAGGTTAGGATCAGCTGCCAAGTAAGCAAGGCTCTGGAGAAATGCAGTCATTGCATTGCAGCTTTGTTGACATTGGCCTAGTTTTCAGAGACAGATGTGTGTGGGGACACTCAGATGTACAGTAATCTGAGAGTCTCATGGTTATTCATAGGTAATACATTTTAAAACAAAAAAAGCTTCTGTATACCATTCATTAGAAATTTCAAATGCAGCTTTATTCTGAGGCATGACATCTTCATCCAGCTGTTAATATGGGAGCCAGGGTTAGTCTCCTCTTCCATCAGCCCACCCAAAGTGTCTGAGAGAGCCCCAGCGATTTAACCTGAGGTGTTATTGATTTACATTAAGCATTCCATATGCATGCATACATATTCAATATGTAACAGGGGCAGCACAGTGGCACAACGGTTAGCACTACTGCCTCACAGTGTGAGGGGACCCCGGTTCAATTCTTGGCTTGGGTCACTATATGTGTGGAGTTTGCACATTCTCTGTTCGCGTGAGTTTCTCCCGGGTGTTCCAGTTTCCTCCCACAATCCAAAGATGTACAGGTTAGGTGGATTGGCTGTGCTAAGTTGCCCCTTTGTGTCGGGGGAGACTAGCTAACTAGGTTACTGGGATAGGGCTTGGGTGGGATTGTGGAACCAAATGGCCTCCTTCTACACTATAGGTATTCTATGATTCTATAACTACACTACAGGTAAAAGGTACCAATTCACTCCTTCATTCTTCAAGACAATGTTCGTCAGTGCGTGTTTGGAGGGCATAGAACAGTACAACACAGTACAGCCCTTTGGCCCTCAATGTTGTGCCAAGCTATGTCCGAACCCAAGATCAATCTATTCTGCTCGCTATCATTCTGGAGTGCTCCATGTGCCTATCCAATAACTGCTTGAAAATTCCCAAAGTGTCCGACTCCACTATCACAGCAGGCAGTATATTCCACACCTCAACCATTCTCTGAGTAAAGAATCTACCTCGGACATTCCTCCTATATCTCCCACCATGACCCTTATAGTTATGCTCCCCAGTAACAGCTACATTCACCCAAGGAAATAGTCTCTCCACGTCCACTCTATCTATCCCTCTCATCATCTTTTAAACCTCTATTAATTCACCTGTCATCCTCCTCCGCTCTAAAGAGAAAAGCCCCAGCTTCCTCAACCTTTCCTCGTAAGACCTACCCTCCAAACAGGCAGCATCCTGGTAAATCTCCTCTGCACTCTCTCCAATGTTTTCACATCCTTCTTATTGTGGGGTGACCAGAATTGCACACAATATTCCAAATGTGGTCTCACCGTTGTCCTGTATAGTTGCAGCATAACTCCACGGCTGTTAAACTGAAACCCCTGTTAATAAACGCTAATACATTATAAGCCTTCTTCATGGCTCTACCCATTTGAGTGGCAAGCTTCAGAAATCTGTGGATACGAACCGCAAAATCTCTCTGTTCCTCCACATTCCTCAGAAACCTGCTGTTGACCTTGCAATCTGCAAAATGAATCACCTCGCACTTATCAGGGTTAAACTCCATCTGCCACTTTTCTGCCTAGCCCTGCATCCTATCAATGTCTCGTGTAAGTATGTAGGTCATTGCTATGCCAGGGAGATTCTGCTGCACGTAGGACAGGATGCCACAGACCGTTGCGTTTTGGACAGGGAACTTCCTCTCCTTGTCTTTTATCTCTGCCACTTTTCGAAGGAAGC
The DNA here is from genome assembly GCA_024679065.1 of Sphyrna mokarran. NCBI lineage: Eukaryota > Metazoa > Chordata > Chondrichthyes > Carcharhiniformes > Carcharhinidae > Sphyrna > Sphyrna mokarran. Next base: position 64,843,512 of record JAGIQG010000016.1, on the reverse strand, counting down.
CGTGCAGTTTTCTAATTGGCTGCACCAGTGCAACAGTTGTACGTGAGTACCTCTGAGGGTTCAAAACCAATATCAAAAAAATCCAAAGTGTTCCCTGTCACTGATCCTTCAACCACTCTGAGAGCACGTCCCAAACTCAAACTCTGCTTCGATTCTTCACATTGGTGGGTCAGTGTCAGACATTATGCGGATCCACAAGAGATGGATGAAGTTCTAAGTGAATATTTCTCATTGCTATTTACTGTTGAGAAAGGCACAGTTATTAGGGAATTTGGGGAAATAGGTAGTGATTCTTGCGGAGTGTACATATTACAGAGAAGAGGACGCTGGAAGTCTTAAAGCACATGAAGGTAGATACATCCCCAGGGCTTGATGAAGTGTATCCCAGGAGGGAGACTAGGGAGGAAATTAAGAATCTACTAACAGAGATATTTGAATTATCGATAGCCACAGGTGAGGTGCCTGAAGATTGGAGGGTGGCAAATTGGAGGGTGGCCTTGGTTTAAGAAAGGCTGCATGGAGAAGTCTGGGAATTACAGGCCGGTGAACCTAACGTCTGTACTGGGTAAATTGTTAGAAGGTACTCTGAGAGATAGGATCTACAGGCATTTAGAGACGCAAGGACTGATTAGGGGCAATGAGCATGTGAGTGGAAAATCGTGTCGTGAATTTGAAGATAGATGAGGGCAGTACAGTTGACATTATCTGCATGGGCTTTAGCAAGGCCTTTGACAAGGTACCGCATGGTAGGTTTTTGCATGAGGTTAAATCTCACGGGATCCCGGGCAAGGTAGTGAATTGAATACAAAATTGGCTTGATGACAGAAGACAGAGGGTGGTTGTAGAGGGTTGTTTTTCAAATTGGAGGCCTATAACTAGCAAATGGTGTGCCTCAGGGATCAGTACTGGGTCCACGGTTATTTGTCATGTATGTCAATGATTTGGATGAAAATTTAGTAGGCATGATTAGCAAGTTTGCTGATGTCACCAAGATTAGTAGCATAGTGGACAATGAAGAAGGTTTTCTCATTTTGCAATGGGATCTTGACCAATTGGCCAGTGGGCTGATGAATGGCAGATGGAGTTTAATTTAGATAAAAGCGAGGTGGTACATTTTGGTAGATTGAACCAGGGCGGAACTTACTCAGTTAATGGTAACGACCACCCGAAGGAAACCCACGCAGGCCTGGGGAGAATGTGGACTCTGCACAGATGGTGACCCAGGCCAGGAATCGAACCCCGATCCCTGACGCTGTGAGGTAGCCATGCTAACCACTGTGCCATCGTGTCACCCCTGGTACAGTCCACGTGGACATGGCTTTGAAATGCGGCAGGCACGTTTCTGAACCACATTCAGTTTTGGGTCAAGATTGCATTTTTTTTTTGCATGTTACGAGGCCTGGATAAAGTGAACACAGAGAGGATGTTTCCACTAGAGCCAGAGACCTCAACCTCAGACGAAAGGGACAATCCCTTAAAACAGAGATGAGGAGGAATTTCTTTAGCCAGAGAGTGGATGAATCTGGGGAACTCTTTGCCGCAGAAGGCTGTGGAGGCCAGATCATTGAGTGTCTGTAAGACAGAGAGAGATAGGTTCTCAATCAATAAAAGGATCAGGGGTTATGAAGAAAAGGCACAAGAATGGGGATAAGAAAAATATCAACTATGATTGAGTGGTGCAACAGACTCAATGGGCTGAATGGCCTAATTCTGCTGCTATTTCTTCTGGTCTTACTCACTGGAGGGAGGGGGTCGATTATGGAAGAGCCACCCTGAGGGATGAAGTGTTGTTCTTGTTCCTGACTGGATGAACTGACCATGACTCACCTCAGTGTCAGTGCGTTGCTTTTACAAAGAAAAAGGTGACATTTCTTTGATGTTTCTTTTTCTCCTTTTTTCCTTTCCTCTCAGTGTGTGTGTGTGTGTGCATGTGCGTGTGAGAGTACCCAAATCTGCTTGTTCAACATCTCGTTTTTCCCTCAGACTCAAACTCCCTTCGCTGCGAGAGGCAGCAAGTTTGACTCGAGCTGGCAGACCTGGGGGCTGGGACTAGAAGTGGGTGTTCAAAGGCACGATTTAACTTCCAGTTAAATTTTCCAATCCCCAATCTACAGCAGGCTTCAAAGCTTGGCTTCCAAAAAAGCAGAAAATGGCAAAAGTGATTAATTTTGAAAGTTCACTTTTAAATCAATCTGATGTACATTTTTTTTAATACGCTGTGCTTTTTTTTAAAAACTGGAAGAAAGGGTCAGGATTCCAGGTCCTGTATCTGTATCCAGTTACCATTCACCCCAGTGGTTGCAGAAGTGGTTGTGATGCCTCTATGGGAGGAATAGCCTGTTGAGGAATATATACTGTCCAGGATCAGACATGGTCCAATAAGCATCTATTTCGGAGATGTAATGGGAAACAATTTTTATAAAGTAGAGGTGGTCCCTTCCCCTCTGAGGCCTAACCCCGAAATATCCAGAGAAGAATACCTCACCTCATAATCTGTAGAAAGTATGTGTGAAGTGGTGTAACTTACTCTTCAGTACTTCTAATGGTTAAATACAAACTAAATCCTTGACACTCTCTCTAAGATCAACACATAACCATTTATTTGGGTGGCACAGTGTTTAGCACTGCAGCCTCACAGCGCCAGGAACCTGGGTTCAAATCCCAGCTTGGATCATTGCCTGTGTAGCGTTTGCACATTCTCCCCGTGTTTGTGTGCGTTTCCTTCAGGTACCCCATTTTCCTCCCATAGATTGAAAGACTGTGCATTGACCCAAATAGGCACTGGACTGTGGTGACTAGGGGATTTTCACAGTAACTTAATTGCAGTGTTAATATAAGCCTTACTAATAAATTAAAGTTTAAACTTTTATTTATCTACCTGACAGTGAACAAACTAACTGAACTACTAACAAACCGAATAAATCTTTTCGAACTTTAACTATTCCTGAATAAAACAAGATTCTAATGGTATGCTTTTCCAATAAATACTGCTAATTAACAATTTAATCACTCTCTAAATTACAACCAGGTTTTATTCTTCTGGAATATTCTGGGCTTTCACTGCTGATACTTCTGTCTGGTACTTCTTTATTCTTTGATATCTTTGCTATCTAAATAGTGCTTTTTCTAAGACATAGATGAAACTATGAGAGGCAACAATTCTGTCTTTCTCTCTCAAGAATTGAGAGCTGTTCTCTTTGGCAGTTGGCAGTTACTTTCTCTTTTTATCCCACTGCCCTCCTTTTATAACTGCGATGACATATCAATATTTCCCACAATAGAATTGGTCCTAGGGTTGTCAAAACAATCAGATTTAAATTTAATAGGTTTTTGGATTCAAATTGATTGGCTACTTCAAAAGCTGTTGTCTTGGTTAAAATTGCTGCTTGGCCTTTTGACACAAATGTTTCAGTTTGGGCTCTCTATGGTGGCAGCTGGTGGTTTAAATGGCCAGTTGTCTCCGCAAATCTGGCAGAGAGTGCGAACCCAGTCTGCCTCCAGCCTTCTGTGAAAATGGAACACGTCCCTGTTTGAAGGTGGGATTTAGAATATTTGGCCATTTTTGGGATTTCACCATTAGCGAGAGACTTTCTGCCCTGGAGAAAATCTGGACTCAAGAGTTCAAATCTCACCAAGGTAGTTTGAAAATTTAAACTTAATTGAAAGAAAAAATCTGGAAATAAAAAAGCTTGAATAAAAATAGCCTTATGGATTTTAAAACAAATACTGATTCACACATATCAGGAAGAGCAGAAATGATCTCTCCATGATCTCAGGGTTTATATTTGATTCTTTTTCTTTTATGGGACATGGGGGTGCCACTGGCTGGTCAGTATTTATTGCCCATCCTTAGTTGCCCTGGGAGGGCAGTTGAGAGTCAACCACGTTGCTGTGGCTCTGGAGTCACATGTAGGCCAGACCAGGTAAGGATGGCAAATTTCCTTCCCTGAAGGACATTAGTGAACCAGATGGGTTTTTCCAACAATCGACAATAGTCAACAGTAGATTTTTAATTCTTTTATTGATTTCAAAATCCACCAGCTGCCGTGGTGAGATTTGAATCTGGGTCCCCAGAGCATTAGCTGAGTTTCTGGATTAATAGTCGAGCGATAACACTACTATATCAACAGCATCAACTCTTAATTCCCCTCTGAATTAGCCCAATAAGTCACTTTGTTGAAACATAGAGTCCCTACAGTGCAAAAGGTAGTCATTCTGCTCACTGAGTCTACACTCATCCAGCCCCCATCCAGCCCCCATCCCTGTACCCCACATATTTGCCTTGCTAGTCCCCCTGTCACGAAGAGGAAATTTGGCGTGGCCAAATAACCTAACCCTCACATCTTTGGACTGAGGGAGGAAACCGGAGCACCCGGAGGAAACACACGCAGACGTGCAGAGAACGTGCAAACTCTACACAGACAGTCACCCAAGCTGGGAATCGAGCCCAGGTCCCTAGTGCTATGAGGCAACAGTGTTAACCACATACCACCTGCAATTAGATGGGCAATTAGGGATGTTCAAGAAATTGCTAGTCTTATCCCAAAAATTAGTTATAAAAGAAGCAAAATGGAAATTTAAGCTTTGCATCATTTTCGATTCTTCATGTATCACTTGACCCCAAGATCACCAAACTAGTTCTATCATGCTGGGCCAATCAGCATGTAGACCAGCTCCAAACATGGGCAGGCAATGTCTCTCACGTAGACAACCACAGAGTCCCCAAGAGAACTTCAATGAGGAACTGTTACAGGGCAAGTAATATCAAAGTGGTCAATACAAAGAACAAAAGCACGCCTTAAAATAGAGCTCCAGCATCGCAGATTATCTCTCTTGAGAAAATACTGCAGCCAACCAATAAGGCAAACACTGAAAATGGCGTCAACTTTCTTCAACAACCATCTACGCAAATCTACACTGCCCATTGTGCTCAGAGGAAGGCTGGAGATGGCACAGCTGTAGACGTTTCTCCAAGCACCAATAATAACCATAGGGGAGGTGATGCCCCAGTGATATTATTGCATTAATTCAGAAACTCAGCTAATGTTCTGAGGATCTGGGTTCAAATCCTGTCACGGCAGATGTTGGAATTCAAATTCAATAAAAAAAATCTGGAATTAAGAATCTGCAGATGGCCATGAAACCATTGTTGGAAAAGCCCATCTGGTTCACTAATGTCCTTTAGGGAAGGAAATCTGCCGCCCTTACCTGGTTTGACCTACATGTGACTCCAGAGCCACACCAATGTGGTTGACTCTCAACTGCCCTTGGGCAACTCGGGATGGGTGATAAAAGTGATGCCCATGTACCACAAGTGAGAAAAAACCAAACTACTTGTTCTATTGATGTCTATGCCAATTTCACATCCCCTCTTTAATCATGAGAGGAACCACAGAAGACAATGAAAACACTCGCAGCTTGAATATATTTGGTAAGAGGTCTCACAACATCAGGTTAAAGTCCAATAGTCATCACTCACCTGATGAAGGAGCAAAATCTGTTGGACTTTAACCTGGAGTTGTGAGACCAATGCCAGTCCAACACCGGCATCTCCATATCATGGACATACTTGAAAAACAAAGAGTCTAGCATCAACACCAAGCTTTTGGAAACTGGAGAGAAGCTCCACTTCTCCCATTACCCCCAGTTAAGGCCTCACTGTCACCCAATCTGTACATGAACACTTTCTAAACTTGTTTGCGGAATTACCCTTAGATGTGGGGACCCTATTTGATGTTGCTGTTCCCCAATCAAGAGTCATCCATGTCAATTTGAGCTGGAATCAGCTGCCTCAGAATGGAGCAGGGATTGAACCTGTCTAATTTCCTTTTCTGTGTGGTTCCGTTCCACACTGATCAAGGCATTTACTCAAGTCACAAATCTATTTGTGAATTGAAGATGGAAACAACAGAATTCAGACCTTCGTAAGAGCCACAGCAGAGGGAATATAGGGAACTTCAAAATGTACGAACTCCATGGCCCGTGCATTGCACATCAGCACCTCTTTGCAACATTTTACACATCGACCAATACATCTCAAATGAAGGCTAGCTGTGAGTAAAGCATTATGCTTCACAGTGAATGAGAAAAACTGCAGCAGCTCAGCAACCAATCTTCAAACATAACTCCAAACATAACTACACAATGAGATTCTCAAAAGGGATAGTCCCTGAGAAATAACTTAAAAATTACAATGACGCAAGTTTGAGTTAAAGATAGCTGCCAAGTGTAGTCATACAAAGACAGGTGTTGTTTTTCTACAGAGCAAGACAGATGGATGAAATAGAAGACAAACACAGATAGAGAGACAAAGGGAACCAGAGAAACAGAGACAAAGCAAACACAAATATAGAAGCAGAGATAATCACGGACATAGAAACAGAGAGAATCATAGATACAGAAACAGAGAGAATCACAGATACAGAAACAGAATCACAGATACAGAAACAGAGAATCACAGATACAGGAATAGAGAGAATCACAGATACAGAAACAGAGAGAATCACAGATACAGAAACAGAGAGAATCACAGATACAGAAACAAAGAGAATCACAGATACAGAAACAGAGAATCACAGATACAGAAACCGAGAGAATCACAGATACAGGGACAGAGAGAATCACAGACACAGAAACAGAGAACCACAGATACAGAAACAGAGAGAATCACAGATACAGAAACAGAATCACAGATACAGAAACAGAGAATCACAGATACAGAAACAGAGAGAATCACAGATACAGAAACAGAGAGAATCACAGATACAGAAACAGAGAATCACAGATACAGAAACAGAGAGAATCACAGATACAGAAACAGAGAGAATCACAGATACAGAAACAGAATCACAGATACAGAAACAGAGAATCACAGATACAGAAACAGAGAGAATCACAGATACAGAAACAGAGAGAATCACAGATACAGAAACAGAGAGAATCACAGATACAGAAACAGAGAGAATCACAGATACAGAAACAGAGAGAATCACAGATACAGGAATAGAGAGAATCACAGATACAGAAACAGAGAATCACAGATACAGAAAGAGAGAGAATCACAGATACAGAAACAGAGAGAATCACAGATACAGAAACAGAGAGAATCACAGATACAGAAACAGAGAGAATCACAGATACAGAAACAGAGAGAATCACAGATACAGAAACAGGAAATCACAGATACAGAAACAGAGAGAATCACAGATACAGAAACAGAGAGAATCACAGATACAGAAACAGAGAATCACAGATACAGAAATAGAGAGAATCACAGATACAGAAGCAGAGAATCACAGATACAGAAACAGAGAATCACAGATACAGAAACAGAGAGAATCACAGATACAGAAACAGAGAGAATCACAGATACAGAAACAGAGAATCACAGATACAGAAACAGAGAGAATCACAGATACAGAAACAGAGAATCACAGATACAGAAACAGAGAGAATCACAGATACAGAAACAGAGAGAATCACAGATACAGAAACAGAGAATCACAGATACAGAAACAGAGAGAATCACAGATACAGAAACAGAGAGAATCACAGATACAGAAACAGGAATCACAGATACAGAAACAAGAGAATCACAGATACAGAAACAGAGAATCACAATACAGAAACAGAGATCACAGATACAGAAACAGAGAATCACAGATACAGAAACAGAGAATCCAGATACAGAACAGAGAATCACAGATACAGAAACAAGAATCACAGATACAGAAACAGAGAGAATCACAGATCAAACAGAGATCACAGATAAGAAACGAGAATCACAGATACAGAAACAGAGATCACAGATACAGAACAGAGAATCACAGATACAGAAACAGAGAATCACAGATACAGAAACAGGAGAATCACAGATACAGAAACAGAGAATCACAGATACAGAAACAGAGAATCACAGATACAGAAACAGAGAATCACAGATACAGAACAGAGGAATCACAGGTACGAAACAAGAGAATCACAGATACAGAAACAGAGAATCACAGATACAGAAACAGAGAGAATCACAGATATAGAAACAGAGAATCACAGCTACAGAAAAGGAGAATCACAGATACAGAAACAGAGAGAATCACAGGTACAGGGACAGAGAATCACAGATACAGAAACAGAGAATCACAGATACAGAAACAGAGAGAATCACAGATACAGAAACACAGAGAATCACAGGTACAGAAACAGAGAATCACAGGTACAGAAACAGAGAGAATCACAGATACAGAAACAGAGAGAATCACAGATAGAGAAACAGAGAATCACAGATACAGAAACAGAATCACAGATACAGAAACAGAGAATCACAGATACAGAAACAGAATCACAGATACAGAAACAGACAGAATCACAGATACAGAAACAGAGAGAATCACAGGTACAGAAACAGAGAATCACAGGTACAGAAACAGAGAGAATCACAGATATAGAAACAGAGAATCACAGATACAGAAACAGAGAGAATCACAGCTACAGAAACAGAATCACAGATACAGAAACAGAGAGAATCACACGTACAGAAACAGAGAGAATCACAGATACAGAAACAGAGAGAATCACAGATACAGAAACAGAGAATCACAGATACAGGAATAGAGAGAATCACAGATACAGAAACAGAGAGATCACAGTACAGAAACAGAGAGACACAGATACAGAAACAGAGAGAATCACACGTACAGAAACAGAGAGAATCACAGATACAGAAACAGAGAGAATCCAGATACAGAAACAGAGAATCACAGATACGAATAGAGAGAATCACAGATAGAGAAACAGAGAGAATCACAGATACAGAAACAGAGAATCACAGATACAGAACAGAGAGAATCACAGATCAGAACAGAAGAATCACAGATACAGAAACAGAGAGAATCACAGATACAGAAACAGAGAGAATCACAGATACAGAAACAGAAAATCACAGATACAGAAACAGAGAGAATCACAGATACAGAAACAGAGAGAATCACAGATACAGAAACAGAGAATCACAGATACAGGAATAGAGAGAATCACAGATAGAGAAACAGAGAGAATCACAGATACAGAAACAGAGAGAATCGCAGATAAAGAAACAGAGAGAATCACAGATACAGAAACAGAGAGAATCACAGATACAGAAACAGACAGAATCACAGGTACAGAAACAGAAGAATCACAGATACAGAAACAGAAAGAATCACAGATACAGAAACAGAGAGAATCACAGATACAGAAACAGAGAATCACAGATACAGAAACAGAGAGAATCACAGATACAGAAACAGAGAGAATCACAGATACAGAAACAGAGAGAATCACAGATACAGAAACAGAGAGAATCACAGATACAGAAACAGAGAATCGCAGATACAGAAACAGAGAATCACAGATACAGGAATAGAGAGAATCACAGACACAGAAACAGAGAGAATCACAGATAAAGAAACAGAGAACAACAGATATAGAAACAGAGAATCACAGATACAGAAACAGAGAATCACAGATACAGAAACAGAGAATCACAGATACAGCCAGCCAGAATCACAGCCAGACCAGGTGTTAGACTTGGAAGTTGGTGAACATTTTGGTGATAGTGACCACAATTCGGTTACGTTCACCTTAGTGATGGATAGGGATAGGCATGAACCTGGCGGCAGTAGTTATAACTGGGGGAATGGTAATTATGAGACCATTAGGAGGGAATTAGGGTGCATAGATTGGACTAGGAAACTACAGGGACTGGGAACATCTGAAATGTGGAGCTTATTCAAGGAGCAGCTACTGTGAGTCCTTGATAACTATGTCCCTGTCAGGCAAGGAGGAAATGGTCGAGTAAGGGAACCATGGTGTACTAAAAAAGTTAATTCGCTGGTTAAAAGGAAAAAGGAGGCTTATGTCAGGATGAGGCTTGAAGGCTCAGTTAGTGCAATGGATAGCTATAGATTAGCCAGGAGGGAGCTAAAGAGTGAGTTGAGGAGAGCTAAAAGGGGACACGAGAAGACTTTGGCTGATAGGATCAAGGAGAATCCTAAAGCTTTCTTTAGATATGTTAAGATAGAAGATTGGTTAGGGCAAGATTAGGGCCAGTCAGAGACAGCAGTGGGAAGTTGTGCGTGGAGCCTGAAGAGATTGGAGAGGCACTGAACAAATATTTCTCTTCGGTATTCACGCAGGGACATGTAAATGTAGTTGTGGAGAACACTGGGATACAGGGTTGTAAACTGGAAAGTATTGAAGTAGAAAATCCTAAGGCATTTTACTCCCATGTAAGGAGCAAAAGGATGGTTAGAGGGAAGATTGGACCTCTCAGGGACAGAGGAGGGGAACTATGCTTAGAGCCTGAGGGAATGGGGGAGATCCTGAATGAATACTTTGCGTCGGTATTCACGCAGGACAGGGGCCTGATGTCTGATGCCGGCTTTGAGGATTTTGAGGACCCGTTAAAGGAAATATTCATTACGAGGGACGAAGTGTTGGGGCTTTTAGGTAGCATAAAGACTTATAAAGCCCCGGGGCCTGATGGTATTTATCCCAGGCTGCTAAGGGAGGTGAGAGATGACATTGCTGGGCCTCTGACGCAAATCTTTGTCTCTTCTTTGGACACAGGTGAGGTCCCAGAGGACTGGAGGATTGCAAATGTAGTACCGTTGTTTAAAAAGGGTCAGAGGGATAATCCAGGGAACTATAGGACAGTGAGCTTGACTTCAGTTATAGGTAAGCTAATGGAGAGGATCCTCAGGGACAGGATGTATGGGCATCTGGAGCGCTGCGATCTGATCAGGGATACGCAGCATGGCTTCGTTAAGGGGAGGTCGTGCCTTACGAATCTAGTGGAATTTTTTGAAGAGGTGACAAAAACGGTTGATGAAGGACAAGCCGTTGATGTCGTCTACTTGGATTTCAGTAAGGCGTTTGACAAGGTTCCCCATGATAGGCTGATAAAAAAGGTGAAGGCGCATGGGATACAGGGCCAGGTATGTAGATGGGTTGAGAACTGGCTTGGGAGGAGGAGACAGCGGGTAGTAGTGGAAGGCTCTTTTTCCAACTGGAGGTCAGTCACTAGTGGTGTGCCACAGGGCTCAGTACTAGGACCTCTTCTATTTGTGATTTATATAAATGACTTGGAAGAGGGGGTAGGTGGTGTGATCAGCAAATTTGCTGATGACACTAAGATACTTGGATTGGCGGACTGAGGAGCAGTGCCAGGCAATACAACAGGACATAGATAGGCTGGTAGACTGGGCAGATAGATGGCAAATGGAATTTAATCCGGATAAATGCGAGGTGATGCATTTTGGCCGGAATAATGTAGAGGGGAGTTATAGGATAAAAGGTAAAACTATCCGGAGTATAGAGACGCAGAGAGACCTGGGGGTGCAGGTTCACAAGTCTCTGAAGGTGTCAGTACAGGTGGAGAAAGTGATAAAGAAAGCATATGGTATGTTAGCCTTCATAGGAAGGGGTATAGAATACAAGAGTAGGGGTCTGATGTTACAAGTGTATAGAACGTTGGTTACGCCTCACTTGGAGTACTGCGTCCAGTTCTGGTCGCCGTACTACCAGAAGGATGTGGAGGCCCTGGAGAGAGTGCAGAGGAGATTTACCAGGATGCTGCCTGGTATGGAAGGGCTGTCTTACGAGGAAAGATTGAACACACTGGGGTTGTTTTCCCTTGAAAGACGTCGGCTGAGAGGGGATCTATTAGAGGTATATAAGATGTGCACATGTACGGCGCATCTCTCCGTTGGGCATTAGGTTGACTGTTGTTTCGGGGGCGCTGATCTTGGATTTGCTTCTGGGTGCGTGCGGATTACGGTGGCGGCGCGAAATGATTGCTGCGCGTGATGGAGTGGATCGCTGGCAGAAAACGGTACGCAGGCACGCTGGGGCGCGTTCTGCTTTAAGGGTCTCCTTGGACAAGCCACAGGAGCGGTCTGTAGACATAGGGGATATAGGAGGCACTGTTTTAAATACTTTATTTGTTCCACAGGCTATGCGGTCACCTTGTTGACCAACAAGGCGCATGCATTCAGCAGGGCGTGCGAGGCTGCTCTTGATAGTTACTTCAGGAAGTGGCTAGTGATTCATGTCGTTAGATGTCATCACTTAACGGACCATTCAGATGGTGCAACATGACAGCTCAAGAGACTATCGTGTTGCTGTGCAGGAACATGGACTTTGGGCCTGTGTCTGTGGGAGTTTGCGCGTTCTCTCCCGTGGTTGCGTGGGTTTTCTCCGGGTGCTCCGGTTTCCTCCCACATCCCAAAAATTGCTCTTAGGCTGATTGGGTAACAAATTGTCCCTATATTGGTCTCTATATGTCATTAAGATGTTAGGACGGCGGCGCGGGCTTGTTGGGCCGAAGGGCCTGTTTCCCGTGCTGTGTTGTTTCTTTGTTCTTTGTTCTTTGTTCTATAAGGAGTATGTGCTAGATATTTTGAGGGTTTGAAGTTAGATAAGTCCCCTGGGCCGGATGGGATTTACCCTAGGATTCTCTGGGAGGCAAGAGAGGCATTGCAGAGCTTCTGGCTCTGATCTTCAGGTCGTCGTTGGTTAGGGTATAGTTCGGAAGACTGGAGGATAGCGAATGTGGTCCCATTGTTCAAGAAGGGGAATAGAGACTTTCCGGGGAATTATAGGCCGGTGAGTCTTACTTCTGTTGTGGGCAAAGTATTGGAAAGAATTATTAGGGATAGGATTTATAGTTATTTAGAGAGAAATGAATTGATTGGGGATAGTCAGCATGGTTTTGTGAAGGGTAGGTCGTGCCTTACTAACCTCATTGAGTTTTTTGAAAAAGTGACTAAAGAGGTGGATGGGGGTAAGGCGGTTGATGTGGTATATATGGACTTTAGTAAGGCGTTTGATAAGGTGGCCCATGGAAGGCTTCTGCAGAAAATGCAGATGTATGGGATAGAGGGTGATTTAGCTAATTGGATTAGGAATTGGCTAGCAGATAGAAGACAGAGGGTGGTGGTTGATGGGAGATATTCATCGTGGAGTTCGGTTACAAGTGGTGTACCTCAGGGGTCTGTTTTGGGGCCCCTGCTGTTTGTAATTTTTATAAACGATCTGGATGAGGGTATTGAAGGATGGATTAGTAAATTTGCGGATGACACCAAAGTCGGAGGAGTGGTAGATAGTGAAGAGGGGTGTTATAGTTTTCAGAGAGACTTGGACAAGTTGCAGAGCTGGGCCGAGAGGTGGCAAATGGAGTTTAATGTGGAAAAGTGTGAGGTAATTCACTTTTGCAGGAATAACAAATGTGTAGAGTATAGGGCTAATGGTAGGAATATTAATAGTGTTGAAGAACAGAGGGATCTTGGTGTACATGTGCATAGATCCCTGAAAGTTGGCAATCAAGTCGATAAGGTTGTTAAGAAGGCATACGGAGTCTTAGCTTTTATTGGGTAGCCGCAACAGTTCATGTTGCAACTGTACAAAACTTAGTGCGGCCGCACTTGGAGTATTGTGTACAGTTCTGGTCCCCAGCATTATAAGAAAGATGTGGAGGCATTGGAGAGGGTATAGAGGAGGTTTACCAGGCTGTTGCCTGGTATGGAGGGCAGGTCTTATGAAGAGAGGCTGAGGGATTTGAGGTTGTTTTCGTTAGAAAGAAGGCGGCTAAGAGGAGACCTTATTGAAACATATAAGATGATTAGAGGTTTAGATAGGGTGGACAGTGATAGCCTTTTTCCTAGGATGGAGAAAGCTAGCACGAGGGGACATAGCTTTAAATTAAGGGGTGGTAGTTATAGGACGGATATCAGAGGTAGGTTCTTTACCCAGAGGGTGGTAAGGGTATGGAATGCCCTGCCTGCTGCAGTTGTAGATTGCGCCAAGTTTGGTGGCGTTTAAGAGGTTAGTAGATAAGTTTATGGATGAAAAGGGAATGGTTTCGGTTAGAGGGTCATTGCTTTTTCTTAATTGGTCGGTGCAACATCGAGGGCCGAAGGGCCTGTTCTGCACTGTAATGTTCTATGTTCTATGTTCTGTGATACAAAAACAGAGAATCACAGATACAGAAACAGAGAATCACAGATACAGGAATAGAGAGAATCACAGATACAGAAACAGAGAGAATCACAGGTGGGTGTACAGAAACAGAGAATCACAGTACAGAAACAGAGATCACAGATACAGAAACAGAGAATCACAGTACAGAAACAGATGTACAGAACAGAGATCACAGATACAGAAACAGAGAATCACAGATACAGAAACAGAGAATCACAGATACAGAAACAGAGAGAATCACAGATACAGAAACAGAGAGAATCACAGATACAGAAACAGAGAGAATCACAGATACAGAAACAGAGAATCACAGATACAGAAACAGAGAGAATCACAGATACAGAAACAGAGAGAATCACAGATACAGAAACAGAGAATCACAGATACAGAAACAGAGAGAATCACAGATACAGAAACAGAATCACAGATACAGAAACAGAGAATCACAGATACAGAAACAGAGAGAATCACAGATACAGAAACAGAATCACAGATACAGAAACAGAGAATCACAGATACAGAAACAGAGAGAATCACAGATACAGAAACAGAGAGAATCACAGATACAGAAACAGAGAGAATCACAGATACAGAAACAGAGAGAATCACAGATACAGAAACAGAGAATCACAGATACAGAAACAGAGAGAATCACAGATACAGGAACAGAGAGAATCACAGATACAGAAACAGAGAATCACAGATACAGAAACAGAGAGAATCACAGATACAGAAACAGAATCACAGATACAGAAACAGAGAATCACAGATACAGAAACAGAGAGAATCACAGATACAGAAACAGAGAATCACAGATACAGAAACAGAGAGAATCACAGGTACAGAAACAGAGAGAATCACAGATACAGAAACAGAGAGAATCACAGATACAGAAACAGAGAGAATCACAGATACAGAAACAGAAAATCACAGATACAGAAACAGAGAGAATCACAGATACAGAAACAGAGAGAATCACAGATACAGAAACAGAATCACAGATACAGAAACAGAGAGAATCACAGATACAGAAACAGAGAGAATCACAGATACAGAAACAGAGAATCACAGATACAGAAACAGAGAGAATCACAGATAGAGAAACAGAGAGAATCACAGATACAGAAACAGAATCACAGATACAGAAACAGAGAATCACAGATACAGAAACAGAGAGAATCACAGATACAGAAACAGAGAGAATCACAGATACAGAAACAGAGAATCACAGGTACAGAAACAGAGAGAATCACAGATAGAGAAACAGAGAGAATCACAGATACAGAAACAGAATCACAGATACAGAAACAGAGAATCACAGATACAGAAACAGAGAGAATCACAGATACAGAAACAGAGAGAATCACAGGTACAGAAACAGAGAATCACAAATAGAGAAACAGAGAACACCAAATGTTCAGATTGTTTTTGATTATTTGCTCTCAGATGTGGATAAATCTCCTGAGGAGCCCGCATGTAAAAGGCAGCCTGCTAACTAGAAAGATTAATTTATTTTGAATGAATGGTTATGTATTTTGTGGTGACAAAATTAGGAATAGTGCTCTCCTTGTACTTTATTGTTCCAGCGTTACTGATCACTGGCGCTGAATACACTTTAACAAGGTGGGAAATCACGGTTATGTCAGGAGCAGTCTACTCATTACACTTTCCTGCCCACTCTGTCAGAACACCACAAAATATTCTCTGTGGTTCTCAGTCTGACAAAGTAACACAAAAGGCTGAAACACTTTCACGGTAATATTGGATGATAACTGGAAAGACAAGAATGGTTGTGAAAAATAGTGTTTTCTTTGACAGTGCCTCTCAAACCTGCAAGCTCTGCCGTTTAGAAGCGTAAGGCCACATGGGCAATATCACTTCCTCATTCTCCTCCAGGCTACACAGATCTGGGGTGACCCATATCAGAGGTGCACGATAACAGGTTATATTCCAACAGGTTTATTTGTAATCACAAGTTCTCAGAGTGCTGCTCCTTCCTCGGGTCAGGTCGCTGGCTAGACCGACATTTTTTACGTCTGTCCTTAATTGCCCTTGAGAAGGTGGCGGTGAACTGCCTTCTTGAAACGTTGCAGTCCTTGTGGGATAGGTACACCCATCACGCTGTTAGGAAGGGAGTCCCAGGCTTGCTTCGAGATGCCCTGTCAACAATTAAAGACTCTGTGTAAATACTCAGAACAAGAAATGCTGGAAAAACTCAGGAGCTCTGACAGCCTCTGTGGAGAGAGAATAGAGTCTGAATGACTCTTTGTCAGAGCGGAAGAGGGTCTGAAATAGGGTGCGATTTGTACTGTTGTGCAAGGGTATGGTAGGGGGCTGGATGGAGCTCAGGAGAGTTAACAAAGATTCATGGACAAAAGACAAAGGAAATGTAAATGGCAAGGAAGGGTGCGGATAGCGGCGCATTAAGAGATCAGAATGTGTGAATGGCAGAACAAAGGTGAGCGTAGAACTCTATAGTGTAGAAAGAGGCCCTTTGGCCCATTGACACTGCACCAAAGACAGTCCCACCCAGATACTACCCCCATATTCTTACATATTTTACCTCCTAATCCCTCCAATCTACATATCTCAGGACACTAAGGGGCAAGTTTTTAGCATGGCCAATTCACCCAACCCACACATCTTTGGACTGTGGGAGGAAACTGGAATACCCAGAGGAAACCCACACAGACATGAGGAGAATGTGCAACCTCCACATAGACAGTGACCCAATCTGGGAATCGAACCTAGGTCCTTGGAGACGCGAAGCAACAGTGTTAACCACTGTGCTACCGTGCTGCCTGCCAAAGGGCTACCTGAAGCAAGTAACAGATGACCCCAGTGGGGTGGAGTGGGGGAGAAGGAGACAGTGGAGAGGGGGAAAAATAGGAAGCAGGAAAAAACAGGAGATGAAAAGAAAAATAAATCAATGGAAGAAATGAAAATAAGTTACTAGAAATAAAATCGTTAGTGCATTTCCAGATCAGACAAGGAAGGGTCATCCAAACTCAAAACATTAGCTCTATTCTCTCTCCACAGATGCTGTCAGACCCAATGAGGTTTTCCAGCATTTTCTGTTTTTGTTTCTTTGGTCACTTAATTGTTTCAGATTTTTTTTATGCCCAGATTTATTTTCAACCGGAATTGAAATCCTCAAATGGACAAGCCAGGGTTATTAACCCAGGTGTCAGGATTCCACTGAAAGTAGATCCAGGGGGCACGGCCTCAAAATAAGGCAGAGCAGATTTAGGACTGAGTTGAGGATGAACTTCTTCATACAAAGGGTTGTGAATCTGTGGAATTCTCTGCCCAGTGAAGGAGTTGAGGCTGCCTTATTGAATGTTTTGATGGCAAAGTTAGACAGATTTTATTAACACTAAAGGAATGAAGGGTTTATGGTGAGCAGGAGGGTGAGTGGAGCTGAGTCCATGAAAAGATCGGGCATGGTATTATTGAATGGCGGAGCCAATGTTCTTATTGCTAGTTCGTCAACATGACCGCTACAGTTCCATGCCATTTGAAGTGTCTGAACACTTGACCTGACCTAGTAGATTTTAATGTTGAGACTGGAACTATTTCATTCACTATCAGTGATGCCCTTCAAACGGTGGAACATTCAAAGTGATATTCTCCTCTAAGTGCTGATTAATCATCTATTCTTGTTGCGTTTCACAAATTTCCACCCACGAGTTCTGCTTGTGGCTGTAACCTTTCAACACCCAGTCTGATTCAAGAGCAAACGCTGTCGGGATGGGGAGAAATCACAGAATCATCTGTATTATGAGAGTTTAGGTTCATCACACATGTGGGGTGCTGCAATGGTGGAAACATTTCCTATACCATATTTCCACACTTGTGCCAAAAATATCAGGTCCTCCTTGACACAGGGTCTCACCGATCTGTCAGACAATTGCAAAAGATGTGTTGTGCATGTGAGGGAATGACGTCTGGTGAGCAAAACATTGCACGCACAGGTGGAAGATCTCTGACGAAAACCTCTGCTAAAGTTAAAGTGAAATGGCAGAGGGCGTTTTGCTACGTTGAAAGGAAATGTAAATTGCGGTTGTCATAATCTCCAGGGGAAGTAGGTTCAAGGTGAGGGGCAGTGTGTTCAGGAGGGGTGTGAAAAAAAATCTTTTCACTCAAAGGGTGCTGAGGGTTTGGAATGCACTGCCTGGGAGGCTGGTGAAGGCAGGGTACCTCACATCCTTTAAAAGATATTTAAAAGATATCTGGATGAGCACTTGGCACATCATAACATTCAGGGCTATGGGCCAAGTGTTGACAAAGGTGTTTCTAATGAGTCAATACAATCTCGATGGGCCAAAGGGCCTCTTCTATGCTGTATGTTTTCAGTGGGTATTGGGCAAGAGGTCAGTCAGATTTGGCCACCCAATTATCCAATATCCAATCAATGCCCTGAATCTCACTTGATACGAGAAGAACTACAACTATCAGAGAGCTGCCTAATGCCCTATCTCGCAGCAAGAGTAGGTGGACATGTCCCAAGGGAGGAAGGGTAAAGAATTAGGTCAAAAATAAATGGTAAGTGATGGAGCATCTTTTTAGCAGCTGTTGCGCAGAGATTATATCTGGGGTTTCAGTCTTGTTTCAGTCATCACTCGCTTATCCCTTAGTCAGAATGTTTTGGATTCGAATCCAGGGGCAGCACAGTGGTTAGAACTGTTGTCTCACAGTGCCAGGGACTTGGGTTCAATTCCGGGGTTGGATACTGTCTGTGTGGAGTCTGCACATTCTCCCCATGTCTGCATGGGTTTCGTCCCGGTGCTCCAGTTTCCTCCTACAGTCCAAAAGACGTGCTGGTTAGGTGGATTGACCATGCTAAATTGCCCATTAGTGTTCTGGGATGCGTAAGTTAGAGAGAATGGCAGGGTGATTATGTGGATAAGGTCTGGATGGGAATGTTGTTGGTATGGACTCATTGGGCTGAATGGCCTCCTTCTGCACTGTTTAGTTCAGTTTATTTATTAGTATCACAAGCAGGCTTACTTCAACACTGCAATGAAGTTATTGTGAAAATCCCCACTCGCCACACTCCAGCGCCTGTTCAGATACACTGAGGGAGAATTTAGCACAGTCAATTCACCTAACCAGCACATCTTTTGGACTATGGGAGGAAACTGGAGCACCCGGAGGAAACCCACACAGACATGGGAAGAATGTGCAGACTCTACACAGATGGCGACCCAAGCCAGGAATCGAACCTGAGTCCCTGGCACTGTGAGGCAGCAGTGCTAACCACTGTGCCATCATGCTGCTCTGATGAAGGGGCAATGCTCCGAAAGCTCGTGCTACCAAATAAACCTGGTGTAGTGAGATTACCTACTGTGCCTGCCCTAGTCATCTCCACATCAATTGCTGGGAATTGAACTTGGGTCAACTGTTTGGAAGACAGCTGTGCTCACCATATATGACCACCACTTAGACTGCAGGGACTCTGTGGTGCTATGAATATAAGCTGGCATCTCGGTCCCAGCACTGAGAGAGCTCTGCACAGTTGGACATGATGGGTGGCATTTTACTGCCTCTATCACAGCTATAAACGCTGAATAATATCAAAGGTGATAGGTTCACTGACTTTCTAACAAGCTTTTACTGGGGAACAGCACAAAAAATACTCTGTGGATGGCATGGTGGAACTGTGCTTAGCATTGCTGCCTCCCAGCGCCAAGGATCCAGCTTCGGTTCCTGACTTAGGTCACTGTCTATGTGGAGTTTGCACGTTCTCCCTGTGTCTGCGGAGGTTTCCTCTCACATTCCAAAGATGTGTAGGCTAGCTAAGCTAAATTGACCCTAATATTGGTGGATTAGCAGGGTAAACATGTACGATTATGGGGATAAGGCTGGGTGGATTGTGGTTGGTGCAGACTCAATGGGTCAATGCACTGTAGGGATTCTAAGCTTCTAAAATAAGCCATGAAGGCATTAACGGACCTTCTCCAACCCTCACCCACTATGATTCCCGTGGCGGGCGGGACAGTAAAATTCCAGCCTTTTTGGATGAGATGCTGGATTGTAAGCCCCATCCCCTTCCTTAGGTGACTCCAAAGATTCCCTGGCAATATTTCATAGAAAGGCAGGGCAGTCCCGTCTTGTGTTCTGACCATTATTTACCTCTCAACTAACGTCACTCAAACGCAGACAATCTGATCTTCATTAAGTTATTATTTCAGGGATCTTGCTGTGCATCAGTGCCCACAATTGCAGCATTTCCTACATTGCAACAACAACACTTCAAATGATTATAAAGTGCTTTGGGGACCTGCCAACATCATGAAAGGTGCAGTGTAAATGAAATTCGTTTCTACCTTTGCATAAAGATTTAGATATTTTAGGGCGGCGCAGTGGTCAGCACTGCTGCCTCGCAGCACCAGAGACCCGGGTTCGATTGCCACCTTGGAGTTTGCACGTTCTCCCGGTTTCCTCTGGGGGCTCTGGTTTCCTCCCACAGTCTCAACTTATGTGGGTTAGGTTGATTGGTCATGCTAAATTGCCCCTTAGTGTCCCAAGATGTTCGGGGAACTAGCAGGGTAAATACGTGGGGATTGGGTCTGAGTGGGATGCTCTGTTGAAGAGTCAGTGCAGACTCAATGGGCCAAATGGAGTCTTCCTGCACTGTAGGGATTCTATGATTCTATTTTTCAATCAAATAGAAATGGAATTTAATGGATGTTACAAAGCGAAATGGAGATTGCGAGGACTGTAACACTACATTCTGCACTCTCTCATTTCCTTCTCTATGAATGGTATGCTCTGTATAAGCACACAAGAAGCAATACTTTTCACTGTGTACTAATACATGCGACAATAATAAATCAAATCAAATCAAAGAAGATTGTAATGAGCAAATGAAAGGGTTGATTACAGGCAAATGATTGCAAAATACTTATATTTAATCATATATTCACTGGCTCTTTAAGAATGGCGTATAGTTCTTTGTTGATACTGTGAAACAGTAAATGACATGATGCAGTGACTTTATTACAAAGTTTGATTTATTCACAGTAGCAATAATAACAAGTCAAAAAATATGTTTACAATGTGACTTCGGAATTTGTCAAATAAATTATACAGAACCATCTTAAACAGTGTATTGCTCCACACTGCATTTTAGGCAAAGTTTCCACATTTTGATTGCTTGTTCCATAGAAGCAGACATTCCTGTTCCAAGCATAGAATTTCAGGAAAACAAACCTTGTTCCTCTTTATTCCCACCAAATAAAAATTCCAATGGACTCCGTTTGCCTATCATTCCACTCGCATCCATCCCAGTGGGCAACAACACTTCCAGCGTGTGAAACCACTTGTCCTTCCTTAGTCTTGGATAGAAGAGTTGATTCCAGATAGGAAACTCCCAGTGCAGAATACTGTTCATAGGGACCACGCAATAAGGAAACACAGGATTACAGCTATTGTGAGCTGCAAATTCTCCCATAACATTCCCTGAGAGAGCCATCCCAGTATCCCCGTAATTATGCCGAATGATTGGCATTCCTTACTGCTTCTGATTACCTGGAATTCCCAGTCAAAGCATAGAACACATGTGGATTTAGGGTTGCCAACACTCTAGGATTGTCTTGGAGACTCTACAAATCAGGAATAATCTCCCTAGATAGCCGCTGTGTACAGCTCTGGTGAAAAATACCTAAAGGTACCTCTCAATAATTGGGGTGGCATGGTAGCACAGTGGTTAGCACTGCTGCCTCATAGTGTCAGGGACCCGGGTTCAATTCCTGGCTTGGGTCTGTGTGGAGTCTGCATTTTCTCCCCATGTCTGCATGTGTTTCTTCTGGGTGCTCCAGTTTTCTCCCATGGTCAAAGGCATGTGGGTTAGGTGGATTGGCCTTGCTAAATTCTCCCTTAGTGTCAGGGGGACTAGCTAGGGTAAATGTATGGGGATAGGGCATGGGTGGGATTGTGATCAGTGCAGATGCAATTGACTGAAAGACCTTCTACACTGTAGAGATTCTATGATATAGGCATTTAAATTTTTGTTATCGTTTCTCAGCTATAAAAAGTGTTAGATTCGAAAGAAGATGTGTGTTTGGCTGACTAGAGTGTCTGCCACTGAAAGTAGGTGACGAGACCTCCAGAGGAAACCCAAGCCGACTTGAGGAGAACGTGAAAACTCCGAGTCTCTGGCGCTGTAAGGCAGCAGTGCTAACCACTATGCCAGTCTAAAATATCTATATCTTTACACAAAGATAGAAAGATATTGCATTTATCTAGCACTTTTCACGATCCAGGGATACATCGAATCAGAGTTGGCAGCACTAAATGGGTCCAGATCCTTAGCAACTCTTCCCAGTTTCTGACGATAGATCAAAGCCTCTGGATCGCGCATTTAGCAAATTGGAGATTACTCAACGTTTTCTCACAATGCCTGATTCAGACTGCCTTACGATCTTCATTAGTATTTGATTTCGAGTCCTGATTAGCCATTGTGGTATTGTTTCACTATTCGTGTTACAGCAATGCTTTCATGTTAAAGTTCATTCCGTTTTCACAGGCAGAATGGAATATTGTGAAAGGCCAGCGCTGATGGAACTTTCCATTCCGTGAATGGCCTCTCCAGTCCTGTGGGTTCCCGTGAACTAGATCCTGCTAGTTCTACAAAGGGGGTGGGGGTGGGGGGGGGGGGGGGGGCAATGGCAGTGAGGTGTGGCTCACTGAAAAGTTGAAGCTGCTGCTAGCTTACTTTGCAGTTTTGTTACGGAAACTACAACTTGATCCGAGGGCCTGACACACAACTATATTTCCTAATTCTGTTACCACTAAATGAAATTAGAACTGGTGATATGGCAATTCATAGAATCATCATAGAATCACTACAGTGCAGAAAAGGTCATTCAAATCTACACCAACGCTCTGATGGAAAACCTTACTCTATCCTCCTAAGCCTACCCATTTCCCATGGCTAGTCCATCTAACCTACATATCCTTGGACAATAAGGGCAATTTAGCAAGGCTATCCACTAATCTACATATCTTTGCATAATAAGGGCAATTTAGCATGGCCAATCCACCTAACCTACACATCTTTGGACACTAAGGGGCAACTTAGCATGGCTAATCCATCTAATCTACATATCTTTGGACACTAAGGGTAATTTCGCAAGGCCAATCCACCTAACTTACACATCTTTGGATACTAAGGAGCAATTTAGCACTTAACCTACACATCTTTGGGGGAAACCAGAGCCTGCGGAGGAAATCTATGCAGACATGGGGAGAATATGCAGACTCCACACAAACAGTGACCCGAGGCCAGAATTGAATCCAGGGACCTGGCACTGTGAGTTAGCCTCCATGCTGTACTTCTCTACGACTCTTTCACAACATTTAAGAGACATTTGCACAAGTACATGGGTGGGAAAGGTTTAGATGAATTTGGGCCAAATGCTGGCAAATTGTACTAGTTCAATGTAGACAATCTGGTTGGCATGGACGAGTTGGGCCAAAGGACCTATTTCTGTGCTGTATATCTCTAGGACTCCAAGATCTCACGGCAAGCGGAAACCACGATAAGATCATTCTCAAATAAAAGCTAATTTTCCCTCAACTCAGCTGAGCACAACGAGATCTTAGATTCTCTAAGATTGTCTTGCAGTCACCAGGAATTGGAAATTAGTTGCCTCAATGTTTTACATTGTAAAAATAGATGTTCTTTTTTCTTTTCCAATTCCTTGAACATTTTTGTTTGCTAAAATGATTTAAAAACTAATTGGAGATGAGGAGAAAAAAGAACTCTTTGAGGGAATCAAGCCAGAATGAAAATAGAAAATGCTGGAAAATCTCAGCAGACCTGGCAGCGTCTTTAAGGAGAGAAAAGAGCTGATGTTTTGAGTCAAAGCTTTGACAAAGCATTACCTGGCCTCGAAACGTCAGCTCTTTTCTCTCCTTACAGAGGCTGCCAGATCTGCTGAGATTTTCCAGCATTTTCTCTTTCGGTTTCCGATTCCAGCACCCGCAGTAATTTGCTTTTATTTGGTCTTGCGAGGAAATGCCCAGGAATATGTCTAACCAGAGTTGGCAACCCTCTTTCTTCCTCCACCCTGCCTGAGAGCAGACCCGCGTGCCCCATCCATTCAAAACTATAATAAAAAGGAGAGTAACAAAGTGCAGCTCAGCTGCACCAGAACCATAACGGCAGTAAATAACTTAGAAAATAAAGTGAAGTCCAGAGCAAGCGCTCCCTCCGTTCCTTGGCTTGGGGGTTAAAATCCGGCTGAGTTTAAGTTGAGACTGCTGAAGGTCCCCACCACATTGAGGTTAGCGTGTCGCTGGCTATTTTGTATCCGGGTTTGCAGCATTTTCAAACGAGTTTTTTTGTCGTTCATCTGGTCCAGCCCCATTTCCTCCGTCATGAACAGGTAGGAGTTGATAGCTTCCCGCAGACCTGTGCTAACGGGCGACTCCTCTCCTGAATCCTTGTTGTCGTTGATCAAGACGGAGCTGCAAGGGGAAAGGGAGTTGAACAATGAGCTCTCCAGCAGGATGAGAAGAACACAGAATTACACACAGCACTCTCTCTCATTCTATCTTTTACTCTCGTTGTACGCTCCCAAAGCTTAACTCTAATTCCTTTAAACTGTTTCTGATCCTTCTCCACAAGCTTCAAGTGTCCAGATCACCAAAAACCTCTCTCTCAATGTCAACAAAACAAAGGAGATTATCATCGACTTCAGGAAAGTATTCAGGTATTGGAGAACATGCCCCTGTCTACATCAGTGGGACGAAGTGGAAAGGGTCGAGACCTTCAGGTTCTTAGGTGTCCACTTCATCAACAACCTGTCCTGGTCCCTGCATGCTTACATTATAGTTAAGAAAGCCCATCAATGCCTCTACTTTCTCAGGAGACTAAGGAAATTTGGCATGTCAATACAACTCTTACGAATCTTTTGAGATGCACTGTATAAAATATTCTTTCTGGTTGTATCACAGCTTGGTATGGCTCCTGCTCTGCCCAAGACTGCAAGGAACAATAAAAAGTTGTGAATGTACCCAATCCGTCACGCAAACCATCCTCCCATCCATTGACTCTGTCTATACTCCCCGCTGCCTCGGCAAAGCAGCCGGCATAATTAAGGATTCCACACACCCTGGACGTTCTCTCTTCCACCTTCTTCCGTCGGGAAAAAGATACAACAGTCTGAGGTCACGTACCAACTGACTCAAGAACAGCTTCTTCCCTGAGACCATTGGTCTTTTGAATGGACCTATCTCACACAAAGTTGATCTTTCTCTATACCTTAGTTATGACTGTAACACTACATTCTACATTCTCTTCTTTCCTTATCTATGAATGATATGCCTTGTCTGTACAGTATGCAAGAAACAATACTTTTCACTATATGTGACAATAATAAATCAAATTTTAAAAAATCAAATAAAAAGAATTGTAGCTATGACTGTAACACTATATTCTACGCCCTCTCCTTTCCTTCTCCTCTGTGTGCTCTAACTGCATGTTTTTGTCTGTATAGTGCAGAAAAAATACTTTTCACTGTATCCCTTTACATAGAAGAATAGAATCCCTACGGTGCAGAAAGAGGCCATTCAGCCCAATAAGCCTGCACCGATAACAGTCCCACCAAACCCTACCTCCATATTTACCCTACTAATCTCCCTGACATTAGGGGGGCAATTGAGCACGGCCAATTAACCCACATATCTTTGTGACAATAATAAATCAAATCAAATGGAGGCTTTGGGGCTCCAATGAAGAAGTAATGGAATAACATACTCTGGAGCCTTGTACTTTTTCAAAATATATTGGCACTTTCCACTGGGGTGACCAACTCTTAAGGCATAAAATAAAGGACACTTTGAGCATGGGAGTGGGAGCTAGCTTGATAAGGAAATCTCTCCTTCAGCATTGGAAAAGTCCAATACTTCATCACTTGAAGATTGAGTTTCCACTTCAACCTCACCCATAAATTCTCCTATTCTTTTTTTATTCATTCGTGGGACATGGGAATCGCTGGCTGGGCCAGCATTTATAGCCCATCCCTAGTTGCTCTCAGAGTGTAGTTGAGAGTCAACCACATTGTTGTGGCTCTGGAGTCATGTGTAGGCCAGGTAAGAATGGCAGATTTCCTTCCCTAAAGGACATTTGTGAACCAGATGGGTTTTTCTGACAAGCAATAATGGTCCCATGGTTGTCGGTGGATTCTTAATTTCAGCTTTGTTTTATTGAATTCAAATTCCACCATTTGCCGTGCGGTATTCAAACCCGGGTACCCAGAACATTAGCTGAGTTTCCACATAAATAGTCGAGCAATAATGTCACCAGGCCATCACTTCACATACTAAACGTACGTCCCTTTTTCACCTCCTTTCGATCACCTCAGCATTTTCACTCCCAGTTCATGCTCCAGCATGTTTTTAAAAGTTTCTGAGAAACTCTTAGACCGTATTTCCCTCTCCCCTTCATCGCCGTTGCTTACTAACTCACTTTCCGAGCTTTCCTCTCCTGTAATGTGCTCTGAGACTGATATCGTGGGTGTAAACAGTTGGCGTGTTTCCTACCTGTCCATCTCGTTCCAGTTCAGCTGAGGCTTCTGTACCACCACTGGGTCTGGGTGCTGCCCCCGGGCAATGGGGGGCCCCTGGATGTGACAGGGTTCCTTCAATGTGCAGCACAGCCCCTCACCCGATTCTGCAGAGGGGAGAGAGAACTTAGGGTCAGCGAGGAGCAGAGAGGCGCGGCCAATTTCAGATATAAATCCATGTGATTTTCCTGTCTGTCTGAAAAAAGACAGAGGAAACCTCCAATCTCGCCTGCGGATGGGATTCTCCAGTGCCGCTGCAGTGAATGGAGTTTTAGCTGAGTGCCGAATTCTCCATTCTCACCGGCAGCAGGATGCAGGATGACTGAGGTCGGAGAATCCCGCCCATAATGTTCTGTCCAATGAACACACATTTTCATATTTTCCTTCCCAGCCTCCCAGCTTGAACTTTTCTAGGACTCCAGGTCATTCAGAACTCTTACCTTCAATACAGACAGGAATATTATAACCAATTTGACACCAAGCCATACAAGGAGGCAAATGGTCAAAAACTTGGTTAAAGGGACAGTTTTTAAGAATGTCTCACAGAAGGAGAGCGTGGTGGAGAGACATAAACATGCAAATCCTGTCCAACCCACCACCCCTACGCTCACTGATCTACGTTGGCACCTGGTCCAGTAACATTTCAATGAAAGGACATGTTATTCTGCTCTCAGATCGTTCTATAAACTCGCTCCATCTTTCATCTGGCAGCTTCTGCAGCCCCATCGTTAAGGGGATCCAAGCGGTTAGTGAAGTCAAAGCCAAGACCTCATCACTGCTGGATCCGCACTCAAAAGGTCAACCATGGTCCTTTTCCAGCAGCGACACTTCTCCTTCTTAATGACACCAAACTGTCTCTAACATTTAAAGAAAGGAACCCAATGATTTGAATAATTTAGCACACTCTTTTATGCCATCATTTGCAACAGAAAAGGAGAAAGCAAAAGACACTGCAGAAGAAGAAATCATATTCTGATATATGAATTGAATCAAGTTGGATCTTATGTACACATTGGCACAGTGGTTAGCACTGCTGCCTCACAGTGCCAGGGACCCAGGTTCAATTCCCAGCTTGGGACACTGTGCGAAGTTTGTACATTCTTTCCGTGTCTGTATGGGTTTCCTCTGGATGCTCTGGTTTCCTCCCATAGTCCAAAAGACGTGCTGGTTAGGTGCACTGGCTGTGCTAAATTCTCCCTCAGTGTACCCGAATAGGCACCCAAGTGTGGCGACTAGGGGATTTTCATAGTAACTTAATTGCAGTGTTAATATAAGCCTACTAGTGACAATAATAAATCAACTTTGAAACTAATGGTATTCTTACAAACTTATTACTCTTTGCCCTCTATTAAGCAGGAATAGAATCCCTACAGTGCAGATGGAGGCCATTCAGCCTATCGAGTCTGCACCAACCACAATCCCAGCCAGGCCTTAACCCCTTAACTCTACATATTTACCCTAGCTAATCCTCCAGACACTAAGGGCAATTTAGCATGGCCAAGCATTCTAACCCGCACATTTTTGGACTGTGGATGGAAACCAGAGCACCCAGAGGAAATCCACATAGACATGGGGAGAATGTGCAAACTCCACACAGACAGCGACCCAAGCCAGAAATTCAATCCGGGTCCCTGGTGCTGTGAGGCTGCAATCCTAACCACCGTGCCACCCATGAATAAGATAAGGAATGAAGGTGAAAGTTCAGGTTAAAAGGCCCGTTAAGGTTTTCTGTTGTCTTTCCTGTTGTCAATTGAAGTTAGCCTGATGGAAAAACTCATGAGCGACGCAGGACGTACCTGAATAATAATCCACCATGTCGTGCAGAGATGGGACCGTGAGCCGCGGGGAAATGTAGAACCAGCCATTGGGCAAGCGATTGATGCGGTAGTGTTTGACGGAATCCCATGATGCGTTGTTGGATCGTCGAATGGACAGCGAATAGGAACCTGCAGAAAGCAGAGGAAATGTAAGTGGTTCGATCTGTGGGAAAGGCATGTGTAGCACGATGATAAATGGGAATATCACCATCCTGACTTGGAAATATATCAGCCTTTCTTTCACAGTCACTGGGTCAAAATACTAGAATTCCCTCCCTAATGGCATTGTGGGTCAACCCACTGAACATGGATTGCAGTGATTCAAGAAGGCAGCTCACCACCACCTTCTCAGGGGCAACTAGGATGGGCAATAAATGCTGTGATGTGGAGATGCCGGCGTTGGACTGGGGTAAATGCAGTAAGAAGACTCACAACACCAGATTAAAGTCCAACAGGTTTATTTGGTAGCAAAAGCCACTAGCTTTCAGACTGCTGTTCCTTTATCAGGTGAGTGGAATTTCAGTTCATAAACACAGCATATAAAGACACAAACTCAATTTACAAAATAATGGCTGGAATGCGAGTCTTTACAGGTAATCAAGTCTTAAAGACAGTGTGAGTGGAGAGAGGGTTAACTCAGGTTAAAGAGATGTGTATTGTCACCAGCCACACACTGTTCTGTTTGGAGACAATACACATCTCTTTAACCTGAGCTTAACCCTCTCTCCACTCACATTGTCTGTATCTTTAAGACTCGATTATCCGTAAAGACTTGCATTCCAATTATTATTTTGTAAATTGAGTTTGTGTCTTTATATGCCCTGTTTGTAAACTGAAGTCCCACTCACTTGATGAAGGAGCAACACTCCGAAAGCTAGTGGCTTGTACTACCAAATAAACCTGTTGGACTTTAACCTGGTGTTGTGACACTTCTTACAATAAATGCTGGCCCAGCCAGCGATGCCCCATGAATGAATAAAAAGAAAAATGAGCCCCAAACCTCCACAAAAATCCCTTTCCCCAATCGTCAGTCCAGAATTGGATCAAGAACCCAAGGTGGCAAGCATTATACCTTTTCACGTTGTTCCTCATTACAATCTGGAATCCACTGCTTGGAAGGCTGATGGAAGCTATTTAATAGTAACTTTCCAAAAGAGAAGTGGATAGATGCTTAAAAATGGGGGGAATTTAAACATCCGAGGGATGAAGTGGGGCTCATTTGGATATTTCTTTCAAAGGCTCGCTGGGCTGAATGGCCTCCTTTGTTGTCTGATTTGTTTTAAGGGTGGGACTGGTTAAAAGATAAAACTTGTCAGGGTTTCTCTCCTGTCTGCTATTCGAACCAAATGAGCATTTCAGAGCAAATAAAAATAAAATACTGCAGATGCTGGAACTCTGAAATAAAAACAGAAAATGCTGGAAATCTCAGCAGGTCTGGCAGTGTCTGTAGAGTAAAACAGGGTCATACTAGACGCAAAATGTTAGCGCTCACTCCACAGATGCTGCCATAAACTCCTGAGAGTGGATAAAGAGACCATTCAGCCCATCGAGCCTGAAGTAACAATACTTCCATCCAGGCCCTATAACTGTTAGCCCACATATTTACTCTGCTAATCCCCCTCTGACACTAAGCAGCAATTTTGCACATCAATCCACCTAACCCACACATCTTTGGATGTAGGGAGGAAACTGGAGCACCCAGAGGAAACCCACGCAGACATGGGAAGAACGTGCAGACTCCTCCATAGACAATGACCTGAAGCTGGAATTGAATCTGGTTCTGAGGTGCTGTGAAGCACCACTGTGCCACCTGCAACCTGCTGAATTTACCTAGCACTTTCTGCTTACATTTAGGAATGTTGGCAACAACTCTCTCCAAAAGGCAGCACTTGCAACAATGCAGCACTGCACCAGTGCTGCACTGCTGAGGCCATTGTATCCTAATCTTGAACACACAGAACTTTGTTGATGCCTAATTACTTCATTTGCAATACAAATGCAAGATTTTTATTTACACGTGACTCATTTTCAATAATGTGCCTTCCTCGCTCCCCAGACATTGGAGTAATGGCAGTAGCCCTGTTGCAGCAATCGAAGGGTTAATGGGTAAGTATACTGTGTCACTCCAAAGCCTGCATTGAAAGCCAAGAGGGGCTGACTATAGAAGGTGGTCTGAAGAAGGGGCTTCCTGTCACCAATTCAGTGTTTTATGATGTACGCTCACAGCCACCTGTTTGGCGGTGTGAGGTCTCACAGGTGCAGGCACTCAGTACTGATAAGCACCTAGCGACCGGCTTTTAAAAAAAACTTTTATCTGGCTTCCTTTCCTTATCATCTTGGGACGAAGACATCTTCATACTTCAATTTGCAGGTGAGGTTTAAAGACTTCCTGAGTTTTATTTTGTGAATGTCAAATTACTTTGCTTAAAATCTTTTAATAGGATTGCAGCAATGTTGTGACAATGCTTCCTGGAGTAACAACTGTAACTAAGTTGAATTATTCAAACAAAGGCTCAGACAATTGTTAACTCTGACACATTGCTGAATAAATTGAAGCTTTGTAAAGTTAAGCAGTGAATTAGGATGCTAGTCTCTTTTTGCAGAGGAGTTGCAATGTTCATTTGGTTATCCATTTCATTATTAAAAAATGGCACCATTCATTCAGCAGGTTACAGCTAGCTACTCACTGTGTGACTGGCTGTGTATTCAGCAGGGTAAGGATTTCTCAGTGTGTAACTGTGTATTCAGCAGGGTAAGGATTTCTCAGTGTATAACTGTGTATTCAGCAGGGTAAGGATTTCTTAGTGTGTAATAAATCGGTTGTATTATAAATTGGTGTTGCTAAATTCTTACTGAGTTCTAACTGTGTATTCAGCAGGGTAAGGATTGCTCAGTGTGTAACTGTGTATTCAGCAGGGTAAGGATTGCTCAGTGTATAACTGTGTATTCAGCAGGGTAA
Organism: Sphyrna mokarran; assembly: GCA_024679065.1. Taxonomy (NCBI): domain Eukaryota; kingdom Metazoa; phylum Chordata; class Chondrichthyes; order Carcharhiniformes; family Carcharhinidae; genus Sphyrna; species Sphyrna mokarran. Next base: position 64,812,145 of record JAGIQG010000016.1, on the reverse strand, counting down.
GGATTGCTCAGTGTATAACTGTGTATTCAGCAGGGTAAGGATTGCTCAGTGTATAACTGTATTCAGCAGGGTAAGGAATACTCAGCGTGTAACTGTGTATTCAGCAGGATAAGGATTGCTCAGTGTGTAACTGTGTATTCAGAAGGTAAGGATTTCTCAGTGTATAACTGTGTATTCAGCAGGGTAAGGTATACTCAGTGTGTAACTGTGTATTCAACAGGGTAAGGATTGAGTTCTTCATTTCAGCAGAGTAACAGTTTAAACTAATTTATGGCCATTGCAGTAACATGTTCACAGTTAATAATGAAATGTGATAAATACCTTCACAGTGAGGCTGTCTGCAGCAACAGCTTAACTTGATTAACTCACAGCTCGCTTCACTTGCACGTTATCTCTATTTGCTCATCTTACTGCTGGCTTGGTCTTTGCTATTTATTCAGTGCATTACCGAAGATAGTTCATGTATTATTAATAAGGATTGAGACCAAAAAGAGATCCCTGCACGTGGTATAAATTCTAATCTGCAATTCTATTTTGAAAGAGTAGTGTCATGTTCTAATTATTGAGGTTTGGTCCAACTTTTAAGAAAGAAAGACTTGCATTTGTTCAGTTCCTTTAACCACAGGATGCTCACAGCAGATTTTTGATGGTTAGTTGCTGTTTTATGCAATAAATGCAACAGTTAGTTTATGTACAGCAACCTCCTACAAACAGCAGAGCGGTAACAGCCAGATAATCATTTTTATCTGATATTGATTGATGGATCAATATGATACCAAAAACAAGTGTTGTTAGTAAGCTACAGGCCTCGGGGCAGAAAGTGGGATAAGAAAGGCATCTGGATATCCTTGGGCTGCCTTGAACAAGATGGGCCGAATGGCCTCCTTCTGCGCTGTAACTTTTCTATGCTTCTAGCTCCCATGTTCTTCTTTGCAATAGGATCAGAGCATCTTATATATTCCACCATGGAAGGAAATTGGGGCTTCACTTTAAATCTCTCTAAAAAGCCGACCCCTGTGATATTGCAGTACTTGTGCTTTGCTCTGAACTGACCCTCACTAACTTTTACAGATGCACCATAGAAAGCATTCTATCTGGTCATATCACAGCTTGGTATGGCTCCTGCTCTGCCCAAAACCACAAGAAACCACATTCTGCACTCTCTCCTTTCCTTCTCTATGCTTTGTTTGCAAGAAACAATACTTTTCATTGTATGCAATACATGTGACAGTAATAAATCAAATCAACTACTCTGACAGACTCGATCTTTCTGCTCGAGTTTCTGATGATGAGAACTGAACCCAGAATCTTCTAGCGCAACTGAACCACAGCCGACAAACTTTGTTCTGATTATTACTAAGGTCTCACTGATTGAATCGCTGATGAAAGAGACAGAAAGTGGAAAAGAATACTAAGGGTGGAAATTTCCTTCCCGCCCGCCATGGGAATATCACTGGGTGGGGACAGGACTCTCTAAAGGTCCATTTTCAGTCTCGGGGGCGAACATGACTGGAAAGTAAGTCCTGGGTGTTGTGAGACTTTAGAAGCAGAAAATAATCAAATAGGAACATTTTTAATATGTAGGTTTTAAACATTTTATCATGATAACACTTGTTCACTTTTACGATTTGGTACCTACTACCTTTCTAGGTCCGATCTGTTTGGTGCCTGGAGTTTTTTTTTTAATGCAATTGCAGGAAACATAAGTGAAGAATAAATAAGTAAAAGTTTAAGATTTATTTAGTGAGACAATTAGGCTTACATTAATAATTAAATTATTGTGAAAATCCTCCACTCCAGCGCCTGTTCGGGTACACTGAGGGAGAATTTAGCACTGCCAATGCACCTAACCAGCACATCTTTTGGACTGTGGGAGGAAACCGGAGGGAACCCACGCAGACAAGGAGAGAATGTGCAGTCTCGGCACAGACAGTGACCCCAAGCTGGGAATCGAACCCCAGGTCAGCAGGGCTAACCACTGTGCCACTGTGCCGCCTTTTCTAATTAAAAGTAGACCTTTGAAAATGTTTCTCTAGCAGTCATTTTGCAAATCTTTCCTTATGTGTCAGAAAATAACTGGTGCTCCCCCCTCCCCCATCTTCATTTCTTTACAGATTGCAATCTTCTGAAGGTGAGGCTGGTGATTGCATCAGTTTATAGATGCATTTCTTCACATAGGCCATTGAACTGTATTGATAGAGATATCAGTGACTCCACATTTCGACTTCTACCACAAAACTTCACTCTTAATTGAGACTTCCGCCTTGATGGTAAATACTCTCTACCTTGTTGCTGCTGACATCCTTTCCCTTAATTTAGTTTTAATATTTCCATGTACCATAAATAACATGGGTGCCGGTTAGCTCACTAGGCTAGTGTTTTATTTAGATTAACTTTGGTTTCTGCTGAGATGGGATCGAGATCTGCCTCTTCTCCTTACCCCTGAGCTTGGAACAATAAATAGGAGCAAGAGTAGATCACTCGGCCCATCGAGCCTGATCTGCCATTCCATAGGATCATGGTTGATCTTGGGTTTCAACTCCATTTTTCCGCCGGCTCTTCCTACCCCCTTAATTTCCTCAGAGACCAAAAATCCATCAATCTCAGCCTTAAATGTATTCAACGATGAAGCACCCACAACCCTCTGGGGCAGAGAATTCCTCACAACCCTTTGAGTGAAGAGATTTCTCCTCATCTCAAGATCCAAATGATAGACCCCTTGTCCTAAGACGGTGCCCCCATATCTTTGGGGTTTGGAGCAGTACATTGGCACACTGGTTAGCACGGCTGCCTTATAGTGCCGGGGACCCGTGTTCAAGTCCTGGCTTGGGTCACTGTCTGTGTGGAGTTTGCACGTTCTCCCTGTATATGCGTGGGATTCCTCTGAGTGCTCTGGTTTCCTCCCACAGTCCAAAAATGTGTGGGTTTGGTTGATTGGTCATGCTAAATTGCCCCTTAGTGACAGACGGATTAGCAGGATAAATTACATGGGGTTACTGGTTGGGATTGTTGTCAGTGCAGACTCAATGGGCCGAATGGTCACCCTCTGTATTCTAGGAATTCTATGGATTCTGGTTTTCTCCAAAAGATTAGGTGCATTGACTATGTTAAATTCTCCCTCAGTGTACCTGAGCGGAAACTGGAATGCGGCGACTAGGGAATTTTCACAATAACTTCATTGCAGTGTTAATGTAAGCCTACTTGTGACAAATAAATAAACTTTAGATTCCCCAATCAGCAGAAACAGTCTCTTAGCAATTAGAAAAGTAAGTAGAATTTCAGTCAAGGATCAGTCATGATATTATTATTGGTGGAGCAGGAGCTGTGTGGCCATTCCTCCTATTTCCTACATCTTATGTTCCCTGGAATTTAAGATTGAATGGAATTGAAGATTGCGTCCCATTGCTTACCTTTCCTGGTCTGGCTTTCTCTGATCATGAAGGCCCCAGACTGGTTGTTGGGTAACAAAAGCAGCTCCTCTGCCTTCTCTCTGCTGATGCCTTCAAACAGCCACCTGTGGAGGAGGGGAAGAAAGAGCAAAGAAAATGAGATGGCACAAAGGGGAGACGTAGTCAGTTTAACTTAGCCCTCACCAACTCTGTAACTTCCTGGTACTCACACACGCTACACACCAAAGATTAAGGAAATTTGGCATGACCAATTGTAACTCTCACCCACTCTTACAGATGCACCATAGAAAGCATTCTTTCTGGTTGCCTCACCGCTTGGTATGGCTCCTGCTTTGCCCCAGACTGCAAGAAACTACAAAGGGCCATGAACAAAGACCAGTCTGTCACACAAACCAGCCTCCCATCCATTGACTCTGTCTACACTCCCTGCTGCCTCGGAAAAACAGTTAGCATAATTAAGGGTCCCACACACTGTGGACATTCTCTCTTCCATCTTCTTCCATCAGGAAAAAGATACAAAAATCTGAGGACACATATTGACCGATTCAAGAACGAAGCAGAAAAGCATAGGATTTCTACAGTACAGAAAGAGGTGTGAATTACACTATAAATGGCAGAACCCTTAGAAACATTAACGTGCAGAAGGATCTGGGCTACAGGTTCCCTTAAAGTACACAGTTCCCTAAATGTGGCAACAGAAGTGATTAAAAATGCTTGCCTTCATTGGCTGGGGCATTGAGTAGAAGAGTTGGCAAAATATGTTCGATGTGAGAAGGGGGAAAGTTTAAGGAGGAGTTTTTCATGCAGAGTGTGGTAGGTGCCTGGAACACGCTGCCAAGTAATAGAAGCAGGCACGTTAGCAATATTTAAGAGGCATCTGGATGGGTACATGAATAGGGGAATACGGATAGAGTAAGAGAAAAAGATTTCCTTTAGTTTAGTTACAGTATCATGATTGGCACAGGCTTGTCTGTTCTTCAGCCCCATAGGAATTTGTACGTCCACAACAAGAGCATCACCAGGGATAAGATTTACATCTTATCCAAAAGCCAGCGTGTCCAGCAGTACCGCACCGAGCGTCAATCTACATTTACAGGCTCACATCCCTGGAGTGCATCACCGGCCAACTCTGAGACAAGAATACTAGCCAGTGAGCCAAGACTGACATTTTGAAAGTGAAAGTTTGAGAAGACAGAAAAGAATGCTGAGTACTGGATTTGACAGCAGAAAGCGGAGTGTGACCGCTGATGGCTGTGATTCGCACTCCCACCCCAACCACAGGTGGAAACTGGAAACAGAAAATGGAACCTTGCATCTGGAAACTGCCTCTTGTCACCGCACAAGGTAACTGCAGCCTAGATTATATTAAAGGTGAGAGATCCTCTTTACCTGTGGTACACCTTCGCCACATAGTTGCAAGGGATGTGACATTCTTTGCCGGTTGCCATGGACACTACTTTCCACCAATCACCTTCCCTGCAATCAAACAGAAAGGAAACTCATTCAAAAGGGACATAGAAACATGGAAACTAGAAGTAGGAGGAGGCCATTCGGCCCTTCAAACCTGCTCCGCCATGCATTTTGATCATGGCTAATCATCAAATTCAATATTCTGATCCACCCCCCCCTTTCCCCATATCCCTTGATCCCTTTAACCCCAAGAGCTATAGCTAATTTCTTCCTGAAATCAGACAATATTTTGGCCTCACCTACACTCTGCAATAGTGAATTCCACACATTCACCATTCTCTGAGTGAAGAAATTTCTCCTCACCTCAGTTAATCTTTCTCTACACCCTAGCTTTGACTGTAACCCTACATTCTGCACTCTGTCCTTTCCTTCTCTATGAACGATATGCTTTGTCTGTATAGCACGTAAGAAACAATACTTTTCACTGTATACTAACACATGTGACAATAATAAATCAAATCAAATCAGTTCTAAAAGGTTTACCCCTTACCCTCAAACTATGACCCCTAGTTCTGGACTCCCTCACCATTGGGAACATTCTTTCTGAATCTACCCTGTCCTAACCCTGTTAGAATTTTTTATAAGTTTCTATGAGATCCCCTCTCACTCTTCTAAACTCCAGTGAACATAATCCCAACTGATTTAGTTTCTCTTCAAATGACAGTCCAGGAATCAGCGTAATAACCCATCGCTCTCCTCTCTCTATAGCAAGGACATCCTCCCTCAGATAAGGACACCAAAACTGCACACAATGCTGGTGTTTTAATCAGCCTGTTTTTGGAAGTGGGAGGTCAAAGCCTTCAGAGCTGCAGATTTCCCCTGTCTCAGCACTGCTCATTTTCCACAGCCAATAATGGAAAACGCTGTAAGCAATTTGCTAAAACTATACCCTGCGTAGATTTGATAAAAATACCAAAGACTTCCTCCAGCCACGAGCTGGTTTCTGACAAATTCCAAACACTAAAAGGGGACATTCTGGATCTGCAGATATTGAAACTGCTTGCCTGTGAGTGAGATTCTAACCAGCACTTGCATTTTATCCCTCGCAGATTTTCTTTTGAATACGGGGAGTGCACTACTCATTTATAATGCAAGCAGCTAGTTGTTTTAACTGTACAAGTACATGGCCTGAATACTTTCTGAAATACTCTGCAGTATAATTCCAGAATGTCATTCCAGTAATGATCAAACAGGGAAGATTTAGTACTTGTGGATTAAATCCATGTTTGCAGTTCCACTTCTCACAGAGGCACAGAAGTCTGAGATTGTACGCCAACCATCTCAAGAACATCTTCCCTGCTGCCCTCAGATTTTTGAATGGATCTACCGCTCTGACTCTTACCAACTTTTATAGATGGTCCACAGAAAGCATCCTTTCTGGATGTATTAAAACTTGGTATGGCTCCTGCTTTGCCTAAGATCACAAGGAACTACAAAGGATTGTCATGAATGAAGCCCAGTGCATTGTACAAATCAGCCTCCCATCCATTGACTCGGTCTATACTTCCTGCTGCCATGGAAAAGTAGCCAATATAACAACGGATTCCACACACCTCAGACATACTCTCTTCCACCTTCTTCCGTCTGGAAAAAGTTACATGAGTCTGAGGTCACAAACCAACTGACTCAAGAACAGTTTCTTCCTTGCTGCCATCAGACTTTTGAATGGACCTATTTCACATAAGTTGATCTTTCTCTACACCCTAGCTATGACTGTAACACTACGTTCTGCACTCTCTCCTTTCCTTCTCTATGAATAGTATGCTCTGTCCGTATGGTGCGCAAGAAACTATTACTAATATTGTTTTACTAATACATCTGACAATAATAAATCAAATTTCTCTAAACCCTAGCTATGATTGTAACATTACATTCTGCACCCTCTCCTTTCCTTCTCCCCTATGTATTCTATGAACAATATGCTTTATCTGTATAGCGCACAAAAAACAATGTTTTCACTATATTCCAATACATGCGATAATTATAAATCAAATCAAAGAACAAAATAACTTCACAGACAATATTAAAGTTGTGATTACACAGTGACAATATGTAACTGTATTTATTACTGTAATCATTACATCTCTCTGGTCCCTATCAAACCCCTAAGTTAATATCATCACTCAAAATAGCTAACAATGGAATGCATTGAGGCCTTATTACTAACTCAGGTTGGGGGCATTCCTGGAGCTATTGCCACATGACTTCCCACTACCAAGAGCCCCATCGCTAGGCTCTCGCCATTGGTTGCTGTATGTATCCATCCTGGTGATACACACCTTTCCAGGCCAATGGTAAAGCAAACTGATTCTCAAACATTCCAACAGGATTACCCTCATTGGTCAATTAGCCTCCCCAACTCCTCAGAATTCCCCCATTGCCAATGTTTCTATAGTGTTTAATGAAAATGGGGAGGAAAGGTCTAGAAAGTATTTAATATTCCCAAGACAAAATCCTCAGGGTTCCTCCAAGAAAGTCCTTGATGGTGGTGACTACATTTGCTGCTTATAACCCACACAGCATTCTCAGTCTGATCAGCTCAGGAAGGTCAGATTGGCAAGGTTCCCAGATTAGTGCAGCCATTGTCAGAGGCAGGAAACAGAAAGGTGTGGGAAGGTCTTTGACACTCACACCACGGATTCTATCAGTGAGTAGCCCAGGCATGTAGGCGTTTGCCCCTTTGCATGGAGACCTGTCCCTGCATGGGTAGACAGTTGGGATTTCACTCCATGCACAGGAAAATTGCTGAACAAACCCATCCAGCTATGTTCTAAAGCTGAACCCACAGTCCACGGCAGCTTCACACATAGTAATACTTACTCGCTAACAACGTTCAGCCTCTCGCCCACACTAATAACAGGTTCAGAATCAGATGACGACGGATAATTATACAGTGCCACCACCATCATAACTTTGCTAATATCTGGAAAAAGAAAACATATTTTTGAAAACATTAGAAACCCTCTTTACTAACACCTAGGATTCGTATAAGGGTGTTAACCACCGCACAACCTGGCCATCCCATCTCCTTTCTTACTGCTTCTGCGTGCAGTAATAAGAAGCGAGCATGTAACACTTTAAATGGATAAAACCACTCTCCTATAAGTACCTTCTCATTCGTATCACCAACAATAATTTTGTACCAAATATGTTTAATAACAAGCACATAGGTGGCACGGTGGCACAGTGGTTAGCACTGCTGCTGCGCAGCGCCAGGGACCCAGGATCAATACCCAGCTTGAGTCTGTGTGAATTTGCATGTTCTCCCCATATCTGCATGGGTTTCCTCCGGATGCTCTGGTTTCCTCCCACAGTTCAAAAGATGTGCAGGTTAGCGGATTGACCGTGCTAAATTGCCCCTTAGTATCAGGGGGACTAGCTAGGATATATGCGTGGGTCTATGGGGATGCGGCCTGGGTGGGATTGTGGTCAGTGCAGACTTGATGGGCTGAACGACCTCCTTCTGCACTATAGGGATTCTATAATTCTAAGAGCAGCAATTCAGGAATTTTCTATTACTTGCACTTGTAATCCTAAAAGGAGCCAGATCCTTCTTGGAGTTTATTTATTTGGCTTCAAGTTAAGTATAAGAAGCTGACTGCATTAATTTATCTTTGGACAGACAGGGATCTTCAGATATTTCACACAAAGAGCAGAGGGACACACCAGATCCGGAAATAATGGATGGGATTTTCCAGCCACCCTTCCCTCCCCAAACCAAAAGATCCCTCTTTGAGGTCAAAGGACTTTTGCATGGTCCGCAAACCCACCTCCCCGCCTCCCCACTGCAACTACCCTCTGCTCGCTGCGATTCCCTGTGATGGAAAATTCTGGTGAGTAAAATCATCGCAATTGTTGACAAGTGTAATTCTACTCAATAGAAGTAAAATCGCACCCCTCAAAAATACTGATGAGTTCATTAACTCGCAAAGTAGACCTTACAATTGTAAAACAAAATAAAATAAGTCTTCTACATCATCGAACATCGGACCAGGTGTACGCAATTTAGCCCTTGTTAAAAGCAAAGTGAAGTAAAGGCAAAAAGTAAAGTTTATTTAATAGCCACAAACAGGCTTACATTAACACTGCAATGGAGTTATTGTGGAATTCCGTTAGCCGCCACACACACACACTGAGGGAGAATTTAGCACGGCCAATGCAGCTAACCAGCACATCTTTCGGACTGTGGGAGGAAACTGGACACTCGGAAGAAACACACGCAGACACGGAGAGAACGTGCAGACTTTGCACAGACAGCGAGCCAAGCTGAGAGTCGAACCCGGTTCCCTGGCGCTGTGAGGCAGCAGTGCTAACCACTGGGCCGCCTCTACTTATAGCGCCGTATGCTTTTGTTTTAAAATAGCTTCATCAATTTGAGAAGCTGCTGTGGGATTTCATTGGCTTGTTTGGACCGTCCACCTTCAATACCCATTTTACCTAATAAATGGATGAAATGAAGGGGCCAGGCTGGTACAGCTCAAGCTGTCTTCACCATTCAGGAGTGCGTCTTTGCTCACTGGCACGTGATGGAAAATTTCAAAAATTATGGGCTTCTGTTTAAAAAAAAAAATCGGTATGTGTCAGCTTTTTCCACTGGCTGTTTGATATCTGTTAGTTGCGGTTAGAGTATTTTAGGGTTCTTGGCCCAGATCTCACACCAGGGCTAAGAGGTGATTGATAACTGTATCAGCAACGTTTCAGAGCTGGTCGGCAGAGGTGTGAAGCGTGATGCCGACTGTTACAGATAAACCTGAAGGCAATGCTCTTGATGGTAAATAGCACATGGTGACACCATTCTTACCAGCCAGAGTGACCATTCAATCGTCTCCCCAAATCACACTGCCGTGAAGAACCCATTGCACTCTCTATGCACTTCTGTGTAAAATCTTCCAGCAAAGCTTACACAATGGGAGTTAGGGCGAGGGTGGGAAGTTTAGAACCCCTCTCCCCGTCTGCCACATCGCCTCCCCTGTCCTGTCAACAAGGATGGCATGGTGTCACAGTGGTTAGCACTGCTGCCTCACAGCGCCAGGGACCCAGGTTCAATTCCAGGGTCGCTGTCTGTGTGGAGTTTGCACGTTCCCTGCATGGGTTTCCTCCAGGTGCTCCGGTTTCCTCCCACCGTCCAAAAAAAATGTGCAGGTTAGGTGGATTGGCCATGCAAAATTGACCTTTAGCGTCAGGGACATTAGCAAGGTAAATACATGGGTTCATGGGAATAGGGCCTAGATGGGGTTGTGGTTGGTGCAGACTCGATGGGCTGAACAGTCTCCTTCTGCACTGACGGGATGCTCTGATAATGGGAACTATACCTTACCTGTGGAAGCCTGGTTGACTGGGTTCGATGGAATAGTGGTCATGGTTTGACGTCGGGACTTGCTTGGTCGGCTGCCCATCACCTTTCAGGCCAATCAACTGTTTCTCAGTGTATTAAATAGGAAAGGCTGCAAAAACGAAGGAAGAGCAGATGAGTATTTGAAATCCATGTAAAATGCACATGTATGGACCATCCTGTCTTTTCCCTGATATAATCAGCCTTAACCATTTGTGGAGTTTAGCAATCCTGCAGTGTACACAAAGCAATTGTTGCACATCATCACACAAGCTCAGTCACATAGTTTTATAGAATTACATACAATCTTTACAGTGCAGAAGGAGGCCATTCAGTCCATCGATACTCCACCAACCACAATCCCAACTAGGCCCTATTCTCATGAACCCACGTATTTACTTTGCACCCTATCCCCGTAATCACATGTATGTATCCCGCTAATCCTCCTGACTCTAAGAAGGAATTTAGCATGGCCAATCCACCTAATCCACACATATCTGAAGTGTGGGAGGAAACCAGAGCACCCGGAAGAAACCCATGCAGACATGGGAAGAATGTACAAACTTCACACAGACAGTGGCCCAAGGCTGGAGTTGAACCCTGGTCCCTGGCGCCGTGAGACAGCAGTGTTATCTACTATGCCACCATGCACAACCAAACCTCTGACCTGTAAGCATTACCAAGCCAAGTATGAGAGAAATGTAACTTGAAGTGTTCCAAACAAGTGAAAGAGTGATGGTAAGTCACGGTGATATTTGATTAATAAAGTCACCCATTTTCAAAATGGTGCCATTTGTTTCCTTGACCTTCTTTATGCTACAGACCATATGGCACAGTGACACAGTGGTTAGCACTGTTGCCTCAGATCAACAGGGCCTGTATTCAATTCCACCTTAGATCATTTATGTGTGGAGCCTGCACATTCTCCCCGTGTCTGCGTGGGTTTCCTTGGCTATTCCGGTTTCCTCCCACAGTCAAAAAAATGTGTGGTTAGGCAGATTGGCTGTGCTATATTTCTCTTTAGTGTCAAGGGAATTAGTAAGGTACACATGTTGGGTTAGGGAAAGAGGGCTTGGGTGGCATTGTGACTGGTACAGATTTGATGGACCGAATGGCCTCTTTCTGCACTGTAGGGACTCTATGACTCTAACCTTGGTGACAGTGCTGCTCACTAATTTGTCTCTAAGCTTCATACTGCTGTCCTGTTATGAGCTACTGTTCATCTCAAGCAGGAGTCTTCCTCAGAACCAGCATGGGAAAAGACCTGTGACAAGTATTAGGTGAAGGATCCATTTTAATATATTGCCATTAAATCATTTGCAGCTTTTACACAAAGCTGATTTCTGTTCCCAAAAGCCCCCTGAGTTTAAACTGTCCCTTTCTGTCTTGGATCTTTCTGCTAGTGGAATTAAATTCACTCACAAGCTCAATTGTTTAATTCTATTGGCGGTTTTGATTTTAAAAGTGATTTTTAAAATGTTTAATTTGCTAACTTATAGGAAAGATTTAGTCACGTTCGCACACTATAAAGGAACTATGTTTATGAATTTAAATTTGCATATATGCCTATCGACATACCGGTAGCACAACGGTAACAAGTAAGGGTAGGCAATGGCCTAGTGGTTTTATCACTACACTATTAATCCAGAAACTCAGCTAATGTTCTTCAGATCGGGTTCAAACCCCACCACAGCAGATGGCAGAATTTAAATTCAATAAAAAAAATCTGAAATTAAGAATCTACTGATGACCATGAAACTCGGGAAAAACTCCATCTGGTTCACTAATGTTTTTTAGAGAAGGAAATCTGCCATCCTTACCAGGTCTGACCTACATGAGACTCCAGAACCATAGCAATGTGGATGACTCTCAACTGCTCTCTGAAATGACTTAGCAATTCAAGAGCAACAAGCGATGGGCAATAAATCATAGAATCCCTCCAGTACAGAAGAAGGCCACTCGGCCCTTCGAGTATCCATTGCTGTTCAAAGAGCAGGAAGTGACTTAATTGCAGCATAAGATCATGATGGAAATTGACAGAGGGAAAGTGGAGTGGGGGGGGGAGGTTGACTTGCGGAGGAATCTAGAACTAATGGACACTTTAAAAATAAGGGGTCGACCATTTTAGAGATGAGAAAATGCAGAGGACTGTGAGACTTTGTAATTCTCCCCCTCAAAAGTGGCTGAGGCACAGTTTGAATATCTTCAAGACACAGCTAGATAGATTCTTGGTAAGCAGGTGAGTATAATGTTAGTGGGGGTAGGTGGGAATGTGAAGTTGAGTTAAAATCAGATCAGACATGAACTTATTGAATGGTGGAGCAGGCTCAAGGGGCCTACTCCAGCTCCTAATTCATACGTTTGTAAAACAATGATCACAAGAATTCCAGTTTGTCCTTACAAGTCCGTCTGGCTCATTAATGCCCTAGAAGGGAGGACATTTTCCATCCTTACCCAGCCTGGCCTGTGTTCAACTCCAGAGGCTCGGAGGTGTTTGCTGACTTGTAACTGCCTTCTGAAATGAACTAGCGAGACACTCAGTTATATTAAACCATTGCAGAAACCGTGGGTGCCCACATCATGTGGACAACAAACCATTCCAGAAGGTGAATCACCACCATCTTCTCAAGAGCAACTGGGGAAGGCAATCGATGCTGGCTTTGAACGCAGTTCACAAATCCCAAAGGCCAAATTAAAAACAAAATTCAAATATTGTGAGCCTTTCACACTGCAGGGATGGCACAGTGGTTAGCACTGCTGCCTCGCAGCGCCAGGGATCCGAGTTTGATTCTGGCCTCATGTGACTGTTTGTATGGAGTCTGCACATTGTCCCTATGTCTGCGTGGGTTCCTCCAGGTGCTCCGGTTTCCTCCCACAGTCTGAAAGGTGTGCTGATTAGGGTGCATTGGCCATGCTAAATTCTCACTCAGTGTATCTGAACAGGTGCCTGATGTGGCAACTAGAGGATTCTCACAATAACTTCATTGCACTGTTAATGTAAGCCAACACATGACAGTAATAAATAAACTTTAAATCAGCAACACTTCTGTGCTTCTGGAGTTATACATGGGCCAGATCAAGTAAAGATGAAAGATTTCCTCTCCTGAAGGCCATTAATGAACCTGATGGATCTTTAATAATAATCTGGAATTTTTGTGATTTTTTTTACAAAACATACTCTTGTAATTTTGTTGTAGTTTGTGTTAATACATAGCATTGTGCACAATGATGCTCACTGACTATTCTTGGAAACTGGGCTGAATGGGGCCAGACCAAACACTAGAGTCATGTGTTGACTAATGTATGTGAGTGTGAATGTGTGTGTGTGTGTGTGTGTGTGTGTGTGTGTGTGTGTGTGTGTGTGTGTGTGTGTGTGTGTGTGTGTGTGTGTGTGTGTGTGTGTGTGTGTGTGTGTGTGAGTGTGTGGGTGTGTGTTGTGTGTGTGCATGAGTGTGTGTGAGTGTGTGTGTGTGTGTGAGTGTGTGTGTGTGTGTGTGTGTGGTTTTGCCTACATCTTTTCTTAGCCTCAACTGCGCACCAACATGTTGTAACATTGTGGTCAACTCATCCTACCAGATGACAGATTGAGAAATTCATTATTTATTTTTTAATTACATCGGAATCATTAAGTGAAGAATGTGGAAAGCAATAAATCTTAATAAAAGTGAATTAAGACTTTCCTGGGTGCTTTTATGTCGCTTTCTGCAGGTGAGGTTACTTTTGTGATTTTGGTTGTTTTGTCCTTAAATTATTTTGAAAATTATGTGTACTGAAATAGAGTTTTACTGGACCTGTGTTAGACACACGCACAGTGCAGGATAGCGCAGGGAGGGCTGCAATGTAAGAAGTTTCATCTTTCAGGTAGATACTAAACTGAGGGTTTTCTCACCTTGATTTAAAGGTACCATTCCGAAGAAGAGCAGGGGTGCTGTTCCCCTCCCCCCCCCCAAGTCTCTTGGTCAATATTTATCTCTCAATCAACAGGGACATAGAACACTTTATCTATTATCACAGGGTGTTTGTGTGATCTTGCTGTGCACACATTGGCTGCCCTGAGCCCTATCTTACAATCATGGTCAGGCTTCAAGAAACAATCTATTGGCTATAAGTTCCTTTGAGGTTGTGAAACATATTAGAGAAGTGCAAGTTATCTCTAGTACTTAGCGAGTAATTTAGTCTGCTCATGTGAAGTACAAATAAAACAATTTGCCAACCCCACAGTCCCAAGCACTGCAGACAGACAGTGGAGAATCACAGAATGGATAAAAATAAAAATTAAGATGCAAGTGACTTATACATTATATTTACATGAATATCATCATATGTACACTGAGGCATGTGAAGTGACATACAGTTGCACTCTCACAAGAAGATTGTTACACAAATAAGGACCATTACAGGTACATGCCTGGAAGTCACTCAAAAGACATGTGTGCCTATGTGCACACAATCATGTTGTTCCACACATGCACACACAAATGGAGGCACACACAATACAGATGACTATCTAGATAATCTATGCCCTCATTATTTTATAGATCTTTATAAGATTTGCCCTCAGCCTCCTACACTCCAGGTTAGAAAAGTTCGACTTTATCCAGCCTTATAACTCAAACCATCGAGTCCCAGTAACATCTTAGTAAATCTTTTCTGCACTCTTTCTAGTTTAATAATATCCTTTCTATAATAGGGTGACTAGAACTATGCATAGACATCAGATAGTCACGAATAAATCCAACAGGGAAGTCAGGAGAAAAGTCTTTGAGCAGAGTGTGGTTAGAAAGTGGAACTGTACGGCGTGCAACAAAATCAAATCATACAGCATCTACCATTGAAATGGGAACTGGATAGGTACAAGAGGAAGAGTGGGTTACACTGATCGGGTTGTATAAGTAAAGTAGAGGAAGGTTCACATGGAGTATAATCACTTTATGGGGCTAGCTGAACACAACGACCTGTTTTTTTCTGTCTGTACATTATATGCCATGCTACTCATTCCAGTCTCGTCACAGCAAGTAATGAAAATATCTAAGCAGCTAGTGAATAAAAATCCTAAGATTTTATTGCTATCATCAAACCCGCATTGTTAATTTATCACTCTTTAGGAGCTCAGAAACAAAAAAAAATCAATCGTGCATGGTAAGTAAGAGTACTTTGAACAGAAAAGAGACTTTCTTCTTCTCTACCTTTTCTCAGCCTTCTTGAGTAAGCTCAATGTATGTTTGGAAGGATGTAACTAACCACAGCTTATTGTACAACCCAAACCAAGTTTCCAACCGCAGTGAGCTACATGATCAGCTCTCAGAACAGATGCAGCATTGGCAACTAGACAGATAAACACTGGTCTCAATTTGCTGAGGGTCTTCCCCTCTCCCTACATCAGCAAACCCACGCATGAAAGCCCCTCAATCTAATTCTCCTGGTATCAGTAGCGGACTTGGTGCTGTGCCAGAGGGGAGTGCAACAGATAGTGTAGTGGAGCTGTCTCTGCCTTACAGTCAAGCATGCACCAATTTGGCCCTATTCAGCAAAGGAACTTTCAAACATTTGCACGCATCTTATCAAGTGAGTGGGATTTTCTTTGCTGAATGCTAAAAGTTTTCAGTCAAAATGTCTAGTGTGGGTGATAATTGAAGAATATGACGATGCCACAGTTGGAAGTACAAATTAGCTCATTCTCTAACCAGGTCAGGGAAGGCTCTGTGTGTTAGTGTTTGACACAGTAAGAAGTCTCACAACACCAGGTTAAAGTCCAACGGGTTTATTTGATAGTAAACGCCACAAACTTTTGGAATGCTGTCCCTTTGTCAGGTGAGTGGAGAGTTCTGATCAGAAACAGGGCATAAAAAGGCACATGCAGTTTACAGAATACTGATTAGAATGCGAGTCTTTACAGCTGATCTGCTATTCAAGTCTTAAAGGTGCAGACAATGTGAGTGGATATAGCATTAAGCAGAGGTTAAGGAGATGTGTACTGTCTCCAGACAGGACTGTAAGTGAGATGTTGCAAGTTCAGGCAGTGTTCAGGTTAGTGTTTGAGAGAGTCACGGTGTTGCTGCAGCATACACCCAAGAATGAATATGTTAGCAAGTGATGCTTGTATGTCAATATTTAGGTACCTGTTGAATATCTGTGTTACAAATTCACATTGTCTTTTAGTTAGCAGCAACTATCTACTTCACAATGAAATATACCAGACAGAACTGTAAAATGATATCACTCCTATTTATAACAAATTGGCAATGTTAGTTCATACATTGAATTGTTTAAAGTAAATAGAAAATGGGAGGATTGTGTGAAGAAAAGTCATGAATAAAGCCTTTCTACTTGCTATCAAACTTTATGTGAACCCTATAGCACAGAATGAGGCCATTCAGCCCATTGTGCTTGTGCTTAAGAGGAGGAAGAGTTTCTGAACTGTGTGTTAATTGAACATTAATCATATGCAGATAGTAGGCATTAACTGGGGATTCACTTGAGTCCCTATGGTTAGACACAGATTAAAACATTGGCCATTGGGTTAGGAAGTGTGCGCTTGTAATGTGCAACTCTGTAAATAAATGTGTGAAGTGTGTGAAGATTGGCTCTAGTTCTGTCCTTCATCAACTGGCTTTCCGGAGTGGGACTATGTACAAGTGAACTAGCTCGACAAGAATGTTTCCCATTGAATGAACAAGTGGACCATGCAGAATGTAGTTGAGGGAATAAAGCTGAATGATTTGGAGCTTGTTTCAATGGGAGGGCATTTGGGGGAACCCTCCTATTCTTCTTCAAATTGTGCCACGGGATTCTGAACATTGAGGAAAGTAAGTGCGCACTTTAGCAATGATGCACTTGGATAAGAAAGAATCATAGCTCTAAGTTCTTGTTATCTAGGACATCCCCTTGTCTTTCTGAGCTGCCTTAAAGTGGACAGGCTAACTCTTTGATTACCTGAAAGAAAATGTTGCATTTCCAAATACCACAGCCCTTTGCAGTTACATACCTTTCCTAAGCTCAAGGGGAAGATAGTGGCCTGGTGATATTATCGCTAGATCATTAATGAATAAACTCAACTAAGGTTCCAGGGACCCGCGTTCAAATCCCCCCACAGCAGATGGAAAAATTTGAATTCAATAAAAAAATCTGGAATTAAGAATCTACCAATGCCCGAGAAACTAGTGTCAATTGTCGTAAAATCCAGTCTGTGCTCTTGAGAGAAGGAAATCTGCCATCTTTACCTGGCCTGGCCTGCATGTGACTCCAGAGCCATAGCAAAGTTCATTAATTGAAACTTAGGATAATGCAGACAGAGTTAGAATTTCTAATTAGTTAGCCTGGAGAGAATGATTCTTGGGTTCAGAATATATTTTTACAGCAGTTCTGAAAACACAAAGTGCTCTGCCCCGTTCTCTTTCCATTTCACGTATTAAACCTCAATAACGTTTTTTAGTATGAGACACATCTTGCCCAGTAGCTTAATCCTGGCGATGCCTCAGTGCGTTGGACTCTGTCCAAGTTTCTCAATATTTGTGCTTGCTAAAATGACTCAACTCTCAAGGACCAACAAGATCGAAAACAGCAACCTATCCTCATTCCGTAAGAGACGTGAGGAGACATCTCTGAAATTCTCTAACTTATTCTTAACCATTTGCCTTATGGCACTCCAACCTTCTTAAGCCAGAACTGCCCATCATAGAATTCCTACGGTGCAAAAGAAGGCCATTCGGCCCATCGAGCCTGCATCAATAACAATCCCACCCAAGCCCTATTCATAGAATCATAAAATCCCTACAATGCTGAAGGAGGTCATTTGGCCCATCCCCATGCATTTACTCTGCTTTGAAGGGACCAAAATCTTCATCTTTAAGAAAGAAAGTTGGAATGGTTTGGGGTGGGAATTCCAGAAGATCTATCGGGGCTAGAACTGATACAACAAGATGAAGTTTTCCATCTGTTCCCTTCCTCCTTACATTTATTCTTGAACCCAAGGTTTTCGAGGAATAATGCACAATGTGCTCAATCTCAGATCCTTTCATTTATTGAACACACAATACAAATCTCTTTAAGGTAAAGCCATCTTAGTAACCAAATCTCTGGTTATCACATCATTGTGGTCAGTCTGATTTTATATGTTCCATGCTCCATAAAAAAGCAATTTTTGTCAATTGAAATAGCGGAGAGTGAATAACAATGTCAAGCTGTTTGAAGAGTTTAAAATGTAGATACCACTAAATTCCAACACTCTTACAACTCTTTACAAAGTTGTAAGAGCTTTGTAAAGGCTGTTACAAAAATACCCAGTCATAAAGCACATTGTTGCTAAATTATATAACCTTGGGCAATGATCAGTGTGTCATGAGTAAAGTCCGTTTCCCCTTGGTCAGCACCACTTCCCCACCAACCCTCTCATATGGCACACGACACGTTACATGGAGGATTAAGGCTGAGCAGACAATAGGGAGAGAGGAGAGGAGAGTTTTGCTCTGTGTTTAAGCATCCCACATTGGACCTAAGATAGACATGTGTGAAATGGAATCCAGTATCACTCACTGTTGCTGATGGACACAAACTTTACACACACACAAAAAATGCTTCTGATATCTGAGATACATGATGGTAAAAGGAACTTAAAATATTTTCTACATTCCTGCCTTCCCTGGGGTGACACAGTGGCACAGTGGTTAGTATTGCTGCCTCATACCGCCAGGAGCCTGGGTTCAATTCTGACCTTGGGCCACTGCCTGTGCAGAGTCTGCATGTTCTCCCCGCGTCTGCGTGAATTTCCTCCGGGTACTCTGGTTTCTTCTCATGCTCTAAAAAATGTGCAGGTCAAGTCGATTGGCCATGTTAAATTCTCCCTCAGTGTCGGAGGAATTAGCAGGGTAAATGCATGGGCTTATGAGGATAAGGCCTGTGGGATTGTTGTCGGTGCAGGTTCAATGGGCCGAATGGCCTCCTTCTGCACTATAGGGATTCCCAGATTCTATGCTTTTCTCATTCCGGGTAGAATATAGAATGTTGCGTACTTACAGCATCGTCTCTCTACTTTCCTGAGGCAGGTGATCTCTCCTCCACCCGGATAATTCTGTCCCAAAGATTGCACCTGCTGCGTCAGTTGGTGCACACAACACCCTCCAATCCAATTAATCCAATAAAACCTCTTCCAGAAGCGAGGTAGGCAGACCGTTGATCTATTCCTGAATCTTAAAGTCTGAACCTTTGAGTAAGTTTGCGAACGGTGTGTTGAGTTAAGGAGTGTGAGTCAGTGTGCAGCTGTAGCTGAGGGTGTCTCCAGAGTGTGCACTGCGATATAGTGACGTGCTGGGCTGGAGTCCTAACATTTATATGACTGGCATCTGCCTGACTCTCTCTGTTAAGCGTTTCCTGTGACGTCCTAGCATCAGCCTGTCGAAGAAATGGTTCCTGTTTACACTTGCATCTTACACAACAACTTTTTCTGTCTGTGCAATGGAATGTTTACACCTCATCACAAGCCTCATTTATCTAGCATAAACAAATTGAACGATCCAATTAATGATACAATGGGAGGGGAAATTTAATACCTTATGTTGATGAATATTGTTCCCCACTATTCTCTTCTTTGCTAAAGTTTATTTATTAATGTCGCAAGTAGGCTTACTTTAACACTGCAATGAAGTTGCTCCTTTTCCCTGAAGGTATTTGCTGTTGCTCAGAGTTCCTATTGCATTGGGATTAATGTGCGAGTCCTGAGAGGGAGCTCCATCAACATTATTTTAATATACATACTGAAATTAAATTTATTTTAGAGTCTTTAGCATCCACGCAGTACAGCAAGAGGCCATTCAGCCCATTGAGTCTGCACCCCAACCACAATCCCACCCAGACCCTATCACCATAGCCCCATGCATTTACCCTAGCTAGTCCCCCTAATACTAAAGGATAATTTAGCATGGCCAATCCATGTAATGTCTTTGGAGTGTGGGAGGAAACCTGCACAGACACAGGGAAAATGCGCAAACTCTGCACAGATAATGATCAAAGCTGAGAATCGAATCCAGGTCCCTGGCGCTGTGAGGCAGCAGTGCTAACCACTGTGCCACCATCTGCACCAACTCTTCAAAAGGACATCTTATCTCAGCCCTATTCCTATGACCTCACAAATTTACGCCACTAATTCCCCTCATCTACATGTCTTGAGACACTAAGGGATAAGTTATCATGGCCAATCCACCTAACCTGCATGTCTTTGGAATGTGAGAGGAAACCGGAACACCCGGAGGAACCCAGCAGACACAAGGAGAATGTGCAAACTCCACACAGATAATCATCCAAGGCTGGAATCGAACCCGGGTCCCTGGCATGGTAAAGCAACACTGTGCCACTGTACCGCCCTCATTCACACAGATCTGGAAATTTCAGCTATTCAGCTGCAGAGGCATCACTGCCAAGCCTAATCCCATTCTCATCAGAATTTTTTTTAAAAATATATTCCTTTCTCAGAATGACAAGGCTAATGTGCAGATTGGAAAAGACAATCCCTTAATCCAGTTCCTAGCTTACTCCAAAAACCAATTCAAATTCAATCCAATTCATGAACCTCACAGACTAGAGGCATACTAGATCCAAGCTGACAAGGACAGGCAATCCACCTACTCTCGTATTTGTTCCCAAGCTTGTTTCTTAGCAATTCTCATTAGAATTATTTTGTTTTTAATTTAAAGTTACAAAGCCAGCACTCAGAGTGGAACTGAGCAGATTTGAATCTATCGCCTTGCTTGCTCCAAAAACCAATTTCGAATTGATTCCAATTCTTTGTCCCTTACAAGGGGACACAAACAAGATCCAAGATGACAAGATAAGGTGTTGTGTCCCACATTGGGTTTGACCCGAGGCTTGATCAGAGTTCCACTGGGACTAACTGAAGAACTAAGTGGACTGTCATGTTAAACTGACCTGAGTTTCAGGGAGATCAGCAGGGTAAATGTGTGGGGTTACGGAATAGTGTTTGGGTGGGGTGGTGGTCGGTGCAGACTTGATGGACCAAATGGCCTCTTTCTGTACTGTAGGCATTCGATGATTCTACGAATTATTAGGAGCAGAAAAAGGGGCAGATCCTGGGGATGGTTCCAACCAGAGAAAAGGTAGCACCTCTCTGTCAGCCTGTTTGTGACTCTAGATCAAATGTGGTTTGCTTATCTCAATATCAATGCACAGCTGAAATGTAACAGGTTTCTAATCCACTTTTATAAAAACCATTTTGTATCACATTCTGGCTGGGTGCGTAAGCAGATATCTCAATGGATACTGAGATCATGGTCAATACTCGGCATCTGACATTCCCACCATAGTTGCAGGAAAGGCTGCAGTTTGTTTTTTATTTATGCGCGGGACATGGGTGTCGCTGACCAGGCCAACATTTTTTCCCCACCGTTTGTTGCCCTTGAGAAGGTGGTGGTGAGCTGCCTTCTTGAGGGCAACAAGAGTTTTGGAAGAGTTTAAGTTTATGGAAGATGGGAAGCTGGCCAGGAGAGTGTGGTTCCTTCACATTATCATTACTTCATTGATACTGCATCAGAATTCTGAAATTCTCTAGCTAACAGCACAGTAGGAGCATCGTCGCTGCATGGGTTCAAGAAGTCAGTTCACCACCACCTTCTAAGGTTCAGCAATAAATATTGGCTTTTATCAGGGGTGGCCACATTCTAAGAACACAAAAAAGGACTATTACACTGACTAGGGTTCCATGGTGGAGCAGTGGTTTAACACTGCTACCTCAGCGCCAAAGACACAGGTTTGATTCCTGGCTTAGGTCTCTGTCTGTATGGAGCCTGCACATTCTCCCTGTGTCTGTGTGGGTTTCCTCAGGGTGCTCCGGTTTCCTCCCGTAGTCTGAAAGACGTGCTGTTTAGGTGCACTGGCCATGCTAAATTCTCCCTCAGTGTACCCGAACAGGTGCCTGAGTATGGTGACAAAGGGATTTTCACAGTAACTTCATTGCAGTTTTAGTGTAAGGCTTACTTGTGAAACTAACAAATTACCTGATAGAGGTTTATAAGGTGTTGAGAGGTATAAATAGGGTGGATTCTTGGAGGCTGTTTCCCGGGGTTGAAATGGTCACTCCAAGAGAACACAGGTTTAAGGTGCTGGGGAGTAGGCACAGAGGAGATGTCAGGAATAACTTTTTCACTCAGAGGGTGGTGAGTGAGTGGAATCGGTTACCCTCAGTGGTGGTAGAGGTGAACTTGCTGGGATCTTTTAAGAGACTCCTGGATGAGTATGTAGGATTTAATGGGATTGAGGGTTATAGATAGGCCTGGTAGATATGGATATGATCAGCACAACTTGTTGGCCAAAGGGCCTGTTTGTGCTGTAGTGTTTTAAGTTCTAAATAAACTTGGGGTTTGCTCAAAGGCAGGATTTTCCAGCCCTTCCTATTGGCAGGATCATATGGTCCCACCGAAGACAATTAGTGCATTCTCTGGCAGCCCAACAGGCAAACCACGCAAAACACCACAGACATTGACAAGAGCAGAAGAACTCACTGGAGCCCCGTGGCTAGCCAGCTCCGCTGCCATTATCATGGAGCAGATCACAGCCTCCAAGACATATTACTAAGTTAGCCTAGACCCCAACTTTATTTGATTTTGGCATTAGGGTGCTCATAAAGGTATGATTTGATTGACCCATATAGAACATAGAACACTATAGCACAAACAAGGAAGCTTTTATTACAACAACAAACATTTTAACAGCACAGTTGAAATATAACAAAAAGAATTAGCATAACTTTTACCAATTGAAATTTTTAAACATGGCAAGATATAATTCTTAATAGCTAACTATCTCTACAGTTCCAACGTAAGCAATAATCCCACAGACATAAATCCTCTTCAGAATAAGTCAGCACAAAAAATAGATATGCTTAATGGGTGCTATGTTTCCAGGATAGATACAGAAAGGCACCTGTCTTCTAACTCCCACACAGCAGCCTCCAGGGAAAGTGACTTATTTCCTGATAGATTCCAATCACCAAATCTAGAGAGAGAAAGAGAGGCACTTCTCTCTAACAACTCCAAGTAGCAAATGATTTGATTTCTCTGTGTAAGCCTAGTTCCGCCACATATTTTTGCCCATTATCAACTTACTCAAGCCTCATTCTGAAAAGCCAGGGGGAAAATACTAAAGTAACAACCCTGCATTAGTCCAGATTTAAAAAAAAAGTTAACAATTAAGATCAATCATGCTGCTGCAGCAAAAAACAGGGGCTGCCAATTACAGACAAAGCTGTATCAATAATACAGCTTGCTGCTTAAACAAACCCTGCACCAGAAACACAGTGCAAATGCATGTCTTAAAGGCACTGTATCGTCACATCAGTAACACATTGTGATGGTGGTGGTGGTGGTGGGTGGTGGTGGTGGTGGTGGGGGGGGGGGGGGGGGGGGGGGGGCAGAAAAATCGTCACCTGATAACTCTGCATTTTTGTTTCACCTATTTTTGGAATGCTCTAGAGAAGAACAGGTAGGTCATGGTGTTCTCATCATGTTGTTGCTCTTGCCTTTTCTAACATGCAGGTCATGCAACTGGTAGGTGCTGTGGAAGTAAGCATGGGACATCCATGTAGGCCTGACCAGGTAAGGATGATCATTGGGTCAAAATCCTGGAACTCCCTCCCTAACACCTATTACAGTGAGTGTACTTACACGTGCAGTGGTTCAATGAGGCAGCTCCTTCTCCTGGGCAACTATAGATGAACAATGAATATTGCCCTAGCCAGCAAGGCCAACATCCCATGAATGAGCAATAAAACAAAATTCAGGCAAAACCATGTGAACCTAACCAAAGCAACGACAACAAGTGTGCTGATTACCGTTAGTATTAACTAACGCAGTGGAAAAGATTAATCAAAATTAATCTTTACGGGCAAAGGCTTGTTAGCAATAGACACATTTCAGGATGAGTATATAATCTATATAATGATGCAACGGAAGAAACGAGTTTTGGCCGCATGGTTATCGGGGGAAGAACCATTCGTGCTCATATAAAATATGTCATGCGCTGTACCCAGATACTGGTAGAGGCACCAATACTTCTGAATCATACATCTAACTTTAATTGTGGTTAGCAATTGGAAATAAATTAATTTAAGTGGGAATGTGGCTTGAACAGAATCTACAACAGAATCTTGAAATTGAAATCTTGGTATGAAATATGAGTAACCAGCATGTAACAAATTTAAATTATATGCGCTAACACATCTTTAAATAGCAGAAAATGTGTCACTAATTTAGTAACAAACAGTGACATTGATTTTGAATTGAAACAATACTGTAACGCAAGTGATAGCAAATCGATAGCTCAATCTGTATCTCTCTCCATTCTTACTTCAACTGACTTCACTTGATGGGGTAGATTAGACCTCAGTTTAAAGGTGGCACCTCCTTCAGTAGAGGTAAGGCTAAATTGCAGTGAGAACACAGAAACTTCTGCTTCAGAGGGGAGAGCGAGGGACTTCAATCATGGGGAGAGGCCACAAAATCTTAGATTAATGAGTAGACTGGGTTATACGCACTAGAATTCAGAAGAATGAGGGGAGATCTTATAGAAACATACAAGATTATAAAGGGAACAGGTAAGATAGAAGCAGGGAAGTTGTTTCCACTGGCGGGTGAAATTGGAACTAGGGAGCCTGACCTCAAAATAAGGGGAAGCAGATTTAGGACTGAGTTGAGGAGGAACTTTTTCACGCAAAGGGTTGTGAATCTGTGTAATTCTCTCCCCAATGAAGCAGTTGAGGCTACGTCATTGAATATTTTTAAGGCAAGGTTAGATCAATTTTTGAACAGCAAAGGAATGAAGGTTACAGTGAGCGGGCGGGTAAGTGGAACTGAATCCACGAAAAGATCAGCCATAATCTTATTGAATGGTGGAGCAGGGTCAAGGGGCCAGATGGCCTGGTTCTTGTTCCTGCTCCTGGTTCTTATGTTCTTATAATAGAATCCTTATAGTCTTTGGAACAGGTTTTCTTAGAACGGATTTTTTTCCCTTGGAACTGATAGGATTAAGAATTAACCTCACAGAAACTTGCTAAATTGCTAAATCATAGAATCACAGAATCTATGGCACAGAGAAAGGCCCTTTGGCCCAAACTGGTTCCATGCTGAGTAAAAGCTAACCCCATTTGTCTGCATGTGGCCTATATCCCTCTAAAACTTACTATCCATGTATCTGTCCAAATGCCTTTTACATGTTGTCAATGTCCCTGCCTCAACCTCTTCCTCCAGCAGCTCATTCCACATACATACTACCACCCACCATGCGGTAGAAGTTACTCCTCAAGTTCCCATTAATTATTTCCATTCTTAACTTATGTCTACACCCTGTACTTCTTGATTCCCCAATCCTGGGAAAAAAGACTGAGTGCATTCACCCTAACTATGCTTCTCATGCTCCATTACACCTCTATAAGATCACCCCTCAGTCTCTCATACTCCAAAGAAAAAAGTCCTAGTCTGTCCAATCTCTTCCTATAACTCAGTTCCTTGAGTCCTGGCAACATCCCCGTAAATCTCTTTTCCAGTTTAATAACATCTTTCCTATAGCAAGGCCACCAAAACTAATGCTTTAAATATTTTTTTTAAAAATAGAGTCGAATACTGGGATCACCCCAATGATTTGCACAGGGAATCCCTGATTGACATCCGAGTGGGACACATAGAACATGAGTGATTTATAATTGTCTAAAGAGATGACACTTGTACCCATATAAAGCAGGCCCCCGAGTGGGTCCATTATTGTATTGTCCCAGTTGAGACCTGTTTGTATTCACCACAAGTTTGTGATCTTCCTTTACTTTGTGCAATAAAACATTGTTTCTTTGCAGCTGACTCCTGGCGTTATTACAAACAGAACATAGAACATAGAACATTACAGCACAGAACAGGCCCTTCGGCCTTCGATGTTGCGCCGACCAATATAAAAAGCAATGCCCCTCCAAACTAAACCATTCCCTTCTCTTCCATATACTTATCAACTAACCTCTTAAACGCCACCAAACTTGGCGCATCTACAACTGCTGCAGGCAGGGCATTCCACTCCCGAACCACCCTTTGGGTAAAGAACCTACCTCTGATATCCGTCCTATAACTATCACCCCTTAATTTAAAGCTGTGTCCCCTCGTGCTAGCTTTCTCCATCCTAGGAAAAAGGCTATCACTGTCCACCCTATCTAAACCTCTAATCATCTTATATGTTTCAATAAGGTCTCCTCTTAGCCGCCTTCTTTCTAACGAAAACAACCTCAAATCCCTCAGCCTCTCTTCATAAGACCTGCCCTCCATACCAGGCAACATCCTGGTAAACCTCCTCTGTACCCTCTCCAATGCCTCCACATCTTTCTTATAATGTGGGGACCAGAACTGCACACAATACTCCAAGTGCGGCCGCACTAGAGTTTTGTACAGTTGCAACATGACGTTGCGGCTCCGAAATTCAATCCCCCTACCAATAAAAGCTAAGACTCCGTATGCCTTCTTAACAACCTTATCGACTTGACTGCCTACTTTCAGGGATCTATGCACAAACACACCAAGATCCCTCTGTTCATCAACACTATTAAGAATCCTACCATTAGCCCTATACTCTACACATTTATTATTCCTGCCAAAGTGCATTACCTCACACTTTTCCACATTAAACTCCATTTGCCAAAGAAGGCAAAGAAATGATAGGATTACGAGTAAAACTGAGGTGTGGGGCTAAACATTCCATTTCAAAGATCCAGTACAGGCATAATGGGCTGAATGGCATCCCACTGGGCTGTATATTCCCAGGCAATCAGTTGGGTTGTGGCTAAATGACTAAATGTTTCAACAGCCTCATCTGCGCTGTAGGGATTCTATGGCATACCTCTGGATTTATCAATCCTGCCTGTAGATTCAGTTCAGAATTATGGGTCTCTTAACCAATCTCTCAATGTTTTTTATACCCTGAGTTTTTTTAAATTGGTGTCACAACTAGGTTTGCATTAACTAAGTTGCTGTGAAAATCCCCTAGTCACTACATTCCATTGCCTGTTCGGGTACACTGAGGGAAAATTTATCATGGCCAATGCACCTGACCAACACATCTTTGGACTGTGGGAGGAAACCGGAGCATCTGAAGGAAACCCATGCAGATACAGGGAAGAACACCAGACTCTGCCAGGCAGTGACGCAAGCCAGGAATCGAACCCAGGTTCCTGGCACTGTGAGACAGCAGTATTAAGCACCGTGCCACTGTGCTCCCTGGGCACATTAAGGTATATTTGTGCAGTGCAAGATGTAGAAAGATTTAGTCAGCCATATTGTGGCCACTCCAAAAGAGACAGATAATGTATTCACCAAATTGATACTAGGCTTTAAGAGGAGTTCCATAGTGCCAGACTTTTATAACCAGCAGAGAAAGAAACCATCCTCTCACTCGGTGTGGGATGAATGGACAGTGCTGTAATGGGACAGAATATCCCCCTCATCTGCAGCCTTCACAAGGATTATCCCTGAAGTCAAATGGTTCATTCAATAGGCACCTTCCATCATTAATGTTACATAAATTTGATAAACCTCATTACTGATTTATATGCGATAGCTTTTGTTAAAATGCCCAATTTATTTCCATCCTTCCTCTCCTGAAAGCATTGACTACCCTGAGTGGCCAGGGGTCCCTTTACAACATCACCAGTGCATCACTGTCCATGGGCCCATCTTGATAGTGAGTGCCTTTGGCTATCAGACCGTGGGAGCATCACAGCCTAAATTGGTTCTCATGCATATTTCCATCAAGTGTCACTGCCTGGAGCTCAGCAACAACAGATATGGCTTATTTTCATTTCATTGACCTATTTATTCAGTTTATTTATTAGTCACAAGTAAGGCTTACATTGCAATGAAGTTACTGTGAAATTCCCCCAGTTGCCACACTCCAGTGCCTGTTTAGATGAATGTACCTAACCAGCTCGCCTTTCAGACTGTGAGAGGTAATCGGAGCGCCCGGAGGAAACCCACGCAGACACAGGGAGAATGTGCAAACACCACACAGACAGTGACCCAAGTTGGAAAGATAACCTGGATCCCTGGCTCTGTGAGGAGCAGTGCTAACCACCCTGCCACTGTGCTAGTCCTAACCTGAGCAGCATGTAACCACAGGATAGAAATAAAAATAACTTTCATTTACCTAGTACCTTTGACATGGTAGAACATCTAAAGATGCTTCATAAGAACACAAGAATTAGGAACAGAAGTAGACAAATTCAGTCCTTCATACCTGCTCCGCCAGATGATGGCTGACCGAGGAGTTCTTGGAGAATAAAAATTTATACAGAGTCACGTAAAGAGATATTAGGACAGATGATACACAGTATAATGTGTGTTCATGTGTATACTGTGATGACCTGTACGAGGAAGTGACATGTCAGAAGCATGGGTCTTCTCCCCTGCATGTACACATGTATATTCAATGGTCTTACTGATGAATTCATAAGAGACCGTATAGTCTGTGGGATACGCAGTGACAATGTGTACAAGCAGTGAAAAAAATCCTCCCGTTGGAGTCTGCCGTTAGTATCTGCTGCTAAGTGAGCAGTCAGAGAGAAGCACCAAGGAACTAAGGAGATAAACAGGGGTTTTTCGATACAGAACACACCCAGCCTGCACAGCAGCATCCAGCACCCACAAAAAATAACTGTGCACTTCCCATTTAATAAATGTTGCAACATTTGTGGCAAATGGAATCATTTTGTCAAGTGTTTCAGGTTCAAGCCATAGCAACTTTCCATCTTCAGGTGGCTACCTGAAGCCACCATTCAGATTGCTTTATTGATAACCACGCTTCTGTGTTTGCAGAATAAATCTGTTCTTCTTCATTGCACCTTCTCAAGCCAATCCAAGCGCTAGTCCAAATCACCCTGTGGGAATTTACCACAGCTCCTTCCCGTTGAAATGATTCCAGAGCTGGAAGAATTTCCCAAGAAATCCCTCTCTGCACCAGCCACCACAGTGCAGATGGCAAACATTGCATCAACAGGAACCAGATAGCAATCTCACACCAACACAATCATACAAAGGTGAGCTACCTCCCCACTCTTCTTCCACCGACTGCAACTCACTCTCTCTCGACTGCAGAGAGGTTCCAGATGCTGGAAAAGATGGAAGAAAAAACAAGACTAACAACTTAATGGATGCCATTCTTGTCCACCCAGAAAGAAGCAATTACCAGTCAATCTTACAAATCGTCTTCACATCAATCAGACCAACCAGGCATGGTGCAGCATCCCTCAATAGAAAAATTACATGAAGCCACACCTCCAAACAGATACAACTTCTGAACCAAGCATCTCCGCCCACCGGACTGCAAACAAGGACATGTCAGGGGTACAAGATCTCTAGACCACCAAATCTCAGCTAGCACAGTGATTAGCACTGCTGCCTCACAGTGCCAGGGACCCAAGTTCAATTCTGGCCTCAGTTCACTGTCTGTGCAGAGTCTGCACATTCTCCTGCGTGGGTTTCTTCCAAGTGCTCCAGTTTCCTCCCACAGTCCAAAGATGTGTGGGTTAGGTTGATTGGCCATGCTACATTGCCCCTTAGTGTCAAGGAGATTAGGACTGTAAATATGTGGGGTTTCAGGATGGGATGTGGGTGGGATTGTTGTAGCTCAATCGGCCAAGTGTGCTCTTTCTGCAGTGTCGATTTTATGATATGATTCTAATTTCAAAGTTTTGAAAGGAAGAGATGGGGTAATAAGATTGTTATTGCATGCTGTTGATGTTGTAATGTTAATCATTAAGCAGCTTAGAGTTTGGATTATTTATAGTTGCAATACTAGAACTGAGTATAAAAGATTTGAAATGGTGTAAGAATTGAAGAAAATTATAAGCAAACTAATGTCAGTCTATGTCAGGGGATAAAGAATTTGGGGGTGATGTAGTAGAAGGGTC
Source organism: Sphyrna mokarran (assembly GCA_024679065.1). Taxonomy (NCBI): domain Eukaryota; kingdom Metazoa; phylum Chordata; class Chondrichthyes; order Carcharhiniformes; family Carcharhinidae; genus Sphyrna; species Sphyrna mokarran. Next base: position 64,781,997 of record JAGIQG010000016.1, on the reverse strand, counting down.
TGTAGATAAATGGCTAACATGGGTCTGAGTACTGTACTGCCCACATGGTGATTCAACAAGGTACCTGATCCAGAGCTAAGAGGAATCTAGAGATAGGTAGCAATATGTATGGATTGGGTATGGCATTCTCTCCATACTTTTATCCTCCCTGTAAATATATACATAGTTGAGTAACATGGAGAAAGAATTCTTTGTAATTTTTCTGTGATGTTCAAGCTGCAGACATCGAGGGTAGCAACAAATCAACAAAAGCAGCGGAATCATGGCACCACCTGCAAGTTTCCCTCCAAGCCACACGTCATCTTGGCTTGAAACTATATAACTGCACCATTGTTATTCTGGGTCAAACTCCCTTCCAAAAGCACTTTGGATGTTCAGCAAAGTGGCTCACCACTATTTTCTCAAGGGTAATTAGGAAGGGGCAATAAATGCTGGCCTTGCCCATGACCCCACATCCCATTAATGGATGAAAACCTTAGACAATGGGGCAAATTTTCCTGCTCCACCTGCCACAGGAATCGTTATGGGTAAGGGCAGATCATGGAAAGGTCCGTTGACCTTGGGCAGGATTTTCTGATTTCAGCATGAGTGTAGATGGAAACTCCCACCCAATTAGTTACAGTAATTGCCCATAGAGTCAGCATCACAATACTGTGCAGTGGAGAATTCACAGGATCATAGCTAGCAGTTCGAGAGGATCAGCTGCACATGCATTTTCCAATTCTAAGCTAACTAATTTTGCCACCTCCCCTTCTTTCATTCTGACTAAATGAGAAATTGCAGGTTCACATGTTTACATAGAATTACAGTATCCACCATGCAAAAACACACCCTTTAGCCCAAAATGTTTGTGCATGTTTATGCTCTACATGATTCTACCCTACCTCATCTGCCATCATACTTCTGAATGGATCTACCTCACATTAATCACAGAACCCTTACAATGCAGGAGGAGGCCACTTGGCCCATCGAGTCTGCACTGACCACAAACCCACACAGGCCCTATTCCCATAACCCCAAATATTTACCCTGCTAATCTTTGGACACTAGGGTCAATCAACCTAATCTGCACATCTTCGGACCGTGGGACGAAACTGGAACACCTGGAGGAAAACCACGCAGATATGGGGACAATGTGCAAACTCCACACAGGCAGTGACCCAAGCAGGGAATTGAAACCGGGTCCCTGGCGCTATAAGGCAACAGTGCTAATCACTCTGCCACTGTACTGCTCCAAACCCCAAAGATATGGGGGCACAGTGTCAGGATAATGGGTCTGTTGTTTGGATGATGAGATGAGGAGAAATCTTGTCATTCAAAGAGTTGAGAATCATTGGAATTCTCTGCCCCAGAGGATTGTAGCTGCTTCATCTTTGAATACATTTAAGGCTGAGATTGACGGATTTTTGGTCTCTGAAGGAATTAAGGGGGTACGGAGAGCTGGCAGGAAAATGGAATTGAAACCCAAGATCAACGTTGTGAGGCAGCAGTGCTAACCACTCTGTCACCATGCCACACCGAGCAGATTTCCTTCCTTAAGTTGATCTTTCTCTATACCCTAGCTATGACTATAACACTACGTTCTGCATTCTCTCCTTTCCTTCTCCATGAACAGTATGCTTTGTATGTATACCACGCAAGAAACAACACTTTTCACTGTACACTAATCCACGTGATAATCTGAAATCAAATCAAAATTCATCTCACCTTATCTGCATGTCCTTCAATTCCTTCCTCCCAAAGCTATCCAGCATCCTCTTAAGTATTCCTAATCACCACCCTCTGATTAGAAATGTTTTTTCTAGATTCATTGTTGGATTTTGTGGTGTCTACCTTTGTCCCCAATGTTGGACTCTCCCAGAAGTGAAAACACTTTCTCCACATTCACCCTATGAAACCTTTTCAAAATTTTAAAGACCTTTATTAGATCACAGAGCCCCAGCATGTTCTGGATTTCTTTTTATTTATTCATTCGTGGGACATTGGCATCGCTGGATGGCCAGCATTTATTGCCCATCCCTCGTTGCCCTCCGAGGGCATTTAAGAGTCAGCCACATGGCTGTGGCTCTGGAGTCACGTTAGGCCAGATAAGGTAAGGACGGCAGATTTCCTTCCTTATAGAACATTATTCGAGACATGCGTCAGAACAGTACACAGTGTCCTAAGTGTGTTCTAATTTGATGTAAGTTCAGCAAAAGTGTTTCCCAATCCTGTTAAAAATGAACGCAGAGTATTATTTTGCATATTTTTTAAGAGTGGGTTGGGAGGAAACTCTCTGTAGGTCATTCAGAGCTGTATCAACTGGACCAGTCAAACCATTAATGGTAGCACCCCATCCACAAATGCAATGTCTCTAACTCTGTAATGCTGTCTAAGACGTCAGTGTTCTCATCTCACCACAGAAGCCAATGCACAGCTAGTTCTTAAAATATTAGATCGTAAGCAATAACACTAGCTTCTGTCACATTGCTTCAGCCACTGGTTAAGAGGGAGAGCTGGGAGTATGTTTTTATGCAAAATGTGGAAACCACAACATTATCAAAAGAACGGCTTGTTGTGTTGACAAGAATATCATCCAGAGCTGGGACCGGCTGCCAAACCACCAACAACAATACTGGACGGGCAGATCGAGTAGAGTGCTGGCTGGAGTTTCCAGCTGCTTTTGACATGTGAATGGATTCACATGTTTAAGCCACATTTTATATGCAACAAGATCAATCATTGCACTGAAGATGAGGAGAAAATAACTGAACATCAACAGACAAACAATAATACTTCCATACTATATTTGTATGAGGTAAATATGTGAGCGGCAGCACAGTGGCGCAGTGATTAGCACTGCTGCCTCATAGCACCAGGGGCCTGGGTTTGATCCCTGGCTTTGGGTCACTGTCTGTATGGATTTGCACATTCTCCCTGTGTCTGTGTGGGTTTCCTCCAGGTGCTCCCATTTCTTCCCACAATCTAAAGACATGGTAGTTAAATGCATTGGCCATGCTGAATTCTCCCTCAGTGTACCCAAACAGGTGCCGGAATGTGGCGACTAGAGCATTTTCACAGCAACTTCATTGCAGTGTTAACGTAAGATTACTTGTGACTAATAAATAAACTTTAAACTTTTACTTTACCATTTTGAAGATAATATATTGGCAAATTTGGGTTCTACGATGCGCGCACAGAATATACCGGAATAGATAACTCAATGATAGTCTGAGATTATCCCAACTATGTCAATGGTTTACGTGCTGCATTGTGAGTTTTAGTAGGAGGGTGACAGTATAGGATACTTATTAATGGCAATGTGAAATTGCAATGTGTGTGCTAATGACAGCATGAAGTTACAATGTGTACTAATGCCAGTGAGTTTACAGTGTGTGCTAATAGTGTGAGGTACAGTATATGCTAATGTGAGATTGCAATGTATGTTGTTATGAGCACAGGTAGATGTTACTTGCTGAGAAAATCAAATCCCAGAGGGAAACTTGTCTTACAGATCATAACTTTTTTTTACATGTTTTAAAAAACAAGTAAAAAGCGACTGATCCCAAAATATAGAGTCCCAGCCATATTTTCTGGGACTTAAAAGAAATAAGATTTATGAACAAGGAGAAAAGAAGACTTAAGCACCCAAATTACAGTTAAAATAGTCTTACAAAACATCCCCCACTTGGTCAGAACACACAGATAAATACCTTCTTATCAACAATCCCTTATAGATTTTTAAATCTAAAGAATCCCTTAATATTTCCCAAAGCAAAAATGCCGTCACTTTAGTAATGATTTCTCACACTCTTATATTCTTTTCCCTCTTATCTCCCTTGGTTTTATCACTTGTGATAATGTCTTTAAATATAAATTAACTACATGCCTGCTTGGTCTTTCTCAGAATTTTGTCACATAATCCAGGAAAGTAGTTCCAGAATTTTGAGTCACTCATTTCTCAATTTTGGTGGTCCCCTTATCTTCAAGTAAATATTCTCCAAGGCGACCTTCATGACATACAATAGCACAGAATCACAGAGCAGAGACTGATAGCCAAGTTCTGCACAAATGAAGATGGCTCAACTGGGATCTTGGGTTCATGTCACACTATTTGTAACCTCCAGGACTTGCTTGGGCTTGCAACATCTCACTTACTGTCCTGTTTGGAGACAATACACATCTTTTTAACCTATGCTTAACCCTCTCTCCACTCACATTGTCTGCATCTTTCAGACTTGATTAGCTGTAAAGACTCGCATTCTAACAACATTCTGTAAACTGGATGTGTGCCTTTATGTACCCTGTTTGTGATCAGAACACCCCACTCACCTGAAGAGAGGGCAAAGCTCCGAAAGTTAGTGGTATTTGCTATGAAATAAACCTGTTGGACTTTAACCTGGTGTTGTGAGACTTCTTACTGGATCTGGAATGATAGCCCACATTGTCTGCCTTTCATAACTGTTAAACACCAGAGGCGCTGGTGTGCAAAATAGACAAGAGAAGTATTATCATTAATTATGGTTGTCAGTTCCTTTTTTGAGCAGAATATGACATATTACCTGTATTATTACTCAGCACTAGAGAACAGTTCCACAATTCACTTCATAAGTTCATAAGATATAAGAGCAGAATTATAACATTTGGCCCATCGAGTCTGTTCCCCCATTCGATCATGGCTGATATGTTTCTCATCCCCAGTTTCCCACCTTCTCCCATAACCATAGAATCATAGAACCATAGAAAATTACAGCTCAGAAACAGGTCTTTGGTCCTTCTTGTCTGTGCCGAACCCATCTTTTGCCTAGTCCCACTGACCTGTACTTGAACCATATCCCTCCATACCCCTCTCATCCATGAACCCGTCCAAGTTTTTCTTAAATGTTAAAAGTAACTCCACATTTACCACTTTATCTGGCAGCTCATTCCACACTCCCACCACACTCTGCATGAAGCCCCCCCCCTAATATTCCCTTTAAACTTTTCCCCCTTCACCCTTAACCCATGTCCTCTAGTATTTTTTCTCCCCTAGCCTCAGTAGAAAAAGCCTGCTTGCATTCATTCTATCTATACCCAACAAAATCTTACACACCTCTATCAAATCTCCCCTCATTCTTCTACGCTCCAGAGAATAAAGTCCTAATCTATCCAATCTCTCTCTGTAACTCAGCTTCTCAAGTCCCCGCAACATCCTTGTGAAGCTTCTCTGCACTCTTTCAACCTTATTTACATCCTTCCTGTAACTAGGGACCAAAATTGTACACAACAGTCTAAATTCAGCCTCACCAATGCCTTATATAACATTATCGTAATACTCCAACTTTTATACTCAATACTCCGATTTATAAAGGCCAAGGTACCAAAAGCACTCTTTATGACCCTATGCACCTGTAACGTCACTTTTAGGGAATTCTGTATCTGTATTCCCAGATCCCTCTGTTCAACTGCACTCTTCAGAGTCCTACCATTTACCCTGTATGTTCTACTTTGGTTTGTTCTTCCAAAGTGCAATACCTCACACTTGTCTGCATAAATTCCATTTGCTATTTTTCAGCCCATTTTTCTAGTTTGTTCAAGTCCCTCTGCAAGCTTTGAAAACCTTCCTCACTGTCCACTACATCTCCAGTGTTTGTATCATCAGCAAATTTGCTGATCCAATTTACCGCATTATCATCCAGATCATTGATATAGATAATAAACAACAATGGACCCAACACTGACCCCTGCGGCACTCCACAAGTCACAGGTCTCCACTCACAGAAGCAATCCTCTGCAACCACTCTCTGGCTTCTTCCATTGACCCAGTATCTAATCCAACTTACAATCTCCCCATCAATACCTAGTGACTGAACCTTCCTAACTAACCTCCCATGAGGGACCTTGTCAAAGGCTTTGTTGAAATCCAGGTAGACAACATCCACTACCTTCCCTTCATCCACTTTCCTGGTGACCTCCTCGAAAAACTTTAATAGATTGGTCAAACATGACCTGTCACGCACAAAGCCATATTGGAATACTGAAAGTGTTGCAAGAAAGATATGTGCCGGCTAAGAGGAAGGATGGGAAAGGTAGGATAAATCTCTGCGGCCTGATGGTATTTATCCCAGGCTGCTTAGGGAGGTGTGAGGTGAAATTGCTGGGCCTCTGAGATGCAAATCTTTGTCTCTTCTTTGGACACAGGTGAGATCCCAGAGGGCTGGAGAATAGCTAATATTGTACTGTCGTTTAAAAAGGGTAGTAGGGATAACCCTGGAAATTATAGGCTGGTGAGTTTGACATCAGTGGTAGGGAAGCTGTTGGAGGGGATTCTTAGAGATAGGATGTATAGGCACTTAGAGCGTTGCAATCTGATTAGGGATACACAGCATGGCTTTGTTAAGGGGAGGCTGTGCCTTACGGATCTGGTAGAATTTTTTGAGGAGGTGACGAAAACAGTCAATGAGGGGCGAGCCATTGATGTCGTCTATATGGATTTCAGTAAGGCGTTTGACGGGGTCCCTCATGGGAGGTTAGTTGAAAAGGTCAAGGCTAATGAATACAAGGTAGCTAGATGGATAAGTAACTGGCTTGGTAATAGGAGACAGAGACTAATAGTGGATGAGTGTTTTTCTAGCTGGAGGTCGGTCACTAGTGGTGTGTCGTAGGGCTCGGTACTGGAACCTCTTCTATTTGTAATATGTATAAATGACTCGGAAGAGGGAGTAAGTGGAGGGATCAGCAAGTTTGCAGACGATACAAAGATGGCTGGATTTGCAGTTAGTGAGGAGCATTGTCAGGCGATGCAGCAGGACATAGATAGGCTGGTAGTTTGGATAGATGGCAGATGGAATTCAATCCTGATAAATGCAAGGTGATGCATTTCAGGAGAAAGAATGTAGGGCAGAGATATATGATAAAGGGTAGACCTATTAAGAGTATAGAAACGCAGAGGGACCTGGGAGTGCAAGTGCACAAGTCTCTGAAGGTGGCAGAGCAGGTGGAGAAGGTTGTGAAGAAAGCATAATGGTATGTTAGCCTTTGTAGGAAGGAGTATAGAGTACAAGAGCTGGCCCTTAGTGTTGCAGTTGTATAAAACGTTGGTTAGACCTCATTTGGAATACCGCGTCCATCTCTGATTGTCCTACTACCAGAAGGATGTGGAGACTCTGGAGAGAGTGCAGAGGAGGTTTACCAGGATGCTGCCTGGTATGGAAGGTCTGAGTTACGAGGAGAGGTTAGGCAAATTGGGACTGTTTTCCTTAGAAAGTCGTAGACTTAGAGGAGATCTAATAGAGATGTACAAGATTATGAGTGGTATAGATAAACAGGGTTAAGCTTTTTCCTAGGATGAACTCAAATAGCACAAGGGGTCACGGGCTTAGGGTGAGGGGAGTAAGGTATAATTTGGATGCTAGAGGGAGTTTTTTCACACAGAGGGTGGTGGGGGTATGGAACGACTGCCAAGTAAAGTGGTGGAGGCAGGCACTCTGGAATTATTTAAGAGATACTTAGATAGGTACATGAACAGAATGGGAATGGAGGGATATAGAAAACTGATTTAAAATAGGCATCATGAGCCTTGGGAGTTCCCTGGGAAGTGTGTAAATTGTCGATGACATTGACGTATTTGTTTTATCCTACAGGTACTTCGGTCTGCCTTGTTGTCTAACAAGGGGCATATATGCGATGGGTCGTGAGAGGGTTGCTCTTGGATTTTTCAAGAGTATCCCAGTGCTTTACGTTGTTAGTGTACGCTTGACCTGGACCATTTGATGGGCAACACGACAGCTCAGTGACTATCGCTGTGCTGTGGATTTGGGCCTGTGTCTGTGGGAGTTTGCGCATTCTCCCCGTGCTTGCGTGGGTTTTCTCTGATTGCTCTGGTTTCCTCCCACATCCCAAAGATGTGCTCTTAGGCTGATTGGCAGAACAGATTCTCCCTAAGTTGTCTCAAATTTGGTTTCAATGCATAGATCTATAAACATAGACAGGGATCGTGGGTAGAAGTGGGAACATCGAGGTGGTGGCGCAGGCTCATTGGGCCGAAGGGCCTGTTTCTCATGCTATTTTGTTCTTTGTTCTTTGACTCTTCCTAATAAGTCCCTCTCTATCCAAATGTTTTGTGATCCTATCCCTTATCACACCTTCCAATAGCTTGCCGACCAGCAATGTCAAACTTACTGGCCTGTAATTTCCCAGATTTCATTTAGAACCTTTTTAAACAACGGAACAATATGAGCCACCCTCCAATCATCCGGCACTGAAGTGGTAGAGGCTACCTCATTGAATATATTTAAGTCACGGGTAGATAGATTTCTGATAGACAAGGGAATGAAGGGTTATGGGGAACAGGCGGATAAGTGGAACTGATCCACTGCAGATCAGCCGTGATCTTACTGAATGGTGGAGCAGGCTCGAAGGGGCTAAATGGCCTACTCCTGCTCCTATTTCTTATGTGAGCTTCATTGAGGAGAGGTGAACACAACTATGCAGAGACAGCAACTAGTTAGGTCATAGTTTATGGGGTTTCCCTTTAGTCGGCCTCTTGTGCTGATTTAGAAAAACCCTCCTCCCCCCCTCGAGGGCTCTCACCGCCCAATTGATTGTGTGAACACGGTCAGCCTGGAAATATTTCACACGTCACTTTTCAAGCTCACTCCAACACTTTTTACCTCCCCCTATCACCCACCTACTCCCCCTCATTGTCTATAAACCACCCAATAACACCGTTCCACTTCTCTCTCTCATCTTTGTGTGTCCTGCCATAATTCTTGACTCAGTCACAATTCACTTCCATATGCCATTCTTCCCCTCAGTGTCAACAACCGTTACTGTTCTCTTGCCCACACTGACCTTCCCCCCTCCCGTTACTGTTCTCCTGCCCACTCTGACCCTCCCCCCTCCTGTTACTGTGTCCATGTTCACTCTGACCCTTCCCCCCTCCCGTTACTGTGTCCGTGTTCACTCTGACCCTTCCCCCCCCATACTTGTCCGTGCTCACTCTGACCTTCCCCTTCTGTTACTGTGTCCGTGCTCACTCTGACCCTTCCCCCTCCTGTACTGGTCCGTGCTCACTCTTACCCTCCCCCTCCCGTACTGTGTCCGTGTTCACTCTGACCCTTCCCCCCCATTACTGTGTCCGTGTTCACTCTGACCCTTCCTCCTCCTGTTACTGTGTCCGTGCTCACTCTGACCCTTCCCCCCCATTACTGTGTACGTGCTCACTCTGACCCTTCCCCCCTATTACTGTGTCCGTGCTCACTCTGACCCTTCCCCCTCCCGTTACTGTGTCCGTGTTCACCGACCCTTCCCCCCCATTACTGTGTCCGTGTTCACTCTGACCCTTCCTCCTCCTGTTACTGTGTACGTGCTCACTCTGACCTTCCCCCCCCATTACTGTGTCCGTGCTCACTCTGACCCTTCCCCTCCCGTTACTGTGTCCGTGTTCACTCTGACCTTCCCCTCCATTACTGTGTCCGTGCTCACCGACCCTTCCCCCTCCTGTTTACTGTGTCCGTGTTCACTTCTGACCTTCCCCCCCCATTACTGTGTCCGTGCCACTCTGACCTTCCCCTCCTATTACTGTGTCCGTGCTCACTCTGACCCTTCCCCCTCCCGTTACTGTGTCCGTGCACTCTGACCCTTCCCCCTCCCGTTACTGGTCCGTGCTCACTCTGACCTTTCCCCTCCCGTTACTGTGTCCGTGCTCACTCGACCCTTCCCTCCTGTGTTACTGTGTCCGTGCTCACTCTGACCCTTCCCCCTCCTATTACTGTGTCCGTGCTCACTCTGACCCTTCCCCCTCCCGTTACTGTGTCCGTGCTCACTCTGACTCTTCCCCCTCCCATTACTGTGTCCGTGCTCACTCTGACCCTTCCCCATTCAATGATTCGGAACCCATCGCGCTCTGGGGCAGTGAATTCCACAAATTCACCACCCTCTGCCAGAAACCATTCCTCTTCATTTCAGTTTTAAATCTACCCCCTGTCAACCTATACCTGTGACCTCTTGACATCGAGGCCTTGAGGGCCAGGTAAGGATATTCCTCCTGTTCATGTATTGCTGTATATGGAGACAATGCTCTGTAAGCAGGGTGATGACATCCACGTGCAAGAAGACTAATGGGGACAAATTTCTGCTTGTCTCTACAACCCTCGAGACTCCATAGAAAGACGATTGCCTTGAGAGCAGAAAGACTAATTACAAGAACCCCTGTCCGCCAAAACCGTTCACCCAGGAGGGTGGAAGTATGGAGTCACGAGTTGGCTGCCCTCCACCAGCCAAGCATCTTGTAGTCATCCATCTCCCTCCCTCCCTTCACTCCTGCCCCTGATTGCAGCCAGTGGTGAATGTGCACAGTAAGAAGTCTCACAACACCAGGTTAAAGTCCAATAGGTTTAGAACATAGAACATATGTTCTACAGCACAAACAGGCTCTTTGGCCCATGAGTTGCACCGATCACATCCATACCTACCAAGCCATAGACCTATCTATAACCGCCTATCCCATTAGTTCCCATATACTCATCCAGAATTCTTTTAAAAGACCCCAGCGAGTTCACTTCTATCACCTCTGACAGCAGCCGATTCCATTCACTCACCACCCTCTGAGTGAAAAACTTATCCCTAACATCCCCTCTGTATTTGCTTCCCTGCACCTTAAATCTGTGTCCTCTAGTAGCAGCCCGGGGAAATAGCCTCTGAGAATCCACCCTATCTATTCCTCTCAACATTTTATAAACCTAATTTATTTGGAATCACAAGCTTTCGAAGCACTGCTCCTTCATCAGGATTGTATGAAAGTACGGACAGCAGTGCGGTGAAGGACAAAGCTCGTGATCCCAAATAAAACTGTTGGTGTTGAGAGACTTCTTACTGTGCCTACCCCAGTCCAACACTGGCATCTTCACATGATGGCAAATGGCACAGAGTGGACAACACCTCCAAACTTTTCCAGGATCTCAATGTTGTAAGATTCATTCGAGGAAACAAAGCTGCTGGAAATCTATTTAAGTCTCGGGTAGATAGATTTCTGATAGACAAGGGAATGAAGGGTTATGGGGAACAGGCGGATAAGTGGAACTGATCCACTGCAGATCAGCCGTGATCTTACTGAATGGTGGAGCAGGCTCGAAGGGGCTAAATGGCCTACTCCTGCTCCTATTTCTTATGTGAGCTTCATTGAGGAGAGGTGAACACAACTGAGCAGAGACAGCAACTAGTTAGCTCATAGTTTATGGGGTTTCCCTTTAGTCGGCCTCTTGTGCTGATTTAGAAAAACCCTCCTCCCCCCCTCGAGGGCTCTCACCGCCCAATTGATTGTGTGAACACGGTCAGCCTGGAAATATTTCACACGTCACTTTTCAAGCTCACTCCAACACTTTTTACCTCCCCCTATCACCCACCTACTCCCCCTCATTGTCTATAAACCACCCAATAACACCGTTCCACTTCTCTCTCTCATCTTTGCGTGTCCTGCCATAATTCTCGACTCAGTCACAATTCACTTCCATATGCCATTCTTCCCCTCAGTGTCAACAACCGTTACTGTTCTCTTGCCCACTCTGACCTTCCCCCCTCCCGTTACTGTTCTCTGCCCACTCTGACCTTCCCCCCTCCCGTTACTGTTCTCCTGCCCACTCTGACCTTCCCCTCCCGTTACTGTTTTCCTTCCTTGGCCCCCACCTACCCCTCTCCCTTTTTTTTTTCCCCCCTCCCTTCCCCTTACTGTTGTTCTTTCTCTTTCCCCCCCCTCCCTTTACTGTGTCCGTGTTCACTCTACCCTTCCCCCCTCCCGTTACTGTGTCCGTGTTCACTCTGACCCTTCCCTCGTTCTGTGTCGTGTTCACTCGACCCTTCCCCCTCCTGTTACGTGTCCGTGCCACTCTGACCTTCCCCCTCCTGTTACTGTGTCCGTGTCACTCGACCCTTCCCCCTCCCGGTACTGTGTCCGTGCTCACTCTGACCTTCCCCCCGTTACTGTGTCCGTGCTCACTCTACCCTTCCCCTCCTGACTGTGTCCGTGTTCACTCTGGACCCTTCCCCCGTACTGTGTCCGTGCTCTCACTCTGACCCTTCCCCCTTCTGTTACTGTGTCCGTGTCACTCTGACCCTTCCCCCCCTGTTACTGTGTCCGTGTTCACTCTGACCCTTCCCCTCCTGTTACTGTGTCGTGCTCACTAGACCCTTCCCCCTCGTACTGTGTCCGTCACTCTGACCTTCCCCTTCCCGTTACTGTGTCCGTGCTCACTCTGACCCTTCCCCCTCTGTACTGTGTCCGTGCTCACTCTGACCCTTCCCCTCCTGTTACTGTGTCCGTGCTCACTCTGCCCTTCCCCTTTCCCGTACAGTGTCGTGTCACTCGACCCTTCCCCTCCTGTTACTGTGTCCGTGCTCACTCTGACCCTTCCCCTTCCCGTTACTGTGTCCATGTTCACTCTGACCCTTCCCCCTCCTGTTACTGTGTCCGTGCTCACTCTGACCCTTCCCCTTCCCGTTACTGTGTCCATGTTCACTCTGACCCTTCCCCCTCCTGTTACATGAGCTACCTGACCAGGTGAGACCTTCACCTGCCAAACCTGCCACCCGACCACATCCCACTCTTATCTTCTGCCTGTGACTGTTCCCTAACACCAATACCCAGGATCCCACCATCAACACCACCACTCCTAAGACGGTCCCCATCCACTCCCCTTCCCCAGACACTCTCACCAACCCGCACCTTTCCTTGGACATTTTCCCCCTTTCCCTAATATTGCCCCCTTCCCTCTTCGCTGTGCAGTCTCCCCGTCTTTCCTACTTAATCTGCCTCCTATATTCAACCTTCCCGCTACCCTTCCAGCCAGCAGCATACCTGCAGCACTCCCACCAACCCTCATCCACTCAAACACACCCATACAAACACATATGCACATAAGCACACACACACATACAAACACAGAAGCACATATACATGCACACACGCAAAAACACACATATGTGCACACACACAGGCACACACTCATGCACACATCAACATGCACACATACACACATGTCCACATAAACATGCACACACACACACACACATATTCACACACAGACATGCACACACACACATGCACATACACACATACATATACATACACATTTACTCTCACACACACGTGCACAGACACACACACACATACAATTGAGCAGACAGCCTTTTATGTTTATCCTGCAATATCTGCCCAGGGAGGTTTGAAAGGTCAGAGCTGAAATAAAATTTCCACATGTGTCTGGGGGCTGAGGTCTGTGTCTAATTGGGCTGCCAAGTCACTCGTGGTGTAGTTTTAAGATCGATATTTATTTTTCATTGCCAGGCAGCTGCTTGAGGCAGCTCTGCAGTGACCGTCCCCCTCCCTGGGAGCACATTGGAAATGCCAGCTCCCGTCAATCCGTGCCTTCCCTCTCCCTGCCCTCCCTGGCAGCACTCAGCCTTTCACAGAGCGTGTTGCACACTAGCAAACCATTAATCGACCCACCAGCACAAAATCATGTTCCAGGATTGACCACATTCCCACCAATGGCTCAGACTCTTGGCACCACTAACTTCCTGCAATCAAACAGGAAGACCTCGGTAAGAAGTCTCACAACACCAGGTTAAAGTCCAACAGGTTTATTTGGTGTTTTGGTGATAAACCTGTTGGACTTTAACCTGATGTTGTGTGAGACTTCTTACGGTGCCCACCCCCAGTCTAAGGCCGGCATCTCCTCATCATGATAAGAAAGGGAACAGCCTCTTTGTTACCCAATAGAATTAATCTTTCTGAAACAACATACCCAAAACCATTTGTAATATCTTAATGATTTACTCGGAGTATTGTGCACAGTTCTGGTTCGCCTCACTATAGGAAGGATGTGGAAGCTATTGAGAGGATGCAGAGGAGATTTACAAGGATATTGCCTGGATTGGGGGGCATGCCTTACGAAGATAGGTTGAGAGAACTAGGTCTCTCCTCCCTGGAGAGAAGAAGGTTGAGAGGCGACCTAATAGAGGTTTATAAGATGTTGAGAGGAATAGATAGGGTGGATTCTCGGAGGCTATTGCCCAGGGCTGAAATGGTCGCTACGAGAGGACACAGGTTTAAGGTGTGGGGGGCAAGTACAGAGGAGATGTTAGAGGTAAGTTTTTCACTCAGAGGGTTCTGACTGAATGGAATCGGTTGCCATCAGTGGTGGTAGAGGCAAACTCGCTGGGATCTCTTAAGAGACTTCTGGATGAGTACATGGGATTTAATGGGATTGGGAGTTACAGATAGTTCTATGGCCTGATAGATAAAGATGTGTTCAGCACAACTTATGGGCCGAAGGGCCTGTTTGTGCTGTAGTGTTCTATGTTCTAAATAATATGTGGAAGCTTTCAAAAAAATGGAATGAGACTGGGCAACAAAAGATGGTCTTGTCAGCAACATTTAACACCGCAGGAACACAGAGTCGAGTTTTATCAGATGTAGTTTTTTCCCCTGGGAATGCTTGTAGTCGGAGACTAATCTTCAAGTTGCGGGACTTGAGGGTAATCCTAGCAGATTGGCAACGCTCGCTGTTTAGACACTTCCGGCATTCACTCTTGCAGATTGAAACACTACAGGAAATTCTGACACTTCCTGGTGCAAGCACTGTTTCATTCTGGGTTCTGGCTTGGAAATGCTAGATACCACAGGGTGTTAATCATAAATTTTAAGGGTCTTGTACCCTCCTCTTCCACCCACTTTCTGTGGTAATCTTTTCCTACCCATCCTTTTTTCCACTACAAAAATAAATTGACTCAAGGTAAGAGATAGTGGGCATCGATGAGGGGTGTATGCGCGTGTGTCACTGCTACTGTTGTATTTTTTTTCTTCTTTAAAAACTTTTTCCCCAGTTGGCACATTGCCTCACACTGTGAATGGAGGCAGTATGTTTAAAGTTTATTTATTAGTGTCACAAGTAGGCTTACATTCACACTGCAGTGAAGTTACTGTGAAAATCCCCCAGTCACCACACTCTGGTGCCTGTTCGGGTACACTGAGGGAGAATTTTAGCACAGCCTAATCGGCATGCTTTTGGACTGTAGGAGGAAACTGGAGCACCCAGAGGAAACCCAAGCAGACACGGGGAGAATGTGCAGACTCAGCACAGACCCAAGCCAGGAATAGAACTCAGGTCCCTGGCACTGTGAGGTACCGGTGCTAACTGCTGTGCCACTGTGCTGCGCATCATATATCTCAGGAATGGGATGTTTCATAAAGAAAAGAGAGACTTGCATTTATTTTTTGCTTTTTATGCCCTCAGAACATCCCAAAGCTCTCCTCAGCCAACGATGTAGGTACTTATTGAGTTTTGATATTGGTAATCTTGCCTCGCACACAGAAGTTTGTGTATTCAAATCCCAATCCAGAGGCTTGAGTACAAAATCTAGATGCGTGCTTCAGTGCCATATTGAGGGAGTGCTGTACATGCAGTCTTGTTGTTAAATTGATGGCTGTCTGCTGCTCAAATGGATAGCAAAGATTCCATCGCACTATTGAAAGAACAGGAGAATTTCCTGGTCCAGCATTAATCTTTCCATCAATATTGTAATGTAACTCGCTGCTGTTTGTGAGACCTTGCTGCATGCAAATTGATGGCTGTATTTCACAGAATCCCTACAGTATAGAATGTGACCATTCTGCCTATCAAGTCTGCAGCAACCACAATCTCACCCATGCTTATATCCCTCAAACCCCATGTATTTATCTTAACTAATAGATCTATAAACATAGGTCTATAGATCTATAAACGTAGACAGGGATCACAGGTAGAGGCGGGAACATCAGGGTGGTGGCGCAGGCTCGTTGGGCCGAAGGGCCTGTTTCCCGTGCTATTTTGTTCTTTACTCTTTGTTCTAATCCCACTGATACTAAGAGGCAATTTAGCAAGGACAATCCACCTGACCCACACATCTTTGGACTGTGGAAGGAAACCGGAGCATCTGGAGGAAACTCACGCAGACACAGGGAAAAAGTGCAAATGCCACACAGACACTGATCCGAGGCCGGAATTGAACTGGGCACCTGGTGCTGTGAGGCTGCAGTGCTAACCGCTGAACCACCCATTTTACAACAGTGACCACAGTTCTAAGTTTCTTGTCACTTATTACAAGGATGGCAGGTCTATCATATGAGGAGAGACTAATTCGGTTAGGATTGTATTCACTGAAGTTTAGGAGAGTGAGAGAGATCTCATAGAACCTTATAAAATTCTATCAGGGTTAGATAGGGTGGATTCAGAAAGAATGGTGGGGGAATCCAGACTACCCCAAACCATACTGAGACTAGTATTCTTGCAAGCCGCATAGTGAGGGAAGTAGAGAAAGTTATAACCTAACTAATGGGGCAAGGGATTAAATTTGGGAATATTGATAAATCAACTAGAAGAGATGGGCAAAAGAGAAAGGCATTATTGTGGGAAATGAAAAACAGACCATGACAGGAAGTGATAGCAAATACGAATCTAACAGTAAATCAACAGGTCAGAATGGAGGCTATAAAAAGAATAAAGGGATAAAACTAAAGGCTCTGTATCTGAAAACACAAAGCACTCAAAACAAAACAGATGAACTGACAGCGCACTCAGAAATAAATAAGTACAATTTGAAAGACATTACAGAGATATAGCTGTAGGAAGACATGGAAATGTGGTCTGAATATTAAAGAGAAGTTTATTTATTTATTAGTCACGAGTAGACTTATCTTACATTGCATGAAGTTACTGTAAAAATCCCCTAGTCGCCACACTCTGTGTGCATTGAGGGAGATTTTAGCATAGTCAATGCACCTAACCCCCAGCACATCTTTCGTACTGCGGGAAGAAATCGAGGCACCCGATGAAACGCACACAGACATAGGGAGGACGTGTAAACTGCACACAGTGACGCAAGCTGTGAATCAAACCCTGGTCCCTGACGCTGTGAGGCAGCAGTGCTAACCACTTTGCCACCGTGCTGCCCCCGGATTTTTAGGAAGCACAAGAAGTGAGAAAATAGTGGAGGGGTGGCTCTGTTAGTTAACGATGGTAATTTCCGCATTAGCTAAGTTCAGAAAACTAGAAAGTCCAACGGATGGACTCACTATCCATGGTTAACTGGAAAGTTTATAGATAGTATCAAACTTAAGGAAAACCATATAACTGTGCAAAGGTGGGTGGAAGGTCAGGAGATTTGGGCAGAATATATGAACAGCAAAGGATGACAAAAAGCTTAATAAGGAGGGAAAAATTAGAATACGAGAGTAAGTTAACCAGAAATATAAAAACCGATAGCAAGAATTTTTATAAATATTTTAAATAGAAACAAGTTGAATTAAGAATTGGTCCCTTTAGAAAGTGAGTCTAGAGAACCGATAATGAAATATAAGAAAAGGGGAAATGAATTGAACAAGCACTCTGCATGAGTTTTCACTATGAAAGATACAAGTAACATCCCGGAAGCAGCTGTAAACCAGGAACTGGGAGGCTGGGAAGGAGGAACTCAGGAAAATCCACTGAGAAGTGGTACTGAGGAAATGGTTGGAGATGTGGCCCGACAAGAGCCTGGGTCGGCATGGACTTCATCCGACACTCTTAAAATGGTGGCTATTGAGATAGTTGATGCATTGGCCTTAATTTTCTGAATCTCCCTAGATTTTGGAAAGGTCAAATTAGATTGAAAAATAGCAAGTGTAACACTATTATTCAAAAAGGGAGGGAGAGAGAAAGCAGGAAACTATAGGCCAGTTATATCTGTCATGGGGAAAATGTTATGAGCTATTATTAAAGAAGATTCAGCAGGGAACTTGGATAGGCTCAAGGCATCAGGCATGATTTAGTGAAAGGGAAATTATGTTTAACCAATTTATTGGAGTTTTTTGAAGCTGTAATGCGCTGTGGATGAAGGGAATCTGTGAATGTAATGTACTTAGATTTCCAGAAGATAACCTACCATATCAAAAGTTATTGCGAAAAATAAAAGCATGTGATATAAGATATATATAGGGTATATGGGACGTAATAAATTGATATGGATAGAAGATTTGTTGGCAGAGAACAGGCATGAATGTGTCTTATTCACGTGGGTAAGATGTAATGAATGTCAGCTTACAATATATGTAAGTGACTTGGATGAAGAGATGGATGGGATGATTACCAAAGGACAGTGTCAGATAATAGCATTACCTTCTTAAAGGAAAGGCAACAGGGGCATTGTCACTGAGACCCAAAATTATGCTCTGGGCACCAGGTTCGAATCCCACCATGGCAGATGGTGAACGTTGACTTCAGAAAAAAATCAGGAATTAAAAGTTGAATTTTAGGATTGTGATAAAAACCCATCTGGTTCACTGATGTTCTTTAGGGAAGGAAATCTGTCATCCTTACCTGATCTGGCCTGTATGTGACTTAAATGCCCTCAGGGATGGGGCAATAAATGTTGGCCCAGCAGGAATGCCCACATCCCATGAATGAATAAAAACAAAATCAGAAAAAAAGCATGTTCTCTAGATCAAGATGACACTCAAGGGAAGATAAAGAATTGGATAATGGGAAGGGTCAGCTCCTTCACATTGCATAGATACAAGTTGTGAACTAGCTTTGAACAGAGCAAACTCAATTTATGACATAACTAAGCCAATCACATTTGTTTTCTGATTTACATTGAAACCTATTCAGGCCTGGCTAATTACATAGTTGGTCAATCCTTACCTGCCTTTCTGACATACACTCTCATCATCGTAGAATTCCTATAGTGCAGGAGGAGGCCATTTGACCCATTGAGTCTGTACTGACAACAATCCCACCCACACCCTACCCTTGTAACCCCATGCATTTACCCTACTATAACCCCCTGAACTAAGCGAAAACTTAGCATGGCCAATCAACCTAATCTGCACATCTTTGGATCTCTCAGCTTGGATCCTTTAGCTTGATCCTGTCTATGAACCTGATCTAATCTGAGAATCTAAAGAGCCAAAGTACATAATGTCCATGTACAACATTGCAAGAGTTTTGTGGCCACTTACTGCAGCTTTACACTGAAACAAGCTGCATCAATTGACAGTCCTCGTTGTGTCGAACCTGTGTAACTTTAAGTGTCAAAACTCTCAAAATTCTAATATGTTTTGCGGGTGTTAGATTTTAAATGGTAATCAAGACCAAATCTGTGAAAAACCAGATATGTGTGGAGGCTCTGCTCAAGTTGCCTCACAAAGAAGCCACAGCTCTGTGCAATGAACAGGAATTTAGAAAGCTGAAAATCCCCATTTCTCAAACTTCATAACCTTCTCAGAACCTTCACGTTTGCAATATCATCTTGATTCTGGGTAACACTGTTTTTTGCTGATTTAGAAGATTGCGGATTCAAGTCCTGCTCTCAACTAACTCCCTGCTGCTGTAATGATGGGAGGGCTGCATTGATGGAGGTGCACTCTTACCATCATGTCTCCGTCACCTCCTATGCTGAGTGACCTACATTGGCCTCTGGTTCCTTGATATTAATGTCATCACTCCATGACCTCATCCACCCCTCCACCCCCCTCTCACTGTAGACTCTTTGAGCCCCACAACCTTCTCCTCTGCTCTAACCCTGGCGTTATGCTAATGCTTATTTTTCACTTCTTCACTGATGGCCATATCTTCAGCTGCCTCAGTCTAAGCTCTGGAGATCTCGCTCTCGAAACCCCTCCACCTCGCTATGCTATTTGTTCAACTTTTAATACACACCTTAAAGTCTACCTCTACAACCAAGAATCTGGCCAACTGCTCTAACATCTCCTAATGTGGCTTGGTCGTAATATCATAGAGGCTTACAACATGGAAACAGGCCATTCCGCCCAACTTGTCCATGCTGCCCAGTTTTTAACCACTAGTGGTGCCAGAGTTTGATTGATAATCACTCCTGTGAAGTATATTGGATCAAAGATTTAAGACGCTACATAGTTTCAAGTTGTTTCTGTTGTACGGAAGAATTATTGCCTTGAATTTAAGTTGTAAAGAGAGGTTGAATAGGCTTGGATTATTTTCTCTGGAGCAGAGAAGACCAAGGGGTAACCTGAGTGAGGTGTTCAAGATTTGGGGGTGGAGGAGTGGGGATGGACAAGGTGGATAGGGAGTAGCTGATCCCCCATAGTTGAAGGGTCAGTTACCAGGGGACACAAGTTAAAAGTGAGGGATGGGAGGTTTAGGGGGATTTGAGGAAATAGCTTTTTACTGAGAGGGTGTGAAGGTCTGGAATGCGCTGCCTGGGAGGGTGGTGGAGGCAGGATGCCTCATATCCTTTAAAAAGTACCTGGATAAAGACTCGGCACATCATAATATTCAAGGCTATGGGCCAAGTGCTAGCAAATGGGATTAGATGGGCTGATCAGAGCCTTTCATGCATCAGTGATCTAGATAGGCTGAGTGAGTGGGCAAGGACCTGGCAGATGGAGTATAATGTTAGCAAGTGTGAGGTTATCCACTTTGGGAAGAATAATGGTAGGAAGGACTACTATTTAAATGGAAAAAAGCTGCAGCATGCGACGGTGCAGAGGGATCTGGGGGTCCTTGTGCACGAATCGCAAAAACACAGTATGCAGGTGCAGTGGGTGATTAAGAAGGCAAATGCAATGTTGGCCTTTATAGCTAGGGGGATAGAATATAAAAGTAGGGAGGTTCTGTTGCAACTATACAGGGAGCTGGTGAGGCCGCAGCTGGAGTACTGTGTGCAGTTTTGGTCATTCGAGGAAGGATATATTGGTCTTGGAGGGGGTGCAGAGAAGGTTTACTAGGCCGATACCGGAGATGAGAGTGTTGGATTATGAGAAGAGACTGAATAGGCTAGCTTTGTACTCTTTGGAGTTTAGAAGGCTGAGAGGGGATCTTATAGAGACATACAAGATAATGAAGGGGATGGATAGAGTAGAGGTAGAGACACTCTTCCTGCTTAACAAAGATAGCAGGACTAGAGGGCACAGCCTCAAGATTAAGGGGGGCTTTGGTTCAGATCGGAGTTGCGGAGGGGTTTCTTCACACAGAGGCTGGTGAATCTTTGGAATTCTCTGTCTGATGAGGTGGTGGAGGCTTCTCACTGAATATGTTCAAGTCAAGAGTGGATAGGTTTTTAATTGACAAGGGAATTAAGGGTTATGGGGAGAAAGTGGGAAAGTGGTCCTGAACCACTACAGATCAGCCATGATCTTATTGAATGGCGGGGCAGGCTCGAGGGGCTGGATGGCCTACTCCTACTCCTATTTCTTATGTTCCTATGTTCTTAGTACAGACTCGATGGGCCGAAGGGCCTGTTCTGCACAGTAGGATTCTGTAATTCTGTGAATCTCTTCAAATGAGCACAGTAAGAAGCCTCACAACACCAGGTTAAAGTTCAACAGGCTTATTTCGTATTGCGGAAGCTAAAATGCCCCAATTTAAAATAATCATGTCTTTTCTGTAACAGCTTGTAGGAATGTTATCAGTTGCAGACCTTCAGGGGAGCCTGTCTGTTTTCAGGATAATCTTCACTTAGAATCATAGCGGTTTACAGCATGGAAACAGGCCCTTCAACCCAACTTATCCACGCTGCCCTTTTTATTAAAACCCCCAAACTAATCCCAATTGCCCACATTGCAAAGGCCTTATAACATTCTGCTTTTTGACCTTCACCGGAGTGTGAGCAAGGCCGGGTTTTTCCGTAACAAATACCAAAGGCGAGATATGGGGATATGTTATGCAAATGAAGGAATAGCAGCAGTCAATCTTTCATCAAATGAGAAAGGGTGAATGACAAAGGTTTCATCCTGAAGAAATGGTTATTGAGATTGTTTTTAAATTGAAAAACAATTTTTAGAATGTGGGTACCTCTGGAAAGTTTGGCATTTCGTGCCTATTCTGTGACAATGGAGTCCTTCCTCTTGAACTGCTATGACAAAAACAGCTTGAATTTATATAGCACCTTAAATCTTTGACCAACATATTTTTATGTTTTTATAATCACTTCAGTCAAGTTCTAAGAGAAACGTTCACAAAAATGAAAATAATTATTTTCATCTCTGGGATTTTTTTTCTCATGGTTTCTTTTTATTCATGAGTGGGATATGGGCATTGCAGACACTTCTTGCCCATCCCTAGTTGCCCATGAACTGAGTGGCTTGTGAGGGACATTTCTGAGGGCATTTGAGACTCAACCACATTGCTGTGGCTCTGGAGTTACACATAGTCCAGACCAGGAAAGGACAGCAGATTTCTTTCCCTAAAGGACATTAGTGAACCAGAATGGTTTTTCCAGCAATGGTTTCATGGTCATCAGTAGATTCTTAATTTCAGACTTTTTTTCGTTGAATTGAAATTCCACCATCTGCTGTGGTGGGATTCGAACCTAGGTCCCTAGACCATTAGCTGAGTCTCTGGATTAATAGCCTAGTGATAATATCACTGAAACATCTTCCCCTCTGTGTTGCACACAGCTGTGTGGCGAAGGTTGTCATCAATGCTTGGTGACCCCGAGCCAATCCTGGAGGGTTGGCAACCCAGTGGAATGTGTGACATATTTTAACCAGTTTGTTACTTAATGTGAATACACAAATGAGCACATTAATGGTAATTCTTCTTGCCGTTGACTTGCAAATAGTATTAAGCGTCTGTGATCAAGAATTTCCACTTTAGGCCCAGTCAGAGCTCCGGGTAGAAATTCTATCTAAATCTGTTGCAGTTTGCTCAAGTTTCCACTCAATCTGATTTACATATTATAAAATCTGTCACGAACTAGTGCAATAGGGCAGCATCTCAGAACGTAAAACTTTTTAAAAATTATTTCACGGGACACTTTTTAACAAAACGTTTGCATTACAAAGATTATTCCTTGATGAAAGAAAGCAGAAAGTAGTTTTAGTAATGCAGCTCAAAATACATTCATCACAAGAAGGTAAACATCTTTAACGATAGTGTCATGTCCGGTACAATCCGAGTAACCTAAAATTAAATAACAGCCTTTCAAAAGTAACCACTTAGCAGTCACACTGATGTACAGCAGTCAGCTTCTAAGAAAAATCTGAAAAACAAAACTGTTAAAAGGTATCTCTTTGCGTCCTTTCATCTTTAAAAGAAAGCAGAAGTAAGAAAAGAGTCTCCTCAAAAAGCTCGTTGATGCTACCATTAGCGGCAACTCACTGTGGTGTCCAATTTGATCTTGGGGGAGTGGGTGCTGGGGAACTCACTGTGGTGTCCAATTTGATCTTGGGGGAGTGGGTGCTGGGGAACTCACTGTGGTGTCCAATTTGATCTTGGAGGGACTGGTGGAAACTCACCGTGGTGTCCAATTGATCTTTGGGGGGGGGGGGTATGAGGGACTCACCGTGGTGTCCAATTTGATCTTGGGGGGTGGGGGCAGGTGGTGGGAATCACCGTGGTGTCCAATTTGAACTTGGGGGGGTGAGGGCGGGTGGTAGAGAACTCACCGTGGTGTCCAATTTGAACTTGGGGGGGTGAGGGCGGGTGGTAGAGAACTCACCGTGGTGTCCAATTTGATCTTGGGGGGTGGGGGCAGGTGGTGGGGACTCACCGTGGTGTTCCAATTGATCTTGGGGGGTGGGGGAGGTGGTAGAGAACTCACCGTGGTGTCCAATTTGAACTTGGGGGGGTGAGGGCGGTGGTGGGGAATCCACGTGGTGTCCAATTTGAACTTGGGGGGTGAGGGCGGGTGGTAGAGAACTCACCGTGGTGTCCAATTGAATCTTGGGGGGGGGGGGGGGGGGAGCGGTGTGGCCAGTTTCTGACATGGATGTTTATCAAACTCGCCAAAGTTGCCTGGGGATATACACAGTGCATTTCAATTCCTTTATTCTTGCCTCAATTTTTGGATAAGCTGGAAAAAAAAGCAAATTACTGCAGATGCTGGATTCTGAAACCAAAAGAGAAAATGTACCCCCCACCCCACCACCCCCCCGCCCCCACCTTCCCCAGCCTAATCTCCATCTGTCAAGTTTACCCTCTGATTTCAGTTTCTCTGCCGTTTGCCCATTCACACCGCTGTGGACTATCATTGGCACCTCTTAGCCTTTCCTCTGGTTTCTGTGACTATGACTCATCTTTCATTCCCTCCGCCTGCGCTATAAATATCTCTCACTTTCTGTGCCTTTTAGCTTTGACAAAGGGTCATCTGTGTGCAAAACGTCAGCTCTTTTCTCTCCTTTACAGATGCTGCCAGACCTGCTGAGATTTTCCAGCATTTTCTCTTTTGGTTTGGGTAAAGTGTGCTGCAAATTGGGCCTAGTGGAATTCGCATATTCATAGAACCATAGAATCACTCCATGCAGAAGGAGGCCATTTGGCCCATTGAGCCTACACTGACAACAATCCCACCCAGGCCCTATCTACATAACCCCATATATTTACCCTCCATAAAAGCAAATTACTGTGGATGCTGGAATCTGAAACCAAAAGAGAAAATGCTGGAAAATTTTATTTACCCTCCAGTGCCCCTAACACTAAGGGACAACTTTAATATGGCCAATCAACTTAACCCTCACATCTTTGGAGTGTGGGAGGACTAGAGCAGCACACGCATGGAGAGAACATACAACTCCATACAAGACAGTCACCTGAGGCTGGAATTGAACCCAGATGCTGTAAGGCAGCAGTGCTAACAACTGTGCTGCCATATGTTCTCACTATATCTGCATGCATTTATTCCAAGTGCTCCAGCTTCCTCTCACATTCCAAAGATGTGCAGGTTGGCTGAATTGGCCATGTTAAATTGCCCCTTACTGTCAGGGAATTAGAAGGGTAAATACATGTGGTTATGAGGATAGGGCCTGGATGGGATTGTGGTCAGTGCAGACTTGATGGGCCAAATGGCCTCCTTCTGCGCTATAAGGATTCTATGATTCTATATTTGAGGAAGTGCGCATTAGCCCAGATATGTGTTAGTGGCACAAGCCCTGGACTATAAAATTGACCTGTTATATAGGAACGGGATGCAGTTTTGCCAACATTGTTTCCATCATCATCACCCAATGCTAACCCTACTTGAGTGTGCAGAGTCAGTGCAGGGATTATCCTTGACACGCCGTTGGACACTTCAGATGCTTCTAGAACACCCACCAGATCTAAGGCCAAAAGCTCTCACAGAGTTTCTGGGATAGCTTGCCTCCTCCTCACCTCAAGATTCAGCTTTCTTTGCAGTAATAAAAATTCCTTTCAAAACCGCCTTAGCTTTGAGGAGTCCAGAAAATTTATCACTAGGATTAAAGGAACAAGAATTACCAATATAGAAAAAAATAGTAGAAATAAGAGCCAGCGTAAGCCACTCAGCCTAATGAACTTGATCTGCTATTTAATAATGGCTGATCTTCTATCTTAAGGAGGGAGTTGGTAGTAATATCACGGAAGTGGTAATCCAGAGGCCCAGGCTAATGCTCTAAGGACAAGGGATCAAATCCCACCCACGGCAGGTGGTAGAATTTCAATTGATAAGAAATTGGCAACATAGTCTCTGTAATACTGACCCATAAAGTGACTGTCACTGATTGTAGTAAAACCCATCTGATTCACTAATACTATTTGGGAAGGAAATTTGCCATCCTTACCCAATCTGGCCTCCATGTGACTCCAGATCCACAGCAATGTGGCTAACTCTTAACTGTCCTCTGAAATGGCCTAGTAATCCATCCAGTTCAAGGGCAGTTAAGAAGAGGTAATAAATGCCAGTGATGCCCACATTACATGTAGAATGAAAAGTACATTTTCAAGAACTAAGAACAAAGAAAACTACAGCACAGGAACTGGCCCTTCGACCCTCCAAGCCCATGCTGATCATGATGCCCTAACTAAACTCAAAAAAGAAACATTCTGCCTTTGCATGGTCTGTCTCCCTCCCTCATGTACCCTTCCAGATGCCTCTTAACTGTTGCTAATGTGCCTGCTTCCAGCACCTCCTCTGGCAGCATATTCCAGGCACCCATCGCTCTCCACGTGATAAACTTCCCCTACACATCTCCCTTAAACTTTCCCGTTCTCACCTTGAACCTGTGTCCCCTTGTAAGTGATACACTAGACCCAACCTGCAGATCTCTTGGATTTTCCTTCGTGTGGAAGAAAGGAGAGCTTCCTTCTCGCTCCAGCCTCCATGATACAGGAATCCTGTTTGGGGCCGGCACACCAGGCTCTGTCCAGAGGCTCCCAACAAAGTCCAGGATGTTTCCAGGTCCGAACCCATTTTCCAGGTTTACTGACCCACCCCAGCCCCTTTCCTGGGACGGCCTGTGTAAAGGCTGTATCCCAATTCTAAAACGGCTGCCTTAATGCCTGGTTTAAGGGAGGGAGTGATCCAAGAAAATCACTAATTAATTACTAACCCCAGATCCTGAGAAAAGGAATAGTGAACGAAAAATGTCCATCATAAATATTGGATTTAAAAGTTTGTGGAAGTGATGGAACAGTTAGTTGCAGAATTTGATTAATTAGCAGGGAAACATTACCTCTTGGCTTCAGTGACAGAAGAATTGCTGGTTCAGGTAAAGGGAGCGGAATCGGTTCTAGCTCAAACCCATTTGATTGGTCGATTTCTCGTTTTTGGTGATTTGCACGTTCTCCCCTTGTCTGCGTGGGTTTCCTCCAGACGCTCCGGTTTCCTCCGACTATCCAAAGGCATGCAGATTAGGTGAATTGGCTATGTTAAATTGCCCCTGAAGAGTCCCAAGATGTATAGGTTTGGTGGATTGGCCGTGCTAAATTGCCCCTCGTGTCCAAAGATATGTAGGTGAGGGGGCTTAGCAGGAATAGGGATTGCTGTCAGAAAGACAGCGCAATCTTGCTGGGCCGAGTGGCCTCCTTCTGTATGATTCCTGTACATCTTCAAACATAATTGCTTCATCACTGGCGGTTGTGTCTAGAAGCCCTGAAATAAATGGGGGTTTTCACAATAACTTCATTGCAGTGTTAACGTAGGCCTACCTTTGTTACTAATAAATAAACTTACGTTCCCTCTCTGCCTTTCAACTCTTCTTAAGATGTATCTTTCTGACAAGGCTTTTGGTCAGTTTCATTCATATGGCTCACTGTAAATTGTATTTGGTGACTGGTTGTTGGGAGAACCTTGGGGCATTTTGTAATTGCAAGTTGTTATTGAAGCATCCGCACAACAGCACCACCTCTTGACCATACTGACTAATTAACCAACATGAAGGCTGCAAGGCCTTTACCCAGGGGAAGACACATTGAGGAATGGAGCCTGGCAGAGAGGAGGGGCTTTGCCAAGAACAGAACTGGGTGCACTTCCTCCAAAAACTTTTACCATCGGAAGCAACAGCCACTCGGTTGGAGGAAGTTGGAGGGTTAACACTGTGGTTAGCACTGCTGCCTCACAGCACCAGGGACCTGGGTTCGATTCCCGGCTTGGGTCACTGTCTGTGTGGAATGTGCACATCCTCACCATGTCTGTGTGGGTTTCCACTGGGTGCTCCAGTTTGCCCTCACACTCTGGGTTAGATTGATTAGCCATGTTACGTTGTTCTTTTAGTATCGGGTGAATTAGCTAGGGTAAAAGCATGGGGTTATGGGGAATGGGCCTGGGGCTGGGATTGTGGTCGGTGCAGACTCGATGGGCCAAATAGCTTCTTTCTGCTCCTGTAGAATTCTATGATTCTATAAATGACTTGCAGTTGAGAGAAAGGGAAGCAAAGCAGGAGTGGGGAGAAAGGAAAATTAAAAACACGTCCTTATAAAGTTGCTATTGCGATTACAGATATCTTGCGCTGTGCAATGCTCAGTGATCTTGTAACTTGCTCTCACAATTTTCCTCTATTAACTGGTGACTTTTATTTTAAACACATGAATAATGGTTGTTCCCAAATGCCTGGAAGCACACCTGCCCATTCTGACAACAATTATCTTAAAGTCCCTACAGTGCAGGAGACCATTTAACACTGCACCAACTTTCCAACTGACAGTCTTACCCAGATCCTCTCCCCAGACCCAGACGTTTAACACGGCTAGTCTAACCTGCGCATCTTGGGACACTAATGGGAAATTTTAGCATGGTCAACCTCCTTAATCTCTGGGCTGTGGGAGGAAATTGGAGCACCCGGAAAAAACATACGCAGGCAGTGACCCTAGGCTGGAATTATTGAACACGTGGGGCAATAGTGCTAACCATCGTGCCACCCACTGTGAGATCAGCATAAAACTAATTCCACAATCTAACTTCTAATTAAAATAAGTGCCACCTTGCTGGTTACACCTGGGGGAAAATATGCCCAGGCAGCAGAAGACATCACTGTCAATGATGGAGCAATTGAAAAGGCAGATGCTCAAGAGGTCAGAATGATACTTGAAGAGTTTTAAAGTTTATGTATTAGTGTCATTAACACTGCAGTGAAGCTACTGTGAAAATCCCCTAGTTGCCACACTCTGGAACCTGTTTGGGTACACTGAGGGAGAATTTAGCACGGTCAATTCACCTAACTGGCACATCTTTCAGACTGTGGGAGGAAACCGGGGCACCCGGAGGAAACCCATGCAGATACGGGGAGAATGTGCAGACTCCACACAATCAGCGAGCCAAGCCGGGAATCGAACCCGGGTCCCTGGCGCGGTGAGGCAGCAGTGCTAACCACCGTGCCATCTGTACCCATTGTATATTCAGTAGAAACAATTTGTATTGGTGTGGCTCCCAAAGAATGAGGCATTTTTCTGTTGTCACTTTGCCAACGTGAATGCAAAAAATTTATATTTGAACAAAAGCATCAAGTGAATTCTTGGCCCATAATAACACAAGACACCTGGACACAAGTCTAGCCAGAACTCTTTTCTTTATTTCAAAGTCACCATTTTGCTCACCACTAGATCTTAGAAGGACAGCTATAGTGTCAAACTGTCTGCAATTTATTACCACCAGCTTGCACTCAGGTACTAAAAGCTTACCAGGCTAGCTTCTGTGCCCGTAGGTTTTTCAAAATTTTTTTTTTGAACATTTTTTCAAGCTAGTGTTTCAGCCGTGAGGGAAACAAACACAAATAAAAGCTACGGGGGATATCAACGCAGACAACAATCATGTGGGGAGCGGGTCCGGACTTGCACCTGCTTGCGGTTTGTCTCACTGTTATTGTGAGCGACAAGGAGAAAACCAAACAAAAGAACACGCACACACACAAAAAAAAAAATACCCCAAGCTCAAAATCTTCAATGCAGAAAGCAAGGTGCAGGGGGGAAGCAGAGGGCAAATAAATTAGAATTCGGTATTAAAGAGACATTCACAATTGGAAGGATGGAGGGAGTGAGGAGCGGGGGGGGTGGGGGTTACAAAGGTTGAATGAGAAAACCCAACCGTCCAAAACTGTTCCCAATAATGGGGCTCCCATTGTGACGTCGAACTATGACCAGGCCGTAATCACGGGACTTTTCTTCCCAGTTAGACACAGTGTTACGCCAAAATAACCACCCAATGCTCATCCTTAACTCAAAAACTCTTTAGATGGTTTGCCATGCATCATATTCCTAACAGCTGTCCAGCCTACCGGCAGGGCTGGATAAATTATAAGGATCTTTCTCACCGGAGATTCTATGTTTGCCCTCGCGGGGTGCGTCAGCAACTTTTCTGGTTGCCGTTCTACAGCAGAGAGGCCCTGACCAACAGCAATCCAACTGACAGCCTGCTAGCTTGTGACTTATGCTGGGGTATTCCGAGGCAGAACGCGCCAGGGACTCCAGCAGGACGGGCAAACATTGCCACGGGGTCTTTCGATAACATCCACAGGAACGGAGAGGTTCAAAATTCTCATTGTAGAATCATAGAATCCCCTACAGTGCAGAAGGAGGACATTCGGCCTCACGTGCAGTAACAATGATCCCTCCCAGGCCCTATCCTCATGACCCTATGTATTTACCCTCACTAGTCCCCCCCAATACTAAGAGGCAATGTACCATAGCCAATCAACCTAACCTGCACATCTTGGCAGTGTGGGAAGAAACCGTAGCACCCTAAGGAAACCCATGCAGACACGGGGAGAATGTGCAGGCTCCACACAGACAGTCACCCGAGACCAGTATTGAACCCGGCTCCCTGGTACCGTGAGGCAGCAGTGCTGCCGTGCCGTGGGACATTAGTGCCTCCCCACAGTGCAGCACTTGCTTGGGATCCTGCGCTGGAATGTCAACTTAGGCTCTGAACCCAAGCCAGTCTTGGAACTCAAACTCTACTGGCCCAGAGGTGGAGAGGGGGAATTCTTCCGGAAAGCTAGAAGAATGATCATACTGTAGGACTAAAAATAAAAAGGCTAGTTGTTTGCCCTTGGAAACGAATGTGCTGCAAATACACCAGCAGGTCTGGCAGTACTTACGTGCAGAGAGAGAGAGAGAGAGAGATGCAGTTAAATGTTTCAGATCCTCGAATGGGAGAACCATCGACCTGAAACATTAACGCGGCCTCGCAGATGCTGTTTGACCTGCCGAGTATTCTTTCAGCATTTCGCAGTCACCCCGTCGGTTCATCCCTTGATTACAGCCATGGTTTAGGGGGGGGGGGGAATGGGTGAGGGAGGTTGGGGAGAACTCTGGCACCTCCCTTCTCAATCCAGGGAAGACAGGAGTTGCACTTGGTTGACACACGGTGGGGTTGGGGGGGGGGGGGAATGAGGGAATGTAACATTGCGCATTCAAGTACCACTGGGAAAAACATGGGAGGTTTCAAAGAAATGAAGACATCGTCTACAGTGGGGAGAGCTTTGACCACCAAGTTAGGCATGCACTAAACAGACACAATTGAAACTCGCTTTCTACTTGTGGGGGCGTTTCTCCACTCTCTTATTAAGGCTGCGACTCAGCCAAGTTGACGACCTCTTGAAATCGGGGAAAAGAAAAGACAAATAAATAGAACGACTGCAGCTGCTGCTTTAACAAGAGACCTCCATGGTCTGGGGCCTCCCCGGGACCGCCTCGCTGTTCCCCATGCCGTCAGCCTGGTTGTTGGCGGGTGACTGATTGCGGGCGGCGTCTATGGATCCCACGCTGGAGGTGGAGGTGGTGCGGGCTCGGGTTAGCCTGGTCATGCTGACGGCTGGCACTGCGGCAGCAGGGAAGACGCACAGACGCACAAAGAAAAAACACACACAATTACAAAGGGAAACGTACGTCAGTCATTTACCAAATCACTCCTGCTTACAAGCCTGCTGGATTTGTGTTTCCTGGGGAGAACTTCTGAAAGATCAAACAATTTACTGCGACGGGAAGCGCTGCCAAAAATTCGAGATACGGATCGGTCAAATTTACATCTCCGTTCTGAAGCTGCATTGCTCGATTAATTAGTGAGAAGCTCCCCCTCTCCCACCCCCATCGCTCCCGTCTCAAACCTACTCTGGAAAACACGCCAAAAAAAAACAGTCACATTCTTTGATGATCCACTCTCACTCCAGTTCAACTGAGGCAGTTGATTTAATCCAGGGGGAGGAATTGGGGAGGTTCCCAGTTCAGCCCATTCCTTACACCCACTACCTACCTGCATACTCAATGTTAATCAGCAATCAGAAAGCTGACTAATTTCACTTTCCACCCTTTTCACCTAGAGTTGTAGAATCTCGGCAAAACTGGCCATTCAGCCCATCAAGCCCGCACCAACTCTCTCACGGATTGTCTCACCCAGGACCTCTCCTCCACCCTATTCCCATAAACCCCACACGTTTCCCGTAGTTAATCCACCTAACCTACACATCTTGGGACAGTCAGGGGCAATTTAGCATGACCAATCCACCTAATCCGCACATCGTTGGAGTGTGGAAGGAAACCGGAACAAACCCACACAGTCACCCAAGGCCAGAATGGAACCTAGGTCCCTGGTGCTGTGAGGCAGCAGTGCTAACCACTGTGCTGCCATCTCTAATATCCCTCCACTGTGCACCCCCCATTATTGGAGGTTGTGCCTTTAGCCACCTAGACCCTAAGCTCTGGAGGTCCTTTTACAAATCTATCCTTCTCTGACCTTTTAAATGCTACTGGAAACCTATTTAATTGGCCAAACATTTGGTTATCAGCCCTGTTGTTTCCTTCTTTGGCTGGGTGTCAATCTGATTAAGTACTTGTGAAACACATTGACATGCTTTACTAAATTTAAAAATGCTATGAATATACAAGTTAATATTGCTTTTAAATTTCCATAGTAACAGAAAGGATGAAGGATTCTAAGAGAGAATTCACCTCAATCCGTGCTGATAGACCCTTCCAACATTTGCTATTTTAATGCTGTTACAATTCTGCAATGTCTTACTTTTTTATCCAAAGCCCTTTGGTCTTGAGGCAATTAATGGGGAACAGACTCTCAATCGAACAGCATAGATGCTACACCCCAAAGTGGAGTTTCCCTTTTTGAGTTTAAAAAAACAAAATGCACGCATATAATTTTCTTCCATCTCGGTGTAGCATGGTTTCTCCAGGAAACTTCCACTAGTAAACTTGCAAGGTTGGCACGGAATTTCGGAGTTGAGATCAAGTCTACGGCACACGGAAAGCCCCACTGCATCATCGGACGCGCTCTGCCCCGCAGTCTGCTGCTGTTCCCATGATGCATCAACAAAGCATGTCAACCTTGCAATGAAAGTCAGGGTTGGGTAACAGACCATATTTTACCTTGGCACAAAGGAGGCCACAAAATGAAAGGTCTCTCGTGCACTTTGCCAGCCAATTCTCTGAATCGTGGACAAACACAAAATTGGTGTCATGTTTTAGCACAAGGGCAGGTGACGGGCTCCGAAACGCTCCAAGATTTGTGTTACAACGAAGATCCTGAAGGTTTCACAGAGCTACCAGTCAACCCTGTTCTGAAATACAGCTCTCTCCTTTGCACGTTGCCCATTTCGCCACATCCTGTTGATCTACCCCACCTTACGCTCTCTCAAACACCACTCTTGACAAACCCCCAATGAGTATCTGGAGCAGCAGACTCCTCCCTCTCAGCAGTGCATACATTACCTATTATTTCCCTCAAAATTTAGATCATAAGGCATAGAAGCAGAATTAGGCCACTCAGCCCATTAAGTCTGCTCCGCCATTCAATCATGGCTGGTATTTTTCTCATCCCCATTCTCTTGCCTTTTCCCCCATATCCCCTGATCCCCTTTTAATCAAGAACCTATCCATCTCGGTCTTAAAAACACTCAATGACCTGGCCTCCACAGCCTTCTGTGGCAGAGTTCCACAGATTCACCACGGTCAGGCTGAAGAAATTCCTCCTCTTCTCTGCTTTAAAGGATCGTTCCCTTTAACTTACAGGAATAGGAATAAAACCAAAACTACATCGTCAATCTAGTCTTCAAGGAAGCTTAGCAGAGGAAAGGAAATACCTCGACTGTTTAGGACTTCAAACTCTGTAACATCATCCCTCCCTCAATCCTGTCTCAACTTATTTGTTCCTGAAACTCTTGACCATGTCCGTGTTAATTCTAGATGTTGATGATTCCGATGCTGACCCACATAGAGCAACATAGACATAGAACGTTACAGCGCAGTACAGGCTCTTCGACCCTCGATGATGCGCCGACCAATGGAACCAAATCTAACGACTTTCTAACCTAAACTATTCATCTCTGCTCCCAGACCATCTCAAGATTCTCACTCTTGTTTTCAAATCCATCCATGGACTCAAAATCCCAACACGGCAGAAGGAGGCCATTCTGCCCATCAAATCTGTACCGACAACAATTCCACCCAGTTCTTGTTCTGTAACCCTGGACCCTGTTAATCCACCTGACACTAGGGTCAATTTAACACAGCCAATCCACCTAACTTGCACATCTTTGGACTTTGGCAGGAAACACATGTAGACACGGGGAGAATGTGCAAACTCTACACGGTGACTCAAGGACAAAATCAAACCCAGATCCCTGGTGCTGAGAGGTAGCAGTGCTAACCACTGTGTCACTGTGCTGCCCTGACTCATCCATTCCCCTTTCTTTATAATCTCTCCGCTTCTTTTGGCTCCTTGTACATCCTAATTTTCACTGCTCTTCCACCAAACCTTCAACTGCCTAGATCCCAAACTCAGGAATTCCTTCCCTGTACTGCCCCTTTCTCACAGCCTCACTAAAACCAATTCTTTCAGCAATCCTAACATCTCACAGATGGTCTCGTGAGAAATCTGGTTTGGTCACACTTCAGTGAAGCGGCGGGGTACTTTTTAAACTATGCTAAAGGTACTATATAACTGCAAGGTAATGTTGCATTAGCAAAACTCATCAGAGCTTCAGTATAATAGGTAACTTTTGACAATTGCAAACAGGGAGAGAGAGGGTGGGCAAAAGTCACTCAGAAGTGGGCAACTCCCAGCTACTGACTGGCAGAAGCCTGAAGAATTCTTTGCCCGTTCCTTTCGTAGAGGGGCGCACTAAAGAGAAACAAAGGAGGTTTCCTGATAATACACAGCCTGGTCAAAAAACATCAACAGACGTTTGATATAATTAAGGCTCAACTCTGGGGGCCTTCCTTGATTGCCTACAAGAGCTAGAAAAGGAACTTCCAACACAGGTTTCCTCAGTTAAGCATTATAGCCTTCATGGGCAGGAAGGACATGCCTTTATGTAGCACCTTTCACATCTTCCCCATGTTCCAAAATTCTTGAATGCCAATTAATCACTTTTGAAGTGTAGACTCTATAGATGCACAAATGCAACAGCCAATATGCATACAGCAAGTCCCACAAGTATCAGTGAGAAACATTGTGAGATACTTTTAGTGATGCTTGGGCGATAAATATACCAAGGCACTGGGAGGAGTTCCTTGCTTTTCTTTCACTGGTGCTATGGTGTCTTTTATATCTACACAAAGGGAAGATGAGTCTTCAGTTCAACATCTCATCAGAATCTCCTAACTCTGAACTGGATCATAGAATCCCTACAGGGCAGAAAGGCACTACCTGGCCCATTGAATGTGCACCCATTTCCTGACAGAGTATCTTATCCAGGCTCTCTTCCCACCCTATCCCCAGCACTCCACACAACTACCATGGTCTACACACTTGGGACACTAAGGGATAATTTAGCATGGTCAACCCATCTAACTTGCACATCTTTCGGACTGTAGGAGGAAACCGGAGCACCAAGAGGAAATACAGGGAGAACGTGCAAACTTCACACAGAGTTATCCAAGGCTGTAATCGAACCCAGGTCCCTGGAGAGTGCCAACAATGAGTCAAGGCTATCTATCACTTGCTTGCTCACCAGAGATTAACTAGAACATTTTACCCTCAAAGTCAATCGATGTTACCTCAAACCTGCAGCCCAACGAGGCAGTGCAGGTCACCAGAGAAATGCCTGGAAAATATGGTCTGTTTAGACATGCTAACCCCAATTTCATTCATGTGCAGGAAGCATCCTGGGTTGAGGTTGGAAGAAAGAGCAGAGGTTCCCAAGATACTCGACAGAAACGCGAAACCACACATACAAAACCAGGAAGCGTGTCACAATGTTATCGCAGTGAAAAAGAGAAAAGTGCCATGCAAGAAGCACCACGCCCAAACAAACCAACTCAACATGGCGATGGAAAGAATTCACCTCAGTCAGCCTGGCTCGAAACTGGGAAGCCTACGAGTTTCAGATTTTAAGGTAGCTTATCCACAATCAATCTATTTGCTTCCTGTTCATGTTACCACACTCTCCTTTCTTCACCCAGTGTTCCTCAGGGGAGTGTGGCAAGGACATTGTGACAGAATTTTTCTTTAAAGATTGCTGACTTACCAAAAATTGAGTTTGGTACTCCCCGAATCACCATGGAAGCTCTTATACCTACCACCGCTTTCTAGTTCTTCATTCAGGAGAGGGCCATCCACTTTTATGTTCTATATTCTACAAGGCTCCAGGCCACCAAAGTTCGGGGATGTCCCTCCCTCCATCATTCTGCCTCACCCATCTCTTTGGATAAGTCTTTGGTTGCTTTCCTAATCCCTCGTTTCTTTAGTCCAAAGTCCATTCCTTTTCCCTTGCATTTTCCAAGTGACTCTGGATTTTAGTTTTATCCATTAAAGGGTTCTTGAATATATCACATCGGAGCAGGAACTGGCTGATTTGGAATTGTCCTGATTGGTATTTATCTGGGTCTGGGAACGCAAGTTCCAGAATAAGTTTGCCAAAGTTTTTTTTTGGGATAAACTCAAAACTTTCTTCAAAATGCAAAGGAAAAAGTCACAGAAAGGAAAACCCAGCCGCGAATACTTACCAGTAACTGAGCCAAAACTTTGACCAAGTGGCTTGCAAACATTTGAGACACTCCATATGATTCAAAGTCATTGGTTGTGTTAAAATGTAATCATCTAACAATTTGCATCTGACACTTTGGGGGAAATTTTTCCGCCCCCTCCCTCCTGCCACACGGGATCGGATGGGTGAGGGATGCGGACCACAGGCAGGATTTTCCAGTTTCGTGGCAAGTGAGGCTGGAAAATCCCACCCTTTGAATGCGGCAACGCAATAATGCCCAAAACTTGGAATGAAATCATCAGTTAGCCAACTTTGAATTAAGTGGTGTGGACTGCGTAAGCATATTAATTTGTGCCCCACTCTGAATAACCTTGTCACTAACTGATCCAAAGAACCATAGGATAGGACCATATGTAAGCATTAATACAAAAGGAGAGAGTGATAAACTAATGGGAACACTAAAGCACGAGGGGAACATTAAAAGCACATAGAGCTACCTGTTTCACTGTGCAGGTGGCTGAGCTGGACGGAAGGGACTGTAAGCAGGCAAGGGCGACACACAGGAAAAGAACCAGGTTATTATTGGTTATACAATGCACATTACAGACAGTACACAACAGCAGACAGCTGGGAGTATGTTGCAAAGGCTGTAACACACATGGGGGGAGCATTTTGTTTGGCTGAGGTAGAGGAACGGCAGGGTAGTGTTACTGGCCAGAGAATATTACTACAAACAGGTTGCGCACACGTTCTTGGGACCCTGGGAGTTCACTGCCCCCTATTATACATATCCTTTCACGTTGGCAACTCTTCAATCCTCTGACAAAAGGTCATCCAGACTCGAAACGTTGGCTCAATTCTCTTTCCTCAGATGCGGTTGGACCTGCTGAGATTTTCCAACATTTTCTGTTTCCGTTTCGAGGCGGGTACACTTGTGTTTCGCTGACTAATTTTTGAGAGGGGTTTGAGCCTACACGAGGAACACTGCCTGAAGAGATAGGTCAGCGGTTAAGAATTGACTCAGCCACTGGACACGGCGTTGCTAAGGTCACCGGTTTTTTTCTTGGCTGTGGGCCCATCAGCATTTGTTCTAATTATCGCAATGCAAAGACGGGGTGGGGGGAGGGGTGCGCCGGGTGAATCTGGGGCGGAGATGGTGGGAGGGTGAGGGCGTTCCCAGCTCGAGAAGATAATGCACAAATGGGGAAGGAGAGGGGGTGGGGTTTTACTGGAAACTAAAACCAGATTATTTGCCACTTGGCTTCATGCTTACATACTCCCGCGTCATTATATTAGAGAATAAGGAAATCAGAGAGTGCAACACATGGTTCAAATGATATCATACACAATAAAGTACAGGTAAAACGTGAGTGGTTCGAATCTAAACACCCGAGCTTAGACACAAGGTGTACACGTCAACAAATCTCAGGTAACAGAATGGCAGGCCTGTTTGTCATAATAGGCAGAGAGGTCTCTGCACCACCTCTGGAGGGATTGAGAACGGCACAGATTCTTGTTTTTTATTTTATGAGGTAGTGCAAATACATGCAGGATGTTAAGAGTAGCAAGTGGTGAATCGTTCTGATGAAAGCACAGCGACCAGAAAGGTTAACTTCGTTATTTCTCTGTCCACAGAATCCAGAACATAGAATTTTATTGCACAGAACGAGACCCTTCAGCCCATCGTGTCTGCCAACATTCTCGGAATTTTAAAAAGATTAAAGTTCAGATTAAAGTTTATTTATTAATGTCACAAATAGGCTTACATTAACACGGGCATGAAGTTACTGCGAAAATCCCCCAGTCGTCACGTTTCGGGTACACTCAGGGTGAATTTAGCATGGCCAATGCACCTAACCAACACGTCTTTTGGACAGTGGGAGGAAATTGGAGCACTCGGAGGAACCCACGCAGACGAGGGGAGAATGTGCAGACTCTGCACAGACAGTGATTCAAGCCAGGAATCGGACCTGCGTCTCTGGTGCTGTGGGGTAACAGTGCGAACCACTCTGCCATCGGGCCGCCTTATTTTCTGTTCTGATAGTTCAGATTTCTATCATCCAAGCAACATTTCGCTTTTGGAGGAATAACAGGTGTAACAGAGTTATCAGTCTGAGAGTTTTTATATATATGTAAATGTACACGGTTTAGTTCCCCATACGGTATTCACATTCATGTATGCCTATGCCATAGGGCACAGAGTTTAACCATCATTAACATATGAAGATACATGAGAACGGAGTATATGAACATAGAGAAGATGTAAATACAAGAGCTACAGTGTCTTTTCTCTTTATCCGCCCCCAATTTCCCCACTTTCTCTTTTGAAAACGTCGCCTCTTTCATCTACAGTTCAATGGTCACTGATGGACCCTCACCAAATTGCTAAATCATCCTTTCTTCATATGCAAGCAGACAGCAAGTCCCAGCAAACCATCTATCCATCCATCCACAGTAGACATTGCAACTAATCCAGCCCGTTTCACACAAGCACAGTTTAAGCGACAATATTGATAATGACCGGGAACGCGAGCTGTATTTTCCTCTCTAATCTGGAGAGTAATTGCACTTGATCAGCTGTCTATAGAATCCCTACAGTGCAAAAGAAAGCCATTTGGCCCATCAAGTTTGCAGCAACTCTCCAAAAGAGCATCTTACCCATGCCCACTCCTCAGCCCACCTCTATAACCATGGCTCGCTAACCTACACATCTTGGACACTAGGGGTCAATTTAACACGGCCTGTCCACCTAACCCAAACATCTTGAACACTAAGGGGTCAATTTAGCATAGTCAATGCACCTAACCTGCACATCTTTCTGACAGTGGAAGGAAATTGGAGCACTGGGGGGAAACACATGCAGACATTGGGATAAGGTGCAGACTCTACACAGACACCCAAGCTGGGAATTGAACCCGGGTCCCCGGTGCTGTGAGGTAGCAGTGCTAACCACTGTGCCACTATGTCGTGTCATCAATCAACCAGATATAAACTGGCAATTAAATCTTGAACATTTTGGTTTTATGGGTGCAATATTGCATGGGCTGGTTCTTTTTCCAACATTGCCATCAGGAAACAATAAGAATAGCTGTATCCCAAAACTGGGAATTGGGGAACAGTAGGAGACTGGGGAATTGGGTGACTGAAGGAGATCTGGGGGATCCGGAGGAGAGCTGGGATCTGGGGGATCCAGAGGAGAGCTGGGATCTGGGGGATCCGGAGGAGAGCTGGGAATTGAGGACAAGAGAAGATTTGGGGGAAAGGGGGAGAGGGAGAGATGAGAGAAGGTTGGTCTAAGGAGATAGACGGAAATTGTATCGGTGTTTTCGGGTGGAGGGGAAGGAAGACACTGGGGAATGGGACAGAGCTACAAAAATCAAGCTTTAAGGAACGCTGGTGTGAGGAATGAAAGGAAGAAAAGCTCTTGTTGGGTCACAGTGGATCCAAGCCTTTACAGTCATGGATTAGGGCTTTTAAAGATTGGAGCTCCCCCTGCGTTGCAAAGCATTGCAGGGAGATGACACCCTACAGTGTTTACAATCTATTTGTTATTGTTCAAATGCTTTTTTAATTTTAAATGGCCTTATTTTTTTCCCAAAGTCACTGACAACTGAAGGTCACACCTGCTGACTGCAGGGCACAGTCAGAGGCTGACCTACATGACAAGGTATTTTTGAGGGTCAGTTATTTCACGATTGTCTTCTGTTACCTTCCATTAGACATTGATGAGCAATGGGTACATTTCACAGCTTTGCCACAAACCCAACATGTGAGGAGCTCGAATCCAGGGAGATGGGGAGACCCGGTTCTGGGGTGGCAAATGGAGGTGGACAGTAGAACTCGCCGCCAGCAGGAAGCTAAACTGCACCCCTCGCAGCTCACACCACAACAAGCAGCATTATATCATAGAACAGAATCATAGAATTCTGCGGGATCTTTCAATAACCTCCACAGGAATGGAGAGGTTCAAAATTCTCACCTGTAGAATCACAAAATGTCTACAGTGCGGAAGGAGATCACTTAAGAACATAAGAACATAAGAAATAGGAGTAGGAGTAGGCCATCCAGTCCCTCGAGCCTGCCCTGCCATTCAATAAGATCATGGCTGATCTGTAGTGGTTCAGTACCACTTTCCCGCTTTCTGTCCGTAACCCTTAATTCCCTTGTCAATTAAAAACCTATCCACTCTCGACTTGCACGTATTCAGTGAGGAAGCCTCCACCACCTCATCAGGCAGAGAATTCCAAAGATTCACCACCCTCTGCGTGAAGAAACCCGTCCGCAACTCTGATCTGAACCCCCCCCGCCCCAATTTTGAGGCTGTGCCCTCTAATCCTGCTATCTTTGTTAAGCGGGGAAAGTCTCTCAACCTCTATCCTATCCATCCCCTTCATTATCTTATACATTTCTATAAGATCCCCTCTCAGCCTTCTAAACTCCAAAGAGTACAAACCTAGCGTATTCAGTCTCTCCTCATAATCCATGCCCTCATCTCCGGTATCAGCCTAGTAAACCTTCTCTGCACCCCATTCAAGGCTAATATATTCTTCCTCGAATCCAGAGACCAAAACTGCACACAGTACTCTAACTGCGGTCTCACCAGCACCCTATACAGCTGCAACAGAACCTCCCTACTTTTATATTCTATCCCTCTAGCTATAAAGGCCAACATTGCATTTGCCTTCTTAATCACCTGCTGCATCTGCATACTGTGTTCTTGCGATTCGTGCACAAGGACCCCCAGGTCCCTCTGCACCATCGCATGCTGCGGCTTTTCTCCATTTAAATAGTAGTCCTTCCTACCATTAATTTGGTTTTTAATCCATAGATCTATAAATATAGACAGGGATCACGGGTAGAGGTGGGAACATCTGGGTGGCAGCATGGGCTCGTTGGGCCAAAGGGCCTGTTTCCTGTGCTGTTTTGTTCTTTGTCTTTGGCCTATTCTTCCCAAAGTGGATAACCTCACACTTGCTAACATTATACTCCATCTGTCAGGTCCTCACCCACTCACTCAGCCTATCCAGATCCCTTTGCAGGCTTTTCACACCCTCCACGCAATTTGCTTTTCCATTCACTTGGCTCATTGAGTCTGTACTGAACACCATCCCACCCATGACCTATCCCTGTATCCCCACATATTTACCCTGCTAATCTCTCTGACACTAGGATTAATTTAGCATGGCTAATCAACCTAACCCACACATCTTTGGACTGTGGGAGGAAACCGGAGCAACCGCACGAAACCCAAGCAGACATGGGGAGAATGTGCAAACTCCACATAGACAGCAACCCAAACCGGATATTAAACCCATGTTCCTGGCGCTGCGAGGCAGCAGTGCTAACCACTGTGCTGCCACACCACCTTAAATTGTCCTGTGATTCTAGTAACACCGAACAAAGCACATTGGGTCCCTATTCAGCAAGTGACTGATTTTCAATAAAACTGCATTCACATTGTCAGCCACCAGTGATCAGAGCAGAGGCACAGCAGGCCTGTGGGTTGAGGACTCCACCCCAACCTCACACACACACACAGACATGTCTTCAACGCAATCAGTTACAACTCGGAATAACAGGGCGGGGAGTGAGGGGTGAGTGGGTAACTCGTGCTGTGGAAAACTCGCCAACAAGGCCAACTCAAACTGGAGGGGTGGGGTCGTCAGTGAAGGAACAGGTGAACAGAATCAAACACACTTAAAATAACCCCACTGCGTCACCCACCCATCTGTCACGTGGCTGGAATGCTGTCCACTCCGAACCTCAAACGATCAGATGAAATAATTCCTGGCAGCCGCAGGAAAGGCTCGGGCTGGGTGGGAGGCACAACGCAGTGCAGTCTGGAGAAGGACAACTCACTCCCATTTAAAACGTGCAAACACCAGTGAATTATTTCTGTCTGTCTGTACCCCCCCCCTCCCCGTAAAGGATTTTTTAAAAAAAAGTTCTATTTATTAGCATCACAAATAGACTTACATTAACACCGCAATGAAGTTATTGTGTAAATCCCTGGGTCGCCACACTCTGATGCCTGTTCGGGTACACTGAGGGAGAATTTAGCATGGTCAATGCAGCTAACCGGCACGTCTTTGGGAGGAAACCGGAGCACCCGGAGGAAACCCA
The DNA here is from genome assembly GCA_024679065.1 of Sphyrna mokarran. Classification (NCBI taxonomy): domain Eukaryota; kingdom Metazoa; phylum Chordata; class Chondrichthyes; order Carcharhiniformes; family Carcharhinidae; genus Sphyrna; species Sphyrna mokarran. Next base: position 64,739,759 of record JAGIQG010000016.1, on the reverse strand, counting down.
CGCAGACACGGGGAGAACGTGCAAACCCAAGCCAGGAATCAAACCTGGATCCCTGGCGGTGTGAAGCCCCAGTGCTAACCACTGTGTCACCGTGCCATCCATGGATTTAAATAACCCCCAAAGGGGTGAATGGAACCAGATTGGGATGAAATGGAAATAAGATTGCTCCTGTTACAAGGGCTGTATTTCCATCCTGTGCAATCATTGTTACAGGAGCATAATTAGCTTTTCAATAGCCAATATTTTACATTTCAGTGAGGATTTTAGCCCTCCCCTCCCCATCGCTTGTAGAATTTGGCAAAATGCTTTGCCGCATTTCCCAGTAGTGTTTCGAATGCTGAGGCAGAATGGAGCAAGACCATCCAGCTCCAGGTCTCCGGTACCCACGCCTGCCTAAAAGAGAGCTATTTGTGCAGTGGTAAACAGAGATGTGGGAGGGGGTGGAGGCGGAAGATGGTGCCTACACCCCTCTCTCCCCTTCCCCATTGACTCCTCAAAGTCTTTACACAATAACCGTCCAAGGAAAGTCACAGACAGACAGAGATAATGAATCGGAAATGCAACCAGCCCTCTACGAGTGTCGCAGTTTACACTTTGCTCTTGGTTTGGCGGGCCTGTGTCCGTCAGGCAGAACGTGGCGAGGAGAGGGGGAGGCTGGGGTGTGGGGAAAGAAAGGTGATCCACACACCCTGGGTAACATGCGGCATACTGCAACTCCAATCACAATACCAGACCATCAATATCAGGCATTACACAAGGCTCCAAGTGCTGCTACTATTTTTTTTAATCAGAGGCCAGTGTGCTAGGAACATACAATATCAAAAATGTGGGGAAAAGCCTTGGGGTTTCCATTGGGGAGTTTCTCAGAAACGCTCCAGCATTAAAATCTGCTTCTCTGCATTAGTTACAGGCAGGTCTGGATTTCAACATCTGGCAACTAGGGAAGCTACCAAACAAACTGATGCCTACTATATCGGTTTGGGGATACAAATAAATCAGATTCCAAATTTGGATTGTTGGAGGGATTTGGCTCAAAGAGGACGGTAATCCCATCTCAACGGTCAGAACCCTCTTTAGTTCCAATCTCCAACCCCCCCCCCCGCCCGGTGACAACTCATTGCTGGATTACTTGGGGCCACCAATCCCAGCTGCCTTTCGAATGATTTTGTTTTCTTCCCAGGATGTGAAGTTCTGGGAAAATATGTCATTGCAAGAAGCATCACATTCCAAACCTGGTCTCGGCTCCTCCCTAGTGTACCAACAAGGTCAGGGAGGTGTCCACCAGAAGCTGGTCAGGACATCCATCCCAGACCGGGATGGCATGATTGATGTATGAAGAGAGATTGACCAGGTTACGATTGTTTTTACTGCAGTTCAGAGGAATGAGGAGGGATCTCAGAGATTTATAAAATTCTAACAGGACTAGACAGGGTAGATGCAGGGAGGATGTTCCCAATGGTGGGAGAGTCAGAACCTGGGGTCACAGACTGAGGATTCAGGGTAGACCATTAAGGAGGGAGGTGAGGAGACATTTCTTCACCCAAAGGGATTAGGGGTGATCTTATAAAGGTCTACAAAATAACAAGAGGCATAGGTCAGCTAGATAGTCAATATCTTTTCCCAAAGGTAGGGGAATCTAGAGGGCATAGGTTTAAGAGGGGAGAGATACAAAAGGGCCCAGAGGGCCAATTTTTTCACACAGAGGATAATGAGTGTCAGGAACAAGCTGCCAGAGATAATATTAGATGCAGGTACAACTTTGTCTTTTAGAAAGCATTTAGACAGTAACATGGGTAAGATGGGTATAGAAGGATATAGGCCAAATGTGAGCAATTGGGATTAGCTTAGGGGTTAAAAAAAGGGGCGGCATGGACAAGTTGGGCCAAAGAGTCTGTTTCCATTCTGTAAACCTCTGTGACTCTCAAGAGTGGTGAACCTGTGGAATTCATTACTGCAAGAAGTAGTTGATGCCAAAACTTTGAATGTATTCAAGAAGCAGCTGAATATAGCATTTGGAGTGAATGGGATCAAAGGTTATGGAGAGAAAGCAGGATTGGGCTATTGAATTGGGTGACCAGCCATGATTGTGACGAATGGCGGAGCAGGTTCAAAGGGCCAAATGGCCTCCTCCAATCTTCTCTGTTTCTATCCTTGGGGCCCCGGCCACTTGTGGAACTCCCAGTTCCGATGGATATCCTGATGAAGAGTTTGGATGAGGTTGGGCAGGATGAGTTTCCCAGCTTCCTAACCCACCCTGCCATGCTGGTGAACATTTTCTCAAGGAAGGCGGGGGACGGTTTGGCAGGGGGCAAGACACTTGTACATGCTTCAGAAAAAATAACACTGCTGCAGGAGGAGCAGCCCTTCAGCAGAAACGTGAATCAGAAGAACCAGGAGCTGATAAAAGTGCAGCTCCAGACGGTGTTAAACTGTGCGCAAAGTGGGTCCCAAATTTATAGAAGATGTAGGGCGAGAATAGTGGGATATGGTCTGAGTAAGGGCAAAAACTTTTTTTTAAATTACAGCATCATGATCAGCACAGGTCTGGAGGGCTGAAGGGCCTGTTTTTGTTCTTTGCAGTACTTTGTTCAACATCAAATTCCTCATCCGGATGGGGAGAAATGGAATCGGATTTCTGTTTGGAAAGTAAAGACTTGCTACTTGGACTTAAATGGACAACTCTTTCAAAGTGCCAGCAGGGGGTGAATGGGCTGAATGGTTTTCTCGCATGATCACAGAATGCCGACAATGCAGGAAGTGGCCATTCGGCCCATTGAATCTGCACTGAATTCCTGAAAGAGTACTGCACACAGGCCCTCCCTTCCATCCTACCCCAGTAACCCCTCGTGTTTCCACCTCACCTGCACATCTGTGGGCTGAAAGGCGATGAAAGATTTCATCCCGGAGGATTAAAAAAAAAAATACCATTCAGATAGCTTTTAGAGATTTGACAGGTGAAATTATACAACATGGGCAGAATAAAAAGGGAATGTGTCTGTCAGGATCCAGGATACAAACTGTATTCAAGCTTTGGCAATGTTCTGCAGTGTGGAATGACTCCAGGTACCAATCAATGAAATCAGAATTAGATAGCTAGTTTCAAATGAGATGTTCAAAGGGCTCTCGGCAGCTGGGATCCTATTTAAAAATGCAGATCCTCAAGGCTTTCGATTTGATTGATCCCCGGAATGTTTTTGCTTTCCTCTCAAAAGGAAACCCAAGGGCTATTTCCCCATTAAGACAGAAGCCCCAATCCTGAGAGCATGCAGACATTCCAGCCGTTTCCTCCAAATACTTACAATGACTGTGAAACACTGCAAACAAGACAGTAATGGGACAGTTAGTTCACCAGCTCACCTTGGTGAGTTATAACCCTGCATGGATGAGGAACGCGAGTGACCTGTGCTTAAAGGCAATACTTACACTGTTGGGGTTGGATTCTCCCCCACTATACATACACCGAATGGAAGTTGATGCTTCAGACTTTTCAAGGGTCCTAACACTTTCCTACCCATCTTCAGCTCTGAGATTGGACTCGAAATGTTAATTAGGTTTCTCTCTCCAGAGATGCTGCCAGGCCCATTGAGTTTTTCCAGTGCGTTTCCCCTTTTATTTAAAAAGTTTCCCCTCCAATAGAAATTGCTGCAATTTTCAGGACTCCTGGGTTAAAGAAAGGTGGCTCAGCAAAGTTTCACAGAATCCCTACAGTGTAGAAGGCGGCCATTCGGCCCATCGAGTCTGCACCGACAACAATCCCACCCAGGTCTTATCCCTGTAACCCCACATATCCACCCTACTCATCTCTCTAACCTATTTGTCCCAAGACACTAAGGGACAATTTACCATGGCCCATGCATCTAACCTGCACAGCTTTGGATTGTGGTAGGAAACAGGAGCACCCGGAGGAAACCCGTGCAGACACGCAGAGAATGTGCACACTTCACACATTTAGTGACCCAAGATGGGAATAGAACCCAGATCTCTGGAGCTGTGAGGCAGCAGTGCTAACCACTGTGCCACCCAATTTACAACACTGGTTCCACTCAACAATGTCCTTCCACTATTGTGGATATCTTCTCCATTCAGAATTGTGGATATTTCCATTCTAAGTAAAAACACTTGAGTGAACAGACAGAAGAAGAGAATGAACAGAAACTTAATTGGAGTTGCAATGAGGGATATAGGAAAAGGAGAAGACCATTCAGCCCCTCAAGGCTGCTCCAATGCGACAATTAATGAGATCATGGCCAATCTGTGACATAACTTTGCTCTCTACCCCTCAAATGCTTTGGTTAATTTAAAATTTAGGGTTGAAAGACTTTTTGCAAACTCATCAATGGTCTTTGGGAATAAACAAGTTTCCTATTTCACCCCCCTACTTTATCCTCCCTTGCCTCTCTTTTCTCAATTTTGCCTCCCTTCCACACCGTCCCTCCTTCCCTCCCCCTACATTTTCATCTGTCACAGCTTACCCTCTGATTCCACCTTTTCTGCTGTTTGGCCATTCACATCTTCTATTCTCTCTATGCGCTGCCATTAGCAGACTTTTCCTTTTTTTGTGGCTATGACTCATCTTTCATTCCCTCACCCCACACTATAAATATTTCCCACTTTCTGTGCCTATTAGCTTTGACAAAGGATCATCTGGACCGGAAACGTCAGCTCTTTTCTCTCCTTACAGATGCTGCCAGACTTGCTAAGATTTTCCAACATCTTCTCTTCTGATTTCAGATTCCAGCATCCGCAGTAATTTGCTTTTTCCCTAATTTCAATCCTGCTTCTAATTTTTGAAGGCATGTCCCCTTCTTCTAGATTCAACACTTCTCTCTATCTCACCTACCGGCTTCCCACTAATGTCTCAAAAACTTAGATCAATATCACCCTGGATATTTGTAAATTCGAGGGAATAGAGCTCTAGTTCCTCATAGTTGAGCCCTCGAGATCCAGATATCACACCGACAGACTTACGCTGCACTCTCTCCCTGCACAATATAGTGTGCAGTGCCTAAAGCTGCTCATAGAACCTCCAAGATACGGCTAACCAGGAATTTGTATAGGCAAAGTTCAAGCACAAATTGGTGGAGGGACAGTTTGTGGTGCTGGGAGAATAATGAAGGTTATTTCAATTATGCTTGCCTTCTTTGGCTGGGGCATTGAGTTTAAAAATTGGCAAGTCATGTTTGCAGTTTTATAGAGCCTTAGTTAGGCCTCACTTGGAATATGGTGTTCAGTTCTGGTCTCCACACCACCAGAAGGATACGGGAGCTTTGGAGAGGGTACGGAAAAGATTTTGCCTGGTATGGAGGGCATTAGCTACGAGGAGAGGTTGGAGAAACTTGGTTTGTTTTCACTAGAGCGATGGAGGTTGAGGGGCGGACCGATAGAAGTCTATAAAATTATGAGGGGCATGGATAGAGTGGATAGTCAGAAGCTTTTTCCCAGGATATAATTACTAGGCGCAATGCTTTGAGGTGTGAGGTGCGAGGTTTAAAGAAACGTACGAGGCAAGTACTTTTACACAAAGGATGGGGGTGCTTGGAACTCGCTGCTGGGGGAGGTAGCAGAAGCAGATATGATAGTTAAGTTTTAAAGGGGCATCTTGATAAATACAAGAATAGGATGGGAATAGAGGGATATGGTCCCTGGAAGGGTAGAGGGTTTTAGTTCAGTCAGGCAGTATGGTTGGTGCAGGCTTGGAGGGACGTAATTTCTGTAATTTTCTTTGTTCTTTGGCACAGCAAAAATTTCACCTCAGGAAATTATGAGTGTGTTTCCCATAACATTCACTAATCACGATGGGTAAAAAAACATTGGAGTAAGTGTCGAAAAGAACTTTACAAGGGCAGAACTGAGAGGACTATTAGGAAAGGCTGAACAGGGTAGGACTCCCTTCTCCTGAAGAGGGAAGCCTGGGTGGGGATGGGGGTCACATAATGGAAGCAGACAGTTTAGCTGAGGAAGCCCACCCCTGCCTCAGAACCAGAAGCCCCAGGTTCATTTCCCACTCGGGGATGAGTTGGCCACAGGAGGAGGATTCGTGGGGTGCTGCGAAGGGCGGTAATCAGTCTGCTGATCCTTACCCATTATCCCCCAAAGGGAAATGTGTGTGTGAAGATACAAAACAAACGGAAACCTAAAGGCGGGAGGAGAGAGGGTCTTCAAAATTTGAAAGGATTAATAAGGTAGACAAAGATGTGATATGTCAGGGAAGAGCAATAGTAGGGGCTAAGTCAGTAATAAATCCAGTGACAAATTCAGGGGAAATATGTCTTTACTCAGAATGGTTAGAATGCTGAAGTTGCTACCACAAGTGGGTGAAGCAAAGTTGCCTTTATTTATTTATTTGTGTCACAAGGAGGTTTACGTTAACACTACAATGAAGTTACAGTGAAAATCCCCTAATCACTACACTCCGTTGCCTGTTCGGATACACCAAGGGAGAATTTAGCATGGCCGATACACCTAACCAGCACGTCTTTCAGACTGTGGGAGGAAACTGGAGCATCCAGAAGCAGGCATGGGGAGAACGTGCAAACTCCACACATACAGCGACCCAATTCAGGAATCGAACGCGGATCTTTAGTGCTGTGAGGCAGCAGTGCTAACCACTGTGCTGCCCATACCTGCTGAGTTTAAGAGGAAGACGGGTAAAGACATGAGTGAGACAGCAATACTGTCGACTGTTATGTGATTGCGCCAGATGAAGAGGAGTGGCTGGGGTTTTTGTGAAGCATAAACACTGTCTCGACTTGTTGAGCTGAATTGTCTGATTCTGCAAAACATTTTCCAATTCCAAACAATTAATCTCTGAAGTTCATTAACAGCAAATTTGTTATACACAGATAATATATCACTTGCAGGCAAGTAAGGCTTTCATTTAATTAATTTAATAAATCATGTCACACCAACAATGCGCAAGATGGTTCATTAAAAATACTTGTGGGAGCGAGTCAGGTCTTGTCATCTTGCATATACGTGTGGACAAGTTTCTATAGAAACACTGCAGGAGATTCCAACTGGAACCTGCATACAGAACCCCCTTAGGAGTCTCTGCCTTCCGCTGTGGTAGTCTGCTGCTTAACACAAAGCAATCCAGTGAGAAAGGCTCCCTGCTTTGGCCGAGCAAAACAGCTCTCCAATTCCATGAAAGAGAAACCATAAGATATAGGAGCAGAATTAGGCCATTCAGCCCATTGAGTCTGCTCCACCATTCAACCATGGCAGATAAGTTTCCCATTCTCCCCACTTTTCTCCGTAACCTTTGATCCCTTTACCAATCAAGGATCTACCTATCTCTGTCTTAAATACACTCAATGACACAGCACTCTATGGCAATGAATTCCCACCGATTCACCGTCCTCCAGCTGAAGAAATTCCTCCTCATCTTGGCTCTAATGGTTTCTGGGGTCCATCTAGTCGGAAACTCTCACGTTAAGTTAAACGCTGGGGTAACAAGAATAAAAAGCAGTTTTTTCCGTCATTGGACAGTCAGCAGCTAAATACAAGCGTGGAAAACAAGCCCCTGAATACCACAGCATGAAGTAACCAAGATTCATAAAATGATACTTACTGTAACCCATTCCCTGCACAAAGTACTTGAAGGCTTCAGTCAGCTTGCCAGGCTAGGGTGGAAATACAGACTGTCATTAATCAATGTATTTATTTTTGCCAACACGTTTGAAATAAAACTTAAACAAGACACTGCCATTGCATGAGTGTGCAATGACCCAGTATTGACAGGATGGGGCCACATGACTTCCTCCTGCACCACAAATTACGATGGTTCTATTTACTGGGGGGCCAATAGTAAAATACCGGCTCCTTCCCGCCACCGCAATCTGAACCAGGTGTTACGTGCGGGAAGACCACAGTCCAGATAGAGGAAAGGAGCACCATCTAGAAAAACAGAAATATAGGGATTAGGAGCAGAAGTAGGCAAATTCAGCCCTTTGAGCCTGCTCCGTCATTCAATCTGCTAATCTCTCCCTGGTTTCAAATCCACCTTCCCACCTATTCCCCGCATTCCTTTATCCTGTTTATTATTAGAAATGGATCTATCCTCTTCTCGAAATCATTCAACGATTCAGACTCCACTGCGTTATGGGGCAGCGAGTTCCACAAATTTACCCCACCCCATGAAAGGACAGCTTCCTCCTCATCTTTGTTTTAAATCTATTACTTCAGCCTATACCTGCGACCACTCATTCCACATTGCCCCATAAGCGGAAATATTTGTCCGCATTTATTCTTTCGATTCCTTTTAGAATTTTATATACCTCAATCAGATTCCCCTCTCATCCTTTTAAACTCCAGTCAGTACAAGCCCAAACTGCTTAAATCGCTCCTCATACAATAACTCTTTCATCCCCAGTGAACATCCTCTGAGCTGGCAAGGAAGCTGAGAAACTGTTAGTTTAATAAGGCCTGAGGGGCAATTTTTTTTTCTAAGTACTTAGCATTGTACACACGTACCTGACGTTCTATTTGAATCATATGCTTACAGCGCCAATAACTCTCAGGTAAACCTGCCCCTTTAAGACACTCTGCACGTGTGGTCATGCCAAAATATTTAAAGGGCCAATGGATTATATTGATAGCACATTATTGCTTTTCCTTACAAAATAACTTAAGGGGGATTGTGTCTGACAGCTCGTGTAGTATCTTCCAGAGAGTTGCACAACTTGGTACCTGCAGCTAACGCTGGTATGTTAGTTGGTGGAAGAGATGAGTTTGCACTCATGAATTTACATCCTAGTTACGTGACTGGGGAAGTACACTGTGGCCAGCAGGCACCCTCTTCATAGGGAAGGAAGGCAACTTGGAAGTTGTGTCTACCTTCAGCATTCTTGTTCACAGCCCTGGGCAGAGGAAGCTCCCTGATCAACTGCTTGGAATAAGATCTAAAGGTCTTCACTGTGGGAATATCAAATGGACAAAATTCTCTACACAAATCAAACACAAATGACTGACAATAAGCTGGAAGAGGAGGTGGATTTGATAATCCGATTGAATGGCAGAGCAAGCTCAAAGGACTGAATTGGCCTACTTCTGATCCCATGTTCGTATCAAGAGTTTTCGATAAGGAGGGTGAAACTTTTTCTAGTTACAATGCTTGTCCGACTAAAAGAGGCATCCTGACAAATACACGAATAAGATGGGAATAGGGGTCCCCGGAAGAGTAGCAGTTTCAGTTCAGTCGGGCAGCATGGTTGGTGCAGGCTTGGAGGGCCGAAGGGCCTGTTCCTGTGCTGTAATTTTGTTTCTTCAAGTTTTCTATTATATTTAAGCCTTGTTTGAACTATTTATTCCTGAACTAATCTGGTTCCTAACTCTCTTTTTCAGGTCATGGTGCTCCACACATCATTCCTCAACGAGACTTTCGATTTCTGGCACTCTTGAGACCAACTACTAGGACGTGTAGACGAGAGGACAGAACTCAATGTGATGAGGGACCCACCGTGCATCACTCTGTGCAATAGGTAACTTTTTTAATGTTAGCCAGATGGCTAAAACCCATCTAATTATCCATCGAAAACTCAGTCCACATGAGCGTAATATGCTTTCTCAGGACACTAAGGAAATTTGGCATGTCAGTTACAATGCTCACCAGCTTTTACAGATGCCCCATAGAAAGCATTCTTTCTGGTTGTATCACAGCTTGGTATGGCTCCTGATCTACCCAAAACCGCAAGAAACTACAGAAGCTGATGAACGTATCCCAATCCAATCACTCAAACCAGCCTCCCATCCACTGACTGTCTCCACTTCCCGCTGCCTTGGAAAAGCAGCCAGCATAATTAAGGACCCCATGCACCCCGGACATTGTCTCTTCCACTTCCATCAAGAAATTGTCTGAGGTCACGTACCGACCGACTCAAGAACAGCTTCTTCCCTGGTACCATTAGGCCTTTGAATGGACCTACCTTGCATTAAGTTGATCTTTGTCTGTATCCTAGCTATGACTGTAACACTACATTCTGCACTCCTTTCCTTCTCTATGAACAGTATGCAAGAAACAATACTTTTCACTGTATACTAATAGATGTGACAATAATAAATCAAATCATAAGTGTAACTGTATTCTAACAATCACACAGATAAGATTTAACTAGACTCCATTGTCAGTCAACAAGTCAGGGCAGAAAAGAATTGAAATTGAAATAACCAGACTATTGAGAGGTGAAACACTAGTTTCAACACAGAACAGCACACACACAAAACACACACACAGCGCTGACTCACATTTGACATCTCCAAATGTCTTACTCTCAAACACTGAAATGTAAGTGTTGAGAAGATGTGCAAGCTGTCAGGATACTAGAAGATTGAAGGAAGTTGCAGCTAAAAATTAAAGGAGGCTGCATCGAGGAACATTCATTCCAAGCACTTCAAATCAGGTTTCCACAAACAGTGAACAAGTCTAACCCCGTACTCTCTCGGGAAGAGCTGGAGCCGACTCTACTTACCTGAACTACCTGTGGAAGCCCCCCACAATCTGCCATCTGCCAACAAAGTGGAAGAGAAGATGGGTTACTGCAAAAGGAATAACTTGATTACAAAGCTTCCAGCAGATCAGAGCCAATACATGACAGGCCCCTGAACAAACTGTATTGGATGCTGTGTATCACCACTCCCTTTCTTAATGATTAAAAATCTTCCAGTTATTTGACAATTCAACTGGGGACAATCTTCCCAAAAGGGTTTAACCAGAGGTAAACTGATGAGTTTCGCTTATTTTGAGGATCAATCTGGGCAAGCATTCAATTGATTACGCCAGTAAGGAGTGCTTGCAAGGCTCAGGTCAATGGGAAAACTTCCCAATGCCTGGAATTTTATCTAGGGAACTTGGTGAGGTTGTTGGAACCCAAGGACATCTCTGCTTGGGTTTCCTCCGCGTGCTCCAATTTCCTTCCTCAGTCCAAAGATGTGTGGGTTAGGCTGATTGGCCATGATAAATTGACCCTTAGTGTCAGGGGAATAGGGCCTGGGTGGGATTGTGGTCAGTGCAAAACTCGATGGGCCAAATGAGCTCCTTCTGCACTGTAGGGATTCTATAATTCTAATTCCTCAGGGAGCAAAGCTTGGTCCAGATGCCCCCAGTTGTTTCCTCATTGACATTTCCCCCGTCACCAAGTCAAGGTGGTTCATTAAATCAATTTAAATGGGAGAATGTGTTGAATAGTAATCAATCAACAATGGATTTTACAAACAAAACTTACTGTTGTTCTTTTTATTCAATCATGAGACATGGGTGTCGCTGGCTGAGCAGCATTTATTGCCCATCTCTAGTTGCCCTAGTTCAGAGGGCAGTTGAGAGCCAACCACTTTGCATGGATAGTAAGAAGTCTCACAACAGTAGGTTAAAGTCCAACAGGTTTATTTGATATCTTGAGTTTTGGAGCACTGCTTCATCAGTGCATGTAGGCCAGACCGGGTAAGGACGGCAGATTTCCTTCCCTAAAGGACATTAGTGAACCAGATGGATTTTTCTGAAAATAATTTTTAATTCCAAATTTTTGCTTATGGAATTCAAATTTCACCATCTACTGTGGCAGGATTCGAACCCGAGTAACGCAGAACATAAGCCGAGTTTCTAATAGCCTGGCGATAATACCACCAGGCCACTGCATCCCCCTTCAATGGATGTGTTATTATTACAGGGAAGGATGTCTTTTAATTATCTGCATTCTTCTTTAAGGTACCAAAGAAAGAGAGGAGAAACAATGCTGGGCTTGCAAAGAAAATCTCACCTTCAGCAGAGTTGTGTTGGTTGGGTTTAGCCTGGCATTGCACTCCACCTAGAGTCAAACCAAGAAGCGTGATCACATCAGCATTAGTTGAACTGCAGCTGCATTAAGGCATTACAATTACATCTCAGCCCGTACAATATACATAAGAACATAAGAAATAGGAGCAGGAGTGGGCCATCTAGCTCTCGAGCCTGCCCTGCTATTCAATAAGATCATAGCTGATCTGAAGTGGATCAGTTCCACTTACCCGCCTGCTCCCCATAACCCTTAATTCCCTTGTCTATCAGAAATCTATCAACCCGTGACTTAAATATATTCAGCGAGGTAGCCTCCACCACTTCAATGGGCAAGGAATTTTAGAGATTCACCACCCTTTGAGTGAAGAAATTCCTCCTCAACTTTGTTCTAAACTCCCCCCCCCTCCTTATTTTAAGGCCATGCCTTCTGGTTCTTCCTTGTTGATAACTGGATTGCTGACTCCTCCAGAGTGTGTACTGCACACCATAACTGACCCTTTGCTGGCATGGATTTGGATTTGCAGCCTGGTCCAATTTCAAGAAAACTTAACACCAGATGTGACAAAAAGAGAGTGGTGTGTAATCCACCACACTCAGTGGAATTGTGAAACTTGATGTACCCAATCACACATAATGGATTGTGTAGCATGGTGTCTCGGTAAATTCCTGACCCTGCTTTGTTACGGCTGCGTGCGTGAGAACAGGCTGACGTTTAATGTAACAAAACAAATCAGAGTGAGAAAGCAGTGCGACAATGCGCACACACTATCTCACCCAGCCAGTTTCCTGACCAGGGAGTGAAAGATAAGGAGTAAGCAGAACCTTTCTATTTATTGATCAGTTACACATGTCAGACCAGAAGAATGAGAAATGATCAAACAAGCGGTTGATTTCACCTACCACTGCCTCCACCGCGGGAGAGGTATCTCCGACAACCAGCAAAGCAGGACATCTGAGAGAAAACAGAAAGGAAGGTTCAGGCTCGCTCCGCACGCTCCATCCTAAAACAGGATCTGAATGCAGCAGCCAACACAAAATCTCTCTCTGTTTCAACGTTCAAAATGGAATTGCGACCGAAGAGGTTAGCACAAAATACCAGGAATCACAACCAGCCTTCATTAAGACTCTGGGAATTTTCCAAAGTGAGAATGAAGAGTCAAATGGTGCTTTCAGTAACAATTTATAACAAAGTTTTATAGAATAGAATCCCTACCGTGCAGAGGGACATTCAACCCATCAAGTCTGTACCGGCTCTCTGACAGAGCATCTTACCCAGGCCCTATCCCTGTTAATGCATTTACCCCACTAATTCCCACCTAACCTATACATCTTGGGAAACTAAGAAGCACGTTAGCATGACTAATTCGCCTAACCTACATATCTTGGGACAGAAAGGGGCAATTTAGCATGTCCAGTCCACTTAACTACACATCTTGGGACACAAAAGGGGTAATTGAGCATGACCGAATCCCCTAATTTACACATCCTGGAATATTAATGTGGCCAATCCCCTTGATTTATATATCTTGGGACAATGAGGGGCAATTTAACATGGACAATCCATCTAATTTACACACCTTTGGACAGTAAGGGGCAATTGAGCATGGCCAATCCATCCTAGCCTGCACATCTGTGGAGTGTGGGAGCACCTGGGGGAAACAAAGCTTTAAGAAATGAGAGAAAGCTGGAAAATGTTAGCCTCAGATCATGCAGATTGGAAATCTGCGGTGCTGCTGAAGATGTGAATGCAGCAGAGTGTTATCACATAAACACAAAGCAGCAATCCTTGGCAAACAGAAAACAATGCGCACACAGCTGTTGCTTTGCATTGCAATCTGATCTATGGAATTTCTTTCCTAAGTATAGCTGTTAGCCTGTGAGTCTGTTAGCTTTGTTTCATAATGACTTGTATTGTTATAGATGCTCCTTAAAGGGAAGATTGAGAAATGCTGCTAATGTTAGCTTTTATTGGTAGGGGGATTGAATTTAGGAGCCGCAGCATCATGTTGCAACTGTACAAAACTCTAGTGCGGCCGCACTTGGAGTATTGTGTGCAGTTCTGGTCCCCACATTATAAGAAAGATGGGAGGCATTGGAGAGGGTACAGAGGAGGTTTACCAGGATGTTGCCTGGTATGGAGGGCAGGTCCTATGAAGAGAGGTTGAAGGATTTGAGGTTGTTTTCGTTAGAAAGGAGGCGGCTAAGAGGGGATCTTATTGAAGCATATAAGATGATTAGAGGTTTAGATAGGGTGGACAGTGATAGCCTTTTTCCTAGGATGGAGAAAGCTAGCACGAGGGGACACAGCTTTAAATTAAGGGGTATGAGTTATAGGACGGATATCAGAGGTAGGTTCTTTACTCAAAGAGTGATTAGGGAGTGGAATGCCCTGCCTGCAGCTGTTGTAGATGCGCCAAGTTTGGTGGCGTTTAAGAGGTTAATTGATAAGTATATGGAAGAGAAGGGAATGGTTTAGTTTGGAGGGGCATTGCTTTTTATTTTGGTCGGCGCAACATCGAAGGCCGAAGGGCCTGTTCTGTGCTGTAATGTTCTATGTTCTATGTTACAGATCTTGCTTTCCCCTGTCCCACAAATAATAATAACTTATATTCAAATAATGCCTTTGAAATGTCAGACCATCAGACAAAGGACACTATGGATACATAGGAACAGGAGGAGGCCATTTACTCCTTCGAGCCTGTACCAACATTTAATACAATCATTAACTGAACATTTGAAAGTCTTTTACACCCCCTTCCCCTATAACCCTTATTGTTAATCAGAAGTCTATCAATTTTTGTTTCAAACATATATAACGGGTGGGATTTTCCAGCCACACTCTGGCTACACTCACCCCAAGACCAGAAAATGCTGCCCAAAGTCCGGGTCCCGCCCGCTACGATTCCCATGTTGGGTATGATGGGAAAATTCCACCCAAGCTTCCATAGCCCTCTGGAGTCGAGAATTCCAATCATTCAAAAACCTCTGGGTAAAGAAGTTTCTTCTCGTCTCCGTGCCCCTTGTTTTGAAATTGTGGTCCTGGTCTTAGCCTCGCCAACCAATGGAAACACCTTCCCTCCATCTCCCCTTCAAATATTCTATAGGTTCCAATGAGACCACCTCTCATTCTTTGAAACTCGAGAGTCCCAGTTTGCCCAATCTCCCTTCACAATCCCACCGTCCCTAGAACAAGTCAGGTGAACCTCTGTGGCAGTAATATCCTCTCTGAGGTAAGGGGACTGAAATTGCACACAGTACTCCAGGTGAGGCCTAACCAAGCTTGTGTACAACTGAAGCAAGACTTCATTACTCCTATACTCAAACCCTCTTACAATAAAGGCTGACATTTCATTAATCTTCATAATAGCTAGCCTGTAGGTGACCCTTCAGTGAAAAGGCTCCTTTATACATTTACACTTATTAATTTTTCACCAATTAAGAAACAATCTGCACATCTGCTCCTTCTACCAAAATGGATTTGCTCACATTTTTCCACATTATATTCCATCTGCCATGTTCTTGCCCATTCACTAAATCTAAGTCCTTCTGTAGCCACTTTATATCTTTCTCACGACATTCGCGTCTAGCTTTGTGTCATTCATGAACTTGGAAGTATTATATTTGACCCCACATCCAAGTCATTGATAGGTATCGTGATCAGCTGGGGTCTGAGTATTGGTCCTCTTATCAATGTAAGAATGACCCACCTACCCCTGCCCTAACAGGCAATTTTTTTTGCCTGTTGGCCAATCCTCAATCCATGGTAGTGCATTGCCTCCTATCCAAATTCATTTTCTTTTGCTTAATAACCTCCTGTGGGGAACTTATCAAAAGCTTTTTTAAAATTCAAATATACTAGTATCCATCGACTCTGCATCACCAACATTGTCAGTAACATCTTCAAAAAGCTCCATCAAGTTCATCAAACAAGATTTCCTATTCGTAAATCCAGGCTGAGTTTGCCTGATCAGACCATGATTACTAAGGAGTGGGATCCTTTGTCTGGTTTGCTTCAGTTGAAAGGCTTCATTTTAAGATATTCCTGCCTCTAACTCTAAGCTTCAAAGCTATCTTGGCCACATTTTAAACTCAGCAAGCATTCTAGATTATCTTAGAAATTGACTACATTCTTTGAAAGGACAATGCAAGGTAGGCAGGCTTTCTTACAAACCAGAACAGTAGCTTTCACAGCCACTCATCTGCTAATTGTTTATGAAATCAATCTTTATTCTGTTAAGGTTTATTCACAAAGTGAGACATTACAAACGGGCATCTCCGAACTCTGCAACCCAGCATCAGTAAGTCTCTCTCTATACGCGCACAATAAATGCCTCCCCCCGACAAACCAGTAACTTTAATTGAAACAATTACTCACTGCAGAGTTTTAGCAGTCGCTTCATTGACGCCAATAACGGGGCGTTCAATCTCCAGATCTCTACGACTGTAAAAGGGAAAATAAAGATGCATGCAAGTTGTTACACAAGTCTACACTTTGATCCAGAAATTCACATAGACTTAAACTTGCTGCTCACAAACCCTACTCCCTCACATCAGTGTTTGGTCATGCTTTCTGCTTTAATTTTTTTTATTCATTCATGGGACATTGGCTGGCCAGTATTTATTATAGAATCCCTACAGGACAGCACAGTGGTTAGCACTGCTGCCTCACATCACCCAGGAAATTGGATTTGATTGCCAGCTTGGGTCACTGTCTGTGCAAAGTCAGTATATTCTCCCTGTGCCTGCATGGATTTCCTCTGGATGCTCCAGTTTCCTCCCACAGTCCAAAAGACATGCTGGTTAGGTGCACTGGCCCGTGCTAAATTCTCCTTCAGTATACCCGAACAGGTACCAGCAGGTGGCGACTTGGGGACTTTCAGAGTCACTTCATTGCAGTGTTAATGTCAGCCAATAAATAATTTAAACTTTAAACAGTGCAGCCCATCTAGCCAGCACTAACAACAATCCCATCCAGGCCCCAGCTCCATGATCCCTCGTATTCACTCTACTAATCCTACTAACACTGAGGGACAATTTAGCATGGCAAATCCACCTAACCTGCATGTCTTTGGATTCTGAGAGGAAACCAGAGCACCCACAGGAAACTCACACAGACCCGGAGAGAACGTGCAGACTCTGCACAAACAGTGACACAAGCCAGAATCGAACCGTATCCCTGGCACTATGAGGCAGCACTATGTCACCGTACCAACTATCCCTAGTTTCCCTTGACTTTGCAGTGACTGATACAACTAAGGGCAGTTAAAAGTCAAACACATTGCTGTCACACGTAGGCCAGACTGGATAAGGGTGGCAGATTTCTTTCCCTAAAGGCCATTAGTGACCCAGATGGGTTTTTCCGACAATTGACAATGGTCATTAGTAGCTTCTTAATTCCAATTTTTAAAAAAATATAATTTAAATGCCATCATCTGCTGTGGTGGGATTCGAATCCGGATCTTCTGATCACTAGCTTAGTTTTCAGAGTAGCATTCTCGCAGTAACACCACTAGACCACTATCACCGTAAACTGCTAAGTCAACATTTCCCCGTTCGTTGTCACTGTTTAGCTGTAGTGGCTCTGTGGAACAAAGCTCTCTCCCAATTCCATCATTACATTGTGAATAAAAACACAGGATTGCGGACAATGCCTCAGCAATTGAGTAGAACAGGCGAGAATGTCACCATTACTCAGAGCGGGTGGGCAAGACATCTCCCTGTACCATCAGTCTGAGTGTTTCTGGCCAGCATTTAGTTCTCCCAGGTGGGGTCATAGGTCAGGGTGGCACAGCACTGCTACCTCACAGCACCAGGGACTACTGTCCAATTCCCAGCTTGGATCACTGTCTGTGTGGACATGACGTAGAGATGCCTGGGATGGACACAGTAAGAAGTCTCACAACACCAGGTTAATGTTCAACTGATTTATTTGGTGGCATGAGCTTTCAGAATGCATGAGTGGTAAGTGGTGACTACTTGTGAACCCCACTCTCCTCTCACCTGATGAAGGAGCAGCACTCTGAAAGCTCATACTATCAAATAAACCTGTTGGACTTTAACCTGGTGTTGTGAGACTTCTTACCACGTCCATGTGGAGTTTGAACATTCTCCCTACGTCCATGTGAGTTTCCTCCGGGTGCTCCGGTTTCCACCCATAGTCCGATTAGGTGGATTGGCCATGCCAAATTGCCCCTTGGTGTCGGGGGACTAGCAAGGGTAAATGCATGAGGTTATAGGGATTGTGATCAGTGCAGACAGGATGGGCCGAATTGCCCTTTTCTGTACTGTAGGATTCTATGATTCCAAAGCACAGAGAGAGGAATAGCTTCCACACCACTGTCACTTCCTCTGCAAAAAACTGAGCGAATGCCCTGGATCTGGCTGATTTTGCTTTCTCTGTGACACCAGGAAAAATCTGCCTAAAGCACTCTCCTCTTTGAAAGGAACTGGTTATTCAGCATGGAAAGGGTTAACACTAATGCCTGCAACTGGTTGCAAGTGACCACAGTGTAAATATTTTCATGCGCTTTTTTAGAAAGCTGAGCATGGCTCCGGACCCCACATCGAGAGCAGACCGAACATCCCATCGTAAAGCTGCCCCTCTCTACCTGTTATAGGAGTTGACAAAGAGGTGCAGGTTTTCTTGGTTGATATCCTGAGCGATGTGGAGCCGGTAGGTCTGGATCAGCTCCAAATTTGTTTCCAGCTCCTCCTAAAGGGGACAGCAGTTTTGGGAGTGGGAGAAAACACAGAAAATCGGTTAATGTTTGGAAAATGAAACCACGCCAATGAATGATCTCCAAGATGCACAATCCATTTTCCTGGCCAAGTCTCTTGCTATTTATGCTGGTCTCCTGGTCTATACTTGTTTCTCACTCAATGTCAATAAAATGGTCATTGCATTGGCTTTTGTGGGATCTTGCTGTGTGCTGTTTGGCTACCAAGTATCCCACAACACAACAGTCACCACACTTTGAACACAAGGACACACAAGAAATAGAAGCAGGAATGAGCCACAGGTCCTTCACGCCTGCCACGCTATTTAATACGATATTGAATATTCTTCTTATTCATTCGTGGGACATGTATGTCACTGGCTGGCCAGCATTTATTGCCCATCCCTAGTTGCCCTTGGAGGACAGTTGAGAGTCAACCACGTTGCTGTATGGCTCTGGAGTCACATGTAGGTCAGACCAGGTAAGGATGGCAGATTTCCTTCCTTAAAGGGACAGTAATGAATCAAATGGATTTTTTCGACAATCAACAATGGTTTTATGATCATCAATAGATTCTTAATTTCAGATATTTTTCACTGAATTCAAATCTACCATCTGCTGTGGTGGGATTTTAACCCAGGTCTCCAGAATTTTAGCCAAGTTTCTGGATTTACTGTCTAGTGATAATACCACGAGACCATTGCCTTCCCCATATTGACCTCAGCTCCTTTTCTCTGCCATTTCCCCATAGCCCTGCATTCCTCGATCTAGCAAATTGTTCTTAAATATTTCAGTTGATCCAGTCTCCAGCGCCCTTTGGGGCAGAGAATTCCAGAGGTTCACCACTCTCTGCGAGAAATAATTTCTACACAGCTCAGTTTTAAATGTCCTGTCCTTTATCTTGTAACTCTGTCCCCTTGTTCATGACTCTCCCACTAGTGAAAACATCTCACCACTTACTCTGTTACACCCCCTCAGAATCAGATATGTTTGAATAAGGTCACCTCTCACTTCTAAACTCCAAGCAATACAGGTCAGATTATTTAGTCTCTCTTGATGGGACAACCCTCTCATCTAGGGAGGCATAGTGACACAGTGGTTAACACTGTTGCCTCACAGCAGTAGGGACCCAGGTTCAATTCTGGTGCTGTGTGGGTGGAGTTTGCACATTCTCTCCCCACGTCTGCGTGAATTTCCACCAGGGGCTCCGGTTTCTTCCCACAGTCCAAAGATGTAGGGGTTAGATTGACTGGCCATGCTAAACTGTCCCTTAGCATTCGTGGTATTAGCAGGGTAAATATGTGGTGTTTATGGGGATTGTTGTCGATGGGCCGAATTCTGCATTGTAAAGATTCTATGGTTTATCTCAGGAATTAGCCTGATGAAACTCCATTGGATTGTTATTAATATTACCATATCATTTTTTAGGTAAGGGGACAAAAACTTTAAGTGTTCCAGGTGTGGCCTGACCAAAACCCCATACAATTGTAACAAAACCTCCCTATTTTTAAACTCCAACCCTTTTGCAATAAAGGCCAAAATGAAAGTATTTCACTGGGTATTTAGCAAGTGCTTTGACAAGTCCCAAGAACATAAAAAAGGCACTACATACTTGTGAGTTTAATATTTACTCAGTACTTCATATGGAATCAAAGCGACACAGAAACAGGATGCGAGTCCCAAAGCATCTAAAGCAGCAGTGAGTTGGTGGAATAGTAAGTTAATTGAAAGATGCAGTACTGCAACTAATTCATTATAGCATGAACATTTCATAGAATCATTGAATCCTACAGTGCAGAAGGCCATTCAGCCCATCGAGTCTGCAACGACCACAATCCCACCCAGGCCCTATATCCGTCACTCCACATATTTACCCGGCTAGTCCCCTAACACGAGGGTCAATTTAGCATGGTCAATCAACTTAACCAGCACTTCTTTGGACTGTGGGAGGAAACTGGAGCGCCCGGAGGAAAACCCACCTAGACACAGGGAGAATGTGCAAACTCAGGCAGTGACCCAAGGCTGGAATTGAACCTGGATCCCTGGTGCCGTGAGGCAGCAGTGCTAACCACTGTGCCGCCCTAAACATTTGTTGCAATTTTCCTTTCACCCGTTCCTCACCAACACTATTCACCCCTAACTACCAACATCATGCACGTACTGTTATTATCAAGGGACAGGCTATAGCCTAGTGGTGTTATCGCTAGACTACTAACCCTGAAACTAAGCTAATGTTCTGGGGCTTGGGTTCGAATCCCACCACAGTAGATGGTGGAATTTGAATTCAGGAAAAAAAAATTTGGAATTAAGAATCTACTGATGACCATAAAACCATTGTCAGAAAAACCCATCTGGTTCACTAAAGTCCTTCAGAGAAGGAACTGTCTGACCTGGTTTGACCTACATGTGACTCCAGAGTTACAGCAACGTGGGTGACTCTCAACTGCCCTTGGGCAAAAGAATAGTCAATAAACGCTGGCCCAGCTAGTGAAGCCCCATATCCCAGAAATTAAAAAAATTAATTCTTACACTAGTCTTCCCTATGATTTACAAGGCTGTCCAAACAAAAACAAAATACCACGGATGCTGGAAATCTAAAAATAAGGTGGAAAATGCTGGAAACATGTACCAGGCCCAGCAGCAATTCGCAAGGAACAGAGTTAAATGTTTCCGATCAATGATCTGTCTCCACAATTGCTCTAATGAAAGGTCACAGACCAGAGGCATTAATTGTGTTTCTCTCTCCACAGACGTTGCCTGATGTGCTTCCAGCATTTTCCAATTTCATTTCAGGCTTCCGTCCAGTGAAATGTTCCCAAACCAGACTGCTGAAATTATGTAAAGAAAATCAGAACAACAGTAGCACACAGGAGCGATGATCACTGCAGCTCTCGCTCCTGGGAGAGTCTGTTCAAAAGGGTTTTTTGTTAGTATTCTCATCAGCAACCTGGTCAATCATCTGAAAGACACATTCTGATTCTCTTACCTAACGCAGTTACCAAAGAGAGTACTGAACTGCAGAGAGCTACAGGAAATCAAGAGCAATAAATTTGCATTGCCCACACAATCATGGGGTCATTTCTAGATTTTAATAGACTAATTTATAGATACTGAGACCAAATTATCAATTCTCATGTCTGCAATCTAACCTCAGATTTCAAATCAGAGACAAAAGACTGAGCTATAATGTAAAACACAAACATATCACTTGCTTCGTCATTAGAGTTAGTGATAGGGTTATCGTTAATTGTTTAAATGCCTCTGGGTGATCTGTCACATAACAACAACATAGAATCATTGAATCCCTACATTGCGGAAGGAGGTCATTTGGCTCATCGAGTCTGCACCGATCACAACCCCACCCAGGCCCTAACCTCATAACTCCGTGCGTTTACCCAAGCTAGTCCCCCGGACATTAAGGGGCAATTTAGCATGGCCAACCTACCTAATCTGCACATCTTTGGATTGTAGGAGGAAACTGGAGGAAACCCTTGCAGACATGGGGAGAATGTGCAAACTCCACACAGACAGTGACCCAAACTGGACAGCAGTGCTAACCACCGTGCCGTTTATCTGTTTAAAGTCATAACCACTTTATTGTCCATTCCTAAGTGCCCTTCCCTTAAGAACATTAATGAACACAATTAGCTTTGGTAACAATCTATGATAGTTTTTATATTCATTTGTGGGACATGGGTATCGCTGGCTGGCCAGCATTTACTTCCTACCCAGGTTGCCTAAAAGCAGTTAAGAGTCAAAAACATTCTGTGGCTCTGGAGTCACACACAGGCCAGACCAGGTAAGGATGGCAGATTTCCCTCCCTAAAGGACATTAGTGAACTAGATGGGTTTTTCCGATAATCAACAACGGTTGATTGTCAATCAACGAAACATTGTCATGGTCATCAATAGATTCTTAATTCCAGATTCTTTTATTGAATTCAAATTCCATCATCTGCCATGGCAAGATTCAAACCTGGGTTCCCAGAACATTAGTTGAGTTTCTGAATTCATGGTCTATTGATAATAGCACTAGGCCAACACCAATCCCTTCATGGTCACCGTTACCGAGAAGATGAGCTGAATCTTTATAGGGGCATTTTCTCACCATCAAACTATCATTCCCCTCCCATACATTCATGCTCCAACTATTATAAAAGTTGGTTCCAAACTGAATTATAAAAAATTAAAAGGCCACTCACGGCGATAACTCTACCCGTGCCCTGATATGGGTGGCAATGATGGCACAGTGGTTAGCGCTGCTATCTCTCGGTATCAGAGTGTCGGCCTCGGGTCACTATCTGTGTGGGGCTTGCGCATTCTCCCCGTGTCTGCATGGGTTTTCTCCGGGTGCTCTGGTTTCCTCCCAAAGATGTGCGAGTTAGGTGGATGCTAAATTGACCCTAGTGACAGGGGGATTAGCTAGGCTAAATGTGTGGGATTAAGGGAATAGGGCTCGGCTGGGTCGGTGCAGACTCAATGTGCCGAATGGCCTCCTTCTGCACTGTAGGGATTCGATGAACAAGCACAGAGAGGGACTTCTGCCGCTCACTGGGTGGAGGTCCACCTTGAGAGCTGCCAGTCAATCACAGAAACACCAAGGTTCCCACTTTCTCTCTCCTCAGACACAGTCTGAGCCGCTGACTGTTTTTCTTTCAGATTTCCAGCATCCAGAGGAATTTTTTTGCTGTCGCGTCAGTGTACAAATCCCTGGTGGTAGTTTGGTGAAAGTGTCAGTGTGTAAACTGCACTCGAGTCTGTGCTCTCGCAAGCACCTCAACCAAAGTGACCTTTAGCCCACTAACGTGGCAGTGGCACCAGAATCTAGTTGAAACAAATACTTTCCTAGAGGATCTTTAGCCACTCCTCATTAAAGTTAACTCCAGATCTGTGGGCCAGGTTACAGCCATCAATTTCAGCCCCCTCTCCCTCCGCAGAGAACTGTTACGTCTTTCTCAACATTCAGCAGGACACAGGCAAAATCGTTGCAAATTTCATACTGTGCTTCAGAAGCAGAAAACAGCAAGAGGCACAGAAATCGCAGGCTGGAACTCTGCCAACACCACGACTTGACATTAAACCACAGCAGACAATACTGAGCACACTCCCCACTAACCCAACTGCAAGCAGTTTTCCAGCATGACTCACGACCATGAGGAACTGGACCAAAACAAATTTCAATCATTTAACTTACAAAAGCGACATATTGCTGGACCTCTCTGAGTTACTGGTTAGACCTGAACTTGAATCATACAATCACTACAAAGGTAAAGAACAGTACTGCACAGTAACAGGCCCTTCGGCCCTCCAAGGCCACACCAATCCTGATGCCTGCCTAAACTAAAACTTACGGAATCCGTATCCTTCCATTCCCATCCTATTCATTAAATGCCACAACTGTACCTGCTCCCTCCACCTCCCCAGGCAGCACCTTCCAAACATGTAAAAAATCTGGCCTCGTACATCTCCTCTAAACTTTTCCCCATGTATCTTAAACCTATGACCCCTGGTACTTGACTTTTCTACCCTGGGAAAGGGCATCTGACTGTCCATTCTGTCCATGCCACTCAATCTTGTCTGTCAGGTCACCACTCAGCCTCTGTCATTCCAGTGAGAACAAACCGAGTTTCTCCAACCTCTCCTCATGGCTAATACCCTCCCCCAGACCAGGCAACATCCTAATAAACCTCTCCAGTACACTCTCCAAACTACCCACATCCTTCTGGTAGCGTGGTGACCAGAACTGTACACAATATTTCAAATGAGATCTAACTAAGGTTGCATACAGCTGCTGCGTAACCTGCCAACTTTTAAACTCAATGGCCCCAACCAATGAAGGCAAACATGCCATATGCCTTCTTGACTACTTTTTTGCCACTTTCAGTGATTGGTGGACACGTAAGCCCAGACCTCTCTGCTTGTCAATACTTCTAAAGATTCTACCATTTACTGTATAATTCCTACATGCATTACCTCACATTTGTTTGGATTAAATTCCATCTAAAATTTCTCCATCCAACCAGTCCAATTCTTGCTTACTCTGACAATCCTTCACCATTCACAACTCCACCAATTTTTGTGTCATCTGCAAACTTACTAATCAGACCAGCTACAATCTTCTGCACATCATTTATACATACAACGAACAACCAAGATCCCAGAACTGAATCTTGTGGAACACCGCTAGTCATAGCTTCCATTCAGGAAAGCAGCCCTCTACTGCTACCCTCTGTCTTCTATGGCCAAGCCAGTTATGTATGTGGAGATGCCGGCGTTGGACTGGGGTAAACACAGTAAGAAGTCTGACAAGACCGAATTTAAATCCGACTGATTTGTTTGTCCCAGTTCTGTATCCATCTCACAGAAGAGATCGCAGGATCTCTTCTGATCCTGTGTGACTTCACCTTTCATACCAGCCTACCATGAGATACCTTATCAAAGACTTTACTGAAGTCCATGTATCCACTGCCTTTCTCTCACCTATCATCTTCACCATTTCCTTAGTATTATCATTACTCATTACAGGAGGCCATTTGGGAACAGCAGATATCTCAGAAGGTTGGGACGCTGGAGGAAACTGCACAACAAGATCGCAGAAGAGTTTGAAAACAAAGGTTGAGAATATTAAAATTTAGATGTTAATCAACTTGTAGCAAATGTAAGTCAGTAAATACGGGGGTGATGGGTGAACTGGGTTTGGTGTGAACAAGGACACAGGAGCAAAGCGTCCTTGCTCATATGGGACCTCACATTGATGGAGATTAGAATGTGGAAGGCCACGTGAGAATAGCTAAGCCTACGAATAGTAAAAGAGTGAATGAGGGTTTCAGTAATGGATAAGCTGAAGTGTGGGTGCAGTCACACGATGTCGCAGAAGTGAATATAAACTGTCTTCATAATCGTGAAGATATCTGGTTGGAAGTTCGCCTCGGGGACAAAAATGATGCCTTTTTTAGTGTAATCTCAGACAGTTGCTAGGAGAGGGAGAGAAATTGGTTGTTGGAGAATAGAATTTATCCTGGGGATTTAAAAGAATAGCATCACAATGCTTAATTGGACAAAACTTCTGCTCATCTAGCACTGCATGTTGGACATACTGGAGAACATGCCCCTGTCTACATCAATTGGGACCAAGTAGAAATGGTCGAGAGCTTCAAGTTTTTAGGCGTCCAGATTACCAACAACCTGTCCTGGTCCCTCCCCGCCAAGATCATAGTTAAAAAAGGTCCATCAATGTCTCTACTTTCTCAGACTGAGGAAATTTGGCACGTCAGCTATGGCTCTCACCAACTTTTACAGATGCCCCATAGAAAGTATTCTTTCTGGTTTTATCACAGTTTGGTATGCCTCCTGCTCTGCTCAAGACTGCAAGAAGGATGGTGAATAAAGCCCAGTCCATCACAAAAACCAGCCCCCACCCCGCCAATCCAGTGATTCTATCTACACTTCCTGCCTTGGAAAAGCAGCCAGCATAATTAAGGACCCCACGCACCCCGGACATTCACTCTTCCACCTTCTTCCATTGAGAAAAATATACAAAAGTCTGAGGTCACGTACCAGTTGATTCAAGGACAGCTTTTTCCCTGCTGCTCTCAGGCTTTTGAATGGACCTATCTTGCATTAAACTGATCTTTCTCTGTACCCTAGCTATGACTGCAACACTACACTCTGTACTCTCACCTTTCCTTCTCTATGAACAATATGCTTTGTCCACATAGCACACAAGAAACAATACTTTTCACTGTATGTTAATACATGTAACAATAATAAATCTAATCAAAAATAACATTAGGTCAAAGCAGTTTGAAAGTGTAAAGACAGTGGAGGGGTTAGGAGGAGTGTTGGTGACAAACAGCTGGTTGTGATCAGTGTCCATCTGTAAGTAGTTTCACAACACCAGGTTAAAGTCCAACAGATTTATTTGGTAGCACGAACGTTCAGAGCGCTGCTCCTTCGTCAGGTGAGTGAAGAGTTGGGTTCACAAACAGGGCATATATAGATACATACTCAATTACAAGATAACGGTTGAAACAGAGTCTTAACAGGTAATCAAGTCTTTACAGGTACAGGCAATGCAAGTGGAGAGAGGCTTAAGCACAGGGTAAAGAGGTGTGAATTGTCTCCAGCCAGGACAGTTAGTGAGATTTTGCAAGCCCAAACAAGTCATGGGGGTTACAGATAACGTGACATGAATCCAAGATCCTGGTTGAAACCATCCTCATGTGAGCAGAACTTGGCTATCAGTCTCTACATGGTAATTTTGTGTTGTCATGTGTCTTGAAGGGCTACCTTGGAGAACGTTTACCCGAAGATCAGGGGCTGAATGCCCTTTACTGTCCATTTGGAAATTAAGGCGACATCTTTTGTGACATTGTATGAATGACAAATAGGAAGGAGCCAGAAGCCGATCCTTTGGGGGACCCCAGCGGTAACGGTGTGGAAGCAGGAACAGAAACCAACGTAGGTAATTCTCTGGCAGTGACTGGATTGATAAGAATGGAATCAGGTGAGTGCAGTCCTATCCAACTGGACAGCACTGGAGAGATGATGGAGAAAGACAGTGCATACAACCGTGTCAAAGGCTGAAGACAGGCCAAGAAGAGTGACAAGACATATCTATCCTTGGCACAGTCATTTGTGACTTTGGCAAGAGCTGGGGCAGGAACCTGACTGCTGAAATTCAAGTCTGCAGTTCCAGGGAAAGACGGACACACATTTGGAAGGTGGCAATGTTTTTAAAGCTTATTTATTAGTCACAAATAAGCTCACATTAACACTGCAATGAACTTACTGTGAAAATCCCCTTGTCGCCACACCCATTCGGGTCACTGCATGTTCAGGGACTCTGAAGAAAACAGGGAGGTCGGAGATGGGGCTGCGTTTGTGAGGGTGAAGAGGTCAAGGGTTGGTATTTTGAGAAGAAAGAGGGTGGATGACAGCAGATTTGAAAGTGGTGGTGGTGGGGGGGGGGGGGGGGGGGGTGGCAATATTTGAGGAGGAAGAATCATTCACAACACCAACTAGCATAGGGATGATGAAGGGAATTGGGTGGTTAGCAGTTTAATGGAAATGGAGTGGAGGGAACAGGAGATCAATCTCCCGGGCAAGATCCCAAAATCGCACAATGAGTAAATAGCTTCAACTTACGCTGCTGAAGTGGTGGGCCAGCACAATGTCATCCAGGTTGGTTGTCCATCCGGAAAGCTGCATGAGAATAAGAAGCTGATTAAACTCCTCAAGAATAAAATGGTTGCACCATCGAAAACCAGAGGCAGCAGAAGACTTGACTATCGCCAGGTACCAAATACACGTCCCAATTTTTTTTATAATTCATTCACGGGACATGGGAATCGCCGGCTGGCCAGCATTTATTGGCCGTCTCTGGTTGCCCTTGTTCAGAGGACAGTTATGGCTCTGGAGTCACACGTGGGCCAGACCAGGTAAGGACGGCAGATTTCCTTCCCCAAAGGACATTAGTGAACCAGACATCCCGTATCAGACGGGATGGTGCCCCTCCCAACCGAGTCACTGCGCTGCCAAAGAACACAGCTAAACAACACGCCAATACGCATTGCGAGGGCTGAGGAATTGAAATTACTGAAATGCAATTAGTATTGAGGGTTGGGGGGGGGGGGGGGGGGGGGTGAATTATACTCCATCAATTAGTGTCAGGGAGAATTACACCACATCAATTAGTGCCAGGGTGGGGTGGGGGTGGGGAAGTCATAGCCCAGCGAGGACTCTCATTCTGAATGTCATCAGGAAAAGAGAGTAAAAATTGGTAGGTTACTTCTTCACAGAATAAAGGATTTAAGGGTGTGGTTCGAGGTACCTTTGATGCTGCCCAGTCCATCCAGCCTTTAGCACACGGGTCAATGTTGATCAGGACAAGTCCCTCCACCAGATTCTGATGATTCAGCTGCACAAAACAAAACAGAACAGGCAGGCATTTGAGCTCAGAACGTGACTGGATACTGCGCTGTGTCCCGTGGATAAGTTGTGGCTCTGTTGTGAGTTTAAGGCCCATTCCAGTGACAATGCTACCCAAATACTGCAGTCCAACACTGAGGGAGGGCTACCTCCCTGGTGAGATATTACCTCAGTACCCTGTTTCTCTGTGTAGGGGGGGGAATAACGATCCCATAGTATAATTATGAAAAATAGCAGGGGTGCTCCTCCTCAGATTTACTGCATCATCAACATTAGGAGGAGTGTGTCACACATCCGGATTACTGTGGAGCAGACTGGGAGCGTGAAGCAGGGTCAGGATCGTGGTGAAACATCTTCGCGCCCTCCTCCACCGACCCCCAACTCCACCACCACCACCCCCCTCCCCCCTCCCCCACCGCTACCCTCTACAATATAAATCTCACCCTAATTTCCTTATCTTCAGCTCTGACAAAGGGTCATCCAGACTCATAATGTTGGCTCTATTCTCCCTCCATAGATGAGCTGAGATTTTGCAGCATTTTCTGTTTTCGTTTCAAAGCAAGTGTTTTGCCGGCTAATTTTTGAAGAGAGGTTCCATAAAATCCGTAGTGCAGAAGGAGGCCATTCAACCCACTGAGCCTGCACTGACAGCAATCCCACCCAGACCCTATTCCACAACCCCTAGTATTTGCCCTTCTGATCCCCCTGACACAAAGGGGCAATTTAGCATGGCCAATCCACCCAACCCGCACGTTTTCGGACTGTGGGAGGAAATCGGAGCACCCGGAGGAAACCCATGGGGAGAACATGCAAAACCCACACAAGCAATGATCTAAGCTGGGAATCGAACCTGGGTCCCTGGCGCTGTGAGGCAGCAGTTGCTATGCACTGTGCAAGTTTTGAGCCTATAAGAGGAATATTGCCCAACTGGAACTCAGAGACAGGTTAGCAGTGAAAAACTGCATCTTGTCATGTTTAACTATTGTTCAACTGTTAAATGTTAAGCTAGTTCATTTGGTATAATTAAGCTGTGTTGTTCTGATCAAAACTTCCTAGTTTGTCAGTAGAATCGTGCCAGGATTGAAATATCTCATCCTCACGCTAATGCCAAAATAGAAATTGTTGGGGTCCAGTCTGGCTTCAGAACACACCTTGGAGTTTCTGATCTGGTACCCTAAAAAATGTCATTGAACGTAAAGGCAATCCTCATTTGGATCAATGACTAAAAAGAATGTAAACACGGTTAGTTAAAAAGATGAAAAGATTAGTAGCAAATTTGGAACAACATCATGGGGACAGTCCCTATGTGATTTTTTATAAATATAGATACAATATAGTGAACAACTCAAGACATTTTAGTAACTCTTTCAAGTGCCACCTGCTGACCAGAGCCTGAAATTGTCTCGTTACCTCAACTGTTTACACAAGGGATCCCCTTTACACAACCACTTTCAATGTTAAACATTAGCATAAAAATGCAACCAAAAATTGTGGAAACCAGACAGAAATTGTTTGCCCAACTAAGAGAAATTCAGTGCACCCTTTCCAGATGTATATCAGCTTGGTGTGCCTCCTGCTCTGTCCAAGACCTCACGGTGGCAAATTGATTAGCACTGCTGCCTCTCAGCACCAGGGATCCGGTTAGATTCCCGGCTAGGGTCACTGTCTGTGTGGAGTTTGTACATCCGCCCCGTGTCTGTGAGGGCTTCCTCCCACAGTCGAAAGATGTGCGGGTTAGATGAATTGGCCATGCTAAATTGCCCCTTAGCGTCAGGGGGATTAGCAGAATAAATTTGTAGGATTACAGGGATAGGTGGAAGATCTGGTCGGTGCAGACTCAATGGGCCAAATGGCCTCCTTCTGCACTGTAGGGATTCTATGATTCAATGGTGTTTTTGAATACTCACTGCAAACTTGGTTAGGATATAAGCCCCAGCCCCAACTCCGATTCCAATTACATTCTGTACGCTGCAAAACAATCGGATAAAATCATTATGTGCTCATCGAGGTAAGTACAATGGGTAATTATGTAATTGCTAGGCTAAGAGGGACAGGTAGAGAGAGAGGAGAAAACTGGGATTTACTCTGAGCCTGTATATGCAATGAACTCACTTTAAATGGGCTAAGACTGTAGGCAGCATATCAGCCAGCTCATCCATGGTTGGGTACTGGTAGCTGCAAAAGCAAAAGACACAAAAGACAAGTCAGCAAATGTTCCACAGAAAGCATTCTTTCCGGCTATTTCATAGCTTGGTATGTCTCTTACTCTGCTCACATTCGCTATCCTCTGCTGGAGGATAGCGAATGTGGTCCCATTGTTTAAGAAGGGGAAGAGAGACCTTCCTGGGAATTATAGGCCAGTGAGTCTTACTTCTGTTGTGGGCAAGGTATTGGAGAGAATTATTAGGGATAGGATTTATAGTTATTTAGAGAGAAATGAATTGATTGGGGATAGTCAGCATGGTTTCGTGAAGGGTAGGTCATGCCTTACTAACCTCATTGAGTTTTTTGAGAAAGTG
This sequence comes from Sphyrna mokarran, assembly GCA_024679065.1. Taxonomy (NCBI): domain Eukaryota; kingdom Metazoa; phylum Chordata; class Chondrichthyes; order Carcharhiniformes; family Carcharhinidae; genus Sphyrna; species Sphyrna mokarran. The sequence goes on along the minus strand of JAGIQG010000016.1, from coordinate 64,708,827 downwards.
ACCAGAGAGGTGGATGGGGGTAAGGCGGTTGATGTAGTATATATGGACTTTAGTAAGGCTTTTGATAAGGTGGCCCATGGAAGACTTCTACAGAAAATGCAGATGTGTGGAATAGAGGGTGATTTAGCTAATTGGATTAGGAATTGGCTGGCAGATAGAAGACAGAGGGTGTTGGTTGATGGGAGATATTCATCGTGGAGTTCGGTGACGAGTGGTGTGCCTCAGGGGTCTGTTTTGGGCCCCTGCTGTTTGTAATTTTTATAAATGATCTGGATGAGGGTATTGAGGGATGGATCAGTAAATTTGCAGATGATACTAAAGTTGGTGGTGTGGTAGATAGTGAAGAGGGGTGTTTTAGTTTACAGAGTGACTTGGACAAGTTGCAGAGCTGGGCCGAGAGGTGGCAAATGGAGTTTAATGTGGAAAAGTGTGAGGTAATGCACTTTGGCAGGAACAATAAATGTGTAGAGTATAGGGCTAATGGTAGGGCTCTTAATAGTGTTGAGGAACAGAAGGATCTTGGTGTATGTGTCAATAGATCCCTGAAAGTAGGCAGTCAAGTGGATAAAGTTGTTAAGAAGGCATATGGAGTCTTAGCTTTTATTGGCAGGGGGATTGAATTTAGGAGCCGCAGCATCATGTTGCAACTGTACAAAACTCTAGTGCGGCCGCACTTGGAGTATTGTGTGCAGTTCTGGTCCCCACATTATAAGAAAGATGTGGAGGCATTGGAGAGGGTACAGAGGAGGTTTACCAGGATGTTGCCTGGTATGGAGGGCAGGTCCTATGAAGAGAGGTTGAAGGATTTGAGGTTGTTTTCGTTAGAAAGGAGGCGGCTAAGAGGGGATCTTATTGAAGCATATAAGATGATTAGAGGTTTAGATAGGGTGGACAGTGATAGCCTTTTTCCTAGGATGGAGAAAGCTAGCACGAGGGGACACAGCTTTAAATTAAGGGGTATGAGTTATAGGACGGATATCAGAGGTAGGTTCTTTACTCAAAGAGTGATTAGGGAGTGGAATGCCCTGCCTGCAGCTGTTGTAGATGCGCCAAGTTTGGTGGCGTTTAAGAGGTTAGTTGATAAGTATATGGAAGAGAAGGGAATGGTTTAGTTTGGAGGGGCATTGCTTTTTATTTTTGGTCGGCACAACATCGAAGGCCGAAGGGCCTGTTCTGTGCTGTATTGTTCTATGTTCTATGTTCTATAAACCACAAGGAAATACAAAAGGTCCTGAATGTAGCCCAATCCATCACTCTCATCCAGCCTCTCATCCATTGACTCTGTCTACACTTCCTGCTGCCTCAGAAGAGCAGCCAGCATAATTAAGGACCCCATACACCCCGGACATATTCCCTTCCACCTCCTTCCATCAGGGAAAAGTTATGAAAGTCTGAGGTCACGTACCAACCCACTCAAAATAGCTTCTTCCCTGAGCCATCAGACTTTTGAATGGACCTACCTTGCATTACGTTGATCTTTCTCTACACACTAGCTATGATTGTAACACTGCATTCTGCACTCTCTCCTCTCCTTCTCTATAAACAATATGCTTTTTCTGTATAGCATGCAAGAAACAATCCTTTTCACTGTAGACTAATACATGTGACAGTAAATCAAATCAATTCAAATCAGCCTTTTGAATGGACTTACCTTGCATAAAGTTGATCTTTCTCTACACCTTAGCTATGACCGTAACAGTATATTCTGCTCTCTTTCCTTTCTTTCTCTGTGAACGGTGTACTTTGTACAGCGTGCAACAAACAATACTTTTCCACTGTATGCCAATAAATGTGACAGTAATAAACCAAATCAGATTCATTACTTTCCGTAACTGAAGCTTCTCTGCAGCCCCAGCATCCTACACATTTCTACAACAGTTTCCCAAGAATTAAGCTATGAATAATAATCCCAAAGGTGACTTTAGCAATACCAGAACCATTTATCCTACCTAATGGCTGGGTAAACGGGTGGTATAATTATACTGCACCAGGACAGTTCAGGATTGGCTTGTCTCAACAGTTGACCCATTCTCTTGTTTCCTGTGATGTGGAGATGTTGGCATTGGACTGAGGTGGGCACAGTAAGGAGCCTCACAACAGCAGGTCAAAGTTCCACAGGTTTATTTGGCAGCACAAGCTTTCTGAACGCTGTTCCTTCATCAGGTGAGTGGAGAGATGGGTTCACAAACACGGCATATACAGACATTGTCTGCAATTGCAGGATAATGGTTGGAACTCGAGCAATTGTGTCTCTGTCTACATATGCCATGTCTGTGAACCACTTCTCCACTCACCAGATGAAGGGGCAGCACCCTGAAAGCTCGTGATTCCAAATAAACCTGTTGGACTTTAACCTGGTGTTGCGAGAGTTCTTACTGTGTACACCTCAGTCCAACGCTGGTATCTCCACATCCTAGAGGAAACAGAGGTGGGGTAGTGGGAGGGTGGGGTGGTTGTAAACATTCCTTTATATTTTCTATAAATTAGCAGGCAGCACAGTGTCAATGATCGATCCTGAAGACAAGTCACGTGGCAAAAATGTTATACAAGGTGCAGGAACCTCTCACCCAGTAGGGAAAGGTGGAGCCCCTTCTTGGTGTCCAGGAGCATCCACGTGGCACACGGCGAAGTGGTGCGTGATTTCCTGCATGTCCTCATAGTTAAACAATGTGTTGAAGCAAGACTTGTCTGTGGGGAAAATGAGAAAAGGTTCAATGGGGACAGGGTGCGAGAAACCAACAGCAACACGCATGACATAATTTTCATTCTCTGGTACAGATCTTCCAACACAGAAATCGCTTCTGAACAATTGGTCAATGCCAGTGTTTCTTCACACAAACCTCCCCCTAACTTTAATAAAAGCAAATTACTGCGGATACTGGAATCTGAAACCAAGAGAGAAAATGCAGGAAAATCTCATAAAACTCAAAAAAGTTTATATTAACACTGCATTTAAGCTACTGTGAAAATCTCCTAGTCGCCACACTCCAACACCAGTTCAGGTCAATGCACCCTAACCAGCACATCTTTCGGACTGTGGGACAAAACTGGAGCATTCGGAGGAAACTCACACAGACACAGGGAGAATGTGCAAACTCTACACACTCAAGCCAAGAATCGAACCCCGGTCCCTAGTGCTGTGAAGCAGCAATGCTAACCACTGTGCTACCATGCACCCCACATCTCGTGAAAGAATTGAATAAAAAAAAAAACCTGAATGCGATCACTTCCCTTCTTTGGGCTCCGCGGAACAAAGACTCAAACTATTTAACCTTGCCTTATTGGATAATCCCCCTATCCCAGGAATTAGCTTTGTGGACCTTTGTTGCACTGTCTCCATGACAAGTACATCGTTCCTCAGATAAGGAGACCAATACTGCACACAATACTCTAGGTGCGGTCTCTCCAAGACTCGGTAGAATTGCAATAAAGCATCATCACCCCCTATAGTCAAATCCTCTCATAAGAATTGGCCGTAGCCATTTGCCTTCTTTTTTGATCTCCGTATTGCTGACACTTTCCCAGGAGCGAGTTCCTGACTTCCGGCATATTGTAAAGGGATGGAAAAAAAGGTCAACTACTTCAGCTCGGGTCAAAGCAGTAAACTGCAAAGAGTTTAGCCCAGGTTACCGCACAGAACAGTCTGCTCACCCCCACCCTCAGACTGCCCAGAGAATGATGTCCGCAGACCCTCCAGAGGAAACATTTAAGAGGCAAGGACTTACGGTTGAGGCCTATGTCGTGGTAGGTCAAGATGACGGGTCTGTTCCCCTTTGGGGTGCCCCGCATGGTAACGTGCAGCACACCATGCTCCGTTTCAATGTCATGTTCCTGTAAACGGAGAAGAACACAAAGTCACCCCTTGCTTTTCCTTTCTGAAGCCCCGAAACCACAGAACAATCTCGGCCAAGAATCAGCTGAGGAAGATACGAAGAAAAAGGCCATCTGACCCAAGCTTGCCTGTAACAGCACTTTGTTCATTTATCAGGGGAGGCGATAGCCTAGTGGTATCATCACTAGAATATTAATCCAGAAATTCAGCCAGTGTTCTGGGGACCCAGGTTCAAATCCCACCCGGGCAGATCAAAGAGGTTTACAGCATGGAAACGGGCCCTTTGGCCCAAATTGTCTATACTGCCCTTTTTTTTAAACCCCTCAGCTACGTGGTGAAATCTGAATTCAGAAAAAAGAATCTGGAATTAAGTATCAACTGATGGCTGTGAAACCATTGTCAATTGTCGGAAAAACCCATTTACTATTGCCCTTTAGGGAAGGAAATCTGCCGTCTCTATTTGGTCTGGCTGTCACGTAACTTCAAAGCTACAGCAATGTGGTTGGCTAGCAGCTACCCTCCAAGGGCAACTAGAGATGGGTAATAAATGCTGGGCCAGTCAGTGATGCTCATGTACAACAAATGAAGAAAAATCTTAGGGTCACAAGTAAGCTTACATTAACATTGCAATGAAATTACTGTGAAAATTCCCCAGTTGCCACACTCCAGTGCCTGTTCAGATATACTGAGGGAGAATTTAGCATGGCCAATGTACTTCACCAGCACATCTTTTGGACTGTGGGAGGAAATCGGAGCATCTGAGGAAACCCACGCAGACACGGGGAGATCATGCAGACTCTGCACAGACAAGTTGGGAATCGAACCCGGGTCCCTGGCACTGTGAGGCAGCAGTGTTAACCACCGTGTCCCCCACTTTGAAGGAGCTATCCAATTAGTCCCATTCCCATTCTTGTTCTCCACATTATATCTGTACAGAATTTTTCTTTTCAAGTACTTATCCTTTCGAAAGTTGCTGCTGAATCTGCTTCAAGCTCTCTTAATGGCAGTGCATTCTTGATCATCACTTGCTTCTAGTTCTTTACCTCAAATCAGTGTCACCCTACCACTGGAAAAAAGTTTCTGTTTACTCTTGTCAAAGCCCTTCATGATTTTGAACATCTCTGTTAGCTCTCCCCTTAACCTTCTCTAACTCCAGTCACTCACAGTAACTAAAGGCCCATCTCCCCACATCCCATCTGAGTAAAATCTCAACCACATTCTCTCCAGGTTCTTCCGAGACTAAGCTGACTTGTTCATCTTTGCTGCTGCTGCTCCGAATTAAGATTGCTAGAAATTATGCACAAGCTGGCCAAGGATAACAGGATCGGTCGCCATCAAATGGGGGGGGGGGGGGGGGGGGGGGGGGGCGGCTCTCGCCATGGAGGAGGCGATGGTAGATCAGATCAATGTCAGATCTGGGGGAAATTGGAAGAATGCCTGCAGGAATGTTCTTGCTATTGCTAAAAGGAGAAATATGTTACTGAAGTTTCTCATTTCAAACCTGGCACCTTACCCAGGAGCTTGGGGAGCCTACAGTTCATCATTGCAATCTCCAGAGCAATGCGTCGACCAGAGTCGACTGTAATGTCCTAACTATGTTAGGGGAGTGGAATTCAACAAAAAGAAAAGATGTGCTTTGCGTGTGTAGATTCAAAGTAACACGCAACAGGTTTATTGACAAACGTTGCATGTACAGAGTATAAACTGAAACTAAAACAGCAGCTTGTGCCACACACTAATGACATCACCATCAAATCATGTGATCAGCTCTTAAAGCAATCTGCAACCAGTTAAATATATAACACCAGCCAATCAACACTCTTTCTCCTGCATAGGAAAATTTCAGACAATCTCGCATTTGTCAAGCGCAAGATCAAAAGCTTCAACAACATATTTTGCGATAATTTTCATTGAATCACAGAAACCCTACAGTGCAGAAAGAGACCACCTGGCCTTTTGAGTCTGCTACAACCACAATCCCAGCTAGGCCCTATCCTCATATCCCTACATATTTACCCACTAATTATAGTGGGGTTATAGATAGGTCTATGGCTGGGTAGGTTTTGATGTGTTCGGCACAACTTGTGGGCCGAAGGGCCTGTTTGTGCTGTAGTGTTCTATGTTCTACGTAACACGTCCCTTCTTATAGCAAGGTTCAAGCTCAGCAAGATTGAAGGATCTTTTACATCTGCCCAAACAAGCAGGGATTAACACCTCACCCAAAAGATGCAACCTCGAAGAGTGAGGCACGCCCTCAGTGCCACAAGAGTAAGAGCCTGGATTTTAGTGCTCAGGGCTTTGAGGGGGACTCGAACCTTGTGCCTTCAAGGTAAGAGTGCTGCCAACTGAGCCCCAAATCGTGATAATGGTTCCTATGGTCCTCAGTCCTCACTATAACTGTTAGTCAAAAAAAAGGGTGAGAAAACAATGTGCGCTAAGATAATGCACCACTGGAAAAGCCCAACAATTTCACTGAAGTGACTTTTTTTCTGTTGAGTAGCGTTGGCCATCGCTGACTCAGAGACTGATTAGCTCTTTGTGAGCTCATTGCCACAGCTAAACCTCGCCCTGGTTATACTAAGTGGATTAATGAAGGTCAAACGGGACAGCTGGATGGAAAAACACTGTGTAGTGACACAGTAACAGCGAAGGGAAACTGCCTCAAACTGGACTGACAGTATCACCTGCACTGAAAACTCTTGCTGCTTGTCTGTTTTTTAATTCTTTCATGGGATGTGGGTGTCACCGGCAAGGCCAGCATTTGCTGCTCAACCTTAATTTGCCCTTGAACTGAGTGTCTCGCTGGGCCATTTCACAGGACAATTAAGAGTCAACCGTACTGCTGAGTCACACGTAGGCCTGACTGGATTTCCTTCCCTAAAGGGCATTAGTGAATCAGATGGCTTTTTTCTGACAACTGATGATAGTTTCATGGCCACCGTAATTGAGATCAACTCTCAGTTCAATCTTCATTAACTGAATTCAAATTCCACCCAGCTGCCATTGTGGGATTTGAACCCGCATCTCCAGGACATCAGCCTGGGCCTCAGGATTACACGTTCAGTGACATTCTCCACACTCAAACTTTAGAATTTGCAAGTTCAACTGATGCACACCTAAGGTTAACAGTCGTAGAGTTTTACAGCATGGAAACAGGCCCTTTGGCCCAACTTGTCCATGCCACCCTCTTTTTTTAAACTCCTAAGTTAGTCAAGTAGAGCTGTATGAAGACTCGGGTTGAGACACTGGAATTTACAAAACTCAATATGGCACAATTTAAGCAATATAATTGGCAGTAAAATCCGTTCCAACCCACGAAGGGCTTATTAAGTACTCCCAGAGCGCTCAAGCAGAGCAATGTAAGCTGTAAGGTGAGAAGATTGCATGTGGTGGCATGGTAGTTAGCACTGTTGCCTCCCAGTGCCAAGGATTCCCGGTTCAATTCCAGCCTCGGATCACTATCTCTGTGGAGTCTGCACGTTCTCCCTGTGTCTGCGTGGGTTTGCTCCAGTTTCCTCCCACAGTGCAAAAGATGTGTGGCTAAGTGCATCAGCCACGCTAAATTCTCCCTCAGTGTACACGAACAGTCACCAGAGTGTGGCAACTAGGGGATTTTCACAGTAACTTCACTGCAGTGTTGACATAAGCCGACTTGTGACACTGATAAATAAACTTTATAATCCACCCGGTGCAGGTTCTCTCTGATTGTTCAGAGTACTGGTGAGAGAAGCACGGAGGTTAATGGGAGGATTTACTTGGCAATGTCAGAACCAGACCCAGCCACCTCAAGTTTTTTTTTGGGAGCATTCTGGCAGGATTGCCGATCCACATCATCCTCCAACCTACCTGGAGTTCAAACTTCACAGGAACAGCAGGTTCTCTGCAGTGCCAATTGATGGAATGCAATAGGAAAGACACAACCTAAAACAATATGATTTATTGGTGTTCTTAGCCCACAACCCAACTCTCTTAACTTCCTGCCAGGTTCTATGCATCAGTTTCTCTACACCCTAGCTATCACTGCAACACTACATTTTGCACTATCTCTATTCCTTCTCTAAGAATGTATGCTTTGACTGTAAAGTGCGCAAGAAACAATACTTTTCACTATATGTTAATACATGTGACAATAATAAATCAATAATAATAAAGCAGCTAAACGACAACTCTCTCTTCAACTTTCTCTTCTGGGTCTGTGGACGTAGTCACCTCTCAACTGGAGCGTTCCACTGCTCTCCTTGCTATTCTCCCATATCAAACTCTTCATAAACTTGAGTTTATATAAATTTCTGCTGCCTTTATTGTACCTCGCGTTAACCGCTCACCCAACACGGTCATGCTCATTGACCTACACAGGCTCCCAGTTTGGTAAGACTTAAAATTTTCTTCCTTTTTCTCAAATCTCTCCTGGCCTCATGGAATCCCTACAGTAGAGAAGGAGAGTATTTAGTCTATCAAGCCTGCACTGACAACAATCCCACCCAGGCTCTATTCCCATAACCCTCTGTATTTACCCTAACTGGTCTCCCTGACACTAAGCGGTAATTTAGTATGGCTAATCAACCTAATCCGTACATCTTTGGGACTGTGGAAAGAAACCGGAGCACTCAAAGGAAACTCATGCAGACATGGAGAGAATGTGCAGACTCCGCTCAGATAGTGACCCAAACTGGGAATTGAACCCAGGTCCCTGGCACTGCGAGACAACAGTGCTAACCACTGTGCCGTCCTCCCTACCTCTGCAAGCTTTTTCACACTGCAACCCTCTGAAATCTCAACATTCCTACAAGTCTGGTCTCCTGCATATTTTTCTTCATTCCACCAGTGATTTCCATGCCCACAGCATCAGTGGCCCTTAACTCTAGAATTCCCTTCCTAAACCTCTTTCTCTGCCTTTAATAGTTTCCTTAAAACCCACCTCTTTGACCTAACTTTTGGTCATCTTTGATTGGATTTAATTTATTATTGTCACATGTGTTAGCACACAATGAAAAGTATTGTTTCTTGTGTGCTATAGAGACAAAGCATACCGTTCACAGAGAAGAAAAGGAGAGAATGCAGAATATAGTGTTACAGTCATAGCTAGGGTGTAGAGAAAGATTAGTGCAAGGTGGGTCCATTCAAAGGTCTGATGGTAGTAAAGAAGAAGGTATTCTTGAGTTGGTTGGGACATGACCTCAGACTTTTGTATTGTTTTCCCGTGAAACAGTCCATGGTCTGTGATTATACCGGCTGCTTTCCAAGACAGCAGGAAGTGTAGACAGGGCCTGCCCTATTTCATATGTCTTTATCTGGCTCAGTGTCAAATTTTGTTGATAATCAATTAAAGGCTCTATATAAATGCAAGTTAGTTTCGGTGAGGTACATGGTCACCATGGGTCAATGCTTCCAGGCAACAAAGCTATCATGTAGCTCTCAGTAAAGTGAGGGTAAGGGTGGATTTACACCTGTGGTGCTGCATTGAATACTGAACCCCTCCCCCCATTACATTATAAGCCAAACATCATTATTGTATCCCCAACACATTGAAATGAGGTCTGGATTAATCACAAGCTGAAATTCTAACAGGAGAGGTTCCACAAGGCTGATGGACATCTGCAGCCCTCCCCATCGTCAATCACATCAGCATGTTCAGAGAGACACCGAAAAAAATTGCATTTGTGTAATGCCTTTCGTGAGCCTCCCCCCCACCCCCGGCCCGCCACCGAACCTCCCCCACCCTCCCTCAATATTCCAAAGTGCTTTAAAGCCAATTAGGCACTTTTTAAGTGTAGTCACTGTTATAATGTGAGAAACGCAGCAGCCAATTTGTGCACAGCAAGATCCCACAAACACCAAGATCATGAGCAGATATGTCTGCTGAGACTAAAGAAAGTGTTGGCCAGGACACTGGGATAATCCCCTGCGCCTCTTTGGAATAACACCACGGCACCCACCTGAAAGGACAGACGTTTAATGTTCTTGTGCAAAAGACAATGAAGCACCCCCTCAGCACTGCACACTAACTCCAGCTGTAATGTTTGTATGGAAGTCCTGGCGTGAGGCTTGTACTCATGACCTTGCCACTCAGAAGAAAGAATGTTATTCACTGAACCACTGCTGGCAGATCCAATCCCTGCCCCAATTCCACCTCACAACTTTGGGCCTGGTTCAACACCCTGACTCGCTGCTGCCATGAGGGGTTAATAGCCAGAGTGTGAACGAGTGTTACAAACAAGCCTTGTCCATTCAATCTGCAATACTTGGATTAAAGCAACTCTGCGGAGTGCATTGCCCAAACATATGAACATCTGACTGCATTCTGAGCGGTCTCTTGCTCTCAGTACAGAGAAAGTTGTGCAAAATAGATCATACACTGTAATTCCAGAGACAATGTGGATTCGTGTGTGCATACATTCACTACACATACTCACAATAATCCCCTTAACACACGCTCCTCCGCTCTCCACACACACACACACACCCACCCCTCCTCTACACACATACACCCTTCCCTCTCCAGACACACACACACACACCTTCCAAACACACATAAATTATCCCCTCCACACACATACACATCTCTCTTCCACACACACACACACAAACAAACACACCCACCCCTCCCCACACGCACACATCCATTTCATCACTTTTGAAATACCATTGCTGCTGTTTTATAGTCAATGTGTCAGCCACTTTGCGCTTAAACAGCAAACCAGTTAAGTGACCAGTCAATCAGATTGTGCTGGCATTGGCTGAGGGAGGAATGTTGGCTCAGATACTTTATTTAAGAAGGCATACTTTATTTAAGAAGGCATACGGAGTCTTAGCTTTTATTGGTAGGGGGATTGAATTTCGGAGCCGCAACATCATGTTGCAACTGTACAAACTCTAGTGCGGCCGCACTTGGAGTATTGTGTACAGTTCTGGTCCCCGCATTATAAGAAAGATGTGGAGGCATTGGAGAGGTTACAGAGGAGGTTTACCAGGATGTTGCCTGGTATGGAAGGCAGGTCTTATGAAGAGAGGCTGAGAGATTTGAGGTTGTTTTCGTTAGAAAGAAGGCGGCTAAGAGGAGACCTTATTGAAACATATAAGATGATTAGAGGTTTAGATAGGGTGGACAGTGATAGCCTTTTTCTAGGATGGAGAAAGCTAGCACGAGGGGACACAGCTTTAAATTAAGGGGTGATAGTTATAGGATGGATATCAGAGGTAGGTTCTTTACCCAGAGGGTGGTTAGGGAGTGGAATGCCCTGCCTGCGGCAGTTGTAGATGCGCCAAGTTTGGTGGCGGTTAAGAGGTTAGTTGATAAGTTTATGGAAGAGAAGGGAATGGTTTAGTTTGGAGGGTCATTGCTTTTTTCATAATTGGTCGGCGCAACATCGAAGGCCGAAGGGCCTGTTCTGCGCTGTAATGTTCTATGTTCTATACAGCGAGATCCCTCCTGCTCATCCTACACTGCAGCAGCGACGACACTGATTGCGTGAAATGCTTTGGGATGCCCTCACCTCATGAAATGCGCTACATAAACACGCGTCTTTCTCTAAACCCTCTGTTCAACTTCGTGCCAGGGCATCTTTGACAACTCACCCGAAAGATAGCAGTCCCTTGCTAACGTGCAAAGACTGGCTCAAAACAAAACACATACAGAGGCAATATAAAATCTGGCACGATAACAAAGCTGTTATCATTGAAATAGCTTCCTCATTACAATCCCAAAATAATGCCCATCAATGGTGAATTACTGAAGAAATTACATTAAAAGCTCTGCCCCATTTGCAGCCCAGATAAACACTTGCTGAAACAATGACTCTATGTGAGGCATTAACTGGTTATTACATTACTGTTAAAGACATTGGCTTTCTATTCCCTCCTCCCAATAGAACGGGGTTTTTGGATTGCAGCGCAGGCAAGTTGTTGAGATGGACAGTCTCAATGCCAAGGCCTGCTTAAAGAATGAGACAGTCATGTATTCAACTGTAAGAATGTACGTTTAATATTTATTTATTGGTGTCACAAGTAGGCTTACGTTCACAAAAGCAGAAAATGCTGGGATATTTCAGCAGGTCTGACAGCATCTATGGGGAAAGAATAGGGCCAACGTTTCGAGTCTTGCTGACTCTTTATCAGAAACCCTCTAGACTCAAACATCAACTCTCTTCTCTGTCAGAGAAGCTATCAGACCCTGCTGAGACTTTCCAGCATTTTCTATTTTTGTTTCAGGTTCCAGCATCCGCAGTATTTTGCTTTTATCTTCGTCTTACATTAACACTGCAACGAAGTTACTGTGCAAATCTCCTCCACACTCCAGCGCCTGTTCGGGTACACTGAGGGAGAATTTAGCACCTAACTAGCAAGGCTTTCGGACTATGGGAGGAAGCCGGAGCACCCGGAAACATGGGGAGAACGTGCGGACTCCACACAGACAGTGACTCAAGCTCGGAATCAAACCCGGATCCCTGACACGGTGAGGCAGCAGTGCTGATCACTGTGCCACCATGGCACCCCTATATGCTTGGAGAATTCCATTCAGCTTCACCTGGTTTCATATTTTTGGCTCCTGCATCGCACACTATCCTACAATTCGGTTTTGTCCTACACTGTTCTTCAATCCAGCAATTTAAGCTCATAGTCCCCATACTGTCTCAAAATTTAGAGTTCATATCTCACACTATCCTAGGGACATGGCCCCAGATGGTCTCCTTTTTTTTTGGCGACTTCTGTCCTACTTTGTAAGATTGGGGGGGCGAAGAATAGCCCAGCCAAGAGAATGGTCATCACTGCGGCATCACCCTTTCTTCCTTCAGACTGTGGAATTTGGGCTCCTGGAGCTGGCAGCCCATCAGGGCAGGAAGGCCAACTATATTCCTCACCCATCACAGGGCAGCGACACGGGGAAAGGGCAATGACGCTACAACCAAGTTACACAATACGTGCCACCTCCTGGCAAAACAAAACGCTCGGGGTAGATTCCAAATCAGAACCATCGGTCGCCCCCGCAGTTAAAAGAGCAACGACAGCAACATGACACAACAAATCCAGGATGCGTTAACAAATTTTAAACTTGATCAGCTTCGACTGCATTTAGGTAAAACTGAGTTCAGGAAACCACTGTAACACCCCACCCAATCTCCCGCTCCTCCCCAAGCCCTCTCCCCATTCCCCTCCATCCATACTCTCCGCTCCACCACCCACCCACCCACCCCCCACTCCCCCCCAACCCTGGTGAGTGTTTAGCATTTTCTCAATTTTTTGGTTTTATCAATCATGGTAGGGGGGTGGTGACAATGTGTGGGGAGGATGGTGGTGTGGGGAGGATAGCGAGTGTGTGGGAAGGGGGTGATGTGGGGAGGGGAGTGATTATGTGGGGAGGGGAGTGATTATGTGGGAAGGGGAGTGATGTGGGGAGGGCTGATGGTGCGTGAGAAGGGGAGGGTGATGTGGAGAGGGGTGACAGTGTTTGGGAAGGGGAGGTAATATGGGGAGGGGAGCGAGTGTGTGGGAAGGGGGGTTGATGTGGGAAGGGGTAATGTGGGGAGGGGAGCGAGTGTGTGGGAAGGGGGTTGACGTAGGGAGGGGAGCTAGTGTGTGTATGACGTGCGTGGGAGGAGGCGCGTGAGCGAAGTATGTGGGATGATGTGTGTGGGGGAGGCGCGTGGGGAGGGGATGTTGGGGAAGGGGATATTGGGGAGGGGGCGTGGGGAGGAGATGTGGGGGAGGGGGTGTGGAGAATGCTGGAAAAGGTATGAATAAACGTAACAGAAGCAAACTCGCGACCTGCATTGACTTTCAGCGCAGCCATCACACAAATTTGACAAAACCTCTCAAATACGATACGCGTACTGATCAGATTTTTAAAAATTCTCTCCTCGTATTAAACAGCGTGGGATGTCTCAGGAATATTGCTCTTTGTGGAACCATCACACCAGCTGTTCACTGTGGTGTTAAAGCCACTCACTCCAGGATTAGCAGAAAATCTGCACAATATAATGATGGCACCACCTGGATATCAGCCCGTTCTCTCTCAGCGCATCAGAGCTCGGGATTAGTAAATGAATGCAGATTACACACACACTGTACTCCGCTGACCCTGACTGCCTCTCCCTCCCCACTTACACAATTGAATTTATACTCACTTTACAATAAAAGCCATGTTTATAGAACATTGCCTCAGATTTACACGCCACAAAGTACTTTGGAATTATTGAAATGTAAAAGAAAAGGACAAACACTGACGACATCAACTGCCCCACGGTGCCCTAGGATGTGTTAGATTAGATGGAGTAGCCTTGATAAAAATAAGCGGGGATAGGGTAGGTAAGTGGGCCTGGGTAAGATATTCACAGAATTAGTGCAGACTCGAGAGGCAGCATGGCCTCCTTCTGCACTGGAGGGATTCTATGATTCCATAATCTGTTTTTATCTTAGCAACTTAAAAAACAATTTTTTATTAGAGGCAAGTCCAAAGATGTGCAAGCTAGATATATTGGGCACGCTCAATTTAACCTTAGAGACCCAGGATGTGTAGGTTAGATGAATTAGTGGGGTAAATACGTGGGGTTACGGGGATAGGGCCTGAGTGGGATTGTTGTCAGTGCAAACTCAATGGATCAAATGGCGTCTTTCTGCACAAAGGGATTCTATGATTATAGAAAGTAGACTTACATTAACACTGCAATGAAGTTACTCTTCATCAGCCCCTGTTCAGGTACACTGAGGGAGAATTTAGCATTGCCAATGCACCTAACCAACATGTCTTTTGGACTGTGGAATGAAACCTACACAGACATGGGGAGAACATGCAGACGCCACACAGACAGTGACCCAAGCCTGGAATCGAACCAGGGTCCCTGGCACTGTGAGGCAGCAGTGCTAACCACTGTGCTATCGACATTGGTGGAGAAATAAATATCAGACAAGGCACTAGTGAGAACTCCCCTGTTCTTCTGTGAGTGGTGTTATGGTAGTTTTGATGTCCAATTGAAAAGGCAAAGAGGGCCTCAGTTTGACATCTCATCCAAAAGATGGTACCTCAGACAGTGTAGCAAACCCTTTCCACTACACAGCCCAGATTTTGAGCTCGAGTCTCTACAGCGAGACTCAAACCAACATCTGTCTAATTCAGATGTGAATTTGTACTACCAACTGAGTTATGGCCGACACAGGGAGTTGCAATGTAAACACAATGCACAGCTTACAACCCCCAACATCTATTTCCCTGTGCTCCGAATCAAAACTCCATTGGTGAAAAAGCGGAGGTGATGTGTGGTTGACTAATGATCTCTACTACTCTTCAACCAGGTACCAGGATTTGGAAGGATTGTAGTGGGGGAGGAGAGATGGGGTTGGGGAAGGGGCAGGTAAAGGTTCCTGATCTTTAAGGCTCAGCTTGAACATTGTGAGTTGCATACAGCCATCTCTTCTGAATGTTGGACATCTCTTCCTGCTCTCCATTCTTTCCACCCCAGCAACTGGCAAGGTGGAACGAGCACATTTGTGGAATATGTTCACCAACACATTCTTCCAGTGATGGGATCAAATCCCGTGCAGGAAAGTTGTCAGAGGACACAGACACGACATACCTGACAGTCGAAATCCTGGAAGTTCCTCGCGGAATTCTGCAGAAGAAGAATGGAAAAGGGAAGCAATCAGTAACTCCGCGAATTACCAACCCATTCTCAGTTCAGATGCTTATTCACGCGAGAGATATTGGGATCACAGAAGCGTTAACCCAACAATATTCAGACTATCAGTCACATCCTACCAATGGCTCCACGTGTTGTGATCTCAAACCTGACACACTGAATTATGATCAAAGGAAAAGATCATTTTCTTTGACAACTATTTTGAATTCAATCACTCAAGCAGGAAAGAAACCTCAAGTGAAATTGACTTGGACTTTAAGTAGAAGGAATTAATTGAATTAAATTTTCATTTTCCATTACGTTATTTGTGCTTTCCTCCTTGCTATTTTATTTTTCTGACAACATTCCCTCCTGCTCCTTTTCCATATTAGATGTTCTCTGGTATCTCACTCCAGTGACTCCCCGGTCAGGTACAAGACTGCCTGATGAGGGTGCCTAGGGTACAGAACAATCCTTGATGTGAAGACAAGAGTTCATCTCCACAAGGACTATGCAATGGTCACTCTCACCGATAAGGTCATGGACAGATGCAGGAGGTAAGAGCATTCAATACCACTAAGCACTCTCATGAGTGATTCAGGAGCTAATTCTCCATTTACACTATTGTTCCCATAAAATTTCAGTTCCAACTTACGGTGTTTCGAATTACAGCATGGTTATAATTACAGCCTGGTAGGGATGAAGTGCTTTTCCCTCTTGTTGGTTCCCTCACCACTTACTGCACTCTAAATCTATGTCTTTTAGGACTTGGTCAGCTTTATCTGTGGTAGTTCTACTGAGCCACACCTAGTGATGATGTGGGGATGCCAGCGTTGGACTGAGGTGGGCACAGTAAGAAGTTAAAGTCCAACAGATTTATTTGGAATCATGAGCTTTTGGAGCACTGCTCCTTGATCAGGTGAGTGACTCTGAAAGCTCATGATTCCAAATAAACCTGTTGGACTTTGACCTGGTGTTGTGAGACTTCTTACTGTGCTCACTCGGTGATGTGCATTGAAGTCCCCCTCTCAGAGTACATTCTGTACCCTTTCCACAATCAATGCTTCTCCCAAGTACTTTTTATTCATTCATGTGACACATGTTTTGATGGCTGTGCAAATATTTATTACCCATCCCTAAATGCCCTTGGACTGAGCGGTTTGCTAGTTCATTTCAGACAGTCTATCACATTGCTGCGGATCTGTAGTGAAGACAGCAACAATCCTTCCCTAAAGGACATTAGAGAATCAGATGGGTTTTTATTGATGATTGACAATGGTAGGCAATTTTTTTTTAAATCCAAGATTCTTATTAAATTCAAATTTCACCATCTGCCCTTGGTGAGATTCGAACCCAGGTCTTCAGAGGATTCCACTGGATCTATGGATTACTAGTTCAGTAAAAATACCATGGCACCACTGCCTCCCCAAGTTTCACTTAAAAGTCATAACATAGAGATTTACAGGATGGAAACAGGCCCTTTGGCCCAACAAGTCCATCCTGCTCTTTTTTTTAAACCACAAGCTAGTCCCAATTGCCCAAGATTGGCCCTTATCCGTCTATAACCATCATTCCTATGTAACTATCTAAATGCTTTTTAAAAGACAAAATTGTACCTGCTTCTACTACTACCTCTGGCAGCTTGTTCCAGACACTCACCACCCTCAGTGTGGGAAAAAATGCCCCTCTGGACCCTTTCGTATCTCTCCTCTCTCAGTTGTGGTTTTCAGAAATGCAGCCACAGTGTGAAGTGAGGAGTTATTGTGCTCTGTTGTGATGAGGTACCTCTCCATCCAGAGGGAGATTTTTAAAAAAATACATTTTCAGAAGTAATATCAGAAGAAAATACTGTAGCGGACACAGGATTCAGCTAGGGAATAAGGATAGAAGAAAAAGAGATGGAAGAATTTTGAATTCAGATAGAGCCTTTCATAGCCATGGGACACACTGAAGAGCTTTGTAATTGATGAAAAATTGGTGGCACAGTGGTTAGCACTGCTGTCTCATAACGTCAGGGACCCGGGTTAAATTCCCAGCTTGGGTCACTGTCTGTTTGGAGTTTGCACATTCTCCCCATGTCTGCCTGGGTTTCCTCCCACACTCCAAAGATGTGTAGGTTAGGTGGATTGGCCATGC
Organism: Sphyrna mokarran; assembly: GCA_024679065.1. NCBI lineage: Eukaryota > Metazoa > Chordata > Chondrichthyes > Carcharhiniformes > Carcharhinidae > Sphyrna > Sphyrna mokarran. The sequence continues at coordinate 64,691,250 of JAGIQG010000016.1, read as the reverse complement.
TAAATTGCCTCTTAGTGTCATGGGGACTACCTAAGGTATGTGCATGGTGATAGGACCTAGGTGGAACTGTGGTCGTTGCAGACTTGATGGGCTGAATGGCCTCCTTCTGCGCTGCAAGATTTTATAAACTTTTGAGATGTGGTTAATTGTGTAATGTAGGAACTAATTTTCAAATTAAACCAATTTGCTCAGAGCAAGATCCCACAAACAGCAAATGAGATAACTGACCTCACAATCTGTTTCTAATGATAAATTCATCTTCTTTTTCTATTTTTGATAAACATGGTGGAATTGTTTATCTCTACTTAAAAGGACAGACACCTTCATCTGAAAGTTATCACTCCCTCAATACTGTACTGATTTGTCAGCATAGATTACGCGCTTAAACCTCTGGATTGGGGTTTGAGTTCATGGATTTCTCACTCAGAGACAAGGGCTGGACTGTTGGCCTCAGGTGGGATCGTACGAACCTGGGATGAACGTGCCAGTAAAATTCTGCTCAAGCTGTGCTACCAACTGATTCAGGAGTGATACTGAAGAATAAAGTGAGCAGCAATGATGCTGATTTGAGCTACCAAAAACCTACATAACATTGGACTGGTCATGTCGCTGGCAGTTTTATTTCTGAAGCTCGTTAAATATCCATCACTCAAAGAAATGTGCAAACACCCACTGAGCAGCACTGATGCCTACTCAGTGATGCCAAATTCCTCTCAGACTTTGTTTTCAGGCTTTCTCTCGCACATCTCAGCAGAGACGAAGGATGTTGCAGATGGGCTCATTGTGTATTTTGATGCACAACGTGAAGATCTCACTGTGGAGGAGCAACCACAGAGCTGTTCCTTGGCCTGGGAACGAGGGCTGCGGAAATGTCACTAGGGGTTAATTCAGGGCCGCCCAAGAGGAGACAGTGAAGCACCGGGACAGCCAGGCTTTCACAGCAGTGTGGGTTTCAGATCAAGCCCCTCGTGCTTCACACTCATCTCTCTCTCACTCTCAATAAAAGACAAAACTGGCAACCCAAAGAAACAAGGGGTAATGGTGGGGACAGAGACATTTAGTCCTCAGACTTAGGACAACATAATTTTCAGGAACCAATTGTAATTCAAAACACTGCAAGTCGGAACTGACACTTTTTTTAAAAAGGAGGCACGGTGGCACAGTTGTTCGCACTTCTGCCTCACAGCCCCAGGGACCCAGGTTCAATTCCCGGCTTGGGTCACTGTCTATATGGAGTCTGCACATTCTCTCTGTGTCTGCATGGGTTTCCTCCCACAATCTGAACGACATGCTGGTTAGATACATTGGCCATGCTAAATTGCCCCTTATTGTCCCAGGATGTGTAGGTTAGAGGAATTAGCAGGGCTAATACGTGAGGATACAGGAATAGAGCCTAGGTGCAATTGTCGTCAGTCCAGATTCGATAGGCCGAATGGCCTCCTTCTGCACTACAGGGATTATATGATTCTCTATAACAGGAACATTGGAGGGAGGGAACTGCTCTATGCTCCTAGCTCCAGTTTTTGCCAGAGCAGTTGTGTATTTCTAACACCTTTCTCTTCACTGAAAAGGGATTTGTGTTGCCAAAGTTTTCCAACTTTCTCTCATTGGGACAAACACAAGAATGCCAAATTTCAAACAACGGATACTCCAGGACAAAGCGGTATAGCAAGTGGACTGATTGGGCAGGACGTTGCCGTGGAGAAAGCAACAGGTAACTATCCATTCTCTAAGTTCTCAGGTTATTGTTTTCCTTTTATTTACTGATTTGATTTTGATTTGATTTGATTTATTATTGCCACATGTGTTAACATATAGTGAAAAGTATTGTTTCGTGTGCGCTACACAGACAAAGCATACCGTTTATAGAGAAGGAGAGGAGACAGTGCGGAATGTAGTGTTACAGTCAGAGCTAGGGTGCAGAGAAAGATCAACTTAATGCAAGATAGGTCCAATCAAAAGTCTGAGTGCAGCAAGGAAGAAGCTGTTCTTGAGTCGATTGGTACATGACCTCAGACTTTTGTCTCTTTCTTCCCAAAGAAACGAAATGAAAGAGAGAATGTTCAGGATGCATGGGGATCCTTAATTATGGTGTCTGCTTTCCCAAGGCAGCAGGAAGTGTAGACAGAGTCAATGGATGGGAGACTGGTTTGCGTGATGGATTGGGCTACATTCACCACCTTTTGTAGTTCCTTGTAGTCTTGGACAGAGCAGGAGAATGGGTCCCTGAGTAATATACTTATCGCTTCTAGCAAGTCCCTGCAATATTGGGGCTGCATCATGGCACAGTGATTAGCACTGATGCCTCGCGGCATCAGAGGCCTGAGTTCGATTCCCAACTTGGCTCACTGTCTGTGTGGAGTCTGCACATTCTCCCTGTGTCTGTGTGGGTTTCCTCCTGTTTCCTCCCACAATCTGAAGGATGTGTTGGTTAGGTGCACTGGCCGTGCTAAATTCTCCCTCAGTGAACATGAACAAGTGCCAGAGTGTGGCAACTCGGAGATTTTCACAGAACTTCACTGCAATGTTAATGTAAGCCTACTTGTGACACTAAGAAATAAACATTAAACTTAGAGCTTTTAAATGGGGGTAATGATCCAAGGCTAGAAATCACTCACAGGGTACTCTGACAGTGTCAAATGCTCGCACTCTTTCCCTATCAGCGGCTGAGGTGATGCCTGCTTCCTCAGTTAGTGTGGGGATATAATGTGAAGCTGTTCTATCATTGTCAGCTGCCTGTTCATCCTGAACCTCTGCAACTCAGAGAATATTAAATGCAACGTACGTGTATATAAATGCATTCAAATCCTGATGGTTCTGCCAAAAATCTGAACAGAATAAAATACTCTTTTCTAACCTAATTAACATGGTTCAAGCTGTCCTATCACACAATTGGGTGGCACTAAACATGAACATGCATGTATGAACATGCTGGCCCGGTATCAGAAAGCCCAAACTGATATGCAAAGGCAAAATAGGATGCCGGTATTTAAACATTGTAAGTATTGTTTGTTGTAACCTGAGCACTGTAAAGTTAAGGGCTATCTCCATATGGCAAGGCCACAACTTGCTTTGATTTATTACTGTCATTCTAAAGCACATAGGAAGTTCTGACCCATGGTAGGCTCCGAGTACAGTACTGGCAGTGGCCACTGCTCTCCCAGTGGTACATCAAGAGTAATCAAGCTTTGATTGGGCTTTAGTAATCTGAGGCAGGACTCTGTCTCCAAGAGACAGAAATCCCCACCTCCAGCCTACTAACAGCCTTTGGTTGTTAAATGCTGGGCTTCTCCTGCTGCAATCAATCCCCAGACATTGTATTTTCGCGGGTGCAGAGAGGGGTGGCGGTGCTGGAGAGAGGTTGGCCATGGTGCCCCATGTAATTCAGTCCCTTGTATATGGATACATCCCCTAGAGAGGGCACAACAAAGGAATCAGGGGATTGTTATGAGGAGTTGACCAAGTCTACATTCCTGAGACATAACATTCTTAAGGGGTTTGACAAGGTAGATGCTGAGAGACTGTTTCTGGCTGGTTAAGCTCAAACACACTGGGTCAGGATCTCAGAATGAGATGTTAGTCTCATTTGGCACGGCGCGGTGGCACAGTAATTAGTGCTGCTGCCTCAAAGCACCAGGGACCCAGGTTCGATTCCCACATTGGGTCATTGTCTGTCTGGGAGTTTGCCAATTTGGACTGGGGTGGGCACAATAAGAAGTCTCACACCATCAGGTTAAAGTTCAGTAAATTTATTTGGTATCACGAGCCTTTGGAGCACTGCTCCTTCATCAGGTGAATGGAGTAGAATATAGATTTCTGGCTACTGAAGGAATTTAGGAAATTGGGTAAGACCCGGAAGGTGGAATCAAGATAGAAAATCAGACATAATCTTGTTGAACTGTACAGCAGGTTCAAAAGGGTCAAATGGCCAACTCCTATTATTATATTATGTTATTAATTCTAATAAAGCAGGCCTGTTTATTCTCCATTATCTTTCAAAATTGGTGAGTTATTTGTATCAAACATTCCCCTGGGAAATGTATGTTTGGAACAGAATCTATGCTAGGTTACACAGCACACTGATGGCAAAAGGCCCAACTTAAGTCAGGCTCTGTGCAAGCTCTGTTGTGGTCCACAATGGATTGTTCCTCGCTCTATCTTTCTCTCATATTCTCAAGGTAGGGAGAGATTTTTTTAGGATCTATTGCAGAGTGATGCAGAAAGTCACAACCGTGGTTTTCAAAGGGAGTTGGATAAGCTCTTGAAGGAAAACATTCACCAAGTGAAAGGAATAGGACTTGGAAATGGGAATAACAAAACAGCTCTTCCAGAAAGGCTGAACAGCTTCTTTACGTGGAATGGGACATAATGTGATTCTGTGATTCTTCTACGCTGAGGAATTCAACTTTATGGGCACTGTTGGCTCAGGTTACCTGTAAAGCCTTGGCTTGAGAAGAACCAGCCTCCCCTGGATCTGGACTGATCAGAGGAGAAAACACTGTGTCAAAATAAACACTCATGATTACTGCAATGCTGACAAACTGTACTCCTGTCGGAGGTTTTCAAAGATAAAATTACTCTTGGGTTGTGAGCCACTGGCAAGGCCACTGTTTACTGAAAATCCCTAGCTGTCAAAATCAAAAATACTTGAATCCGTCATCAAAGAAGAAATAGCGAGGCACCTAGAAAAGAACAGTTTGATCAAGCAGACACAGCTCAGATTCGTTAAGGGGAAATGGTGTTTGACGAATTTATTGGATTTGTATGACGACGTGACTAGAGTGGTAGACAGAAGGGAACCGGTGGATGTGGTGTTTTTAGATTTCCAGAAGGCATTTGATAAGGTGCCTCACAAAAGGTTGCTGCAAAAGGTTAAGGTGCAAGGAGTTGGGGGTAAGGTATTAGCGTGGATAGAGAATTGGTTGTCTAATAGGAAGCAGAGAGTGGGAATCAATGAGTGCTATTCTGGTTGGGAGCTGGTGATTAGTGGAGTGCACCAGGGATCGGTGCTGGGGCCTCAACTATTTATCATTTATATAGATGATCTGGAGGAAGGGGCTGAGTGTAGAGTAATGAAATTTACTGATGACATGAAGATGAGTGGAAAAGCAAATTGCACGGAGGGTGTGCAAAGTCTGCAGAGAGATCTGGATAGGCTGAGTGAGTGGGCAAGGACCTGTCAGGTGGAATATAATGTTAGCAAGTGTGAGGTTATCCACTTTGGTAGAAATAATAGTAGGAGGGATTATTATTTAAAAGGCGAAAAGCTGCAGCATGTTACGGTGCAGAGGGACCTGGGGGTCCTTGTGCACGATTCGCAAAAACCCAGTCTGCAGGTGATCAAGAAGGCGAATGGGATGTTGGCTTTTATAGCGAGGGGGATAGAATATAAAAGTAGGGAGATCTTGTTGCAACTGTACAAGGTGCTGGTGAGGCCGCAGCTGGAGTACTGTGTGCAGTTTTGGTTGTCGCGTGGCCTTGGAGGGAGTGCAGAGAAGAATCATCAGACTGATATGGAGATGAGGGGGTTAGCCTATGAAGAGAGATCGAATAGACTAGGTTTGTACTCGGAGCTTAGAAGGTTGAGGGGGGATCTTACAGAGACATATAAGATCATAAAGGGGATGGATAGGGTAGAGGTAGAGAGATTCTTCCCACTTAGAAAGGATAGCAGGACTAGAGGGCACAGCCTCAAAATAAGGGGGGGTGCGGTTTAGATCAGAGTTGAGGAGAAACTTCTTCACTCAAAGGGTGGTGAATTTTTGGAATTCTCTGCCCACTGAAGTGGTGGAGGCTACCTCGCTGAATATATTTAAGTCACAGGTAGATAGGTTTCTAATAGACAAGGGAATTAAGGGTTATGGGGATAAAGCAGGGAAGTGGAACTGATCCACTTCAGATCATCCATGATCTAACTGAATTGTGGGGCAGGCTCGAGGGGCTAGATGGCCTACTCCTGCTCTTATTTCTTATGTTGTCCTTATGATCATAGCTGATCATCCAACTCAACAGCCTAATCCTGCTTTCTCCCCAGAACCTCTGATCTCATTCACCCCGAGTTCTATATCCAGCCACCTCTTGAATATATTCAATGTTTTGGCAGGGAGGGGATAGCTTGTTCTTGGGATTGGACATAGCTCGGCATAACATTGAGGGCCGAAGGGCCTGTACTGTGCTGTAACGTTCTATGTTCCTTCCATCACTTCACTGATGATCGAGAGTAGACTGCTAGAGTGGTCTACAACACTCAAGAAGCTTGGTACTGTCCATCACAAAGCAGCTCGCTTGGTTGGAACCACACCCATGAACATGCACTCTCTCCATCACTGATACTCAGTAGCAGCAGTGTGTACTGTCTACAAGATGCACTACAGCAATTCACCAAAAATCCTTAGACAGCACCTTCCAAACTCACAAACACTTCCATCCAGAAGGACAAGGGCAGCAGATATACAGGAACACCACCACCTGCAAGTTCACCTCCAAGCCGCTTACCACCCTGACCTGGAAATATATTGCTGTTCCTTCACAGTCACTGGGTCAAAATCTTGGAATTCCCTCCATAACGGCATTAAGGGCCAACCCACAGAACATGGACTGCAGCGACTCAAGAAGGCAGCTCACCACCACCTTCTCAAGGATAACTAGGGATGGGCAATAAATGCTGGCCAGCCAGCGATGCCCATGTCCCAAGAACGAATTTTTAAAAAATTTTCACATTGCCAGGCAGATGTAGCTGTATTGGAACAGTCTGGCTTGGAGCATGGCAAGTTCTGCAATGTGTGTCTTCAGGACTATTGCCAGTACATTTTCAGTGCTCTCAGTACCCAGTTTGCAGTATCCAGTGCCTTTAGCTATTTCTCGATATCAAGTGGAGGGAATTGAATTGGCTGAAGTCTGATATGTGCGATGCTAGAGATCTTTGGCAGAGGTTGCGACGGATCATCCACTCGGCACCTCTGACTGAAGGCTGTTGCAAATGCTTCAGCCTTGTGTTTTGCACAGACATGCTGGGCTCCTCCATCACTGAGGACGCACAGAAAACAAAGCATTTAACAATCGTGGGTGCAATGTGGGATACCCAACCTTAGCTAGGGCAGACGACAAGAACAGATTTCAATATATTTGTAAGAGATATAAAATAGCGGGAGGGAAAGGAGCTGTACCACTAGAAAAGAAGGATCTGCAAGTTGACAAGACAATCACATTATCCTCAGATTAGCAGAGATGAGCTCATCTGTAACTGAAGAAAGAAAGGCACCAAATAATGGCAGGTCATTACAGTAGGCGGAGGAGGAGGAGGAATTAAGACAAAATTACTGGAATATAAAATGCATCAGAGGAAGGGAGGTTGATAATTATTCTGTGTTGGAAGGAAAGATCACAGAGCTAACAAAAGCACTTGCTCCTATTTCCCTTGCAAAGATGTACAGTGAGAACCGCAGTTCCAAATGTAGCAAGTTTATTTATTAGTGTCACAAGGAGGCTTACATTAACACTGCAATGAAGTTACTGGGAAAATTCCCTAGTCGCCACGCTTCAGCACCTGTTCGGGTACACTGAGGGAGAATTTAGCACGGCCGATTCAAATAAGCAGCACGTCTTTTGGACTGTGGGAGGAAACCGGAGCACCCGGTGCAAACCCACGCAGACGTAGGGAGAACGTGCAGACTCTGCACAGACAATCACCCCAAACCAGGAATTGAACATAGCTCCCTGGTGCTGTGCTAACCACTGTGCGGCCAGAGGAAAAACACGTGTGGACGTTTTTATCGACCAGTTTTCATGGAGCAAATTGATGTTTAAGCCTCTTCCAGGAGATTTACGGACCATCAACAAGCGTGCTGCGAAATGCAGTGGAAATTGGATTGCTGGAGTATTAGGTAAGACGGCAGGCTAAATGGAGCATAATCAAGAGAACGACCAGGAGATTAACATGCCAGCTTAAATAAATGTATAAAGAATAGGCCTGCCCAGATCCTGCTCCTCCTGTTACCAATCCAGTACATCATGCTCTTCCTTCACTAGCACAGGAACTTTCCTGGCATGTTTTTTTTGTCAACAGACAACAGATTGTCGTTCATTTCTCACTACATTCTCAACAGCACTCAAGAAACAAGGGAAATGCCACTAAAACTATTTCATGGCTCCCTCATACAGAAGGCTGAAAGCAGCAGAAGCGTGGAGAGCAATTTTCTGTTCTTTTTGGAAATGTCAGAAGCGTGACCCTGAGAACCCTGTTCTCGTTAGCTCGATATCTGCAACAGAAAACCCATTATACACTACATCATAAAAAGAAGCAATTCAAACCTACGTCGTGAAAGGAAGGCAGTAATTCCAAGCACAACGTGGTTGCATGAAAAGCTTAACGTGCTTCGAATCACACAGCACAGAAGGAGGCCATTCAGCCCATCGTGCCTGCGCCAACTCTGCCCAATTCAGTCCCAGAGTTCACATTTTTCCCCTATAATCTGCAAATCAGATCTCTTTATGTACATGCCCAACTGCCTTTGGAAACGTGCAATGGAATCTTTTTTTTGCCACTCTTTCTGGTAATGCATTCGTATCAAAATGCATATATCCAACCATGCTCACCTATGTATTTACCAGTTAATAGTGTGTGGAATTGTACCCTCTTCAGTGGGAGGAGTTTGGTGGCGTCTAATGGTGGGAGGGTGGCCAGTGGGGACTTTGCCATCTTTATACTTCCCGATTAAGTCCATGGTCAGGAGGCCCATTGGCAGCCTTCCCATCCTGTCACCATACTTTTTGGTAGTGGTGTTCCCATTTACCTGCAGCCTTTGTCTTTCTAGGTGAAAGTGGTCATGGGTTTGGAAGGTTCTCATCAAAAATAAACTAGGGATCATAGAATCCTATAGTGTAGAAGGAGGCCACTCATCCCATCAAGTCTGCACCAACCACAATCTCTCCCAGGTCACATTTGAGAGCCCTATATATTTATCCTAGCTAGACCCCCTGATATTAAAAGGGTAATTTAGCATGGCTAATCCATTTAATCCACACATCTTTGGACTGAGGCAACCAGAGCACCCAAAGGAAACCCACAGCGACATAAGGAGAATGTGCAGACCCCACACAGGCAGCGACCTAAGCTGGGAATTGAACTGTGATCTCTGGTGCTGTGAGATAGCTAACCACTGTGCTACTGTAACGCCCATGCCGTCTAAGGGTCTTTGGTGAATTGCTGCAGTGCACCTTGCAGATAGTACACACTGCTGCTACTGAGTATCAGCCCTTAGTGAGCAATTAGTTTCTACTTACCCTCATCTTGCTATCTCTGGTATTAACTCACTTCATGCCATTCCCCCCTCCCCAGTGGGGTAGTCATTCAACAGAGCTGCCAGTCTCCGAATGTCGGCTGCTCACAGTGGAAGACGAGACTTCCACTCCTGGGCTCCCTGGCCCTAATGGAAGGCTTGCCTCTGGCCTGCTCAACTAGAACTAGATGTAGTGGACCATCCCTTAGAGAGGCTTGCCGGTGGGGGTGGTGGGGTGAGGATTCAAGACTCTGTCACTTGCACAAGAATCTATCCAGTGTGTGTAATCTTCACACAATGAAACGTATACGTTTTACACCCCACTTATTTTCTCAATATAACTCATTGCCAAAGAAGGTCGTGGAGGCCAGGTCATTCAGTGTCTTGAAGACAGAGATAGATAGGTTCTTGATCAATAAGGGGATAAAGGGTTCCAGAAAGAAGGCAGGAAAGTTTATTTATTAATCACAAGTAGGGCTTACATTAACACTGCAATGGAATTACTGTGAAATTCCCCCAAGTCACCACAGTGCAGTACCTGTTTGGGTCAGTGCACCCAACCAATGTTAGAATGGAAACCAATGGAGAATGGGGATGAGAATCATATCAGCTATGATTGAATGACAGGACAGACTCGATGGGCCAAATGGCCTAATTCTGCTCTTATGATCTTTGTGTTTTAACCAGTAGCACAGGGTTCAGAGGGAATCCTCCCCTATTCTTACAATGATGGTGACTCATTGGCAGTCACTTGGCACCTTCTTCGTACACCAGGCTAGACAGTGCATGCAGTGAGCGGACTGACCAACAACTGGCAACAAGCCCAATGCTTGGTCACTCAATACCCATTTGCTGGCAATGCTGGCTTGCTGAATGAGCAAGATTGGGAAGTTTCCTGGTCCCGCGTCACCAAGGCCAAATATAATCCTTCCGATAATTCCCCTGACCAAGATCAATAAGCTTAGCATGGAATAGGATTTAAACCAGAGAGCTTCTCATCAATATGAGTCAGATCGATGGCATCATTCTTAAATAACTTGGCATGATGCATATTAACCTGTGTAACTGTTACTTAACAGACACCATTCCACAGATACGAAATAGGACAAATAGACCGTGTGGGGTCTATTTACATGGGCTGAATGACCTCCTCCTGCACTTTCAGGTATTCTAATAAAAATAAAACCATCCTGACAGTTTAGGAATTTAACTTTGGTTTTAAAAAAAGTTTAAAAATCCTGAAATAAGAAGCTGGTATTAGCAGATGTGACGGTGAAACTGTGAGAAAAACTTTGCTTTTCTTCATGGAGAGAAGCCCATTCCCTCTGTGACTTCAGTCCCACACTAACATGCTGGACCTGTAATCCATCTGTAAGATGTCAAGCCACTCAGTTGTTTCAAACCTGGGTTACTAGGGATGTCCGTAGCCTAGCCTTTTATTCTCTCATGTGATATGGGTATTTTTATTGCCTTTGAGAAGGTGTCGCCTTGACCTCTGCTGCAGCCCACGTGGTGTAGATAGACCCACAGTGCCTATGACATCCATATAGAATCCCTACAGTGTAGAAAGAGGCCAATCAGCCCATCGCATCTGCACCAACAATAATCCCTCTCAGGCCCTATTCCCGTAACTCCCTGTGTTTACAATAAGGGGCAATTTAGCATGCCCAATCATGCTAAATTGGGCATGCTAAGATAAATTTTGAGACAGTGCGGGGACTATGACTTAAACTGCCAGATTTAACAGTGTAGAACAAAACTGAAGTGTAGGATAGGATAGCGTGCGATAAAGAAGCTTAAAATATAAAACCGGCAAAGCACCAATATATACCATGCTGAGTGGAATTCACCAAGCATACAGGAATGGCACAGTGGCTAACACCGCTGCCTCACAGTGCTAGGGACCCTGTGGGAGAGGGGGTACAATTCTCAACTTGGGTCACTATCTGTGTGGAGTTTGCACATTCTCCCCATGTCTGCTCCAGTTTCCTTCCACAGTCCAAAGATGTATGGATTGGCAATGTTAAATTACTCCTAGTGTCATGGGGACTCACTAAAGTAAATGCATGGGGTTATGGGGATAGAGCAGACTTGATGGGCTGAGTGGCCTCCTTCTGCACTATAGGTATTCTATGATTCTATGATGAGAAGGCAGCACAATGCTTCACTTTAAAAAGCTCATAAATTGAATGTAAATGGTTGCGAAGTTAATGAAGCCAACCTAACAAATTATCCTCTCAGTATCTTAATACAAAACGCAAAGTGTATTAGACCTTTCACTTTTTATTCTGGAAGTTATGGAACTGCATTTTTCAATATGTAGTATTGTAGTTATTTGTATATTGAAATATTCATATTTGTGCAAATTTTTTTAATGTTATAAATTAGGGTAGACGTGGGAACAATAATAATATTTAAAAGACAGGTTCATGGATGGGAAAGGCTTAGAGGAATATGGACCAAATGCAGGCAAATGGGATTTGTTCAGTTAAGGAAACCTGGTCGGTATGGGCGAGTTGGACCGAAGCTCCTGTTTCTGTGCTGTAAATCTCTATGACTTTTTTTTTTACTTGTATCACCATCACAATTCAGTCCCTGTCACCATGACGATTTTTCAATAACCAATTATCTGTCCAACAGTCTGGATAGTAGGAGTGAGATAGAACAGCATTAATCACATTAATGTACGTTCACTCTTAACGATGTGCACGTTAAGTTGATTGGGCATGCTAAATTGCCCCTTATTGTAAACACAGGGAGTTACGGGAATAGGGCCTGAGAGGGATTATTGTTGGTGCAGATGCGATGGGCTGATTGGCCTCTTCCTACACTGTAGGGATTCTATATGGACGTCATAGGCACTGTGGGTCTATCTACGCCACATGGGCTGCAGCAGAGGTCAAGGCGACACCTTCTCAAAGGCAATAAAAATACCCATATCACATGAGAGAATAAAAGGCTAGGCTACGGACATCCCTAGTAACCCAGGTTTGAAACAACTGAGTGGCTTGACATCTTACAGATGGATTACAGGTCCAGCATGTTAGTGTGGGACTGAAGTCACAGAGGGAATGGGCTTCTCTCCATGAAGAAAAGCAAAGTTTTTCTCACAGTTTCACCGTCACATCTGCTAATACCAGCTTCTTATTTCAGGATTTTTAAACTTTTTTTAAAACCAAAGTTAAATTCCTAAACTGTCAGGATGGTTTTATTTTTATTAGAATACCTGAAAGTGCAGGAGGAGGTCATTCAGCCCATTGGGTCTGCACTGATTCTCCAACAGAGCATCTTCCCCTGGCCCTATCCCCGTACCTGCATTACCCCGCTCATAGCCCTAACCTACACATCTTGGGATACTAAGGGAAAATGTAGCATGGCCAATGCACCTAACCTGCAAATCTTTGGACTGTGGATGGAAACCGGAGTATGCAGAGGAAACCCATGCAGACATGGGGAGAATGTGCAGACTCTGCACATTCACCCAAAGCCAGAATTGAACCCAGGTCCCTGGCACTGTGAGGCAGTAGTGCTAACCACCTCAATTTGAAGGCATGGATCTTTAGTTCAAGCCTATGGATTGTTAATGACATAAAATAGGCTCAGAAGGGCCAGTTCCTTACCCCATCTGTTAGCAGTGGCTTAATCTCAGTCAGTTGAACATCCTGGAGTTCCTCCATCGCTTTCAGAATCTACACAATTAGAAAAAGGAACACAAAATAAGCACATTGTGTACAAAGGATTACTGTAACTGGTGAGGCCACACTCGGAGTACTGTGCACACTTTGGTTTCCTTCCTCAAGAAAGGATGTACCAGCATTGGAGGGGGTGCAGAGGAGATTCACTAGGTTGATTCTGGAGTTGAGAGAGCTGGCTTATGAGGAGAGACAGTAGTTTGGAACTATACTCAAAATTCAGAAGAATGAAGGGAGATCTTGTAGAAATGTACAAGATTATGAAGAGAATAGATAAGGTAGAAGCTTTCCACTGGCAGGTGAAACTAGAACAAGAGGACATGGGGTCAAAATAAGAGGAAGCAGATTTAGAACTGAGTTGAGGAGGAACTTCTTTACACAAAGGGTTGTGTATCTGTGGAATTCCCTGCCCAGTAAAGCAGTTGAGGCTAAAAAAATGTTTTTAAGGCAAGGAGAGAGAAATTTTTGAACAGTAAAGAAATTAAGGGTTATGGAGAGTAGGCAGGTAAGTGGAGCTGAGTCCACAAGGTAATCAGCCATGATCTTATTGAATGGCAGAGCAGGTTCAAGGGGCCAGATGACCTACTCCTGCTCCTAGTTCGTATGTTCTTATATAACGAGGTGGAATCACACAGCAACTAAAAAGCATCACCAGGTAATCTACTACACTCTGGGCAACTGGAATCTCTTAAGAAGCCTCCTGTGCCATCCTAGTTAAATGGCTTAATTTGAAATATTGGATCAAACATTTTACCGTTGAATTAACAGAAATCAATTCTTGTGAAGCAATTTTGAACCAACATTTGCGCAAACCTATGCTGCATCACAGGAATTTTTAGAATTTAAATTATTCTCTCACTGGATGAGTTTGCACACAAATTACCATAAAATTGATCATCCGACACAAACAACATTATTGCTACTTGGATGGGTCTTTGGAAAACAACAACTTGTGTTAGCATAGCACTATAAACTGTCAAACGTCCCAAAACGCTGAATAAGAACATTCGTAAATCATAAATATCCCAACAGCGTAGAAAAGGCCACTTGGCCCACTGAGTCTGACTGACTCCCTAAGAGAGAGACAATATCCCAGCCAGACTCCTCCCTATCTCCGTAACCCCACACTCTTCACTGCAAGATCCAATCAATTCAAGATGGTCAAGTCAACATTAGGGAAACTGAAAAATAGCACGGTATACCGGCTCCCAATTAAAAGCATTAGCGCGCATTCAGTAATCTGTTGTGACCCAGAAACTTAGAACAAAGAGACATGCCAGAAGATCACTTAATCATCGGGAACAGATGGGGAGTTCTAAGGACCTGCAGCCGATATTTGTATTTTTTTGAAGCAATGTGTAAGCAGGATTAAGGAGTCGCTGAAATTGCACACGAGAGAAATTGAACGCCAGACTTTGAGTCAAGTTTAAAGCCTGTACGGCATCTGCTCATGACAGCTGGTTAGCTCACAGGTACCCCTGCTTCAAGAGCTCGGTCCAAGTTTAGCTTTGGCCAGCAAGATAAGCATTTTCTGTCCTCTCGGCTGAAAGAACAGCAGCGGATTGTCCACGTATTCTATCCACTACGCAATCCTCCAAAAACATCAGTGAGGAACAAAAGCTGTTCCACCTGGTCCTGCGCCAGTTTCTGGGATCTTGCTGTGTCCAAGTTCACTGCTGCGATTTTCTACAACATTGATCACAGTCAAAAGTGTTCCACTGATTTAGTTTGATTTATTATTTGTCACGTTTATCTTGCTAATCTCCCTGACACTAACCACCAATCTACTAAGGCTACTTTGTCACATTTACTAGGATGCTACTGGGACTTGATGGATTGACTTATATGGAGAGGCTGGATAGATTGGGACATTTTTCTCTGGAGTTTAGGGATAATCTTATAGAATCCATAAAATAACAAGGGACACAGACCAGCTAGATAGTCAATATCTTTTCTCAAAGGTAGGGGAGTCTAATACTAGAAAGCATAGGTTTAAGGAGAGAAGGGAGAGATACAAAAGGATCCAGGTAAGAATGGCGGATTTCCTTCCCCAAAGGGAACCCAGATGGGTTTTTTTAAAGTGGGAATCATTGGTCACTACTACTAAGCTGAGCTTTATATTTCAGATTTTATTAACTGGATTTAAATTCCACCAGCTGCCAGGGTAGGATTTGAAAGCAAGTCTCCAGAAGGGTGTCCTGGGCCTCTGGATTCCTGCCATTGCCACAATCTGGCCCAGTGCACAACCAGGACTGCACACAATATTGTAGGAATGGTCTAACCAAGGTTCAATAAAAATAATTTCCTTCCTTTTTAAACCAACGGGCACAGCGCCAGGATCCAGGTTCAATTCCTGGCTTGAGTCATTGTGCAAACTCCACACAGACGTTCTCCCAGAGGGTTGCCTCCGGGTGCTCTGGTTTCCTTCCACAGAGCAAAAGACGTTGTGGTTAGGTGCAACAGCCAAGGTAAATTCTCCCTCAGTGAACCGAACGGACGCCAGAGTGTGACGACTAGGGGATTTTCACAGTAACTTCATTGCAGTGTTAATATAAGCCTACTTATAGAATCACAGAGGTTTACAGCGCGGGAAGAGGCCTTTGGGCCCAAATTGTCCGTGCTGCCTAGTTTTTTTTAAACCATAAAGTGAGTCCCAATTGTCCCCATTTGGCCTATATCCCTCTATACCCATCTTATCCATGTATCTGTCTAAATGCTTTTTAAAAGACAAAGTTGTACCTGCCTCTACTGCCGCCTCGTTCCAAACACTCGCCATCCTGTCTGTGAAAAAATTGCCCTATGGACCTTCTCGTTGTGACACTAATAAATAAACAAACGTTAAACAATCAACCTAGCAACAATGGCTGGTGATTGATTTGCTTTTTATGGCCCTGCTTTCCTGAAGCACAACTTTTAATTATTGATCTGCTTGTACTCAGTGATCTTTTAGCTCCTCTACCAGATCTGGACTTTCATCCGCCAAGCCTCCCGCCTGCCAAAATATTCCCTCTCACACCTATCCGCCTCGACCTTCATTCAGAACAGTTCAGGTCTCTCATTCTGACTTGGCCCCGTTGCCACTGGCGACTTCGGTATCACATTCTAGAGATTACAATACGGTGCCGGTAGAAGATTGGCGCTAACCCATTTATTTAATTTCAGATAAAAGGGTCGCTGCAGCCCTGAACATAATCTCAATGAGAAAGTCTGGGCTAAGTGCCAGATTCTAGTCAATCACTAACTCCAGAGGATGCAAGAGTGAAACTCAAAGTGTGCACGTGGACACGTACACGCATTATATAAGGCGAACGCACAAAGGAATCGGAAAAGGATACAAGATCCGTCTTTAAGACGGAACACTGCAATAGGTTTGACCAAAAAACAGGAAGGTTGAAATCAAGGAGGGAAAAACAGTGTTCCAACAATGAAGTTGCAAACCAAGAATTTGGATTACTGAAGTCTCACCTTTTTAAAGACAATTCCAAACCACATTATATCATAAAACCATCAGCTCTCTACAAGAACCATTTCAATCTGTTCACCAATGCATGGCTCGTCCAAATTAAATTATGCACAGAACATGATCTAATCCATTTGGGTGATACGGTATTTATAATGTAATTACAGAGCGAAGACAGATAAAAGGCTCTGGAGATTTGCTGGAATAAATCAGGACAGGCCTGTTGGTTTCTTTTTGTGTTCACTGGCTCCACACGTTAGTTATTGCTTACCCACCTCCCCCCCCTCCCAAGCCTCCACCCCACCCAGCACAACTCCTCCCCTCTAACACCCTTCACCAACCCCCTTCTCACACACCAGCACCCTGCTCCCCCCAGCCCAAAACCAAGGTGTTTCTCATTCTGGCTTCTCTCGAAGAACTGGTATCAAACTAGGATCCGATTCCACAGATTAACGTTAAGGTGCAAGGGCTGGCAAGTGAATAATCTGACAGCTCCTCAAACAGAGTAGATATCAAAATCCAACCCAAGCCTGTCTCCGTTTGATAACCAAGTGCATTCACTTTCCAGCCAGGCTCGAAGGATAAGGTGCTTTTTATAAATGTAACTGAAGTGGGCAGCATGGCAGTTAGCCCTCTACCTCACAGCGTCGGGGACCCGGGTTTAATTCTTGGCTTAGGTCGTTGTCTGTGAGGAGTTTGCACATTCTCCCCGCGTCTGCGTAGATTTCCTCCGACTCCTCTGGTTTCCTCCAACAGACTGGAAGACGTGCTGATTAGGTGCATCGACCCGAACAGGCGCTGGAGTATGGCAACTAGAGGATTTTCACAGTAACTTCATTGCAATGTTAACGTAAGCCTACATGTGACTAATAAATTAACTTTAACTTTTTAGTTATTTTGTGCTGTCCTATTGGTTAGTATTTTACGACGTTGTCCGATATTTCCAGAAGACTTTTCCAAAGGATAGCCTGCCCCAGTGGGTCACTAAGGCCCTGTGAGCCAACTCCAAAAGCCAATTTAAAATCAAAATTTTGACTTCTTTCTTCTCCCTTGCTCACCTTCATTTCTTTCAGTTTCTCTCCTTTGTGTCTAGCCTGGTCAGTTAATCATTCCTTATGTTGCCCCATTACCAACTTAACTCTTCCCCTAAGCAGAAGTATAACATGCTTCTTCCACCCCCTACAAGATATTTTCCCACCAAAAGATGCTAGATAAATGCAAAGTTATGCAACAAGCGCATTCAGAGGGGAAGAGGAATCTGCAGTGCGAGTCCGCAGCATGTTATTACAAAGATTTGATTTATTATTTTCACGCTAGTTAGTATGCAGTGAAAAGAATTGTTTCTTGCGCGCTACAGAGACTAACCATATCGCTTATAGAGAAGGAAGGGAGAGGGTGCAGAATACAAAGAACAAAGAGCACGGGAGCACAGCACGGGAAACAGGCCCTTCGGCCCAAATGTAGGTGTTACAGTCATAGCTAAGGTGTAGAGAAAGATCAACTTAATGCGAGTAGGTCCATTCTGATGGCAGCAGGGAAGAAGCTGTTCTTGACTCGGTACGTGTCCTCAGACTTCTACATCTTTTTGAAGTGAATCCAATTAAAATTCAATGGCTGCAAGGCAATGTTTTCTACTGATTAAAGTAGAAAAGGTGACTATTTGGATAGTTCTTCCAAAGAGCCAGGGGTTAGAACAGGGTAATGGTCATTAGGAGTCATAGATAAGAGGGGTACAGACTTGAGGAAGAATTTCTTCTTTCAAAGAGTGGTGATGAATGATTGGAATTACTTCCCCCCGGGAAGCTGTGAAAATCAAGAGCTTGAGCAGTTTTAAGCCTGAAATCAGGGTTTTCTCCGGGTGCTCAGGTTTCCTCCCACATCCCAAAACTGTGCTCTTAGGCTGATTGGCAGAACAAATTCTCCCTAAATTGTCTCAAATTTGGTTTCACTGCATAGATCTATAAACATAGACAGGGATCACAGGTAGAAGTGAGAACAGCAGCAACGCGAGCTCGTTGGGCCGAAGTGCCTGTTTCCCGTGCTGTTTTGTTCTTTGTTTTTAATCAGTAAGGGAATTGTGGGTGGGAGCAGAAAACTGGACTTAGTAAATTGTCAGGGTAAATACATGGGGTTACGGGGATAGTGCTTGGGTGGGATTGTTATCAGGTACAGGTTTGATGGGCCAAATGGTCTCCTTCTGCACTGTACGGATTCTATGATCTATGAGTGTTAAATCAGCCAAGATTTTATCAAATGGCAGTTAGCTCAGTTGATTGCTTACTGATGCAGAGCAATGCCAACAGCACGGGTTCAATTGCTGTACAGGCTGAGGTAATTCATGAAGGCCCCACCTTGCCCCTCACCTGAGGTGTGGTGATCCTCAGGTTAAATCACCACCAGTCAGCTCTCCCCCTCAAAGCCCTGTATCATGTGGGACTAAGTAATTTTACCTCCATCTTTTAAATGGCAGAGCAGGCTCGAAGGGCTGAACGGCCTCGTCCTTTATTTTATGGTCTCAGAGAAAGACATGACAACAGTTTTCTCTTATCCTGCAAAATCTTGATTCCACAATGCTGCAGTGGGTTCCTGGGTTTAGTTTTAATGTGTAATTGACTATCTATACGAAGAGAGTTCAAACTTTATTTAGCTTCCTGGGTTTTGAGCTGATTTATAAATCATCAAATCTCCCTAAAGGTCATAGCGCTGAAATGGTGCTTTATTTTCCTCTCTCTCTCAGCACAGCTGCGGGCTTCCAGCATTTTCCATTTATATTCCCGATTGAAATCAATCCTCTTTTGGAACCTGCTGTCGGGAGCTGCAGCTGTCAGCTTGTAGCTGGATTTACAGGTGGTTCACCTGTAACAGCAAACAGCCACCTGGGACGGTTCCAACCTAAAGCACTGTTTCCTTCATCTGGTCTCAGCTGTAACTGCCGATTAAAGACATTAACTGACGTTGAGGAAGTTCTAATTCCTTTCAGACACGATTGGGTGTCCATCCATTTAACACAGAAATGGGTGACCCCCTTCGCTCAGTCCACAAGAATTAATTCCGTTCATAGAATTCCTACAGTGCAGAAGGTGGCCGTTTGGCCCATCGAGTCTGCACTGACAACAATTCAACCCAGGCCCTTTCCCTGTAACTCTATGTATTTACCCTGCTAATCTCCCCAAAGCGCAATTTGCCATGGTCAATCAACCTAACCTACTCGGGCAGCACAGTGGCATAACGATTGGCACTGCCGCCTCACAGCGCCAGGGATTCAGGTTCAATTCCCGGTTTGGGTCGCTGTCTATGTGAAGGCTGCGCATTCTCCCCATGTCTACGTGGGTTTCCTATCACAGTCCAAAAGATCTGCTGTGAGGTGCATTGACCGTGCTAAATTTTCCCTCAGTGTACTCAAACAGGTGCTGGAGTTTGGTGACTTAGGGATTTTCACAGTAACTTCATTACAGTGTTAACGTAAACCCATTTGTGATGCTAATAAACAAAGTACTATTACAGGCAAACTTGGGCCAAATGGTCTCCTTCATTGTCAGTCTACTTGTGACAGTAATAAATAATTAAATCTTTGGATAGCAGGAGGAAACCCATATAGATACGAGGAGAATGTGCAAAGTCTGCACAGACAGTCACCCACAGCCGGAATTGAACCCGGGTCCCTGGCACTGTGAAGCAGTAGTGCTAACCACTGTGCCAAATTGCCACTCCTAAATGATGTCAGGAGGTATTAGCCCTGCCAAATGGAGAATGCTGGAAAGACCCAGCAGGTCTGGCAACCTCTGCAGGAAGGGGAAAAGAGAGTTAATATTTCGAGTTTGCTTCTTTGTCAGAGCAGAGACAGGGAAAATCTGTTAGATATCACACTATAATTAAAATAGATTGCAATAAAAGTGCAGCAATTTTAAGAACAAGAGACAGACGATCAGATGTAGAGGTTGGGAAACGGGGAAAGAGTGTATGAGATATAATAAAATAATAAAAGGTTCTGATGGCGGAGAAAGGACACAGTTTAAAGTTGTTGAACTCAATGTTGAGTCCTGAGGGCTGTAATATGACTAATCAGAAGATGTGATGCTGTTCCTACAGCTTGAGTTGGGCTTCACAGGAGCTTTGCAGCCAAGGATGGACATGTAGGCACGAGAGCAAGGTGCTAAGTGGAAATGGCAATCGACAGAAAGGTTGGTAGACTGAGCGAAGGTATTCCGCAAAGCAGTCTGCGTCTGGCCCGCCCAGTCTAGAAGGAGCAGCATTAAGAGCAAGGAATATAATAAAACCAAACTGAAGAAGGTACAAGTGAAATTTGCTTAACCCAAAAGGAGTTTTGGGGCTTTGGATGGTGAGGATGGAGGAGGTAAAAGGGAAAGTGTGATACCGTCCACAATTGCAAGGGAGGGTGCAGTGGACACATATCTGGGAGGGAATGGTCCCGGGGGAATTGTTATGGGGGAAGATGTGTTTTGTGGTGGAATCATGTTAGATATTATATTGTAGCTGGAATAGATTGCAAGTTAGATTCACGCCAGATTTTCCTTCTCTTTAGTTCTGATAAAAGAACAAATGGACGTGGAATGTTAACTGTTTTCTCTCGCTCCAGATGCTGCCAGACCTGCTGAGATTTTCCCGCATTTTCTGTTTCAACTTCCAGCATCCGCAACATTTTGCCAATGTTAGATATTCGCCAAACTTTGGTCAAAGAAGTTGGTGTGAAGGAATGTCTTATTAAAAAGAGGGGGGTATTGAAGTTCCAGGAGGAAATTGCAACGCTACCAGCCTCGGTAGCTGAGGATATGGCTAATGATGCAGCAAACATAATCAGGAATGCTAAAGTGAACAGAAATGGAGAGGTACAAACGTCTCAAGAGCTATGAGGCCAAGGGAGATTACAGAGATTGGGAGGGAGGGATTTGATCTTTTGTTAAAAATTCATCAATGGGATGTGGGCATTGCTGTTTTGGCTAACATTCATAGCCTATCCTTAGTTGCTCTTGAGAAGATGGTGGTGAGCTGTCTTCTTGAATCATTGCGGACCCTGAAGTGGAGACACATCCACAGTACTATTAGGAAGGGAGCTCCAGGATTTTGACCCAGCGACAGTGAAGGAACGGCTGATCTATTTCCAAGTCAGGATGGTGAGTGGCTTGGAGGGGAATTACCGGACAGTGGTGTTGCCAGGTATCTGCTGCCCTTGTCTTTCCAATCTAGAAAGTAATCATTGTGGGTTTGGAAGGTTCTGCCCCAAAGAGCTTTGTGAATTGCTGCAAACTGTGGATGGTGCACACTGTGCCACTGTCGGTTCGTGCTGGAGGGAGAACACGCTTGTGGAAAGGATCATAATCGTAGAATCTACAGGGCGGAAGAAGGTCATTTGGCCCATCAAGCCTGTACTGACAATCCCATACCTATAACCCCTCGTATTTACAGTCCTAATCCCCTGACACTAAGGAGCAATTTGTCACGGCCAGTCCGCCTAACCCACACATTTTTAGACAGCGGCAGGAAAGTGGAGCTCCTGCAGGAAACCTAAGCAGACAGTCCACATAGACAGTGACCCAGGGCTGGAATCGAACCTGAGATGCTGATGCTTCAAGGCAGCAGTGCTAACCACTGGGCCACCGTGCCGCCCCACAAGGATCAGAATTTAAAGATTGAGATGTTCTGGACCAAGAGCCGATGCAAGTCAGTGAGCAAAGGGACAGAGGCAGCATGTCACCACATAGCACTAAACCATCTGGACATCTACACATAGCTTGTGGTGTAATCTATTTTGATTCAGGACCCAGCCCCTAAGCTGCATGTTGTTTACACTGCAAACTAATCTGATTTGGTACCAACTGTCTTACATAGCTCCGTGCTGCCAGTGGAAGCGAGCAGACTGTTGGTTTATCCTACTGTATGTAGAGATAGAAACTTCAACTGGCTGGAGGACTTGTACATTGAATAAAACACGCTTCAGTGTGAGACAGCCACGAGGCAGGAGGTTTAATTTGGCAAACGCCCAACTCAAGCCAGAAAGATGCAAACAAGTTTGACACATACAAAGACTAAGACTCAGCAGGCACTGGATAAATCGTGTGTCAGAAACAGAGCAGAGATTAAGGGAGGGAAACAATTGCTGGAAAATGCTTCAGCAGGTGAGAGAGCATCTGCGGAGGGAGAGAGAGAAAAACAGTGTTCCTCAGGCCAATGACCTTCCATCATTTCTTGAAAGGTCACCCACTTGAAACATTAAATCTGTTCGTATCTCTCCACAGAGGATGCTGCCAGATCTGGTGAGCGTAAAGGAAACAGGCCATTTGGCACACAGGCCTGTGCTCCACATGAGCCTCCTCTTAACTCATCATTTCATTCCTTTCTCGCTTACGTACCTATCTGGTTTCCCCATAAAAAAAATACTCCCCGAGAGAGCAACCTCTAACTAAAAGAAAACAGAAAACGTCCACCACCAAAAGGGTAATCGGAACTCAAAACGTCAGCTCTTTTCTCTCCTTCAGGAGCTACCAGACCTGCTGAGATTTTCCAGCTTTTTCTCTTTTGGTCCCAGATTCCAGCATCCGCAGCAATTTGCTTTTATCCAGAAAATGTCCATGACCTGCAGTGCTTTGCTTTTATCATCCACAGTCTAACTGTCGCTGAATGAAGACGTTTCTCCTAATTAGCAGCTTGGGCTATTTGCCTGTGTTAATCACACAGTGCAGAAGGAGGCCATTCCCCCACTGACTTGGGTGGCACAGTGGCACAGTTGTTAGCGTTGCTGCCTCACACTGCCAGGGACGCAGGCTTCACTCCCAGTTTGGTTATGTGGAGTTTGCATGTTCTCCTCGTGTCTACGTGGATTTCCTCTAGGTGTTCTGGTTTCCTCCCACTGTCCAAAGATGTGCAGGTTAGGTGCGTTGGCCATGCTAAATTGCCCCTTAGTGTCAGGGGGACTAGCAGATGAAATGTGTAGGGTTACGGGGCTGGGGCCTGGGTGGGATTGTGGATTGTGGCTCAAAAAGGTGGGAAGATAAGTAGTCAGGATGATATAAAGAGTCCACAGAGGGCAGCACAGTAGCATAGTGGTTAGCACTACTGCCTCACAGCACCAGGGACTTGGGTTCGATTCCCGGCTTGGGTCACTGTCTGGCTGGAGTTTGCACATTCTCCCCATCTGTGTGGGTTTTGTCCGGGTACCCCAGTTTCCTATCACAGTCTAAAGATGTGCATATTAGGCAGATTGACTATGCTAAATTGCCCTTAAGTGTCAGGGGGTCAAGCTAGGGTAACTACACGGTGTTATGGGGGTAAGGCCTGGGTGGGATTGTCACTGATGCAAATTTGATAGGCCGAATGACCTCCTGCATTGTAGGGATTCTATGAGAGGGATATAAACAGGTTAGGTGAGAGGGCAAAAGAAACTTGGCAAATGGAATGTATTGTAAGAAAATGTGAACTTATACACTTTGGTAGGAAGAATAAAGGACTGAATGTTATTTAAACAAAGAAGGCCGGATAGGAATTTGGGGACCCTTGTGCATGAATCATGATAAGCTCGCATATAAGTTCAGCAGGTACTTGGGAAGGCAAATGGAACGTCAGTCTTTATTTCAAAGGGAATGGAATATGAAAATTGGAATTTTGGTAAAATTACACAAGCCATTAGTTAGACCACACCTGGAATACTGTGGACTGTTTAGATTCCCTTAACAAAGAAAAAATATACTGATGTAGAAGGCAGTCCAGAGAAGGTTCACAATGATTTTCTTATGAGGAAGACTTGAATGGGCAGGACCTGTACTCATTGGAGAAAGGTGACCTTATTGAGACATATCAGATTCTCAGGGGGCTTGACAGGGTGATGCTGAAAAGTTTTTTCCCTTGTGGGAAAGTCTAGAGGCAGAGGGTATAGTCTCTGAGGAAAGGGTTGCCCATTTAAGATGAGGAGAAATTTCTTCTCTGAGGATAGTGAATCTGTGGAACTCTTTATCACAGAAGACTGTAGAGGCTGTGTCATTAAGGATGTTCAAGGCTGAGACAGACTGATTTTTAATCAGTAAGGAAATCAAGGATTTTGGAGATAGAGGGGAAAAGTGAAGTTGAGGATTAAATCAGATCAGTCATGATTTAATTGAATGGCGGAGCAGACTCAATGGGCCAAACAGCCTACTTCTGCTCCTATGTCTAATGGCCTTATCTACAAAATACACTGCAGGAACTGACCAAAGTTCCTTAGGCAGCATCTTTGAAACCCATGACTGCTACCAACTAAAAGGACAAGTGCAGCAGACACATGGGAACAACACCACTGGGAAGATCCCCTACAAGCCACTCATCATCTTGACTTGGAAATAAAATCGCTATTCCATCATTGTCATTGGGTCAAAATCCTGGAACTCTCTCCCTAACAGCACTTTGAATGTACCTACCCTACATAGACTGCAGCAATTCAAGAAGGCAGCTCACTACCACCTTCTCAAGGGCAGCTTGGACAGGCAACACATTCCAAATCTCATAAATGAATTAAAGGTGCTATATAAACGCAAGCTGTATTGGGATATTCCAGATTATTTTATCCACACATCAATAAGGTACCTCCTTTCTAAACATTAGAGAGGCAAACTCTTTCTAATCCTCCCTCATAACACAATCCCTTGACACTCAGGATTAATTTTGTTTTCTGGAATTGAAAACAAAATACCAAAGGAAAGATTGAGCAATCTACTTGAAAGCTCTTTGGGGGCACTGTTCTGTCGTCTGGTTGTATACATCTATGCTTTCTGCTTTTATTTTTAAATATTGCTTTGGGACAGTGGCCAGGTACTGGAAATGATTAGTTACTCCATCAAGTCAAACCCATTCATTATAATAGTTTAGATGCTTCCATAGACTGTACAACACAAAACCATTTGGCCCAAGTGGTTTATGAGAATATTTACACTCCATATCAGCAACCCCATCCCCACACCATCTAAACTCGTCAACAGACGGTTTTATCCTTTATTCTCCTCTAGCTGACACCTTATACATGCAAATCCATGCTATTAACCACAAAACTATATTCAGCAGTGCTGTATAAAGTTACAATATATTTATTATGTGTGTCAAACTAAGGCTTATATTAACACTGCAGTGAAGTTATGTGAAAATCCCCTAGTCGCCACACTCTGGCGCCTGTTTGGGTACACTGAGGGAGAATTTAGCATGACCAATGCACTTAACCGGCACATCTTTTGGACTGTGGGAGGAAACCGGAGTACTCGGAGGAAACCCACGCTGACACGGAGAGAATGTGGAGACTCCACACAGATAGTGACCCAAGCCAGGAATCGAACCCAGGTCCCTGGCGCTGTGAGGCAGCAGTGCTAACCACTGTGCCATTCCATATCTGCAGTCTGTCTGATTAGGTCCAAATTATTCTTTAATCTTTCCTTCTGTTCCCCAACACTCTCCAAGTTGTCATCAGAAAATTTACATTAAAATTCAGATTTCATTACAATATCCAAGTTATTGACCAGATAACAAAAAGTCATCCAGCGTCAGAACATTGGCTCTATTCTCTCCCCACAGATGCTGGCAGACCTGCTGAGATTTTCCAGCATTTTCTGTTTTGGTTTCAGATTCCAACATCCGCAGTAAATTGCTTTCAACACAACACTACGACTTGCTCTTGACTAGAATGATCACTGTGGTGCTTCTCAGAGTCATTACAGGAAGTACAATTTATGGCTTTGTTCTTTCATCAACGCTCCCCTGGAATAAAAGTGCCAGTGGATGTCAACACAACACTCCTGTATTGTGAAACTAAATGCTTCCGAATCTCTGACACATGGAGAATTCTCTCAGGCATAGTGGATTCTGACAACAACTCTCAAACACTCATTTCAGGGAGGTCTGGTGGCAGAGTGTTAGTTGCATCCCTGCCTCTGAGCTAGAAGCTCTAGGTTGAAGTTCCACCCTAGGACTTGATGCAGCTGAAGGTGAGTTAATAACACAGCCAAAAGGGATGATTATCAACCTCAAACCATTCCCACAGAGAAGATCCTGGACAGCCGTAGTTGATGTGGAATGGCATCCCTCAAGCTATAAACCCCTAGCTTCAAGTCAGTCACCTTGTTCCAGAAAATACAACTTATAGAAAATACACACAAACACATGCTTTGTCTGCCTCATGCATCATTGCACACAGTTGGCGACCAGAAGGATGTAGATGCTTCGGAGAGGGTGCAGAGAAGGTTTACCAGGATGTTGCCTGTCTGGAGGATTTTCAGATACAAGGAGAAGTTGGATAAACTCAGATTGTTTTCACTGGAAAGGCAGAGGCTGAGGAAGTCTACAAAATAAAGACAGGCATAGATTGAGTGGATAGTCAAAGGCTTTTTTTCCCCCAAAGGTCAACCACAAGAGAGCGCAGGTTTAAGATGAGAGGGGGAAAAGTTTTTCACAGAGGGTGGTGGGTGCCTGGAATGTGCTGCCAGTGGAAGCAGGCACATTAGCAACATTCAAGATGTATCTTGATAGACTGACAATGGGAGGTGATCAGAGGGATAGAACTGGGTATTGCCACAGGCTTGGTGGGCCGAAGAGCCTCTTCCTGTGTTGTATTGTTCTTTATCATTTGGTATGGGAAATTTAGGTCTCCCCAGATTCAACTCCTTCCATATCTTCCCATCTATGAAAGCTTCTCCATTCCTACAACCTCGCGAGGCCTCTGCCCTCAACCAACACTGGCCTCTTGACCCCTGACAATTGTTATTGTGGGAACTTGCTATGCATAAATTGGCTGCCTCTTTCCTACATTACAACAATGGTTACACTTCAAAGATACTTATTTGTTTTACAAGCACATGAGGACCATGAAACAAGAGATAGTGGTGTGGTGATAAGGTTACTGGACTAGTAATTCAAGGACCAAGGCTATACTCTGGAGACTGGTAGATGTTCTTGGTATCTAAACCATCGGGGCATGGCAACTCTCGTTTGTTCGTGTGGTAAACGGAAATGTTCTCCATTCACTGTTGGATAAACACACACTTGTTCCCAGCAGAACAAACCTTACAAAATCCATCCCCTACAGAGACATGAGAACATCATCACGCTGACACTAAATTTTTCCATCCATTTCCTTCTAAGTGAAGGACTGAATTCAGCAACAAAATAAACAAAGAATAAGGAATAGTATAGCACAGGGGCAGGCCCTTCAGCCCTCCAAGCCTGTGCCAAACACTTTGTCTATCTAGGCCAACCACCTGGAACCCTCTGTTCCCCATCTGTTCATGTGTCTATCCAGATAAGTCTTAAATATCACTAATGTGTCTGCCTCAACCACCTCACTTGGCAGTGCATTCCAGGCCCCCACCACCCTCTGTGTAAAAAACTTTTCCCACACATCTCCACTGAACCCTTACCTTGAACTTGTGCCCTGCTGTGATTGTCATTTCTGCCCTGGGTAAAAGCTTCCAACTATTCACCATATCCATGCCCCTCATAATTTTATAAACATCTATCAGCCCCTCAGCCTCCATCTTTCCAGGGAGAACAATCCCAGTTTATTCAATCTCTCCTTATAGCTAATACCCTCCATACCAGGCAACATCCTGGTAAACCTTTTCTGTACTGTCTCCAAAGCCTCCACGTACTCCTGGCACTGTGTTCATCAGAATTAGACTCAGTATTCCAAATGTGGCCTAACGAACATTTTTTTTACAACTGTAACATAATTTGCCAACTTTTACACTTGACGCCCATTCGATGAAGGCAAGCATGCCATATGCTTTCTTCACCACATTTTTCATCCATACTGCCACTTTTAAGGATCTGTGAACCTACAAACCCAGTGTCTATACTCCTGATGGCTCTGCCATTTATTTTATAACTCCCACCTGAATAGAATCTACCAAAATGCGTCACCTCACATTTGCCCATGTTAAATTCCATCTGCCATTTCTCTGCCCAATTTTTCAGTCTATCTATATCCTGCTGTATTCCCTAACAAGCTTCATCGCTATCCTCAACTCCAGGAATCTCAGTATTATCCGCAAGCTGGCTAATCAGACCAACTACGCTTCCTTCCAAATCATTTCCATATATTACAAATTAAGGATTAGATTTTGTAATTGGTTATTCCAATTGCAAATTACTAAAACCCTGATCCTGACAGAATGCTACTGAAAAGACATGATGCTTTTATAAAATGAGAACAAACTGGAATTCTTTGATAAAATACTTCCCCACCATCCCCTTCAATACTCCTCACCCACAGAAGGCCTGACCCATTCAATTTTTCACAACAGTTTCTCTGAAAAGGAAATTTCACATTATTGTATAAAAATATGGTCACTTTTACATTGGCGAAACATTTGCCAGTATGGTGGCACTGCTGCCTCACAGCGCCAGGGACCCGGGTTCACTTCCGGCTTTGGGTCACTGTCTGTGCGGAGTCTGCATGTTCTCCCCATCTTTTCACGGGTTTCCTCCAGGTGCTCCAGTTTCCTACCAGTCCGAAAGGCACATTGGTTAGGCAGATTGGCCATGCTGAATTGCCCCTTAGCGTCAGGGGGACTAGCTAGGGTAAATGCATGGGGTTATCGGAATTGGGATTGTGGCAGACTCAATGGACTGAATGACTTCCATCTGCACTGTAGGATTCAGTGATTCTATGCTGATTCTTTGATTTGGTTCTCTGTCACATACATCCCTTAAACCTACTCTAGGGCTGAAGTTCAGAATTACAGAGGATCTACTAGATGTCATTTGCATTCTGAAACAGTTTGGAACAAATTTATTAAATCCTCCTTCTTTTACATTTGCTCACTAGATAAAACAACTGGCAATCAGATAGATCCACACCTTTCATTTATTTTGATTCTAGTTGTTTGGTACAGAAGGTGATCCGGGATTAACCACACATCTACCCTTCATGCAATAATTCCTACAAGGTCAAACGATATTTCACTGTTAAGAACACATTTCTATGGGCAAAAGGATTGGTGACATCAATGGGTAATCCCTTCCAAAAAAAAAACTATTCCATGACAGCAATCAAAGAGATATTACATATAAAGGGGTGGCACAGTGGTTAGCATTGCTGCCGCTCAGCGCCAGGGACCTGGGTTTGATTCCTGGCTTGGATCACTGTCTGTGTGGAGTCTGCACATTCTCCTTGTGTCTGCGTGGGTTTCCTCTGAGTGCTCCAGTTTCCTTCCACAGTCTGAAAGACACACTGATTAGGTGCATTGGCCATGCTCCCTCAACGTACCAAAACAGATACCGGAGTGAACTAGGGGATTTTCACAGTAACTTCATTGCAGTGTTAATGTAAGCCTACTTGTGACACAGATAAATTTTAGAACATGGATGTGGTTCGAGATCCATATAGTTCAAAAGCCACTCCAGAGACTGGAGTTCAAAATCCAGGCTGACACTCCCAGCACATACTGATGGAGTGTTGCACAACAAGAGGCACGTCTGTAAGATAAGATCAAACGGAGGTCCCACAACGCCCCCTCCAAAACCATCCCAAAGCATGAAAAGAGATATGGGAGTTTCATCTTGGCATCTGAGTCAAGATTTATCCCTCAACGTCAATAGAACACATAATCCGGTCACTATTACATTGCCGTCCTTGGGATCTTGCTGTGTGTAAATTGGCAGCTGCATTTTCTAGACAACAAATGATCAATATTTCTCTCTCAGTTGCATGGCTTAGATATAGCTCTTGGACGGTATTGGTGGCACAGTGATCAGTACTGCTGCTTCACAGCGTCAGGGATCCAGTTTCGATTCCAGCCTCCGCACATTCTCTCCATGTCTGTGTGGGTTTTCTCTGGGTGCTCCAGTTTCCTCCCACAGTCCACAGATGTGCTGGTTAGGTTGATTGGCCATGAGAAATTGCCCCTAAGGGGAAACAGCAGGGTAAATATGTGGGGTAACGGTGATAGGACAGGACCTGGGTGGGATTGTCATTGGTGCATGCTCAATTGGCCAAATGATCTCCTTCTGCACTGTAGGGATTCTGTGAAAGGTTCTCCCACCATCTGTGTGGGTTTCCCCTGGGTATTCCAGTTTCTTCCAAGGACATGCGGATTAGGTGGATTGACCATGTTAAATTGACACTCAGTGTCAGGGGGACTAGCTAGCGTAAATATTTAGGGTCTGGGTGGGACTTCTGCTGGTGCAGGCTTGATGGGCCAAATGGCCCCCTTCTGCATTACAGTGATTCTATGATTCTAAAGGATACGGGGGGGAGGGGGAAGGAGGCAGGAATCAGGCTATTGAGTTGGATGATCAGCCATGATCACAATGAAGGGCTGAATGGCCTACTCCTGCTTCTGGTTTCTATGGCTGCCCAACAATCCAAGGCGTTGTGAAAAACAGGCCACGGTCAGCCAACGTACTCTTTAAGATACAAGTATGTGGGGCCATGGAACTATCTTAGAGGGACCCTGCAGGATAACTAGCAAGTCTTATTCAGCAAAGGAAAATCAGAGGTGATGACATATCAAAACTATGCTATTGGTCATAAAGCTCTTTAGGATGGTCTGAGATAATGAAATATACTATAGAAATAAAAGTTATTGCCATATTTCCCTAACCCTCTGATTCTCAATCTCTTCCCATCTTTCTTTCTTTGAAGGTCAATAGCACTCCATATTTCTACATGTCCCTCTTTCACTTGTTAAATCTCACAAAATTTCACGCCTAACTAATTTCTCCACCTCTCTCTCTCTCACACTTACTCAATATCCCTCTGTTGATGTTAACCTGAATTCAATAAAAAATATCTGGAATTAAGAATCGACTGATGACCATGAAACCATACTTGATTGTCGGAAAAACCCATCTGGTTCACTAATGTCCTTTAGGGAAGGAAATCTGCCATCCTTACCTGTTCTGGCCTTCATCTGACTCCAGAGCCACAGCAATGTGATTGACCCTCAACTGCCCTAGGCAACTGGAAATGGGCAATAAATGCTAGCCAGCCAGTGATGCCCATATCCCATAAAATGAATGAAAAAAAAAGAACATTACAAGTTCAAAGCTAGGACATAATGTGTTTCCAGGCATAACTTGAAATTAAGCAAGTTTATAAAACTACCTCCTTCACATATCTTCCGGACAAGACGTGGAGATGCCGGCATTGGACTTGGGTGAGCACAGTAAGAAGTCTCACAACACCAGGTTAAAGTCCAAAAGGTTTATTTGGTATCACGAGCTTTCGGAGCACTATTCCTTCATCAGGTGAGTCTTCAACACGCATCAGATGAAGGAACAATGCTCCAAAAGCTTGTACTATCAAATAAACCTGTTTGTACTTTAACCTGGTGTTGTGAGACTTCTTACTGTTTTGGACAAGATACAGAACACAATAATGATGTATATAAAATTGGGTATTCCAAAGGTGGGAGTCAGTGACCCGAGTTGATAATACAGTCTGTGACTATGTTCACAAAAGGAGACGGCAACTAGCTGATATGCATCCACAATATATATAACTGATGTTAATACAGAAGGGAACCATTCAGCCTGATGTTGTTTTAACTCATTGTCAGTGAGTTTTTATAACTTGCTCCCTGGGGTGTGTGCTGTTAACAAGCTGCCTCCCTTCCAATTTCATAACACCATTCAAATAGAAATTCTCACCTTTCACTATCACATACAGAAGTGCCAGTGTTTCAAAAATGCCTGAGATTCAGTAGTTCTCTCCGTCACTCGGCTTGTATCCAATCAGAAAATATCAAGCTTCCAAATATCAGTGGTCGCTTTGAGTCAGTTAATTCCAGGGGAATTACCTAAATATCAAGGGCCCCGCTGTTACACTTATACCCTATTTCTCTTGTTCCTGAATTTGCCCGTACAATGGCAGCACCACAATATTGAGGTACATTAAAGTTAGTGAAGGGGAGCAGGTAAGACCTGTAAGGTTCAAGAGAGCAACTCACAGCCAGGGCAAGACCAACCCTGGAAGCAATGATCATGATTGCACCCCCAAAGCCTATCCATCATCTACGAGGCACAAGTCAGGAGTGTGATGGAATACTTCCCACTTGCCTGGATGAGTGCAGCTCCAACAACACTCAAGAAGCTTGACATCATCCAGGATAAAACAGCCTGCTTGATTGGCACCACACATACAAACATTCAATCCCTCCCCCAACAACGCTCAATAGCAGCAGTGTGTACTGTCTACAAGATGCGCTGCAGCAAATCACCAAAGATCCTTAGACAGCACCATCCAAACCCACGAACACCCAAATCCACGACCACTTTTATCTGGAAGGACAAGGAGCAGCAGATATATGGGAACACCACCACCTGCAAGTTCCCCTCCAAACCACTCACCATCCTGACGTGGAAATATATCGCTGTTCCTTCACTGTCACTGGGTCAAAATCCTGGAATTCCCTCCCTAATGGTATCATGGGTCAACCTGCAGCACATGGACTGCAATGATTCAAGAAGCTGGTTCACCTCTGCCTTCTCAAGGACAACTAGGGATGGGCAATAAATACTAGCCAGCCAGCGATGCCCATGACTCATGATTGAATATTAAAAAAAATGGCTGGGCTGCAGCATAGATTTCCTGACTAAATGTAAGATTTGCATTTATAAAGCATCTTTAATTCTATAAAACGTCCCAATGTCACAAGAGGATAATTAAATGAAACACTGTTAAAGAAGGAGACAACGAGATAGGAGTGAACTCTTGGTTCAAGACGTACGAAAGAACAAAGAACAGTGCAGCACAGGAACAGGTCCTTCAGCCCAACAAGTCTGTACTGGCACATGACACCTTTCTAAACCAAAGACTTTTGCCTTTATGCTGTCCATATTCCTCTATTCCCGACCTGTTCACATATCTGTCAAGATGCCTCTTAAACATTGTTCTTATATCCGCTTCTATCACCTCCTCTGGCAGCGCATTCCAGGCACTTGCTACCCTTTGTGTAAAAATGCTGCCTCTCAAATCTCCTTTTAACTTTAGGTTAAGCAAGGTGTTTAAAACCATGAAGGTCAACACAGCAAAAAAGCTTCTGCTTGTTGGTGAGTACAAAAGGCTAGAAATGGTTAAAAAAAAAGGAGAGACTTCTTTGGACAGAAGAGTGAGAATGGGACCTTGCTACCGTCAGCAGTGGCTCAGATAATTAGTAAGAAGTCTCACAACACCAGGTTAAAGACCAACAGGTTTATTTGGTAACATAAGCCATAAGCTCGTGCTACCAAGTCATCATCCACATCATCAGATAATTAGCACAGATGCATTTCAGGGGAAGCTAGATATCAACAAGGAAAAGGCCAAAAAATAAGGATCTGATGATAGAATATGATGGAGCAAAATGAGAGGAGACTCGTGTGGAGCACAAACACCAGCAGGGACCTGTTGGCCTGTTTCTGTATAATTCTAAAAGGAGAGATGGAGATAACCATCATAGAATCTCTACAGTGCAGAAAGAAGCCATTCAGTCCATTGAGTCTGCACCGACCACAATCCCATCGAAGCCTTATTCCCGTAACCTCACGTATTTACTCTGCTAATCTCCCTGATTCTAGGGTCAATTTAGCATGGCCAATCAACCTAACCTGCACATCTTTGGATTCTGGGAGGAAACCGGAGCAAACAGAGGAAACCCACGCAGACAGGAGGAGAACGTGCAAACTCTGCACAGACAGTGACCCAAGCTACGAATCGAACCAGGGTCCCTGGCGCTCTGAGGCAGCAGTGCTAACAACTGTGCCACCGTCCCAGCTCAAATTGTTTCCTTCAGAGGCAGTAAGGGTCAAAGCCTGAAACTAAGAGCACTGACAAATCAAATGTGGTTATTTTGTGGTTGGGTTGAGTGGAACAGCAATATCTCATCGTTCTCAGCGGCTGGCCAGCTGTCCACAAAGTGACAGCTACAAAACTAGGCCAGACTGTGGATGGCTAATATTCTTCTTTTAATACATTTGCTAGGTCTCTGGTGGTAAATCAGAGATCATTCTGTGTCGTGCGGAGCGGATTATTGTAATGCATCATGTATTATTTATTCCTTCACATCCACTTGAGGCCAAAATATCAAAAGTTTGGAAAAGTTGTGTCTCTTCCCCTTGGTGAAGGGAAGGTTAAGAGGAGATTTGATGGAGGTATTCAATATCAAGAGGGGTCTCGACAAGAGTAGGTGGAAAGAAAATAGCCCCATTGATGGAAGGTCAGAGTACCAGAGGATACTGATTTAAGACGATTGACAAAGGAAGTGTTGGCAGCACAAGATTAATTTCTTATGCAGTGAGTGGCTAAGATCCGGAAGACACTGCCTGAGAGCGTGGGGGAAGAGGGGTAACTGACACTTTCATCAAATCAATTAGATCATCATCTGCAAAGGAAAATTCTGCAGGGCGACAGGACAATGATAGCAGAATTTCAGGATTACTCCTTCAGAGGGCCAGAACAGACACAGTGGGCTGAAAGGCCTCCTTCAGTGCTTCAACAATTCTACAATTCTCTGCTGTAGGGACATATTTTACTTAATTAAAACTAATTATTGTTGGGTACATCTCAGGATCAATTGAAGGATATTTCTCTTTCTGGGAATATTTTTCCAGATTGACAACTGCTTGTACATTTCCAACACTTTCCAGAAGGTGAAGGAGTTTTTGGATCCACATTTTCAACATACTGAGGGAAATCGATAGGATAAATAGAGAAACATGATTTCTGCTGGCTGGGGAGTTTAGGACTAATCTAAAAATTAGAACCAGATCATTCTGGAATGAAGTTAGAAATGTAGAAAGATTGTATACGTTGAGAACTCTCTTCTGCAAATGGCAACTGTTCATAAAATCCCAAGGGTACAGGAGGAGTCCATTCAGTCCATCAAATCTGCACTGACTCTTCGAGAGACCATCTTACCCAGGCCCCATCCTTATAATCCCATGTATTTACCCTGCAAATCCAACGCAATCTACACAAAGGGACAATTTAGCATGATGACTCCACCTAAGCTGCATATCTTTGGACTAGTGCTAGGTCAATTTTACTTTTAAAAAGGAGATTGATCGATAGATTTTTCTTAACCAGAGTTATTCTGGGATAAGGGGCAAAGACAGGAATGTGGAGTTAGGTCATGAGTCAACCATGATCTCATTGAGTGAAAGGACACGCCGAAGGGGCTGGATGGCTGATTCCAGTTCCTATGTTTCTAAACTTAGATGAAAGCAGCAAGTGGCCATTGGCTATTACTTTATATAATTAGGATGACATATGTATCATTCAGCTGTCCCTTGTACCTAAATGTGGGCCAGTGGCGCAACGAAAAATGCGTCTGACTATGCATCACAAGATTCCAGGTTCAATTCCTGGCTGGTTCAGTGTAAACTTTGTGGGCAGCACGGTGGACACTGGTCAGCACGGCTGCCCCACAGTGCCCAGGACCCGGGTTCGATTCCCAGCTTGAGTCACTGTTTATGTGCAGTCTGCGCATTCTCCCCGTGTCTGCATTGATTTCCTCTGGGTTCCTCCCACTGTCTGAAAGACGCACTAGTTAGGTTCACTGAGCATGGCAATAAGAGGAATTTTGCAGTAATGTCATTGCAACGTTAATATGAGTCTTACTTGTGAGTAATAAATAAACATAATTTAAAGTTTGCATCAATGGCATTCCTTGAAATAACTGCCCTTTGTGTGTGACACTTCACACACAGCATTCACATACAGGAAAAGTGGAAAGTTATGACAGTCATCAGGTTTGTGACATAAGATAGCTTACGGTAATAAGATCACTGTAAGCTAAGGAGCTGAAAGCTGCAGTGACTATACATGCTGAGGTTTAAAGCTCAAACCTGTGTTCTGGTAATCAGGTGGACAGTTGCCATGGCACACCGTTTCAATTCTGATCACAGCAGTTTCGGTGTCCTTCTCTGAAGAAGGATGTTCTTGCTCTTGAGGAAGCGCAGCAAAGTTTACCAGGGATGGTGGGACTGATGTATGAGGAGAGATTTGACTAGGTTAGGATTGTTTTTGCTGGAGTTCAGATGAATGAGGGGGGATCTCATAGAGACTTACAAAATTCTAACAGAACTAGACAGGACAAATGCAGGAAGAATATTCCCAATGAATGGGGGAATCCAGAACCAGGGGATCCAATCTGAAGATTCAGGGTAGACCATTTAGATCGGAGATGAGGAGATCTTTTTCACCCAAGAGTGATAAGCCCGTGGAATTCATTACCACAAGAAGTAATTGCTGCCAAAACATTGAATGTATTCAAGAGACAGCTAGAGATAGCACTTGAGGTGAATGGGATCAAATGTTATGGGGAGAAAACAGGATTAGGCTACTGAGTTGGATGATTGGCCATGATCATGATGAATGGTGGAACAGGCTTGAAGGGTCAAATGGTCTCCTCCAGACTGTGATCGCTATAGTCAAGTAAAACTTCACAAAGCTTTCAAACTAAATTTCACAGAAAGATACATTAGGGAGATATTAGGACAGATGATCTAAAGGCTGGGTTGGCTTTTGGAAAGGCAAGGGAAATCAAGAAGCAGAGTGGTTTAGGGAAGGAATTCCCAGAGCTTAAAGGCATGGCTGTCAACAATGGAGCGAGGAAAGTGGGCCAGAACTGGAGCGGTCTTTTTGATGAGGGTTTCAGCCAGGGCTCCATCAGTACTACCTCAGTTCTACATTGGAGAGTCAATCCTTACTTTTCGTATTCGAGTCCTAGAGTGGGACTTGAACTTGGAACTTCATGACTAAAAGGCCAAGAGCGCTACCATGCCTGTCCCTTACCTATTTGGTTGTATGCATTGCTGGCTTATAGCCTGTGTAGATTAGGACTTTGGCACTTTTCTCAAGGTTTCTCCTCCGTTTTGGGAGGAGGGGGTATCTCCATCACTGCCGAGTTGACAATCTAGTGGTTACGTGATTTCCTGACCCATGTCTGTCTAGCTAAAGTCAGCTGGCGTGTTGTGCCTCTGTGCAGTTTACAGGAACAACCCATACTTCTGAACAAAAAAAATGTGAGGTAATGCATTTTGGAAGGTCTCACAGCTAGGAGATACACAATAAATGGCAGAACCTTAAAAAGGCAGAGGGATCTGGGTGTACAAGTACACAGTCACTGAAATGGGCAATGCAGGTGGAAAAGACAGTCAGGAAGCCATAAGGCATGCTTGCCTTCATCAGCTGGGGCACAAAGTTTAAAAATTGGCAAGTCATGTTGCAACTTTATAGAACCTTA
This sequence comes from Sphyrna mokarran, assembly GCA_024679065.1. NCBI lineage: Eukaryota > Metazoa > Chordata > Chondrichthyes > Carcharhiniformes > Carcharhinidae > Sphyrna > Sphyrna mokarran. The sequence continues at coordinate 64,653,626 of JAGIQG010000016.1, read as the reverse complement.
GTTAGGCTGTACTTGAAATATAGTGTTCAATCCTGGTTGCCACACTACCAGAAGGATGTGGAGGCTTTGGAGAGGCTACAGAAAAGATTTACCAGGATGTTGAATGGTATGAACGGCATTGGCTATGAGGAGATGTTGGAGAAACTTGGTTTGTTCTCACTGGAACAACAGAGGTTGAGGGGTGACCTGATAGAAGTCTACAAGATTATGAGAGGCACTGGCAAAGTGGATAATCAGAAACTTTTTCCAAGGGTGGAAGAGTCAATTATGAGGGGCATAGATTTAAGGTGCAAAGAGCAAGGTTTAAAGGAGATGCATGAAGTAAGTTTTTTATGATGTGGAGATGCCAGTGTTGGACTGGGGTAAACACAGTAAGAAATCTCACAACACCAGATTAAAGTCCAACCAGTGTATTTGATAGTTTACCACGGCGTTGTGAGACTTCTGACAGTAAGTTTTTTTTTATACAAAGGGTGGCGGGTGCCTGGAAGTCTCTGCTGGGGGAGGTAGTGGAAGCAGATACAATAATTTAAGGAGTGACAAATACACAAATAGGATGGGAATAGTAGAATATGATTCCCTGAAGGGTAGGGGGTTTTAATTCAGACAGGCAGCATAGTCAGTACAGGCTTGGAGGGCTGGAGGGCCTGATCCAGTGCAATAATTTTCTTTGTTCTTCTCAGCCTTTTCACTCATTGACAAGAGCATAAGCCACAGAGAAATTCTCTCCATCTTATCCGGTTTTGGGCCAAATTCTCCAGAAGTGGCCTTCATAGTCCGGCTCTCAGCTCCTGTTCTGTATCCCACCTACAGGAGTAGCCCATATTAGTGTTTTTTTCAGTTTCTGTCATGGGCAGCATGGTTAGACTGCTATCTTATAGTGCCAGGGACTCGGGTTCAATTCCAGCCTCAGTTGTCTGTGTGGAGTTTTCACGTTCTCCCTGTGTCTGTGTGGGTTACCTCCGGGTGCTCCAGTTTCCTCCCACATTCCAAAGATGTGTGGGTTGGGTTGATTGACTAAGCTAAATTGCCCTTTAGTGCCAGTCAAATATCAGGTGTTATAGGGAAAGGGCCTAGATAGGATTGTTGCTGGTGCAGACTTGGTGGATCGAATGGCCTCCTTCTGCACTGTAGGAATTCTATGAAAAAAATTGTTAAAAACTATAAAATCATTGAAATTTGTTACAAGGCATTGTGCTCATTAGAATCAGAGAACCCCTACAGTGCAGAAAGAGGCCATTCAGCCCATTGAGTCAGCACTGACTCTTAACCTGGTTTATTCCACAACCCCATACATTTACCCAACTAACTCTCAAACCTATATATCTTGGGATGCTAAGGGGCAATTTAGCGTGGCCAATCCATCTAACCTGTATCTCTTTGGACTGAGAGAGGAAACCAGAGCACCCGGAGGAAACCCATGCAGACATTGGGGAGAAGGTGCAAACGCCACGCAGACAGTGACCTGAGGGCGGAACTGAACCCGGGTCCTTGGTGCTGTGAGGCATCAATGCTAACCATTGTGTCACACGCAAGCAGACTTGGTACGACTGAAACATGAGCTCCTCCCTGACTGGGAGGGGGGAGGAAGAGTTTTTTCTGCATGCTTTTAAAAATGTACGAAGCATTATTGTGAATCGATACTGAATTTATAACACATCGCTCTCGTCGAGCATGGCCTCGAGACTGCATTTCACCAAAGCAAAAAAATCAAGTAAACAATGTTGACTGGGAGAGTGTTCTTAGACATGCGCTGCTATTTTCGTAGCTGCCAACTGGAGAGAAATTTCTGCCTTGCGACCCATAATCTGCTGAAAATGACTGCTCCTTCACAATGTTAACAGCAGCACCGAGGTAAAGAACAAAAAACATGGATGCGTATATAATTAGGCAATGCCTAGACGTTTATCTAATTATACCTTCATGAATAACTAAATAAAATTCCTCTATCACCGAAGTTGTCACATGATACAATAAACCAGAGATCATATTTACTGTTCATTCTCACCCACCCTGTTAATGCCTCCCGATCACAACAACAACTTATATTCATATAGCACCCTTAGTACAACACTACATCTCTCGGCTCGTCACAGGGTTGTTAAAAAACAAATAACACCGAGCCACAGGGAGAAGATATTAGGTTAAAGTACTAAGCACTCAATCAGAGAGAGAGTTAAAGAAGAGCTTTACAGGAGGACAGCATAGCAGAGAGGTGAAGAGAAGGATCTTTAATCCGGATTAAAAATCAGGGATGCTTAAGAGACCAGAATGAGCAAAGCATTGATATTCTGGGGGTTTGTGGGGCTGGAGGAGATAGGGTAGAGATGTGGTCATGGGAAGATTTGAAAACAAGGATGAGAGTTTTAAAATCAAGATATACACTGGCCAAGAGCCAACACAGGGCAGCATGGTGGCACAGTGGTTAGCACTGCTGCCCCACAGCACCAGGAACCCAAGTTCAATTCTAACCGCAAGTCAGTCTGTGTGGAGTTTGCACCAGATGCTCCAATTTCCTTGCATAGTCCAAAGATATGTGGGTTAGGCGGATTAGCCATGCTAAATTGCTCCTTCGCATCAAGGGGATTAGCTGAGGTAAACACATGGGCTTATAGGGTTAGGGCCTGGGTAGGTTTGTGGTTGGTACAGACTTGATGGGTCAAATGGCCTCTTTCTACACTGTAGGATTCTACAGGTCAGTGAGCAAACCACAAGATTGAAAAAGTAGTTATTTATCTGCTCCCAAAAAATCTACTGTAGAAGTTGACCCAATAAGTCTTCACAGACTTTCTGATAGGGTATCTCACCCAGGCCCTATCCCCGTAACCCAACGTATTTATCCCAGCAATACCCTGTACATCTTGAGACACTAATTAAGGGGCAATTTAGAATGGTCCATCCACCTAACCTGCACATCTTTCGACTGAGGGAGGAAACCAGAGCACCTGGAGGAAATCCATTCAGAAACAGGAGGAACGTGCAAACTCCACACAGACAGTGACCCAAGCCGGGAACTGAACCTGGGTCCCTGGTGCTGAGGTGGCAGCACTAACCACTGTGCCACCTTGATTCCTGATCATGGAAATAACAACAACTGAGATGTTGTAGCACACCCCAACAGCTCAGGGTTCTCTCTCGTTTTATCACTTGACCAATTGTTGTGGAGCTGTTCAGAGCCCCCGCCTCTCTCAACATTTGTAGAGAGAGCAACAACCGGCCCCTCATTCAGGAGCAGAAATGCTCAACAACTCCCGAGACAGCGCAGGGGGGAGGGGGGGGGAAACTTGTTAACCATCTGAAAGACAACTGTATCCTTCAGCAGCGAGTCCTCCGAAGAAGATCAAGGTGCTGAGATGGACTCTGGTACAGATCTAATTATTACTGTGTGCTGTAAGGAGGCTAGAATTTACAGCTCCTTCGAGCTGGTCGGGAGTTTAGGAAGCTACGTGATCACAGGACAGGAGAGTGTCACTGTGCACACACTAGGTGTCAGTGTCCCTGGTAATCGCAGCTAATGTGATAAAAGGTGGAAAGAGAGAGAGAGAGGGGGGAGAATAACATTATGCCGTGCCTCTGCTGCTACAACACAAGATTGAATCACATCCAAGATCTGCCCGCACAACATTGCAGGGCAGGCTCTGGAGCCTGACCGCCCTCCTTTACAGCTTTCCATCCGCGGCTGGCGTGTCCATTTCCTCCCTCCCGTCTGCTGCTAATTTCCGACAGAGAAGCGGACGAGTGCAACTGAAGGAGGGGGGGGGGGAGTTCACCAGCCACTCAGCCACCGGGATGACCCTCCCCCCAACATCCATTCCTCTGGATAAACACCCCCCCGCCCCAGAAACACACGAGAGAGCAAAATACACACTGTGTGTCGATGCGATCCTGGATAGAGCCGTTGCTGTCTTTGCCTAGTCTCTCCCTCCCCACAAATTGCTCCATCTATCCTGGGGCAAAAGCATCTTTCCGTGCAAGGGTTTGCCTTTAAATTAAGTATTTCCATTCAACTAGTCCCTTGATTGCAATGGGGGGAAATGGATACATTTGCAATGAATGGGGAGGGGAACATGTATCCAATTCAATGTATCGATTTCCTCAACATTCCATTCTGGCTATATTGATACAAAATGTATCCCACACTCACCGACCGCACAGCGATGGGAAGTCCCTAGGATCGATGGGGTGGCGATATTATTGTCTCTTGTCTATCTGACTCCACGTTTTTTGTTGCCCTTCGTTGCTGTTGCTGCTGCTTCCCCTTCTGATAGGAACTGAACCACTCTCCCTCCGACTCAGCCGCTGCGTCACTGAGAGGGACGGGCAGAAAATGGGGAGGGAACACAATCTGGACAGCAGTGAGTGAAAGCTTGAGTCACATCCCCGCCTCTCCTGTGTGTCTCTCTTTCTTTCTTGTCCCGACCCCAGAAAATGGGGGAGGTGAGTGAGTGAGTGACTGTGGTTACTCCACCTGCGTCTCTGCCACAATTAAAAATGAGCAAAACTTGTTCTGCTTTTCCACAACCACTTACCAAAAAAATGATTTGAAAGGGGGAGGAGGCTATGAAAATGCTGAAGGTGCAGAAAGGTAGAATCCCACAGGGTTATTCGGCCTCTCGATGGTTGCACCGACCCCAATCCCACCCAAGATATGGAGATGCTGGCTTTGGACTGGAGTGGGTGCAATAAGTAGTCTCAAAACACCAGGTTAAAGTCCAACAGGTTTATTTGGTAGCACCAGCTTTCAGAGCTTCATCACTGAGGAAGGGACAGTGTTCCAAAAGCTCGTGCTACCAAATAAATCTGTTGGACTTTGATCAGGTGATATGAGACTTCTTACTGTCCCATAACTCCATGTGCTTACCCAAGGTAGTCCCCCTAACACTAATTAGTATGGCCAATGCACCTCATCCACACATCTTTGGACTCTGCGAGGAAACTCACACAGATACGGGAAAAACATGCAAACTCCACACAGACTGTGACCCAAGCTGGGAACTGAACCTAGGTCCCTGGAGCTACGAGGCAGCAGCACTAACCACTTCGCCACCGTGCTGCCCTAGACAATAGGTGGAGAGGGAAAGAGGACATCTGGTTAGATGCATCAGATAGGAAACAGCAACCAGGTGGATTCAAATTTAAAACCATTGCCAATGTTGGAAGCCTATTTATTTAAGAAGTTTTAAATTTTGCACCAGTTCATAAAAAGTGGGCTTCAATTTAAGTAATCATCCCTCAGACAGGCCAAATAACAGGCAAATTATCGCTGATGCTGGAATCTGAAACAAAAATGGAAAATGCTGGAAAATTCCCAGCAGGTCTGACAGCATCTGTGGAGAGAGAATAGCGCCAATGTTTCCAGTCTGGATTTCTCTTGTCAGAGCATGGTGATACAGTTCATTCAGAGCGATAGTTTCCCATCCCACCTGTCAAGGGAATCGCAGCAGGCAGAACATGGACCATACAAAGGTCCGTTGACCCCTCAAGTAGGATTTTCCAACCTTGGGGTGAGGCTGGCCGGAAAATCCCGCCCAGAGAGTCCGAGTTGCTGTCACAACATACACTTTTCCATGTTGTAACCTGGAGCTATGGATTCTCTCCATCCCGTGACTGACGAGGAATCTCTGCCACTCTTACCGTCTGCCACGCAAGGAGATACTTTATAACACCACCGCGAGCTCCAATCTGACCTTTAACCCCCACCTGAATCATCCGAGGTCCGGCAAATCAGAATATACGGAATTCTCTCCCTCAAAAATGTCTTTGCAGCTGAGAGTTAAAAATCAAAAATTTCAAAACTGAACTCGGGTAAGATTTTTGTTATGCAAGAGTGTTGAGGGGGTGGAGTGGTGATGGAACTTGGGCGTCTGTCAATCTTTCATAACGCTTTCGAAAATCTTTGGAGAATTGAAATTTTCAACTGCAACAGCAGAGCACTTACAAAGAAAACTGCTGTGCCTATGTACCCAGAATCCTGGAATGACTACAGCACAAAAAACCATTCAGCCCATCATGTCTGAGTCTGTCTTTTGCCAACACAGTATCTCAACTAGCCCTCCCCCACTCACTTTTCCCCATAGCTTTAACATTATTTTCATAGAAATCATAGAATCCCTACAAGTGCAGAAGAAGGTCATTAGAACATAGAGAACATAGAACATTACAGCACAGAACAGGCCCTTCGGCCTTCGATGTTGTGCCGACCAAAATAAAAAGCAATGCCCCTCCAAACTAAACCATTCCCTTCTCTTCCATATACTTATCAATTAACCTCTTAAACGCCACCAAACTTGGCGCATCTACAACAGCTGCAGGCAGGGCATTCCACTGGGTGGGCATTCCACTGGATGGGCATTCAGCCCATCCTGTCTGCACCAACGACAATCCCACCCAGGCCTATCCCCATAATCCATGTATTTATCCTGCTAGTCCCCCTGACATTGAGGGAGAATTTAGCATGGCCAATCTATCAAACCAGCACTGTGCTGCCTATATTCTCCTCAGATAATTATCCAATACCTTCTGAAAGATTGAATCTGCTTGCACCAGGTTCTCAGACTGTGTATTCAAGGTGGTCGCCTCTCATTGAATTAAAGATGTTTTTCCTCATAGAATTCTAGAATCTGGAAGAATCCTAAAATCCCTACAGCGCGGAAGGAAGCCATTCAACCCATCAAGCCTGCACCGACAACAATCCCAGCCAGACTCCGTCCCCGTCACCCCATGTATTTACTCCGCTAATCCCCATGACTCTGAGGGTGAATTTACCGTAGCTAATCAATCTAACCAGCACGTCGTTCTGACTGAGGCAGGAAACAGGGGCACCTGGAGGAAACTCACAGATACGGGGAGAATGTGCAAACTCTTCACAGACAGTGACCCAAGCTGGGAATTGAACTCAGGACCCTGGCCCTGTGAGGTAGCAGTGCTAATCACTTAATCTGTATCCTGTGGCCTGCGACCCTTCCATTTTCCTTTCAGCATTTATATCCCTATGTCCCTCTGTTCCTGCATCCTGTTTATAATTGTATCCATTATTTTATTTGCCTCCCCTTGTTCTTACCAAAAGGTATCATTTAGAATGTCTGTCCATTAAGTTTCATCTGCCACTGGTCTGGCCATTCCACCAATCTGCCCTATCAATGTCTTCTCCCTCCTGGATCACTGCCCAATTTGGTATCATCAGCAAATTTTGAAATTGTGCCCTCATCAAATTCTTTTTTCTCTTCATTCTTTCATGGGATGTGAGTGGCAAGACCAACAATTGTTGCCCATCCCTAATTGCCTTTTGAGTGGTGTATTCGGCCATTTAAGAGGGCAGCTGAGAGTCAACCACATTGTTGTGGATCTGGAGTCACATATAGGCCAGACCAGGTAAGGACAGCAGATTTCCTTCCCTAAAGGACATTAGCGAACCAAATGGGATTTTAACCACTATCAGTGATAATTTCACGGTCACCACTACTGACACCAGTTTTATATTCCCAATTTATCAATTGAATTCAAATTCTACCAGCTGCCATGTTGAGATTTGACTAAGAACATATCATTAGAACATAGGAATTAGGAGCAGGAGTGGGCTATCTGGCCCCTTAAGCCTGCTCCGCCATTCAATAGGATCGTGATGTGGATGTCACCTGATGAAGGAGCAGTGCTCTGAAAGCTCATGATACCAAATAAACCTGTTGGACTTTAACCTGGTGTTGTGAGATTTCTCACAATAAATCATAGCTGATTTTTTCATGGACTCAGCTCCACCTACCCGTCTGTTTACCATAACCCTTAATTCCTTTACTGTTTTAAAATCTATCTACCTTTGCCTTAAAAACATTCAACGAGGTAGCCTCAACTGGGCAGGGAATTCCACAGATTTACAACCTTTTGGGTGAAGTAGTTCCTCCTCAACTCAGTCCTAAATCTGCTTCCCCATATTTTGAGGCTATGCTTCCTAGTTCTGGTTTCACCCGCCAGTGGAAACAACTTCCCTGCCTCTATTTTATTCCAGAACATTAGCTTGGTTCCCTGGATTATTCGTCCAATGACATTATTGCTCCAGCATCATCTACATCTAAATGTAGAGCAAGAAAAGCAATGATCCTAGTCAACACACTGGGGAACTCCACTGCGTACCATTCTCCACTCCAAATAACAATCATTTATCCCTATTCTCTATTTTCTATCACTCAACCAATTTCATATTCTACTTGCCGCCCTTTTATTCCATGGACTTTGATTTTGTTGACAAATCCATTATGCAAAACTATCAAACCTCTTTTGGAAATCCATATGCATCATATCGATTACAAAACACTCATAAATTCTTTCTGTTATCTCATCAAAATTCTCTTCAAGTTGATTTAGTGTCATTTGCCTTTAAGATCATAAAACATGGAAGCAAAATTAGGCCTCTAGGCCCATCGAGTCTGCTCCACCATTCACTCATGGCTGATATTTTTCTTATCCCCATTCTCCTGACTTTTTCCCATAACCCCTGATCCCCTTATTAGTCGAGAACCTATCTATCTCTGTCTTAAAGATACCTATTTTAACAAGTCTGTGCTGGCTTTCCTTAGTTAATATACATTTTAGAGCCATAGAATCTCTACAATGCAGAAGGAGGCCATTTGGGCCATCGAATCTGTACCAACTCTCCAAAAGAGCTTTCTATGCAGTCACCCAAGGCTGGAATTGAACCTGGGTCTCTGGTACTATGAGACAACATTGCTAACCACTCTGCTACCCTATTTACATTATTATTATCCCAGTTTATATGAGGATGTTAAGGTCGCCATTATAACTATAGTTTTTGAACTTCTCTGTAATTTCCTTGGAAGCTTGTTGCTCTCTACATTTCCCACTGGTTGGTGACCTATTGGTATACCCAGTAGCATAATAATGCCTGTATTGTTTCTCAAGCTCCAACAATACAATTCAGTCCTTGACTCATGCAGGACATCCTCTCTTTCTAGTACTATTCTCCTTATTGATACAGCCATCCCATCTCCTTCTATTTCTTTTCTGTATTCAGGAATATTCAATACCCAATCCTATCCTTTTTATGTGTCAGGAAATAATTATATATGCTGGGTAAATATATGCAGTGGAGTGGTATTGAGTCACACAACAAAAGCTTACATTTGTATAGCAGACAAATATCCCAAGCCCCTTCACAGGAACACTATCAATACAATTTGACATGGGCAGCATGGTAGGAGTGGTTAGCACTGCTGCCTCACAGCGCCAGGGACCCTGGTTCAATTCCCGGCTTTGGTCACTGTCCACGTGGAGTCTGCATGTTCTTCCCGTGTCTGCGTGCGTTTCCTCTGCATGCTCCGGTTTCACAGAACATAGAGTTCTTACAATGCAGAAGGAGGCCATTCAGTCCATCAAGTCTGCACTGAGTACAATCCCACCCAGGCCCTGTTCTCATAACCCACATATTTATCCTGCTGATCCCCTGGCACTTGGGTCTGTTTAGCATGGCAGAGTCCCACAGTTCAAAGATGTGTGGGTTAGGTTGATTGGCCTTGCTAAGTTGACCCTGGTGTCGGGGGATTAGCAGGGTAAATGTGTGGGGTTACGGGAGTAGGGATTGTGGTTGGTGCAGGCTCAATCGGCCAAATGGATCTGTAGGAATTCTATTCTATGATACTTGAAGAGATATTAAGGCAGAAATGAAGTCGGTTCCAGAGATGGCGATGAGAGAAGTACAATGGTGAAGAGTTCTAAGGAGAGAATTCCAGAAATCACAGACCAGGGCCAACTTCAATTAGAACAGCAACATAATGATTGTCCTCAATCACCTCAACCAGGGACTGGCGAAATCAACAAATGAAGATTCCTGTTCCAGATCACTGTCCAGCAAATCAGGACGGACAGCTTATACATATCGTCAATGTAGGATTGGGCTCACAGAGAAATCTCCCTCCTCGCTCCTCCATCTCAGATAGTGCAGCAAACACTCACCATATAGAATCATATGGTGCAGAAGAGACCCTTTGGCCCATTGAGCCTGCACCAATTCACCTTCAAAGGCTAATCACTTCAGAATGAGGATTTAGAGAACTGCTGACACTGAAGGAGTTGTACTCCAGAATAAGGCACCACCTTCAGGGGGAGAGGGGTAATGCAAGAAATTTGTAAAAATTATATTTTTTCTTTATACTTTCATGAGTGCGACCAGCATTGTTGCCCATCCTTAGTTTCTCTTGAACTGAGAGGTTTGCTAAGCTATTTCAGAGGGCAGTTAAGAGTCTGCCATATTGCCATGGGTCTGGAGTCACATGTAGGCCAGACCAAGTAAAGATCATTAAGATCTACAATGTAGAGAGAGGCTATTCGGTCTATCAAGACTGCACCAACGCTCTGAAAGAGCCTCTTACCCAACCCATCTCCTGCCCTATCCTCCTGTAACCTTGTGCACTTACTATGGCCAATCCACCAAACCTACACAAGGTTTGGACACAAGGGACAATTTAGCATGGCCAATCCACACACCTTTGGAGTATGGGAGGAAACTGGAGCACCTGCAGGGAAAACACACAGCCTTGGGGAGAACTTGCAAACTCCACTCAGTGACCTAAGGTCCCTGGCACTGTGAGACAGCAGTGTTAACCATTGTGCCACCCTCATGGCATATTTCCTTCCATTTAAGTGAAATTGATGGGTTTTTTTCACCAGTTGATGATAGATTCATGTCACCGTTATTGGGATTAGTTTTTCAATTCCAGATTATTAATTGAATTAAAATTATATCAGCTGCCAGTGTGGATTAATAGTCCAGCAACATTACCATTGCGCCACAGTCTCTCTGAATTTTTATCACTATTTTTCTGTGATGGTGCAAATACCTTTAGTGGCTGAAGTGATGGGTCAAATGCACAATTCCCCCCGCAGCAAAGATTGTCTCCAAGTGACTTATTTTCCAATTTTCCTTCACATAGAGTCACAGAGGCTTACTGAATAGAAACATCCCCTTCAGCCCAACTTGCCCATACTGTCCCTCTTTTAAACCAGTAAGATAGTCCCAATTGCTCACATTTGGCCCATATCCCTCTATACCCATTTTACTCATGTAACTATCTAAATGCTTTTTAAAAGACAAAATCTACTACTACCTCTGGTAGCTCGTTCCAGACACTTACCACTTTCTGAGTGAAATATTTGCCCGTTTGGATCCTTTTGTATCTCTCCTCTCTCACCTCAAACCTATGCCTTCTAGTTTTAGACTCCCCTACCTTTGTGAAAAGATATTAATTATCTAGCTGATCTACGCCCCTCATTATTTTACAGACCTTGATAAGATTACCCCTAAGTTTCCTTCACTCCAGGGAAAATAGTTCCAGTCTATCCAGCTTCTCCTTATAACTGAAACCATCAAGTCCCGGTAGCATCTAATAAATCTTTTTAATGGAGAAATGTTTGGCTTCCACTTGCTTGACATAACACTGAATCTGATATCGGAACCTTACCACTCAAGGTATTGCAGGACCACATAAGCTAAGATTCCTGTGTGCCTCTTGAGAAGAGATGGCATGGTGGCACAATGGTTAGTACTGCTGCCTCACAGTGCCAAGGACCAGGGTTCGATTTCCGGCTTGGGTCACTGTCTGTGCGGAGTTTGCACATTCTCCCCGTGTCTGCGTGGGTTTCCTCCGGGTGCTCCGGTTTCCTCCCACAGTCTGAAAGCTGGTTAGCTGCATTGATCTGAACAGGTGCTGGAGTCTGGCGACTAGGGGAATTTCACAGTAACTTCACTGCACTGTTAATGTAAGCCTTACTTGTGATTAGTAAATAAAATGAGACAGAAACCCATTAAAAGGCTGTGCACGCTTCATCTGGACATCTTGTCTTAATACTGCAAATGTCTGCTTGGATTTAATACAAATAATCGAAATGAGTTTCTCCATCTCTCCAGCCAGCTGACTGAGCCTGGGGTGGAATCTTTGTTGGGACATTGTTATAACTACACCAGTAATGGGAAACTCGCCAGCCATTACAGTCTGCTGCTGCATTTAATCACAGTGTTTAAAAGCAGATGATTATAATGTTTGAATAAAGAAAACAATTCAAATGGAACATTGAGCAAAGCAGTTCCCTGAGAAGCCCATGACCTCTCTGAGAAAATGAAGGGGAATCAATAGGCAATTGGGTAAGAGAAACTCGGGTGCAGGGAGGTTAATAAAGGGTGGATGAGTTCTGTACATAAACACACAAGGTAGTTAAAGACATTATTTGCAAGAGTAAAAAAAAATTGCCTATTTGTTTCACAACTGCAGGTTGTCCCAAAATGCTTTATAGCTATTCCCTGTTGTAATGTATGAAATAAGTTTTAAAAAATGAAAGTTTATTAGTCACACGTAGGCTTACGTTAATGCTGCAAATGGTGGGGAGGTTTTGTGGTGCATCAGGTCTCCATCACTGGGACAGAAACTCTAGGTTTAAGTCCCACTTCAGAACTTGTTGTCCATGGTTCCCTGATGGTTCCATGGTCATCAAGGTGTGTCTGTAACCTGACTAAAGAGGGAGGCATGGTGCCTCACAATGCCAGGGACTGGGGTTCAATTCTCGGCTCGGGACATTGTCTGTATGGAGTCTGCACATTCTCTCTGTGTCTGCGTGGGTTTCCTCTGGGTGATCTGGTTTCCTGCCACAGTTCAATCCCAATATATGGAACAATAATAAACCAGTTGAATTCCTTTCTTTCAACTTGACTTCTGGGAATTTGTTCTTATCCTTGCCTTTGTCTCTGCCTGGGTCTTTCCTCTGGGATCTCTCAGGGTAGCACAATGGCACAATGATTAGCATTGTGGCCTCACTGGTGCAATTCTGGCCTCAGGTCACTGTCTGTGTGGAGTTTGCACATCGTCCCTGTGTCTGCATGGGTTTTCTCCGGGCATCTGGTTTCCTCCCACAGTCCAAAGATGTGCGGGCTAGATGGATTGACCATGTTTCCTTCCACAGTGCAAAGATGTGAGGGTTAGGTTGATTGGCCATGTTTCCTCCCACAGTGCAAAGATGTGAGGGTTAGGTTGATTGGCCATGCTAAATTAACTCTAGCATCAGGAGATTAGCAGAATAAATATGTGGGATTACGGGAACAGGGCCTGGGTGGGATTGTTGTCGGTGCAGCCTCGATGGGCTGAATGATTTCATTCTGCATTGTAGGGATTCTATGATTCCCTCCCATGTCCTGCTTCTGGGATACACGCCATGATTAGGTCACCGGACCTACTTTTCGTGCCATTTAGTTTTTCTTTCCACTGCACTGACATGCAGGATTATTTCCTAGCCTGAAGAGGTAAAATAAAGTTAAAGTTTATTTATTAATGTCACAAGTAGACTTGCATTAACACTGCACTGAAGTTACTGTGAAAATGGTTAGTCACCACACTCTAGGTGTCTGTTTGGGCACACTGAGGGAGAATTTAACACGTTTAACCACACATTTTTTGGACTGTGGGAGGAAACTGGAGCATCTGGAGGAAACCCACGCAGACATAGGGAGAACATGTGAACTCCAAACAGTGACCCAAGCCGGGAATTGAACCTGGGTCCCTGATGCTATGAGGCAGCAGTGCCAATCGCTGTGCCAATATGTCATCCTTGAATAACTGAATAGCACATGTGCAGAAGGCCCAAGGCTTGTCGGGAACTGACCTCCAACATCAGACTTAAGGAAAGTATTTCAGTTTCATCACTGTAATTTAAAGTATTGTGCCTAAAAGAATGATGTTTAGTTAATATTTCATTTTTAATCATTTGTTACAGTAAAGATCTAAAAATGAGAAATCTTGTTGTGTCATCTTTATCAACGATGAACTGGAAGTTCAAGTATCTTTTTAAGCATTATCAGTTTCTATGGGGATTGTAACACAGCAAAGGCTGCAAACTCAACCTGTAATTATTTTTAAAGCATTATTTTGTTTTCCAGAAATTCCTTGCAGTTTGCTGTTTACTACTATCAGACCCACACAAACTCTTTCCAGGTCTGTATTAGTGCTGCTTTGTATCAGCAAAGTACGAGAGCAAACCGAAGGATTATACAGCACAGAAAGTAGTTGTTCAGCCCATCAATCTTGTGTAAGATCTTTCAAGGAATATTCAATTGGGAGGAGACAGGCTAATGGAATTAGCACCAGATTATTAACCCAGAAACCCTGTCCATATTCTGGGGAACAGGTTCAAATCCTGCCAGATAGTGGAATTTGAACTTAATATAAAATATCTGGATTTAAGAATCTACTAATGACCATGACACCAGATCTTGCACATGGTCTCTGAGTTACTAATCCAGTGGCAAAATCGCTATGCCACTGCCTCTCCAAGGCTTAAAACATTTTTTAGAAAACAATGAACCACAGACTCAAATGACTAGATCTGGAATGCCGTGTGTGGCAAAAAATATCTCTTAATAATATAATGACAGCTTCCGGTGGAACCATGTAGACTGTTAACTTCAATCCATCTGGAATAGTAGTCAACAATTTTGAGGAATGATATCCCTTTGAGCTCGAAAAGATCTGATCCCTTCCCTCGCTTCCGCCACTAATGTTGCAATTTATTGCCACTGTCAATTCAGAAACTGCATTTAAATAGCACCTTTCAAAACCTCAGAATATCCCAAAGACTTCACAGTCATCAAGTAATTACTCCTGAAGTATTGTTAAGGACAAGATGTTATATGTAATTAGCCTGGACCCTAACTTTTACGTTTGATTTTGGCATTAGGATGAGCATAAGGTGTTTTACTCCAAGTATGATACCAGTGACCCACTGGGGAAGCTTTTATCAAAACAAATGTTATTAAAGAATGCAGTTAGAATATAATAAAAAGAATTAGCATAACCTTTACTGTTAAAATACTTAAACGTGATAAAGTATACTTCTAAACAGTTAGCTTTCTCTATTGTTCCAATTTAGCAGCACTGCTCCTGCATGCCAAAAGCTTGTGATACCAAATAAACCTATTGGACTTTAACCTGGTATTATGAGACTTCTTACTGTGCTGCAGTAGAACTACAGTGCTGCTGGGTCAAAACAGAAATGGCTCTGATAATAAAAGCAAACTGCTACAACAGATCTGCATAAATAATATGACAAAATACATTTCTTAAAGGCAGAGAATTGTCACAGTATTGTGTAGGAAATGCAGCACACAGCTAACTTCCACAACTAGCAACATGTTGTTAACCAGGTGACCTGTATTTGCTACATTAAGGGATAAATATTAGTTTGGGTATGGGGGTGAACTCCTCTTTGAGATAGTACTAGAAGATCTTTCACATTCATTCAGGAGGGTTTTGGGTTTATTATCTTACTTGAATAGCATGGTGGTTAGTGCTGCTGTCTCACAGCGCCAGAGACCTTGGGTTCAATTCCCTCTTTGTGCAGTTTGCACATTCTCCCTGCGTCTGTGTGGGTTTCCCTCAGAAATTCTGGTTTCCCCCCACAGTCTGAAAGACGTGCTGGTTGGGTGCATTGGCCATGCCAAATTCTCCTTCAGTGCACCTGAACGTGGGGGATTTGGGAATTTTCACAGTAACTTCATTGCAGTGTTAGCATAAGCCTACTTATGACACTAACAAATGAAGTTAAAGCCATTTCTTCAGTCTCAGTATATATTTTATGCTGAAATCTCTGAAGTAGGCATTGAATCTACGACTTTCAACCAGAAAGCAAAAGTGCTGTCCAGTGATATCAGTCCATAGCTACATATTGAGCCACCACAGTGGGGGGACAGCTCAGATTCCTGTCTGATCGAAGGTGGGGGAGATGAGGGAGGGAATAGCAAGAAATGATATTTTATCATCTTTGTACTACATTATTTCTCCAAGACTGACCTGGGTCACAAAACGGTTAATAAATGAGAACTAGTGGTTTATAATAAAAATGTATTCAATTGATGTTCAAAACTAGCATTGATATTCTTTCAATGCTCTCTTTGGTAATGACTCATCCTTCAGAAGGTGACGATTCGGGGGGGTGATTAGGGGATTATCGCTCCTTTATCCCTCACACGAGCTCTTGGTAACTGCTGAGCGTAAACATGAACATAATCCTCAATGAGAAATCTGTCAGCTCAGGGTGATCAGAAACTAATGAAAGGCAGGGATTAGGAATTACTGAACTCTGCAAACTCTCCCATTCTATAATCTGATGCATTGCTGCAATGGCAGAGGCCGTATTTTCTTTGATTTCTGTGACCATTTCAACATTTTATCATTTTCAGGTTTCATTTCCAACTCACAAACTGACCATAATCATGGTGGCCTCTTATCTGATGGCACAGTAGTTTAGCACTGCTGTCTCACAGAGCCAAGGACCTGGGTTTGATTACTAGCTTGGTTCACTGTGTGGAGTTTGCATGTTCTTCCTGCTTCTGCGTGAACTTCCTCTCACAGTCCAGAGATGTGTGGGCTAGGTGCATTGGCCAAGCTAAATTGTCCCTTAGTGTCAAGGAGACTAGCTAGGGTAAATGCATGAGGTTATGGGGATAGGGTGTGGGGTGTGGTCAGGGCAGACCTGAAGGGCCAAATGCGATGTAAGATTCTATGTAGAATTTTAGAAACCAGGAAATGGGACAAAAGAAGAGTTCCTGGAAGATTGTGAACTCAAAGGAACAAAGAGCAGGAACGTGGAAGAGAAAAAAAAGATTATGTTCAGTGAAGTTAAAGGAAAGAGCAGAGAAAGGGTTCAGAATGAAAGTGGCAGAGATCAGATTTCAATCAGTTTGAAGACATTTTCTCTGTAACCTCTTTCTTTCCCAGTGTATTCACTTTATCTTTGCAGCTTGTGGGCTTGGGGCTCCTGTGAACATCTTTAAAGTTGATCTTTGATTGACCCAGCAACCTTGAAGAATCTGTAACTTCTCTTTACAGTAGATCCCCCTGGGACATCTTCAAGATCACTGATCCCTTTATTAATGATCAATCCAAATGCATCTGAAGCTAGCAATGCGCTAGTGCAGGAGTTTTAACTCCATTCTACACTGTAAGATGAGCAGAGTAATCTCAGCAAAAAAAGAGGTTGTCATTTGTCATTGCAACAGGCAGCACGATGACACAGTGGTTAGCACTGCTGCCTCGCAATGCCGGGGACCTGGGTTCAGTTCCGACTTCCGGTCACTGTGGAGTTTGCATATTCTCCCCATTCTATGGGATTTCCTCCAGGTACTCCAGTTTGATTTGATTTATCATTGTCACATGTATTAAGATACAGTGAAAAGTATTGTTTCTTGTGCACTATACAGACAAAGCATACCTTTCATAGAGAAGGAGAGAGTGCAAAATGTAGTGTTACGGCTATAGCTAGAATGTAGAGAAAGAGCAACTTAGTGCAAGGTTGGTCCATTCAAAACTCTGATGACAACAGGGAAGAAGCTATTCTTGAGTCAATTGGTACGTGACCTCAGACTTTTGTATCTTTTTCTCAAAGGAAGAAGGTGGAAGAGAGAAGAAGGTGGGGTCTGTAATTATGCTGGCTGCTTTGCTGAGGCAGTGGGAAGTGGGTTTCCTTCCACAATTCAAAGATGTGCGGGTAAAGTTGATTGACTATGCTAAATTGATCCTAGTGTCAGGGGGATTTAGGGGAGTAAATACGTGGAGTTACAGGAATAGGGGTGTGGTGGGATTTTGGTTGGTGTTGACTTGATGGGCTGAATGGTCTCCTTCCACACTGTAGGGATTCTATGATTTCTGATGTTACTGTCTGCTTTTGGGCAATAGTAAAGGCTTTTTCAGCTGATCTTTTATGGTGTAACAATAGACCTTCAGGAGTAATGCAAAACCATAACAAAGAATTATAATGTGACTTTATAGATCAGCAGTGAGGGTAATAATGCGAAATCCGCATTAGTGAAATATTCCTAAACGGCTCTGTTTGATCTAGTCTGGATTTCCCAATTCCACTTCTTAAAAGCTTTTAAAATCCACGTGGTGACAATTACAGCATCTATCCAGGCAATGGCAGGACGCTGTCACATTGCACAGACGTGTCTAACCTAGACAAGGAACAGGCTGTCGGGAAGTTAAGAGCTATTCTGTGCACTCAGTGCTGCGGGAGGCTGAGAAGCTTATGAATTATTGAAATGTACGAGAGTGGGATTATCTTTCCTCTGATGTAATCATTTAACGACATTGCACTCTGATTACGGCTCAGCTCAGTTCAGTTGTCTTTTTATTCCTTATCCTCTCCCAAGTTTTATTGTGAACTCTCTTTATTTGAAGTCATATTTTTATTTTCAGAGTACTGTTTGGATTCCACCATTTAGGAATCTCATCGCAGAGATTCCCATGACTTAGTTGGGAAGTCACATCTTTTACAAAGTCTGACCAGGATTTGGTAATGCTTGTTTAACAAGTCATTCTTAAGCTCACTCTAAAACAAAAATGTTACAATTTTATCCAATCACAACAACAGACAGAAGGGTCCATTGTCTCTGTTCCCCCTCTTTAAACAAGCAGAGGAGCCCCATTATCTTGTTGTTTCTCCCTACATGCTTTCCCGTTCAAATATTTATCCAACTCTCTCTCGAAATGTTACTCCCTTTCAGATGTGCAGGTTAGACGGATTCACCAGTCTTGCCTGGTGAAAGACTATACTCTTCCTGTCAGGGAACACTTCAGCAGTCACGGACATTCACCCTCTAATCATCTGATAAGCATTCTCTAAGGCGACCTTCATGACACACAACAACCCAGAGTTGCTGAGCAGAGACTGATAGCCAAGTTTCACACACACGAGGACGGCCTCAACCAGGATCTTGGGTTCATGTCACACTATCTGTAACTCCCATAACGACTTACCTGGGCTTGAAAAATCTCACTAACTGTCCTGGCTGGAGACAATACTCTTTAACCTGTGCTTAATGCTCTCTCCACTTACATAGTCTGTACCTTTAAGACTTGATTACCTGTAAAGACTCGCATTCCAATCATTATTTTGTAAATTGAGTTTGTGTCTTTATATACCCTGTTCGTGAATAGAATTCCCACTCACCCAATGAAGGGGCAGTGCTCCGTAAGCTAGTGAATTTCGGATAATAACAACCAATCAACCTAATCGGCACATCTCTGGACGATGGGAAGAAACCAGAGCACACATGGAAACTCATACAGACACAGAAAGAACATGCAAACTCCACGCACAGACAGTGACCCAAGACAGGAGTCAAAGGTGGATCCCTGGCATTGTGAGGCAGAAATGCTAACCACTGTGCCGCCACATTCTCTTGTTACCCCAACTCTGTTACAAATGGAAACAGTTTCTCCTCTATGAAAAGTTTCATTGCTTTGAACACAGTTAAGATCCAGGCCAGTAACACCGAGGTGTCTTATGAAGACAGCCTCGTTTCACATTTGAATTTAACATTTGGGTGAGCATAAGGTGTTTCACTCCAGATATGATTCAAATGGCTCACTAGGAAGCTTTTATCAAACAAAGTTTATTTAAGAACAAAGTTAAAATATTATAAAAAAGAATTGCAAGATTTTACCAATTACGAGATTCAAAAATGACACAGTATAAGCCTTAACAGAGTAACACAGTGGTTAGCACTGCTGCCTCACAGTGCTAGGGACCCAGGTTCAATTCTCGGCTTGGGTCATTGTCTGTGTGGAGTTTTGATGTGGAGATTTCGGCGTTGGACTGGGGTAAACACAGTAAGAAGTCTCACAACACCAGGTTAAAGTCCAGCAGGTTTATTTGGTTACAATATTCACTAGCTTTCGGAGCGCTACCCCTTCATTGGGTGAGTGGGAGTTCTATTTAGGAATAGGGTATATAAAGACACAAACTCAATTTACAAAATAATGATTGGAATGCGAATCTTTATAGGTAATCAAGTCTTAAAGGTACAGGCAATGTAAGTGGAGAGAGCATTAAGCACAGTTTAGAGAGATGTGTATTGTCTCCAGCCAGGACGGTTAGTGAGATTTTTCAAACCCAGGCAAGTTATGGGGGTTACAGATAGTGTAACAAGAACCCAAGATCCTGGTTGAGGCCATCCTCATGTGTGTGAAACTTGGCTATCAGTCTCTGCTCAGCGACTCTGGGTTGTCATGTGGCGTAAAGGTCACGTTGGAGAACGCTTACCAGAAGATCAGAGGATGAATGCCCGTGACTGCTGAAGTGTTCCCTGACAGGAAGAATATAGTCTGTAGACTGGTGAATCCACCTAACCTGCACATCTTTGGAGTATGGGAGGAAACTGGAGCACTCGAAGGAAAACCACACAGATACAGGTAGAATGTGCAAACTCCACTCAGACAGTGAACCAGGTCTACGGCGCTGTGAGGCAGCAGTACTAACCACTGCGCCACCGCATTATCCCTTATCGCAGAATCCGTACAGTGCAGAAGGAAGCTATTCAGTCCACCAAGCCTGCACTAACCACAATCCCATCCAGGCTCTACTCCTATAACCCCATATCTTTACCTTGCTCATCCCTCTGACAATAGCCAATTCACCTAACTCGCACATCTTTGGACTGTGGGAGGAAACCGGAGCACCCGGAGGAAACCCATGCAGGCACAGGGAGAATGTGCAAACTCCACACAGTGACCCAAGCCGGGAATCGAACCTGGATCCCTGCAGCTGTGAGGCAGCAGTGCTAACCGCTGTGTCACCAAGCCGCCCCAAAACATGAACTTTTTCATAGGGACTGAATGACCTGTTTCTCAGCTGTAACTTCTATGCAACTTTTAGCTTTATTTACGGAGACTAGCAGTGAGAATATTATCGACACAAATCAGTGTATTTCAGAATGTATTGTGTTTGAAGTGCTTTGAAATGTTTCCTACAAATTACGACCATGCAAACACAAGGCTACCTTTGAAAAAGAACCACAGAGGAATTACATACACAGATTATGTGTCAGTTGTGGCTCACTTAATGGCACTTTCACTGGTGGCTCAGAAAGTGTTGGGTTCAACTCTCCCTTCAGGACTTGCAAAACCCAAAGCCGTGGCGCTGAGAAAGTGCTACATTGACGGAAGCGTTGTCTTCTAAGGGCAACTTTAAACTGGAATAACTTTACACTGCTGGGATGCATTACCTGAAAGGAACAGCATAAGCAGATTTATTAATAACTTCCAACAGGGGAATTGGCTAAATGCTTAAAAAAGAAAGATCTGCAGGGAATTGGGGAAAGAGTAGTGGCATAGTGGGAGAAATTGAATAGTTCTTGCAAAGAACTAATACAGGCATGGTAGGCCTTGGTTTGAAGAAGTTTTGAACTATTTTGAAGAAGTTCAGAAGAATTACCCCTAGTGTCTTGGTCAATACTTAACCCTCAATTAAAATCACAAAAATGGATTGTCAGGTCTTTATCTCATTGCTGTTTGTGGAGATTTACTGTGTGCAAAGTGACTACATTACAGTAGTGGCTACATTTTAAAAGTTCTTCATTGGTTGTTAAGCACTTTGAGATATCCAGTGGTCATGAAAGGTGCTATATAAGTGCAAATCTTTCTTCTTTAAAATTGAGTTTGTTGAATCTTGAAAAAAAATCCACTATGGGCTGCACGGTGGACACAGTGGTTAGTACAACTGCTTCACAGCGCCAAAGACCTAGATTTGATTCCCGGCTTCGGTCACTGGCTGTGTGGAAGTTCTCCCCACATCTGTGTAGCTTTCCTCCGGGTGCTCCAGCTTCTTCTCACATTCTGAAAGACGTACTGGTTAGGTGCATTGTCCTGAATAGGTGCTGGACTGTAGTGACTAGGGGAAGCGATCTGAAAATGCAAAAGGGGGCCAATTGGTTTGCACCAACTCTCCAAAGGGGCATCTTACCCAAGCCTGCTTCCCCCTGCCCCATCACTGGGACCCTGTGCATTTACCACGGCTAAGATCTTAGCCTTTTGGCTAAGATCAAGTATGGTAACGGCATGCTGTGCTTGGTTGAAGTCATTGGGTTACGTTTTAGCTTCATTTGAAGCAATTTTTAAAAGCGGCTTCTCGACCTTTTATCTAAAATGCAAATGAGATCAAGTCTTGGAGGAGGAGCTATGTCTACTCCAATCAGCTTGGATCGTGTAGATCAAGCCCAAGACAGGAGGTGAGAGCCCTGTCTTGTCAGCTTGGATTGGAAATGTCTCAACTTGTCGAGACTCTGAATTGGACTTGATTTGATTAAATTGGAATAAAAACAAAAAAAAACTAACCTACACATCTTTGGACACTAACAGGACAATTTAGCACGGCCAATCCACCTAATCTGCACGTCTTGGACTGTGGGAGAAAACCAAAGCATCCGGATGAAACCCACATAGACACGGGAAGAATATGCAAACTCTACACAGTTCCCAAGGTCATAATCACAACTTAAGATCTATGTAACATCTTTAACTGAATAAAACATCCCAAAGTGCTTTGCAGGAGTGTTATAAGGCAAAATGAAACACTGAACTACATAACGACATATTAGTTTGGTCAAAGATATAAGTTTTAAGGAATGTCTTAAACTGGAAAGAGAGGTGGAGAAGCAGAGAAGTCTAAGAAGAGAATTGCAGAACTTAGACAGCTAAAGGTGATAGTGGTGTAGGGGTAATAACCCAGTACACTTAAGTTAGTGCTGTGCAGAGCTGTTGGTGAAATTTAACTTTAACTAACAAAATTGAAAGTTAGTCAAAGCAACGTTGGCCATGAAACTCTCAATTGTTATTTAAATGCAAATTTAGGGAATGTCCCATGCCCTTTAGGGAAGGAAATCTGCCATCCTTACCCGGTCTGGCTTCCATGTGGCAAATGCTTGCCTTAGAATGCACAAACTGGAGAAGAAGCATCGATGAAGACACCAACCACCTCGAGCATCACCGGGTGGAGCACGCAGAGGCCAAGTGTAAACAGTGGACAGAGACAGCACAGAATCCAGAGTGTGCCATCTAGCCACCTCATCAAACCTCACCTACCAAATCCCAGGGCACAGCCTGCAACTCCAAGATTGGACCATTCAACCACTGCAGAACCCACTTCTCCGGAGTGGATGCAAATCATCCACAACCATGAGGAACTACCTAAGAAGAAAGATGTGAAATGCACCCTGCAATGAAAACAGAAGCATAGCCATTGAGGAAGCTGCAACATATTGACTGTTGCAATTTATGGAATATTGCAATATATCAAATGCACCATGCAGTTTAAACTGGAACGCAGCCATTAAGAAAACTGCAACATATTGACTGTTGCAATATATGGAATATTGCAATATATTAAATGCACCATGCAATTTAAACAGGAACACAGCCATTGAGGAAACTGCGACATATTTATTGACTGTTGCAATAAACGGAATATTGCAATTTATCAAAATGCACCATGCAATTTAAACAGGAGCACAGCCATTGAAGAAGCTGCAACACATTGACTATTGCAATACTTGGAATATTGCAATATATCAAATGCACCATGGAATTTAAACAGAAGAACGTCCATTGAGGAAGCTACAAAGTACTGATTGAGTCAGCATTTCAATTCGTGGAGCAGGCACAGCGCGCAGGCGCATAGAGGCATTCGCTTCCGGGTTTGTTGCAGGGGTGACAGTGGCCCTGGAGTGGCCTGTCAATCAAACCGTCCCGGGCAGCGGCCTGTCAATCAAACCGTCCCGGGGATAGAGCGCTGCAGCGGAGGCGACACAGATAGATGCTGGGCATCGTCTACACCGTCTGCTTCTCCGCAGTGCTGGGAGCGGGGGGCCACAATGCAAAAGGCAAAGAGATCCAGGTGGAGGAGATGGCTGATTACAGGTCGGTGCTGCAGGCTGGGCATTGCATTGCAGGAAAGGGAGGGTTGACGTGGAGCTAACCTCCTGTTTGCACATTGCTGCTGCTTTTACAAAGTTTTGTTTCGACTTGGGCAGAGGAAAATGTGGCCGGGAATAAATGCATCATGCCCGAGTTTGCTGCTGAATTGGGCTGGCTGTGTCACACATTTAACACAATGCGTTGTTGTGCTCAGAATGGCTGACATCTGGGTTGTTACTCTCTGAAAAGAAGCATTTGGTCTGCTTTGAAGAATCTGTCAGACAACTATTTTTTTGATGGTGAATACAAACAGAGGAAAGTGGAATTCACTGCTGCAATTATCTCCCCTCTGTCTTCCTTTACAAAAGTTGCAGGGAGTGTGAATGAAGTTTCTAGTTGTCTGGTCTTGCTGCATTGTGATTCCTGCTGGACCTGCAATCCTCTGGCAACTCTGAAATGCAAAGATTTGCTGAGCAGGGAAGGGGGGGTAACCATTCACTCATGTCAGGGCCTGAGCTAATCCCATTCACCAGGTTAAGGGGCAGCGCTCGGAAAGCGAGTACCTTTCGCTACCAAATAAACCTGTTGGACTTTTAACTTGGCGTTGTGAGACTTCTTACTGTGTTTACTCCAGTGCAACACTGGCACCTCCACGTCATTGAGTAGGTTACTCGTTGGGATTTGGCAGGCTGAGGGGGAAATCTTACAGAGACATATAAGATAATGAAGGGGTTAGGTAGGATAGAGGTTGAAAGATTCTTTCCGCTTAGAAAGGAAATCAGAACTAGAGGGTACAGCCTCAAAATAAGGGGGGGGGGTGCAGTTTAAAACAGAGTTGAGGAACTTCTCTCAGAGGGTAATGAATCTCTGGAATCCCATTGAAATAGTGGAGGCTACCTCATTGAATATGTTTAAGTCATGGGTAGATAGATTTCTGATTGATAAGGGAGTTAAGGGTTATGGGGAGCAGACGGGTAAGTGGAACTGATCCACTTTGAATCAGCTATTATCTTATTGAATGGCAGGGCAGGCTCGAAGGGCGAGATGGCTGACTCCTGCTCCTATTCCTTATGGTCTTATATTCCAACATCATGACTAACTCCATTCCCCAGCTCTTGCTGTGGACCCTCTTTGGGCTGAGTTAGGTTCCAGCGTGTTGAGGGAATATATTTTTAAAATGTGAGGTTTTCTGTATTTTCCAGTGAGTTCCAGATCCCTTTGGGTCAAAAGAAAATACCCCTGAATTTCCTCTAACCCTTCCAATTACTTGATGGGGGAGCACACAGCCTGACAACGCCAGGAATCCAGATTCGATTCCCAGCTTGGGTCACTGTCTATATGGAGCTTGCACATTCTCTCAGTATCTGCATGAGTTTCCACCAGGTGCTCCGGTTTTCTTCCCATGGTCTGAAAGACGTGCTGATTAGGTGCGTTGGTCATGGTAAATTGCACCTCAGTGCACCGGCTTGGATCACTGCCTGTGTGGAGCCTGTACATTCTCCCCGTGTCCGTGTGAGTTTCCTCAGTGTGCTTTGGTTTCCTCCCACAGTCCAAAAGACGTGCTGGTTAGGGTGCATTGGCCATGCTAACTTCTCCCTCAGTGTACCTGAACAGGCACCAGAGTATGGCAGCTAGGAGATGTTCATAGTAACTTTATTGCAGTGTTAATGTAAGCCTACTTGTGACACTAATAAATAAATTTTAAAACCTTTTAAATCTTCCTCTAATCCTTCTTCCAATTACATTAAACCTATTCCCCCCTAGTTATTGACATCTTTTCCAAGAGAAATACGTTTTTCAGAACCATTCCTTATCAAGGACTCTCATAACTTTGTACATCTCAGATCATCCCTCATCCTCCTCTATTTCAGAGTAAACAAGTCCAGCTTATCTAATCTTTCCTCATAAGTAAAATTCTCCATTCCTGGCAATATCTCATAGAATCCTTACCGTATAAAAGGGGACCATTTGGCCCATTGAGTTGTACCAACCACAATCCCACCCAGGCCGTATTCCCACAATCCCACACATTTACCCTGCTAATCCTCTTGACATCAGTGTCCATTTAGCATAGGCAATCAGTCTAACCTGCACATCTTTGGATTGTGGGAGGAAACAGGAACACCCGGATGAAACCCATGCAGACGTGGGGAGAACGTGCAAACTGCACACAGACAGTGATCTGGGGCTGGAATTGAACCTGGGACCCTGGTGCTGTGAGATAGCAGTGCTACCTGCTGTATCCTTTCCTCTGTATCACTTATAGAGCTATCACATCTTTCCTGTAATGAGATGATCAGGAGCAGTAGGAACATAATAAGTGTCCGTGCTCTGTATTGTTCTCTGGGCCAGTCGTGAGGAGCTGTTAGCATCTATTGCCTGCCCTGTAAGGGGTTCAAACCTATGCCCACCAGTTATCTTGTGACCACACTTGCCTTAAACACATATGATATAATGATCTTTAGGTGGGGGGGAATGTCCTGGTCTTCCTGCATTCATTGTGGGTCTAAGATGGCAGGCTTGTTGATTGAAGATTGGAACCCGGCGAGGGGAGAAGGTAGAAGAGGATGGTGAGAATGGAGAAGGAGGGACAGTACAGTGGTTAGCACTGCTGCTTCACAACACCAGGGAGCCGGGGTCAATTCTGGACTCCGGTGACTGTCTGTGTAGAATCTGCACATTCTTCCCCGAGTCTATGTAGATTTCGTCCCACAATCAAAAGTTGTGCAAGTTAGATGGATTAGCCTTGCTAAATTGCCCCTTACCCAAAGATGTGTAAGGTAGGAGATTGGCAAGATAAATGCACCTTGGGTGCAATGCTCTGTCAGAGAATTGATGCAGACTCAATGGGTTGAATGGCCTCCCGCACTGTAGGGATTCTATGATATGAAAGAGGGGCAGAGGACCTCCTCATAAGCCAGCCTCTGGACCAGTCCATGTTGACCATGAACAGGTTCAGGCAGTCCGACTAACCCTCGATGGTGGCTACATCCGTGACTGGGTAGCTTTGGAATGGGAATACGTGGTGTCCACTGGCTTCCCTGATTGAATGGTGCCGCACGGGCAAGTGTGCATCATCACCCCACTCCTGCTAATGATACTGGTTAAGTTTAGTGTTTTATTTTGTTTGCAGCACCCCTGTTGATTCTGTTTAGTTTATGTTTCATTTGTATATAAATAGAGACCTAGGTGGTGGAGAATACCTCAGTGAAAAGCTCTCTGAGTGGGAGTCCTCCCTTTTCCAGAGGCGGGGATGATGATGTATGAGACTGTGAATTATAATAGTTCACACACTCCCAGGTTTCATGTCTTTCCTGCGGCCAAGGGGAATCTGTGTAGATTGCCCGAGGTTGCAGCCGCTTTTTAATTATTTGAAGGGGTTTCTGAACATCTGGTGCACTTCAATCCCACATTCCAAATCGCATTTTTCCTTCGGTAATTTAGGGTTTGCCTTGGTGTCCCTTTTGAAAACTGCCACCCTCTTATTTTGTTTTATTTCCATAGAATCCATAGAGTGCAGAAGTCAACCCATCGAGTCTGCACTGACCACAATCCCACCCAGACCCTTTCCCCGTAACCCCACATATTTACCCTGCTAATTCCCCTGATACTCAGGGGCAATTTAGCAAGGACAGTCAATCTGACCCGCAAATCTTTGGACTGTGGGAGGGAACCGGAGCACCCGGAGAAAACTCACACAGACGTGGGGAGAATGTGCAGACTCCACATAGACAGTGACCCAAGCCAGGAATCAAACCCACGTCACTGGCGCTGTGAGGCAGCAGTGCTAATCACTGTGCCACCCGATTTGATTAATTTGTTGCATCGGTTAACATAAAAAAGAGTGAAGAGAGATGGTGTCCACAAGTGTCCTTGTGATCGTCTGCCTCTGAGAGATGCCACATGTGTTGGGGTGCAACATCAACCCCCAGGAAGGTTTATTTAATTTGAGATGTTTCTTTAAAGTTTTTATTTCTGTTAGAGCATCCCTTTAAGGTTCAGCAGTTAATTAGTTTATTTGCTTCATTGTTTGGGGTGGCACAGTGGTTAGCACTGCCGCCTTACAGAGCCAGGGACCCGGGCTCATTTTTCTGTCTGTGTGGAGTTTGCACATTCTCCCCATGTTTGCATGGATTTCCTCCAGGCACTCCGGTTTCCTCCCACAGTCCAGAGATATGCGGTTTAGGTTGATTGGCCATGCTAAATTGCCCCTTAGTGTGAGGGGTTTAGTCGTTAAACTTTATTTATTAGTCACAAGTAAGGCTTACGTTAATGTTGCAATGATGTTACTGTGAAATTCTCTTAGGCACCACACTCTGGCACCTGTTCAGATCAATGCATCTGACCAACATGTCTTTCAGACTGTGGGAGGAAACAGGAGCACCCAAAGGAAACCCATGCTGGCATGGGAAGAATGTGCAAACTTCACACAGGCAGTGACCCAATCTGGGAATCGAATACAGGTCCATGGCACTGTGTGGCAGCAGTGCTAACCACTGTGCCGCTCTGTAGGGTATATAAATAGGGTTATGGGGAGGGGGCTTGGATGGGATTGTGTTCAGTGGAGTCCTGATGGACTGAATGTTCTCCTGGATTGTAAGGATTGTATAATTTACTCAAAATTTTGAGTATGAAGAGAGACTTCTGCTATCAGGGATTGTTTGTTCATTTTATTGGCGTACTTGATTATTTAGTTACCAAAAGATTTCAAGAGGAGACATCTGGGGCATTGAATGTTGGTCAGGGAGGAGGCAGACTTCTGTAATGTTGCATTCTGTAAATTAATCTAGTATTAAGTAAAGGATCGATGTCTGGATTCCTGCTTCGCCATCTGGTTTTTGAATGAATTAATAAAGGTTTCTCAGTAGCTTGGTTTGATGTTTTCAGACAGGTTAGACTCAGAAAAATGTCTTTGAGTGAGCATAGGATCTAGGAAGGACATGTTAAACATGACCAATGCTTATTTGCTGTTTGGAATTTTTATTTGTTGAGTTGGGTTATTATGGAAACTACAGCATACTGATAATGTTACTGAACTAAAGTAAATGTTAAAGTTTGTTTATTTATTTATTAGTGTCACAAGTAGCCTTACATCAACACTGCAATGAAGTTACTGTGAGAATCTCCTAGTCGCCACACTCCAGCGCCCGTTCAGGTACACTGAGGGAGAATTTAGCACAGCTAATCCACCTGACCAAAATGTCTCTCAGAGTGTAGAGTCAGCCTATGGAGTCTGCACTGACTACAATCCCACCCAATAACTCCATGCATTTACCTTAGCTAGTCCCTGACACTAAGGGGTAATTTAGCCTGGCCAATCCAGCTAACCCACACATCTTTGGACTGTGGGAGGCAACTGGAGCACCTGGAGGAAACCTACGCAGACACAGGGAGAACATGCAGACTTCACACAGACAGTGACCCAAGCCAATAATTAAACCCAGGTCTTTGACATTGTGAGGCAGCAGTGCTAAGCACTGTGCCGCCCTAGTAATCCAGAGGTCTAGACTAATGTTCTAAAGATATGGGATTGCCCAATGAGATTGAGTAGACTAGACTTATAGAGTTTAGAAGATGGAAAGGTGATCTCATTGAAACATATAATTCTCAAGGGGCTTGACGGGATTTGATACAGCATCTACTTGGAAGATAAATTCATTTAATTATTTGGAATAAAAGGCTAGCCTCATTATGATAAAAAAGTTACTGTTTTGTCATTTTAAAAAAAACCATGACCCCCTTCAGGGAAGGGAGTCTGCCATCCTTGTCTACACGTGACTCCAGACCCACAGCACAGTCTTTGACTCTTCACTGTTCTCGGTAATGGATGGTTTGCCACTCGGAGGGCATTTAGGGATGGGTGAGAAATGCTGACCTCGCCAGTGAGGCTCACACCCCAAGAATCGACAAAATAAATTGAACAATTTTATCTGTGACATTTGATCAATTGAATAAGCAGCTCGGGCCTTGCTTACTTGACTCGCTTGCGTAGTAAGAACTCGGGGTGGCGCAGTGACACAGTGGTTAGCAGTGCTGCCTCACTTTGCCAGCAACCCGGGTTCGATTCTGATTTAGGTCACTGTCTGCCTGGAGTCTGCATGTTCTCGCTGTGCTTGTGTGGGTTTCCTCCAGGTGCTGCAGTTTCCTCCCACAGTTTTAAGGACGTGCAGGTTGGATGGATTGGCCGTACTAAATTGTCATGGCCAGTCAACCTAATCTGCACAACTTTGTACTGTGGGAGGAAACTGGAGTACCCAGCTGAAAACCACATGGATACAAACTTGGCACAGACAATAACCCGAGGCCAGAATGGAACCTGAGTCTCTGGTGGTATGAGACAATAGTGCTTTTTTAAATTAAGAGAGATTTACCCACATATCACAATCTGTCTACTCTGCACATACCCAGCACACACTCCTAATGCCTGAGCTAACACATTCATTAAAATGCCATCTTGTGCACTGTACGGAATTGTCTATACACACTGTGGACACCTTTTAGTACCAAAATAGCAGCTATTGCAATGAGATGATGGACATTCAAGAGTCAAATTCTGTGGCATTTGAAAAAGTTAAAAGTTAGGGTAAATGCATGGGGCTGTGGGGATAGGGCCGGGTTGGGATTGTGGTCAATACAGACTCGATAGTCTGAATGGCTTCCTTCTGATTGTTGGGATTCTATGATTCTGTATTTTTAACAATCTTTTTAGGTTCTGTGCTTCTTTAGTGTTTGTCTGGTGAATTGGAACAAACTGGAATTCAAGTTTCCCCTATATGTACTTCTTTCCCTCAGAGCACGAGTCAAAGATATGTTTTATCATGCCTACAACAACTACCTGGAAAACGCTTTCCCTTATGACGAACTACGACCTTTGACTTGTGATGGCCAAGATACCTGGGGGAGGTAAGGCGTAGCTGACCTTCAGCTGCATTCATTTTCTCTGCGAAAAAGAATTCTCTTTTGATTTTTATAGGAAGAGGTTTTTGAGGGAATTTAACCCACCCCAAACTTGTTCAAACATCACTAAACTTTGGGTTAATTTGATTAGCCCTTTGTGAGTCTGCACATTCATGAGAAAACAGCAGTTCAATAATGCATCTTTTTAATAAGGTTCCCTCTTGGTTGCATTAGTTTTGGGAATGTGTCGCAATTGGGTGAGAAATTTTCAGGTTGAATTTCTGGTGTTAGATGATTGTAGATTGTGTTACAGTTAACCTTTGGAGAGGGAAAGGGGGTTCCCATTCCTTATTGCTGCCTTGGTTTGATGGATGATTAGACCGTAGTAGAATTACACCACTCGGCCCATCGAGTCTGCTCCGCCATTCCATCATGGCTGATATTTTTTATTAGAGGCATTTGACTTGATTTATTATTGTCACGTGTATTGGGATATGGTGAAAACTATTGCTTCTTGCACGCTATACAGACAAAGCATACTGTTCGTAGAGTACATAGGGGAGAAGGCAAGGGTAGGGTGCAGAATGTGGTGTTACAGTCAGAGCTAGTGTATAGAGGAAGATTAGCTTAATATATGGTAGGTCCATTCAAAAATCTGATAGCAGCAAGGAAGAAGTTGTTCTTGAGTCTGTTGATATGTGACCTCAAATCTTTGTATCATTTTCCCAACGGAAGAAGGTAGAAGAGAGAATGGCCGGGATGGATGGGGTCCTTAATTAGCAGGAAGAGTAGACAGAGTCAATGGTTAGGAGACTGGTTTCCATGATGGACTGGGCTACGTTCACAACCTTCTATAGTCCTTGAGGTCTTGGGCAGAGCAGAAGGCATGCCAAGCTGTGATACAACCAGAAAGAATACTTTCTATGGGGTATGATGGCGCTGGACATTCTCTCTTCCACCTTCTTCCATCAGGAAAAAGATACAAAGATCTGAGGTCACAGGCCAACAGACTCAAGAACAGCTTCTCCCCTGCTGCCATCAGATTTTTGAGTGGACCTCCCATACATTAAGATAATCTTTCTCTATGGCTCACATCCTGAGAGTTTTTAAGAAACCCATGCATGGAACTGGATGGGGCGTGACCTCATTTTAACTTGCAAACTGGAACCAGTGAAAGCAGATGGTGGGCACTGTGTGTCTTGCAATGCTAACTCACGCAGCCTGCAAAGGCCTCTGGTTCAGTCAATCCTCTATCCCAGATTAGTTGACCTCAGCTGGAGGTTATCAGGTCAGAGGTCAAGAGTGACCAGCTGCCAAAGGGCTAAGGGAACCCCAAGCTACAGAATTCTGTCATGGTCAGATGCTTTTGAGGGAGTAACAGTGTAAAAATTCTCAGGAGGTTAAGAGCACCCTTATTACAGCCTCTCGTTGAATCGGGATACAGTCACCATGACAACATTCTCCCTTACCGTGCAAAAAAGTTAATTTTATTTTCTGCGTTTGCAGCTTTTCCCTGACACTGATTGATGCGTTGGACACGTTGTTGGTAAGTGCTTACTTTTGCTTCGATTGACTTGATGGTCTGGATATAACTCAGAACAGTTTGAAGTCAGAACAGCTTCCCAGACTAAGGAGCGACTCTGGTCAAGCCACCAACAGCAGACCTGCTGCAGGAATCATAGAATCCCTGCAGTGCAGAAGGAGGCCATTCGGCCTGTCGAGTGTACATCGACCACAATCCCACCCAGACCCTACCCCCATCTCCCTACATATTTTACCCACTAATCCCTCTAATCTACACATCTCAGGGACTCTAAGGGCATTTTTTAACATGGTCAGTCAACCTAACCTGCACATCTTTGGGCTATGGGAGGAAACCGGAGCACGCAGAGGAATCCCACGCAGACACGAGATGAATGTGCAAACTCCACACAGACAATGACCCAAGGCGGGAGTCGAATTCAGGTCCCTGGAGATGTGAAGCAGCAGTGCTAACCACTGTGCCATTGTGCCACCCAATACATAAACAGCAAAATTTCCCAAAACCAGGGAGAGAGAGAGACACTGCTTTCTGTCAAGTGTCCACTTCCTTCTGAACTAAAAGTCAAACCTGCAGCTCCAAACTGAAAATGAAAAAACTTGTGCCACCTGACCTGCCGACCAGTTTAACTCCGAAACAATTCAGCATCATAAACACCCCAATAAAATCAAGAAACCTCCCTGTAAACAGCAAAGAAAGGACTCTTGTAGGCAGCTCAGCAACAATGAGAAAAACAAACTGAGAAAACACTGGAGCTGTGAGAACTGCAGAGATCATGATTTAACAAAAACCTTTCTTAAAGGGACATTAACGTCGCCGTGGGAATGATGTATTCTTGAGGCATTAGAAAGATTAGTTTTCTTGTAGAGATCTCATGTTTTAGGCAGAGCTGGGAACACAGATATATTGTCCTTGTCAACTGAGGTGTAAACAAAACTGTCACCCGTGAGGGGCAAGATGACATGATCCATGATCTGCTACTCAGGCCAAAGCAATGAGGCAGATTTTGTACCTCTGTCTCTGCTAACTGAAAGGTGCCTGCATGAAGTGAGCCTTTGGAAAATTCCTGATCCAATTCAGTTGGGAATAAAAGGGATTGAATATGTAATGTGAGTGAGTGCTCACTCACATTACGTATTCTGCCGTAAATACTCAGGGCAGCTTGAACCTGTAGCTTTACTTCCCCAGTGTTGAATTGGCTGATGTTGTACACTTAGTTCCTCTTCTGTACCCTGAGCCATTGTCCAGTCTCCCTGGAGTTGTGGGCTGGGTAGCTCTTAACATGCAGGTTCTCATATGTTGTTCCAATCTCTGCCGCGTTTAGGTGCTGGGTAATGTGACCGAGTTTCAGAGAGTGTATCACGTTCTCCAGGATGGAATGAACTTTGACATTGATGTCAATGCCTCTGTGTTCGAGACCAACATACGAGGTAAGACTGCGAGGCATTCTCCAAAACTTTGACAAACTGCCGAAAGAAAGTGCAGTTTTCACGGTCTCCCAGAACACTTCACTTCAGAAATACTTCATTGACTGTAATGTTACTGTTGCAACGTAGAGAAACGTGGCAAGCAGTTTGTGTACAGCAAGATCCCAAAAACAGCAACAAAGACACTGACTGGATCCTCTGTATTATCGGTGATGTTGGCCACGAACCAGAGGTAGATTCCTTCATCAAAGAATGTCAGA
Source organism: Sphyrna mokarran (assembly GCA_024679065.1). Classification (NCBI taxonomy): domain Eukaryota; kingdom Metazoa; phylum Chordata; class Chondrichthyes; order Carcharhiniformes; family Carcharhinidae; genus Sphyrna; species Sphyrna mokarran. Next base: position 64,619,764 of record JAGIQG010000016.1, on the reverse strand, counting down.
GATGTTTTATGTTGACCTGAGGGAGCAGATTTGGCCGTAGTTTAAAATATCTTCCAAAAAGCCACCAGGACACTGCATTTTGTGCTCGGGTCTCTGGTGCAGGGCTTCAACCCATGATCTCTTGTTCAGAGGTCAGCGTGCTGAAACCTGTAAGTTCTTCTCCTCACCTTCCAACCACTTGTTCTTGAAGCCCGTACCTTCCCAATCCAATCTCTATTCAATCTTCAGTTTGATGTCTGTACTTACATTGATTCATTGGCCCTTTTCTTTTCTAATCTTGTCTTTCCAACCATCATTTCAGTGCAGCATCTAATCATATTTACGCGAATCCAGTAGAGAATCGCTCAGCTTGACTTTCTGGCTGTTTGTCATTCTCTTCATAAAGAAATCTGACTTAAAGTTGGCCTTCAGCATGTATGGTCTTGTCCCAATGCTGTGGTATGTTTGAATGTAAAGTTTTTGAGTTTGTTTTTCTGTGTTGTCCTGTTAGGTTGCTACATCTGTAGTAACTTTTGAATTTGGTGTCTTTTCTGAACAAAAGCTTATACTGCGTGTGTGTTATTCAGTATTACAGCAGTAGCAAAGGACTTACTACATAGCATGATTATCTTCTTACGTTAACGCAAGCAACAACACCATCTTTACAGTTATTGGCCTCTGTCCAATTGTTGATCTCTTTCCAGACCTTTTGCTTTCCTGTTTTCATGCGACTCCCACTCCATTACTAAGGCAGCACTTCCCAAACCCTTTTGGTTGAAGGAGTCCTTTTCAATTTGATTAATAGCCATAGATACGCCCAACTAAATTACCATATATAATATTGAGTGTTTTAATATTGCTTTGGATGCCAGCCAGCTGTAGCTCAACGAGAAGCACTCCTACCTCTTGAGTCAGTAAGGTTGTGAGTTCAAGTCCCACTCCAGGTCTTGGGCACAAAAAGCCAGGCTGACACACCGATGCAGGACTGGGGTAGTGTTGGAGGTGCTTTCTTTTGAATAAGATATTAAACCTGGCCCTGTCTGCTTTTTCAAGTGGGAGTGAAATGTCCCAAAGGAGAGCAGAGGAAGTACTGCCAGTGTCTTAGGCAACATCCCAAAAGCTGATTGTCTGATCATTATCACATTGCTGTTTATGGGAGATGAACTGAGTGCCCCTTTCCTACATTACAACAATAACTATACTTTTTAAAAGTACTTCTTTGGCTGTAAAGGCCTTTGGGAATTTCTTTAGTCATAAATGACACCTTATAAAAACATGTTTTGCTTTTTATGGAAACAGAAATTTACGTACAGGTATCAGTAAGATTGTTGTGTCTCGTTCTGCAAGGTTTTATCTATCCTTGGTGTACTGTTTGCCCCAATTTGCTCCTGTTTCTCAGCTTGAGGCCAAGCGCACCTCATTATTACTGCTATATTGTTTACACACGGAGAGATACGGGCACACACGTACTCCGCTTCCACTCGCACACCCCGCTCCAGCCTGCCCACCCCGCTCCCACTCGCACACCATGCTCTTGCCTGCACACTCTACTTCTGCCTGCACACACTGCTCCCATCCGCCCATCCAGTTCGCACCCACATGCCCCCTCAACCTACCCTGAAAGATCTCTGTGTATCCTCAAGGAATTACAGCTCCCAGTTTGAGAACCATCTTATCCACTTGTAGTAATACAGCAGGTAAGCAGCCGTTGCCTAAGGCATGTTCTAATGTGTGACCAGCTGCCAGTGGGTGGAAGTGTTACACTATTCGGGAATATCATGTGATTTTGTCCCTCTTTGGGATATACGAATAGTGTACTTATGTTTCACCAGTGTGTGTGACACTATTGCATTGTGCAATGATAAGAAAAAAGTTCCTCCTAAGAGCGACCCTGACTCTCCCCTTTCTGCAGGAGTAGTGCAGTTCCCAGCAAAACTCCCCTAGTGGCTTAAAAGGAAGGGATACTGACATGTGGCATTGAACCAGACAAGATCAGTAAGTTGGATCTAAAAATATTTGTTTCTTTTCAAATCCCTGCAGTGCACCCATAATCAAGGCGAATGGTGAAGCAGGATTGATGGGCCGAATGGTCTGCTCCTGCTTCTAGATTGTGTTTTCCACTGTTTGAAAGGGGTGTGAATAAAATTTTCAGTTTTGCCAATTCCTGTTGAGTATTCTGTCCTGTATATTTTATCTGTATAGAGTTATAATGGAAATGTGGTACTGAAATAGGCTATTCAGCCCAACCTGTCCACTTGAGCCTCCTCTCATTGTTCCTCATCTAAATCTTCCTTTGTAATCTTCTATTCATTTCTCCCTCGTAAGCTTGTCTATCTTCATGGCAACGTGTCTACGCTATTCACCTACTCACTCCGTGATTGAGGTGTTAGCGAGTTCTTTCTCACCACACTATGGGTCAAGAAAATTGGATTTCTTGATGACCATCTTTGGGCCGGCACAATGCCACCAGTCCCTCACAGCGCTAGGGACCCAGGTTGAATTCCCAGCTTGGGTCACTGTCTGTGTGGAGTTTGCATATTCTCCCTGTGTCTACGTGGATTTGCTCCGGTTTCCTCCCACAGTCCAAAGATGTGCAGGTTAGGTTGACTGGCCATGCTAAATTGCCCCTTAGTGTAGGGATATGTGGATTAGAGGGATTAGCATGGTAAACGTGTTGCGATAGGGCTTGGGGTGACAGGAGCAAGAGTAGGCCATCTAGCCCCTTGGACCTCCTCTGACATTCAGTAAGATCATGGCTGATCTGATAGTGGGTTCAGTTCCACTTACCCACTCGCTCCCCATAATCCTTAATTCCCTTATTGGTTAAAAATCTATCTATCTGTGACTTAAACACATTTAACGAGGTACCTCTGTTGCTTCATTGGGCAGAGAATTCCAAAGATCCACTACCCTGCGGGAGAAAAATTCCTCCTCATGTTCTAAATTGACTCCCCCGTATTTTGAGGCTATGCTCCCTAGTTCATGTTTCCATTGTAAATGGAAATAACATTGACATTGTAGTCGGTGTAGACTCGATGGGCTGAATGGCCTCTTTCTGTACTATAGGGATTCAGTGATTTCAATGATCTTATGGCCTCTTGTTATTCTCTTTCCCGGAGAGGAGTCATTCCCTCTTTATCCACTCTTTTTATCTGCCTACACGTTTTAACACTTGCTTTTTGCGTTTGTTCTTTTCTCTAGTGGTGGGAGGCTTATTGTCTGCTCACTTACTCTCTAAAGAGGGTGGAATTAAGGTGGAGCCTGGGTGGCCTTGCTCTGGACCTTTGCTCAGATTGGCAGAAGAAGCCGCTCGGAGGCTATTACCAGGTAAAGGCTCAACTCGTCAAACCTGTGATGGAGATCCATCATCTTCCTTGTGTATTGTTGCCGTCACTCTAAAACATTATTACATTTGCAAACTATTGCTTAGTATTCCCAACAGTGCTACATCTCACATTGGCTATGATAAGAGCAGGGAGGTATCTGAACTATATGCAACTTAGAGTACTTCCAATGTTTTGTGTGATCACCAAATTACGGCAAGGATGTGCTGCCAAGAATGGGAGGAGGTTAGTTGTGAGCAAAGGTTGAAAGGCTGGAGTTTGGAACAGTAAGAGATTCAGTTGAGGGGTGTAAATTATGAGGGGCAGAGGGGAGTTCAAGTTTATTTATTAGTGTCACAAGTAGGCTCATATTAACACTGCAACAAAATTACCGTGAAAATCCCCTGGTCGCCACACTCGACGCCTGTTCGGATACATTGAGGGAGAATTTAGCACAGCCAATGCACACTAACCAGGACTGCGGGTGGAAACCAGAGCATCCAGATGAAATCCACACAGACACGGGGAGAATGTGCAGACTCCACACAGACAGTGACCCAAGCCGGGAATCGAACCTGGATCCCTGGCACCGTGAGACAGCAGTGCTAACCGCTGTGCCACCGTGAAGCTCCAGTGTGCTTTTTCCATCATGTGACTGACCAGACATATCTCGCGTGTACCTTTGGCATGTATTGAAAGGATTTGCAGGTTAATAAATTAATGCCTTTGCCCTCAACAGTGATCAAAGATCAGAAACCATTTTCAAAATTGAATAGCATCTGCAGTGCCAGTTTTTTCCACAATTTAGTTTTTATTTCAGATTTTCAACTTCTGCATATTTTGCTTTATTGTGGTTTATTTTATTTACTTATTAGTCACAAGTAGGTTTACATTAACACTGCAATGAAGTTACCGTGAAAATCCCCTAATCGCCACACTCTGGCTTCTGTTTGGGTCAATGCACCTAACCGGCATGTTTTTCAGACTATGGGAGGAAACTGGGGCTCCCGAAGGAAACCCATGCAGACACAGGGAGAATGTGCAGACTCCCCGCAGACAGTGACCCAAGCCAGGAATCGAACCTGGGTCCTGGTGCTATGAGGCAGCAGTGCTAACCACTGGGCCACTGTGCTGCTGGTAATAATGTAAAATGGGGTGCAAATGTAAAATAAAATACACAGAACATGTCAGGCGTTTACTGAACACCAAACCGATATACAACGGTTCTTGAAACATCATCAGTCTCAGCATGATTAAAGATGGAATACAAGCTGAGGGGCTTTCAGAGCTATTCTGTGAATGATAGAGTTTCTCACTCTTAGCTGGGATACACAAGCTGAATCTTCAACATTCAAACCTGGAATCCATCTTTTACCCGAAGCAAACATTAAAATCTGAAGGGTGATTGGGGAAAAACAAGATTTCCCGTCATGGGGCAGCACAGTGGTTAACACTGCTACCTTACAGCGCCAAGGACCCAGGTTCAATTCCCGGGTTGGGTCACTGACTGTGTGGAGTTTGCACATTCTCCCCATGTCTCTGTGGGTTTCCTCTGAGTGCTCTGGTTTCCTCCCACATTCTGAAAGACGTGCTGCTTAGGTGCACTGACCCGAACAGGTGCCGGAGTGTGACAATTAGGGGAATTTCACAGTGACTTCATTGCAGTGTTAATGTAAGCTTTACCTGTGACTAATAAATAAACTTTGTTTTACGATGTGGGTCATGTAGCCAAGGCCCTATTTATCACCCGATCTACATTCATATGGGCAGAATGGTGGCATAGTGGTTAGCACTATTGCCACACAGCTCCAGGAACCCGGGTTTGATTCCCGGCTTGGGTCACTATCTGTGCGGAGTCTGCACGTTCTCCCCATTTTTGTGTGGGTTCCCACCGGATGCTCCAGTTTCCTCCCACCGACAGTGATCTCACCCAGGCCCTAATCCCATAACCCCACATATTTACCCTGCTAATCCCTCTAACCTGTACATCCCAGGACACTAAGCGTCAACCTAACCCGCATATCTTTAGAGTGTGAGGGGTAAATCCACACAGACATGCATAGAGTCTGCATAGACTCCATGTGGATGGTCACTCGAGGCTGGAATTGAACCCGGGTCCCTGGTGCTGTGAGGCAGCAGTGCTAACCGCTGTGCCACCCTGCTACACTTAGATTGTTTGGAAACCGTTCCTAGTGCCATAATGGTTGAGACGCAGAAGACATTGGTTACAAGATGGACGGCTAAAAGCATTGATTGCAACACGAGGAGAAACAGTTCAATCCAGCAAACGACTAGATCTGGAATGTACTGACTTGTAAAGTGTCAGAGCAATACAACACAATAACAGACCCTTCGACCACACCGATCCATTGTACCCTCCCAGCTAGTCCCAATTGCCCATGTTTGGCCCAAATCCCTCTCATCCTTTCCCATCCATGTACTTATCCAAATGTTTTTACCTGCCGCTTTCTCTGGCAGCCCACTCCATGAACATAAGAAATAGAAGCAGGAGTAGGCCATCCAGCCATACTCCTGCCCCACCATTCAATAAGATCATGGCTGATCTGTAGTGGTTCAGTACCACTTTCCCGCTTTCTCCTCATAACCCTTAATTTCCTTGTCAGTTAAAAACCCTATCCATTCTTGACTTGAACGTATTCAGTGAGGAAGCCTCCACCACCTCATCAGGCAGAGAATTCCAAAGATTCACCACCCTCTGTGTGAAGAAGTTGCCCCTCAGGTCCCTCTTAAATCTTTCTCCTCTCACCTTAAACCAATGCCTTCTAGTTTTCAATTCCCCCTCGCTGGGTAAAAGACTCTGTGCATTCATCCTATCTATGCCCTTTGTGATTTTACGCACCTCAATGCACCATGTTAAATTGCCCCTTTAGTGTCAGGCATGGTCAGCAGGGTAAATATGTGGGGTAACGGAGACAGGGCCTGGGTGGGATTGGTGTCGTGCAGGCTGGATGGGCCGAATGGCCTCTTTCTGCACCGTCGGGACTCTATGAGGTCACCTCTCGTTCTGCTACGCTCCAAAGCCCTAGCCTTGCCAACCACCTCCTATAACTCGGGCCCACGGGACCTGGCAACATCTTCGTAAATCTTCCTTACACACTTTTCAGCTTTATCAAATCCTTTGCTGTATAGTGAAGGAGACAGATCGCAGTGGTGGCTTTTTCGAAAGAGAATTACCTAAGGCCCTGAGGCAAAAATATCTGCAGGGTTTTGGGGAAAGGGGGGTGAGTGGGATTAGCTTGGAGGAGTTATAACGTGCTGAATGGTGGCATGCTGACATGGTGGTTAGCACTGCTGCCTCACAGCGTCAGGGACTTGGATTCCCAGCTTGGTTCACTGCCTGTGTGGGAGTTTGCACATTCTCCCCATGTCTATGTGGGCTTCCTCTGGATGCTCCAGTTTCCTCTGGAGTCTGAAAGACATGCTGGTCAGGTACTCGCTCAGTGTACCCGAACAGGCGCCAGTGTGTGGCAAGTAGGGGATTTTCACAGTAACTTCATTGCAGTGTTAATGTAAGCCTTATTTGTGATGCTAATAAGTAAATAAACTTTAAAACTTTGCGTTTGTTATCATTGTGTAGGGAAGGGGACAGCCAGTTTGCACTGAGCAAGCTTCCACAACTGGTGTGATAGTGACCAGATAATCTGCTTTTACTGACGGTAAATATTGGCCGGGGCAGCAGGGAGAACTTCCCTTCTCTCAGACGTTGGATGATGAGACCACTGTCACTGTCAGCATCCTTGTGTTGACGATAGATTCCCACTGTTGGATAGAGAATCCCGGGATGTTGAGTTGCGGCATTGAAGGAACGCTGTGTGACTGAGAGGAGAACTTGATGTTCTCACTACATTCCTGCTTTTGTTTTTCTCAATGCTGGCAGTTGCAGTGGAGGGAGAGGCTGTCAAATTAACCTTGGTGAGTCACTCCTGTGATTTTATATATAGCCTGAACCACAGCCACAGTGGTGGAGTGAGTGGATATAGGGGGTGTAGTGAGAGGAGTGCCAATCGAGCAAAGTGCTCCATTCTGGAAGGTTTCAAGCCTCTCGAATGTTGTTGCAGCTGCACCCAGACAAATCATGTCCATTCCGTCATGCTTCGCTTGATGAAGAGGCTTCATAAGGTCAGCCACTAATTACAAAGTAGCACTGTTTCCAAGGTCCCCCTTGCTACAGCCCACCAAAGGATAGCTTCCCCCCCCCCCCCCCCCCCCCCCCCAAGTTATCGATCTGCACGAGACCCCTCAGTATGTCACCATTTTGGTTCGGATATCCCCAAATTGTTACGAACCTCCTTGAGGGGGGCTGAAACCAAAAGAGAAAACGCTGGAAAATCTCAGCAGGTCTGGCAGTGTCCGTAAGGAAGGAAAAAAAAAACTGATGTTTTGAATCCAGGTGGCCCTTTGTCAAAGCTCAAAGGCGCAGAAAGTGGGAAATATTTATATTGTAGGGTGAGGGAATGAAAGATGAGTCATAGCCACAGAAATATGGGGAAAGGCTGCTAATGGCAGCCCGTAGAGAGATTAGAAGGTGTGGATGGCCAAACGGCAGAGAAGCTGAAATCAGATGTTTGGACGGCGAGAAAATATAGAAAGGTAAGGAAAGGGGGATAAAATATGGGGAAAGAGTGGGGAAGAAACATAATAAATAAATAAACTGCAAAGAACAGTTAAAGGAGTTGAGGAGGGCTGAATTGGCTCCCTGTCATCATTCCAGCCCCTCTTTGTTGGTCGCACCAAAATTTAACGTGAATTGGATCCCTCCTTGCAAATACCATTTCTCTCACACCCAATGATAATGTTTTGAAAGAAGGCAATTTAATCATTAAAGAAAGAGTTTTATTAATTACTAAAGGCAAGAAAAACACTCGCACCTATACATTCCTACAGGTTAGGAGTGAAAATTGAGTTCAAAGAAAGTAACCTTTTTTTTAAAAGGTATGGGGAACAGTGCTTGACTCATGAGGAGTAGGTGATTGAGTGTGGCAGCCACTGCGATTCGAGATTCCAGTAGCATTGACTTCAGCAGCTGAATAGTCTGTTTTGAGATTCCAGTGTTCCGCAGTTTGGTGAAGCAAGCTTCCCGGTTCTCTTTTCAGCTGTGCTGTCTTGCTGACTTCCACAGTCAGAAGTAGCCATGAGGTGGAGATGTCTGCATTGCACAGTAAGAAGTCTCCCAACACCAGGTTAAATTACAACACATTTATTTGGTATCACGAGCTTTCAGAGCACTGCTCCTTCATCAGGCAACTCACCTGTATTTTAACCTGCAGTTATGAGACTCCTTACAGTCAGAGAGAGACACTTCTGCAAAATGGCTATTTGCAAGGGTGCTGTGAGTGTGCTTGCTAGCTTTTACCTCTGTATTAAAACTTGCAGCTATTTTTCTCACAGAACACACACTGGCAGGTAACATGGGGCAGCTTTTCAGCAGCTTTTAACGCACTCTTTGTAAATTCCAAACGGGAAGGTGATTCCACAAAAACCTGTCAGGGAATCTCTTGATGAAATGGCCATTATGTCCCATTGTATCCATTGGAGGTCTCGGTAAGTTTCTGCATGTTTTTACCTTGTTTGGTAACAGGGTGGAGTTTTATTGTCTCTTAGAGAACCATCCTGCTGCTATTCAGCCAGTAGCTTGTGTGTCCAGTTTAAAAATAAAACTCAATTTTGATATAAAGCCCCAACATTCCTGGACCTAATTTGATGTTCTTTCTGCCATCATCATGTGCTTGAGAGATACAGTATACTGTGGATAAATGTGAGGTTATCCACTTTGGTAGCAATAATAGGAAGACAGATTATTACTTGAACGGGTGTAAGTTAAGAAAGGAGAATACTCAGTGAGACTTTGGAGTCCTTGTGCATCAGTCGCTGAAAATAAGCACACAGATACAGCAGCCAGTAAAGAACGCAAATGGTATGTTAGCCTTCACAGCAGAGCATTTGAGTATAGCGATAGGAACGTTTTGCTCCAATTGTACAGAGTGTTGTTGAGGCCACACCTGGAGTATTGTGTGCAGCTTTGGTATCCTTGTCTGAGGAAGGATGTCCTTGCTATAGAGAGAGTACAGCAAAGGTTTACCACGTTGATTCCTGGGTTAGCAGGTCACTTATATGAGGAGAGACTAAGTCAGTTAGGATTAGATTCATTGGCGTTTAAAAATGTGAGAAGGGATTTCATAAAATTCTAACAGGGTCAGGGTAGATTCAGAACGAATGTTCCCAATAGTGGGGGAGTCTAGAAATAAAATTTATTTATTAGTCATGAGTAAGATTCACATTAACACTGCAATGAAGTTACTGTGAAATTCCCCTAGTGCCACACTCAGGCGCTTGTTCGGGTCAATGCATCCAACCAGCATGTCTTTTGGACTGTGGGAGGAAACCAGAACACCTGGAGGAAACCCACGCAGACATGGGGAGAGTATACAAACTCCACACAGATAGTGACCCAAGCCGAGAATCAAACCTGGGTACCTGGCGCTCTGGGGCAGCAGTGCCAACCATTGTGGCACATGCCATCCACAGGGGTCATAGTTTGAGGATAAGGGATAAACCTCCTAGAACTGAGGTGAGGAGAAACTTCTTTACGAGAGAGTGGTGAATCTATGGAATGGACTACCACAGAATGTAGTTGAGGCCAAAATGTTGTGTGATTTCAAGAAGATGTAGCATTTGGAACTAAAGGGATCAAAGGAAAAGTTGGGAGGATCAGAATAAAGAATTTAATGATTAGTCATGGTCAAAATGAATGGCTGTCTCCTCCCTACTCCTCCTTCTAATAAGGAATAAGAACATAAGAAATAGGAGCAGGAGTAGGTCATCCAGTCCCTCGAGCCTGTCCCACCATTCAGTAAGATCATGACTGATCTGCAGTGGTTCAGTACCACTTTCCCACTTTCTCCCCGTAACCCTTAATTCCCTTGTCAATCAAAAACCTATCCACCCTTGACTAATTTCTATGTTTCGATGTTCTTATCTGGTCTGGTCGATATGTGACTCTCTACTTACAACAATGTTGTTGACCTTAAGATGTCTTCTGAAATGGAGGGCAGTTAGGGACAAGCAGTGAATGTTGGCCAAACCAACAATTAAAACATTCCGTAAAGTGAGAAGAACAAGTGTTGGAAGTTTTAACACAGAAGTAAAAGCCAGTAAGCAGAATCACAGCATCCCTGCAGATAGCCATTTTGCAGGGATATATATCTCTCTCTGTGGAAATCAGCAGGACAGTGCAAACTACCCATCACCAGCACTTTGCAACCTCTGTCTCAGCTATTTCTAATGTTCTTTCCCTTTAGAGAAAGGGTTATTTCTTCTTGGCAGTGTCCTGATGTAATCAAACCACAAAAAGTCCATGCCATATATATCCTGAGGCACTGGATGCTGAAGCTTTAAAACAATGTCCCATGCCATCATTTGAGGGTGCAGGTGGGATAATCTTTCGGAGAATTAATGTGGACTTGATGGGCTGAATGACCTCCCTCTGCACTGTAGGAATTGTAAAACATCACGGGACACTTCTCAGAAGCATGATCAAACAAAATTTGACAGCATCCAACATTGACAAGGAGATCTTGGGACAAGATAGTTTGGTCAAAGGGTTGGTTTTATGGAGGGTGTTTAAAGTGGGGAAGAGACGGAAGGAGGGAATTCCAGAGCTCAAATCCTCGGTAGTTGAATGGAGAGTTTGGGAACCAAGACTCATACTGCAGATCTCAACGGTTGTGGCATGGTAAGTTTACGGTTGAGTTTTGGTTTTGTTAATGCAGCTTCAGCGAATGTGGTGAGAAAGTGTGTGTATTTTACCTTCAGCTTTCCAGACACCGACAGGAATGCCGTACGGAACGGTAAACCTCATGAATGGCGTTAACCCCAGTGAGACCCCGGTCACTTGCACTGCGGGTATCGGCACCTTCATTCTGGAATTTGCTACCCTCAGCCGCCTGACAGGTGACCCAGTGTTTGAGGAAGTGGCGAAAAAAGCACTGGACGCATTGTGGAACAGCCGATCGGAGATTGGGCTTGTGAGTAACTTCCTATTACAAGGTATCCCGTCACCCCCTCTCTCCCTGTTCTCTGATCATCAACTTGTATTTATGAGGAGTTTTTTTATTTATTAGTGTCATAAGTAGGCTTACATTAACACTCAATGCTTATACATAAATACCTTTATTGATGGGGCTTTAACTATTTACAGTTCCAATATATGTTGCTCCCCATTTTGTAACTGTCCATCTTCTAAGTGTCCATTTTCTTTGACTCTATGTCACTCATGGTCTGACAATATCTCTTCTTGGGTGGATGTCTTTCTATTTAGACTTCAGTGTTCCATATCTTGGGACACTTTTGTGTTCCTGCATTCCGTTGCCACTTTTCTTATTCAATTAATCAGCGCTGCCAATCACTACAGTACTATCACCAAATCCTCTTCCAACAGCTTCTTGTTGGCCAATTTCCTCTGGTTCTGAAGGAGCCAGATCTGGAGTTAAACATAAGCGTAGTGCCTCTTACCTTTAGTTGTCCTTTATGATGAGCTGTGCAAAACTTAATTCACAAAGCTTCATGACCCTGCAGGAAGGGTAGACGCAGTAGCCTGGATGCTCTGCGATGTTCCAGCTCAGCACCTCTGTACAAAGTCCCAAAAATGCTGGCACAGTTCCCTTTTCAAATTAAAAGATCATTATCTGGGAGAGGGTAGGTAGATGAGGAGGTATAGTGGATGGATGGGAATACCATTATCTTCTCAAGGACAGTTAGGGATGGATAATAAAACGGGAGCCAAAATGCTGGAAAATCTCAGCAGGTCTGGCAGCATCTGTAAGGAGAGAAAAGAGCTGACGTTTCGAGTCCAGATGACCCTTTGTCGAAGATAAGAGGATTTATGCTGCAGGGGGAGGGAATGAAAGATGAACCATAGCCACAGAAACCAAAGGAAAAAGCTAAGAGGTGCCGATGGCAGTCCATAGAGAGAATAAAAGGTGTGAAAGGGCAAAAGGCAGAGAAGCTGAAATCAGAGGGTAAACTGTGACAGGTGAAGATGTGGGGGGAGGGCGGTGATGGGTGGGAGAGAGGTAAAATTGAGAAAAGTGGGAGGGGAATGGGAAGTAAAGGTGGAGAAAAGGTAAGAAAAGAGGAATCAATAAGGGGAAAGAGTTGGGGGGGAGAAGAAAAATAAAGAACAAAGAAAGTTACAGCACATCTAATAAAACTGGCCTGGCCAGCAACGCTCACATGTAACCAAGTGTATAAATAGTCTGAACTCAAATCTACTTTACTTACACCAGTGAGTGTAAAATCAGGATCTGTTCTGGTTGAATCTTTTCTCTGTCTCTTGCCTCTTCTCCACTGCCCCCCCCCCCCCATCCCACCTCTTTTATGTAGGTTGGAAACCATATCGATGTGCTAACATCAAAGTGGGTGGCGCAAGATGCTGGGATTGGTGCAGGGATCGACTCTTACTTTGAGTATCTAGTGAAAGGAGCCATCTTGTTACAAGATGAGGGGCTGATGTCTTCCTTCCTTGGTGAGAATCGTGCTCTAATCAAATTGGCTTCTGTGTTGCGATTTCCACTGCAGTTTGTGATGTGCCGAATGCATGTTGGCGTGAGGCACACAGAACATAGACCTTGTGTACGTTAACTGAATCCATGCCAGTTGATGACGTTAAAACGAAGACGTGGCAGCTTTCTTAATTGGAGAGGGTTTGTTGATATACTTCACAGTCAACACTAATTTATAAGTTCACAAGATACAAGAGCAGATTAAGTCATTTGGCCCATCAAGTCTACTCCATCATTCGATCATGGCTGATATGCTCCTCATCCCCATTTTCCTGCCTCCTCCCCATAACTCTTCAACCCATTACCAATTAAAAATCTAACTCCTTCTTAAATTTACACATCGTCCCAGTTTGCACCACACTACTTGTTCAACAGTGTCCCAGCTATCCCCATTTATAAATGTCCCAATACTTAATACCCTGTTTAACAATGTAATTGACATTAAATCTGAACAATGTAATTAATAAGACTTTGACAGATTATACTTGTCTTGTGGTGAGGCAGAATAAGAGGGACCTTTCCTCTATTTCTAACCGATACGGAGTATTTGTATTTGACCTGGTAATATTTGATCAGACAATGGATGGTGCTTTGCTTTTTAAGTTGTTTACACATCTTTATTTAGTGCTCAGTTCTGGTCACCACACTACCAAAAAGATGTGGAGGCTTTGGAGAGGGTACAGAAAAGATTTACCAGGATGTTGCCTGGTACAGAGGGCATTAGCTATGAGGAGAGGTTGGAGAAATTTAGTTTGGTCTCACTGGAATGATGGAAGTTGAGGAGTGTCCTGATAGAAGTCTACAAGGTTATGAGGGACATGGACAGAGCGGACAGTCAGAAGTGTGGAAGAGTTAGTTACTGGAGGGTACAGGTTTAAAGTGTGAGGAGTAAGGTCTATCATAGAATCCTGCAATGCAGAAGGTGGCCATTCAGACCATTGAATGAACCGACCACAAACACATCCTATCCCCATAATCCCATGCATTTACCCTAGCTAGTCTCCCGACACTAAGGAGCAATTTAGCATGGCCAATCCACCTAACCCGCACATCTTTGTACTATGGAAGGAAACTGGAGCATCCGGAAGAAACCCACGTGGCCAAGGGGAGAATGTACAAACTCCACACAGACAGCAAGCCAAGCTGAGAATCGAACCCTGGTCCTTGGCAGTGTGAGGTAGCAGTGCTAACCACTGTGCCGCCCACAAAAGCTTCTTAAAGGAGATGTACGAGGCAAGTTTCTTACGCAGAGGGTAGTGGGTGGTGGAACTCATTGCTGGAGGAGATAGTGGAAGCAGATACAATAGGGACTTTTAAGGGACATCTTGAAAGATACACGAACAGGATGGGAATAGAACGATATGGTCCCCTGAGGGATAGGGGGTTTAGTTCAGACGGACAGCATGTTTGGTGCAGGCTGAAGGGCCTGTTCCTGTGCTGTAATTTTTGTTGTTCCAGATTTTGGATTTTAAGTGGGTAGAACAGGGAACTTGGATCATGAAGGTGACAGTTTGGATTGGTTTTATTAAGAAGATGGAACGAAATATTTAATCAGAGGAGGAAAAAGATGAGCCAGAATTTCTAGGATTGCAATTTTGCAGAAAAGGTGATGGAATTCACGCTGATTTCTGCACAAACCTGGAAATTTGCATCAACATTTCCTGCTGTTCTCACTCGCTCCGGTAGAAGCAAGTGCAGACTCACCGCTGCCAGTGGGAGTAAGAGTGAGGGTGATGCTGTTTGCTGCCATCTTCTCAGCCTCTTGTCTCTGCTCCTCCATCATTTGTTAAATAGGGCACAAGTATTTCCATCATGAAGATCATTTCAGCTGCATAGCCCTGAGACGGGACAGGGCTCAGCTACACTGAGACAGCACTGTGGTTAAGAATAGTGCTGTCAGTTTAATGGAAGAAAATTGAAAAAATATAACTTTTTTTATTATTCATTCGCAGGACATGGGCGTCGCTGACTGGGCCAGCATTTATTGCCCATCCCTAATTGCCCTCGGAGAGCAGCAAAAAATATGTGCGGGAGTAGGCCATTCGGCCCTTTGAGCCTGCATCACCATTCAATATGATCATGATTGATCATGCACTTTCAGTATCTCACTCCCACTTTCTCTCTATATCCCATAACCCACAGTCAGAAAGACGTGCTACTTAGGTGCATTAACCAAACAGGTGCCAGAGTATGGCAACTAGAGAATTTCAAGTAACTTCATTGCTCTGTTAATGTAAGCCTTATTTGTGACTAATAAATAAACTTTATGGTGGAACTTTTCAGCAAATTATAATTGCAGTGCTATTCTGCTAAATATTTAAAGTGTATTTATTACACAAGCACGCTTACGTTAACACTGCAATGAAGTTATTGTGAAAATCCCCTAGCCGCCGTAGTCCAGCGCCTGTTCGGATACACTGAGGGAGAATTTAGCAGGGCCAATGCACCCAACAGCTTGTCTTTCAGACTATGAGAAGAAACAGGAGCATCCAGAGGAAACCCATGCAGACATGTGGAGAACGTGCAGACCCCCGCACAGACAGTGACCCAAACCGGGAATCGAACCCGGATTCCTGGCGCAGTGAGGCAGCAGTGCTAACTGTTGTGCCAATGTGCATGTGATTTTCCTGCGAGTAATACACATCCAGGTTTAATACCCTTCGATATCGTCTGGTTAAGTGGTGAAATTAAGCAGGGTGAAGAAGCTGCTTTTAAGTAGCTCACGTTCTGCCTAAACCAGTGCACCAATACAGAAATTAAATCCCTTTATGTAGCGAGCACTCATACATCATGTACTTTGGAAAATTTCCGTATATTAATAATCAGAACATTTAGACAGTGATTGCTGTCACAATTGGGACACAGAACATTCTGGACTCGACTCTAATCAACTCAAACACTAACCAAGAGTGCCTCTTATTCATTGTATCGAACACTAGCTCTCACAGAAATCCAATAATTCTGCGTTTTAAATATTTATCCCTGCTGAAAAATTCATCTCTGTTTTGTTCGTCTAATTTATTTCTTTTTTATCCCCCTCATAGATTACGATAAAGTGATTAAGAATTACACAAAGTTTGAAGACTGGTATGTGTGGGTTCAGATGTATAAAGGCACCATCTCCATGCCTGTCTTCCAATCGTTGGAAGCCTTTTGGCCGGGACTCCAGGTTAGAATTGCTGCACTCTTGTGCTGAACTCAATCCTCTTGTCTTCTTTTCCTTGTTTGTGGTGTTTCATGTTACAAACTTTGAAGATTTTTTTAGGGCAACACAACAGTTAGCATTGCCACCTCACGGTGCCAGGGAGCTGGGTTTGATTCCTGATTTGTGTCACTGTTTGTGTGGAGTTTGCACATTTTACCCATGTCTGCGTGGGTTTCTTCCAGGTGCTCTGGTTCCAAAGACGTGTGGGTTAGGTGGATTGGCCATGCTAAAATTGCCCCATAGTGCCGGGGGGACTATTTAAGATAAATGTATGTGGTTGTGGGGCTAGGGCCTGGGTGAGATTGTGGTCTGCGCAGACTCGATGGGCCGAATGACCTCCTTCTGTAGGATTTTATGGTTCAAAGTTGGCTGAAGTTTCATTCCAAAACTGTGTGTCCACCAGTGAAGGCTTGGGTTGTAGTTGGCTTGGCAACTTGGACGTAGCTGGATCTGTTACTATAGTAAAATACTCTTTGAAGAGAAACTCAATGTTAGTATGTCCCTGAACTCCCAGTCTGATTTATAGGCCAGAGAGAACCAGAGTGTCATGGAAAGATTAGGAAAGGCACCAGGGTTCGATTTCAGCCTCGGGTCAGCGTCTGTGTGAAGTTTACTTGTTCTCCTCATGTCCGTGCGGGTTTCCTTGGATGCTCAGGTTTCCTCCCACACTCCAGAGATGTGCAGGTTAGGTGGATTGACTATGCTAAAATTGATCCTTGGTGTCCCAAGATGTGGAGGTTGGGGGGGGGGATTAAATGAGTGGGGTTACAGGGATAGGGCAAGGGTAGGCCTGGGTAAGATGCTCTGTCAGAGAGTTGGTGCAGACTCAATGGGCCAAATGGCCTTCTTCTGCACTGCAGGGATTCCATTCTGTGAAGCTTAAGGATTTTTCATCTTTAAGGGCAGTTTAACAGAGTTATGAGGGATGTTGATAAAGCACTCCTAAAGCAAAAGTATGTGCCATGCATTGGGCAGCTCTAATAAAAGGTGGGGCCAGAGGATAGGGGATGGGGGCGGAGGATAGGGGATGGGGGCGGAGGATAGGGGATGGGGGCCAGAGAACAAGTGGCAGGGCCAGAGGACAGGGGCCAGAGAGCAGGGCAGGGCCAGGGGACATTTTATATAACACCTTGCATATTGTCAGAATGTTCGAAAGTGATTCACAGCAAATAAAGTACTTCAGGGGGAATAAGTTAGTGTTGAAGTGGGAACATCGGCCGCAATCTCCCTTCCAGGTTAGTTACATTGAAGGCGCTATACAAATGCAAGTTGTTTTCAAGAGAAGAACTCCAGACATGGATTTCTGGAGAGAGAAGTAATTGATTGTAGGGTTAATACGGGATTGGTCCATTCATCAGAACCAGCCTCTTTGTTTCAGCAACACTTTTGAAAATCCCTCCTGCTCTTCATGACGCACCCAGTCACCACAAAGAGACGAAGATTTATCTAAAACCAGGCCCTGTTGCCCTTTAAGCCAGGCCTGATGCCTCCTTTAATTTCTTCTACTGCAGAGCCTGATTGGGGACATCAATAACGCCATGAAAACTTTCCACAACTACTACCAGGTTTGGAAACAGTACGGCGGACTACCCGAATTCTACAGTATCCCTCAGGGTTCGACTGTGGACAAGAGGGAAGGCTATCCACTACGACCAGGTAAAGACAGAAATAACTTTTCATTATCTGTCACGTCCTCGCGATGTCCGAGATACTTTATAGCCAGATTTAATCATTGGATTTGATGCAGGCAGCTGCTACACCCAGAGAGGGAAACCAGGTTTAAATCCATCTTCTTTAATTGACCTCACAGACTCAATTAGGTTCAGTGCTGGTACCCAAACCCATCTCTTCAAACATGGATAGGGGCCAGAGGGTGAGGCCAGAGGGCAGTGGGCGGAGCAGAGGGCAGGGGGGCATGGGGCATAGGATAGGGGGCAGAGCCAGAGGACAGGGAATGGGGCCAGATGTCGGGGCAAGGCCATGGGACAGGAGCAGAGGTGGAGCCACAGGACAGGGGACAGGGCCAGAGGATGGGACCAGAGGGTGAGGGATGGGGATGGGGCCAGGGGACATGGGATGGGGCAAGGGACAGAGCCAGAGGACAAGATGGGGCCAGGGTACAAGGCAGGAAGGCAAAAGACAGGGGTGGGGCCAGAGGCAGGGCCAGGGGACAGAGGACAGTCAGAAGACAGAGTGGGGGTGGGGCCAGAGGAGAGGACAGGGCCAAGGAGATGGGCAGGATCAGAGGAGAGGGTGGGGTTAGAGGAGAGGGTGGGGCCAGAGGAGAGAGGTGGGGCTAGAGGGGGCCAGGGCCAGAACAGAGGGACAGGACTAGAAGAACAGGAATGATTATGGGGGTGGAGCCAGAGATTCGGGTGGTGCTGCCAGAGGACCAGGAGGCAGGGCCGGAGGACTGGGAGGTGAGGATGGAGCCAGCTGGCTGAGCTATATTTGGCTCCAGCTGTTAGCTCAGAAGGTGACTGTGGTGGAGGCTGAACATCCAGCCCCTTGCCTAATTCACCCTCTTCCCCCCATCCCCACCACTCCAAGCATTTGGAGATTCAGATGCCATGTTAAATAATGTGCACATGGAGTGGCTTTTGGAATATTCTCTCTTCCCACCGCAATGGAGGTGCTGTCCAAAGGCAATGGAGTTTTGCCAGCCTGAGCTCAGCCTATTAAAGGGGCTGTTTTGTTGTTACAGAGCTTGTGGAGAGCGCTATGTATCTGTACCGAGCAACTGGAGATCCAACTCTCCTGGAGCTGGGCCGAGACGTCATTGAGGCAATCGAGAAAATCAGCCGTGTGGATTGTGGTTTTGCTACGGTAAATACTGAACCCATTAACGTTCAGCGGCAGTTCCGGCAGGTGGTGCTACCTCCTCACTGAGTGGTACTGGTGGTCTCCAGCCAATTCTTGATCAACAGAACTGGCAGGGTTTGGGGGAGCAGAAGAGAGAACAATCATTACCAACTCATTCTGGGTGCATTCAGTGTTTATGCATTGCCTTACAAAGCCTTAGAACATTCCAAAGTGAAGTATCATTGACATATCATCACTGTTGTAATGTTGGAAACATATCGCACAGTCGTAGAGGTTTACAGCATGGAAACAGGCCCTTCGACCCACCTTGTCCACTAAGCCCATTACATGTGTTTGCCCCATATCCCTCTAAACCCATCTTACTCGTGTAACTGTCTAAGTGCTTTTTAAAATACAAAATTGTACCCCCCTCTACTACTACCTCTGACAGCTCGTTCCGGACACTCACTACCCCCTGTGTGAAAAAACTCCCCGTCTGGACACTTTTATATTCTCCCCTCTCACTTTAAACCCATGCCCTTTAGTTTTTTAGACTCTCCTACCTTTGGGAAAAGGTAGGAGTTTACTGCAGACATAGTATGTCTGCAGTATCTATATGTACCACAACTTCAGGTTCCTCACCGTCCCCTTTCAGGATGTCTGGGAGGCGTCCAGAAACATCCCGGATCCCAGCTCCAGGAAGACAAACCACCATCCGCGACTCTCTCCTGCGTCCACAAAAACGCCTGTCTGAACCCTTCACAGTGGAGTCCCCTATTGGTATCGCCTTTCCTCTCTCTTCCTTAGATTTTTTGCGTACTGGCTCAGGTTTAGAGAGCGGGCCACTGCTGGCTCCCTCAGACGAGTTGTCCTCCCCAGTAGTACTCAAGCAGGAGTACTTATTTATGAAGGGGGACACCCTCCGGTGTGCTCTTCATCACCCGAGTTTTCCCCTTCCTAATAGTCACCCACGCGCCTCCTCCTTGTTGCCCTGGTGTGACCTCCTGTTGATAACTCCTGTCAATTATCTCCTCGTTCTCTTTAATGAGACGTAGATCCTCAAGCTGCATCTCCAGTTCCTTAACCCTATCCCTTAGGAACTGCAGCTCTACACACCTAGCACAGGTATGGATGTCTGGGAGTCCAGTAGCCTCCAAGACCTCCCACATCTGGCACTGGGAACAACATGCCGGCCTCACACCCATTATTTGCCCTCCTCTAGAAACACAGAGGAAAAAGTAATAAAAAAACTTATAACTTACCCTGTCTCACCCTTTATGCCAAAGCCCTTACAGCTACACAAAAAAAAACAGATAGAAAAATCAATCTTACCTGCTCTCTCTCTCTCTTTTTTTAGGTTAGAGGAGGGGGGAGGGTGGTATACTCTAGCTGTGTAGAGTATCGGGATTTCCCACCGCTCCAATTTATAGTAAGCTTAAAAAACTACACTTCCCTTGTGTCCTTGCGACACCTTCCGGCCTCCGGAAATTTTTTTAAAAAAAACTAGTGAAAAATCAATAAATTGTATAGAAAAATCACACTACTCACCCACACCAGCTCTCCACTCGGAATTTGCTGCCTCTCTTCAGTGCCCCAAAGGAACAATGAGACCAAGTCCCCGAGGTGAGTAACTTTTTAAACTTGAAAAAAAAAACTACACTTCCCATGTGTCCTTGCGACACTTTCTGGCCTCTGGAAAATTTTTAAAAAAAATAACTAGTGAAAAATCAATAATGTATACCCCTAGATCTTTTTGTTCTGTATCTCTCCTCAACGCCTTACCATTAACTGAGTAAGTCCTGCCTGGTTTGATCTACCAAAATGCATCACCTCGCGTTTGTCTAAATTAAACTCCATCTACCATTTGTCAGTCCAAGATCCTGTTACAAGCTTAGATAACCTTCCTCATGTCCGATTTTGGTGTCATCTGCAAACTTACTAATCATGCCTCCTAAATTCTCATCCAAATCATTAATATAAATGACAAATAACAGTGGATCCAGCACTGATCCCTGAGGCACACCACTAGTCACAGGCCTCCAGTTTGAAAAACAACCCTCTACAACTATCCTCTGTCTTATGTCACCAAGCCAATCTTGTATTCCTTTACATACCTCACTCCGGATCCCGTGAGATTTAACCTGATGGAACAACCTACCATGCAGTCCCTTGTCAAAGGCCTTCAAAAGTCCATGTAGACAACGTTGACTGCACTATCTTCATCTACTTCTTCATTACCCCTTCAAAAAACTCAATCAAATTTATGAGACATGATTCTCCACTTACAAAGCCATGCTGACTGTCCCTAATCAGTCTTTGCTTCTCTATATGCCTGTAGATCCTGTCTCCCAGAATACCTTCTAACAACTTACCCACTAGTTCCCAGGCTTTTCCATAAGCCCTTCTTAAACAGAAGCACAACATTTGCCACCCTCCAGTCTTCAGGCACCTCACCTGTGGCTGTCGATTGTTCAAATATCTCTGCTAGGGGACCTACAATTTCCTCCCTATCCTCCCACAATGTCCTGAGATACAGTTCATCAGGTCCCAGAGATTTATCTATCTTGATGCACTTTAAGACTTCTGGCATCTCCTCTGTTATATGTACACTCCTCAAGACATCACTATTTATTTCCACAAGTTCCTTAACATCCATGCCTTTCTCAGCAGTAGATGCTGATGAGAAATATTCGTAACCTAATGATCAGATCCTGATTTCTAGCCAGTTGCTCCTGCCAACAAATACACGTATATCTTAACATTAAGGTCAGAGCTGGCTATAATGTGCCCATAATTCCATAGTGCATGCCTACATATTTCTGCTATACATAGAATCATAGAATGGTTACAGCAGAGAAGGAGGCCATTCAGCCTGTTGTTTCTGTGACACTTTCCCGTGTGGTTTGCCTGGTCCCACCCCTTCACCTTTTCCTGGCTGACCTAGAAGTTTGTTCCCTTTGAGACAATTGTCCCTTTTGAAAACCATGATTGTATCTGCCTCCACCACACTGTCAGGCACTGTCTCCTGGATCCTAACCACTCACCACATAATTGAGTTTTTCTTCATGCCGCCTATGGCTGTTTTGCCGATCACTTTCGATTGTCATGTTCCGGAGCCTCCTGTCAATGGAAATAGTTTCTCCCTATCTGTTCTGTCCTGACTCCTCAAATCTTCCATCAGCTTTCTCTTCTGTAAGGGTAACAGCCCCATGTTTTTCCAGTTGATCAGCATGAGGTAGTGCAGTGTCAAACAGCATGCTCCATATTTACTCACTGATCATTGGGTGACACAGTGGTTAATACTGCTGTCTCACAGTGCCAGGGACTTGGGTCTGATTCCCGGTTTGGGTCATTATCTGTGTGGAGTTTGCATGTTCTCCCCGTGTCTGTGTGAGTTTTCTCCTGGTGCTCCAGTTTCCTCCCACAGCCCAAAGATTAGTGTTAGGTTGATTGGTCATGCTAAATTGCCTCTTAGTATCAAGGGGTCTATTTGGGTAAATGCATGGGTTATGGGAATAGGGGCTGGGTGGGATTGTTATTGGTGTAGGCTAAATGGGCCAAATGGCCTCCCTCTGCACTGTAGGGATTCTATGAAAAGTCGTATTGTGGGATAAGCTTTATCGGGACATAGAGCAGAAAAGTAAGAAACGTTTGCTAAAATCACAAGTTAGGCCTCAGCTAGTGTAATCTGCTCAACTCCAGCACCATACTTTAGGAATTGGAAGCATCAGGGAGGGTGGAGAGATTTACCACAATTATCCCAGCACTGAGGGACTATGCTTATATAATGAAGCTAGAGAGGATGGAATTATTTTCACAAGTGCAGGCTGGATTGATTGGCCATGCTAAATTGTCAGGGAGGTTAGCAGGGTAAATAGGTGATGTGAAGGGGATAGAATTGTGGAATTGTGATTGGTGCAGACTCGAAGGGCCAAATGGTCTCCTTAGGCATCCTCTGATTGTGGTGGGACTGTAAGTTGACAATGTTACGGAATTCTTTTTGTTTCTAATGCAGTGTGTGAGCACCCTGCTGTATCTCTTATAGATTTGATGATCTTGTTTTCTTGTGTTTTAAGGTACGGGACCTACGGGACCACAAACTAGACAATCGCATGGAGTCTTTTTTCCTGGCAGAGACGGTGAAGTATCTCTACCTGCTCTTCGACCCCGACAACTTCCTCCACAATGATGGCTCCACCTTCCACACTGTCACCACACCTTACGGTGAATGCGTGCTGGGCGCCGGCGGCTACCTGTTCAACACCGAGGCGCACCCCATCGACCCCGCGGCCTTGCACTGCTGCAGCCAGCACAGAGAGGACCGGTGGGAAGTTGAGGGACTGATGCAAGGCTTCCGCGCCTCACAGTACGTGAGGATGGGGCTATCTGCGACTGGCTCTTCAGAGCAATATCACCAATACAACACGAAAATGCGGACTGCCCAAGATGGGAAAAAGTTAAACAAGCGGGCAGATAAGAAAAGAGTTCCGATACTGAGCTGCCCCAGTCAGCATTTTAGCTCCAAGCTCGCAGTCTTGGGCCAAGTGTTTACAGATCATTCCTAGTTTTCATTATGATCTGATGATTTAAAGGGACTCTATATTTATGAAATGAAGTGGAATAAAGTTTGACTGTTTTGTTTGTAATGGATTTTCAAATTGTTTTCTTTTGCTGGTGGATGTTAAGAGCAGAGATTGTTAGACAGATATCCCAGCGCCGTCACTGGAAGCACAGAGTAAAATGATTTAGCCCAAGGGAGCAGTACAGTGGCGCAGTGGTCAGCACTGCTGCCTCACGGCACCAGGGACCTGGGTTCGATTTCCGGCTTGGGTCACTGCCTGTGTGGAGTTTGCATGTTCTCCCTGTGTCTGTGTGGGTTTCCTCCGGATGCTCAGGTTTCCTCCCACAGGCCAAAAAATGTGCTGGTTAGGTGGATTGGCCATATTAAATTCTCCCTCAGTGCACCCAAACAGGTGCCGGAGTGTGGTGACTAGGGGATTTTTACAGTAATTTCATTGCCATGTTAATGTAACCCTACTTGTGACTAATAAATAAGCTTTCTTTCTAACCTTTATCCCTACCCAAATTAGTTACTGAAAAGAATGACTAGAGGCGTTGTACATTTGTAGAGAGTCTTTTCAGCCCTTCAAATGCACCAATGTGTTTTAGTGCTAATTACTTTTGTGAGATGTACAGTCATTAGTTAGCGAATCACAGCAGCCAATATTGTGCATAGCAAGATCCCAAATACACTAGCAAGTAACATGAATGACTAGTCAACCTAATTTTGGTGGTGTGGGAGGAAGAAGCAAATATTGATCATGATCTCAGAGAACTTACTGTTCTTCAGATGGTGTTATCTGATCTTTTGCATTTAATGAATGAGGTAATGGGGTTTCCAATTGAAAGGCGGCCTCTTTAACAATGCAATGCTCTCTCCTCAACACTCCCTCCATACTGAATCATCAACTGGTCAAGAAGTTGAAACATAAGATTAGGCCATTTGGCCCCTTGAGCCTGTTCTGCCATTTAACCAGATCATGGACAATCTACTTCAATGCCATCTTCCCGCACCATCCTCATATGCCTCATGTCAAGAAATCTTATCGATCTTTACTTTGAACATGCTCAATGACTATGCCTGCTTAGCCCTTGGGGTTAGAGAGTTCCAAAGATTTACCACGTGCAGACTGAAGAAATGCTTACTTGTCTTGCTCCTAAACAACCTGCCTCTTATTCTAAGACTGAGTGTCCACTGGTTCTAAACCACACCCAGCCAGGAGAACATCCTTCTTGCCGTTACCCTGTCGATTCAACAATGGTAGCCTGGAATGCACTGCCCTTCCAGGGTGGTAGAGGCAGGTTGTCTCACATCCTTTAAAAGTTAAAATGAGCACTTGGCATATCATAACATTCAGGGCTAAGTGCTGGTGAATGGGATTAGGTAGGTAGGTTAGGTGCAGATTCGATGGATCTCTTCTGCGCTGTATGATTCTGATTTTGTGAACTGCCTTGTCACAGGATATTAATGACATCAAGAGATATGGGAAGGATGGGAAAATAGCAGAGAGGTAGATAATTTATCATGATCTGTTTGATTGGCAGAGCAGGTTCAACAGGCTGAATGGCCTACATCTGCTCCTGTTTGCTATGTTACAGCTCTGTGAGGTGCCTGCTGTAGATTGTCTGAGTTTCAGAAGCAAATAGGAAATGGGTCATTATCACGTTGGTGTGTGTGAAAACTTGCTGGGTACAAAAAGAGAACTGCATTAATTACATGACAAAAGTAACTACACTTTAAATGTACTTTTTAAAAAATTCATTCATGGGATATGGGCATTGTTGGGTAGACTAGCAATTATTGTCCCCCCCATTCAGAAGTTGGTGATGATTCACCTTCTTGAACCACAACCGTCCAAGTATTTTGGGTACACCCACAATGCTGTTAAGAAGGGAGTTCCAGGATTTTGACCCAGTGATATAAAAGAACAGTAAGATATTTCCAAGTCAGGATGTTGAGTGACTTGTAAGGGAATTTGCAAGTAGTGATGATTCCATCTATCTGCCGCCCTTGTCCTCCCAGATGGTAAAAGACTCAATTTTTGAAGGTGCTGTTGAAGAAAACTAAGTGGGATTTAAAGGGCTTAATTTGATTTGATTTGATTTATTATTGTCACATCTATTAACGTACAGTGAAAAGTCTTATTTCTTGTGGGCTATATAGACAAAGTATTGAGAGGGAAAGGGTGCAGAATGTAGTGTTATAATCATAGCTAGGTTATAGAGAAAGATCAACTTAATGTGAAGTAGATCCATTCAAAAGTCTGACGGGAGCAGAGATGCTATTCTTGAGTCTGTTGGTACGTGACCTCAGACTTTTGTATCTTTTTCCCGATAGAGGGAGGCGGAAGAGGGAATGTCCGGGGTGTGTAGGGTCCTTAATTATGCTGGCTGCTTTGCTAAGGCAGCAGGAAGTGTAGACAGAGTCAATAGATGGGAGGCTGGTTTGCATGATTGATTGTACTTTGTTCACAACCCTTTGTAGTTCCTTGGCTGAGCAGGAGCCACACCAAATTGTGATACAACCAGAAAGAATGCTATAGTGCATCTGTAAAAGTTGGTGAGAGTCAAATTTCCTTAGTCTCCAGAGAATGTTGGTGAGGTTTTCTTAACTATAGTGTCTTATGGAGAGTCCTGGATAGGTTGTTAGTGATCGTTAGAAATTTGACCATTTCCACTTCATCCCCGTTAATTTAGATAAGGGCATGTCCTCCACTATGCTTCTGAACTCGATGACAATCTCTTTTGTTTTACTGATATTGGTGTGGAGATGCTGGGATAGGCACAGTAAGAAATCCAAGTTCAAGTCCAACAGGCTTATTTGGAATTACGAGGGGAATGCTGTCCCTTCATCATGTCACCTTGGTGCTACTGACATTGAGGAAGAGATTTTTGTCATCACACCAGTTCACCAGATTCTCCACCTCTTCCCTGTACTCCACCTTATCATTGTTTGAGATCCAACCCTCCACAGTAGTGTCAAATGCAAACTTGAAAATCAAGTTGAGAGGCAAATTTGACCACACAGTTATAATTCAGACATTCTATGGGTTATGAAAGATGCTTAAATAAATGCAAATCTTTCAACACATTAATTCACAGAAGGGAATTGTTGCCAAACAGGTAATATCAGTTTAAATTAAAATAGTAGCAACTGGGAATCTGACATAAAAACAGGAAATGCTGGAAAAATTCAGCAGGTCTGGGGAATGAAGAAAAAGAATTAAGGTGAAGTGTCCAATATGACTTATGCAAAACTCAAGGTACACTTTAGAAAGCATTCTTTCTGGTTGTATCACAACTCGGTAGGGCTCCTGCTCTGCCCAAGACCACAAGAAACTACAAAAGGTTGTGAATGTAGCTCAATCCATCACGCAAATCAGCTTCCCATCCATTGTCTCTGTCTACACTTCCTGCTGCCTTGGCAAAGCAGCCAGCATAATTAAGGACCCCATGCACCCTGGACATTCTCTCTTCCACGTTCTTCCATCAGGAAAATAATACAAAAGTCTGAGGTCAGGTACCAGCCGACTCAAGAACAGCTTCTTTCCTGTTGCTGTCAGACTTTTTATTAGACCTACCTCGCATGATGTTTCTCTACATTCTAGCTATGACTATAACACTACATTCTGCACTCTCACCTTTCCTCCTCTATGAATGGTATGCTTTGTCTGTATAGTGTGCAGGAAGCAATGCTTTTCACTGTATCCCTATATAAGTGACAATAATAAATCCAATTTCAAGAACAATCAAATAAAAAAATAATTCGAGGGGGCGAATTTTCCATCCCTCCCGCCACGGGAATCATAGCAGTGGACCAGGTGAAAGTCCGTTGACCTTAGGTGGGAATTTCCGGCTTTGGGGTAAGCGAAGCTAGAAAACCCTGTCCAAGGAATTATATTAGATTCATCTTTTTCTCTGCAAGTGTTGCCAAATATTTTCAGTATTTTGTTTCAGGTAATGATATCCTCTTGAAAAGATTTTGGTTTTTTTTCTAAGCACTGGCAATACTATTTTGCAGCTACCGGTCTAATTGTGTGCATCTGATCTACTTCACAACTTGCAGGGAAATAAGCAATCAGGGCTGTGCAAAATAATTAGGGCTGATCTGTAAAAGTAAAAAAAAAAGGAAGTGCCCCGTGTGAGGCTCGAACTCACGACCTTCAGATTATGAGACTGACGCGCTGCCTACTGCGCTAACGAGGCTCTGGAAGGAGCGACAGCAAAGTGGTTTCAGGCTCTGAGATATTCAATGTTTAAAAAAACCTGTAACATTATCCCAGTTAAAGAGGGACCAGGGCAGAGCTCACTGCAGCTCGGGAGGGCTGCACTCGGGAACCTGAGGCTGGGGAGAGGGGGAGTATTGAGTGGATAGAGGTGTATTAAAGGGGGTATATTAAAGGGGATATATTCAAGGGGGTGGGAGATTTGGGAACCTTGCAGTTGCACAGCCAGACCTGGTACATTCGGCTGCCGGGACGTGAGGGACTCAGAGTCCCTATACAAGATATAGACTTTGACGCTGGCAATCGAAAGGGTCGGGGAGGGATTTCTTTTGTTTAGGATCAGTGAGGGGGGCAATAGTGATAATCCCGGGAAAGAGGCAATAAAGAGGAGGGAGCTTCAGGGAGGGGAGCAAAACTGCTCAGGCAATGGGCAGTGGAGAAAGATGTATTGAGGAGACAGTGGAAAGTGGTCATTGAGGAGGGGCACAGGAGGGGGGATAAGAGAGAAGGGGTTATTGGAGAGGGTGAGTTCGACGGTGGGAAATGGGGAGAATGGTCATTGAGTGGGGTAAAGGAGAGGGTATCAGAGAGGAAGACTGGACGTTAGGGGAGGTGTGAGGCAGGGACATGGGGCAATTATCAGTTCATATCCGTGGGGTAATACACCTCACTATTTCCTCGACTTTATCTTCGCATCAAACCTTTTTATTTTGACAATGTTCTCTGTCCCGGGTCAACTTTAAATACAAAGGGGTGGAATTACAGGAAATTGACATCTGGGTGCTGTCGGTAGAAGTTGCAATGATCCGCAATTTTTGTTTAAAAAGTCACTAAATAAAATAACTAATTGTAGAAAGGAAAGGATTGCCTGCAGTTTTAACACATCAAAGAGGAGATAGTCCACTTGGCTACAAAGACTCCGAGAGACCCCCCCCCCCCGTTGGAGAAGGGGGTTGAAGACACAAATTTTACCGTCAATTTTGTAAATTCAACTTCCCGTAAAACGAGTGCCCCGTGTGAGGCTCGAACTCACGACCTTCAGATTATGAGACTGACGCGCTGCCTACTGCGCTAACGAGGCTCTGGAGATAGCAACAGCGAAGCGGTTTCAGGCTCTGAGAATGTGATAGTCACTGCGGTGGCTGGAAGGCTGTTCAGAGTCATAATAGGTGGCTGGGGAAGTGGAGTCTCAGCAGATCAACAGCTACAGGGTCCTAGTGTCTGCCCAGAAGACAAAGTTGAGGAACTCAACAACACCATAGAATGCCTACTTTGTATGTAAAATTCTATGAGCAGAGAAGGACGCCGAACATGTCCATGCCAGTTTTCCACAAGACCAACTTGGATAGTCGCAGTTCCCTGCCTTCTCCCCATGTGATGTCTTAAACTCCAAAAGAAAGACATATTGGGCTTAAAGCACTAACTCTTTCCTCTCTAGTCAGATGCTAAGTTTTTCCAGCAATTTCTGTTTTCATGGAAGGGATTCAGAGAATCATAGAATCCCTGCAGGCCATTCAGCCCATCGAGTTTGCACTGACTCTCCAACAGAGCATCTCACTCAGGCCTGATCTCCATAACCTGCTAATTCTGCTAACCTACAGATCTTGAAACTATAAGAGACAACTGAACATAGCTATCAACGTAGCCTGCACATCTTTGGATCGCTTGGAGGAAACCCACACATGCATGGTGAGAATGTGCAAACTCCAGATAGTCACCCAAGGCCAGAATTGAACCCAGGTCCCAGATGCTACGAGATCTCATTGGAATGTATAAAATTATATAACAGGGCTGGATTAGATGCAGAGAGGATCATAGAAACATAGAACCCCTGCAGTGCAGAAGGTGGCCATTTGGCCCATCGAGCCTGCGCCAACAGCAATCCCACCCAGCCCTATCCCTATAACCCCACATATTTGTCCTGTTAATACCCCTGACACTAATGGGCAATTTACCACAGCCAATCAGCTTGACCTACATAATTTTGGACTGTGAAAGGAAACTGGAGCACTCAGAGGAAACGCAAAAGCATTTTTTCCAGTTGCATCACAGATTGGTCTGGCTCCTGCTCTGCCCAAGACCACAAGGAATTACAAAAGGTCATGAATGTAGCCCAATCCATCACACAAACCAGCCTCCCATCCATTGGCAGCATAATTAAGGACACCACGCACTCTGGACATTCTCTCTTTCTCCTTTGGGAAAAAGATACAAAAATCTGAAGTTATCTACACAACCAACTCAAAAACAGCTTCTTCTCTGCTGTTGTCACACTTTTGAAAGGACCTACCTTGCATTAAGCTGATCTTTCTCTACACCCTAGCTATGACCGTAACATTACATTCTGCAGTTTCTCTTTTCCTTCTCTATGAATGGTATGTTTTGTCTGCAGAGCACGCAAGAAACAATACTTTTCACTTGTTAATACATATGACAATAATAAATCAAATAACAATAACAAATAAATAACAGACATGGGAGAATGTGCAAACTTCACACAGGGATATTTTCCCTGGCTGGGGAATCTAGAACCGGGAGAAATAGGGTAGACCATTTAGGATGGAGATGAGGGAACATCACTTAGTAAGATTAAGTCACTGGATGTATTCACAAAAGTTTTTTTATTCATTCAGAGGATTTGGCCGTCACTGTCTGGGTCAACACTTATTGCCCATCCCTCCATTTCAGAGGGATTTGAGAGTCAACCATTCCTCTGAACCATGACTTCTGCAGAAAATGCAGATGTATGGGATAGAGGGTGATTTAGCTAATTGGGTTAGGAATTGGCTAGCAGATAGAAGACAGAGGGTGGTGGTTGATGGGAGATATTCATCGTGGAGTTCGGTGACAAGTGGTGTACCTCAGGGGTCTGTTTTGGGACCCCTGCTGTTTGTAATTTTTATAAATGATCTGGATGAGGGTATTGAAGGATGGATTAGTAAATTTGCAGATGACACTAAAGTCGGTGGAGTGGTAGATAGTGAAGAGGGGTGTTATAGTTTGCAGAGAGACTTGGACAAGTTGCAGAGCTGGGCCGAGAGGTGGCAAATGGAGTTTAATGTGGAAAAGTGTGAGGTAATGCACTATGGCAGGAATAATAAATGTGTAGAGTATAGGGCTAATGGTAGGATTCTTAGTAGTCTTGATGAACAGAGGGATCTTGGTGTGTACGTGCATAGATCCCTGAAAGTAGGCAGTCAAGTCGAGAAGGTTGTTAAGAAGGCATATGGAGTCTTAGCTTTTATTGGTAGGGGGATTGAATTTCGGAGCCGCAACGTCATGTTGCAACTGTACAAAACTCTAGTGCGGCCGCACTTGGAGTATTGTGTACAGTTCTGGTCCCCACATTATAAGAAAGATGTGGAGGCATTGGAGAGGGTACAGAGGAGGTTTACCAGGATGTTGCCTGGTATGGAGGGCAGGTCTTATGAAGAGAGGCTGAGGGATTTGAGGTTGTTTTCGTTAGAAAGGAGGCGGCTAAGAGGGGACCTTATCGAAACATATAAGATGATTAGAGGTTTAGATAGGGTGGACAGTGATAGCCTTTTTCCTAGGATGGAGAAAGCTAGCACGAGGGGACACAGCTTTAAATTAAGGGGTGATAGTTATAGGACGGATATCAGAGGTAGGTTCTTTACCCAAAGGGTGGTTCGGGAGTGGAATGCCCTGCCTGCAGCAGTTGTAGATGCGCCAAGTTTGGTGGCGTTTAAGAGGTTAGTTGATAAGTATATGGAAGAGAAGGGAATGGTTTAGTTTGGAGGGGCATTGCTTTTTATATTGGTCGGCGCAACATCGAAGGCCGAAGGGCCTGTTCTGTGCTGTAATGTTCTATGTTCTATGTTGCTGTGCTCTGGAGTCATGTGTGGACCAGACCAGATAAGGACAGTAGATTTCCTTCCTTAAAGGCTGTTGGTAAATCAAATGAATTTTTACAAGAGCCAACAATGGTTTCATGGTCATCAGTAGACTTTTTTTTATTGAATTCAAATTTCACCATGTACTGTGGTATTTGAACCAAGTCCCCAGATCTTGTCCTGGCACACTAGATCCTGTGACAACACCAATACCATTACTCTCTTGCCTCCGTCACTTTGCCTCCTCTAAGTGATAGATAATCTTTTAGATGTTAATGAAATCAGAGGGTATGAGGAGAAAGTAGGGATGTGGCAATGGGATAAAGGATCTGCCACGATCATATTGATTGGCAGAGCAGACTCGATAGATGGATGGCCTACTCCTTCTCTGAGTTTCTCTGTTTCATTGGGTACTCAGTTTGAAGGCAGCTTCTCAGTTCACTGTCTGCTGATTCTTTCCCCTGCAGTATTTTCTGGGCAATCGGTGATTGTTTGTCACTGCCACCTACTCTCGGGGGTAGGGCAAAGAGACTAACTCAGATGAAATGGCAATTGTTGTTATTCTGAAGCACGCTCCAGCCATCTGGCCAGCTGGACTAACTGGCTACCCACGTGACTGAACGTCTTTTCTCCTTAGGAGCATACCCAGTTCCTTTTTGAAAGCCATAGTCAAATCCTCCTCCCCCACACTCTCAGACAGTGCATTCCGAACCACTCACTGTCTGAGAATCTTTCTCCTCATCTTGTGTTGGTTCTTTTGTCAATCTGCCTATTACATGCGTACAGGACCACAACCTTCCAATGGGAACAGTTTCTTCCTATCTACTTTACCTAGCTAGAACCCTCATGATTTTGAACACCTCTGTCACTTTGGAAGTGTTTCACTCACTTTGGACTCCCTCGCAAGTCGAGACGTCTATAATGCACAAGCTTCTCCAGGCCCATAATCCTTCTTTGAATGTTCAATTCCTCTGTGGTCTTCTGTGCATTCCCTCTCCTCTGTATTTCACCACTCCTGTCAGCTGCCTCTGGCTTATTCTCTGGAATTCCTTCTCGAAATTGCTCCACTTTTCCACCACCCTCTCCCAGTTTAAAAAAAAATCCTCTTCAAATTCATCTTTTTAACCAAACTTTCAGGCATCCATCCTGAACTCAGCATTCATTCGCCATGTCCGGACAGCATGGTGGTTAGCACTGCTGTCTCATTATGCCAGGGACCCAGGTTCAATTCCCAGCTTGGGTCACTGCCTGTGTGGAGTTGCACCTTCTCCCCATGTCTGTATGGGTTTCCTCCCACAGTCCAAGATGTGCAGTTTAGATGTATTGGTCATTGCTACATTGCCCCTTAGTGTTAGGGAGACTAGTTTGGGTAAATGCCTGGGGTTATGGGGATGGGGTCTGTGTGGAATTGTGGTCGGTGCAGACTTGATGGGCTGAATGGCCTCCTTCAGCATTGTAGTATTTCCTGATATTTATCGTTGAAGCACTTAAAACATTGCGTTAAATGCACTTTTTAAATGTAAGTTGGTATTGTTGTTGTCTCCACCACTTACAAGCAAAGACAGAGAGCAGTCTCAAAACACCAAAAATAATCAATCAGGCAGCCATCCATGAAAAAGAAAACTAAACAGCTAGTGTTTCAGATCTGGGACCCGCTGAATATTTCCAGCATTTTCTGTTATTATTTTAGATACTCAGCAATTGCAGTGTTTTGCTTTTGTATTGGTGTTTAATTCACCACCTCCTTTTGACTTGCCCAGTAAGCAAAGAATTTGTCCTCCGTTTAGAAACTCAATCTGTGAAATGAGAATGCCATGAGAATTTGATATGGCAACGGTGCAAATACTTCAATGCTACAATCTGCTATTTACTGTATTCAAGTACACGCATTAATTACTGTAGCTTCAATACGATTGCTGCCTCTTTCACAGTTCGTGCATCACAGGAGGTCAACTCTTTTAACATAACATTATTGTCACTGCACTCCAAAGATAATTAACATTATAAAGCATTTTGATGCGATAGGGTGCAAGATAAGTATCATTTTATTAGTATGTTGATGGTTAGAATTGTTGCGCCACATTGGGTATTGCAGACAGAGTGGTTACTTGAAATTCCCTTTTATATCAGCAATTTTATACTTCATGCCTCACCTTTTATTTTATACTCAGGTGAATGGCTGGCACTATGCCATGTTGTCCCAATGCTTCGGGAGAACCACTTCTTTCCCAATGACTCACTACAATTAGTTCTCAATGATTCACTGTAATCACCCCATTCCCAATAATTCACTACAAACACCCCATTCCCAATGATTCACAATAACCACCCCATTCCCGATGACTCACTATAATAACCCCCCATTCCTAGTGACTCATTATAAATACCCTATTCCCAATGACTCACTATAAACATCCCATTCACAATGATTCACTATAAACATCCCATTCCCAATGACTCAATATAACAACACCCCATTCCCAATGACTCACTGTAACCACCCCATTCCCAATGACTCACTGTAACCACCCCATTCCCAATGATTCACTATAACCACCCCATTCCCAATGACTCATTATAGCCACCTCATTCCCAATGATTCACTATAACCACCCCATTCCCAATGACTCACTATAACCACCCCATTCCCAATGACTCACTATAACCACCCATTCCCAATGACTCATATAAACACACCCCATTCCCATGATCACTATCACCCATTCCCAATGACTCATTATAGCCACCTCATTCCCATGATTCACTATACCACCCCATTCCCATGACTCCTTACCACCCCTCCATTCCCATGACTCACTTAACCACCCATTCCAATGATTCCTATACCACCCATTCCCAATGACTCATATAGCCACCTCATTCCAATGTTCACTATAACCACCCCATTCCCAATGACTCACTATAACCACCCCATTCCCAATGACTCACTGTAACCACCCCATTCCCAATGATTCACTGTAACCACCCCATTCCCAATGATTCACTATAACCACCCCATTCCCAATGACTCACTATAGCCACCTCATTCCCAATGGCTCACTATAACCACCCCATTCCCAATGACTCATTATAATCACCCCATTCCCAATGACTCATTATAACTACCCCATTCCCAATGATTCACTATAACCACCCCATTCCCAATGACTCACTATAGCCACCTCATTCCCAATGATTCACTATAACCACCCCATTCCCAATGACTCACTATAACCACTCCATTCCCAATGACTCACTATAAACACCACATTCCAAAGGATTCACTATAAACATACCATTCCCAATGACTCACTATAAACATCCCATTCCCAAAGATTCACTATAAACTCCCCTTTCCCAAGGATTCTCTATAACAACATTTCCCATGATATACCACAACCTCTCCAAATTGTCAACTGGTAATAGAAAACTTGAATATTACTGAAAAAAGAGACCAATTGTTGAAGGTTTTTATCCTACACTTATCAGGGCAATTACAAGAATACCGGTGTAAGTGAAAACAACAAATTTACACCGTATGAGAACAAAGTGCTGATTTGTTGACAAGTGCCTTGATTGGTCGAGGCATTGTCATGAAGTTGATGGTGGTGACTGACAGTTAACTGCCAAGCATTGATTAAAATAAATATGGTCGATTCTCAATTGTGCTCCAAAGGCAGCTAGGGATGGGCAATAAATGGTGCCATCCAGCAAACCTATATCCAACAAACGAATGATAAAAACACGCAGTTTGATTCTGCACGGTCAATGCCTTTCTCTGAAAAACAAGTCAGTGACTGGGTATTTCTTATTTTCCATTGATTTTGTATAACCATTCCATTCCCAGTGATTCTCCATATCTAGTCATCCCATTGTATTCTGTAATCAGCCTTACAGATGAGGTGTTAAATCATCTAAGGCCTATTTTATAAGGCCTACCCAGTGAATACCCAATTAGTGCTCATCACCTCTAGAGGAACAAGTGAGATATTTTTGAGCTTTGACAAAGGGTCATCTGGACTTGAAATGTTGGCTCTTTTCTCTCCTTACAGATGCTGCCAGACCTGCTGAGATTTTCCAGCATTTTCTGTTTTGGTTTCAGCATCCGCTGTAATTTGCTTTTATTTCACTGGCTGGAAGAATATTTTTAAAAAATGATGGTACCACCTGAAGTGAAACCTGGCACTGGGTTTATTGCACCATTGCGGATGCACATCCTGCCTTGTGAGATGGATGACTAATTCATCAAGGGTCTGAGATTGCCAAGTTTGCACTAGGTGATGATGCCAAGTTCAACAAGACATAACTTGCCATTGTGAACATGGTAAAGTGCCACACTGATCCACTTTATCATCTAGTCTTTGAGCTACACATTCATTTAATCTCTTATTTATAATCCAGATTTTACAGTAAAGAACCAAATATTTATAAAACCGGTGTTGAAGAATAGGGTATGGATGAAGCAATTTCCCATTGTTGAGTTTTCAGTTCTTATAACAAGACTTACAATTAATAATCAGAATGATGGAACTTTCTGTGCTCGGGTAGAGTTGGGGGAAGGTAACTAAATGTCAAGGAGTAAACTTGCCTGGAAGCACATAATCAACAACAAATCTTTTCTGATCCTCCCATGCCAACACTACAGTAAGAAAACCCACCAATGCCACTACTTTCTCAGAAGAAAATTTGGCACGTCAGCAATAACCCTCACCAACATTTACAGATACAAAATAAAAAGCATTCTTTCTGGTTGTATCACATCTTGGTATGGCTCCTGCTCTGCCCAAGACCACAAGAAACAACAAAAGGTCATGAATGTAGCCCAGTCCATCACACAAACCAGCCTCCCATCCATTGACTCTGTCTACCCTTGGAAAAGCAGCCAGGATAATCAAGGACCCCATGCATTCTGGACATTCTCTCTTCCACCTTTCTCCATTGGGAAAAATACATAGAAATCTGAGGTCACATACCAACCAACTCAAGAACAGTTTCTTCCCTGCTGCCATCAGACTTTTGAATGATCCTACTATGCATTAAGCTGATCTTTCTCTACACCCTAGCTATAACTGTAACATTACATTCTGCACTCTTTCCTTCTCTACCATCAGTATGCTTTGTCTGTGTAGCATGCAAGAAACAATATTTTTCACTGTATACTAATACATTGACAATAATAAATCAAATCCAGTAGCAGTTAAGTACAGAGCTAGAGCATTTGGCCCAATTAGCATTTTTTTAAATTCATCCGTGGGCTGTGCCAACAGTTATTTCCTTCCTTAACTGCCGTTAAACTGAATGATTTTGCTGGGCCATTTCAGAGTACATTTAAGAGTCAATCACATTGCTGTGGGTCTGGAGTCACATGTAGTCCAGGTTGGGTAAGGAAACCAGGTTTCCTTCCCTGAAGGGCATTAGGGAACAAAACGGGTTTTTACAATGATCATCATTGACTTTCCATTCCAGATTTCATACTGAATCCAAATTCCACCATCCACCGGGATGGGATTTGAACCCCCGACCACCAGAACATTACCCTGGGTCTCTGGATTACTAATCCAGTGTCATCATCACCGTTTATGCTTGTGCTTCTGATCCAACTGAGCCTCATCCCACTCCACTTCATCTCTGAAGCAGACTGGGTCACTGGACCCTATTTAAAAATAGGTGGGGAGAGGGTGTCACATATTTCGGGCAGAGAAGAGGAGCAATGTTTTTTTCAGGGAGTGTTAAGTCTTTTAATTTCTCTCCCTTAAAAGATAGTGGTGGCAGAGTCTTTGAACATTTTAAAGGCAGTGGTAGGTAAGCAAGGGGCTGGAAATTTATCAGAGGTTGGTGGGGAGTTGGAATTGAGGTTGCAGTCAGATCAGCTGAGATCTTACCGATTGGCGAAGCAGTCTCAATGGGCCAGGTGACTTATTCCTGCTCCTAATCTGTATGTTTCTATGTCCCGTTATCAGAACTGCTGTTTTGTTATTTTCAAAAAACCTGCTTCACTAACATCCTACAGGAAAGCAAATTTACCATCCTTACCTGGCCTGACTACATGGGGTTTCAGATCTACAGTAATGAAATATTCCTTCCTCTCGAAGATCCTCATCTAGCTGCCCTCTTCAGAGACAAAAATAGAAAATGCTGGATAACTCAGCAGGTCTGACAGCATCTATGGAGAGTGAATAGAGCCAACGTTTCGAGTCTGGATGATCCAACGTCAGAGTAGAGACAAAGAAAATAGAACATGATTTATACTGTAAGGGTGGAAAGGAGGATGTAACTGGACAACAGGAATGTAAATGATGATGATTTTCCCTCTTAAGAGGGTGGTATCATTGTAGTGATGTTACTAAAGTGTTAATCAGAGCCATGGACTAACTGCTCTGGAGGTTTGAGTTCACAGCTCATCCTTGTAGTGTTGTAAGGTTGTTTGGTGTCTCACTAAGAGCTCAGGAGGCTTGTGTGGTTGAACATAAACCATTTATTGGTGACGCATAACTATGGACATTTCCAAGACAGAAGCCTGCATAGGGACTGTCTCCATGTTGGCTCCTTCCAGACTCTATGACACACTATCATGTGACTCTCTACATCAATATGTGGATAGAACTGTTTTCCCGGTTCCACATTAACCCTTGTTCTGCCCAAATACCATTATACAAAGGTAGCTGGAGATTGAAATTAAATTCATTAGAAAATCTGTCATAAAATACCAGTCCTTCAATAGGAGTCATGAAATTGCTGTTTTGTTATTTTAAAAAAACAGCTGGTTTACTAAAGTCCTTCAAGAAAGAGAATCCACTATTTTTACCTGCCCTGCCAACATAGAATCATAAAATCCTTCAGTGCAGAAGGGGGCTATTCGGCCCATCGAGCCTGCATCAATTACAATACCACCCAGACCCCATCCCCATACCCCATGCATTTACCTAGCCCTTTGACACAAGGGGTAATCAAGCACAGTAGCAGGGCTGGCACAATAGTACTGTGGTTAGCACTGCTGCTTTACAGTGCCAGAAACACAAGCTCAATTCCTGGCTCGGGTGCTACAGTTTCCTCCCACATTCTGAAAAGACATGCTGGTTAGGTGCATTGACCTGAACAGGGACCGCCGGACTGTGACGACTAGGGGAATTTCACAGTAACTTCATTGCAGTGTTAATGTAAGCCTTATCTGTGACTAATAAATAAACTTTAAAAGCATGGCCAATCCACACATCTTTGGGCTATGAGAGGAAACTAGAGCACCCGGAGGAAAAGATTGCCTCACAAAAAATTGCTGCAGAAGGTTAGGGTGCAGGAGTTGGGGATAGGGTGTTAGACTGGATAGAGAATTGGTTGTCTAATAGGAAGCAGAGAGTAGGTATTAACGGGTGCTATTCTGATTGGCAGCTGGTCTCTGGTGGAGTGCCCCAGGGGTAGGTGCTGGGGCCTCAACTATTTACCATTTACATAGATGATCTGGAGGAAGGGGCTGAGTGCAGGGTGACGAAATTTGCTGATGACACAAAGATGAGTGGAAAAGCAAATTACGTGGAGGGTGTGGAAAGCCTGCAGAGGGATCTGGATAGGTTGAGTGAGTGGGCGAGGACCTGGCAGATGGAGTATAATGTTAGCAAGTGTGAGGTTATCCACTTAGGTAGGAATAACGGTAGGAAGGATTACTATTTAAATGGCGAACAGCTGCAGCATGTGACGGTGCAGAGGGACCTGGGAGTCCTCATGCACGAATCGCAAAAACCCAGTCTGCAGGTGCAGCAGGTGATCAAGAAGGCGAATGCAATGTTGGCCTTTATAGCTAGGGGGATAGAATATAAAAGTAGGGAGGTTCTGTTGCAGCTGTATAGGGTACTGGTGAGGCCGCAGTTGGGGTACTGTGTGCAGTTTTGGTCGCCGCATTTGAGGAAGGATATATTGGCCTTGGAGGGGGTGCAGAGAAGGTTCACTAGGCTGATACCAGAGATGAGGGCGTTGGATTATGAGGAGAGACTAAATGGGCTAGGTTTGTACTCATTGGAGTTTAGAAGGCTGAGAGGGGACCTTATATAGAAAGGGATGGATAGGGTAGAGATTGAGACACTCTTCCCGCTTAGCAAAGATAGCAGGACTAGAGGGCACAGCCTCAAAATAAGGGTGGGAAGGCAGTTCAGGTCAGAGTTGAGGAGGAATTTCTTCATTCAAAGGGTGGTGAATATTTGGAATTCTCTGCCTATTGAAGTGGTGGAGGCTTCCTCGCTGAATATATTTAAGTCAAGGGTGGATAGGTTTTTGATTGACAAGGGAATTAAGGGTTATGGGGAGAAAGCGGGAAAGTGGTACTGAACCATTGCAGATCAGCCATGATCTTTTTCAATGGCTTGAGAGGTTGGATGGCCTACTCCTGCTCCTATTTCTTATGTTTCTTATGAAACCAACGCAGAAGTGGGGAGAATGTGCAAACTTTACAGAGCCAGTGATGCAAGCCAGGAATTGAACCTGGGTCCCTGGCATTATGAGGCAGCAGTGTTAACCACTGTGCCACCATACTATCTCTAGCACATGTGGCATGTGGCAACAAATCTACAATAATGTGCTTGACTCCGAATTGTTTTCTGAAATTCTTTGTAAGTCAGTCAGTTGCATCAAATTGCTGTAGAAAAATAACACTGAGGGCTGCATTTTGACTAACCACTCTTTGAATAAAGAAGCTTCTGCTGAAATCTCCATTAGATTTATTGATGATAATCTTGACAACCTTTCCTTTGTGTCATCTAGATCTTGTCTTCCACAGAATGGAAACATCTTTATGTAAGTCCATCAAACTATTTCGTCACATCGTTTATTAGCATTGTATGGGAAGTGCCAGTTTACATTCGACAGATGTGTGTAGCACAATGGGAAACAGCATGGTGGCACAGTGGTTAAAACTGCTGCTTCACAGTGCCAGAGGCCCTGGTTCAATTGAGTCACTGTCTGTGTAGAACCTACACATTTTCCCTGTGTCTGCCTGGGTTTCCTCCGGGTGCTACGGTTTCCTCCCACAATCTGAAAGACGTGCTGGTTAGGCGCAACGGCTATGCTAAATTCTTCCTCAGTGTATCCAAACAGGCACCAGAACGTGGCAACCAGGGGATTTTCACAGTAACTTCATTGCAATGTTAATGTAAACCTACTTGTGACACTAATAAATAAACTTTAAAACTTTCATGGTGAAGCTGGTAGTGGTGGGAATGTATATTGGGAACAAATGGCACAGTGCTACAGTGATTAGCACTGCTGTCTCATAGCTCCAGAGGCCTGGATTTGATTTTCAGCTTGGGTCATTGCCTGTGTGGAGTCTGCATGTTCACCCCATGACTGGGTGGGTTTCCTCTGGGTACTCTGGTTTCCTCCCACAGTCTGCAAGACGTAGTGGTTAGGTGCATTGGCCAGGCTAAAAATTCTCCCTCCGTGTACTCGAACAGGTGCTGGAGTGTGTTGACTAGGGGATTTTTACAGTATCTACATTGCAGTGTTGATATAAGCCTACTTGTGACACGAATAAATAAAGTTTAAAAAAAAGCTTTAAATGTAAATCAAAATGGGCAGGGACAATGTATGAATGGGGTCGGGATCCTGAGCAGCAGACTTTGGGATTCGCTGGGCATTATGGAGAGTGGCAGTTTGGCCAAGATAAACAGTAAATAATGCAAATATTGAACCGGCAGAGAGGAGGAAAAAACTAAAAGGGCTAAATTACAATTATCAATAATTTTATCAATAAGTTATCAATCTTATCAATCACCATATCAATAAGACATGGAGGTCAAAATCTATTCAGTGACAGTGTGGCAGGATAATTTTCGAAATTGCAATGCTTGAAAGTACAAACTTTCTGCCGACCAAGTTCTGTCAAGATTAAAACCCGCGACAGATCTCATTAGGGTAACTGTAACAATCCCATTTGTTGTTGATGCGATGTGACCCGGGTGACTTTGAAAGACAATAAGATCGTTGTGTGTGTGTGTTTGTCTGTTCGAATGCAGTTCAACGGCTGGGCTTTAACGGAACGGACAGCAGGAGAAGGGATGTTTGTCCCCTCTGTGTGAAAAGGAGGGGAAACTAACATTGGCGAACCTGTCACTTTCCCTCCCCTTGAAGTATCCTTTTGCGTTGACGTCAAAGGTGTTCACGTGACCCGGTTTGTTACATCGCCCTGTGTTTGGCTACATCAGGAACTGCACCGTCTGCTTCAGCTGATCATTCTCGGGGTTCTCCTGCTCACAAAAATGCCTTCTGACAAGTCTTTCAAACAGAGGAGAAGCTTCGGTAAGTCCAGTGGGCTGGGGAGGAAAAGGGGAGATCCAAGAGGGAGGAACAGGAATTGGGGGGGGGGGGAAGTATAGCAGCCAGGGAAGAATCCTTGGTGTATGCGTGTGTCTCTCTTTCTTCTTGCGGGGCTGTTTTCCTTCTCTCTCTCTCTCGTTTTGTTTTTTTTTTGCCTTTGACCTTCTCTCAGCTGACGGTGGGGGATGGGGGGTGGGTGATACTGGTGTGGACTAAGTTAAACAGCTGTTGGGAGGACAGGCAGATCTGAGTCAGGAAAGGGAGGGAGAAATATAAGAGGAGAGAAAGAGAGAGGGGGCGATCAGCTGTAGGCAACAAAAAAAAAGGCAACCGTCTCCTAAAAGTGCCTAACAAAGAGAAATCTTTCTCTCTCTCTTACTCCCTGAGATTCCGAGTAGCCTGGGGATAATGCATTAGCAGTCAAACGCACACATCTTTCCATGTCCCATCTCCCACTGAATTGAAGCTCAATTATGATTACATCCCTGTTCTCGACCTCTCCATATTGTGAATCTCCCCAGGGCTTTAGTTGTGTCCGCAGCTATCCTCACAATTCCTGGGATAGGGTTTTCTAAAGGATGTGGATTCTGTTTGTTGTTGTTGTGCATACGTTGGAAGCCATTTTACAGTAAATTTGTTCATTTTTAAAACACTCCTTTAATAACAAAGACACTTAACCTCCTTGAGCGAACCCTTCAGTTTTTTTTCTAACCTAACAATGGGTAATTTAGTTTTTTTAAAAAAAATCAGTCATTCCCCTGTTGAATAATCTGATCAAAAATAGGTGTTTATAGAAACCTAAATGATAATTTATCGCTACAATAAACGCGAGGGAGGTTTCAGCCCTTGTATATAATGCGCTGTTTTGTTTTACATTTAGCCAGACGTTCTTCTATATTTACTTTCAAATCCAAGGATAACTTGTATCCTGATTTGATTACAGAGATTATTTTCTGTTTAACTTCAATTGCATGTTTGGTATGTTTTTGTAAATCAAAATAGTTACTGACAGGATGTGTTTTTTTTTCTACCATTCATTTAACTGCGGGACCTTTGATTTAATTAGATTTTTTTCCCAAAAAACTAATTTATAATATTTTCAAAACTGATGTGAAGCCAGTTTAAGTTAAAGGGGTGTGACAGATAATGCAATGCACACTGTGTATTTATTGTTATTAATTAGGAGCAGGTTTGGATTTGGCCTTGAGTGCCTCAGAGAGACTGAGATTTCAATGTGTTTTCACCTTATGAGATGGTGTGAACATTTAAGAAGAAATTGTCTGGACTTCCCACACTAACCTGCCAAACAAAGGTGTTGGGAATTTAAACAAGATTTACTCGGATGCTACAGAGACTTGGTAGTTTGAGTTATGAGGAGAGGCTGGATAGACTGGGACTTTTTTCTCAGGAGCGCAGGAGTCTGAGGGGTGATCTTACAGAGGGCTGTAAAATAATGAGGCATAGCTGAGGTAGACAAGTCAATATCTTTTCCCAGAGAGGGGAGGGGAGTCTAAAATTAGAGGGCTTAGATTTAAGATGAGGGGAGAGATACAAAAGAGTCCAGAGGGGCAATTTTTTCACATAGAGGGTGGTGAGTGTCTGGAATGAACTGCCAGAGGTAGTAGTAGAGACTGGTGCAATTTTGTCTTTTTAAAAGCATTTAGGCAGTTACATGGGCATAAAAGGATGTGGGACAAACGTGGACAATTGGGAGTAGTTTCGGGGTTAAAAAGCCCAGAACAACATGGACAAGTTGGGCCAAAGGCCCTTTTTCCATTCTGTAAACCTCTATGACTCTATAATTCTACATCAGTTACTGAGTGAGGCCTAGTGTGAAAAAGATTGTCTCCCATGGATTTGGACCTTTTGTTCCTTCAATATGAATTCAAATGGCAAATATTGGCCCCTAGTTTCCAGTCTTAGGTAAAACCCAAATCAGTTTAATGCTGATATCTAATTTTTTTTTTACTAGATTGTGACTTGCAGAACTGCACTCCATTTTGCCCTTCCTTCCACAGTAGGCATAAACACATTCCTCACTCACTAATGCATGTTAATATTGTAATTCTGTCTGTAATATTGCTTGCCAGTGGTCCAATAATTCAACTACAATGCAACACTTGTCCTTTTATTGTTTAACTGCCAGATTTTACTACCTATTACCAAATCCATCGTATAAATGCTGAAATATTGGGGAAGTTTTACTTTTAATGTGACAGGGCCCATTGCAGCTTGGGAGTTGAAATTGCCAAGAATGTGAGTGTTGTTGACATTTACTGGTTCATTGCGTTTTGTTGATGTGGCTGCCTTCAGTCTTACCGAATGAGAATCGAGAGGCTACCAAGCCCCTGAAACTCCTTTCTTTCCTTACTACCTCTTTACTCTTCTCTCAAATGTATTCTTGTGATGTGGA
This sequence comes from Sphyrna mokarran, assembly GCA_024679065.1. Lineage (NCBI taxonomy): Eukaryota > Metazoa > Chordata > Chondrichthyes > Carcharhiniformes > Carcharhinidae > Sphyrna > Sphyrna mokarran. Next base: position 64,575,522 of record JAGIQG010000016.1, on the reverse strand, counting down.
GCCCCTCCTTGCCTGCTCAAACCTCGCCAATGAAACAAGGACATACACTCATGGTACAGGAGCTGTACATATAACTGCTGCACACAACTGGTATTGTTTACCCCTTTGAAAAGACTCGCCCTATTTCCTCCCTCTTCCCTCTCCCCTCCACTGATCTCAACATTGAAACTAGAAGCAAGAGGAGGCCATTCGGCCCCTCGAGCCTGCTCCATCATTCATTTTGATCATGGCTGATTATGAAATTAAATATCCTGATCCCTGCTTTCCCCCCATACCCCTTGATCCTTTTAGCCCTAAGAGTTATATCAAATTTCTAATATCGAATCAGTTTGACTAACAGAGTGCTTTGGGAGGGTGTGACAATGCCCACATCTTACCCCCGTGGACTGTACACTGACCTAGACACCCACTTGCCTCAAGGAAAGGGATCTCACCCTCTCAACCACTGCTATTGTGCTGCTGGACTGAGTTCCCTCAAGGCCCTGTATAACCTGCAAGCAGTACAGATCCTGTAATGACTCAAGGATAGTGTTTGAGATACACTTCATTTATCTATGTGTAACTGAATTAAAGAAATCAACTTTCCCAGTCATATTTGAGTTCTGAATAATTTGCCTGACTTTTCTTTCTATTTGTGGCACAGCTGATCGAATCAAAGAAGTTCAACAAATCAGAGACCAGCATCCTAACAAGATACCGGTAAGTGGCCTTTCTTCCTTATGGTCGGAGCTGAATTCTAAACTTAACTCCACCGCCCTATTGAAGTAAATTGTCACAACGGTTTTTTTTGTGTGTGGGGGGATGTGGACTTAAAAGGATGTATATGGCACAGTAGTTAGAATTGCTGCCTTACAGTACTAGGGATCTGGGTTCAATTCTTGGCTTGGGTTACCAAGTGTGCAGAGTCAGCATATTCTCACCATGTCTGCATGGGTTTCCTCCAGGTGCTCTGGTTTCCTCCCCACAACCTGAAGATGTGAGTTAGATAGATTGACCATGTTAAATTGTCCTTGAGTGCAATTTAGGGGGACTAGCCAGGATCAATGCACGGGGTGGTGGGGATAGGGCCTGGGTGGAATTGTGAAACCAAAAGAGAGAATGCTGGAAAATCTCAGCAGGTCTGGCAGCATCTGCAAGGAGAGAAAAGAGCTGGTGTTTCGAGCCCAGAGGACTCTCTGTCAAAGCTGAGTGGAATTGTGGTCAGTGCAGACTCGAAGGGCTGAATGGCCTCCTTCTGCACGGTTGGGATTCTGTGTGTTTGACATGACTTTAGAACCCACTGTAGAGGAAGGAATGACTGACCTCAAAAGGGGGGAGGGTAGGAGGAGATAGGGCCTAATTCAGATAAGATCTAGTACAGAGGCGATGGGCTGAATAGCCTTCTGTACTGCATCATGCTGCGGGAATCATTACTTTTCCAGTTGACAGCCTGAATGGGGATGAAGGAGCATTTGCAAAGGTGTGGCGGAGATTGTTGCTTCGTTGCGATTTACTGTACACGGGTCTAAATGGTATTTGAATGTATTTGCTTGGTGGGTCTGTGAAACATGGAGTGACTGTGTGTATGAGTGTTGGCTGTGCCTGTAGACTCAGTGTAGCCGCTTCCCCCCCACCCCAGGCGCTGGTCAATTAACTGCAGCGACTGTTCGCCCAGGCTGTGCTCTGCAGACTTGCATCTAACAGGTGGAACTGAATCCCCGACTGTCAGTAAAGCAAAGGGAGAGAGAGAGAGAGAGCATTACATCATGGCTTTTTACCGCATTGCGTTTCGGGTAGGAAGCTGAAGTCATGATAGCTCCCAACACAATAGAAATAAATGATATCCTGGACTATCATTTAGTCCCTCAACCCCCTAGTCCAAAACAGCAACGCAACTCATCAATGGGGAATAGGGCTCTGCTTAACCCTCGGCCAGCAGAATATTTTTTAAATCACATAGCTTGCTTATTGCATTCTTTGTGTGTATGAGTGTTGGGAGTTAGTCTTAAACAGACACTTAGTAGACAGATTGTACATTTCAGTGTTGGTTTAATTCGAGTTTGATATGACTGTGTTCTTTTGGGTGTACTTGGGGGCGCGGTTGTTGTGGTACAGGTGTAGCGTTTTGAGAATTTGGGGCAAAATTTAAATTTTGAACTTTTTTTTTTAAAGGTTCTGTTTGTAATTGGCCTTTTGTGTTTCTGTATCTGGGAAGGGGATATTTGGTGAGGGGAAAGTCAGCTTTTGTAATCCTTGCTGGTAACTATACTTACCAGAAATAAAGTTTTGCCCTTAACCCTTGTCCAACCTCCCTCCAAAATTACAGTGGTTAGCGCTTCTGCCTCACTGCCAGGGGCCTGAGTTCAATTCTGGCCTCAGGTCACTGTGTGGCATTTGCGCATTCTCCCCATGTCTGCATGGGTTTCTTCTGAGTGTTCTGGTTTCTTCCCACAGTCCAAAGATGTGCAGGTTAGGTTGATTGGCCATGCTAAATTGACCTTAATGTCAGAATTAGCAGGTAAATGCATGGGGTCATGGGAATAGGACCTGGGTGTGGTTGGTAACGACTTGATGGGCCAAGTGGCTTCCTCCTTCATTGTAGGGGTTCTATTCTATGGAAAATTTAACCTTCAGCCGAAGAAAGACTTTATCATTTGCTGGTTATTTGGTGGTGTTTATAGAATTGTCCCACCCCCTGGATGAGTTACTGTCATCAATGGGCGTACCCATTTATGACAAGGCCAAAACTGGATGTCAGTCTGAGATTTTGTGGGTGCTGTGACTTAATTGAAAGGCAGAACAGGGTAGAGGGGCTGAATGGCACACTCTCCATTGGGGCAACACAATGGCACAGTGGCTGGACTGCTGCCTCACAGTGACAGAAATCCAGATACGATTCCTGCCTTGGGTCACTGTCTGTGCAAAGTCTGCACATTCTCCCCATGCCCGTGTGGATTTTCTCTGGCTGCTTCAGTCTCCTCCCATAACCTGAAAGACATGTTGGTTAGGTGCATTGGCTAAATTCTCCCTCAGTGTATCTAAATGGACGCCAGAGTGTGACAACTAATGGATTTTCACAGTAACTTCATTGTGGTGTTAATTGTGACTAATAAATAAATTTAAAGCTTCATAGAACATGTGTGGCATTCATACCAAAATTTTGTGCCCTATCAGTATTGAGAAAGCCTTAGCACAGTGACCTACAGTTAAACCTTTACATCTGTTGAGCACTTTGGCCATTATTGCCCGTTGGTGTTGGGGAGCTAGGAGGTAAATACATAGGTTACAGGGATAGGGCCTGGGTGGGATTGTTGTCACTGCAGGCTCAATGGGCTGAATGACCTCCTACACTGTAGGGATTCTATGATTCAAGTCTTGATATTGAGGAGTGTTCTTATGTAATTTGATAGAATAGAGCAGATACATGAGGTCCAACTCTTTGTAATAATCCAGCAGAAACCGTGCGCAGAGAGAAGCATGGCCATTTGTGCAGTCACGCTGCAGTTCAATCCCTGAGTAGTTTGATCACACATCTTTCTCATCAGCTGTGAAAAAAGCAGGAGAATGACATTTAGCACCATTGCAGTATGCGTACCATTTACCCTCACGAGTGTTTGAATAGACCAGACCTTGGCAATAACTATTGCCCAATAACTAGTTCTTGCCCAATAATGACCCAAAAAGAATTTGTCACCCTCACTCCCAGCGATTGTCTGCATTGGGCAGGGAATTATCTCCTGTCCCTTGTTTAGATGTGTTCCAATATCTTTATTTGTGTATGTTGTGGAGATGCTGGTGTTGGACTGGGGTGCACAAGATGACAAGGTGGGCAACATGCTGGCATAATGGTTAGCCCTGCTGCCTCAAAGCGCCAGGGACCCAGGTTCAATTCCAGCCTTGTCATGTCTGTCTGGAGTTTGCACACTCTCTCCTTGTGTCTGCGTGGGTTTCCTCTGGGTGCCCCGGTTTCCTCCCACAGTCCAAAAATGTGTCAGTTAGGTTGATTGGCCATGCTTAATTGACAATATCGATAGGTGAATTAGCAGGGTAAATATGTGGGATTACGGGAATAGGACCCAAGTGGGATTGTGGTTGGGTGCAGACTTGATGGGCTAAATAGCCTCCTTTTGCACTGCTGGAATTCTATGATGAGAGATCATACAACAACAGGTTATAGTCCAACAGATTTATTTGAAGCTTTTGGAGCATTGTTCCTTTGTCAGGTGAGGCCATTTTAGCATTACATCAAAGGTATTATTCTTATTCCTCTAAGTTCTGGCAAAATTTTGGCTTGCGTTGTGACATACAAGATGACAGGATACATTCAACCACTATCTGTCTCTGAGACTATAATTTGAATGCCATGAGCTCCATTAATTGTTTGTAGTGAGCACTGCTGTCTCACAGCACTAGGGACCTTGTTGAATTGCAGGCTTGGGTCACTGTCTGTGGAGTTTGTACGTTCTCCCCATATCTTGGAGTATTGTGCGCAGTTCTGGTCGCCTCAGTATAGGAAGGATGTAGAGGCTATTGAGAGAGTGCAGAGGAGATTTACAAGGATGCTGCCTGGATTGGGAAGCAGGCCTTATGAAGATAGGTTGAGGGAGCTGGGACTCTTCTCACTAGAGAGACATAGGTTGAGAGGCGACCTGATAGAGGTTTATAAAATGTTGAGAGGAATAGATAGGGTGGACTCTCAGAGACTATTTCCCCGAGCTGAAATGGTCACTATGAGAGGACACAGATTTAAGGTGCAGGGAAGCAAATACAGAGGGGATGTTAGGGGTAAGTTTTTCACGCAGAAGATGGTGAGTGAATGGAATCGGCTACCGTCAGAGCTGGTAGAGGTGAACTCGCTGGGGTGTTTTAAAAGACTTCTGGATGAGTATATGGGAACGAATGGGATAGGGGGTTATAGATAGGTCTCCGGATTGGTAGATATAGATGTGATCGGCGCAATTCGTGGGCTGAAGGGCCTGTTTGTGCTGTGATGTTCTATATTCTATCTGCGTGGGCTTCCTTTGGGTGCTCTGGTTTCCTTCCACAGTCCAAAGATGTGTGGACTAGGTTGATTGGCCATGCTAAATTGTCTTTTAGTGTCCCAAGATGTGTAGGTTGGGGGATTAGTGAGGTAAATACATGGGATTATGTGGATAAAGCCTGGGTAAAATACTCTTTCAGAGAGTTGATGCAGACAACAAAGGATTGTGAATGTAGCCCAGTCCATTGTAGAAACCAGCCTTCCACCCATTGACTCTGTCCACACTTCCCGCTGCCTCGGAAAAGCAGCCAGCATAATTTAAGACCCCAGACGTTCTCTGTTCCACCTTCTGCTGTCTGGAAAAAGATACAAAATTCTTAAGCTCACATACCAACCAGTTCAAGAACAGCTCTTTCCCTGCTGCCATCAGATATTTGAATAGATATTAGAAAGAATAGATCTTTCTCTATACCCTAGCTATGACTGTAACACTACATTTTGCATTCTCTCCTTTCCTTCTCCCCTATATACTCTGAGTAGTATGTTTTATCTATATAGTGCACAAGAAACAATACTTTTCACTATCGTAATATGTGTGACAATAATAAATCAAAAAGTTAATGGGCTGAATGGCCTCCTCCTGCAGGTTGGGATTCTATGAACTGGTTTCACAAAGCTGCCGATTCCATTCACTCACCATCTTATGAGTGAAAAATTTACTCCTAACATCCCCTCTACACTTGCTTCCCTGCACCTTAAATCTGTGTCCTCTCAGCATCACCTTGTAGAAGTTTGGGTCTACAGCTCTGACCAAACTCAGATCTCATTAAAGTTTCGAAGTCTGATGCCTTTCCTGGATTAAACTTTTTGCCCTTTAAATGAAGTTGAAGATGATTGTTAAACTGAAGTATTAGTCTCTCTCTCTCTCTCCTTCCTGAGCCTGCACCAGCAAATGTGTTTTGTCAACATTTTGTTGACTGGAGATATTAAAGTCATAACATGTTGTAATTTAGGACCATTCACTCTTGGTTGGCAAGCCCTGTATTGCAGAGGTGGCTGTTCAAATATTGCTCAACAGGGTTGGCACTTGAATGTTGACAAACCTTGTAGACTATAACATTGAAATACTTTGACTTGCATGTGACTCAAGTTGTCAACATCAACCAAGGTTTAGGATTATCTGGCAATAAAACAACAATGAATCAAATGCCAACCAACAATAATTTAACAAGAACAATCAGAATAAAATATGAATACAAATGGCTCAGAGCTGTGTGGTCAATCTCTAAGGACTCTATGGACTGCAGTTACAGATTTCAATTTCAATCAGGTATTGTGAAATAGTGGAACCCTTGTCAGTAACTGTCCTCCCCAATCGTATGCCAGAGATCTCTTGAAGCAAAATGCTACACGAGAAACAGCTTTATTGCCCCAGTCCATTATCCCCAAGTCTCCCCCTGTCTCAACCTCATGGCCTATAAAAGGTTAAATGCCTTTGTTTTGTGCTGGTTTATATTCCTATGCCCAAGGCTTATGTGTACAGTCAAAACAGTGTACAGTGATAGGCACAGGGATCTGGGTGTACAGGTACACAGGTCACTGAAAGTGGCAATGCAGATGGAGGAGATAGTCAAAAAGGCATATGGCATGGTGGGTGGCACAGCGGTTAGGACTGCTGCCTCGCAGCACCAGGGACCTGGTTTGATTCCCAACTTGGGTCACTGTCTGTGTGGAGTTTGCATGTTCTCCCCATGTCTGCATGGGTTTCCTTAGGGTACTCTGATTTCCTCCCAAAGTCTGAAAGGTGTGCTTGTTAGAACATAGAACGTAGAACATTACAGCGCAGAACAGGCCCTTCAGCCTTCGATGTTGCGCCGACCAATTATGAAAAAAAAAAGTAATGACCCTCCAAACTAAACCATTTCCTTCTCTTCCATAAACTTATCAACTAACCTCTTAAACGCCACCAAACTTGGCGCATCTACAACTGCCGCAGGCAGGGCATTCCACTCCCTAACCACCCTCTGGGTAAAGAACCTACCTCTGATATCCGTCCTATAACTATCACCCCTTAATTTAAAGCTGTGTCCCCTCGTGCTAGCTTTCTCCATCCTAGGAAAAAGGCTATCACTGTCCACCCTATCTAAACCTCTAATCATCTTATATGTTTCGATAAGGTCTCCTCTTAGACGCCTCCTTTCTAACGAAAACAACCTCAAATCCCTCAGCCTCTCTTCATAAGACCTGCCCTCCATACCAGGCAACATCCTGGTAAACCTCCTCTGTACCCTCTCCAATGCCTCCACATCTTTCTTATAATGTGGGGACCAGAACTGCACACAATACTCCAAGTGCGGCCGCACTAGAGTTTTGTACAGTTGCAACATGACGTTGCGGCTCCGAAATTCAATCCCCCTACCAATAAAAGCTAAGACTCCATATGCCTTCTTAACAACCTTATCGACTTGACTGCCTACTTTCAGGGATCTATGCACATATACACCAAGATCCCTCTGTTCATCAACACTATTAAGAATCCTACCATTAGCCCTATACTCTACACATTTATTATTCCTGCCAAAGTGCATTACCTCACACTTTTCCACATTAAACTCCATTTGCCACCTCTCGGCCCAGCTCTGCAACTTGTCCAAGTCTCTCTGCAAACTATAACACCCCTCTTCACTATCTACCACTCCACCGACTTTGGTGTCATCTGCAAATTTACTAATCCATCCTTCAATACCCTCATCCAGATCATTTATAAAAATTACAAACAGCAGGGGCCCCAAAACAGACCCCTGAGGTACACCACTTGTCACCGAACTCCACGATGAATATCTCCCATCAACCACCACCCTCTGTCTTCTATCTGCTAGCCAATTCCTAATCCAATTAGCTAAATCACCCTCAATCCCATACATCTGCATTTTCTGCAGAAGCCTTCCATGGGCCACCTTATTGAACGCCTTACTAAAGTCCATATATACCACATCAACTGCCTTACCCCCATCCACCTCTTTGGTCACTTTTTCAAAAAACTCAATAAGGTTAGTAAGGCACGACCTACCCTTCACAAAACCATGCTGACTATCCCCAATCAATTCATTTCTCTCTAAATAACTATAAATCCTATCCCTAATAATTCTCTCCAATACTTTGCCCACAACAGAAGTAAGACTCACTGGCCTATAATTCCCTGGAAGGTCTCTCTTCCCCTTCTTGAACAATGGGACCACATTCGCTATCCTCCAGTCCTCCGGAACCACACCCGTAACCAACGACGACCTGAAGATCAGAGCCAGAGGCTCTGCAATCGCCTCTTTTGCCTCCCAGAGAATCCTAGGGTAAATCCCGTCCGGCCCAGGGGACTTATCTAACTTCAAACCCTCAAGAATATCTAGCACATCCTCCCTATCTACTTCAATACTTTCTAGTTTGCAACCCTGTACCTCAGTGTTCTCCACATTTACATCTCCCTGCGTGAATACCGAAGAGAAATATTTGTTCAATGCCTCTCAAATAGGGGCATTTTTTTCACACAGTGGTGGGTGCTTGGAACTTGCTGCCAGGGGAGGTAGCTGATACAATAGTGACTTTTAAGGGAGGAAGTCTTAACAAGTATACGACTAGGATGGGAATAGACAAAAAGGATGTGGATAGGATGGGAATAGAGGGATGTGGTCCTGTGTAGGTTAGATAGTATTAATTCAGACAGGCAGCATGGTCAATACATGCTTGGAGAACTGAAGAGCCTATTCCTGTGCTGTAATTTTTTTTTGATATCCTATAGAGGGCTATGGACCAAGGGCAGGCAGAAGGAATTAGTTTCATTTGGCATCATGTTTGGCGCAGCATTGTGGGCTGATGGGCCTGATGCCGTGCTGTACTGTTCTATGTTCTCTGTTTTGTGATAACCCTCCAATGTCCAGCGCATTCAGGAAAGGCAACTTGCAATATGATGTTCCCTCTGCATCAAATAAAAGAGAAATTACTTGACTGTGCGTTTGTTGATCAGACAAAGGCCTTTGACACATTAAATAGAGAAATATTGTGCAAAGCCTTAGACAAACATGGATGTTCTGATAGAGCTGGAAATCTGATGTAGTCGTTTCACAATAGAATGATGGCCAGAGTCACTGACTGTGGTGAATACACTGACCACTGTCAGAATCCACTGTCTTAATAATGGCCTCATTGCAGGAGTGTGACACGGCCCATTTGCACTTCAGAATATGCTTCACTGCTATGCTTTTCTGAGGCTTCCGATGGAAACTTTGATGGAATATACATTAAAATTGGAACACATGGGAATCTCTCCAACCCGGAAGAACTTGAAATCTTCAACTGAGGTCTCCAAGATGATATAGGAATTGCTACTTGCTGAAGACTGTGGCCTTGTATCACAGCACGAGTGTCATCTTAAAGGATCATGGGCTTCTTTCAAAAGTGGTTGATGATGATAGGCTAGCCATCAGTTAAGGAAGACAGACACTCCTCCAACTGCCACTGAACTTCTGACTGTACCACATCTACCGGAACTGTCAATGACACAACTGTGAAAGCTTAGATATCTATCTTAGAAGACAATCTCCAGAATGGGTGGGACGGTAGCACAATGGTTCGCACTGCTGCCTCTCAATGCCAGGGTCCCAGGTTCCATTCCAGCCTTTGATCACTGTCTGCATGGATTTTGCATATTTTCCCTGTGCCTGCATGGGTTTACTCCAGTTTCCTCCCACAGTCCAAAGATAACACAGGTTAGGTTGATTGGCCGTACTAAATTGACTCTCAGTATTGGGGCGCTTAGCAACATGAATATATGGGGTTACAGGAATAGGGCCTGGGCAGGATTGTGGTCAGTGCCGACTCTATGGGCTGAAAGGCCTCCTTCTGCACTGTATACGTTCTATGATTAAATTAATTAGCTACATTGACTGTAAGGTGGCAAATAGAATTGCCCGACCAAGCTCAATATTTGCCCTTGACGCAGGAATCTCTGGAGGAAACAAGGTATAAAACTTACAACAAAGCTTTATACACAGCAAGTTATCTTCCTATATACCTGCGAAACACGGACTACATACTGTATAGACATTTAAAGCAACTGAATAGATTCAACATGAGATGCATTCAGAACACCCTGGGCATCAAATGGGAGGATAAAGTACCAAACACCAAGGAACTTCAAAGAACAGGGATGTCTGGGAATGAAGCGCATCAGTACCCCGCTTGGATGGGGCTGACTCCAGGGAGACTGAAGGTCATGTCTACATTTGCAACTTCAACTTGGGACACCGCCGGTGAGGTAGACCAAGATGAAGATTTAAGGTGAGCCGTGATGGCGTGTACACCACACATCGGGAGGAAACATTACACCCAGAAGTAGGGTGTGAGCTCCAGTCGTTGGTCAAACAGCAAGGAGCTAAAGGCAAGCTAGAAAGAAGAGGCAGTTCCCAAAAAAAATCATCGTAGGCCTTGCAGATTGGAAGTCGGGCTCCACGGCCAAGTTTGAACACACAGCGGATGAAATAAACAGCCACCTTCAATAATGTAGGAAGACCAACAATGATCACGGTGGCACAGTAGTCAACACAACTACCTCACACTGCCAGGAACGCAGGTTCAATCCCTGGCTTGGTTCACTGTGAGTGAAGGTTGCATGTTCTCCCCATGTCTGCATGGTTTCCTCCCACAGTCCAAAGATATGTGGGTTAAGTGGATTGGCCATGCTAAATTGCCCCTTTTTAAATGTCAGGGAGTTAGCAGGGTAAATATATAAGGTTACAGGGATAGGGCCTGGGGTGGGATGGTGGTTCGTGCAAACTCGATAGGATGAATAGCCTTCTCCTGCACTGTAACGATTCTATGCTTCTATTGCAGGATACTGGTGGTTCTATTGTCCCTTCTGCATGGCTGTTTAATATTAAAAATTAAAGGAGCAATCTAGTGCATGGATTCTCTGGTGCATTACTAAATTGTTGTTTTGGAAAGAAAAGATTGTGATTGCCTCTGTCCATATCTTCACTTTGAATTTGTTTTATCAACAGGTGATCATTGAAAGATATAAGGGGGAGAAACAGCTGCCCGTGCTCGATAAGACCAAATTCTTAGTTCCCGACCACGTCAACATGAGCGAACTTGTTAAGATTATTCGGTGAGTATTTCCCTCCAGCAAAGGGAGGGGAAAAGCTTGGTGCTGCGGAGATGCAGGATGTTGAGTGGGTACTTGGTTTGATCTGTCAAAGTTCTTTACAAACAAAGGAAAGATGTATTCACTGTGGGCCAATGCTCGCTTACTTAATGTCTCTGAGCATTTTGAGCAGACAAACTGATGTGAAGAACACGTTTCTAAAAAAAAAAGCAGTGAAGAGAGAAAAATAAATGAAACATTCCGACATGACCTTACAGCAAACTGCACCAAACCAATTCTCATAGTGAATGCTAGAAGGAGCTGACTTGTTTGTGGCTGTGTGGTGTGATGTAAAGGTGCCGGTAACTTCTTAGATGAGAGTTGCATTTGTGTTATATAGCTAATTTTTAAAAACTAAATCCTTTCAGAACCATGATATGTTCTTACAACTGTTTGTTTTCCAATCTCTGAAAGATAACAACCTGATGTTTTTAAAGCTGCTGTTTAAATTTTTAATCTTGAATTTTCCTCTCTCGACATTGTCCTTGAAAATTTGTCTGTGAGCAAACCCTGCACATTTTTTTTTAAATTTAAAAATCTGGGACCACAGAATGCTGCATCAGAGAATGGTTTGGATGGATCATCTGTTACTAACTGTGCTTCTGTGGGGAATTGGCCAGCTGACATCAGCAAGAAAATGAGGGAAATTGGAGCAAGAGAAAGTTGGGTAAATTCAGAGGATGCAAATTTGACGTGCAACTGACCGACTGGAGCCCCACCTTATTCTTAAGTGATTGTGATCTAGGCAAATACTGACAATGTTCTGTACAGATACATTGCCAGGGAAGATAGTGAGATGGGTTGCCTCACATCCTTTAAAAAGTACCTGGATGAGTACTTGGAACACCATAATACTGGGGGACTAAGTTCAAATGGTAGCGTGCTCGCTTTGCATGTGAGAGGTTGTGGGATCGATGTTCATATTCTTCACTTTGAGCATTACAGTGGTTAGCACTGTGCCAGGGAACCAGATTCAAATTCAGGCTTGGATCACTGTCTGTGTGGAATTCTCACTGTGTCTGCGTGGTTTTCCTCCCACACCCCAAAGATGTGTGGGTTAGATGCATTTATGTTGTCTCACAACGAGCTCTTCAAAATGCAGCTACAACAAAACTTACTCCAACTTATAAAGCAACTTCATTACTCCAAACCTGGGGCCTCGCCCTGGGCCACTCCCAGCTCTCCACAATTCTACATAGTTCCGTATTTATAGTAAATCAGTTGGTCAGCTGGCTATTACATCAGTCTAACTGGTGCCATGGTTTACTGGATTAGCTGACCCCTACATCTTGTTCCCATTGGTCACATTACATCAAATACAAAGTTGTCACTGGTTACGTTCTAACAGATTGGCCATGCTAAATTGACCTAATGTCTGGGATGTTAGCAGGGTAAATATGTGGGGTTATGGGAATAGGGTCTGGGTGGGATTGTGGTTGATGTAAATTCAATGGGCCAAAAGGCCTCTTCTACGTTGTAGAATTCTGTGATTTAACATTCTGCTGTTAAACTCCAGTACAGTAACCTCTGTGCGTGTTCACTCGGTATGTTGCAGCAGTGCAGTCATCATTTGTAAAACAAACGTGTTTTGCTCAAACATAGAACAGAAACACAAAGGGAGGGAGGGAGTGTGGGATTGGAAGCAGCAAGCCCTGATCTTCATTTGGAGTCAGGATTGAGATCAATTCCCCAGAGAGTCTTTGGATTTGCTGATTTCAAAACATAACCAAGCACATGTGGAGGTTTTGTTTTTTGTACATACTTAAGTTTGCATTCCAGTTCAAGTCACGCGGTTGCATTTGACTGACCTTTTTAACAAGGAAATGTTGATGCAGTCGTTCAGCAGAGAATCCTTTGTGCTGTTTTGCATTGAGAACCAGTGCTTTGTTTTTGTATTGTTAGTGTATAAACTTGGCCTCGATTAATATCTAAAGCAATAAAAGATGGACCTGTCTCAGTTTCCTGTTTCATTTTAATCACTTTGTCTTTAAACATCATCCAAATTGTACAAGGATTGTGATAAGGGATAAGGATCACAGTGAACTATGAGCCCAGACTAATATATGTTAGCTTCAGATTTATTTTATTAGTGTCACAAGTAAGCTGACATTAACACTGCAATGAGGTTATTGTGAAAATCCCGTGGTCGCTGCAGTCCGGCACCTGTTCAGGTACATTGAGGGAGAATTTAGCACGGCCAATGCACCTAACCAGCATGTCATTTGGACTGTGGGAGGAAACTGGAAAACCCGTAAAGACAAGGGGAGATGGTGCAGACTCCGCACAGACAGTGACCGAAGCCAGGAATCGAACCTGGGTTCCTGATGCTGTGAGGCAGCAGTGCTAACCACTGTGCATTTCATTGTTCTTGCACAAGGATTGCAGAAAATTACTGTGTAGATACAGCAAGCAATTAGGAAGTAGCATGTCTGACTCTGTCAGGTAGTCATAAAGAACAGGAACACGGCCTGAGTTTGTTGTTTTTTTTTTTCTGCCTAACAGCAGTTGTGAGACAGTTGTAGAAAACTTATCAAAGTCTAACAATTCAGGTCAGTGCTGATCGATTACTATCATCAACTTCATCAGTGACCTTCCCTTTAAAAGGTCAGACATGGAGTATGTTGAGTGATGGTCACACAAAGTAATTATCATAGAGATGTATTCACAAAGGGAGCCTGTCATAAACAGGGTGAAAGTTGGGAATGGTGAGAGTGGGATTGTTGTGGCGATAAGTGAACTCTTCTGGATCCAGGCAGTCTAGGAAACCGGTGTTGATTTGTGCCTTGACTATCCATTCAAAAAATTTCACAATGATGAATGTCAGAGCCACTGGATGTAGTCATTCAGGCACACTGCCTGGCTTTTGTTTGGTACTGGGATGATGGTCATCTTTCTGAAGCAAATAGGGATCTTGGGTTGGTGTAAGGTTAGGTTAAAGATGTCTGCGCATACTCCCACCAGCTGGTCCATGCAGGATCTGAGTGCTCATCCAGGCCTGGCGCTTTCTATGGGTGAACTTTCAAGAAGGCTGATCTGATGTCTGTGATGGTGACCCTGGTTACCAGTTCAGCCAAGACTTCCAGAGTGGAGGGCTTTCGCTGCCCTCTTGCTCAATATGAACATAGAATGCATTGAGCTCATCAGAGAGTGGCGCAATGCTACACATTTTCACCTTATAGCTATTATGTCGTGTAGACCTTGCCATAATCAGTGGGTGTTTGTGTGACTTGGTCTGTACTGTCTCCTGGCATCTTTGCTTCTCCGCTAATCATATCTGGATTTTTTTGTATAGGTCAGGGTCGCCCTACTTGAATGCCACAGGCCTGGACTTTCCATGGTTTCTGGTTGGGAAGCACTCAGATTAGCTTCTTTGGCACACAATTATATTTAATAGTCGCAAGGACAAATATAGATTTCTAAAGGAAAAAGGTGTTTCAGTAATTTGCTGGAATTTTTTGAAGAGGTAACAAAGAGGATTGGTGAAGATAATGCTGTTAATGTGGTGTACAGGATGGCAAAAGGCATTTGATATAGTGCCACATAACAGACTTCAGTTAAGACTCACGGAATGAAAAGGGACAGAAACAAAATGAATTTTGGAATCTTTTGAGGAAGGCTTGACCAGAGTGGATAGAGGTGAGCCAGTAGATGTATTGTGTTTGGGCTTCCAGAAGGTGTTCGACAAAATATCTCGCAGGTTACCTCGTAAGAGCCCGTGGTAATCCACGGAGATAATTTGGAGATAATTCTCTATCCGTGCCAATATACTGACTAATGAACAGGAAACAGCAAATGGGGAGAAGGGGTTCTTTTTCAGGTTGGCAGCCTGTAACCAGTGGAGTTCCACAGGGATCTGCGACTGTTTACAATATAAATAACTTGGACGAAGGAAGTGAATGTACTGTAGCCAAATTCACAGATGACCTACAAAAATAGGAGAAAAGGCAAATTGCAAAAGGGATGCAAACAGATTACAAAGTGGTGAAGTAAATTGGAGTGTAATGTGAAAAAATGTGAAGTTGTTCATTTTGGAAGGGAGAACTAAAGCACAGAGTATTATTTAAATGGAGAAAAACTGCAGAAAGCTGCAATACAAATGGACTTGGGGAGACTAGTGCAGATTTTCATCTTTTAGGAAAGTGAGACCTTTTCAGCTCACCGACAGAATTTTCAAAACAACAGGGAGAGAGGGAATATACTACTATTTAGCTTGCTGTCCCTTCTAAAACTTAAACTGAAACTTTCAGCTCCAAACTGAAAATGAAAAAAAACTGTCCAAAAACATGACCGTCCTCCTAACAATGCAGGATCATAAAAATTATCCCATACTAAGCACAAACAACCCCATTTAAACCACTTACGCAGCAATTAAAGGACTTATCTGGTCAGGCCAGCAACAGTGACATCACTGAAGCTGTATGAGCTGCAGAAATCATGTTTTTTAAAAAAAACTTTCTTAAAGGTACATCAGAACCATAGAGGTTTACAGCATGGAAGCAGGCTTTTTGGCCCAATTTGTCCATATCTCCCTTTTTTTTGATCCTCTAAGCTAGTCCCAATTCTCCACATTTGGCCCATATCCCTCTATTCCCATTTTACCTGTGTAACTATCTAATACTTTTTAAAAGACAAAATTGTACCGCCTCTACTACTATCTCTGGCAGCTCATTCCAGGCACTCATCACCGTCTCTCTGAAAAAATTGCCCCCTGGACTCTTTTGTATCTCTCCCCTCTTGTTTTAGACTCCCCTATCTTTTCCCAAAGATATTGACCATCTAGCTGATCAATTCTCCTCATTATTTTATAGACCTCTAAAAGATCACCCCTCAGCCTCCTGTGCTCCGGAGGAAAAACGTCCCAGTCTGTCCAGCCTCTCCTTTATAACTCAATCCATCAAGTCCCATCGTCATGTCACCGACTCCTGTGATTTGAAAAAAGCTGCATGTGTGTGTCAGATGGGGACTATGTGCGAAGTTAGTCTGTGATGGTCTCGTGATCAAACTGGCCTTTTATACTTGCTGGCTTGTCACGCATGTAAAGAATATCCAATTTAGTTAGTGTCTGGCGGTCTGTATTCCTGAAACAATGAGCACATTTTGGTATTGGGTCGCATTAAAGAACAAAAGCATTACCGAAACACACAGATTTTGACTAGAAATTCAATAAGTATTTCCTAGCAGTTGACTCTGAAACCAGGCAGTTTTAAGAAAATAGCAGTCTTTAATTGGCACAGTGCTGCCTCGCAGCGCCAGGGACCTGGGTTCAATCCCTGATTTGGGTCACTGTCTGTGTGGAGCCTGCACATTCTCCCTTTGTCTGTGTGTTTCCTCTGGGTGCTCCGATTTCCTCCCACAGTCTGAAAAAAGTGCTGGTAAGATACACTGGCTGTGCTAAATTCCCCTCAGTGTAGGTGCCGGAGTGTGGCGAGTAGGGGGTTTTCACAGTAACTTCGCTGCAGTGTTAATGTAAGTCTAGTTGTGACACTAATAAATAAGCTAAAGTAAACTCTTCAGACTGCAACGATTCACAAGAGTGGCTCACCACCACCTTCTCGAGGATAATTAGCTTTGGGTAATAAGTACTGTGTTAGCCAGTGACACCAGGGACCCGTGAATGAATGAATGAAAGAACCCAATGTGCTGACTGAGGTTTCGGTTTCTCACTGTGTACATTTGCCAAACCATTGGAGGAATCCTGACGGGAAGAAGTTCTGCACAAAATAAGTTTTTATTTGGCAGAGCTTGGCCATTGACTGATCATTTAAAAGAGTCTAATGAGGTAGCTGATGAGAGTGTGTAAGCGTATCTCCCTTCAAAAGAATCTGAATTATGGCACAATGGAGCAAAGTGCTGCACTCCTTCATTTTATTCTGGCATCTTTCCTTATTCCACATTCTCAGAATTGGATTCCTGGTCTTAAACAAAAACGATACGTCTCATTAAGAGAGTGGAGTCTTTGCCACATGAACCACCATCTGTGCATTGGTTGCTAATGCAATATTAATCCAAGGGCTAATTCAAGGACTCTATTGTTACAGGAAGTGTTCACGTTATCCATGCTTCACGGGGAAAAATTGTAAAGAGGTTTAATCCTTTAAACATGCTACCGCAGTCTATGCGTGTGCATGTTCTTTTATTTAGACTATTAGTTTCACTTGGCCTGCTCACAGATTCAGTCTAGAATCAAAATGGTGAGGTTACGGCCTGCTTGTCGTCTTGAGTCGGGGTATTGAGTATAAAAATAGGCAGGTAATGCTGCAGAGGTACAGAACCTTAGTTAGAGCTCATTTGGAATATTGTGTACAATTCTGGTCGCCACACTACCAGAGATGTGGATGCTTTGGAGAGGGTGCAGAAGAGGTTTACCAGGATGTTGCTGGTCTGGAGGGTATTAGCTATGAGGAGAGGTTGGAGAAACTCGGTTTGTTCTCACTGGAGCGACAGAAGTCAAGGGGCAACCTGGTAGAGGTTTACAACATTGAGTGGCAAGGACAGAATAGATAGTGAGATATTCTTTCCTAGGGTAGAAAAATCAAGTAGTAGGAGATACAAGTTTAAGGTGCACAGGGAAATGTTTAGAGGAGATGTGCGAGGCAGGTTTTTTACTCAGAGGGTGGTGAATGTCTGGAATGTGTTGCCCGGGGAGCAACAATTAAGGGGCAACTGGCCAAATATATGAATAGGATGGGAATGGAAGGATACGGACTCTGCATGTGATTTTAATTTAGGCAGGCATTTTGATTGACACAGGTTTGGAGGACCAAAGGGCCTGTTCTTGTGCTATGCTGCTCTTTCTTATAGAGGTCAAAAAAAAGCAAGGGAATTGAACTAATGAGCACGTTTAACATTTTGGTTACTGTATTTGTTGAATATTTCTGTTTTTGACAAAGAGTCCACTCAACAAGGGGCAATTTTTAAATTGGAATTAGGCCAGTCAGTGGTGAAACACTTCTTCACAGAAATCTGGAACTTTCCCAAAAAAGCTGAGAGGTTGAGTGAAAATGTTGGGTTTTTGTTTGGTATTGTTTAATGTTTGGTCACAATTTTATGGGAGAATGGAGTTAGGAAACTTATGAGCCATGATTGAATGGTGGAGCAGACTCAATGGGCCGAATGGCCAAATTCTGTTCCTATATTTTATGGCCTTATCATCTTAAAATCCTGATATCCCTCACTGAAATAGTTGGCACTTATTGTGGGAATCAAATGCAAACTCTCTGGTATATGATGCAATTGATTCCAATTCAGTAGGTTAATTAGTTGATGTGGTTGGAAAAGTAGATTTGTTTGCCCGTATATTTTCTCCTCTTCCATTTTCTGTTCAGCTAACGTTTTTTGTAGCTCTGCAGACATTCAGTGGACCATTCAGCCCGTTGAGTCTTGCTCTGCCATTTAATCGGCTCATGGCTGATCATCTACTTCCATGCTAATTTCCCACGCTATCTTCATATTCCTTGATGCCATTAATCTCCAGCGATCTACAGATTTGTCTTGTTGCACGCTCAATGATTCCTCATGAATAGTTTGGCTTCATGGGTGTACAACAGCAATCTGGGTAGTTCTTGCTCCAATTGCAATGATACAAATATCCACGTGGGATGATAGTTTTCCATATGGGGAGCCACATGACTTTCTCCGGATTCTCCATTTTCTCCCACAGTTGTGCTGGTTGGGTGCATTGGCGGTGCTAAATTCTCCTTCACTGTACCCGAACGGGCACCCGAGTGTGGTGATTAGGGGATTTTCACATTGCAGTGTTAATATAAGCCTACTTGTGATACTAATAAATACATTTTTAAAAC
This sequence comes from Sphyrna mokarran, assembly GCA_024679065.1. Classification (NCBI taxonomy): domain Eukaryota; kingdom Metazoa; phylum Chordata; class Chondrichthyes; order Carcharhiniformes; family Carcharhinidae; genus Sphyrna; species Sphyrna mokarran. The sequence continues at coordinate 64,556,567 of JAGIQG010000016.1, read as the reverse complement.
AACTTCCTCCTTCCCCTAAGCACAGAGACCTGGATAATAAAGATGGTGGGGGGTAATGATCAGATAGAATTTCCAAATGAGTGTGAGATCCCTAAATGTGGGACTTTGCATTGGGAGCCAGTGATTTGCATAGGGGAAGCGAGGCAGAGTTCCTCCCTGCAGGTTGCTGGCTCCTGCTGGAAGATACGCTTGGTAACATCAGATTTAGCAAGACAGAATCTAGAAGCTAGAAAGAGTGCAGAAAAGATTTACTAAGATGCTACCAGAACTTGATCATTCGAGTTATAGGGAGAGGCTGGATGGACTGGGACTTTTATCCCTGGAGCGTAGGAGACTGAGGGGGTGATCTTATAGAGGCCTATAAAATAATGAGGGACATAGATTAGCTAGAGAGTCAATATCTTTTCCAAAGGTAAGGGAGTCTCAAACTAGAGGGCATAAATTTAAAATGAGAGGTCTGAGATACAGAAAGATCCAGAGGGGCAATGTTTCACATAGACGATGGTGAATACAGAGGTAGTAATAGTAGCTGGATGCAATTTTGTCTTTCAAAAAGCATGTAGACAGTTAAATGGATAAGATGGGTATAGAGGGATATAGCTAACTGGAATTAGCTTAGTGATTAACAAAAAAAAAGCAGCATGGACAATTTGGGCCGAAGGGCCTGTTTCCATGCTGTGAACCTCTATGATTCTATAATCTTGCATCTGCCACATCTCAATGGTCAGCCAATAGCCAAAGCAATGAGAATCATCTCCCAAAGCTGCCTGAAGGAGGGGCAAAATGCCAGTAAGGGAGTCGATGGCTTGAAAAGCGAGGGAAGGGCTTGTTAGCCAAGCCATGCCCACCTCACTCTAACCCGTGAGGCAGCATTAGCAGATGCTGGCCCATCGTGATGGGAAATATGCAGCTCAACCTCAGGTGATCTCAGTGTCCGCTTGCTAGCCACTGTTACCCCAGCTGCGGCTTTGATACAATTCCACCTACAGACTCATTTACTGAATATTGTCTGTGAATAGATACACAATCTGCTGACTCAGGTCTGTTACAGACTGCAAGAGCAATAGTAGTAATCTTACCCTGAAGGTTATGTTACTAACTTGCAATGCCTGATTGAAGCCAGCTATTATTTATAAGGCGCATCTCTCCAGGGATAGTCCAGAACTATGGAGTCTGCTGTTTCCCACTGTCCTGCTGTCAATGGGACAATTAGCCACGTCAGTCCAGCAGGTTGACCAAAGCAATGGATCATGTGAGTGACTCCTTGCAAAAATCACAGAATCCGAGACATTGCCTGCATGGAAGGAGGCCATTCAGGCTATCGAGTCCATGATGGCCAGCAAGTAGCCATCCAGCTCAATCCCACTTTCCGACTCTTCATTTGTAATCTTTAAGTTTATGGCACTTCAAGTGCATATCCAAGTATTGTTTTTAAATGCACTTTGCGTTTCTGTCTCTTTCAAGTAGTGAGTTCCAGATTCCCACCACCCACTGCGTGGAAATATTTTCTCTCAGATCCTCTCTGAATGTGAGCCTAAATCCAGTGTTCTTGTTGTTAGACCCCTCAATCAAAGGGAATTGGGTTTTGCCATCCACTTTATATGGACCCCTCATCATTTTCTGCATATCGCTCAGATTTTACCTCATCTCCTCACCTCCCAACCCCCACCACCCCCCAGCCTTCTCCGTTCCAAGGAAAACAATCGGAGTCTATCCGATCTTTTCTCATAACTGAAAATATCTCATTAAAAAAGTTTACCTATTATTGGGGAGGGAGCGGATGTATGGGAAATGGGAAGTGGGGGTGGGGTGGGTGGTTGTGGTTGGGGGAATGTGGGTATGGAGTGGTTTTTGGCGGGGGGTGAGTGGTTGGGGGAATGTGGGGGTAGAGTGAGTACGGGGATGGGCAAAATGGGTGTGGGGAGCTGAGTGGTTTGTGGGGGGGGAACGAGGGGATAGAGGGCAAAAGTGGGTACGAGTGGTGCAGGGAGTTGGTGGTGGCAAGCAGATGGGGAGGTGGGGCTGGAAGTGTTTGGGTAGGAGAGTGGATGTGGGTGGTGTCCTTATGGCTGGTGGGGGAGGGGATGAAGTGGGTGTGTGGGGTTTGGGGATGCTAGAGATATGGATGGGGGGAGCTGATGGGGGTGTGGGTGGTGTGAGGGACTGGTGTGGAGGTGCAGATTAGTGATAGAGGGGTGTGGATGGTGTGTGTGCGTATATATCTATTGATCTATCATGTGATTACACTTCTGTCGGAGGTGGATGAAACACACAGGACTTTGAATGTATTTCAACAGTCCACATCACAACCCTCCCAGCTAGACTGGGACCTCCTTTAGACATAGCTTATGTTGGAGAAAGGGGCAGATATACCATGGGTGTGGAACTAGACAGTACTGGCAATCCAACATGATAACTCAATAATACGCAACAATATTGTGTCAAAGTTCGCAGATGACACTAAGATGAATGGTAGAACAAAGTGCGCAGAGGACACAATCTGCAAAACGATATAGATAGTCTAAGCGAGTGGGGGCAAGGGTCTGGCAGATGGAGTATGATGTTGGTAAATGTGAGGTCATCTATTTTGGTAGGAACAAAAGCAAAATGGGCTATTATTTAAATGGCAAAAAATTGCAGTATGCTGCTGTGCAGAGGGACTTGGGTATCCTTGTGCACAAATCACAAAAAGTTGGTTTGCAGATGCAGCAGATAATTAAGAAGGCAAATGGAATTTTGTCCTTCATTGCTAAAAGGATGCAGTTCAAAAACAGCAAGGTTATGTTGCAGCTGTTTAAAGTGCTGGTGAGGCCACGCCTGGAATACTGTGTACAATTTTGGGCTCTTTAATTGAAAAAGGACATGCTGGCACTGGAGGGGGTGCAGAGGAGATTCACTAGGTTGATTCCAGAGTCGAGGGTTGGCTTATGAGGAGAGACTGAGTAGACGGGGACTATATATGTTGGAATTTAGAAGAATGAGCGGGGATCTTATAAAAATATAAAATTATGAAAGGAATAGATGAGATAGAAGCAGGGAAGTTGTTTCTACTGGCGGGTGAAACTAGAGCTAGGGGGCATAGCCTCAAAATAAAGGCAGCAGATTTAGGACTGAGTTGAGGAGAAACTTCTTCACACAAAGAGTTATGAATCTGTGGAATTCCCTGCCCAGTGAAGCTGTTGAGGCTACCTCACTGAATGTTCTTAAGGCAAGGATAGATAAATTTTTGACCAGTAAAGGAATTAAGAGTTAATGGTGAGCGGGCGGTTAAGTGGAGCTGAATCCACAAAAAGATCAGCCATAATCTTATTGAATGGCGGAGCAGGCTCAAGAGGCCAAAAAACTACTTCTGCTTCTAGTGTTCTTGTGTTTTTATGTAATTTGTACCATGAGGCAACCAGGCAGAAAGCTTACAAATGCACAAGGAGTAGAGAAATAAATGATCAAGAATCAAGTGTTTTCATTTATATTTTCCTCAATTTAAATAAAAATTTCTGAGGCTAAGTTAGTATTTGGTTGGGGAATATTTTTTGTCTTGCTGAGGTGGATTTGTGTCTCTGCCAGAGTTGGTGAGAGATGTAAAGAAAGCACTTGGATACTCATGTTGTGACTGCAGTTGATCCAAATGAACACATGCTCAAAGTGTTAGTCATGAGATACTTGTTATTGATGGAAGATTCCTTCCTGGTGTGAGGGGTATCACCAGCAACTACTAACCCTTTCTGAGAATTGGGGCAGGGAAAGCATTGTGTAACTAAGTACAGAATACTTGGAACAGATATGGGAAGGTGGTAGAAAATAGACAAGTAAATAAAACTCACATTTTAGGTTCATATTGAAAATCTAATTGTATCCACTACAGCACAGGAGGAGACCATTTGGCCTATTGTAACCATACTGGCTCTTTGCTGGAGCTATCCCTTTTCCCTGGATCTTTGCAATTTCTTTTGCCCTCCACACATTCCAGTTCCCTGCTTAATCTGTATCTTATCAGGCAATGCATTCCAGGTTACAACAACTTACTGAACACTCCAAAGGCTGTCGACCTTGGCAACATTCCAACAACGGTTGGAGAACTGTGCTCCTGAACTAGCCACCTCATTAGCCTAGCTGTTCAGTGCCACTACAATACTGGCATCTGTCTGGCAAGTTGCCCAGGTAGGTCCTGTACACAACAGGCAAGACAAACATAACCCAGCCAATTACTGCCCCATCAGTTTACTCTCGATAGTAGAGTGATGGAAGCGGTCATCGACAGTGATATCAAGAGGCACTTACTCTGCAGTATCCTGCTCATGGACGCTCAGGTTGGCTCCCATCAGCTCCTGACCTCATTGCAGCCTTAGTCCAAACATGGACAAAAGAGCTGAATTCAGGGGGTAAGGTGAGAGTGTGAAATGAGAGATGAGGCTGCCTTTGATGTCAAGGCAGCATTTGGTTGACTGTAGCATCAAGGAACCATAGCAAAACTGGAGTCAATGGGAATCTGGAAAAGGTTCCACTGATTGGAGTTGGCGCCTGGCACAAAGCAGGAGGTTATGTTTGTTGGAGGTCAATCAAATAGGGCATCACTGCAGGGCTTCCTCAGTATAGTATCCTAGGCCCAACCATCTTCAGCTGCTTCACCAATAACCTCTCCACCTCCCTGCAGCCCCATTTAAGAGGCAGGGATGTTCACTGATTGTCCAGTGCTATTTGTGACTTCTCAGTTTCTGAAGCAGTCCACGTCCAAATGCAGCAAGCTCTGGACAATATCCAGGCTTGAGCTGGTAAGTAGCAAGCAACATTCCTGCCAGGTAATGACCACCATCTCCAACAAGAAAGAATCTCACCAATGCCCCTTGACATTCAGTTGTATTATTATTATTGCTGAATCCCCCACTATCAACACCCCGAGGATTACCATTGACCTGAAACTGAAGTGGACTAACCATATAAATATCATGACTGCAAGAGCATTTCAGAAGATGGGAATCCTGTGAAGAATATCTCACTCTTGACTCCCCAAGCCCATCCAATATTCAACCGTACAAGTCGGGAGTGTGATGGAATACTCTCCATTTGCTTTGGTGAGTGTAACTCCAATGATACTCTAGAAGCTTGACACCATCCTGGTGTCACATGATTGAAACTGCATCCACCACCTTCAGCATTCACTCCTTTTGCCACCAGCAGTGACAGCAGTGTGTACCATCCACAAGATTCACTGCAGCAACTCGCCCAAGATTCCCTCAACAACATCTTCCAAACCTGTGACTTGTATCTTAGAAAAGGATAAGAGTTGCAGACACATAAGAATAACACCACCTGGGAGTTACTCTCCAATTTCTCACCATTCTGACTTGGAAATGTATCACCATTCTTTCTGTGTCACTGGATCCAAATTCTGGATTTCCCTCAGTGGCACAATGGGTATATCTACACCACATAAGCTGCAGTGGTTCAAGAAAGCAGCTCACCGTCACCTTCTCAAGGGGCAACAAGAAATGGGCAATAATGCTGACCTGGTCAGTGACACCCACATCCCCGGAAGGACATAAAATATTTTTTGTTTATTTATTCTGTCAAATCCAATCATAATCTTCAACACCTCCATTAAATCTCCTCTTAAACATCCTTTGGACAAAGGAGTACAACTTATACATACCGTATATATATATATGGTGTATATATATTTTAAGTGAAAAACAGAGCATACACTTTATGTGTGTAGGATTATCCTGTCAAGTTTATATATGTGCACAATAAACTTACATTTCAGTCTTTGGAAAAGAAGAGAGAGAGTCAAAAACATGGCCATATGTGGAGACAGATGGGCTCAACTGCACATGGGGAAACATCTAAGCTGGCACTCCGGAGCAGCACTGAGAGGGTGTGCACTGCCAGCAATGCCATCTTTTGGACCTTAAAACAACAACCCCTCTGTCTGTCAGGTGGACATAAGAGATCCCACGCCACCACTTCAAAGAAGAACAGACCTCTGATGAAAAGTTTTTGACCTGAAACAATTGTTTCTCCCTCAGCAGATGTTGCCTGACCTGCTGAGTATTTCCAGCATTTTCTGTTTTCATAACAGGGGAGTTATCCCTGGTCAATTTTTAATATTCATTCTCCCATTTCCAGCAGTAATGTGAGGAGGTCTCATAGATTTGTGGCCCTATGGGTGGCATTGTGGTCAGAACTGCTACCTCTCAGTGCCAGGGACACGAGTTCAATTCTGGTCTCGGGTGACTGTCAGTCTGTACAGAGTCCGCATGTTCTCCCCGTGTCTGCATGGGTTTCCTCCGGGTGCTCCGGTTTCCTCCAAAAGTATGCGGGTTTGGTGTGATTGGCTATGCTAAATTGCCTCTTAGTGTCAGGGATAAATGTGTGGGGTTATGGGATTGTTGTCAGTGCAGGCTCAATGGGCCAAATGGCCTCCTCCTGCACTGTATTTTGACAAGGCAAATCGAATATTAAATTTAATGGTAAACTATAAAATATAATAGCCCAGATGCAATGTATATCTATATAGATCACAATTGAAGCACTAAAATTGGACTTTACCTTACTTTGAGGCAAAAGAGAGGGAGCGCATAGATTTTATTAGAATGCTGCCCAGGGAATGATAGGAAAAGAATTGAGGCTGATTTCCTTAAAGAGATGAGACTATCGGGTGATTTAAGCGAGATGCTTTACATTCAGAAGGAATGGGATTGGGTAGTGAGTGTTGGGGAAGTCTCGAACAAGGGCAAATAGATTAAATCTACAGGATTTAGAACAAAAAGTAGGAGTAACCTATTTTAGTGTCAAGAGGTGTGAGGCTGTGGGATGCAGTACTACAGATAAAAGCATAGTTCAGTTTGAGTTTGTTCATTAGTGTCACAAGTAGGCTTGCATTAACACTGCAATGAAGTTACTGTGAAAATTCTCTAGTTGTCACACTCTGGCACTGTTCGGGTGCAGTAAGGGAGAATTCAGCATGGTTAGTGCATCTGACCAGCATATCTTTCAGTCTGTGGGAGGAAACCAGAGCACTCGGAGGAAAACCACGCAGACATGGGGAGAACATGCAGACTCTGCGCAGTGAACCAAGCTGTGAATTGAACCCGGGTCCCTGGTGCTGTGTGGCAGCAGTGCTAACCATTGTGCCACTGTGCCATCCACCAGTATTTCATGTTTTGGCAGTTTTGCTGGATTGATCTCACTTCAAATCATTTCTTGGTCACCATAATGTGTTTAACAATCTTTTATTAATTGAGAAATCTGCACTTTATAAATTCTAATAATGAAGACTATTCTAGAGCTACATTCTTAGGTGTCCAAATTGTTCTGTACAGTAATGATTAAATCCATCAGTAAAATGAACCAGTGATCTGATTGTAATCAGAGAATGGGATACGGTGTCAAATGGATATGGATGAAGATATATGGGGTCATTAAGAACTGAACTTGAGTGTTGCTGAGAAAAAGATGTTGTTGAAGCTTTCCACCTTGCCCTCATCAGGACAGATGCAAGAATGCCAAATTTCAAAGGAAACAGTGATTTCTACTGCATGAGAAAAGGGTGCTTATTGGGCAGCAGTTGTCCACTCACCAACCAATAATTTTTTTTTATTCATTTGTGGGATATGAGCATTGCTGGCTGGCCTGCATTTATTGTCCATCCCTTGTTCCCTTGAGAAGGTGGTGGTGAGCTGCCACCTTGAGTTGTGGCAGTTCATGTGCTGTGGGTTGACACAGGGAATTCCAGGATTTTGACTCAGCGACTGAGAAGGAATGGTGACATATTTCCAAGTCAGGATGGTGAGTAGCTTGGAGAGGAACTGGGGGGGGAGGTGGTGGTGGGGTGGGTGGGGGGGGGTTGGATGTGGAATTTGCTTGGTTGGTGGGGGGGAGCCTTTGTCCATGGCGATGGTTGGACCATTTGTCAACTCAATCAGAACCCCCTTTTCTCGTGCAGTATAAATTGTTGTTACCTTTTGAAATTTGGTATTCTTGTATCTGTCCTTCATCTATCTTGATGAGTACAAAATGGAAAGCTTCTACAGCATGTCTTTTTTCTGCAATACCCAAGTTCTGCGTCACCAAGGGACTGTTTAATTAGTGAATCTTTGAACTAATAATAACATGCACATATCATCAAATGTTTAAAAAAAAAAATCTGCTCAGCTGTTGAAAGAAAAGTAAAGTCATGTGCCTGTACACTGGAAAGATGTAGCTTATGTGTTAGGTCAGAACAATAATTTTAAATTACAGAAACAGATTTGAAAAAATTACACCAAACGCAGCAATTATTTGCTTGAAATAAGTGGTAGATAATCCGCCCTGGTTGTTGGCAAGAAGAGACTCACTCCAATCATATCCAAAGGAGCAGTGTGAGGAATTCTAAAGCATTTCCACCCTTTTTGTTTCATGCAGGTTCAGTTTGTTCTCCTTTCTCTAGTTCCCTGCTAATCCCTGACATTAATCCCCCTAACCTGCACATCTTGGGACACGAAAGGGCAATTTAGCAATGCCCAGTCAACCTAACCTGCACATCTTTAGAGTGTGGGAGGAAGCTGGAGCACCCAATGGGAACCCACGCAGACACTGAGAGAATGTGCACATTCCACACCTGAGATTGGAACTGAACCCAGATTCCTGGCATTGTGAAGCTACAGGCTTGGTCAAAGAAGGCAGCAGTGGAAGGGTGTGTTTCTGAATGGACAGCTGTGAAAAGTGATGTTCCTCAGGGATCAGTGCTGTTTGTAATACATACAAATGATTTGGAGGAAAATGTAACTGGATTGATTAGTAAATTTGCAGATGACACAAAGCTTGGTGGATTTGCGGATAGCAATGAGGACCATATAGATCAGTTGGAGACTTGGGTGGAGAGGTTGCAGACTTTATTCTGGACAAATGTGAGGTAATGCATTTTGGAAGGCCTAATACAGATAGGAAATATACAGTAAATGGCAGAACCCTTAGGAGTATTGATAGGTAAAGAGACCTTGGTGTACAGGTACACAGGTCATAAAGTGGAAATGCAGGTGAAGAAGGTAGTCAGGAAGGCATATGGCATGCTTGTTTTCATCAATCGGGGTATTGAGATTAAAAATTGGCAAGTCATGTTGCAGCTTTATAGAACCTTATTTAGGCTGCACTTGGAATATAGTGTTCAATTCTGGTCGTCACACCACCAGAAGGATGTGGAGGCTTTGGAGGAGGTAGAGAAAAGATTTACCCAGGATATTGCCTGGTATGGAAGGTATTAGCTATGAGGAAAGGTTGGAGAAACTTGGTTTGTTCTCACTGGAGCGATGGAGGGGAGACCTGACAGAAGTCTACAAGATTGAGAGGCATGGACAGGGTGGAAGAGTCAATTACTAGGGGGCATATGTTTAAAGTGCGATGTACGAGGCAGATTTTTTTTTACATGGAGAGTAGTGAGTGCCTGGAACTCATTGCCGGAAGAGGAAGTGGAAGCGGATAAGGTAGTAACTTTTAGGGGGTGTCTAGACAAGTACATGAATGGGATGGGTATAGAGGACTATGGTCCCTGGAAGGGTAGGGGGTTTTAGTTCAGTCAGGTAGCATATTTGGTGCAGGATTGGAGGACCAAAGGGCCTGTTCCTGTGCCGTAATTTTCTTTGTACTTTGTTCTAACCATTGCCACCATACAGCCAAGCCCTGGGTTCAAGCCCAACTGTAGGTTGGAGCATAACACCTGAAAAGGGTAATGGAAGCGGATTCAATCGTAGCTTTTGAAAGGGAATTGGGTGAATACTTGAGAAAATGTTGCAGGGACCATGGGGAAAGAGCCAGCACAGGCCTGATGGGCCGAATGGTGGCGTCCTGTGTTGTATTCTTCCATGAAATTCTTCCCCAATATTGTGTATGCTGCAAGTATTTTTCTATTATTTTATCAGAGTGAATCGTTCAGCTTGACAGCTAGGGTTAAATCTACGATGTTCCTTTGCTAACATCCTTGTGTTCTTTATACATTTAAGTTTGTCATTCAGAGCCTTAGCTGTGGTCTGATCAGATGTTTTCCCGCTGCCTTTGGCAGTTTGAGGATGGGCATGAGATAATTTAACAAAAATCCATTAGCTGGAAGCAAGTAAAAAAAAAAAAGTTCCATCCTCTGTCAGCAGATGTTCATCCAAGACTCCTCCAGTTGGATGTACAGTAACACACACCACTATCCTGAAGGACTACAGGGAAGTTCTGACCAACAATGTTAATGCCTCAATCAACATCATTAAAAACTGACTATTTGATCATTATCACATTAGTATTCGTTTGAACTTGCTACGCATAAATTGACTGCGAGGTGTCCAGTCCAGTAGGATAGTGAGTATATTTCAAAAATATTTAATTGGCTTTGGGATGTCTTAAAGTTGTGAAAGGCACCATATAAATGCAAGCCCTGTCTTTCTGTTTGATCCCTCTGCTTGCCACGACTAAATCTGTGGAGCAAAAAAAAAACTACCTCACCCACCTTCAGCGTGGATATTCAGATAAGTGTGTTAAGACTCCCATGTTGTATATTCAAATCTATGGAATCCTTACAGTGCAGAAGGAGGCCATTCAGTCCTTTGACTCTGTACTGACTCTCCCTGGCAGATTACCTTAACTGGGCCCTCTTTCCCCCACCTTTACCCCTGTAACCCAGCATACTTACCCTATTAATCCCCCTAATCTTCAAATGTAGTAGACATGAAGGGGTAATTTAGCATGGCCAATGCACCTAACCAACACATCTTTTGGAGTGTGGGAAGAAACTGAGGCAGACGCCCGGAGAATATACAAAACTCTATACAGTCATCTAACGCTGGAATTGAACTTGGGTCCCTTGTGCTGTGAGGTAGCAGTGCTAACCACTGTACCACCGTGCTAGCCAGGACTTGAACATATGATTTGATTTATTATTATCACGTATTGGGATACAGTGAAAAATATAGTTTCTTGCGTACTATACAGACAAAGCATACTATTCATAGATGACATAGGGAAAAGGAAAGGATGCAGAATGTAATGTTACAGTCATAGGGTATGGAGAAAGAGCAGCTTACTATAATGGAGGTCCATTCAGAAGTCAGATGTCAGACTGGAAGAAGCTGTTCTTGAGTCGGTTGGTATGAGACCTCAGACTTTAGTATCTTCTTCCGACAGAAGCGATTATTTACTGCCCTGCCCGCCATGGGAATCAGAGTGGATGAGGTGTGGACAATGGGAAGATCCGTTGATCTCGGTTGGGATTTTATGGTTTTGGAATGAGTGAGGCCATAAAATCCCATAGTCAGTCCAGGATGAAAGGGGTCCTGGATTATTCTGGCTGCTTTTCCGAGGCAGCGGGAAGTGTAGGCAGAGTCAATGGATGGGAGACTGGTTTGCGTGACGGACTTAGATTAGCATTTCAAAACTGCATTGCCAGAGGCATCTGCCTTCAAGTGAGATGCAAGATGTACGTTCTTAAAGACCATTTGCCATGTTGTGATGACATGGATGCATGTCAAAAGACAAGTGGCACTAAAAGAAGAAAATAATGTCCCAACAGCTTCTCCAATATTGGCAATAAATAAATGCTCACTGCTTTGACAGCCATTATTTTGTGCAATCTTGCTTTGTACAAAAACACTGTTCTCCAACGCTGACTTTATTTGCAAAGCCATTTATCATGCCCAAGTTTGTGACATTTCTGACTGATGTGATGGAGTACTATGAAGATATAGCTGAAAAGGGTTATTGAACCATTCCATAGAATCCTTACGGTGCAGAAGGAGGCCATTCAGCCCATCAAGCCTGCACCAACCACAATCCAATCCAGGCCATATTCCCGTAAACTCACATTTACCTTGCTAATTCACCCCGGCAGTGGGGTCAATTTAGCATGGCCAACCTAACACATGTATCTTTGAACTGTGGGAGGAAACCGGAGCACTGGGAGGAAACCCATGCAGAGACGGGGAGAATGTGCAAATCCACACAGATAGTGACTGAGGCCAGAATTGAACCTGGGTGCCTGACACTGCAGAGCAGCAGTGCTAACCATTGTGTCGCCCATCTCACACTCATCAGGACAAATGCAAGAGTACCAAATTTCAAACAATCATTTATACTACGGTAGAAGAGGATGCTGATTGGTTTACAGGTTGATTCTCGCTGACCCTTGGACGGGGACAAAGGCTCCCCAAGCTCTGGAATACGTGCTCCTTTTGTCAGCAATATTCAGGTTCTGTACGGCCAAGCGACTGTTTATAATTTTGCCCTCTCTCCTAATTAAGTGACTTCCTTATTTGGATATTTTCCATTCCTTATCAGAGATAGCTGGTGTTGAGCAGGAAGGGCCCAGGATCCAGTGATGGACAATAATGGTTTCCCCTGGGTCCTAGTGACCATCTATCATTTTAAAATTATCTCTCCCTTTGTCATTTATCGCACAAACAAAAGGAAATCTTGAACAGAAAATGATGATACTGTGTTACACAGTACCGCCCCCCCCCCACCCCACCCCAGAAATAAATATTTAACATCAGTCCACACCTGCTGTCTTGGGCTTGAGCAACATTTGGTGATATTGGATATCATAGAATCCTACAGTGCAGACCATTTGGCCATTGAATCTGCACCAACCACAAACCCATCTATCCCTATAACCCCACGCATCTTACCCTAGCTAGTCCCCCCTGACACTAAGGGGTAATTGAGCATGGATAATCCACCCAACCGTGGGCTGCGTGGTAACACCGTGATTAGCACTGCTGCCTCACAGCACCAGAGACCGGAGTTCGATTCCCGGCTTGGGTCACTGTATGTGTGCAGTTTGCAAGTTCTCCCTGTGTCTGCGTGGGTTTCCTCCTGGGCGTTCCCACAGTCTGAAAGACGTACTGCTCAGGTGAATTGACCCAAACAGATGCCGGACTACCATGACTAGAGAAATTTCACTGTAACTTCATTGCAGCGTTAATGTAAGCCTCACTTGTGACACTAATGAATAAACTTTTTACTTTTTTTTTAAACTTTGCTTTACAACCGGCACATCTTTCAGACTGTGGGAGGAAACCGGAGCACCTGGAGGAAACCCACGCAGACACGGGGAGAACGTGCAGCCTCTGCATAGACAGTGACCCAAGGCTGGGAATTGAACCTGGGTCCCTGGCACTGTGAGGCAGCAGTGCTAACCACTGTGCCATCCTTGCATTACCTTTCTTCTATTTTTTTTAAAATCCTGATCACCAATGACCACATCTCGTGTTTTGTCTGTGCCTTGATATCCAGGCCCCATCTGGCCTCTCGGTCAGATGTGACAGATCACATGACATTATTTTGATCTGAAGTTGGTGGCTTGTTCCCAGGTGTCCTGCTGATATTTATTTGCCCATCAGCTGCCATCACACATTCTCCGCTTGTTATCACGTTGCTGTTTATGGAAAGCTTGCTAACTGCAAAGTGACTGCCAGGCTTCCTACTCTTCAACAGCGACCGACTAGGCTTTTAAAACTCTTTCCTTGGCGGAAGAGCATGTCACAACGTCCCAGGTGAGTGAAAAGTATTGCATTGAACCTGGTGGGGCTGAAACCAGGTTCATGGTTACTAGGACCCGGGGGGGAACCATTATTGTCCATAACTAGATCACGGGCCCTTCCTCCTTGACACCAGCTACCTTCGATAATAAGGAAGGAAAGATTCCCAGTAAGACATTCACTTAATTTATTCACTCCTAGGACAGGAGTGCCATTGTCTGGCCAGCGTTTGTTGTCCATCCCTAGTTGCCCTTGTTCAGAGGGCAGTTGAGAGCCAATCACGTTGCTGTGGCTCTGGAGTCGCATGTAGGCCAGACCAGATAAGGACGGCAGATTTCCTTCTCTAGTAGGCAAGGGAGCAAAATTATAAACAGTTGCTTGGCAATACAGAATTTGAATATTGCTGACAAAAGGGACATGTACTCAAGAGTCTGGGGTGCCTTTCTCCCCAGTCACGCCTCAGCCAATCAGAGTCAAACTGCCAATCTGTTATTACCCTTTTCTCCTGTAGTAGAAAATGATTGTTTGAAATTTGGTGTTCTTGCACTTGTCCTGATGAGTGCAAGATGGAAAATTTCAGTAACACGTCTCCTTTTTCAGCTATATCTTGACAGTACTCCATCAGTCAGAAATGTCACAAACTTGGTGTGATGAATTGCTTTGCAAATAAAGTTAATGTTGGGAAACGGTGTTTTTGTACAAAGCGAGATTTCACAAAAAATGGCGACAAGAGTACCTAGTTTTATGGGTTGCCAATACAGGGAGCTGTTGGGCACTGGGAGAACATTCTCATCTTCTAATAGTGCCAACGATCGAGACTGGCCACTTGCATTTAGAGTCATATATATCCATAGTACGGAAGCAGGCCCTTTGGCCCAACTTGTCCATTCTGACCAGGTTTCCTAATCTGAACTAATCTCATTTGCCTGTGTTGTTCCACATCCCTCTAAACCTTTTCCATCCATGTATTTGTCCAAACGTATTTTAAATGTTGTAATTGTACCCGCCTCTACCATCTCCTCTGACAGCTCATTCATATACGCCCTACCCTCTGTGTGGAAAAAGTTGTCCTGCAGGTCCCTTTTAAATCTTTCCCCTCTCACCTTAAATCTAAGCCCTCTAGCTGTGGATTCCCCTACCTTGGGGGAAAAACCTTGGCTATTCCTCTTAGCTATCTCCTTCATGATTTTATAAACCTCTAGAAAGTCTTTTTGATTTATTATTGTCACGTGTATTAGTGTATAGTGAAAAATATTGTTTCTTGTGCATTATACAGGCTAAGCATACCATTCATAGAGAAGGAGAGGAGAGAGTGCAGAATGTAGTGTTACAGTCGTAGCTAGGGTATAGAGAAAGATCAACTTAATGTGAGGGTAGGTCCATTCAAAAGTGATGTCAGCAGGCAAGAAGCTGTTCTTGAATCAGTTGGTTCATGACCTCAGACTTTGATATCATTTTCCTGAAGGAAGAAGGTGGAAGAGAGAATTTCCAGGGTGCCTGGGGTCCTTGATTATATTGGCTGCTTTTCCAAGACAGCGGGAAGTATGGACAGAATGGATGGGAGGCTGGTTTGAATGATGGATTGGGCTTCAAGCATGACCTTTAGTAGTTTATTGTGGCCTTGGGCAGAGTGGGACCCATACCAAGCTGTGATACAACCAGAAAGAATGCTTTCTGTAAAATCTGGTGAGCATCATTGCTGACACGCCAAATTTCCACAATCTTCTGAGAAAGTAGAAGTGTTGGTGAGCTTTCTTAACTATTGTGTCAGCATGGAGGGACCGGGGTAGGTTGGTGGCAATCTGGCCACATAATGCAATTCACCTGGGTAGGATCATAGAATTCCTACAGTGCAGGGAGGTGGTGCATTGATTGCTAACAGTGGAATTCTTCAGACCCGCCGCTCTCAATGGGAATGCCCACTGCTGTCACTCCCGTGTGGTGGGAAGCCCACAGTAGAGGTGGATGGGAGGGGGTGTGGTGTTGTGCTGCCGGCGGGAATGGCCAAAGAATTCTGGCCGTGGTTTAGTCTGTGATTTTCCTGCCATCTCAAACTTACTTTGCCAGGGCTACCCGTCAATCTTTTTTGTTCCTTCCTTCCTTTTCTTGTGTTTGTTCCTTTTCTTTTTCCTTCTTTCTGCCTTTTGTTCCTTCCTTTTCTCCTTCTTTCTCTCACTCTCTTTTCGGAATGTCCCTCAGATTAACGTCTGTCGCTCCTTCTTTCTCTCTCCCCCGCTCTCCCACAGGCGCAGGCTCCAGCTGAATCCAAACCAAGCCTTCTTCCTGCTGGTGAACCAGCGGAGCATGGTGAGTGTCTCCACCTCCATCTCGGAGATCTACGAGCAGGAGAAGGACGAGGACGGCTTCCTCTACATGGTGTACGCCTCTCAGGAAACCTTTGGGTGCTGAAGGTGGCGGCGACGGCGGCGACACTACTGTGAGCGAAGGGCCCCTGGACTTCGTTAACCGGTCAAGGATAAGAGAGAAGAGAGAATTTCACTGTGTTTTTAAAAAACAAAACAAAAAAAAAACCCCAAACACCAGGATTTCCATCCTGCATTTCTGTCACTCACACGTACTACGAACACATAGTGTACCAGGGTCATGTAAAACATTGAACAATAGCCTTCTCTCACTTGTATCTATATGATTGGCAATTGTTTATTTGCTAGTTATTGGTCTTTTATTCCCCTTGTGTTTTTATTTCATTTTGTAATTAAAAAAAAATGTGATTAATGCATGGTCCAGCTGCCGAAACAATGAGGAGTTACAAGGCCTTATAATGACTGATATTGAATAATACAGATGGCCTTGAATGGAGAGGGTGAGACATAATATATGATATATATATATATATTATCTATATATATGTATATACATATATATAGATAATATTAGATAAAATTACCAATGACTTTAAAATTGATTTTAAGTGCATATCGAATATCGGTGCTACAAGGCAATAGGTAGGGAGGGGAGGGAGTATCTGGGGTGGGAGTAGAGGGAGAAGAAAGGCAACTTAGGATTGTGTATAAAGCTCTTTCCTGTTTCCGTGATCAGCTATTTTAGGTAGAATTTGCTTTTAATGCACTTTATAAACAGCACGGGTGTTTAGGACAAAAAAAACCCAAGAACAGTCACATTGTAGCATATACAGACGTAGACTTTTAATGTAGTTTCTGTACTTTGTGACACATGTTATAATTCTTTATATTATTTGTGTGTGTGTGCGTTTTTCTGATTGCGTTGGCTATTATTTCAGTTTTTTTTTAGTTGCTAGTTCTGTGTAGTTACAGCACCTGTCAATGTGTGATAAAAAAGGGAATGGCATTCACAGAAATTCCACAATTGTTGATTTTTTTTATTTCTTCTTTTTGAACAAAAACTTGCATAATTTACAAAAAAAAAAGTCCAATACAAAAAAAACTATGATTTAAACCAGCCCAGGTCTCCTTAATCCATTTTGTACTTTGAGTATTGGGTTTTGTCTTGAATCTTCTCCAGATTCCGGCAACGGACTGCAGAATCCGACTCCACCATCCAGCCAGCTCCTGGATTTGATCTCTGCTCACTCCCCGTTTGATGATCTCCGCCAGGAGGTTGGTGACAGTTAGTTAGGAAGGGGAGCAATGAGTTAGGGTTCCTGATTGCCTGACGTGTGGCACAGTGGTTAGCACTGCTGCCTCGCAGAGCCCAGGACCCAGGTTCCATTCCTGGCTTGGGTGACTCTGGGTGCTCCAGTTCCCTCCCACAGTCTGAAAGATGTGCTGGTTAGGTGCATTGGCCGGGCTAAAGGCTCCCTCAGTGTACCTGAACAGGTGCCAGAGTGTGGCAACCAGAAGATGTTCACAGTAACTTCAGGGCAGTGTTAATGTCAGCCTACTTGTGACGAATAAATAAATAAACTTTATTCTTAACTGCTAACCCCTGCTGCAGTAACTCAAAAGGATGAATTTTTCTTGTTCAATATGCCACCTTAGTCACACCTCCTTTCTGTTTTAAGTTTATTTATAAGTCTCACAAGTAGGCTTACATTAACACGGCAATGAAGTTTCTGTGAAGATGCCCTAGCTGCCACACTCTGGTGCCTGTCTGGATACACTGAGGGAGAATTTAGCATGACCATTGCACTTAACCAGCAGGTCTTTCTGACTGTGGGTGGAAACCAGAGCTCCCAAAGGAAACCTGTGTAGACATGGGGAGAATGTGCAAAGTCCGCACAGACAGTGACCCAAGCCAGAAATCAAACCCGGGTCCCTGGTGATTTGTGAGGCAAACTATTGTGCTACCTGTATTTACAATTGAGCTTCCTTTGTGACAAATCGATCTTCAACGAAGATTCTTAAGACAGTAGACATCCCGGAACTGGCAGAGTCTTCAGGAAAGGAGAAGGTGATTGTGAAAATGGTGACTTAATTCAACTAAATTAAAAGTCCTACATACAAAGAAAATCATTTCATACAATAACATTTCTTATGTAGATACAATAACCAACCCACTGACATGTTTTCATAGTGTAGGACTGATCCAGTGTTTCTGGGGCACATATGTCTGAAAATCAAACTGAGATCCTTCCAGGATCATTGGGAATGAGCAGTACGAGGCCATTCAGCCCATCAATCTTCCTTTGCCATTCAGTGAGATCGTGAATTGTGGTTTAAACTCCATTTTCCTGCCTATCTTCTGTAACTCTTGCAATTCTGTAAATCTACAACTTGGCCCTGGATACAGCCAATGAGCCACCCTTGACTGCTCACTGGGGAAGAAAATTCCAAAGACCGCCTGGGAGCAAATATTTCTCATCGACATTGGAAGCAGTTCAGAAGAGGTTTACTGAACCAATACCAGGAATGGGCGGATTGTTTTATGAGGAAAGAAATAAAGGCCATTTACATTCCAAAATGGCAGCATAGACAAGTTGGGCTGAAAAGCCTATTTCCATACTGTAAAATTCTATTGCTCTAGACAGGTTCAGCTTGGAGATTAGACAGAGAATAGCTCCATGGTTCTTGCAAGGGGGCTGTAGGTTGCTCTGGTTTGAAGAATGGCTGGACATCAAGCTTCCTAATGTGGTGGTGATTAGGGCCTCCCTGTCCTGTTGGTATGGTGGACCTTTGCTATTGCCTGTTCTCCATTTTCAAGCTCTTCCTCGTTCCCCAGACGAATATGTGTGGTCCTCATCCTCCAGCATGTCACTCTGCTGTTGCTCAAGGTTGTGGAGGGCATAGCAGGCCACCATAATACAGGAGACCCTCTGGGGGCTGTATTGAGGAGCATCACCAGAGTGATTCAGGCAGATTGCCTCGAGCATGGCAGTGCACCACTCAATGACAGATCAGGGGGCAGCATAGGTCCCATTGTAAGCAGAACTCTGCCTCATCTCAGGCCTCCACACCGATCTAATCAGTCATGACCTCAGTGAGTAGTTTTTGTCCCCACAATCCATCCTGGGGTGATCCTTGAAGACTTCTGGGATATCCAAGTGCCCCAGGATGAAGCTGTCATGCTCAATATACTTGGGTATGAAATGTGACTGCCAATAGGGAATCAGATGTTAATCCCCTCCCCCATTTTCAGAATGTCTGTCCCAGCATATCTCAGAGACATACAGCTAACCTCTTGTGCTAACACATTTTAGTCATGGGAGTCCCTCCCACCCAGATACAGGAACCTGTCACCCCTGGTGATGGAGACAGCATGTGACAGACTGGGCTGAACTTGGTGGTGCTCACATAACCAATGAGGGTGGCCGTGAGAAGGCCTTCAATAGGTAACGTTTGCAGTATTTCTAGGTGCACCCACCTGGGCATCTGGTGTAATCTCACCTCCAGGAAGGGCACGCACTTAGGACAGAAGAACCCTCCTAACCATGCGATTAGGCATTACAGTGCTCATTGTAGGAAGCACTGCAGAGTTTATGCAACATGAACAGTTGTGCTGACTAGCTCCCTTGACTGAGGCATCAGCTGATAAGACGTCCAAAGATGTGCAGGTTAGATGGATTGGCCATGTTAGGTTGCCCCCTAGTGTCAGGGGTAGTACCTAGGGTAAATACATTGGGTTATAGGAATAGGGCCTGGGTAGGATAGTAGTCTGTGCAGACTCAACGGGCTGAATGGCCTCCTTCTACATTGCAGAATTCTTTGATGCTTATAGCTGTTAGTGGGTTCTGAAATAGAATGTCAAAAATAAACCATGGAGTCTGTCGAGCAGGATTACCAATGTGAGATTAGTGGGCTGTGCAACTGACATCATTGGCAGTCCCTCAAGGGTCTCTCAGCAGCCAGTGAGAATTCTCACCACACAAGCCCCCAAACCCAGTTATGGGCCCTGAGCTGCAGGCCTCCAGCACTGCTAAGCCCCCGTATCCTCGAAGGCCCCTGACCCCACACCATGGCAGCGGCTGACCTGCTCTATTGCACCTTTGAGATTGGTGCAAACGATACTCACCACTTTGCTTGGTCTTGCAGATCATGGACCACACTTCAAGGGACCAGTAATCTCAAATTGGCACTAACCAAAGCTTTACATTTGCACAGCAAAATTTCCCTGCTTTTGCAATACGAAGCCTAAGATCCCATATCCTTTGCCAACTACCCCCTCATATGTTCTCCTATCTTCAGAGACCAATGTCTATAAAATAGAGGGGCATAGATAGATCATCAACATCTTTTCCCAAAGGTAGAGAGAGTCTAGTTTCAAAGTAGAGAGCATAGGTTTAAGGAGAGGGGAGAAGCATACAAAGGTCCAGAGGAACAATTTTTTCTACACATGGGGTGGTGTGAGCTGCCAGGAATGGTAGTAGAGGCGGGTTCAATTTTGTCTTTTAAAAAGCATTTAGACAGTTACATGAGTAACATGAGTATAGAGAGAGATGGTCAAACTTGGGCAAATAACTAGCTTAGTGGTTAAAACAAAAAGGGCTGCATGGACAAGTTGGGCCAAAGGGCCTGTTTCCATGCCTTAAACTCTAATATGTGTGCGCACTCAGATTGTTGTGTGCCCATATACCTTTTAAAGTGTGCCGCTGAGTTTATATTGCCTCTCCCCATCACTTCTACCAAGATTTATCTGCATTCAATTCCATCTGCCACATCTGTTCTCACCCATTGAAATTGGGTGATCTTCATTTTGGATAATTCCTTGTCCTTTTCAATAGGCAACCTGAACTGAATGATACAATGGTCACCATCTCGTAAAGGTCCCCCTGCTAATACCTGATTTGTTTCATTCCCAGAAACAGACCCAGCAACACTTCCTGCCTCACTGGATTGGTCAGTAAAGTTTTACAACACCAATTTTAAATCCAACCAATTTATTTGATAGTAAATTCGCGAGCTTTCGACTTTACAGCCTTCATCAGGCAAATGACGAAGTGGTGCACGTGACGGATGACGGATTGGTAACAGACGGAGATAGATAATACTTCTCAACAGTCTCAAAGCACTTGCCCCTCTCCACTATTTACTCTCTAATGGTTTCTGTCAAAATTAGAAAGTTAAAATTATCACAAGTCTATAATTCTTTCACTATCCAGATTTTCCTACAAATTTTCGCTGTACATCTTCCCCATTAATTGGTGAGCTGTAGAAGGCACCTAACAATGAAGTAGTACTTCTACTGTTCTTAGGTGTAACAAAGTAGATTGTCTTGATCTCTCTAAGGCACCTTCTCACTCCTGCACTGTAATGATCAATGCTGCAACATCTCCTCCTTACTTCCCTGCCTTTCCTGAACACCTTGAATCCAGTTCAGCCCTTTTTTGAGGATTTTCACAGTAACATCATTGCAGTGTTAATATAAGCCTACTTCTGATACTAATAAACTTATCTCTACATAGCTATCTGCACCAGCAACTCACCATCTTATTTAACACATATACATGCATTGTATACCTAAGTCACACCTTATTACTCTCTTGCTCTGACTCCATCCAATACTCACTTCCTACTCTTGTAATATCTGAGCATCTTGGTATTCCTCTCTAATACTAACTCTTGCTTCACACAACCCTGCCAATTTAGTTTAAACCCTCATTCTCACAGATGTGCCTGCATGACTACAGAGGCTGCTTAAGCTCCAAAACTTGAAATTCACAATGCTGCAGCTTATGACATATCCTGCATGTGGTTATCCAGATCTCTGAAATGTCCTGAAGGCCCCACATAGAACAGGATGCGCACCCCACACATCAGAGCTACCTGGCCATACTTCATTTTATTAGATTAAGACTCATCAGCTATTCATCAAACAAGTGTCTTTCTTGTGTGATTTTACAATTTAATTTTAAGGATAACTGAAATGTTCTTACTTAACTCGGGGTTGCACAGTGGTTAGCACTGCTGTCTCACAGCGCCAGGGTGCCAGATACAATTCTGGCCTCAGGTCACTGTCTGTGGAGTCTGCACCTTCTCCCCAGGTCTGAGTGCTGCAGTTTTCTTCCACAGTCCAAACATGTACATGTTAGGTTGATTGGCCATGCTAAATTGATTCTAGTGTCAGGGGATTAGAAGGATAAATATGTGGGGTTACAGGAATAGAATCTGGGTGGGATTATGATTGAGGCAGGCTTGATGGGCCGAACAGTCTCCTCCTCAACTGTAGGGATTCTACATCTCTACTTCCTAAATACATCAAATTTTGATTTGATGAAAATTTCAGAAACTTTCAGTGTTACTAGCCACACCAATTAATTTTGACTTTACCCTGTAGATTTGATTAATTAATTGAATGATCAAATTGACTTTAGTTTTATGCTAATTAATTGATTGGTCTTACTTTAAAGTTGATTAATTAACATAAAATTATATAAAAATTGTGGGCTTACCAGTGCACTCACCTGACGTGACCATTGTCCTGTGACGTCACTTCATGATGTATCCAACTCGCCACTGCTTCTCTCCTGCTCTGTACGGAGTCTCACAACACCAGGTTAAAGTCCAACAGATTTATTTGGAATCTCAAATTTTCTGAGTGCTGCTTCTTCCTCAAATAAGTGACTCACCTGATGAAGGGGCAGAGCTCCAAAAGCCCGTGATACCAAATAGCTAGATTCTATCCTGGTGTTGTGAGACTTCATTCTATGCCCACACCAGTCCAATGCTGGCATCTCCACATCATTGCTGCTCTGAACTAGAATACACTATACTCAGATCCTACTAAGTGTATTACGATTTATATCTATCAGAACTTAATTTTGTGGGCAAGTGTGACATCTATCACTCATTATACAGTTCTCATGACCGAAGATTTCTTTTCATTAGTAGGTGGTGCACGTTGACAGTGGGGAAAAGTATTTCATAGCACAATGCAATAATATAAACTAAACACTTCAAATCCAAAGGCCTTGATTAGCTTTATGAACAGAATCTTACAATCATTTGGAGGCAGAGCAGAGAGTGTTATAACGGAAGTTTATATGGAAAAGGACGTGCTGTACATTTAATTAATGATTTAGACAATTATATTTTTAGCCCATTTATTACATCCCACCCATTTTTAAATTTCTGACAACAAGACTAGCTCCACTTCTCAGAAGTGCGGTCAAGTCTCCCGAGTGAGGTGAACAGTAGACGCACACTGCTGTGTGAACCCATCAGAAAGGCAGCCTTTAGTCCAATAATTGGGTAACGCAGCCCCAA
Source organism: Sphyrna mokarran (assembly GCA_024679065.1). Classification (NCBI taxonomy): domain Eukaryota; kingdom Metazoa; phylum Chordata; class Chondrichthyes; order Carcharhiniformes; family Carcharhinidae; genus Sphyrna; species Sphyrna mokarran. Next base: position 64,533,436 of record JAGIQG010000016.1, on the reverse strand, counting down.
AGCCAGGTGCTGCTGAGCCTTCATGGTTACAAAGGTGGGAGCCACTGTAAGAAACGTCATACTAGAATACAGCTGGGAAGGCAAACTTGTCCGGAGTTAACCAACATTCCACAGGAACCCTTTTCTTTTAGTCACCCGTTACCCAGAGGAAAGAGAGACGGGAGCACACATAAACATGAACATTGAGCCACAATCATCTGATTTTCCAGGCAAGTACAGCTTCAGTGCAATATCGTGACTCTCACTGTCCAGAAATAAGATAAAAATTACAGATAACTTCCCCAAAAAAAAACTTAAAAGATGTCTTAAAACTTTGTTTTCAATCGATAGTGCTTTGAACTTAAACTCTTGTCCTCAGGTGCTTCAAGCACCATAAAAACAAATACATTTAAGTGATTGAATCCTGCAATCCACAGCGGTACCACAATAAGGGACACTGATGTCCTCAGCAACAGTACCTTCCCTACTAAATAAAACTGGAGCGTGTTGGGATTTTAATGTTAACACATGGCATTAATTGGTCCCTTATTTAAGAACAACATGGGCTTCTTTGCCATCCGCGGATTTCAAGTTAAGTCCTTCAACGAGATGATATTCTCTCCGAATGTAGGCATAGAAGTAGTCAGAAACCAATAGGATCTGCGGAGGAACATCAGACATTATCAATCATCACATCTCACACATGCGCACCAATGTTAAATCAGGATCACTCAAATTATATTATGAAGTAAAATAGGCAATTTAGCATGCACATATACACTGAGCAGCACAGTGGTTAGACCTGCTGACACTCAGTGCCAGGAACCTGGGTCACCATCTGTGTGGAATTTGCACATTCTCCCCATGCCTGATTGGGTTTCCTCCAGATGCTCTGGTTTTCTCCCGTAGTCCAAAGATGTGCAGGTTAGGTGGACTGGCCTGCTAAATTGCCCCTTAGTTTCAGGGGGACTAGCTAGAGCAAATGCATGGGGTTGTAGGGGATAGGGCCTCTGTGGGACAGTTAGGAAGACTCAGTGGGCCGAATTCTATGACTGGCTAAGGGATCTAGCCATGACGGTTTTCAGGAGATTTAGAATATGCCTTACTCACCAAGTAAGAAGTCTCACAACACCAGGTTAAAGTGCAACAGGTTTATTTGGAATCACGAGCTTTCACAGTGCTGCTCCTTCATCAGGCACGTCAAACTCGTGATTCCAAATAAACCTATTGGACTAACCTGGTGTTACGAGACTTCTTACAGTGCCCACCCAGTCCAGCATCTCCACATCATTACCAAGGGCTGTGGCTATTTACCCATCAAAGATTAAAATAAATTAGTTGTCTTGGATTTGTTGCTCAGGTCAGGCTATGGGAAAATATTGGTTTTAAATGGCCAGGAACATATCATTTACTGCACAACTTGCGCTGTATCTGACAAGGATTCATTGGTGTGACTTCATCACATAAATCTGAGATATCAGAGTTTTCCTTGGAGTCCTGGCTAATTTTCACTCTCATCATTGAAATAGACTATCTGGCCATTATCATATTGCCACTGTCAGTGCAGAACCTTGCTACATATGAACTAGCTGTCAATTTTGCAGTGTTGTAATTTAGGAAAAATACTTAACTGGCTGTATCGCACTTTGGAGATGTTGTGAAAGGTGCTACAGAGACACACTTTACTTTATGACCTTAAAGTGATGTGGCTTCACAAAAACAGAATAACACATTCTACACAACATAGTCCAATAATGTACCTAATCACCTGACATAGCCATCCAAATCCTAAGAGCTCCATTAATATACTGATGTGCCATTCTAGAATCATAGGATCCAACAGTGAGAAGGAGGCCATTTGGCCTATCGAGTCTGCACTGACCACAATCCCACCCAGCCCCTATCCCCATAATTCCATGCATTTACCCAAACTAGTTCCCCTGACACTAAGGGGCAATTTAGCATTGCCAGTCAACCTAACCCCCATATTTTTGGGCTGTGGGAGGAAACTGGAGCACCCAGAGGAAACCCAGAAAGGCACAGGGAGATTGTGCAAACTTCACATAGACAGTGACCCAAGTCAGGAATCGAACCTGGATCTCTGGCGCTGTAAGGCAGCAGCGTTAACGACTGTGCCGCCTTTGTGCACTTACAGGCCTCAAGTGTTCCCTCTTGGGAGGAAGAGAAAGATTACTAGTCACTATTAAGAAGGCTAAAGTTATGACTATGTTTGTAAGGAGGTACACAAGTAGATATTATTGGTAATTTAGTTTTGAACAGGGAACATATTCTACTGAAACAAGGTCGAGTGCTACATGAAGCTAGATGAACATTTAATAGTTTTGCATGGTCACCTCTTGCCCCATTTTATTCATGAGAATTGCTGATCCAACAGAACACCATTTGTGTTTTTAATTTTCACTGACTTACAAAGTTCTATCTGGTGACAAATCTAAGGGGGAAGTATACCTACAATCTAGTGTGCTCATTCATACAGACAGAACTTTTTCTTTAATATTAATCCAGATAGGTCCAGACATTCTGACGGATTAAATATTGCACTAACCTGTCCCACATTGAAAGCCAAGGTAATGGCATAATAGAAGTTGGAATTCGCACTTCCAGCGTAAATCCAAAGGTGCCAGAGAACAGGGAACAGCACTGATGAGGATATCAGCATGCACGTCACCACAAAGATGTTCCGAAGGACTGAAAAATACAAACAATTTGATTTCATCACTTTAGTCTGGCACACTATACGGGTATTTTCCAAGACTCTACAGGTAGGATAACTTCAACTTAGCTACTGCCAGTAAGGTAAGCATAATCTCATTCCAACCTTTCCTGTGGAGAGCAAAAGACAATATACTGGATCTTTACTGGACTTCAGTTGAGTTTAAGAGATTGATAGATAGAATAGAATCCATACAGTGCAGAATGAGGCCATTTGACCCATTGAGTCTGCATTGACAACAATCCCACCCAGCACCTATCCCCGTAACCTCACATACTTACCCTGCTAATCCTCCTCACACTAGTGGTCAACTCAGCATGGCCTATCAACCTAACCCGCATATCTGTGGACCATGGGACGAAAACGCAACACTCGGAGGAAACCCACAAAGGCACAGGGAGAATGTGCAGACAGTGACCCAAGGCCAGAATTGAAACTGGGTCACTGGCGCTGTGGGGCAGCAGTGCTAATCAGTGCACCACCACGCCATGTAGGTGGCCTACTCTGCAGACTAAGGGAGCAAGATGCCACATTCAACGATCAGCATATCTCCTTACTTGTCCCTGCCAGCTTCACCAGATCAGACTTTTGTTTCGATGCTCTAGATCGTTGGAGAATTCCAAATTCAAGCAGTAATGAGCATTCAAATGGTTACGTTTAGGAAAAGATTCGACTCCTGATCTGCAGTGAGTTAACAGATTTCAGCCAATGATCAGGCAAGAATGGTATTTAATGCCAAGGCTTGAGAAGACACTGATGGGCCAACTGAATGACTTGCAAGGCAGTCAATAAGTAGTTAAAAGTTAACCACATTGACAAGAGAAGAGTCTACACCAGGTAAGGACAGCAGTATTCGTTTTTTAAAGACATCAGCAATCCAGGTCGGTCTAAATATCAATTGCATACAGTTACAGTTAATGCTCCTTGCAATTCCCCTTTGCAGTGAAAGTAGCTTTAAGATTGCCACCCAACTGCATATGCACACCTCTTAAAGGGATCATTTGTGTGCAGCCTTCTGCATACCTGTACATCTTCAAAGGAACATCAACTGATATCACTTTCACTAATGCCAGCTCCTTTTAAACTGCACTGAAATTCTCTCACTGCCATAACGCGAACTGAAGTCATCTTTTATGGATTAATTTCAGATCATGATTATTAATATTTCTGCTATTATATCCCTATTTATCACACAGTTGCTTGGAGTGTCCAAAGATGAGGGATAGGAATAATTATCCCTTGCCGTGATTATCTCTGATAGAAGGTGTAAATATGTCGACGGCAAGAAATGGAAGACTCTGACACCAGCTTGATGCTTTTCAGGCTCAAACAATCTGTCAATTCCTATTAAGTTTAAAGCTTATTTATTACTGTCACAAATTAACACTGCAGTGAAATTACTGTGAAAATCCCTTGGTCACCACACTCTGGCGCCTGTTTGGGTACAGTGAGGGGCAATTTAGCATGGCCAATGCACTTAACCAGCACATCTTTCGGACTGTGGGAGGAAACCAATGCAAACACTGGAGAATGTGCAGACTCCACACAGACGGTGACCCAAGCCAGGAATTGAACCCAGGCCCATGGTGCTTTGAGATAATAGTGCTAACCACCATACCATCCCTCTTGTGCCGGAAGAAAGAATGGTCACATGGATGAGGTATTACAGCAGGGCTAGCAAAGGTGGAACAAAGGTGTCTCTTTAAGTGCTCCTTCAACAGAAGAAAGGAGAACATTAAAGAAAAAAAAAATTAGTTCCAGATGCACGTCATGAAAGTCATACTTACATCTGTAAAGATGATTCCACATGGGCAGGAAGGCCATGTACAGTGCTACATCTCCGACGGTGGGGTAAGACTTAAAAATCGCAATGATTGCAAGCTGAATGAACATGAAAAACATGGGATGATCTCTACAAAAGAGGAGGAAGAGAAGCAAATTATTAAAAATTAAGACTGCAATTAGGCCAACAAATATTGCACACTGCAGAATCAGCACTAAACATAAAATACTCAACAGCGTGCTTCATAAATCTGGAAGCTAATGATCTATTATTAATGTTCAGTGCTGTATATCAAATAACAATTTACAACAAGAGGTTTAGCAGCCTGATCTCAGCTTTTCATAATAACTGGTCCTTCCATCAGCAGAATAAATAAAAGGGCAAACATAGAGGTTTAGGATCAGATCAGCAGAACTATTTATTACACGCTCAATGCACGATATAATTTTAGAATTTTAAATAGAAATATTTAAAAAATTATATTGGAGTTTCACTTGACCAGGTCACCTAGTTAAGAGGGCGGCCTGATGAACACAACGTCTCAAATATTCCCATCATTATGCTTACTGGAATTAATATACTGCACATTAAACATAACAAGTGCACACTCAAATAAAAACAGAAAATATTGGGAATACTCAGGTCAGATAACATCTTAGAATCATACAGTGCAGAGGAGGCCCTTTGACCCATCGAGTCAGCACCAGCATGTGAGAAACAGCTGAATTCCCACTTAATCCCAACTACCAGCATTTGGCCCATAACTTTGAATGTTATGACATGCCTAGTGCTCATCCAGGTACTTTTTAATTAACATGAGGCAACCTGCCTTTACCCACCCTCCCAGGCAGCACATTCCAGACTGCCATCACCCTCTAGGGAATAACATTTTTTCCTCACATCCCCACCGAACCTCCCACTTCTCTGAACCTATGTCCTGTTGTGACTGATCCTTTAACTAAAGGGAACAGCTGCTCCTTATTCACTGTCCATGCCCTTCATAATCAGGTCGCCCTTCAGTCTTTTCCACTCCAACAAAAACAACCCAAGCCTATCCAAACTGTCTTCATAATTTAAATATTCCATCCACAGGCAGCATCCTGGTGAATCCCCTCTGCACCCTCTCCAGCGCAATCACATATTTCCTATAATGTGGTGACTAGAACTGCACACAGTTCTTTAGCTGTGGCTTCACCAGAGATATCTGGGTTGCTGAAAGCTGGCTGAGCTGTGAAGTATTTCTGCTTATTTAATTTTCTGCATTTGCAGCATTTTGTACGTGTGAAAACCATTTTTTAAAAGTATTTAATGCAACTCATTTTTAGGGTGTCCCTGTGCCACATACATTGGAGCTTGGCTCAAACAGAAGACAAGCAATTAGTGTCCAAATCTTTGCCAATGCTGTTCTGTGTTCATCCACTCTATGCAAAAGACAATCTGTTCTCCTGTGCTCTTACAGGAATTATTGCCACTAGTAGCTGTGAGAGGGCGGGGGAAACAGGAGTGCCTCAGCTTCCCTAGTTGTCCTCACTTCCTGACTCTGAGTAAGTGCTTCCACCGGACAGAGAGTTTCACAACTATATCAGAACTCACAGGAAGAGAACCCATGCACCTTCATACACATCTGGCAGATTTTGTGATCAGGCATACAATTTTGTGATCGCAAATCAAGGACAATTTTTTTTCATTTGCATTGGCAAACTGCACTTTGCACCATTTAGAGCAATAACATTTAAAATAAACAGTTTAGACATCCTCTATACACAACAGTGTATGAGCATAGAAGAAGGAGGCCATTTGGCGCATCAACTCTGCACCAACACAATCCCAGCCAGGTCGCACAAACCTACATATTTATCCCGCTAATCCCCCTGACGTTAGGGTCAATTTAGCAAGGTCAATCAACCTAACCGAGACATCTTTGGATTGTGGGAGGAAACCAGAGCACCCAAAGAAACTCACCCAGACATGGGGAGAATGTGCAAACTTCATACAGACAGTGACCTGAAGCCGGAATTGAAGCCGGAATCCCTCGCGCTCTGAGACAGCAGTGCTAACCACTGTGCCGTAAAAAATACAAAGCTTACATCTCTGAAACTGGTTTTGTCAGTAATTAAACAGGGCTTACTACTGAGTAACTGGATCACACAGACCAGGAAGGTGTAGTTTCATGGCTCTCTCCTCTCTGAATCAGAAGCTGTTGGTTCAAGTCCAAGAGATCCAAGAACAGAATTCTTTGCTGACACTTTACTGTGGTACCAAGGAAATATTGCACTATAAGGATGCTGTGTTTTGAAATTGAAGCCCTTTGTGCTCTCCCAGTTGAACGCAAATATCCCTTTTCTGATGAATGGCAAGGGAGTGACTCTTGGCATCCCGGACAATATCTTCCCCTCATTCAACATCACTACAGACAAAATGGTCTGGCCACATTCTTATTTGTGGCAGTTTATCGCATGCAAATTATCTGCTGTACATCTTACAACAATGACTATACTTCAAAAATACGTAACTGGCAATACAGCTGTTTCGAATGTTTTGTGTTTGTGGAAAATACTACATAAACACTTGTCTTTCTTTTGTTCGAGGTTCAAGAACAATGAACAAATGATCTCAGTGAAGGGGGATACTAGCTGTCTACATCTGATAGTCAAAATGTGTAAAAGGAAGGAGAGGAGTCTCCTAAGCTGAGTAGAAGACCAGATCTAGTTTTCAGCCAACATGGCTAATGGTAACTTGGGTGAAGTACCAGAGGAAAGTTAACATAAATATAGAAACTAGAAGCAAGAGGAGATCATTCAGCCCTTAAGAGTCTTCTCTACCATTCATTTTCATCATGGCTGACCATTAAAGTCAATATCCTAAACTTGCCTTCCTGATGTCTCTTGATCCCCTTAACCCCAAGAGTTATATCTGCAGCACAGTGGTTAGCACTGTTGGCTCACAGCACCAGGGACCCATGTTCGATTCCTGGCTTGGGTCACTATCTATGTGGAGTTTGCATATTCTCCCCGTGTCTGCGTGGGTTTCCTTCGTGTGCTCTGGTTTTCTCCCACAGTCCAAAGATGTGCAGGTTAAGTGAACTGGTCATTCTAAATTCTCCCTCAATTTATCCAAGCAAGCGCCAGAGTGTGGCAACTATGGGGTTTTCACAGTAACTTCATTGCAGTGTGAATGTAAGTCTACTTGTGAAACTAATAAATAAATAAATAAACTTTAACTTAACTTCTTCTTGAAATCACACAATGGTTTTGGCCTCAACTACTTTCTGTGATAGTGAATTTCACAGATTCACCACTCTCTGCGATGAGATCACTTCAGTGCTAAAAGGTTTATCCCTTACCCTCAAACTATGAGCCTTAGTTCTGGACTTCCCTCACCATCGGGAACATTCTTTCTGAATCCACCCTGTCTAACTTTTCTAGGCTATAGAAACATAGAATGGAACAATATCCCAGCAACATCTCTCGACGGTCAGCGGAAACTACTGAAGGGAAAAAAAATTAACAGACATCAAAAGAGAAAGCACAATGAAAAAGCTGATTTTAAAGAATACTTCACCTTAATTTCACTGACAAAGGGAGTGTGTAGAAGAACACGTTGATTTGAAACACGCACACAAAAAACAAGCGGAAATGCTCAAACATCTCGGCAAAGAAGTACCAGAAAAGACCAATGTTTGGTGTAAGGTCTGGAACAGAAAGACTAAACAAAAACATGAAGATTTAGTCCAGATCAATAGGTTCGAAATTTTTCACAAACCCAAACTGTGAAGAACACAGTTAGGGGTCTTTCATCTCTATTTGCACAAAGTTATGTTCTTTTTATGATGTGGAGTTGCTGGCGTTGGACTGGGGTGGGCACTGTAAGAAGTCTCACAATACCAGGTTAAAGTCCAACAGGTTTATGTGGCATTACGAGCTTACAGAGCTCTGCTCCTTCATCAGGTGACTGGAGAGGTGGGTTCACAAACACGATATATATTCAGAGGCGCAATTACAGGATAATGGTTGGAATTCTAGCAATTGAGTTTCTGTCTATATTGCTGTCTTTGTGAACCACTTCTCCACTCACCTGAGGGAAGGAACAGTGCTCTGAAAGCTCGTCATTCCAAATTAATTGGATGGATTTTAACCTGGTGTCGTGAGGCTTCTTAATTCTTTTCAAGCATCAGCTTAATCAAAGAAATTACTCAGCTGAGTCAACAATCAGATATTTAACCAAATTTAAGCTCAATCTAGACTAATTTCAGCTCAGTACAGAGAGAATGTTGGATTTTGATTTATTATTGTCACATATATTAGTATACAGTCAAAAATACTGTTTCTTGCACACTATACAGACAAAGCATATCATTCATAGAAAAAAGGAGAGGGTGCAGAATGTAGTATTACGCTATATTATGCTAGGGTGTAGAGAAAGATCAACTTAATGAGAGGTAGGTCCATTCAAAAGTCTGATGGCAGCAGGGAAAAAGTTGTTCTCCAGTTGGTTGGTACATGGCCTCAGACTTTTGTATCTTTTTCTTGACAGGAGGAAGTGTAAGACAGTACGTCCAGGATGCATGGGATCCTTAAATACGTTGGCTGCTTTGCCAAAGCAGTGTCCAGCGTGGATAGAGTCAGCTGGCTGTTCAAGTGCATGGTGAAAGATCCCATGGGAGGAGGAGTAGGGAATTCTGTCGATCATTTCAGAGAACATTACAGAGTCAATCACACTACTGTGGGTCTGAAGTTATATCAAGATCAAACCAGATAAAGGAGGACATTAGTGAACCACATGGGTTTTTAACTGCAGCCCAGTAGTCTTCTGGTTACCATTACTGATCTGAGATTTTTAACACCAGTTTTACTTCATTGAGTTGCCATGATGGGATTTGAACTCATGGTTTCAGATCTTGAGTCCAGGTTTCAGGATTACAGGTCCAGTAACATAATCATATGTCAATGGTTCCAAAAATGAAGTAGTAAAATGATCATATTTTGAGACCATATCTTTAATTTAGAATAAAATGAAGGGGGTTATGAGGCTTGTACTAAAGTCTGCCTGACAACAGGCATGGCTGTTTAAGATTAGAGGTAAGGGGCAAATTCCTTTGTAGGGATGATGGTGTAAAATGATTTTTTTTTTTACAGAGCGCTTAACCTAAGATAATTTCATGCTGTTCCGTTTTCCTATTGTCTTTAGTCTGCACCCATCACAGTATGACATTCTCCCCTTTAATAAAGCCCCAAACATGGACAGCAAGTCATTATTTTAAAGTGCACAGATGATTTTAAAAGATATTTTTGAATAATCTTTTTCAATAACAACTCACATGAAGCCATAGGTAGAGGGAATGAAACTCCACGAATTCAGCAAGAAAAACGACAAGCATATGGTGACCATCAAACAACCCAAAGACATGACTGTATACTTCAGCAAATATACCAAGAAAGTAGTGCTACGTAGGCTCACCAATATATAGTGCTTCTGCGACAAGAATGAAAAAAAGACATGAATATATATACTTCGATGAATTTCACATCATTCCTTATTTAGTCATTTTAATTTGACTTATTATTGTTGTATGTATTAGTACCGCGAAAAGTATTGTTTCTTGTGCGCCATACAGACAAAGCATACCATTCATAGAAAAGAAAATGAGCGAATGCAGAGTGTAATGTTACAGTCGTAGCTAGAGTGGAGAAAAAGATCAACTTAATGCAAGGAAGGTCCATTCAAAAGTCTGATGGCAGCAGAGAAGACCCTGCTCTTGAGTTAGTTCGTATGTGTTTTCAACTTTAATAAGTAATTTTTTACCCTGATCTTCAGTTGGGAAGAGTTTCCTACTTCTGTTGGACACACCAAGTTCAGTATAGACAGATAGACAGTAAAGTTCCCTTTAATCTGCCCTGAAACATGTCATAGAAGTACAGAAGTTAAAAGCATGGAAACAGGCCCTTTGACCCAACTTGTCTATGCTGCCTTTTTCTGAAAAAAATCCAAACTAATCCCAATTGCCCGCATTTAAATCATATGCCTTTATACCTATCATACCCATGTAACTAACTAAATGCTTTTTAAAAGAGAAAATTATACTCGTCTCTACTACTTTCTTTGGCAGCTTGTTCCAGATATTCACCACCCTCTCTGTGAAAAAATTGCCCCTCTGGACACTTTTGTAACTCTCCCCTCGCATCTTAAACCTAGCCTGCTAGTTTTAGACTCCCTACCTTTGGGAAAAGATATTATCTAGCTGATCTATGCCCCTCATTATTTTATAGACCTCTATAAGATCACCTCTCAGCCACCTGCACTCCAGAAGAAAAAGTCCCAGTCTATCCAGACTCTCCTTATAACTCAATCCATCAAGTCCCAGTAGTAACCTAGTCAATCTTTTCTGCATTTTATCTAGTTTAATAATATTCTTTCCATAATAGGGTGACCAGAATTGCACACAGTATTCCAAGTATGGCCTTATCAATGTCTTGTACAACTTTAACAAGGCATTCCAATTCCTACATTCAATGTTCTGACCAATGAAACCAAGCATGCTGAATAGCTACTTCATCAATCTGTCCACTTGCAACTCCACTTTCAAGGAGCTATGAATATGTATCCAAAAATCTCTCCGTTCTGTAATTCTCCCCAATTCCCTACCATTAACTGAGTAAGACCTGCCCTGGTTCAGTCTACCAAAATGCATCAACTCGCATTTGTCTAAATTAAACTCCATCTGCCATTCGTCAGCTCACTGAACCAACTGATCAAAATCCCATTGCAATTGGAGATTACTTTCTTCCCTGTCCACTATACCATCAATCTTAGTGTCATCTGCAAACTAACACGCCTCGTAAATTCTCATCCAAATCATTAATATAAATGACAAATAATAGTGGATCCAGCACTGATCCCTGAGGCACATCGCTGATCACAAGCCTCCAGTTTGAAAAACAATCCTCTACAAGAAGCCAATTTTGTATCCATTTAGATATCTCATCCTGGATCCTGTGCCATAACCATGCCAATTTCACCATATTACATACCAGTTACAGCACTAACTCCAATTACTAGGACTATCAATTCAGCATGGAATTTGGAGGACACGATGTGAATCACTTGAGATGATTTTCCCACCATTTCTGAAACTCAGTGGCCAAACATTGGAGCACTAAGGCATTGTAACTATGCTTTCTATGGAGCACATATTTTCAATATGTGCCCAATCTTCTCTATTTCCAAAGGAAATTAGTTACATCTAAAATGTCTCAAACTTTGCAATCAAGACATTTATTTTAAAGTTTATTTATTTATTAGTGTCATAGGTAGATTTACATTAACCCTGCAATGAAGTTATGTGAAAATTACCTAGCTGCCACATTCTGGCACCTATTCAGGTACACTAAGGGAGAATTTTACATGGCCAATGCACTTAACCAACACGTTATTTCGCTATAGAAGTGGCTTCAGAGCTTATTTAAAGATGTAAAAGCAATGACACCACCATTGACCGACATCAAGTCTCCCATTGAATCATTTCTTTGATTACTCACATTCACTCCCTTAGCACACTGTGCTTCAGCCATGAAGGCAAGATTGGTTAAGTTGAGGATTCCCACTTCATCCCAACTACCAAAACAAACATTCCACTTTTGGCCTATACAAAAATGTTTTAGCCAGCAACTAAATTTTTATGGTCACTTTAAAAGCCAATCTATTCTGTTCTTCAATAAGTTAATATGACCTGGTGCTTTGCGTCCTTACTTTATAACTATAGCAAGATGTAACAGTGCCTATGTGAAAGATAAGAGGAAAGCTGGTGTTTAGTTGTCCAGAAGAAGTACTTCAAGCAGGTGAGCACAAGTGAACACAAGATTCAGAGTTAACATTTCAGGTCAATAAGCGGCTGTCAAAACAGATCATTGAGCTGAAACATTACCTGTCCTCTTTCCACATATTCTGCCAGACTGGGTATTCCCAATACTTTCTGTTTCCATTTCAGATTTCTAGCAATAAAAGTTTGCTTTTTGATAGATTCAGATTTTGAATCTATCAAAAATCCCAATTTCTCTGATTGGGATGACAGAGAAAGCTCCTCTGTGTATAGCCATAGCTCTGTTAGTAGCAATTTACTTCTGAATCATAAGGGTCGAAGTTCAATTCCCATACCAATGCTTGAACAAAGAAATCAAGGCTAACACTCAATTCAATACTGACGGAGCACTGCACAGTTGGAGGTTTTGTCTTTCAGACTGTGAAGCCTTATCTGCTTGTTTGGGTGGATGTAAAGGGTCCAATGCCCTATTTTAAAGAGCAATGGAGTTGTCCTGAGTATCTTAGTCAATGTTTATCTTTCAATCAACATAAAAAAAAAGCAGATTTCTTCCCTTTTCTTTCGCCTCTATCTCGGGAGACAATAGGTGTGTGCCAATGGGTGACTGGTTTGGCAGCACATGGCTCGCTATTTGCAGTGCCATCTCTTGTCTAAATAGCTGCTTGTCTCTTCTCACTTCTACCTCCACTGCTACCCATCAGCTCTGGCAAATTGCACCCAATGCATGTGGTCCATGCTGCAGGACTTCATGTCATGTTTGTGGACGTTTTTGAAGCGAAGGGATGGGAGGCAAAATAGGTCTAGCACCAGAGGCTGTCTTGGGAATCCTCCAAGTGGCTCACACGTCCAAGGCATCTCAAACGCCACTGGCTCAGTATGGCTTACGTGCCAAGGATGCTGGCTACCTTGAGGACTTCTGTATTGAGATGTGGTCCTGTCACTTGACGCTGAGGATTCATAGAATCCTTACATTGTAGAAAGAAGCCATTCGGTCTGCACCAATAGCAATCCCATCTAGACTCTACCCCTGCAAATCTCTGTATTTACCCCACTAAATTCCTCTGACATTAAGGGACAATTTAGCATGGCCAATCAACCTAACCTGCACATTTTTGGATTGTGGGAGGAAACTGGAGCCCCGGAGGAACAAGCGCAGACACAGGGAGAAGGTGCAGACTCTGCACAGAAGTAATCCAAGCCAGGAATTGAACTGGGGTCCGTGGCGCTGAGAGATAGCAGTGCTACTCACTGTGCCACTGTACCGCCCCTGAAGGCAGTGAAGATAGAATGCATTGAGGCATCGTTCTTAGCTGACAGATTTTATCCTGGCCTCACTGCTGGAGAGCAGGATATTGTGTTTGCAGACTTGAAACACTCAAACTCGTGTGTTCTGTATGAGTGTGCCATGCTCCTACCCTCTCTTGGTCAGTCTGTACAAAGTAGCAAACACCTTTCCAATGAGCCTGTTGGTTTCTGGGTAAAGATTTAGGTTGTTAATGGTTGAGTCCAAGTAATTGAAATGTTGAACCACTTCCAGAATGTGGTTACCAATTTTAATGGATGGAGCATTTCTGACTTATTGAGACATAATGTTTTGTTTTCTTGATACTGATGGTTACATTGAATTTGTTGCAAGCAGCTGCAAGCTTATGGCTGGATCTCTACATTTTTTCGTTTGGGCATTAGTACAGCATGATGCAACCTTCCTTATGAGGACTTTCCATAATTTTGGCTTTGCTCTGAGATAGGCAAGGCTGAAAAAGATATCCTGACCTTGTGAAGAGAAAAATTCCTTTTTTGGAGACTTGAACGCATGAGAGAGCAACAGTGGGTGTGAGGAAACAGCCCTGATGCATGCCACTCAAGATGGGGAAGGATCTGCTGAGGGACCCTTTTACTGAATTGTGTTTTTCATGTTGCCATGGAAATAAGTCATAAATCTTAGTAGCTTTGGTGGACATCCGAACTTTGCTAGTATAGTGAAGGAAGCACGTCTGCTGATGAGGGTAAAGACTTTGGTGAGATTGATGAAGGCAATGCAGAGGGGAATCCATTGTTAATGGTATTTTTCCAGTAGCTGGTGAAGGGGGCACAGCATGTTGACAGTGGATCTCTCTATATGAAAGGCACACTGTGCCTCAGGGTAGACACAATCAACCAGCTTCTGAAGTCTGTCTGGAACGAGTTGGGCAAAGGCTTTCCCTATTACGGGAATTGCTGGAGTCACTGTAGCAACCAGTGTTTTTATTGCAAAAGTTAGTGGCAGTATGAAGGATTGGGAGAACTTCAAACGCCAACAAAAGGTGACTAAATACAAATGTTAAAATGGACTATGAAAGGAAGCTAGTTTAAAACATAAACACTGGCACAAAAAGTTTATATGCATACAAAGAGGGAGAGAATAATGAGAGTAGATGATGAGATAATAGTGGGAAACTCAAAGGTGCCAGACACTGAACCAATACTTTTGTCTGTTTTCACAGTAGAAGATAACAATTCTGAACCAAAAACTGCAGCTAATATAGTGGAACTTGGTAAAATTACTATAACCAGGGAGAAGGTGCTCAGCAAACTGAAGGGGTTAAAAGGGGAACAATCCCCAGGACTTGACGGCCTCCACTACAGGGTGTTAGAGGTGACAGCAGAGATAGAGGATGCATTAGTTATGATATTCCAAAATTCCTTAGACTCTGGAAGGACACTGGTGGACTAATGTGTGACGCCCTTATTCAAGAAAGGAGGTAAGAAGGGGGAACTATAGACTACTCAGTTGACCTCCATGGTGCGAAAGTTGCTGGGGTCAATCGTTAAGGAGGAGGTGACTGAACATCTGGGAAAGCAAAGCTCAATTCACCAATGTCAGCATGATTTTGAGAAGGGCAAGTCTTATCTAACAAACCTGCCAGAGTTCTTTGAGGATGTAACCAGCAAGGTAGATAACAGGTATCTTGCTGATGTGATCTACCTGGACTTCCAGAAGGCATTTGATAAGATGCCACACAAGGGACTGATCCAGAAGGCTAGATTCCAAGGAATTGGGGATAGAGTAGTGGCTTGGATTGAGAATTGGCTGACAGATAGAAAACAGAAGATTGGCATAATGGGTCCTCCTCCAGTTGGCAATTTGTAACTAGAGAGGTCCTGCAGGGTTTAGTTCAAAGACCACAACTATTCACAACCTATATCAATGATTAACAAGTAGAGACAGAATGTAACATAAAAAAAAATAAATTTAAATAAAAATAAATTTGCTGATGACACGAAAGTAGGTGGAAAAGCAGGCTGTGATGAGGAGATAAAAAGCTTACAAATGGATATTGACAGGCTAGGGAAATGGGCCAGAGTCTGACAGATGGAGTTTAATGTGGATAAATGCAAGGTTATATATTTTGGCTGGAAAAATAAAAGGGCAAATTACTATTTCAATGGCAAACAGATTCAAAAAATATCTGTGCAGAGGGGGATCTGGGTGTCCTTGTGCCTGAGTCTTAGAAAGTAGGTATACAGGTGCAGCATGTTATAAGGAAGGCAAATGGAATTTTGGCATTTATTTTGCAAAGGGTCTAGAGTATAAAAATAGAGAAGTGTTGTTACAATTGTATAAGGCATTGATGAGACCACACTTTGGAGTCTGTGTTGAGTTTTGATCACCTTCTTTGAGGAAGAGTGTGGTGGCACTGGAGGCAGTTCAGAAGGGGTTCTCTACATTAATTCCAGATTTGAAGGGACAGTCATACAAGGAGCAGTTGAATAGCTTGGGCTTGCTGGAGCACAGAAGACTGAGGAGGGATTTGATTGAGATGTATAAAATACTCAATGGGATTGATAAAGTAAATGTTAACCAAACGTTCCCCTTTCTAGAACAGTCTAGGCCAAGAGGTCATAATTGCAGAGTAAGATGGAGGAGGTTCAAGACAAAGATAAGGAAAAGTTACTTCTCATAGAGGGTTGTGAATTTATGGAGCTCACTGCTGCAGAGCGGAGTAGATGCAGAATCAATGGATTTAACAAAGAGATAAATATTTGATCAAAAGCAGGATAAAGGGTGATAGAGAAAAGGCAGAGAAATGGAGTTAAGATGAGATGGAAATCAGTCATGATCACACAGAACAGCGGAGCGGACTCGAAGGACTGAATTACCTACTCTCACTCCTAATTCTTATGTTCCCTTATAGAGGACAATGATATTGGCATCTTGCATGCTTTGTGGTGTTACTTCCCCATCCCAGCCATGGAAAAAGCAGTTTGTGGAGTTTTGAAGTGCAGCTGGCCTGGCACACTTGATTATTTCAGGGGTACTGCGGTCCTTTCTGGGCACCCGCTGCTGGCTAGAGAATCAATGGCATTACTGAGTTCTGGTTCATTTGGCTGTTTGTCTAGCTCGTCCATGACTGGCAGAGGGTGAACTGCATTGAGGGCAGCGTCAATGACAAGGTTTTTTTCTGGGGTATGGTGCTAGGGAGTGCTCATCCTCTGTTTGCTTTGGTAAGTGATTGCTTTCCCCCGATTTACAGTTAAGGCAATAGTCTTCTTGTTTGTTGTCTCAAAAGCTTTCTTGATGCTGTTGTACATTTCTCAATGTTTTCAATGTCAGAGGCCAGCTGGTTATGAATGCATTGGGATTGTCAGTAGTTGTTTGCACAGTGCCTAGCTGTTCTTTGCACGGTGCTTCTGACAGCTGTAAGTGCTGAGGATGCTTTCTCGCTAGGGGCTTGCTTCCAGTTCAGCAGTGCACTGGGTTGGGTGATTATTACTGATTCCATCTAAACCAGACTGCATCCTGCTTCTCGTGTTTGCCAAAGGAGGTGATTGCTAAGCTATAGATTTCGTCTCTGATGTAGACTCACTTAGCTGCTGCATCCCCCGGAGAGGTGTTCTGAGGGGCTTATTTGTGAGTATCGAGAAATATCTGGCCGCTATCACATTACTCTTTGTGGGAGCTTGCTGTGCAAATTGGCTATGCATTTCCTACACGGTAGCAATCACATTTTACAAAGTACTTCATTGGCTGCAAGATTCTTCAAGACATCCAGTGGTTGAGAACAGCGTTAATATAAATGCCAGTTCTCTATCTTTTCATTTTTACATCAGCAAATGTTTCAGAGTCCTCATACTGGAGGGCTAATTTATGTTCTAGTCATGAATTCCAGCCCACACAATTCATCACCTTGATTGAACTGACAAGGTACAGCTTCTTAGGCCCCAGATACTGGCAGATTCCCAACTGTTTATGTAAGAGTCTTGTTGAAGTCAGCACATCTCAGCTTGTTGCAAGAGCATGGGGATGAATGGCGTGAATTAATGTTACCTCAGTCTAGACTGTTGAAGGCCTCAGCCAATGTTCAGACATGAACACTTTGCAGCAGAGGTTATTCAATTTCAGGGGTAACTTGCTGGATTTCTGGCTGTTCCATCCTTACCAACTATATCACATCCATCATCTAACTTAACCGTACATCTTTCTGGTCTGTATCGTCATTGAATTTTACAGCACAGAAACAGACATAGAACATAGAACATTACAGCGCAGAACAGGCCCTTCGGCCTTCGATGTTGCGCTGACCCTTAAGTCCAGCATGTCTCTGCTGGCCAACAAACGCCTACCTATTTATATTTCTTATCTGCATCACAAAACCTGTTGCTTTTACATTGAGAGTTTAAAAAATCAAGTTTCTGAAAAACTTTGCACCAAACATACATTAATATTTCAAAGTGACAATACGTAACTTCAATGTTTATAATCTAAAACACATTACTATTCCGGTGTTCAATGGACTGTTCCATTGATTGCTATAATAAGTTTATTCTTAGCCAACCTCCTTTCATTACATGCTCAATTTATGACAGCCATTGGAGCAGTTGATTTTGAGGGCATTAATTTCCTAAAACCTATAGGGTATACATGCATACTGAAATGCCCCTTTCCCTTGACACAGGCTCAGGGTGTGGTACAGCCCCACAGATACTGACAGCTTTTCATGGTAAGGTGTGTGTCCTAGTAGACTTCTTAACTGACTACATGTGTGAGTCTGATCCTACCATAGGCTAATTCTGCACAGTTCAGACCACCGTTCTTCCTGTCATTTTCCTCTACTTTGTCAGAAGACTAAGGAAGTTGGACATGTCAGCTATTATGCTCACCAACTTTTACAGATGCACAGAAAGCATTCTTTCTGGTTGTATCATAACTTGGTATGGCTCCTGCTCTGCCCAAGACTGCAAGGAACTACAAAAGGTCATGAATGTAGCCCAGTCCATCATGCAAACCAGCTTTCCATCCATTGATTCTGTCTACACTTCCCGCTGTCTTCGCAAAGCAGCCAGCAAAATTAAAGACCCCGCGCACTCCTGACATTCTCTCTTCCACCGGGAAGAAGGATACAAAAGTCTGAGGTCACGTACCAATTGACTCAAGAACAGCTTCTTCCCTGTGCTGTCGGATTTTAAATGGACTTACCTTGCATTAAATTGATCTTTCTCTACACCCTAGCTATGACTGTAACACTACATTCTGCATCCTCTCCTTTCCTTCTTTATGAACAGTATGCTTTGTCTGGATAGCGTGCAGGAAACAATACTTTTCACTGTATGTTAATACATGTGACAATAATAAATCAAATCATTATCTAATGTCCGTGGTGCAGACTCACACTGCACAGTGCAGTCATTCACTGTTCCACCTGGGGGAGGGAACATCATTCTTTCATAAAGTATTTGTCAAAACCTTAAATCCTTCCTTCAATAACCATGCTGTAATTAAAAATAATCACCTGTGCAAGGTATAGTAACGCCGGGGCAAACAGTGCAACAGGATACAAGGATTGGTACGCGGCCAAAGCCAGAAATACCGCACTGATAAAGGCACTTCCTGAAAATCAGCAAACAGAAAACATGTCAATGCAAATCAAGGAGCGTTATACATGATAGAAGTCTTTAGAAAGCTGCCTTAAGGAATAATGTATGACATGCAAAAATAAAAGACAAACCCCAGCATTTTGCATGTAATCTTTCAAAGGACTCTGTACAAAAGATTGCACTTAAAACAACATCAGTACAAGTTGTTACAAAGAGCAGTATTTTGTATTTCAAGTTCAGTTTCAGTAATGGAACATTTCATATCAAAGTACAATATTATAATATCTCCAAATATTTTTCTGATGCCAGTTTTTCCACTTTTCCTCTTGAAAGCACTTATGTCATCCTAAACCACAAGTCCTATGAGTACTGACTGCCCTTTAGGAGCTCACCCAACTGACCACTGTTCACTCGCAAGTGCTGCCAAAATATGTGACCATGCAGGCCATCAAGAGTTCAGCCCAATCCTATTTGGTCTAATGTCCATAAGCAAGCACATCCAAGAGATGTATTCAAGTGGGAACCATGTTGGTCTGCCTATCCCAAACACACGAACATGAAGATCAATTTTAGTCGAGTCATGACAACTGAGCAGGGACTAGGGAACGAAATCTGAATTCTACATCATGTAATTTGGTGCTATGCTGGTTAATGGCTTTATCCATCTTCCTCTCACGAGGGCCATTCTTCATGAGTAACCTGAAACAAATCCTTCTCTATTGTAAATTGAAACAGAATCAAATGAAACTTTTTCCTTTGTCTCTGCAACTTTCTTTCAAAGGTTACAACAAAGTATTCTACTATTTAATAGAATTCCAGTTGGTTCCACTTTCTTAAGGGTGTTCAGTGAGTGCGTCTCAGCTCCCCATCTCCAATTTTTCTTGTGCTGATGTACAGAATAACAGGCAAAGCTCATTCTACAGTCTTGCGTGCTAGATTAATCACCCCAAATAGACTGATGCTGGCACATGAAATGGAGGTATCACACCCCAAGTTCTGGAACA
Organism: Sphyrna mokarran; assembly: GCA_024679065.1. Lineage (NCBI taxonomy): Eukaryota > Metazoa > Chordata > Chondrichthyes > Carcharhiniformes > Carcharhinidae > Sphyrna > Sphyrna mokarran. The sequence continues at coordinate 64,513,265 of JAGIQG010000016.1, read as the reverse complement.
AAGAAACAAATAAGCCTCACCTTTCACAGTGGCCAAGACAAAAACTGCAATAATTGCATTGTTGATGGCACAAGTAGATTTCGCCACGCAAGTAAGCACAGTGAATGGATTCAGAAGATAGCTGGAACAGAACAGAAAGCTCTCTTTATGCATCTCATTTCATAATGGTTGTAAGGTACAGAGTGCATCACATCTTATCAGAAAGTTTTTATATGGTTTTCATGTATGAGAATCAAAGATGTGAACATTTTAATTTCTGAATCCTTATTGACTAAGCAGTGACTAACAGTTGTTCGTTCTTTGGTTGATATTTAGCTAATCTAGAGTCAGTCCAGTCTATATTATCTTGAATTATAAAGATGTATCAGAAAATTCCTTGTTTATGCTTTTATGTGGAACGTATTAAAATTCAATTACTTCTTGATTTTGATTTTCTGGGCTTCTTACAGTCAGTTGGGATAACGTAAAAAAAATTGTATTGCTTCGAATAACAGAAGATAAGGGAAAATATATGTATCTTTTGAACTATATTTGATTAATGGGTTTTGTTAAGTAGTCTCTAAAGCAGGAGTCTCTAAAATACTCCAATGACATCACCATCAAATCGTATGACCAACTATTAAAACAATCATGCAACTACTTAAATATATAACATTTCCCCCAACACTTGCATGACCATAAGGCCAAATTATTATAATGTTACATATGGGATTCAATAATACTTTAGACACAGTACTATGTATTATTAATCATGATACACAATCAATAAGAAAATCGATCAGGAGATGTCCATTCTTCTTCAGTTAAATACAACATTTTGGCATTTGGCTGCCCTTGACCCCAGAAGTATGATTTGGAGCTTCAGTGTGCTCCTTCTCTTAGAACTAATTCTGTATCATTTTTCTGTGATATAGTAGCTTAGACACAATCACGAGGCGACTCAGATTCAACTTTGCCTTCTATAGCAGTACATCTGGAGATGATTCCGAAAACTAATTTTGAGCTGACAACAACTGATCAGCCTGGCATTGTCAAACTAGTTCATTTTTGATTTTAATCGTGTAATAAATTAGACCTGTTCTTGCTAATACTATGGCTGGAATCCATTTTTCACTAATGGCAATAATTACGCACTAACACTTGATCACCTTGTTGAAATGAGCATTGTTTTGCCTTCACTTCACATCTAGCAACTTGAGATTGTTCTTGGAGCTATACTCTCTCTGTGGGGTATCTGGAGGTAATAACAAAATCAAATGTAGTTCTCAACTTTCTCCAAGGAATAGTGCACGGGAAGTTTGGGTAGTTGCTTGAATAGTGTTTCTACAAGATGCCAAAAAGCTATTTAAAGTAAAAGGAAAGCTTATTTATTATTCACAAGTAAGGCTTACATTAACAGTGCAAAGACATTACTGTAAAATTCTCAGAGTCGCTACACTCCAGTGCCTGTTCAGGTCAATGCACCTAACCAGTACATCTTCCGGAATATGGGAGAAACTGGAGCACCTGGAAGAAATCCACACAGACATGGGAAGAATGTGCAGATTTTGCATTAATAATGACCCAAGCTGGGAATCGAACCACGTCCCTGGTGCTGTGAGGCAGCAGTGCTAACCCACTGTGCCACCCTATTTACATTACGTGAAAATGAACATTACTCTCTTGAAGGTTTTAAAGAATGTTCCAAGATCGGAAGAATCTTTCAGCTAATCTACTGGTTGATGGATCATAAGGCGCTGATTTCATATGCGAAATACCATTTACTCTGAGACAATCTTCAAACTCCTGTGAAGTAAACTGTGTACCATTATCGCTAACAGTCTGTTCTGTTTGTCAAATTGTGCAAAAACTTAATTAAGTTTTTCAGTGGTTTGTTCAGATGCAGTAGATCCCATATTAACTTTTGGCCACTCTGAGCTTGCACCAATTATGACTAAGAGCATGTAGCCCTCAAACGGGCCAGCAAAATAATCTACATGCAATAGCTGTCACGACATCTTAGATCACTCTTAAGGATATTAAGAAGATATCGGTGGTGTATTTCTCATTCTGTCCAGCTAACCGTGCTTTGTGATGCATTGGAATGCCAACAGCGCAGGTTCAATTCAGATTAGCAGAGGTTATTCATGATGGGTCCACCTTCTCAGCCTTGTCCAATGCCTCCTCAACCTTAACCTTCAGGTTAAATCACCATCAATCAGCTCTCTCTTTAAAAAAGAGAGCAGCCTCTGGGGCTACGGGAGTCAGTCTGGCTCTGTCTGCTGGACAGGTAATGCAGGGTGTTGTCAACAGCGTGGGTGCATTTCCTGTACTGGCTGAAGTTATTCAAGAGCTCTGTCTTCTCAACCTTGCCCCTCGCCTGAGGTGTGGTGATCCTCAGGTTAAATCACCACCAGTCAGCTCTTCCCCTCAAAGGGCAGAGCAGCCATTGGGCATCAGGGACTACAGTGTCTTTATCTTTTATTTCTTATTGCCTTCGTGTTGTTGTGCAAGAACTCTTCCATGCAGACGAGGAGGAATGATCGCATGGATTTCCCACAATAGGCACCCACCTTGGACAGTCAACTCAAGCTTTCTTGACAAACATGGTTTCAAGATGCGACGATGTGTTCAAACTCATTTACCAAAAATACAAAAATGTTAAAGAAACTTGGGAGGGTCAAACTATTCCATCTTCCACTTCATTATGGAGATTCTCTCCTTGCGTCCAACTCATAACTTCAACATCCAATCACTGCAGCTCAGAAATCTCTCCAGCTGGCAATAATGCTGAAGGAGTAACCAGATCACCGGCATTTTTATTTGCGTGTACATGTAATACAAAAGCTTGAAAATAACATTGTGTATTCTTACCTCACACGGTTTAAGTTTTGCAAGTCGCTAGCACATAAGAATGAAGTAACACATACAGGATATGTTGAAATGCATTCACTACAACTGTCCATAGGTCTCATCATGCTTTGACCACCACTGATATTTTTTGAAGAGTTAATTATGAGCTCTCAAAGCATTAAGAAAAAGGTTACATGGACCAAGAGTTGTAAATTTGGATTAGGCTTGCTGGCCTCTTTCTATGCTGCAACTTTTCCATGGTGCCAGGGTCAGCCAGGTCAAAACATGAGTGCTTTCCAATCTTTGTCACGCTGTACAAACACACTGTGCTACGTGGCCATCCTTTGGCCCTACCTGAGCACAGATATCACAGTACTGATAATGGCAACATGCTTTCTTACTTACAACAGTGCTACCTTAAGAGGAATATGATACATTTCTTTCGGAGTTCTGACCAGTGTGATGACATCGGGAGCATATTTCTGGAATTCATAAGCAAGCCGCTGTTTTCTAAACTAAGAAATAAAAATTACATTGAAAAAATGCAATGCCAAGTTACATTTCAATTCTGCACATTTAATATAGATTGCCTTTAAATGCTAATTTATTCTCCTGAGCAGCATGCCCTAAATAGTCTCACTGCCCTTATGAAATGTGCAACTGATAATTATTGAGACATTATGCTGTAACAGTAATACACCTAATACAAAGAATAAAAGAATTTCCACTTTTCTTCTTCCCCCATTTCTCTGCCTCTTTGCCTGAAAGTGCATACGCTTATGCTGGAGCAGAGTTCCACAGTTCTCAGGTAACTTGCCAAAATGGCTTTCATGTTAATGAGTACACCATGGTCATATTTACTGCTAATATATCTGATCAGACAGGGCATCACAGTGCAACTGCAGTTATAATGTCCACTGCCTGTGGACATTCACATTCATTTCCCAAAGAATGTTGTTAGACAGTGGTTTAGAAACCAGTAGATTTCTTGTCCCTAATCCTCTTGTTGTACTCAGCTCATCACCCCCAGACGAAAACAGGAGTTTACTGGTCTGTATAAATTTAATGCTGCATATTGCGTTAATGCAGCAAACCACTGGAAACTCAAGATTTTTACACCTGTTTTAATGGATATACAAACTGCTTTCAAATCCCTCTGACAAGAAAAACAATCTGGTTAGATAAATACTATCAATTCGCAAAATTAACTTGTGTACTCCAGTACTCATTCTCACTCCTATCTGTGGGACAATCTCTTGCTATAACATATCACTAATTTGCCCAAAAAGGTTCCTGCTTGAATCAGCAATCTTGAAAACTGAAGACAGAAATTGTTAAATTTGTACACGTTGGTACTATAATCTATTAATAGCTCATTTACCAAGAATACAAAAAAAGGTAGAATTGCTGAAGTGCACAAAGCCATTTAACCCACCGAGTCTGCACCAACCACAATACCACCCAGGTCCTATCCCTGTAACCCCACACACTTAGCCTGCCAATCCCCCTGATATCAAGAGGCAATTTGGCATGGCCAATCAAACCAACCTACACATCTTTGGAGTGTGGAAAGAAACCGGAGCACCAGGAGGAAACCCATGCAGCTATGGGGAGAATGTGCAGATTCCACACAGACACTGATCTGAGGTCGGAATTGAACCTGGGTCTCTGGTACTTTGAAGCAGCAGTGCTAGCCACTATGCTGCCTATGTATAAAAATTAATTTAACTTTCTTTTTAAATGTCGAAGGTCTTTTGAAGCTTGTGAGTGTAAAAACTGCAGAATGATGAATGACTGCTTGGAATGGAATCTATGTTACTTTATTTCGTGATTTCAGAAGATTTGTCTTTAAAAGAAATATATACAACAGCCATGAATGGGAAAGGTTTTGGTCTCCAAAGAGACCCATCTATCTATAAGCAATATAAGTGATAACTGGGCTATCAACATGAAACTTGCACCATTACAATGGTGCATGTTAATTACAATTTTCTTACCACAACTTTGTTGAAATCTTCAGCGGCAAGGTACAGTGCAACTGCAGTTATAGTGTCCACTGCCTGTGGAAGCAAAATTCATTCAGTGTCAAAAAGCCACATGGAAGCATTTAAAAGGGATGTAAGCAAGTCGCTTTCAATCATTTTACTTACCATAAAGACAAACTCTGCATAATCAATAAGAAAATGAAAGAGGTATAAAATAAGAGGTGTCTGTAAAATAAAACAAAGTGTGACTTAATATTTGCAAGATAGATTTTCAGCAAATAAACAATGCAGCAGTGAGAGCACAATAAGGCAGCACTTTTGCCTGAGTCAGAATGTTGGGGGTTCAAGTCCCACTTCAAATACTTGTGCACATAGTGCAGCATTTCTTGAGTACTGCACACACTGTCAGATGTGCCATCTTTTTGACAAGACATTAAAATCAGGACCCCGGCTGCCTTTCATTAAATGGAAGAGCAGACCCAATGAGCTGAATGGCCAACTTTTGCTCCAAAAACTCATTGTCAAGTGGATGCAGAAGATCCTGTAGCACTAGTCAAAGGACAGCAGGACAATTACCCAGAGTCTTGGACATTCAGCTTATCTGGTCATTACTGTTTGTTAGAGCTTGCTGTGTGCAAATTGGCTGTTATGCTTCCTACAACTATATTAGACTTCAAAAGAACTTAATTGTTTGAAAAAAAAACACCTTTGGATCACCTGAGGTCATGAAAAGCACTACATAAATGCAAGTCTTTCTTTGGTCATCAGTAAAGACCCTGCAACACTAAAAACTGACTTTCCAATGTAATATATATACACAGCTTTACTAAAAATTAGAGAAAGCTTGCACAAGGGACAATATACTGTAATGCATGCACTGGAGTATCAGAACATATTCATGAGTGCACTGTATTGTCACACTCCTCGCTCCTGGTTTCACCATCAACAGATTCATGCTGAACAATGTCATACTCTAGGTGAACAGAAAAACGCAGCTGACGATATTGTACTTACTTCATGGAACACATTTCCAGAATATGGGGACACTCCTAGATCCAGCAAAGAAAGCCCTTCCACAACTAAAACAAAAAGGAAACAAACATTACGGTAATTACTCAAGCCTTAAATACAAAACCAGAGCAAGAAACATTTTTGAAGAGATGGCCTCAGAAATGTTCATTAGAACTTTCTGGGAGGTTTTGCTCTGTTCCGACATATTCAGAACTTCCCATTAAAGTGCATGACTTTGGATCAGGAGAAGCAGCATTTTAGTTGCATGCAGAGATCAGGAAAGCGGAGGAAATCAAGCTAAGTTTCAGCCGACAGCCCTGTTCAACGCAAATGCAAAATCCTAGCTGGAAAGGGAGTGCAGCTTATATGCCAATCTTTTTAAAATTCAACCTCAGAAAATGCCAAGGTCGCAGGGGAAAGTCACAAAATACTACCAGAGATGACGGACCGCAGTTACGTGGAGACACTGGAGAAGCTGGGACAGTTCACCTTACAGCAGCAAATCTTATGGAGGACTGGAATAGAGGTTTTTCAATAGATTAAATAGGGAGAAACAGTTAGTGCTAGCAGGAAGGTTCGTAACTGGAAACATAAAAAATAACTGGCAGAATAATGAGAGAGGAAGATTATGGTAGTGCAGCTGCCTCACGGTGCCAAGGACCCAAGTTCGATTCCTGGCTTGGGTCACACTGTCTGTGTGGAATCTGCATGTTCTCCCCATGTCTGCATGGGTTTCCTCCAGGTGCCCCCTTTTCTACCCACATTCTGAAAGACGCGCTGGTTAGGTGCATTGACCCGAACAGGTGCTGGACTATGGCAACTATGGGAATTTCACAGTAACTTCATTGCAGTGTTACTATAAGCCTTACTTGTGACTAATAAATAAACTTTACTTTAGGAGAACACAACATGCCATGACCTGGAACACAGACTAAACAGTTTCAATAGCCCCAACTTCTTAAAGAACATTGAATAATTAGATAAAAGAGAAAAAAATTGCAGCGGAAATGGAAAGATTAGGACTGTGACTAATTGGTAATTTTTTTGAATGTTCAACACATACATGATGGATCAAATGATCTCCTTGTCTGCTCCATCACTGTAGAAATTGTTGGGCTGAGATTTAACATCAGCTATTCATTAATGTTCATAGAATTATACAAATTTAAAATCTAGCAACTTCCTGGCAAACGGATCACTTTCAAAGCAGGAAGGTTGAACAGAGCACAGCTGAGTAGCGTTACCTGTAAGCTCACAGTAATGCTTGTCACTCCTGTTAAGATTTTTTTATTGCACTGCTTTTCTCATTTTTTTCCCTTCCTTTCCTGGAAGACTTTTGAATTGACCTACCTTGCATTAATTTGATCTTTCTCTGCATCCTAGCTATGACTGTAACACTACATTCTGCACTCTCTTGTTTCCTTCTCAATGAATGGTATGCTTTGTCTGTATAGCTCACAAGAAACAATACATTTCGCTGCTTGTTAATACGTGTGAAAATAATAAATCAAATCAAAAAGCCTTAAAATGCAATGAAGTATAATTCCACAGCATGGACAGTCTTTAGACATCTTATCTGAGTGAGGGACTTACACTATGAGGGCTGACAAACTATTTGTCTGGAGTGGGCATCACCACCAAATCTTCTCCCCTCATTTTCACCCTACTCCAATCCAAAGTGCAGTTTCTCTGCAAGTCACTGGATTGCAACCAGGAGTTGGGATCAAGGTTGGTTTTGACCTTCATGGGCCAGCAATGGTTAAGCTCAACTTGAGTGCAAAGGTTGCTTTTGAAATTAAAATTGTAATGAGGGGAGCAAGTGTGTCAGATGAATAAGGTTGTCGTGTCAAATGGTACAAAGCACTTACTAAAAATTTCGGTGTTCATCATATAAATTTCCTTGCAAAGGCATTAGGTTATGCAGACTGGGAAGATCTTCATTTCAATCTCTGGCCTGCAATGGATTATTTTATATTTTATTTACATCTTATTTCATATTTACCAGGGTGGATCAGTTTTATCATTCGGGATTAGCAAGTGAAAAAGAAACAGAAATAGGGTCAAGGCTCCATTACTAATGGCAGTGCTGTCGGTGGAAATGCGTAAATGTGGTGTGGAGGCACTGCTGATTACAGCTGCAATAGACTTCTCAATCAACAGAAAATGAGTGTGCAAGTTAAACAAATCGCACTGTGAACCAGCAATTACCTTTTGCTTGTACAGGGAAATCCTGGGGTGAAACCTTTAACTGTAAATAGTTCACTTCACCATTTACGCTCTAATGGTGATGTTACATAGAAACAAGAGTGGACCACTCGGCCCTTCAAGCCTGTTCCACCCTTCAATATGATCATGACTGATCCTCTATGTCATATTCCTGCTCTCTCTTCACACTCCTAAATGTCTTTAGAATCTAGAAATATTTCCTTCTCGTACATATTCAGTGATTTGGTCTCTGCAGCATTCTGTGGTTGAGAGTTCCACGGGCTCACCAGCCTGAGTGAAGAAGTTTCTCCTCATCTCAGTCCTAAATAGTCTACCTCATATCTTGAGATTGTGACCCCTTGTTCTAAATCTCTAGCCGAAGGAAACACTGTCCCTGCATCCAGTCTTTCCAGTCCTGTTAGAATGTTATAAGTTTCAATGCGATCCTCTCTCCTAAATTCTAGTGAATACATGCCCAATTCACCCAATCTCTCCTCAATCGAAAATCCTGCCCCCTCCAGGAATCAATCTGGTCAACCTTTGGTGCACTCCCTCTGTGGCAATATATCCTTTCTCAGATAAAGATGCTAAAATTTGTGCACAATACTCTAAGTCTGGTTTCATCAAGTTGCTGTACAGCTGCAGTAAGATATCCTTGCTCCTCTATTCAAGTCCTCTTGCAATGAAGGCCAACATATCATTTGCCTTCCTAACTGCTTGCTATGCCTGCACGCTTGCTTTCAGTGACTGGTGTACTAAGACACCCAGGTTCCTTTATACATGAGCATTCTCACAATTTAAATAATACTCTGCCATTCTGCTTCTTTGTTCAAGTAGATAACTTCACATATTTTCACATTTTACTGCATATGCTGTGGATTGTCCCATTCATTAACTTGTCTAAATCACATGCAAACTCCACAATGATAGTAACCCAAGCTGGGCATTGAACTCCGGTCCCTGTGAGGCAGCAGTGCTAACCATTGTGCCATCATGTTATCCACTTTGCTCACCAATCTGAAATTCAATGTTTATCACTGATTACCAAAGAAAAATTCTATATTTGAATAAAGATGGCATCTTGTAACAACATACTAATTACCCAATTTAATCAAGTTTGAAATTTAACATTTCATACCCAGTTATCTTTCATGAACAAGGGCAGGAGGGGACAAAACAAAAGATTTCACTCAAATCACAGTGACATATCACCAGCACGAGGCTGGGAAAATCTCAAACTGAGATGGCATCAACACAAATCCCACTCATTAGATTTAGTGCCCATTATGGGATTTGCGCCTGTGATCGACAGGGCTGCTAAATCATGGCCTTGTGGCTACAGGGACAGGACAGAGGCATGGAATCATGCAGCAATCAACTTCATTTACTGACCCTCCAAACCCTGTCCACCACATAGACTCCAGTGGTTCAAGAAGACAGCTCATCACCACCTTCTCAAGGGCAATTAAAGATGGGTGACAAATGTTGGACCCAGCCTGTGACATCCACATCCCATGAATCAATTAAAAAAGAAAAAGATTGAGATATAAGAGTAAGTTAAAATGGATAGAAAGAGTTTCTGCATTACTTCAAAAGGAAAGGAATAAGGAAAATAAGTGTTGGTTCTCTAGAGAGTGACAATGCGAAGTTAATTATAAATAATAAGGAAATTGTGGGTCAAATGAACAAATATTTTACTTCTGTCTTCCTGCAGATGATACATAAAACATTTCAGTAATAGCTGTAAATCAGGGAGAAAGGAACTCGGTGTAATTTCAATTACTGTGGAAGGGGTACTGAGCAAACTGAAGGAGGTGCAGGCTGCCAAGTCTCTGGGTCACAGCACAGCAACACACAATATAAAAACTAAGCACATAATCCAGGCTCTCAGTCCACTACAGCACTCAGGATGTAATGCAATAGCAGAGATGTGCTCCACAAGAAATGTAAAATGCTGATGTGTGTTTTGTCAGATATTCTCACCAATAAATCTTACTTCTCAGTCAGAAAGCTAGAGGTTCAAGTCCAACTCTATAAATTAAGGCATAAAATTGCAGATAGACAATCCGTTGTAGTGCTCCAGGGGTACTGCATTGTCAGAGCTGCTATCTATCAATTGGGATGTTAAACTGAAGACAGGTGCATGTAAAGGATTCCATGTTTTCCTTTAAAAAAGAGCTGTCAGGTTCTTTTGGTATTCTGGCCAATATCTATCCCACAATCAACACCAAATTACTGCTTTTGGGAGCTTACTATGTACAAACTGATTTCTGCATTTTTTAAAAAGTACAGCACCAAAAATGTTTTTTTACTGGCAGGAAAACACCAGTAAAAAACACCTGCCCTTAGGTTGTGAAAGGCGCTACACAAATATAAATATGGGTGGCATGGTGGTTAACACAGCTGCCTCATGCACCAGGGGCCTGGTTTAACTCCAGCTTTGGGTAACCACGTGAAGTTTGTATATTTTCCCCATGTCTACGTGGGTTTCCTCCAACTGCGCCAGTTTCCTCCCACGCTCCAAAGATATGTAAGTTAAATGGATTGGTCACGTTAAATTGCCTTTTAGCATCCCAAGATGTGCAAGTTAGGGGGATTAGTGAGGAAAATGTCCATGGATAATCAGTGGGGATTTTCACAATAGTGCACTGCAGTGTTAATTTAGAACAACTTGTGACACTAACAAATAAACTTTAATGGGATAAACACATCAGGTTACAGGAGAGGGCCTGGATGGGATGTCTTGTTGGAGAGTCGATGCAGACCCTATGGGCCAAATAGTCTCTTTCTGCACTGGAGTGATTCAATGAAATGTCAGCACAACAAATTGATCAACTTGGCCAGGTGTCTGTCTCACTGCTTGCCCATGAAATCTTGCAAGCCTTAGCACTTGCCTGCAATGTTTCAGATAAAAGTAATATACTGCGGATGCTGGAACCTGAGACTGAAACTGTGGAAAATCTCAGCCAACCTGGTAGCATCCGTGGAGAGAGAACAGAACTAATGTTTCAAGTCTGGATGACAACATCCATTCTCTCTCCAAAATCCCCTGCTGAGATTTTCCAGCATTTTCTGTTTCTGTACTACATTTCCACAGACAGCTGCAGAAAAGTGCGAGGAGGAACTACTGAAATGCAAGACTTGAGCAGCAAATCTTGACTCTCCTACTTGACTGGAGTCCTAGCCAGGGCAATGGAATGGGGGTGTATGGGTGCTAACATTTGTTGGACGTTAAAGATATGAAATGATAAACGCTACTGACAAAGAACTGGGGGGGTGTTTTGAAGTTTGATGTGTATTTCCCCCCTTCCCACTATGAAGTGACAGTCAGAGTCCCTCAGCCCATCCATACTGAGTGGAGACAACAGCAGCAGCCGCACTGGGAGAGGGAGGCGGTTAGCGAGCAAGGAAATATATAAATACCTCGCTTCCAAGAACTGAGAGGCGACACCACCTCTACCCGCTCCGAGATAAACTCCGCCAACGAGGAGCGGAACAGCACAGCCCTGACCGTCACCGCCACAATCAACACCAACACCAAGGAGGCGGCCATTGTCCCAACCACCAGCCCGGGGGCGGGGAGGGCAGGGGAGGGAGGCGGAAGCGGATGTGACAGAGGCGCGCCTCCCGCGCGGGGCACCTCGGGAGCTGTAGTCCCTGTCCCTGTCCACGCCCACGTCCAGCCTCAACGGCCGGGACTACAAGGACCGTCAGCCACTGCGCGGCATCCTCCCCGCCACGACCGCCCGGACTACAAAAACCGTGAGGCGCCGCGGGCCGCCCGGGTACGGTGGCCGCTTGAGGAATGATCCGCCTGCCACCCGGCGCTCAAAACGCGAAACCTCAAAGTTGGAGCAGATATTTAGGGAGGAGAAGTGATGGAAACCAGTCATGTCCCTGTGTTAACAACACAATAGTTCGCCTTTGCAGCGAATTGCTAAAGCATAGTTGAATTTACATGATAAATAATTGTGATCTTATTGGTGTAGTTCCATCTCTTCAGCTTAAAGTTTATTTATTGATGTCACAAGTAGGCTTACATTCACACAATGTGGAGATGCCAGTATTGGACTGCGGTGAGGCACAGTAAGAAGTCTGCAACACCAGGGGTTAAAGTTCCACAGGTTTATTTAAGGAATCATGAACTTTCGGAGCGCTGCCCCTTCATCGGCTGTGTGTCATCTGATGAAGGAGCAGTGCTCAAAAAACTTGTGATTCCAAATAAACCTGTTGGAGTTTATATTAACACTGCAATGAAGTTACTGTGAAAATCCCCTAGTTGCCACATCTGGGCACATTGAGTGAGAATTTAGCACAGCCAATGCACCTACATAACACAGCTTTTGGACACTGGGAGGAAACCTGGGTACCTGGAGAAAACATTTACAGACATGGGGAAAATATATAAACTCTGCTCAGAAGTGACCTGAGGTTGGAATTGAACCCGCTCCTGGTGCTGTGAGGCAGCAGTTATACTCAGTTTTTTATTCTTCTTTCCAAAATGAACACCTTCACATTTTTGTACACTATACTCTATCTGCCAGTTATGTCCACTCACTCAATTTAGTTATATCCATGAGCAACCTTATGTCCACTTCACAATATACTTTCCTACCTACCTTTGTATCATTGCAAATTTAGCTACCATGCCTTCCCTCCCCTCATCTAAGTTATTGATATAAATTGTAAAATGTTGAGACCTCAACACAGATCCCTGTGGGACTCTACAAGTCACATCCTCCTAATCAGAAAAAGACCCATTTATACATACTCATTGTTTTCTGCCAAACAGCTAATTTTCTATCCAGGATAAAATGTTACCCCCATATCATGAATTTTTATTTTCTGCAATAACCTTTGATGTAGCACCTTATCAAATTCCTTCCAAGAAATCCAAGTTTACAGACCATAATACCGTAAGATATAGAAGCAGAATTAAGCCATTTGGCCCATCAAGTCTGCTCTACCATGGCTAATATGATTTTTGTCCCCATTCTCCTGCCTTCTTCCTGTGCCTTTTGATCCCCTTGTTGATCAACCACCTATCAATCACTGTTTTAAAGACACTCATTGACCTGGTCTCCACAGTCCTCTGTGAGAATGAGTTCCACAGATTTACCACCACCTGGCTGAAGAAATTCCTCCTCACCTCAGTTTTAAAAGAGTGTCCCTTCATGCTGAGGTTGTGCTCTCAAATTCCAGTCTTTCCAACTAGTGGAAATGTCCTCTCCTTGTCCACTCTATCTAGGCCTCTCAATATTCTGTAAGTTTCAATTAGATCCCCTCTCATCCTTCTGAACTCCATCAAGTAAAGAATCAGACTCCTTAACTGCTCCTCATATGACAAACCCTTCATTCCTGGGATCATTCTTCTGAACCTCCTTTGGACCCCCTCCAGGGCTAGCACATCCTTTCTGAGTATTGGGCCCAAAACTGCTCACAATGTTCCAAATACAGGTTCTCCTTTATTCACTGGACATTGTAGTCTTTCGAATAACTTCAATAAGTTGGTTAAACATGATTTCTCTTTCACAAAACCACACTAACTCTTCCCGATTACCTTGCATTTTCCTAAGTGCCCAGCTGTAATTTCCTTGATGATCAAATGTAACACCTTCATGGTGACACAGCGGTTAGCACTGCTGCTTCACAATGTTTTCTTTTCCCTTTTCGTATTATCAATCAAAATTGTGGTATTGTTATTATTTTTTGTTTAATATTCAGCAAAAATTGTTGTTTTAATACATTATTTGGCATTGTACACCTCTGAACCTAAGTGAGATTCCACAAGTGACTCTCACACTCATACCTTGTAGTTGGTAACTTTGCCCCACCCCTTCCACTTGCAGAACAAAACTATTTGAACATAGTCCCTTGTAATTCTCCTTGAAAACTGAAGGTGCCCTCAGCATTACACCCTGAAGTCTAACAATTGTTTCAGTCAGATTTCTCTTGCTGTCTTTGATGGCTCCCAGGTGTCTAGGGCGGCACAGTAGCACAGAGGTTAGCACTACTGCCTCACAGTGCCAGAGACCTAGGTTTGATTCCTGGCTTGTGTCACTATTTATATGGAGCTTCCACATTCTCCCCATGTCTATGGAAATTTCCTCCAGTTTCCTCCCACAGTCCAAACACATATGAGTTAGGTGGATTGGTAATGCTACATTGCCCTTAGTGTCTTAAGATGTAGGAATTAGCGGGGTAGGTACATGGGCTTACTGAGATAGGGGCTGGATAGGATGCTTTGACAATGTATGTTGTCTTCCATCAATGCTAAAAGATTTAATTAGATGGCCAAAGACTTGATTTAATTAAAAGTGGATCCTTTTTTTTGCCAATTAATCTTACACGTCCTTGCAAGTGTATTTTTGTCTGTGTGAAAACTGACAAACAATCAATCTTGTGCGGTTCCAAAACTTTTTCAGTCTCACCAGTGATAGGTGCTCAGGCAATTGTGTCAATTGCCGTGACAAGTGCTTCAATGTAAGTTTGAAAAATTCTTCATGGGGTGCTAATTTTCGTGATGCTTGTAACCCACTGTGTTTTACCTGTGAGAGGTCTGACAACACCAATTTTAAATCCAACCGATTTATTTGATAGTAAACTTACTAGCTTTCGGCCTTTGTGCCTTCGTCAGGCGAATGAGGTGTTCTGGTCTGCAATAACACACATATCAGCTCAGAATCTTTACAGATTGCTGGTTAGAATGTGAATCCTTACACCTAACCTGCTATTCAAGTCTTAAAGTGGCTAACAATGTGAGTGGAAGGAGCACTGAGCACAGGTTAGAGAGATGTGTATTGTCTCCAAACAGCACAGTAAGTGAGGTTTTTTGCTAACCCAGCCAAGTCATGGGGGTTACAGATAGTGTGACATGAAGCCAAGATGTGGTGACGCAGAAACGGGCTAGCAACAAAACTGTGGCAGAAACCACCACCTCAGTGAATAATGGAAATAGCGCCTATAGAGAAGGTGGTTCTTTCCCATGTCGAGATGTTCAATGCAGGTGCAACAGATGTCACTGTCTTCTGCAGCCATTTCATTGTGGATAGGAGGCCTGCTTAACTACTATTTATTGGAGAGCAACGGCTTCATGGTTATGCTAACAAGATCGTGATGTTAATGATGATGACAATGAAGCCTAGATTTCCACCTTGGGGTGGTTTCGGGGGCTTGTAAAATTCCACGGCCTTGGGGGAAAGAATAAATGTCAAGGTGGGATTTTCATTATGGGGGGGTAGGGGAGGGAGTGCAAACTGGGGGTTGGGCTCACAGGAAAGAGGTGTGGGAACAGTTGGAAAGCAGCGAGTGCTGAGATGAACTGTTCAAAAGGCCCTTTGTTGGACTTTGTCCCAGTGAAGATAACTTGCAATGACCCCCCCCCCCCCAATACTCATGCCTCACACCACCTTCAATCTCATGCCCCCATCCATGCCACCTCATGCCGTCACCAACTCCCTCGGATCCCTCTAGCCCCCAAGACAGCCTCTGCTTTTCCAGAAGATGTTCTCAAAGGTGTGAACTGGCGACCATTTCTCATGCTTGTCTGCTCTTACCAGTTGGTTATTGAGCCTGGGTTCAATACAATACAAACGAAGCCTACAGTGCAGAAGGAAGTCACTCAGCCCATCCAGTCTGCACCGACCACAATCCCACCTAGGCTCTATTCCTGTATTGCCACATACTTACCCTGCTAATCCCCTGACACTCGGGTCAGTTTAGCATGGCCAATCAACCTAACCCACGCATCATTGGACTATGGGAGGAAACCCATGCAAACACTGGGAGAACTGGAATTGAACCTGGGTCCCTGATTCTGTGAGGCGGCAGTGCTAACCACTGTGCCACGGTGCCAAGCGCGAGAGGGGTTCAGGCAGGAATGTAAGCTAACTTACCTAGAAGAGGGTCAGGAGTGGGTCACTCTCTGGTAATGGGAGAGAGCCTGGCACAAGCTCACACTCATCCCTTGACCCAGCTAAAATCAGGACTGATGTCTTAGCTGTGAGGTGGCCTCTTTATAACCATATGTTGACTCTGGCAGATTAGTCTGGGTGCTGAATTTGAAACAATATTAATTCCACTTGAATCTTGCAGCTAATTAGGAAACCCACAACAAAAGCTCAGAATGTACATGCACAAGGCCCAGTGAAGCATGAACATCAGCCATGCGTGGCTAATGTCACAGAAAAATAACAGAATTTAAAATGGATGTCCCCTTCTGTGGATGCATCCCATGCATAATATTTACCACCCTTTTTCTATAACCAAAGTGGGATAATTTATAGTTATTAGACATTCTTTTAATTACTATAATTCTGTTCTGTTTTTTTTCTAGACTCCTATCTCTATCTCTTCCTCTCACTTTATTTCTGTCTTTCTCATTATCAAATTTGTCTTTCTTTGCTTTTCTGTCTATGAATCTCTGCTTCAGTCATACTTTCTCACTCTTTTAGGTCGGATTTTCCAGACATGCTCACCCCAAAACCAAAAAAAATCCTGCTGAAGTCAATGGACCTTTCCATGATCCTCAGTGACCTCCCCACCCCCTCCCCCCTTACCGTCTGCTACATTCCCGTGGCGGTCAGAACGAGAAAACTCGCTCTATCCTCTCCTTTGCTGGCATTTTATCCCTCTTTAATTTGCTTCCCTAATCTGTTTTCCTGTGTCTGTCCTGTGCTGTCTCAAGCTGCCATCCATTCTGATCCCTGATTTGTCCCTTTCCATCTTTTCTCTTTCTCAATCTCTTCTTTTCCCATTATCACTCACAGAGGTTTTCCCCACTTCCTGAGCTTTTCCCCCATCTCTTTACCTCTGCTTTTCCCCCTTTGTTTGGTCCCTTCTCTTGCTCGCTAACTGCCAATGACTGTCTTTTGACTAGTTTCTTCCTCATTATCTCTTTCTCATAATCCATCTTCAATCCTTCTGCTGTGTATTTCTGCATCTGATAATCTTGACTTTCTGTCCTCCTTTATCTCTCTTCAATTCTCTGGGGGAAATCCAATGGGGTCAGGTGGAATACTGAGTTTTCATCCCATCCAACGGGGCAATTTTAATTCACTAATTCAGTCTCGAGAGGCAGCATGTGGCACAGTGGTTAACACAGCTGCCTCACAGTGGCAGGGTTCGATTCTGGCCTTGGGTATCCGTCTGTATGGAGTTTGCACGTTCTCCCGGTGCCTGCTTGGGTTTCCTCCAGGTATTATGGTTCCCTCCCGTGCTCCAAAGGTAGGCAGTGTAGGCGGATTGGCCACGGTTAATTGCACTTAGTGTTCAAAAATGAGTAGGGGATTAACCATAGTAAATTCACAGGGATTCGGGGAGAGGAGGATGGTAGGCCTAGATAAAATGCTCTTTCAGAGTAAGCACAGACTTGATGGGCCAAATGGCCTCTTTCTGCCATGTAGGAATTCTATTCTATGAAACTAATGGGATTGAATACAACAGCAGTTTTACATCAACTTATTTTACTCTCTATTTGAAGTCAATGATCTCCATTGATGATAGAATCATAAAATCCCTACACTGCAGAATACGGCCATTCAGCCCATTGAACCTATGCCAACGACAATCCCACCCACGCCCTGTCCCCATTTACCCTGCTAGTTCCCCTGACAGTAAGAATCAATTTAGCATAACCAATCGACCTATCCTCCAGATCTTTGAATTGTGAGAGAAAATCGAAACACCTGGAGGAAACCCATGCAGACACAGGGAGAATGTGCAGACTCCACACAGACAGTGACCTGAGGCTGGAATTGAACCCAGGTCCCTGGTACTGCGAGACAGTGGTGCTAACCAGTGTGCCACTGTGCTACCCCTAAAATGACAAAGTTGTAAAATTTGCATTGTAATCCCTCTCTTTATATCTGTCAATTCCCTCCCTCACCTTCTATTCCTTTCCCTCTGCGCTTCTGTCTATTTATGTCTACAGATTTCTGCTGCTTTCCAAACAGTTTTCTGATCTTGTAATTGGGTTGGTCTGAGATTGACTCTTGGAGCATATCCCATTGACAAGGTTTGTGAGCTGAAGGGTTTAATAGCACTGTTCTAGTCCACAGACTTACAGAACTAGTGGAACATTTAAAAATAAGTCTCACATCACTCAGTGCTTTTTTTCTTTTTTTTTGCCTTTTACAAGAGAAATATTTAATATTTTGAAGACCAGGGTTAAAAATGAAACAAAGAGGAAGTGTTAAATCTTTACCAAGTTGATAACTGTAAATGAGAGGTCAGAGTGGATTTGATTTGATTTGATTTATTATTGTTACATGATCAGTATGCAGTTAAAGGTATTGTTCCTTGTACGATATACAGACAAAGCATACCATTCATCGAGAAGGAAGCGGGAGAATCCAGAATGTAGTGTTACAGTCATAGCTAGGGTATAGAGAAAGATCAACTTAATGCAAAGTAGATCCATTCAAAAGCTACTCAACTCTGCATTCTCAAGATGGACATGAAGGTATAGTTTTGTTTACATGAACTGGAATCCCCCAACCTCACCCGTCGCTGGGATTATCCAGCCCCGCTGCTGTGAACGGAGAATTGGCTGACCGCCAAATTCTCTATTCTCACTGGCAGCGGCAATGGGGTTGTGCGAGAGCGGAGATTTCGGGTGTGGTCTCGATGGTTGTTTAAGTTTGTTTATTAATGTCACAAGTATGCTTACATTAACATTGCAATGAAATTACTGTGAAAATCTCCCAGTCGCCACACTTTGGCACCTGTTTGGGTACACTGAGAGTAAATTTAGCATGGCCAATGCACCAAACCAGCACTGTGGTGTCTTTTGGATGTAGGAAACCCACGCAGACATGGGGAGATCGTGCAGACTCCACACAAACACAGGTTGTCTGGTGACGCATATTGACTTTCCTTACAGAAACCAGCTTTTTTTTTGTTGAACTGTGGGGATGGGATATCTAGGACAACAGTTCTCTATCAACAACCTCTGCTGTTATTTAAAGGCGTCTTCTCCACATTTTGTCTGAAAAGAATGTTTTATTGCCAAGACATTATGGGTGAGGGCAAGAGTGCAATGCAGAATAAAGCCAGTGGTGTAGGTTCGCACAACGTGCTAACTGTGGTAGTTCATGGAAGCCTGCCTCCTTGTTCCATGTTTGCAGAATGGTGTCCTTCAAGCTCTCTCTCTCAAATGAGGAGTGATTCCTATGATCCTTTTGCAACCATGGCTTATCCTACGCATGCACAGGGAGCAAAATAAAATGACTTCCACCCCCATTTTTTTAGTTTCCGTGCAGCAAAGTAGGCTTTCCCCTATTTGGGGTCAAGGGTTACCCACGTCAAAGGTCAGCTGCCAATCCTGCATGGGGAGAAGATAGGTAAATATTAACATCAATTTGGTGGTTTGTGACCAAACTTCAAGGAAGTTTGCCAAGGTAAACATCACTTTGCATTTACCTGTATTCTGAAGAGGTTTATTTATTAGTGTCACAAGTGGCAGCATGGTGGCACAGTGGTTACACTTGCTGCCTCACAGCGACAGGGACGTAGGTTCGACTCCCAGATTGGATCACTGTCTATGCGGAGTTTGCACATTCTTCCCATGTCTGTGTGGGTTTCCTCTGGGTGCTCCAATTTCCTCCCACAGTCCAAAGATGTGCTGGTTAGGTGCAATGGCCACACTAAATTCTCCCTCAGTGTGTCCGAACACGCACTGGAGTGTGGTGATTAGAGGACTTCAACACTAACTTTATTGCAGTGTTAATGTAAGCTTAATTGTGATTAATAAATATACTTTTTAAGTTGGCACTAAGGGGCAATTTAACGCAGCTAACCCACCTAATTAGCACATCTTTTAGACTGTGGGAGGAAACCGGAGGACCTGGAGGAAACCCACGCAGACACAGGGAGAACGTACAAACTCCATGCAGACAGTGATCCTGACTATGTGTGGCAGCAGTCTAACCACTGTGCCACTATGCCAATGTTGGCTGGTCGACCCCACCTATCGCTGTACGTCGCACCTCCCATGCCCCTTGGCAGGAAGGCTGAAAAATTCCGACCTGTGTTTTTCAGTTCCTTGCCTCAAATTATTCATTTCCTGTTTCTCTGATGTGGTATTGTTTCGATACGTCGGCCAGAATTACAGGTTACGCTGTCAAGAGATTGAGTTTGTGCATCCCTGTTGTATTTTGATCGCTCTGTCTCTGACTCACCACCAAAGGCTCATTTCAGGAAGCTGAATTGTTCAACTGTCACGACTGCATTTAATATTTCATTGGATTCTGAAACTTCGCAACAACTCCAGTAAATTACATCTGAAGATTTGTGAGAATTGGCCTTGTTCTTGCTGTCCGTGAATGAATGCATACAGGACAATCTCAATCGCAGCCGTTAGGGTCTTGTGCTAAAACAATTTTATCATTTTATTAATATTTTTCCTTGAGACGTGAAGATCATTGGCTAGAACATTAAATGCCCATCCCTAATTGCCCTTGAGAAGGTGTTGATGAGTCACCTACAATGTTCACCAACTTTTACAGATGCACCATGGAAAGCATTCTTTCTGGTTGTATCATAGGTTGGTGTGGCTCCTGCTCTGTCCAAGACTGCAAGGAACTACAAAAGGTTGTGAATGTAGCCCATTCCATCACGCAAGCCAGCCTCCCACCCATTGATTTTGTCTACATTTCCCGCTGCCTCGGAAAAGCAGCCAGCATAATTAAGGACTCCACGCACTTGGACATTTTCTCTTCTACCTTCTTCCGTCGGGGAAAAGATACAAAAGTCTGAGGTCATGTACTAACTGACTCAAGAACAGCTTCTTCCCTGCTGCCATCAGACTTTTGAATGGACCTACCCTATTTTAAGTTGATCTTTCTCTAGCTATGACTGTAACAGTACATTCTGCACTCTCTCCTTTTCTTCTTTATGAATGGTATGCTTTGTCTGTATAGCTTGCAAGAAACAATACTTGTATACAAAACATGTGACAATAGTAAATCAAATCAACTCAAACCAAATCTCCTTTGAGTCACTGTAGTCCATTTGGTGTAGGTATACCCACAATGCTTTCTTTCCTCACAGCTGTAATACAACTGAGTTGCTTGCTACACTACTTCAGAGAGCTAAAAAGTTAAACTTTGCTGTAGATCTAGAATCAAATGTAGCCCCAACCAAGTAAAGACAACTGACTTCCTCTCCTGAAAGACATTTGTTAACCAAATGGGTTTTTTATGGCAGTTTCATAATCATTATAAATACTATTTCATATTTTGTTAACTTTTTTTTAAATAACCTCAGCTGTCACGCTGGGAAATGAACTCAGACCAGAAGATATAGGAGTATAACGAGGCCAATCAACCCTCTGAGTCTGCTCTGCCATTCAATGAGATCATGACTGACTTGATTTAATTATTATAGAATCACAGAATCCCTGCAGTGCAGAAGGAGTCCATTCAGCCCACCGAGTCCGCACTGACAACAATCCCATCCAGAACCCATCCACTCACTCCATTTTTATCCTCCTAATCCCCCTGATGCTAAGGGGCAATTTGGCATGGCCAATCAACCTAACCCGTACATCTTTGGACCGTGGGAGGAAACTGGAGCACCCATAGGAAACCCATGCAGACATGAGGAGAATATGCAAACTCCACACAGACAGTGACCCAAGACTGGATTGAACCCAGGTCCCTGGCTCCAATTTCACTTTCCTGCCATGTCTCCATAACTCCTGATTCCCTTACCGATTAAAAATCAGTCTCTCTCAGTTTTCAGCATACTTAACGCCTTATCCTCTACAGTCCTCTGCGGTAAAGAATTCCACAGATTCACTACACTCTAAGAGAAGAAATTCCTCCTCATCTCTGTCTTAAATGGGCAATTCTCTTACACTGAGATTATGCCCTCTACTCCTAGACTCTCCCACAATGGGAAACAACTTCTCAGCATCTACCCTATCAAACCCCCTATATGTCTCAATAAAGTCACCTCTCACTCTTCTAAACTCAAATTATGTGGGGGTTAGGGGGATTGGCCATGCTAAATTGTCCCAAAATGTGTAGGTAAGGGGGATTAGCTATGGGAACTGTGTGGAGTTGCAGGGTAGGATGGGGAGAGGGCTTGGGCAAGATAGTCTGTCAGAGAGTGATGCAAACTCGATGGAGCAAATGGCCTCTTCTGCACTGTGGGGATTCTTTGAGTACAAGCCCAGCTTACTCAACCTCTCCCCAGAAGATAAACCCTTCTTATCCGGGATCAATCTTGTGAATCTTTGGCTGCCTCATTGGTGGAATTTTACTGCCCTGCCCGCCACAGGAATCTTTTTCTTAATTCATTTTTATGGGCTATGAGTGCCGCTAGCCAGGGCAGCATTTATTGTCCATCCCTAACTGACCTCCATTTAAGACAGAATTTGAGAGTCAACCACATTGCTGTGGGTCTGGAGTCACATGTAGGCCAGACCAGGTAAAGATGGCAGATTTCCTTCCTTGAAGAACAAGAGTGAACCAGATGGGCTTTTCCAACACTCGACAATGGTTTCACTATCATCAGCAGATTCTTAATTCCCGATTTTTATTGAATTCAAATTTTACCACTCGCCTTGGTGGGATTTGAACCTGGGCCCTCAGAACATTACTCTGGGTCTCTAGATTGCTAGTCCAGTGATAATTGGAGAGGGCAAGGGGCAGGCCATGGAAAAGTGTGTTGGCCTCGGCAGAGAATTCACAGTTTCAGGATAAGCAAGGCTGTAAAATTCCACCCAGCATATTTTTCCTTAGGTAAGGGGAACGAAACCTTTCACTGTTTATGTCTCCAGAGCATAAGCCTATGCCTCTGAATTACCAACACAGTAACATTACTACGATACAACTGTCCTTTAAAAGTAATGTTTTCACAATTGTCTCCATCACATTGTCAATCTCAGAGATTTATCCTAACTAGTTCTTTAATTAGCTGATAAAAAAACAAAAACAGAACATTTGTCAATCCTATTGAAGCCTCTGTAGTTTTTTGCTAAAAAATGATTAACCTCCCAATTTTTTTTTGAAGCAGTGCTGTTGGAAAGGTACAAAGATCTCAGTCCAAAGATGTGCAGGTTAGGTTGATTGGCCATGCTAAGAAACTGTCCCTTAGTATCCAGGGAAGAGTAGGTTAGAGGGATTAGTGATTAAAATAGGTAGGGATACGGGGGTAAGGTCTAAGTGGGATTGTGTTTGGTGCAAACTCAATGGGCCGAAGAGTCTCTTTTTGCACTGTAGGGTTCTACGATTCTGTCTATGATTCTATACAGGACAGGCAAGCATTGAAAAGTAATTGCAGGAAAATAAGCAGAAAAAAAACATTCTGGGGCCAATCCTCCCATGTAAAACCTGATTAGTTGTCTTCCCTGTTCTCAGTGAGGGCAGGAGAATCAAGTGAAGGGAAGTCGCGGCAGTTATTGCTAGAATGTAACCAGTGACAACTTCGTATTGGTTGTAATGTGACCAATCAGAACAAGATGTAAGAGTCAGCTGACTCAGTAAACCATGGAACCAATTACAGAGTGATGTAATAGTCAGCTGATTCACTATAAATAAGAGACTGTGTAGAATTATGGATAGCTTGGAGTGGCCCAGGGCGAGGCCCCAAGTTTGGAGTAATGATGCTTCTTTATTAAACCAGAGTGTGGTGCCAAAGGGATTTTCACAGTAACTTCATTGCAGTGTTAATATAAGCCTACTTGTGACACTAATAAATAAATTTAAAAAGTGTCAAGTTCAGGCTCAAAAATAACTGATTATTGTGGGTAAATCATTTCATTGCTTCACTATATCCGCCCCTCTCCCTGCCTTGCGTGCATCCCATTCATTCTGCGTTCTGCACTGGCTGTCTGCAAGAGCAATTTATCATTCCCATTCATTCAACCTTTTCCCATAGTCCTGAAAACTTCTTACCTTCTTTTCCGTAAATTCATTTAAACAGCAGGGTAAGTGCCGTTTACTATCAAATTGAATGAAGTTCGAGTTATTCATCTAAAGAAAGAATCGCTTACTATTCATTGCATTTTTGCAATGAATTTGCATTTTTGCAATGAAATGATTGCATTTTTGGAATGGCAAATCTGCTCCCAAAGCAAAAATGTTTCATTTATTTGGCACAATGACAGGCTTCCTGGAATATAAATGTTTGACAATCAATGCATTCTGCAGAGTAGTTATCATTCACCCTGAGACTCACATTCATTCCTTCATGTAGAGATTACTTATCACGTAACTGAATACATATCCTGTTGATTTGGTAGGCTCAGGTTTCACCTTTAAGCCACATCTTTTATTGTGTAACCACATGGAGTTCTTTACAAGAAGTACAAGGGAACACTATTCTGAACATCAATGAGTAGAAATTAGCATAAAATGGGATTAGTATGTATTAGTATGTATTAGTATTAATATGTATTAGTGTCATAAGTAGGCTAACATCAACACAGCAATGAAGTTACTGTGAAAATCCCCTAGTTGCCTCACTCCGGCGCCTGTTTGGGTACACTGAGAGAGAATTTAGTATGGCCAGTGTACCTAACCAGCACATCTTTCGGACTGTGGGAGGAAACCAGAGCACCCAGAGGAAACTCATGCAGACATGGGAAAAATGTGCAGAGTCCACCCAGACAGTGAACCAAGCCAGGAATGAAACCCAGGTCCCTGCCACTATGAGGCAGCAGAGCTAACCACTGTGCCACTTCAGGGTTCAGTTTGTACTCTTCTTGATTGTGGACATTGTTGAGATTTCCATTTAATTGGCCAAATTGTTATCATAATTGAACCTCAATGAGCAATGCTCTTATCCGGAGTCAGAAGATTATTGGTTCATGTCACACTTCAGCAACTTGAGCACATTACCGGAGCTAAAACTTGGCCACAGTACAGAACTGAGATATTAAACTAAGCCCAGTGACATCAAAAATGGCAATGGTAGTCTTTGGAGGGACTGTCGCAGTCTAATAGTTTCACTTTTATCTTTTCAGTCTTTTTTTATTCCATCCTTAAAGTTACGAAACCAATGCTCAGAGTGGACTGGGGAAAACCCAAATCCATTCCTCGCTTTCTCCAAAAACCAAACTCAAATTGAATCCAATTCATTGTCCCCTCAGGAGAGAGAAACAAAATCCAAGCTAGCAGGATAAGGCATTGCACCCCACTTTGGGCTTGATTTTAGCGGAATGACTGAGACCAACGTGGGCAGAAAATATGGGATTTGAATTGCGAACAACCCAGATTCTAGCTAATATTCGATTTGATGCTAAGACCCAACAGATATCCCTTCATGGTCAGTATTGGTGTGAGTCACATAACATCAGCTATGTTGACTGATGCGTTTCTGCTATTTGAATATATTTTTATTCATTTGTGGGACATGGATGCTGCTGGCTGGCCAGCATTTATTACCCATCCCTACTTGTCTGAGGGTAGTTGAGAGTCAACTACATTGCTGTTCCTCTGGAGTCACATACAGGCCAGACCAGGTAAGAATGACAGATTTCCTTCCTAAAGGACATTAGTGAAGTATGTAATCTCACAACGCTAAGTTAAGGTCCAACAGATTTATTTGGTAGCATGAGCTTTCGGAGTGCCGCTCCTTCTCCTGATGGTTGCACAGAATTCAAATTCACTGCTCCTATTCACTGATCATCTCCAGGTCCTGCAGAATGCTTCCTTGTAATTGACATCAACAGGGCAGTCAATGGCTTGAGGAAATTCTATTGGAATGTACTGAGGGAAAGCAGATGGATAGCTCCTTTAGAGAGCTGGCCCAGACACGATGGGCTGAATGGCTGCAAAACCTGAGTACCAGACCAGAAAGGGAAAACAGACTTCCATTTATAGAGCGACACGGTGGCACAATGGTTAGTATTGCTGCCTCACAGCGCCAGAACCTAGGTTCGATTCCCAAGTTGGGTCACTGTGTGTGTGAAGTCTGCACATTCTCCTCATGTCTTCATAGGTTTCTTCCGGATGCTCCACTTTCCTCCCATAATGCAAAGATACGTGGATTGACTAGATCGGATTTCTATAATTCATTGAGTGCTTTTCAATTCTTCTGATTCTGTGGAGATTTTTCCAGTGTAACAGGAAAAAAAATGACCTTTTCTGTAACCATTGTTTAATAGAAATGTGAAGATATGATGTTATACTTCCAGAAATTAGAATTTTTTCGAACCATGTAGCATAAAAATGAATATATGCAAAATTAATTAAATCCATTTTCCTTCACCATGGCAATAATCAGCATATAAGTGAAGTTCTAGCAGAATGAAAACATTAAATATTGTGAAACCAATATGCTTTGAAAGAACTTTTAATTACTATTTAACTATATTGCACTAAAAGACACATTTGCAGTACATCATAATGTATTGTACGCATTTTTTGATGATTGCAAATGGTGGTAAAGCCACGTTTTGCATTGAATCTTGCTAAATAAAATAGTTGATATTAAAAGGCTTTGATTTGTTTTCAACTGAATTATATTGAAATGATATCATTAGCTATGAAGTCAAGGCATGAACTCTCTTTCTGAAAACAGACATAGAATCCCTACAGTGCAGAAGGAGGCCATTCAACTTGTTGAGTCTACCCAACAACAATCCCACAAAGGCCCTGCTAATCCTCCTGGACAATTAAGCATGGCCAAGCCACCTAATCCACACATTTTTTTTAAACATTGCATATAACTTGTGTTGAAAAATATCATTTCATTGTCATTCATTGACTCTGTCTACACTTCTCGCTGTCTCAACAAAGTAGCCAGCATAATTAAGGACCCCATGCACCCTAGACATTCTCTCTTCCACCTTCTTCCATTTGGAAAAAGATACAAAAGTCTGAGGTCATGTACCAAGCAACTTAAGAACAGCTACTTCCCTGCTGCTGTCAGATTTTTGAATGGACTTACCTTGTATTAAGTTGATCTTTCTCCACATCCTAGCTATGTCTGTCGCACTACATTCTGCACTCTGTCAATTCTTTCTCTATGAATGGTATGCTCTGCCTCTATGGCACACAAAAAACAATACTTTTCATTGTATGTTAATGCATGTGACAATAATAAATGAAATCAAAGATAGTTTTGAGTATTCTGAGTAGAATGAAGGTGCTATATAAATGCATTTTTTTAAATTTGTGGGACATGGACTTTGCTGGCAGTGACAGAATTTATTGCCCATCCCTAATTGCCCAAGGGCAGCTGAGAGTTAATGCATTGCTGTAATCCTGGAGCCACAGGTAGGCCAGGCCAGATAAGGATGGCAGATTTCCTTCCCTCAAAGACATTACTGAACCTGATGGTTTTTTTCGGACAATCGACAGTGGTTTCATGGTCATCAGTAGATTCTTAATTCCAGATTTTTAAATTGAATTCAAATTCCTCCACCTATCGAGCCCAGGTCCCCAGTTCATTAACTGGGTTTCAGGATTAATAATTTAGCGATAATACTGGGCCATCACCTCACCACCAATGCACGCCCTCCCACCCCTTATTTGAAAAGGGGAATTTGACTCAAAGTTCTGGTGATAAATGCAGATAATTCTAAATGTGAATAGAAATGGTGTCCCCTCTCAGGAGCTGGGTGTATAGTCCCCCTGCCTGTAATAACTCCACAGAGGCAAAAGTCCCATCATCAAGTTGCTTTATTAACACATACATCTATACACAGCCAGCTCTCCAGATGCTACCTGTTGAATCAGGCTAGGAATCTGACACACCTGCTTTAAATAGCGAGCTTGAGGCTCCCTGACATAATAATCAATTAGGATTCATCAGGTATTTCTTTTGACACCAAATAAACTAACTGAAATTAACTTAGGGACAAATTAAAAGGGACAGCTCCCCAAAAGGAAAGGGACTGCCCGAACAAAAAACAAAGTTGAAACAAAACTTAAAGCATTAAATCAAAAGGTGATTGTCGGGGTCGATAATATACCTCAGTCTCTCGGTACCCAGCAGGCATGGAAGGCATCAATTGTGCCCGTGGACACCACATGCTCTCTCTCCAGGGACATCTGGCAGAGGATTCATCAGGTAATTCATACTCTAGCAAGCCAACCTCAGCAGCCTGGCTGAAGTCACCACACTGCCCTGCACTGGTCATCCTTGCCCTGCTTAGGGCTCTGTACGCTTGCTAGGTTTCAGCACCAAGCCAGTGAACAGCTCCTGGGCCCTGAGGCAAGACCTTTGTAAGAAGTCACACAACACCAGGTTAAAGTCCAATGGGTTTATTTGGTAGTAAACGCCACTAGCTTTCGGAACGTTGTTCCTTCATCAGGTGAATGGAGAGTTCTGATCACAAACAGGGCATATAAAGGCACACACAGTTTACAGAATACTGATTAGAATGTGAGTCTTTACAGCTAATCTGCTATTCAAGTCTTAAAGGTGCAAACAATGTGAGTGAGGACAAGATCTATTCAAGAATCGGAAGACACAGCAGGTCAAATGTAGATTGTAATGTTAGATTGCAGTTGTGGAAATGTTATCCAGATTAATTTGCCTTTTTAAGAATTTGTATTTCAGGATAAAAACAAATTACTGCAGATGCTGGAATTCTGAAACCAAAAGAGAAAATGCTGGAAAATCTCAGCAGCATCTGTAAGGAGGGAAAAGAGCTGATGTTTTCAGTCCAGACAACCCTTTGTCAAAACTTTTTAAAGTTTATTTATTTATCAGTCACAAATAAGGCTTACTTTAACACTGCAATGAAATTACTGTGAAATTTTTCTCGTCAACACACTCTGGCACCAATTCGGGTCAATGCACTCTAACCAGCACGTCTTTCAAAATGTGGGGAGAAATCGGAGCACCCGGAGGAAACCCACGCAGACACAGGGAGAAGGTGCAGACTCCACATAGACAGTGACCTAAGCCAGGAATCGAACCTGAATCCCTGGTGCAGTGAGGCAGCCGTGCTAACCACTATGCCACTGAAAGTGTGGGCCCACTTTCTGTGGGTTTTGGCTTTGACAAAAGGTCATCAGGACTCGAAACATCAGCTCTTTTCTCTTCTTACAGATGCTGCCAGACCTGCTGAGATTTTCCAGCATTTTCTCTAAGTATCCATATTTCTTGGATAGTCATTGTTAGTTATTTAGCTGCTTAGAATCTTTATTTAATGCGAATTATATGAGTCCTAATGGCCTAAATATTCTGCTTCTTGAAAAATTTTTAAAAAAACAGCTACTGGAAATCTGAAACTAACATTTAATTCTGGAAATAGACATCAGGTCTGTCAGCATCTGAAAAACAGAATTGGTTCTCAGGATACTTGCTTGATTTTTAGTTCTAATGGAGTGGGGAGGGGGAGATGCACCCCTGGATTATTATTCTCCTAGCTGTTATGTTTGTGGGACTTAGCCCCTTTAAGAGGACAGGTCAAGTGACCAGGGTCGAGGCTGGATTGCGAGGATTACAGTTCATCAATAATCCCCATTTTTCCCAGGGCTTGCCTTTCCCTCTGATTTCTTTGGAGCTACTCCCCCTATTAGTCTCAGACTTAACAATAGCACAGACCCACTTTGTGATCAAATTAGCGTCTTAATCATTTTAAATACCAGGATTCTTAGTTATTCTTTAAAAGAATCAAAACTACTCACTCTCCAGTGAGCTACACAAAGCTGTCCATGTGTAAAAACGGACCCAGGAATATAAATACAAATTTTATCCAGGAACTTACCTTGTGACTTGTTCATTAGCATAGAATTCTAGGCTCAAGATGTGTAGGTTGGATGGGATTAGCCGTGGTAGATTTGTGAGGCTACAAAGATAGCATAGGGAAGATCGCCTGAGTTAGATACTGTGTCACAGTGTCAGTGCCGACTCAAATGGGCCAAATAGCCTCTTCTGCACCGTAGGGATTCTGTGATTAACCATATTAGATGTGTGGGGCTACACGGGTAGCATGGGGAAGATTGCCTGAGTACGATACTGTATCAGAGTGTCAGTGCAGATTCGATGGGCCACATGATCTCTTTTGCACTGTAGACATGATCTAAAGATCGAGAACGGCAACTCACTTTTCTTGCTCTCTAACTTACAGACACCCAAGAACAATTTTACTGCCTAGTCTGCTGGCTTAGACAAGATCAGTTAGCGCAGAACAAGCTGGAAATTGAATTCAAGATCTGTAGGTCTTATTTTACCAAGTGCTTTTAAAGACTGAGCCTTATCTCAGTTAGTAGCATGTTCCTCTTTGAAGCAGAACAGTTGAGGATCAAGCTACACACTTGGGCATCTTAATCCAGAATTATAATTTTAGTGCCAGGACTGATTGCATCTTCAGATGTGCTACATTTTTGGCTGAAACTTAAATGCTGTCAACTTCCTAAAAGGAATGCAAAATATTCCATGGCGCTATTTCAAAGGAGGCTAGGGAAGTTCTCCCTACTGTGATTATCACTCAATCGACCCAACATAACAAGTGATCTGGTCATTTATTTGATAGGTATGTGGAACCCCAGCCTGCTATGCATAAATGAGCTGCTGCATTTCCTTCAATACTTCATTAGTAATTCAAAAACATTTTACATGCATTGTAAGGTTGAATGAGTTCAGACTGAAATAACTCCTCAGAGGCCAGTGTCCCTTCACCAGATTCTCTTTATTTGCAAACTCAATTCCACACCTAGAGTACTTCAGATACACAGTCAGAATTGGGAGAGTCTGTGGATCTGATACTCCAATATTTCTATATAGAACATAGAACATAGAACATTACAGCACAGAACAGGCCCTTCGGCCTTCGATGTTGCGCCGACCAATATAAAAAGCAATGCCCCTCCAAACTAAACCATTCCCTTCTCTTCCATATACTTATCAACTAACCTCTTAAACGCCACCAAACTTGGCGCATCTACAACTGCTGCAGGCAGGGCATTCCACTCCCGAACCACCCTTTGGGTAAAGAACCTACCTCTGATATCCGTCCTATAACTATCACCCCTTAATTTAAAGCTGTGTCCCCTCGTGCTAGCTTTTTCCATCCTAGGAAAAAGGCTATCACTGTCCACCCTATCTAAACCTCTAATCATCTTATATGTTTCGATCAGGTCCCCTCTTAGCCTCCTCCTTTCTAACGAAAACAACCTCAAATCCCTCAGCCTCTCCTCATAAGACCTGCCCTCCATACCAGGCAACATCCTGGTAAACCTCCTCTGTACCCTCTCCAATGCCTCCACATCTTTCTTATAATGTGGGGACCAGAACTGCACACAATACTCCAAGTGCGGCCGCACTAGAGTTTTGTACAGTTGCAACATGACGTTGCGGCTCCGAAATTCAATCCCTCTACCAATAAAAGCCAAGACTCCATATGCCTTCCTAACAACCTTCTCGACCTGACTGCCTACTTTCAGGGATCTATGCACATACACACCAAGATCCCACTGTTCATCTAGACTACTAAGAATCCTACCATTTGCCCTATACTCTACACATTTATTATTTATATAGGTGAGGCTCCTTGATTGGGTAGGCAATTATAACCACATAGTGTCAAGGACCTGGGTTTGATTCCCAGCTTGGGTAACTATCTGTGTGGAGTCTGCACATTCTCCCCATGTCTGCATGGGCTTTCCTCCAGGTGCTCTGGTTTCCTCCTAAAGTCCAAAAGACATGCTGGTTACGATGCATTGACCCCGAAAAGGCACCGGAGTATTGAGACTAGAAGATTTTCACAGCAACTTCATTGCAGTATTAATGTAAGCCTACTTATGATCAATAAATAAACTTTACTCGACCTCAATCAGGGAGCTCATACTCCAAGAGGCCCAACTCACAGGTCTCATTGAACTCATTATACAAAACTTTCAGCATTCTAATGGGAGTGTTACATCTTCCAGTTTTGGTTCTATTCTGAACACTGCAATTCGTAGGTGGTT
This sequence comes from Sphyrna mokarran, assembly GCA_024679065.1. Taxonomy (NCBI): domain Eukaryota; kingdom Metazoa; phylum Chordata; class Chondrichthyes; order Carcharhiniformes; family Carcharhinidae; genus Sphyrna; species Sphyrna mokarran. Next base: position 64,481,356 of record JAGIQG010000016.1, on the reverse strand, counting down.
AACAATTGATATAGACAATATATCGAGAGTGTACCATACCTTCAGTGCTGGGTCGATAACTTTGCTTAAAATACTGAGGAAGGATTAAAAAAAAGTATTTTCCTTCCTGCTGTTGAAATGAATAGAGTTTTGACTCAGGATTTGAGATGATTCATTCTGGTGAAGCTGATATTGAGAAACCTATGTTATTTCAAGGGCATTATTACTGCCTCCCCTCAGGCTACCAAGAAGGAAATTATATACAAACCACTCACATATTTGGATTTAGAAACACAATTGGAGGCATTTCAGAGTTTCCAAAAACTCAATTATTTAACAGCTTCAATTGAAGAGATGAAAGAAAGATCTTTTCTCAATCCACAGGGCCCACCTCACAACCAGTGGAACCACTTTAACACGGGACAAAACATGGGGAGCAATAAGTAACACAGAGTGCACACCTTACTGGAGGGATTCGACACAGGAGGAGGTTATTGTCCCTTGGACCTGCTCTACCATTCAGCAACCATTTTAGATCAATATCCCTTGTTACACTAATCTTAACAAATCTCTATTCATCTCAGTCTTAGCAAATAAAACTGTCAAATGATTTGGAATGTCCTGAAGTCATATTAACACAAGTACTCTTTCATTCCTCAATAGTAACAGGATCTTTTCCAAGAGAAATAGATCTCAGGCCTGAAGCATTAACTTTGTGCCTCATTCCTCACATGTTACCTGACTTCATAGAACGCCCACAATGCAGAAGATGGCCATTTGGCCCATCAAGCCTGCACCAACAACTATCCCACATATTTACCCTGCTAATCTCCCTGACACTAAGGGGCAATTTAGTGTGGCCAATCAGCAAACCTTTAAACTGGGATGAAACTGGACGACACTGGAGGAACTCCACACAGACATGGGGAGAACGTACAGACTGCGGAGAGACAATGATCCAAGCCAGGAATCGAACCCGCGGTGCCGGGTGCTGTGAGACATAACAGACTGAATTTTAGACATTTCAGCATCACAAGGGTTACCTCCACACAAATTTTCCCTTTCTAATTATTACTTTTACTGATTGGAGCACAGAACCAGTCAACACAAGCCATCTTGCATTTTATTGAAATGTTTACAGCAGAAGGAAGCATAGAATCCCTACAGTACAGAAGGAGGCTGTTTGGCCCATCAGGTCTGCACCGATTACAGTCCCATCCAGGCCTTATCCCCATAACCCCACACATTTACCCTGCAAATCCCCTACTGACAACAAGGGACAATTTAGCACAGCCGATCTGCCTACCCGCATGTCATTGGACTATGGGAGGAAACCAGAGGAAAACCCATGCAAAGCCCAGAATTGAACCTGGGTCCCTGGCACTGTGAGGCAGCAGTGCTAACCATTGTGCCACCGTGCTGCATTGGGTGAGATTTCCTCTGATGTCGACAAAGGCCAGCGTTTGCTGGGAGAAGTGGTGTTGAAACTTCCCTTGGCAGTGGCGGTTTCTATCTAGCCTATAGTGGGGAAAAGTTGCAGTCACTGGTTTAATGCCATATCTCCAGCGAGCAGCCTCTGATTCACCCCCATCATCACCTCGGCGTTTTAAAGATTGGGAAGTTTAAAGGCTGCCCTTGTGGGTTAGGTGGACTGGCCATGCTAAAATGCACCACAATGTCCAAAGGTTTGCGGGTTAGGGGAATTAATGGGGTTCTACCCATGGGGTCACAGCTTACCAAGAACAGCTTCTTCCCTACTGCCATCAGACTTTTGAATGGACCTACCTTGCATTAAGTTGATCTTTCTCTACACCCTAGCTATGTTTGTAACACCATATCCTGCACCCTCTCCTTTCCTTCTCCCCATGTACTCTATGAATGATATTTTTGTCTGTATAGTATGCAAGAAACAATACTTTTCACTGTATACTAATGCATGTGACTATAATAAATCAAATAATAATTACTGATGACTATCACAGCTATTGCCAGTATCAGTGTTTGACCCAACAGGAATGCGGCATTGCTGGAGAAGCAGTCTTTTCGACAACCCTGTTGAACCAAGGTCCCATCTGCCTGCCTGGGTGGATGTGAAAGGTCCCATGTTTTGAGGAAAAGTAGGACCCTTATCCCCAAAGTCCTACTCAATATTTATCTGGTTGTTGTTTGTGGGAGCTTGCTGTGCACCAATTGGATGTCGCGTCCCCTACATTGCAGCAAAGTGCACGCTTCAAATGTGCTTCACCAACTGTGAAACTCATTGAAAAGTCCCGTGATTGCAAAAGGCGCTACATAAATACTGTCGCTTTGTTTCAGTGGAGACTGTTAGTGACATTGAGCAGGTCCGAGAATCCGAGCTCACACTGACTCCTGGTGGTCACTGCCAGCATTGCAGAATGGTAGATAGCAAGCGCAATAATGTTAATCACTTATAAATGGAGAAGGGGAAGTGTGGCCGTTCTACCTCTTATTGCATTTCCCTCCCCAAAGATGCTGGGAGGGACCCAGGAGAAGTAAATGTTCATCCCTACCTCCAGCTTCACTCAACCTGCAGACTGTAAAAGGAGCAGAAAAGGCTTACAACTGGTAATCAATATTTACTTTGCCTCACTTAGGATTTCTAAACGAACCTTTATTGAAGCTTACTTTGTGGGCTTGGATTTAAACCTAAATATGAGTGATTTTGATTAAGTCAAATAATTAATTTTAAATAATTAAAGATACAAAGGCCATATACCAGTCGACTCAAGAACAGCTTCTTCTCTGCTGCCATCAGGCTTTTGAATGGACCCTACCTCAAATTAAATTGACCTTTCCCTACACCCTAACTATGACTGTAACACTACATTCTGCAATCTGTCCTTTTCTCCCTTCTCTACGTACGGTATGTTTTGTGAAATAATAGATCAAATCAATCAGACCTAATTAACCTATAGTGATTGGCGGTGATATTATTAATTGTTTCCCCAATAATTTCCATGTTGGCCACTCACAGCTGGTATTTGGTCTGCACCTTTCCTTTTCCCTTTTCAAGCCATATGATCCACGAATGAATAAAAAAGAATTCCTGCCTCACAGCGCCAGGGATGCAGGTTCAACTCTGGCTCGGGTCACTGTCTGTGCGGAGACTGCACGTTCACCCTGTGTCTGCATGGGTTTCCTCCAGGTGCTCCAGTTTCTTCCCAAAGTCCAAAAGACATGATGGTTAAGTTCATTGGCCATGCTAAATTCTCCCTCAGTGTACCTGAACAGGCACTGGAGTGTGGCAACTAGGGGATTTTCACAGTAACTTCATTGCAGTGTCAATGTGAGCCTTCTTCTGACACTAATAATAAATAAACAAATTCCTTTAGGAATAATTAGTGTCTTATACAGCAAATAAGCTCAAGGAATTACATCAGTATAAGAACACAACAGTATTGATTCAACTGGCTGAATGTGTTGTTGTCTTGTGAAAAACTGAGTAAGAATGGTGAATTATCAGCTAATATGTGTGGTTCAGTCAGACCTGGGGTGCGACACAGATGCTAAGGGTGTATTGGGACCCTCTCTTATTTCTCTCCAGTTGGGGTGACTCACATTGAAGCACAATCCGATAGCTCAAGTGGATGTTCCTTGCTGTCACTTTCTGTTAGATATTTGATGGTAAGAGATATTACATTATATTGCGTGTGCCATGCACACCCACTTATAGAAGATAATAAGGATAAATTGGAAGGCTGTGCCTATCACCGTGACACACCCATACTCCGATGTAGCATTTCCTGTAATCTATTCACTGTTTTCTCTGATTTCTTGCAGTATTTTGCAAAATCACATAGGGGTACAACAGTCTCTCATTGTTGAGACTGACATTAACATTCTGCAATTGGAACCATGCTGGGTGAATGTGTAGTTTGATGACGTTGGGTTAGAGTCATCTGTACACAGAGTCAAAGACTCTCTATTCGAAGATGCTTATTTCAAATTAATCAATAATTCAAATGCAAGGACAGAAAATGCTGCAGGCGCTCTGCAGGTTTTGGCTGTGTGTATGCAGGAAGCCAAGGAATCAAGAAACTCAACAAGTTTCTCACCAAGAAGCCATACACGGTGGCACAGTGTTTTGCACTGCTGTCTTACAGTGCCAGGGACCCAGATTCGATACCTGGCTTGGGTCACTGTCTGTGCAGAGTTTGCATGTTCTCCCGAGTCTGCGTGGATTTCTTCCTGGTGCCCTGGTTTCCTCCCAAAGTCTGAAAAATGTGCTGGCTGAGTGCATTGGCCATACTAAATTCTTCCTCGGTATACCCGAACAGGTGCTGGAGTGTGGTGACTAGGGGATTTTCACGGTAATTTCATTGCAGTGTTAATGTAAGTCTTCTTGTGGCACTAATCAGTAAACCTAATACAGGCTGGCAATTAAGGTCGCACCTCTGATTCACTATCCAGAATTGTCTCCATCTTGCCAGAGATTGCAATTTTAACCTGCTCTGCAGAGCAAACAAGAGCAGTGTCCCTTGGGAGGCAATGAGATCCTTCTCCAGTAAATAAGTCAATCTTTGATGATGTTATATTAGAACATAGAGCACTACAGCACAAACAGGCCCTTCGGCCCACAAGTTGTGCCGAACACATCAAAACCTACCCAGCCATAGACCTATCTATAACCCCCAATCCCATTGGATCCCATATACTCATCCAGAAGTCTTTTAAAAGACCCCAGCGAGTTCGCCTCGACCACCACCGACGGCAGCCGATTCCATTCACTCACCACCCTCTGAGTGAAAAACTTTCCCCTAGCATCCCCTCTGTACTTGCTTCCCTGCACCTTAAATCTGTGCCCTCTCGTTGCGACCATTTCAGCCCTGGGAAATAGTCTCTGAGAGTCCACCCTATCTATTCATAGAACATAGAACATTACAGCACAGGTCCAATTGTAATTTTAACCAAGGTCTACGCAGGGAAACCCTCTCTCTCAAGCAGGCTCAATGCTGGCAAGACAAACCAGGGACAGAAGTGGTGGGAAATGGAATAAACCTCATTCATTGCTTTGTTTCCATGCGGACCTACATGAACAGGATTCTTCCATTTGGCACCATACAGGGAAGTCTGGGGTCCACCCTCTCCCCAGATTCTGCCTCCCTTTCCAGTAACCACAAAGCCCAGACTCCCAACTCCCCTTCACCTCTCTAACGGAATGCCAAAGACTGTTACACTGGACTCCTGGAGATAGTATCCGAATCCCACCATCCCCAACCCATCCATTGACCAATTGCCACTTTCCCACTAAGTTCAGGCACTAGTTTCAGAACCAACAGGAAGCTGGAGCTTTAGAGCCTTCAGCTTCCCAGTGACCAGGGCCCTTATATTCCAGAGTCCCATTCATCAGCTGGAACACCATACACCCACCATTCAACCTATACTGCAATAAGAACTGTCCATTAAATCTGTGCCAAATGCAGTCCATTTTTGATCATTCAATTCATTTTTGCACCAAAATATTGGGAGCTATGCAATGCTATAAACACCACAAAAGCTGCAAATCTGAATCAATCATAGAATTGTTACAATACAGAAAGAGGCCATTTGGCCCATCATGTCTGCACCAACTCTCCAAATGAGCATCATGACTTCATGCTATTCCCCTGCCTTTTCCCTGTACCGGCACGTTGGGCGGGATTTTACTGCCTCGCTCAACCCAAGACTGGAAAATCCTGTCTGACATTAACATTAACATTTCTATTGTCTGCCCCTCGCCTGTTCCGATTCCATGGTGGGTGGGGCAGTAGAATTCCAGCAATTGTTTCTCTCCAACTAATCATCTAATGTCCCCTGAATGCTTTGATTGAAACCTGGTTTCACCTTGTCTAGGCAGTCCATTCCATACCTGAACTGCTTATTGTGTGAAGAAGTTTTCTTCACATTACATTTGCCTCTTTTGCAAATCTCTTTAAATCTGTAATCTGTGCCCTCTCATTCTTAATCCTTTTATAAGTGAGAACAATTTCTCCCTATCTACTCTGTTCAGCCCCTTCATGATACACTTGGAATATTGTGTACAATTCTGGTCACCCTATTATAGAAAGAATATTATTAAACTAGAAAGAATGCAGAAAGATTTGCTTGGATGCTATCAGGAATTAATGGTTTGAGTTATAAGGAGAGGCTGGACAGACTGGGACTCTTTTCCCTGGAGCGTAGGAGACTGAGGAATGATCTTATAAAATAATGAGAGGCTTAAATCAGCTAGATAGTCAACATTTTTCCCTAAAGGTATGAGAGTCTAAAACCAAATGGCATATGTTTAAGGTGAGAGGGGAGAGATACAAAAGAGTCCAGAGGGCAATTCTTTCACACAGATGGTGGTGAGTGTCTGGAATGAGCTGCCAGAGGTAGTAGTGAGGCCGGTAAAATTTTGTCTTTTAAAAATTATTTAGGCAGTTACATGCGTAGCATGGATATAGAGGGATATAGTGGTTAAAAAAAAAGCGGCATGGACAAGTTGGGCCGAAGGGCCTGTTTCCATGCTGTAAACCTCTACGATTCTATGACCCGACCCCTAATGGGCTTTGATTAGCAGCAGTGAAGCCAGCTTGAAAGTATACAGCTGGGACGGGGACACAGATCTTAGAATATATTTCCTACAGACGTGCATTTAGTGTGGATTCAGAATGATGTAGCTACTTCTGATCACACCATGGTCTGCAGTTTCCTTTCCCACATGGCAGAACCATTCTCAGCTGTTCCTGAATCTGTTACAGAGATGAATTATAGAAAGACTCGCATTTACTCAACCACGGCCTCAGGGGGTCTCAAAGTGTTTAACTGATAATGGAATGCTTTTAAATTGTAGTCAGCGTTGTAACTTTGAAATAAGATCTCGTATGACAGGGAATTTACACACAGCGAGGCACCACAAGCAGTAATGAATTATGTTCTGAGTTGGGTGGAAAGAGTTAGATAAGTGTGAATGCTTGAGAAGAACATAGAACAATACAGCACAAACAGGCCCTTCGGCCCACGAGTTGCGCCGATCACATCTACCAATCCACAGACCTATCTATAACCCCCTACCCTATTCTTTTCCATATACTCATCCAGAAGTCTCTTAAAAGACCCCAGTGAGTTTGCCTCAACAACCTCCGACGGCAGTCGGTTCCATTCACTCACCACCATCTGAGTGAAAAACCTACCCCTGACATCTCCTTTGTATTTGCTTCCCTGCACCTTAAATCTGTGTCCTCTCGTATTGACCATTTCCGCTCGGGGAAATAGTCTCAGAGTCCACCCTATCTATTCCTCTCAACATTTTATAAACCTCTATCAGGTCGCCTCTCAACCTACGTCTCTCCAGTGAGAAGAGTCCCAGCTCCCTCAACCTATCTTCATAAGGCCTGCCTCCCAATCCAGGCAGCATCCTTGTAAATCTCCTCTGAACCCTCTCAATAGCCTCTACATCCTTCCTATAATGAGACGACCAGAACTGCGCACAATACTCCAAGTGAGGTCTGACAAGAGTCTTATAGAGCTGCATCATTACCTACTGACTCCTAAACTCTATTCCTCGATTAATGAAGGCCAGTACAACATACGCCTTCTTGACCACATCCTCCACCTGCGAGGCCGATTTAAGAGTCCTGTGGACCCGGACCCCGAGATCCTTCTGCTCTACAACACAGTTAAGACTCCTACCCCTTATATTGTACTTCATCATCCCATTACTCCTGCCAAAATGGACCACTACACATTTATCTGCGTTGAAGTTCATCTGCCATTTCTCCGCCCAGTCTTGCATCCTGTCGATGTCCCACCGCAACTTTTGGCATCCCTCCAGACCATCCACAACACCACCGACCTTTGTATCGTCGGCGAACTTGCTAACCCATCCCTCCACTTCCTCATCCAAATTGGTGGGCTTTCTGCCTAAGCTTACTGATGAGACTACCCTGAATGTAAGACTATCAAATCATAAGATATAGGAGCAGAGTTAGACTATTTGGCCCATCAAGTCTGCCCTGCCATTCAATCATGGCCGATATGATTCTCATGCTCATTCTCCTGCCTTCTCCCCATGATCCTTGATTCCCTTATTGATCAAGAACCTATCTATCTCTGTCTTAAAGATACTCAATGACCTCGTCCACAGCCCCCTATGGCAATGAGTTCCACAGATTTCCCCAGCCTCTGGTTGAAGAAATTCCTCCTCATCTCAGTTTTAAAGGAATGCCTTTTCGCTCTAAGGTTGTGCCCTCAAATTCTAGTCTCTCCCATTAGTGGAAACATCCTCTCCATGTCCACTCTATCTAGGCTTCTCAGTACTCTGTGAGTTTCGATTAGATCCACCCCCCTTCATGTTTCTATCAAAGGCTATGGAGAGAAAGCAAGATTAGGCTATTGAGTTGAACAATCAGTCATGGTCGTAATGAATGGTAGAGTGGGCTCGAATGGCGTTTTCCTGCTCCCATCTTCTACATTTCTATCCTGCTAAACTCCACTGAGTAAAGTCCCTGACTCCTTAACAGCTCCTCATATAACAAACTCTTCATTCATTGGGGAAGGCGATGGCCTTGTGCTATTATCACTAGACTATTAATCCAGAAACTCAGCTAATGTTCAGGGGACACCATGGCAGCTGGTGGAATTTGAATTGAATAAAAAAAATCTGGAATTAAGAATCTACTGATCACCATGAAACCATTGTTGAAAAACCTATCTGGTTCATTAATGTCCTTTAGGGAAGGAAATCTGCTGTCCTTACCTGGTCTGGCCTACATGTGGTTCCAGAACCATAGCAATGTGATTGACTCTCAACTACCCTTGGACAAATAGGGATGGGCAATAAATGCCGGCCAACCAGAGACGTCCATGTCCCATAACTGAATAAAAAAAATTCCTGGCATCATTCTTGTGAACCTCCTCTGGACCCCCTCCAAGGCCAGCGCATCCTTCCTTAGATATGGGACCCAAAACTGCTCATAATCTTCCAAATGGGGTCTGACCAGGGCCTTATACAGCCTCAGAAGTCCATCCATGCACTTGTATTCTAGCCCTCTAGAAATGAATGCTAACATTGCATTTGCCTTCCTAACTGCCAACTCTACCTGCATGTTAACCTGAACAGGGTCCTGAACCAGGGCTCCCAAGTCCCTTTGTGCTTCAGATTCTGAAGCCTCTCCCCACTTAGAAAATAGTCTACACCTCTACTCTTCCTACCAAAGTGCATAACCTTATATTAAGGAATTCCAGGATGTTGACCCAATGTTGTTGGGAGAATTGTATGTAAACCCATTCAATGACATGAGATTTTAAACAAAGACTTTGGAGGCTTGATTCTCAATGGTCTGTGTAGGTGTTATCAATGTGGGCATGCTTCAGAAATAGCTCTCCCTGCCGGCGTGCCAGTGTCTCCAATGCCTCTGAGACTCAGTGCCATTGTCAAAGTGAGGGCAGAGTTGGGGGCAGGAGATGGAAACTTACTAACCTCCAATCAAAGGCCTGTAGCCTTCTTAAGGAGCTGGCTAAGAGTCTGAGAAGGGAACAGAAGGTGATTCTGAAAGCATAGATGGTTAAATCTAAGAAGTTCGGCGCACGTGAGTGCAAAGTTGTCGGGCGTGATGCAGGGAGTTACGTTTATGTGGGAGAAAATCTTTTAGCTGATGGGATAATTTTGCCAGATGGGTCTGCTGCCTTCTCCTTTCAAGGGGAATACTAGTTTCCCGTAAACAAACTGAATCAGTCTTTTTCATGGCTGGTTGGTGTTTGAGATAATAACTGGAATTGAATTGTGGGCAGCACAATGGTACAGTGGTTAGCACTGCTGCCTCACAGTGCTAGGGACCTGTGTAGGATTCCCACCATGGGTAACAGCCTGTGTGGAGTCTGCACATTCTCCTCATGATTGCGTGGGTTTCCTCCCGCACTCCAAAAATTTGTAAGTTAGGTGGATTGGCCATGCTAAATTAACCCTTAGTGTCCCAATTGTGATAACTTCAGCCAGGCTAATGATGTTCGTTTGCTAGAGTATGAATTATCTAATGAGTCCTTGCCTTTCGTGCCCGCTGGGCACCACAGTGCCTAGGGTATATTATCAACCCTAAAAACCACAATATGATTTGATGTTTTTAAGTTTCCTTTGTACTTCTGTCTTTTGTTCAGGCTGTCCCCCTCCTTTTGGGGAGGTGCCCCTTTTAGTTTGTCCCAAAGTTAACTTGAGTTTGTTTACTTGTTTGGTGCCTTAAAAGAGCTACAGGATCGGTCCTAATTGACGGTTAAATCTGGGAGCCTCATGCTCCCTGTTTAAAGCAGGTGTGTCAGACTCTCAGCCTGCATTCAGCAGGGAGCGACTGGAGAGTTGGCTGTGTACAAAAGTATGGTGTAAATAAAGTAGCTTGGTGATGGGACTTTCGCCTGTGTGGAGTTATTACAGGGGATTAGCCATGGGTTAGTACGTGGGATTACAGGGATAGGGCCTGGGAAAGTTGCTGGGTTGGCTAGTTGGTGAAAACTCAATGGGTCGAATAACCTCTTTCTGCCCTGTGGGGATGATTCAATGATTCTAATTCCATGATCTTTCAGTCTTCACACTAACCTGTATTTTGCAGCAGTAAAGTAAACATGGTTTTACAAGATTAAATGTTATTTTCACGCAGACCCATTTTAGACAGCCACCTGGGATTATCCAAGTTGGAAAGGCTGCCTCATTACTGGACCAACATCCAGAGAAGGATAAGTGACAACTACACAGGAAGGCTGCAAGATAAACTACATTGAAAAGCAAACTAGTATGCCCCAGCTCTGTAAAAATAAAGGACTGAACTGTTCCAGCTCCCTGCTGGCGGCATCACTTTCATTAAGAGTGTGAAGAATAATATTTATTTCTTTCACCATCTGCCTGATTTATTTGGTGTGTCTAAACCTCCCCAGTCAGCTGAAACTCCAAGGCAGCACTGAGGGAGTGCTGCAAGGTTGGAGGTGCCACCTTTTGAATGAGATGTTAAGCCAGGGGTCTTGCCTGCCCTCTCAGGTGAACGAACATTAAGGGTCCCATCGCAGCTCCTTGAAGAGAAAGTAAGTAGTCTCACAACACCAGGTTAAAGTGCGACAGGTTTATTTGGTAGCACGAGTTTTCGGAGCTTTGCCGCTTCATCGGGTGAGTGACAAAGGGGCAATGCTCTGAAAGCTTGTGCTACCAAACCTGGTGTTGAGTCTACTTACTGTGCCTACCCTGCTGGCATCTACCCATCTTGAAGAAGAAGAACAGTGGTGTTCACTCTAGTATCCAGGACAGACAGTAGTTAACACTGCAGCCTCACAGCGCCAGGAACCCAGGTTCAATTCTGGCCTTGGGTGACAATCCATTGTGGAGTTTGCACATTCTCCTTGTGTCTGCATGGGTTTCCTCCAGATGCTCGGGTTTCCTCCCATAGTCCAAAGATGTGTGAGTTAAGTTGATTGGACATGCTAAATTGCTTCTTAGTATCAGTAAAGGTTGATTTCCACGAATGATAAAATCCTACAGAACAAAAGGAGGCTATTTGGCCAATCGAGCATTGAGAAAGAGGCTGGATGATAGTAGAATGCAAAAGAAAAAGCTGATGAAGGAAGACTTGTCCACTTCTCCAGACCACCACTATTAGTGTCCATAGGCGCTACCCTCGCTCTATCTCAGTGACAAGAGCATCTCCTCAGCATTCCCAGCTAAAGAGTGAGGTACTGCAGTCGGTCCATTGAAGATTATGGTGTAAGTTTGCATGCCATGTGTTTAGTTGTTGTGGCTTTGGCCAAGTTTGTACAATTTACCATCGGAGAACGTATTCAAATCAATGTAATACTGCTGCCTCACAACGTTAGGGACCTGGGTTCGATTTCCAACTTGGGTCACTGTGTGGAGACTGCATGTTCTTCTCATGTCTGCATGGGTTTCCTCCGGATGCTCCAGTTTCCTCCCACAGTGATAGACGTGCTGGTTATGTGCATTGGCCGTGCTAAATTCTCCCTCAGTGTATCCGAACAGGCGCCAGAGTGTGGCGATTAGGGAATTTTCACAGTATTTTGTACGGCCAGTCCACCTAACCCGCACATCTTTGGCCAGTGGAGGAAATTGGACCACCCAGAGGAAACCCACGCAGACATGGGGAGAACGTGCAAACTCCTTTGTGGGGGCTGAACGAGTGACTAAGGCAAAAGCCTTTGGAAAATCACTGGAAGTCATGTGGTTGGGTTTTCCCTGAAATTTACAATCCCCTCCACCGGAAGAAATAAATAAAGAAGGAGCCTGCATTTATATAGCACCTTCCACGACTTCAAATTGTCTCAAAGCACTTTGCAGCCAATAAAACATTTTGAATACAGGATGGTTCCCTCGCCATCCAGATCAATATTTATCTCTCAAAAAAACACCCTCATCTGGTCATTATTTGACCTTGCCTGGGGAACTTTCTCTGCTCTGTTCTCCTACCTGACAATGATGAACACACTTCAAAGATAATCCATTGGTCATAAGCACATTCAGACATTCTGACATCATGAGAAACTATATATTCCATCCTTTTAATTTCCTTCTCTTTCTCTTTCAGAAGTTGGGGAATAGAAAAGTGGAAGATCCTGTGACCTTGTTTCACTTGGTCGATTCCTGGAATGAAGGGGTTTGACTTATGAGGAAAGGTTGAGCAACTTTGACTAGTGTTCATTGCAGTTTAGAAGAATAAGAGGTGATCTTACTCAAGTGCACAATTCCGAGGGGCCTTGATAGAATAGATGCTGGGAGAATGTCTCCTATTGTGGAGGAGTCTAGATTGATATGGAGATGCTGGCATTGGACTGGGATAGGCACAATAAGAATTCTTAAAGCATCAGGTTAAAGTCCAATAGATTTATTTTGTCGCACAAGCTTTCGGAGTGCTGCCCCTTCATCAGGTGAGTCCAATGGCAGATAGTCTGCTTTTGGGGTTTTTGAGAGATAGATATCAGTTTGGAAAGCGGGGAGAAACAGCTTGTTTATACGGGGTCTTTCACGTAACGCAGAGATAAAGAGGGAATTTTTCACTTGAAGGATTATGCGTCTTTGGAATTCTCTACTTTAAAGAGTAGTGGAGGCTGAATTATTAAAATTATTCAAAACAAAGAACACAGAAAAATACGGCACAGGAACAGGCCCTTCGGCCCTCCAAACCTAGGCCGATCATGACGCCTTAACTAAATTAGAAGGAAATCTTCTGCTTCTACTCGGTCCATATCTCTCTGTTCCCTCTGTAGTCATGTACCCATCGAGATGTCTCTTAAATGTTGCTAATGTGCCTGCTTCCACAACCTCCTCTGGCAGTGCGTTCCAGGCACCCCACAGCACTCTGCATGAAAAACTTTCCCTCTACACCTCCCTTAAACTTTCCCTCTCTCACCTTGAATCTGTGCCCCCTTGAAATTGACATTTCCACCCAGGGGAAAAGCCTCTGACTGTCCATTCTGTCTATGTCTCCCGTCACTTTGTAGACCACTATCTGGTCTCCTGTCAGCCTTCGTCTTTTCAATGAAAACAATCCTAGTTTATTCAAATCCTCCTCACAGCCAACACCTTCGAGACCAGGCAACATCCCGGTGAACCTTCTCTGCACTCTTTCCAAAGTTTTCACGTACTTCTGGTGGTGTGTCAACCAGGACTGCACTCTTTGTCACTTCTTTGGTCACAGGTGACGTCCCAGGGGATTGCAGAATAGGGAATGTGGTATCGTTATTTAAAAAGTGTAGCAGGGATAACCCGGGTAATTATAGGCCGGTGAGCTTGACGTCAGGGAAGTTGTTGGAGAGGATTCTTAGAGATAGGATGTATACGCATTTAGAACATAGCAAAGAAGAGACAATGTCTGTGGGAGTTTGCACATTCTCCCTGTGCTTCCGTGGGTTTTCTCCGGTGCTCCGCTTTCCTCCCACACTCCAAAAAAGTGCTTTTAGACTGATTTGTGTCAATAAATTGTCCCTAAATTGGATCTCCCTTAAGCTGGCACACATATAATTCCCTAAATTTGAACCCCTTTATTGTGGAGTTTACTAGAGGCAGACAAAAGTTGTAGGTAGAAGAAAGACTTGAATGAGGCACTCACTGAGTGTTAAAATGGGCTAGTAGGGCTGAAGGGCCTGTTTTCTGTGCTATTTTGTTCTTTGTAATACTCCAAGTGTGGGCCTAATCAACAGGTAGATTTTTGAGCTATGTACAACTGGCAACCCTGTTATGAAGGGTGGTTCCAGCTTTCTTTAAAAGCTACTGACATTGCTTTATAGATCATAGAACAATACAGCATAGAACAGGCCCTTCGGCCTTCGATGTTGTGCCGACCAAAATAAAAAGCAATGCCCCTCCTAACTAAACCATTCCCTTCTCATCCATATACTTATCAACTAACCTCTTAAACGCCACCAAACTTGGCGCATCTACAACAGCTGCAGGCAGGGCATTCCACTCCCTAATCACTCTTTGAGTAAAGAACCTACCTCTGATATCCGTCCTATAACTCATACCCCTTAATTTAAAGTTGTGTCCCCTCGTGCTAGCTTTTTCCATCCTAGGAAAAAGGCTATCACTGTCCACCCTATCCAAACCTCTAATTATCTTATATGTTTCAATAAGATCCCCCCTTAGCCGCCTCCTTTCTAACGAAAACAACCTCAAATCCTTCAACCTCTCTTCATAGGACCTGCCCTCCATACCAGGCAACATCCTAGTAAACCTCCTCTGTACCCTCTCCAATGCCTCCACATCTTTCTTATAATGTGGCGACCAGAACTGCACACAATACTCCAAGTGCGGCCGCACTAGAGTTTTGTACAGCTGCAACATGATGCTGCGGCTCCTAAATTCAATCCCCCTACCAATAAAAGCTAAGACTCCATAAGCCTTCTTAACAACTTTATCCACTTGACTGCCTACTTTCAGGGATAAATGCCTCCATGCTGAAATGCTGCCTGTATAACCCTTTCTATTATTATAAATTGCCTATGCCGAGGCTCATTGCCGTAGTTAATAGGTGATGGCAGGCGAGAATAATCCAGATCTGATACAACCTGATCACCCTGGGATCTCTGCTTTTATCTTCTGCATCTTCTATCAAATCTAATAAAAGAGAAATGCTGAACCTCTTTTCCGGAACTTAAAAAACAAAGGGGAAGGGGACATGCCCACAAAGATACAGCAGATTTGGTATGAGAGACTGAAATCATAGAATCCCATAGTGCAGAAGAGGCCATTTGTCCCCTTGAGTTTGCACTGACCACAGTCTCACACAGGCACTATTCCCATAATCTCATGCATTTACCCTAGCTAGACCCTCTAACACTTAGGAGCAATTTAGCATGGCCAATCCACCGAACCTGCACATCTTTGAACTGTGGGAAGAAACTGGAGCACCCAAAGGAAACCCATGCAGACATGGGGAGAATGTGCAATCTGCAAACAGACAGTGATCCAAACCAGGAACTGAATCCAAGTCCCTGGAGCTGTGAAGCAGCAGTGCTAACCGCTGTACTGCCAAACCAACCCAAATGTGAGGATGTCCATTTAAACAGGAGGAATAGAAAAGAAAAATATCATTGAAACTGAGAGAGACTATCGAATGCTGCAGTACAAAGGGAGCTTGATGTCCTCATATATGAATCTCAAAAGGTTAGCATGCAGGATAGCAAGTAATCAGGAAGGTAAATCAAATGTTGACCATCACGTGATGAATTTAATGCACTAACTGTATAAATACTAGATTCCTAAAGCCAATGAATTATTGTTTATTTATTTCAAAGTTCATTTAGTACACAAATAGATTTACATTAACACTGCAATGAAGTTATTATGAAAATCCCCTAGTTGCCACACGCCAACATCTGTTCGGCTACACAGAGAGAATTTAACATGGTCAATGCACCTAACCAGCTTGTCTTTGGACTGTGGGAGAAATGATGTGGAGATGTCGGCGTTGGACTGGGGTAAACACAGTAAGAAGTCTCACAACAACAGGTTAAAGTCCAACAGGTTTATTTGGTAGCAAAATACACTAGCTTTCGGAGCACTGCCCCTTTGTCAGGTGAGTGGAAGTTCTATTCACAAACAGGGTATATAAAGCCACAAACTTGAGTCACAAAATAATGATTGGAATTCGAGTCTTTACAGGTAATCAAGTCTTAAAGGTGCAGACAATGTGAGTAGAGAAAGTGTTAAGCACAAGAGATGTGTATTGTCTCCAGACAGGACAGTTGGCGAGATTTTGCGAGCTCAGGCAAGTCGTTATGGGAGTTACAGATAGTGTAAGGAAGCCAGAGCACCTGGCAGAAACCCACGCAGACATGGGGAGGAAGTGTAAACTCCACACAGATAGTGACTCAAGCTGGGAATCAAACCCAAGTCTCTGGTGCTGTGAAGCAGTAGTGCTAATTGTAGTGCTAACCATGGTTAGGTGTTAAAACCATTTTAACGCATGGTTAGAATGTGGATTTCTCTTTCTCAAGAAATAATTGAGCATATAGGGCCAGGTTCTCCAACCTCACCCATGGCTGGAATTCTCCAATCCCACTGAAGTGAATGGAGACTTGGCTGAATGCTAAATGCTAAATTCTCCATTCTTGCTGGCAGTGGTGGGAAGGTGTAAAAGGCTGGAGAATTCTGGCGATTGCATAGATGCATTTAAGGATGATTAGTTGAGGGAGAATGGGATAGAAGCAGAGAATCACAGAATCCAAGAGGCCCTACATTCTGTCCATCAAGTCTGCACTGCTTCTGTGAAAGAACATTCTACCAAGTCCAAACCACCCCCCCCCTACCCTCGTAACCTTGCACATTCTTTCTTCTCACAATTGCCATTTGATACCTCGATGGAACCTATCTCCATCACCCTCTCAGCAAGTTCATTCCAGACTCCAGCTTCTCCTGATTGAAAACATTTTTCCTCATATCACTTTCACTCCTTTTGCCAATGATTTTGAAACTAATTCTTGATGAACAGGTTCTCACTATTTACTCTGTCCTTACTCCTCAAAATCTTGAATACCTCTTTTAAATCAACCCACAGCCTGCTTTTTGTCAAGGGAAACAATCCTAACTTCTCTGTCCTAGTGTGAGATAATACAACCAGGAAGCCTTAAATCATTATGACAGCAACAGCAGCAAAATAATATACAAGACCAACAAGGTGGCACCGTGGTTAGCCCTGCTGCCTCAAGGCGCCAGGTACCAGAGTTCGATTCCAGCCTTGGATCACTGTCTGTGTGGAGTCTGCACATTCTCCCCATATCTGCATGGGTTTCCTCCGGGTGCTCCAGTTTCCTCTCACAAAGATGTGCACATTAGGTGGATTGGCCCTGGGAAAATGCCTCTACTGTGTATGTTAGGTGGATTAGTTATGATGGATGTGCTGGGTTAAGGAGATAGGTCTGGGTGGGATGCTCTTCAGAGGGACAGTGCAAACTCGATGGGCCGAATGGTCCCCGTTCAGCACCGTAGGCAGTCTGTGAATTTCGAATTTTCACTCCAGGGCTCACACTGAGGGCACAGAATTCCCCTGTCCAGCTGGCTACAGGAACTGTTGCAGGAAGGACAGGACCATTGCAAAGATCCATTGCCCTCAGTCAGGATTTTCCGATCTTTGGCGGGAGTGCTGCTGGAAAATTCTGCTCTGAGGTTTTTGTTTCCCTCCCTGGACCCAGCCCTTACCCTTCCACAGGCCAAAGTCCCTGGGTGGGTCACGTGAATTGTGAAACATCACCCCTTAAAGGGGCCACGCTGTCCCACTCTCCAATCTATCCTCATAGCGACAATTGTTTATCCCTGGAGTAGGATATGTTAATAAGGTTGGATGAAGGGAGGTGGGGGGAGGCGCATGTGGAGCACTAATTTGTTTCTATCCCCCAGACTGTCTGTGATTCTATTGAAAAGGCAGAGTGCACAAGTATATCTGAATAAATGCAGCAATGGTCAAAATATCAGACAAAAAAATGTCAAACAAAATCAACATCGCCAGAGGCTTGGCCCTTTATTAGGGTGAGAAATTTGATAAGGGGGTGAGATAATCAGCAGAGAGAATGATTAATTTAAAATAGAGCAGGATAAAACACAAATGGGGGATACAAAGTGTACTTGTTTATCGGGATATGGACAAGGTATTTTAATGTAATTTGCTTATTCAAATATTACTGCAATATTCCAGACCTGCTGGTCACACCAGGATGTTCTTTCTTCAGAGCTTGTTGAAAAATAAAATCCTTATTTACAAAGGAAAGATGCAGCATCCTTTCAAATCCATTTGGGGAATTATCTTGGGAACAGTGCCATTTTACGCTTTGAAGTCCTCAGCTCTTGATCCCAAACATTGACAAAATATTCTTGTAAACAGAGCATGTTTGGAATGTGAATGTTTCTTTTCTTCAACTGGGTCTTCAAATGGGCAACATCGCCATAGTAACAACATGCTCCAAAAGATCCTTCACTTCACACAAAAGGCGGGACAAGGATTTCATTGGTTACGCGGCGTGAATATCATGTTTTCCTCAGTTGTAGTTTTGAAGACAAGTGTTAAATTATCCAGATAAGGAGTAACGCCGTATATACTTGTGTAAAACTCGGCTTTCAGAGACTAAGGGCAGAATTTTCCAATTTGGAGACTAAAGTGTAGTAGGGAGAAGGTTTCACAGTTCATAATCGTTCATACAAACATAAGAATTCGGAGCAGGAGTAGGCCACCTAGCCCCTCGAGCCTGTTAACAAAGAAAATTACAGCACAGGAATAAGCCCTTTGGCCCTCCAAGCCTGCACTGACCATGCTGCCCAACTGAACAAAAACCCATTACCCTCCCAGGGACCATATCCCTCAATTCCCATCCTATTCCTGTATTTGTCAAGACAGCCCTTAAAAGTCACTATGGTACCTGCCTCCACTACGTCCTGTGGCAGTGAGTTCCAGGCACCCCCCCACCAAACTTGCTTTGTAAAAACTTGCCTCGTATGTCTCCTTTAAACGTTGCCCCTCGCACCTTAAACCTATGCCTTTGAGTAGTTGACTCTTCCATCCTGGAAAAAAGCTTTTGACTATCCACCTGCCTTCTGTTCTATCACTCTGATCGTGGCTGATCTGATCGTAACATTATTTCCCAGATAACATAGAAACATAGAAAATAGAAGCAGGAGTAGGCCACTTGGCTCTTTCACCTTTCACCTTATTGTTAACCCTAACCTTTCACTTCCTAACCTTTCATCATCGAGTACACGGTGAACAGTTCAGCAGGGACTGGGCTGAGAAAGTACAAATCTGCCCAGCCCGTCATACTGCCTTGTCTAATATTTTGTGTGTGGTTATCAACTTGAAGCCAGAGAATCCTCATCGAGTATGACCTGAGTATAAAAGAGGTGTTGTTTTATACTTTGGGGTTTCCTCCACTTTTGGCCTGTGCACTGTAAACATTGAGACTAACGCTGATTTCCAACAAAAGCCTCAGGGCTTCTTTGCTGACCCATTTCATGGTGTTTGGCAATGGCAGAAAAGTTGAGTAAACGTTTGCCTGAGGGGCCTCCATTTGTCCGCAATCTAATGTGCAATTTACATGGCCATGCATTGCCGAGTCCGTAGCAAATCCAACAGTCTGCCCATCTTTGGAGAAATCACAACATAGTGGCAGAGTGGTGAGCACTGTTGCCTCACAGCACGAGGGACCTGGATTCGATTCTCGGCTTGGGTCACTGTCTGTGCGGAGATTGCACATTCTCCCCTTGTCTGCGTGGATTTCCTCTGGGTGCTGCAGTTTCCTCCCACGTTCCAAAGATCATAGAATCACAGAACCCTACAGTGCAGAAAGAGGCCCATAGAGTCAGCACCAAACACACTGAAAAACACTGAAGGAGTATAAAAACACTCCAATGGTCCTCAGCATTTCAATAGTTATTGCCATCCATTCAGGCAGTGGGGGGAAATGGAGCTTCGTTTTTATGGATCTATATAAAGTTCAGACTGCAGAACTGATACCGGGACATTGTATTGACTCTGAGAGGCCCATTGTATTAAAGAGCTAGCTCATACAAAGCACAAGCAGCGGCGAACACAAACTCTGCTTCGGCGCTGCTGTTACAGGCTGGCAGTTCTAGAGTCAGAGGGTGGGATTTGGTCAGTGGAAAGGCATATGGATAACATTGGAATAGTTTAGGTTAGAGGGTCATTAGATTTGTTCCACAGGTTGGCGCAACCTTGAGGGCCGAAGGACAGGTACTGCGCTGTAATGTTCTATGTTCTATATGTTCAATGATTTTACAACCTTGTTGCGGCAAGATTCGAAATTCTTGCTCGAGGTCACCAGAGATTTGTTGTTTGACCCTTGCCCGCGCCGATCCTGTGGTGGGCGTGATGGTAGAGTTCCACCCATACAGTCATAGAGCACGGAAACGGGCCCTTCGGCCCAACCAATCCACAGTGCTCTCCCAACTAATCCCAATTGCGCACCTTTGGCTGTTGATGTGGATACACTGAAATTCACCCCCTCTCCCTTAAGGACTGCAGTTTCTGGGGAAGCTTCTAATCAGAGGAAGGCCAGTGACTTTGGAACAACTTGCCCCACAATGGGGCTGTAATCCTGGCGTTCTGAGATCCCAGCAAACAGCACACATTTCCAGCAGCCCCTAAGGCAACTGATTGTTCCAACGAAACAAATTTCGCTGCTTAAAACAAACAACATAAGGTGTTAACAGCTGTGACCGGGCTCCCAGAAATAAGTGACACACAGACAGATTCTAAATTTAATATTAAAATTTAATTTACCAGGGCTGAAAATAGTTCTGTTTATAAGTCTAAAAATAAACAGCAAGTCTAGGCATTTTAAATGTATCCTTGAAGTGTTTAACATCATTTCATTGCTTGTCAGGAATAACAACATGAAAGATGTGGCATGATGCAGATCCCTGTTTTTCTTTTGATTATAGGGGCAGCAGATTGTCTATAAACCACCCTGGTGACAGGGAATTACTCTCAATCACCTCCTCCCCATTCCCCTCCCAACCCCCATCCCCAATCCAACATGGCTTCTGATTTGATTTGATTTATTATTGTCACACGTATTAACATAAAATGAAAAGTATAGTTTCTTGCGTGCTACATAGACAAAGCACACCGTTCACAGAGAAGGAAAGGAGAAAGTGCAGAATGTAGTGTTACAGTCACAGTTAGGGTGTAGAGAAAAATCAGCTTAATGCGACATAGATTCATTCAAAAGTCTGACAGCAGCAAGGGAGTAGCTGTTCTTGAGTCAGTTGGTACGTGGCCTCAGACTTTTGTATCTTTTTCCTGACGGAAGAAGGTGGAAGAGAGAATGTCCAGGTGCGTGGGGGTCCTTAGTTATGCTGGCTGCTTTGCCGAAGCAGCGGGAAGTGTAGACAGAGTCAATGAATGGGAGGCTGGTTTGTATGATGGATTTTGTACTTCCTTGGATCCTGGGCAGAGTAAGAGCCATACCAAGCTGTGATACAACCAGAAAGAATGCTTTCTATGCTCTCTCAATGAGCTAATTAACTTTGTTTTTCTTATCTATACGCAGGGTTGCCAATGCTCTAGGATTGCTCTGGAGCCTGGTAATTGAAACTGGATACTTAAGTAACCTTGAAAAAGATCTTTTATTTGTTCTGAACAGTATTGAACGTAGAGGAAAAGATTGTTTGACTGACTGGATTAGAGGCAAAAAGTCAAACAATAAAGCTTCATAGAATCATAGAGTCCCTACAGTGCAGAAGAGGCCATTTGGCTCATCAAGTCTGCACCAACCCTTAAAAAGAGCGCCCTACCTATGCCCAGTACCCTGACCTAACCGCATAACCCTGCACCGATCCACCTAATTTGCACACCTTGGCCTCTAAGGGGCAGTCTAGCATAGCCAATCCACCTAACCTGCACATCTTTAGACTGTGGGAGGAAACCAAAGGAAACCCATGCAGACACAGGGAGAACAGGCAAACTGATATCCTTCAGGAAAGGAAATCTGCCTCCTTACTTGGTCTGACTATATGTAACTTCAGAGCCACAGCAATGTGGTTGACTCTTAACTGCCCTCCAAGGGAAATTTAGTATCGTCAATAAATGCTGGCCAGCCAGTGATGCCCATGTCCCACAGACAAATAAAGAACAAAGAATAAAACAGCACGGGAAACAGACCCTTCGGCCCATCGAGCCCACGCCGCCACCCTGACGTTCCCACCTCTACCCGTGATCTCTGTCTATGCTTATAGATCTATGGATTAAAAACCAAATTTGAGACAATTTAGGGAGAATTTGTTTTGACAATTAGCCTAAGAGCACATCTTTGGGATGTGGGAGGAAACCGGAGCTCCCGGAGAAAACCCACGCAAGCACAGGGAGAATGCGCAAACTCCCACAGACACAGGCCCAAATCCATGTATCTGCACAACACAGCGATAGTCACTGAGCTGTCGTGTTGCCCATCAAATGGTCCAGGTCAAGCGTACACTAACGACATGAAGCACTCGGATACTCTCGAGAAAAATCCAAGAGCAGTCCTCTCACGACCCATCGCGTGTATGCCCCTTGTTAGACAACAAGGTGGACCAAAGCACCTGTAGGATAAAAACAAGTACATCAATATCATCATCTATTTACACACTTCCCAGGGACTCCCAAGGCTCATGATACCTATTTTAAATCAGTTTTCTATACCCCTCCATTCCCATTCTGTTCATGTGCCCATCTAAGTATCTCTTAAATAACTCCAGAGTGCCTGCCTCCACCACTTTACTTGGCAGCGCATTCCATACCCCCACCACCCTCTCTGTGAAAAATCTCCCTCTATATATCTTACCCCCTCACCTTAAAATAAAAGTGTAAGCCATTCAGCCCTTCAGATCTTATCTGCTATCATGACTGACTTTTCCTCGACACGACAGTTTTCTACCCAAAACATAAATGGTTGAATGGCCTTCATGTGAAATCTGGTTATTGAACCTTTGCCCTCAATTGATCTACAACCGAGTGACAGTCACCGGAGTCGAATTTGCATCCTGGGTGTTGTGAGGCAGCAGCGTTAACCACTGTGCTATTGTGCTGCCCAAGAATATTCCCAACTACAGTTGGTGACTCTGGAACAGGAGTAAGCCATTCAACCCTTTTGCATGTTCTGGGCTAGGACATGGACGAGTCACAGCACTGACAATTCCTGAACTGATAACCATCAACACAAAAACAACTCAAACCAATTCGAAGCTCCACAAAATTGAGACTGGGGAATCCAGGAGCAATGTCAGGAAACACTTCTTCAGCTTAAAGAATAGTGAATATCTGGAATTATCTCTCTGAAAAGCTGGATGGAGGAAAGGAGGCAGGTGAAGATTTTAAAACTAAGATTGGTAGGCAAGGATATTAAGGGAGATGGAACCAAGGTGAATAAATGGAGTTAAGATGGACTATTGATTAATTAGGTGAATTGCTCCTTCAGGAAGCATACGATGGGCTAATGGCCTCTTCTAGTGTTGTAAGAATTCTTTAAAGATACAGATCAGCTCTGATCTGACCGACTGTCTTGAGAATAACATGTTACCCTTAGCTGCTTGGATCACGGGCACCCAGTCACGCTGTTGTAGATCAGTCCAGGGCAATAGCCAGATTTCACATTTATGTTTTGGGTGGAAAACTATTGTTTTGGGTAAAGGTCAGACGTGATAGCAGATAAGACCTGAAGGGCTGAATGGCCTAATTCTTTTTTTAAATTACTCGTGTGTGGGACATTGGCATTACTGGCTGGGCAGCATTATTAATTTCCTCTTGGAGGGCAGTAAAAAATCAACACTCCTGTGGTTTTGAAGTCACATGTAGCCAGACCAAGTAAGGACAGCAGATTTCCTTCCCTAAAGGGCATCAGTGAACCAGGTAGGCTTCTCCCCGACAACTGACAGTGATTTCATACTCATCAGTAGATTCTTAATTCCAATTTTTTTTAATTGAATTCAAATTCCACCATGTGATATTGTGGGATTTGAACCCAGGTTTCCAGAACATTAGCTGAGTTTCTGGATTAATAGCCCAGTGGTAATAGGCCACCGCCTCCCCCTATCACTTCCCACTTGTCCCTGAGTTTACTATGCCTGGAAAGAGCATAGTGACCCAACAACATAATCAACTCAACTTCTCTTGTTAGTTTCTTTGTGATTATTTGGGGAGAAGGGGCGATAGGAAAGAAAGATGAATCCTTGCTGAGCATTCGCTGTTGATATGGTTGGTGTTGACAAACACTCCCATCATTAATTAAATGGAAATATATAAATATGAGGTTCTGTGCCACTCTAAATAGGATAATTACTGCATACTTTAATTATTACTCAAAGCAAGATCAATTTGCTGTGATTAATACCTGGATAAATGTTTGTAATTTTCCATGTCCATCCCACATGAAAGCCAAATGCAGTTTTAGTTTGTTTGCTGTGGTGTAGAATTTGAAGGGAAATATTTGACTTGGGCAGAACACAAACCTGCCTCAAATAACTTTCAGTTGGGTTCTGTTACCACTGGGAAAGGGAGGAAATAGCTATTGATGTGATGAGTTTGGTGGCAAACAACTCAAATGAGAGATGATACATTTTGGTCAATCAAACCAGGATAGGACTTACTCAGTTAATGGTAGGGCATTGAGGAGAATTGTAGAACAAAGAGATCTAGGGGTACAAGTTCATAGTTCCTTGAAAGTGGATTCACAAGTGGAACGGAGTGGTGAAGAAGGTATTCAGCATGCTTGGTTTCATTGGTCAATATATTGAATACAATTGAAGTTGGGATGTCTTGTTGAAGTTGTGCAAGACTTTGGTAAGACCACATTTGGAATATTGCATATAGTCCTGGTCACGCTATTATAGAGAGGATATTATTAAACAAAAAAGATGCAGAAAAATATTTACTAGGATGCGACCGGGACTTGATAGTTTGAGTTATAAGCAGAGGCTGGATAGACTGAGACTTTTTATCCCTGGAGTGTAGAAGGCTTATGGTTGATCTTATAGAGGTCTATAAAATAATGAAGGGCCTACATAAGGTAGATGGATAAAAAAGTTCACTAAAGATAGGGGAGTCTAAGACTATAGGATATAGGTTTAAGGTGAGAAGGGAGAGATGCAGAAGGGTCCAGAGGGGCAACATTTTCACACAGAGCGTGGTGAGTGTCTGAGACTGCCAGATGTAGTAGTAGAGACATATATAATTTTGTCTTTTAAAGACATTAAGACATTTACATGGATAAGATGGGTGGAGAGGGATATGGGCCAAACACAGGCATTTGGGACAAGCTTAGGGATTAAAAAAAGAATGATATGGACTAGTTGGGCCAAAGGGCCTGTTTCCACGCTGTAAACCTCTATGTCTCTAATTGTGAGTTGTTACAGCTCTCCAGTACGAGAACTGCAAGAACTCAGCAAGAGTAGTGAAGAGCTCCTGGTCTAAATGAGTGGAAGTTCTGGCACATTAAAATGGCGCTGACATCTTTGACTCCGTCAGGTCTAAGGTCGCCAGCACTGTTGCAAAATTTGCCAAGCTCATCGCTCACGCATGATAAGTGAGTCATGAAGCAGAAGTTTGTGCGTGTCCACTCATTATCCGGTGGGAATATGCCAACTTTCCTGCTCACCACCACACTTAACCTCCAGAATGAAAAATTCCATCCAATGAGTCATTGCCATTGAGAATGGGCCAAGTGGCTTCCTTTGATGCTGTACAATTATTTAAAGGATTGTTACTTAAACATGACATTTATTCCTCTTGGTTTTAAATTGAAATCGACTTGACTTTGCAAAATAAGCAATGTCTTACTGTCGACATCAAGTGTCATCCCCGACTTCTGCTGAATAATTGACAGCTCCGATTTCATCCTCTGTGCCTGGATTAATCAAAAGGCCCAAACAACAGCCAAGGTCTCCAATCAGCATGCTTTACACTGTGCTGAAGGACATAATGTTACTCTCCTGTATCCCTCATTCCTCACGCAATTCTCCTTTAAAGGAAAATTAAACAAAGACATTTGCATTTCCCAGGCAATAATACACTCAGAAATTTTGCTTAGAAAAAAATATGTATACGCCAGCCTAGACAAACCCAGTAATGCTGACAAGTAGCTTCCAGAAAGCTGGTCAGAACACATGACAGTTCAAAAATAGCTCTGAATTTAGGATGGTGACCTTACAGTGACTGAATAAGTTACATTCTGTCTTTGTTGCTTGGCAAAAGTAAAAAGTAAAGTTTATCTGTTAGTCACAAGTAAGGTTTACATCGACACTGCAATGAAGTTACTGTAAAACTCCCACATTCTGGAGCTTGTTTGGGTCAATGTACCTAACCTGCACATTTTTCACACTGCGGGAGGAACCTGGAGGAAACCAACACAGACATGGGGAGAATGCTTGGATTGGCGGGTACAGAGGAGCAGTGCCAGGCAATACAACAGGACATAGATAGGTTGGTAGACTGGGCAGATAGATGGCAAATGGAATTTAATCGGGATAAATGCGAGGTGATGCATTTTGGCCGGAAAAATGTAGAAGAGAGTTATAGGATAAAAGGTAAAACTATACGGAGCATAGAGACGCAGAGAGACTTGGGGGTGCAGGTTCACAAGTCTCTGAAGGTGTCTTCACAGGTGGAGAAGGTGATAAAGAAAGCGTACAGTATGTTAGCTTTCATAGAAAAGGGTATAGAATACAAGAGTAGGAGTTTGATGTTGCAATTGTATAGAACGTTGGTTAGGCCTCATTTGGAATACTGCGTCCAGTTCTGGTCGCCGTACTATCGGAAGGATGTGGAGTCCTTGGAGAGAGTGCAGAGGAGGTTTACCAGGATGCTGCCTGGT
Source organism: Sphyrna mokarran (assembly GCA_024679065.1). Classification (NCBI taxonomy): domain Eukaryota; kingdom Metazoa; phylum Chordata; class Chondrichthyes; order Carcharhiniformes; family Carcharhinidae; genus Sphyrna; species Sphyrna mokarran. The sequence goes on along the minus strand of JAGIQG010000016.1, from coordinate 64,454,554 downwards.
ATGGAAGGAATGTCTTATGAGGAACGATTAAATAGACTGGGGTTGTTTTCCCTTGAAAGACGTCGGCTTAGAGGGGATCTCATAGAGGTGTATAAGATTATAAAGGGGTATAGATAGAGTAAATGGTGGTAAACTTTTTCCACCTTCAGAAATGGATAGGACGAGGGGTCATGGCCTTAGGGTGAGGGGGGCTATGTATAAGACGAATATTAGAGGGGAGTTTTTCACACAAAGGGTAGTGGGGGTGTGGAATGCACTGCCGAGTAAGGTGGTGGGAGCAGGCACGCTGGGGCTGTTTAAGGGTCTCTTGGACAGCCACATGAGCGGTATGCAGATAGAGGGATATATTAGGACTGTTTAACTACGGCTTTTTTTTCCACAGGTAATTCGGTCCAACTTGACCAACAAGGAGCGTGCATTCGGCAGGTGGTGCGAGGACAGCTCTTGGATGTTGATTCATGGGTTGCCTGGTGCTTCATGTCGTAAATGAGTGCTTTATCTGGACCATCTGACGGGCACCATGACAGCTCAGTGACTATCGCTGTAGCTGTGCAGACACTTGGAATTGGGCCGGTGTCTGCGGGAGGTTGCGCGTTCTCCCCGTGGTTGCGTGGGTTTTCTCCGGGCGCTCCGGTTTCCTCCCACATCCCAAAAATTCGCTTTTAGGCTGATTGGGAAACAAATTGTCCCTACATTGAGATTCTTCCATATTAGGAATAACCTAAAATTAGAATAGGATAATGGAATTGTTACTATATAGTTATGACGGCGGCACAGGCTCGTTGGGCCGAAGGGCCTGTTTCCCGTGCTGTGTTGCTCTAATCTAATCTAAAAAAAAGTGCAAACTCCACACAGACTGTGACCCAAGGAATTGAACCTGGGTCCCTGGCACTGTGAGGCAGTGGTACTAACCACTGTGCCACTATACTGCCCATGTACCAATTAACCAATGTTTTTGAGGGATCAATTTTCACAACATGGCCTTTTGAAAACTGAGACAGATGTTGTTACCTACAGCAGGTAAATCAAATAGTTACCCGAAAAGTTCAGGCTGTCAACTCTGCCCTCGTGGGGTTTATTTTATTCATTCATGGGATGTGGGAATCACTGGCTGGGCCAGCATTTAAAGTTTATTTATTAGTGTCGTAATTAGAATAACATTAATACTGCAATGAAGTTACTGTGAAAATCCCCTAATCGCCACACTCTGGCACCTGTTTGGGTACACTGAGTGAGAATTTAGTATGGCCAATGCACTTAACCAGCACAACTGTGGGAGGAAACCGGAGCACCCAGAGGAAACCCATGCAGACACGGGGAGAACATGCAGACTCCACACAAGCTGGGAATCGAATCCAGGTCCCTGGCGCCTGGGAGCAACAGAGTTAACCACTGTGCCACCATGCCAGCTCATTGCCCATCCCTAATTACCCTTGAACTGAGTGGCTTGGCAGGCCATTTCTGAAGGCATTTAAGAGTCAATCACATTGCTGTGGATCTGGGGTTACATGTAAACCAGGTAAGGGCAACAGATTTCCTTCCCTAAAGAGCGTTAGTAAATCAGAAAGATTTTTATGGCAATGGTTTCATAATTCGAGTATTTTACTGAATTCAAAGATTTTCACCATTTGCCGTGGTGAGATTTGAACCCAGGTCCTCAGTGCATGACTTTGGATTGCTGTTATTAAGCTAGTGACAATACCACTGCACTATCACCTCCTCTAGGTGGCTTGCTGCGCTGTTCTGGAGAATGATAGTTAATTCCTGAGGACTCCAGGACAATTCTGGAGCGTTAATGACCCTGTTCTGAGCGGAGTACAATGTGAATTGGTCAGAACATGAGCTGCAGAAATCAGCGTTTGGTAATGCCACGCTGTCTAAAGAGAGCTACCCTCACAGAATGTGCAGGTTGAGGAATTGGCGTTTAAGATGTGACCTTATTTCCAGTCCACACTCTGCTGAATTGAAGCTCCCATCGTGGGATCACAAATTCTATTACTTATAGAACACAAAAGTGCAATTTATGCAGTAGTGGTTTAGAAATCTTTGAAGGAAGAACAAGGCATAAATTATTTTCAACTGAGTTTTGGGGACTCCAGGAAATTTTGATCTTTTTCTTGGTGCTGTTCCATTGTGTTCATGGAATCCCTACGGCACAGAATCATATATTCCCAGGTAGAATTCTCCTGAACCATATACAAGGAAGAAATATAGGAAGAGAGTACGTTCATATAATTTGATTTGATTTATTATTTATTTATTATTGTCACATGTATTAACAGGCAGTGAAAAGCATTGTTTTTTGTGCGCAAGAAAAACATACTGTTCATAGGGAAGTAAAGAAGAGACTGCAGAATGCACAGAATGAGAGTAAAAGATAGAAGTAGGGCACAACTTGCAAGAAATCGCCTCGTTCCAACACCATCTTGACAAATAGTGCCTTTCATGCTTCCATGCTTTACCCCCGTGAACTAACTTTTAAGTGTAGTCACTGCTATAAGGTTGTTAATGTAGGGAAACTCTTCCTAGTGTCCTGGCCAGTATTTACCTCACAACCAACATTACCTAAAACTAACGACAAGGTGGTTGTCTCATTGCTGTTAGTTGGCTAATTTGCTGCTGTGCCTCTCTTCATTGCAAAGTGGCTAAAACTTCAAAAGTATTTTGTTGGCTGTGAGACCCTGGAGGACCCGAAAGATGCTAGATAAATGTAAGCTTTTCCCTGTGGGTTGTAATCACAGCTGCACCACGCGTACAACTGTGACTCTAACAGAATCCATAATTCTGATCGTTGTTAATCTGATGACAAGTGATAATTCCAGTGACTGTTCTCCAGGGCTTTTGGGAGTTCCTCACCTGGACCAGCACATCTGACAAGAACTGACATTCCACATGGTACGGTAGCACTGCTGCCTCATAGCGTCAGGGACCCGGGTTCGATTTCCCCAGCTTGGGCCACTGCCTTTGTGGAGTTTGCATGTTCTCCTTGTGTCTGCGTGGGTTTTCTCTGGGTGCTCTGTTTTTCTCCCAAAGATGTGCAGTTTGGGTTGATTGGCCACGCTAAATTGCCACTTAGTGCCCTGGAATATGTAGGTTAACGGGGTAAATATGTAGGATTATGGGGATAGAGGCTGGGTATGATTATGGTCAGTGCAGACTCAATGGGTTGAATGGCCTTTGTCTGCACTGTTGGGATTCTATGAATGTTCCTACATCTAATCTTTTACATCACTGCAGCTAGCACATGGCAGTTAACAACAATGCTCGGGGCTCACTTGTAAATGATTATCTTTTAAGATTTTTGTTTGAACCAGCAAAATAAAAACCTTAAAATACTGAAGGCAGATGGCTTATTGAATCTCTCCGGCAAGAAGTTGGGAAATTATGAGTTTTACACTTTGCAAATTGAGGCAGTTCAGAACAATAGTAAAGCTGTAACGAGCAAAACAAAATTCAAGCAGCTGTGATTGTGAAGCTTTTCATTTTATGACCTGCCTCATACTGTTAGAATTTACTTCACTCCTTCCCTGCATACTTACGTGCGAAAATATTTGATGGTGCTTGATTCTGTCACATCCGTCTCTCTGGAGGTGATACTTTTGAATCTCACAAATAATTAGACTGCAGCAATGGATTTTCAATGACATTTTACTTGTCTGAATGTTGACTCGAGGTTCTTCATTCTAAAAGCCTTTATGTAATTCAAGTCTTGTTGTATATCAGCTGCTTGTGTGTCATTGAACACACTATAATTCCTGCCAGCATCAGTGTTGAAATTAATATTAATTGCATTCTTTCCTACTCAAATTTACTCCTTCCCAGGACAACAGAACCCATTGAATTATTTTGCCTTTGCTCTTAAAATCTACCAGCTCTCAAAACCCAACCTTATCAGCATCTACCCACTGCGCACTGGCTTACCTTGAATCCTCGCCTGTTCTTTCTTATCTTGGTCGTGCTTTGGGTAGACAGGGTAAATTCAGGAAGAACTTTCCCAATGGTGGGGGAGTCCAGAACTCGGGGGTCATAGTTTGAGAGTAAAGGCCTTTTAGAACTGAGGTGAGGAGAAATTTCTTCACCCAGAGGGTAGCGAATGTGTTGAATTCACTGCCGCAGAATGTAGTTGAGGTCAAAATGTCGAGTGATTTCATGAAGAAATTAGCTCTTGGGGCTAAAGAGATCAAGGGATATGGTGGGAAGGGGCAAACAGGATATGGAATTTGATATTCAGCTGTGATCAAAATGGCTGAGGTCATGTGAGAAAGATCTTTTTTACTCGGAGGGTGGTGACGTTCTGGGATGGGCTGCCTGGAAGTGGGATGTCTCACACCCTTTAAAATGTACCTGGATGAGTACTTGACACGTCATAGCATTTAAGGCTATGGGTCGAGTGCTGGCAAATGGAATTAGATGGGCAGGTCAGGGCATTTCATGCGTCGGTGCAGACTCGATGGGCTGAAGGGCCTCTTCTGCACTGTAGTATTCTGTGATCCTCTGATTCTGAAAATGAATGGCGGAGCAGACTCGAAGGGCCGAATGGCCTCTTCCTGCTTCTACTTTCTACGTTTCTATTTCTTTTACCTATTTTTCAAATTAAAAAGAAATTGGCTTCCAGGAGAAAGACTGAATTATTGCATAAAAATAGAATTCACACAATGCTAGCAACAATAACCACTAACTGTATTCACCTCATCTTTTCTCACACTCAATGATAAACAGATTAGTCTGTTCCTGTATTTTGAGACCAAACAACAAGTTGCCATTTCTGAAACATATGAAGCTTCGGTGGTGTTAGTCAGTTAGTTAGCAAGTTAGTTAGTTAGTTGGTTACCAGTTGGACCTCAGCTGGAATACTGTCACAGTTCTGGGCGCCACGCTGTGGGAAGCATTGGAAATGGTGCAGAAGAAGTTTACAAGAATAGCCTCAATGGTGAGAAACTTATGTTATGAAGATAGATTGGAGAGTTTGGGACTGTTTTCCTCAGAGTGAGGGCTGAGGCGGGTGTGTTCAAAATCATGAGGCAGTTGGATAGAATGGATGAGGAGAAACTGTTCTCGGTTCTTTGTAAATGAATCGAGAACAAGAGGGCACAGCATTAATGTGATTTGCAAAAGAAACAAACATGAGAAAATTTTTTCTCATATTTGTGGCTGGGGTCTGGAATGCACTGTCTGGACATGTGGTGGAGGCAAGTTCAGTTGAGGCATTTAAGAGGGCGTTAGATGAGTATTTGAAAGAAACCGGGTAAAGCAGGAGGACGGCGCAAAAGCATTATGCTCATTTGGAGAGCTGGTGCAGACATGATAGACCAAATGGTCTCCTTCTGTGATTCTGCATACTGATTCCTTCACCTTTCACATTCTTTCTAATAAACTAGGATCATAGGAAGAGGCCACTCAGATCATTGTACCAATACTGATTAATAGAAGGAGATCATCTAATTTGTCCCACTCCTTTGCTCATTTCCCTTACCTCTGTAGATTTTTCCTTTTGATTTTGTTATGATGGGAAGTTAATTTTTCCCACTGCTTAATTTTGGAACCATCCAAAGGGATGTACCTCACCTTGTAGTTTTGTACGAGTGCGTCTCTGAGGTCGTAGGAAGTTATTGGTTTTGGTAGATTGAAGTAGGGTTTGACATTCTACCATGAACAATTAACAGAAATTTATTTTTTTTTAACTGATGATAACCTTATTAAAACAATTAGCAAACAGAATAAAATCCCAATAGAATGCTGGTTGAATACTAAAGACTCACTCAGGAATAGTAAAATAAATCATTACAGAATTTAGTCACTCACAAGTGAAATACAAACAGGAGTCTCTGGAAATGTGACCTTTCTTCAATGATGCTCATGGCTGTAACACTTTCTGGGTTGGTATCTCTCTCTATTCTGATGGTGGTTTTATGAAGACACTCGTGAAGACTGCAGGATTTACATGACAGCCTCACCTACCTGCCTTCTGACTTAAGAGCTGGCAAGCATAGTCTGCCAATTACCCCTTTTCTCTGGGTTTACATTCCTGGAAATACCTCACAGCATTCCTGTGATCTGAGTGGCTTGAGGCTATCAACAACCCTCACACTTGAATTATTTTGATTCCATGTCTCTGCTTTAAATTGGGTCCAATTCAAAAGCCTGTTTTGGTTAGGTTGGAACACCTACTGCTGATACAATTGTTGCAAAGACCTGCTTCTGCAGCCTGAACTCTGCAATTCTAAAATCTACTCATAAAGATATTTGCTTTTTTTAAAAGTGATAATGCTATATGATTTTTTTCTTTTGGTTTTAGCATCTTTTTTCATTACTTACATTTGTCAAACACAACATTTTTAACCTTACATATGCGACTTCACAACATAATGCAAAAAAAGGTGACAAACCAATTGTCGTCTATGGCTAGAGATGTAGGAATGACTAGTGGCCCAGTTGCAGTAGAGAAAATATCCAAACTGTGACTTATGAGGAAAGGCTGGGCAGATTGAGTCTGTATCTGCTGGAGTTTAGAAGAACGAGAGGTGATCTTATTGCCACATATCAGATCCCGAGGAGACTGTGTGGATGCTGAAGGGCTGTTTGCTCCTTTGGGAGTGTCTTGAACTACGGGACACAATTTAAAAATAAGGGATCTACCATTTAAGATGGAGATGAAGAAATTTGTCTCAGATAGTAGTAGAGGCTGGGTCATGGAATATTTTTAAGGCTAAGCTCGATAATTCTTGGTTGACAACAAAGTCAAAGGCAATCAAGGGTCAGAAGGAAGAGAAAGTTAAATTAGCCATGATTTTATCAAAAGACAGGGTAGCTTCAGAGACCAAATAATTCATAGTTCTTATATTGATATGTCCCACAGAACCATAGAATTCTTAAAGTGGAGAAAGAGGCCATTCGGTCCATCAAGTTTGCACTGATACAACATAGAATCCAATATGTGGTTTCATGTTAATGTTCGCCTGTGGATTTATCATTGATTTGATTGGGATACAGTGAAAAGTATTGTTTCCTGTGCACTATACAGACAAAACATACTGTTCATAGAGAGAAAGGAAAGAGTGTACAATGTAATGTTACAGTCATAGCTAGGGTGTAAAGAAAAATTAACTTAATATAAGGTAGGTCCATTCAAAAGTCCAATGGCAGCAAGGAAGAAGCTGTTCTTGAGTCAGTTGGTATGTGACCTCAGATTTTTGTATCTTTTTCCCAATGGATTAAGGTGGAAGAGGGAATGTCCAGAATGTGTAATCCTTGATTGTGCTGGGTGCTTTGCCAAGGCAGCAGGAAATGTAGACAGTGTCAATGGATGGGAGGCTGGTTTGCATGATGGACTAGGTTTTGTTCATGACCCTTTGTAGTTTCTTGGGTCTTGGTTAGAGTAGGAGCCATACCAAGCTGTGATACATACGGAAAATATTATCAGTGTTCCCACCTTTCCTATTTTCTTTTTTCTCAGGATAATGAGTAAACTGAGGGATAATCCCCAGCCCTACTGTGGGGAGGAGGGTGTATCACATTTGGGCACCCTCCTAGCCCAACCACACACATCGACTTTCCAGCAGAGGTTGTACGATAACAGTTCAAAACTGGATGGCCGGTGTAATTTGGGAGAAATAAGTGGGAAATGGGAATATACAGGCAATGGAGAATACTGAAGGATACGGATAGAGAAAGCCAGGTGTCCAAGAAAATAATTTTCTGAAAGAGCAGGTGAATCATGCCATGAAATAAGGCATTTTGGATTTTATAGAGAGAGAGTGCAAGTTCAAGGAAGTAATGATAACTTGTGCAAAAGTTTGGTTGGGTCTCAGTTTCTGTGTGTAGTTATGTGTGTCCCATTATTGTGGAAAGAAGAATAAATCTATAGTGTACATTCACCAGAATGATTTCAGGTGTAAGAAACAATAGTAATGTAGAGTTGAGATAGAGGACTGCTCCCATGTGGAAAAAGAGGATATTTTTAAATTGACTTTTCAATTCTGAAACAATTTGGTACAGTAAATAGGGAAAGACTATTTATATTAATGGAGGAATGAGTAATGAAAAAGTGTAAGACCATGAGATGTTGGAACAGAAGTAGACCATTCAGCCCATCGAGTCTGCTATACCATTCAGTGATTGATCTGATGTGATAATCCTCAACTCTGCTTTCCTGCCTTATCCCATAACCCTTGGTTCCCTTACTGAATAAAAATCTGTCTATCTCAGCCTTCAACATCCTAAACGTCCCAGCCTCTGCAGCCTTCTGTTGTAAAGGATTCCATAGATTCACTATCATACCCTAGTGATGAAATTCATCCTCATCACTGTTTTAATTGTGCAGTCTCTTATTCTGAGATTATCCTCTCTGGTCCCTGACTCTTTCGCAATATCAATGTCAGGATATCAATTTAGATTGATCGTTAAGGGAGTGAGGTGAGAGGTTAAGAAAGTATTCTGGTGCAAAGGGTTGTTGGAACTAAAAAATAGTTCAGCACAGGGATCGTCTTTCAAATAAGTATTTAATAAATATTTGATTCTTCAGTTAGCTTTAGGAAGAGAGCTGGGGGGTGGGGGTGGGATTAGTTTTGGATTGCTTTTGTTAAGGGCCAACACAGACTTGATGGTTTACTGGCCCCTTCTGTTTTGTTCTGCTTAGCCTGGGAGCATTGTTTGGGCTTTGGAAATGCAATCTTGTACTACCTGGCTGGCTTTCCACTGTCATGTGACTTTGCCATGAGGCAAACAATGTAGGCTGCCATTTTCAGAGTTCGACAAAACCTCAGAGACAGATAAATCATGCTGTCTTCCTTATACACCAAACAAGCATTATGGCTATTTTGTTGCATATCAATTAGTTTAAGTTCAGTTTCATGTCACAATCAGACTAGCGTTAACACTACAATGAAGTTATTGAGAATATCTCCAAGTTGCCATATCTTGCCGCCTGTTCGGGTACACTGAGAGAGAATTTACCATAGACGGTGCAACCAATACCAGAATGATAGGAAGTGGAATAGCTTGATCTTGGGTTTGGACGTAGCTCAGCACAACATTGAGGGCTGAAGGGCCTGTACTGTGCCGTACTGTTCTATCTCTTTCGGACTGTGGGAGGGAACCGGAGCACCTGGAGGAAACACATGCAGACATGGGGAGAACATGCAGACTCCACACAGTCAGTGACCCTAAGCTGGGAATTGAACCCGGGTCCCTGGTGTTGTAGTCAACAGTGCTTACCATTGTGTCACTGTGCCGCCCTCATAGTTACTATTACTAATGACATCAGCTGATCATGAACTGGAAATCGTAAAATCAATTCAGATGTAAAAGATCATTGTATCCAACTTAGATCATCTTTCTGAAAAGCTCTCTCTGCACAAAAGCCACATTTTTTGCTTGAATAATTCCAAGGTTTTCAGCTCCTCTACTTTATCTACTTTATACAGATAACAGAGGACTATTACTTTACACTACTTGTGTGCATGTACGTGTGTGTGTGTATGTGACCATGTGTGTGTGTGTGTGTGTGTGTGTGTGTGTGTGTGTGTTGTGTGTGGGTGTGTGGTGTGTGTGGTGTGTGTGTGTGTGTGTGTGTGTGTGTGTGTGTGTGTGAAGGGTGTGTGTATTTGCAATAATCAATACTAAATGAATAGAAATTTCCTCCAATTAAATACTGAGAAATTGAGAAGACTGAAGCCATTCCTTTTGATCCTAATCCCCAGCTCCTGTCTCCATCCTTCTCTGCAACTAGCTGAGATTGCTCGTAATTTTGCTGTCATATTTAACCCTGAGATGAGCTTCAGACCACATATGCATGCTATATGTGTCAATAGATCCCTGAAAGTAGGCAGTCAAGTGGATAAAGTTGTTAAGAAGGCATATGGAGTCTTAGCTTTTATTGGTAGGGGGATTGAATTTAGGAGCCGCAGCATCATGTTGCAACTGTACAAAACTCTAGTGCGGCCGCACTTGGAGTATTGTGTGCAGTTCTGGTCCCCACATTATAAGAAAGATGTGGAGGCATTGGAGAGGGTACAGAGGAGGTTTACCAGGATGTTGCCTGGTATGGAGGGCAGGTCCTATGAAGAGAGGTTGAAGGATTTGAGGTTGTTTTCGTTAGAAAGGAGGCGGCTAAGAGGGGATCTTATTGAAGCATATAAGATGATTAGAGGTTTAGATAGGGTGGACAGTGATAGCCTTTTTCCTAGGATGGAGAAAGCTAGCACGAGGGGACACAGCTTTAAATTAAGGGGTATGAGTTATAGGACGGATATCAGAGGTAGGTTCTTTACTCAAAGAGTGATTAGGGAGTGGAATGCCCTGCCTGCAGCTGTTGTAGATGCGCCAAGTTTGGTGGCGTTTAAGAGGTTAATTGATAAGTATATGGAAGAGAAGGGAATGGTTTAGTTTGGAGGGGCATTGCTTTTTATTTTGGTCGGCACAACATCGAAGGCCGAAGGGCCTGTTCTGTGCTGTAATGTTCTATGTTCTATGTTCTATAACTAAGAGTCCCTATTTCCACATCCCTAACATTACCCCAATTTGTTCCTACCTCAACTCATCTGCTGATAACATGCTCCTTCTGTTGCCACTTGACTTGACTATTCCTGGCTGGCCTCCCATATTCTAGCCCTGTAAACTCTACTGCCCCTGTCTTCACTCTCAGTAAATCCCATTCACCTATCGTCCCTGTGCTATATGACCCATATTGACTCCTGGTCAAGCAATAAACATTCTTGTTTTCAAATTCCTCCATGGAATAACACTTCCCTCTCTCTGTAATTTCTTCCAGCCCCGCAACTCTCCGGAATGTCTGTGCTCCTCTAATTCCAGCCTCTTGAACTTTCTCCAATTTTAAATGTTCCGTCATTTACGTCCAGGTCTTCAGCTGCCAAGCTTGGAAAGTTGAAGACACTAAGCTCTGGAATTCCTTCCATCAACCTCCCCGTCACTCTCTCACTTCATTTCTTTAAGATGCTTCATGAAACTTACCTGTTTGACCAAGCTTTTTGTCATCTGCCATAGTATCACATTATGTGGCACTTTATAACTATATGTAAACTTTATATATATGTCAAGTTATACATGTATATTATTAGACAGTAAGTTATACAACTATATATAGATATAATTTTACTTTATAACAATATATATGTGTAACTATATATATTTAACTTTACTGTATAACAATCCTGTGAAGCTGCTCTAGATGTCTTAAGGTACTTATATAATCTAAATTTCTATTGCTGATACTGTTGAAGTGTCTCCAAAGTAAGACAGAGATCAATGTTCTGTTTTGAATGAACCACATGCTTGAATTTGTCTTTAGAGTGTAACTCCTCACATGTAAATAATTGGATATGTGAAACAGTGGTTAGCGCTGTTGCCTCGCAGCACCAGGGTCCTGGGTTCAATTCATGGCTTGGGTCACAGATTCTGTGGAGTCTGCATGTTCCCTGTATCTGCATGGGCTTCCTTGGGGTGCTCCAATCTCCTCCCACATTCTAAAGATGTGCTGGTTAGGTTGATTGGCAATGCTAAATCCTCCCTCAAGGTACCTGTAATAAGTCTTCAGAGAAAGAAATCACTTCACCAAAATCCCTTTATTTACAATTCCAGCAGCAGCACACAGAGTGCTATCAGCCAGCAATCTACCTTTGGGACTGCCAGAGGAACTGACACTCCTGGTTAAATACAAAGGAAAGACTCCCTGATTGACTCATCATTTGACTCCTTAATCAGGGAGTTCATATTCCAATAGGCCAATCTCAGATCGAAGTAATTTCAGTAACCATAGTGGTGTCGGAGTGTGGCGACTGATGGATTTTCACAGTAATTTCACTGCAGTGTGAATGAAAGCCTACTTGTGACACTAGTAAATAAACTTTAAACTTCAGATATGGTCAGGTGGACTCTTTCATGATTTGTGTAGCTTAGACAACAGAACAGCATCATATTTACATCTAAGTTGTCCCAAAGAGTACACTTGTACAGAACAATGGCACAATATAGCCAGGAAGAAGGACTTGGACACAAGGAGACAGAGTGTAAGATGTTTTCTCACAGGCTAGTCCAAGTTGAATGAGGTAGAATGTACTCTGGTTTTAAATGTTCTTCAGTAACTAATCTTAAAAATAAGAAAAGATAGCCATGGTGATCAAAGGGCCAAATCATCCATTCCTGCTCCTATTTCTTACATTCTTAACTCAACATCTCCAACTTTCTGAATTTATTTAATGGTTCTATTGAAGTGCTAAAAATGTCACATTATCTTACACTAATTATAAAAATCTTTGTGTAAAAGTTTCTGGAGCATAATTTATAGCTCAGTGCTTTTCACGATAGGAAGTGAAACTGAATGGTGAAATGCATCCAAGTGGAATTTTTTTATGTTGTCATAGTGACAAGGTTCACCTATTGCACTTAATGGGATTTTCAACTAGGCTGGAATAAATCAATGAGGGATAGGCACATACACTTTAGGGAGACTCACTCAGCTCCAAGGGCCCAGAAGCACTTAGAAAGCTATGCCGGTAAGTCCCCTGTTAACTGTACAAAGTATCAATATCGTGACCCTTTCAAAAATCCATTACTATAGACTCAGGCCTCTCAAACTGTTTTGGATGAAGAACCCCTTTTCAAATGCATTAGTCAACATGGACCACTTCCCCCATCTAAATTACAATACTCATGATATGAAAGTGCTCTATGTAAAGTGTGTACATTTAATGCCTTTAAGAAACCAGGCATTTGCTTACAGATATCAATAAGGGTGTACCTGCCCCTTGCTGGAAAGAAATAGCTGCTGCAACATACAGAACTAGACAAGGCAGAGGCAGGGAGGATGTTCCTGATAGTGGGGGAGTCCAGAACCAGAGGTCGCAGTCTGAGAATTCGGGGTAGACCATTTAGGACGGAGACGAAGAGATATTTCTTCACTCAGAGTGGTGAGTCTGTGCAATTCATTACCACAGGGAGTAGTTGATGCCAAAGTATTGAATGTATTCAAGAGGTGGCTGGATATAGCACTTGGGCAAATGGGATCAAAGGTTATGGGGAGAAAGCAGGATTAGGCTATTGAGTTGGATGATCAGCCAGGATCGTAATGAATGGTGGAGCAGGCTCAAAGGGTCAAATGGCTTCATTTCTGTGTTTCTATGATATACAATGTACTTCAGCGTGAAACAATAATTTTCAATGTTCTGGGTGCAGTCCACTCTCTGTTGTACATATGGTGGCTGAACTCTATTCCCAACTCGCATCTTACACCAATTCCATTTGGGCTGTTGCTTAGTTACTTACTCTTGACCATGGCACCTTGGCTGGTCACCCACATGGTCCATCCACCTAGGTAAGCTCTTTCACATTATTTTGTACTCTCCCCCGCCCACAAAGGGAATGCAAGGGCCTGCAGGCCCCAGTCAGAAAGTTATGGATTCACATACCACTCCAAGGCTTGAGAAAAAAACTAATCAAGGCTGCCAATCCAGTGGAGCAATGAGGGAGTGCTGCACTGTCAGAGGCTCAGCATTTCGGATGAGATGTCAAACCGAAACCTCGCCACATCCTGTCAGATGGATGTAAAATGTTGTGTGGCACTGTCTCAAAGAAGAACAAAGGAGTCACCCCTGGTATCGTGGCAAATATCTCTCAATCAGCATCACAAGGGCTGATTATCTGATTGTTATCAAATTCTTCTTGTGCTGAAGCTCGCTAGATGAAAATTGACTGCCACATTTCCTACATTACAACAAAGTCCATACTTCAGGAATGTTTTGAGGTGTCCAGTAGTCATGTCAGAAGCTTTATAGCTGCAAGGTGTTTTTTTAAAGATAATTGAGGCACTTAGGCAGTTACATTTGTGCTTTGTGATGCATCATAGTTAGCAATGTATCCTTGAAATTGTTCCCGAGAGATTTCGGGAGGATTATTCTCATGCATCTACTAACGATATTCCATGTCTGTGTGTGTTTCCTCTGGGTGCACCGGTTTCCTCCCACTGTCCAAAACACATGCTGGTTAGGTTGCATTGGTCATGTGAAATTCTCCTTCAGTGCATCCCATCAGGTGCCAGAATGTGGCAACTAGCTGATTTTAACAGTAATTTCATTGCGCTGTTAATGTAGGCCTACTTGTGAACTAATAAATAAACTTCAAACTAAGCTTTAAACTGTGCCATGAAAGGCCAATAGAAGCACTGGCTGGAAAGTAAGTCTTCCCAATGTTTAATTGGAAGAATTGAAGATGATGGCTGCGGTAAAACAAAGGGGAAGGAGAGAGAGAGAGTGAATCATTCTAGAAGGACATGGGCTAGTTTAACCAGCCACAATCAGCAATGGCAAAGTGATGGTGCAGGACCAGAAGACAGGGAATTTGGAGTTTGAGAGAATTTGTCAGGGGGCATAAGTATGTTGAAGCTAATGAGATGAGATGGTTGCTCTGTCAGACATGGCCCTGTCATTGATTATGACCTTGGGAATAGAGAGACCATGAGAGTTGATAAGATAAAGGGTGCATCTCTGGGTATGAGATGAGAACTCTGTAAAGAAAACTGAGCAAAAACAGATACAACGCAGTTTGTGAGGTGGGGAAGGGGGGATCATGCCACATGGTTTACAGCCACAAGCAACACACACACACACTGCTTTAAAGCAGCACACAGCTCCACTCAACACCTGGGCTTGTAATGTGCGTGGCTGTTGATGCCCATAAAAGTCTTGTTGTTGACAATGATGTGACGTTGACCATCACAGCATTGGCACAGACCTAGGCGGAGGTCACTTGCCCTGCCATGTCAGAGAGTCTATGGCACAGGACGAGGAGAGAGGGTCATCGAAAACCCCAGCGTCTGTCATCCCCTCTCCCCCGCCCCTTTTGACAAACTAAAACCATTTCGAACGGGATGCCCCAGCAGCTCAACTCTGTAAGTCAAAAAAAAGGGGGTTGGGGGGGGAGGCGAGCAAAGTGGGGGAGTGTAGTTCATAGCAAACAAAGGAAATGTTTTCAAGGAGAGAAGAGAGAAGTTCGCAAAACCGTAGGAGCAAATCTGCGAGATCCGTTTGGGGGGGGGGGGAAATACCGTATATATTACCTTTGTGTAAAATATTGCTGCACAATTAATTTTAAGTTGCCCTCACCAACACTGTATCAATGTAGGAGAGCTCCCCATTGACAAAACACAGGGAGTTGCATTCATAAACCTGTGTTCAGTAGCGCCCTGCCACTTGATGTGGCAGCACAAACTCTTACCCTGATCTTTATTATTATTGCCCCCCAACACACCGGGCAAACGGAGCTAGGGGATAACCCTCCCTGTGGTATCTATAACACTGCCTGGGCAACCTCTATTCCGGAGGGGGGGGGGGGGGGGGATTGATTTAATATAAAGAAGACTCTTTAACACAATGATTTGTTGTTTTGCTCTCAGCGGCTGAATTTCAATGAAATTGACATTATTCTGAATTTTCGCAAAGGTTGGGGGGGGGGGGGTGTGTGTGGGCGGGAGAAGGAAACAGCAGGGTCAGGTGGGCTGTGAGGCTGGGTGTTGATTGGTGGGGTGGGGAGAATTACATCACAAAGAGGCCCCGCCTCCCCGTCTCCAAGAGGCCGATCAGCTGTTCAGTAAATTCCAAAATCTGATACACTCCGTGGGACTGACTGACTGGGTGCAAACTAACACTCGCCGGTGGCACTGGCTGGGGGGGAGCCTTTCCTCTAAGAAGAAGGAACATTTTTATTTTTAAAAAACAAAATACCTAAGCAGTCTGTAGCTCCCCCCCCCCCCCCCCAAAAAAAAACACTGTGCTGGATTATAGATGTGATCTACCTCACTTTGAACTGTCCGTGTAGTTTTTTAAAATTGTTTCTTTATTTGGGGGGGGGGGCATTGTTTATAAACTGTGACTGCAAACAGTACTTGACACAAGACAAAAGAGAGAAGGTAGGTAAAAGTATCCCTCCCTTGTTCATTGTGACATCTTTCCTTGTGTTGTAAGGTCAGCTTTTCATGCTATTATAACGCTGATGCCGCTTGGGTTACTTGAGGCTACAGTTGCTGTCAGGTATTTGGATTGTCGTTGGAGCTTGTTTATAGATTTTTCTTTTCATCTATTTTTTTTCCTTCTTAATTTGAGTAAGGATATTTTCCCCTCACTAGAAGATTATTTATAATATTTCCTGATTGAATGTGCCTATGCTCCTTGTTTATATGTATAAATGTGTCATTGTTCTGACCTCTCTCTTCAGATCATATTAAGAGAACCATTTCGAAAGCATTGTTTTGTCTGTAACTTGTACCATGTCGACGTGAAATGGACAGCGCTGTGTGTGCTTAAATATGTAACTCTAATTTTAATGTTAACGAATTAACTGTTCTAGTCATTTTACACTTATTGGGACATTTGTTGGTTGCAATCGCGAGTCTCCGGCTTTGCCTGTCCTGAGCTGTAATTTTATTAATATTTTGCTACAAGGCCGGTCTGTTCTCTCTCCATTGTTAAAACAGCTGATTTTGCCGGTATTGGACAGTTTGAGATTAGTCAATAAGGTGACGTGAAGGTTATTAACATAAAACACAGCCGCACCATGACGTGATGCTTCTTAAAGGGGCCATCTAGCCTCCCTAACCTGCTTTGTCCTTTTCTATTTTGCATCAGCTGTAGGTTTTCCAAAAGCCAGTAACATCGAAATATCAGAGCGTTGTCTCTGATGCATATCGTTTTCTCACTACAAGTTTATGAACTATTGTAAGATGCAGAGTACATCAAAGAATCCCTATGGTGCAGGAGGAGGCCATTTGGCCCATCGAGCCTGCCCTGTCCCCATGTGTATATACCCGAGCTAATCGCCCTGACACTAAGGACAATTTAGAATCACCAATTCACCGAACCTGTACATCTTTGGACTGTGGGGGAGAAAGCAAAGGAAACCCATGCAAATATGGGGAGAATGTGCAAACTCCACGCAGACAGTGACCTAAGCCAGGAATTGAACCCAGGTTCCTGGTGCTATGAGGCAGCAATGTTAACCACTGTGCTGTCCATTAATCTGTTATTGTACTGTAAAGTGTCCTCGGTTTAAACATTAAGAGAATTTAGAGGACCTTTTGCTCCATGGAAATATAGAAGCTCGAGACAGGATTGGGCCATTCGGCCCATTGAGCCTTCCCTGCTATTCATTTTGACCATGACCGTGATCATATTCAATATCCTGATTTCACCACCCCCCCACCCCCAGCCCAATGTGTCTAATTTCTTATTGAAATTGCACAATGTTTTGGCCTCAACTGCTTTGTGTTAGTGAATTCCATACATTCATCACACTCTGGGTGAAGAACCTTCCCACCTCAGTTCTTATCCTTGTACCATTCCTCTATCCATTGTCTTCCATCCCAACATAATGGTTACTATCTGTCTGTGTGGCATTTGTATGTTCTCCCTGTGCCTGTATGGGTTTTACTGTAAGGTATAGAAGCAGAATTAGGCCATTTGGCCCATTGAGTTTGCTCTGCCATTCGATCATCGCTGATGTTTTTCAATCCCAATCCTCACCCTTTCCCTGTAACCTTTGATCTCTTTACCAATCAAGAACCTATCTATATCTCTATCTTAAATACACTCAATGAACTGATCTCCACAGCCTTCTGTGCCAACAAATTCCACAGAGTTACCACCCTGTGGCTGAAGAAATTCCTTATCTTGGTTTTAAAAGGTCTTCCCTTCACTCTGTGTGGCTGTGCCCTTGGATCCTAGTCTCTCCAGGCCTTTCGTTTGGGTGCCCCAGTTTCGTCCCACACCCCAAAGGCAAGCAGATTAGGTGGACTGGCCATGCTAAATTGCCCCTTAATGTCACAGAGACTGATAGGTTAAAGGAATAGGGCTTGGGTTGGATTGTGGTCAGTGCAGACTCGAGGGGCTGAATGGCCGCCTCCTGCACTGTAGGGATTCTATGAAGTTTAGGAGGCAATTCTAGAATTTCAAGTGAAGCAAAGTACTTTCCTCCCTTCCTCTTATGGTACTTGCCATCGGGTCCCCAAGGAATTGTTATTGCAGTAAGGAATTACCTTGGGAATAGGGAGAGGGGAAAATTGACTATGTAGGGAGGAGTGGGCTTTACAGGCCCACTATCCATAGTGATTAAGTGAAAATCTGTTTTTTTTTGAATAAATAATAAACTACATACTGTAGTTTAGTACATTACTAATAGGGCCTATTTTAAGGAGACTATAAATCAAACTCAAATTTATAGAATTCTGGAGTTATCAGAGATACTTAATGGTGCTTTTGGGTGTTTGCACTTAATGATTTTTTTTCCATTTTAAAAACCTGCTTTAACCTTCTACTCTAAGTCCTTGCCATAAAGGCCAACATATCGCTTGCTTTCCTGATTACCTGCATGCTAACCTTTTGTTTTCCTTATATGGGTACACAACCAAGTTGCAAATCATCAAAGTTTACAAGTTTAACACTTTTTTTCTGGTTTTCTACTCTTTTGACTGAAGTGAGGGAATAACATCATGCTTTCCCACATTTAACTCCATTTGCCACCCTATTGCCTACTCATTTCTTTGAAATCATAGCCCAGAGTGCAAGAGAAAGCCATGCAGCCCATCAAGCCTGCACCGACAACAATCCCACTTGTCCCCATTACCCCAAATGTTTACCCTGTAATCCCTCTAACCTACACATTCCAGGACACTAAGTAACAATTTAGCATGGCCAAAGCACCTAACCTGCACATCTTTGGAGTGACCAAATCTCTTGGCAGCTTCTGTATAATTCCTCCTCATGGCTTGCGCTCCTATCTCTATTTATATCACCATCAAACTTAAATGTATTACTGTCCTTGTTCATCTAAATCATTGCTATAAGTTTGTAGATGATCAAAGATATGTAGAAGACAGGTTGTATTGAGGAAGCACGGGGGCTGCAGAAAGATTAGGACAGGCTAGGAAAGTGGGCAAAGAAGCAACAGATGGAATACAATGTGGGAAAGTGGAAGGTTATGCACTTTGGAAGGAGGAATGGAGACAGAGACTACTTTCTAAATGGAGAAAATGCTTAGGAAATCAGAAACACAAAGGAACTTGGAAGTCATTATTCAAGGTTTCCTTAAGGTTAATGTGCAGGTTCAGTCAGCAGTTAGGAAAGCAAATGCAATGTTAGCATTCATGTCAAAGAGCAGGGATGCACTTCTGAGATTGTGTAAGGCTCTGGTCAGACTCTATTTGCAGTATTGTGAGCAGTTTTGGGGCCTGTATCTAAGGAAGGATGTTCTGCCCTTGGAAAGGGTCCAGAGCGGGTTCACAAGAATAATCTCTGGAATGAAGAGCTTGTCGTAAGAGGAACAGTTGAGGACTCTGGGTCTATACTCATTGGAGTTTAGAATGATGAGGGGAGATCTTATTGAAACTTACAGGATACTGTGACGCCTAGATAGAATGGATGTGGAGAGAATGTTTCCACTTGTAGGAAAAGCTAGAGGGCACAGCCTCAGGTTAAAGGAACAATCCTGTAAAACAGAGATGAGGAGGAATTTTTTCAGTCAGAGATGGTGAATCTGTGGAACTCTTTGGTGCAGAAATGTGTGGAGGCCTTGAATGTCTTTAAGACAGACATAGGTTCTTGATTAATAAGGGGATCGGGGGTTATGGAGAAAAGGCAGGAGGAGAATGGTGAAGAGAAAAGTATCAGCTATGATTGAATGGCGAGCGGACTCGATGGGCTGAGTGGTTGAATTCTGCTCCTTTGTCTTCTAGATGTAAACAGCTGAGGGCATTGGGTTTAATACCCTGGTGACTGCAGTATTTTTCAGTGTAAATGCATTTGCAGTGTTTCTGGGTAATAGCTGGCAAACAAATTTGTTGTTTCTTCCTTTACTCTGCAAGTTTCCCACGATGTATCTGGCCACTTCTGTGCAACGAGTTCTTTCACAACACCAGCTTTTGTTTTCAAAACTTATTCTCTGAACCTGTTGAGTGGGTGGCAAGTGTCCCACCTCCCCAGTAACCCAACCAGGTTTACACTTTTGAAAGTATATCTCCTCTGGATGCAGTTAAAGCTGACCAGGCTGTATTCTGGGGCTCTGGGAAAGTGGCGATTGACTACTGTCTGGAATTGTAATCAATTGTCCAACCGAATGGCTTGAGAGGCCCTAACTGGGACAGGGATCATGTAGGGGTGTCTGATTCCATTCTCTAAAGGAACTGCGTAAACTAGTTTGAATTTTCTAACAGCAGCTTTTATGGTGACACTGGTAACACAGCTATGATTTGACTCATGAATCTGAGTTTCTGGTCCAGTACTATAGTCACACAATACAATGTGGGATAACATAGTCAAGACTGTACTGGTGTTAGTGTTCCTTCACACCCATGTTATGTTTTTATCCTTTGGGGAAATGGTGGAAGAATTTTCAAACTAATTATCAGCCTATTAAACAGCATTGAATGCTCCTTCCGCAGCCAACAAGTTCACAGAAGGAGCAGAGCGCTTCAGGTCCAGCGGTTAGGCATGTACCACTCTGTCACAAAGCCTCTGACTTTTAATGGGTGTAATGACCGTTCCTCCAAGAGGAGAATGTATTGGTGGAGCTGGCAGTATTTCCATAGCAGTGGCAGTACATCTTCTTTCACAATGGTCTAACTGTGGCCCTGGTGCTTTGACTGCTTTGTGTGTATTGTACATTGCGGGGTTGGAGGTTGCGTGAGCAGAGGGGGTAAGAGGGTTTGGGTGTGGGTGGAGAACTGAATGCAATGCTTTGAACTGTTTGATGGCCTTCAACATCAGAATGATGCAACTTCATACAAGCAGGATGGTGATTCAGAACAACATGTAATTAGGTTTAGGTCTTTCATCATCTAATATTTTCGAGGTGTTTGTGTGTGTATATAGCGTGACAGTGCCCAGAATAAATCAGGAGATGAGCTATATAAGAAGGTAGTATAATGGAAAATCTCCTGGCATTGTTCACTCACTGACATAAAATAGAAAGCTAACTCTAAATGTCTTTACCGTTCTCCTCATTCCAGCATCGTCTCTCATTTGACATGTACTTTTTATGGCTCCCACTCTTCCCAAAATTGAAAGAAGCTACAAAAAGTCGTGAATGTAACCCAATCCATCACACAAACCAACCTCCCATCCATTGACTCTGTCTACACTTCCTGCTCCTCATAGAACATAGAACATTACAGCGCAGTACAGACCCTTCGGCCCTCAATGTTGCACTGACCAGTGGAACCACCTAATGACCCTTTAACCTAAACTATTCCAATGTTATCCATGTGTCTAAACCACTGACCATTTGAACACCCTTAAAGTTGCCTTGGAAAAGCAGCCAGCATAATTAAGGGACCCACACACCCTGGACATTTTCTCTTCCACCTTCTCCCATTGGGAAAAAGATACATGTACCACTGACTCAAGAACAGCTTCTTCCCTGCTGCTATCAGACTTTGAATGGACCTACCTTATGTTAAGTTGATCTTTTTCTACATCCTGGCTGTAACTGTAATACTACATTCTGCACTCTCTCCTTTCCTTCTCTACAAGCGGTATGTTTTGTCAGTATAGTGCGCAAGAAACAATACCTTTCACTGTATACTAACATGTGAGACAAATCAAATCTGGCTACATTTTGGTTGTGTATGTTCTTGCACTCTCAAATGTATTTTCTTGTGTACGCCAGTGTGTTTTTCCCTGTCTTCTCTCTTGCATCCTCTTTTACTTGCCTTTCCCATTTTTGTATTCGTTTTCCCGTGGCGCTCTTCCACACTCCAGACTGATCAAAACTTGACTTTGTTTTGTATTCCCTTTTTAATTACAAAAGAAAATCTATTTTCAAACATGTTGTTGGTTGATTTACACTAATTTCAATGCAATGTTTGGTATGTTGTAGTAGCAAGTGAATGTTACTGAGTGACATATTTTGCTAATAACTCTGGAACGAGATTTCAAGGAATCACTGTGGTATTATCGTGCATTGCTTCCCTGCGATAGTGATACTTGGATTCTGGTAATACCACTAGAGTTTGGGAGTTGTCTTATTTGGGGAGGGTGGAGAACATTGTTTGCGACTGAAGAACCTATTTGACATCCAAGGTATCTCAAAATGCAGATTTGACACGCCTACTTCCAAACACTGCTGACTCAGTGTCAGAGACTCGCATTTAATTCCGGCCTTGGGTCACTATGCAGAGTCTGAATGTTCTCTCTGTATCTGCGTGAGTTTTTACCAGGTGTTCCAGTTTCCTCCCACACTCCAAAGATATGCAGATTAGGTGGATTGGCCATGCTAGATTGCTCCTTGCTATCCCAAGATGTGTAGGTTAGATGATTATCCATGGGAAATGTGTAGGATTATGGGTGGGGGAGAGGACCTGGGTAAAGTAACCTGTCAGAGAGTCCGTGACTCACAATGGCCTCTTCTGCACTGTTGGATTCTATGAATGTTGCAGGACTTTTCTATGTCTTCAGCTGCCCCAGCCCCAAAGATCAAAGCTTCTGGTTGCCTGTCCTAATGAAGGAGCAGCACTCCAAAAGTTTGTGCAGCCAAGTAAACCTGTTGGACTTTAACCTGGTGTTGTGAGACTTCTTATTAATATCTGCCAGAGCTTGGTGCTAAATTCTGTTTGCTTCTGTGAAGCCCCCACCCCTCTGGGACAATTTACTAGGTTAAAGGCATTTACTGTTACTATTCAGTGTCTTGGAACATGCACTCAACAACTGTTTGTACAAAGTGTAAAGTGTTTGTTGGTGAGACATCCCAGAGTTGTAACTGCAGAAGTGTCTGCCACACACAATGGGAATTTGATTACTTTGCATTTCAATTAATAGAAATACACGTCCAAGCTGATATAAATTTAAGTTTACTAGTGTCACAAATAGGCTTATGTTAACACTGCAATGAAGTTACTGTGAATATCTCCCAGTCGCCACACACCTCAGAATCAACTTTGACTGGCCAAGATGTTCCCATGGAGAATGCAATGGGAAGTACTAATGCAGCATGATGGCACAGTGGTTAGCACTGCTGCCTCACAGTGTCAGGGATCCAGATTCGATACCCGGCTGGGGTTACTGTCTGTGTGGAGTCTGCTTGTTCTCCCTGTGTTCCAAACACATGCTGGTTAGGTGCTTGGTTAAGTTTGGAAAAATGTTCTAGTTGGCATGTTTTACCATCATTGCAGTATATTACAATATTTATCAGAGCAACTTTTAATTTTCATGTAGTTGCTTGCCTACAGATGCAAAGTGACCAGACTTCATATGTACATATGCAAATAGCTCGTGGCTCCCAGACTAGCTGTGCAAATTTGTAAAACAGAAAAGAAAGCTCGAGAGGGATGTTTTACATTTTGGTTTTGCCCTAGCGTATCAGACAGCTGCGTAATAAAATATTCACACACTGGTGAATATGGATGGGTTGGTTTATTTTCGACAGGCATTGAGATCTCTGTTGTATTGCAGTCTGTAAATTGTACTGTGTTACAGATGAGGACACTAAGTAGGCTTGAACAGAACCCTGGTCCTGACATCTCTCTTTGGTTGTCAGAAAGAGAGCAAGTGAGGACTTTGTTGCATACCCAGAAATCAGAGATTTCCTGAACACTTGAGGAAAAACCTCATTTTGCACTGCCCTGCGTTAATGTTGTATATAATTCCAAACCCAAATGGGGTGGACCCATTTTCTGATCCGGGGTTGGGGGGGGAGGGGAGGGAGGTCTCACTTGTATCTTGTGGTGTCAAATGTTGAGTCTGAAGTTCTACAAGTAAAAATACAAAATGGGGTGACGCAGTGGTTAGCATCACCACCTCATAGCGTCAGGGACCCAGGTTCAATTCCAGCCTCGGGTCGTTATCTGTGTGGAGATTGCACATTCTCCCTGAGTCTGTGTGGGTTTCCTGTGCGTGCTCCGGTTTCCTCCCACAGTCCAAAGGTGTGAGGGTTAGTTGATTGGCCATGCTAAATTGACCCTAGTGTCAGGAGACTAGCAGGGTAAGTATGTGGGATTATGGGAATAGGGTCTGGATGGGATTGTGATTGGTGCAGACTTGATAGGCTGAATGGCCTCCTCCTGCACAGTAGGGATTCTATGACTTTGCACTAACAGCATACAGAGCTTTTCATGACTACCTAGAGAGTCTCAAAGTGGTTTATAGCCATTGAACTACTTTTGATGTGTATTCCCTGTTGTAATATGGGAATTCTGCTGCAATTTCCTATTAATATTTCACAAATTCATGTTTGTGCTGAGAGGGAGGGAAAATGATTCATGTCATTTTAGTTCATTTTCTTTTCCTGTTTACTCTTTTTTGTAAAAAAAAAGAAAGTTGTCTTTTTAGGATGTAATTGCTGTTTCTATCAATGCCCAGCATTTTTCTACAACACAGTCATCCCAGTTAAATCGTGTGTAAACAAGTTGTAAACGCAGCCGTGCTTTATTCAGGATGACTTCAAGTGAATTTCAGACAGTGACAGCTGAGTTGCAGAAGCCTGTGTCCTGATCAAACTTGTGGATGATCTGATGTGTGTGGAATTGGGGTTGGCATGGTGGTTAGCACTGCTGCCTCGCAGCATCAGGGACCTGAATTCGATTCCCAGCTTGTGTGGAGTTTGCATGTTCTCCCCGTGTCTGTGTGGGCTTCCTGTGGGTGGGCTCCAGTTTCCTCCCATTGGCTGAAAGATGTGCTGGTTAGATGCATTGGCCATGCTAAATTCCCCTTCTATGTACCCGAACAGGTGGCGACTAGGGAATTTTCACAGTAACTTCATTGCAGTGTTGATATCAGCCCACTTGTGGTAAATGAATTAACTTTAACTTGAGAAACCTGTGGCAGGTGGAGTACACATTTTATACAGTTCCAGTAGCAAACCTGACCTTGCTCTTCCTGACCAGTCTCTTTGCCTCCTGTTTCTGTTTTTGTTGCCATAACAGAAATTCTCATCTGCAGGGTGGGGCACTCTCTCTGCTGCCAAAACAAAGTAACAAGACAGAAACTGCATCTGGGACCAGAGTTTAGAACTTGGAGAGTATCAGTCTGCCCTCCCAGTCCCCTCTGTGCTATAGAACAAAGAACAGTACAGCACAGGCACCAAGCTTGTGCTGACACATGACACTTTTCTAAACTAAAGACCTTTGCTTCAATGGGATCTGTATTCCTTTCTTCTCTTTAGGGTGGCACAGTGGTTAGCACTGTTGCCTCACAGCAAAAGGGACCCAGGTTCAATTCCTGCCTTGGGTCACTGTCTGTGTGGAATCTGCATGGGTTTCCTCCCATAGTCTGAAAGAAGTGCTGCTTAGGTGCATTGGTCATGCTAAATTCTCTCTGTGTACCTGAACAGGCGCTGGAGTGTGGCAACAAGGGGATTTTCACATAACTTCTTTGCAGTGTTAATATAAGTCTACTTGTGACTAATAAATAAACTTTACTTTTAATTTACTGAGACTGCTGCTTTAAAAAAAAGGATTGCTCCCCTTCTTTCCCTACACTTATTTCTTTGTGATGATTCACTTCCCACAACTCTTCCCCAATCAATTTCTCTCTCCCCTTTTTCATCAATCCCCATTTACTTAAAAATAAAATTCCATTGCTCTCTCTCTTTGTCTTTCTCTCTCTCTCTCTCTCTACCCCCTTTTTGACTGCCCCTACCTGAGACAGACAGACAATGTACTGGACAATCCCTACTCACTTCGACCCCCACCAGAAGTATAGAGAGGAGCAAATCCTGGCAATTTAGCCTTAGGATGGATGGAGGAGCACGAGACAGGACTGTGTGTCAGAGAAGGGAGGCTTGGGTGCAGAGAATTGTCAGCAAACGCACCTGATGCCTGACATTGGAAACGCAAAAAAAAACAGCTTGGCAACGGGAACTTTGAGTTTGGAAGTTGAATGTGTTCTGAGATTTGTAAGATCACTGAAAGATTTATGTTCCCCTCGCACTGATTCAATCTTGATTCTGTAAGGAATGGGGTGGAAAATTAGCCTGAATTTGTTAACCTATCGCCTTTGATATCACAAGAGTAACAGACCCACAATTTGTTTAATATTTTGTACATGATCAAATATGCCAAGTTCCTTGCGTCTTTTTCCATTTTGATTGTAAACAAAGATGTAGGTTGTTTTAGCCACAAAAAGGCCTGATTCATGAATCATATTTGCAGAGTGAATACTGTGGCACCAAACTATTTTTAATCCAATAAGCAGATCACGTAACTAAGGTAATTGTTAATCCTCTGGGTCATACCACTCTGCAAGGGATGGCTGCAAAAAGAAAAGATATCGCTTCAAGATTGATTGTGGAAAGGCAGGGGGAGGAGTGGATAGTGGAAATGAAACCAGTGAAAAGGAAAAATGAGAGAACTGTAATGCTGTACCCCTTAATTTTTTTTCAAAAATGTGGAAAGGAACAAGATACTTCTGTCAGTTAGTGTGCTATTTGTTGGCTGAGATTTCAGATGATACTATTTTAGGAGCTGAACGTGAGCTTTTTTAAAAAAAACTTTCCACTAGTGCAATGAGTCATTTTTGGATTTTCTTTTTTATTTGAGCTCCAGTTCAAGGATTACAACCTTCTGTAAGAGGAGGGAAATGTAAAAACACTGCCAGTCTCGGGTCACTGTCTGTGTGGAGTTTGCACTTTCTCCAAAGATGTGCAGATTAAGTTGATGGACCATGCAAATTTGATCCTCGTATCAGGGGATTAGCAGGGTAACTATGTGGAGTTGTGGGGATAGGGGCCTGAATGGGATTGTGGTCGGTGCAGATGGGCTGAATGGCCTCCTTCTGCGCTGTAGGGATGTTATGATAAGGTAACATCTAACTTTTTGGCTTTAAAAGCCTTGAAGGCAATACAGAAGCCTATGGTTTCTGAAGTTTCAGGAAAGAGTTTAGAAGCTAGTTTGTGAAGAATCAGGATTTGCGGTGCTAGGAAAATGCTCTGAGCATCTTTGTTTTAAAGACAGTTTACAGATAAGAATCTGAAGCAATGTTGGCCTCCGATTGCATTCATAGACAATCTTGTGACTGAAATGGGTTTGTCAGAGATGTAGCATTTGGGTCTAACTGAATTTGCGCAGAGTTACAGAAATTTCATACTCTGTGTACCTGGTGGAATCTTTGTATTTTCTCACTCCAAGTTAGCTTTGTGCTTAAGACGAGGTATTAAATACAGTAAAGCTTCATAAGGGTAAAGTTTTTACTTGCAGCACTAGCTGTAAAAAAAACTTTCCTACTAGGCTAAGATCCTTGAGATCTTTTGATGCTCAATCAAACTTGGTTTAATGTTTTATCTGAAAGATGGCACCTTTGACACTGCAGCACTCCTTCAGCACTGCACTGGAGTGTCAGCTTGATTTTGTGTGTTCAAACCCTGAGAGTAGGACTCAGATAGTAGCACAGTGCTTAGCACCGCTGCCTCAATGTCAGGGACCCGGATTCGATTCTCGGCTTGGGTCACTGTCTGCGCAGAGTCTGCGCAGAGTCTGCACATCCTCCCAGTGTCTGTGTGGGTTTCCTCCAGATGCTCTGGTTGTTTTCTCCCACGGTCTGAAAGATGTGCTGGCCATGCTAAATTTGTCCTCAGTGTACCAAACAGGTGACGGAATGGGGTGAGTAGGGGATTTTCACAGTAACTTCATTGCAGTGTTAATGTAAGCCTACTTGTGATGCTAATAAATAAATAACAATTAAGAAAAATATGTAGTTTGTAAGGCACAAAGTTCCAAGTTTTGTTTGCACTACTTTTGGGTCATGTCTTTGAGTTTAACCTTTTAATGTTTGTCATGGTGACCATGACGCTGCTGCACGAAGTTGAGTATAAATTCAACCACTCCCATTCTCCAGGAAGAATTAGTTTCCTTAATCAGATTTAACAGCATGTGAAACTCTTTATGGTGAGACAAAGTGCCATTTATAATGGGATTTCTTTTTTGTTCCCTGCCTGTGCTGAAACAAAATTCCTTTGTACAAGATGTAGTAAATAGTGCCTCTGTCCTTATTTCCACCCCAGTGTGTAACATTCAGACTTAAACTTCTGAAGGCAGTAAAATGCTTTTTTCAAAATAGTTTGTTTATTAGTCTCACAAGTAAGCTTGCATTAACACCGCAACGAAGTTAGCGAAAATCCCCTAGTTGCCGCAAGTGTGGATTGGCCAAGTTGAAGGGATCTCTTGGAGAGTCTTTGCCTGTTTGGGTACACTGAGGGAGAATTTAGCATGGCCAATTCACCTCTCCAGCACGTCATTCGGACCGTGGGAGGAAACCTACGCAAGCACGAGGCGAATGTGCAAACTCCACACAGACAGTGACCCAAGCCGGGAATCAAACCCGGGTCCCTGGCACTGTGAGGCAGCAGTGCTAACCACTGTTCCACCGTGCTGCCCTAACTTAAATGGATACAATTAATGCTTATATGAGTTATTTCAATGCCTGTGGTCCAGTACTGTTGATCATAAATCACTAATGATCTTCCAGATATATCTTGAGGAAAAATAGACTGCAGAATATTTTAACTTCAATGTCTTAAGGCTGGATGTGGATTTGTACATTTTGATTCTCAACGAGCTGTTTCCTAATTGCTCACATTTTCTGGCAGATGAATAACAGAAGCTGTTCCTTCTTTCATTGGATAGAATGGATTTCTCTGGCAGTGCCTTATGGCTAGTTTCAGAGATGTGGAGATGCCGGCATTGGACTGGGGTAAACACAGTAAGAAGTCTCATAACACCAGGTTAAAGTCCAACAGGTTTATTTAGTAGCAAACATCACTAGCTTTCAGAGCACTGTTCCTTCGTTAGGTGAATGGGAGATTTCCCACTCACCTGACAAAGGAGCAGCACTCCGAAAGCTAGTGGCATTTGCTGTCAAACTTGTTGAACTTAAACCTGACGTTGTGGAACTTCTTACTAGTTTCAGAGAGACATCAAAGGCTTTTTTCCAATTCAAGAGTGCGGTCAGCTATTAACAAGTCTGTTAACCTGCTTTTTGATTTAAACCTTCTTGTTCCAAAGCTACAAGCATCGATCCAGCCTTCTTATTTGCAACCTTCCCATCCAACATAGAAAAAATGTCAATAGTCCTTATTGTGCAAACAAGATGAAAGTAACTTAATTTGCAGGGTTAAGGTGTTTCATCACCTTCTGTTGGTCACATGATCTGGAAGGACTACTGGCGTCACAGTGGCTTGCGCTGCTGCCTCACTGCACCTGGAACCTAGGTTCGATTCCAGCCTTGGGTGACTGTCTGTGTTTGCATGTTCTCCCCGTGTCTGCCTGGGTTTCCAAAGATGTGCAGATTAAGTGGGTTCGCCATGCTAAATTGCCTGAAGAAGCAGATCATGTTCCCTTCACTCTCCACCACTGAGTGATCTCCCAAAGAGAAGCATTTCCCATCTTTAGAAATGGTGTAATTTGTTAAAAGCTGACCTCGACATTACTTTGGAAACTGGCGAGTAACCTGCACTTACATAATAACCATAACTATACTTTAATTTAAAAGTTGATGCTTGCAAATAATAATTTGATAGTATGGGACTTGAGTTATAGTAACAAAAGATGGCTTGAAATTATTGTTCAGTTTTGTTATTTGGGTGCTGTTTCAAATTGATGAGTGCAAGGTGAAAAACTTTGACTGTATTTGCCTTTTGAGGTAATACTCGTATGCGATTGTGAAAGGTACACGGGGCAGTCTTTCTCTTTCTCACAACCTTCTGAGACCTTGCACCTGCACCGGAAATCTAGGCTGATGTTTTCTGAACCCTTCTATCAAATTCCAGTTTGTGATTCACTCCCGTCCAACTAATATATCTGGACACCTTTTCAAGTTCATGGGAACCATTACTCATTAACATTCTCCTTCCATTCTGCAGTGATATTCACTCCCAACTATAGTAATGTAAAAGCAATTTGAGGTTAAATAATAAAATGTTGCAGTTTTGGAATTGGGCAATATTATAGACCATAAGAACTGTTTGCAGTGGTTGTTTTGTACCTTGACTCTCTTCCCTTGGAAAGTAGACTGATGTAGTGGAAGAATTCGCTGACACACTGTAATGATATCGGAACTGTACTGTCGGAGCCAAAACACATCACTTATCCTATTTTTAGTTGACTTCACGTGGGTAATTGGAAATGAACTATAAAGAACAAAAAGATTCAATTTAGCAACTGCAGGTTCTAGTTCTATAGATCATGATCTGAGCTAAATTCCAGTGTGGCTTTGTTGTCGCAATGTTGCCTTTGGAGTCTCAAGGTTCTGGTTTCAAATCTCGCTCCAGGGCATTAGCATAAAATTCCAGGTTGGCTTTCTAGTAAAAAATGGAACACTGCACAGTTGGGTGAAATAGAATCATAAAGAGTCCCTACAGTACAGAAGGAGACCATTTGTCTCATCAAGCCTACACTGACAACTATCCTACCCTATGCCTTTATTCCCATGTATTTACCCTACTAGCCCCCCTGACACTAAGGGTCAATTTACCATGGCCAATCAACCTAACATCTTTGGACTGTGAGAGGAAACCCACACAGACATGGGAAGAATGTGCAAACTCCACCTAGACAGTGGCCCAAGGCCAGAATTGAACCCAGGTCCCTCCTGGTGCTGTCAGGCAGCAGTGCTAACCACTGTGCCATCGTGCTGCTCCAAACAGCACACCTCGCCTGAATAATTTCTCAGCTGCCCGTGGGGAAATTGAATCCCAGTGTCCTGCATAACAGGTGTGGATACTAACCACTACACTAACAAGGAAGTATTAAACCAGGGCCTCATCTTCTGGGCATAAAAGATCCTGTGGTACCATTTGGAAGAATGAGGGAATTCTCTGGCCAATATCTATCCCTCTATCAACATCACGTAAACAGGTATTCTGCTTGTGATCACATTTCAGATTGTGCACAGCAAGCTCCCACAAATAAGTACTCATTTCCCACACTGGCTACACATCAGAAGTGCTTCATTGGCCATAAAGCCATTCACTGATGATTGTGAAAAGCCTTATATTAATTCAAAATCACTTTCTTTCTGAATTACTGCCGGATGTTTATTACCAGACTTGTGCATCCGCCATGCTCATGGCTATTTGGACAGTTAATTAGTTAACTGTGTTTGTGGTCAGATATTATGGTAATAGGATCAGCAGATGCTTTTTAATTCATTTTCTGGAGTTGGAAGTCACAGGCTGATATTTATTGCCTCGAGTTTTTGATACGAGGAGACTTTGGGAGAGTGGTGAAAACTCAATGCCGTTGGCATGGCATTGATGCCAGAGTAGGAAAGGCAGATTTTGTTTCCAGTTGGGATTTTTATGATTTTTACAGTTAAATTTGTACCAGATTTTTTTAAAATCAGAACTTAAATTCTCACTATGACATGGTGAGATGTGAACTTTTAGTCCAGGCCAGGATTACTCAGCCAGTAACATAATCACTAATCTTACCTGTAGTTGTTGCAATATTTATTGTAGGTGGCACAGTGGTTAGAACTGCTGTCTCACAGCTCCAGAGACCTGGATTTGATTCCGGACTTGGGTTACTGTCTGTGTGGAGTCCGCATGTTCTCCCTGCATGGGTTTTCTCCCTGAGTCCAAAGATGTTAGTTTGATTGGATACGCTAAATTAACCCTTGGGTCCCAGGTGATGGGTTAGAGGAATTAGTAGGGTAACTAAGCAGGGATAAGGCCTGGGTGGGATTGTTGATAGTGTAGACTCAATGGGCCAAATGGCCCACTTCTGCACTATAGGCTTTTGATGTTTCTCTATGGTAGAAAGAGGTGCCTGGATATTGAGAATGTGATAGAAATATTCAATCTCTTAAACCCATTGAGAAGATATGACAAAAATGTGTCAAGAAATTGAATTGGCTCTAAGTGTATTTTCATAGTTCATAGACCATGAAGAACAGTCATACCTGATTATATGAAGACACTGTAATCACCTCATTGCAAAATATTTTAATGCAGGTGATCACTACAAACCAGCACCATGGCATTAATTGTTTTAAACCAATGCAAGGAGATCTACAGCCCATTTGGAACTTACGCTCTCCAACTCCTAGTCCACTGCTGGGTAAACCAAAAATGAATAAGGTCCCTGTCTACGGTTCTACTTGGATTAATATGGCGCAGTGTTTAAAGTGGAAGCTGGAGTTGGGAAGGCAGTGGCGTATTGATATTGTTGGTATTCCAGAAATCCAGGGGTAGTGCTTTGAGGATCCAAGTTTGAACCCCATCATGGCAGATGGTGAAATTTGAATTGGATAAAGAAAAGTCTAGAATCAAGTCTAATGATCGTGGAATCATTGTCGATCATTATTAAAAACCTATCTGGAAATCTGCTGTCCTTGCCTGACCTATCCTACGTGTGACTCCAGACCCAGAGCAACGTGGCTGACTCTTAAATGGTGATTGGAGATGGGCAATAAATGCTGGCCCAGCCAGTGGCACCCAAACCCCATGAAAGAACAAAAAAAAAATTAAACACAGCTAAGTTTGCACTTCTAGTAGCTCTCTGAACACACCCTCTTTCACCTGCCTCCCCCCATCAACACCTAGAACCAATCCCCCTGCCCCCCTTTGTAATTGTTCTCTCTCAACAAAGCAATACATTTTCGCTTTGTACCAAAACACTCTTGTTGGAAAACTCCTCCTCAGAGTAATAACTCAATGGAGAGGCATATCATTGCATATTTGGAAGTGAAATGTACCTTCTGGAAGCATGCAGTTACCACAAAATTACTATGCTAATGTATCTGTATTATTGTTAACTTTAACGAGTAAACACTGGCTTTCAGCCTTCATGTCTGTTCTTGCTGTTGTGATGTATTACAACACAAAGTTGTATTTGAGTGTTGACATCAAAGGAGAAGCCTGTTTGAGAACCAGAGTGTGCACTTCCAACCCAGTGAATGCTGAATTCTTTTCTTCAAATGCATCCTTTTTTTGTTACGAAATTCTCTCTCTCCTGAAGGGTTGGATTTTGTTTTCCTTTTTTCTAAACTCTCCATGTCCCCCAACTTAGAATCGTAGAATGCCCATGATGTTGAAGGAGGCCATTCAGTCCATTAAGTCTGCACCAATCACAATCCCACCCATTTATCTGCTAATCCCCTGACACTAAGGGACAATTTAGATGGCCAATCAACCTAACTCGCACATCTTTGAATGGGGAAGGAAACTAGGAACATCTGGAGGAAACCCACACGGACATGGGAAGAATGTGCAAACTCCACACACAGTGACCTGAGGCTGGAATTGAACCTAGGTCCCTGGCACTGTGAGACAGCAATGCTAACCACTATGCTGCAGTGCTGCCCCCAACTTGAAGGGTAAGAATTCTTGGTAACTGCTTGGCATTTATCAAACTGCATGTTGGAAAATTATTTAACCATGGTGACACTCAATATTAGAGTTGCCAACCCTCCAGGATTGCCCTGGAGTTTCCAAAAACTATCCATTAATCTCCAGGACACTGTAGGGAACAATCTTGGGAGAAGAATCATGGCGTTTAAAAAAAAAAGTATCTTTTTTCTTGACGTTTTAATTTATCAGTTGCCAAAAACTATTGGGGATGAAGAGAAAAGGATGTTTGACTGCAGATCAGGAATCTTCCAATTGCTTAATGAAGACTGTGCTGGCTTTCTGATTGGTTGTAGAGTTAATATGGCGCAGAAAAATGCCATTCAGCCCTTTGAGTAGTGTGGGAAGTTGGCATGCTGTGAGGATTGATGTGTTTGCTATTCAGTAGCTGGAATTGTTGTGCAGGAGGACATTCCAACCAGAGTCTACTGATGACCATGAAACCATTGTTGGAAATATCTATCTGGTTCCCTAATGTCCTTTAGGGAAGGAAATCTGTCATCCTTACCTGGTCTGGCCTACGTGTGACTCCAGAGCCACAGCAATGTGGTTGACTCTCAGCTGCTCCTGGGCAACTAGGGATGGGCAATTCAAATCAATGTTGAACCTGATCATGTTCCCCAGTAATGTGCATGTGTGATGGTTTAATTTTGTTAATTGAGGTTTTCATTGACCATATTTGAGTGAGGCATGGTGGCACAGTGGTTAGCATTGCTGCCTCATAGTTCGAGGGACCTGGGTTCAATTCCTGGGTTCGGGTCACTGTCTGTGTGGAGTTTACGCACTCTCCCACTGCCTTCCTCCCAACACTCCAAAGATGTGCGGGCTAGGTGGATTGGCCGTGTTAAATTATCACTTACTGTCCTAGGAATCGTAAATTAGACAGATTAGCAGGATAAGCATGTGAGGTTGTCAGGATAGGGCCTGGGTGGGATTGTTGTCAGCTGGATGGGGCTGAATGGCCTCCTTCTGCACTGTAGAGATTCTATATTTAACCCTACAATTGGAAGTACCGTTACTTCCTTTCCAACTTTGCATTGAACTGATTGAAGAAAGGATAGTAGTGCGTGATGACTCATCCTTCTTGGATGGTCGAGGACTGGGAGGCGTTGTAACTTTTTATTTCTGTTTTGTTCTAGGCCGCCTCTGCATGAAAACCTTTATGACAGCACTTTGCATTCTAGTCCCCGTTCAACAGAACATCACCTGAGGAATCTGGTTCACTCGCCAGCCTCTTGCCACTCCCTAAGAAACTGGTCGTCTGCCTGTGCCTCTAAGTTGCAGGCCCACACCACAGCCAGGCCACCATGTTCCACCGACTCACCAGCCTTTTCTACGGGGAAGCAGAGGAGGTCTGCACCCCAGGTCCTGATCCCAGTTTGACTGAGAAAGAGGATGATGGCTGGCTTATTGTTGACTTCCCAGGTAAGTTTGAAACTCCCTTAACTTCTTTCTCTCAAAGCATGACCTACTGTTTTATGCTAACTGTACACCCTTGTTGGAAATCTCTTAGAACCATTTCAGAATTAATTGATAACTAGTAGTGACCAATTAATACCTTTGTAAGTAGAATATTTAGCTTCTTTTCCTTGCTGCTTCCAAATCAATACTTCCGATAGAAAAGCCTGGCACCAAAAGTTGCTTAGCACTAACTGAAATTTTCGATGAGTTCTCAAAAGGTCAACGCTACTAATCCTACTTTAGTAAGAAGTCTGACAACACCAGGTTTAAGTCCAATCGATTTATTTGATAGTAAACTCATAAGCTTTCGAGGTTCCCCTTTTTGTCAGGTGAATGGAGAGTTCGCTTTAATCAGTCACTTTAATTCTACTTCAGTCAGGCCCTTGGTAATGATGATGTAATTTTTTCAGAAATTCCTGAAGTTCGAATCCAGCCACGGCAGCTGATGGAGTTTGAATTCAATAAAAAAAAAATCTGGAATTAAGGATCTACTGACTGGAAAAGCTCCAAGTGGTTCACTAATGTTAGCACTGCTGTCTCATAGTCCCAGGGACTCATAGTTGCGGCTTGGGTCACTGTTTATACAGAGTCTGCACATTCTCCTCGTAGCTGTGTGAGTTTCCTCTGGGTGCTCTGGTTTCCTCTCACAGTCAGAAAGACTTGCTGGTTAGCTGCATTGAGTGGCCATACTAAATTGCCCCTTAGTATCAGGGGGACTAGCTGGGGTGAATGCATGGGGTAATGGGGATGGGACCTGGATGGGATTTTGTGGTCAGTGGAGGCTCAATGGGCCAAATGATCTCTTTCTGTACTGTAGGGATTCTGTGAATTCTAGGGTGAATAAAATATGATCCTGGTTTTACAAAGCAAGCTTCTGTTCAACTTTTATTTGAGAGAAACTTTGTAGGACTTTTCCCTGCGCTGATGAAATGGGTTCACAAGAAAAAGCACAGGTCCAATTTCCAACCCAGTCAAGGGCTTCCTCCCCCCAGTATAACCCAATCAGCTCATTTCCACCAAGAATCTAACATATGGCTGGCTGCTCACTGCTACGTGCATCAAGAATGTTTGTGAATGTGAGATGAGATCAGCTAGTGTTAACATTGGTACAATGCTGCTTCATTTGAAAAGTTATCAGATTGAAAATGCAAAGAGAAGACAAATTGGTCTTGGCTCTGAAGAAAGGTAGCGATTGAAAGGGGCAAAGAGAGAAGTGGCCCATGCTGGAATCTAATTCAGATCTGTTCTACTCACCCAGTCTTAAACCTGGTATGGTTCAAGGTTGTTCTTTCATGACTGATGTAGAGATACTGGCATTGGATGGGGGTGGGGCATAGTAAGAAGTCCCACAACATCAGGTTAAAGAACAGCAGGTTTATTTGGTATTACAAGCTTCCGGAGCTGCTCCTTCATCAAGAGTTGGATTTTAGCCTGGTATTGTGAGACTTTTTACTGTTTTGTGACTGATGCAACAATAAACTTCGTTTTGGTTTGACTAACAAGCAGGGTTAGTGTTGATATAAGGAATAGTCAGTTGTTTGATTGGTATGCAAAACTTGCAAACGAGGACTTACCTCCACCTGCATGATCAATTTAATGGCCACCCCAATTCTTATCTTTGCCAGTTAGTGGAGTTATTAAGCAAAGTGTGTGCTTCACAGTTCATTCAGGATGTGACTACGTTTGCATATGTTGTAATACGAAGCTGTGAATAATAATGCCACTCTTTCCATTATGTGGCTAATCAGGAATCTCTTCCACTCTTACTGCCTGGCTATTGCAATTTGATACTCTGCCTGTTTAACTGCGATATGAAATGTACCCCCTACCCCCCTTGGCCCTGAGGTCCTGGCCCCAGACTGACTTATAGAATCCTACAGTGTAGAAAGAGACCATTCGGCCCACCGAGTCACCGCTGACCACAAAATCCCACCCAAGCCCTAATCCCATAACTCTCATCTACCCTGCTAATCTGCCTGACCCTAGGGTCAATTTAGCATGGCCAATCAACTTAATCTGCACATCCTTTTCTGGTCCTCCTCAGTTTCACTGTCTTGGGAATTGAGTGCTTGTGTGTTTATCTTTATAAACTGCATTACTAATCCTGTAGTCATCAACAAAGCAGGAGCTTTGGTAAGATTCAACCTAGAGGTCACATCATTCCAGTAAATGGTTTCCTTTAACGCCAAACATTGTTTACAAGCTGGGTGTAAAAACCCACCATGCTTCATACTTCTGCCATAGCTCTGGTCTTTTTGACAGCTGAATATTGTCACACCCAACTCGTTGATACAACTTCATTCAAAAATGAGGAATTCATTTAGTAATGAGGATAATCTCTGAAATTCAATTTAGTGGTTAGCAGTCCCCTCAAATGTTGCTCCTTCTGGACATGACTCAGCACATTCTGAGAAATAACTCGCAAAGCAGCAACTGAGGCCTCCCCTTCCATAGAGACCTTCAAGACAACCCCCACCCCAGCATCTCTCTATGAAACCCCACCAGATGTGAGTCAAACATCTCAAACTCCATAATGATGAAACCTGGAAGAGAGCTTGGGCAGAAAACACTATCCCAAAGAAACACTCTGACCCAACATCTCAATAACCAGGCTTCAATCTCCATCTGAGCATGTGGACAACCTTCGATAGAATACAGACTGGACATGGCTGTAACCGCAGAAACTCTGACTACCATGGAGCATGCCCCACCCCTGCCCAGCTCAAGTTTGAGGGTGACATCCTGGAATTACACTTGTCTATCAGCAGCACATTGAGTGGCTTCTGCTCCTGAAGGCAACTAACATTGTGTAAAGTAAAACTTGGTCCTCGTTCTATCAGCTTTACAAGCAAGCAATGACCTAGTGGTATTATCGCTAGACTATTAATCCAGAAACTCAGCTAATGTTCTAGGGACCTAAGTTTGAATACTGCCTCAGCAGATGGTAGAATTTGAATTCAATTTTGTTTTAAAAAGTCTGGAATTAAGAATCTATTGACCATTGAAACCATTGTCGATTTTTTGAAAAACCCATCAAATCACTAATGTCCTTTTAGGGAAGGAAATCTACTATCATAGAACATAGAACATAGAACATTACAGCACAGAACAGGCCCATCGGCCTTCGATGTTGTGCCGACCAAAATAAAAAGCAATGCCCCTCCAAACTAAACCATTCCCTTCTCTTCCATATACTTATCAATTAACCTCTTAAACGCCACCAAACTTGGCGCATCTACAACAGCTGCAGGCAGGGCATTCCACTCCCTACTCACTCTTTGAGTAAAGAACCTACCTCTGATATCCGTCCTATAACTCATACCCCTTAATTTAAAGCTGTGTCCCCTCGTGCTAGCTTTCTCCATCCTAGGAAAAAGGCTATCACTGTCCAGATATCCTTATCTGGTCTGCCAAATGTGACTCCAGAGCCACAGCAATGTGATTAACTCTCAACTGTCCTCCAAGGGGCAGTCAGGAATGGGCAGTAAGTACTGACCCATGTCCCACGAATGAATTTAAAAAAAAAAAGCGTCCCATCAACAGCCAAATTTGTGGTACTACGGCCTAATGATTACTGAAATACATCTTATCCCTATTTTGTTTTTGCAATTTTACATGCATGTTTAGCATCCCTTAAGACCCTAGGCCTCTTGTTAACATATGTCAGGAATTTAGCAGCTGTTTTAGGATCTTTGACATGCCAGGCCTGCCTTTAATGAGGATTTCCTATTTCAGCGGCAGCATGCAAACTTTTAAAAAAAAAAAATA
Organism: Sphyrna mokarran; assembly: GCA_024679065.1. Taxonomy (NCBI): domain Eukaryota; kingdom Metazoa; phylum Chordata; class Chondrichthyes; order Carcharhiniformes; family Carcharhinidae; genus Sphyrna; species Sphyrna mokarran. The sequence goes on along the minus strand of JAGIQG010000016.1, from coordinate 64,415,995 downwards.
CCTATCATACACAGCACTCAGCTCCTGACCTTGTTATAGCCCTGGTTCAAACAAGAGAACTGAATGCTGACATCAAGGCAGTATTTGACTAAGTGTGGCCACCATGGAGCCCCGGCAAAACCTGAAGTAGATGGTTGTAGTCCTATCCAGCACAGGAAGTCTACCATCTCAGATCCAGGACATCACTGCACGAGTTTCTCAGGAATGTCCGAGACTCAACCATCTTTATCAATGACCTTCCCTCCATCTTCAGGTCAGAACTGGGGATATTTGCTGATAATTGATTGCACTATTAATGGCGACTCGGATACTGAAGCAGTATGCACGCGGTAAGTCCTAGACAATATCCAGGCTTGCGCAGTTCAGTGGCAATTTATGCTTGTGCCACAGAGGTGCTAAGCAATTACCAGCTCTAATGAGAGAATCCAGCTTTATTCCCATGACATTTGATGGCATTGCCATCGTTGAATCTACCACTATCAACATCCTAGGGGTTACCGTTAACTATAAACGGATCAATATTTATCTGATCAATCAACTGGACCAACTGTATAAATAATGTGTCTACAGGACATTCTGACATTCTCGAAATTCTGCTTTGAGTGACTCACTTCCTGACTCCCCAAAGCCAGTCCAACGTCACCTGTAATGCACAAGTCAGGAGTGTCTTGGATAACTCTCCACTTGTCACGTTGAGTGCAGTTCCAACGACACTCAAGAAACCTGATACTATCCAGGACAAACCAACCTGCTTGACTGGCATCTCATCCGCTACCTTCAACATTCATTTCCTCCACCAACGACACAGTGGCAGCAGTTCCACATCCAACTCATTGACCAGATACAGCAACTTACTGAGGCTTCTCTGCCAGTTCTCCCAAACCTGGGATCTCTAGGAAATCCAAAGGCAGCAGATACATGGAAACACCAACACCTGCAAGTTCCCCTCCAAGGCACATACCATCCCAACTTGGAACTATATTACCGTTCCTACACGGGCAAAATCCTGGAACTCCCTCCCTTACAGCATCATGGGTGTACCTACACCACATGGACTGCATCAGTTCAAGAAGGCAGCTCACCACCACCTTAGCAAGGCCAATTAGGGATAGATAATAAATGCAGGCCTATCCAGCGATTGAAATTTATAGCTCAGGAGGAAGCCATTCAGCCAATTGTGTCTGCACCGACTCATAAAACAGATACCCAGCTAGCCCCATTCTCCACCCTATCTCTGTAGCCCTCCAAGTTCATCACTTATAAATATGTATGAAAGAACTTTTGGAGTGCCAATAAATGTAGCCCAGTCCATCATACAAACCAGCCTTTTATCTATTGACTCTGCCGAGGCAGCAGGAAGTGTAGACAAGACAACCATCATAATCAAGGACCCCCATGCACCCCAAACGTTCTCTCTTTCATCTCCTTCTGTCAGGGAAAAAGATACAAAAGTCTGAGGTCATCTATCAACCGATTCAAGAACAGCTTCTTCTCTGTTGCTGTCAGACTTTTGAATGGACTTACCTTGCATTAAGTTGACCTTTCTCTACACCCTAGCTATGACTGTAACACTACATCCTGCATTCTTTTCCTTCTCTACGATCAATATGTTTTGTCTGTATAGCGTGCAAGGAACAATACTTTTCACTGTATACTGATACATGTGACCATAATAAATCAAGAACAAAGAACAAAACAGCACGGGAAACAGGCCCTTCGGCCCAACGAGCCCGCGCCACCACCTCGATGTTCCCACTTCTACACGTGATCCCTGTCCATGTTTATAGATCTATGGATTAAAAACCAAATTTGAGACAATTTAGGGAGAATTTGTTTTGCCAATTAGCCTAAGAGCACATCTTTGGGACGTGGGAGGAAACCAGAGCACCCGGAGAAAACCCACGCAAGCACGGGGAGAATGTGCAAACTCCCACAGACACAGGCCCAAATCCATGTGTCTGCACAGCACAGCTACAGTCACTGCGCTGTCGTGTTGCCCATCAGATGGTCCAGGTCAAGCATACACTAACGGCGTGAAGCACTAGGATACTCTCGAAAAAAGTCCGAGAGCAGTCCTCTCACGACCCATCGCGTGTATGCCCCTTGTTAGACAACAAGGTGGACCAAAGCACCTGTAGGATAAAAACAAGTACATCAATATCATCATCTATTTACACACTTCCCAGGGACTCCCAAGGCTAATGATCCCTATTTTAAATCAGTTTTCTATACCCCTCCATTCCCATTCTGTTCATGTGCCCATCTAAGTATTTCTTAAATATCTCCAGAGTACCTGCCTCCACCACTTTACTTGGCAGCGCATTCCATACCCCCATCACCCTCTGTGTGAAAAAACTCCCTCTAGCATCCAAATTATACCTAAGCCTGTGACCCCTCGTGATATTTGAGTCCATCCTAGGAAAAAGCTTAGCCCTGTTTACTCTATCTATCCCCTTCAAAATCTTGTACACCTCTATCAGATCTCCTCTAAGCCTATGTCTTTCTAAGGAAAACAGTCCCAATTTGCCTAATCTCTCCTCGTAACTCAGACCTTCCATACCAGGCAGTATCCTGGTAAACCTCCTCTGCAGTCTTTCCAGAGTCTGCACGTCCTTCCGGTAGTGAGGCGACCAGAACTGGACACAGTATTCCAAATGAGGTCTAACCAGCGTTTTATACAACTGCAACATTAAAGGCCAGCTCGTGTACTCTATACCCCTTCCTATAAAGGCTAGCATACTATATGCTTTCTTCACAACCTTCTCCACTTGTTCTGCCACCTTCAGAGACTTGTTCACCTGCACCCCCAGGTCCCTCTGCGTTTCTATACTCTTAATAGGTCTACCCTTTATCATATACCTCCCCCCTACATTCTTTCTCCCGAAGTGCATCACCTCACATTTATCAGGATTGAATTCCATCTGCCATCTATCTGCCCAAGCTACCAGCCTATCTATGTCCTGCTGCATCGCATGACAATGCTCCTCACTATCCACAAGTCCAGCCATCTTTGTATCGTCTGCAAACTTGCTGATCACTCCACTTACTCCCTCTTCCATGTCATTTATATATATTACAAATAGAAGAGGTCCCAGTACCGAGCCCTGTGGCACACCACTAGTGACCGACCTCCAGCTAGAGAAACACCCTTCCGCTATTACTCTGTCTCCTATTACCAAGCCAGTTGCTTATCCATCTAGCTACCTGTCCTTGTATCCCATTTGCCTTGACCTTTTCGACTAACCTCCCATGAGGGACTTTGTCAAACGCCTTACTAAAATCCATATAGACAACATCAACGGCTCACCCTTCGTCCACTGTTTTCGTCACCTCCTCAAAAAATTCTACCAGATTTGTAAGGCATGACCTCCCCTTAACAAATCCATGCTGCGTATCCCTAATCAGATTGCAACGCTCTAAGTGCCTATACATCCTATCTCTAAGAATCCCCTCCAACAGCTTCCCTACCACTGACGTCAAACTCACCGGCCTCTAATTTCCAGGGTTATCCCTACTACCCTTTTTAAACAACGGTACAACATTAGCTATTCTCCAGTCCTCTGGGACCTCACCTGTGTCCAAGGAAGAGACAAAGATTTGCGTCAGAGGCCAGCAATTTCACCTCGCACCTCCCTAAGCAGTCTGGGATAAATGCCTTCAGGCCCAGGAGATTTATCAGTTTTAATGCTACCTAGAAGCTCTAACACTTCCTCCCTCGGTATGGATATTTCCCTCAACTGGTCCACAGCTCCCTCAGAGACAGGAGCTGTCAACAAGCCCCTCTCCTTCATGAATACCAACGCAAAGTATTCATTCAGGATCTCTGCCATTCCCTCGGGCTCTAAGCACAGTTCCCCTCCTCTGTCCCTAAGAGGTCCGATTTTTCCTCTAACCAGCCTTTTATTCCTAACATAGGAGTAAAAAGCCTTTGGATTTTCCTTAATCCTATCCGCCAAAATCATTTCATGCCCCCTTTTTGCCCTTCTAACTCCCTGTTTGAGCTCCCTCCTACTCTCTCTATATTCCTTCAATGCTGTCTCGTTCCCAGCTGCTTCGACCTATCATACACTTCTCTTTTCTTCCTAACCAAGTCCTCAATATCCCTAGTAATCCACGGCTCTCGAATCCTACCTTTCCCATCTTTCCTCTTGGCCAGCACATACTTGCAACATTTTCAGTATTCCCTTGAAAGAGTCCCACATGTGTAGCGTGGACTTGCCCTCAAACAACCGTTCCCAATTAGTTTCCCTAAGTTCCTGCCTAATCCGACCATAGTTAGCCTTCCCCCAATTCAGCACCCTGCCCCTAGGGCAACAAGCATCCTTTTCCATCTGAATCCTAAATAAATCAAATAATTGTTCCAGCAATGGTGGCTTTGCCTTCAGCTGCCCAGGCCTTAAGCACTGGAACTTTTTCGTCTCTTTACCTCTCTCTCCACATTTTTTAGGTTCCTTAAAACCTATCCCTTGAAACCAAGGATCGGATTTTCCAGCCATGCTTGCCGTAAAACTGGAAAATCTCACCTGTGGTCAACAGAATCTTTTAATGATTCCTTCCCCTCTGCCCACTACAATTCCTGTAGCGAGCAGAACAGTAAAATTCCTCCCAAAGGTTTGGTGATCTGCCTATATGGCGTGATGACATTTTACTCCTGCGGGGTGGCTTGCGTCATTTAAGACCATGAAACAGAAGAGCAGAGATAGGCCACTCGGCCCATCAAGTCTGCTCCACCATTCAGTCATGGCTGATTATTTTTCTCATCCCCATTCTCCTGCCTTTTTCCCCAATAATAATTAATTGTGTTAAATATGCTATTGGTAAGTCCCCAATCAACCTTAGAGACTGCTTGCTTCCTAAAGCAGAAGGAAACAGTGGGTAGGTGTGACCTATAAGCTGGGAGATTCTGTACCCAAGTCAATATTATATATAATATGGAGTGGCTCCCTGTACCAATATTGGGTAAACTTAACTCACTGGGCTGAAGCAGATCTTTCCACTTTGTCCCTGCACCAGTAATAAAGGCATCGCTATTTATTTATTTTGGGAGATTCTCAGACGTTTTTGCCCTTCCCCGGATTCAGCCCCAGGACGTTGGATTCTGCCATGTGGGGTGTTAGTTGTAAGTGTGAGCTATCACTGCCTTTTCATCATTGCACAGCCTGTTTAAACTTGCCACTTTTGATTAGGCATTCCTGCCTTGTTGTTTTTCGTCTTCTAGTTTTGTGCTTCAGAACAAACAGTTTGGAACAATCTGCAACTGTCCCTAAGGTCATCATTAGTATGCATAGTAATACCACTTGTTGAAGTCATTTGTTTCCAGCTGCAAGCAAGCAAGCCTGAGAGGAATAGTGCCAGCTTCTCAAAACATCAAATCGTACAACACAGGAAGGGATCCTTTAGCCCGATGTGCCACCAATTACCTGTGCAGTAATTAGTTTCCTTTGTCCCCCCCTACACCCATTGCCCTGGGTGTATAGAAGATCATACAATCCCCACAGTGCAGAAAGAGGCCATTTGGCCCATTGAGCCTGCACTGATAACAATCTCACCCAGGTCCTATTGCCCCCGCTATCCCCATAATGCTATATATTTATCCTGCTTGTCAACCTGACAGTAAGGGGCAATTTAGCACAGCCAATCCACCTACCCTGAGCACCTTTAGGCTGTGGGAGGAAACCACAGCACCCCACAATGGGAAAAAACCCATGCAGGCAAACAGACTGTCACCTGAGGCTGGAGTTGAACCTGGGTTCTTGGCTCTGTGAGGCAGCAGTGCCAACCACTCTGATACCTGGAATAATCTTGCAAATGTAGAGGTTTATCTGTTATGAACAAAACGTTACAGCACAGGAGGCCCTTTGGCCCTCCAAGCCTCCTCCGACCATGCTGCCTGACTTAACTAAAACCCCCTCCCATTCCGGGGACCGTACCCCTCTATTCCCAAACTATTCATACACTTGACAAAACGCCCCTTAGAAGTCACTACTGTATCTGCTTCCACTACTTTCCCCAGTAACGAGTTCCAGGCACCCACTACTCTTTGTGTAAAAAATCTGCCTTGTACATCTCCTTTAAACCTATGCCCCTCATAATTGACTCTTTCACCCTGGGGAAAAAGTATTGTCAAATCAAAAGGCCAATTTGGATTACCCAGCCGTTCTCAGATGAGACATTAAGCTCCCATTACAAATATCTATCTTTCCCTTCTGAATATCGAAGGGAAGAAGGTGGCCTGGTGATATTGTCACTGGACCTGTAATCCAGAGACCCAAGGTTAACACTTTGGGGACCACGGGACGTGGTGAATTTTTTTTATAAAAAAGACCCGGAATTATAAGTCTAATGATGAAACCATTGTTGTTTTTTTAACCACCCATCTGGTTCACTAATATCCTTTAGGGAAGGAAATCTGCTGTCCTTACCTGGTCTGGCCTACATGTGACCCCAGACTCTTAACTACCACTCAGTTCAAGGGACAATTTGGAATGGGCAACAAATGTTGGCCTTGCCAGCTATGCCCACATCCCATGAAATAATTTTAAAAATCCCGTATGTGTATTTGCAGAGCGATTGGGAATGATCCTGCACGCTGGCCAACAAACCCTTCTCTCCCCCCTCAAACCAGGACTTTGTCACCAGTCATTGATGTTTGAGTTCTGACTATATAAGTAAATGGCTGTCAAATATCTACACTTAAATAACTTCAATGTTGCTGTTGAATGCACAAACTTATGTAGGGGGTTAGTACTGGGGCGGGTGGTGCAGGAATCGTGAACCTTTTTGATATAAGTAATCCCATGTCAAATTTGGCAAGGGGCCCTACTCTTTTTCCTTTGAAATATGTGAGAATTAACCTCTTGGAACATAATACCCTCCTGAAGATTAGCTTTAAATAATCCAACATGCACACAAAAATACTCTAGTACTCTGTGTGTGGTCTGTACAAGTGCCTCAGCATGCCTAGAAACCAGACACAGGTATATTATTGTGCTGTTGGATTGGAGTAGTTTCAGTAACCCCCTGCTCCATCCCCCCTCTCCCCCCACAAAAAAGAGTGTTGGTTGCAAGTACTCTATTGTGACATATTTACACTGGTTTCTTCCCAGGCTGCTTTCTCCTGATTCTCTCCGATCATGTGTATATGTCAATTCCTTTTTTGACATCACGGCACGGTGGCACAGTGGTTAGGATTGCTGACTCTTACAGCGTCAGGGTCCTAGGTTCACATCCCGGCTTGGGTCACTGTCTGTGAGGAGTTTGTATGTTCTCCTCTGTATCTGTGTGGGTTTCCTCTGGAAGCTTGGGTTTCCTCCCACACTCTAAAGATGTGTGGGTTAAGTTGATTGGCCATGCTAAATTGTTCCTTTAGTGTCAGAGGGACTAGCAAGGGTAAATGCATGGGGTTAGGGGGATGAGGTCTGGATGGGATTGTGGTCGGTACAGACTTGATGGGCTGAATGGCTTTCTTCTGCAATGCAAGGATTCTATGATCTCAACTTATTATAAATAACCCTTTTATGAGACTTGGTCCAACATACTCCATTACATTTCATCTTTTTCCCCCAAAGTCTCTATTCAGATTCAATGTTTCTGAAAATCCAATTCTTTCGTCTAAATGTTCGGAACATTTCAGTGTTTTTAAGTCTTGAAGGAATTATTATATTTATGTATTTGTCGCAAGTAGGCTTATATTCACACTGCAATGAAGTTACTGTGAAAATCCCCAGTTGCCACACTCTGGCGCCTGTTTGGGTACACTGAGGGAGAATTTAGCACGGCCAATGTGCCTAACCAGCACCTCTTTCGGACTGTGGGAGGAAACCGGAGCACCTGGAGGATACCCACGAGGCGAATGTGCAAATTCTGCACAGACAGTGACCCAAGTCAGGAATTGAACCTGGGTCCCTGGAGCAGTGAGGCAGCAGTGCTAATCACAATGCCACAGTGTGCAAATTTAAGGACTGTGAATCATTGACCACAGAGAAACAGTTCAGGGGAACCTTGCCAGTTCCTTTGTACTTTAGAATGATTGATTAACACTGTAATGAAATTACTGTGAAATTCCCCTAGCACCTGTTCGGGCACACTGAGGGAGAATTTAGCATGGGCGAAATAGTAGATAAGTTTAAATTATAATAGCTTTGTGAAGGCAAGTTAACATTTTAGCTTTGCTTTAATGGTGTTTTTGTTTTAAGAGTGAGATTCACTAGAATTGGGGGAAGGAGGGGGTAACAGAACCACCCCCCCCCACCCCACCCCATCCCACCACCACCACGTAATCCATGCACATCCAGTGTTGACTTGCTTTTCTTGGCCTTTTGAGTTTGACCCCATTCTCCAGCTCAATTCCCTTGCCTCCCCACTGCTTCCCACTCCCCTCCCCAACCCCCACCTCCTAAAATAACCTTGCTCTGAACTAAGACGTGAGGGTTGTGCCTTCTTGGTGGGTCGAGGCTGTGCAAGAACCTTATGCTTGCTCCAAATGGAAAGTTGCCCTTTGGAAGAAATTGCTCTCTGGCGACTTTACTCTGAAGGTGGGCCAAGGTGTAAACTTTTGACAATGCTGCACTCTGCCTGTCATTCTGAGAAAATGACTAATCAGTCTCTCTTTTTTTTGTGTTTTTTTTGTTTTCTCCCAATCCCCACCCCACCCTCCCACCCCTCACCCACCGCCCCGATCCCATCTACTACTTTCAATCTGATTTACTTTTGATTTTGATTATCTGTTGATTCTCGCACGAATCCCGTGACCACTGATGGTCGCATGTACCTCTTCCCCGCACGCCCTACCCCCAAAATTTAGCCGATTGCACGACCCCCTCAAGCGAAGAAGCGAAGGCGACCGTGCCCAGCCCCTGCCTTTCCGACCAGCCCCCTCCCTCGGCCCCCTCTTCTTCTTCTTCTCTTGAGTCTGTCTGTCACTGCGGAGGCAGCTCTGCTCCTCCGCCGTCTTTACCCTGCACTTTGGAAGAGAGTTGGTTTGTCACCCCTCCCCCCTGTTTTACTGCAGAAGGCCAGGATGAGGTCCAAGTGGAGAGCAGCCCCTTGGAGAACCTTCTCATCGAGCACCCGAGCATGTCCGTCTACGCTGCCAGCAACACCAACATCAGCACGTTGGAGGAGGACACCAGCGAAGAAATCAACGATGGGTGAGATGGGGCGGGCGAGTGGTGGGCAACACCGTGTGGCTGAGGCAATTCTCTGTTTCCCCTTGAATATAAAATAACAGAACGACCCTTTTCAGGATCATAGATTAAATTCTGATTTTAGCTATTGAGGATCCAGCAATAATAATGACTTCATAGAATCATAGAACCTAAAGTGCAGGAAGAGGCCCTTTGGCCCATTGAGTCTGCACTGAACACATTCCCACACTTCCCTACATATTATACCCACTAATCCCTCTAACCTATGCATCCCTGGACACTATAGGGCAATTTCTTAGCATGGCCAATCAACCTAACCCCTCTTTGGACTGTGGGAGGGAACCGGAGTACTCAGAGGAAACCCACGCAGACACTAGGAGAATATGAAAACAGCACACACAGAGTGACCCGAGCTGGGAATCGAACCCAGGACCCTGGAGCTGTGAAGCAGCAGTATTAAACACTGTGCTATAGTGCCATTTAACAGCAAGTTCACCTAAATCTGATCTACATAAGAACTAGGAGCAAGAGTAGGCATCTGGCCCCTCGAGCCTGCTCCACCATTCAATAAGACCATGCCTGATCTTTTTGTGGACTCAGCTCCACTTATCCATCCACTCACCATAACCCTTAATTCCTTTACTGTTCAAAAATTTATCTATCCTTGCCTTAAAAACATTCAATGAGATAGCTTCAACTGCTTATAGAATTATTACAGTGCAGAAGGAAGTTTTCTGGCCCCTCGAGCCTGCTCTGTCACTCTAAGATCATGACTAATCTTTTTGTGAACTCAGCTCCACTTAGCTGCCTGCTCACCATAACCCTTAATTCCTTTACTGTTCAAAAATCTATCCAATCTTGCCTTAAAAACATTGAATGAGGTATCTTCAATTGCTTATAGAATCATAGAATCCCTACAGTGCACCTCCCACAATCCCACCCAGACCCCATCCCCGTAACCCCGCATATTTGCCCCGCTAATTCCCCTGACTTTAGAAGCAATTTAATATGGTTAATCCATCTAACCTGCACATCTTTAGACTCTGGGAGGAAACCCACGCAGATGTGGGGAGAGCATACAAACTCCACTCGGATAGTGACCCTTGGCCAGATTGACCCTGGGTCCCTGGCATTGTGAGGCAGCAGTGCAAGCCGCTGTGCCATGCTTCACTGGGCTTTTTCCCTAAATTTTATTTTGTTTGTTGATAATAGAATACTGGGAAAATGCCAAGTTTTTAACTTAGAGGGTCAATTCTACAATTAATTTATCAGCAAGTTCACCTAAATCTGATTCTTTCCAGAATTCTCCCTTCTTTATTTTGCTCATTGATAATAAAATGCCAATTTCTGAATTTTATATGCCTGAGGGGTAAAAAGCAAGGATTAATAACTTGCACTGTCTATAAAATTAATCTTTTTGTTGAATAAGTGATGTGCGTAATCTCCAATACTTACTTATGCATCTTGTGGTTTATGTTGAGGTGTATAGACAGTTACGTGGGTAAGATAGGTACAAGGAGATATGGGCCAAATGTGGGCAATTGGGACTAGCTTAGGGGTTTAAAAAAAAAAGGCAGCAGGGACAAGTTGGGCTGAAGGGCCTGTCTCCATGCTGTAAACTTCTATGACTCTATCAGTTGTCTGAGAAATTGAAGACAGTGTCGATTTTTGCCTGTTATTTTGTCTCCTTCCTGCTTACAATATGGTATATTACAAATGTCTGCTTGATCAATACTTCACTCATTGCTCCGTGTTACAAAATCTTTATGGCATAATTCCCCACTGAATCTGCTAAGTTTGGGGTGGACTTTAAGGATTGGAAATCCAAAGTGATCAATGCAGCAAGATACATTATGAAGGTTGCTTCCATTGCTGAATAACTTCAAGGGGAGGGAAACATTTTTTTTTTTGCAATTGAAATAGAACTCTTAGATTCTTGAGGGGAAAATCAGTTGGGCGGCACAGCACTGCTCTCACAGCGCCAGGGAACTAGGTTCGATTCTGGATGCGAGAAATAGTCTGTGTGGAGTTTGCACATTCTCCCCATGTCTGTGTGGGTTAACTCGCACACTCCAAAGATGTGCAGGCTGGGTGGATTGGGCCATGTTAAATTGCCCCTTTAATGTTCAAAGATGTTAGATAGATTAGCCATGGGGAATGGATGGGGTTAAGGGGATAGGGCAGGACGGTGAAATGCACTTTTGGCGACTTGGCCGAATGGCCTCCTGCACTGTATGGATTCTATGACTGTAGCTGTCTGAAAAGGGGAAAAAAAAGTTTAAATTTTGAAAGGGGAGTGAAGGAGAGTAGTAGTGAGTGACAGGGATACTGATTTAATGGGCTGTAATACACCATGGTGCTAGTGAACATATCTTGGAAACAAAACAAAAAAGTGCCTGTTATCGTCTACAGGAATGAAAATCGGGCGAGAATAGAACGATGGGCCGCCCCAGGTCCCGCGGCGGCGATTGGCCGGGCTACTATTGTGGAGAAGGCGAGTCAGGTCCGCCGGATCCAACGAGCCAAACAGCGGGTGGAGAAACGTCAGCTGAGCCGTAACCACATTCAGAGGCAGAACCTGGCCAGGGAGTGCCGCCTCCACCGGACCAAGCACCACGGCAACTTTGTCTACCAGCCGTGCCGACGCCAGTACAACTACTGAGCCGCTTCAGGAGAACGAACGGAGAGGGGTCAGTTAGACGGCATTCAACAATGAATTTGGACACACACACAAGTGCATCTCGCCTCGCAGGCTTTGACCTATCGCTGGCCTCCTAGTCCTAAGCGTAGCCCTTCGAAATAAAAGACGTTCCAAGCTCCGACTAGGACACATCATTTTGGGACCTTTTTTTGTTTCCTTTCCTGCTTGTCTTCACGGCTTTGTTCACTTTTTTGTGCTTTTTTTTTCTCTTCCAGGAATGAATGAGATCCTTTTGCTTTCCTCCTTACTTCAGCCTCAGTTACACAGTGGTGCAGTGCTCGCTTCCGTAACTTAATGCATTCAGAGACATTGCGTGAGTGGGAAAATGAAAGGAAGTAGTGGACGCACAATCAAGTTAACGCCGTAATAAGGAGCGGCCTCCTTCTGTACTTTGTCCCTTGGTTTATTTAATTTAATTTTGAATCAGTTTTCAACAGAAGAGAGTTGGGTATAATTGACCTAGTGACGTTTGTTACCTGGAGCCTAGGAAGTTTATCAGACCCCAAGTTAACCAACCCCTTTAAACCAATATTGCATAAAGCACAGGGTCTGGATTAAATACATTTACCAAGACGGCTCACCACTACCTTCTCGAGGGTAATTAGGGATGGGCAATAAACGCTGGCAAAGCCAGCCACATCCATAATCCCACAAATGAATGAATTTTTTTTAAAAAAGGATGCTGTTGTTGTCATCAAACATTTTATCAGCTTGAAAAGTATTGTCTGATCAGGGTATTATAGAATAGGATCCAAGCAGTGCAGAGGGAGGCCATTCAGCCCATCGAGACTGACAACAATCCCACCCAGGCCCTATCCCTGTAGCTCCCATGAATTTACCCTGATACCCTCCCCCGATGCTGAGGGGCAACTTAGTATTGCTAATGTACCTAATCTGCACGTCTTTCGGATTGTGGGAGGAAACCCACGCAGACATGGGGACAATGTGCAGACTCCATATGCAGTGACCCCAGGCCTCTGAGGCAGCAGCACCAGCCACTGTGCCTCCACCCTTGCTACTTGTACCAGTTTTTGCCTTGTACACCCCACTGAATTCCTGCTCCTAAGGGTTGTAACATCCCAATGATCGTGCCAATATGTTTACTTTTAATTCTCGACTTGCTTGCTGCTGAACTCTCTGACCAGGGTGAAATATTCACCCTGATCTTCAACTCCTCCCATCCATAGAATCCTACAGTGAAGAAGGGGGCCATTCAGCCCATCGAACCTGCATTGACCACAGTCCCACCCAGAGGCTCTATCCCCATAACTCCATGTATTTACCCTGTTAATCCCCCTAACACTAAAGGGCAACTTAGCATGGCCAATGCACTTAACCCGCACATCTTTGGACTGTGGGAGGAAACTGGAGCACCTGGAGGAAACCCACACAGACACAAGGGGAATGTGCAAACTCCACACAGACAGTGACCCAAGGCCGATAATCGAACACGAGTCCCTGGCGTTGGAAGGCAGCAGTGCAAACCACTGTGCCACTCCTGCCAGTCTTGTTAACAACTCCATTGACCTTGCTTTCTTGACATTATCCCCATCGGTAACATTGAGTCAAACCTGATGGAAGGCAAACTTTCTTGGCCTTGCTTAGAGTTACGTTTTGGTTTAATGTGCTGACCTTGGTGGGGAGGGGGAGGGGTGACCTGATGACTTTTGTTTTTGGGGGTGCAGTTTTTTCTTTGAAGGGGTTTAATTTTGATAACGAGTTGGGTCTGCCAGATAGACAGATATATATTTGACCAATACGTTTCATGAAAAATATTTCCCTTCCAGCCTTACTGTCGAGCTGTTTTATCCACCCCGCCTTTCCTTATCTTTTCTTTCCTCTTTCTCAATTTTACCCCTGTCCCACCCATTCCTCGCCCCCCCCCACATCTTCATCTGTCGCAGTTACCCTCGGATTTCAGCTTCTCTGCTGATTGACCATCCACACCTTCTAATCTCTCTATGGACTGCCATTAGCAACCTTTCCCTTGGCTTTTGTAGCTACGACAACTAAGGGTTTTAGTTCAGTCGGGCAACATGTTCAGTGCAGACTTAGAGGGCCAAAGGATCTGTTCCTGTGCTGTAATTTTCTTTGTTCTTTGACTCATCTTTCATTCACTCACCCAATTAGTACAATTTCTGTGCCTTTTGGCTTTGACAAAGAATCATCTGGACTCGAAACATCGGCTTTTTTCTCTCCTTACAGATTCTCTGAGACCCGCTGACATTTTCCAGCGTTTTCTCTTTTGCCATCTGACCTATGTCAGATACGGAAATGGAAATCTAATAGGACTTACTGGAAATTAACTTGCAAAGATACAGGGATAGAGTAGGGGAAATAGACTAACTGGATTGCTCTGCAGGAAGGGGGCATGGACTGTGCTCTAGTTTCACTCTGGACGGGGTTGGGGGGAATAACTATGATCAGGCAGGGGATGAGGTTAACCATTCTCTTGGGGAGGGAGGGGGGGAAGGTGTGCTGACTTTAAAACCCCACAGGTTTACCCCACCAATCTCTGCACTACCCTAATCCTGACATCAGAAATTAGTTAGCTTATTGAGCTTTCAAATTTAAAAGAAACAGAAACGGAACGAATACGATTTGGTTTTTAGTGGGAGCGTAACTTTTAAAGTATGTCTTCACAAATGCATGAATAGAGGACAACTTGTGCGCTGAAGGGGCTGTTTGTGCTGTAGTTTTTCTAGGTTCTAATATGGTCCCGGGAAGGGTGGTGGGCTTTAGTTCAGTCAGGCAGCATGGCTTGAAGGGCCGAAGGGCCTGTGCCCATGCTGTAATTTTCTTTGTTCTGACACTGGTGATGGTGGTTTGTGTAGGGTAGAGTAAAGGATGAAGGTAGCCAGTGAAGTTAAACTGAGGTGCTTCCTGATGCAAGTTTTCAAAGCCATCCATCTCTTGGCTAAAATAAAGCTCAAGAGCGGGTACAGTGCTTGGGTCTTGTTTGATCAAGCCCAAGATGGGATGCAGTGTCCTGTTTTGTCAGCTCGTTTGTCTCTCCTGCAGGGTCCGTGATTGGACTTCATTTGAATTGGCTTTTTTTTTGGTGAGAATTAAAGTACTGAAAGGTTAAAGAAAATAATGGCCCACAATCCGTTTCAAAAGCCAATAAAAATTGGACGTAATGGGTAGGATTTTCCGGCCGCGCTGGCCCCAAAGCTGGAATATTCCAGCTGAAGTCCACGGATCTTTGCATGGTCCACGTCCTACCCGCTCCAATTCCCGAACCGGGCAGGATGGGAAAATTCTGCCCAGTAATACCCAAGTGTTAAGAGTTTGTATTTGTATTGGCAAGTGACAACCAGTGTAATATGTGGGATTGTACTTTGTCCCATTATAAACAAAAAAGCGGCAGGTTCGCAGGACCAGTTTTGATTCACTGACTTGCTCCTTTCTCTGGGAATGAAAACCCTAGGGATCCACATTGAAATTAGTTCCCAATTTGAGGCTCTCTAAATGGGAGGAAATGGATTTGCTCATTTCCGCAATGAAAGTTACTTAAACTTTGTGCAAATAAAAAAGTGAAATCTGGCACTGGAGTGGGCACAGCAAGAAGTCTCACAACATCAGGTTAAAGTCCAACAGGTTTATTTGGAATCACAAGGTTTTGGAGCGCTGTTCCTTAAGCTCATGATACTAGATAAGCCTGTTGGACTTTAACCTGTTGTGAGGCTTCTTACGGAACTAATACTGTGGTAAAGGTTCTGATGGAAATTCAGGTCTTGGCACTGGTATTTTGTCTCCTCGGTGTGTTGATCAAACACACACGCTGCTGGCAATTTGTTCCTTTTAATGAGTAGCATTTCTCTCCCCTGACTACCAGCCTTTGGCATTTTTGAGTGAAAATCAAGAGAATAGCTTGTGGCACTAATCTGAGCTGTGCTTCTAGTGGATGCTTTGCTAAGTATAATGATGTGGACTGGGGGGGCACATTAAGAAATCACACAGCACCAAGTTAAAGTCCAACAGGTTTATTTGGAAATTGTGAGCTTTCGGAGCGCTGCTTCATCAGGTGAGTGGAGGTTAGTTCATGTAGGCAAATCTATAACTATCTTGAAATTGTGTCCTGTTTGTGAATGAACCTCCACTCACCTGATGGAGCAATGCTCCAAAAGCTCGTGATTCCAAATAAACCTGTTGGACTTTAAGCTGGTGTTGTTGAGACTTCTTACTTGATAAGTGTACATATGGCACTGTACCTGCACTAGTGTAACTGGGGCTTTCAACAATAATTTGTACCTACCTACACTAACCTGTACTGAATGCCTTGCTATATTAATAAGGTCCTGAAACTACAGTCTGATTTCCGGAGTAACCCAAGTATGGTGCTGAACTGAAATGTACAACTTTATTTTGTAACTGAAAACATGTAAGTTTGCGGACAGTATTATCTGTTTAATACAAAAAGAGAACTTTTAGAAAGATATACTGTGCTGTTGAGACCAGTGTTCTTGAAGTAGAATTGCTTGTCAGTGATTGAGATGAGAGTGTTCTGCTGATGTGTATGTTTTGTTTGATTTATTTAAGGATATATGTGATGTGTGAGCCGCAGTTTTCCTTTCTAAATTAGACAGCGCAGACTCTCTCAGGGACAAATATGTCACAATACAGTGTACTATTTTTTAATTCGAGGAAAGCATGATAAGATCCACGTTGAATATGAAGTTTCTGAGGCTTTGATGCCTACGTTAGTTTGACCTTTTTTTCTGGTTTCTGTTCACTACAAGGTGACTAACTTCAGGGTGGCTAATAAAAAGGATTATAGTGACTTTTTAAGAAAACAAATGCTCGCTCTCAGGATGGAGATTGCTGGTGTATAAATACAGCAACTTCATCTAATAGAATCTTTTCCATCTGTGATTTTTTTTTTTTGCGAATCCAGATTTGAGATAGGTGAATGAGTGGTTTTCCAGTCTGTCATGCTGCAGTGTAACAATTCCTTTTGTACTTGAACATTTTAAACAAGACAAGCCTGTATCTTTCTGTTTGGTACGTCGGCGTGCTCTGATTAACTTAATGCAGAGTTCTGTCCAATTTGGGAAATACTTCTAGCAACCACTTGAGGGGATTTCAAAAACAAATCTCTGCGTGAACTCGTGATGGTTTTTGGAATTGAATCAGATCCCCGTGTTACTTCTCGTTAAGGAGTTGCTATCTTGTTTGAGTAAAAGTTGATGTCTGGCCCTCTTGTGCGTCATTTTCGAAAAAAAAAAATTCGTAGTCTGGGCTTTTAAAGCAATATTTTACCGAGATAATGAAGCTAACACTCCAACCCCCGCACACCCCCACCCAGATATCCCCCAATTGTGGGCTTGAAATTCAGTCTATTAATCTGAGTAGTTGGACTGTTCAATTTTTGTTTTTTTTTTAAATATAAAGCAATCAGAAAAATAACTTAATTTCGGTAATAGACTAATTTCAAAAGCTGTCAATGTTACAGCGTTGAAATAGGACATTCTAATCCATACTAGTGTCCCCTCCAGGTGGGATGACCCAGTTTAATCCCACGCTCTTGTTTCCTTTACATACCCTCTTAATGTTTTCCAAACTAAATCTTCTTTTCCTGTGTGATGCCTTTCCTCTCTCACCACCACTGCTTAAAACCTCAACCTCATATCGATGTTGCACAACCACAGTATCAGAATATTAAAAAGGTTGCAATTCTGTGGCGTCAGCACCACCTACTGGAGATTTAACACTTGCCAGATTCCAATTGTTAGGGTGAAATATGGTACGAAAGGATGTTGGTGTCTTCTTAAATTTTGCAGATGTATTATAGATGATTCTACTGAATAACTATCATGGTCAGGCCACTTTTTTTTTTTTTCTTTTGTACTAACACACGGTTCCTTGTTCCAATTACAAAACATGGTGTATAATGGTTGTGTGTATGTGTGTGTATGTATGCGTGTTATCAGATATAAAATATATTTAAGAATAGTTATACTGCTTGTATTCATCAGTAACTTACCTCTCATTATGTATTAAACTGACTGTGTATGTGCCTTCCACTAGGGGGAATGGTGTGAGGGGAGGCGGGGGGGTTTAAATTGTGTGTATGTATGTATATATTTTTAAAAAAAAGGAGAAATGGAGACTTGAGTGGTAACAGTTAAGTCCTATGCAAAAAAACAAAGGCAGCTTGTTTTACTTTTTGGTCTTTCAAAACTGTTCTTGATTATTGAAAGTGTGAAATTGTATAATTGGATTGTAGATGGAAATAATGCTTCAAAACGCCAACTGATGATGACTGTGGGATTTCATTATTTTCATAAAATTCACTTTTTCCAAATGTGTCAGCCTGTTGTCTTTTTACTATGTTTCACAAGTAGATTACACAATGCTATAGTTCTGGGTTTATTTTTAGCAGGGGAAGAGAGGGGAGAATGGATTTTTACTTCATTAGTGTTTTACATTGACACTGCAATGAGGTTACTGTGAAAAATCCCCTAGTTACCACACTCTGTCCAGCTTGTTCAGTTATACTGAGGGAAAATCTAGCATGGCCAACGCACCTAAATAGCACGCCTTTTGGTCTGTAGGAGGAAACCCGCACACAGACAGGGAGAATGTACATAATCCACAGACAGTGATCAAACCCAGGTCCCTGGTGCTGTGAGGCAGCAATGCTAACCATGGCTTTCCCCCTCCCCCTCCCCCTTCCCCTACTTCCTCCTCACCAATCTCAGAGTGGCAGCAAATCCCCCTTTCCTCCTCACTGATCTCAGACAGAGTGGAAATGGAATTCCCCCCTCTTCCCCCTTCACCGATCTCAAGCAGAGAGCCGTTAGATACTAAGCACCTAGCTCCGTACTAACTGGAGCACCTGAATTGGACTTCTATGGAGCATAGAGCATCGTGGTAAAGGGGAAAGTGCCAGAAAGTATAAACAATCAGGAGAGGTTTCAGCAATGACAGAGGCTGCTGCCTAGTGAATTGTAATGACTTGAAACTTGCTGCCTCATAGGAGCAGAGATGACTGATAATGTCAGTCATAATAGGCTCAAGGGAAATCAACTCTCAGGGGGCTACGGGATAAGTGATTGGTACTGACTGGTTTGCTCTAGCCAACCTGCTTAGCCTTCTTTAGGGGTCATTGTATCTAAACTAGTAAACTGCTTTATAAAGTACCAATGGGTTACCAGAGATAAAAGATTAAAACTGTTTTAAAACTAAATATGACTGCAAGAAGCTGAGATTATCTCAGTTTGATGCTTTGGCTTGAACCCTCATCTCACACCCTGAACTACTGCTGCATTTTTAAAAATATGCACTGGGCAACGTACAGCACAGGCTCGATGAGCTGAATGCCTTCCTGTGATGCAAGGGGAGCATTTTCAAGATTTCAAATTTGCCCAGATCACTCATGAAACTTAGCTATTATTGTTCAAGATGACAACAACTTGTCAAAGGAGTAAAGTGGTTAGCATGATAGGTTTGGACGGCAATAAGTGGGGGGGCAGTAATGTGAGGGGGGAGATTGGGGCACTGTCTGTGGGCGTCAGGAGGAAGCATTATCCGGGAGATGTGTCAATGGAGCGGCATTCTATCATTTTTTTTTTCCTGCACATGCACAGTTGGAGGTGCAGAATTTCAGGTGTATTAAGCCCCATCCAGAGGCTTCTGCAGTGCGATTCAGAATCACTGATTTTTTTTTGCAGGTGCCTGAGAACAGGTCTAAAAGCTGGATCTGAAACATTCCTAGTTTCAAGCCCACCCAGCTTGAAACTATTTTACCATTTTACCATTTTTATTCTATCACAATCAAGTTCCCCTCACTATTCTGCACCACCACTCTCTCATATACCCCTGATTTTTTAAACCTTCTGTTCTTGGAACACTCCATTCCTAGTTAGGGCTCTTGTATGAGTCCTTGGTATAACAATATTCATACGATCTGTCTGTATCAGTAGTTTTCGGTTGATTCAGGCCAATCACTAACCTCACTCCTACTTTTAACTCTGACTTCCCAATTTTCCAGGCAACTGAACTTTCACCCCCCACTCTTGAGCTTAAAACCCTCTCTACTGATGCACTTATAGGGCTGATGCAGTTAAGTTTCTGGTTGTTGGGAATACCCAGGATGTTGATAGTGGGGTATTTAGCAACACTAATGCACTAACTGTCAAGGGGAGATGGTTAAGATTCTTTCCCATTGGAGATGGTCATTGGCTGATGCTAGTGTTGTATAATTGTTCCCTGCCACTTATTACTCCAAGCCTGAGTGATGTCCAGCTCTTGCTGCAAGCGGGCACAGGCTGCTTCAGTATCTAGGAGTTATGAATGGTACTGGAAATTGTTCAATCATTTGATATTTTCAACCAAATATCCTGACTTATCTGACCTCATGACAGAAGGAAGGTTGTTGATGAAGCAGTTGAAGATGGCTGAGCCTAAATACCCCATGTTTATTTATTAACATCACAAGTAGACTTATATCAACACTGCAACGGAATTACTGTGGAACTCCTCATTGCCACACTTTGGCACCTATTTGGGGTCACTGAGGGAGAATTTAGTATGGACTGTGGAAAGAAACCAGAGCACCAGAGGAAACCCATGCAGACATGAGGAGAATGTGCAGACTCCACGCAGACAGTGAGTCAAGCCAGTAATTGAACCCAAGTCCCTGGTGCTGTGAGACAGCAGTGCTGACCACTATGCCTGAAAGCACTCCAGCAGTATTATCAGTAACAGGTCTACAAACAAGGATTTCAAATGTTTGCATAGAAATTGGTTTAGTAATTCATGCTAGTTGAGAAACAGTGTGCCAGATCAGATGTTTACTTCCTCTTCCTGAAAAAAATGGCTTCATAAATCCACTGAGTTACAACTCTGAAAGGGGGGAAAGCAACTATTATAGAAACTGCTTTGTTCCTTAGCCTGGGCATTAGAATTTATTTGCAGTATTCTGCCAAAGTAGTAAATTATTTTGCAAGAACAAAATTAAAGCTGATGATCTGTTTTCTAATCACATCCAACCACCACTGACTTCCAATCCCCCTATCCCCCCAAATCCTCTCCTTTTGACCTCCTCAGGTCCTCGCACCTTAAAATAGGTTTTCAAAATTTCAAGCTATTTAAGTGAGTGGCAACACTAATTTCATTTGGTTTAGAATCATAGAGCCCCTACAGTGCAGATCTATCAAACCTACACTGACTACAATTCCACCTAGACCATAGTTCCAAAAGCCATGTATTTAAAAAAATCTCAGCAGGTCTGACAGCAACTGTCAGGAGAGAAAAGAGCTGGCGCTTTGAGTCCAAGATGACACTTTGTCAAAAAGGCTTTGACAAAGGGTCATCTGGACTCAAAACATCAGCTCTTTTCTCTTCTTAAAGATGGTGCCAGACCCGTTGAGATTTTCCCACATTTTCTCTTTTGGTTTCAGATTCCAGCATCGGCAGTAATTTGCTTTTACCCATGCATTTACCCTGCTAAATAAGGGACAATTTAACATAGTCAATCAATTTAACCCACACGTCTTCGGAGTCTGGGCAAAACTGAAGCACCTGGAGGAAACCCATGCAGACACAGGTAGAATATGCAAACTCCACTC
This sequence comes from Sphyrna mokarran, assembly GCA_024679065.1. Taxonomy (NCBI): domain Eukaryota; kingdom Metazoa; phylum Chordata; class Chondrichthyes; order Carcharhiniformes; family Carcharhinidae; genus Sphyrna; species Sphyrna mokarran. Next base: position 64,394,573 of record JAGIQG010000016.1, on the reverse strand, counting down.
AGACAGTGACCAGGGGTCAGGTTGCTGTCACTGTGAGGCAGCAGTGCTAACCACTGTGCTGCATTTCAGTCAAGGCCATTGATGAGCTCAAACAGATGAAATGGTCAGTAGAGGCTAAATAGAGACTTGAGACACTTGCTGGGCTAGGGAGGAGAAGCAGTGCTAAACATCTGGGGAGAGTTGTATCACAATTCACAAACCAACTTTCCTGCTGGAGGAGAATTGTACAGACGCTGCTGAGAGTACAATATAAAAACTGCATCAGCTGGAAGATCACAAATTAAGAAATTGCATTCAAATACACCTGACATTCACAAACTCAAGTAGACGCAGGTCGTTAAAAAGTGTTCAATAAACAGCTATCACCAGAGGTGCTAATTCTTCATAATTTGTATTTCTACATTTAATTTTATTCCAATACACAAATAGGTTAAACTGTACACAGCTAACAAAACCTTGAGTAGTGTGGCTGAGTGTTAATATTGTATTGTACTGGCTGAGGGGAGTCTGAATGATATTACTTGTTGCAATACCTAACAGCCCTTAGTCCAATCACCACTTTAATTCATTTCAATCGCTGTCTGATATTTAGCATTACATCACAGGCAGCACTGGATGGCTGGCAGACTTTGCAGGGATGATCAATCATGTTCATTCTTTCCATACTCTCAAAGCTAAGTGCTATATTGCTACTACAATCGCCCCGTCCGTGACGCAGAGGCATCAGGATCTGGATTGGTTCTTAAATTCCACTGCACAGTTAAGCCAAGCTCTTCCTCAAGTGACAAACGGAATTGGCCGGAAATAGTCAGGAGAGATTTGTGAAGGGAGAAACAGTTTACACTTCACGCTAGTGACAGTTTGAGTTACTGTCAGCATTTTCTGATTTTTGTCTTAGATTTTCTGCATCTGCAATATTTGTGTACCTTTCCTTCCTTCCCAGAATAGATACAAATGAACTGCTCAGTGTGACTAGGAAGGGAAATCAAGTGTGCGAGCATGTAATTGAAGTAAAGTAACTCTTATGGACCAACTGGAAAGGGATACTGCTTTGGATTCAACTATCCAGTGGAGATGGGCTTTATTGTACCCTGGTACAAATATTCACATACAGTACTTAAGACTTAAACACTCACTTCAACAGTCAGTAAATACCACATTAAAAACAACATACTACGTTCTAACAAGGTTTTTGACAGTGACAAGAATCTGGCAATTTACTTTAGCTTTGCAACGGAAATTACCAGTACATTTACATTCGGGGAGGGTTTTTACTGGCTGCACGACAGGTTTTTACCTTGTTAAACAGTTTCAGGATTTAAAGAGATTTTTTTAAAGTCACATTTCAGTGGGACAAATATTAAAACAGTCTTCTATACACAAGTTCATGCTAGAAAAGTAGCTTGGAAAAAATATTTAAATTCACAAACATTTACACTTCACACGTTTACAATGGAGAGATTTCATTTGGATTTCCTTCGTTTTGTTTGTGTAGGGCTGGTGCCTGTACTGGTATCTAGGAGAAAGAAGATGGAAAGAAAATAAGCCCATGTTTTCTTGTTTAAAAAGAGCAGATATTCATAGATTGTTCAATTATGGTTCAAAAGGTAATGTGAGTTACTGTCCACAAAATAAAATTAGATCCAATACTCAGAATCTCTACACTGCAGAAGGAGGTCATTCGACCCAAAAAGTCTGCACCACCAACAATCCCACCCGTAATCTCACACATTTACCCTGCTAATCCCCCTGACACAAAAAGGCAATTATAGCATGGTCAGTCAATCTAACCCGCACATCTTTGAACTGTGGGAGGAAACGTGAGCATTTGGAGCAGCACGGTGGCACAGTGGTTAGCACTGCTGCCTCACAGCGTCAGGGACCCAGGTTCAATTCCCAGCTTGGGTCAGTTGTCTGTGGAGTTTGCACATTGTCCCTATGTCTGTGTGGGTTTTCTCTGGATGCTCGGTTTTCTTCCCACAGTGCAAAGATGTGCAGGTTAGGTGGATTGGCCATGCTAAATTGCTCCTAAGTGTCGGGGGACTAGTTAGGATAAATGCATGGGGTTACATGGATAGGGGCCTGGGTGGAATTGCAGTCGCTACAGACTTGATGGGCTGAATGTTTTCCTTCTATATTGCAGGGATTCTATGATTCTAATTCACCTGGAGAAAACTCACGCAGACACAGAGAATGTACAAACTCCATATAGTCACTCAAGCGTGCATTTACGTTACTGTGAGAGGAGCCCCCTCCCCATAACAAGTATGAAACATTGAAATCTTTTGCAGCATTTTGCATGAATGATGTACTGTGAATATTACAATAATTGGCCTTTCCCCTTGGGCCAAAAGATGATGATTTACCTAAAGAGAGGATCGATATAACCAGGGTTCACAGCCATCATGATCTATTGTCTATGGCCATGCTAGGCTGAAAATGCCCAACCTCATCTTCGAACACACTGATGTTGGACATTAAATGACTGTGGAGTTGGCTGGAATGCCCCATGGACTGAAGTGCCTGCCAATACTATACCCAGGTTTGTACATAAGAAATGGATTCTTGACCAAAGTGCCACAGAAACAGAGTTTTTCTTTCATTCATGGGATGTGGGAACGTTGGCTAGGCCAGCACCTATTGCTGCAGGCTATATGTGGGTACATCCACAATGCTGGGAGAGAGGATCTTCTGAATTTTGATCTGACGATAGTGAAGAAACTGCAAAATATTTCCAAGTCAAGATGACCTGTGGCTTGCAGGGGGAATTTCCAGGTGGTGGTGTTCCCATGTATCTGCTGCCGGACTCAAACCCAGCTCCCAACTCGACTTTGATCTCTTGGGTCCCAACTCGCCATCTCAGGGATATGGGTCAGGTGTATCTGTCTCCTTAGGTCCAGCCTCACCATTGCTTCTTTTCCTTCAGCCTGGCAGCACTCAGCACGCTCACCAATGCAGCGTTTGCTGCTCTTCCAATCAGAGAGATTCTCTCCCTCATTTGCTGCTGATAGTTCACGAGAACGCCAGTCAAAAGCAAAGGTGGGAGAGAAGTGGCCCGTGATTGGAACAGCAGTTCCAATAAGAATCTCCCTTAAAACTCGCATCTTTAGTCGGGATTTTGGAAACTGGTGATGGGGCCAATATAGAAGGGCTCCCCGCGTTGCATCCTGTCCATGAGCTGTACTTTAGACAAGCCTTTTCTATGTGGTATGGGGAAGGTAGGAAAATGGGGATGATGAGATATCAGCCATGACTGAATGAACGAGCAGACTTAATGGGCCGAATGGCTTAATTCTTCTTCTATATCTTATGAACTTATGGTAGAGGTTGTGGGTTTGGAAAGTGTTGTCTAAGGAATCTTGGTGAGTTCCTGCAGTGCACCTTGTAGATGGTATACAGGGCTACTGTATGTTGATAGTGGAGGGGTGGATGCTTGTGGAAAGAGTGCACATCAACTGGGCCGTTTTGTCCTAGATAGTGCTGAGTTTCATGTTGTTGTTGCTGCACTCATTCAGAACGAGTTTGAGTTACAGAAAAACTCGAGTGGATAAAACTAGACTCTTGGTTACAGATTCGAACACAGATATCTTATTTTTGTGCAGCTCAAAGAGATCAATATCCTTTTATTTGTGGTAAAACAGTTTTGAGAAGTTAAAAAAAATCCACAACGATGACTCATGAAATATCAGTGCTATGGGGAGGCTGTTAGCAGGACCAGGAGACCCTGTCGGTATGAATGGCCAGAAAATTCCAGCAAATGGGCTAAGGGCTCTCAGCCCCTTTAACTACATACTCATCGGGAGAGCTCAAGTCAGATTAACAAATATATTTCTAAGTCAGAAAAGAAAACTTGTTCAAAGAAAACTGAACCCACTTTCTGTCTTCATTTTAGGGAATGAAGTCAGTGCAGTCATTTAGTAAACTATGATAAACTTGGGACTATGAGAACTCGTGCACTACCTTTTGCTGCCCCTGTTGAAGAGCCTGGTCGTGAAGGTCTTTTCCGCTGTCCATTTTCAGAAGATTCCTGGAGGGACGAAGGCTCCTCACTCTCTTTTTCACTCTTTAGATTTCTTCTGCTTGGGCTTTTTGATTTTTCTAGATTGTTCTTTGCTTCACTGCCATCAAAAAGTAAGTGAGAATTATTTCCTCCTTTTACTAAAAAAAAATCCACTTAATAGAAATACAGAGATAATTAACACGAAAGAAAATACAATTTGAAGATTTATTTTTGGATTCCACAAATCACCAGAAAAAATGCTAGTCCAGAACAGTACATCTACAACCAGAATCTACAGCTGCTTCCTATGCTAATCATAAAAACAAATCGGTTAACTCTGCAATCAATACTGATTTTACATCAGTACTTTGGCCAATATTTGCTGAATAAACAAAACTGGTAACTATTAGCACAATGTTAAAATAATAGATAGGACGTGGTTCCTTTTCATAGAATCTTAGAATCCCTACAGTGCAAAAGGAGGCCATTCAGTCCATCAAGTCTGCACCAACAATCTTACCCAGGCCCTATCCCCATAACCCCATGTGTTTATTCTGCTAAGGAGCAATTTAGCACGGCCAATTAACCTAACCCGCACATTTTTGGACTTTGGAAGGAAATCAGAGCACCCAGAAAAAACCCACGCAGAAACAGGAAGAATGTACAAACTCCACACAGCCAGTGATCCGAGGCTGGAATTGAACCTTGGTCCCTAGTGCTGTGAAGCACAGCGTTAACCACTGTGCCACCTTTTTCTGAGGATATAAAACAGAGAATTTTATCTCATGATCATTACACTCTACAGAAAAGGTACCATTTAAGTTCAGGCATCTCAATACTAGAACACTATCTATTTTTCTCTAGCTCTCCATTCTTTGGGCTGAGGGAGAAAGACCATTTAATCTAAAACTGGGTGACAAGAACTTCAGATCCAAAGCCAAACTCTAAAGGTTGATATGGATGGTCAGAACTTTCTCTGTTCTAAGAAGGGTATACGAGGATCAAAATTTTTCAGCAAGAGGCCAGTGTTTTTCTTCTTATAATCACAACTGCATTTATTATTAAGGCTTGATTATTTCAATTTGCACAATAAAAGTAGACAAAAAACAATCCAACACAGCGTTACAATTTGCATTTTGGTACGTTCTCTGTCCCTGTTGAGCCTATTCCACCACAAACATCATCAAATACATGATAAGTTTTAAATACATGGGTCTTTGGACTTCACTTTTTTTTTTTGTTTATTTGTTATGTCAAAGGAGGCATATATTGACACAGCAATGAAGTTACTGCGACAATGCCCTAGTCACCACAATCCGACAGCTGTTTGGTTACACTGAGGGAGAACTTAGCACAGCTAATACACCTAATCTGCATATTTTTGGACAGTGGGAGGAAACCAGAGCACCTGTAGGAAACCCACACAGACACAGGGAAAATGTGCAGACTCTGCAGACAGTGAACTAAGCTAGGAGTCGAACCCAGGTCCCTGGCGCTATGAGGCAGCAGTGCTAACCATTACGTCACCGTGCTGTCCCCACTTTCAAAAAGACACTGGCCAAACAAATTAAAAATGCTTCAAACGTGAATAAAGTATATGTGCTGTCAAACTAAGTTGGTATGCCAACACAATACTGCAATGTGGCAACAAATCGTTCATATCTCTGGGTCCTCCCACAGGTTTCACCATCCAGCAATGCTGATTCAATGGTATTTGCAGAAACATGGAAGCCAGTTGTCTCTGGGACAAAACTTAATTCATCTGCGCCCAAAGTTGGTGCTTGTAATTCATGAGGAAGACGCAAACAGTGCCTCTCTAGCCTAAAGCTTGAGAGGCACCATGCTAAAGAAAATTGCAAAACGCAAGTGAAACAATGCTGTTGGTACTTCTTTGTACATTTTGGTTAAGTTGATTAATACTATCGGTGTAGACATACCTCTGACCCGTTTCGTTACCAACATTTAAGTCTTCTCCTGCGTTAAAAAAACACACAAATTGATTAATGAAAACAAGGCATTTTCACTGAAGATGACATTTACAGCTGCAGACTAATTACACCATCCACGGGAGAGTGAGAAAAGAGGGAGAGAAAAAGAGAAAGAACAAAAATTTGCATTTCACTCGCTGCACCAAATCACTTCACAGCTAATTAAATACTTGTTGAGTGCAGTCACTGTTGTAAGGTAGCAAAAACTACAGGGTCCCATAAACAGCAATGAAATAAATGACCAAATCCTCTGCTTTAATAATATTGATTTTGAAGGATAAATGTTGGCCAACAGATCAAGAAAATTTCTTCAAACTAATGCACAAAATTTATCACATTTAAATTAATCTCATTTGAAAGGCCACATTTTGACAGTGAAATTATCCCACAGGGCTCAGTAGTTCAGGGGTTTGAGCACTGGTCTTGTCAAACCGAGTTGTAAAGTCACGTGGGTCTGCTCATATTCAGCTCAGTTTCAAGTCCAGAAGGCTGTGCCGCCTGCCTGGTGTCAGGGTTCAGGGCATTTTTCTGACCAGACAAACATTCTGCTCATAGGCTTCACAGGAGAGAAGGAAAGGATAGGATGCAGAATATAGTGTTGCAGTCACAGATAGAATATAGAAAAGAAATCAGCTTAATATTTGGCAAGTCAACTCAAAAGTCTGATGGCAGCAGAGAAGAAACTGTACTCAAGTTGGTTGCAGATGCTTGTATCTTTTTCCTGACTGTATAAGGTAGAAGTGTGTATGCATCCAGGGTGCCTGGGATCCTTGATTATGCTGGATGTGCATAATCTGGAGCAGGATGTGTAGACAGAGTCAACGGATGAAAGCTGGTTTCCGTGATGGATTGGACTACATTCACAAACATTTGTAATTTCTTGTGATCTTGAGCATGACCCATACTAAGCTGTGATACATTGGGAAAGGATGCTTTCTATGGTGCACCTGTAAAAACTGTAAAGAGTTATAGTGGAAATTTCTTTATGCTCCTCAGAAAGCAAAGGCATTGGTGGGCTACCATAACAATACTGTTGGCTTGGAGGGACCAGGATAGGTTGTTGGTGATCTGGACACCATAACACTTGAAGCTCTCCACCACTTCTATATCAATGCTGAAGTGGAAAGGGGCATGTTCTCCACTACGCTTCCTGAAGTTGGTGACTAACTCCTAGGTTTCACTGACATTGAGGGAGAGATTATTGTCACCGTACCATTTCACCAGATTCTCTTTCCTGGGCACTGTCTCTTCATTGTTTGAGATCTGATTCAGTAAGATAGCGTCATCAGCAAACTTAAAAATGAAGTCAGAGCAGAATTTGACCACACAAATACATAAGGAGTATAGTAAGGAGCTAAGGACACAACCTTGCAGGGTACTGAAACGTAAAAGTAGATAAGGAATTTTTTCTTAATCTCAGTGGGTTGTGAATCTTTGGAGTTCTCTTCCCTAGAGTGGAAGGGGCAAGGTCAAGGCAAAGGTAGATAGATTCTTGAGGGATTCAAATATTATTAGGGGTAGGTGGAGTGTCGAGTTGAGGCCACAAATCAGTTCAGCCATTATAATATTGAATGGTAGAGCAGGTTTAAGGGACCTGATAGTCTACTCCCATGCCTAATTTCTATTTTTGTATATGCTACATGGATGTGTCAGCTTAGGTTACACATTGAAGGCTCTGGAGTAAGGCTGGAAACCAGAAGACTATGGTTACAGTGCCATCTTGGTGATCAAAGCCAACATCCATTATATAGTAACACAAGAGATGGTAAAGCTGCAAATTCCTCAAGAATTGACAGCTGGAGCAGGGTATTTGTGTCACTGCCATTGGACTTTATGCAAAACTGCTTTACTGGAGACATGACACATATCACAAAAACTCGACTTGTTATGAGATTATGTACAAAATCAAATTGTTTGCTTAAGATATAATTCCTGCCTTTGTAACTGCAATCGGTTTGCTTTCGTGCGCACACATTACTAATAAAACAATTCCAGTGCAGTTCAATATTGAACGTGCATGTTGCTAAAATTGCTCTCAATTCAGAACAGCTGGTTGCACTGACCAAACGGGTCAAATTCCATTTTATTACACAGGATTGCAGGGGCATTTTGTGATGGTTTTTGATGTCCCGTTCCATAATACTACTAGTTGTGAAAATGTAATGCAGGTCCTGCTTATAAGGTTTCCAATGATCAGCCAGGAATTCTCCACAGCTCCACCATTTTGCCACAGAAATTCATAAGTTCATTAGATATAGGAGTAGAATTAGGCCATTCAGTCCATCAAGTCTGCACCAACCTCAATCCTACCCAGGTCCTAGTGCCCTGGACACCGAGGAGCAATTTACCCTAATCCACACATCTTTGGACTGTGGGGGGAAGCTGGAGCACCTGGAGGAAACCCACGCAAACATGGACAGAACGTGCAAACTCCATACAGACAGTCACCCAAGGCTGGATTAAAAGTTGTGAGGCAGTAGTGCTAACCATTGTGCCACCGTGCCGGGGAAAGAAAGAACAGAAGTCAAAACTTGAGCATTGCTACATCTTCCATGGATTTTATTTCCAGGTTAATTTTATCCCCTGAAGCTAAGGCTGTTGTTCCACAGATGTCAGTCATCCTTTTGTATCTCACCCATGCTAGTACTATTCACAGCAAACACCAGGAAGGTATCTATCCTATGGTAAAGGGCCTAAGTCTTATCTTCAACTACACTGCTGCACCATCTTCCAAAGGATCTATTGCATGGAAATTGCCAGCAGGAATTCGAACAACCATTTCTAACCAAATGGCAGCAGGAAATCTAACTAAATTTAACTAATTGTTTCCTAGAACCTACATCCCTCAGAGACAGCAGTATGTCTGAGTTTTCAGACAAGTTCTCATGTATGTTTCTTTTGAAGCAACACCACATGACTATTAAATATTAAATCAGTGTTACTCCTGTAGATTAAAATGTATATTATTACATAAAATGATTGGCTAGGTTAAATTGAATGCACTAAGTTTGTTTTAAGATTTTAATATTTCACTTGTGATTATCCTACCATTTTTCACAATGGTCCCTTGTTGCATTGTACTGGGTGTCAATTGTTCTGGAACAACTTGAGGTGCTGAAAATAAAAATATATATATATATATTCTTAGTGAGTAAGGATACCATAAAATTCTACAGTGCAGGAGAGGGCCATTTGGCCCATTGAGCCTGCATCAAACACAAACCCACCCAGGTCCTATCCCCATAACCCCACGTATTTACCTTAGCTAGTCCTCCTGACATTAGGGGCAATTTAGCAGGGCCAACCAATCTAACTCGCACATCTTTGGTCTACACAGTAGTAATAATTAGACTCACAAAAGCTATCAGGCCTGCTGAGATTTTCCAGCATTTTGATTTTTAACCAAGTTTCTGATGTTTTGATGTTTCTCTCCAAGACAGTGTTTCGGCCAGTGTCTGGATGATGCAGCAAGGGTAAAGCTATAGCAATTCAGCATTTGCTGCACTAATTCTCAATAAGAGCAGATACTCTGTGGGAGCCTGTCCTTAGTACTTGAGCCAAAGTAATCACTTGCAATGTAACAAAATGGAGGAACAAGGACATTCACTCTCTTGCCCTTCACCACCTCTGGGACATGAACATCCTTAAATTCAAAGAAAACTGATGACAAAACTGCTTAAAATTCAGGATTAAACTATTTACCTTAGGCTATAAAATAACTGGAATGGGGAAAGACACTGGAGAGTTTTGGAATTGTTGGAGGAAACAATATTTCAGGGTGGGGGGGCCTTCAATTCTATTTAAAAGTTATAAATCCAACAAGAGTAGTTTCAGTTAAAGCACCTTTAACTAAAATATTTACAACTACTGTGCAAGTAACATCTGCACAGGACACTGCGATGACTTACTTGTGGCCAATGGTCCCGTGTCTGAATGTTCCAAAGCTTCTTTTCTCTCTGTGATTTGCTCACCTAACAAGAGAAGTATGTAAAAACAGTACATAGGTACCAGTCCTTTTGAGCTAATAGCAACAAGTAGAATGAGTAAAACAAAGGAGAATCAAATCTTTTAAAATAAAGAACCATAACATAAAATTTCACAATGCACAAAAACATTCGATAACATTTACACTGGCTGCTTTCAGGATTCGATCAGGGGGCACACTCTTCACTTAATTTTGATTGAGGGTGATGCACAGTATTGGTCATCAAACATTAGTGCATGTTTGGACTCTTGCTAAACCAATGGGAGCCCAAACTTACTATTTTCCAAAGCAATTCCCAATCTCTGTAATAGTAACAGGGAAGAAGGAATCAAATTCAGGAAATGTCCTAAAAGGAAAGCAGAAAATGAAAAGAGAAAAAAATAAGAGGCAAGTTCCCTCTGTCCATTCTTAGGGCCATTAACATTGAGATCAAGATAAACATTGATAGAAGCTTATTTAACTCATACCAGTTATGTGGAAAGACTACAGAAGATTGCTTCTTTTAAAACAGGGAAGATGGAGGTTAAAGAATAATTTCATAGAATCCCTAAAGTGCAAATGGAAGCTATTCAGCTCGTTGACTGTGCACTGATCACAATCCCATTCAGGCCCTATTCCCATAATCCCATATATTTACTCTGCTAATCCCCTGACACTAGGGTGAATTTAGCATGGCCAATCAACCTAACCTGCACATCTCTGGACTGTGGGAGGAAACTGGAGCTTCCCGAGGAAACCCAGGCAGATGGGAGAACATTCAAACTCCACACGGTGACCTGGAGCCAGAATTGAACTTGGGTCCCTGGCGGTGTGACGCAGCAGTGCTAACCACTACAGCACTATGATTTGAACACTTAATGAAAGTGTACAAATCAATAAGGGGTTTTTTAATAAATGTAGGTAGACAGTAATGGTTTCCACCAGCAAGAAGGTAAAGCAGGGAACACAGATCGTAGAGAACAGAGGCAACATGGAGAATTTGCTTCCCATCCTCATCCCACAGTAAGCTACGATCTGGATTTCACAGTCTGAAAGGGTGAAGAAACAGATTCAATAGTAACTTTCAAAATAGAACTGGAGATGTAGCTGAAAAGGGAAGATTTGCAGAACAACAAGGAGGAAGAAGAGAGTGAGACCGATTGAATCATTGATGGCATGGTGTCAAATGGCCTTGTGTTGTAGAATTCTTTGAGAAGCAATGGGATGAGATTGCATCCCTAAATTTTCAGCCAGGAAACTGTGTAACTTTAAAGCCAGAACAGGCTTCCAGGATATTAGGAACAAAATCCAACAAGAATAACTATTTTTCTATAATCAATTTATAAATGTACAGATTGTTAGTAAAAATGTAGATTACTTAAAAGCAGCACTTAGCAATCCACATAATGAATTAAAAACTTGAAAACAGTTTTTGTACTTTATATAGCATGACCCTAACATTAGCAATTTCATTAGCTTATTTAGTTGCAGACAGTGCTTGTAAATGCTCTGTCATAATTTTGCAAAATTCCCTAGATTTTGGAAAGATCTCATCATATTCATCAAGGTTTACAAGGATGTGGCCAGACTTGAGAAGCTGAGTTACAGGGAGATTGAATAGGTTAGGACTTTATTCCCTGGAGCGTAGAAGAATGAGGGGAAATTTGATAGAGGTGTGTAAGATTTTGATGAGTATAGATAGAGTAAATGCAAGCAGGGTTTTTCCACTGAGGCTCGGGGAGAGAAAAAACTAGCAGGCATGAATTAAGGATGAAAGGAGAAAAGTTTAAAGGGAATATTGGGGGGCGGGGGGGGGGCTTCTTCAAGCAGAGTGGTGGGAGTGTTGAATGAACTGCCGGATAAAATGGTAAACGTAGGGTCACTTTTAACATTTAAAGAAAAACTTGGACAGGTAGATGCTTGAGAGGGATGTGGAGGGATATGGTCCAAGTGCAGGCCAGTGGGACTTGGCAAAAAATGGTTCGGCACAGACAAGGAGGGTCAAAAGGTCTGTTACTGAGCTGTAAATTTTCTACGGTTCTATGATTCTTCTATTGAAAATACTGAATGTGACTCCTCTATTTAAGAAGAAATGGAAACAGAAAAGAGAAACCTTTAACCAGTTAGCCTGACATCCATCAAAAAAAAACACTAGAATTTATTATTAAGAAACTTATAGAAGGCACTCAGAAAATGTTAATGCAATCAGGTCGAGTCAACATGATTTTGTGGAAGGGAAAGCATGTTTGGCTGATTTATTAGAGCTCTGAGGAAGTAACAAGTAGCGATTAAAGAATATAAAAGCTTTGCTACAGCTGTACAGGAAGTTGGTGAGACCACATGCAAAGTTCTTCTCTCCTTACTCGAGTATATAATCGCATTAAAAGCGATTCAGACATAGTCCACTCAACTGACATCTGGGGCAAAGAGTTATCTTATGAGGAAAGATTAGACCTGTATCTACTGGAGTTAGAAGAATGAGAGGTGAGATCTTATTGAAATATACAAGATTCTGAGGGACTTGACAGGGTTTTTATCCATAGAATCCCAGAGTGCAGAAGATGATCATTCAGCCCATCAAATCTGCACCGTTTCTCTGAAAGAGCATCTTATCCAGGCCCAGCCCCTTCATAACCTCACACATTTATCAATCCAAATAATCTGCACATTTTTGGACTGTGGGAGGAAACCAGACTACCAGGGGGAAACCCACGCAAACACGGGCATGAACATGGCACCAGGCAGTGACCCAAGCCAGGAATTCACTCAGGTCCCTGGCATTGTGAGGCAACAGTGCTTGCCACTATACAGTTCTGGTAGACAATAAGAGAATGCTTCTCCTTGCATAAGACTAGTACTATTAGACACAATTTAAAAAGGGTTTCTCATTTAAGATGGAGATGTTGATGTGGAGTTGCCAGTATTTGACTGGGGTAGGCGCAGCGAGTAGTGTCACAACACCAGATTAAAATTCAACCGGTTTATCTGAAATCACAAGCTTTTGGAACACTCGCCAATGAAGGAGCAGCACTCCAAAAGCTTCTGCTACCAAATAAATCTGTTGGACTTTAACCTGGTGTTGTGAGATTACTTACCAAGATGGAGATGAGAAGACATTTTTTTTCTCTGAGGGTTGTTAACCTGAGGAATTCTTTTCCCTAGAGAACAGTGGAGGAAGGAGTAAGTGTGAGGCTGAGTGGCCTTTTCCAGTTGTTAATTCACATGTTCCTTTACGTGCACCAATATTTAAGTTTTGCATCAGTTAATTTCAAGCAGTGTATATAAGATTACCTTCCTACACCACTATGCAACACTGTACAAGACTTCCCCAGTCATTTCAATTTCAGAGGCAGCTTTCTCTATTGAAGAGGCAACATTGACTCTCTCTCTAAAGCAATGTTGAAGAGTGACTTTTCTCCTCATTCCACCATTCCCTTCCACTCTCCTAGGGAGAGGGTAGAAGACAAAGAGATAGGGGATGGCTGGAGAGAGCAGCATACATATGTCTCAATTAGATCATCTGAAATTCAAAATTACAAAAAATAAATAGAATTTTGTCTTTCATTGCTAGAGGGATGGAGTTTAAAAACAGTGAGGTTATGTTGCAGCTGTATAAGCTGTATAACCTGTATAAGAGGCCACATCTGGAGTACCATGGACAGTTTTGGTCTTCTTGCTTGAGAAAGGATATTCCGGCACTGGAGGGAGTGCAGAGGAGATTCACTAGGTTGATTCCAGAGTTGAGAGGGTTGGCTTATGAGGAGAAACCAAGAAGACTGGAGCTATATTCATCACAATTCAAAAGAATGAGGGGAGATCTTATAGAAACATATAAGATTATGAAGGGAATAGATGAGATAGAAGCAGAGAAGTTGTTTCCACTGGCAGGTGAAACTAGAAGTAGGGGGCATAGCCTCAAAATAAGGGGAAGCAGATTTAGGATTGAGTCGAGGAGCAATTTCTTCACACAAAGGGTTGTGAACCTGTGGAATTCCCTGCCCAGTGAAGCAGTTGAGACTAGCTCATTGAATATTTTTAAGGCAAGGATAGATACATTTTTCAACAGTAAAGGACTTAAGGGTTATGATGAACAGGCAGGTAAGTGGAGCCGAATCCAGAAAAAGATCACCCACGATCTTATTGAATGGCAGAGCAGGCTTGAGGGGCCAGATGGCCTACTCCTGCTTCTTATGTTCTTATGACCAGCAGCTGAGGCTCCAGCTGCTTCCACCGATCCTATTTGCTGTGTACATTAAACATCTGTTCATCATGTCTTTGGTGAACTGTTTTCAAACTTCTATTTCTCCATCTCCTCTCCTACTCCATCAAACAATATCATGCGAAAATGGATCAAAACTTCCCTAAATCATCAGCCAACAATCTATGGAATTCACAAAACGCGAATGAGACTATCTATAATAAGTCTTGTTTTGGCCCATCTAGAAAAGGATTTCTGTATTCTCAAAATACTGGATTTCATCAGCATAAACAGAATAGCTGATCATTTTGATAAGTGTGGCATGTAAAATGGTATATATAAATGTATATTACTTATACTGCCACAATTTAGTTGTTTATTGACTGTTCACCTTTACAGTAACATCTTGATGCTAATCCAACTCCCAAGAGAAGTTATAGCATTGCAGGAAGATATTTCTTTCTTTATCTTTTGATGCAGTGCTTTGCTCAGTTTTGTACCACAATTTAGTATTTCGCGAAGTCTGAACACATATTCTAGCAGAGGTTAGATTTCAAACCAGAGTATCTTAGGACCTTGCAAGGAAACAATCAATTTACAGTAGCACACAGAAATGGACAGTGGCATAGTGGTTAGCACTGCTGCTTCACAGCACCAGGAACCTGGGTTCAATTCCCAGCTTCGGTCACTCTGTGTGGAGTTTGCACATCTTCCCCGTATCTATGTGGGTTTCCTCCTGATGCTCAGGTTTCCTCCCACATTCTGAAAGACATGCTGGTTAGGTGTGTTGAACCAAACAGGCGTCCGACTGTGGCGACTAGGGGAATTTCACGGTAATTTCATTGCAGTGTTATCATAAACCTTACTTGTGACTACTAAATAAACTGTAAATGTGGTTTGGGTTGGAGATACTAGGTTGCAAACCTGTGTTTTCATTTCAACCAGTTTTTCCCCAATAAAAACATCAAAATAATTTTCAGATAAATCAGGGTCCGTCATGAAAGATTTTGCTTCTACACGAAATAGACCGATTTGTTGTGGGTGATCAAGAACCCTTATTTATGGAAATACCATTAGAAACACAACTCCATTTTTAAAGATTAAACAGTCTATAATGTTATACTAAACAATATATCACCACAAATCTTTTATCTTCAACAGTGGAATCAGCACTTTTTATTGCATGTTTAGAACTGGAATGCCCTGCCTGCAGCTGTTGTAGATGCGCCAAGTTTGGTGGCGTTTAAGAGGTTAATTGATAAGTATATGGAAGAGAAGGGAATGGTTTAGTTTGGAAGGGCATTGCTTTTTATTTTGGTCGGCACAACATCGAAGGCCGAAGGGCCTGTTCTGTGCTGTAATGTTCTATGTTCTATTTACTCAAGTTGTGGCAGGATGTGTTAAATAGTCAAAACTTGTTGTGAGTGTCTGATACAAAATTTATCATTTCACAATAGTGTGAAAAGGGACTGTATTCTTATCGAACTATTCAATATGGGACATACCCATTTCACACAACAGCACTGCGCACAAACAAAGAAACTAATCTTCAAATCCCAGCCTCTCCAGAAACACGTACTCAATCTTTCTCCAAAAATTGAGTGTCATTCACTTGGTGGATGTTTGCAGAGGACACAAAGACTGCAAAGGGATTATAGATAGTCTAAGTTGAGGGGGCAAGGGTCTGGTGGATAGAATACTATGTTAGTAAATGTGAAATCATCTATTTTGTAGGAATAACAGCAAAGTGGACTATTATTTAAATGGTAAAAAATTGAAGCATGCTGCTGTGCAGACCTGGGTGTCCTTGTGCATGATTTACAAAAAGTTGGTTTGCAGGTGCAGCAGGAATTAAAAAGGCAAATGGAATTTTGTTTAAAAACAGAGGGGTTATGTTGCAGCTGTATAAGGTGCTGGTGAGGCCACACCTGGAGTACTGTGGACAGATTTGGTCTCCTTACTCAAAAAGGATATACTGGTACTGGACAGGGTGCAGAGGAGATTCACAAGGTTGATTCCGGAGTTGAGAGGGTTAGTCTCTCCTCATAAACTAAGTAGACTAGGACTACACTCATTGGAATTCAGAAGAATGAGAGAATAGCTTATGGAAACCTAAGATTATGAAGAGAATTGATAAAATATACGCAGAGATGTTGTTTCCACTGGCAGGTGAAACTAGAACTAGGGGGGGGGCATTGCCTCAAAATAAAGGGGAGAAGATTCAGGACTGAGTTGAGGACGAATTTCTTCACCCAAAGGCTTGTGAATCTGTGAAATTTCCAGTCCAGCGAAACAGTCAAGGAAACCTCATTGAATATTTTTAAGGCAAGGATAGGTAGATTTTTGATCAGTAAAGGATTATGGTGAGCTGAGTTCACAAAAAGATAAGCCATGATCTTACTGAATGGTGGAGCAGGCTTGAGGGGCCAGATGGTCCTCTCCTGTTCCTTGTTCTTACGTACCTATGGTCACAGCAATAAACATGAAGTGCCAGCAAAAAACACGAAGTGCTGGATCTAAATGATAGAGGAGAAAAAGCACTCCAGTCAGGGGGCAAAGCCACCAATATCACAGCACTGTGGAACCAGGTCAAAGCAAAATGTGAAAAGGTATAACCAAGCCGAAAGCTGCAGAGGGAAATTAACAATCTCAAGGGAATATCAGAAAGAACCAAAAGAAAATCAAATAAAAGATAAAAAAAAGGCAGAAGATGAAACTGAAGCAACAGAAAGAACAGAAAAAAAGACAAAATTCTCTTAAAGTACATAATGAATAACTCAATCAGGAATTCAAGAGGAACTGCTTTACTCAGAATGGTTAGAATACGGAAATTGCTACCACAAAGCAGCTGAGATAAATAGCACAGATGCACTAATGCGAAGCTAAATAAACACGAGAGAGAAAGGAATGGAGGGTTATCCTGATGGAGACAGATGCAGTAAAATGGGAAGAAATTTGTGCAAAGTATAGTCCTGGTACAGACTTTCCCAAGTGTAAATTCTGTGCATGGATTGCGACGGTTCAAGAAGGCAACTCATCATCATTATCTCAAGGGCAATTAAAGATGGATAATAAATGCTGTCCTACCCAGTGATACCCATGAATGAATGAATGTTTAAAAAATCATTAGGTCTTAAATCAGACTGATGCTTCGAGGATGACTTATAAGATTGTTTGCTTTGGACTGGAGAATCTTTTTACTGCATCCGACATTGTTCTAATCCATGAAACATCAACCTAAAGAAAAACCCCATTATGCAACCTCTTCATTAGCCAACTGTTTCCAAGCTCCCTCACTCTCCCTTCTGTTCACAGAACCAACATTTACAACATAGAATTCAACAATTCAGCCCTTCTTGCCAGTACCAACTTGTGCTAAAACAATTCAAAACTCATTCTATATCCCACTATTTTACCATAAGCCTACATCTTTTTCAGACTTAAATATGCATCTAGTTTTCCTCTAAAATATTGTGATCATTCTTGGTGTACTCCTCATGACAAAGCATTCAATGCTCCAAGAATATGCTGGACGAAGAAAATTCCATAATATCTCACTCCAATGCCAACTGTGCATTGATTACTTTCTTCCTGGCCAAGGCAACAAGTTTATTTCCCATCTTACCATAACCCTTCATAATTATTAAGTCTCAGTCTTCACCATCTCCGCTCCAATGGAATAGGCCTTAGTATCTATATTTTCTCATCAGAGTCAAAGTTTTTAGAATCCCAATATCAGTCTGATGAAATTACTCTTCATAGGTTTTATTACTTGAATGCCCTTTCTTTCAAGGAGAGTTTTAAATTTTATTGATGTCTTCTTGAGAGGAAATGATTACACCTTTACACTTTCATCAATATGTCCATGTTCTCTATGAGTAACAATGGGTATATTGCAAACCCAGTAAAAGTCTCACAACACAGGGTTAAAGTCCAACAGGTTTATTTGGTAACAAAAGCCACTAACTTTCAGAGCACTCCAAAAGCTAATAGGTTTTGCTACCAAATAAATCTGCTGGACTTTAAACTGGTGTTGTGAGACTTCTTACTGTGTTTACCCCAGTCCAATGCCCGCATCTCCATATCATAACTATACTGCAAACTAGCAGAGAAAAGCAAAAATGTCTGAGCTGTCATAAAAGAATGATACAGCACAATCCATCATATCTGTGCTAAGAAGTAACCATGGCTACTGAAAGATTACATACTATGCGTAAAAGGTTGGAATTATTTAACAATTGTGATGATGGACTGTAAGTTAAGTAGTTGAGCTGGGATGGTCTAAATGACTATCTTGTCAATCTGGATTTTGCTCTGGAAATAGAATCAGTGCTTAGTATAGGAAGGATATGAGAATGTGTGTTAAACTGTTGAATCATCCACCATTACCCATAAAAAAAGTGAGCAGACTTCAGAAGTAACCCTTTGGCTATAAATTATGCTCTGGGAGTCCTAAGGAAAAGAAAAGCCCTGTACAAGAGATTTCAGCACAAAATTCAAGCTGACATTTTAGTGCAGTACTGAGGGAGTGCTGAACGGTTGCAAGTTCCGCTTCTTGGCTGGAAAATTAAACTGAGGCACCCTCAATAAAGATTCTATGCTACTATTCGAAGGTCAGGAGAATCTGGCCAATAACACTAACACACTAACTTCACTTAAACAGTTATCCCTGCTGTTTGAGGGACCTTAATGTATGCAGATTGTGAACTACATTTAAAGTTAATTGTGGAACAAAAATTAAAATAAAATTTGGCTTACATTCACACTGCAATAAAGTTAACTTGAAAATCTCCTAGTCACCACATTACAGTGCCTGTTCGGATACACGAAGGGAGAATTTAGCTAATTCACCTAACCTGCACATCGTTTGGACTGTGGGAGGAAACCAGAGCACCCACAGGAAACCCATGCAGACAGGAGAGAACGTGCAAATTCCACACAGACAGTGATTCAAGGCAGGAATCGAACCCGGGTCTCTGGCACTGTGAGGCAACAGTCCTAACCGTGATGCCACTGTACCGCACATTTTTGGTCATCCCAAGATTGTGAAAGGTATCATTCTAATGTATTCTTTTTAAAGTAGTCATTTTTTAAAAATTACATTTCCTAATCCAATTGTAAAATATGGCATATTAATTATACATTTCCATGGTGAAGATTTTTGTGTAAAAAATAGCTAAAAAGGATTTCATGCCACTATCCAAAGAGCATGAGATTTTCTCAGTGTCATGGCTAACATTCTTCTCTCAACCAACACCATTTAAACAGGTAAACTCGTTATTATTTTACCCCACTCTATGGGATTTTGGTGTTGCCAAACTCGCTATGTTACTTTATGCAATAACAGTAACATTTCAGAAGTAATTCATTATCAGAATTTTGTATGTAAGGATATGAAAGATGTTATATAAATGCAAGTACATTATGTTAAAGTTTTTAAATAATTAAGAAGATTAACCATTGGACAAAGGATGAGCAACTGATATTCATTAAGCCAAAAACTGTGAATGCTGGAGATTGGGAAATAAAAATAGGAAGTTCCAAAGAATGGTCATACTGGACTCAAAACGTTAACTCTATTTTTCTCTCTACAGATGCTGCCAGACCTGCTGAGTTCAGGTACATTGAACTATTCAAGGAAAATTGTTTTTTTTTTCTAAAAGAAATTGTAAGCACTGACCAAAAGATGGATGGTACTGCAAAGTGATCACCTTCTGAAAAGGCCCTGTGTTGATTATAATGACAGATCTTTCCTGGGAGGATATGGAATTTAGCACCTGAAGAGATGCCAATAGCACTTCCAAAAGGACATTTGAAAGAAATATATGAAAAATGCAAAAGGCTGGACAATCTCCTGGGTTAGTGAGGATAATGGAGACTGTTTTATACATTTCATCTGACATCCAAAAACACCCTTCTCCTATTGATTTAATTTTTAGGATATGTAAAAGGATCTGAGATAAAAGCAAAACATGACTATTGCCCCACTTTGGGATACTTAGAGAAAATGGATTAAAAATTGGCTCATAACCACTGAAATGCAGAAAAACAAAACAGCAAAATTGACAACAGGCCAACTCTCTCTCTCTCTCGCTGGAGGCAGGTGGATAGGCAGACATGAACAGAAAGAAACAAGACAGCCTCTTCAATTAACTTTGCAGAGAGATCCGGGCCATTTCTCGTTCTGAGACAAGCCAACAGATCTTCAACAGAATCTGCCAAAATCAGTTCTACTGAAATCACCCAACTTATCAACCACAGTATGCCATTATCTATGCTTCTCAGACAAACCAAAGGTTGATTTGTATATATTTTTTAACCTTTTATTTGGATTCAATTTCTCATTTCTGAGCACTTTGGGATGACTTGTCTTTATTTTCCTCAGGTTTTAGTGACTAATAAACTTACTCTTTCCATGACTCAAGAAAGGCTGGTTAAATTGGCTCCGTATAAAAATACATTTGGATTGGGAACAGGTATCACTGAGAAAGGATTTTAAACAAATCTCTGTTGTGACCAACCGAGGAGGTTGAAAAACTGGGGAACCAGCTTATTCCTCCCCATCCAGTCGTAACACAGCACTATGTTTTTACTCTCACAGAGATTAGCAGTTTTTTTGGCTGGATTTGACCATTCCATTTTAGCAGAGTTTTCCATTGGACCAATTTGATGGCAACCTAACTTCCATGATATGCACAATCATATCATCAAATCAATCTTACAATATACCCTCCCTCCTCCTTTTCTGTGTATGAAATACCTTGATTGAACAGCTCTCAAAATGAAAGTACCAATAAAACTCAACACTTGGGGATAAAGGGAATGCAAGAAATCTTAAAAGCATTCTACTTGTTTTAACAGGAGCATTATTACAGGCAAAGGATTTGAGCCTCTTAGCATGCTTTCCTATATTTTAAGACGACCTCTATTATACCATGCATGAATTACATTGAGCAATGGTCTAATTAAAAATTTGCCCAAAAATAAAGTTTATGAGTATTTCCGCTTGCTATTCTATTTCTTTGCAAACAAACACTCTCAAAAACAGGAAATAAAGAGAGAAGAATTAGGTCCATATTTATAAAGCGCCCTTCAAGATCACAGGTCATCCCAAAGTGCTTTACAGCCAATTAAGCACATCAAGTGTAGTTACTATTGTAAAGGAGGAATCAACTTGCATATAGCAAGCTGCCACAATTAGCAGTGTGAATAGATGAGTTGTTACTGAAATGTTGAATGAGGGAAAATATTGGCAGGGATACTGGTGCTAGTTCCCTTACTCTTCCTTAAGAGTGTCACAAGATCTTTTAAGTTCACTCGCAGGGGCAGATAAGACATCAGTTTAACATCTCATCTGAAAGATGATACTTCCATCAGTGTAGCACTCCCTTACTAATGCACTGCAGTGTCACTTTTGATTCTTGTGCTAAAGTCCTGGATTGGGAACTGAGCCCACAATCTTCCAAATCAGAGTGAGGATGCTACCAACTGAGCCATAGTTGAGATCATAACTAAAATTACCTTTAAAAAACATTACTGCAAACTAAAACTTACACTCAAGTTAAGGTAACACATTCCAGAAATATTCTAGTTTTCTCTCTACTTGAATCAATCGGATGTATCATAGCCAATTTTTTAAAAGGTGAAAGCAGCACTCTAGTTTATGTTTCAAGAAGGGACTGGCATATCTAAATTTCACATATCTTGGATATCAAATCACTAATGGCAAAATTAAACTATAACACTAGTTTTGGAAGATTTAGATGTGTACAATAACATGCAGTATTTGGTTAAATTCAACCAAAAGACGCGTGTCAAGTTTTGGGGTTTTGATATTTATCCTCAAAAAAGTTTGCTGAAAACATTGCCTCCAAAATTAAATGATTAGCTCCAAGCAGAGCAGAGTAACATATTATGGTATCCAGGGATGATTGGATCAAATTATTTTAGAAGCAACTCAAAAAATGTAGATGAGGCAGCTAAAGCCTGCTCAAAAAAATAAGACTGTGTTGGTGCTTAGTTTACACAGAATCCTGCAAACACATGCATAGTACCAATTAGATACCTGTATTTGGTAGGTGATCGTTATTTGTTCCCACTTTCTCTCCTGACGAACAACTTCCCTCAGATTGTGAGACTGCAAGACTGCTATCACCAACAGGTACTACAGATTCAGGCTCAGGGTTCTGGGGAATGATGGCTGACGTGAAACTGTTTTGAGCAGTGCTATTCAATGTACTCGCAGGTGAGGAAACAGAGACAGTAGAAGCAGAGCTGCTAGATGTACCAAGTGTGACGTTAACAGAAGTGCCTATGTCTGGTTGACTAGCTGGAGGAGGAATAATGGTCTGATTAGTTTCTGTAGGAGGAACTCCTCCTTCAGGACTACCAGGAAGTGCTGCTTTTTGCACCTGATCATCAACACCTGGGGAAGCCAATTCAGATGCTGCTGGGTCATCTTTTTTATCTGGGGAGGCCTTCTGACATGCCTTGGTCATAAGGAACTGACCAATCTTATCTACCTTCCCTCTTCCTTTGTTGTTCGATATTGGACTTCGCCTACTACTAGAAGAGCTACCTGGGCTAGCAGATGTAGGCGACGTTGCAACTGCTGTGGCATGGGATGAAGCTGAAGAGCTGTGGTCAGTCATGCCATTATTCTGAAGAGGGTCAATGAGGCTGAAGTCCATAGCTGGTCTATGAGGAGATGCTGAGGAGATGTTTGGATTTGCTGGAGAGCTGGATGGTGGTTGAATTGGTGATGACCTCTGGACCATTGTTCTATTTGATGGTGAAGAAGTAGAATTAATAGAGTTATTGACTGACGAGGTGGGCGAAGCTGCCAGGCATGATGAACTTTGAGCAGTTTGTGGGATCTGGATTACAGTAACTGACTGAGGCGCCAGTGTAGAAGTGGAGGGCACAGTTATTTTAGGTACAGCAGTTGACTGTGGTAGCAAAGGTTCTTTAACAACCTGGAATACAGACGTATTTATAAACACAGGTGTGGAAATAAAGGCTGGCTGTGATCCAGACTGTACTACTGGCTGTACCTCAGACACCATCACTTTATTATTTAAGGCTGGACTTGTCACCACAGATGAAACGGGAGGATGGGATTGAGTCTGTGCAACTGCCGTAACATTGGTTGTAGATTTAATGGGACTAGAACTTACAAACACTGTAATCTGATTTGAGACAGAAATGGATGCAGATACCACTGGTGTAGGTGCCAATGTTGTGCTACTTTGAGTCACATTAGTATTTAGTTCACCAGGATCTGGCCGCCGTGTGGGTGTGCCACTTTCACAAGCAGTTTGTAATGGGATTGACATGCCAGGGTTTTCCTTAACAGTACAAGCATCTGATGTTACTATTTTTGTTTTATCTCCAGAAGGTACAGGTTTTTCCATCTGATTGAAACTAGTGGTCTTAACAGTAGCACCAGGACTACAAGAAGTGTCCAGAAGCTGATTAAGTGAAATTGGAGCTTCTCTTAAAGGTGGTAAGGCCATACTTTTCTCATCGCAACCCCAGCCAGGTTTACTGGATTCCAGTGGTTTATTCCCCTTATTTATGTGTACTTCAGGGCCATTTTTCTTCTCCAACTTGTTTATGCTCTGAGGATTGCATTCAAAAGTCATCTGTTCTTTATTAACAGAGACTTGTTTCAACACAACATCATTCCCACTCAATGTTGGTCCTTCCTTATTTTCTTCAGGATTGTTACCCAATATCCTGACAGAAATGGTTGGATTGTGTGCACCTGAAACTGTATTGATAGGGTCATTTAAAACTCCAGGAGCTGGATTTGATAACATTTGTGCAGAGTTGGTTAGAATATTCTTCTGTACATCCAGAGTTGGTAAAAGTGCTGGGTTCTGCTGAGGGATCAGGGGTGATTTCAAGATTTTTCCACCCTGTCTACCTGCATTTTGGCCAGTTTTTCTGCTGGAGCCAGTGCTTGATCTCCTACTGATACTAGGACTTGCCCGTTTTCCAGTTGCCTGTTTTCCTGAACTAACTATAACGGAATCCAGTTTATTCACTTGTGATGCAGCGGGAACAGATGCGTTGTTGGCGAGTGGAGGCATGCTTGTTGGTGCCTGCCCTATTGCTTTCAGAGTAGTTGGATTTAGACCTTGTTGATCAAATCCTCTGTTGAGAGATGGCTGCCTTGGAGGCAAGAGGATATTGATTTGAGGAGGAAAAAGACCCGCAATTGAAGCGTTCAATCTTTCAGGAGACAAGCTTATCTCAGAAGGCTCTGTACTGGGCGGTCGATTGGTGGGCGTATGAGGAAAGTAGGGCCTGGGGCTTGCTCGATTAGGCGTTTTTGGCCTTGAGGTCGGAGTGTTTGTGGTAGCATTGGGAAAATGAAGATTGTGAGCGCCTTGCACTGGAATAGTTCCCTGCTGCTGTGAACTTGCACCTTGTGGTGTGGGGATTTGAGAATGCCCTGGCTTAGCCCCAGTAATGAGTACTTGGTTTGGTGGTGGAACAGGCTGTTGCCCCGCGTTAACTTGGTTTCCAACGGAAAGTGGAAGTTCGGATCCGATTCCATCTGTATGATGTGTAGTTGGATTTACTTCCTCAGGTACTGATGATGGCATGTTTTGCAGACTTTCCTGAAAAGACATTTTCCTTAGAGTGTTGGCAGCTTGATGGCCAACTAGTAAAGGTATTCTTGATTTATCCGGTGATGGTGGCACTCCACTCTGCCCAGGCAAGTTTACCATGACTGGCATATTACCAGCTGAGGCCATTGGCATCCTTGAGGGTTCAGGGGTTAAAGCTGTCTTTGATGGGTGTGTGCTTGGGGTCATTGGAATTTTAATGTTCTTTGATGAGTCCTGTTGCTGCTGCTGCTGCTGCTGCTGCTTCATCATTAACATCATCATCATTTGTTGTTGCTGCTGCTGGGGTTGTAGTTGCTGTTGCTGTGCATGTTGCATAGGTTGAATAGTTGTTTGTTTCAGAGGTCTTTGATCAACAGCCTGCATGTGAAACCCTGTATGGAACATACAATATGGATCAGAAACATACGATAAATGATCAACCTTTAAAATTTACAAACAAGAGTTTCTTAATTATGTCAGAAAATGTTGATATTCTTTGAATCTGCTGTCTGATTATTTCTGTGAAGTAAAGTTTGTTAAACATAACCTTAAGTCATAATTTCTGTGTGGGGACAGGTGATACTGGGGAGTTCAATGGAAAAGAAAGGGGAATTCTTTTGCATAAAATGAAAACAGCACCTATCCCACTTAATTCTAAAATATGTGAACAATGTTTCGGCTGAAAACATTATATTGAAAACGAAACATAGGATTCCTACAGTACAGAAAGAGGCCCATCGAGACTGCACTGACAACAATTTCACCCAGGCCCGATCCCTGTAGCTGCACATATTTATCCTGTTAATTTCCCTGACATTAACAGGCAAGTTAGCAGGGCCAATCAATCTAACCCACACAACTTTGGGCTGTGGAAGGAAACCCATGCAGACAAGGGGAGAATGTGCAAACTCCACACAGACAATGACTCAGGATTGGAATTGAACATGGGTCCTTGGCACTGTGAGGCAGCAATGCTAACCATTGTGCCACCATGCCATTCAGCAGAAGACTAAATTCAGTTTTTACTGAACAATTTGAGGGCATCACTTGAACAGTGACTATTAAAAATAACTAACCTTGGGCAATTCAGGTACAAACCACAAATACTCTACAAACAAAAAGCAATCTAAAGAATGCCTCTCAAAATCGTGAAATGTTTTCCTTAGGTGCTTTTCGTGTAGCTTGTGTACTTTCACTTTATTTCAGATGCACCAAAATTATTTTCTTTTCAACCTCGATTGCACATGTACTGTTTCCCTTTTGTTTTTAAAACAGAACTTTAGCCACTCTTACAAAAAAGTATTTACCTGCAGGTCGATTTGCAAATTCAGACAATTTGTTGGCTGCAGGGTCAAGTCCTACCCCCTGCTCTCCTGTCATTTGCTGCTGTTCCGCATCATCCAGACCAGGCTGCATCTGACGAGCGTCTGAAATCCTAAAACAAGTCACATAGTTTTTCTATACCATACACATAATTACATTATTTCATCAATCACGGAACAAGGTGAACAGTACCATACAAGTCTGAGGGAAAAATAACATGAAACAGACATGTCAAGGTCTGCAAAATTTCTTGAGGAACTCCAATCACATATTCAGCAACTTACCAAAACAACTTGCCACAGGTCATAATCTCAAGTCAGCCAATCTCAGTCATGTTTTTTTTAGGGCAGTGTGAGTGGGGAAGAGTTGGAGACAGAGCAAAAAGCATGGTACAAGTAAATCCCATCATCCAGAGACATTAACCCTGGGGTGACACAATAGCAGAATGGTCAGCACTGCTGCCTCATAGCGCCAGGGACCTGGGTTTGATTCCTGGCTTGGTAACAGTCTGTGCGGAGTCTGCACGGGTTTCCTCTGGGTATTCCGGTTTCTTCCCACAGTACAAAAGCCATGCTGATTAGGTGCACTGGCCATGCTACATTCTCTCTCAGTGAAAACAAACAGGCATCAGAGTGGGGTGACTAGGGGATTTTCATAATAACTTCATTGTAATGTTAATGTAAGACTACTTGTGACACTAATAAATAACTGAAAAAAACTAAAACATTGCTTGAGGTTTAAAAGAGAACAGTAAACTTGAGGAAGAAGAAACAGGGAAATTAAAAAATAAATCACCATCTCCAAGTAAATGGATTGCCTGAACTACAGAAATAAATTAGCAATCTGAAACATAAGTGCACAGATTTTTGAGTTTGGAACACTGGAAATACTTTTCATTTATTTTGTTCAAAACTCTACCCAATTATGTTTTTACTCTGCTTAGAAGTATATTTCTCTCATATTGGTGACGAGCCAAAGTTTAGCCTGGATTGAAAGTAAAGACATGAATTACCAGGACAGTGTTTATTTCTTTCCAAATGAATAAAAATGTGTGCAACATCAACTGTATATACAATACAGGAAACAAAGTAAATCACATGAGAAAGCTGTTGGTAATTTGTGCTGTGGTGTGTATCAAACTTAAAGAAAACTATCAGAGGCTGACAGTCCACAAGCAGATGAAAACAAGCATTTACGCCGCCATTTTTTTCAGGGGAGAGAGGTGCTTATGTGGACAGCACATTGGTTAGCACTGCTGCCTCACAGTCCATCCTCACAGGTTCACAGCTTGGGTCATTATGTGTGCAGAGTCTGCACATTCTCCTCGTGTCTGCATGGATTTCCTCCGGGTGCTCTGGTTTCCTTCCACAGTCTAAAAGACGTGCTGGTTAGGTGCATTGGCCACGCTAAATTCTCCCTTACTGTAGCCAAACAGGCGCTGGAATGTGGCAAATAGAGGGTTTTCACAGTAACTTCATTGTGGTGTTAATGTAAGCCTACTTGTGACACTAATAAATAAATAAACTTTAAAACTGACTGTCACCCTGCTTAGAAAGGTTTCATACTTTGTGTGATGTATTTTGAAGTCTAACAGCAGAATAATTGAGAGTGCATAAAATAAGGAATCCAAGCACGCAATTGTGACCAAAACTACAAGGTAATAGAGGACACATCACATAGTTCAAATGTATGATTCCCAAGTACAGAAATGGGCATTGGTCTCCTCACTGCTGCTGTTGGTGACTCTGAAGTGATAGCCCAACCCCACACCGTTTTCCTGCTGTCATGCTTTGAAACCAAGCACATGGTGTGAGCTCTGCTGGTCCTCCCTCCCACTTCTTCCAATTATTCAGAAAGCACCACTTAATTAACAGTTGTGTGGTTGACTGCACAGCTCCAATGGGAAATAGGATAGCGAGCTACCCAAATTAAGGGTTGGAGATGGAAGAAGAGTAAAATACACAAGCTGGGGTCATAAAGGGAACAGACACACACACAAATTGAACATGAAAGAGCAGGAGACTGGAACTAGAGCTGGTAGAAACAGCAAAGAAAAAAGCTCATGTCAGCTTTCAATATGCGCGTTGTATATGTGAGTTGATATTAGGGAGTTTGGCACTTCACTCAAGAAAGAGCTTTGACAAAGGTTCATCTGGACTCCAAACATCAGCTCTTTTCTCTTCTTACAGATGCTGCCTAATCTGCTAAGATTTTCCAGCATTTTCTCTTTTGATTTCAAATTCCAGCATCCACAGTAATTTGCTTTTATCCAAAGCCCAAACTTCTTGCAACAGAATTTTTTAAAAATTCGATTATGGGATATGGGCATCGCTGGCTGGATCAGCACTTGCTGCTCAGCTCTCACTGCCCTTGAACTGAGCTAGTCCAATTCAGAGGGCATTTAAGAGTCAATCACATTGCTCTGGGTCTAGAATCACAGGTAGGCAGATTTCCTTCCCCAAAAGATGTCAGTGAACCAGATGAGTTTTTATGACAATCGACAATGGTTCCAAGGTAATCATTAAGACTTTTGATTCCTGATTTTTTTTGACTAAATTCAAATTTCACCATCTGTCATGGTGGGACTTGAACCTGGATCTCCAGAACATTACCCTGGCTCTCTTAATTACGAATCATGACAATACTGCTGCACTTCCCATCAATGATAGAGGATGGGAATTGGTGAACTCAATAAGGTTCCGGTTTTATTATTTTCTTGACGTGTTTTATGTTGCACAAT
Organism: Sphyrna mokarran; assembly: GCA_024679065.1. Taxonomy (NCBI): domain Eukaryota; kingdom Metazoa; phylum Chordata; class Chondrichthyes; order Carcharhiniformes; family Carcharhinidae; genus Sphyrna; species Sphyrna mokarran. The sequence goes on along the minus strand of JAGIQG010000016.1, from coordinate 64,365,741 downwards.
GTTATGAGCATTATTAATATAAATAACTTCTAATTAATGTTTTAGTTGAATCAGTGGAACTTACTTTTGATTTTGTTTGCAGTCAATTCTGTGGAAATGCTACAGGAGCACTGTTAATTTAAAGTAAAGTTTATTTATTAGTCACAGGTAAGGCTTATATTAACACTGCAATAAAGTTACTGTGTTAATATAAGCCTTACCTACAACTAATAAATAGCCCCAGTCACCACACTTGGGCATCTGATTGGATCAATGCACCTAACCAGCACATCTTTCAGACGATGGGAGGAAATCTGGAGAAAACCCATGCAGACACAGTGAGAATGTGCAAACCTCACACTGAAAGTGATCCAAGCCAGGAATTGAACCCAGGTTCCTGTGCCACCATGCTGCCCACTTCAATTCTGATCTGTAAGTTTTTCTATTCTTTTGTATTCTTTGATTTTTGAATGATATCGCTCATTTCAGTAAAGCTAAGTAATCACCTGGAGTTTTGCGTTACTGAACACTCAACTAAGGCAAATCAGTCACGTTTGCAACCAGTGTGCAAATACCATACAAATAACTGTCACCTGATCATCAGATTAAGCATTGAGATTGAATCCATGTGATTGAATATCATATGAAGAAATCTCCAGGAGTATATCAACCCAGATTTGGCAAACTGTAGAAATACTGTATTTTAGAAAATATACATATGTAACTATCCAAAGAGAGGCAGGGAGTTTATTTGGTGGCCAACAATCCTTCAACCAAAATTACTGATTTCCTGTTCTTCATCTCTCTACTCTGAGAACTTGCAGCAACTTGTCTGGAAAATTCACCTATACTGCAGTTACTACATAAAGTATTTCACTGCGTGCAAAAGTATTTTTGGGTGTTTCTGAAGATACAATTACTCTCTAAATTAGTGATTTTCTTGATTCATTATGTTAAAATCCTATATTAACTTAAATTTTAAGTTTATTTATTAGGCTTACATTAACACTACAATTAAGTTAATGTAAAAATCCTCTAGTCGCCCACTCCAGTTTTGGTTACACAGAGAGAATTTAGCACGCCCTATGCACCTAACTAGCACATCTTTTGGACTATGGGAGAAAACCAGACACCAGGAGGAAACCCACATAGACAAGGGGAGAATGTGCAGACGCCACACAATCAGTGACCCAAGCAGGAATTGAATCTGCGTCCCTGGTGCTGTGAAGCAGCAATGCTAAGAACTGTGCTATGTGTTGCCCTAAAACTTGGACATTTTAGTAAAGGAACATGTACAGGTAACTATCATTTTAGGAACAAATAGCAAATATGAAATTGAAAAGATGCAAAAAATTGAAGAATGATCGCAAAATGATAACTGAACAGCGACTGCATGCTTACACACTCTTAATGCAAATTCACTAACAAATGTAAAGAAATGAATCACTTGTGCAAAACACACATTTTGCAGGATTGTATTGTAAGCAGCAGCCCAATTTGAGAAATAATTTTAATGCTAAGTCTTTCACCAAGATTCTTTCCAGACAAGGCAGGCAAACATGTGAACCAGGAAAAGTGGCACTTGTTCTTTTAGAAATTGGACCTATTGTTTCTGATAAATACAATCTGCTCCAGAGTTCTGTCGCTCTACTCATGTCTGCTGGGGTTACAAAGTAAAAAGAGGGGGCTAAATTTCCAATGAGGCTACAGCAAAAAAAAAGCCTTTAAAAATTGCCTAATTTGAAACATATTCATACATTAGTCACTTCTTTCACAGATTGTGGGGGCAGGAAACGAAAATATTGCATTGCTTTAGCTAGGAATTCTCTTCCAAGCCTGCAATTAAAGAACATTATTGAGAGTTTAACCCATTCACATACCTTCAGCACCCAAATGTTAGACTGAAACAGTGAGTTCAACATCAACTTTACCAAGTAAGGCAGTTCACAGAATAAACATCAAATTGATTCTAGGGATAAAAGAGCTTTCGTATGAAGAGTAATAGGATAGCTTGGGCTTGTATTCACTGGAGGTCAGAATGGGGGAGGTGGATGGGGGAGTCCGATTAAGATATATAAAATGCTAAAGAGGATTGATAAGGTATACATTGAACAGATGTTACCCTTTATTGACAGTCTAGGATAAGAGATCATAAATATAGAGTAAGAGGAAGTATGGTCAAAACTGAGATGAAGGGAAACTACTTCTTTCAAAGGGCTGTAAAGCTGTGGAACTTACGCCTCAGAGTGCAATGGAGACAGAATCAATCGACAGATTCAAGAAAAAAAATAGATACATTTCTGATGAAAAGCAGGATAAAGGGCTATGGGGAGCAGGCAGGAAACACTGTTGAGACCAGGATAAGATCAGCCATGATCATGTTAAGTGACGCAGGGTGCTGAAAGGACTGAATTGCCTACTCCCACTCCTAATTCCTATGTTTCTATGTAAGCAATTTAACCTGTATCTCATATTCTCACCAGAACCTAGTGGAGCAGAGAGAAGTAAAGGGTTAGAGATTTGATCCTTTATCCTTGTGATATTAATTTACCTTAGGCAAGTGGAAGTAAAGAACAAAGAAAGTTGCCATTGGTAAATGTACAAAATAAAGATACATTAAATCCCTGTTAAAATGCCCATTATATGGTGATGCCGATGTTGGACTGGGGTAAACACAGTAAGAAGTCTCAGAACACCAGGTTAAAGTCAACAGGTTTATTTGGTAGTAAAAGCCTGACAAAGGAGCAGCACTCCAAAAGCTAGTGGTTTTTGCTACCAAATAAAGGTATTGCAGGTCTTATGAGGAGAGGCTGAGGGATTTGAGGTTGTTTTCGTTAGAAAGGAGGAGGCTAAGAGGGGATCTGATCGAAACATATAAGATGATTAGAGGTTTAGATAGGGTGGACAGTGATAGCCTTTTTCCTAGGATGGAAAAAGCTAGCACGAGGGGACACAGCTTTAAATTAAGGGGTGATAGTTATAGGACGGATATCAGAGGTAGGTTCTTTACCCAAAGGGTGGTTCGGGAGTGGAATGCCCTGCCTGCAGCAGTTGTAGATGCGCCAAGTTTGGTGGCGTTTAAGAGGTTAGTTGATAAGTATATGGAAGAGAAGGGAATGGTTTAGTTTGGAGGGGCATTGCTTTTTATATTGGTCGGCGCAACATCGAAGGCCGAAGGGCCTGTTCTGTGCTGTAATGTTCTATGTTCTATAAACCTGTTGGATTTTAACCTGGCGTTGTGAGACCTTTTAAAATGCCCACTGACATTGAGTAAGGATAGGATTGGGCTTGGCTGCTATGTAGAATAGCTTGTTGGTGCTTACTATCTTGGCCCACTCATGATGAATGGCCAGAAGACTCTTGGCATCTGTGGAACTAGATTCCTGCAAAGGCCAAGGTTTTCACAGGGGTGGAGGAAATGAGGAGAAAATTGACAGGAAAATAAAGTTAAAAAAAAAAGTTGTCACAAGTAGGTTGACATTAATACTGCAATGAAATTATTGTGGAAATTCCCTACTCACCACATCTGGCATCTATTCAAGTGCACTGAGGGAGAATTTAGTATGGCCAAAGTATCTAACCAGCACATTTTTCAAACTGTGGGGGGAAACCGGACCACTTGGGGGAAACCCATGCAGAGAACGTGCAGACTCCACACAGAGAATGACCCAAGCTGGCAATCAAACCTGGGTCCTCGGCGCTGCAAAGAAGCAGTGCTAACCACTATTCCACCTTGCCACCCATGTTATTATGCTAAATAAAGAAAACTATTATGAAAAAAATAAACTTATACAAACTCAACACCAACGTAACAAGAGGTAAAATGCAATAAGGTGACATAATTCATATACGAGTAAAGGATCACCCGAGATTCAAAGCAATTTGCAATATCACCAGCTAATGTATCCACCACAGATTCTTCAAAGCTTCCAAAATAAACTGTCAAGCATGCTCCACAGAAGAACACAATCATGTAAAAACTTACACATGCTGCATTTGCTCTTCTGGTGGCTGAGGTCCATTATTCTTTTTCTTCTGCGATCGCGATGGTTTTTTCTTTTTTGGCTTGTTGGCATTCTGGTTGTTTTGCTTGTTGGTCATTGCAAACTGCGCAGACGTGATATCACTCTGCAGCAAATTGACAAGTAATGGGCTGGTCAGGGTAACGTCTTTGTTGTTTGGAAAACCGGAGGCAGTGGCCAATGACATCTGACTCCCACTCACAGTGGTGCTATAAGGAGCACTGAAGGGCATGCCATGCCCTGAAAAGTGGGGTCCAGCAGAACTACCTGGCTGCATTGTCTGCATGTGGGAAGCAACTACGTTCTGCTGCATTTGCACATCAGGCAGCATCTGAGTCAGATTGACATCACTGGCTGATGTTGTAAGGTCACCATGCTGCTGAGTTAAGTGAGGTACTGATGGTCTAAGTACTTGTCCCTGCATTCCAATTCCTTGAGAAGAATTTCCGTTCAGAGGATTCTGCTGGATCATTGGCGTGGAAAATTGAACCATATTACCTTGAGAGTTTGTGGCCGGTCCCCTCATCATCTGACCTGCCCCTGCTATTGTGTTTTGCTGGTTCTGATTATTGAACCCGGGTTTATTTCCCTGCACCTGACTGACAACAATCTGCTCAGAAAGTCCCATCATCTGGCTTTGCTGTAATATGACTTGACCCTGAGGTCCTACCAATTGCCCATGCGTAGTCATTATTTGCTGACCCTGCTGTGAGTGCAACTGCTTGGGTGGAGTCATCCTGGGTCCTGATGGAATGAGACTGTGGCTTTGGGAGGGCGCCATCATCATCTGACTTTGGATGAGCTGGGGCCGAGAAATGATCATCTGGTTCGATGGATGTAGACCTTGGGATTGAACGTTCATCATCTGATTCTGCGACTGCGCGATCTGTTGATGCATCCCAATAAACTGTGACTGAGGGCCCTGCTGCCCTTGCACAGTGCCCACATTCACTTGAGTAGTGATAGATTGCTGATTATTCATGTTTCCATGAAGTCCAACCAGGTTTGCCTGCATTACATTAGATGGTCCGTGTGACTGTACATTCATTGGATTTTGGGAAGCAGCATTATTTGGACCACCTGGAAACAAAAGGCAGAGTGCTGTGAATTTCTTTTTTAAAATAATTGCATTCAATTTCAAGAAGGAAACCCTCCCCATATGGACTGCATTCAGAACACATGCAAAAAATTAATTACTGTTCATCACTAAAACTTGTTTATGGTTAAAAGTTATCAATTGGCTCATTCCTGTAGCAGCTTAGGTGAAATCTCCAGTTCAATTACATGGATTTTTTTTAAAAAAGTTTATTTATTAGTCACAAGTAGGTTACATTAACACTGTAATGAAGTTATTGTGAAAATCCCCTAGTCACCACAGTCTGCATCTGTTCACGTACAGAGAGAATTTAGCACGGCCAATGACTCCGCAGAGACGGTGACCCAAGTCGGGAATCAAACCCAGGTCCTTGACACTGTGAGGCAGCAGTGCTAACAGCTGTGCCACAAGTCTGATCCCATGACCTTTTTTCTCTAAAAAGTGGGATTTAGCCATTTATCACACACAGCATTGCAACTTCCCCCACCTCACTGCCCCAACTTCCTGCCCAATCTCTCCTGAATGGTGCTCTAATTTGTTCTTTTGTGGGGAAAACCAACCTGCATGCTGTACATTCTGGTTGGGCTGAGCCTGTAGAATTCCACTGTTCATCGAAGTGGCAGATGCAACAGCTTGGTTTAGCTGAGCTTGAGTGAAGTTCTGATTGGGTTGACCTGGTGGGAAGGTTGGTGGAAGGCGCTTTGGCATGCCTGAGGGAGAGAGAAGCGGTTGAGTTCTCAGCAGTTGCCCATTTAGTACAATTTCTGTAAATAGTTCTTGAAGCAAAGAAAATAATTTGTATTTATATCTTGCCTGTGATGACCTTGGTATGCCTTAAAACACTTTACAGCCGGGGAAACGCTTTAGAAGTGGAGTGACGGCTCTAACATTGAAAATGGGGCAACATGCACACAGCAAGATTTCATAAACAGCAATTAAAAGATTAACCAGTTTGTCTATTCTATTGATATTGATAGAAGGATAAATATCGGTCCAGATGCCATGACGAACACCTTTCCTCTTCTTCAAATAGTTCACCTCATCCAGTACATCTCATGCAAAAGACAGCAACACTACAGCGCTGCTTCAATATAACACTTGAAGTGCCAATCTAGATTATGAGCTCGAGTTTTTGAAGTGGAACTTTGTGCAGACTCTGCAGAGTGCTAACATTGCTAACAAGAATGCTAACATTGAGCCTTGTCTGACATTAAATACTGTCATCCAGTAGGGATAATCAATGCCGGGTATATTAAAACCACTTCCTTTTCACTTTCGGCAACAAGGGTTTCAATCCATACAAGCAGAAAGAGCATTATTTCCTCTGAATGACAAACAGAACTTAGTGAGCGTACAGTTCAACTATAGTAGACTATTATATATCTGAACAAAAATGAATACCAAATAATCTGAGCCAGTACTGCATGAAATGGTTCCACTATTAATTCAAAACCACTGACACTAAAATTAGTTCGGCTACACATTGCACCTTGGCCTCCAGTGTCAAATTTAAAGGTCAATTAATGTACCAATTATAGTAATTACCAATTCAGCATATTTTGTACTGGAAAAAAGTAACCTCAAACAAATGAGATTACCTAACAGGTTTGATCAAATCTCAATACTAAAGATTTGATGAAGATATCATTTATACAGTCTCCAGCCAAAGGGCTTCAATGAAGTACTTCCACTCAAAAGAATCACTGATATCAGAATACATTGCAGCATTAAAATTAGACAACACTGGGACATTTCTGGTGAAGTGTGGCGATATGCTTATAACATTTCCACAAAGCATTTATCCCGTTCTAGTTACTACACTTCAAGTCAGATCACTGGGAGGCTTTTACAGACGCATCATAGAAAACATTCTTTCTGGTGTCTCACAGCTTGGAATGGCTCCTGCTCTTCCCAAGACCACAAGGAACTACAAAAGATTGTGAATGTAGCTCAATCCATCATGCAAACCAGCCTCCCATCCACTGACTCTGTCTACACTTCCTGCTGCCTCAGCAGTCAGCATAATTAAGGATCCCATATACTCCGGGCATTCTCTCTTCCACTTTCTTCCTTCAGGAAAAAGCAACAAAAGTCTGAGGTCACAGACTAAGCAACTCAAGAACAGCTTCTTCCCTGCTGCTGTCAGACTTTTGAACAGACTTACCTTGTATTAAGTTGATTTTTCTCTACATCCTAGCTATGATTATAATAGTACATTCTGCACTCATTTGTTTCCTTCTCTATGAACGGTATGCTTTGTCTGTATAGTGTGCAAGAAACAATATTTTTTACTGTACCTTAATGAATCAAATTAAATCAAATCAGTGTCATTGCTCACATGGCTATGAAGGCCATAAGAAAAACAAGGCTAAAAACATCCTGGCAAATAACTTTTTACCCCACAGAGAACTGGATTGGAAATGCCCATACTATAAATTCTTTAACACTATCATTCAGCTGGTACATAAAGCGAAAGTGAAAAGGTTGCATTTGGACTTCAATGGGATGATGAATGAGGACAGTCATTTAAGGCTGGCATTTTAAGGTAGCAGGACAGCTATACCTAAAACTAGGAACCAAAATTTGACGTGGGGGCAGGGAATTGGCTGGCACAGGAGCACAGTGGTTAGCACTGCTGCTTCATAGCTTTAGGGACTTGCGTTCGAATCCTGGTTCATGTCGCTGTCTGTGTGGAGTTTGCCTGCATGGGTTTCCTTCAGGTGCTCTTGTTTCCTCCCACAGTCGAAAATGTGCTGGCTACATTGACTGGCCATTCTAAATTGCCCCTTTGTGTCCTGGGATGCATAGATTAGAAGGATTAACGAGTAAATATGTCAGGATATGGGGATCGGGCCTGGGTAGGATTGTGGCTGGCACAGACTCGATAGGCTGATTGGCCTCTTTCCGGGCTGTAGGATTCTCTGAGAATTCCATACTGAGCAGAGGCATTTCTTACTTGAAGGACACAACATTGATCCAGTCAAATACTCTCAGAAGGCTACAGATGGAAAAATTGAAAAGAAAATTATTAAAATCTCACCAGCAACAACATAGCATCCTTGAAGGGTGAACATTGGGACAGAATCTTTTATTTATAAAACTGATAGTGAGGAAGTAAAGGAACCCAAATTAAAGCAATTGTTATTTTAATCAGCCACTGAAGTGTAATTGAAAAATCTATTTGTAATGAGTGCACCAGACTATTTACACTTCCTCGGCTTTTCACTTACAATGGATTTGACTTGGTTTCACTCAAAATAAAAATGCACTAGTACTTATTTACTGGCAATATATATTTTTTGAAATGTTGCAATACTCACTCCCCATGCCAGAATGGGAACTCTGTGCCACCTGATTTGCTTGCATCATAAATCCAGCAGGCAAGTTTCCTTGCTGAACTACAGGACCTCGACTTGGAGAACTCTGGCATACAGCTGGCTGAAAAGTCTGAGGGAGAGAGGTGCTCTGAGGCGTCCTCGGTCCTATATGTTGCTGTGGCTGGTTCACTGTTGGAGATGATGAAGGGGAGCTTTGTTGGAAAGAGGAAGGAGATGAGACTGGAGACTTGTTGGTTAGATGAGGCTGTTGCAAGGGCGTAGGAACTCGAGAAGGGCCTCCTTGATGGTTTTTAGGGGGTGGTGATGCAAACTGTGGTGAGCTGCAGGGTTGAGAAAAGGTTTGATGGCTTTGTGACGTTTGCTGACTTCCAAATGGATACGGAGGCGGAGGGTGAGCGGGGGTCTGTATAGTTGCCAGGGTTGGCCTGACCTGAAGCTGCTGGGGTTGCATTTGTCCAGGCATAGGGGCCTTCTTCCAGATCTGATTTGCCAATGTTCCCAAGGCCCCCTGTGTAGAGGCTGATTGGATTGCTGCTGGGACTTGGTTCCATGTGGCAGCTATGGAAATCTGAGCCGGATTAAATGGAAGGCGCCCTCCTTGCAGCTGATGAGACTGAAGATTGGCTGGAGCAATCTGCCGAGTGTTTGACATGGTTTGCACAATATTAGACTGTGAAGGCAACGATCCAGAGGGGTGGCTTGATGCTTGAATGCTTAGAGTTGACAAAACAGAATCCATATCTGGTTTCATAAAAAAGAAAATGCATTTAATTTCAAGCTGCAGTTTCAATTATTACAAGGTGATTAAAGGTTTTCTATTTATCATCAACAGAGCTAATAATGCTTTTGACACTGATGTACTGATTACATTCAGCTTTTACGATACATCTCTCAAAGAAATGTACCACTTCCCTAGAATTGCAGGAAGAAATTAAGCTCGAGGTCATGGTAATCAGAATGTATTCAGTGTCGTTAAAAAAAGTGCTAAAATTATGCAAATTTCTACATTTGTGAAACAATGAACATTTCCAGGAGCCATTAGATAAAGCAGAAGTGTTAGCAAAGATTCAATCATTCAGTCTTGAAAAACCATCAACCTTCATTGAATAGAACATAAAACAGTACAGCAAAGGAACAGGCCTTGTTACCAAAGTGGATAATCTCACACTTGTTAGCAAGGCCTTGTACCAAAGTGGATAACCTCACACTTGTTAGTGTTATCCACTTTGGTAGAAAGAATTATTATTTAAATGGTGAAAAGCTGCAGCATGCGATGATGCAGAAGGACGTGGGGGTCCTTGTGCACGAATCGCAAAAACACAGTCTGCAGGTGCAGCAGGTGATCAAGAAGGTGAATGCAACGTTGGCCTTTATAGCTGGGGGATAGAAAAGTAGGGAGGTACTTTTGCAGCTGTACAGAGTACTGGTGAGGCCACAGTTGGGGTACTGAGTGCAGTTTTGGTCCCCGCATTTGAGGAAGGATATATTGGTCTTGGAGGGGCTGCAGAGAAGGTTCACTAGGCTGATACCAGAGATGAGGGCATTGGATTATGAAGAGAGACTAAATAGGCTAGGTTTGTACTCATTGGAGTTTAGAAAGTTGAGGGGGTCTTACAGAGACGTATAAGATAATGAAGGGGATGGTGCAGTTACATGGATTTGGGCCTGTGTCTGTGGAATTTTGTGCATTCTCCCGGTGCTTGCGTGGGTTTTCTCCGGGTGTTCCAGTTTCCTTCTACATCCCAAAGATGTGCTCTTAGGCTGACTGGCAGAACAAATTCTCCCTAAATTGTCACAAATTTGGTTCCAATGCATAGACCTATAAACATAGACAGGGATCATGGGTAGAAGTGGGAAAATCGAGGTGGCGGTGCGGGCTTGTTGGGCCGAAGGGCCTGTTTCCCATGCTGTTTTGTTCTTTCTTCTTTGATAGGGTAGAGGATGAAAGACTCTTCCCGCTTAGCAAAGATAGCAGGACTAGAGGGCACAGCCTCAAAATAAGGGGGAGGGCGTTCAGATCAGAGTTGAGGAGGAATTTCTTCATTCAAAGGGTGGTGAATATTTGGAATTCTCTGCCTGTTGAAGTGGTGGAGGCTTCCTTGCTGAATATATTTAAGTCAAAGGTGGATAGGTTTTTGATTGACAAGGTAATTAAGGGTTACGGGGAGAAAGTGGGAAAGTGGAACTGAACCACTGCAGATCAGCCATGATCTTATTGAATAGCGGGGCAGGCTCAAGGGGCTGGATGGCCTACTCCTGCTCCTATTTCTTATGTTTCTTACGTAGACCTTTCGGCCCACCATGTTGTGCTGAACGTGACGCCAAATTCAACTAATACCTTCTGCCTGCCCTTGGTCCACATCCGTCTGTCCCTTGCATTTTTATGCGCTTATCTGAAAGCCTCTTAAACACCCCTATCATAACTGCCTTCACCACCACCCCTGGCAGCACATTCCAAACACCTATCATGCTCTGTGTGGGGAAAAAAAACTTGCCCCTCATATGTCTTTTGAGCTTTCCCCCCTCACCTTAATTGCACACCGCCTGGTATTAGGTATTTCAACTCTATGGGGGAGGGGCGAGAGAGGGGGGAAGAATTCTGATTGTTGCCCATACCTGCAGAATTAAATTATAATTTAAATTGTTTACATAATTAAAATTATATCGGATCCTATGGTCAATTCGATTTAGAGCCCTTTGTTATTTACAGCTTTGATAGACTCAACTCCCAAGTACAGATCAAGTAGGTATGAAAATACAGCATCAGTTATTGGTGTGCTTTGCAGTCAGCCTTTAACGAAGCCAGGAAATTTAAGTGGTGCATCTGACATTACGATAGACAATAATGTGCAAAGGTTTAACTTATATCACTAGTTCACATAATTTATTTTTGTACTGGAAAAAGATGCACTCCTTCAATGGGATAGACATTCCATTTGAGGGAGCGACCAGTAACAATGAACTCAAGAGAATATTTAATGCATGACGTGCAAATCTGTAATTTTTCCAGAAATTCCAACATTGTAATATGATAGAAAATTAAAATATTTGTAATAATAGGAAACTAAATAAAACTAAACTGCTTCAAGTTTGCACAGAATATCATAGAATCCTTACAATGCAGAAGGAAGCCATTTGGTCCATCAAGCCTGTGCTGACAACAATTCCATCCAGATTCTACGCCCATAACTCATATTTACCCCTGCTTATTGCCTGGCACAAGAGGCAATTTGACGTGACCAATCAATCTAACATGTACATCTTTGGAGCGTGGGAGGAAACTGGAGCACCCAGAAGAAACTCGCACAGACACAGGGAGAAATTGCAAAATACACAAAGTAGTGCCTGGCTGACAACAAAACTTTCAGGTTTGAACTTTTTCAAATCACCATCCAAAAAGATGAAATTATATTAATTTAAATTAAGTGTCAATCCAGCTTCCACATCATTTCCTATTTGAGCCAGTGAAGTGCATGTCCCCTACTTCTTCGAAAGCCTCCTCCGTCATTCAGCTTGAAAATGAGGCCTCATATGCTAGGGACATACAAATATAAACCCACATCCTATGTTAGGGCATGCAAATTTGAATCTACATCCCATGCTAGGACATGCAAATATGAACCTACATCCTATCACGCCATAACATGATATATGAGTGCTGATAGTTCATAAATAAATATGTGAAGGTGCTCTGCATGCCAGTTTAAATTAATTTGATTAATTTTCTGCTTCCTTTGTAAACTATAAATGACAATTGTTTTAGGAATAATACTATGCAGCAGTTGTGGACTCGCCTACTTTGGGGGCATTCAAATGTTCGGTGGATAGGCATATGGATGATATTGGAATAGTTTAGGTTAGAGGGTCCACTGGCCGGCGCAACATCGAGGGCCGAAGGGCCTGTACTGCGCTGTAATGTTCTATGTTCAAATGTTACGCTTAGTTATTGAAAGTACAAAGCTCAGAGTTTGCAGAACAGTTGGAAGATACAATGATTTCCTTCCATTGCTGTATAAACAAAAACCTTAGTGACTAGGTGTTAATTTAAGAAATGTTCTTAAAATCAAGTGCATTCACCACGCCCCACTCAGGCAATGTAGTACATACATTTTCATAGCTTAAAGACAAATGGTGTACCATGGAATTTTATTTTACTTTTATTTTAACACGCAAGTTAAAACACCATGTACAAAAAAAGTGTGGAACTAGCCTAAGAAAGATGAGAACTGTGTATCCTTCGGAAAACTCTTTCCACAGAAAATGCAAGTGCTGTCTCTTGCAAGAAGCAAGCTTTTAATGCATTAAATCTCCTCCTTACCAGGCTGTGACGTGGGTCGAGTAGAAGGATGAGGTACTCTGCTTTGCAGTAGCTCTGAGCTTGCTCCACTACTAACCAAAGAAGCTGCCATATTGCTACTTGAAGGCATCATGGCAGCAGATGGATTGTTAACTCTAATCAAACCTATTTCCAAAAAAAAAAAGAGAATGTGGAACTATAATTGTCCAATTAGTATTTGCATTTAGCGCAACATTATCCTGATCCTTAATTAATTTTGTAATCTTAAACAACATGCCGTTCTCAATACTACCAATCACGTTTCCAGATTTGAAGACTTTGCAAACTTTTGAACTTGCCCCATATTTCCACAGAATCTCACTTTCTGTCATGCCAGATATCCTCAAGTATTAACATTTATCACATTTGCATATCAAGACATAATAAATCCTGGATTGATCAATCGATTAAAATCAACAAGTTCAAATCCATCAACAATTACTTTATTTGCTTGACCATAAGACATACTTTTTTTTCTGGCAAAACATTCCCTAAAATTGTTGTGCATCTTATGATCTGAAAGTTATGCCCAAATGTTTCTTTTTAGTTCCTGAAACAGTCACAGAAGTATAACACTTTCCCCTCTCCCTTGTTATCCAGCAAACTCCTTTAACCAATTGACAATATTCTCTTTAATTACAGTTCTTATTTCACCTACAAGTCTTTTAGTAGTGCAGACCTTGAGTCTTGCTGAAAAAAAGAGACATGTTTGTCAAAGGCATTCTTCAGGTTAATGGCTACACTACCAGATCATCTCACACTGTACATTGCACGAACTCATGAATTAGTCTAAGGCTGTCACTTTCTATCCCCAAAAGGTACTTCAGATTACCCTGAAAGGGCAAGGTATCTCAAACATTTGAGCAACAGATGAAGCTAACTGGTTCACGCTGTTACTCCACAGTAGCAACATAAATGGTATTCACCGCTAACAGGATGTTGCCAAAAGGACATTCTGCCTATTACACAAACGTGGCAAATGCTAGGTATTAAGGCCGTACTTCCCATAGACTGGCAAATTGGATCGAACAGCATGTTCGTGGTCCAGTTCGTGGAACTGGAAGTTACGTACATAAATACGCAGAAGCCTGTTACTTGCAGAGAAAAAGAACAGGTATACACATTCAGCTAAACAAAATAAGTGACAGCCGCTCACAGGAAAATTGCAAATAATACTCAGCAGTTAACTGTCAGTCACCATCAACTGGTGCATTCTCCATGACGACAACTCAACCAGAGTCCACTTTCCAACCATTCTGCACTTTCTTTTCATAAAGAATAAATTTGCTGTTTCCCCTCACATTGGCATTCCTGCAAAGTATCTTCATGAGTGCAAGACAAAAAGCTATGAGAAACATGACCCCTTTTCCAACAAAGCTACATATTTGTTGCAACGTGTTTGGGTCAGCAATCACAGAGCATGTTTCAATTAATTCAAAGTCTCTTGATACAAATGATCTTATATCTTTTTAAAACAACATTGGGAAGTGCATTTCATTTTGCCTTCAAGGGCAGGAATGGAGAAGACTGACCATGGAATCAATATCCAGTGTTAAAATTGAAAGCAAAATCCTGGAGTAATTCAAAAAGTAAGCAGATGCTAATGGGGGGAAACCTGCTGAATGGATAAGCGAAGATGCCCCCACTCATCCATAATTGTGATTTTTTATATAGTGTAACCACTTGACTTGCCTTATAATTGCCTCCCCCTCCAATCCCATAAAAACAATGTAACAGTATTTCCGAAAAGACTACTGGCATTGCTTTCAAAAGTCAGCAACACAATCAAGTTGCTCCCAAAAAAAAAGTGTTCAGCAATAGAATATTTTACGTACCTTGACCTCCTTGCAAAGAAAATCCTGATTCCATTCTGACTGGATTCACTGGCCCATTTACTCTGATTTCTTGGCCTCGATGTTGCATCAAAGCCAAGTTAATGATCCCTTCGCCTGAAATAAAATTAAACATTCCTTTTATTTTAAATACATTTTCAGATTTTTGAAGTGCGATACATTAAAAATTTAAACAAATAATTAATGGCTTGTCTTATTTTGCATCCAAAACTAGACATTTTAATCAAACATCATAATTAGCACCATATGCACAGTGGCTAGCACTGCTGCCTCACAGCGCCAAGGATCCGGGTTCAATTTCCAGTCTTGGGTCACTGTCTATGCAGAGTCTGCATGTTCTCCTGTGTCTGTGTGGGTTTCGCTGGGTGCTCCAGTTTCCTCCCAAAATCCGAAAGGCATGCTGGTTAGGTGCATTGGCCATGCTAAATTCTCTCTCAACATACTAATGACCCTCTCAGGAGGAGCATTTCACATCCTTTCCACCTTAAATGCTGGACTCAGTATTTTTAACCTAACTCCCCAAGTCCTAGCCTCTCATAAAAGGGAAGGCACCTTCTGAGCATCTACACTGTCAAGATCTTAAACATTTCAATAAAATTGCCTCATTCTCCTGAACTTCAATAGATACAAGCCCAATCTGTCTAATATTGTGTGGCGACTAGGAGATTTTCACAATAACTTCATTGCAGTGTTAATATAAGCCTACTTGTGAATACTACAAATAAATAAATTTGAAAGTATAAAAACTAAATTTGAGTTATACATTTTGTGCAGTACATCTGTTGCTGTACTTGATGACTTCTCATTCATTTTTGTAGTATGATTGCTGAAATCATGCATAACCAGGCTAAAATGCCCACTTGTCCAATATTGCATACATTGAAAACTGGATAAAAAAGTAGGCAAATTACCTTCAATTTGAACAGAAAGAATGCCCAGATCACGGAGCTGCTGGTTATTATTCTGAGCCATCAGTCGTAATCGCTCTGCAGCTTCACGGGGAATATTAAACGTTACACGAACACTGTTCCATGGTTCCACTTTCTCCGGCCTCAGCTTCTCTGCACCTGGTTGAAAAGTTAGCAAATGTTTTGTATTTGGTGCTTGCCTCCCAAAAGTATGGTTTGATATATTAACAAAAACATACTTGCAAATATCATCGTTGAACTTAATGCAGCACTGCTTTATAAGAAACTGTAGGTTATGGTATATCATGTGTGTGTTACATTTCCACCAAGATGTAGATGGTATCCCTTTAAAGCCACAAAGTCTTAAATGGTTAATTAAAGTGGCTCAGGTTAGAGGTTAGTTGGGTACTTGGTAAATTGAAAGTTGCTAATCATTTTCACGCTATAACTTAGAAGTACAGAATCTTTTAACATCCAAGAATAGAAAATCACAGCTCAGTCAGATGCAGTGTGTTTTTTGTAATCCACCTTCATTCAAACTTCAAACCATATTTCCTCAAACCAGGACAGGTTAGGTCAAATATCTCGACACTGGAATTTTCATCATTCTCTGATCAGCAGATCAAGGAAATCAAACTAAGAAACACCACCACTCATGACAAGATGAATGAAAAAGTGACTGGAAATAGTAAGCAATCTTTGACCATGCTCTAAATTCATATGAAGGGAAAGGAAAAAAATGGGAGTTCAAGATAGTGGGATGCAAATGCATTTAAAACTTAATTAGATTCTGATTGCTCAATTTGGAAGCACTAATCCTTTGAATAGAATTCTTACCCATTCCCAGAAGGCAGGACATGTTATTAATGATCATGTCTAGTTTATTCACAAAGTCATCATCGTTCACGTTCCCCTTGAAAGCTATCCAGACCGTGAAATCATCCTCCTGGACTTCAAGGCTCAGCTGATCCTTGTCCAACACTAACTCCAGGTCCATCTCTTCAATTGCTGTAGACCATGCGGAGAGAAGCATGTCTTCTAGATTAGGCAAGTCATCTGAATCTATTCTTCCAGTGTTTCAGATTGATGCAAAACGATAAACCATAAAGCAGCTGCGTGCAGAATGAAAATTAATTAATAACCAGTAAACAAATCAAGTCGTAAAAGTTCACGATTGGTTAATTGCAGGAATATGAAACAAAAACTGAGGCTCTGTGAAAAATTTAACAGATAGGCCTGCAGTTCCAGGGATTGAGTCTTTTAAAAGCAATTTTGCTCTTACATTGTAATTTTTTTTAGTTCATTCACAGCATGTGGTAATCAGCAGCAAGGCCAGCACTTATTGCTTACCCCTATTTGCCCTTAACAGGCGGTTTGTTAAGGCATTGCGGAGCATAGCTGAGAGTCCGCCACACTGGTGTGGATCTGGAATCAGGCTAGGTGAGGATGTAAGATTTCTTTTGTTCAAGAGTATTAATAAGCCAGAGGGATTTTTACAACAATCCAATAGCCACATGGTCACCATTAGTGTAATAGCTTTTTAATTCCAGATTTATTTCATAATTGAATTTAAACTCCCTGGCTGCCATAGTGGAATACGAGCTCCCATCTTTGGATCATGAGGCCATGCCTTTAAACTCTCATACTGTATTATAACTGACAATGACATTAATCAAAATAACTATATATCAATGCTACTCACATCAGGAATAACTGGATTACAATTTTTAAAATGCAATTATATTTTATTATTTATTTATATTTTTATATAAATATTATTTATATAAAATTATATAATTATTTATTATTTATATTAAAATATTTATGCAAATATTTTAAAGTATATTCTACACGATCAGTCTTTCATTCTTACTATATTCAAGGTAACACAGTGATTAGCACAGGTGCCTCATAGCACCAGGCACCCAGGTTCAATTCCCAGCTTGGGTCACTGTCTGTGTGGAGTCTGCACACTTTCCCCGTGTCTGCGTGGGTTTCCTCCCACAGTCCGCAAGACATGCTGGTTAGATGCACTGGCCATGCTAAACTCTCCCTCGCATTACCTGAACAAGTGTCAGAGTGTGGTGATTAGGGGATTTTCACCGTATCTTAATTGCAGTGTTAATATAAGCCTCTGGTCACCCTATTATAGAAAGAACACTGTTAAACTAGAAAGAATGCAGAAAACATTTACCAGGGTGCTACTGGGATTTAATAGTTTGAATTATAAGAAGAGGCTGGATAGACTGGGTCTTTTTTTCCCCTGAGCATAGGAGACTGAGGGGTGATCTTGTAGAGATCTAAAATAATGAGAGCATAGATCAGCTATATAGTCAATATCTTTTCCCAAAGGTAGGGAAGTCTAAAACTAGAGGGCATAGGTTTAAGGTGGGAGGACAGAGATATAAAAGAGTCCAGAGAGGCAAGTTTTCATACAGAAAGTACTAAGTGTCCAGAACAAGCTGCCATAGTAGTTGTAGAGGCAGGTACAAGTTTGTCTTTAAAAAGTGTTTAAACAGGTACATGAGTAAAAT
Organism: Sphyrna mokarran; assembly: GCA_024679065.1. Classification (NCBI taxonomy): domain Eukaryota; kingdom Metazoa; phylum Chordata; class Chondrichthyes; order Carcharhiniformes; family Carcharhinidae; genus Sphyrna; species Sphyrna mokarran. Next base: position 64,347,675 of record JAGIQG010000016.1, on the reverse strand, counting down.
GGCTATTGAGGGATATGGGCCAAATGCAGGCAATTGGGGCTAGTTCAGTCTTTAAAAAAAAAGGGCAACATGGACAAGTTGAGCCAAAGGGCTGTTTCCATGCTGTAAACCTCTATGACTCTACTTGTGACACTAATAAATAAATTTCATTCTCTCCTCTCACTGACTGCAGCCTTATGCTCCTCTCATACCTGAAGAAAAGCAGGGGCTGTTAACAAACAGAGATCATGTTTAATCTCTGTCAGTGCTAATTTAAGTAATTTTAATCAATTTGGGAGCAGTGGAGGCTGAAAATGATCTCAGTGCCCTGGATTAACAATCTCAATCAACTCCAAACTCAATTTGGAGTTTAATGTGGAAAAGTGTGAGGTAATGCACTTTGGCAAGAACAATAAATGTGTAGAGTATAGGGCTAATGGTAGGGCTCTTAATAGTGTTGAGGAACAGAAGGATCTTGGTGTATGTGTCAATAGATCCCTGAAAGTAGGCAGTCAAGTGGATAAAGTTGTTAAGAAGGCATATGGAGTCTTAGCTTTTATTGGTAGGGGGATTGAATTTAGGAGCCGCAGCATCATGTTGCAACTGTACAAAACTCTAGTGCGGCCGCACTTGGAGTATTGTGTGCAGTTCTGGTCCCCACATTATAAGAAAGATGTGGAGGCATTGGAGAGGGTACAGAGGAGGTTTACCAGGATGTTGCCTGGTATGGAGGGCAGGTCCTATGAAGAGAGGTTGAAGGATTTGAGGTTGTTTTCGTTAGAAAGGAGGCGGCTAAGAGGGGATCTTATTGAAGCATATAAGATGATTAGAGGTTTAGATAGGGTGGACAGTGATAGCCTTTTTCCTAGGATGGAGAAAGCTAGCACGAGGGGACACAGCTTTAAATTAAGGGGTATGAGTTATAGGACGGATATCAGAGGTAGGTTCTTTACTCAAAGAGTGATTAGGGAGTGGAATGCCCTGCCTGCAGCTGTTGTAGATGCGCCAAGTTTGGTGGCGTTTAAGAGGTTAATTGATAAGTATATGGAAGAGAAGGGAATGGTTTAGTTTGGAGGGGCATTGCTTTTTATTTTTGTCGGCACAACATCGAAGGTCGAAGGGCCTGTTCTGTGCTGTAATGTTCTATGTTCTATGTTCAAGGCTGGGGCAACTGGGGAGAAACGAAAAATTCAGCTGAGGTTTACCTTTTTGTTTGCTAATTAGCAATCCCTTCCGATAGGCAAGAATGTGATTCAGTTGACCGTGATGTTCCCACAGATGAGTAGCTTGATGACAATGATGGGGTTCATACATGAATGATACATGAGTGACCACCTGCACACAGCACTTGAAGATGCCCTGCAAAAAAATAAAAAATTGGTATTGATTTTATTGAGAAACTGAACTCTTCCAATTCTTGGCAATGGTGTTGAAAGTTTCTTCAATCTGGAATCATCTGTAAACTTTTCCTACGTGAGGTGGCTAGCATTGCTGCCTCACGGCACCAAAGGACCAGGTTCAATCCCTGGCTTGGGTCACTGTCTGTACAAAGTCTAAATGTTCTCCCCATGTCCGTGTGGGTTTCCTCTCAAAGAAATGCGGCATTGGCCGTGCTAAATTCTCCCTCAGTGTACCTGAACAGATGCCGTGGTGTAGCAACTAGAGGATTTTCACAGTAACTTAATTGCAGTGTTAATGTAAGCATACTTGTGACACTAACAAATAAATTTTAAACTGGTGGGACTCATTTCAGCATTGATCAAAGATTGAACCTGGGTCTTTCTTCGTATAGACATTTGGTTCAATCTTTCAGATCGAGGTCTTGTTTAGGCATCCTCTCAAAATCGCCTCAAGCCATCCCTCCACCACCTTTCCCACCTAGATTAGTCAAATCAATGCTAACTCTCAGATGTGACATTTGTTCAAGTCCTCTGTAATTCTGTACGTGATTATATTAACTAGTATCCTTCGTAATTTAGATTATACATTCCAGTATCTTTTGTAACTTAAAATAACAGTCTACATCTACTTTCGGTTTCTCCTTCTCTCCTTTATTTAATAAGGGATTCATTTCTGTAATTTTCCAAGTTCAAAAGGGCACAATTACTGAATCTGGAGCATTTTGGAAAATTGTGATTCATGGATCTGCAATTTCCTCACCTTGGACACAGTATGTGCTAAAGATTTGTTTATCTCTTTTGTCCCATTACTTCCTCCATTACCATTTTTAAAAATACATAAATCTACTTAGTTCCTCCATTTTTAGGTTTCCTTGTGCCACTAGTTACTGTGCCCTTTTCCTCCACTGTGAGCACAGATACAAAACTCTCATTTCATCAGACTTCCACTTCTTTATTACCCATTGTAATCCCACCGACATCTGTCCTTATGGGCCTTACCACACTCTCTCAATATATTTGTAAAGGGTTTTTCAGTTAGCTATGATTTCCCTTGCAGGGGTTTTTTTTTCATATTTTCTTTTTGCATCACATTACTTTCCGTATCCATTTGTTGCTTTTTTTTTTACAGCTCTCCCAGTTGGCTGAATTTCCACATTTCCTGACATTTCTCAAGCCTTGAGCTTGATACCTCATTTACTGACTGTAGTTACATAACGACATAAGTAAAACCGTTGTCTTTTCTGTGTACACACTGGTTTTATTTCACGTGTTGAACAAATCTGATGCACGAAAATAAAAACATAACAGGTAGCAGTCGGCCACGTGGCCCCTCAAGCTTCCTCCACGGGTCAATAAAATTAGAGCTAATTTCCAATCTCAACTGTAACTTCCTGCCTGATCCCCATATCCCTTGATTTCCTTAGATTCAAATAAGTTATTGATCTTATCTTGAATATACTCAACAATTTAACACCACAGCTTTTTGTGGTGCAGAATTTCAAAGATGCTTCCTATTCCTTGTCTATTAAACAGTTCAGCCGAGCTTAATGCAATTAATTCTTCCCATTCCTTTGACATTTCCTGGTTTCAATTAAAAATCATTGTTTGTGACCATTTGCCCCCTCTCTCAAACCTAACATCAAATTCAATCACGAGTCATTGAATCATAGAATCCCTATGGTGCAGAGGGAGGCCATTTGGCCCATAGGGTCTGTTGTCAGTGCAGACTCAATCTCCGTGACTCCACGTATTTACCTTGTTAATTCTCCATGACACTAAGGGGCAACTTATCATGGCCAATCCACCTAACCAGCAAACCTTTGGACTGTGGGAGGAAACCAGAGTACCGTGCAGACACAGGGAAAATGTGCAAACTCCACACAGAGAGTGACGTGAGGCTGGAATTGAACCCAGGTCCCTGGAACTGAGAGGCATACTAACTGCTATGTCACTGTGCCACCCGCTGCTACCTTATCATTGTATTGTTAACTAATTCTGGTTCGTTACTCATCACTAAACTCAGGATCGTTTCTTCCACGATTAGCTCTAAAACACACTGTTCTAGAAAACTATCCTGTTTACATTCTAATGGCTTTGCAATTGAGCTGTTCAGCCCTAGCTGGTCTCACTGGAGGAAAATGGAGTGCAGAAGCCTTTGTGGTACAATCCCAAAATACTGAAGGTGGCAGTGGAGGACTGGAGCGAAGTTGTGCTACACTTAAATTGATCTAGTAAACAAGAACAACAAAGACATAGGAGTAGATTCTTTATGTTCTCTAAGACAGTGCATGGTAAAGCACAAAATTAAGAACAATTGAGATAAAGGCATATAATTATTGTGCATGCATCCAATGTAACTCTAAACGCAACAATGGTTTATGAATTTTAATATGGGTCATACCAATAAAAGTTTTATGAACTAAATTGCATTGACTTGAGAAAATCACTACTACTCCTTTCAAAAAAAAAAAGATTCAGATTTCTCTCATTAGTTAAAGTTTGAATGTATTTATTATTAGTCACCAGTAGCTTGCGTTAACACTGCAATGAAGTTACTGTGAAAATCCCCTAGTCGCCACACTCTGGCACTGTTTGGGTGCACCAAGGGAGCAACTTAGCATGGTCAATGCATCTAGCCAGCAGATCTTTTAGATTGTGGAGAAAACCGGAGCATCCAGAGGAAACTCACCCAAACAAGGAAGAACATGCAGATTCTGCACAGACATTGACCCAAGCTGGGAATCGAACCTGGATCCCTGTGCTGAAAGGTAGCAGTGCTAACAACTGCACCACCAGGCCAAATAAAATCCAAAGATGACAGAAGAACAATAATTGAATATGAACCCCATCTGAAATTAGGCAAACTGGGTGCATTTTTATAAAAGTGAACAATTACATTTGAGGGAATGTCTTTTTAGAAAGTGTAAAAAAAAATTGCTTTCAGGGAAGGGAAATTGATAGCAAAGCACATTTGCTAAAATCCCATTTCACAGCAGCATTGGCAAAGAATCAGGGTACAGGTCACCCGGCCCATTTGGTGCTCAGAAATTGGTGCAGCACCTTAAATCCTGATCTAGAGAGATCTGCTTTGTGACAATTCTCAAGATTAGGCAAACCTAGTTATTTCTATGATTGGTTGGGTTTCCAGAGAAGGAAACAAAGCAACTTGTGACTGAAACTTGAGGAGAGCCAGCTGGATAAGTAAAAATCTATTTATCACTGAAAATTCATATCTAATAATGGGATTTAATCACGGTAGATGAGTAAAGAGATCTGATCACAAATCATTGAAAGCAGCAATGTTGGTTAACAAGGCCAAATACAAACAAAACACTGGGATTAATTTCTGCAGGAATACAATTGAAAAGCAGAAAAGTAATTTTAAATTTGTAGAAACCTTGTTTAGACTACAATTGGAATACACACACAAGTCTGGTTTCTATATTGTAAAAGGATATAAAGAAGGTGCAAATAAGATTTACATGAGTAAATTGCTGAGTCACATAGCATAAAAGGAATGCATTTGGCCCCTCTGAATCTGTACTGGCTTTCTATAGATAGAGGAATCCAAACAGTCTCCTTCCTCCACTTTATCCCCATAGTCCTGCCAATTAATTTCCATCAACTGACAATCCCATTTCCTTTTAAAATTGTGGACCGACTCCATTTCCATCAAATTTAGGGACAATGTGTTCCAGGTCATTCCAAATTTCTGCTTAAAACCATTCCCCCTCACTTTTCCCACCACTTGCCCAAACCCCTCATCCTTGCACTATTAGCTAACCGAAGCAGGTTTTCTTTACCTTAACTAAACTTCTCATAATCTTATATACCTCCATCAGATCTTCCTTCAACTTGTTTTTCTTTTTTTTAATGAGACGTGGGCACTGCTAGTTAAGCCAGCACTTATACCCATTCTTAATTGCCATTGAGTAGGTGGTAATGAGCTGCCTTCTTGAACTCCTGCAATCTATGTAGAGTAGGTATACCCCCAGTGTTGTTACAGTGTGTTCTAGGATTTTGCCTAATGACAGTGAGGGAACGGTAACATGATTCCATGTAAGAATGGTAAGCGGTTAGGAGAGCGGCTTCCAGGTGATGGCGTTCCCATGTGTTTGCTCCCCTTGTACTCCTAAATAGTGGCAGTTGTGGAGTTGGAATGTGCTGCCTCAGGAGCCTGGATGAGTTCCTGCACAGCATCTTGTAGTTGACATACACTGCTGCAACTGTGCATCAGTGATAGAGTGAATGTTTGTAGGTGATGTGCCAAACAAATAGGCTGACTTTGTCCTGAATGTTGTCAAACTTAAATGTTGTTGGAGTTGTACTTATCCAGGCAAGTGGATAGCGTTCCATTACACTCCTGACTTGTATTTTGTAGATAGTGGACAGGCTTTGGTGAGTCAGAAGGCGAGTTACTAGCTGCAGGATTACTAGACTCTGACCTAGCCAGAGTATTTGTACGGTTAGCCCAGTTCAATGATAACCCCAGTACATTTACAGTGAGGGAATTCAGCAATGATGCTACTGAATGTCACTGGATGATAGTTAGATTCTCTTTTGTTGGAGATAGTTATTGCCTGACACTTGTGTGGCATGATTGTTATTTGCCAATTATTAGTGCAAGCCTGGTCTTGCTGCATTTGGACATGGAATACTTCAGTATCTGAGCAATTGGGAATGGTGCTGACTACTATGCATTCATCAGCAAACATCCGCACTTTTTACATTACGATGGAAGGAAGATCATTCATGAAGCAGCTGAAGATAGAGCCTACAACACTACCAGAAGGAATTCCTGCAGTGATATCCTGGAACCAATGATTAACATCCAACAACTACAACTATCTTCCTTTGTGCTAAGTATAACGCTAACCAGTAGGAGGTTTTCTCCCTGACTCCTATTGACTCCAGTTTTGCTTGGGGTCCTTGATCTGCACTCAGTTAATGCTATCTTCTCACCTTTGGAATCCAGTTCAGCTCTTTTGTCCTTGTTTGCACCAAAGGAGTAATGAGACTACGAGTTGAATGATCTGGTGGATACAAACTAAGAGCGTCAGTGAGCTGGTTATTGCTAAGCCAGTGCTGTTTGATAGTACTGCTGATGACCCCTTCCATCAGTTTACTGATGATCAAGAATAGACTGATAGAGCAGTAATCGACAGGGTTGGCGTTTTCCTGCTCTTTGTATATAAGATACACCTAGACAATTTTCCGTATTGCTGGGCAAATGTTAGTGTTGTACCTGTACTGGGGCAGTTGGGTAAGAGTGTGGCAAGTTCTGGGGCACAGCTCTTTAGTACAATTGCCAGAATATTATCAGAACACATAATCTCAATGTCTTCAGGCATTTCCGATATCATGTGAAGTGAATCAAGTTGGCTGAAGACAGACATTGTGATGCTGGGGACATCCGGAAGAGGCTGAGATGGCTCATCCTCACTGTTTACACTTCCAAGTTATGTATCGCCGACAAATTTTGAAATTTTACTCTGTATTCCAATATTGAGCTTACTTGAAGCGATACTAAGCTTCTTATTCCATGAGCCTTAATATTAATATTCAGCCTTTAATGAGGTACATTGTCACATGCTTTCCTAAAATCTAAATAACATAGTATAGTGTGTTAGCTTTTATTGGTAGAGGGTTTGAATTTCGGAGCCACGAGGTCATGTTGCAACTGTACAAAACTCTGGTGCAGCCGTACTTGGAGTATAGTGTACAGTTCTGGTCGCCTCATTGTAAGAAAGATGTGGAGGCATTGGAAAGAGTGCAGAGGAGGTTTACCAGGGGTGTGTGGGGGGGAGGTCTTATGAGGAAAGGCTGAGAGACTCGAGGTTATTTTCATTAGAGAGAAGAAGATTAAGAGGTGACCTAATTGAGGCACACGAGATGATCAGAGAGTTAGATAGGGCGAACAATGAAAGCCTTTTTCCTCAGATGGTGATGGCTAACATGAGGGGACATAGCTTTAAATTAAGGGGTGGTAGTTATAGGACTGATATCAGAGGTAGGTTCTTTACTTAGAGGGTAGTAAGAATGTGGAATGCCCTGCCTGCAGCAGTTGTGGACTCGCCAACTTTAAGGGCGTTCAAATGGTCATTGGATAGGCATATGGATAACATTGGAATAGTTTACGTTAGAGGGTCATTAGATTGGTTCCACTGGTCAAGGGCCTATACCGTGCTGTAATGTCCTATGTTCTAGACGTCAGAGCATAAGTCAACATTTTGGCCAAAATTTTACTCACACCCACCCCAATTCCGGCAGCGGTCAAGGTTCGGAGATCAGCATTCTCCATTGGCCTCAGGTGGATGTGCTGGTAAAATTCCACCCACTATAGCTCATAACTCCTTTATTGGAAGGATTTTGATTTACATGCTGAGTATAAAAGTGAACGTCCAGCACGAGTGGGCATCATTTTGAAATGGAATCAACATCTAGTGCAAAATGGATGCGTCTTAAGCACCCACTTATTTAGCCAGAACATCCATATTGCCTGCTTGATCCTTTGTGGGCAGTTTAAGGTTCTGGCCAGTTAAAGATGCATCGGTGGAGTGAAAAATGAAACTTATTAATAATGCAAGAGCAAAGCATGTCGAAGACTGTGGTGGATAGACATTTGACTAACATGGTGGATATATGCAAAAAATGCAATTTTGAGGACAGAAAAATTTGGTCAAATTATACACCAGGACAACTTACATGTTGTGATTTGCAATAGAAAAATTCCAACACATTCCGTTTGTCAATGATACCACCAGGGTGGCCGAAAGACTGAGCAAGTTAGAGCTTCACCTCTAGAAAAGAGGCTAAGAAGCAACCCGATGAAGGTTTTTGCAATTGTAGCAGTATTCAATCAGATAGACACAGTGATGTTTTGACTCTTAAGGAATCCAAATCTAGGGGTCATAAATATAAAAATATGCCACTAATAAATCCAACAAGGAATCCAGGAAAATATCAATCACTAGTGAGTGATTAGAATGTGGAACGCACTAACACATTGAGTAAAATTGCATAAATGCATTGAAAGGGAAGCTACAATTTTTTAAAAACTTCTTTTTTTTTTCCCTCTCAATACAATATTTCTTTCCCCATTTCTGCATCCAATATGACTAATTCACCTTATTTCCTTCTCTGTCATTTCTGTGTTTCCTTCTCAATCCATCATTCACCAACATCCCTAATGCACCATTTCCAGTAATGTGCTCAGTAAAGGCTTCGAGCTGAAGGATTAGGGGAAAGTCTACAACTAGGTTCCACTACTCCTGCAAAATCTGATTATGCATCTTGCATCAGCTCATTGCAAAGGGTAAGGAAAAGAGGAAAAGAACTCTATTCAACACCCCTGAAAAAAACTTCACAGATGTTACTGTTTAAAAAACACATGGCATCAATTTCTAGACCTCAAACTCAATTTGGAGGGGTTTCATATAGTATTAAAAATGTTACAAAAAGTATAGATAATCTGAATCATATGTCCTATTCGATTATTACTGTGTAGACTGTAGCAGCTATCAAAATAAATAACTTAAAACTTATTATACATCTTAAAATACAGATCACTCATTTTCTATCGTCTGCCATATATTAATCTGTAATCTTCTCGTTAATCGTTCAGTATCATTAATTGTATAATATAGTAAATTGTAAAGGCAAGTGCAATCAGCACAATACTATCAGATTCAGTAAATCATATCTGAATGATGAGCCATCAAGACTACAAAAGAACATGGAGGTTTTCATCATTCCATATTTATTTTTATGCAATTAAACACATTACGAAAGTCATTGACTTACTGAAACAGAGTAAGTCAATTTTACTCTCGTTACGTGAGATTCCAAGATATCTACCAGTGTCTTCAGATGATATTATTCTGTCTTTCATAATGAGTGGCATTGGTTTCTAATGAATAAATAAATTAAATTTCATTTTCGCTAAGTTTGTTCTGAAGTAGATATTTTGGAGATAGTAACAAGGATGGAATTCTATGAAAACCCACGAATTAACATTTATCATTGGAAAAGAATTAGAATTGTCTGCCTGAACAAATTGTGTATGCTTAAAAACAAACAGATCTGTCTTCCATGTAACCTGCAGTTGAGTTTAGTTTATTTATTCGTGTCATAAGCAGGCTTACATTAACACTGTGCCAAAGTTACGATGAAAACACCCTAATCAGCACACTCTGGCGCCTGTTTGGGTACACTGAGGAAGAATTTAGCACAGCCAGTGCAACTAACCAGCACGCCTTTCAGAAAGTTGAGAAAGTCATTTTCTTTCAGTACAAGGGTATGGGCCAGCTGAGCCAAAGACCTGGCGTTTGAGTGAAAGTAACTGTAAATGGCAAAACAGCACAGGATCTTTGTTTCAGCTTTAGTCTTATGAAAATAGAGAGGTTGTTTCTTTTCAAACTGGCAACATTTACACAATTTAATGCTGCATCTCCCCCACCATCAGTTCTCACATCTATCTATGTTTACAATTTACTAGTTGATTTGCTGTGAATTTACAACATTGGCCTTATCATGTATCAATTGACTACTTCCAAAGTATAATTATCAAAATAATTGAACTAAAACTTTAACATCTTTTGAGATGTAGCCATTATAATTTTAGCAAATGGTTTATTGATTTTGTGACAAGTTACTGGAATATACAGAGACACTTTTAGTCAACACCCTTATACAATAAGCTGCCCCTACCAGTATTTGACATATAGAGGTTGATTTAAAACAACGCTAACACTACATGTCAAATTAGTCAGGCAAAAATGTGCCAATGGACAATAGTAACACTAGTTCAACTGTGTAACAAAATTATTATGCCTAAATTCTTGGCAACATAAATAAAAATTGCTGTGATAATATAATTAATTTTTTCACAAAATTGCTATCAGAATCTCAAGCTGACATGCTTGCAAGTAAACTTTACTCAAATCCCAACAACACTACTTTCAGTGTTGAATTATTTTTCAAATAAAAGAATACATATTCTTTTATATAATTCCTGCAAACTATTTTTATGCTTCCATGGAGCATTATTTAAAAAAGACAAAGCACAAAACTAAAGAGAGCTTCTTAAATACATGACTGAAACAAGCATTAAGGTGTGCAACTTGTAAGTGTTAATGCAAAAAAGTCTGTGTCAACTTCATGGACTGAGAAGGAAATGCAGACCAAGAACAATAGTCTTAAAATTCCAACATTTTCCCCCTGCTCATGTTTACTGAAACACAAATGAGGTGTCTTAGGGATTAAAGCTGCTCCCAATTCTATTAAAGCCTCAATTTGCCTATACGAGCAATCAAACCAAAAAAAAAAGATAGTGTCGTGTGTGGAGAATCATGGAAACAGAACTTCAAGATTTGATAACTATAAACATTTAACCGCAAGACACTGAAAGGTACACTAGAAATATTCTGCATAAGTGACAAGCCAACTGAAGCTGTTCGGTTCACAGCAGTCCAGTGATGCATCTCACTATCAGAAAAACATGAACTATTCTCTGCCTAACCGTTGTAGAAGACAATGTGAAAGACTGCACAATATTAAAATGGTTGAAAATTAGGCCATGTTCCTACACCATTGCTACTGATGAACTCAATAGCAACACATTGCACATAAGTGCAGAATAAACCACACAAGGGGGAAGACAAAGTCAAACAGTCAAAAAGTCCTTCTGAACTCTCCTGCTTGTTAAAGTGCAGTAGAACAACATTATAACAAAATGCTGTGCTGTCAACTTGTCAATTATAACCACAGGTCCAGTGTCTCAAAACCAATAACTTCAGCACTGAGACGCTGTCAAATTTCAGATCTTGCCGTATTTCGGTCCATGGGCAGTTCCAGTCCAGACAGATCAGGTGGAGCCAAAGGTCACTCAGAATGTGGGAACAGACCAAGACACAAGGTGCAAAGGGGATAACAAATCATGTGCCACTATGAAACAGTGCAGCACCTAGCCACATTGTCCAGGTAATTTTTTACTCAATTAAAACTGACGCATGACACATTATATTCAATTTTGGTACAACTCCGCTTTTTGGACAGCCTATTTTGAGAGATTGTACTGTATGTAAAAGGTACCAAAATGTTACACATATAATGTGTTCACTGTGCCAAGTGTAAGCTACGTCTACCCTAATGTGCCACTTTGTGCCATGACTGTAAAACTGCAAATCAATACAATTAACAAAGTGTATCTTTGTGTACCTGCACACTTCTCAACTAAATAAAGTACAATTTCACAGGTCTTTTCCAGAAAACATTTTACTGGTGGAAAGAAAATATTTTATTTAAAAGAAACTAAGCCAAGAGAGATCAACATTCTACACTCAACTTGAACTTTAAGTCAAAGACCACGTTTTCTGAAAACAGTAAATTATTACGTAGCAAACAACTGGCCACCACTCATCATTCTACACAGAAATTTAGCTTAAATGGATCTCCCACCACGCAACCACCAAGACTCTAACTGCAACATGTAATTTAGAATCAAGTAGTCTTTAATGAAATCAAAAGTTTCCCAGAACAACAGGTGACACACAGTGTCACACACAGCGTTCTTTCTGTAGTGCCAACGCATTCAAACAGTACATCCCAGTATAAACAGATCTGTTCACTGATCAAAAGCTGTACAAATATTGACATTTAACTGATATTCAAATTCAAATGTGAGAAATTTATCATATTTTCAATAACTGCCAAGTAATATTTAAATCACAAATCTCAGCAATCCCACCCAAAGTCATTCAGCATATACTTGAAATTTCAATTTCCCTTGTTGCTCCATTAAGCACTCAGTTTTAAAACTTAAATTATCTCGACAAAAATAATGTTCAAACTCTGACACAGTACAAAGGAACAAAGGAATGAGGAGCAGAAGTAGGCAAGTTCAGCCCTTCAAACCTGCTCTGCCATTCAATCGGATCATGGCTGACATCTCTCTCATCTCAAATGCACCACCCAAACTGTTCCCCATAAACTCATTATCCTTTTTTATTAAAAATATATCTACCTCTGTCTTGAGGAGTTAAATGTACTGATTAGGTGCACTGGACATACTAAATTCTCCCTCAGTGTACCTGAACAGATGTGTTGTGACTAGGAGATTTTCACAGTAATTCCATTGCAGTGCTAATGTAAACTTACTTGTGACTAATAAGTAAACTTTAAACCATTCAACAATTCAGACTCCACAGTGTTACAGGTTCCACAGATTCACCACCCTCCACAAGGAGTTCCTCCTCGTGTCAGTTTTAAGTCTATTGTCTCTCAATCTATACCTGTGATCTGTTGCTCGAGATTGCACATAAGGGGAAACATTTGGTCTACTTTTACTTTATCAATCCTTTTAAAATTTTATATATCTCAATCAGATCCCCTCTCAGCCTTCTAAACTCAAGTATAAGCCTAAATTGTTTAATCTCTCTCCATAAGTCAACCCTTTCATTCCTGGACTCAATCTGGTGAACTCAAGTAAACATATCATTATGAAAAAGTGAACATTATAAATCTCCTCACTGATCAAAATTTTAAGAGCCGTAGGCTGAACAAGATACCTAAGTTTAGTATTTTTCAAAACTCTAGGCACAAATTTAATAGGAAAAAAAAGACAAAGATAAATAACAGAATAATAACTAAAATATATACCACATACAACTACTTCTCTTCAACAAAGCATTCAACAAAAGGTGAAATGGCATAGCATTTCCTCATTTTTGCCAATCTGCAGTTGGTATTAGAAATAAGCTTCCACTTGCTGCACATTTACTTAATCGACTATTCAAAGTAATCAGAAAAGGCAATAGGTTTATCAAAGTAAATTTCAACTGCATTTAGTAAGACACAGATGAATTGGCATCATTGTATTCTTTGCACGGAACAATGACAAACATTTGGATTACTGTCACTGTTAGACCATAAATAGTAAGGAAAGCTGACAAGTCGATTCAACGTTAAAAAGAAAACGTGGGGACTAGCTGTATAGCTGGATAGCTTTCAAAGAACCAGCACGGATATAATGGGTTGAATAGTCTCTTTGGAGGTTATCAATAGAAATTAAAGGCGCCACAACATCTAGTTAAATGGATTTTTAACATCTAACCAAGACATTTGAGAACATGGGAGGGAATGCTTTTGGTAAAAAGTTGACAGATAGATCTACTAGAGAAATAAAATAATACATATGGAGGGCTAGTTTGTATTTAATCATCATCGACAGGGGAATAAATAAGCAAATTGAAAGCCTTGGGGCTGTGATGATTGTGTAAAGGGGCGGGAGGGAAGGGGTTACACAGGGCTCCAACATCTGGCACAATGGATGACAGCAGGCTCGAGTGGCACCGGGAGAATGGGTTGGTGCCAGCTCCTGTTGCCCTTCCGTGCGGCCCGGGGCGCTTGCTCCCTTCCCACCCTCACCAGGGCCCCATACTCACCGGCCTCTGTCAGGCCGCCCACCCACCAGCTCTCATGCCCCAGGCGAAGGCTGACGCTGCTGGATCTCTCCGACCACTTTACTGCACCATCAATGTGTAAATGACGACCACTGTGAGCCCAGCGGGATCCACTCCCCCGGTTCCCGTCAACACAGACGCCAGCATCAAGAGATGGAGGGGTGGGGAGGTGGGGGGGGGGGAACAACCCACCGGGTGACCCCACGCATAGCCGCACTCCCATTGGACCAGTCCTCTGGCAGCAGTAAGGCACTTTCCCATAGGCCTGAACGTCAGCCAATCAGCATTACCCCGCGCCGACGTGATTACGTCATTGTCCGTGCCGTCACACCTTTGCCGCCGGGGAGTCCCACCCCCTTCCCAAGGCTGCGCGTGCGCGTTCCACTAATACGGGTGGACATGCGCGTTCAGTCAGCCCGAGACATGGTTGCGCGTGCGCGCTCCCCCATTATTGGATGGGCATGCGCAGTCTCCCCGCCCGGTGTTACGCTTGCGCGTGCGCACTCCCCTACTCTGGGACGAGCATGCGCAGTCTCCCCGCCCGGATTTGGCGGACGGGGCGTACTGAGTTCGCCCCTGTCGCGCAAGCGCATTCCCCTGTTACGCGGATACGCGTGCGCACCCCTGATAAAAGCCAGGCATGCGCAATTTCGCCCCGTTCACATGGCGTATTATCACGTTGAAGGCTGGGGCCGAGTGCTAGTCAGTGATAATCTGAGGAAAGAATGGCGTTTCCGAAAGCTTGTGGGTTTACTATCAAATCAACCGGTTGGACTTTTAACCTGGTGTTGTGAAACTTCTTAATATGTTTACCCCAGTCAATGCCGTCATCTTCATGGGAGGTCAGGTATTTCTGGCATTGATGGGGTGCGGGGCGAAAGGCTCAGTGCACAGGGGGTTAGCGCTGCTGCCTGACAGGGACCCGGGTTTGACACCCGGCTCAGTGCACAGCGGGTTAGCGCTGCTGCCTGACAGGGACCCGGGTTTGACACCCGGCTCAGTGCACAGGGGGTTAGCGCTGCTGCCTGACAGAGACCCGGGTTTGACACCCGGCTCAGTGCACAGGGGGTTAGCGCTGCTGCCTGACAGGGACCCGGGTTTGACACCCGGCTCAGTGCACAGGGGGTTAGCGCTGCTGCCTGACAGGGACCCGGGTTTGACACCCGGCTCAGTGCACAGGGGGTTAGCGCTGCTGCCTGACAGGGACCCGGGTTTGACACCCGGCTCAGTGCACAGGGGGTTAGCGCTGCTGCCTGACAGGGACCCGGGTTTGACACCCGGCTCAGTGCACAGGGGGTTAGCGCTGCTGCCTGACAGAGACCCGGGTTTGACACCCGGCTCAGTGCACAGGGGGTTAGCGCTGCTGCCTGACAGGGACCCGGGTTCGATTCCTGGTTCAGCGCACAGTGGGTTAGCGCTGCTGCCTGACAGGGACTCTGGTTCGATTCCCGGCTCAGTGCACGGGGGTTAGCACTGCTGCATGATAGAGACCTGGGTTCGATTTCTGGCTCAGTGCGCACTGGGTTAGCGCTGCTGCCTGTCAGGGACCAGGGTTCGATTCCCGGCTCAGTGCACAGTGGGTTAGCGCTGCTGCCTGACAGGGACTCTGGTTCGATTCCTGGCTCAGTGCACGGGGGTTAGCACTGCTGCCTGACAGAGACCCGGGTTCGACACCTGGCTCAGCGCACAGTGGGTTAGCGCTGCTGCCTGACAGGGACCTGGGTTCGATTCCTGGGTTAGCGCACAGTGGGTTGCCACTGTTGCCTGACAGGGACCCAGGTAAAATTCTTAAAAGGGATACAGGAACAGAGAGATCTGGGTGGATTTATGCATAGATCATTAAAGTGACAGAAACTAGTTAATA
This sequence comes from Sphyrna mokarran, assembly GCA_024679065.1. NCBI lineage: Eukaryota > Metazoa > Chordata > Chondrichthyes > Carcharhiniformes > Carcharhinidae > Sphyrna > Sphyrna mokarran. Next base: position 64,331,971 of record JAGIQG010000016.1, on the reverse strand, counting down.
AAGCATTTAGTATCCTGAGCTTTGTTAATAAGGCAAGGAGGTTGTATTGAACTTATATAAAGTACTAGTTAGATCTCAGCTGAAATATTGTGTATAGTTGTTGGCACCACACTATAGGAAGGATATGAACACATTGGGAGAGGGTGGAGAAGAAGTGGTCAAGAAAGGCTCCAGTGATGAGAAACTTTAGTTATGAGAATAGATTGAAGATGCTCCTTGGAGAGAAGAAGGCGAAGAGGATATTGAATAGAGTTGTTCAAAATCGTGGATGCTGGACACAGTAGACATGGATGAACTGTTTCTACTCATAAAGGATAAAAATGAGAGGGCACAGATTTAAAGTGATTTGCAAAAGAGAAAAACTTTTTCACACTGTATGGTATGGCTTTAGAAGGCACTGCCTGGAAAAGTGATGGAGGCAAATTCATTCAAGAGGATATTAGATGATTCCTTGAGTGGAAACAACGCATGCAGATATATGATGAAAAGACAGAGGAATGGCACCCAGCTATCATGCTCGTTTAGAGAGCCAATAGATACATGATGGGCCAAATAGCCTCCTGTACTGTAACAATTCTATAAAAACCTATGTGGTTTACTAATGTCCTTTAAGGAAACCTATTATCCTTAGCTGTTCAGGCTTACATGTGATTTGAGACCTACATAATGTTGTTGACTCTTAGATGCTCTCTGAAATGGCTTAGCAAGTCCTTTAATTGAAATGTGGCCAGAGAGGGGCAACAAAGGCTGGCCTTGCCAGTGATGCCCACTTTCCATGAAAGAGTAAGGAAAAAAGGATTTTCCTTATTCAGCTGAACTGGCACAAGATGAATTTCCTCATCAATGTTTTTGTTAGGATGAAGCTCCCAAGATAGGGAACATGATTCACATTTTCCAGGTCCTCACTGTTAATTGAAGGGTGATTGGAAAAGGGCTTTAATTTTCGAGGGGGTGTTTAGTGAAGTGTTCATTTTCTCTCATGCTTATAAAAAATGCACCAACTACAAGTTGTACTCCAGGAACTCACCAAGGCTCCTTAGATAGCACCTTTGAAACCCAGGACCACTGCCATCAAGAAGGACAAAGAGCAACAAATGCAAATTTACTTCCAAGTCACACAGCACCCTGACCTTTGAAATATTTCACTATTCCTTCACTGTTACAGTGTCAAAATCATGGCATGCACTCCCTAACAGCACTGTGGGTACACCTACACTACATGGGCTGCAGCAATTCAAGAATGTGGTTCATCCCATCTTTTCAAGGGCAAATGGGGATGGGCAATGCAGCCTAGCCAGCTAAGCCTAAATCTCTTGAATGAATAAAAAAAATCGCTCTCAGTGTGGTCTCGTGGAACTCTACTATGTAGAAGGAGGCCACTCGGCCTATCAAGTCTGCACCAACTACAATCCCATTCGGGCCATATCCCCGTAACCCCGTGCATTTACCCTAGCTAATCCCCCTGACACTAAGGGGCAATTTAGCATGGCAAATCCACCTAACTCTCACATCTTTGGATTGTGGGATGAAGTCGGAGCACCCAGAGGAAACCTACACAGACAAAGGGAGTATGTGTAAACTCCACACAGTGACCCAACACAGATTGAACCCAGGTCCCTGGCGCTGTGAGGCAGCAGTGCTAACCACAGTGCCACTCATAGACCAGTAGAACTCCTCAATTTTGATACTGTGACAATTCCATACCAATCTTCCACTTCTGAAAAAAGGATCTCATAGTCCATCCTGCGGGGTTGCCGTCAGCTAAATAAAGCTCTGCTTTTAATTAGATTTATTGTCCAAGTTCATTATTGCATTAAGGTCACTCATATTTGAAAAGGGCTGCAAGGTTGCATGAAAAGCTGATCACGTGATTTGATGGTGAAGTCATTAAGGTGTGTGTTCAGCTGCTGTTTTACTTTCAGTTTTGTCCTTGATGCAGAGAAAGAGCAGCTCTTCAGTAAACCTATTCTGAGTGTGTTTGAAGCCACACACGCAAACTACGTTTTTTCTTTTTCTGCTAAAGCTCCTAACGTAGCTAGAATATTACAGAAGGGATATTGGCAAGGAATTCTGTTTCATCAAGAGCACTGAGAAAAGAACCTAAGGTAGAGAAAAAAAATGTGGCCCTCAAACTTCAAACATCAGTGGGTAGGAGAAAAATCAACAACGGGATTAAAGATTAAGGACCCTAATTTACCATTTTGATTCTAAATGCTGAGAGAACTTGAAACTGGGAGTGTTTCAGATCTGACCTTTAGACCTGTGGTCAGGTGCACCCATACACACTCTGCCTGAAAAAAAATCAGCAATTCTGAATCACGCTGCAGAAATCCGTGGGCAGAGCTTATCGCGCCTAAAATCCTGCAGCTCTGATCTGAGCGTCCGAATGTGCATGCACAGTAAGTAAAATAGAAAAATGTTCCCCTACCACATCTCTCCCTCTGGCCCCTGCGGACATTACCCCAGTCCCACAACATCACTGACTCCCTTATCTCCCCACACCCCTGCTACTGAGACTGATCGAGCCCCTGACTCCCTCCGCCCCCCCCCCCCCCACCAATCACATGCAGAGTGGCAGCGGACCCCCCTGATCACACGCAGAATGGCAGTGGACACCCCCCGCCGCCCTCCCGCCAAAGAGCCATCTGCCCGCCTCCACCGGAGAGTAATGTGACCCACCACCTCTCCCAACCAGAGAGCCGTCTGCTGACCACCTTCTCTCCCCCCCCCCGCCCCAGCATTAGACAGCCATCTGATCCACCTCCCCACCTCAGCCATTAGAGAGCCATCTGACCTGCCTCCCCCCACCTCCCGTGCCAGAGAACCATCCGACCCACTCCCCCTGCCGAACACCGATCTGAGTCAGAGCCACCCGAAGCTCTGAACCTACCTCCTCAGAAGTTGGAGCACCTGAATCAGACCTTTACGGACCATGTCTCTTTATGCCGAATCTGGAAGGGTGAACGCAGTGGTAAATGGGGAAGTGCCGGTAAGTTTGGGCATGCGTTAGTCGATTTAAATGCAAGCATATGCATTTAAATTGACATCACGCCTGTTTTGGACATGATCCCAATGACGGCCATTTTCAAACATTGGTAAAGAGGGATCGAAAATGGAGGCAGGTGCAGATCGTGCTATTTGCCTCACCACCAATTTTATCAAGTTTCCACGCCCAAAAATGGGCACAACCTAATGGTAAAATAGGACCCAAAGTGCCAGGATGACTAAAGTAAGAAAGAAATCTCCCTGTGTGTGTTTTAAAAAGTTTTTTTTTTAACCCCTGGTCAGTGGTTAGTATTGCTGCCTGATATTGCCAGGGACCCAGGTTCAATTCTGATCTTGCAGGACTGTGTGGAGTTGAATATTCTCCCAATGTCTTAAAAAGCTTATTTATTTACTTGTGTCATAAGTAGGTATACATTAACACCGCAATGAAATTACTGTGAAAATCCCCAAATCGCCACATTCTGACACTACTTGAGTACACTGAAGGAGAATTTAGCATAGTCAATGAATGTACCTAACCAAAAATAGCTCCATGGATTTCCTCCAGGTGCTCCAGTTTCCCCTCACACTCTGAAGATGTCAATGTTTGTTGATTGAATCACAGAATTCTTACACTGCAGAAGGAGGCCATTTGGCCCATCGAGTCTGCACTGATTCTCTGACAGAACATCCTACCCAGGCTCTCCCCCACTCTAGCCCCATGTCCCCGCTTATATTTACCCCACTAATTTACACATATTGGGATAGTAAGGGGCAATTTAGCATGGCCAATCCAGCTGGCCCGCACACATTTGGACTGTGGGAGGAAACTGGAGCACCTGGAGGAAACCCCCGCAGACATGGGGAGAATGCGTAGTGATGCAATTGTGATGCAAACGGGAAACCGAACCTGGATTGGCCATGCTAAATTGTCCCTTAGTGTCAGAGGGATTAGCCGAGTGAATATGTTGGGTTATGGGGACAAGGCCTCGGTGGGACTGTTGTCGGTACAGGCTCAATGAGCTGAATGGTTTCTTTCTGCACTGCAGGCCTTCTATGGAAAAGGATATATTCTAGTCAAAGTAGGAATGGGAAAATAATTACTGTCTCCTTCAAAGAAGAACGGGAGGGAAAAAGCTGAAAAATACCACCTCCTTTAAAAAAAAATTGATAGAACATCCCTATTCTCTAATGAATGCTTGTTATCCCCTTGTGCTACCGTAGAGGGAGCATTATTCTTACAAAAGAATTTAGATGGAATTTTCTCTTTTTTACTTCCAAGTGTTGGCTGAGGCAAGGGTACATAGAGCTTGATGCTACACAGTCAGCTTTTCTCACTATATTGTACAGCATTTGGAAGAAATCTGGAGGCATGGCCCGTTCTGGCAGGGCGGGTCCTGGAAATGCCAGCAACCACAGGCTTAGATCAGAAGCCCCCTTATCTCTGGTAAAAACCATCCACCTCACGTCCATATACATGAGACTCCCCCCTCCCTCAACCCCCAAACATTGAGCTCTCCAGAGTGGGTCGCCAGCACTGGCAAGGGCCATTCCTAGAGCATGTTCCTCTTCCCTCGGAGTATGTACTTACCAGCATGCCCAGGGGAGGTTGGCGGGGGTATTTCCTTTGCCTAGTGCCCATTTTTGAAATCCTGTTGTAATGTGGCAACACAGCGGGGAAGCTCTGATTAAATAAATGTTAATCTATTTAAAAGAGGTTCCTGGGTGGGAGTCTCATTAAAGTAAAAAGTAAAGTTCATTTATTAGTCACAAGTAATGCTTACGTTAACGCTGCAATGAAGTTACTGTGAAATTCCTCTAGTCGCCACACTCCAGCACCTGTTCAGGTCAATGCACCTAACTAGCATATTTTTTGGACTGTGGGAGAAGACCGTAGCACCCAGAGGAAACCCACACAGAGAGAATGTGCAGACTCCACACAGACAGTGACCCAAGGTGAAAGTGGAACCTGGGTCCCTGGCGCTGCAAGGCAGCAGTGCTAACCATGGGTCATCATGCCACATTATGTTAATGGCAGTGGGGAGAGGGGGGGAACACAACTCTGCAACAAGATTTCTCTGCAAGATTCTTGTTTAGGACTCTTGTGTTTTGCCATTGTCACCAAGTTAATGTTCAACCATTTGCGCAGCCAAAAACAATCCCCTTTTCCGAAAGAGCTCCTGTCAAAATTGTGTCAATGTAGTTGGGGAGCAAACAAATTTCTTTGGACATCACGCATTGCATCATCCCAAAGCATTTCCATTATATCTCAATAAAGGCTTGGATTTACATAACACCTTTCATGACCTCAATGGTACAAAGCAAATTAAATACTTTTGCAGTGTAATCACTGTTATTAAACTAGGTATTACTAAACTAGAAAGAATGCAGAAAATATTTACTAGGGTGCTATAAACCTCTTTTAAGTGGAAGAAGAGGTCGGATAGACTGGAACTTTTTCCTCTGGAGTGTAGGAGGCCTAGGGGTGATCTTGCAAGTAGAGAAGGTTGTGAAGAAAGCATATGGTATGCTAGCTTTTATAGGAAGGGGTATAGAGTACAAGAGCTGGCCTTTAATGTTGCAGTTGTATAAAACGTTGGTTAGACCTCATTTGGAATACTGCGTCCAGTTCTGGTCACCTTACTACCAGAAGGATGTGGAGACTCTGGAGAGAGTGCAGAGGAGTTTACCAGGATGCTGCCTGGTATGGAAGGCCTGCATTACGAGGAGAGGTTAGGCAAATTGGGGCTGTTTTCCTTAGAAAGACGTAGACTTAGAGGAGATCTAATAGAGGTGTACAAGATTATGAGGGGTATAGATAGAGTAAACAGGGTTAAGTTTTTTCCTAGGATGGACTCAAATAGCACGAGGGGTCACAGGCTTAGGGTGAGGAGGGTAAGGTATAATTTGGATGCTAGAGGGAGTTTTTTCACACAGAGGGTGGTGGGGGTATGGAATGCGCTGCCAAGTAAAGTGGTGGAGGCAGGTACTCTGGAGTTATTTACGAAATACTTAGATGGGCACATGAACAGAATGGGAATGGAGGGGTATAGAAAACTGATTTAAAATAGGGATCATGAGCTTTGGGAGTCCCTGGGAAGTGTGTAAATAGATGATGATATTGATGTACTTGTTTTTATCCTACAGGTGCTTTGGCCCGCCTTGTTGTCTAACAAGGGGCATACACGCAATGGGTCGAGAGAGGACTGCTCTTGGATTTTTTTTTTGAGAGTATCCTAGTGCTTCACGTCGTTAGTGTACGCTTGACCTGGACCATTTGATGGGCAACACGACAGCTCAGTGACTATCGCTATGCTGCGCAGATACATGGATTTGGACCTCTGTCTGTGGGAGTTTGCGCATTCTCCCCGTGCTTGTGTGGGTTTTCTCGGGGTGCTCCGGTTTCCTCCCACGTCCCAAAGATGTGCTCTTAGGCTAATTGTCAAAACAAATTCTCCCTAAATTGTCTCAAATTTGGTTTTTAATCCATAGATCTATAAACATAGACAGAGATCGCGGGTAGAGGTGGGAATGTAGGGGTGGTGGCGTGGGCTCGTTGGGCCGAAGGGCCTGTTTCCCATGCTGTTTTGTTCTTCTTGGTCTTCTTCTTCTTTGTCCATAACATAATGGATGGCACAGATAATGTAGATAGTCAAAATCTTTTCCCAGAAGTAGGGTAATCTAAAACTAAAGGGCATAAGTTTAAGATGAGAGGAGAGAGAAAAAAAGGGCAATTTTTTTCACACAGAGGGTGGTGAGTGGCTGCCAGAGGTAGTAATAGAGGTGAGTACAATTTTGCCTTTTAAAAAGCATTTAGACAGTTACATGGGTAAGATAGAGGGATATGGGCCAAACATGAGCAATTGGGACTAGCTTAGTAGTTTAAAAAAAGGCAGCATGGACAAGTTGGGCAAAAGGGCCTGTTTCCGTGCTGTAAACATTTGTTACTCAATGTTGGAATGTAGGAAACACAGCAGCAAGCAAGGTCCTCAAAAACGTACCAGTTAAAAGTTTATTTATTTATCAGTCACAAGTAGTTGTACAGTAACACTGCAGTGAAGTTACTGTGAAAATCCCCAGTCGCTACACTCCAGCACCTGTTTGGGGGAGAATTTAGTGTGGCAAATGCACCTTCCTCAGCACATCTTTCAGACTGTGGGAGTAAACCAGAATACCTGGAGGAAACCCACACAGACATGGGGAGAATGTGCAGACTCCACACAGATAGTGACCTAAGCCAGGAATCGAATCCAGCACTGGTGCTGTGAGGCAGCAGTACTAACCACTGTGCCACTCCCAGTTAGTCCCAATCCCCAACTTTTTCCCCATATCCCTGCAAAGTTTAGACCTGTTCTGTGCTGGGGCCAAATCACTGTGATTCAATTCATTCACTGTTCTTGACAAGAAGAAAAAAAAGCCAAGGTCACACTAACCCCATTGATTTAAATAAGGGAACAGAATGCAGCGACCAGAGGCATAATAAACACTCGAGAATTATCTCAGTTAACACTGGGATGAAATGTCTGGCATCAAAATAAGAAGGGCTATTGTGTTTCCCTTTAACAGTAAAAAGATTGAATTGCATGAAAATAATGTCTTAATTTATGTGACCCAATTTCAATTTCATAATCTGAAGATGTCTGTGCAAATAATCACATACAAGTGTAAGTGCAATACATTCAATGCACAAAACAAACTTAAACTATTCAGCAATCCAATAGCAACTATACGCTCACAAGGATCTTACCATCAGCCCGTGATCCAAAATATTGGCAATGAGTTACACAGGTCTGAATCCAATAGTTTTCATTAGAACAGGTATGTGTTTTAAGCTCTTTGCCAAGTTGTGAAGCTCAGATAATTTCCAATTGTAATTAGGTGGAAAACAAAGCAGCTTCTGTGAGAAATGTAGAGGCACCATCTTGTCGCCTTCAATGAGCATCTGCTGCCCGTATTGTAACTCACACCAATACTCGTTCACACATCCCCTTTCTACACATTGGTCTATGTTGGCAACCTGGTTCACTTATGACTTGATTTAAAATTTCAGTCTTATTTTTCAATTCCTTTCATGACTTCATCCTTCTCCCTCTTGCAACCTCCACTAGCCCCACAACCTTCCCAGGTTTCTTGTGCTTCTCCAGTTCTGGATTTGGCGTTACCTTGATTTTTAATTAATCCGCCAATGGCAATCAAGTCTTCAGCTGCTAAGACCCAGCAGTCTATAATTCCCACTCTCCCTCCCATTCTCTCTCCTACTTTAAGATTTTCCACAAAACCGATCTCTTTGACCAAGATATGAGTCACCAGTCTGAATAACACTTTATATGATTTGATATAATGATATGTAAAAGGTACATAAATTCATTGGAACTGTCACACTGTCAAAAGATTGTCAAAGCTGTCAAGGAACTGGTGCACATCGCACAGTGCTTAGCACTGCTGTCTTAGAGAGCCAGTGACCGGTTTTCAGCTGACTCTGTGGAGTTTGCACATTCTTCTTGTTTCTGTGTGGGTTTCCTCCAAATGTCTGGTTCCCTCCCACACTCCAAATATGCATGGGTTAGGCTGATTGGCCATGCTACATTGCCTCTTAGTGTCAGGGGGATTGGCAGGGTAAATATGTGAGGTTATGATAATAGGGCCTGGGTGCATTGTTATTGACGAAGGCTCAATGGGCCAAATGACTCTCTTCTGCACTGTAGGGATTCTATCATATCAAATTTTGTATGTTATTGTTTCTATAAAAAGCCCTGGAAAATGTTGCCATGTTAAATGTTCATCCCTTCAATTCCAATCCTTCATTCCATTGACATGATTCTTGAGTTTTCCTGTTCCCCCATCTCCAATTCTTCAGTATTTCCACATCCAAGCCCTATTTTTCATTCTGTTAACACTTCCATCGCATCTGCTGGATCATTGCGAAACCAACCCTACTTCCCTGTAAATTCAAGCCTTCTTTGTTAGTTTTCTGTTGTCAAACTGCATTCATGCTTTGTGTTTTATGGCAGCTCTTAACTAATCCCATTGACTAGATTTCCATTTACATCATGAAGTACATTGTTCCCTTTCAAAATTAATTTCCTCTAGTTAAAAGTTCAAAGAACAAGGTTTTTACATGTATAAAACGAACCTCCCCCCATTACTCAGACTGGTATAACCACTGAAAGCAGATTCATTAAGAGTTTTAGTCTCCCTCTGTTCAAATCAAAAGTTACAGTTAACAGAAATTACCTTCAACATTAGAGACACCCACAACCTTAAGATAAAAGATAAGGTAAAGTTTGTTCTTGACTTAAGATTCCCTTCAGTGGAGAAAGTCATTTGGCCCAAAACAGCATCTTATCCAGACCCTATCCTGTAACCCCATGTATTTACTCCACTAATCCCCTAATTTACATGTCTTGAAACACTAAGGGGCAATTTATCATGGCCAATCCACACAGTATTGCACATCATAGACTGCAGGAGGAAATCAGGGTACCTGGAGGAAACATACACAGACACGGAGAGAATGTGCAAACTCCACACAGACAGGCACCCAAGGCTGGAATCGATCCCTAGTGTTGAGAGGCAGCAGTTGCTAACCACTGTGCTGCCCTTCTCCTTGACAAACATCCAAAGTAAACCTTCTCTGGACTCTGGAAATTGCCTCAGACTATTAAATAGTCAAAACTTTACATTCCATCCACTATCTATCAGCGGTGCCAAACAGAGGGCCACAGTCAGTCCATTTGGGTTCTGAGTGCTGCCTATGAGACATTTTGTTGACTATTGTCCATGCATGGAGTCGTCACTTTTTTTATTTGTTTGTGGAACATGAGTGTCGTTGGCTGGCCAGCATTTATTGTTCATCTCTATGCACATAAAAAACTATTCATATAAAAAAGTAACTTTCAACATGTCACTGCAAATGATCAGCAGAGATTTTGCTCAAAGGGCACTGATTTTATTCAGCAGGGTAAGGATTTTATTTGAGGTGCAAATTGGCAATTTGATAAATAAATAACATTCTATTTATACAATTCTTGGTATTCATTTGAACCCGAGGACACTCAACTCAAAAACAGTCATAGCGTTAAACAGTAAGACATCTTCATTCAATATTATGTTCCCAGTAACAACTCATGAATGGTTGCTACCTCCTCAAAATAACCATCCTTTGAAAACCCTGCATTACTTTTTGTTCTCTTCCTTGGTGGATCGGTTGCTACCCTTTTCAAGTTCATGCAGCACAAAAGGTCCAAGCCAAGTGCAACTGCGAAACCACAAGTGAAACACTGTCTCCCAGTGGTCAGGCTGAGAGTAGCTTTACTGGAATCGCGCTTACTGCTGTAACTTGATCTGATCATTCCCTCTGTAAATGAGGAAGGAACTGGCCTACCTTGCCCTTATTTAATCAACTATAAGATCTAGTGTTTAGGATCAGTGGCAATTTTCCATGATGAAAATAAGTGACACATTCTTGGATGTATCTAACACGAAGAAACTACTTAAATCTACGGAGTTTTTGGTGCCCATTTTGAAATGTTACCTTGTATTATTAAACCCAAAATGTTTTGTGTCCAATTATTTTGCTATTTTCCTTCCACTTCTCTCTCTCTCCCACCACATCTATTCTCAAGATTGCTTCTCTCTTCAAGATCCCAAAGGACATACTGTTTTTAAACTTTTCGTGGAACATTTTAAGAGTTTCAAAACATTATTTTGGCCCATGAAATTCGGCTATTATCATTGATCTCCTCCGCCTGATCTTTGTGTCATGAATTCAACAACAGCCATTGAAGAAAACAAAGGACAAAGATGTTGTTCTGAATCTTTTTCCACCCACATCAAGCCTCAGACTCTGGGGTATTACTTGACTCCCACTGCCCTTTATTGGTCATTTCAACCAAACACAAAATTCAATGTGCACAGGGATAAATGATTGACTGTTATTACACTGAACTTTTCAGTCATATCTGACATCACTTGAACATTTAGTAAACATTTAATCTAGCAGTGTGGTTTTTTCTGACTGTCCAACACAAGATGGGTTAAACAGAGTAAAGATAGAACAACACTGAATGAGACATCAGCAATAAGGAGTCATCAGCTTAAATTCACAGAATCCTATAGTGCAGGAGACCATTCAGCCCATCGAGTCTGCACTGACCACAATCTCACCCAGGCCCTATTCCCATAACCCTACATATTTACCCTGTTAATCCCCTGACACTAGCATGGCCAATCAACCTAATCCACACATCTTTGGACTGTGGGAGGAGACCCATGCAGACACAGGAAGAATGTGCAAACTCCAAACAGACAGTCACCCGAGGCCGGAATTGAATCTGGGTCCCTCGTGCTGTGAGGCAGCAGTGCTAACCACTATACCACCCCAAACTATTGAGATGGAGAAAAGAGGTCAAGAGACATTTCTTATGCAGAGTGTAGAATGGATGAGGCAGAGATGATTGGATCTTTTAAGAGAAAATCAAATAAGTTTGAGAAGCAGGAGAACATGCTGGGTCTCAGAGAGAAGGGATTCATTTTGTATTGTTTTAGCAAAGAGCAAGCACAGACCTAATGGAACAAATGACCTCTTTATGTGCTGTAAACCAATATTGTTCAACATTCAGGCAGTTCTCTGACATGCCACTGAGTACTAATAGGCAGTGCCTTCAAGAAATAAATTAAAATGCCATTTATTTATTTTACAAAACAAAACTTCCCTGTGATTGCTGCCTTTTAGACAGACAGTTGGGAGAAGGGTGATGTGGAGTATGAACACTGGCACGGACATTGTGGGCCAAAGGGCCTGTTTCTGTACGTTCGACATTAGTAAATGCAACATACACAAAGATCCCTGGCTCAAGCCTTGACACTGAGCAAGGAAGCAAGGGGAGATTTTACTATTACTACTGGATGCACAGAAAATATAAATAATCTCAGCCAGGGTTACACCTCTGAATCACCTGCTGGGAAATGTATGCATATGGGCACTGAGTGAACCCTGAAATAGCCTTGGCTGCGTTTTCACATTTAAGATTAAAAAGCCTCTTGTTCTCCATGTCCTCTGGGGAAATTCAGGGTTGTGGTTAAAGCATCGAGTGAAGAAAGAAAAAGAAATCACACATGAATGTCAGAAATGGACACAACATTGGGAACTAAGTATTTTTAAAATTGCAGGGCCACCTCTTTAGGCACCATTTTTTTACAACCCCAAAAATGTCACATTATTCAATAAAATAATAGGTGAAAATAATTGAAACTCCTTTCCCTTACACACCTCTGTGAACTTGACCTTAAACCACCAACCACACAAAAAAATGCAAATGTGATAAACCAGGAGTTCAAGGGAAAAAGAACTCTCTAAAGCACCTTTCATGACTTCAGGAAGTCCCTAAACACTCAAAATTACATTGGAAGCATAAGTTACGATTGTAACACAAGTAAACACTGCAGCCAGTTCGCAGACAGCAAGCTCCCACAGATAAGGTGATAAATCGCCAGATCTTCTGTTGTCTTAATTGACAATCATTGATGTTGGCACCAAGATACAGGGGTAGAACATTCCAATAGTGTGGCATCTCACATCTCATCCGCAAGGCAGATGGAATCCTCGGATTTAACCTCTTCTTGCAAGACTGCATGTCTGACAGTGCTGCACTCCTTCAGTACTGATCCTCAATTGGTCTAAGTTTATGGAGAAATACTTTGCAATGGGAAGTTACATTTCACAACAGTTTAAACATGCCAGAACAATGTTAATAGTCAGAATAAATACAGGTCTTCAGTAGTAGCTCACATTGTACGATATTCTGGCCACTTCAGGGAAAAAAAAACAGCAATGGGGTTTTGGTTGGACTGATCCGAGTGGGACTGAAAAGTTAAGAATCTACTTTCACAACATCCAGCTTTCAGAAGATTCATTGTTTCAAGAGCTCTGTACAAATAAAGTGTAACGAGATTTTAAAACAAATAAATAAATAAATAAAAACAGAAACATTTGGCATCATTGACGGAATTGTTCTCATCGCAATTGCAGCATGAACGGAAAGGTGCAGCTCCACTTGAGGCAGCTTATGAGGTTGAGCTGAAATAGGGGTGAATACAAGAAAATACAAGGGACGTTTTAGGAAGTAGATGTGGTGGGATCTACTTACTTTTAAAAATCAGCACCCGCTGGGGAAATATATACATCAGGGGAAAAAATTAAAATGAAGCAAAAATCAAAATAAAATAATTATTAAAGATCCTTTATCATAGAAACCTACAGTGCAGAAAGGGGCCATTCAGCCCATCGAGTCTGCACCGACCACAATCCTACCCAGACCCTATCTCCATATCCCTACATATTAGCCACTAATTCCTCTAACCTACGCAACCAGGACATTAAGGGGCAATTTAGCATAGCCAATTAACCTAACCTGCACATCTTTGGATTGTGGAACGAAACTGGAGCACTCAGGAGAAATCCCACAGAGATGGGGAGAATGTGCAAACGCCACACAGACAGTGACCCAAGCCGGGAATCGAACCCAGGTCCCTGAAGCTGTGAAGCAGCAGTGCTAACCACTGTGCTACCGTGCCGCTTTATAGCTAATTAGTATAAACCTTTCTAAAGGAGATCTTTTTAAAAAAACCATCTAGTGAAGCTAAACTACTGCTTTGGGTGCCTACATAAAATGGCAAGTGTAAGTTCAATGACACAATTGTCATTTAGCAGATCTCATCTCTAAAGTTTAACTCTATCAATGAGTGGCTATCAGTTGATGTTGATGCACAACACTGATCCTTTCTGCCCCTCCTTGTTTCAAATGTAGCATACTCTAAATTCTTTTGGTTTAGGGTCGGGAAAAAGACTAAAATTTCCAGGCAATTTTCAGCCAAGTGGGCCAAACACAATCCTCAATGCAAAGAACTTCATATATAATTAGGGCTAACCAAGAGGGGAAGAGAAGATTATAAAACTCTGTTTCAGTTATTTAAAGTTTAAAAGCTTTTAATTTGTTAGTCACAAGTAGGCTTACATTAACACTGCAATGAAGTTACTGTGAAAATCCTCTGACCGCCACACTCCAGCACCAGGTACATTGAGGGACAATTTAATATGGCCAATTCACCTAACCAGCATATCTTTTGGAGGAAACCGGAGCGCCTGGAAAGAAACCCTAGGCAGACGCAGGGAGAAAATGCAGACTCCACACATACAGTGACCCATGCCAGGAATCAAACCCGGATCCCTGGCTCTGTAATGCAGTAATGCTCACCACTGTGCCCCCATGCCACCCTCTACTTCTAATTGTTGTAGGAATTTGAGGTGCTTTGACCCCTAAATTCAGAAAAGATAGGGCAAAAAATGTGTTTATTTATTTATGCGGGCATTGCTGGCAAAGCCAGTGTTTATTGCCCATCCTTAATTACCCTTAAGAAGGTGAGTGACCCTTCTGAAATACAGCTGTCTGTGCAGTAAAGATATCCCTACAATGGAAGTAGGGAGTTGACACAGCTTTTCACTGCAGCTTTGATATAACTTGAGTGGCAACTCAGAGTCAGCACAGCAAGGTGACCCTGGAGTCCTATATAAGTGACTTCGGGGTAAGAACAATATATTTCCTTTCCGAAGCAACATTAATCAGATGGATTTTTATGTCAGTCCATTATCACCTCTGTTTTTTTTTAAATGGTAGACTTATTCAATTAACTCTTTCAATTTAAATTGCCCAGCTATTGGGGTGGGATTTGAACTTGGGTCGCTGGTCCAGTAACATAACCAGTATGCTACCAGAATCTAACTGATGCAAAGTCAGCACAGATCTGCATCTTGGATGCGAATGCCTCAAAAAAAAAATATTGAAGGTTTCACAATTCATCGATGGATTCAGGGAACTTTAGTTCCCTGTCACCTATGGAAATAAAAAAAAGAGGGAGCTTGAGGGGCAGGAGGAGGATAACTGAGTAAATCTGCAGCAAGCTTTGGTTCCAGGTGAGTTTACACAGTGTGCGTTTTGTCTGCTCTAAAGGCTCACGGTCACAAAAACGTAGACAGGCAGCAGGAGTCAGACCACCTTCAGTTAAAAATGTCAATGATAGCTAGGCCCGGGAAAGGTGGAACATCCCCCCACACCCCACCATAGCTCATCCCTTCTCTTCTCTTCCCCTGACGTTCTAACCTGACCGTTACTGCATTCCATCTTCCGTTTTGCGACTTCACAATGAACCAAAAGACAAAAGGTGAAAGAGAGAAAGAAACGATTACTGGGAGCGGAGTCGGGTGGGGTGGGGAGTGGGGGGGGTGGGCAGGAAACAAACTTCTGGCTACAAGATGATAGCCGCAGCTGCCTCGGTGCTCCGGGGGTCCTTGGCACCAGTGATGAAGTCATTTACCCTCTTGGCGACATGGACTAAGGAGGGAACCTCCTCTCTCACCACCGTGTGACCCCGTTCCGTAAGAAATTCCACATCCTCCTCCGCGAATTCATCTGGAAAGCAACAAAGACATTTTAATTCCTTGAATTTGTTCTCCTTGCGGGTTGAGGGGAGTTTCAAAGACATCAAGTGCTTTGGCCGAGGAAATGTGAATAAACTTTTAGCTGGCAGTTAGAAGCAGTCAGCAGGGGAGGCAGATTTATGACAATTTCCAATGGAGTCAGTTCTGAGATGATTAGAACATCAGTTGTGGAGTGAGTTATCATGAGCTGGAATGCACTCCCTGTAAGAGAGCTGATTCAATAACTGTGATAAGGGAGTTGGAGAAATAGTTGAAGTATTCTGGAACTGGTCCCTGAAGGGCAGAACTTGGCAAAACTATGGGGAAAGACCAAGGCAGTGGGCCAGTTCTCTCCAGGGCTGGCACAAACACAATGGGCCGAATGGTCTCCTGCTTTGCTGCAGGATTCTTTTATTGTACACTGAAACTCACCAAATAGATCTAAACGCCTTGATTTCCAAATTCAGGGGATTATTTTTTATTCATTTGGGTATTGCTGGCTGGCAAGTATTTATTGCCCATCCCTAGTTGCCCGTGTTCAGAGTCATTGGCGTTGCTGTGGCTCTGGAGTCATATGTAGGCCAGACCAGGTAAGGACAGCAAATTCCCTTCCCTCAAAGGGCATTAGTGAACCAGATGGGTTTTTCTGACAATCAACAGTGGTTTCATGGTCATTAGTAGATTCTTAATTCCAGATATTTTGTTTTTATTGAATTCAAATTCCACCATCTGCCATGGTAGGATTTGAACCCAGGTATCCAGAACGTTTGCTGGGTTTTTGGATTAATAATCCAGTGATAATACCACTAGGCCATCGCCTCTATGGAATCGTTAGTTAATATGTTGCTCTCTTGGCTTAATTGAATCAATTTAATGCCTTCCTAGGAACAGAGCCATAAAGATGAGGAACCTCAGCCAGACCTCTTGATTCAAAACAGGGGCATAGACTTAGGGTACAAGGTAGAAGATTTAGAGGGTGCCCAGAAACTAGTGGGGATCTGGAACTCAGCCTGAAAGGATAATAGAGGCAGAAATCCTCAAAGCATTTAAAAAGTATTAGGATATTCACTTAGAATCATAGAATCCCCCTCTAAGGTGCAGAAGGAGGCCATGGGGCCCACGAGCCAACAACCCACCCAGGTCCTATCTCTGTAACCCCACATATTTACCCTACTAATCTCCCTGATACTGAGGGGCAATTTAACAGGGCTAATCCACCTAACCTGCACATCTTTGGACTGCAGGAGGAAACTGGAACTCCCAGAGGAAACCCACGCAGACACAAAGAGAACATACAGAATTGAACCTGGGTCTCTGGCGGTGAGACAGCAATGCTAACCACAGTACTGTCCCCAAGTCCTATAACCTACAAGATCACTAATCAAGAGTCAGAAAGTGAAATTTCGCTGATGGTTCCTTATTAGCCGATATGATTGGCCAAAAGGCCTCTTATTGTGTTGTAAATATCTATGATTCTTCTCAGGATTGTTGGATTTTAGAAGATAGTGATGTTTTGAAATATATCTTTAGTCAAAATAAAACACAGAATTTTAGGTAAGTATCTCAGCTCAGAGACATGCCCATGTGATCCAGTTGCCATGGGGAGCGAAGCTCAAACAGAAGTTGGATGGTGGCTTTAAACACTTTTCACAGCAACTCTCACATGAATGACAGCTGCTATTTGAGTCACAGGAGCTACTACTGTTCCTCCTGCTTTTGTGTTGACAACCAAGCAGGTTGCTGGTGAGTGCTCAATTTCTTTTTTCGTTCAAAGGGAACAGAACAGATAGGGTTCTGAGGATTTAAGAAATGGAGATTACTATCTCGCCAAGATAGTAATCATGCCCAGAAAGCCTAAGGTGGGTGTAGAAGATCTCATAACAATATTTCCAACAACGTTGTCTGATTTCAAGAAGAAAATAGATATAACTCTTGGGGATAAAGGGATCAAGGGATATCGGGGAGAAGGAAGTATTCAGAATATTGAATTCAATGATCAACCATGATCAAAGTGAATGGTGGAGCAGGCTTGATGGGCCAAATGGCCTGCTTCTGCTTCTGTTTCTATGTCACAGCAGGAGAGTTAACCCCAATATCCAACACTCAGTATGTTATTGGTTATGACCAGGTTTGACAAGGGGTCATCTGGACTTGAAATGTCAGCTCTCCTTCCAGATGCTGCCAGACCTGCTCACATTTTCCAGCGTCTTCTCTTTTGGTGTTTGGTTACCATATTGCTTTTTGTGGGACCTTACTGTCTGCAAATTGGCTGTCACATTCCCAACATCATAGCAACAACTAAACTTCAAGAATACTTCATGTGCTTTGGAGCAATTATATGTCATAAAAGATTAACATGATTGCACGTAATTAATTTCTCTGTTTCAAATAAAATATATGGTTTGATTTACTCACTGTCAACTAGTAAAACGTTTGGCTGAAGCTGGGGATAGAGTCGGCCGAGGGAAAGGCTTTCGTTCAGATGCTTGCGAAACGAGAAAATGTTCAACAAGACCTACTTAGACACAATAAACAAAAAAGTGGTGAGAGTGCGAACAAGGGTGGACAACTACAGAGTACATCACTATTACATTCCTACCTCTGCCCTATTGCCATTCACCAATCCCAGTCATCTCCCATTTCCCAGTTGCAAATTATCGACTAATATTTACAGTACCTTTGAATACTGAAACATTGGAATGAATTTTATAACTCCTCCTCGCTGGTGTATTTGAAAACAGGGGGTCTCATAAATCTTTGATCAGGACATTGAATGCAGGAGTTGGGCCTCTTGTTGGTGTTATACAAGATATTGGTAAAGCCACACTTAGAATACTGTGTATTGTCCCAGTCACATTACAGAAAGGATATTATTAAACTAGAAAGAGTGCAGTAAAGATGGTACTGGGGCTTGATGGTTTGAGTTATAAGGAGAGGCTGGATGGATTGGGACTCTTTTTGCTGGAGCATAGGAGACTCGCGGGTGATCAGGGGATAGATTAGTTAGATAGTCAACATCTTTTCCCAAAGGAAAACTAGAGGCCATAGGTTTAAGGTGAGGATTACAAAAGGGTCCAGAAGGGCAATTTTTTTCATACACAGGGTGTTCCTGTGTGTGTGGAACAAGCTGCCAGAGATAATAGTAGAGGCAGATACAATTTTGTCTTTTAAAAAGCATTTAGACAGTTACATGAATAGAATGGGTATTGAGGGATATGGGCCAAACGTAGGCATCATGGACAAGTTGGGCCAAATGGCCTGTTTCCATGCTGTAAATCTCTATGACTCTAAAATGGGGAGGGGGCTGCCTTCTCACCCACCCTCAGCCTGTCATCAATATTACAGTGTGCAGCAGGGTCAAGGCATCAGGTAGTCCACCATGTGGCCTATTACATCCCGTAAGTGGCCAATTAATGCCCACGCAAGGACCTCATTCCTCCTGCGACATTAGAGTACATACGACAGGGATAGGCAGCAGCAGGGCAGGTAGGCGGCAGCTTTCACTGTATGGGCTGTTGAAACGGAGGATGGTGAGCCAGGTATCTCCCTTTGGATGGAAGGGGAAAGGGAGCGGGATTCCTTGTACTCCTTGGAGGCTTCACAAAAAAAACTGTGTCTCCTCTCTTATTTCTCCCAGCCCCCAAACAAATCCCTGCAACTTTAAACCTCACACCAGTCTCTGCAACCCATTTGCACACCCACATATCTCCCCCCTCTAACTGGGGCCTGTCCAAAGTCCCGGGATCCATTGAAGTTCAGGATTCACAACACTTTCTTCTCTGGGGTCTGCGTGTAGTTCCAGCAATGGAACTCGTGATCGGCTCACGAGTTGCGCCGATCACATCTACCAATCCACAGACCTATCTATAACCCCCATCCTATTCTTTTCCATATACTCATCCAGAAGTCTCTTAAAAGACCCCAGTGAGTTTGCCTCAACAACCTCCGACGGCAGTCGGTTCCATTCACTCACCACCCTCTGAGTGAAAAACCTACCCCTGACATCTCCTTTGTATTTGCTTCCCTGCACCTTAAATCTGTGTCCTCTCGTATTGACCATTTCTGCTCGGGGAAATAGTCTCTGAGAGTCCACCCTATCTATTCCTCTCAACATTTTATAAACCTCTATCAAGTCGCCTCTCAACCTACGTCTCTCCAGTGAGAAGAGTCCCAGCTCCCTCAACCTATCTTCGTAAGGCCTGCCTCCCAATCCAGGCAGCATCCTTGTAAATCTCCTCTGAACTCTTTCAATAGCCTCTACATCCTTCCTATAATGAGGTGACCAGAACTGCGCACAATACTCCAACTGGGGTCTGACAAGAGTCTTATAGAGCTGCATCATTACCTCCTGACTCCTAAACTCTATTCCTCGATTAATGAAGGCCAGTACACCGTACACCTTCTTGACCACTTCCTCCACCTGCGAGGCCGATTTAAGAGTCCTATGGACCCGGACCCTGAGATCCTTCTGCTCTACAACACAGCTAAGACTCCTACCCCTTATATTGTACTCCTTCATCCCATTATTCCTGCCAAAATGGACCACTACACATTTATCTGCGTTGAAGTCCATCTGCCACTTCTCCGCCCAGTCTTGCATCCTGTCTATGTCCCGCTGCAACTTTTGGCATCCCTCCAGACCATCCACAAACCACCGATCTTTGTATCGTCGGCAAACTTGCTAACCCATCCCTCCACTTCCTCATCCAGGTCATTTATGAAAATGACAAACAGCAGGGGTCCCAGAACAGATCCCTGGGGCACTCCACTGGTTACCGACCTCCATGCAGAACAAGACCCATCCACAACCACTCTCTGCCTTCTGCCGGCAAGCCAGTTCTGGATCCACGAGGCCAAAGCCCCTTGGATCCCATGCCCTCTCACCTTCTCCAGAAGCCTTGCATGTGGGACCTTATCAAACGCCTTCCTAAAGTCCATGTACACTACGTCCAACGCCCTTCCTTCGTCAATGTGTTCAGTCACATTTTCAAAGAACTCAACTAGGCTTGTAAAGCATGATCTGCCCTTGACAAAACCATGCTGACTATTTCTAATCAGTCCAAACATCTCCAAATGTTCATATATCTTATCCCTCAGAAGCCTCTCCATCAGCTTACCAACCACTGAAGTCAAACTCACCAGTCGGTAATTTCCTGGACTATCCCTGTTCCCTTTCTTACAGATAGGAACCACATCCGCAATCCTCCAATCCTCTGGAACCTCTCCTGTTTCCATGGGCGACGCAAAGATCATCGCCAGGGGCTCTGCAACCACTTCCCTCACCTCCCACAATAACCTGGGGTACATCCCATTCGGTCCCGGCGACTTGTCTATTTTGATAGAATTTAACAGGTCTAACACATCCTCTTTCCTAACATCCACATACTCAATCGTTTCCATATGCCGCAAACCTGCAGTGCAATCTCCCAGTTCACTTTCCACCGTGAATACCGAGGCAAAGTACTCGTTAAGCACCTCTGCCATTTCTTCCGGATTCACACAGACTTTTCCCCCTTCACCTTTTATAGGCCCTATCCCTTCTCTTCTCATCCTTTTACTTTTCACATATTTGTAGAAGGCCTTGGGATTCTCCTTAATCTTACCTGCCAAGGCCTTCTCATGACCCCTTCTGGCTCTCCTAATTTCCTTTTTAAGTTCCCTTCTACACACCTTATACTCCTCTAGATCCCTAACATCCCCTAGCTCTCTGAACCTTTTATATACCATTTTTTTCTTCCTAACTAGGTTCACCACTACCTTCGTGCACCACGGTTCCCGCGTCCTACCTGAACCTCCTTGACTCCTCGGGACGTTGTCTTGCAGTGCCCTAGACAAACATTCCTTGAAAATCCGCCACTTCCCTTCTGTACTCTTCCCCAAGAACACCTCCTTCCAGTTTATGCGTCCAATTACCTGCCTAATGTTTTCATATTTCCCCTTACTCCAGACATACACCTTCCTAGCCTGCCTGCTCCTATCTCTTTCCATCGCTATCGTGAAAGAGATAGAATTATGATCCCCATTCCCAAGATGCTCACCTACCGTGAGATCCGACACCTGCCCTGGCTCATTAGCAAGCACCAGGTCAAGTACAGCCTCTCCTCTCGTAGGCTTTTCCACGTACTGTGTCAGGAAACCTTCCTGAACACACCTAACAAACTCCACACCGTCCAAACCCCTTACCCTTGGGATATTCCAGTCGATGTTTGGGAAATTGAAATCTCCCATCACAACAACCCTGTTATTTCTACATCTGTCTAGGATCTGTTTCCCTATCTGCACCTCAAGTTCCCTGACGCTGTTGGGCGGCCTATAGAATACACCCAGCAAAGTTATCGAGCCTTTATAACAGTGGGTAACAAAAAGGTGCTGGGATCAATGGAGTTTTTGGTTGTGGGCTGGGATAATCTGCCCCCATTTAAAATCCACCCCATAGGAACAGGAATACGCCATTTAGCCCCTTAAGCTTGTTGGGCCAATGGATCGTGCATTTCCTGTACCTCATCTGTTGACTTCAGATTTTCTTTTTTGGTTTTATTCCAATTCAATCGAATCAAGTCCAATTCAGAGTCTCAACGAGTTGAGACATTCCCAATCCAAGCTGACAAGACAAGACTCCCACCTCCTGTCTTGGGCTTGATCTACATGATCCAAGCTAATTGATCGCTTCCTAGATTTTCGTTCGGTAACCCTCTCAGTCTTGAAAGCTTGACAGGGGATCTCACAGTAACTGACAAAGCTTTTAACAGGGTAGATGGGGTAGATTCAGAAACAAAGAACATTCCTGATGGCGGGGGGGGGGGGGGAGTCCAGAACCCGGGGTCATAGTTTTAGGATAGGGGGTAAACCTTTTTGAACTGGTGAGGAGAAATGTCTTCACCCAGAGATTGGTGAATTCACTATCACAGAAAGTAGTTGAGATCAAAGCGTTGTGTGATTTGAAGAAGAAATTAGATATAACTCTTTGAACTAAAGGGATATGTGGGAGAAGAGGGGATCTGGATATTGAATTTGCTGTTCGGCCTTGATCAAAATGAACGGCAGAGCAGGCTCGGAAGGCCGAATAGCCTTCTCCTGCTTCTAGTTTCTATATTTCTCCTCATTCCTTAACAGACATCGGCAAAATTCCACATTTCCTTGCCCTGTGTGTGAAAAGGTGCTTCCCGGTCTCTCTCCCAGATGGCTCTCTCAGCTCCAACTTTGGAATCGTGTCCCTTTATTCTTGATTCCCAAATCACAGGAAATAGTTTCTCCCTGTCTCCTCTTCCAGTCCCTGTTAATATTTTGAGCACCTCAATCATGCCAGCTTTCAAATCAAGGAAACAGAGGGAAAGTAACAGATAATAACCCTCACTAACCTCGGTGAGGCTACTCAGAGATTTGGTTCCAAGGGAGGCTCCCAGGGAGAGATATGTTCCACACATACCTCGTAACGGCCGTATAACAGTGGGTAACAAAAAAGACATTGGCCTTTTGCCCGCTTGAATATTATTCCTCTGAAACAAAGATAAAGACACATAAGCACCAAAATGGGGAACGGCCATTTGTTTCCGTGAATCACTCAACAGGTGGTTCTTTCACAGATTTGATCCAGTTCGTCTACATTTCCGGGGCAGGTTTGCTGAAAAAAAAAAATCCTCCTCCCCTTAATGAACAGATCAAACAAACATCAGAATATCCTTCTTAAATTGTATTTATTGCCAATGCTTCGTTGCTCAGAGAGATTGTGAGGGATGAGCTGCTTTCTCGAAAATAACCAAGCGGCTTGTTAGTCCGAGTTTACGTGTCAGTCATTGGCAGTGGGTCTATAGTTGTGCGCAGAGTAGATCCCCTAAGTAAGAAGCTTCACAACGCAGGTTAAAATCCTATAAGTTTATTTGGGATCACGAGCTTTTGGAGCGCTGCTCCTTCGTCAAGTGAGTGGAGCTGGTTTGAGTGATGGACTGGACTTTATTCATGACTCTTTGTAGTTTTTTTGTGGTCTTGAACAGAGCAAGAGCCATATCAAACTGTGATACAATCAGAAAGAATGCTTTTGATGGTACAAGTTGGTAAAAGTTGGTAAGAGTCATAGTGGACACACCAACTTTCCTTTGCCTCCTGAGAAAGTAGAGGCTTTCTTAACTACACGGAGGGACCAGGACAGATTGTTGGTGATCTGGACACCTAGAAACTTGAAGCTCTCAACCATTTCTATTTCATTCCCATTCATTGATGTAGACAGGAGCATGCTCTCCTCTACGCTTCCTGAAGTCATTTAAGTCATAAAATCATTTTATTCATCAGATTTAAATTCTCAAGTTTCCATAGTGGGATTTGAACTCGTCTAAAGCCATTGCTCTGGACTTCTAAATTTTCTAACCCACACTTTGAAGCGTGGTCAATGAATTTCTGGGTTAACATACTCCACAGGGATTTTGTCAGAATGAAG
Organism: Sphyrna mokarran; assembly: GCA_024679065.1. Taxonomy (NCBI): domain Eukaryota; kingdom Metazoa; phylum Chordata; class Chondrichthyes; order Carcharhiniformes; family Carcharhinidae; genus Sphyrna; species Sphyrna mokarran. The sequence continues at coordinate 64,308,080 of JAGIQG010000016.1, read as the reverse complement.
ATGGGGAGTTACTTTAATGGGGAGAAAACATTTCCTTACAAGGTTCACTGTGGAATTGTCCTGTGTTTTGGTTGACCAGGAGAAGTCCAACATCTGGCTGTTCAGAAGAACCCCAGAGGCCGTCATAACCCCACTTCCAAATGGACGGTTCAGAGAGCTGCAGGATAGATAAAGAAAAGATGTATTTTGATATGAATATTCCTGGGCACAGTGCTACCTCACTATATATCCCAGAACCCACCTGAAACTTCCCGTTCCTTGTTATTATTTAACACTTACTTTGAGCTGAACAGTGGAAAAGAATGCGAGACTGCTGCAATAACATCTTTCGCGTATCCTAAAGTAATTCTTGTGCAATTATTGCTTCTGAAGAGCAATAAAAGCCTGCAGAAAACAAGTAGCCATTTCACAGAACAAAGTCTCAGCAATGTGATGTCGAATCAGTCAATGAGGCCCTGAGGTTAAAATAGCCCAGGACTCAAATCTACAATACCCACCCAAACTTCAAACCAAAATCACAACATAATTCATTGCGTATCACACTTTGATATTTTGATAGGAACAGGTACTATACAAATGAACGCATTATTACACTATGATCAACAATAGGTATAATGTATAATTCCTTCTCATGGCCTGATAATGGACAAGAACTCATGTAAATTGGTACAATTAAGTTAGCCGCTTATAAGAATGAGCTCAATTTGATCCGACTCCCCAAGGATCCAAAATGTTTGCCTTAAAAAAAAAAATTCCCCCTTTTTCTTGTTTACCTCACAACAGAAACAATGAAGTCATCAGGTCCTATGACGTGTACTTGACTGGCAGAGGGACCAGTCTCCAGGGAGTAGTAGGGCAGATAGTGGGCAGGAGGGAATGCCACACTGTCGTTAATCAGTTGGTGCAGAGATTTGGCCTCTGATTTACTGGACATGCAGAGGGATGGAAGAAACAGAAGAATTAAAATGGGCCAAAACGTTTGACCCAATCTTCAGATGTAGCTTGGGTGCAAACACCAAAGAAACAGCATATCCTTTATTCTCAAATCCCTTATCAAAGCACAACATCCAAGTTACATTTCTGAAAGAAGTGATTTATAGGATCCAAAGCATCACATCATGATGCATCACATCAAGCACACATTGTGTCAAAGTGTTAGAAAGGCATATTTGTCTTTGCAATAATACGTAACGTGGTAAAGAGATGTTTTTTTTTAAGCAACACAGCACGGGAAACAGGCCCTTCGGCCCAACGAGCCCGCGCCACCGTAATACCAAATACATTATCCTATTTTAATAGTCCTATATAATAATATATATATTAATCCTAATTTGGAAAAATTTTCACCATAGGGACAATTTGTTACCCAATCAGCCTAAGAGCGAATTTTTGGGTTGTGGGAGGAAACCGGAGTGCCCGGAGAAAACCCACGCAACCACGGGGAGAACGCGCAAACTCCCGCAGACACCGGCCCAATTCCAAGTGTCTGCACAGCCACATCGATAGTCTCTGAGCTGTCATGGTGCCCTTCAGGTGGTCCACATAAAGCACTCATATACGACATGAGGTACCAGGCAACCCATGAATCAACATCCAAGAGCTGTTGTCAAAGTTGGAAGTGAAATACATTCATACATAGGGACCCATTCTCTGTTGTCGAAGTGGATGTTTTGAAGAGGGTACAGGAAAGATTTACCAGGATGTTGCCTGGTATGGAGGGCATTAGCTATGAGCAAAGGTTGGAGAAACTTGGTTTGTTCTCACTAGAACGACAGATGTTGAAGGGTGACCTGATAGAAGTCTGGAATATTATGAGATGCACGGACAGTGTGGATAGTTGGAATCTTTTTCCCCAGGGTGGAAGAGTCAATTACAGGTTTAAGATGCGAGGGACAAGGTTTAAAGGAGATGTATGAGCAAATTTTTTTTTACACAGAGGGTGGTGGGTGCCTGGAACTCATTGCCGGGGGAGGTAGGGGAAGCAGTTACGATAATGACTTTTAAAGGGGTATCTGGACAAATACATGAATAGGATGGGAATGGACGGATATGGTTCTCGAAAGGGTAGTGGGTGTTAGTTCAGTCAGGCTGCCTGGGATTAGCTTGCCTTTAGTGGCAGTTATTGTCAGTGTCTACTTGATGGGTCAAAAGGGCTTTTTCTGAATTATATGCCTCCATGACTCTACAGGCTGTTATAATGTAACCAATGATTATTATATATATTATGATCATATAATAATAATCACCGTTAGATTTTTTAATTCCAAAGATTAAAAGTATGTTTTCCAAAGGTAGATTGGTCAAGCTAAACTGCCCCTTAGTGTCGGGGGACCAGTGAGGGTAAATGCATGGGGTTATGGGGATAGGGCCTGGGTGGGAATGTTTTCGATGCAGACTTGATAGGCTGAATGGCCTCTTTCTGCACTGTAGGATTCTATAATAAAATTGGATTCTGTTACGTGTAACCAACAGTAACATGCTGTGAGGGTCAGCTGACCTGGTATAAATAGTAAGCAGATGAGGATTGTGGCGAGATTGTGTGGCCCAGGGCATGGCTTGAGAGTTGGGGTAATGAAGTTTCTTCATTAAATCTTTTTCTTTGATTTACTTTGTGAAGTTTTGTTGCTTGCAATCGGACTATCCTTCCTACCCAAAGAACACAGTTCACCCAAACTTCCGGATAATAAAGGCCAAGCTTTTAATATATTTCTTTTGTTTGCAGTGAATGGGTCTCTGTATATGAATATATTTCACTTCTAGCAAGCGTCAATGAGACACATTACAAGCTTTATCAATGATCTTAAATCTGTAGCTGTTGGCACTCACAGAATTATTCAGCAAGTGCTTTCCAACCACAGAATAACATCTAACAGTGAATGTTTTGGGTTATGTAAGCCTGAGCTCGTGGTGTAGGGTCTAAATGGTACCGATAATGACATGTTGTCTGATTTGATCAGCTGATCAATGGGAGTAATACATTACACAATATACAACACCCTAAGAATGGACACTTCATGCAAGTTATAGGTGGCATGGTGGCACAGTGGTTAGCACTGTCGCTTCACAGCACCAGGGAGCCGGGTTCGATTCCTGACTTGGGTCACCATCTGTGTGGAGTTTGCACGTTCTCCCCTCATCTGCGAGGGTTCCCTCTGGATTCTTCCCACTGTGCAAAGATATGCGAGTTGATTAGCCATGCGAAATTGATCCTTAGGGCCTGATTTTAGCATTTTGATCCTAAGTGCTGAATCTGGGCGCAATTCAGATTCGACTTGGAAATCTGCTCCCAGGCCCTAAAGGTCAATTTCGCAATTTCAGCACTTAGCCTGAAAAAAGATCACGATCCGAATAGCGCAGCCAAAGCAATTGGAGCTCTGAACTGCGCATGCGAAGTTAGAAAAAAATGTGAAAATCACACTCCTGTCACATTGCTCCCGGGCCGCGAAAAACGGATAAAGCAGCCTGGGAACGATGACCCCCCCCCTGCCCCGCAGACATCGCCCCATCCCCACAACATAACTTTCCCCCTTATCCACCTACCCCTCCACAATCCATACTGATTGCGACCCTCTGCCTTCTTTCCCACCCACTGATCACTTTGCAGAGTGGCAGCGGACTCTGCCGGTGCCCCCCTCCCCACCAGAGAGCTATCTGGCCTCCCCCCCAACCCCGAGAAAGTTTGAGCCTCTTCCCCCACTGAACCCCACCCCTGGAATGATTGGGCTTTCCCTCTACCACCTTCCGAGAACGTTCAGGCCTCCCCCAACCCCCACCACCAGAGAATGATCTGGCCTCCCTCCCCACCGATCTGATTCAGAGGGCCGTTGGAAGCTCTGAATTTCCCTCTTCAGCAGCTGGAGTGCCCAAAACAGACTTTTTGCCAAGCATGTCCGTTTGCTCCGAATCTGGACTTGCGAAGGCAATGGAAAAGGGGGAAATGCTGATAAAGTTGGGCGGAGGACAGTTCACTAATTCAATTTAATTGCATGCAAATACTTTTAAATGACTGTCATGCCCATTTCGGGTACGCCCATTCCCGGGTCTCGGTAAAGTGGCCATCTGTGCGGACGCCGGCACTGATCATGTTAATGGTCTCATGCCCAACTTTACCATATTTTTTGTCTGCAATGTAAAATCGGGCCCTTAGTATCAGGGGATTAGCAAGGTTAAAAAGTGGGCTATGGGATAGCAGCTGAGTGGGATTGTGGCTGGTGCAGACTCGATGGGTTGAATGGCCTCCTTCTGCACTGTTAAAAAAAAGTTGTCAGGTTTTCGAAGCCTCATCAGCAATACACAACTTTGAAATTAAGAAAACAAAATGCTCAAAACGGTGGTTCCGAGCCTGAAAAATCTTTGAAATGTTCTTTCAGAAACAGCCGGTAAAGAAAATGAAATCACTCACCTGATCATCTGCTCAGTTGCCTGAGTAATAGTGGAATTAAAGAAGGGGTCACCTAGACTACTCGCCAAGGCTAAGGCAATTTTCAGCGACTGTGGAAAAGGGAATTGAAGAGTTAGCAGCATCCATAGAGAATGTAAAATATGCCTTCACTTTGAGATGTGGGAGCTCCCTGGATTGTCAACAGGATATTACATGGAGCAGGAAGGTATGTACTCATAGCACAAGTCTTCAGCTGCCCCCAACCCCATTTCGCCCCTCCCAATCATTATCTCAGACACAACATCATTATCTTCAGGTGGCTGCCTCACAGCGCCAAAGACCAGGGTTCGATTCTTGTTCGATTCACACTGTCTGTGTGGAGTTTGCACATTCTCCCCGTGACTGTGTGGGTTTCCTCCGGGTGCTCTGGTTCCTCCCACACTCCAAAGATGTGCGGGTTAGGTCAGGTTAAATTGACCCTATTTTTGCTGGGAATTAGCAAGGTAAATATGTGGGGTTACGGGGATAGGATGAGATTGTTATCGGGGCAGACTCAATGGGCCAAATGGCCTCCTTTATACTGTAAGGATGCTATGAAATACACTTGCTTCTGGAGCATTCCCTTCAACTTTCTCTGCCTTGCCACCCCTCCACAATTGGATAGTTCTTAAAAGGGAGGCAATGACCTGGTGGTATTATCGTTAGGAAACTCAGCTAACATTCTGGGTTCGAATCCTGCCACGACCAATTGTGGAATCTGAATTCAATGAAAAATATCTGGAATTAAGAATCTACCGATGACTATGAAAGCATTGTCTACCGTCGGAAAAACCCATCTGGTTCATTGAAACCCTTCAGACAAGGAAATCTGCCTTCTTTACTTAGTTTGGCCTCCAGAGCCAGGGCCACAGCGATCTGGTTGACTCTCAACTGTCCTCTGACAACCTGGTATAGGCAATAAATGCTGGCCAGCCAGTAATGTGAATGAATAAAAAAAAATCTTTCCCTTCATTAGCAGCTTTCAGACATTCCCATAAATTTAATTTCCTCCTAGGCTGCTGTCCATTTTTCATATTTTCTGCCCAATCCAGGATTCAGGGACATTGGCTATAATTCACCTGAATCTACCCTCTCCAAGGACCTGGGTCAGGCATGGCTCCTGATGGTAACCGTCACTGATATTAGCCTTATATTGTTAGCCTTATATGAAGACTGCAATGAAATTACTGTGAAAATCCCCTGTCACCACACTCTGGTACCTGTTTGGATACACTGAGGCAGAATTTAACACAGCCAATGCAGCTAACCAGCATGTCTTTGGACTGTGGGAAGAAACTGGAGCACCTGGTGAAAACCCACGCAGACATGGAGAGAATATGCAAACTCCGCATAGACAGTGACCCAATCTGGATCCCTGAAGCTGTGAGGCAGCAATGCTAACCACAGTGCCACCCATCTTATCCGATAAAAGACAGAGATCAAGATCAAAAAAGTATATTTCCAATTTAATTTTGCAAACATTTTTTGCACACCCTGTTTAGATATATCCCCATGTGTATTATAACACAATCGTAATCTTTGTTCATTTTCGACTGACGAACAGATGTCTTCCTTATCTTTCAGAAATGTACAAACCTGCTTAAAAGCTGAAATGTTCACTCCCAAACTAGTTGGATTAGTAATACTGTACATTCCCCTACAACTCCTACCTCAGTGAGTAAGTGGTAAGTCAGATTCCTGGTTGCCTGGGCAGTTATGTTAAATCCCTCCAAAATGTTGAGGGCAGCAACAAGTGCGGGTCCCACATGTGGGGGAGGAGCAGTGAGCACAAAGTGACCTGAAAGAAAGCAGAAAGTTAAATGTAGTTTTCAGTTTAAAAAAAGACTTTCGTTTACATAGCACCTTTCACAACCACCAGACACAGACAATGAGCCCACACTGTTGTAACATTGGAAACATGGCAGCCATTTTGTACATATGTGATAGTGACCAGAAAAATTGGACTTTGCTTTGTTAATGATTGAAGGGTAAATATTGGTCAGGACAGCAGGAGTAATTCACCTGCTCTTTTCCAAAATAGTGCCCTGGGATCTTTTACATCCACCCAGGAAAGGAGATGGGGTTTTGGTTTTATGTCTCATCTTAAAGCATGCATCTTTGACAATGCAGAGCTCCCCCAGTACTGCACTAGACATTTGGGCATAAGACTTGGAGCGGAATTAAAACCTAAACCTTGTGACTCAGAGATGAGTGTGCTGCTAACTTAGCCGCAGCTGACTCCCACCTTGGGGTGAGCCAGGACGAAGCGTGAGCGATTTCCTAAAGAAAATCTATGAGCGACAAGGTTTGATTGCCTTCCTTCTTCTGTCCAATCCCTTTGGCAGGAAACACACAGGCCAGTTAGCAATCGTGGTGAAATTTGGCAAGCTGATAATTCAGAACTAAGAAGTAAGACAGGGACAAGTGTATCAAGCGGTTCAAAGAATGAAAAACGGACAACCACAAAAATAAAGTTTTGCCAGGTGGTTGTTAAGTGACCTCTCATCTTCCCTTTCTTTCAATGAAAGCATTGGGAGGGCTGCCCAATATAAATCATAGGAAAGAAATTGCTTTCCTACCCTTTTAGTAGCTAGTCTTCACAATGCATATATAGCATTTCGCACAATCTCAGAACATCCCAAAATACTTTACATTCCTTTAATGTAATCATAGAATCATAGAATCCCTACAGTGCAGGAGGCCACTTGGTCCATTAAGTCTACACCGACCACAATCCCAACCAGGCCCTATTTCTATAACCCCACATATTTACCCTGCTAATCCCCCTGACATTCGGGGCAATTCAACATGGCCAATCCACCTAACCTGCACGTCTCTGGACATAGACACGGGGAGAACGTGCAGACTCTGCACAGACAGTGACCCAAGCAGGGAATTGAACCCAGGATCCTTGGCACTGTGAGGCAGCAATGCTAACCGCTGTGTCACTGTTATCATGCAGTGTTCAGTTTTGACGAAGGCAAAAAGAGGAAGTGGTGTGTGACTAGGATATGACTCTTTTTCAAATCTTCCCATAGGGTTGCTGGCAACCAGCTAGAGTTCTCGGTTCCACCCATACTATCTTCTTAAAGTACCCTCCCCTCCCCTTCAACAATAAGTGCCAAGGGGTCATGGGCTTGGTTAACACAAAAGAATCGAGACTTTGCAGTCAGCTGCCACTGCCAATTGTCACCCTCACCCAGCACATCGGGCAAATTGCCCCAATCTTCCCAGCTGCCCGACCTGAGAACTCAAAACTTCTTCTCAATTCTGTTTCATGGTCTGCCTTGTCTCGCTGAGTTTACCCTGCCCATAAGGCTCAATCCTATTCCAGCCAGTTACAGATCATCTAACTTGCCTCCTTGTGCCCAATGTTAGCTGACATTGTTAATGGTGCCCATTCTCACCACCTTTCAATTTGATTTCATCATCCTGCTTTTCAAATTTCCCACCTTTGACCCCCTCTGTGTTTGGAAACTGCCACCTATTCTCCAAACTCCCCTTCCTCTCCAAGGATATAAATTGAATAGTGAAACAGGCGGTTCATTCACTGCAAAATAATCTGTTTCTAATTCTCCTACAGGTGTACAGAAAATTAATGAAAATGAACACCATGCACGTATTCTCTCTAACTGGAACGCAGCATCACGTCCCATTGCCCGTTTGAACGGAAGATCTCAGTACCTTCACGTCTGTCAGTTCAGATCTTGCAGAGAGGGAGATGGGCCTAAATCTGTGCTGAACCTTTCTGGAATTCCTTGCTTGAATCCTTCCAACTCAGCTTCCTATCTTGCTGTAATACTGAAATAATCCTAATGAAATCCACTAATGATGTTCATTATGAGTTTATGGTAGACTATTCTTTCCCTTTCTGGGACACAACTATCCTCCTCCATCACCACTCTGCTCAGTGGCTTTGACTTTGCTTGATTCCTCTCATCAAATGATAGCCAGAGAATCACTTGCATTGGCCTCCTTCACACTCCCATGCCATCACCCAAGGCTTAGTCCTTGGCCTCTTTTGTTTCTCAACTCAATGTTACTCCATGTCGGTATAATCCAAAAAAAAATCATCAGCTTCCACAAGGACACTGATAACACTCAGCTCCATCTCACCACTACCTCATCGGACCCCTTCACTGACCCTGATCTGTCAGACTGATTGTCCAATACCCAATAAATGTAAGTTTATTTATTAATGCCACAAGTAGACTTATGTTAACACTGCAATGAAGTTACTGTGAAAATCTGAGTGATATAGTGGCACAATGGTTAGCACTACTGCCTCACAGTATCAGGAACCCGGGTTTGATTTCTAGCCTGAGTCAAGGGGGAGTTTGCATGTTCTCCCTGTGTTTACATAGATTTCTTTCAAATGCTCCGCTTTTCCTCCTACAGTTCAAAGATGTGTGGATTGGGTGGATTGGCCATGATAAATTGTCCCTTAGTGTCAGGGGTGCTAGCTAAGGTAAATAATGTGCGGTTATGGGAACAGGGCCTGGGCAGGATTGTGGTCAACACAGACTCAATGGGCTGAATGGCTTTCTTCCAGGGATTTTATGAGATGAGCAGAAATTTCCTTCAACTCAATGTTGAAATCACTGAAGCAAATATTTTGGTCCCTATTGCAAACTCTGATGCCAGGTCACCATTTCCATACTTAGCAACTGTTTAACCTGAACCAGATGGGTCACAATCTTGGGTGTTTTATTTGATCTTTCTGCTGATACACCTCCTTTCCTTGCACAGCCACACCTTTACCACCTCTAGGCTAGGCTATTAGAATGCTCTCACGAACATCCGCAATAAACTTACCCTTATCCAAAACTCTTGCCCATATCTTATGGTGCTCAAAGTCTCGTGACCCTTTCACTCTTACCGATTCCGGCTTCCATTCATCAACGCCCCAAATGCAAAATCCTCGTCCTTGTTTTCCAATCTCTCTATATCCTCACCCCTTCCAATCTCTGCAACCATTCTCCAACCCTACAAGTTGTCACCTTCTCAAGGGCAAATACTGGCTTAGCCATTGGCACCCACATCATGTGAAAGAATGAATAAGCTCTCTGCACTCCTCTGGTTCTGATCTCCCAATTTTAATTTCTCCTTTCCTTTCTCAAGTTGATCCTTATAAGTTGCTTCTTTGGCCAAGTTTTTGGTCATATGTTCTGATATTTCCTTCGGTGGCTTTGGTGATATTGATATTGCTAATTTTAACGCCTTGGGGTATTTTGCTACGTTAAGTATTACTAAAAGTATGTTTTAGCTTGTTGTAGTTGAACAGGGAGGCAGTGTTCCAGTTGTGTGAGTTGTAATATGGCATCTCAGGAATGCAGCACTCCTTCGGTTCAATACGAGTGTCAGCCAAGACTACATGTTCAAGTCCTAGACCAGATCTTGAACTGACAACCTCAGAAATGTTGGAATCAACAACTGACCAAAACTAATACCGTACCATCTGAAGAAATCTGATCACAAGCCTCACATAATTTGGATAAATGTGAGGTTTTTCACTTTGGAAACAAAAACAAGGAGGCAGATTACCACCTGAATGGCAGTAAATTGGGAGAGAGGAGTGTGCAGAGGGACCTGGATGTCCTTGTGCACCAGTCACTGAAGGTAAGCATGCAGGTGCAGCAGGAAGAAAGCAAATGGCATGTTGGTCTTCATTGTGAAAGGTTTCGAGCACAGGAGCAGGGATGTGTTGTTGCTATTATACAGGGCCTTGGTGAGGCCACACCTAGAGTATTGCATGCAGTTTTGGTCTCCTTTTCTAAGGAAGAAGGTTCTTGCTCTCGAGAGAATGCAGTGTAAGGCTGATTCCAGGGATTATAGGACTTTGGCTAGAGTTCAGATGAATAAGGGTGGGACCTCATAGAGACTTATAAAATTCTAACAGGACCAGAAAGGATAGATGCAGGAAGAATGTTCCCAATAGTGGGGATATCCAGAACTAGGGATCACAGTCTGAAGATACAGGGGAGAACATTTAGGATGGAGATGAGGAGACATTTCTTTACCCAAAGAGTGGTGACCCTTTGGAATTCATTACCACAGCAAGTCGTAGATGGCAAAACATTGAATATATTCAAGAGGCAGCTGCATATGGCATTTGGGACGAATGGGATTAAAGATTATGGGGAGAAAGCAGGATTAGGTTTTTGAGATGGATGATCAGCCATAATTGTGATGAATGCAGAGAAGGCTCAAAGGGCCGAATGGCCTCCTCCTGCTCCTATCTTCTATGTTTCTATATACAGAGATAAGAAACCCTTAAATTCAAGGTTCAGCTTTAATTAGCCCCTCCCAATCTACGAACAAAGATCAATTCAGACCGTGGTATGATCCTTCAATGGGCTTCTCAATAATCACGCTGTAATTGGCAAAATCCTCCACCGAGAGTATTCCACCTTTACTCCGAACCTTAAGAGAAACAAGGAGAGAGACAGTCAGTCCTTGTACAACAGCGAGTCAACATTCCTGGCATGGACATCTATTCTATGTACTGAATCCTGAAGAGGGAATATCATAACTACTTCACCAATTAGTGCTGGGATACAGATAACACTGAGACCAGATTTACTAGGGTGCTACCAAGATTTGATGGTTTCAGTTATAAGGAGAGGCTCGCCTAGAACTTCTTTTCCTGGACAGTAGGAGTTTAGGGAAGATCTTGTAGAGGTTTATAAAATAATGAGGGGCATAGATCAGCTGGATAGTCAATATCTTTTCGAGTCTAAGACTCGAGGGCATAAGTTTAAAATGAGAGGGGAGAGATACAAAAGGGTCCAGAAGGGCAACTTTTTCACATAGAGAATGCTGAGTGTCTCTGGAACAAGCTGCCAGAGGTGGTAGTAGAGGCAGATACAATTTTGTCTTTTAAAAAGCATTTAGACAGTTACAAGGGTAAAATGAGTATAGAGAGATTTGGACCAAATTGGCAACTGGGACTAGCTTAGTGCTTAAAAAAAGGGTGGCATGTACATGTTGGGCTGAAGGGTCTGTTTCCATGCTGTAAACCTCTATGACTCTATGAGTTGGCAACAATATTTATCCAATAGATAGACGCATTGCTGCGAATCAGTACTGAAGTTGTGCGTGTATTATACTATTATCCATTGCTACAGTTCATAGGAATCTATTCTGTAGGAATCCCACGTCACAATATGCTCCAAGTAGTTACGTGTTTATCCAGTCATTGACCGCTTTACAAAGATCAAACAAGTCTACATTTTAATTGCTACTACAAACAATCGAGAGGCTCTGGAGCTTGAAAAGTTAGTGATGACAGAAATAACTCTTCACCTCAGAAACCATCTCCTCTGTGACATTTCCACTGTAAAACGCTGAGACGCCCTCGGAGCCAACTGCATTGAAAATGGCTGCCAGATCCAAACGTTTCATGAAAGCTCCTGGATGTAATGGTTGCCCTTGTGGCAGGAAGGTTTCATGGAATGTATCTGACATATTTTTGTCCTTAACTTGATCAATTGCTTTAGCTGGAATAATGGGAGACAAATAAAAAGTTAGTAATTAAATCAGATCAATGAAGGATCATGATTCACTTAAAAATATTTCCAGAGAAAAAAATATTTAATGACTTTGGTTTGATTTATTATTGTCACATGTATTAATATTCAGTGAAAAGTATTGTTCCTTGCGCACTATATGGACAAAACATACCGTTCATAAAGAAGGAAACAAGAGACTGCAGAATGTAGTGTTAGTCATAGCTAGGGTGTAGAGAAAGATCAACTTAGTGCAAAGTAGGTTCATTCAAAAGTCTGACAGCAGGAGGGAAGAAGCTGTTCTTGTGTCAGTTGGTATGTGACCTCAGACGTTTTTTTCCCTGATGGAAGAAGGTGGAAGAGACAACATCCACGGTGCAAGGGGTCCTTAATTATGCTCACAATTATATTTAATGAACGGTGTACTGATATTTTAATTATTCTTATTACTGACTACCTGGGAATGCACTAAAATCAAATTGCAGAGTTCACTTAATTGACTTAGAAAGCAACATTTGACTCCAAGAGATTTTCCTTTTGTACATCTCACCTCAACATCATATTCTCACCCCATCGCATCCTCCCAAAACACTTGTTCTGTCTCGCTCAGTAGCAGAAGGTTGGTAAGTATAAAAACAATAAAATTTGTATGAGATAAGCTATTCTCTCCTGCCCGACCCATCCCTCCTTTTCCAATCCATCTCTGAGACTCCCCTAAATCCATTCTCAAGACCAACATGCTCAGAGTTCTCCGGCTAGTTTGCTGAGTTTGATTCCACCTTTTTCTTCACACCAGGTCTCCGAAATCAGCTACCTGTCTGAAGTTTTCAAGACCACCCTGCTCTGCAAGGAAGAGAAGATCTTCAAAATGTCATTGTCTGTCCCACATATCTGTCCTGTCAGTGGTTATAATCATTGCATCCGTCCACAGAAATCCCAAGCAAGTGCTTATCAGAGGAGGGGAGAAAATGCAAGGAGAAGGAATGCCAAGCCAGCAAGTGGTTCAAAACGCAATCATTTGCAACAGAACCTATCAGGTGTAGATTAGCTGTAACAATTACCTATACACCTACTGGAACCTTGTCAAACACCCAAGATGATTAACATGGTCATCTTTGCCTCTAAGAAGAATCAAAATGACATTGGCAAGAAGTCTCACAACACCGGGTTAAAGTCCACCAAGTTTATTTGGAATCGCGAGCTTTCGGAGGGCTGCTCCTTCATCAGATGAGTCCTCGGAAAGCTCGTGATTCCAAATAAACCTGTTGGACTTTAACGTGGTGTCGTGAGACTTCTTACTGTGCCCATCCCAGTCCAAAGCCGGCATTTCCACATCAAGATGACATCTCCTCAAAATAGTCAAGTGCTTCTCTGGAGCTAAATGCTTCGCAATGTTACACACTCACAAGATTCTCTGCTCTCCATCACCCTTTCAGAACTGCCCTCATGCACTTTGTATCTCCTGGATCAACTCTCACCTTTCCAAATCCCATTTGAACACTTGAGATTCATTCAATGCCTTTTTTAATCACTAAGATCCTGGTTTTGAAGAGAGGGATCATGGTGCCTCTAAGGAGCAGCATGCTTGCATTGGATTTCACATTTTAGGGAAAATGCCATTGAACTTACCAAGTTCCTGTGTAACATTGAAACCTTCTTGTGCAACCTTCGCTGCTGCAGCCATTAACTCAGACCAGGAGATTCTGGAAAAAAATGATAAAACAACAGGGAAAGAAAATCTCAGGACAGTCTTGAACTTCCTGCTCAGGACCCTTGGCTACAGCCTCTCGCCCACCATGCATGCCGGCAGGGTCTTCCAGTCCCACCAACAGTGCACCCTTGCTTTGGGTTTCACGTCAATGAGGTTTGCAGAAAATGGGAAACCCCGTTGACAACAGCAGATCCCATTACCGGCTGCCTCCACTGCAAAACGTATGGCAGGTCCCTTGGAAAATCCCATCCCTTGCCTCCCAATGCCACAATGGCCCTGTCTATATTCCCCATTCAATTTTCATATGTAAACTGTCACAATATGGCTGTTCCTTGTGGATTGAGTTCCAGAAGGCTACCTCCTACATGCATCACTATCTTCCAAGTATGAAAAGCTTTTGCTAACTAATGATCTTTCTAACCAAAGGTGTCAAGGAATATGGAGTTGGGTCGCAAAATAGTCAGAAATTCATTAAATTGTTATACAACCACAAAGCACCTAAACGTAGTATAAGAGTCTTGCACAGAAAAAGTTAATATGGAACTGAGTACAGCGCCGCATAAACTGTGATGCAAGAAAATGCATGACTCACAGCTAGAGGCCGGTGTGGGGCTAGACAGAGCAGTGTGTAGCAGCAAGCATGGAGACAGCACTTGCTTGGGGCAGCACGGTAGCACAGTGGTTAGCACTGCTGCTTCACAGCTCCGGGGACCTGGGTTTGATTCCCGGCGTGGGTCATGTCTACGTGTAGTTTGCACGTTCTCCTCGTGTCTGTGTGGGTTTCCTTTGGGCGCTCCACTTTCCTCCCACAGTACAAAGGTGTGTGGGTTAGGTTGATTGGCCATGCTAAAAATTGCCCCTTAGAGTCCTGAGATGCCTAGGTTAGAGGGATTAGTGAGTAAATATGTAGGGATATGGGGTAAGGTCTGGCTGGGATTATGGTTGATGCAGACTCGATGGGCCAAATGGCCTCTTTCTGCACTGTAGAGCTTCTATGGACCTTTATTGTATCTGTATATGTAGCTTCTTGTGCTTAATAAATACTTACTGTAAAGTACCTAAGACAATGAATACTTGAATAAGACCTATCAAACTAACCCAGTATCTTACAACAGCCTCCACCTTTCCCTTGGACTTGGAATAATACCACGGGCAATTTAATAGTACCATACAAAACCACAGATTCTTCACAGATGATCAATCATATTATACAAGCATTCACTTAATTATGTTCCGTAATTACACGAAAGTCAGATACTATATTACATTGAAATGGAGCTTTAGCTGAAGTCGTTTGACTGCTTATTGATATTACTCTTGTTTTATTGCCATACAGTATGTTAGCAAACTCGTTTTTCAACTGTCTGAATTAAATTTTCTAAAACCTTTTCCATTCCTAAGAGAAGAAAACAAGTCATTCCCTTTTACCTTGTTGAGTCAGATTCGGTTTTTAAAATTTATTTAGTAGTGTCACAAGTAGGCTTATATTGACACTGCAATGGAGTTACTGTGAAAATTGCCACACTCCGGTGCCTGTTCGGGTACACTGGCGGAAAATTTAGCATGGCCAATGCACCTAACCAGCACACCCTTTACTGATTACTAATTACTACCCCATTTTGTGCTTCTTTCAGATCGTGGGAGGAAACCGGAGCACCCTGAGGAAACCCACACAGACATGGGGAGCACATGCAGATTCCTCACACACGGTGACACAAGCTGGGAAGCGAACCCAGGTCTCTGGCGCTGGATTATTTCACACACTGTAACCCTTGTTACAAGGTTGGGTAAAATGAATTCACAAGGGAAATATGGCCTTGCTCTCTCTCTCTCTCTCTCTAATTTGTTTTCCTGTTTCATTGTCCCACAATACTAAGGTTTTATCAGTTGAGGTTGAAAACCTGCTTTTCTTTTTCCTCTCTGAAACTAGATGACGTTATTGTGGGCAGTCAAATCTCAGTTCCTGTTGGGTACGAGCCCAGAGCGCAAAAAAAAATGTGGCTTAAGATTTGGCAAAATTGTCATTTCAAATCAAGAAAAATGGTTGACGTATGAAATGTAGTCCAGTGTGTCCTTCCAAGAATAGCATTCTTGGAATAAAACTTTGGAGATTTGGGCTGGAATTTTGACTGGCACGTCCTTCCCAGAACCGGGGCAGGCAGGGCTCATAGAATGGCATTCTCCATTGGCCCTGAGCAGGATCTTACCAGCCTTGGCTGGTAAGGCAGTAAAATTCCTGTATTGGTCTGGGAAAGCTGTATGACCTTTCCTTATTCCACATTTCCACTTGCTCTTGCACTCGATCGAATGTGGATGCCATACTGGAAAAATATCCAAACCTAATCCTGATGTCGCTTATCCTTTACGTTTTGCAAAACACCTGGGCAATAATTTCAGCTTACATTCTTTTCTTTGAACTTTATTAATTAGTGTCAGCATGGTGGTACCGTGGTTAGCACTGCTGCTTTAAAGCGCCAGAATTCCGGCTTGGGGTCATTGTTAATGCACAGTCGGCACAATCTCACCATGTCTGTGTGGGTTTCCTCCCACACTCCAAAGATGTGCAGATTGGGTGGATTGGCCATGCTAAATTGCTACTTAATGTCAGGGGGTCTAGCTTGGGTAAATACATGAGGATAGGATCCAGGTGGGATTATGGGCAGACTTGATGGACTGAATTGCCTCCTTCTGCGGTGTAAGGATTCTATGATTTCTATAAATGTCACAAGTACCTAACCAGCACATCTTTTGGACTGTGGGAGAAAACCAGAGCACCCAGAAGAAACTCACGTAGACACAGGAGAATGTACAGACTCTGCACAGACAGTGACCCAAGACAGGAATCAAACCCAGGTCCCTGGCGCTGTGAGGCAGCAGTGCTAACTACCATGCCACCAACCTCTCATCTCATTTTAAATTTTAAAAAAAAATTATTCCATCCTTTAAGTTACAAAGCCTTTGAGTGGACTGGGCAAACTTGAATCCATTCCTTTCTTGCTCTAAAAACCAAATTCAAATTCCAATTGAATTGAGGCAGCACAGTGGCACAGTGGTTAGCACTGCTGTCTCACAGCACCAGGGACCCGAGTTTGATTCCTGGCTTGGGTCACTCTCTGTGAGAAGTCTGCACATTCTCTCCATGTCTGCGTGGGTTTCCTCCAGGTGCTCCGGTTTCCTCCCTCAGTCTGAAAAACGTGCGTGTTAGGTGCATTAGCTTGAACAAGCTCCAGAGTGTGGCGACTAGGGGAATTTTACAGTAACTTCATTGGAGAGTTAATGCAAGCCTTACTCATGACTAATAAATAAGTAAACTTATAGCTGCTATGTTGGAACAAAATGCCAGGGTTCTACATCTTAACCAAAACAGTTAAGTATTTGGATTCAGTCAGACACAACCGATCAAACTTGGACGTGACTTTTTAACCAATGCTTATTTTCCAGTGCTGTATTGAACTTTGGAACAAGATGTCAGAGTTCCACATCTAACCAAATTAATTAAGAGGAACCAAGTATTTGGAAACAATTCAAACACACACTGATGTGGTCGTGGAACAAAATCTCTACCACTAAATGTTGTTTGGTATGATGTTTACCTGCCATAGAGTTGGTGGGCCTGATGCAATCCTTGTAACATACCTGGGACAGCTACCAAGAGACCAGGCTGCATAGAGAAAGAAAGAAGACATCACTTACATATACTGGAGAACTGTTAAGACTAACCCTTTGTCCAGGATTTTATTCAGAAAATGTTCAATTTTTTTCAAAAAATATTGTCCTCTTTAAATGAAGAGCAGGGCACTAATCTCCTCTTACATCGCCGTGACTGCTACCAACAATACTCGCAGGCTGTCCCACCACAGATGAGGCTTCAGGAAGAGAAGAATCCACCTGGTCAATTGTTTCTACAGGCAGCTCTAGTAAAGAAATTGGAACATTTTCCCTCCCTTATATATCATAGAATCCTACACTACAGAAAGGGGCCCTTTGGCCCAGTGAGTCTGCACCAACCACAATCCCACCCAAGCCCTAACCCATATCCCTACATATTTTACCTGCTAATCCCTCTAACCTAAGCATCCTAGTACACTTAGGGGCAATTTTAGCATGGCCAATCAACCTAACCTGCACATCTTTGGAATGTGGGAGGAAACTGGAGCACCTGCAGAAAACCCATGCAGACACGAGGAGAATGTGCAAACTCCATACAGACAGCAACCCGAGCCAGGAATCGAACCCAGGTCCCTGGACCTGTGAAGCAGCAGTGCTAACCACTGTGCTACCGTGCTGCCCCATGTTGGGCAAAAGCCAAAATGTAAATGGCAAACAAAATTGTAATTTAACCTCCAGACTCCTAATTCGAAGTCAAAGTTTTGGATAGGTAGCAATCAAATTATTCTGGAAAGTTTCAAATCCAACGTCAGACCTTCAGGTGATCTCCTGAAGACTTGAGTTCAATTGTAAGGGCACAAAAAAATTGCAATAAAAATGTAAAGTGATATTCTAGAAACATAGAAGATAGGAGCAGGAGAAGACCATTTGGCCCTTCCATGCTGTTCCACCATTCATTATGATCAGGGCCAATCACCCAATCCAATAGTCTAATCCTGCTTTCACCCCATAACCTTTGATCCCATTCGCTATAATGCTATACCCAGCGATCGCTTGAATACATTCAACATTTTGGCATCAACTACTTCCCATGGTAATGAATTCCACAGGCTCACCACTCTTTAGGTGAATAAAATATCTCCTCATCTCCATCCTAAATGGTCTATCCTGAATCCTCAGACTGTGACCTTTGGTTCTGGACTCCCCCACCATTGGGAATATGCTCCCTGCATCTACCTTGTCTAGAATTATATAAATCTCTATGAGATCCCCTGTCATTTGTCTGAACTCCAGCGAAAACAATCCTAACTTAATCAATCTCTTCATACATCAGTCCCGCCATCCCCGAAATCAGCCTGGTCCTTACATGGTAATGACCATGAACTGCACTCTCAGGTGAATATAGTTAGACGTGTTTGCAGAAATGTTTATCATTTACCTCTAAACTGTTTTTATTCCCTTCTGTAGACATTGATGTATCACACGTTATCTCTTAAAGCATTAACAGATAGCTTCACCCCGCCATCTATAAAGCACAAGTCAGCACCTACCAGGATGGGTGCAGCACTAATCACTATCTTTTCATTTACAGTTTGTTTCTATCATCTGTATATCAATGTTGCACATTGTAACATTGGAACTCTAATCACATCTCGAATAAGCAAACACAAACAAGAGGCAAGCAGCAACGCAAACCTTGTCCTCCCAGCTGTGCGCGAACATCTGCTCCTCAACCTCTGCTGGAGCTGTCTCTCGAAAGTCAATGATGAAACTTTCATTCTTCCGGATATCATGGACTAACATTACACCGCCCCTGGAGAAAAGGAACAATGAGAAAGAGGCAAATGAACCATATTCAGACACACGTATATTTTATCCTATATATCCACGATCCTTCAGCCTAGGAAGGGTGATGGACAGAGAGAAAACAATCTATTTCTGGTGGACTGTCTTCACTTGGCACAGCTTTGCTGATGGGGGAAGAGGCAATTCCTTGAGAGGCAGATTCTGCCGCAAGAGCTGCTTCCAAGTATCACTGTGCGTTGTTATCTTTGGTCTTGGTGTGTGTAGCCTCTGCTCAGGATGGCAATGCACGCTTACCCACAGAAATAGAATCATAGGACCCTACAGTGCAGAAGAGGCCTTTCGGCCCAACGAGTCTGCACTGAACACAATCCCACCTGGGCCTTCCCCCCATATCCTCACATATTATACCCACTAATCCACACATCCCTGGATTCTAAGGGGCAATTTCTTAGCATAGCCAATTAACCTAACCTGCACATCTCTGGACTGTGGGAGGAAACTGGAGTACCCGGAGGAAACCCACGCAGACACGAGGAGAATGTGCAAACTCCACACAGACAGTGACCTGAGCCAGGAATTGAACCCAGGATCCTGGAGCTGTGAAGCAGCAGTGCTAACCACTGTGCTACCGTGCCACCCCACCCTCCTGCTACATAGACCGATGGTGGAACCCTTCTCTCCCACTGGACTGTGTTGCCCCTCGTGCGACCAAATAAACCTGTTGGACTTTAACCCAATGTTGTGAGACTACATACTATGCCCACCCCAATTCAATGCTGGCATCTCCACATTTGTTTGATGAGTGTTATTTATTTATATATTTATTGGTGTCACAAATAGCTTACATTCACACTTCAATGAAGTTACTGTGAAAATCCCCTACTCGCCACACTCCAGCACCTGTTCGGGTACACTGAGGGAAAATTTAGCATGGCCAATGCACCTCAGCAGCACATCTTTGGAATGCGGGAGGAAACCGGAGCACCCAAAACGAAACCCAAGCGGAGAACGTGCAAACTCTGCAGAGACAATGACAGTGACCCAAACCGGGAATCGAACCCAGATTCCTGGCGCTGTGAGGCAGCAGCGCTAACCGCTGTGCCAGCGTGCCAAACAAATGTGGGAGCTCAGTCTTTACAGGGACTGCCGCATTCGTCTTTTAGTCTTGCCAGGATATACCCAGAGACCAAAAATTATCTCTCCTGAGACATACTGGCAGACTTGCTGGAGGGGTAGGATGTTATGGTCTCACTCGAGCGAGGCCAGAAATTCCTGCCCGAGGTGAACAGATATTTCTGTTGTCTGCCCCTCGCCCGCTCCGATTCGTGAGGTGATAGAGTTCTTGCAGCTTGAGTTTTTCTGGTGCTCTCCGAACACCAGCACGGAGACTGACTATACGGTGCCAACTTTATTCAATTATGAGCCATTTTTAAACCAATTAGGATTTGGGCTGAGATTTATTTCACTTTTGCGACAACTTGCGTGTCTATCGCATCTTCAGTGTGGAAAACGTCCAGCTGGCTGAAGAAGGGAAGGGATTCAAAGACATTTGACCCATGGGAAAACAATAATTTTGTGAATAAATAAACATGAGTATTTCCATTAGTGACTCTGTAATGCCTGCAACACCTACCCTCCAATTCCAGAGCTGTGGGGATGAATTATTCCCAAGCATAATGCGGACACAATTGCTGCATCCACTGAAGAGCCATCGCGGTTCAATATTTCAGTACCAACTGTAGAGCAGTGGGCCTCATCTGTAACCACTGCACCTTGGTGAAAGATCTACATGGAACAAGAGGGGAGCACAGAGTCACAGAAGCAAAACTTATGACTTTTTAAAACTCATTTGTGGGATATGGGTGTCGCTGGCTGGCCAGCATTTATTGCCCATCCCTAGTTGCCCTGGGACAGTTGGGAGTCAACCACATTACTATGGCTTTGGAGTCACGTGTAGGTCAGAGCAGATAAGGACGGCAGATTTCCTTCCCTAAAGGATATTAGTGAACCAGATGATGTTTTCCAACAATCGACAATGGTTTCATGGTCATCTGCGGATTCTTAATTGCGGATTTTTTTTTATTGAATTTAAATTCCACCGTGGTGGGATTCGAAACTGTGTCCCGAGAACTTTAGCTGTGTTTCTCGATTAATACTCTAGTAATAATACCACTAGACCACCACCTCCCCTGTTACTCATTCAGTTTCTGAAATATTGTCATCTCTACTTCATTCTCGATGAGAATACAGATTGGGGCACAACGAGTTTTTGGAATTACACCATTGGTACCCAGTAAAAATCCTAATGTTTTGTTCCGGATATCCCCAGGAAAATGATGCTCGGCTTAGGGACATTTCCTCTTTCTTAATATGGCAATGTGTGCCAGGTGTTGAGTGCAGTTTTGGGCTCTATATCTAAGGAATAATGTGCTGGCCTTGGAAAGAGTCCAGAGTCACAAAATGATCCCTGGAATGAAGAGCTTGTTGTATGACGAACAGTTGAGGACCCTGGGTCTGTAATTGTTGGAATTTAGACAGATGAGGAGGGACCTTATTGAAACTTACAGGATACTGTGAGGCCTGGATAGACTGGACACGGAAAGAGTGTTTTCACTCGTAGGAAAAACTAGAACCAGAGGGCACAATCACAGGCTGAAGGGACGATCCTTTAAAACAGAAATGAGGAGGAAGTTCTTCAGCCAGAGAGTGGTGAATTTGAGGAACTCTTTGCCGCAGAGGGCTGTGGAGGCCAAGTCATTGAGTGTTTTTAAGATAAAGATTGATAGAGTCTTGGTTAATAAGAGGATCAGGGTTTATGGAGAAAAGGCAGGGGAAGGGGGATGAGAAAAATATCAGCCATGATTGAATGGCAGAGCTGACGCGATGGGCTGAGTGGCCTAATTCTGCTCCTATGTCCTATGGTCTTATGGCCTAGCCAAATCTATACCCTCATTCCTGATGAATTAACTTGCAATCTCTTATGTCCCAGTAGATAAATAAATAGGCAAGAGGTTTTGAGATGCACGAGAATTTTGGAGAGCTGGACCTCCCCCATGGCATTTAGATAAACTCTTCTAGGGATACAGGGTGAGGGGGGAGGCAGTAAGAACACAGCAAAACAGATAGGGAAACAAAAGAGACTGCAGCAGTTTACATTCCAGGAAGTGTAAGTGAGAGGAGAGCATTATCTCAAAGTCAGCTCTGGGAGCAGTCTTGCCTCTTAGTCAGAAGGTTATGGCTTCAAGTCTCACTGCAAGGGACTTTGAGCACACTGTCAGCGCTGATACCTCCCATGCTGTATAAGGGAGGGTGCGCTGCAATATTAGGGGTGACGATTTTTGAAAGGGACGTTCAACGTTCTCAGTTCCCTCAGTTGAATAGAGAAGATTCCGTGGCACTATGTTAAGGAAGATGGTACGTTGGCCTTCAATTGCGAGAGGATTTGAGTACAGGAATTGGGATGTTTTACCACAATTGTGCGGGGTGTTGGTGAGGCCACAGTAGAGTATTGTGTGCAATTTTGGTGTCCTTATCTGAGGAAGGATGTCCTTTCTATACAAGGAGTGCAGTGAAGGTTTACCAGGCTGATTCCTGGGATGGGAGGTCTGTCATATGAGGAGAGACTTAAGTCAGTTCAAACTATATTCACTGGAGTTTAGAAAAGTGAGAGGGGATCTTAGAGAAATGTATAAAATTCTAACAGGGTTGGACAGGGTAGATTCAGAAAGAATGTTCCTGATGGTGGGGGAGTTGAGAACCAGGAGTCAGAGTTTGAGGATAAGGGGTAAACCTTTTAGAACTGAGGTGGGCAGAAATGTTTTCACCCAGAGAGTGGTGAATGTGTGGAATTCATGACCACAGGAAGTAATTGAGGCCAAAATGCTGTGTGATTTCAATAGGAATTAGATATAGCTCTTGAGGCTAAAGGGGTCAAGAGATACGGAAGGATGGTGGAATCAAGATATCAAACTTGAAGGACCAAAAGGCCTACTCCTGCTTTTAGTTTCTATGGTTCTAAGAACAGGTTGGTTCATCACTGAATCCCTACAATGTAGAAGGAGGCCAGTCAGCCCAGCAAGTCTGCACATGCCACAATCCAACCCAAGCCCTATCCCTGTAACTCTCCTGTACCTTGGTTAACCAACATTCATCAACTAACATCCCCAAATGGATATCATGGCTGCCACCTGATTGCTGTTTGTGGGATCTTGCTTTGTGCAAACGGGCCGCATACGTCCAATGTTATAATCATGACCACACTTCCTTAATTGGGTATAAAGCCCTTTCGGGTGTCCCAAGGTCGGGGAGTTCAACGACAAGCCTCTCTTTTAGTTTGTGGGGTGGGTAAAACCCTTCAGGTGAACCTTTTCCTTTCGCAGTTACAGGCAGCGCAGTTACCTGTGGGTCTCCAAAGTAGATCTGCATGATCAAGGCTACAGTGACGCCAGTCGCAAACGTTAAGCAGGCAGTGATGATAACGGTCAAACCATCCTGCCGACAGGTGCAGTCACCAGAGAAAGGATCCTTGCTGGTCACGCGTAATGGAGACATGTCCTGACTGCCCATCTCAGAGGAGGAGGAGGGCAGGCGCTGAAGGCGGGCTGATTTCAGGAACAAGTCGGGATCTACAGAAGATAATTTATAATGTTTAGTTCTGGGTTTTTTCCCCCATTGATTTTCTACAGCTGAGACGTACGTGTACAAGACTGGCAACTTTGCACAAATGGAGAAGTCCATAAATCTCACAGAAATTACGGATTTGATTTATTATTGTCACATGTACTAACATACAGTGAAAAGTATTATTTCTTGCGTGCTATACAGACAATGCATACCATTCATAGAGAAGGAAAGAAGAGAGTGTAGAATGTAGCATTACAGTCATAGCTAGGGTGTAGAGAAAAATCAACTTAATATAAGGTAGGTCCATTCAAAAAGTCTGATGACAGCAGGGAAGAAACAGAAGGTTTCATGGAATGTATTTGACATATTTTTGTCCTTAACTTGATCAATTGCTTTAGCTGGAATAATAGAAGCCAAACAGAAGTTAGTAATTAAGTCAGATCAAATTTCACAGGGGAATTTCACAGTAACTTCATTGCAGTGTTAATGTAAGCTTTTCTTGTGATTAATAAATAAACTTTAGATTAATGAAGGATCATGATTCACTTAAAAATATTTCCAGAGGAAAAAATAATTACTTTGATTTGATTTATTATTGCCATGTGTATTGGGATACAGTGAAAAGTATTGTTTCTTGCGCACTAAACAGACAAAACATACCATTCATAGAGAAGGAAACGAGAGAGTGCAGGATGTATGTTATCGTCATAGCTAAGGTGTAGAGAAAGATCAGCTTAATGTGAGGCAGGTCCATTCAAAACTCTGACAGCAGCAGGGAAGAAACTGTTCTTGAGACGGTTGATACGAGATCTCAGACTTTTGTACCTTTTTCCCAAAGGGAGAAGTGTTTGTTTAATGCTATAGGCAAATTGCTCCTAGCTGAAGTCCCTCTGGCTCACCTCCCTACCTCTCACTGATATTCAGCTTTACTCTGGGCTCAAAGAATCAAAGAAGGGAAAAAAAATAGAATAGGCTGAACAGGTTGCATACAATATGAATGGGCTGGTGGGAATTGACAGAAACAAGCATCTGGTGCCCTCTGACAAATGACAAAACACAAAGTAGTCATCCACATGAACGGCAAAGACAATTTTGTCTCTAAAACACTGCATCAACAATCTTTCCTCCCGAGGGCAATCTCACAATGGAACAATTTACCAAAGGAAATAGTCACAGACCCATCATCCAAATCTTTAAGAGCCATTGTCAGATTATTTCCATTTAAAAAGTGATTATCAAAACTATCATCTCAGTTCCCCAAGGAGAAAATGCTGGAAAATCTCAGCAGATCTGGCAGCATCTTTAAGGAGAGAAAAGAGCTGACGTTTCCAGCCCAGATGACCCTTTGTCAA
The DNA here is from genome assembly GCA_024679065.1 of Sphyrna mokarran. Lineage (NCBI taxonomy): Eukaryota > Metazoa > Chordata > Chondrichthyes > Carcharhiniformes > Carcharhinidae > Sphyrna > Sphyrna mokarran. The sequence goes on along the minus strand of JAGIQG010000016.1, from coordinate 64,283,051 downwards.
AGCTTTGGGCTTTGACTTTGACAAAGATTTTAGGGCTTTGACAAAGGATCATCTGGACTCGAAACATCAGCTCTTTTTTTCACCTTACAGATGCTGCCAGACCTGCTGAGATTTTCCAGCATTTTCTCTTTTGGTTTCAGATTCCAGCACCCACAATAATTTGCTTTTTTTCTCTACCATGACAGTTGGTCATTTAGCTCCCATTACCCGTATAAATGTTGGCGGAATACAGATATTATTCAGTGATGCTGATACGACTAAAATAAAAGGCAAAAGGTATAAAGGTTTGTTCATCGTCCTCATTTTTATTACACTTCCACGCAATTATTTTATTCACAGCTCCTCACATGGCAAACACAATCGTACAGAGTTTCAGAACTGAGAAAGCCATCAGTTTACTCAAAATCAGAGCACAGATTTGAGGGACAAATTCAAATAAAGTTACTTTATTAGTTACAAGGAAGACTTACATTAACACTGCAATGTAGTTACTGTGAAATTCCCCTAGTTGCCACACTCCAGTGCCTGTTTGGGTCAATGCACCTCACCAGCACGTCTTTCAGACTGTGGGAGGAAACCAGATCACCCGGAGGAAACCCACACAGACACGGGGAGAATGTGCAAACTCCACACAGACAGTGTGACCCAAGCCAGGACTCGAACCCGGGCCCCTGGCACTGTGAGGCAGCAGGGCTAACCGCTGTGCCACCCTGCCGCCAAATATTGGAAATCAAATGAAAACGGTAAAGTATAAACCTCACAGCAGGTCAATGAGTACCAGATAGAATAGTGTTTCAATTGTCATCCTGCAGAAAGGAGAAGATAAAAATAGAAAGACAGTCACAGAGATAGATTCAAGAAAAGAAAGGCTCAGATGCAGGGAAGAAGAAACACAAGATCTGTAGAAAGACAGAGGCAAAGTGATCTATAACCGATTTCACAAATTAAAGGGCCAGATTATACAGGCTTTTAGGGATTACTAGTTGACCTTGTGTAATGTAACCAGCTTTAAAGTTTATTGTGAAAGTTTATTCATTATTATTATCACAAGTAGGCTTACATTAACACTGCGATGAAGCTACTGTGAAAATCCCCCGGTTGCCACATTCTGGCACCTGTTCAATGACTCAGAGGCAAAATTTTGCACGGCCAATGCACCTCGCCAGCATGTCTTTCGGACCATGGGAGGAAACTCACGCCAACACAGGCAGCACACGCAGACTCCACACAGACAGTTTCTGTCTCGGACATGGAACTCGAACCCAGGTCCTTGGTACTGTGAAGCAGCAGGGCTAACCACTGTGCTACATGCTGTGCAGAGTATACAGATGGAGTTAAAAGATTTTATGCAAGTTTCAGAGGTTAATTAGCCATGCAAGGAAGAAGACAGGTGCAATTTTAGCCAATGGCTTACACACTGTGGAAAAGAAATATAACTAACCTAATATGTGAGCAATATAGTGTCTAAAAATGCAGCAACACAGGAAATAGAAGTGCCAATTTTTCGAGAAGTTAGTTTAGTAAATTCATGAAACTGGGAGGAGGAAGCAAAACCAAACTTGATAAAATTAAAAGCTTCAGAATTCATTCTTGGAGAAGCCTCGTTAAATTTAAATATGCCAGTGCCTGTATATGAAGACTTATTTTTGCAATTCCCATTTATAAAGCACATTCACCATAGAAAGAATTCAATATGTTACACATAGAAGCGCATGTCAGTGAGTTCCCAGGCCTGTTACACATGTACAGAGAGAGAGCACATACATGTGTACAAAAAACAATCACTGCTCTTCATTTGTTGTGTGATGTGGTAAGTTGCTTTGTAAACAGTACTGAGCCTAAAGTGTAGTCAAAATGAATGCTTGCTGTCGAGAGGACACTGCGAACCTTCCAAAAACCCAATAACCAGGAGTAGCTGCAGAACCTGCTATTCAAGGTTAAGACTAATCAGACAAAGCCCATCATTAGGCAGACAGAAGAGTGCAGCGATTAGTGTAAAGTGTAGGGCTACCTGCAAAGTCCCCAGGGTTCCATGTTTATTACAGGAACAATACAATCTGAAAGTAGGAGGTCATGTTACAGCTAATGCAATGTGTGCGTAAATGCGTGAGAGAGAAAACCTGTTCCATAACTACCAACTCCATCCCTCTCCTTGGCAACAGTCTGAGACTAAACAAGTCTCTTTGCAACCTTGGCTTCGCAAAGCATACCTCCGATCACATATCATGCCAATGCATATGTCTGGTCACATATCATGCTATTGCTAAGGCTGCCTATTTTCCACCTCTGTAACATTGCTCAACTTCACCCCAGCCTCAGCACGTCCACTTCGAAAACCCTAATTCATGCCTTTGTTACCTGGAGCTTTGGTTATTCACAGAAACATAGAAGACAGGAGCAGGAGGAGGCCATTTGACCCTTCAAACCTGCTCTGCCATTTATTACGATCATGGCTGATCATCCAACTCAATAGCCTAATCCTGCTCTCTCTCCATAACCTTTGATCACATTTGCCCCAAGTGTTATATCCAGCTGCCTCTTGAATACATTCAATGTTTTGGCATCAACTACTTCCTACAGTTATGAATACCACAGACTCATCATTCTGCGTGAAAAAATGTCTTCTTATTTCTGCGCACTTACTCTGCTAATTCTCAATATGCCACTGCCTTTAACATCCTGTACGAGTCCCACTCTCCCGGTTAGTGCTCATTCCAGATATGGGCCCAGCGGTCCCATAGTTTCTCAAACACAGCCTGCCTGTCAACTCCAGCATCCAAACTCTACATTTCCTCATTCTTCCCAGCTTTGTGATTACCTCAAGTCTCTCACTCCCTGCTACTAAAGTGTGGTCAAAATGAATGCTTCCATTCCTGCTGGGCAGCTATGGGAGTCATTGTTACAGATGCAATGCAATAGGAGGGAAATTATAGAGACTACACTGAATCCTCAGACTGTGACCATTGGTTCTGGACTCCCCCACCATTGGGAACATCCTCCCTTGATCTACCCTGTCTAGTCCTGTTAGAATTTTATAAGTCCCTATGAGATTCCCCCTTATTTGTCTGAACTCCAATGTAAACAATCCTAACCTAGTCAATTCTCCTCATACATCAGTCCCGCCGTCTCTAGAATCAGACTGGTAAATTTTTGCTACACTCCCTCAGGAGCAAAAACATCCTTTCTCAGACAAGGAAACTGCACGCAATATTCCAGGTGTGGCCTCACCGAGGCCCTGTATAATTGCAACAACACATCCCTGCTCCTGTACTCGAAACCTTTTGCAATGAAGACCAACATGCCGTTTGCCTTTTTTACTGCCTGCTTACCTTCAGCGAATGCGCTCCTGCCTGCACTCCCTTGTTCTACCCTCCTTAAACGTGGGGTCACCCAAAGTGCTTCTACCCGTGTCTGAACTTGCACCCACTCACCTTGCCTCCCCCAGTGCTCGCTGGCCTATTCCGTTCCCAACCAAGCAATGACTTGATCTGAAAACTCTCACCCTATTTCAACATCCGCCACTCCCTGCTTCTGGAATGTGCTCCGGCCTCGTATCTCTCCAAGATACCAATACACTTCTATCTCTGCCTCTTGTGCACCTCGATATTAATCACTTCACCACTGAAGTGATGGCTGTGCCTTCTGTAAACTCAAGAATAATCTTCCTTATTCCTCTCTCATTGGTTTTCTGACACACCTTCTTAAACAAATATTTGGTCATTTGACCTAATACCTCCTTGAGATTTGGAACATACTTTGTTTTGCGATGCTCCTGTGAAGCAGCTCAAGATCTTTCATGGAGCAATACAAATACAAACTTTCGTTGAAGCTGTTACTTTATTTCAAATGGTCATTTCTTTATAAATAATTTTATCTATTTGATTACCATGATTGTATTATGGGGCAGCATGGAGTTTAGCACTGCTGCTTCACAGCTCCAAAGACCTGGATTCAGTTCCCGGCTTCGGTCACTGTCTGTGTGGAGTTTGCACATTCTCCTCGTGTCTGCGTTACTGGCGGATTAACTTCCACCCCAATCCCTAGGCTGAGCTTTGGTAAAGTCCCCTGACCTTGCCCCCTGCCCCACCTTTCACTGGATAGAATAAAGTGATATTAAGTGACATTACAAACTTGTATTGTTGTACTCTGTATAATGTACTACATGTAAAATATCATAAAGTTATAGGAATCAATTACAGCCCTTTTATTCATTTAATTTTCATTTTCTTTATTTTTGTACCTTAAAAGGCTTCCGTATTTTTTGATTTACAAAAGTGTCAACAACAGCATGTAAATCAATAGATCGAAGTATGTCTGATTCAATGTGCATGAGTGCCAGATGACTAAGTTTCTCATCACTCATTGTTGAACACAAATAGATTTTGATCCTCTTCAGTGCCTAAAAAGGGTTAAACCAATTTTTTTTCCCTCTCGGTTCTCCCTCCCTTCTGGGCCCCTAGGCTACTCAGCCTAATGTTTAATTCACCACTGTGTCTGCGTGGGTTTCCTCCAGATGCTCCCGTTTCCTCCCACAGTCCAAAGATGTGTAGGCTAGATTGATTGGCCATTCTAAATTGCCCTTTAGTGTCCCGGGATGCATAAATTAGAGAGATTAGCAGGTAAATATATAGAGATATGGGGTAGGGCCTGGATGGGATTGTAGTTGGTGCAGACTTGATGGGCAAAATGGCCTCTTTCAATGCTGTAGGATTTCTATGATTCTATACAGACTTAATGATCCAAATGGCCTTCTTCTGCACTGAAGGGATTCTATGATTACAGGAGATGTGATAGAAACTTGCATCTTCCTCTCTTCATCCTGGTTCATTGGTTTTCTGAGATCTAATGGACTGTGGTAACATTCAATGCAATATTAATCACTTCGTCAGCAGAGGTCAGTTTCAAATTGAAGTTTCCTTCCTGAGGAATTTAAGCATAGCCCAGTGTGCATAAAGCATAACACAAAGTAGGCCTTGCAAAATGGGCAGCTCACAATCACTTTCTCAAAGGCAATTAGGGATGGGCAATAAACACTGGTCTAGCCAATGATGCCCACATCCTGTGAACGAACAAATGTTTAATGACTTCCAAGCATCATTGACCCCAGCATTGTTTCTCTTGGCCTATTCTCCTGAGCTTTGACTTCTCTGTAGATTCATAGGATCCCTACAGTAAAGAAGGGGGGCCACTTGGCCCATCGAGTCTGTACAGACTACACTCCCACCCAGGCACTTACCCTGTTAATCCTCAACCTGCCACTGCCTCTTATATCCTATATGGGTCCCACACTCCCTATTAGTGCTCATTCCAACCCAGCCCTCAGCTGTCTCATTGTTTCCCAAACACAACCTGCCTGTCCTCTGCTAACCACAGCATCCCATTTCCTCGTTCCTCCCAGCTTTGTGGTTACCTCAAGTCTCTCACTCCCTGAAATGTCAGGCTTGAGTTTCCATTCCTGCTGGGCAGGCCTGCACCAACCACAGCCATCGTCACTGAGGAAAATTATAGAGACTCAAGGACAAAGCATCTCCCCTTGTATTTATTTGCAATGCAGGGCAGGTGAGACAATTCATAGAGGTTCATAGAATCCCTCAAGGAGGCCATTCGGCCCAATGAGTCTGTACTGACCACAGTCCCACCCAGGCCTGATCCCCATAACCCCACATATTTAGCCTGCTAATCCCTCTGACACCAGGGTCAACTTAGCATGGCTAGTCAACCTAACCCTCATATCTTTGGACTGTGGGAGGAAACCGGAGCACATGGAGAATAAACAAAGGGACTTGGGAGTCATTGTTCAAGATTCTCTTAAGGTTAACATGCAGGTTTAGTCGGCAGTTAGGGAGGCAAATGCAATATTAGCATTCATGTCGAGAGGGCTAGAATATAAGAGCAGGGATGTACTTCTGAAGCTGTATAAGGTTCTGGTCAGACCCCATTTGGAGTATTGTGAGCAGTTTTAGACCCCATATCTCAGGAAGGATGTGCTGGCCTTGAAAAGTGTCCAGAAGAGGTTCACAAGAATGATCCCTAGAATGAAGAGCTTGTTGTATGAGGAACGGTCGAGGACTCTGGGTCTGTATTCATTGGGAGTTTAAAAGAATGAGGGGGGAGCTCATTGAAACTTACAGGATACTACATAGTCTGGATTGAATGGATATGGAGACAATGTTCCCAGTATTAGGAGACATTAGAACCAGGAGGGCACAACCTCAGGCTAAAGGGACGATCCTTTAAAACAGAGATGAGGAGGAATTTCTTCAACTAGAGATTGGTGAATCTGTGGAACTCTTTGCCGCAGAAGGCTGTGGGGGCCACGGTCATTGAGAGTCTTTAAGACAGAGATAGATATGTTCTTGATTAATAAGGGGATCAGAGGTTATTGGGGGGAAGAGAAATGGAAATGAGAAAAACATCAGCAATGATTGAATGGTGGAGCAGACTTGATGCACCGGCTGGCCTAATTTTGCTCATACGTCTTATTGGAAATAGGGGAGAAAGTGCAAACTCCAACAAGATAGTGACCCAAGCTGGGAATTGAACCCAGGTCCCTGGCCCCTGGGGCTGTGACACAGCAGTGATAATCACTGTGCCACGTACAAACACTAGCAGGTCAGAGCAGTCTGGCTCCAGGTATGGTATCTCAGAAAAGGTGACCTGAAAAGGAGAAGGTCTGAAAAAAAAAACAGAGAAGGAAATGTACAGAAAAAAAGGGAATGGGGGAAGTACAGAAATCAGTAGGGATGGAAAAGGAGAGAGTAATCAAATGAGAGATTGAGAAAGGAATGAGGTATGGCCACATGCTGAGTATTAACATATAGGATTCTCTCACGTGGCTGATTTTAAACACAGCTACTTTCTTGCTTTCTCCCTTAAGGCTAATCCACTAAATTCTATCAAATGCCTTTCAAATCTAGTGAATAGCTATCCCAACAGATTTCAATTCGCACTGTTATGATTCTGAGCTGCTTGTGATTTGTTTGGATGGGTGGCGCAGTTCCAAATCTGGCAGCAGTATAATGGTCACAAACGCACAGATCACAAAGTGGTAATTAACAGGACAGCAGTGAATGGAAAATAGGCCCCTCAGGAACAACAACCTCTTAAAGTTTGCCCAAAAAGACTTGTCTCAAAAGCTTGACTTTTACAAAAGTTTCTCCAGTCTGAACTCAGAGCCAGTCTCAGTAAGTAAATATAAGGCGGCATCAAGCCCATTGGCGCATTGCAGAGCAGCAATATTGGGGCAACACGGTGACACAGTGGTTAGCACTGCTGCCTCACAGCGCCAGGAAACCAGGTTCGATTCCCAGCTTGGGTCACTGTCTGTGTGGAGTTTGCACATTCTCCACGTATCTGCACAGGTCTCCTCCGGGTGCTCCGGTTTCCTCCGAAGATGTGCAGGTTAGGTGGATTGGCTGTGTTAAATTGACACAGGGGGATAGCAGGCTAAATACGTGGGTTTACAGGAATAGGGCCTGGGTAGGATTGTGTCAGTGCAGGCTCGATGGACTGAATAGCCTCCTTCTGCACTTAGGGATTCTACGATTATAAAGACCAGTTCCTGGTATAAAATGTGAAGGAGAAGAAAGGCATTGCACTCCTCAAAATGGATCAAATTTCAACAAATCTTCATATGGCCAAAGATGAAAATGGAAAACAGTGGAAGAAGATCGGGAGAAATAGCTCCTGGAAGAAAAAAATAATTCACTTGTCTCTGCCAACCAGAATAATATTGCAGTGTGCAAATTTGGCAATAAAAAAATGAACAGGCTATGAGATCACAGATGATCTTTATCTCAACTCCATTTATCTTCTTTGGCTCCGGAATCTTTTCAAAATTTATTTATTTATTATCATAAGCAGTCTTACATTAACACTGCAGTGAATTTACTGTTGTCACATACTCGTACCTGTTGGGATAAACTGAGGGGGAATTTAGCATGGCCAAAGCACCTAACCAGCACGTCTTTCAGAAACTGGAGCACCCAGAGGAAGCCACTGGGGGAACATGCAGACTCCAAACTGACAGTGGCCCTAGCCGGAATTGAACCTGTGTACGGCAGTGGACTCGCCAACATTAAGGGCATTTAAATGGTCATTGGATAAACATATGGCTGATATTGGAATAGTGTAGATTAGATAGGCTTTGGATTGTTGCGCTGACCTGTGAAACTATTGAGGGCCGAAAGGTCTGTGCTGTAATGTTCTATGTACCTTAGGAAAATCGAAGATAAAGAGGTCTACCCTGTTCTCGACTGCAATGTGCTTCTGGATAGATTTGCTCTGCAGTTCATGGAGCCTTTTAAGTGTGACCCTAGCCTTCCACAAGATGCTGAGGAAGGAGTTACCCCTGTGGTTGCTGCAGCATCAATTGTAACTCTTATTTTGGTAGAACACAGTGATTTTTGCATCATCCCGTCCCTGTGGAACGGATAAAAACAAATTACTGCGGAAGCTGGAATCTGAAGCCAAAAAGGAAAATACTGGAAAATCTCAGCAGGTCCGGCAGCATCTGTAAGGAGAGAAAAGAGCTGACGTTTTGAGTCCAGATGACCTCTTGTCAAAGTTGTCCAGCACAATAAGAATAGGTGATAAAGGTGTGACAATCGATGGGACTGTGTGTTTGAGCAGTTCAGCTGGGATTTCATCCTTGCCAGGTGTCTTTCTGTTTGCTCAGTAACTTATAGCCTATATGAGCTCAAATGACAAAGGTTCTTCATCAAATTCATCCATGTCAAGAAGCTATGGGAGCGTGTCAGTCTCAAACTAGGGATTCTGTGTCACAGAAATACAGTTCATGGTTTTGTATTAATGATAATCGTCATCTTTGAGTAGGTCTCAAATTAACCCTTGCTGTGGACTACCAAAAAGGATGCATCTGGAGCATCAGAGTTTCTTCACAGCAGCTTCTTGATCCACATCACCTACCATTAGACGGACAAAGACAGCAGATGTATCGGAATATCACCAGCTGCACAGTCCCATTCTGACTTGGAAATATATAGTCATTCCTTCACTGTCACCGTGTCAAAGTCCTGGAACTGCCTCTCTAATAGCACTGTGGGTGTACCCTATGTCACAGGGGCAGCAGCAGTTCCCAAAGGCAGCTCACAATCACTTTCTCAAGGGCAATTAGAGATGGGCAATAAATGTTGGCCTAGCCAATGATGCTCACATCCTGTGAACAAACAAATGTTTAATGATTTCCAAGACACCAGCATTGTTTCTCTTGCCCTATTCTCCTGAGTTTTGTCTTCTCTGTAGATTCATAGAATTTCTACAGTACATTTGGCCCATCAAGTCTGTACAGACCACACTCCCACCCAGGCCCTATTTCTGTAAATCCACACATTACCCTGCTAATCCCCCAGTAACTAGGGTCAATTTATTATGGCCAATCAACCTAACCTGCACATCATTGAACTGCGGAAAGAAACCTCCGCAGACACGGGAAGTATGTGCAAACTCCACATAGATACTGACCCAAGACCAGAATTGAACCCGGGTCCCTAGCGCTGTGAGGCAGCAGTGCCAACCACTGTGCCACCGTGCCACCCTTGCTAATTCTTGAGTTACAAAAATCCATCAATCTGAGTTTTAAATTTTCAATTGACGCCTAACCCCAGCAGCTGCTTAGAGGAGATCACCTAATCCTGGTACCCCCGAACAAGCTGAGTCTAACAATATGTCCAACAAGAGAGCAATGACTTGATTTATTATTGTCACATCTATGGGAATACAATGAAACGCATTATTTCTTGCACACCATACAGACAAAGCATACTGTTCAAAATATATGCAAGGAGCTTGCTGCACCCTGGGTCAGGCAGTTAGCTCTACAATTTATCAAAACTGAAAGCAAAGTCAGAAACACGCTGACTTGATCAGATGCTCCTTTATGCTGATGTTGCTGCGCGAATCATCCACTTGGAAATTCACCCATAAAGACTCATGGACTTAAACAAAAATTCCAGAGATGTGGGCTTCGCTGGCTAGGTATTTTAGTGGCCAGTTCAGTCAGTGATAACCCCAGGTTGTTGGTAGTGGGGGATTCAGTGACGGTAATACCACTGAATTATTTTCGATTCATTTCATATGAATAGAACATATGAACATATGAATAGAACATTCATATGTTCTATTTATGTTTGGGCCAGCATTAACTGCCCATCCCTATTTCCCCTTGAACGGAATGCATTTCCTAAAGAGTTAACCACATTGTTGTAGCTCTGGAGTTACATACAGTCCAGATCAGGTAAGAACAGCAGATTTCCTTCCCTTAAGGACATTAGTGAATGAGATGGGTTTTTACGACAATTGGCACTAGATTCTTGGAGCAAAGAAAATTACAGCACAGGAACAGGCCCTTCGGCCCTCCGAGCCTGCACCGACTATGCTGCCCGTCTGAACTAAAACCCCCTGCCCTTCCAGAGACCATATCCCTCCATTCCCATCCTATTCACGTATTTGTCAAGACGCCCCTTAAAAGTTACTATTGTATCTGCTTCCACTACCTCCCCGGCAGCGAGTTCCAAGCACCCACCACCCTCTGTGTGAAAAAAACTTGCCTCGTACATCTCCTTTAAACCTATGCCCTCTGGTAATTGACTCTTGCAGCCTGAGAAAAAGCTTCTGACTATTCACTCTGTCCATGCCCCTCAATCCCTCAATCTTGTAGACTTCTATTTTAATTCCAGATCTTTACTGAATTCAATCCTGCCAACCGGTTCGGTGGGATTCAAACTCAAAATAGACACTGAACCACAGGAAAACAAAACTGGAAAAATGAAAATGAAATAATAGGAAACAAAGCAATGGCAGAGGAACTGAATAGTTACTTTACATCAGTCTTCATGGTGGAAGACACCAATAGGATGTCAGAACTCCAGGAGAGTCAGGGGACACAGGTGAGTGTAGTGACCATCACTAAGGAGAAGATTCTGGAGAAAGTGAAAGGTGTGAAGGTGGATAGATCACCTAGAGTGGGTGACTACATGCCAGGGTTCTAAAAGAGATAGCTGAGGAAATTGTAGAGGCATTAGTGATGATCTTTCAGGAATTATTGGAGGCAGGGAGAGTCCCAGAGGACTGCAAAGTAGCTAATGTAGCTCCACTGTTGAAGAAGGGAACAGATAGGAAATTATAGGCCAGTTGGCCTGACTTCAGTCACTGGCAAGATTTTAGAGTCCATTATTAAAAATGAGATTGTGGAGAATTCGGAAGTGCATGATAAAGTAGGGCTGAGTCAGCACGGTTTCGTCAAGCAGAGGTCATGTCTGACAAATCTGTGAGAGCTCTTCGAGAAGGTAAAAGGAAGTTAGAAAAAGGAGAACCAGCGGATGCGATTTATTTAAATTTCTAAACGGCCTTTCACAAGGTTTCGCATGGGAGACTGTTAAATAAGCTAAGTGTTCAGGGTAAGACCCTGGCATGGATAGGGGATTGGCTGACTGGCAGAAAGAGAGAAGGGATAAAGAGGTCTTTTTCAGGATGGAAACCAGTGACTAGTGGTGTGCCTCAGGGGTCAGTACTGGGACCACAACTTTTCACAATATACGTTGATGATTTGAAAGAAGGAACGAAAGGCACTGTTGCTAAGTTTGCAGATGACACAAAGATATGTAGAAGGACAGGCAATATTGAGGAAACAGGGAAGCTGCAGAAGGATTTGGAAGGTTAAAAGATTGGGCAAAGAAGTGGCAGATAGAATACAATGTGGAAAAGTGTGAGGTTATGTGCTTTGGAAAGAGGAATGGAAGGATAGACTATTTTCTAAACGGGAAAATGCTTAGAAAATCAGAAACACAAAGGGACTTAGGAATCCTTGTTCAATATTCTCTTAAGGTTAACATGCAGGTTCAGTCCGCAGTTAGGAAGGCAAATGCAATATAAGCACCTATATCGAGAGGGCTAGAATACAAGAACAGGGATGCACTTCTGAGGCTGGAAAAGGCTATGGTCCAAACCCATTTGGAGTATTGTGAGCAGTTTTGGGCCCCATATTTAAGGAAGGTTGTGCTGACGTTGGAAAGGGTCCAGAGGAGGTTCACAAGAATGATCCCTGGAAGGAAGATCTTGTCGTATCAGGAACAGTTGAGGACTCTGGGTCTGTACTCTTTGGAGTTTAGAAGAATGAGGGAGGATCTGATCAAAACTTATAGGATACTGCAAGGCCTGGATTGAGTGGATGTAGAGAAGATGTTTCCACTAATAAGAGAAACTAGAACCAGAGAGCACAATCTCAGGCTAATGGAACGATGCTTTAAAATAGAGATGAGGAGGGATTTCTTCAGCTGGAAAATGGTGAATCTGTGGAACTCTTTGATGCAGAAGACTGTGGAGGACAAGTCATTGAATGCCTTTAAGACAGAGATAAATAAGTTCTTGATTAATAAGGGGATCAGGGGTTGTGGGGAAAAGTAAGAAGAATGGGGATAAGAAATTTACCAGTCATGACTGAATGGCGGAGCAGATTCGATGGGCCGAGTGGCCTAATTCTGTTCCTATGTCTTATGACGCCTATGTTCACAGGTGTCCGAAAAGGTGATATGGTGGCACAGTGGTTAGCACTGCTGCCTCATAGTGCCAGGAATCCAGGTTCAATGTCCTCGAGTCACTGTCTATATAGAGTTTGCACATCCTCCCCGTGTCTGTGTGGGTTACCTCCAAGTGCTCTGGTTTCCGCCTATATTCCAGAGAAGTGTGGGTTAGGTTGATTGGCTGTGCTAAATTGACCCTAGTGTCAAGGTTAACAGGGTAAATATGTGGAGTTATGGGAATAGGACCTGGGTAGGATTGTGGTCAGCGCATTGACTCTCCAACAGAGCATCCCACCCAGGCTCTAAGCCTGTGACCCCATGTATTTACCCTAATAATTCCCCTAACCTACACTTGGGGGCAATTTACTATGGGCAATCGACCTAACCCTCTCATTTTTGGACTCTGGGAGGAAACCGGAGCACGTGGCTGCCTCACAAGCCCCAGCGATCTGTGTTCAATTCCAGCCTTGGGTCACTGTGTGGAGTTTACACGTTCCCCCCGTGTTTGTGTGGGTTTGCTCTGATTTTCTTCAAAGACCATATAATGCAGAAGAGGCCTTTCAACCCATCGAGTCCAGACTAACACATTGGAAACATCTAAACTCCCAGCAGGGAGTGCTGGATTGGCCCTTAGTAACAGGGGGATTATCAAGGTAAATACATGAGGTTACTGGAATAGGGCTTGGGTGGGATTGTTGTCAGTGCAGATCCAATGTCCTCCTTCTGCACTGTAGGGATGGTATGAATATTTCTCACCGTACTACAAATGTAATCTGGCTAGAACACTGTGCAACTGGTCCTCATTGCTGCACCCTTTGCAATAAATAAAGCCTTGCGTGCCATTTACCTCCCTGGCAGCCTGCTGTACTTGCATGGTAATTACACTGGAAACTGCAATTATAGCACTGAGCGTCAGCATCATCCATCAGAAATGGAAGAAAACCAAAGGCGGCTACCCAATTCAATTAGACTAACAAATCAATGCTTGTTCGGTCACACTGTCAAACAATATAGCAGCAGTCAGTCCAGTAATCCTGAAAGGAGTTAACTTCACATCCCTGGAGAAGGAGGTGTTAAAGCCGGTACGCAGGCATTTCCTTGTCGATCCGCTTCCACCTACCTACATAATGTTACATTTCAACACCTGATACCCACATTAACCCTCACGCCAAAATTAATAAATAACCCCATTAGAAAATACATAGACATGTAACAGAAATAGACATGTTAACACCACATCATGTTTACACCTGCACAAAGGGTAATGTCACAAGTGAAATGATACACTGGCTCCCACCAACCTGTCGTGTCCGGGTCGCAGAGAGACGAGTCGTCCTCCTTGCGGTACCGCAAGACATTGTCGGTGGAGCCGGCATCTTCTTCGGGCAGCCGGGGAAAGCTGGTGATGCTCATGTAATCTACCGGCGAGTAGGCCCCGAGATTGGTCTCCTGCCCGGCGTCTTCCTCTGCCATGGTGCGCCTCTCCTTTCACCTAACCTGCCTGCTTCGCCCCCTGAACAGAGCCGGCGGGGGGAGGGGGCGGGGGGGAGATAGATACAAGGATAAAACAGCAGCCGTTTCCCCCCTCCCCTCCAGCCCCCTTGAAGTGCTTCCAGTCTGGGTTCTCTCTGCGATACACTGTCGCTTTGTCTGTCTCAATGTTGCCTTTCTGAAAAAAGCATTGTAAACCTGCCTCGCAGGAAGTCGGGGAGAAACGGTGACTGTAGGTTAAATGCCACAGCTAAGACTATTTTCTTTCTAATATAACGAGAAAAATCAAGTGGGCGGGGAGCTTGAAATATCAATGGTTCAGATAAAAAGCGTATGAATCAGGTGACAACCTCAGCCTTATGCACACTCATGCCATTGTAATACGCATGCATATCTACACACACAATCTTTGCATAGAACTATATGCATAATTTAATACATTTGATTAATTTTAAAATATCGCCTCATATTGTGAGAGTTTTTAGTGCAAATTTATCTATCTGTATAAGTTAACTAATTCCGTTGAAGGGAAATGTGTTGTATGGTGAAAATGCATTTACAATTTAATTCAGTAGGAATTGGGGGATAGATGATCACATTGAAAGGTTCTGTGTATTGAATGGTGATGATGCTTTTCCTAAGTGATGGAATCGCCACTGTACTGCACTGCAGAGGCGGACTTGAGACTGGACAATATACAAGTTGTGCCCACCATTCCCCAACACACAATGTTCCAAACAGAATTGTACGTTGTTGCTGATGCAGAGAAAATAGCAGGCTTTTCAAGAACAGTGTTCTTTGCTGTTCCCAACCCGGTGTCAGCTTGTTGATGTTTCACAACCAAATTCGACTTTCAGTCCAAGAGCAAAACGCTGACAAGTCAAAAGAGAAACAGAAACCATTTCTACAGTCTGAAAGATCTGCTGATTAGGTGGATTGACCGTGATAAATTCTCCCTTAATGAAACCGAAAATGTGCCGGAGTGTGGTGGCTACGAGATTTTCACAGTAACTTCATTGCAGTATTAAGGTAAGCCTACTTAAGACTCAGAGTTTACACCATGGAAACAGGCCCTGCGGCCTAACTTGCCCATGCCACTTTTTTTTTGAAACCCCTAAGCTAGTACCAATTGCCCACAGTGGCCCACATCCCTCTATACCCATCATACCCATGTAACTATTTTAATGTTTTTTAAAAGACAAAATTGCATCTACCTTTACTACTACCTCTGGCAGCTTGTTCCAGACACTCTGTGTGAAAAATATTGCCTCTCTGGACACTTTTGTATCTCTCCCCTCTCACGTTAAATCTATGCCCTCTAATTTTAGACTCCCCTAATTTTGGAAAGAAGATATTGACTATCTAGCTGATCTGTGCCCCTCATTATTTTATAGACCTCTATAACATGACCTTTCAGCCTCCTACGCTCTGGAAAAAAATCCCAGTCTATCCAGCCTGTCCTTATAACTCAACCCATCAAGTCCCAAAGCATCCTGGTGAATCTTTTCTGCACTCTTTCTAGTTTAATAATATCTCTTCTATAATAGTGTGACCAGAATTACACGTAGTATTCCAAGTGTGGCCTTATCAATGTCTTGTACCACTTCAACAAGACATTCCAGCTCCTGCATTCAGTGTTCTGACCGATGAAACCAAGCATCTGAATGACTTCTTCACCATTCTGTCCACCTGTAACTCCACTTTCAAGGAGCTGTGAACATGTACCCCTACATCTTTTTGTTCTGTAACTCTTTCCAACACCCTACCATTAACTGAGTAAGTCCTGCCCTGGTTCAATCTACCAAAATGCATCACCTCACATTTGTTTAAAGTAAACTCCATTTACCATTCATCAGCCCACTGGCCCAATTGTGACACTAATAAATAAACTCTAAGCTTTAACCAATTCGATTAATAATCTGGAACTGTGAAGCTGATTGTTGTTAAAAAAAACCCATCCAGTTCAGGGAAGAAATCTGCCCTCCTTAACCTGGTCTCGCCTACCTTTGACAGCCAATCTACAGCAATATGGTTAACTCTTAATTGCCCTCTGATATGATGTGGTTACACACTCAACTCAAGGGTGATTAGGGATGGGCAACAAATGCTGACTTTACCAGTGACACCCACATTCTCGGGTTGGCAGAACTGCCTCCTAGGGTTGGTGGGACTGTCCTACAAGCAGAGATTATTTTGACTAGGCCTGTATTCCATGGAATTTAGAAAGATGAGAAGAAATCTGATTGAAAGGTATTAAATTCTAACAGGGCTGGACAGGTTCGACGCAGGGGAATAAAAGCTAAATACAGCAGATGCTGGAATCTGAAACAAAAACAGAAAATGCTGGAGAAACTCAGCAGATTGACACCATCTGGGGAGAGAGAGAGAATCAACGTTTTGAGTCAGGAATGCAGGGAGGATGTTTTCCCTGGTCAGGGAATGTAGAACCAGGGGATGCAGTCTCAGGATATGGGGAAGGACATCTAGGATGGAAATGAGGAAAAATGTCTTCACTGAAAGAGTAGCGACCATGGAATTCTCTACCACCGAAGGCTGTGGAGACCAAGTCATGGAATGTATTCAAGAAAGAGGTAGGTATATTTTTGGGTTTTGGTGACATCAAGGAAGAAAGCAGGAACGTGACATTGAGATAGATGATTATATTGAATGGCGGCAGATCAAGCTCAAAGGGCTGAATGGCTTCCTTCTGCTCTTAGCTATCATGTTTCTATGAAAGATAAAATTTTTAAAAAGCAGCAGGCCCGTAGCATCTGTACAGAATTAACTTGGGTCAGATTTTAAATACGTATGTAGGTGGGATTTGTACTAATGCATTGGAGGATACAAACTATCTCTTCCAACGATCTAAAGAAAATCCTTTGCATGAACTCATAGACTCATAGAATCCCTATAGTGCAGAAGGAGGTCATTTGGTCCGCCAGTCTGCATCAACCACAATACCACTCAGGTCCTATCCCCTTAACCTCGTGCATTTACCTTAGCTAGCTCCCCCTGAACTCAGGAGTGATTTAGTATGGCCAATCCACCTAACTTGCACATCTTTGGAACGTGGGAGGAAACCAGAGCATCCCAAGGAAACCCATGCAGATACAGGGAGAATGTGCAAACTCTACACAGACTGTGATCCAAGCCCGGAATTGCTTGCAGCAAGGCAGTTAACCATTTACGTTCTGGTCAAGCAGACAAAATTTGATGCTCAAATTCATCAATCATAACATGATTTCTTTCACAAAGAGCATTGCCAATGGACTCTCAGTTACCGATCTCTCAACTTGCATTAGCAAATTCACCTCCATTGTCAATCAAGATTATTTTCTAATCTTCCCAGTTCAGTCCCTGTCTGTGTTTCCTTAATTTTGCCTATAATATCTCTTTCTTTATCCTTATGACACATTAGTATAGAAATATTAAACCTCGTGGTCAGGTCAATGCAATAAAAAATAGCCGAAAAAAGATACATATTGTCAAAGCTTTTCATCTTGTACTTATCAGATCAGATGTGCAGAAATACCCTTTGTAAAATAAAAAGCTTCAACCACATCTCTGTTTTTTCAGCAACTTTTTCAAAAGTTTATTTATTAGTCACAAGTAAAGTTTCCATTAACATTACAATGAAATTTACCCTAATTGCCAGGTCAATGCACCTAACCAGCATGTCTTTCAGATGTGGGAGGAAACTGGAGCACACAGAGGAAACCCGTGCAGAAATGGGGAGAATGTGCAAACTCCACACAGTGATCCAATCCTGGAATTGAGCCTGGGTCCCTGAAACTATGAGATAGCAGTGCCAACTATTGCGCCACCGTGCATTCCATATCCTTTGTCTGCTCAGAATTTGGAACCTACTCACAGTGGTGTCAATCTGTTTTATAAAGATTTAACAAAGCTTCTTGGCTTTTGCACTGTCAGGCCCTGTTTATAAAGCCCATTGAAAGATCAGGTTTCAGCACGATTCACTGTACATCTAATGGCTTTGTCAGACAAATACTATACAATTTGATTGTTCATACCAAGCCACATCTCCACTCAACCACATCCTAGGTAATATCTAGCCAATAACAGCCAAAAGATTTGAACCTCACAAGAACTGTAAATAAAAATCCTACGCACAAATAAGAATATTTTCAATTGACAGTGACTTATTCCACTGGCTCATAACTCCTGGTTTCACTTCCAACTTTAAAAATGGCAAAAGGTTCCAGTCAGTTGCCACCTACCAATGCTAACTAAACAAAAATTACATTTTAATTGAGTGATAAATAGTATCTTATTACAAATTGTAATTTGATTTAATTCATTATTGTCACAAATATTACATACAGTGAAAAATATTGTTTCTTGCATGCTATATAGACAAAACATATTGCCAACTGTGGGAAGGTCTGCAAGTTATAACAGGTCACAAGATGAAGGCATGTAAAATTGTCAGCTCCAATGCACCCTGCCCTGATGAATTCAAGGCATTCTATGCCCGTTTTGAACAAGAGGTCAGCAAGAGTATGCTCTCCACCCTGGAAACCTCAGATGAACCTGTATCTGAGGTCATCATTGCAGATGTCAGAACAATCTTTCTAGAGGTTAACCCATGGAAAGGGACTGATCCAGATGGAGTGCCTGGATGAGCACTCCAATCCTGCTCAGACCAGCTGGCAGGGGTATTCACAGATATCTTCAACCTCTCTTTACATCAATCTGCAATTGCTCTCTGCTTCAAGAAGAAACTATCATCCAGGTACCAGATAGCGTGCCTTAATGACTATCATCCGGTCATTCTGACATTCATCATGATAAGTGCTTCGAAAGGTTAGTCATGGCACAAATTAATTCCAGCCTCCCAGACTATTTGGATCCACTGCAGTTCATCTGTTGCCACAACAGATACACAGCAGATGACATTTCCTGGTCCTGTACTCAAATCTTGGAACACCTAGATAACAAGGACGCTATGTCAGACTTCTATTTATCAACTACAGCTCAGCCTTCAACACAATTATTCCTATGAAACTCATCTCCAAACACTGTGGCCTGGGGCTCTGTAACTGGATCCTTAACCCACAGACTGCAATCAGTAAGGATAGGCAACAACACCACTTCCATGATCATCCTCAGCACTGGTGCCCCACAAGGTTGTGTCCTCAGCCCCTTACTATACTCCTTACACACCTATGACTGTGTGGCCAAATTCCCCTCCAACTTGATTTTCAAGTTTGCTGATGACACCACTGCAATGGGTCAGATCTCAAACAATGATGAGACAGAGTACAGGAATGAGATAGAGAATCTGATGAACTGGTGCGACAACAGTAACCTCTCCCTCAATGTCAACAAAATGCAGAAGATAGTCATTGACTTCAGGAAGCGTAATGGAGTGTATGCCCCTGTCTACATTTATGAAATAGAAATAGTTGAGAGCTTCAAGTCAAGATCACCAACAACTTGTCTTGATCCCTTCATGCCAACACTATAATTAAAAAAGCCCACCAATGCCTGTACTTTCTCAAAATACAGAAGAAATTTGGCATGTCTGCCACAACTGTCACCAACTTTTACAGATGCATCATAAAAAGTGTTCTTTCTGGTTATATCATAGTTTGGTATAGTTCCTGTTCCAAGACTCAAGAAACCTCAAAGGGCTGTGAACAAAGCCCAGTTCATCACTCAAACCAGCCTTCTACCTATTGATGTTGTCCATATTTTCCTCTGTCTTGGAAAAGCAGCCAGCATAATTAAGAACCCCATGCACCCCAGACATTCCCTCTTCCGCCTTCTTCCATTAGGAAAAAGATACAAAAGTCTGAGGACATGTATCAACCAATTCAAGAACAATTTCTTCCCCGCTGCCATCAGACTTTTGAATGGATCTATCTTGCATTAAGTTGATCTTTCTCTACACTTTAGCTATGACTGTAACACTACATTCTCCACACTCTCCTTTCCTTCTCTGTGAACAGTATCCTTTATCCGTATAGTGCTCAAAAAACAATATTTTTCACTGCATGCTAATACATGTGACATTAATAAATCAAATCAAATCAAATCAAAACATCCCAAAAAGAAACCCATTTGTCTGCACTTTTCAGGGGTACTAGGTGAGTGTGTGGGATATAGATCGATGAAGATAATCTTCTGTCATCAACCTGATGGATCTCCAGCCAAGTCTGGGGATGACAAGACTCAAATGGAACTCAACAAATACTTTTCACTGCATCCCAATACATGTGATAATAATAAATCAATTCAATTCAATGTGGTAAATAAGATGGGAATCTGGCACAGCCTACGACTCAACCTCCATTGCTGGTGTTCAGAGTAATATTAACCTGCGAATTAGTATGGCCTGGCTCTGGGTTTGCTCTTTGATACTAACCATGCAGATTGACAAATCACTTGGTCAATGAGCCTGGGCTTCCTGGATGTACAGGCCCTTTGGTCAGGACCTTGTGCATCACGCTGTCCCAGGCCCTAGACCAACCTACTGTGCTCTACAATTAAAGGAGTTTGAATTGAATATATTCATCAAACTTGTGACCAATATATTACGTACATTTATCATTTTGGGATGGCACGGTGGCACAGTGGTTAGCCGAGTTCAATTCCTGGCCTGGGTCACTGTCTGCATGGAGTTTGCACATTCTGTCCATGTCTGCATGGGTTTTCTCTGGGTGATCCGATTTCCTCCCATAGTTCGAAATATGTGCGGGTTAGATCAATTGGCCTTGCTAAATTGTGCCTTAGTATTAGGAGGACTAGCTAGGATAAATGAATGGGGTAATGGGAATAGGGCCTGAGTGGAATTTTAGTTGGTGCAGACTTGATGGGCTGAATGACTTCCTTCTGCACTACAGGATTCTATGATTTTCTTTATCCTCTTTCTCAGAACTATTTTCTTAATGTGTTATTTCAAAGATCCTATCTCTTCATACTGGGCAATTTACCATAGAATGACACTTCAAGTCACAGCTAAAGTGTCTGTCAACTTGACCCTGAGCTCTTCTGGAATTAGAACATAGAACATAGAACATTACAGCACAGAACAGGCCCTTCGGCCTTCGATGTTGCGCCGACCAATATTAAAAGCAATGCCCCTCCAAACTAAACCATTCCCTTCTCTTCCATATACTTATCAACTAACCTCTTAAACGCCACCAAACTTGGCTCATCTACAACTGCTGCAGACAGGGCATTCCACTCCCGAACCACCCTTTGGGTAAAGAACCTGCCTCTGATATCCGTCCTATAACTATCACCCCTTAATTTAAAGCTGTGTCCCCTCGTGCTAGCTTTCTCCATCCTAGGAAAAATGCTATCACTGTCCACCCTATCTAAACCTCTAATCATCTTATATGCTTCAATAAGATCCCCTCTTAGCCGCCTCCTTTCTCACGAAACCAACCTCAAATCCTTCAACCTCTCTTCATAGGACCTGCCCTCCATACCAGGCAACATCCTGGTAAACCTCCTCTGTACCCTCTCCAATGCCTCCACATCTTCTTATAATGTGGGGACCAGAACTGCACACAATACTCCAAGTGCGGCCGCACTAGAGTTTTGTACAGCTGCAACATGATGCTGCGGCTCCTAAATTCAATCCCCCGACCAATAAAAGCTAAGACTCCATAAGCCTTCTTAACAACTTTATCCACTTGACTGCCTACTTTCAGGGATCTATTGACACATACACCAAGATCCTTCTGTTCCTCAACACTATTAAGAGCCCTACCATTAGCATATACT
This sequence comes from Sphyrna mokarran, assembly GCA_024679065.1. Classification (NCBI taxonomy): domain Eukaryota; kingdom Metazoa; phylum Chordata; class Chondrichthyes; order Carcharhiniformes; family Carcharhinidae; genus Sphyrna; species Sphyrna mokarran. Next base: position 64,261,266 of record JAGIQG010000016.1, on the reverse strand, counting down.
CTACACATTTATTGTTCCTGTCAAAGTGCATTACCTCACACTTTTCCACATTAAACTCCATTTGCCACCTCTCGGCCCAGCTCTGCAACTTGTCCAAGTCCCTCTGCAAACTAAAACACCCCTCTTCACTATCTACCACTCCACCGACTTTAGTGTCATCTGCAAATTTACTAATCCATCCTTCAATACCCTCATCCAGATCATTTATAAAATTACAAACAGCAGGGGCCCCAAAACAGACCCCTGAGGTACACCACTTGTCACCAAACTCCACGATGAATATCTCCCATCAACCACCACCCTCTGTCTTCTATCTGCTAGCCAATTCCTAATCCAATTAGCTAAAGCACCCTCTATCCCATACATCTGCATTTTCTGCAGAAGCCTTCCATGGGCCACCTTATCGAACGCCTTACTAAAATCCATATATACCACATCAACTGCCTTACCCCCATCCACCTCTTTGGTCACTTTTTCAAAAAACTCAATAAGGTTAGTAAGGCACGACTACCCTTCACAAAACCATGCTGACTATCCCCAATCAATTCATTTCTCTCTAAATAACTATAAATCCTATCCCTAATAATTCTCTCCAATACCTTGCCCTCAACAGAAGTAAGACTCACTGGCGTATAATTCCCTGGAAGGTCTCTCTTCCCCTTCTTAAACAATGGGACCACATTCGCTATCCTCCAGTCCTCCGGAACCACACCCGTAACCAACGAGGACCTGAAGATCAGAGCCAGAGGCTCTGCAATTGCCTCTCTTGCCTCCCAGAGAATCCTAGGGTAAATCCTGTCCGGCCCAGGGGACTTATCTAACTTCAAACCCTCAAGAATATCTAGCACATCCTCCCTATCTACTTCAATACTTTCCAGTTTGCTACCCTGTACCTCAGTGTTCTCCCTAACTACATTTACATCACCCTGCGTGAATACCGAAGAGAAATATTTATTCAGTACCTCTCCAATCTCTTCAGGCTCCACGCACAACTTCCCACTGCTGTTTATGACTGGCCCTAATCTTGTCCTAACCAATCTTCTATTCTTAACATATCTAAAGAAAGCTTTAGGATTCTCCTAATCCTATCAGCCAAAGTCTTCTCGTGTCGTCTCTTCGCTCTCCTCAATTCACTCTTTAGCTCCCTCCTGGCTAATCTATAGCTATCCATTGCACTAACTGAGCCTTCAAGCCTCATCCTGACATAAGCCTCCTTTTCCCTTTTAACCAGCAAATCAACTTTTTTCGTACACCAAGGTTCTCTTACTTGACCATTTCCTCCTTGCCTGACAGGGACATACTTATCAAGGACTCGCAGTAGCTGCTCCTTGAATAAGCTCCACATTTCAGATGTTCCCAATCCCTGTAGTTTCGTGGTCCAACCTATGCACCCTAATTCCCTCCTAAAGGCCTCATAATTACAATTCCCCCAGCTATAACTACTGCCCCCAGCTTCATGCCTATCCCTATCCATCACTAAGGTGAACGTAACTGAATTGTGGTCACTATCACCAAAATGTTCACTAACTTCCAAGCCTAACACCCGGTGTGGCTCATTGCCCAGCACCAAATCCAATGTAGCCTCACCTCTAGTTGGCCTATCTACATACTGAGTCAAAAAACCTTCCTGCACACTTTGTACAAAAACCTGAGCATTCCCAGCAGGCTCACCTCCAGAGACCTGCTCCCTTTGGTCATCTCCAGTTGATTCTTCCTCAACTGTAGCCTCCAAGACAGAAAATTTGTTTTGGAGGGGAACAGCCCCAGGGGATTGTCTACCCGATTGTTTCTTACCCCTTCTCCTAATAGTTACCCAAGAATCACTTTTAGGAGTGACTACCTCTTTGTTACTCCTGCCAATATCCTCCTCAACCTCTCGAATTACCCTGAGTTCCTCTAATTCCAGCTCCAGCTCCTTAACACGATCCTCAAGGAGCTGCAAATGTGCACACTTCCTGCAGGTGTAATCAGCAGGAAGACTACTGGTGTCCCTCACCTCGTACATACCGCAGGAGGTGCAACGTACTGCCTGCACTGCCATCCCTGATACTTTAATTTCCAGGAGAGAGAAAAATTCCTCTATTATTAATTATTCATTCCTCTATTATTAATGTTCCAATTTCATCTTCTGCTGATATAACCAGAATTGCTAAATATGCTTTCATCATCATTTTGTTTGTCCTTAATCCTCATCACTGATGCCTGCATCTATTATCTCAAATATTTCAAATTGCCAACCAGCAAACCCCATATTCTTTGACCTGTAAGTTCTGAGCTCTGAGGAAGTGGATTGGAAGGGGAGACCAAAGATGCACTGGGAACCATTCCTGTTTGAGCAATTGCCATGAAGTGGGAACCATCTGAAAACATTTCAGTTTATTTACTAGTGTCATAAGTAGGCTTACAATAACACTGCAAAGAAGTTATTATGAAAATCCCAAAGTCGCCACATTCCAGCTCCAGTTCGGGCACACACCTGAATTTAGCACGACTAATGTATTTAACCAACATGTCTTTCGGACTGTGGGAAGAAACCGGAGAACCCAAAAGAAACCCACCAGACACAGGGAGAACATGCAGACTCTGCACAGTGACCCAATCCAGGAATCGAACTCGGGTCCCTGGCACCGTAAATTGCAAATTTTGGTGGTTTTGATTGTGTTACAATGATACTTACTCAGAAGAAGGTGGAAAATTAAATCACTTCTAGCTCTGGATAATTGTTGTACTGACCTCCCCTGGCCATCCAGGGGACAACTTCCAACATCCAGGGATCCCCAAATTGCGCTAGGACAGTCTTTTGTACAATTTGTTAAAGTCCATCATACTTTTCTGCAGTCTACATTTTTCTACTTCATTATCAACAACATGATCATTTGTCTGCAAATTTCTCAATCATAGTCATTCTCAATCATATATTTAAGTACATCATGAAAAGTACTGAGCCCTGGAGAACCCCACCCATCAATCTTTACCCTTTGCTTCAGCAACTGTGCCAATTTTGGATCCAACTTTCTCTTGGAGAAAGTGTAAAAGTGTTTTACACTTTTCTGACCAATCTGCCATATGGGTCCTTGACAAAATCCCAACTGAAATCCATGCGACTATAGCAATTGTACGACCTTCATCGACTCTCAGAGAATCATTAAATCTCTACAGTGCAGAAAGAGGCCATTTGGTTCATCGAGTCTGCACTGACAACAATCCCACCGAGGCCCAATCCACATAACCCCACATATTTTCCCTGCTAATCTCCTTGATGTTAGAGTCAATTTAGCATGGCTAATCAACCTAACCCGCACATCTTTGGATTGTGAAAGGAAACCAGGGAACATGAAGAAAATGCATATAAGAGAGAACACGCAAGCTCCATACAGTGACCCAAGACCAGAATTGAACTTGTGTCCCTGGCGTTGTGAAGCAGCAGTGTTAACCACTGCACTGCCATGCTGTTACTTGTTACCTCCTTGGAAAATTCAATCAAGTTAATCACATATGGCCATTGCAAAAGAAATCCATGCCATTGCCTGCAGTTAATTCCGTATCTTTCTAAATGATGTTTTATACAAATCAAATATATTTAATGCAAAATATTAATCTTTTTTCTCTTTTCAAAGTCTTATTTCCCATCTTCAACCTGTTAAATATTGACCCTTAATTGCACACAAACTATAACAGTTAAGTTTAGTCAGTTAAATAAATATCATGGTTATTAGTAATCACATCATAAATATTTTCAATTGTTGGAACATTGCCATTTATTATAGTCCTGTCATGCATGAAGGCACAAAGAAAACAACTTCTTAAAAACTTGTTTCTCTTTCATAATCTCTTCCATAAATTCTGTTTCTCAAAACGGACAAAGCCTAACTCTTCAATCTCCTGGAATGTAACTTGCATTGTATAAAAATCGTAGACAAGCCAACACAAAGGATTAATAAACAAATGGCCTGCACCAGCCAGCTCTGAATAAATACAAAGCTATTGTGATTCCACATCTGAGGGGCCTGAATATACATTGTTAGCCCTGTGAAACCACCCTGTCACATGACCAAGGCTCAAATTTCTTTAATTGTATACATTTTGAATTTGGTCTTCCATTGTGGTTTAACCTCAGAAGAGAAAACCAGAAAAATCTGGTCACGCCCACCCCAAGATCAGAAATTTCTGCCCGCGGTCAGTGGACCATTCAAAGTCCTGTTAAATTCTCTGTCCCGTTCGTGATGATTCCCAAGGTGGACAGGAACGGAATAGTTTGCCCTCAGACTTCAGGTCAGCAGCCTGCATCTGACCTCCATTGCTCTCAAAATCTGATCGCCAGAAAAAAAAACCTTGTATTTCACCTATAGTCCCCTGCTTCTCATTCCTACCAATTACAAGGCACCTAGGACAACTTTCTTGTTTTCTATTGCAGGGTGCATGTGTGTGGAAACGTCTCTGTACTGAATATTACAGGAGGATCCCCTCCCCCAGGGACTGTCAGTGAGACCACCCCCCCCCCACAGGGACAGTCAGTGTCTGTGCCCCTCTCCCAACCCTCAGATTGTCAGTGAGACTCCTCTCCCAGGGACTGTCAGTGAGACTCTCCCAGGGGTTGTCAGTAACTCCCCCTTCAGGGGCTGTGAGTGACAACCTTACCCCCACCCCCCGGATGTCAGTGAGATCCCCTCTGCCAGGGGCAGTCAGTGAGGTTCCCTACCTCCCCTCCCCACAACCCAGGACTGTCAGTGAGAGTTCCCCATCCCAGCTCCGTGTGTATGTGTTAAGATGTGAGTACATTAGAAAATCAGCCTCAGCCCATGTTCTGTTCAAAGACCTTTCTTTAACAATGGAGCCTGTTACATTGAGTTGATACATGCTGTAAGATTATATGGAACCTGTAAATGGATACATATTGTGGGATTATATGGAGTCTGTAAATGGATTCATGTTGTTGGATTATATAGAGATTGTAAATGGATACATGTTGTTGGATTATATAGAGATTGTAAATGTTGGATGTTGGATCCAACATGTTGTTGGATTATATAGAGATTGTAAATGGATACATGTTGTAGGATTATATAGAGATTGTAAATGGATACATGTTGTAGGATTATATAGAGATTGTAAATGGATACATGTTGTGGGATTATATGGAAACTGTAAATGGATACATGTTGTTGGATTATATAGAGATTGTAAATGGATACATGTTGTAGGATTATATAGAGATTGTAAATGGATACATGTTGTGGGATTATATGGAGACTGTAAATGGATACATGTTGTTGGATTATATAGAGATTGTAAATGGATACATGTTGTAGGATTATATAGAGATTGTAAATGGATACATGTTGTTGGATTATATAGAGATTGTAAATGGATACATGTTGTTGGATTATATAGAGATTGTAAATGGATACATGTTGTTGGATTATATAGAGATTGTAAATGGATACATGTTGTGGGATTATATGGAAACTGTAAATGGATACATGTTGTTGGATTATATAGAGATTGTAAATGGATACATGTTGTTGGATTATATAGAGATTGTAAATGGATACATGTTGTTGGATTATATAGAGATTGTAAATGGATACATGTTGTTGGATCATATAGAGATTGTAAATGGATACATGTTGTTGGATTACACGGAGCCTATAAATGGATACATGTTATGGGATTATTTCCAGTGTCTGCTGCCTGCTGCAGGTAGCAAGGAGTGAGTGCGGGCAGCGGTTGTTTTGCTTTCGCTTTGGGTTTTGTTCCCTCCTCTTCTTGTCCCGACAGCATTGCAGATCCGGTTCTTTCACCGCTGTTCCGCATTCTGGATTCATCTGTTTTCGCCCCAGTAACTCGGCGCGAGTTCTTTTTAAAAGAGGGGGGATTTGTTTTTGTTGAGGATATCTGAGTCTGTGTTTGTTTGGTGAATTGTTTGTTTTGAACGATGCTGTTTTGTCCTTGTTGCTGCCCGGATGGGAAGCGGCAGCTTTACTGAGGCTCGGGCTGGCCTTGCAGCGTTTCTGGTATTGACATATTACTTTCCAGATTGAAAGCAGTGGTGGTATAAAAGTGTCCTGCGGCTTTCCCGTGCCGCTGGTAAGATTGCTATTGTTTGAGCAGCAGTTGGGAATTTTACTGAATTATTCTCGATTTGTGTCGGAAACTGGTGGAAGCTTTAGACGGAGGTAGGGTCTATCAGCTCATTCTGTGGATAAGGGGCTCTACCTATGTTTAAAGTTTATTTATTATTGTCATAAGTAGGTTTACATTAAGCTGCAATGAAGTTGTTGTGAAAATTCCCCCTAGTCGCCACACTCTGGCAGCTGCTTGGGTACACTGGGGGTGAATTTAGTATTGCCACAGTACAAAGATGTGCTGGTTAGATGGATTGATCTGGCTAAAATTGCCCCTTAGTGTCAGGGGGGACTAGCTAGGGTAAATGCATGGGGTTATGGGAATAAGTCCTGGGTGGGATTGTGGTCGGTGCAGACTCAATAGGCTGAATTCTACGATTCTAACCAGCACCCGGGGGAACCCATGGGGAGAACTTGCAGACTCCACATACCTAGTGACCCAAGCCAGGAATTAGATCCAAATCCCTGGCGCTGTAAGGCAGCATGCTAATCGCTGTGCCACTGTGCCTTCGGGTAGATAGTTTGTAGATGTAGTTAGTTATTAGCAACCTGGCTGTGCTCCTTGGAAAAGAAAGGAGATTTGATAAACGTATTCAAAATCAGCAGGCGTCCAGAGAATAGAACATAGAACATAGAACATTACAGCACAGAGCAGGCCCTTCGGCCTTCGATGTTGCACCAACCAATATAAAAAGCAATGCCCCTCCAAACTAAACCATTCCCTTCTCTTCCATATACTTATCAACTAACCTCTTAAATGCCACCAAACTTGGCGCATCTACAACTGCTGCAGACAGGGCATTCCACTCCCGAACCACCCTTTGGGTAAAGAACCTACCTCTGATATCTGTCCTATAACTATCACCCCTTAATTTAAAGCTGTGTCCCCTCGTGCTAGCTTTCTCCATCCTAGGAAAAAGGCATCACTGTCCACCCTATCTAAACCTCTAATCATCTTATATGTTTCAATAAGGTCTCCTCTTAGCCGCCTCCTTTCTAACGAAAACAACCTCAAATCCCTCAGCCTCTCTTCATAAGACCTGCACTCCATACCAGGCAACATCCTGGTAAACCTCCTCTGTACCCTCTCCAATGCCTCCACATCTTTCTTATAATGCGGGGACCAGAACTGCACACAATACTCCAAGTGTGGCCGCATTAGAGTTTTGTACAGTTGCAACATGACGTTGCGGCTCCGAAAGTCAATCCCCCTACCAATAAAAGCTAAGACTCCATTTGCCTTCTTAACAATCTTCTCGACTTGACTGCCTACTTTCAGGGATCTATGCACATACACACCAAGATCCCTCTGTTCATCAAGACTACTAAGAATCCTACAATTAGCCCTATACTCTACACATTTATTATTTCTGCCATAGTGCATTACCTCACACTTTTCCACATTAAACTCCATTTGCCACCTCTCGGCCCAGCTCTGCAACTTGTCCAAGTTTCTCTGCAAACTATAACATCCCTCTTCACTATCTACCACTCCACCGACTTTAGTGTCATCTGCAAATTTACTAATCCATCCTTCAATACCCTCATCCAGATCATTTATAAAAATTACAAACAGCAGGGGCCCCAAAACAGACCCCTGAGATACACCACTTGTCACCGAACTCCACGATGAATATCTCCCATCAACCACCACCCTCTGTCTTCTATCTGCTAGACAATTCCTAACCCAATTAGCTAAATCACCCTCTATCCCATACATCTGCATTTTCTGCAGAAGTCTTCCATGGGCAACCTTATCAAACGCCTTACTAAAGTCCATATATACCACATCAACCGCCTTACCCCCATCCACCTCCTTAGTCACTTTTTCAAAAAAATCAATGAGGTTAGTAAGGCACGACCTACCCTTCACAAAACCATGCTGACTATCTCCAATCAATTCATTACTCTCTAAATAACTATAAATCCTATCCCTAATTATTCTCTCCAATACTTTGCCCCCAACAGAAGTAAGACTCACTGGCCTATAATTCCCTGGAAGGTCTCTCTTCCCCTTCTTAAACAATGGGACCACATTTGCTATCCTCCAGTCCTCCGGAACCACACCCGTAACCAACGACGACCTGAAGATCAGAGATGGGGAGGAACTGTCCTGGGAGGCAGAAGAACTTTGAATGAGGTTTAAGCTATAAAAACAGAAAATGCTGGATGAACTCAGCAGCATCTGTGATAAGTAATAGAGTTAATGTTTCAGATCTGAATGATCCCTTTGCAGAACAGATTTAAGATGATGCGTTAAAGAACCATTGGTGACACGAGAAAACACATTGGGTGGGATTTTCCAGCCATGGCACCCCCCCAATACCTTCAAAATCCTGCCCCTCCCCCACTCCGGAGATCAATGGACCTCTGCATGACCTGCCTGCCTGCCCTCTACAATTCCCGTGGCAGGGATGGAAAAATTCCCTCCTTTGAGCAGAGTGATTGGGATCTGGAATGTGCACTGCCTGAAAATGCGATTAGGTCTTGGCTTTCAAAAGAGAGTTGGACAATTATCTGAAGAAAAATAACACGCAGGGTTATGGGGAAAAGGGACTAGGGACTGGGACTAGGTGAATTGCCATTGCAGATGAGCATGGACGTGACAAACTGAATGATGGCCATCTTTATTGTTCTATAACTGAGTAATGCTTGCTGTTGTGATTATGGAAAATGGATCGTTACAGTTCCTTCAATAATCTCTTGCTTTCTTTTTCCTCATAGGGCCTGAATCGAACATCTAGTCACTAAGACAAGGCATTGTCTAACAGGGCACAAAGAAGGAGTCAGTGAATTCAATCCTACGCTAATGTGAATTGGCTGAAGTGTGATTGAACAGCAGGAGCGAGTCTTTATGGAGACACCTTTGCAAAATATCTTCACCACATACCTGTGTGTAAGATATAGTGCACTATGTATAACGGAATTGGGAGCTAGAACAGTGTGTGAGAAATCTTGGCCTTTCACTCAAATGTGTACTCCACCTCCAGGATCCATGTACAAGTAAGTGAAAGACAGTTGGTTCTTCTTCTGTTGAAAAGGTCAATAAGGCAAACTTACTCACTTTTACTTGCCCCATCCTATCCAATGTCTTCCTCAATAATATTTTGGCTGATATCATTAGGCATAATCATCTTCTATATCCTAGCCATGACTGTAACACTACATTCTGCACTCTCTCCTTTCCTTATCCGTGAATGGAATGCTTTGTCTGTGTAGTGCGCAAGAAACAATATTCACTGTATGTTAATATATGATAATAAATCAAATCAAATTGTCTCTATGAAGTGTTTCTGAAAGATTTGTACATCTTTTTTAAATAAACAAAATTGATTTGATTTATTATCATATATTAACATACAGTGAATATTGTTTCTTGCGCACTACACAGACAAAGCATTCCATTCACGGATAAGGAAAGGAGAGAGTGCAGAATGTAGTGTTACAGTCATGGCTAGGATATAGAAGATGATTATGCCTAATGATATCAGCCAAAATATTATTGAGGAAGACATTGGATAGGATGGGGCAAGTAAAAGATAATAAATCAAATCAAATTGTCTCTATGAAGTGTTTCTGAAAGATTTGTACATCTTTTTTAAATAAACAAAATTGATTTGATTTATTATTGTCACATGTGTTAACATACAGTGAAAAGGATTATTTCTTGCATGCTATACGGATAAACAAACTGTTCATAGAGAAGGAAAGGAGAGAGTGCAGAATGTAGTGTTACAGTCATAGCTAGGGTGTAGAGAAAGATCGAATTAATGCAAGGTAAATCCATTCAAAAGTCTGACAGCAGCAGGGAAGAAGCTGTTCTTGAGTTGATTGGTACGTGACCTCAGACTTTCGTATCTTTTTCCCGACGAAAGAAGGTGAAAGAAAGAATGTCCGGGATGCGTGGGATCCTAGATTATGCTGGCTGCTTTGCTGAGGTAGCAGTAAGTATAGACAGAGTCGATGGATGGGAGGCTGGCTTGTGTGATGAATTGGGCTACCTTCATGAGTTCCTTGCGGTCTGGGGCAGAACAGGAGCCATACCAAGCTGTGATACAATCAGAAAGAATGCTTTCTATGGTGCATCTGTAAAAGGTGGTGAGAGTCGTAGCTGATTTCCTTAGTTTTCTGTGAAAGTAGAGGCATTGCTGGGCTTTCTTAACTGTAGTGTCAGCCATTGAGTGAACTATAGTGTCAGCCATTATGTGTTTGTTGGATTCTCCAAGAAATTAAGCTGTACTTTACTCTAACTGCAGTATTGAAATCTTTGCATGGGCAGCCCACAAAGGGACCCTGAAGACTTTGGTTAGAAAGTGGTAGGGGAATCTATCCATATTGATATAATTGTGTTCATCCTTGTGGACAATTTGTTTTTAGTAAAAAAAACTTCATTGCATCATCTTTTTCAGGTTCAAGCGTTTATAAACTTTGAGTCACCCACAATCAGAATGAGAGGAATTGAAAAAGATAAACATTATTTTATCGTGACAAAAGAATTTACCGACAACAGGAAGAAGGTTCCAAAAGGCTTGTTGGGATATTTGAGCAGGTCAGAAGCTCAGGAATTAGTTGCCGTTGTGGAGCAGTGCAAAAAAGTCGTGAAAATGAAGAAGGAAGATTTCAAAGAAATCAGCAAGGATGAAGCAGAGTTGCTCCTGGAAATTCAGGATATTAATCGTCGATGTGAACTTATTCAGGACGAAAAGCTCTTCAAGTCTATTTCTAACCTACAAATTAATGACATTGTAAAAGTGCAACAAAGCAGTGGAACATTGGTAGGAATTGTCAAAAACATTAAAAACTCTACACGAGAAAATGAATTGAAACTACAGGGATCGTTGTTTCAAGTTGAGTTGGTGGTGAGTAACACACAGTTGGTAAATGTTACAGGGTGGGCTGGGTAGCAGCGGTTCCTGACAAAGCCTTTGTAACAGGTCCTCAGAGGTAAAAGTCCCTTCACCAGAATTCCTTTATTTACAAGTCTGACAACAGCATACAGAGTGCTTTCAGGGTGGCATGGTGGCACAGTGGTTAGTGCCTCACAGCGCCAGGGATCCGGGTTCAATTCCCAGCTTGGGTCACTCTCTGTGTGGAGTTTGCATGTCTTCCCCGTGTCTGACTGTGTTTCCTCCGGGTACTCCGGTTTCCTCCCATGGTCTGAAACACGTGCTGGTTAGGTGCTTTGTCCCGAACAGGCGCCGGAATGTGATGACTAGGGGAATTTCACAGTAACTTCATTGCAGTGTCAATGTCAGCCTTAGTTGTGACTAATAAATAAACTTTAACTTTTATCAGTTAGCAGTCTACACTTGGAGTCCCAGAGGAACTGACACACCTCGTTAAGTACAAAACAAGAGGCTTCCTGATTAGCCCATCAGTTTGGCCCTTAATCAGGGAACTCATATTTTAACAGGCTCACCTCAAATCAACTGATTAAAGTTGTTACACTTTATAATATGATTTAACTCCTCAAAGCATTTGTATTTTTATCAATTTGTACATATTTTGCAAAGATTAAGCTCAGGACATGAGCACCCTAAGATGTGAGAAAACATATAATTGATTCTGTCTTGTCCAACAATCAAATTTTAATACTTCCTAGTCTCGAGTATATCTTATTGTTTGGGGTTTAGATGTTTGTGTGATATTCAGGCACTTACTCAGAAGGACTTCCTATATCCTGTGGTTAATTTGAATTCCCATAGCTTGAGGCACAGAATGGGGTAGATTTAATAATTAGTAAAGACTAGTGCTGGTTAGGTGCATCAGCCATGCTAAATTCTCCCTCAGCGTGCCCCAAATAGTAACCAGGAGGTTTTCATATTAACTTCAATGCAGTGTTAATGTGAGCCTACTTGTGACACTAATAAACTTTAAAACTAATTTGGATCGAAAACAGAAAATGCTGAGAAGTCTCAGCTGATCTTAAAGAGGGCTACAAAATAAGAGGGGCATAGATCAGCTAGATAATCAACCCCTTTTCCCAATGGTAGAGGAGTCTAAAACTAGAGGCCATAGGTTTAAGGTGAGAGGGGAGAGATACAAAAGGTTCCAGAGTGACAATTTCTTCATACAGAGGGTGGTGAGTGTTTGGAAGAAACTGCAAAGAGATATTAATAGAAGCGGACACAATTTTGTCCTTTAAAAATCATTTAGGCAGTAATATGGGTAGGATAGGTATAGAAGGATATGGGCCAAATGTGGGCAATTGGGACTAGCTAAGTTGTTAAAAAAACGGTCGGCATGGACAAATTGGGCTGAATGGCCTATTTCCATGCTGTAAATCTCTATGACTCTATGTCAGCATCTATGGTGAGAGAATAGAGCCGATGTTTCAAATCTAGGTGACCATTTGTTAGAACTGCTGTGACGCAGAATTATCTAGACTCGAAACATTGGCTCTATTCTCTCACCACAGATGTTGTCAGACCTGCTGAGATCTGTTTTTGTTTCAGATTCCAGCATCTGCAGTAATTTGTTTTTATCTCAATAATTTGGGTCCTTTCCTACAGACTGCTTTTATCTGTTGGTCAGTACTGCTGCCTCAAAGTGCCAAGGACCCAGGTTTGATTTCCAGCTTGGGTCACTATCTGTGCGGTGTCTGCACATTCTCCCTGTGTCTGCGTGGGTTTCCTCAGGGTGCTCTGGTTTCTTCCCACAGTCTGAAAGACATGCAAGTTAGGTACATTGGCCGTGCTAAATTCTCCCACAGTGTACCCGAACAGGCACCGGAGTGTGGCAACCAGGGCATTTTCAAAGCAATTTCATAGCAGTGTTAATGTAAGCCTAACTGAGACAAATAAATTAACTTTTAACATCAGATTTTGATTTCTGAGTACCTTAATATAAAAATATCAGAATTATATGACAAGCATAACTCTTTTAATCATCTGACAAAGCAGAAATAACTTGGGCATGTAAACTGTTTTCCAAATTAGGAATTAATTTAATCCTTTAGTTTTCTTTGCTGTGAAGTTTCCTGCTTATACTTGTAATGCCTTCTAGTGACACTCCTGTACCTTTAGGAAATATATTTTTAATCATACATCCTGCAGTTTATGATAATTTTTTCTTTTTGTTATTGGCACCGTAAGGTTTGTTGTGGCAGCTTTCATTGCTGCTTAAATGGTTTGAATGGGGTTTGTTTATTTTTTAATCTGGGCGTAATGCAGTTTCTGGGAGTTTACAATCTTTTGGATTGTTGTGGGAAGAATGATTGGTTGGATAGGCTTGGCTTGTGTTCTCTGGAGCAGAGAAAACTGAAGAGATGACCTGATTGAGGTGTTCAAGACTATGGGAGGCGTGCACAGGGTGGATAGGGAACAGCTGTTCCCCTTAGTTGAAGGGTCAGTCATGAGAGGACACAAGTGAGGGGTGGGACGTTTAAAGGGGATTTGAGGAAAAACTTTTTTTTACACAGAGAATGGTGACGGTCTGAAATGCACTGCTTGGGAGGGTGGTGGGGACGGGATGCCTTACATCCCTTTAAAAAGTACCTGGATGAGTACTTGGCATGCCATAACATTTAAGGCTATGGGCTAAGTGCTGGCAAGTGGAACTAGGTGGGCAGGTCAGGGCCTTTCATGTGCCAGTGCAGACTCGTCGGGGCGAAGGGCCTCTTCTGCACTGTAGGATTTCTCTCCCAAGAGTTTTTTCATTTTCACTTTTGGCTGTTGGCTTGTTGGCAGCTGTTGGACTCCCTGAATGGGAAATCTAGCTCTTCGTGGCTTGATGGCTAATAAATTGAGGCAAGGATTGCCTCTGTCTCTTGAAGTGGTTTACTGGCTGAAAGCTATTGGCCAGCAGTGGCTCTAACTCTACCTCGAGGTCTGCTGGAAGTTACAGGGCTGGGAAGTCGCAGAGTTTCAATTCTCTATCCAAGCGACTAATTTGCAGCAGATGTTGCAGAGCTGGAAAGATCCAGCATCACGTGAGCATCCTTGTTTTCTGTGCGAAACCTGGGATGGGTGTATGTTTGTAAGGAGGCTTGTTATGTTGGACAATACATGTAGTTGTTAAGATTTATACAATATCATAGTTGTTTTTTCTTCTTATTTGTAATTGGTAAAAGCTGTTGCTAATTTTCTTTCTATATGTTAACTGTATTCTTAAATAAATTTTGTTTGATTAAAGCTCCCTAGTGGGTCATTTGAATCATATCTGGAGTGAGAAACCTTATACCTCCCTAGCCACGTTCAAAGTGCAAAACTTATGGTCTAGGTTGACTTCATAAAATACCTTGGAGTTTCTGACTTGGATTATAACGCTTCCAATGAATGAGATGGACATATAATCTTAGGTCTCTGATAATTAAGCACAATAAAGAAAGCTTTTGCTTCATTTTCTGTATGGTATGTGCCTGCACTTTTATATCCCTCCCCATGTTGAATTGGCTGAGGAAGAGTAGGGATTTGTAGATTCTTTCAACTTAAAACTTCATGGACTCTGTCTTCACTCAGAGCATTTCTCCTTGAATCCAACACAGCAGAAAGAGGCCATTCAGCCCCATCAAGCCCGCACCTACCGCAAATATAGTAGAGCATAGTGTATAGTACTGCCAGGTATGTGCGATTTTATTTTCAGTAGAAGCATGCTGCAGATATCGGTGGGATATCCCACACCCCCACAGCCTGCTTCGTGAAGGTGATCTGCCTGCCATTGGCTGGCGACAGGATCTTCTGGTCCCATTATTGGCAATGGGGTTTCCCACTGCCTGCCCCCCCCTCCCTCCTCTCCACCACTGGAAACCCACAATGGCCGTTTGTGGGACCAAAAGATCCTGCTGGTGGAACCGGTCAGAAGGTTCAGGCCATTGTAACTCATGTGGAATTGTCCTACAGGCTGTACAGTTTTTTTTTAATGTCTCTGTTCATGTTCGATAAGTCAACCTGTTTCTGGTCATGCAGCTCTTAGTTTGATACTTCCTTTCTTACTTACGCTTTTTGTCCGTGTTTGAGATCGGTCTGGGGCTGTAGGTTCAATTGAAGCATTCAAAAGGGAACTAGGTCGTTGTCTGAAAAAGAAGAATGTGCAAGGTAATGGGGAGAAGGCAGGGCAATGGCACGGTAGCACAGTGGTTAGCAGTGTTCAGAGTTCTGAGTTCAATTCCCAGCTTGGGTCATTGTCTGTGGAGTTCGCACATTCTCCCCATATCTGCATGGGTTTCCTCTGGGCGCTCCGGTTTCCTCCCACAATCCAAAGATGTGCGGGTTAAGTTGATTGGCCAAGCTAAGAAATTGCTCTTTAGTGTCCAGGGATGCGTAGGTTAGAGAGATTAGTGGGTATAATATGTAGACATATGGGGATAGAGTCTGGGTGGGATTGTGTTTGGTGCAGACTCAATGGGCTGAAGGGCCTCCTTCTGCACTGCAGGTTCTATGATTCTTGCTCATTCAAAGAGCCAGTACAGACGCGATGGGCCAAATTACCTCCCATCTGTGTTGTAACAAATCTGTGATTTTTGTCACGTGTAGAGTTTGTGTTTTCTTTAGAATTAAGACAGCGGCAGGGCAACAGATTGTAAGATGTTACTGCCTTGTAGCAAATGTTTTCCTTTCTCTCCCAACTCAATGCAGGATGGACAAGAGCATAAAACCGCAGGGAAGAAAAGTTTAAAATATATCTCTATTCATGCGGGGAATATCATTTTTGCGAGTAATACTAACGTGGAACCATTTCGTACAAATGATAAAGAAAATAAATTGTATAATGATGGTAAGTTCAAACATCAAATGACCTTTTTTATTGGTACTGTAGGAGTATATTTTGTGTCTATGTGTCAGCATCTGTCTGTGGGATTTGAACAGTTTATTTTTTAATACTGCATCTCCATATTCTGGACTCTGATATTTTACATAATCCCATCTATTGATTCAGAGTTGCTTCATCATGTTTCTGTAATATAAATTCCTCATGAACCGTGGAGATGGAGCTCCCTACATTGACTAAAGATAGGTACTGCAATCCTTTGATTGTTACGATCCCCATGGAGTCTGATAACTTTAAAAAAAGTTTGAATTCCCAGTGAACCAGTTAAAGGATTTAAAATTTTAAAACTTTTTACTGTAACAGACTATACTCATTGATATTCAGAAGAATGAAGGGAGATCTTATAGAAACTTACAAGATTATGAAGGGAATAGATAAGATAGAAACAGGGAAGTTGGTGGGCGAAACAAGAACTAGGAGGCATGGCCTCAAAAATAAGGGGCAGCAGATTTAGGACTGAGTTGAGGAATCTTTTCACACAAAAGATTGTTAATCTGTGGAATTCCCTGCCCAGTGAAGCAGTTGAGGCTACTTCATTGGATGTTTTTAAGGCAAAGATAGATTTTTAAACAGTAAAGGAACTAAGGTTATGCTAAGCAGGCGGTTATGTGGAGTTGATTTGCATAGAAAGATCAGCCGTGATCTTATTGAATGGCGGAGCAGGCTTGAGGGGCCTGATGGCCTGTTCTTTTGTTCAAACAAAAATCCATGGGGGTGATCTTACCAGGAGAATTTTAAGTGCTGAACGAGTGAGAAAATAGGAGAGTTTCAGACTCAGTTTGTCAGCGAGTTGAAAAGTGCAATTTTATGCCACTTAGTCAAGAAAGAGAGCCACGATGTGATTCCCGCCAGTAGGGGGAATGCGACAGAGACTATTCTCACCAGTGAAACGAACTGCTGAGCTCTAGGGTCACTGTTACGCAGGCCCCCCAATCTCCCAGTGTGCTGTGTACTGAGAGATTTCCTGTTACTCCCCCCATGGACATTGTGACCCTTCGCCAATCACTTCCTGTGCCGGGCTCTCAGCTTCCTGGACGTCACCACACTGACCAGCAGGAAGAGCCGGTAAGATCATCCCTAATGTCCTGTAACAAATAATGCCACCTTGCGTATCTACTTTATAGCCCACTTTCCAAAGAACTGTAGTCTTTTCAAGAAACAGTGCCAAGCTATGACCAAGTTCCAAATGGCTCATGGTGGCACACTGTCTGTGTGGAGTTTGCATGTTCTCCCATATCTGTGTGGGTTTCCTTCAGGTACTCTGGTTTCCTTTCCCCAGTCCAGGTTAGGTTGATTGGCTGTGCTAGATTAACCTTAGTGTCGAGGGGATTAGCAGGGTAAATCCTTGTTTTCAGATTTTTTACAAGGCCTCTCCCTGTAACTGCAGTTGCCTCCTACCCTGCACGGTCTAGGATATCTGCGCTCCACCAATTTTGGACTTGTGATATTTTGATTTTAATCAGGAATAGGAATAGGATCTGGG
This sequence comes from Sphyrna mokarran, assembly GCA_024679065.1. Lineage (NCBI taxonomy): Eukaryota > Metazoa > Chordata > Chondrichthyes > Carcharhiniformes > Carcharhinidae > Sphyrna > Sphyrna mokarran. The sequence continues at coordinate 64,243,890 of JAGIQG010000016.1, read as the reverse complement.
TGGAATTATGGTCAGTGCAGACTTGATGGGCCGAATGACCTTCCTGTAGGGATTCTTTGTCCTTATTTTTTTGTTTTGCTGAATCATGATGTCCCATGACTATCAAAGGTTCTCTTCCTCCATCCTCTGAAACTACCAAACAGACATTCAGCTGTAAGCACGCACTGATGATTTATTTTCCCAGCTTCACCAGAGAAAATCCAGTGTCCTTAAATCATGGTGTGTTCCTTCTCTTTGACCAGTGAACAAGCTTTCCCCAACATCCTGTAGCTAATGGCGAAGATAGTTTTATCCCTCTCTAACAGCTGTGCAGTCTTTTGCTATCTTTCCCTATCTCTATTCAAACGTTCTGAGTCGAAAAGTTTGTAATAAAAACAAGAACACCTGCTTCTGCCTTTGTTTTCAGATGTGAAAACATTGCTGTGAGTATGTCTTCACCTGGGCCTCCTCAGACCCAAGAGGAGACAGGAGGCACAGAGGTTAGCACGGCTGCCTCACAGCGCCAGGGACCCAGGTTCAATTCCCAGCTTGGGTCACAGTTTATGCAGAGTTTGCATCTCACAGCTCCAGGGACGGACTTTGATTCCCAGCTTGGGTCACTGTCTGTGTGGAGTTTGCACATTCTCCTCGTGTCTGCGTGGGTTTCCTCTGGCTGCACTGGTTTTCTCCCACAGTCCAAAGATGTGCTGGTTAGCTGCATTAGCCATGCTAAATTCTCTCTCAGTGTGCCCGAACAGATGCCAGACTGTGGCGACGAGGAGATTTTCACAGTAACTTCATTGCAGTGTTAATGTAAGCCTACTTGTGACTAATAAATTAACCTTAAAGGTCAGAGAGAATTCCTATCCAGTATTATGACTTTCTTTATTGCTCTATTTCTCCTTAAGTTAAAGGGACAGTCCAATGCATTGTTGTATTCTAAAACATTGCAATTTGTAACTCACTCCCTGAGTGGTGGAGATTCACAATGCTATTGCAACCGGACAAATGTTGGCCATTCAATATCCTCAGAGATGTAACTCTGGTTACGTGGCTTGGAGACTGGAAAAGAGGCAGATTGGAAATTCATAGAATCATAGAAACCTTACAGTGCAAAAAGAGGCCATTGAGTCTGCACCCACCACAATTCCACCCAGGCTCTATTCGCAATATCCTTACATATTTTCCCACCAATCCCTCTAACCTATGCATCCAAGGACACTAAGAGGCAATCTTAGCATGGCCAATCAACCAAACCCACACTGTGGAAGGAAACTGGAGCACCTGGAGGAAACCCACGCAGACATGGGGAAAACACGCAGACTCCATACAGACAGTGACCCAAACTGGAAATCAAATCCAGGCCCTTGGGAGCTGTGAAACAGCAGTGCTAATCACTGTGCCACTGTGCAGCCCAGTTAAAATCTCTTTCATGTCACAGCGGTATTCAATTTTTATAACGTAGCAGATGCTAATAAATATTTACATGCTGTTTTCCTAATTTTGCAAAGGAAGGAAAGTCATTCTCTAATTGCAAGAACGACATTGGTAACGGTCATGCGCCTGCTAACGAGTTAACAGTACAAAAATGTTGTAAAACTGTCTGAAGAAGTTGTCCACTCAGTTCAGATCTTTAATATTTTATGACGTTGTACCCATCCATTCAGTGAGTCTTCACCAGCTTTCTGTAACATTGATCTCTCCAACTATTGAAATGGAGCTCCCTCGATTGACAAAGGATGAGTATTGCAGTCTTTTAATGTTCCCATGAGAGGCAGTTTCAGAATACTGTTGTATTCCGACAACTGTTGGCACAATGAGATTGCTTTGCTCCGCACAATACCTGCAGGATAAAAACTAACCAAGCAAGGCAAAGTCATTTCAGGGAAGAATTCCAGGAGGAGATACAATGTGGCTGAAGAATCACTCTCGGTACTGGAGCATGTAGCTTGGGATTTCTATTTTTGTGAAAATCCAACTTCTTTGGAGTTTAGAAGGCTGAGAAGGGATCTTATAAGACGTATAAGATAATGAAGGGGATGGATAGGGTAGAGGTTGAGAGACTCTTCCCGCTTAGCAAAGATAACAGGACTAGAGGGCACAGCCTCAAGATTAAAGGGGGGGGGGCAGTTCAGATCGGAGTTGCGGAGGGGTTTCTTCACACAGAGGGTGGTGAATCTTTGGAATTCTCTGCCTGATGAGGTGGTGGAGGCTTCTTCGCTGAATATGGTCAAGTCAAGAGTGGAAAAGGTTTTTAATTGACAAGGGGATTAAGGGTTACGGGGAGAAAGTGGTAAAGTGGTACTGAACCACTACAGATCAGCTATGATCTTATTGAATGGCGGGGCAGGCTCGAGGGGCTGTACGGCCTACTCCTGCTCTTATTTCTTATGTTCTTATGAAACCCATGCAGACACAGGGAGAATGTGCAAACTCCACACAGACAGTGACCCAAACCAGGAATTGAACCTGGGTCCCTGGCACTGTGAGGCAGCAGTGCAAACCACTGTGACCAATTCTTAATTATAATTTCAGTGATTTGACCAGTGTTTTGACTGTTGTTAGCATAGAGATTTGGATCTTAACCACAATTTAAGACCAATTAAGTTATAAGCACTAAAGCAAGCCGCTATCAAAATATAGACACAACAGGGGTTTGAACCCTATACAAACCCCAAGAGAAAACTCTCATTGGAGGTTAACATTTGCTAAAAGGACAATCATTTGTTTTGAATTTGAATATGTTGATTGCTTTCTTCCCAGGCCTTCTCTCTTCCCAGTTTACAGTTGCTGCTGAATGCCATAGGCTGATTTCACTCGAGTGTCAGCCTCAATTAATTGCACAGGTCTCTAGAGTTTAGTTTGATCCGGATGGCACCTGGTGCAGAAATGGAGTTTATCTTGAAAGGATGGCACGGTGGCACAGTGGTTAGCACTGCTGCCTCACAGTGCCCGCGACCCAGGTTCAACTCCGCCTCAGTCACCGTCTATGTGGAGTCTACATGTTCTCGCTGTGTCTGCGTGGGTTTCTCCGGTGCTCCGGTTTTCTCCCACACTCCAAAGATGTGCGGGTTAGGTTGATTGGCCATGCTAAATTAATCCTAATGTCAAGAAGATTGGCAGGGTCAACGTGAAAAATTATGAGACCAGGGCCTGGGTGGGATTGATGGGCCGAATGGCTCCTTCTGCACTGCAGGGATTCTATGATTCTAAAAAAATACTGAATCCTTAACAGAAAATGTCTAGCTTTCTGGATTCTTGTGACAATTCTTAGCCTTTAGTTGTATCTGAGTTTTGTGTGGTAAACCCTAAAGTTATATTTAGCCCTGGGTTTCTTGCAATAAACCCCAAACATTCCAGGCACAACTACTAGCTTTTGGCTCTTCCAGCAAGAGCTCCCTTTTGGCAAGTTAGCTGAAAGTAATCTACCCTGGCAAATGCAAAGGTAGTAAGAGGTCTGACAACATCAGTTTTAAATCCAGCTGATTTATTTGATAGTAAACTCGCAAGTTTTTGGCTATTATAGCCTTCTTCAGGCAAATGAGGTGTTCTGGTCTGCGATAGCACACATATCAGCACAGACAGTTTACAGATTGCTGATTAGAATGCGAATCTTTTACACCTAACCTGCTTTTCAAGTCTTAAAGTGGCTAACAATGTGAGTGGAAGGAGCACTGAGCACAGGTTAGAGAGATGTGTATTGTCTCCAAACAGCACAGTTTTTTTGCAAAAAACCTCACTTACTGTGCTGTTTGGAGACAATACACATCTCTCTAACCTGTGCTCAGTGCTCCTTCCACTCACATTGTTAGCCACTTTAAGACTTGAAAAGCAGGTTAGGTGTAAAAGATTCGCATTCTAATCAGCAATCTGTAAACTGTCTGTGCTGATATGTGTGTGCTGTTGCAGACCAGAACACCTCATTTGCCTGAAGAAGACTGTAATAGCCAAAAGCTTGCGAGTTTACTATCAAATAAATCGGTTGGATTTAAAATTGGTGTTGTCAGACCTCTTACAGTGTTTATCCCAGTCCAATGCCGGCATCTCTACATCATAAATGCAAAGGTCCCAGTATTGCTCTCTATTTCTACACCTTTCCATAGAATCCCTACAATGCAGAAGGAGACTATTTGACCCATAAAGTCTGCACCAATCACTATCCCATCCAGGTTGTATTCCCGTAACATCACATATTTATCCTGCTAAGGGGCAATTTAGCAACGCCAATTCACCTAACCCGTGCATCTTTGGACTGTGGGAGGAAACAGGAGCACCCAGAGAAAACTCGCACAGACGTGGGGAGAATGTGTAAACTCCACATAGGTAGTGACCCAATGCTGGAATTGAACCCAGAGCCCTGGTGCTGCGAGGCAGCAGTACTAACCACTGTGCTACCATGCACTCCAGGTAGCTTTCTTCAGGCAGCTTTTGCAACATTCAGCCCAAGTCTGAGCACCAGTTGTAAATGCAACTAACTTTATTAGTAACTCCTCACCAATAGGCTTCCCTGCAATATCCTGATCTTAACCTGCACCTCATAGTTACAATTCTTTACAAATGGGAGAAGTACTTATGGCTTCCCGACCTCTTGACCCATCCTCAACTCTTCTGAATATTAAAAGCTCACAATCCACGCTGTTGCAGAGTAACTGGAATGATTGCCAGGATAACTAGTTTCCTCCTTTGTTCAAACCCACGCAAAGACTAGCATGCTGATGTGAGAGAGCAAAGACCCACAAACTTGTGAATTGCAAAGGAATGCCTCATGGAGACCCGTTTGCAAACTTACCCCCTGCTGCATTTTGTGTAGAAAGAATATATATGAATTCTATTAGAACTCTAATTGGGTGCCTGGTAATACTTACTGTAATTGGAACTAGGGTGTTATTGTTTGATTGTAGAATGTATAAATTTAAAATGCATACTTTAAGCATCAGCAACCAGAGGACTGAAATAATGCAAAGGATTTTGGTGCTGGGGATTAACATACTTTTGGATATAATTTGTTATAATTTAAGGTCCCTCAAGTCAGATGGAGAATAGAACCATAGAATCCATGCAGTGCAGAAGGAGGCCATTTGGCCCATTAAGTGTGCAGCAATTCTTCAAAAGAGCACCCCCACTCCTCTGCCTTATCCCCGTGACCCTCACATGCACATTTACCATGAGCAGCCCATCAACCTGGAATGAGCTGCCAGATGAAGTGGTAAATGTGGGCTCACTTTTAACATTTAAGAAAAACTTGGACAGGTATATAGATGAGAGGGGTGTGGAGGGATATGGTCCAGGTGCAGGTCAGTGGGACTAGGCAGAAAAATGGTTCGGCACAGACAAGAAGAGCCAAAAGGCCTGTTTCTGTGCTGTAGTGTTCTATGGTTCTATCTGTTGGACTCTGTGGGGCAATTTTTTATGGACAATCAACTTAACCTGAACATCTTTTGGACAGTAGGCGGCAATTTAGTATGGACAATCCACCGAAACTACACATCTTTGGACACTCAAGGGGCAAGTTAGTGCCTCCACATCAGGGGGATTGGCAGAGTAAATGTGTGGGGTTATGGGCCAGGATGGGATTGTGGTTGGTACAAACCCGATGGGCTGAATGGCCTCCTTCTGTACTGTAGGAACTCTATGACTCAAGACCAATTGCCCATACTATTGAGCACTCACATCCTGGATTGTAACTGTGTGTAATTTGTTTTTTAGTTGCTAACACCTGAGTCCAGCCTAAGGAGATTTTCCTTTAATGCCCTTGATGTCTTTGTCAGCATTTAATTGAAGAGTAAAGGTTAATAGGGAAAGAAACTCCTTTTCCTTTACGTATCATTTAAGGTCTAAAAACCACAACTAGACAAACTCACTCTCAGAGCCCAGTGTAGTCAATGTCAAGAGTTAGGGTTGCACGTGAGGGTGTTATTTTTAGCCTGAGTGTTTTTACTGTGTCATAAAAATGAAGTATTTGTGGCTTGACAATTTCCTGTCAATTTCCTGACAGCTGCAAAGAAGTGGAGCAAGTCACCGGTTGAAAGTCCATCCCAACAAGTTGGTTTGTTGCCGAGAAAACTGGGAAGAGAAAAATCAAACGAAGTTTCGACCCCATTTCTACCCTCTGTTTCCGCGTCAGACCCTTCAAAGAATTCTAAACACTACACTTCTAAAACTCCGAATCCGGTGATGTCTAGCCCATCCAGTCCTGGTACTCAGTTTGCAGAGAGTGAAAATCCTGCTCTAGAGGTTGAGTCGATGGTGGAAGTGAAATTGCACAATAATGCTACAGTCTATGGAGTTATTAGATGGATTGGTACACCAGAAGGGCATGACAGTCAGTGGGCAGGAATTGAATTAGTGAGTATAAATGTGTGTGGACATTTTCTGAACCATATACAAAGTTTTTTTTATGTTTATTTATTACTGTCATAAGTAGGGCTTACATTAATGCGGCAATGAAGCTACTGTGAAATTCCCCTGGAAGTCGCCACGCTCCTGCACCTGTTCGGGTACACTGATGGAGAATTTAGCACGGCCAATGCACCTAACCAGCACATCTTTCAGACTGTGGGAGGAAACTGGAGCACCCGGAGGAAACCCACACAGACACGGGGAGAACGTGCAAACTCGATGCAGACAGTGACCCAAGCTGGGAATCGAACTTGGGACCCTGGCGTTATGAGGCAACAGTGTCGCCCCTTTCAATTTCCAGAAGTTAGAGATATTTCTGAAGTCATAAACGACTTAGTGACTAGTGAGATTAGCCAAACTGCTTACTCTGATGCCATGGTCATCCACTCGTTACCCCAGTTGGAAAAAAGCAAATTTTGACCGCCAGAATATTTTGCCGATCCCTCACTGGTGGGAGGAGCAACATGATGTATTAACAACTTGGCTTTTGTAGAATTCAGATTGTTCAATCATTTAAATATCAGATGGTGCTTTGCTCAGGATCAATGTTGCTCTTGTGCAATATTCTAAAAAAGAATTAAACTAGATGGTTTTTGGGAAAATGCTAGCCACCATGTTCTTTTTGATACTTTAGTCAATATTGGACTAGTCACTGAAACTGAGACTGATGCTTCAGCAGAACATGAGCAAATGTCTTTTAGTTTGGGAACACTAAGGAGTCTCACAACATAAGGTTAAAGTCCAATGGGCTTATTTGGAATCACAAGCTTTCGGAGCACTGCTCCTTTATCAGTTCAGTGGAACAGCTCCTTCATCACTCATCAGGCCAATTCACAAGAACACCAAATTGTAAAGGCAACAACAATTTATACTGCATGAGAAGAGTGCTGATTAGGTGGTAGCTGGGCTCTGATTGTTGGAGGTGTTGCCATGGAGAATTCATCAGTTAACTGATGATTGACGGTTAACTGGCAGGCTTCGATTCAATTTGAACCAAGCAAGTTGACTCTGATTGCCCAAGGCATTGTCCTGAGAAATGATCCATCAAAGGCATGTTTCTCGTGGAACCCACAAAAGGTATTTGCGAGAGCTGGGCCTAGGGGGAGTCCCATAGCAGTCAGTACAGTGGTCCAGGAATCAAATATCCACCTTACTCTCCTGTGTCATCTACAATTTAAAGCATCTTCCTAAATATTCAATTATCAAGGGTGTTCCACAGATCTCATCCTTTACACAAGAATGTAAAACAGGAAGGGGAGGATAATGTAATGCTTAATGCAATTTAATGTAATCATGGAGATCATATTTTGACCAGAAAGAGAGAGTTCTAATCTGGATTACAATGATAATCTCGATAGCTCTGTATTGTGACTAATCCTTGTATCCGAGAGCAATAAAAATGAAATATAATGCATTATTTTGGAGCTGGAAAGCTTTGTTCCAGAGTGAGGTCAGTCAGAGGATTATAGAGACTTGCAGCAAGGAAGGACACAATTAAGCAAGTAGCCATCCAGTCCAATCCTACTTTCCAGCTCTCGGTTTGTAGCCATGCAGGTTACAGTCCTTTGCATGCCATTCCGAGCACTTTTGAAATGTTATGTTTCTGCCGCTATCACATTTTTAGGCAGTAGATTCCAGACCCCAACCAACCTGTCAGTGAAAACACTTACCTTCAAATCCCTTCTAAACCTTCTCCCTCCTACCCTCAATCTGTGCAGCCCGGTTACTGATGTCTTAACCAAAGGGAATAGGGTTTTCTCAGACGCTCCAACCGGACCAACATAAATTTTATACACTTCAAAAAGGTCTCCTGTAAGCCTCTGTTTCACAAAGAACCTATTCAATCTTTCTTCATGACTAAAATTCTCCAGTCCAAGCAATATGCTTATAAATCTTCTTTGCGCCCTCTCTAATTAATAAAATCCTGTAGTGCTGCAGTGATACTCTGGTTGTGGTCTGACCAGTGTTTTATACTGTTCAGGTATAACATCCCAGTTCATATACTCTACACCTTGGTTAATAACGGCCAGTATTTCATATATCTTCCTAATCACCTGCCTGCCCCTGGACAGGCATCTTGAAGGATCTGTGGACAACCTGTGGGGAGGTGGTGCCACTCTGGCAATATCACCAGTCTAGTGATTTGGAGGGCACACTAATATTTTGGGATAGGGCTCAAATCCCAGTGTGGCAACTAGTGGAATTTAACCTCAATGAACAAATTTGAAATGGAAAACTAGGCTCAATCTATTGTCAATTGTTGCAAAACCCCATACGGTTCGCGAATGTCCTTTAGGGAAACAAATCTATCTACTAGGTCTGATCTACATGTGACTGCAGCCTCATAGCAATGTGATTGATTTTTAACCGCCTCAGAAATGACTTACCAAATACTCAGTTCAAGGACAATTCACAGAATTGCCACGGTGCAGGGGGAGACCATTTGGCCCCTTGTGTCTGCACTGGCCCTCCCACCTAGCATCATGACTTAGTGCTACTCTCCCCATAACCCTGCAAAGTAATTCTACTGAAGTAAGTAATGCCCTCTTAAATGCCTCAATTGAACTGACCTCCACCACACTTCCGGACAATGCATCACGTACCTCACTGCGTGAAGAAAATTTTCTCTCACTTCACAATTGCTTCTCTTGCAAATCACTTTAAATCTATGCCCGCTTGTTCTTGATTCTTTTACAAGGAGATAATGTCTCCCCTTCTACTCTGTGCAGTCCTCTCATGACTTTTAACATCTCAATCAAAATTCCTATCATCCTTTTTCACGAAGGAGAACATTCACAACCTCTCCAACCTATCCTCATAACACAAGCTTCTCAACTGTGGAACCATTCTTGAAAACCTCTTTTACACTCTTTCCATTGTGTTCACAGCCTTCATATAGTGTGGTGTCCAGAACTGTACACAATATTGCAGCTAAGGTATAATTAGTGCCTTGTATAACTTCACTTTGCTCTTATACTCTTTGCTCCTGTTAATAAATCCCAGAATACTATATGCTTTATTAGGTCTGGTGAAGAGTTATCTAGACTCGAAACGTTGGCTCTGTTCTTTCCCCACAGATGCTGTCAGACCTGCTGAGATTTTCCAGCATTTTCAGTTTTGGCTTTATTAACTGCTCCCTCCACATGTCTTGCTACCTTCAGTGATCCATGCACATGTATACGTAGCTCCCTCTACTCCGGCACCCTTTTTATAATTTTACCCCTTATTTAATATTGTCCTTCCTTTCGAAATGCTTCACCTCACCCTTCTCTGTTTGTCCACTCCACCAAATTGTCAATGTCCTTTTGAAGTTCTCACCCTCCTCTCACAGTTCACAATACTTCCACAGTTCAATATACTTCTCAGTTTTGTATCATCTGCAAACTTTGAAACTGACCCCTCATCTAGATCATTAATAGATATGAGAAAAGCAAGGGTCTCAATATTGACCCATGGGGGACTCCATTACAAACTCTCCTCCAGCCCGAAAAATAGCCATTCACCATTATTCTCTGCTTCCCATTATTTTATATTCACTTTGCTGCTGGATGAGCAACACATGCTTTTTATTTACTTTCTGTGTTACAAGTAGGCTTACATTAACAATGCAATGAAGTTACTGTGAAAATCCCCTAGTCACTGGCTCTGCAGTTAGCTCGTATAACCCATGAGCATATAAGGGAAAAACAATGCACTCCAAAGTCACTCCATCCCCTATTGCTCAAAATTTTGTGCAATCCCTTGTTTTGTTAGCCTTCACCAAATGCACCACCTCATACACCGACTTTTACAGATGCACCATAAAAAGCATTCTTTCTGGTTGTATCACAGCTTGGTATGGATCCTGCTCTGCCCAAGACTGCAAGGAACTACAAAAGGTAGTGAATGTAGTCCAATCTATCACACAAACCAACCTGCTATCAATTGACTCTGTCTACACTTCCCACTATCTCGGCAAAGCAGCTGGCATATTTAAGGACATTCTCTCTTCCACCTTCTTTTGAGAAAAAGATATAAAAGTCTGAGGCCACGTACCAACTGATTCAAGAACAGCTTCTTCCCTGCTGCTTTTGAATGGACTTATCCTGCATTAAGTTAATCTTTCTATATACCTTAGCTATGATTGTAACACTACATTTTGCATCCTCTTCTTTCCTTCTCTATGAATGGTATATTTTGTCTGTATAGTGTGCAAGAAAGAGTATTTTTCACTGTATGTCAATACATGTGACAATTATAAATCAAAAGTAAGAGTCTGCATCTGAGATTTGGTCATATAGCAAGCCACACACTTGTAAAGGTAGTAAGAGATGCCAGAGAATTTACCTCCCATATTTTCTTAAACTGAGATGTGGAGTTGCCAGCGTTGGATTGGGGTGGGCACAGTGAGAAGTCTTACAACACCAGGTTAAAGGTGAGCTTCATCAGCATGTGTCTTTGTCAACAATTTTCAGGTTCTGTACTATTGGGTATAATGTTTGCTGACTGGCAATATAAAGTTAGAAAGAATATGGCATTCCTGAGAGGGAAGGTTCAGGAATGGAATTCAAACACAATTTTGCAACCGTGGGAAGTAACACTTTCTCCCTCTTTTTAACACGATTTATTTATAGGATTATGAACTAAACGATGCTAATGATGGAATCTTTGAGAGAAATCGTTACTTTAGTTGTGAACAGAACAAAGCAGTTTTTATACCATTAAGGAACTGTAAACCAGATGCTCGTTTTTGTTCAAATGTACCAAAGGAGATACCTAACAGTCCAATTCAGGCACCAGGTAACCTTACCCTTTGCTTTCTATATTATCAATGTCGGCATTCAGATGGAGAATGATAACCTAGGGAAGATGTATTAATGTACAGGGCCTGTGGAGTAATGCTACAGTATCTTATGGGGATGTGTGGGATGTGCTTCAGGGGCGGCACAGTGGTTAGCACTGCTGCCTCACAGTGCCAGGGACCCGGGTTCAATTCCTACCTTGGATCATTGTCTGCGTGTGTTTCCTCAGAGTGCTCCAGTTTCCTTCCACATTCCAAAGATATGCAGATTAGTTGGACTGGTCATGGTAAATTGCCCCCAGTATCAGGGGGACTAGCTAGGGAATATGCATGGAGTTATGGGGATAGGGCCTGGGTGGGATTGTGGTCGGTGCAGACTCCTTCCGGACTGTAGGGATTCACTCAGAAGGGATGGAATTATAGACTAGTTAAAGTAGGAGAAAATATCTTGTGCAGGTTGAGCTAGTTAACTGCTAAAAACAAGAGCTGAGGATGTGACACCAATGAGCAATATGGCTTGTTTTATTTTTTACATCTGAGTTTAAAGTTTATTTACTGTCACAAGTAGGCTTACATTAGAATGGCACAGTGATTAGCACTGTCGCCTCACAGCTCCAGGCACCTGGGTTTGATTCCCGGCTTGGGTCACCACCTGTGTGGAGCCTACACATTCTCCCTGTGTCTGTGTGGGTTCCCTCTGGGTGCTCTGGTTGCCTCCCACAGTCCAAAGATGTGCAGGTTAGTGCATTGGCTATGCTAACTTGCCCCTTAGTGCCTCAGGATGCGTAGGTGAGACAAATTAACAGGGTAAATATGTGGAGCTGTGAGGCAGCAGTGCTAAACACTGTGCCACCATGGGAGCAAAGTCTGAGGCATGTTCCTATTAAATTATAGCCAAGTAAATCACTCTGGGCATTGGGACTTCAGGATTAGATTTTGTATGTTTTATTTGCGTGTTTTATATTGTAGCCCAATTAAATTGGGGATCGCAATTTTTTTTTATTTACTGCTGATTTTGCTGTTTATCCTAGCTATGACTGTAACATTATATTCTGCATTTTCCCTTTCCTTCTCTATGAACGATATGTTTTGTATAGTACGCAAGAAACAATACTTTTCACTGTATACTAATACATGTGACAATAATGATTTGATGTATTGTCACATCTATTTACAAACAGTAAAAGTATTGTTTCTTGCGTGCTATACAGACAAAGCATACTGTTCATAAGAAGGAAAAGAGAAAGTGAGAATGCAGTCTAACATCATAATTAAAGTGTAGAGAAAGATCAACTTAATACAAGGTAGGTCCATTCAAAAGTCTGACAGCAGCATGGAAGAAGCTGTTCTCGAGTTGGTTGGTATGTGACTTCGGACTTTTGTGCCTTTTTCCTGATGGAAGAAGGTGGAAGAGAGTGTGTGGGGTCCTTAATTATGCTGACTGCTTTGCCGAGGCATTGGGAAGTGTGGACAGAATCAGTGGTTGGGAGGCTGATTTCTAACCATGGGGGTGCTGGATTTTTGAGATCGTTACGATATATTGCAGGTCTGTGTCAATATTGAATATATGAATTCGGTGTGTTTCCATTACAAGTGAAGACAGCTCAAGATTATCTGACCATAAAAGAGGATGTCCCACCAGTGCGAGAAGGTGAAGCTCTACAGCTGATGAAGGGAAGAATGAAAGGGATTCAGGGACATTACAATTCCTGTTATCTGGACTCCACAATTTTCAGGTTTGACTGATGTTTCTAGTTTTAAATTGTCAGATTACGTTGTTCTTGTGACGAGGCTGAGCATTGTACGCTGAAAGCATCCAGCAGATGCTGAGAGGAACGGAAAGTCTAGGTTGTTGCATAAGGTTAAATCTCACAGGATCCAGGGTGAGGTAGCCAAGTGGTTACAAAATAGGCTGGAGCGAAAGAGTGGTTGTAAAGGGTTGTTTTTTAAACTGGAGGCCTGTGACTAGTGATGTGCCTGAGGCATCGGCGCTAGGTTCACTGTTATTTGTCGTTTATATTAATATATTAATTTATATTAATGATTTGGTCATGAATTTAGGAGGCATGATTAGTAAATTTGCAGATGACACCAAGGTTGGTGGCATAGTGGGCAGTGAAGGATGTTATTGAAGATTGCAGTGGGATCTTGATCAATTGGGCCAATGGGCTGACGAATGGCAGATGGAGTTTAATTTAGATCAAACCACGGCAGGACTTACTCAGTTAATGGTGGGGCACTGGGGACAGTTACAGAACAAAGAGATCTAGGGATACATGTTCATAGCTCCTTGAACGTGGAGTCACAGATGGACAGAGTGGTGAAGAAGGCATTCGGCATACTTGGTTTCATTGGTCAGAGCATTGAACACAGGAATTGGAATGTCTTGTTGAAGTTGTACAAGACATTAGTGAGGCCACACTTGGAATACTGTGTACAATTCTGATCACCCTATTACAGAAAGGATATTATTAAACTAGAGAGAGTGCAGAGAAGATTTACTAGGATACTACTGGGACTTGATGTATTGAGTTATAAGTAGAGACTGGTCAGAGTGGGACTCTTTTCCCTGGAGCATGATTAAAATTGATTAAATCTCAGTGAAGAAAATGTAGATGGACCTCTCTCCTTTCAGCTTAGTGATACTATAGAGAGCGGCACGGGAGCACAGTGGTTAGCACTGCTGCCTCATAGTGCCAAGGACCTGGGTTTGATTCCCGGTTTGGGTCACTGTTTGTGTGGAATATGCACATTCTCCCTGTGTCGGTATGGGTTTCCTCTGGGTGTTCCGAAAGATGTCCTGTTACGTACATTGACCCGAAGAGACGCTGGACTGTGGCGACTTGGGAAATTTCGTAGTAACTTCATCACAGTGTTAATGTAAGCATTGTAACAAATAGTTAAAACTTCATGTTAAGCTAATATGGAGGCACTTAATTCATTGAATCTCTACAATACAGAAGGAAGCCATTTGGCCCACCAAGTCTGTACCGATCTGTACCCAGGCCTATCCGTGTAACCCTCCACATTTGCCCTGCTAATCCCTCTGACACTAGGGTCAATTTTGAATGGCCAATCCCCCTAACCCTTTGGACTGTGGGAGGAAACCAGAGCACCCGCAAGAAACCCAGGCAGATACGGGGAGTGCAGGCTCCACACGGATAGTGACCCGAGGCCAGAATTGAACCTGGGTCCCTGGCACTGTGAGGCAGCAGTGCTAACCACTGTGCCACCCTGACAGCTGACATCAAATGCCAGTGCTGTTGAGATGAATTGATCATACTAAATTCTCCCTCAGCATACCCAAACAGGCACCGGAGTGTGGCGACCCAGGGATTTTCACAGTAACTTCATCGCAGTGTTAACGTTGGACCACTTGTGACTAATAAATGCACCTTTTTTTGGGAAAATGCTTCATTCCCAGCTCTGATAACTATTATAACTGAATGAGTCGGCATGGCTAAGTTGGGCCAAAGGCACTACGAGACAGCAGTGTATATCTCTGACTTTGTAATTGTATGAATAAGAATGCACTGCTTTGAGTCGCATCTGATTTTGGTTTCACTTCACAATGAATTTCATTATTTAAAATAATGTTCTTTTTCCCCCACAGCTTATTCACATTCACATCAGTGTTGGATAGTATACTTCATATGCCGGGAGGAAAGGATGAGAAAATTCAACGTGTGTTGAGAGAAGATATAGTCAACCCACTCCGAAAGTGAGTAAGGAATGTCATAGAAAGTAGAAAAACTACAGCACAAACAGGCCCTTCGGCCCACAAGTTGCACCGAATATATCCCTACTGCTAGGCTTACCTACAACTCTCAATCTTACTAAATCCCATGTACTCATCCAGAAGTCTCTTAAAAGACCCTATCGAAGTCTTTCCTTGTGATCCTGTATCCGACAGTTTGAAGATTGCTGCAATTCCGATCTTTTTATTGATTTTGAAGTTTTGGTAATAACTATCATTGATTACACCTCGCTGCCATCCCTGATGTGGTGAGAAGCTGACCCATTCAGAGCAGCAATTGAACTCTTAGGGCAGGATTCCGACCGCACTCATTTGAAAATTGGAGATTCCGGCCTGACTTCAATGGATCTTTACATGAATTCCAGTGGCAGGCAGGATGAGAGAATTCTGGCCTCATTCTTTGCTCAGTCAGCTGACCTCAGCCAAAGAGGCACTTAAATTTGACCTCAACACTCTTAGTCAAACACAAGAAAATTAGTAAGAGTGCTTGCACTGATTGTTATCCCTGCTGTGTTTAATGGAAATGTAAGGACATGATTGTTATAGATTTCACAACAGTACTGTCGATATTCTTTTAGATTAAGAACTCCCATAAGTGGACTTTGTATTTCCTAAGGTCTGGAGAGAGCTTATTTATTGTTATTATTATTTATTGGTGTCACAAGTAGGCTTACATTAACATTGCAATGAAGTTACTGATTAGATGCATTGACCCGTAGAGATGCTGAACTGTGGCGACTCGTGGAATTTCACAGTAATTTCATTATAGTGCTAATGTAAGTATTACTTGTAACAAATAGTTAAAACTTCACCTTGAGCTAATATGGAGGCACTTAAATCATTGAATCCCTGGTCGCCACATTCTGGCGCCTGTTCGTGTACAAAGAGAACAAAGAACAAAGAAAATTACAGCTTAGGAACAGACCTTTCGGCCCTCCAAGCCTGCATCAATCATGCTGCTGGAGTGAACTAAAACCGCCTACCCTTCTCCTATTCCCATCCTATTCATGTATTTGTCAAGAAAAAAGAATAAAACACAGAGGGAGAATTTAGTATGGCCAGCACATCTTTTGGACTGTGGGAGGAAACCAGAGCACCCAGTGGAAACCCATGCTGACACAGAGAAAACGTGCAACTCCACACAGCCAGTGACCCAAGCCGGGAATTGAACCAGAATCCCTGGAGCTTAAGGCAACAATGTTAATCACTGTACCATTGTGCTACCCCAAATATTGCACAGTACTCAGCTAAATAAGAGTGTGGAGATTGTAACAATTGACTAACTATTGATTGTACTGCATTTTGTGGCCTCTCCTTTGCCAATTTAGACATTCTCCCATCATTTTCAAAGGCTTAATCAACAACAGTCTAGCAAAGCAAGTTGGTTTATTTCCAAACGAAACATTGAATCCCAACAATACAGTTTTGGAATTTGACTGATTGAAAACAGAAAGTGACTCTATAGTAACAGACAAGTTGAATCAAAATTCTAAACCAATTTGGTGTATTAATTATTTCTCATTCTGATGTCTAAATAGATGACTCATCTAATATTCCTTACATTTATTTTTCAAGAAGTACTAGCAATCTATCTGAAATTGTGGAGCTGTAACCCAGCAAGAAGCATGATGACAAAAAGGGACCAGGGAACTGATTAGTGTAGAAACATTCTGAAATATTACTATTGTAATTTTTTCTGTAATCCAGGATCCGGATTTTTAAATAAGTATTCAAGACTCCAAGAGTTAACCAACAAATCCTTTGATCCTAGGACAGGAGTTGTGAATGCAGATAAGGTGACAAAATTGAGGAAACTATTAGGATGTGACACCTTTATTTCGGCTGAGAAAGGTAACTTTTTTTTGGACAAGTAACGTTCTATAGAAACTAATTTATTTAGGCCAGTATGTATGAATTCATTATATATATCCTCTTTATGTCACTCTCCCCCTTGCTCTCTCTTCCACTCTCCCATCCGCTCTCTCTTCCGCTCTCTCCTTTGCTCTCTCCCCTGTGCTCTCCCTCACCCTGTCCTCCATTCCCCCTTCACTCTCCCTCTTGCTCTCTTCCTCATTACCCCCTTGTTCCCCCGTCGCTCTCCCCCTCGCTCTCCCCCTCACTCTCTCCCTTGTTCTCGCTCTTGCTCTCCCCCTCACTCTCTCCCTCGCCCTTGCCCTCATTCTCCTGCTCACCGTCGAC
Organism: Sphyrna mokarran; assembly: GCA_024679065.1. NCBI lineage: Eukaryota > Metazoa > Chordata > Chondrichthyes > Carcharhiniformes > Carcharhinidae > Sphyrna > Sphyrna mokarran. The sequence goes on along the minus strand of JAGIQG010000016.1, from coordinate 64,226,776 downwards.
TTACTCACTAGCTTGCTCTCGCGCTCTTTCTCTGATGTTCGCTGACTTGCTCTATCTCGATACCAAATGTCAACATTCTAGCAAGTTATGTTAATTCAAGATGTTGCTGATTTGTTACATGAACTTGTAAATTACAAAGCTATCTTCATACCATGTATTACATGTGCAATCGTGTTTTCCCTGTTGAATATCATTTATATCTTGTGTATTAAAAAAAATTCTTTTCTTAGTACCTTAAAAAGTTTTTCATCCCTTGTCCCTTCAAAGTTTTTGATTGGATTTATTATTGTCACGTGTATTAATATACAGTAAAAAGTATTGTTTCTTGTGCGCTCTACAGACAAGGCATACTGTTCATAGAGAAGGAAAGGAGGCAGTGCAGAATGTATTGTTACAGTCACAGCTAGGCTGTAGAGAAAAATCAACTTAATGCGACGTAGGTCCATTCAAAAGTCTGATGGCAACAAGGAAGAAGCTGTTCTTGAGTTGGTTGGGACGTGACCTCAGACTTTTGGTATCTTTTTCCCAACAGAAGAAGTGTAGGAGAAGGGAACGTGGGGTTCTTAATTATGCTGGCTGCTTTTCCGAGGCAGTGGGAAGTGCAGGGAGAGTCAATGGATGGGAAACTGGTTTGCATGATGGATTGGGCTACATTCACGACTCTTTGTAGTTCCTTGCAGTCTTGAGCAGAGCAGGAGTCACACCAAGTTGTGATACAACCAGATAGAATGCTTCCTATGGTATCTTGTACCCCATTGCTATCTCTTTCTCCAAAATCTTGCATCGCTTTTGCTCAGGTTTTGCTATTCTATTGGTGATATTTTGAGCTAAACAATTAAACTAAATTAACAGATTGAGGAATAAATTAAAAGGCAGCTGGTTAAAAGGTACTGCATCAAACAAAAGTAAATCTCAAAGGACACTGAAAACATATGATTGGAAAGGTTAGTAAAACCTTTCGTTATGGAAGGTCTCAATTATCCCAGCAGACACCATGTGGTCCCCTTGAAAGGATGCCTGGCTGTCAACATAAGGTGAGGAGACGGGCAGGCAGCCCCTCTCTTTGGCCCATTGCCTGGATATGCCTTGACTAGGCTTAGAAGCGGCACGGTAGCACTTTGGTTAGCACCGCTGCCTCACAGATCAAGGGGCCCGGGTTCAATTCCCTGCTTGGATCACTGTTTATGTGGAATTTGCACATCTTCCCCTTGTCTGTGTGGGTTTCCTCCAGGTGCCCTGGTTTCCCCGCCACAGTCCAAAGATATGCGGGTTAGGTGCATTGGCCATTCTAAATTACCCCTTAGGGTCCCGGGATGCACAGGTTAGAGGGATTAATGGGGTAAATATATGGGGTTATGGAGATAGGGCCTGGGTGAGATTGTTGTTGGTGCAGACGCAATGGGCTGAATGGCCTCCTTCTGCATTGTAGAGATTCTCTGATTCTAGGAGGTGGCCTATTCTATTGGTGAAAGAGTTTATGATATTAACTTAAACTGTCCTTATTTTGATGATAATTGACTTAATTATATTTCATTTATTGTAATTACCAACTTTACAGAACTGTGTAAAACATGAAACATCATAGTTATGACATTGAATGCAAGGGGGTGGAACTTTATACAGTTGTTTCCATTATACAGTAAGGCAGTCCCACATGTGGCAGAATTGCTTCTTAATCGGCATGATTTTTGGATATCGTATTAGATTCCTACACTTTCTATCTTTCGTCTTGGAGACACAGGTCAGAGTTATTTGTGCAATCCAGTTCTTCCTTTGGTCTTGGGCAATATTTACACATGTCAGCTTGGTTAGATAACTACTTTTTACATCTACAACAATCTGCACCGTGCTCTGTGTCTTGGCCCCAACAGTGGAATCATAAAACTCGAGCAATTGATCATGGAGGTGCTTAGATTTCACGTTGTTATCACGTGGATTAACACAGTAGACTAAATCTGCTACTCAGGACAACTTGCTATTGAGTACAGAGAATCACACAGTGCAGAAGAAGTCCTTTGGCCCATCGAGTCCATACCAACACATTAGAAACACTTGAACTCCCACCTAATCCCATCTGCCAACACTTGGCCCATAGCTCTGAATGTTATGATATGTCAAGTGCTCATCCAGAAATTTTTTAAAGGATGTGAGACAACCCACCTCCACCAACCCCCAGGCAACGCATTCCAGACCCTCACCACTGTCTGAGTGAAAAAGGTTTTTGTCACATCCCCCTCAAACCTCCCACCCCCTCACCTTGAATTGGAATCAGCCTGTCTCTCAAATTTACCCAGTTATGTTTTTATTGTTGTTGATGTTGTATCTATCTATAATACAACATTATTTCAATGATTGATAATATCATTAGTATTAATTAACATTATTTCAATGATTTAGCCTATCTGTTGTACTTCCATACTTTCTCATTCAATGTTCTTTTATTCTGTATCCTAGCGTAAATTCAACCAACTCGATGATTTCAAAATTATTTGATTTGCTTGCCAGATGATTTTTTTAATGTGTTTTTGTGCAGCTCTCATGCGTGCATGTATACTTTATAATAAAGATAGAACGCATGCACTTTTTTAACGGGATTGTGTTTAATCCAAGCTTCTGGAGGAGAAATGGTTTAAAAATAAAGTGTAGATAATGACAGTCATTTACAATAAGGAAAAAAAGCAACTGAAGGATTCAAACTATTTTCTATCGCTTAATTGCCATTCCCACTGGTGAGTAGCTTAAATCGCAGTTAACCTTTGAATCACCTTGCCTGTTATTTATTTAACAGCAATTAGACTTTGTAGCCTTAAAGGGTCACACCCTGAGTGTAGGAGTGCTTTACAAGCTATAACACACATGTTCAGCTGTACAACCTGGTCTGGTCCCCCTATGCGGAGATTATAGTTAAGAAAGCCCACCAATGCCTTTACTTTCTCAGAAGACTAAGGAAATTTGGCACGTCAGCTACGACTCTCACCAAGTTTTATAGATGCACCATAGAAAGCATTTTTTCTGGTTGTATCACAGCTTGGTATGACTCTTGCTCTGCCCAAGACTGCAAAGAACTACATAAGGTCACGAATGTAGCCCAATCCATCACGCAAACTAGCCTCCCATCCATTGACTCTGTCCGCACTTCCCGCTGCCTCGGCAAAGCAGCCAGCATAACTAAGGACCCCACGCACCCTGGACATTCACTCTTCCACCTTCTTCTTTTGGGAAAAAGTCTGAGATCATGTACCAACTGATTCAAAAACAGCTCTTGCCTGGCTGCTGTCAGACTTTTGAATGGACCTAATTCACATCAAGTCGATTTTTCTCTACACCCTAGCTATGACTGTAACTGTCTCGTTTCCTTCTCTATGAATGGTATGCTTTGTCTGCATAGTATGCAAGAAAACAATACATGTGACAATAATAAATCAAATCTAACAAGTCAGAGTATCAGCTGACTTCTCATGCCAAGAATGTTGCATCATGCGTGTCCTTTTAACTGTGTAAAATGGAAATGGTTAACACTATTTACATAAATGCGAACATGTGGTGCAATTTTCTCAAATTTAGATCCAGAAGAATTTATCAATGTCCTACTGCACGAGGTCCTGGCAGTAGATCCATTGCTAAAGATCAGGTAACTATTAACATTTTTAAAAATTCTCCTTTGCCCCTGAATCATGCTCGGACACAGTTTCACGTGATAATTGCCTCACTGATGTCTCATAATTGTCCTTAGTTCATATGAGACAATTCAACTTTCACCTAATGAGTTAGGGTGGCACGGTAGCACAGTGGTTAGCACTGCAGCCTCACAGCGCCAGGGATCCAGGTTCGATTCCCAGCTTGGGTCACTGTGCGGAATCTGCACATTCTCCTTGTGTCTGCATGGGTTTGCTCCGGTTTCCTTCCACAATTCAAAGATGTGCGGGTTAGGTTGATTGGCTGTGCTCAATTGACCCTAGTTTCAGGGGGATTAGCAGGGTGAATATGTGGGGTTAGTGGAATAGGGTCTGGGTGGGATTGTGATTGGTGTAGTCTCGATGGGCCAAATGGCCTCCTTCTGTCCTGAAGGGATCCTATAAATTTGATTTTTGGAGTAAGCAAGGTGATGGGTTTGGGTCTGCCCGATTCCAGCAGAGCACTGGCTCTGTAACTTTAAGAATGAAGTAAAAACTAAAAAAAGAGACATGACTTATTGAACCATGATGGTCATTAGTTGATCTCAAATCTCGCTTATTTGATGTGTATTGGCTGACTGATTTCCTTGATTCCATCCTCAGTTGAAGCTAATTGTAAATCGATCTGAGTTCAGGTCACTCAGCATAGGCTTTGAGTTGCTGCTGGGACTTGACACCACCTCCCATTGAAACACTTCAGATGATAGTTTAAAAAAAGGGAATTTCTGGGTGCCAGCCAACATATGAATTACGAACTCTAACTTCAACTCTATGAGTTCCTTTACAGAGGAAATCCATCTGAAAGTCAATGGTTTAATTTGTTCTGAGCAAATCTGTTTTCACTGGATGTTACAATGTATGGTCTTAAGTGCATGTCTGAGGATTTAGTGAATGGATTTTCTGTTTTATCTTGATAGTGTAGCCTCTACCACTCAAAAAAAACTTTTGTTTAATCGTAGAAACCCTACAGTGCAGAAGGAGGCCATTCGGCACATCGACTCTGAACCGCCAACAATCCTACATGCCCCATCTCCGTAACCCCATGTATTTAACCTGCTAATCCCTCTAATCTACACATCCCAGGACACTAAAGGGCAATTTAGCATGGCTAATTCACATAACCTGCACATCTTTGTACTGTGGGAGGAAACCAGAGCATCTGGAGGAGGCCCACTCAGACATGGGGAGAATGTGCAGACTCCACGCAGACAGTGACCCAAGCCAGGAATTGAATCCAGGTCACTGGAGCTGTGAGGCAGCAATGCTAACCATTGTGTGTTGAATTGCTGATCCTCTGCCAAAGTATATCTGGTCTTTGACATTAATCATTGACACCAATTCAAGAATGTAAAGAAGTAATCTCCAATTTTAGTACTACCTACTATTTTAGTTTGAAGTGATATCTGGTGATTTAGTAGGCTGCTAAGAATAGCTCTACAATAATACCTCAAAATCTCAGTCTCTATGTTTCCCACTATGGGTTATGTAAGGAGGGTAAAACTACCCGGATTTCTTTGTTACTCCAGACTTTGCTTTCGGTTTCAGTGTAGTCTGTGCACACACCATTAAATGAGGAAATCGAGAAATTGCCATCAGTAATTTTATGTATCTGTATGGAGTTTGCACATTCTCCCAGTCCACATGGGTTTCCTCTGGGTGCTCTGGTTTCCTACCACAGTCGAAAGAAAGTAAAGTTTATTTATTAGTCACAAATAGGCTTACATCGACACTGCAATGAAGTTACTGTGAAATTCCCCTAGTCACCACACTCCGGCACCTGTTCGGGTACACTGAGGCACACTGAGCCTAATCGGCACACCTTTCGGATTGTGAGGGGAAACAGAAGCACCTGGAGGAAACCCATGCAGACATGGGGAGAACATGCAGATTCCACACAAACAGTGACCCCCAAGCTGGGAATCGAACCTGGGTCACTGACACTGTGACACAGCAGCGTTTGCCACTGTGTCGCCACCCCCCCCTCAAATCTTAAACCTGTTCATTTTAATTGTACTATTACCTTACATTAGCTATATTTATACATATGAGCTCAAGAGATTTGTGTAACATTATTATCCTTGTGCACAATTCAGGTCAGGCCAAAAAATTCAGGAGAGCTACTGTTACCAGATAATCCTGGAGAGAGACGAGAAACTGAATGTGCCAACAGTACAGTTACTCCTGGAGAGATCCTTCCTTTCTTGTGATTTAAAGTTTGAGGAGGTTGGTTATGGTCTCTTTACAAAACATTGTGGTGACCTCTAATTTTTGCTGTTTTAAATGTTGAGGATGTGATTCTGTCTTACTCTGTGCTGTGGAGGAAATGAAATCTTAGCCATTTTAATACACCTCATTATTACTAAATGATCCACCTTCCACATGGCACACTTAACTTATATTTTGGAACTTAAAAGTACCCCTTAAAATCAAGTCTCCTTCAAGTAGTTGATTTTGCGCCAAGAAAGCTTGAACCAGAGTTTCCCAAACTTTTCCAGCCGTGCATCCTGATGAACTGCCAAGAGTTCACCTGATGGAGAAGCAGCAAGCGCTCTGAAAGCTAATGGCGTTTGCGACCAATTAAACCTGTTGGACTTTAACCTGGTGTTGTGAGACTTCTTGCCCTCTCATCTGTCACATGAGCCCCTCTCACCCTGATTGAGACAATTTTGTGCTGTTTTCAGCTCATCCGATCCTAGGCCGGATGCTGGAGAAGCCAAACACTGACTGGACAAGTTGGAAACAACACAAAATAACATTGATCCGTCTGGCTGGATGCGGGACTGCTGGGGAGGCTCCAGTTCCATGGAATGTAGTGTAAGAACCTCTGGGGAGGCTCCGATTCCATGGAATGTAGTGTAGGAAATCCTGCTGAGACTCCGATTCCAAGGAGCCTGGTTTGGGAATCACCAGTTTGAACTGCTTATTTTAAAGGGGAGATGTAACATTGTATGGTACTAACAACTGAACGATCAGATAGTTTGAATTAATGCATGTTTTCCTCAATGTTCTTCCTGCTTACTGGTCACAAAAAAAGTTTATTAATCACTCATGTCATATGTTTATTGGTTTTTAATTTTTTTATTGATACGTGCTGTCATACATATGCTACATTATAATGAATTTCACTCTTCATAGACTTTTAAAACACTTTTGTGTTAATCTGCTACATTTTCCATTATATCACTGAGGCTTGGGTTAAATTATTCCCAGATTGAGAGGATTAGTGTCTCTTCTCTAATGACTAACTTACTAAATATGGGTTCAATTTAGGGAATTTGCTTTTCCCTACACCCCCACTGCTCCCCACCGCTCCCCACCTAGCACAAGGCTGCCATTAATTTAGCGTAAAATGGGAGTTGTGATCACTATGGCTTGTGTGGATAGTTGAAGTGCAGTGAAGGATTGCGGTTTAAGTTCTTGAGGCTGGAGTTAAAATACATTGGGACATTGTAGCAAAGCTTTTAACCCTGCATCTAACTTGCATGATCTTGAGCTGTGACAACAGCTTGGATCCTTGGGTGGCACGGCGGCACAATGGTTTGAGCACTGATGCTTCACAGTGCCAGGACTGGGGTTCGATTCCCGGCTTAGGTTACTTTTTATGTGGAGTTTGCACATCCCTTCCCGTGTCTGTGTGGGTTTCCTCCAGGTGCTCTGGTTTCTTACCACTCTCCAGAGATGTATGGGTTAGGTTGATTGGCCATGCTAAATTGCCCCTTAGTGTCAGAGGGCTTAGCTAAATACATGGAGTTATGGGGATACGGCTTGGGTGAGATTGTTGTTGGTGCAGACTCAATGGGCTAAATGGCCTTGTTCTGCACTGTAGGGCTTCTGTGATTCTATGAAACCACTCTCAGGGTTGTCTCTATTTCAGATCCCAGTGTGCCTCTTCGTTCAGATGCCACGGTTCGGGAAGCAGTTTAAAATGTTCACAAAGATCATGCCCTCGCTGGAACTAGATATCACAGATTTACTTAATAACGGCAAGTTTCAGCTCTGTGTTGGTGATTCTGCCTCTCATGTCACAAGACAATACAGTTTTCCTTTTGCTTAATGACATGTAATTATACAGCAGATTAACTAGCAGTAAATGTAAACATGTCACACTGTGCTTATACCCACCTGCTGACATTAGTGCTGCATTAGATGAACAAGATAATTGCAGCATAGCCAGCATAGTAAGGCAGTGCCTGTTAGGAATTATTTTGCTTGAATATCACGTACAGCACGGGAATTGAAATAACTTCTGTTGTCACACATTTTACATTATGAACACCATAAACGATACTGTTGGTCTTTTAATCCATCTGCAAAAGGTGACACAGTGGTTAGCACTGCTGCGTCACTGCGCCAGGGAGCCGGCTTCGATTCCTGGCTTGGTTCACTGTCTGTGTGGAGTTTGCACATTCTCCTTGTGCCTGCATGGGTTTTCTTCAAGTGCTCCGGTTTCCTCCCACAGTCCGAAAGATGTGCTGGCTAGGTGCATTGGCAGTGCTCACTTCTGCCTTAGTGTACCCAAACAAGTGCTGAAGTGTGGTGACTAGGGGCTTTTCACAGTAACTTCATTTCACCGTTAATGTAAGCCAACTTGTGACACTAATGAATAAACTCTAACTTTAAAACTTTAGGTCATGATGCACATATATTTGTCATCCAATAATCCAGACCCTTACACTATCATTGCTTGATTATCAATACTCCAAACCTCTACACTGTCATTACCTGGTATGTCCTGACCCACTATAGACCCCACCACAGTTACGAACACAATGATATATAGATTGGCAGGAGTGCCACTCCAAATGCTTCTCCACAGTCCAAAGATGTGTGGATTAGGTGGATTGGCCATGCTAAATTGACCCTAGAATGAGGGGGATTAGCAGGTTAAATAAGTGGGATTATGGGAATAGGGACTGGTTGGGATGGTGGTCAGTGCAGACTTGATGGGCCGAATGGCCTCCTTTTGCACTGTCGGGATTCTCAACTTGCCAAAAGTTCTACTGGTTAATGACACACTTTAAATGTGGCATAAAGAATTTGGCAATTTGTTTGCAGCTCTGAGACAGTGCTTCATCTGTGGAGAAGTGGCAGAGTATGAATGTGCTCAGTGTCTTCTGGACCCAACTCTTAACCCAGGTGCCATAAAGCAGTACTGCCACGTTTGCAACAATCAGGTAAGAAGTTGTCCAAAGTCCAAAGATTTGTGGGTTAGGTGGATTGGTCATGTGGCCATTGTTGCGAGTGTGTGGGGCTGGCAGGGTAAATACATGGAGTTGTGGGGATAGGGTGGGGTGCAGACTCGATGGGCCAAATGGTTCTGCACTGTAGGGATTCTATGATTCTACGAATGAATATTGGATTAGGTTTTCTTTCTAAGCGAACAGGTTGTACGTTGAGTCATTAGACTGTGATGGGGCACAGGTTTGAATCCAGCCCATTCTGCTGCCGCCACTCTTCTAACACCTTTTCTCCTGGAATTTCCCACAGGTTCATTCCCATAAGGAGAGGAAAGATCATCAGTTCAGAAAATTTCCGTATCCGAGAGACGTTGCTGTCCGATCTCCTTTTCCACGACACAGGATGGAACTGTTTGCAGTGCTCTGTATTGAAACCAGCCATTATGTTTCATTCGTGAAGTATGGGCCCGGCAAAGATTCTTGGCTCTTCTTTGACAGCATGGCTGACCGAATTGGTAATTGAGTGCAGTCTCCAAGCAAAATGCATTGGGTTCCTGTCTCCCTCCCTTCACTTACATTTTTATATCTGACTAATTTATGAATTTATGGGAGGCGATAATGGTCCTATCTCTAGACTGTTAATCCAGAAACTCAGTTAATGTTCTGGGGACCCAGGTTCGAATCCCACCATGGCAGATGGTGGAATTTCAATTCAATGAAAAATATCTGGAGTTAGGAATCTACTGATGACCATGGTGCCATTGTCAAAGATGTGCGGGTTAGATTGATTGGCCATGGTGAATTGCCCCTTGGTGTCAGGGGGACTAGGAGGGTAAATACATAGGGCTACGTTTAGGGCTGGATGGGATTGTGGTCGGTGCAGACTTGATGGGCTGAATGTCTTCTTCTGCAATGTAGGGATTCTATGAGTTCTGTTGGGAAAAACCCATCTGGTTCACTAATACCATTTAGAGAGGAAATCTGCCATCCTTACCTGGCCTGGCCCACATGTGACTCCAGAACCACTGCAATGTGGTTGACTCTTAAATGTCTCAGGGATGGGCAATAAGTGCTGGCTTAGCCAGTGACACCCAAGTCCCACAAATTAATACAAAAAAACTTCCTGGTTGCTTAGTGGGTATTGTCTCTGGACCAATAATCCAGTGGGATTCGGACCCTGACTGAATCTTGGGATCGAATCCCACCATGACAGATCAATAAAAGACAAATCTGGAATTAAAAGTTTTAATGATGATGATGGAACCATTGTCAATTGTTGTAAAAACCCATCTGGTTCACTAATTTGGGGAAGGAAATCTGCCATCCTTGCCCTGTCTGGCCTAAATGTGAGCCCAGCAATGTGATTTACACTCTTAAACGTCCTCTGAAATGGCCTAGAAGACCATTGAGTTCATAGAATCAAAGAATCCCTACAGTGGAGAAGGAGGCCATTCGGCCTGTCGAGACAATAATCCCAACCAGGCCCTATCCCAGTAACTCCATTTATTTACCCTGCTAATCCCCTGACATTAATGTCAATGTAGTCTTTGGACTGTATGAGGAAACTGGGGCACCTGGAGGAAACACTCACAGACATGGAAGAATGTGCAAACTCCACACAGACAGAAACTGGATCCCTGACACTGTGAGGCAGTAGTGCTATCCATTGTGCCACCATGCCACCTCCTGTGCCACCATGCTGCCCTTATTGCCCAGTTGAAAGGCAATAAATGCTGGCCCAGCCCATAAATGAATAAGAAAGTTCTTTTATAACAAGTTGGCGGGGGGGGGGGGGGGGGGGGGGGGGTGAAAAGACCTTAGTGATAGCATTGAAGGAACTCTAATGATCAGCAGCAATATTTACATGATCGCCTGAATTGTGTATTGGTATTGTTCTACATTTAAAACTATACAAAGTAAAACTGATTTTTGTGTGCTGTGGAAATTAGGTCAATGTTCACAACACCTCTTCCTCGCATTTTTCTGAAATCCATCTTTATTAGTTACTGAGCAGTGAGCTGCTTTATTTGGTGAAGTGGACTGCATATCTGGTGACAGATCAAATTTTGCTCTGTAGTGAAACAGTAGCTGCGGGAGCTAAAGCAGATCTACGTACTTACTGAGCTAGAATCTCAAATCAGCTCATTGGATCTGTTCTTGTGGACGATATGTAATATATCCAATCCACCTATAACACAAACCATTTTCTCCTTTATTCTGATATTCATTTGAAATCAGGTCATTTTGATCTTAATGACCTGACTTATTTGAAAATAAGAAGTCTTGCAACAACAGTATGTTGTTGCAAGTAGGGTTAGGGATGTAGTATATATGGACTTTAGTAAGGCGTTTGATAAGGTGGCCCATGGAAGACTTCTACAGAAAATGCAGATGTGTGGAATAGAGGGTGATTTAGCTAATTGGATTAGGAATTGGCTGGCAGATAGAAGACAGAGGGTGGTGGTTGATGGGAGATATTCATCGTGGAGTTCGGTGACGAGTGGTGTGCCTCAGGGGTCTGTTTTGGGGCCCCTGCTGTTTGTAATTTTTATAAATGATCTGGATGAGGGTATTGAGGGATGGATCAGTAAATTTGCAGATGACACTAAAGTCGGTGGAGTGGTAGATAGTGAAGAGGGGTGTTATAGTTTACAGAGTGACTTGGACAAGTTGCAGAGCTGGGCCGAGAGGTGGCAAATGGAGTTTAATGTGGAAAAGTGTGAGGTAATGCACTTTGGCAGGAACAATAAATGTGTAGAGTATAGGGCTAATGGTAGGGCTCTTAATAGTGTTGAGGAACAGAAGGATCTTGGTGTATGTGTCAATAGATCCCTGAAAGTAGGCAGTCAAGTGGATAAAGTTGTTAAGAAGGCATATGGAGTCTTAGCTTTTATTGGTAGGGGGATTGAATTTAGGAGCCGCAGCATCATGTTGCAACTGTACAAAACTCTAGTGCGGCCGCACTTGGAGTATTGTGTGCAGTTCTGGTCCCACATTATAAGAAAGATGTGGAGGCATTGGAGAGGGTACAGAGGAGGTTTACCAGGATGTTGCCTGGTATGGAGGGCAGGTCCTATGAAGAGAGGTTGAAGGATTTGAGGTTGTTTTCGTTAGAAAGGAGGCGGCTAAGAGGGGATCTTATTGAAGCATATAAGATGATTAGAGGTTTAGATAGGGTGGACAGTGATAGCCTTTTTCCTAGGATGGAGAAAGCTAGCACGAGGGGACACAGCTTTAAATTAAGGGGTATGAGTTATAGGACGGATATCAGAGGTAGGTTCTTTACTCAAAGAGTGATTAGGGAGTGGAATGCCCTGCCTGCAGCTGTTGTAGATGCGCCAAGTTTGGTGGCGTTTAAGAGGTTAATTGATAAGTATATGGAAGAGAAGGGAATGGTTTAGTTTGGAGGGGCATTGCTTTTTATTTTGGTCGGCACAACATCGAAGGCCGAAGGGCCTGTTCTGTGCTGTAATGTTCTATATATCTATATCTAACAGATTAAAGTCTGATAGTTTTATTTGGAATCACAAGCTTTCGGAGCACTGCTGTAATTCCAATCTGTAATTGTCTTGCAATTGTGTCTTTGCCTATATATACCATGTTTGTGAACTTACCTCCACTCACCTGAGGAAGGAGCAGTGCTCTAAAAGCTCATGATTCCAAATAAAGCTGTTGGACTTCAACCTGGTGTTGTGAGATTCTTACTTTGCCCACTCCTATCCAACACCAGACTTGATGGGCCGAATGGCATCTCCACATCATTACTTGAAAATAAGAGCTGTTGTTGCTGCACTATATTATTCAATTATTATCTGATATTAATTCCAAATCGGTCATCCATCCCTGTACACAGCTCAGTATCTTCATAGCTGAAATATTATTTTTTGACTCTTGGGTGCATCTGTCTAAGATGGTACAACACATTTGGGTTCCATTCTTTGCTTAGCAATAAGTAAGAACTTTAGTTTAGTTTATTTCAATGATAACGTGTTGGAATTTAGTAGTACAATCTAAATCCCAGAAGTGAGTTTTGTATTATTGTATGTGAGATCCTTTTATATGAGGCATTAAACTGAGGTTCCATCTGCCTGTTTGCAATAATATCAAATTATAGCTAATAACGTTGACTGTGAATCTCACAACAATATTCAGAGAAGAGCAGAAAGGTCTTCCAGTATCCTCGCCAACATTTATCCCACAACCACCACTATCAGAAATCTATTAACTAGTCACATTTTAAAAAATGTATTCCTTAGCATGGCAGAGTGATAGAGTGGTTAACACTGCTGCCTCCCAGCAGCTAGGAATCCAGATTCGATTTCCAGCTTGGGTCACTGTCTGTGCAGAGTATGCACGTTCTCCCTGTGTCTGTGTGGGCTTCCTCTGGGTGCTCCGGTTTCCTCCCACAGTCTAAAGGATGTGTGGGTTAGATGCATCAGCCATGCTAAATTCTCCCTCATTGTACCCATACAGACGCTGAAGTGTGGCAATTAGAGGGTTTTCATAGTAACTTCATTGAGGTGTTAATGTAAGCCTGATAAATATTTTAAAAATAAACTTATGGGATGTGGTTGTCAGTGGCTGAGCCAGCGTTTATTGCCCATCTGAGGGCATTTAACCACATTGCTGTGGGTCTGGTGCCATATATAGGCCAGATCAGGTAAGGACAGCAGATTTCCTTCCGTAAAGGACATCAGTGAACCCGATGGATTTAAAAGTCTATTGATGACCATGAAACCATTGTCGATTGTCACAAAAGATCCATCAAGCTCACTAAGGTCCTTACCTGATCTGGTTGACATGTGACTTCAGATCCACAGCAATGTGGTTGACTCTTAAATGCCCTCAGGGATGGGCAATAAATGGTGGCCCGGCCAGTGACACCCAGACCCCATGAAAAAATAAATACCTTTGTGCAAAGTTACCGTGTATTTCTCGGCATTTCAAAAGGTAATTTTTTTTGGATCTAAAGGCTCTTTGACATGTCGTAAGGACAAAGACACTACATTTCATCTTAAAAAAAAAGTATTTTCATAAAGCCATTGGACACAGTAAAGCTTATGGGTATAAATGTTCTGCACTGAGGTTAATTCAAATATGTTGCTCTTTGCACAAAGATGTTCTTCCCAATAGATGTTTGAAAGCTTGCCTGTCACGTTTATATTTGTCCTTCCACTTGGCTTCCTTGTCTTGCTCTCTGAAGTAATACGAGCTTGTCTTGCTGTTAAGCGTTTTATATACTTAAATGAAGTGAGTATAAAGATAATATAGATTCACAAACTGCTGCTTGCTACAGTGCAAGCCTCAACTCTGTTTTGTCATGCACATATTGATGCAAGGTTTGTTTCACTGACCAATCCATTCTGCTTATTCTAGGCGATGAGAATATTCCAGAGATAACAGATTGTCCACAAATAGGTGATTATCTGATGATGTCAGAGGACAAGCTGGCTTATACAGACCCAAAGCAGCTCGATGGATTTGCCAAGAGACTTTTCTGCGATGCCTATATGTGCATGTATCAGAGTCCGAGGATGTGCTTGTATTAATGATGTCCAACCAGAGTTCAAAAGGCATACAATGAAACTGCACCTTCCACTAAGTGATTTAAAATGGATGTATTTTCAACGCTCGGCATCCTTGTGCGAAGCAGATCATTCAGTGAGGAAGGAATGTTGGTCTGTCAAATGCTCCTGTATTATCCGAATCAAATAGTCTGCCTTGCATTATGAAATAACACAGCGAACAAGACAATCCATATTGATTTCTGAATTTACAGGAACATTGGACGCTATTAATTTCCACCCAGTGTTTGTCACGTTAACACAGGCGTGTACCACAGGACTTATTGAGCTGGAAAATAAAGCCAAAGGAGGAGACTGTGGTAATTCTGTTATAGATAGTAGCAGGCAAAATAAATCACTGACCATATAGTACTGAGCAACAGAATAACAGCTGGACTTGCCTAGCAGCTTAAGCATGAGGAAATTAGAGAATTTACTTGTGTAAATTATATAATCAGCATGTGACTATATAGGACTGTCTTCTATGAGGACAGATCAAATATACAGTTGTGCCCACACATACATTATAGGTATGCTCACAGGCATAATTTTCTATCCCAATTAATTTACCTGTGCAGGTAATAAAGAACTTGGAAATTTTAACTTTGCTTCTCTCTTTTACAGAAACATTACTAATCCCCTTCCTAGTTTTTCACATTCTCTTTGTGGGCTATCAGAGATGGGCAATAAATGCTAGCCAGCCTTAATAGCAGGTTGGCACAGTGATTAGCACCGCTGGCTCACAGTGCCAGGGACCTGCGTTCGATTCCCAGCTTGGGTCACCACCTGTGTGGAGTCTGCATGTTCTCCATGTGTCTGCGTGGTTTCTTCTGGGTGCTCCAGTTTCCTCCCAGTGTTCAAAGACGTGCAGGTTAGGTGAATTTGCTGTGCTAAATTTTCCCTCAGGCACTGGACTGCGGCGACTAGGGAATTTTCACAGTGGCTTCATTGCAGTGTTAATGTAAGCCTACTTGCGACTAATAAATAAGCTTTAGTGGTTTACTTGACCATGTCAGAGGCCCAGTTTAAAAAAATCACATTATAGTGGGGCTAAAGTTACAGACAGGCCAGATGGAATGAGGAGAGCAGATAGCTTTCCGTAAAGGACAGTACTGAACCAAGTGGCTTTCTATAACATTGAATACCAGAATGGAGTCAGTGGGCTGAATGGCCTACTTTTGCACCTGGGCCTTATGGTCCTGGTTGTCATCATTACTGATACTAGCTGTGATGGAATATAATGGCTTGCTTTACAAATTTTGCAGTTGAGTATCCCGCATTTGAAATCATCACAGGCGTCAGCATAACCAGGGTGCAATGGGATAGCCTTGTCCTGGGCAAACCACCTGCTTGGTTTCAGAGGCCCACAAACTTCTGTTAACTAACAGAAAGCAAAGAGTGGAGGGAAATGGGTGTTTTTCTGGTTGGCAATCAGTGACTAATGGTAATCCTCAGGGATCAGAGTTGGGACTGCAATTGTTTACGATTTACCTAGATGATTTGGAGTTGGGGACCAAGTGTAGTGTGTCAAAATTCGCAGATGACACTAAGATGCGTGGCAAAGCAAGTTGTGCAGAGGATGCTGAAAATCTGAAAAGGGATAGAGATAGTCTAAGTGAGTGGCTAAGGGTCTGGTAGGTGGAATACAATGTTGGTAAATGTGAGGTCATCTATTTTAGTAAGAATAACAGCAAAATGGACTATTATTTAAATAGTAAAAAAATTGCAGTATGCTGCTGTGCAGATGGACCTGGGTGTCCTTGTGCAGGAATCTCAAGGAGTTGGTTTGCAGGTGCAGCAGGTAATTGAGAAAGCAAATGGAAGTTTATTCTTCATTGCTAGAGGGATGGAGTTTAAAAACAGGGAGGTTGTGTTGCAGCTGTATAAGGCGTTGATGAGGCTATACTGAGAGTACTGTATACAGTTTTGGTCTCCTTACTTGAGAAAGAATACATTGGCACTGGAGAGGGCGCAGAGGAGATTCACTAGATTGATTCCGGAGTTGAGAGGATTGGCTTATGAGGAGAGCTTGAGTAGCCTGGGGCTATATTCATTGAAATTCAGAAGAATGAAACGAGATCTTATAGAAATATATAAGATTATGAATGGAGTAGGTAGGATAGAAGCAGGGAAGTTGTTTCCACTGGCAGGTGAAGCTGGAACTAGGGGACATAACCTCAAAATAAGGGGAAGCAGATTTAGGACTGAGTTGAGGAGGAATTTCTTCACACAAAGGGTTGTGAAACTGTGGAATTCCCCCTGCTGGTAACGCAGTTGAGGCTATCTCATTGAATGTTTTTAAAGCAAGAATAGATAAAATTTTGACCTGTCAAGGAATTAAGGATTATGGTGAGCAGGCAGGTAAGTAGAGCTGAGTCCACAAAAAGATCAGCCATGATCTTGCTGAATGGCGAAGCAGGTTCAAGACACAGATGGCCTATTCCTGCTCCTAAAACATGACGTTAAATTCACTAATTAAAATAGCTGGGAAATTGGGCATGACAGACTCTCAATTTTCTGCCAAATCCAACTGTGCCAGGAACCAAAGATTCAACTCCAGTTCTCTGATAGTGATTACTTGGGGAGGAGGGAATGATGTGTTTTGGTTGTGATAATGAGTTCAGTGATGGGTGGCCGCAGCTTTGTGAATTAAATGCAGTTTTCCTTTTTGTAAGATTTCTGATTTTTTTAATGAGTGTTCTGCGGATCATTTCAATTCCATTCATTTCTCTGTAATAATGAGAAAGATTGCTGTTTCCTCAAAGCAGTGCCAATGATTTATGATGACTAAGTAGGTCAAATTTCTTTTGTATTAGAGTCAAAGAGGTTTGCAGCATGGAAACAGGCCCTTCAGCCCAACTTTTCCATGCTGCCCTTTTTTATAAACTCTTATGCTAGTCCCAGTTGGCTGCATTTGGCCCATATCTCACTATACCCATCTTAACCATGTAACTGTCTTTAATGCTTTCTAAAAGACAAAATTTTACCTGTCTCTATTACTACCTCTAGCATCTTGTTCCAGACACTCACCAACCTCTGTTAAAAGAATTGCCCTTCTGGATCCTTTTGTATCTCTTCCCTCTCACCTTAAACCTATGCCCTCTAGTTTTAGATTCCCCTATCTTTGGGAAAAAATATTGACTTCACGGTGTAACTGCCTGGAAACAGGCCCTTTGGTCTTTTTTTTAATTTGATTTATTATTGTCACATCTATTAACATACAGTGAAAAGTATGTTTTCTTGTGTATTATACAAAGCATACTGTTCATAGAGAAGAAAACGAGAGAGTACAGAATGTCGTGTTTACCGTTATAGCTAGGGTGTAGAGAAATATCAACTTCATGCAAGGTAGGTCCATTCAAATATCTGATGGCAGTGGGGAAGAAGCTGGTCTTGAGTTAGTTGGTATGTGATCTCAGACTTTTGTAATCTTTTCCGGACAGAAGAACATGGAAGAGAGAATGTCCAGGGTTTGTGGGGTCCTTAATTATGCTAAGTGCTTTGCTGAGACAGCAGCAAGTGTAAACTGAGTCATTGGATGGGAAGCTGGTTTGCATGATGGATTAGGCTGCATTCACAACCTTTTGTAATTTCTTGTGGTTTTAGGCAGAGCAGGATCATACCAAGCTGTCATACAGCCAAAAAGAATGCTTTCTTTTTAACCAGTAAGCTTGTCCCAATTGCCCACATTTGGCATATATCCCTCTGTACCCATTAACTGTCTAAATGCTTTTTATAAGACAAAATTGTAACCACCTCTACTACTGCCTCTGGCAGCTTTTACCACTCACTACCCTCTGTGTGGAAATAAATAACCCCTCTGGACCCTTTGTATCTCTTCCCTCTCACCTTAAACCTATGCCCTCTAGTTTTAGACTCCTTTAGCTTTGGGAAAGTATATTGACTATCTATATTAGTAATCTATCTATAAATGCCCCTCAGTATTTTATGTATCTGGCATTCAGTTTTGTTTAACCGTAGTGATTCTACCTGCCATCTATGAAAAATGAAAAGCAGCATGGTTGCATTGTTGTGTACTTTGAATTCACCCGTACCAAGAAGCAATTGCATAACTGATTTCCATTCACAAGAGTAAATGAAAGTTAGAAAATGCAACAATCTTGCTTCCAGCATTACCAAGCTGGGAGCAGAGCTGTAAGAGAAAAAAATATTCCTTTTCCGTTGATTGAGGAACCGTATTTGATAATATCATATAGAGATAAGCTGAAGGACAGGAAAACGACACAAGTACCTAACTTATGTAGTGTTGGATTTCACATCACTAATAAAATTTCTCAACAAGCTAGCCTAAGAGGCACTTCGTTCTAAAAATGCTAGTTTTTTTTTAAGGATTTAATAAACTTTTTTTCTGAGAACTCTCACTTCCAGTATTGGATTTTGTTTTGTGATTTCATGTCACTAAGGTGGCATGGTGGTTAGCATTGCTACCTCACAGGACCCAGGTTCAATTCCTGGCTTGGATCATTATCTGCGTGGAGTTTGCCTGTTCTCCATGTCTGGTGAATTTCCTTCCACAGACAAGCTGATTAGACCTGAACGGACACTGGAATGTGACAACTAGGGAAATTCCAGTCACTTCATTGCAGTGTCAATGTAAATCTAATTTGTGACACAAATAAATAACCTTCAAACTTTATAATTACTGTACATAAATTTCAGCAATTTACAGTGCAATCTACTGTGTCCCTTTGTCACCAACCCCTCTGCAGCCCACCCTGCATGCCAGCCCCTTTGCCAGTCTCCCCTCATACCTGTTCCTTGCTGATTATTCACCCGTGCCTTTCTGGGTGCAAAGCTGATCTTGTTGGCAAGACAGGGCCGGTGAGATTTCATGAGGTAGCGTGATGAACTAGTAAGATCATGCCCTTAGTCACTGGACTGTTAAGTTTATTTATTGAAATTACAAGTAACATGAACACTGCAATGAAGTTACTATGAAAATCCCCTACTCGCCATACCCCGGCGCCTGTTTGGGCACACTGAGGAAGAATTTAGCATGGCCAATGTGTCTAACCAGCATGCCTTTCAGACTGTAGAAGGAAACCAGAGTACCCAGAGGAAATCCACACAAACACAGGGAAAAATATACAGACACTATGTAGACAGTGACCCAAGCCAAGAAGCCAACCCAGGTGCTGTGAGGCAGCAGTACTAACCACTGTGACATTGTGCCTTTTTATTAGTGCATTTAAAGAACCAAAGCATGAAATGGTTCATAGAAACCCATTTGGTTCATTGCGTCTGCACTGACCACAATCGCATCCAGGCCGTACACCCATATCCCTACATATTTACCCACTGATTCCTCTAACCTATGCGTCTCAGGCCACAAAAGGCTGATGTTAGCACAGCCAATCGACCCAATTAGCACATCTTTGGGCTGCTAATTAAACGCAGTTAATGACTGCTAGTCCCATCGATCTATTCCTATAAAATGTAGATCACAAACATTAGGGAATGATGCTCTGCTTGATGTAGTGAAATGTACAATTATCATTAATAATCAGCTGCGATTTAATTGAATGGTTCTTATTCCTAAAGTTATGATAAAGCTAATGATTGTTCCCTAGTGCTGTTCTTATTAAACTAACTCATCTTCCATCTCCTCCAACTTCAAGCACTCTTGCTCCCATGTTCTGATGATGAGTCCACACAGGATATTAGTTAGCATTTGTGGAGGAAACCTATTTCCTGCAAATTGTCCTTTTGTTTTGTGGAGCCAAAGCCACAGAATAAAATCACATCATACATAACTGTTGCATTCAGATTACACCATCATTTTGCATACTTGCAATTTTGTAAGGTATTCATTCGTTTTAAGGCAATATAACAAACTGTATCAACTCTAAAATAAACAAGGAAGTCTTTTCAGAATAGAATCATGTAATCAAAGTAAATTGTATTTTTATTTTGATATGTACACTATGTTCATGCTCAAGATAGGATACAATGTGCAATAACTCCTTTAGATTCAATATATTTCCCCACTTGTTTTTGCAAGGCCACTTGCAAGAACAGTATAGTTCCGCCACCTTGAACCCGAGTGTCCACTTCTTCCCAAAATGGTCTCCCTATTGTAAAGAATCACTGAAACGTACCCAATGAGTCTACGACAACTCAGATCATTATCACGCTGTGGTTCAAACTCCAACTATATGGGAAGAGTAGCTGCAATTAACAGTCTACTTAAACTCGAATCCATAGTGAGAGGTCGATTCCTTCCATGTTACGCCCACTAGTGCCACCATGGCAGAGATCAGTGGCAAACATGGATAAATCACAACTCATTGCGCTGCTCTAGTCCAAACTAAATGCCTCTGTTCTTCACATTTTTGGTCCCCTGACAATGGGGCAGGTGGGTGTATTTATTACAGACAGCCACTCTAAGACTCCTACCCATGTCGTGTCCATCAGTCTTATTAAAAAAACTCCACGTGATTTGAAAATTGCTAACTCCTCTAACAGTGCGTCAAATTGAACAAATCAAAAATAAACAGTAAACTTTGCTTTAGTGTTTGCAGTAAACTCAACAGTCAGTTGAAACATGGTCAGAGAGCCACATGGCAGGAAAGTCTGCAGAGCCCCACAGATTTTGGAAGAATCTGGGCCATTGCAACATGAACACTGACTCCAACATCCAGTGCTAAACAGCATTTGAACATTCAGATATATAAGACATGGAAACAGAATTAGGCCACTCGGCCCATCAAGTTTGCTCCGCCATTCAATCATGGCTGATTTTTTTTTCATCCAGCTGTGATCTTATAAGATTAATGAAATAACATTTTAGTCACTTCTAGTTCTATGTGTAGATACAGCACCAACTATACTGCTGTTTAGCAAAAATACAATCTAATGGATCATTCACATTGCTGGTTCCAGTACTATGTCTTATTTATGTTTTGCAATCCGCTTAAAATATATTTTATCACGCTAAAGAAACTAAGACTCCATTTTAGAGAAGCATAATACTGAACAATTTGATGGCGATCTATAAGATGATGCACAGAATAGATTATTTGGGAGTTGGTAGTTTGTTCCAGTAGGTAGGGGAGGGCCAGTGGCCACAATTTTAAGACATATAAGGCCACTTCTTCGTTACGAAAGGAATCTTTTGCCAGAGAATGGTGGAGATACTGCCACACGGTATTGTGGACATCAATTCACTGAATTCGTTCAAGAGAACTATTTCTTTGCCTGGAGTAGAGATTGCTTTTTACAAATGGGGGTTGCTGCTAGAAGTTATAAGGACCAGCAATCTCCTGTGCTAATTTTGATCAGGTAGGAAAGGCGGTCGAGTAATTCCCAATACATTCTCTCCCCATGTTGACCTGGGTTTTAAAATCGAGTTTCACATGCCTCCTGGCTTATTTTTTTTAAATGGATTGGGGGGTGTACATGTTGTGATGCAGTCGATATCGCAATTATGAGTCAGGCAGGATGGACCAGAGGCTCATTTCACTGAGAGTTAATGTTTGGACACATTTTACAATTGGAGAAAGATTGGTGGCTTCAAAACTTTTGAAATATTGCATATTGAGAAAGTAAAGTGTTTATGTATATCTGACAACATGGAAAGATAAGGACAAGAAAAAAACAAAATAAGGCAAGAATAGGAGACAAGATGAGGAGCTCGAAATCAGGCCCAAGTATTAAACCTTATCGGATGAGTGAAACTTTGAAAGGCTAGCTGAAGCAGGTACAAAACAATCTTGGTTTGTAATTTTAATGCCACCCAAAGGTGCAATCATTTTCCATTATAAAGTCTGAAATACAAACTTTGAAAGATGTACAAGTCAAAAATTAATGTTTCATCTCCAATTCTACAAGTAATTTACATTTGTTAAATTAAAACAGATACTAACAACAAGAGTACCGACATTAGAGGGCATGACACTGGGAAGCTGCACTTTGACATGGTTGGTGTGAAGACTTCAACGCTGCTGTAGCTCTTAGGACAGTTTTAAAATGTCTTTTTTAAGGGTCCTGGGATGTTCCGTACATTATTGCAGGTAGCCTCAGTGGGAATACTGCTTGCTGCAAGATATCCCAAGGTTTCATCACAGGTCCCGTGATCTGATGGCACAAAAAATTCTGAACTATGCCAGTTTTTACAACGTAAACACGGTTAAAAGTGTTTTCATTTCTCTCCTTTCGCAATTTAAAACTTGACGGGGCAGATAGCCGTTTTCAATCTTTAATCGAAGTGAATCGCAGTGTAAAAAATTATCCAAACAACCTGGAATAAAATTAAAGTTAAAAATTTAACAGGCTACATCTGAAAACAGTTTTATTCTTATGACAGATCTAGATAAAAGAAAATTATTCAAGTAGCGCCTATCGAGTTACATATATCCACATTTGGGTAAAATATAAATAAAGTTAATTGAACAAAGAAAACGTCAGCACAGGAACAGGCCTTTCGATCCTCCAAGTACTGAACTTGCTGCTCGTCTGAACTCAAACCACTTACCCTTTGGGTACCATATCCATCTATTCCCTTCCCATTCATGTATTTTCCAGACATCACTTAAAAGTCGCTATCATAGAAACCCTACATAGAAAGAGACCATTCAGCCCATCAAGTCTGCACCAACCACAATCCCACCCAGGCCCTATCTCCATATCCCCACATATTTACCCGTTAATCCCTCTAACCAACGCAACCTGGGCCACTAAGGGACAATTTAGCATGGCCAATTAACCTAACCTGCACATCTTTGGACTATGAGAGGAAACTGGAGCACCCGGAGGAAACCCATGCAGACATGAGCAGAACGTGGAAACTCCACAGAGACCGTGATCCATGCTGGGAATCGAACCCAGGTCCCTGGAGCCGTGAAGCAGCACTGCTAACCACTGTGCTACCTTGCCGTCCATCTGCTTCCATCACCTCCCCCAGCAGTGAGTTCCAGACACTGACTACCCTCTGTATAAAAAATTTGCTTCCTACAAGGATCTCTCTCCTTATCTCCCGAAAGTGCACTCATAATGGGAATGTGATTTCAAAAGTGCCATAATATGTGTAGTTTGAGAGGCGCTGTGGTATTGTCGCTAACAACTGGACAATCGTAGAATCCCGTGAATTTCGTGCAGAAGGGGGCCATTTGTCCCATCGAATCTGCACCAACCACAATCCCACCCAGACCTATTCCTGCAACCCCACATATTGAGAGATTGGATAGACTGGATCTGTATGCGTTAGAGTTTAGAAGGCTGAGGGGGGACCTTATAGAGACATAAAAGATAATGAAGGCTAGATAGGGTAGAGGTAAAGAGATTCTTCCCGCTTAGAAAGGACAGCAGAACTAGAAGGCACAGCATCAAAATAAGTGGGGCGGGGGGGGGACTGCAGTTTAGATCTGAGTTGAGAAACTTCTTCACTCAAAGGGCGGTGAGTCTTTGGAATTCTCTGCCGATTGAAGTGATGGAGGCTACCTCGCTGAATATATTTAAGTCACAGGTAGATAGGTTTCTAATAGACAAGGGAATTAAGGGTTATGGGGAGAAAGTGGAACTGATCCATTTTAGATCAGCCATGATCTTGTTGAATGGCAGGACAAGCTCGAAGGGCTAAATGGCCTATTCCTGCTCCTATTTCTTATGTTCTTATACTTTACCCTGCTAATTCCCTGAACTAAGAGGCAATTTAGTATTGCCAGTTCACCTAACTTGCACATCTTTGGACTGTGGGAGGAAACCCAAACACCCAGAGGAAACTCACACAGACACAGGGAGAATGTGCAAATTATACAGTCACCTGAGGCCGGAATTGAACACTGAGAGGCAGTAGTGCTAACTGTTGTACCACTAGCAATCCAGAGACCGAAGGTAATGACTTGGGGACCTGGGTTCAAATCCTACCATGACAGATGGTGAGATCTAAATCCAATAAAAATCTGGAATGAAAAGTCTAACAATGACCATGAAACCATTGTCGACTGATGTAAAAACCCTGGTTCACTATTTCTTTTAGGAAAGGAAATCTGCCATTCTTACCTGGTCTACATGTGACTCCAGACCGAGAACAATGTGGTTGACTCTTAAATGCTCTTAGGATGGACAGTAGATGCAGGCCCAGCCAGCGATGCCCACATCCCATGAATGAATAAATAATTCTTCATCCATCAGCCCAGAGAGTATCAAAGCTGAACTGATTTGCTCTCATCCGGCTAACTTTCCAGCAGAGGTCCAAAGGTTGCGATGAAGAACGATATTTTAGCCAAACATGGTTTAGGCAGGGAAACAGAGAGCATCTTTAGCACCTCAACTAACACCAAGCTGCCTGAAATCAGGAAAGCTCAGCACAAATAAACAAACTTGCATTTCTGTATTATGACTTCAGGATCATGTATTTACAGTTAATATGTTTTTTGAATGGACCTTAGCATGTTTTGTCCATCAATGTGTGAAGGTGGAAAGGCAGGTTAATAGGGTAGTGAAAAAGGCATATGGCACACTGGCCTTTACCAACTGAGGTATAGATTACAAAAGGAGAGAAGTCATGATGGAATTATATAGAACTTTGATGAGGCCACAGCTGGAGTACTGTGTGCACTTCTGGTCACCACATTATAGGAAGGATGAGAATGCATTGGAGAGAGTGCAGGGGAGGTTCGCCAGGATATTGCCTGCAATGGAATATTTAAGTTATAAAGAGAGGTTGGATAGGCTTTGGTTGTTTTCTCTGGAGCAGAGAAGATGGAGGAGCAACCTGATTGAGGTGTTCAAGATTATGAGGGCATGGCAGGGTGGATAAGGAGCAGCTGTTCCCCTTTGATGGGTCAATTATGAAGGGACACAAGTTAAAAATGAGGGGTGGGAGGTTTAGAGGAGATTTGAGGAAAACCTTTTTACCCTGAGGGTGGTGACGGTCTGGAATACACTGCCTGGGAGGGTGGTGGAGGCACGATGCCTCACATCCTTTAACAAGTACCTGGATGAGTACTTGGCACACTATGTGGGCCAAATGTTAGCAAGTGGGATTAGGTAGGCAGTTCAGGACCTTTCACGTGTCGGTGCAGACTCAATGGGCTGAAAGGCTTCTTTTGCACTGTCGTATTCTGTGAAGTGTAATCATTATTGTAATATAGGAAACAGCTAATTGTTACATTAGCTCCCACAAGTAGTAATAAGATAAAAACCCAATTCTTTGTCATGTTAGCGGAGATTAAATATTTGCCAAGGCATCGCAGCACAGAATTTTATACATCTATTTAGGCAGACAGGGTCTTGATTTAAAAACTCACTTAAAATAAAAACATACCGCTATTAGTTTAGCACTCTCAGTACTGTACCAAATTGTCAGCCTGAATGATGAGCCAGAGCTTTTGAAGTGGGATTTGAAACCACAACTTTCTGATGCAGAGGCGTGTGCAATCATGCCTTTTCGTGCTTCTAATCAAATGCTGCATCATGTGTGTCACATGACCTCTCAATTTTTTTCTTATAAATTGGTTGAAAGCTAGTGACCTCCTCACAAGCATTCCCTGAAACCATCTCACACTATTCAATCAGAATTCCCCAGCTGTAATTCCTTGTCATCCCCAGATGATCCACTTCCAAGCATCTCAATTCTGTCCTCAACAGTGAAAAGCAGGAACGCAGCTCTAGCCTTCCTAACTCTGCACAGTTGTGACAGAGGACCCTACCCAACTTCCTTCCATCTCTTTGAAACTACTCATTTTTTAAACAGAAATTAAGCATACTCTGACTGCTATGGTAGCCTGCTCCATTATGTGTATAGGATAACACAGTGGTTAACGCTGCTGCCAGAGACCGGGGTTCAATTTCGACCCTGGATCACTTATGGACTTTCCACATTCTGCATCCCCACCATTTCTGCATGCGTTTCCTCCAGATGCTCCAGTTTCCTCCCACGGTTCAAAGATGTGCTGTTTAGGTGCACTGACCAGCTAAATTCTCTTGGTGTATTCAAACAAGCGTGTGGCAACTAGGGAATTTTTACAATAACGGCTGCGCAGTGACTCTGATAAACAAACTTTAATTAGATAGTTTCAAATAGTTAATGTTTCTGGACATAGATAATAAACTAGCTGTCTTGAATCAGCAGTCTCAGAAGTGGCTACAACAACAGAAAATGCTGAAACATCTCACCAGGTCTGACAGTATCTGAGTGGAGAGAATAGAGTCTAAATGTCCCTTTCTCAGAACCCTGGCTCTATTCTCTCCTTAGATGAAGAGTCATCTGGTCTCAAAATGTTGGCTCTAATCTCTCCCCACAGAACCTGTCAGACCTGCCAAGATTTTCCAGCATTTTCAGTTTTTGTTTCAGATTCTAGTATTGGCAGTATTTTGCCCTTATCCGAGGACTTAGAACATAGAACACTACAGCACAAACAGGCCTTTTGGCCCACAAGTTGCACTGATCATATCCCTACCTACTTGGCCTATCTTTCATCCTCAATCCCATTAAATCCCATGTACTTATCCAGAAGTTTCTTAAAAGACCCCAACAAGTTCACCTCCACCACCACCGAGGGCAGCTGATTCCACTCACCCACCAACTCTGAGTGAAAAACCTACCCTTGACATCTCCTCCGTACCTACTCCCCTAATTGTTGGGCTTTTCAAAATGCAATAGAAATGTTACTTAGCAGGATTTGTCTGTATTATGTACATGTAGAAACAGCCAATTACCAAAAACAATGCAAAAGATGTCATGAATCCCTCTTTTGTTAGTTCCCATGTTCCGCCGTACTCTTCTTCATCTACTTGCTGAAAGCTGCTAAAGTAGAGATACAGAAGCCCAGCATTGATGAGACAAAATCTGGAAACAGAAAACCCAAACAGTATTTACATGTCCATCCTTGTCATTACAACAACAGCAGGAAACAGAATATGGTGGAAGTACTCCGCAACATCTGTGGGGAGAGAAACAGAGGACACGTTTATGATGAGTCACATGAACTTGAAAAGTTAACTGTTTCTCTCTCCACAGATACTGCCAAACCTGCTTTTCTCTATTATTTTCCTTTTTTTATTTCAGATTTCCAGTATCACAGTATTTTGCTTTTAAAGGAAGCAAGTCATTTAACTTTTTCGCTCACAAGCTGATCCACTGAAGCCCACGCCACCATCTCCGTCCGGAGATTCTGATTCATAGTGAAGAGGATTCTCCCCTGCCTTGTTTCCCTTTGGGTGAATGAACAGTAGGTATCAGACTGATCTAACCTGGACAAGGCAGACACTTACTTTATGCAAACTTTTCCTGCTCATCCATACACAAATGCTTTCCAGCAGATGTTGTTGGATTTTAGACTGGTTGATTTTTCTCATTCCTGGATTAGGAATGCAGGACACTGGCATTTTCAAAAATGAGCCATCAGGGTACCTGGATAATTTACCTCAAAAGCTTGCACAATTAGACTAAGGAAACACAACACAGCAGTAGCTCTCCCCGTTAAAAAATATGCTATGTTCCTGAAAACAGTCAAAGAATCATAGAATCTCTGCAATTCAGGAGGAGGCCATTCAGTCCATCAAACCTGCATGACAACAATCTCATCCTATAATCCCATTATTTCCCATAATCTTAGATATTTACCCTGCTGGCCTCCCATTAAGGGACAATTTAGCATGCCAATCTACCTAACCCGCACATTTTTGGACTGTGGAAGGAAATCGAAGCACCCAGAGAAAACCCACGCAGACACAGGGAGAATGTGCAGACTCTGGAAACAATGAACCAAGGCAGGAATTGAACCTGGGTCCCTGGCGCTGTGAGACTGCAGTGTTAGGCACTATGCCATCATACTGCCCTCCTACTCCACTTATAAATAAATATATGCTATATTGGAAATGGAACGGAAACAAATCTAAAACAGTAAATTCCGGCAGACAAGCAAATCGAAAATTTGTGTATCGAGCAGATTTCTGCTCAATGTCTGTGTGCTTCTGAGAACAAATCTACTTGATATAAAGCTGTCCTGTGTACGGGGAGATGCTAGAGCGGCAGTGGTTAGCTTGGGTCACTATCTATGTGGAGCTTCCACATTCTCCCCGTGTCTGCGTGGGTTTCCTCCCACAGTGCAAGATGTGCAGGGTTAGGTTGATTGGCCATGCCAAATTACCCAGAATGTATAGATGGTAGGGATTAGCAGAGTAAATGTGTGGGGTTGTGGGGATAGGGCCTGGTGTGGGATTGTTATCGGTGCAGGCCCGATGGCCGAACAGCCTCCTTCTGCACTGTAGGGTTTTTACAATGGCCTAGTGGTTTTATCACCACAGTATTAATCAGAAACTCAGCTAATGTTCTGGGAACCCGGGTTCAAATCCCACCATGGCAAATGGTACAATTTGAATTCAATAAAAAAAATCTAGAATTAAGAATCCACTGATGACCATGAAACCATTGCTGATTGTCAGAAAAGCCATTCAGTTCATAAATGTCTTTTAGGGAGGGAAATCTGCCATTCTTACCTGGTCTGGCCTAAATGTGACTCCAGAGCCACAGCAATGTCATTTACTTCCAACTGCCCTCCAAGGGAAACTAGGGATGGGCAATAAATGCTGGGCCAGCCAGCGCTGCCTACTTTTTTAAAAAATTCATTCATGGGACTGGATGTTGTTGGCTGGTCCAGCATTTAATGATGTGAGGCCTGATTTTAGTGGTAAAGTAAAACTTAGGGAAGGGCCTTTAAATGTTCACAGTATTGTCTGTCTCAGCATTTTGTCCACCATGTATGGTTAAGGTACAGACAGAATAACCTTTGAATTTGATGGTGCAACCAACCCCTGTGCAATTCATGAACACTGCTGGGAGAAATGGGCCTCATTTGTAGATAATATTTCAATTTTGAGTCAGATTAACACTGACAGTTGCTGAGCCAACTCTCAATTCTGATGCAATACAAGGATGAGAGAGCTGCAGGAAAAAAAAGCTATAAAAACTGAAATGTGAAGAGTGGGTACAGTCTGTTGTTGAGGCAAGACTTCCCTCAATTCATAATCTTTGGTTTGATCAAAACTGATGATTTTCTGTTTCCTTCCCAACTGGTTGGGAGGTGTTGAATGGTACGTGAGCACATTTTCTAGTGATGGGGGAAACAGATCTTTCAAAGAAAAGGAAGAAATCCCATAACTGGAAACAATTTAGTAAAAGAACTGTAAATCCTCAAAATAATTGGGCTGGCATAGTGGTTGGCACTGCTGCTGTCACAGCTCCAGGGACCCAGCTTCAATTCCAGACTTGGGGGACTGTTGGTGTGGAGTTTGCACATTCACCCCGTGTTTGCATGGGTTTCCTCCAGGTGATCAGGTTTTCCTCCCACTCTTCAAAGAAGAATGGATTAGATTGATTGGCCATGCTAAATTGCTCCTTAGTGTCCCGGGACGCATAGGATAGAGGGATGAGCAGGGTAAATATGTGGGGTTTTGGGAATAGGGCCTACATGGGATTGTTGTCGGAGCAGACTCGATGGGTCAAATGGCCTTCTTCTGCACTGCAGGGATTCTACGAAATCTGGCTTGAATTAATTCACTCCTGTTCCATTAATAAAGAAACACAATCTGAACTTACATTGCTATTCCCAAGAATCCTTTAAGTGGTACAACTCCCCATATAACACCTAAAATGATTGCAATTATTTGTCGAAACCAGTAAATCACATCGAGAAACTCATCCTGAAAAGAGAAAAAACATTTGATTAACTTGGTGCACCATTCTAAAATAAAACACGGAAAAGTAATCAATTCCAATTCAAGACTGGCTTTTCAAAAGCTATTTTGATGAAATCTGGAACAAATCAGAAAGTATATAGTAACAGAATTGTGTCTTGATTGTGTGGAATATGTTGATCAGAGGTCCAAATGCAAAATATGACAATATAGAATATAGAATATGACACCAAACCACATAAAGAGGTATTAGACCAGATGAACAATATTTGACCAAACAGCGATGTTTTAAGGGATGCCTAAAAGAAAGGAAAGTGGGTGGGTAGGTAGGTGGAGAGTCACATGATTTCCAAGTTTCCAGCCTACATAATATTGTAATGCTGAATCCATTCCTACTGTAGGAATAGAGCAAGCTCATATTTGAAAATGGACTTTGTTACAGTGTTAACCCTATCCAACTGAACACTCTTACTTTGGTCCTCCCTTCCACAATGTTTAAAATCGTAAAAACATTCTTATCAAAACCTATAATTAATAAAACTTATTCAATATGTTTTCATTCTTTAAAAAAAATTAACATGTTTCTTAATCATTTCCTTTGCTTCCCAGGGCCCATGATTATACCATCCATTTCAAAAAAAATGTTTTTCTTTAAACTTGAAAGCGTTGTTGCCATTAAAGTTGAGTCAGGATGAAAACACAAAACACACAGTAGTTCCATTCATGCACTATTCTTTAATTACTACAGGAAATCTTCAGCTTAGCTTTAATTTTAAACAATGCTCAAAAACCTCTGGTGTTGTTGCTTACATCTTGCACTTACACAAGTTCCTCCTTTATCTTAGTAAAACATTGCAAAACACTTCCCCTCAAGTGTTAGCAGACAGAAAATAACACCATGTCACAAAAGGAGATACCAGGATATGCATTTAACGGCTCGGTTAGAGACAGGTTTCAAGGAAATTCTTAAGGAGACAAAGAGTGGTGGAGAGATTTGTAGAATACTTACAATTCAGAAGGAGGTATTTCGGCCCATCAAGTCTGTACTAACCGCAATCCCACCTAGGTCCTATTTCCCTTATTTACCTTGTTAAGCCGCCTGACACTAGGCTCAATTTAACATGGTCAATCAACCTAACCCGCACATCTTTGGATTGAGAGGGGAAAACGGAACACCTGAAGAAAACCCACACAGACACGAGGAGAAACTGCAAATTCCCACGGAGAGAAAGTGCAAACTCTCTGTTTGGGAGGGAATTCACAACACTTATCGTTTTGACATGAAGGCACAGCTACTAAAGATGGAATATTCAGGATGTGAAAGAGTTTGAGGTCTGGAGCACATTCATAATACTTAGTTGGTAACCTGGGATAAACTTCTCAGATACTTCGAATCATAGACCGATACTACACACCATTCAGCCGATCACATCTCTCCGAGTTCTTTCAAAGACCTATTCAATTAGCTTCACTTCCTGGCTCTTTCCCCTGCAATTTCTTTTTCCTTCTCAAGTATTTATTCAATTCCATTTGGAGACCTAGTATTGAGTCTGCTTCCATGATCCTTACAGGCAGCTCAGTATAGTTAATGATAACTCACTGCATTTACAAAAACAATTCCTCCTCTGGTTCTATTGCTATTCTTTTTAAAAAAGTGCCCCTTGGTTACTGACTTTTTGGCCACAAGAAAGTTTCTCCTTATTTACTCTAAAATGAACACACTATCTAATCTTTTCTTAACATTCACTGCTCTGAAAACAACCTCAGTTTCTCCATCCATCCATACAACTGAAGTTGCTCTTTCATGATGATTACTGTGTTGATATTTTCTTGCATCCTCTCAGACACCTCGACATCCCTTCTAAAATGGGGTGCCCTTAAATAAATACAATAGTCCAGGCAAGCTATTTCTGTTGGGAAGTGATGTGATTCGGTCCTGGAATACATTTGGAGTCTCAAATGACATTTTGATCACCGGAAGCTCACCTAGGCCAATAGATAAATGCCAGCACTTTGAAGTTTATTTATTAGTATCACAAGTAGTCTTACATTAACACTGCAATGAACTGAAAATTCCCAGTTGCCACACTCTGGTGCTTGCTTGAGTACACTGAGTAGGAATTTAGCATGGCCAATGCACTTAACTAGCACGTCATTTAGACTGTGGGAGGAAACCGGTGCACCCAGAGGAAACCCACCAGACACAGGAAGAACATGCAGACTCCATACAGAAAATGACTCAAGCCGGGAATCAAACTTGGGTTCCTGGCACTATGAGACAGCAGTGCTAACTGCTGTGTCACTCTTAATCTGCAGCAAGAATGTGATATCCTGTTGCTACCCTGCTGTGCCTTTAGAATCACTTCTTTAAATAGGCAAATGTAGTTGATTTTAGCTACCAGTAAATTGAAGTTAATTGAAGGGTTTAGTAAATCACAGCATTCAGCTGAAGGGCTTGTTCCTTAGCTGTGAAAATGTGAGATAATGGAGTTTGACGAATACTATTTAGATAGACAGACAGAAAGGTGCTGACACTGCAATGTGGGCAACAATTAGTATGTAATAATAAAAATGCCAAAACTCAAACTTTCCTACAAAACAAGACTGCCTACCCTTCAAAAGAGAAGACTCAAGCAAACATAAAACAGATTTTTCAGAAAATCCATTCTATCTACTTGGAATTCTTTTGGAAAAATAACTTGGTACCTTGCTGCAGATCAAGTGAATGCAATTTAAGTAATCAAACTGGACCTCTACCCAAATCTATCACTTCAGCAAAATTTATGTCAATGATCAGAAAATAACGTTTAGAATAATCTCGTATAACCATTTCTACTGTATGTAAACTTGCATATTTTTATCTTTCACAATGCTAATCATCATTGACTAAAATTAAGTCACACAATCTTAAAATTTCTATGTTCACAATTACGATTCAATACAGAAAGTGCTCCGTCAACTTGACATATTTTGCTTGGCTGTACGACAACAGTTATGATCCTGGATCAGACCTATGTGTTTTGGTAAGACCAGTTAAAGACCAGTAATGTTTTGCTTAATAAGAAGCAAAATTTGAAATTCAAGACATTTGCTCAGTGAATAAAGCCACAAGATTCTGCAAATTTTTAACAAAAAACAAACTTTACTCGGCAAACTCAAAGTCTAAGCTAACTGCAATATTTGTCTAGCATACTAACATTCATTAATATGTAAATTTACAGGAAAACAGCCATCAAGCAAATAGATCACACTGCACATGTCAGTAAATAACATCAATTGTTTATTCATCACAAGTAGGCTTACATTAACACTGCAATGAAGTTACTGTGAAAATCTCCTAGTTGTCATACTCCAGCACTTGTTCAGCTACACTGGGGGGGAATTTCGCTTGGCCAATGCACCTAACCAGCTCATTTTTTGGACTGTGGGAAGAAATAGAACACTCAGAGGAAATCCACGCAGAGAATGTGCAGGTTTTACACAAGCTGGGAATCGAACCCAGGACTCTGGCATTGAGAGGCGAAAGTGTGCTAACCACTGTGCCACCCAATGCGCTGTCAAAACAGATTCCACAGGTATCTTAACAACCCATCCAGATACTTTGTTTCTCTCTCCTCCTTTAAAGAGTCATATAGAGTCAGAAACGTTAACTTTGTTTTTCCCTCTTAGATGTTGCCAGATCTGCTGAGTTTTTCCAGCAGTTTGTTTTCATTTCAGATCTGCAGTCTTTTGCTTTTGTCCACTGAAACTCTGTCTCTTCTTTCAAGTGTCACAATGGATTCCAGTCTTACTTTCAAGCAAGCAGACAGTACTGCATCACATTCCTAATCTGTGCCTCGTAAATGGCGGACAGGCTTTTGGGGGTCAGGAGATAGTTACTCGCTGCATAATTCCCAGCCCCTGACTTAGTCTTGTAGCCACAGTATTTATACGGCTGGTCCAGTATATCCCTAGATGTTGATGGGGAGGAATTATTGAAGGCAATCACTGAATTACATCAATAAAAATGAAAGTTGTTTTTGCTATTAATAGCTTGCATATATAAAAAAATTCATTTGATCACTTAGCAAACATGGCATAAATAGAATACACAATGAGAGGTCCAGTATACATGTTGGACACAGCTTAGACCTCGTAGCTCATCAGTGATCTTTCATTTTCCATCACATTACTGTGATTATACTCCTAAGATCTCTGACAGTGTATCTACTAACAGTGTGGACTGCTGTAATTGAAGCTTACAAACCAAAAGTGGGTTATAACGCTTATCTTGCTGCGTCCAATTATTTTAATAGCTACTTCATGTTTTATGCAAGAACAATCAAATATCATACCATACTATTCAGAATCTTAACCTCAATTTGTCATTTACCAACTCCATCTAAACCGAATTAACAATGTTGGAACGGTGCCTGCAAAGAAAAGTGAGAGTGTTGTTGATTCTTCAGATGAATATCCTTCATCAGAACTTTCACCAGGAAGTGCAGACCATTCAGCTGCAATGTGAAACATTGCTGAGCAGCCA
The DNA here is from genome assembly GCA_024679065.1 of Sphyrna mokarran. Lineage (NCBI taxonomy): Eukaryota > Metazoa > Chordata > Chondrichthyes > Carcharhiniformes > Carcharhinidae > Sphyrna > Sphyrna mokarran. The sequence goes on along the minus strand of JAGIQG010000016.1, from coordinate 64,192,176 downwards.
TCTAGAACTATTTGGGGTTCCTTAAGTGTTTCAAAAGCATAGTGCAGTCGAGTCTGTAATATTAAATGATTTCAAGAAAAGGACAGATATATTTCTGACAGAAAAAATGGGCTAAAAAGGCATGGGGAACATACAGGGAGGCAGATTTGAAACCAGGGAGAGATCAACCATGATCTGATTGAATGGCGGAACTCGGAGGGTTGAACTGCCTACATCTGTTCCTAATTTCTAATGTTCTGATATAGAAAACCAAATAGTTACAAACATACAGCTAAATACACATAAATGTAAACTCTTGGCTTCAAAGATTTTCCAGGAGGTTCATGTTAAAAGTGTTCATAGTCCTCTGCAATACTACTATGTTGCATAGTCAACACAAACCTTCCATTTATTTTCAAATTGCTTTGAGGCTACAACACATTGATACCTATTTCTAATGCATAAGATTTCAGTCACTAAAACTTGAGATATATCAATTCCTGACCACTGTTCATTTACAAGGAAGTGGTAGAGACATTCTTATGAAAAGAACACCACTTAACACGTTTCCAGTCCCTCAAACCAACTGTTTTACAATTTGTGATATTGCAGGTCTCTGCTTGTCTTGCATTATCATTAGCATCGTCACTTGATGTGTTTAGCATGTTAATTCTGGAAGGATTGTGATCACAGCCCAAGCCATAAGATAAACCAGCCTCCCATCCATTAACACAGTCGACATTTCCCCCTGCCTCAGGTTAGTCGCAATCCATTATTAGAAATTTGCATTTATGGTAATATTCTTCAGTTTGAGATTTGATTATTATTGCCCCATGCATTTGTGCTATACAAACAAAACATATTTATAAAGCACACAGGAGAGAGAGAAAGGAGATGGTGCAGAATATAGTGTTACAGTCATAGCTAGACTGTACAGAAAGATCAACTTAACGTAAGATTCATTCAAAAGTCTGATAGTAGCAGGGAAGAAGCTCTTCTTGAGTTGGTTGATGTGTGTTCTCAGACTTTTGTAACTTTTTATCGACAGAAGGAAGTGGGTATGTGGGGCCTTGATTTTGCTGGCTGCTTTTCTGAGTAAGGAGTCTCACAACACCAGATTAAAGTCCCAACAGGTTTATTTGGTAGCACAAGCCAAGTTGTGAGGCTTCTTACTGTGCTTACCCAAGTCCAACGCTGGCATCTTCACATCATGCTTTTCTGAGGCAGTGGGAAATGTTGACTGTGTCAATGGATGGGGTGCTGGTTTATCTGATGAATTGGGCTACAATCAAAAGTTTGTTTGTAATTTCTTGCAGTCTTGCACAGAGCAGGAGCCATGCCAAACTGTGATGCATCCAGAGAGTATGTCTTTTCTAGGGTGCATCTATATAAAAAAAAAATCTTCAACTTGCGAGAAGGTCTTGATCCAGTAGCTCAGATTGCTGCGATTTCTTAACATTGTTGCCTCATGGTGCCAGAGACTTAAGTTTGATTCCTCGCTTGGGTCACTATCTGTGTGCAGTCTGCACATTCTCCCCAAGTCTGTATGGGTTTCCTCTGGGTGCTTCCAAGTCCAAAAGACATGTTAGTTAGGTGCACTGGCTGTGCTAAAATTCTCCTCAGTATACCCAAACAATTAAAGTTTATTTATTAGTCACAAGTAAGACTTGCATTAACACTGCAATGAAGTTACTGTGAAATTCCCCTAGATCCACAGTCACACACTATTCGGGTCAATGCACCTAACCAGCACGTTTCTCAGACTATGGAAGGAAACCAGAGCACCCAGAGGAAACCCACGCAGACATGGGGAAAAGGTACCTGCAAATTCCACACAGACAGTGACCCAAGCTGGGAATCGAACCCAGGTTCCCGGCGCTGTAAAACAGCAGTGCTAGCTACTGTTGAGGTGCTGGTGTGCGCGACAAGGGGATTTTCACAGCAACTTCACTGCAGTGTTAATGTGAGCCTTAGTTGTGACACTAACTGTGAAAACTTTTTTTTCTTTCTCTCTCTGGAGACACAGCCTAAGTTTGGGAGGGAAGTGGGGGGGGGTGGTAACAAAGGAGATTTTCCAGTGGGGATGGTGTGGAGGGTTTTTTATTGTGGGTGTTGAGATGAGAGTGACAGCAGTGGTTGCCCTCCCACAGACACACACACCACACACACACACATAGGCACAGGCAGCCAGGGCGCTGCTGGCTCGGGCCTTGCCCCACTCACTCACTCTCGCTCCCTCACCTCAATCACTTCAACCACTCGTCCCTCTCCCTCACCTTATCTTCCCAGGCTGCGTTACTCTTCAGCACTTTGCTCCAGACCGACACCTTCACGCCGCCGTTGGCCAGGGGGTGCTCCCTGGACTTGCCCCCGCTCATTCTCCCGTCAGGCCGGCTCCTTTTTCCCCACCCCCTCGCTCGATCGGCCGCCGCCGCCGCCGGGCTCTGCCACGCTCCGCCAGCCCTCGTCGACTCCACGCCAACTGCGGGCGCCGCCCCCGCGCATGCGCGCCCACCCCGCGGCCGGAGGTGGGGGGGGGGCGGAAGGAGTCCTCCGGTAGACCGGCATCCCCCCCCCCCCCGGCGGGGGCCTGGACGCCGAGCTGGGCGCCGCCATCTTCGCCGCTCCCAAAACCTTGATCACATGATGAGTGCTACTTGCCTTTCTGTGGAGACCTTGCACATTCTTTCATCCTCTCCCTATCATTAGACTAAGATCCAGCCTCAGAGCGGGGTAGTGTCTTATCTTGTCAGCTTGGATCTTGTTTGCATCTCTTGTGGGCACCATGAATTGGATTCAACTTGCTTTTTGGAGCAAGCAAAGTTTAAAATTCATTTATTAGAGTTGCAAGTAGGCTGACATTAACACTGCGATGAAGTTACTGTGAAAAATCCCCAAGTCGCCACATTCTGGCGCTGTTCGGGTACACTGAGGGGCAATTTAGCATGACCAATGCACCTAACTAGCATATCTTTTGGACTGTAGAAGGAAACCGGAGCAACTGGAGAAAACCCACACAGACGTGGGGAGAATGTGCAAACTCTGCACAGACATTTGATTAGATTTGATTTATTATTGTCACACGTGAAAAGTATTGTTTCTTGCGCGCTATAGAGACAAAGCATACTGTTCATAGAGAAGGAAACGAGAGCGCAGAATGTAGTGTTAGAATCATAGCTTAGCGTATAGAGAAAGATCAACTTAATGCAAGGTAGGTCCATTCAGAAGTATGATGGTAATAGGGAAGAAGCTGTTCTTGAATCGGTTGGTATGTGACCTCAGACTTTAGTGTCTTATTTCCGATGGAAGAAGTTGGAAGAGAGAATGTCCGGAGTGCTCGGGGACAGTGACCCAAGCTGGGAATTGAACCTGGGTCCCTGGTGCTCTGAGGGTGAAGTGTTAATCAGTGTGTGCACTCAGTCACTCTGTGCATTGGCCTTTTGGCTTATAAGAATGGCATCACATTTTTTAAAAAAATCATTTGGTTTTTTCAATATTTTCATCTCCTGTTGGACCATAAGATGTAGGAGCAGCGTTAGGTCAATCATCCCATTGAGTCTGTCATTCAATGAGATAATGACTGATCTGTTTCAATAATCCTCAACTCTATTTTCCTGCCTCATCTCCATAACCCTGATTCCCTTAATGATTAAAAATCTGTCTATTACTACTTTGAACGTACTTAATGACCTAGATTCCACAGCTCTCTGCAGTACAGAATTCTGCAGATTCACTATTTTCTGAGAGAAGAAATTCCTTCTTATCTCTGTTTTAAATGGGCAACACCTTAATATGAGACCCCTGTGGTCCTACGCTCTCCCATAAGGGAAAAACTTTTTAGCAGCCTGAGAATTCTTTATGTCTCGTTCTTCAAAACTCCAGTGAGTACAGGCCCAACTTCCTTAATTTCTCCTCATCAGAAAATTCCTCCATACTCTGGATTAACCTGGCGAACCTTTCCTGGACTGCTGCCATTGTCAGTATATTTTTCCTTAGATAAAGGACCAAAACTGTTCACAGTATTCCAGGTGTGGCGCAACCAATGCCTTGTAAATTGTAGCAAGATTTGCCCATCTTTGTACTCTTTGAAATTAAGGCTAACACTCCATTAGCCTTCCCAATTACCTAAACTTGCACACAAACCTTTTCAGCTTTATGTCTGAGGACCCCCAAATCCCTCTGTGCTGTGGTTTTTTGCAGTGTTTCTCCATTTAAATAATGTTCAGCTCCTTAATTCTTCCTACCAAAGTGACTATCTTTGCATTTTCCTACAATATATTCCATCTGCCAAGTTTTTGTCCATTCATTTAACCTATATATATCCCTTTGTAATCTTTTCACTTCATCCTCACCATATGCCTTCCCAGCTATTTTTGTGTCTTTTTCACAAGATATGAGGTGGAGAATATCAGTTTGTGATTCCTCATACACATCAATTCAGTGTTATACTTGTTTAATTAGTAAGACAAATAAGGGCCAGTAGGTGAATGTATTCCGTAGTTTGTCAAAACAGTGCAATCAGGAATGTGAAAATCTGGGACAATTATTCAGTCTATGTTCAGTTAAAGAATCTTTGTTTTTTTTAATTTGATTTTATTATTGGTGTACAGTGAAAAGTATTGTTTCTTGCACATTACAAAACTTACTGGACATAGAGAAGGAAAGGAGAGAGTGGAAAATGTAGTGTTACAGTCATAGCTAGCGTGTAGAGAAAGATCAACTTAATATGAGGTAGGTCCATTCAAAAATCTAATGGCAGAAGGAAAGAAGGTGAGTTAGATAGTGCATGACATCAGATGTTTGTATCTTTTTCTCAATGGAAGAAGGCAGAAGAGAGAATGCCCAGGGTGCGAGGGATCCTTGATTATGCTGCCTGTTTTGCTGAGGCAGCGGGAAGTGTAGACAGTGTCAATGGTTGGGAAACTGGTTTGAGTGATGGACTGGGCTTTATTCTCAAATCTTTGTAGTTTCTTGCAATCTTGGACAAAGCAGGAGCCAGAGCAAGCCAGAACAACCAGAAAGAATGCTTTCTACGGTGCATCTGTAAAAGCTGGTGAGAGTTGTAGCAGACATGCCAAATTTCTTTAGTCTCCTGAGAAAGTAGAGAAGTTGGTGGGCTTCCTAAATGATAATGTCTGCATGGAGGGATCAGGACAGGTTGTTGATGATCTGGACACCTAAAACATGGAGCCCTTGACTATTTCTACTTTGTCCCCCTTAATGTAGAAGGGACATACCCTTCACTATACTTCCTGGATGTCGTCATCCTGGCTAAGATAGTACCAACATCTACAATAACTTACATTTCTGTAATTATAAAGTGTTTTCCAAAAAAAAGGCCACTGACCAAGAGGGAGTAGTGGAAATCTTAAGGGGGTTGAGGCAATATTGAAGTGGTATTGGGGTTGAGAAGATAGGAGGTAGGGTAGGAGGTAGGGTTCCTTGACTTGAAAAGGTACACATCGAAAGAACAGTTTAAACAAAGTATGATCTTTAAAAGCAATTTATTTTCACTTGATATGAGCTGATGTAGGTAGACTGCTGAAAAACTATTAGATTTGTAAATGAAAACAAGGAACTTGAACTCAATTATTTGTGACAAAAAATATTGTGCTCATGAAGGTCAGTGGATATTATTCAGATTCCAGTTTCAGAAGTGCTTTACTACTGAGGAGTGTTGTTTTTTGCCCAGGGTGATAAGAGTATCCCAATACTTCCAGAAAAACTTCAAGCATTCTAGAATTCTAGAATCCCTACAGAGCAGAAGGAGGCCACTCAGCCCATTGGGTCTGCACCAACAATAATCCCACCCAGGCCTATCCCCGCAACCCCATGTATTTACCCTGCTATTCCCCCTGACACCAAAGGCCAATTTAGCATGGTCAATCCACCTAACCTGCACATCTTTGGACTGTGGAAAGAAGATGGAGTACCCAGACATGGGGAGAACGTGCAAACTCCCGATAGACAGTCACCCGAGGCTGGAATTGAACTTGGTTGCCTGGCACTGTGAGTCAGCAGTGCTAACTGTGCCACCTTGCTGCCCATTTTGTGCCCCAAGAAAGCAGATACTGCTAATATATAATAAACAGCCTGTTAAAACTCAAAATGAGCAGTGAAATCTTTTAAGTTGTAATTTAGGTGGCTGGAACAATTGATAACTGCAATGCTAACTATTGGAAGGTTTCGAATAAACCAACAGGCACTGTGATCCTATTCCACAGTTACTTGATTTTCATTAAAGATATAAACATGCTACAGGCATCCTAAGTGGTTGAACATCAGGGGAGCTTTGTAGAGATAATTCAAAGCATGTACAATTTAAATTATTAACAAGTCCTGGGTGACAGCCAACTTGATCAACATGGAGCAAAAACATCTCCTCGAATTGTCTTTAAATTGGACTGGTAGACAGCTCCTTACTCAAAGGCCTTCTGTTTGAAATACACACTGCAGAGTTTTCTCAATAGCTTAAGTAGTTTCCAAAATTGGTACAAATACTTCATGGACTGAAACATAAATCAAGTCACCTACTTATAGCATTGAATCATTGAAGTTCTACAAAAATTGATTCATTTAAAAAGCATTTGGATAAGTACATGGATAGGAAAGGAGTGGAGGGATTTGGCCAGACATGAGCAATTAGGACTAGCTGAGGGGGCACCATGATCAGCATCGACTAGTTGGGCCAAAGAGCCTATTTCCATATGTATTGCTCTATGATTCTATTTAAAAACATTGTTGGATAATAAACTGTGAGAAGTGCATTTTAGAAAATAGCATTTTAACTCCTTTCTAACTAATATTGTTAAAGTTTAAAGTTTATCAGTATCACAAGTAGGTTTACACAAATACTGCAATGAAGTTACTATGAAAATCCCCTGGTCGCCACACTCCAACATCTGTTCAGGTGCACTGAGGGAGGATTTAGCAATATATTGTTTTAAAGTTTAACTTCTTCATGTGCTTTGCTGATCTTTGATTTGATTTATTATTGTCACATGTGTAGGTGTAAGTGAAAAGTATTGTTTTTGCACACTAAACAGACAAAAGCATACTGTTCATACAGTATAGAGGGAAGGAGAGGGGAGAGTGCAGAGTATAGGAAAGGATCTATGCTTGGAAATAAATGTGAATATTTTAAGTCTAACAATGTGATATTTACCACTTTTCAATTGGAAACATGGTAAGCACTGACGAAGGGTTAGCCAGTCAAAACATTGGCTCTATTCTCTCTCCACAGATGCTATCAGACCTGCTGAGATTTTCCAGCATTTTCTGTGTTTTGTTTCTAGCATCTGCATATTTTGCTTTCATATTATTGTAAGCAGCTATATAGTGTCCATTGTAGTAAACTGTAGGTAAAGGTTAATATTTGCTTAACATAATGGGCAGAAGTTTACGGTCTTGCTCCTCCCGAAACTGTAAAATCCTACCCAAGGTCAATGGATTTCCTATTGTCCATCCCTCCCCCACTCAGATTCCAATGGCAAGCAGTAAAATTCCAGCCGATATTTTTTTTAAGAGCAACACAGCACAGGAAACAGGCCCTTCGGCCCAACGAGCCCGCGCCGCCGTCATAACTATATAGTAACAATTCCATTATCCTATCCTAATTTTAGGTTATTCCTAATATGGAAGAGTCTCAATGTAGGGACAATTTGTTTCCCAATCAGCCTAAGAGCGAATTTTTGGGATGTGGGAGGAAACCGGAGCGCCCGGAGAAAACCCACGCAACCACGGGGAGAACGCGCAAACTCCCGCAGACACCAGCCCAATTCCAAGTGTCTGCACAGCTACAGCGATAGTCACTGAGCTGTCATGGTGCCCTTCAGATGGTCCAGATAAAGCACTCATTTACGACATGAAGCACCAGGCAACCCATGAATCAACATCCAAGAGCTGTCCTCGCACCTCCTGCCGAATGCATGCTCCTTGATGGTCAAGTATGGACCGAATTACCTGTGGAAAAAAAAAAGCCATAGTTAAATAGTCCTACTATATCCCTCTATCTGCATAACGCTCATGTGGCTGTCCAAGAGACCCTTAAACAGCCCTGATATTCCGCTCATATCAGATGTAAGGTTGCTGGGTCAGTTCATAAAGATTTATCCTGTCTTTAGAAATTATCCTTTTGCTACAAATACAAAAAAAAAGTATTAGGAGTAATGAAACATAACATGCAATAAATTTAGAATGGAACATTCTTGCAGTGAATTTATATTTACGGCTGCTAGCGTGGTAAGATTTGAACCCATGCCCCTGGACTACTACTCCAGTGACATTATATATAAGCCACCACCTTCCCATCCTTGCAGCAAATGATAGCACGGCCAATTTAAAGACAAACCAAGAAAATTTTGCAAAGTTGTGCTCCTAACAAGTACCTTGTTTACAACAAAGAACAACACAGCACAGGCCATTCGGCCCACCAAACCTGTGATGACTGCTATCCTTATTTAGACTCATACGCGGTTCAACCGTCATTCATGTTTGTCAAGATAGTCCTTTAACATTGCTAACATGCTTACTTCCACCAGTACTTTGGTTCAGGCACCCACCACCCGCTGTGTGAAAATCTTTCTCCAAACATTATCCCTAAACTTACTCCCTCTCACCTTGATACTTGCAGCCTGGGAAAAAGCCTCTAACTATCCATCCTATCAATGCCTCTCATAATTTTGTACACCTCTGTCCAGTCACCCCTCAGCCTCCATCTTTCCAGTGAAAACAATCCAAGTTTACCTAATCTCTCCTCATATCTGAAAACCTCCAGACAGGCATCGTCCCAGTAAACCTTCTCTGCATGGTTGAAACCAAGTAAATGCTTCCAGCCACAAACAGAAAACTTTTACTGAATTCTGGTACCATGTGGTTGGAGATCAGCCATCACAGGTCCAAGATATTGTGCAGAAGTTCCTCAGGGTAGTGCCCTACGCCCAATCATCTTCAATTGGCAGTACAGTAGCAAGTACTGCTGCTTCACAGCACAAGGGACCCAGGTTCGATTGCTGGCTTAGTCGCTATCTGTGCAGAGTCTGCACGTTCTCCCTATACCTCTGGGTGCTCCAGTTTCCACCCACCATCCAAAAGACGTGCAGGTTAGGTGGATTGGTTATACTAAATTCTCCCTCCCGAATAGGCACCGATGTGGTGACGAGGGGATTTTCAGAGTGTTAACGTGAGCCTACTTGTGACACTAGTAAATAAACTTTTGTTTCAACAAATGACATATGATGGAAGGAAGGTCAAAGTGGAAATGCTTGCAGATGATTATAAAACGTTCAACACCATTCAGGTCATCTCAGATACTGAAGCAATCCGTATCAATATATAGCAAGGCCTGGACAATATTCAGAGTTGGGCTGAGAAGTGACAAATAACATTTGTGCCACTCAACTACCAGGAAATGATCATCTCCAACAAGAGCTAATCTAACCATTTTCCCATGACATTCCATGCATTACCATTGCTGAACCCCTTCCTATTAATACATAAGCGATTACCATTGACCTGAAACTGGACTAGCCATGTAAGTTCTGTGGCTACAAGAGCAGATCAGAGGCTGAGAATTCTGCTGTAACTCACCTCCTGACTCCCCACAATCTACACAAGTCAGGAACGAGATGAAAAACCTCTCCACTTGCCTGGATGAGTGCCCCTCTGATTACATTCAAGAAGCTTGACATTATAGCAAAACAGTCTGCTTAATTGGCAGCCCATCCACATTCACTCTCCTTCACTGACAGACAGTGGCAGCAATGTACCATCTCCAACATGCATTACAGCAACTCACCAAAACTTCTCTGACAGCACCTTCCAATCTCAACCTCTGCCAGCTGGACACAGGCAGCAGATGCACAGGGACGCCATCATTTGCAAGTTCTCCTGCAAGTCACACACCTTCCTGACTTGGAAATATATCGCCATTCCTTCACTGTTGTTGGGGCAAAATACTGGAAATCCCTTGCTAACAGCATGTGGCGTACATACATCTTACGGACTGCAGTGATTCAAGAAGGCACCTCACCACCACCTTCTCAAGAGCAATAAATGCTGCCTAGCCAGCAAAGCTCATATCCATGAAGGATTACAAAAATTTTTTCGTAATTATGAATATCAAGACAACTGACAAGACATTTATTGGTTTGCAATCTTATTGTTGTTCTGGCTGTCTGGATTTTACTGTCACTTCTGGACACATTTGCAACAGTAAAAAGGTAAAACATTTTTTTCCTAGATAGTTTGAATTTCTGCTTTTAAATAGTGCTGAAGCCAGAAACATATAATTTGATGTTTCTTTTGAATATTTTCCTCTTGCGCACACAGAATGGAAAATGAAAAAGGACAATAATCAAGAATAAGAACTCCTTTTAATACATCTATCAGCAGCTGCGATAACTCATTTAAAAATATTGAACTTTGAAAATAAACACAATTACAAAATTCAGACTTTATTTTGTTATATATTTTGACAAAGTCTTTGAAACCAGAAGTTACAAAATGTTTTAATTAAAATATTTTTGTTATCCGACCATTGATCTCTTTCTCCCTCTCAGTCTAACTTCATCGAGTTTTTTTATCACAGGACCTGACTTTTTGGAAGCAGCAGAGTAACTCTTTAGGAAGATTTTGAACACGTTTTCCGTGTTGGGGTGACTGCTGAGGAAAGCCTTCTCCAAAACATAAAGGTCGACTCCTTTATCTTCCGGCAAAGCGGAGGTAAAACTCAGGCCAAAGTCTATCAATACCAAATTCAACTCTTCCTCAGGCTGCTGTATCATCATGTTTGAGGTAGTGAGGTCCCCGTGGACAACATCCTCATCGTGCATTTTTGCCAGGATCTGGCCAATTTTTTCCGCTAAGGGAAAAAGCTTTGTGGTATCTGTTGCAGCTTTCTGGGCAGAGGCGATATAGTCACGGACAGTTGTAGCTTCAACTAAATCTTCGAGATAGATGCAACTGGCATTGTAGTCCACAAAATATACCACGGGGGTTGCAATACCTAGAAAATAAAAGAAGCAGATTACTTTCTCTGTTATTTTCTTTAAACTTGGTCAAGTTGCTTGCTCCTCATCCCATGGAAGGTTTGATTCCAGTTATAGAGTCACAGAGGTTTATGGCCTGGAAACAGGACCTTCAGCTCAACATGTCCATGCCACCCTTTTTTTTAAAGCTCCCAAGCTAGTCCTAATTGCCTGCATTTGGCCCATAACCTTCTATACCATCTTATGTAACTGTCTAAATGCTTTATAAAAGACAATATTGTACCCGCCTTTCTTATCATTTTGTTCCAAACACTCACCATCCTCTGTGGGAAAAACTGCCCCTCTAGGCATTTCTGAATCTCTCTCCTCTCACCTGTCGGAGTATGTTTTCAGATCTTTTGGTCATTCTGCTAATTTGTCTTGTGACTAAAGTGTGACTCTGTATGCCTAGCGAAGGTCAGCTGTTTGAGTGTATGAGAATCTCATTCTCTCATCTAATCTTAACACTCACTCACACTTTCTAGCAATTGGAAGTCAGGTCCATGAATCCTAACCAATTGTCTCTTCACTGGTCCAGCTTCAACAAAGTCGATTGCTGATTTCAAACAGAAAAATGCTGGAAAACCTCAGCAGGTCTGACAGCGTTTACTGAATTTCTACTGTGATGGTTATAGTAAATTAAGAATCTCCTGATGACCATGAAACCATTGGTTGGTAAAACCCATCTGGTTCACTAATGGGAAGGAAATCTGCTGTCCTTACCTGGTCTGGCCTACATATGACTCCACAGCCATAGCAATGTAGGTGACTCTCAACTGCCCTCAGGTGCCTAGGGATAGGCAACCAATACTGGCCAGCCAGCGATGCCCATGTCCCACGAATGAATAAAAAAAAAGCTGCTCAACTGACATGACAGAGGTTGAAGATTGAATCCAGCTTGATTTATAACCCCATTAAACACTACTCTGATTACTGAGCTCCTGGGGGAGCTTTAGACTCATCTTAGAGAATTATGATTTTGATTAAGGGATTCAAACTACATATAACTTTTAAGAAACTGGATTGCTGTAATAACTTTACTCCAGATCTTTATACTTTTGTAACTAATCACAGATTAAATCTGCAAAGCACAGCACAATTTCCAAGCCTCAACATTGAGACTTTTTTTAATTCATTCATGAGATGTCAGTGTCGCTGGCTGGCCAGTATTTATTGCCCATTCCTAGTTGGCCAAGGGCAGTTGAGACTTAACCATATGGTCGTAGCTCTGGAGTCACATGCAGGCCAGACCAGGTAAGGACAGCAGACTTCCTTCCCTAAAGGCATTAGTGAACCAGGTGGATTTTTTCTAATAATTGACAATGGTTTCATGATCACGACTAGATTCTTAATTCCAGATATTTTTTATTGAATTCAAATTCCACCATCTGCCATGGTGGGATTCAAACCTGAGTTTCCAGAACATTAGCTGATTTTCTGGATTAATAGTCTAACAATAATAATGCTAGGCCATTTAGGCCTAACACACTGTTTTCTTGCGAGACTTCTTTGCTCACAAACAAGCAAAGCCAAATTAAGCATATGCCAACTAAAACCTGCTATAATTGGTTTCGAGATTCCAGAGACAAAGGCTGAGATTTCTGTCATAACTTTGCTCAACCTGTGTTTTCTTCCCATAATAAATGGATGAAAATCATATTTCATTAAAAATTATAACAGAGGCTTTACTTCAAAAAAATACACACAAGCTTTAGTTTAACGCATTGTAGTACAACAAGGTTTTGAAAGATCTATATATAAGTTCAAATCTTTCTTTTTGTACATCCAATTGGATTCACTCTAATTCAGTCTAAATGTTTTATGTTTATTTGTATCACAAGTAGACTCACATTAACATTGCAATGAAGTTACTGTGAAAATCTCCTAGTTGCCACACTCTGGTGCCTGTCCAGGTAAGAGAATGGAGAATTTAACATGGTCAATGCATTTGACCAGTACATCTTTCAAACTGTGGAAGAAAACTGGAGCACCTGGAGGAAACCCACGCAGACACGGGGAGAACACGTGGACTCTGTACAGAACGATAGTCACCCGACACTCGAATTGGATTCGTGTCCTTGGTGCTGTGAGGCAGCAGTGCTAACCAATGCGCCATCCCTGAATTCCCTAAATGAAGACCCAAACTGAGTTCCCTAAAATGATTCTCAATTTCTCAATGTTAATATGAGAGGAACCAACAGTGTACTCGATATGGAACAAAAACGTTGAGAGAAAAGATAACCCTTAAAGTACAACATTTTGTAATAGAAAGAACTGCTGAAAGTCTAAAATTAAAAATTTTCTGCAAGGAGTTTCCATTCAAAATGTTAACCACTGGTTTTCTTTAAGATGTTGATGGATTTCTAGCCTTTTATTTGGGGAAAAATCCATTAGAATACATACTCACCAGCTTTCCTGCACCTAAGCAGCGAACGTACTTCCTGAATTGTCCTGCGATGTGTGAGCTTCTTGTCCAGGGCAGTGTGTCGATAAGATTTGGGGAATCTCTCCTTCACAATGGTTGGCTTCCCAAGGAAATTGCCCCTGTAGATTTTAGCTTCAGCGCCTTGTTTGACCATCTGGAATTGCTGAAGGCAATCTTGGACCCGCAGCTTGCCGAGTGTTTCTGGGTCATCTTGCTGCTGACTTTCTGCCATTGTACTGTGAGAAGCTCAAAGGTAACCTGCAGTTAAAGACAAAACACAAGAAAACAGTGAAGCAAAACTGCAACAGAAGGTAAAGCAGTGCTCTCTCTCTTCCCTCATACTGCAAAATGGGTAAAAAGTAAAGTTTATTTATTAATCACAAGTAGGCTTACATTCACACTGCAAAAAAGTCACTGTGAAAATGTCCTAGTCACCACAATCCAGTGCCTGTTTGGGTACATTGAGGGAGAATTTAGCAAGGGTAGTGCACCTAACTATCACGTCTTTTGGACTGTGGGAGGAAACTGGGGCACCTGGAAGAAACCCCTACAGACATGGGGAGAATGTGCAAACTCCACGAGACAACGACCCAAGTTGGGAAGCGAACCCGGGTCCTTGGCAGCAGTGCTAACCACTGTGCTGCCACGTGGGGGGAACCAACATCTATCATCCACAGTTACTATACAAAGTGTGCTCCTCAAATTTATGTGTTGTGAATTCTTGTGATCAAAATTAAGTGCTGTAACGTACACTTCTGAACTCAGTAAAGGCATTAAGCATTTCCGACACGTTGACTATTAAATTCAAGTGATCAAGATCTTTTTCAACCTTGCTATTAGGCAATTCCACCTGCTGTCTGGAACACATGGCACTTTCTTCTTGCTATGTACATTGCTTTAGATTTATTCACATTGCAATTCTAATCGATCACTGTCCTGAGCACTTAGGCATTTTGGCCAACTCATTTTGTAATTGCTGAGCTGCCTTCTCCAACTCCACTAACCCTCTTAGGTGTGAATAATGTCAAATGTAACGGCACTCGCACCAAGTGTTTTGAACACACGTCATTGATGTGAATCAGGTAGTCCTCGATTATCCCATTCAATACTTCCATAGGATCCCTACAGTGTAGAAGGTGGCCATTCAGCTTGTTGAGTCTGTACTGAACCTCCAAAAGAGCACTGAATCTCGGTCATAGACCTATTGTACAGAAGGCGGCAAGTCTCTACCAATCACAATCCCTCCCATTGCCCCCTACATTTAGCCCGCTAATCCCCCTGACACTAATGGGTAATTTAGGATGGCCAATCAACACAACCTGCACGTCTTTGGACTGTGGGAGGAAGCTGGAGCACCCAAAGGAAACTCAGGCAAACACAGAGGTCCACTTCCCTACTCCGTGCATTGATCATGGCTACTCCACCCAGCCTACACATCTTAGGGACACTAAGGGGCAATTTAACATGGCTAATTCAACTAACCTACACATCTTTGGACTTAGAATCCTACAATGCTGAAGGACATCATTCAGCCCATTGAGTCTGCACCGACCATTGTCACACCACCCTATCCCCATAACCACATGCATTTACTCTAGCTAGCCCCCCTGACACTAAGAGGTAATTTAGCATGATCAATCCACCTAATCTGCATGGGAGGAAATTGTAGCACCTGGAGGAAACCCATGCAGACATGGGGCAAACGTGTAAACTCCACAGAGATTGTGACCTAAGCCCGGGATTTGAATCTGGGACCTTGGCGCTGTGTGTCAGCGGTGTTAACCACTATGTCACCGTGCCACCCAACCCCTATATCTTTGGACCGTGGGAGGAAACCGGAGCACCGAGAGGAAACTTATGCAAACACAGGTAGAACGTGCAAACTCCACACAGACAGTCAGCCAAGGCCAGAATTAAAGGAGAACAGAGATCCTCGGGACAGAGGGACGTTGCAGAAATGGCAAGGGTGAGGTCTGTAACCTAGTAAATCGCAGATAACGTAGGTTCAGATAGGGCAGAGCCTGTCCAACCAACTTCCATGTCTGCATGGGTCTCCCCCAAGTGCTGCAATTTCCTCCCATGGTCCAAACATGTGCAGGTTAGGTGGATCGGCCATACTAAATTGCCTCTTAGCTAAACTCAGGTCCCTGCTATGGTGAGGCAGCAATGTTAACCACTGTGTCATCATCTTTCTTGTGTTGACGTATTCTTTCCGAGAAGTACTTGTTCTTTTCTACACTAGAGCCATATTTTTACCCATTCCTGGAATTCATGATTAGTCACCAGCTTTAAGCTTAACTAATAACCTGTGTAGACCTTTGCTTGTGCATCTAGATTCTTCCTACTGAGGGATTTTCCACAGTATACTGAAACAATTATTTTCATAAGGAAGTTGGTTAGACAGGCTCTGATCCATCGGAACTTACGTTATCTGCGGTTTACTAGGTTACAGACCTCACCTCATCATTTCTGCAATTCCCTTCTGACCTTGGGATCTCTGTTCTCTTCCAACTCTGACCTCTTGCGCATTTTTGATTTCCATGGTTCTGTCGTAGGCGGCCATGTCTTCAGCTGCATAGTCACAAAGAGTCACACAGAAATTGAACAGTTTAGGCCTATATTCTCTGGAATTTAAAAGAATGAGGGGAGATCAAATTGAGGTATATAAGATGATAAAAGATATAGATAAAGTAGACATGGAACTGATGCTTCCTCTTGTGGGGCATTTTGGGACGAGAGTCCATAGTCTTAGGATAAAGGGTAGCAAATTTAAAACAGAGTTGAGGAGAATTCTGTGGAATTTGCTACCCCAAAGTGCAGTGGATGCTGGAACAGTGAGTAAATTTGAGGAGTTAGCCAGATTTTTAATTGGTAATGGGTTGAAGGATCAAGGGGAGAAGACAAGAAGATGGGGATGAGAAGCATATCAGCCATGATCAAATGATGGAGTGGATTCTATGGGCCTAATTCTGCTGAACTTATGAATAAAAGTCTGGAATTCTCACTGTGAATCTCTCCCCATCTCTTTTCTCCATTATGGCACCACTTAAAATCTTCCCCCAAGCAAGGTATTGGGCACCAGTCCTAATATCTCCTTCGGTGGCTGGGTGTTCAAAATACTTCTGTGAAGTATTTTGATGGGCTCAGTTACATTAAAGCTGCTACATAAATTAAAGTAACAATTGCATAGATAATCAATCTGACCCCTGAAAATCAATTCCACTACTTTATACAGAATTATATCCATGAAAGCATTTACATAGCATCTTTCACAATCTCATGATTTATAGGTAACATTCCAAGACATTACCCAAGTGGATATTAGTGGAATTAGCGAGACAGCCTTTTTGACCATTAGAAAGAACTGCACAAATCCAACCCTGTTCTTGCCCATCACCACTCACTAGCCCCATTCCAATAAAAGGTTAGTAGGGAGTAATCAGAGAGAAGAAGGTTAAGAGATGACCTAATTAAAGCATATAAGATGATCAGAGGATTAGATAGTGTGGTCATTGAGAGACTTTTTCCTCGAATGGTGATGGCTAACTCAAGGGGACATAGCTTTAAATTGAGCGGTGATAATTATAGGACAGAGGTCATGGGTAGGTTCTTTACTCAGAAGATAGTAAGGGCGTGGAATGCCCTGCCTGCAACAGTTGTGGACTTGCCAACTTTAAGGGCATTCAAATGGTCATTGAATAGGCGTATGGATAATATTGAAAGAGTTTAAGTTAGAGGGTCATTAGATTGGTTCCACGGGTCAGCGCAACATCGAGGGCCAAAGGGCTTGTACTGTGCTGTAATGTTCTATGGTCTAGAAGCACTTTGCTTCCATAAAAGAGTTCCTCTTCACAAGCACTGAAGTCAAGTGCATGACGCTAAACATCCCTCTGACTGAACTCAGCTGATTTGGTGCACAGACCAAACACAGTGCATCCATGGTCCACGCCACAGTGCAAGTTACCCACTGAGCCATCAGCAGAGATTTCCTCTTGATTGAACTAAAAGCGCTGCCTTCATTGGAAAAAGCGAATGGAAATTCTGACTTGTTATTTGGACAGCCTGGAAATAGATGCGTTAGTTTTATTAGATGCTGTAATTCAGCGTGTTTGTAAGCAAATCAAAAATGGCCACCAAAAGATGTTGCAGCCCTATTCTGTAAATTCAAGCTATTTCAACCCTTGATTGTGGCCTTCTTCTCCTTGTAGTATTTTACACATCAGAAGAGTGCCATTTAGCCCACTTTTCTCATGAAGACACTTTGAAGAAATTATCCAATTTAGTCCCAGCTTTCTCCTTGTAATTCTTCACATTGATTTCATCAAATCATTCTTTCAGGAAGCATGTTTCTGATCATATCAATCCTCTTTATGAAACAGTTTCCCATCAAATTCTTTTTGCCAATTATTTTAAATCAATGATCTCCTGTTATGGACCATCCTGAGAGAAGGAACGTATTTCCCCATATTCATTCTATCAAAACATCTCAGCTTTCAATGCCTCTCTTAGGATTCATTATAGACTTCACTACTCTTAAGGACAGCAACCCAAATCTCTCAACGTGAGTGAAAGTTTCTCATCCCTGTTTTCATCATCGCCTCCCCACCACTTCTGCTTTCTTTTTTCAGAATAAAATTCAAGTTTATTTATTAGTCACACGTAAGGCTTACCTAACACTGCAATGAAGTTACAATGAAATCTCCTCCCCTAACAAGTGGCACAGTGGCATTGTCGCTGGACGAGCAATCCAGAGGCCCAGAACCAAGTCTGGGGACCTGGGTTCAAATCCTACCACAACAAATGTTGAATTTGAATTCAATAAAAATCGGGAATTAAAAATCTAATGACAACCATGAAACCACATGAAGTCTCATCCAAAATTGAAATGTTGGCTCTATTCTCCCTCCACGGATTCTGTCTAACCTGTTGAGATTTTTTTCGGCATTTTCTGTTTTTATTTGATATATCTTATCTCTGAAACAATTGTCAATTGTCATGTGGTTCAGTAATGTCCTTTAGGAAATCTGCTATCCTTACCCAGTTTGGCTAACATGTGATGCCAGAGACACAGCAATATGGTTGGCTCTCAAATGCCCTCTGAAATGGAGGGCAGTTAGGAACAGGCAATATGGGCTGCATAGTGACACATGAATGGCACAACGGTTAGCTCTGCCACCTCACGGCACTAGGAAGCCAATTTTAATTCTGTCCTTGGTGACTGTGTGGATTCTACACATCCTCTCCGTGTCTGCAAGGGTTTCCTCCCACACTCCAAAGATTTGGGGGTTAGGTTGGTTGTCCTTTGTAAATTGCCCCTCAGCATCAGGGGGATTAGCACGGTAAACTGCATGAAGTTACAGGGATAAAGCCTGGGTGGGATTGTTGTTGGTGCAGGCTCGATGGGCCAGTTGGCCTCCTTCTGCACGATGTAGAGATGCCGGCGTTGGACTGGGGTAAACTCAGTAAAATTTGACAACACCAATTTTAAATCCAACCGATTTATTTGATAGTAAATCAGTGAGCTTTCGGCCTTTGTGGCCTTCGTCAGGCAAATGAGGTGTTCTGGTCTCCAAAAGCACACATATCAGCACAGACAGTTTACAGATTGCTGATTAGAATGCGAATCCTTCTGCACTGCAGGGACTCTATGCTAAATGCTGGCCCAGTCAGCGACACTCATGTCCTGTAAAATGAATAAAAATAAACTATCCCTCACCCATCTACTCACCCCTCCCCAGCCCCATGAACCCCCTCCCTCGCTCCCTCCCTCCCCACCCTAGAATCATAGATCCCTACAGTGCAGGAAGAGGCCATTTAACCCATTGAGTCTACACTGACAACCATCCCACCCAGGCCATATCCCTATATTTATCCCACATATTTACCCTGCTAATCCCTCTAACCTGTGCATCCCAGGATATTAAGGGACAATTTAGCATGGTCAATCCACCCTAACGCACACATCTTTGGACTGTGGGAGGGAAGCGGAGCAAACCCACGCAGACACAAGGGGAACATGCAGACTCAACATAGGTTAAGTTGTCACTCTACCCATATCCCCACCCCCACTTCCCCCTCCCCTCACCCCCCTTTCCCCCCTCCCCTCCCCCCCTTTTCCCCTCCCCCCCTTTTCCCCCTCACCCCCTTCTCCCCCCTCCCCCCCTTTTCCCCCTCCCCTCACCCCTTTTCCCCCTCCCCTCCCCCCTTTTCCCCCCCCTTCCCCCTTTTCCCCCCCCCTTCCCCCCCTCCCCTCACCCCCTTTTTCCCCCTCCCCTTCCCCCCCTCCCTCACCCCCCTTTTCCCCTCCCCTTCCCCCCCCTCCCCTCACCCCCTTTTCCCCCTCCCCTTCCCCCCCCTCCCCTCACCCCCTTTTCCCCCTCCCCTTCCCCCCCTCCCCTCACCCCCTTTTCCCCCTCCCTTCCCCCCCCCCTCCCCTCACCCCCTTTTTCCCCCCCCCTTCCCCCCCTCCCCTCACCCCCTTTTCCCCCTCCCCTTCCCCCCCCCCCCCTCCCCCCCTTTTCCCCCCCTTCCCCCCCCTCCCCTCACCCCCTTTTCCCCCTCCCCTTCCCCCCCCTCCCCTCCCCCCTTTTCCCCCTCCCCTTCCCCCCCCTCCCCTCACCCCCTTTTCCCCCTCCCCTTCCCCCCCCTCCCCTCACCCCCTTTTCCCCCTCCCCTTCCCCCCCCCTCCCCTCACCCCCTTTTCCCCCTCCCCTTCCCCCCCCTCCCCTCACCCCCTTTTCCCCCTCCCCTCCCCCCTTTTCCCCCCTCCCCTTCCCCCCCTCTCCCCTCCCCCCCCCCTCCCTCCCCCCTTTTCCCCCTCCCCTTCCCCCCCCTCCCCTCACCCCCTTTTCCCCCTCCCCTTCCCCCCCTCCCCTCACCCCTTTTCCCCCTCCCCTTCCCCCCCCTCCCCTCACCCCCTTTTCCCCCTCCCCTCCCCCCCCCCTCCCCTCCCCTCACCCCCTTTTCCCCCTCCCCTTCCCCCCCCTCCCTCACCCCCTTTTCCCCCCTCCCCTCCCTCACCCCCTTTTCCCCCCTCCCCTTCCCTCCCCTCACCCCCTTTTCCCCCTCCCCTTCCCTCCCTCCCCCCCCCCCTCCCCTCCCCCCTTTTCCCCCCCTCCCCCTCCCCCCTTTCCCCCCCCCCTCCCCCTCCCCCCCTTTTCCCCCCTCCCCTCCCCCCCCCCCCCTCCCCCCCTTTTCCCCCCTCCCCCTCCCCCCCCCCCCCCTCCCCTCCCCCCCCCTCCCCTTTTCCCCCCTCCCCTCCCCCCCCCCCCTCCCTTTCCCCCCTCCCCTCCCCCCTCCCCCCCTTTTCCCCCCTCCCTCCCCCCCTCCCCCCTCCCCTCCCCCCCCCCTTTTCCCCCCCTCCCCTCCCCTCCTTTTCCCCCCTCCCCTCCCCTCCCCCCCTTTTTTCCCCCCCCCCTCCCCCCCCCCCCTCCCCCCCCCCCCTCCCCTCCCCCCTCCCCCTCCTTCCCCCCCTCCCCTCCCCTCCCCCCCTTTTCCCCCTCCCCTCCCCTCCCCCCTCCCCTCCCCCCCTTTTCCCCCTCCCCTCCCCCCTCCCCCCCTCCCCTCCCCCCTTCCCCTCCCCTCCCCCCCTTTTCCCCTCCCCCCCCCTCCCCCCTCCCCCCCCCCTTTTTCCCCCTCCCCTCCCCCTCCCCCTTTTCCCCCTCCCCTCCCCCCCTTCCCCCTCCCCTCCCCCCCTTCCCCCCCCCTCCCCCCTCCCCCCTCCCCCCTCCCCCCCCCTCCCCCCTTTTCCCCCTCCCCTCCCCCCCCCCTCCCCCCCTCCCCCTCCCCTCCCCCCCTTTTCCCCCTCCCCTCCCCTCCCCTTTTCCCCCCTCTTTTCCCCCCTCTCTTTTACTCCCACTTGCTACCAATCTCCCCCCACTTTTTCCTCAATCCATCCTCATTCCTAAG
The DNA here is from genome assembly GCA_024679065.1 of Sphyrna mokarran. Taxonomy (NCBI): domain Eukaryota; kingdom Metazoa; phylum Chordata; class Chondrichthyes; order Carcharhiniformes; family Carcharhinidae; genus Sphyrna; species Sphyrna mokarran. The sequence goes on along the minus strand of JAGIQG010000016.1, from coordinate 64,170,837 downwards.
CCTCCTTACCAGCCCCCTCTCCCTCCATGCACCCTCACCACCTCTAACCTCTCCTCTTTGGCCCCCTCCTTCTCTTCCCCTTGTCTCTCAGAGCGAGCCCCTGGCTCTGTCCGGCCTTCTCCAGCCAGTCCGCCTCACCTTATCCTCACTGTCTTGCGCCAGTTTATTCCAGAGGGAAGCTTTCTCGGCGGCTAGGAGGGGGTAAAATGAGTGCTGATCCCGCACTTACTCCCTTGTTGAGGAGAGAGCGCTGAGGGCGAGATCCGGCCGCGGTCCTCCAGCATCCCGGCTCCCACCGCGGCTCGGTGAAGCTAACATGGGGGACGCCATCTTTGGTCCTGGCATCCTGTGACGTGTAGGCAATTTGCATCTGTCCCAGGACAGTTCAGTTACTAATAAACTTATGTTCTATTCTAAATATTACCGAATAAAACCAGGTCTTACTCTGGAATTCCCCTCAAACTTCTGTATATCCATTTCGGCTTGTAAGATGTAAAATAAACAAACTATGACCTTGAGCAAACTTTGAGTTGCCCTTTCCAATATTCCTTTCTTTATTATCTGAAGTTTACATTTCATCTGATTTTCTTCTTGTGAGACATCTTGAGACAATTTTTCCATGTTAAAGGCATCTCATAAATGCAAGCTATCTTTGTAGGTGAGCCATAAAATATTTCCAAGATAATATTTCCTAAATGAGAACAGTTGGATTTATTTTAGCTTCACAGCAAAATTATATTTGCCTCATCCCGTGAGATCAAATGTGTGATATCACAGATTTTTTCAGAAAGCTGAGCATCTAATTTAGGTTGACATCTCAGTGCAGTACTGAGCGCGTGCAGCATTTTTGGAGGTGTCATGTGTCATAGAATCACCACAGTGCAGAAGAGGTCGTTCAGCCCATTAAGGGTGCACCAACTCTCTGACAGAACTCTCTGAGGCCCTCACCCCTGCCTTATCCCTGTAACCCCACAAATTTACCATGGCTAATTGGGATTCTGACTGTGTATCTGAAGCACTCTGAGGAGTGGAATGGAGTTTGTAAACCAAAGGAATCTTGGGAAGGGATACTGGCCTGTGAGGAGTTAGTTCACTCACATCATCGGCAAATTTGAATGTGTAGCTCTCTATTGTGTTATCTAAACCACTGATAAACATGGTGAATAGTTGAGGTCCCAGCACCGATCCTGGTGAGACTCCACTAGTCGTTTCCTTGGGATGCACATCCATTATTCCTACTCTTTGTCCTCGACTGTCTAACCAGTCTCCTAACCAGATCAATACTTTACTTGGTGTTTGTGGATGATGATTTTTGCGACACATTTGCAGCACTTGTCTACATTGCTGTTGCAGTGGTCACTTTGGAAATACAATATGTTCTAGAATGGACACAGCAGTTTGCCTCAAGTCAGGCGTCAGCACTGTGTGGCTGTGGAGCCACATGCATCTTTTTTAACATCCCATACGTGTCTCTCAATCTTTTCCAGTTGGATGACATCATTGTGAAACAAATGCCTAAAAAATGAAATCAAGAAAAGTAACAACTGTGTTTTTATTGTGAGAATAAAAGGCCAATCTAAGCATCTGAACAATGGAGATAAGAAGAAAAAGTTAAAAAGTATGAAAAAAGTCAAAAATGCAATAACTTATAGGGCCAGGTCTATTTCCACTTTAATTGTAATGTATTGATATGTAAATTCATACATGTTTTTTGTAAATCGGTGCTCTGATTTCCGCCACAATCCAGAGATGTGCAGGTTAGATGAATTGGCCGTGTTAAATTGCGCATAGTGTCCCAAGATACGTAGGTTAGGTGGATTGTTCATGCTAAATTGCCACTTAATGTCCCAAGATGTGTGGGTCAGGTGAATTGGCCATGCTAAATTGACTCTCAATGTCCCAAGATGTGGTGGTTAGGGGGATTAGCTGGTTAAATATGAGGGGTTACGGAGATAGGGCCTAGATAAGATGCTCTGACAGAGATTCTTTGTAGACTCAATGGACTAAACGGCTTCCTTCCGCGCTGTAGGGATTCTATGATTCTAATTATTATATATGCAAATTATGCATTCTGCCAGAGACGGAGGGACATTTCTCAACTATGTGCTTTAGAAATTCATCTTCATTTTCATCTTGCAGCTTCAGATAGTTTTGGTTTTAAAGTTTATTTATTGGTATCACAAGCAGGCTTTCATTAACACTGCAATGAAGTTACTGTGAAAGTCTGCTAGTCGCCACACTCCAACGCCTGTTTGGGTTCACTGAGGGAGAATTTAGCATAGCCAATGCACCCAATCAGCACATCTTTTGGACTGTGGGAGGAAACCAGAGTACCTAGAGGAAATAGGGAGAACGTGCAGACTCCGCACAAACAATGATCCGAGCTGTGAATCAAACCCAGGTCCATGGAGTTGTGAGGCAGCAGTGCTAACCACTGTGCCATCGTGCCACCTCAGACATTTTTTAAAAAAGTCTCTTCAGGGAAAAGACATTGCCTATCCTGGTCTAAGTCTTTCCTGACTCACCTGCCAAAGGGGCGGTGCTCTGAAAGCTAGTGTCTTTTGCTACCAAATAAACCTATTAGACTTTAACCTGATGTTGCGAGACTTCTTACTGTTTATACCCCAGTCCAACACCGGCATCTCCACATCATTTTTTTTTTAGAGCAACACAGCACGGAAAACAGGCCCTTTGGCCCAACAAGCCCGCGCCGCCGTCATAACTATATAGTAACAATTCCATTATCCTATTCTAATTTTAGGTTATTCCTAATATGGAAGAGTCTCAATGTAGGGACAATTTGTTTCCCAATCATGATTAAGTCTTTCACCCAGGAAGCTGGTTGCAGGAATTGGTGATGAGTAAACCCGATAGATAATATTCAATTTCAATGTCTAGAATATCAAGATGGCTCACACTACCAGTTGCACTGTGTTCTACGGCTGATGAGGAAACTTTGAGACCAGAGATGGTAGCAGGCTGGGAAATGTAACATGGAAGCTGAATATGAGAACGTGTGCACATGTATCCAGGTTTTAAGCTTCTGTAATTAAACCATAATAAATAAAGAATGATACACACAACACTCAATGGGCCATATGTTCCACATTTTTATGTATTTTTTAATACATATTTCAATAAAATACTTGCAATGTGAAACATTCCATGTTGGCTGTTGTGTTTCTGAGCCATCCTTCTCAGCCGTTCTGGATTATTATATATTATATATTATTATACCATAGTTTAATGCAACACTGCAACTCTTTCAGGCTGGGAAATAGTGTTCCTAACGTAGCTAAAATTTCTCAGCTTGAAACACTTTAGATGTCTTGAGGAAATTAAATCAAATCAAAAAGAGTGCATCATTCAGTATTTTTAGCCTGTTCTGGCATCCATTGTTGGTCTTGGCCCCACCTCTATAAAATTATAGAATCCTACAGTACAGAAGGAGGCCCTTCAGCCCTTTGAGTGTGCATCGATCACAATACAACCCGGGCCCTATTACTGCCACCCCACACATTTATCCTGCTAATCCCCCAATACTAGGGTCAATTTAGTATAGCCAATCAACCTAATCCACGCATCTTTGGAGCAACTCTTCCTCTATTTTTCCTTTTACACCCCCCCCCTAACAAAAATCTATGAATCTCAATTTTTAAAAATTTCATTTTATTCAGGACTCATAGGGCTGAACTTTCTGGCTGCACTTGCCCCGAAACCGGAAAATCCCGCTCGAGATCAAGGGGCATTTCTGTGGAAAATCCATAAATTAGGATTTTCCATCACTGCACCCTACTGTGTTTTCCCCCCACCCCATCCACCCCGTGGCATTTCTTCTGGCAGTGGGATTTTCGGATATCCATGGTTGCTTGATTTGCCAGCCATGCCAACGAGAGGGTCTGGAAAATGCCACCCTCCTACCATCTGGGGGAGACGGTTTCAGATTTCTACTAACATTCGTATGAAAAGGAATAAATTTTAACGCCAACTCTAATTTTACATGTGTAAAGTTGCAGAGCTGGGCCGAGAGGTGGCAAATGGAGTTTAATGCAGAAAAGTATGAGATGATTCACTTTGGTAGGAGTAATATTGTACAGAATATAGCGCTAATGTAGAACTCTTAGTAGTACAGATGAGCAGAGAGATCTCAGTGTACATGTGCACAGATCCCTGAAAGTTGGTATTCAAGTTGATAAGGTTGTTAAGAAGGCGTACAATGTGTTAGCTTTTATTGGTAGAGGGATTGAATTTTGGAGCTGAGACGTCATGTTGCAACTGTACAACACTCTGGTGTGGCCACACTTGGAGTATTGCGTACAGTTTTGGTTGCCACATTATAAGATGTGGAGGCATTGGAAAGGGTGCAGAGGAGGTTTACCAGGATGTTGCCTGGTATGGTGGATAGGTCTTATGAGGAAAGGCTAAGGGACTTGAGGTTATTTTCATTAGAAAGAAGAAGGCTAAGAGGTGACCTAATTGAGGCATATAAGATGATCAGAGGGTTAGGTAGGGTGGACAGTGAGAGCCTTTTTCCTAGGATGGAGATGGCTAACACGAGGCGACATAGCTTTAAATTAAGGAGTGGTAGTTATAGGATGGATGTTAGAGGTGGGTTCTTTACTCAGAGGTAGTAAGGGTGTGGAATGCCCTGCCTGCAGCAGTTGTGGACTTGCCAAGTTTAAGGGCGTTCAAATGGTCAGTGGATAGGCATATGGATAGCATTGGAATAGTTTAGGTTAAAGGGTCATAAGATTGGTTTGATGGTCATCAGTAGATTCTTAATTCCAGATATTTTTTATTGAATTCAAATTCTACCATCTGCCGTGATGGGATTCGAACCTGGGTCCCCAGAACATTAGCTGAGTTTCTGGATTAATTGTCTGGTGATAATACCACCATTCTCCTGGGGAGAAGCGCATACTGATGTGCTGCACATTTGGAATAAGAGATTTAGCTCCAGGTCTTGCCGATGGTCCATCAAACAAAGTTCACAACTGTACATCCCAGGTTAAAATCACACATTTAACTTTATTTCAAAGTAAAATTAAACAGAAGAAAATGCAAACACCCTTGATTAGATAGATTACAGAAATTAACTTACAGTTCTTGTTTCAAATTAGAGCTGTTCTTTGCAATATAACACATTCATTTTGGGGCCAATATTTAGTCGCTCAAAGTTTACATATAAGATTGAATAATTGCAACATGTTCAGTTTGCCTTCAGTTGTTAGTTAGCTGATAAAGAAAGGATTATGTGAAGAAAATTTCAAGAATTATAGTCTGATTTGACTTAATGTCTTGTTTGAGCTGTCAATAACTGACAGCTGTCAAAAGCACACAGCAATTGTCTGACTGGTGTTATTGAAATGAAGCTATTCATTTCTCGTGCTAGCACGAGGGGACACAGCTTTAAATTAAGGGGTATGAGTTGTAGGACGGATATCAGAGGTAGGTTCTTTACTCAAAGAGTGATTAGGGAGTGGAATGCCCTGCCTGCAGCTGTTGTAGATGCGCCAAGTTTGGTGGCGTTTAAGAGGTTAATTGATAAGTATATGGAAGAGAAGGGAATGGTTTAGTTTGGAGGGGCATTGCTTTTTATTTTGGTCGGCACAACATCGAAGGCCGAAGGGCCTGTTCTGTGCTGTATTGTTCTATGACTATGACTATTCCTGTTTTAATCGCAGACTTGCTATGACGTATAAGGAGACCATTTGGTCCATCACACCTGCACAGGTTCTTCAGAAACATGACATGACTTATTGCCGTTCTTCTCTCTTTTCCCCTCCCTCTGCATGTTGTTTCCATTCAGGTACCCATCTGATCCTTTCTTGAATTTCTCAATTGAACCTGCCTCCATCACACTTACAGGCAGTGCATTCCAGGTCCAAATCGCCCGTTGTGTGAAAAGCTTTTTCTCACATCACATTTCCTTCTTTTGCACAAAACTTTGCATCCATGCACTCTCGTTCTTGATCCTTTTAGGAGCAGGAACAGTTTCTTCTTACCTATTCTGTCCAGTTCTTCACGATTTTGAACACCTCTATCAAATTGCCTCTTCTTTTCTCTCCAAGGGGAATAGTCCCAACCTCTTCAATCTATCCTCATAATTGAAGTTTCTCATCCCTATTCTTGTGAACCCCTTCTGCATTCTTTCCAATGCATTCACGTTCTTCCTACAGAGCGGGACTCAGAAATGTACATAGCTGAGGTCTAACTGGTGTCTTTTATAAGTTCAGCATAACCTCCTTCTTCTTGTACTCAATGCCTCTATTAATAAAGTCCAGAATAATATATGCTTTATTAGCTGCTCCCCCTACCTGTCCTGCCACCTTCAATGATCTTTGCAGATAGATACCACTTCCCCCTGCTCCTGCATCCCTTTTAGAATTTTAGCCCTTATTTTGTATTGGCTGGAATTCTCTGACTTCACCCATGACTGGGACTCTCCCGTTCTGCTGCAGTGAATGGAGATTTGGCTGAGCACCGAGTTCTCCGTTCCTGCTGGTAGTGGTGGTCAAGACAGGAGAATTCCGACCATTTTCTTTCCATGTTTTTTCCTGACAAAATACATCACCTCACCCTCACTGCATTGAACTTGATCTGCCAGCTCCATCGACTTGTCTGTGTCCTTTTGAAGCTAAGTATTTTATTTTCTGTTCATGGCACTGTGGGCAAGACTGGCATTTATTGCAAACTTGGAAATCCATCCCTAGCTGTCTGTAGGGCATCTTTTTAATGGCTAATTGACATATCTAAGGTTGATGCTTGGTCAATGCAGAAAGCAGTTAAGAACCACATTGATGTAAAATTAGAACCAAGTATAGACCAAAGCAAGTAAAGACATTAGGTGAAGGATTAGGTCCCAATGTTCCTTAAACATGCTTCACATTTCAATAGGACCTTGCCTGATTTTCCACCTCAACACTTTCCCACTCTATTTCCAGACTCCTCGTTTCTTTACTGTCCAAAGGGACAGCAGATGTTTTTTCTTTCTGAAAATAATTTATTAATTGGGACTAAGAATTTAAGAAATAAGAGCAGGAACAGGCCACTCAACCCTTCAAGCATGCTCCACCATTCATTGAGATCATGGTTAATCTACACTTCAACTGCTATCTTCTTATGCCATCCCCACATCCCTTGACATTTTTAATATGTCAAAATTTATTCATCTCTCTCTTGAACGTATTCAGTGATTAAGTCCTCCAGAATTATAAGGATTCATCACCCTCTGAGTGAAGAAATTAATTCCTCCTAATATATGTCTTATTCTGCGATTGTGTCCCCTGGTTCTAAGCCCCCCAGGATGTGGAGATGTCAGCATTGGACTGGGGTAAACACAGTAAGAAGTCTAACAGCATCAGGTTAAAGTCCAACCAATTTATTTGATAGTAAACTCACAAGCTTTCGGGGTTTTCCCCTTCGTCAGGTGAATGGAGAGTTCTGGCCTCATTTAAAGCATATAATAGCACAGACAGTTTACAGACTACTGGTTAGAATGAAAGTCTTTCCAACTAACCTGCTATTCAAGTCTTAAAGATGCCAACAACGTGAGCGGAAAGAGCATTAAGCATAGGTTAAAGAGATGCATATTGTCTCCAGATAGTACAGTAACTGAGGTTTTGCAAACCCAGACAAGTCATGGGGGTTACAGATAGAGCAGCATGAACCCAAGATGCTTTTATATGCTCTGTTTGATGCCAGAACTCTCCACTCATCTGATGAAGGGGCAAACCCCAAAAGCTTGTGAGTTTACTATCAAATAAATTGGTTGGACTTAAACCTAGTGTTGTCAGACTTCTTACTGTGTCTAAGCCACCCAGCCAAGCGAAGCATCCTCCCTGAATCTACCCTATCAAGCCCTGTAAGAATTTTGTATGCTTGAATGTTGTTCATTCTTCTAAAGCCCAGAGAACAAAGGCCCGGTCAATTTCTTCTTCCACACAGATTAAACCCACCAGCCCAGGAATTAATTTAGTGAACGTTCATTGCATTCCTCCTATGGCGAGTATGTAGCAAGATTCAATATAATTGCTGAAAGGCACATCACTTCTATGCTCAGATCTTCTTGTAAGTGGGCCAAGATATATTTTTCTTCTTTACTGCATCTGCATGTTAGCTTTCAGTGATTCATGATCACACAATTCCACGGAAGTTCTCTCACCCGTTAAGAAATTCTGTATTCCTGTTTTTCCAAAGTGGATAACCTCACATTTTTCCACGTTGTAATCCCTCCTTTTTTTTGCCCACAGCAAGTCCCAAGGTACTCACAAATAAAAAGTAACAATGCATTGTGGCATAAAACAGTGCAGAACTTCAATCTTGTTTGCACTGAATATGACAGAACATTTAACACTTTCTTTTCTATCAGCCAGCTACAGGTTTCTGCTGTGACTCCAAATTTTATATAATCTAAACACAACGGCACAGTAAGGAAAAATCTTTTGGCAACTACTGATTTTTTTTTTTGATCTTTGAACGGCCGCACACATTTTAATAGTTTTCTACTCCTGGACAAATTTAATTTGACACCGATGGAGTAATTTGACCTGGTTGTTTAGGATTGAATAATGCAGGTTATGAAATTTTATTTTTAAATGCTGGAGATTTCTCTCAGTTGTCTCCAGAAATTGGTGGAGTGACTTTGAAAATTTGATTCCTTGTTATTTGCCTCAATAAATTGGATTAGTGCATGTTATCATAGAATCTCTGCAGTGCAGAAGGAGTCCATTCAGCCCATTAAGTCTGCACCGACCACAATCACACCCAGCCCCCTATCCCCTTAGTCCCACATATTTAGCCTACTAATCCCCTTGACACTAAGTGGCAATTTAGCATGGCAGAACAACCTAACATGCACATCATTGGAGCATGGGAGGAAACTGGATCACCTGGAGGAAACTCACACAGACATAGAGAGAATGTGAAAATACCACTCAGACAGTGACCCAAACCAGGAATCGAACCTGGGTCCCTGATGCTGTGAGGCAGAAGTGCTAACCATTGTGCGACCCAGTGTCGCCATTTATTATTATATTATTAATAGCTAGCTGGAAGGCCTGCTAAGAAAAACGGAGCAGAATGGCTCCAGTGACAGGTTACAAGATTTTTCTTGATTCTCATAGAAACTACAATAAAATAAAGTTTATTTATTATTTATTAGTCGCAAGTAAGGCCAAAAATGTTAACTCATTAATACTACAATAAAATTACTGTAAAATCCCCTGGAAAGATGGCCCATAATTTGGACCAACGGAACCAGTGGTCAATTCAGTCCATCAGTGGGGTGGGAAAGTAACTTTGCATATACTGCCACTGTACTATATGGGATAGACTTCAAACATATCTAGAATTCAAACTGGGCATCCATGAGGGTCATCAGCAACAGCAGAATTCTACTCAACTGCAATTTGTAACCTCGTGGCCCAGAACATCCCCCTCTCTCCCATTCCCACCAAACTAGGGGATCAACCCTAGATGCCAGTCTCCAGCCAATTACATAAGAACATAAGAAACAGGAGCAGGGGTAGGCCATTTGTCCTTTGAGCCTGCCCCGCCATTCTATAAGATCGTAGCTAATCTGAAGTGGATCAGTTCCACTTACCCTGCCTGTTCCCCATAACCCTTGATTCCCTTATCGATCAGAAATCTATCTACCCATGACTTAAACATATTCAACGAGGTAGCCTCCACCACTTCAGTAGACGGAGAATTCAATTCACTCCACGAGATACTAAGAAACAGTCGAAGGTACCGGATACTGTAAAAGCTATAGGCCCGGACAATATGCCAGCAACAATTCTGAAGACAATTCTGCTCTAGAACTTGCTGTGTCCTTAGCCAAACTGCTCTAATACGGATAGAAATTAGCATCTACCTAGCAATGTGGAAAATTGTCCAAGAAACAGGACAAATCCAACCCAATCAACTAACATCAGTCTAATCTCAATATCAGTAAAATGATGGATGGGGTGCTATCAAGTAGCACTTCCTCAGCAATGACCTGTTCACTGAAGCTTAGTTGGGTTCTATCAGTCATTCGCTCCTGACCTCATTACAGCCTTGATTCAAACAGAGAAAAAAGAGCTGAAATCCAAAGATGAGGTGAAAGTGACTGCCCTCAATGTCTTTGATTGAGGCAAAGCTTCGAGGAGCTCCACCAAACTGGAGTTAACGGGAATCAAGGGGAAATGTCTCCACTGGCTGGAGTCATAGCTACCACAACAGAAGATTGTTTTGTTGGTTGGAGGTCAATCATTTCACCTCCAAGTCATCACTGCAGGAGTTTCTCAGAATAGTGTACTAGACCCATCCATCTTCACTTCTTAATTAATGACCTTCCTATCATCATAATGTCAGAAGTGGGGATGTGTGCAGATGTTCAGCATCATTCGCAACTCCTGAGGTATGGAAGCAGCTTACATCCAAATGCAGCAAGACCTGGATGATGTCCAGGCTTGGGCTGACAAATGGTAAGTAACATGCATGCCACACAAGTGCCAGATAATGACATCTCCAACAACAGAGAATCTAACTATTATCCTTTGACATTCAATGGCATTAGCATCACTAAATCCCCCAATATCAACATCCTGAAAGTTACCACTGACCGGAAACTGAACTGGACCAACTGTATAACTATGCAGTTACAAGAACAAGTCAGGTGCTGTGGCGATTAACTCACTTCCTGCCTCCCCAAAGCCTATCCACCATCTACAAGGCACAATTCAAGAGTGTAATGAAATAGTCTCCACTTGCCTGGATGAGTGTGACTCCAACAACTTTGAACAAACTTGACACCATCTTATAATTGTACCATAGAACACTACAATGCAGGAAGAGGCCCTTCAGCCCATCAAGTCTGCACTGAACACAATCCCATCCTTGTACTAACCCCATATTCCTACATATTATTCCCACTAATCCCTCTGACCTACACATCTCTGGACAATAAGGGGCAATTCCTTAGCATGGTCAATCAACCTAAGCCACACATCTTTGGACTGTGGGAGGAAACCAGAGAAAACCCATGCAGACACAAGGAGAATGCGCAAACTCCACACAGACCAGAGCCGGGAATCGAACCCAGGACCCTGGAGCTGTGAAGCAGCAGTGCTAACCACTGTGCTATTGTGCTGCTGAAGCAAGCGCTTGATTGCTACCCCTGTCACAAATATTCAATCCCTTCACTATAGGCAACAGAGACAGCTATGTATACATCTATAGGTACTCACCAAGGCTCCTTAGACAGCATCTTCCAAACCCATGACTCATGGGTTTGGAAGATGCTGTTTAAGGATAAGGACATCAGGTAACTGGGAACACAACCACTTGGAGGTCCTATTCATCATCCTGACTTGGAAATATAATCACCATTCCTTCATTGGTGCTAAGTCAAAATACTCGAACTTCCTCCCTAACATCATTATGGGTGTATCTAAGCCTCATGGACTGCAGTGGTTCAAGAAGGTGACTCTTTACCACCTTCTCAAGAATAATGAGGGAAGGACAATAGAAGCTGGTCTAGTCAGTGACGTCCACATCTGGTAAAATGAATTAAAAGAAAAATTGAATCTAAATTTTTGTCAGTGATTTTTGTGGTAAGATTATCAACAGCCTTTATTGGCCCCCATTTTGTGTCATTAACAAGAAACAAACTTGTGGTTGAATCTTCAGGAAACAGAAGTGTAATAATCATTGAAGATTTTGCCGGTAAGGCGTAATTTGCGACTGTCAACATTACCAAGTGAGACTGTAGAAATGGGCCAATTCCAGGGGTCTCCTATTACATTGCTGTGGGATGTCCTGCATGAATGTACTCTGCTGCAATGAACAGTGCACAGCACATCTCGAAGGCAGGGTTGATCATGGGTAACCCCAAAGCTGGGACGTCACTGGCTAGATGGCAGTGTCAATATTCAGTCCAATTTAAACAAAAACATATTTCTGCTACCTTGATATTTTAAAATGTATCTCAAAAAGCCTAGCCAATCAGCAAATTACAGTCTGATTTTGTATTGTTATTCGAAGGTCACATTACATTGTTTCGACACAGTGAAGACAACTACCTTGTTTTCAAATTGGTATTCTGAATTTTTCAGCAACTTTTGGTGGAGATAGTTGATCCTTTTGTTTTCCCGTTGCGCGTAGAATGTTGCAGAAATTTTCCTTCGCACACGCAAGGCGTAGGTTTCGAAGAACACCGTGATATAAGCAATGATGTAGAGCAAGCAGACAATGGAGATGACATTGGTGTCTGGGGCAGATGGCTGGAACTTGCAACTATCTGATACAAAGGTAAAATTGCAGGGGAAATCAACTTGATGCTCTATTAGGGGCTGATGCCATGGTTCAATAAGCACCATAAATACCTGGAAAAAAAAGACCAATTCATGTTTAACATTCTGAGATAAATAAAGAATGGAACACATTAATATCGGCAGAGTGGTTAGCACTGCTGCCTCACAGTGCTAGAGACCTGGGTTTGATTTGGGTGACTGCCTGTGTGGAGTTTGCACATTCGCCCCATGTCCACGTGGGTTTCATTCGACATTCCAGTGATATGCTGGTTCGATTGGTTGGCTGTGCTAAATTGCCCTTTGGTATCAGGTGGACTTGCAGGATAAGTATATGGGATTACTGGGATAGGGTCTGGGTAGGATTGTTGTTGGTGCATGTTTGATGGGCTGAATGGTATCCCTCTGCACTGCAGGGATTCTATGATGCCTGATGTTAGCTTATTGCTCTCTGTGGGATTTTTGCTGTGCACCAATTGGTTGTCGCATTTCCCACAGCACAACAATGACAGCGCTCCAAAAAGCCCTTAGCTGGCTGTAAAGCCCTTTGGATGTCCTGAGGTATTGCAGTATGAACATGTGACTTTCTTTCCTTTGCGAGTATCATGTGGGGGGGAAAAGTCAAATAAAGAACTCAAGATGGTGAGGTAAGGGTGAGAGGGGAGGTTAGATCATTTCAAGATGCACCACAGGAAGAAGTAGGAACAGCCAAATCATCCCAGAATCACAGAGGATGATGTAATTATTCCTCAGCTATAATCTGTTACAGTTAAAAATAATTTCTTCAGTTTCCAAGCAAAGCAGAGGCCGGGAGTCTGTGAAAAGTGTGACCTGCCTTTTCATTTTAACCGCAGGAGGGAGACCCAAGGAAACAAAGGAAATATAATTCTGGGATGAAAAATTAGGGAGTGGCAAGAATTTGTTTGTACAATATGTATGAGCATTGGTAGCAGTGATTGTGAACAGTTTCCCTGGTGAGTATGTAACACAAGATCATTAATTGCTTCTCTCACAGTACAACTTTGTTAGCCCACTTCTTGTATATCTATCCATATTTTATATAGTAGTTAGAAAGTCGGGTGGCACAGTGGTATAATGGTTAGCAGTTCTGCTTCACAGCACCAGGGTCCCAAGTTCAATCCCAGTCTTGGGTCTCTGTTTGTGTAGAGTCTGCACGTTTGCCCCAGTTGCCTTCGGGAGGTGGGGGGGTGGTTAGCAGGGTAGGTACATGGGATCTGGTTGGGATTGTGGTCAGTACAGACACAATGGACTAAAGAGCCTGCTTCTGTACTGTAGGACGATATGGAAACAGGTAATTCAGCTCAATGGGCTCATGTAGATATTTATGCTTGACATGAGCCTCCTTTCACCCTCTATATATCCATTCTTCATTTGCATAGCTGTAGCTACCCTTTAAATTCATCAACATTATTTGCCTCAACTAATGCAGTGTGCGATGGCGAATTCAGTATTCTAACCATTTTCTGGGTAAAGACGCTTCTCCAGAATTCCCTATTGGATTAATTAGTGACATCTTATTTTTATGACCTCGGGTTCTGGCCTCACTGTCTCACTGTGGAAATACCTTCTCGATGTCTAGTCTATCAAGTTATTTCCCAATTTAGAGACTTCTATCATATCAGTTCTCAGTTATTTCCAGAGGACAGAGCCCAGTCTGCTTAAACTTTGCAAAGAAGTGTATGATGTCATTTTAGAACAAAAAGAACAAAGAATAGCATGGCACAGGAACAGGCCTTTTGGCCCTCCAAGCCTGTGCCAATTATGATGCCTGCACTAACCTATAAAAAATCCTTCTGCCCTCACTCAGTCTAAATCCCTCTATTCCTTCTCTCTTGATGTACCCATCCAGATGCCTCTTAAACGTGTCTTCTTCCACCACCTCTTCTGGGAGCACATTCCAGACATCCACCACTCCCTACGTTAAAAATTTTGCATTTACCAAACTTCTTCAGAAGCACCCTTTATGGAGCCTTTTCATCACACGGAGACTAGAACTGATTATGGTACTCCAAGTGCGGTCTAACCGAGGTTCTATGCATGTCTACCATAACCTGTCTGCTTTTGAATCTAATCCCTCTAAATTAGAAATGAATCCCAATGCTATGTGTTTTTAATGGCCTTATTAACCTGAATGTCAACTAAATCATAGAATCCCTACAGTACAGAAGGAGGCTATTCAGCCCATACCGACAAAAATCCCAGCCTATCCCATGTACTTACCCTGCTAATCTTCCCAAAATTATAATCAAAATAGCATGGCCAATCAATCTAACTTGCACATCTTTGGACTATGGGAGGAAACTGAAGCATTCGGAGGAAACCCATGGAGTCACAAGGAGAATGTACAGACTCCACACAGGCAGTGACCCAAGCCGGGAATCGAACCTGGTTCCCTGGTGTTGTGAGGCAACAGCACTAACCACTGTTCCACTGCGTTGTAAGTTTTGATGTGTCTGCTATAACAATTCCAAATTTCTATTGTCAACTTGTTGGACTACACACTTCAACCAAATGAAATCGAAGTTCTCAGCTGAGGGTTCAATTTCTGCCCCATCACCAAAATGAACCCATCAGTCTCGCAGCAGACACACAGGAATTCATCAGCTGCGGGGGTTCTTCCAAGAGAACAACAGCGAATATAATGAGACAGCCAATGAACTGGAACAGCTGACAGAGAGATCTGTAGTGCAGCAACCGAAGAGGAAAGAGTCCAATTGGACTCCTCCGGAAGGTGCTGCCCTTGACTAGACATGTATGCCCAAATCATCAGGAGATTTGCCAACACCAGATTCATCAACCACACCCACAAGACAACCCCAAACATCACCCAAACACAACGCAATGCCATCCACGCTCTCAAGACCAACTGCAACACTGTCATCAAACCAGTAGACAAAGGAGGGGCCATCGTCATCCTGAACAGAACGGATTACTGCAAATTTGACCAAAGAACACACCTGTCAACTCAACACTCTGATCAAGACATTTGATCCGGACTTTCAGAGCACCCTCTGTACTCTCATCCCACATATTCCCGAGTTGCAGATCTCTACTGCTTCACAAAGATACACAAGGCAAACACACCCAGCCGTCCCATTGTATCGGGCAATGGGACCCTGTGCGAAAACCTCTCCGGCTATATCGAGGGCATCCTGAAACCCATTGTACAAAGAACTCCCAGCTTTTGTCACGACAGTACGGACTTCCTACAGAAACTCAGCACACATGGAGCAGTTGAACCAGGGACACTCCTTGTCACAATGGACGTCTCGGCACTCCACACCAACATCCTCCATGATGATAGCATTGCTGCAACTGCCTCAGTATTCAACGCCAACAACTGCCAGTTTTCAGATGCAATTTTACAACTCATCTGCTTCATCCTGGATCACAATGTCTTCATCCTCAACACACAGTTTTTCATCCAGACACATGGAATAGCCATGGGAACCAAATTCGCACCTTAATATATCAACATCTTCATGCACAGGCTCGAACAAGACTTCTTCACCACACAGGATCTTCAATCAATGATATACACAAGATACATTGATAACATATTCTTCCTTTGGACTCATGGTGAACAATCACTGGAACAACTATATGATGACATCAACAAGTTCCATCCCACCATCAGGCTCACCATTGGCTACTTTCTGGAATCGGTAGCATTCTTGGATATACGCATCTCCATCAAGGACAGTCACCTCAGCATCTCACTGAACCGCAAATCCACAGATAACCTCACAATGTTCCATTTCTCCAGCTTCCACCCTAAACACGTTAAAGAAGCTATCACCTACAGATAAGCCCTCCATATACACAGGATCTGCTCAGATGAGGAGGATCACGGCAGACACCTCCAGATGCTGAAAGATGCCCTCATAAGAACAGGACATGGCGCTCACCTCATCGATTGACAGTTCCGATGCGCCATAATGAAAAACCACACTGACCTTTGGACACAGGCGAGGTCCCAGAGGACTGGAGGATAGCAAATGTAGTACCGTTGTTTAAAAAAGGTCAGAGGGATAACCCAGGGAACTATAGGCTGGTGAGCTTGACTTCAGTTATAGGTAAGCTAATGGAGAGGATCCTCAGGGACAGGATGTATGAGCATCTGGAGCGCTGCGATCTGATCAGGGATACGCAGCATGGCTTCGTCAAGGGGAAGTCTTGTCTTACAAATCTAGTGGAATTTTTTGAAGAAGTGACAAAAACAGTTGATGAAGGACATGCTGTTGATGTCGTCTACATGGATTTCAGTAAGGCGTTTGACAAGGTTCCTCATGGTAGACTGATAGAGAAGGTGAAGGCGCATGGGATACAGGGCCAGGTATGTAGATGGGTCGAGAACTGGCTCGGGAGGAGGAGACAGAGGGTAGTAGTGGAAGGCTCTTTTTCCGACTGGAAGCCTGTCACTAGTGGAGTGCCACAAGGCTCAGTACTAGGTCCTCTTCTATTTGTGGTCTACATAAACGACTTGGAAGTTGGGGTAGGTGGTGAGATCAGCAAATTTGCTGATGGCACTAAGATGCTTGGATTGGCGGGTACAGAGGAGCAGTGCCAGGCAATACAACAGGACATAGATAGGTTGGTAAACTGGGCAGATAGATGGCAAATGGAATTTAATCTGGATAAATGCGAGGTGATGCATTTTGGCCGGAAAAATGTAGAAGAGAATTATAGGATAAAAGGTAAAATTATTTGGATTATAGAGACGCAGAGAGACTTGGGGGGTGCAGGTTCACAAGTCTCTGAAGGTGTCTTCACAGGTGGAGAAGGTGATAAAGAAAGCGTATAGTATGTTAGCTTTCATAGAAAAGGGTATAGAATACAAGAGTAGGAGTTTGATGTTGCAATTGTATAGAACGTTGGTTAGGCCTCACCTGGAATACTGCGTCCAGTTCTGGTCGCCGTACTATCGGAAGGATGTGGAGTCCTTGGAGAGAGTGCAGAGGAGGTTTACCAGGATGCTGCCTGGTATGGAAGGACTGTCTTATGAGGAACGATTAAATAGACTGGGGTTGTTTTCCCTTGAAAGACGTCGGCTTAGAGGGGATCTAATAGAGGTGGATAAGATTATAAGGGGTATAGATAGAGTAAATGGTGGTAAACTTTTTCCACCTTCAGAAATGGATAGGACGAGGGGTCATGGCCTTAGGGTGAGGGGGCTATGTATAAGACGAATATTAGAGGGCAGTTTTTCACACAAAGGGTAGTGGGGGTGTGGAATGCACTGCCGAGTAAGGTGGTGGGAGCAGGAACGCTAGGGCTGTTTAAGGGTCTCTTGGACAGCCACATGAGCGGTATGCAGATAGAGGGATATAGTAGGACTGTTTAACTATGGCTTTTTTTCCCACAGGTAATTCGGTCCATACTTGACCAACAAGGAGCATGCATTCGGCAGGTGGTGCGAGGACAGCTCTTGGATGTTGATTCATGGGTTGCCTGGTGCTTCATGTCGTAAATGAGTGCTTTATCTGGACCATCTGAAGGGCACCATGACAGCTCAGTGACTATCGCTGTAGCTGTGCAGACACTTGGAATTGGGCCGGTGTCTTCGGGAGTTTGCGCGTTCTCCCCGTGGTTGCGTGGGTTTTCTCCGGGCGCTCCGGTTTCCTCCCACATCCCAAAAATTCGCTCTTAGGCTGATTGGGAAACAAATTGTCCCTACATTGAGATTCTTCCATATTAGGAATAACCTAAAATTAGAATAGGATAATGGAATTGTTACTATATAGTTATGACGGCGGCGCAGGCTCGTTGGGCCGAAGGGCCTGTTTCCCGTGCTGTGTTGCTCTAAATCTAAAAAAATCTTCTCAGAAGACCAACACGGGACACGGTGGACAGAGTACCCTTCGTCGTTCAGTACTTCCCCAGAGTGGAGAAGCTATGACATCTCCTCCGGAGTCTTCAACACATCATTGGTGAAGATGAACATCTTGCCAGGGCCATCCCCACACCTCCACTTCTCACCTTTAAACAACCGCACAACCTCAAACAGACTGTCGTTCACAGCAAACTACTCAGCCTTCGGGAGAATGGTGACCACAACACCACACAACCCTGCCACAGCAACCTCTGCAAGACATGCCGGATCATCGACATGGATGACATCATCTCATATGAGAACACCATCCACCAGGTACATGGTACGTACTCTTGCAACTTGGCCAACGCTGTCTACCTAATACGCTGCAGGAAAGGGTGTCCCAAAGCGTGGTACGTTGGGGAGACTATGCAGATGCTACAGCAATGGATGGATGAGCATCACTTGACAATCACCAGGCAAGACTGTTCTTTCCCTGTTGGCGAACACTTCAGTGGTCACGGGCATTCGGTCTCTGATCTTTGGGTAAGTGTTCTCCAAGTCAGCCTTCACAACACACGACAGCGCAGAGCTGCTGAGCAAAGACTCATAGCCAAGTTCCGCACACATGAGGACGGCTTCAACCAGGGTCTGGGGTTCATGTCTCACTACCTTTAACCCCCATGACTTGCCTGGGATTGTAAAATCTCATTTACTGCCCTGTCTGGAGACAATATACATCTCTTTAACCTATACTAAAGCTATCTCCACTCACACTGTCTGCATCTTTCAGACTTGAATAGCAGGTTAGCTGCAAAGACTTGCATTCTAATCAGTATTCTGTAAACTGTGTGTGTCTTTATATGCTTTTCCCTGATCAGAACTTTGCACACACTTGACGTAAGAATACCATTTCGAAAGCTTGTGGAATTACTATCAAATAAACTGGTTGGAATTAAACCTGGTGTTGTCAGACTTTTTACTGCAATAATTCCAATCAGCACATCTGTGGAAGGAAAACAAACTGAATAGAGAAAGTGGTCATATTTACATTGTACGTGAATTCCAGAGTTATTGGCACGGGGGGAATGTCAGTGATCCAAAGCAGGACCTGAGAAGTGAGGTTGAAGACGATGAAATCTATTACTATGACAATTGTACTCAGGGCCAAGTACGCGCTGCTGACAAGCATCTGTTTCACACATCGGGCTGCTTCATCCGAGGACATCTTCAATCCTGTGGATCTGATGAGCTTCTTCGAGGAGGTACGGTGTGGTACCGGCACCCCTTTGCTGTTTTGCACTAACCTGGACAAACTGCTCGTTATGTACACATTGTCAAACTCCAAATCAGTCAGGTAGCACTTGAGATACCTGGCCGACGTTAGGGCCAGGAAGAAGAAAATAATGCCAGCTAGTATCCTGTTGGCGTTCAAAATGATCTCGTTGAGTACGGTCTGAATTGTGACATAGTTGCTTTGGAATTCTTCGTTAACAATCTGTAGGTGGGTCTTGATTGCAGATTGATTGATGTCTGAGTTAAATTTCCATGCTACTTGCTTCGTTGTAAACACACTGGCCTTCTCCAGCTGTGTGATGATGTCCGCATCCAGCACATCTATAACCTGCCTTATGATGTTGGTGAAATTCACAAAGCTTTCGGTTGAGGTCAGAGTGAGGCAGTGGAATGCTTGGAGAAGCATCTTGACGTTGCCTATGATGTTGGGGACCATGTTGACAGTGATAAGCACAGAGCAAGCGGAAAAGAGCAAATTGCGGCCTTGCTTCGTGCTCACCGTGGGTATCACCATGGTGAAGACGCAGCGCATGGGATGGACGAGGAAGAGGAGTAGGAATGTTGTTCCTGTGAACACGCAGGTTATCATATTGCAGAAGAACGCTCCATACTTCAGAGACGAGAACATCCAGTTGTGCAGCAGACCACCGCTGATCGTGCATATGCAGGAGCATAACAGAAAGAGGACCAGTAATTCTTTCCGGTTGTCTGGAGTAGGTTTCGTGTACGCAGCCCAAGAGAATTGCAAGACTTTCATCACTTTCTCGGCCAATTTGTTCTGCCAAAGAGGGGAGGTGTCCCAAAGACAGTACCTGAGGGGAGGGAAGGAAATGAATCTTTAGTCATTTGAAGGTAGTTACGTGGAACCATTAAACATCAACCATATAGATCGTAAACCACACTCATACAATTTAAACACTACTTTTGTCTCACAACCTACGCAGTTCTATCGAGCACGCGACTCATATTTTGTAACATAGTAATCTCTCCCTTAACCAACAATACCATGAAGTGTGAGTGAAACATATAGGACTTCACTTGGTCAAGACTCATAAAATCCCTCCCAAGGCCAATGGACCATTCTGCAAGCCTTCTAGGGCAGGCGGGGGGTAAAATTCCAGCTGTAAGATCCTGAGGGCTACTGACAGGGTGGATATGGAGAGGATGTTTCCTCCTGTGGGGGAACCTAGAATTAGGGGTTGCTGTTTAAAAATAAGATTGGTAATCATGATGTGGAATTGCCAACATTGGACTGGGGTGGGCACAGTAAGTAATCTCACAACATCAGGTTAAAGTCCAACAGGTTTATTTGGTAGCACGAGATTTTGGAGCGTTGCCACTTTGGAGCATTGCCCCAAAGATGCAAGAAAGCAGACAAGGTACTGAAAGGATTATAAATCACGAACCCATTCAGTCAAACTATAACACAGACTATGCTGAGAGACTTTGCCATAGCACCTCTCTCACATTCCTGGAACAACTTATATACCAGTTCAACAGCAGACTCCACAACCTGGCAACCAAGATAAAGTCCATATTCCCAACTTGCGCTCTGGACGCAGACCACTGGAACTACGAAACAATGGAACTACGCCATCTCCATGCACACCAGGAAGAGGAAACTTGAGAAAGTCGGCATCATCACCAGCAGCAATCAAACCTCCTTCTGCTACCACAGTAGAAAATAATACCATTGCAGGGATGTCCATTGTCAGCTTGTCGGAATACACAATTACTCACTTGATGAAGGGGCAATGCTCCAAAATCTTGTGCTACCAAATAAACCTGTTGGATTTTCACCTGAGTGTTGTGAGACTACTTACTAAAAAAAAGGGTCTCCCATTTCAAACAGACATGTGGCAAAGTTTTCTCACTCAGAGGGAACTCTCTTCCTCAAAAGGTGGTAGCCATGATGTGGTCCACTCACTGTGATGATGGAGCAGCGCTCCAAAAGCTCATGATACCAAATAAACCTGTTGGACTTTAATCTGGTGTTGTGAGACTTCAATAGGTGGTGGAAGTAGAGTCTTTGGCTGGAATTTTCTGGGCCATTCAAACTGATGGGATCTTCTAATCTTGCTGATCGTGCACCAATGCCAGGGGCTTCTTGACGGCAGGAGGTGCATTTGATGGGAAACCCCACTAAGAACGGCGGGACTAGAAGATTCTGCCAACAGCCAAGGGCAGGCCCCTCCCCTCGCCACAAAACATATGGTGGGGGGAGCGGAAAATTCTGCCCTTCGGATATTTTTAAGGTGAAGGTGAGTAGATTCTTCGAAAGCAAGGGGGCCCACAGAAATGTAGATCAGACCAGATAAGGATGCCAGATCTCTTTCCCTAAAGAACATTAGTGAACCAGATGGCCAGATGACAATCAACAATGATTTCAGGATCATAAGTAGATTCTTAATTCCAGAAATTTTTGTGAATTCAAATTCCACCATCTGCTATGTTGGGATTTGAACCAGGGAACCCAGAACATTAGCTGAGTTTCATGGATTAATAATTTAGCGATGATATCACAAGCCATCATGTTTCCATCCTGCTCACAATGATGCCCACCGTTGATGGGATTGAATAATCCTGGACTAAGACGTGGGCAAGCAGGAGAGGAAGCTTGGTCGCTCTCCTTCTACATCCTACTCTAAAATAAATTTGGTCTCAGCCCTCAAATATAATATGAATAGCTAAAAAGTAGAGCTTGAAACACTGGTCCTCAGAAATAGGCCTTAATCACAAAGCTTTGCATCCCAAATGAAAGAAAATGCCTTTCACAAGTTCAGGCCATCTAAAATGCGATGAAGCATTTGTACAACAGAGGATGCAACTGTCAGATTCCGGGGGAGGCGATAGCCTAGTGGTATTATCACTGGTTTATTAATCCAGGAACTCAGCTCACGTTCTGGGGGCCTAGGTTCAAATCTTGCCATAGCAGCTGATGGAATTTGAATCCAATAAAAATCTGGAATGAAAAGTCTAATGATGAAACTATTGTCAATTGTCGCAAAAATCCATCTGGTTCATTGATGTCCCTTTAGAGAAGGAAATCTGCTGCCCTTACCTGGTCTGGCCTACATCTACTAAAGCCACAGCAATGTGGTTGACTCTCAACCATCCTCCAAGTGCAGCTCGGACTGGGCAGTAAATACTGGGCCAACCAGCGACACAATGTCCCGCGAATTAATAAAAAATAAAATAGATTAAAACAAAATAGGTAAATGTGGAAAATAAGTAGTGCTGCCCACCTTCTGAAACAAGATTGAAGATAATTTTTGATCAAAACGGATTCAAGTAACAAGTGACGTATAGAAAACCATTTCCTTTTTAAAAAATGTTAAACTGCATCCCCATTCGATAGTGCCAACAGCATGCTTTGTGAATGGCTCCACAACAGAAATGTTGGGTTGGTGGGGGAAGGGCTAAATTCATTGAGGGTGGGTGGGGCGGGGGGGGATTCAGCTCAAGGGTTGTGCAGGAAGGTGGTGGGTGAGCTACCCAACCCATTTTATGTGCCGCTGTTGAAAATACACCTACCAGTGGAAAAGAGGAAGGGGGGGGGGTGCAGATATAGGATGTAAAAGAAAACAGTCCTACAAGTATAACTTCTCAGTTAATGGGCGGGATTTTCCGTCTGCACTCGCCCCAGAATTGGAAAATCCCATAAAGGGTCACCCAGACCTTTAGATGGTCTGCCCTCTCCATCCACTATGATTCCCATGGTGGGTGGGATGGGAAAACTCCCCCCATGACATTCTTAAGTAGGCCAAAAATTATCATTTGCTTTGACTTTTTGTGTCTACATTTTTATCCTTTTTGATGTCATGGATACTGTAATAAGTCTTCAGAGGCAGAAGTCCCATCACCAAAGCCCCTTTATTTACAAACTCCAACAGCGGTACACAGAGCGTTATCATTAAGCAATCTATCTGCGGGGGGTGTCAGAGGAACTGACACTCTTGATTAAATACAAGGCAAAGACTCCCTGATTGGCCTATCAATTGGATCCAATCTGACAAGATAAGTCAGTGGAAGTGACACCATCTTAATAAGAAATAAGAACATAAGAACTAGGAGCAGGAATAAGCCATCTGGCCCCTCGAGCCTGCTCCGCCATTCAATAAGACCATACTGGCTTTTTTCTGGATTCGGCTTCATTAACCTGCCCACTCACCATAGCCCTTAATTCCTTTACTGGTCAAAAATGTATCTATTCTTGCCTTAAAAACATTTAAGGAGGTAGCCTCAACTGCTTCATTGGATGGGGAAATCCACAGATTCACAACCCTTTGTGTGAAGAATTTTCTCCTCAACTCTGTTCTAAATCTGCTTCCCCTTATTTTGAGGCAATGCCCCCAGTTTTAGTTTCATCTGTCTGTGGAAACAACTTCCCTGCTTCTATCTTATTTATTCCCTTCATAATCTTATATGTTTTTATAAGATCTCCCCTCATTCTTCTGAATTCCAGTGGGTATAGCTCCAGTCTACTCAGCCTCTCCTCATAAGCCAACCCCCTCAACTCTGGAATCAATCTAATGAATCTCCTCTGCGCCCCCTCCAGTGCCATTAGTATCTTTTCTCAAGTAAGGAGACCAAACCTGTACACAACACTCCAGGTATGGCCTCACCAGCACCTTATACAGCTGCAACAAAACCTCTCTGCTTTAAATGCCATCCCTCACAGAATGAAGGACAAAATTCCATTTGCCTTCTTAATTACTTGCTACAACTGCAAACCAACTCCTTGAGATTCCTATACAAGGACACCCTTAGGGAGAGGGTGCCCCTGTTACGCAGAAAACACCCTGTAAAAGAGGTCATCCTCTTCCTTTCGCACATTTTCATTGGAGTTGGTCAAAAAGTAGTCTATCCACTCACGAAAATATTCCACAGACAACTTTATTATGTCAGCAGAAGTGGAATTAGTTGTTCCTTAATTTGTCCATTAAGGGTGGCATGGTGGCACAATGGTTAGCATTGCTGCCTCACAGCTCCAGGGACCTGGCTTCGATTCCCAGTTTGGGTCACTGTCTGAATGGACTTCGCATGTTCTCCCTGTGCCTGCGTGGATTTTCTCCAGATGCTCTACGGTCTTCCCACTGTCCAAACATGCGTGGGTTAGGTGCATTAGACATGCTAAATTGCCCCTTCGTGTCCTGGGATGTGCAGGTCAGAGGGTTGATGGGACAAATGTGTGGGGTTGTAGGATGGGGTCAGACAGGGATTGTTGTCGGTGTAGACCCAATGGGCCAAATGGCCTCCTTCTGTACTGTAGGATTTCTATGATTCTGTGAGGGTCAATATGCCTAAGAACAGAAGGGCTAGCAGATTATTAAGATCCCTCAGTACCTTGACATTTATCTAGGAGACAGTATCATCAATAATGTCAGTCTCACACTCATTGCCTCACTCTCATGGAATGACATATCAACCTACAAATTCCTGACGAGTTTACTATTGAACCAAGCATTGCTAAAAACCTTGTGCTCCAGTTTTCTCAATATTAATTAAAGCAATGGAATACTTACAGAAGTGTGAATCGATTGCTGTGGTTACTAATTTGAAGTGACTATTATTTGTCAGACTGTGGAAATAAAAAATGAACCAGGCAACACAATCAAACAGAATCTGGGGGTTGTTATGAAGCTTGAGCAAGATGTATTCAATTAAAGAGGAAAGTAATATTTTAATTCAGGACACTAGACTCATACTGGCAAAAGATTTGTCCAGTTATTCTTCTGATTTTTCTCTTCTTAAAAAAGAGGTGGCACAGAGTGGCACATTAGTTAGCACTGCTGTCTCACAGCTCCAGGGACCTGGGTTTGATTCCAGGCTTGGGTCACTGTCTGTGCACATTCTTCCCATGTCTGCATGGGTTTCTTCTAGGTGCTCCGATTTCCTCCCACAGTCCAAAAGACGTATGGGTAAGGTTGATTGGCTATGGTAAATTGCCCCTTTGTGTCAGGGAGAATTAATGGGTGAACTTCTCCCAAAATAATTTTAAGTGTTGCATTTTCAGGAAAAAAACTGGAGTAATTCATGTTTTTTTAAGTGGGAGTTCAGATTAGAATCTCCAGTAGACTAGGCAACGCAGAGTGTACCAGCATGAATATCATTAAATTTCAGGGGGCAGGGCAGCCTACTCACACTGGAGAGTCTGAAACCATTGGGCCTCTGCACATGCGCAGTGCCCCGAACTGTTAGCCTCCAGTTTATTGGCCAGTTCAATCGCTGACCAGCCTAGGACCCCAGCTGTGCTGTCCCTGCTACGCCTGATCATGGCCCACCCCAATCATTCCCAAGTCAACTCCGCCAGTCCCAGTACACTCTCCAGCAATCTCCAATATCATTTAAATACTAGCCCTGCCTCCCCGCCAATTTCTGGTGCTGAGAGATGCTAGAGGGTCGAGGACGCTTGCGGGAACCTGCGAACTGCCTCCGCCCTCCCCCCACCATGTGATTCTCCTAGCCCCTCATGAGAATCGCCCCCAATGTGTGCTGTTATGAGGATGGGACCTGGGTTGCATTATGGTCGGAGCAGACTCGATGGGCTGAATGGCCTCTTTCTGCACTGCTGGGATTCTACGACTCTTTGAAAAGTTTGAGGTAAGTTAGATTTAAATTTTTTGAATAAAAGATTTTTCTTCACTGAGTCATATGTCACGAGATGCATCTGGAGCCTCTTCACAGGCTGAGTTTTCAGATGATTAGAGAGTTTCTCGATTGTGACAGCAGCTTTCTTAGCTTTGATCTGGTGTTACAGCTTGGCAGGTTAGAGTTTGAAGCCGCAACGTTTGAATTGCTAGCCCCAATAGTCTATGGCTGGCAGCTGAATCACAAAATCAAAGGATAGCTTAAATTTTCCCCAAGATTTTACTGCAGGATCACTCGAGAAATGCAAATGTTAAAAAAATTCTCTGTTTTTCTCCGAAATTCAATCCCCCTACCAATAAAAGCTAAGACTCCGTATGCCTTCTTAACAACCTTATCGACTTGATTGCCAACTTGTGTTCCATCATTTTCAGTGGAGTTAAGATGCACTGAGGAATTCTCATTGTCATTGGTGTGTTGCCTGACTTTATGGTGGATTTTCACACAGTCACGGAATCCCTACAGCGCAGAAGAGCCCATTTGGCCAATCCATTTTGTATCGACAACAGTACCACCCCGGGCCTTATCCCCGTAACCCCACACATTTACCCTACTAATCCCCCTGACACGAAGGGCAATTTAGCATGCCAATCCACCTAGCCCACACCTCTTTGGACTGTGGGAGGAAATGGAAGCACCCGGAGGAAACCCACGCAGATACAGGGAGGATGTGAAAAATCCACAGTCACCCAAGACTGGAAGTGAACCAGGGTTTTCAGTGCTGTGTGGTGGCAGGGCTAATCACTGTTCCACCCTGAAACATATCAGGAATTTTAATTCAGTATCACAACAGTGTTATCAGCATTTGCTGTGCATTTATTTCCAGTTTTCCCCCCAGATTCCTTAAAATATCTGTCTCTTGCTGGCATGTGACTTTACGGAGAACATCAGTTGTTATCTGTAACATTGGAGTTTAATGTGGAAAAGTGTGAGGTAATTCACTTTGACAGGAATAACAAATGTGTAGAGTATAGGGCTAATGGTAGGACTCTCAATAGTGTTGATGAACAGAGGGATCTTGGTGTATATGTTAATAGATCCCTGAAAGTTGGCAATCAAGTCGATAAGGTTGTCAAGAAGACATACGGAGTCTTAGCTTTTATTGGTAGGGGGATTGAATTTCGGAGCCGCAACGTCATGTTGCAACTGTACAAAACTCTAGTACGGCCGCACTTGGAGTATTGTGTGCAGTTCTGGTCCCCACATTATAAGAAAGATTTGGAGGCATTGGAGAGGGTACAGAGGAGGTTTACCAGGATGTTGCCTGGTATGGAGGGCAGGTCTTATGAGGAGAGGCTGAGGGATTTGAAGTTGTTTTCGTTAGAAAGGAGGCGGCTAAGAGGGGACCTTATTGAAACATATAAGATGATTAGAGGTTTAGATAGGGTGGACAGTGATAGCCTTTTTCCTAGGATGGAGAAAGCTAGCACGAGGGGACATAGCTTTAAATTAAGGGGTGGTAGTTATAGGACGGATGTCAGAGGTAGGTTCTTTACCCAGAGGGTGGTAAGGGTATGGAATGCCCTGCCTGCGGCAGTTGTAGATGCGCCAAGTTTGGTGGCGTTTAAGAGGTTAGTAGATAAGTTTATGGACGAAAAGGGAATGGTTTAGTTTGGAGGGTCATTGCTTCTTCCTAATTGGTCGGCGCAACATTGAAGGCCGAAGGGCCTGTTCTGCGCTGTAATATTCTATGTTCTATTGTCCGACTCAACCTCTGCTGCAGTTACCAAGAGGTCTGACAAGTCCAACATGCTTATGGCTGGTCTCCCATGTTCTACCCTTCGTTAACTGAAGGTAATCCTGTATCATATAATCATAGACCAGAATGATAGAATCCCTGTAGTACAGAAGGAAACCACTCAGCCCATTGAATCTGCACCAACTCTCTGGCAGAACTTCTTACTCAGACCCAACTACTCTGCCCATAACTGCTTAACCCTGCTAATACCCCTAACTTGCATATCTTTGGACACCAAAAGGCAATTTTGCGTGGCTAATCCACCTAACCTGCTCATCTTTGGAGTGTGGAAGGAAATTGGAATATCCGGAGGAAACCCACACAGACACGAGGAGAACGTGCAAACTCTACACAGACAGCGATCCAAGCCAGGCACCGAACATGAGTCCCTGGCACTCTGAGACAGCAGTGTGAAACACCATGCCACCACACAAGGGGAGCGAGTATCAACCAGTTATTCTGATATGAGAAGCAGCAAAACATCATTCCTGAGTTAGCTTCATCTAATAGTGATCAGGAGCAGGGAGCACTATTAATATTACCCCATTCATAGACTTCCCCACTAACATTCTGTCTGAGATGGCCAGTGACACAGTAATGACAAACTAATCAATGCATGTTGAAGTTAGTTTGTGAGTGGTGATAATAAATAAAATACATTAATCAAAATGATTCACCGCTATCCTGCATTTGGTTAGCATGGAAAGTAACTCCACCTAAACCAAAACAGGAATGACTTACTTGTTCACGTTGCAATCAGATTGTTTCTTGTCTCGTGCCATTATTTGGATGTAATTTTCATCCGCTGTGTAGTTATGATACCGTCCACACTTGATGAATGCGTGCAAAAGAAAAAAAAAAAATGTGTTTTTTGAGTTTCTGTTCAACTCAACTATGATGCAAAACCTGGCATGATAACCATTATAACAGGGCTGCAAACTTCCCACACATAAAAATGATTTTGATATGTCATTGTTTCCTCTTTCGTTTAGTTGGAAAAAAAATTCTGTGTTATTGTTCTTTTATATGGCTTTGGTTAATAAAAACCATTGAATTTCTAAGTCAACAGACATTGGCTGATCTATCAAATTTCCGGTCCCGCCTGTGACAATTCTCGCCATAGGTGGGACCAAACCTGTGAAGGAGGTTTATGCTTGTCATGTTAAGAGATTTCTACATTATTCAATGGAACCATTTTTTCACCATAGAGTCCTTGCACATTAGCATAAACCATCTTCTGTCCCCCGAAAAACGTATCTGTAATGATCTCAACGATGCCTGTGAGATAGGCTACTTGGAGCATGAGCTCCCTGACTGAGGTAATGATTGCCTTCCCAATCAGGGAGTTCCACTGGAGAGGCAATGGCTTCGTGGTATTATCACTAGACTATTAATGCAGAAACTAAACAAATGTTCAAGTGGGGACCCTGGGTTCGAATCCTGCCAAGGCAGATGATGGAATTTGAATTCAGCAAAAAATATCTGGAATTAAGAACCTACTGATGGCCATGAAACATAGAACATAGAACATAGAACAATACAGCACAGAACAGGCCCTTCGGCCTTCGATGTTGTGCCGACCAAAATAAAAGCAATGCCCCTCCAACTAAACATTCCTTCCATATACTTATCAATAACCTCTTAAACGCCACCAAACTTGGCGCATCACAAGCTGCAGGCAGGGCATTCCACTCCCAACACCTTTGGTAAAGAACTCTCTGATATCGTCCTATAACTATACCCTTAATTTAAAGTGTGTCCCTCGTGCTAGCTTTTCCATCCTAGAAAAGGCTATCATGTCCACCCTATCAAACCTCTAATATCTTATATGTTCATAGTCCCTTAGCCGCCTCCTTTCTAACGAAAACAACCTCAAATCCTCACCTCTCTCATAGACCTGCCCTCCATACCAGGCACATCCTAGTAAACCTCCTCTGTACCCTCTCCAATGCCTCCACATCTTTCTTATATGTGGCGACCAGAACTGCACACAATACTCCAAGTGCGGCCGCACTAGAGTTTTGTACAGCTGCAACATGATGCTGCGGCTCGTAAATTCAATCCCCCTACCAATAAAAGCTAAGACTCCATAAGCCTTCTTAACAACTTAACAACCATTATCAATTGTTGGAAAAACCCATCTGGTCCACTAGTGTCCATTAGAGAAGGAAATCTGCCATCCTTACCTGGTCTAACCGACATGTTACTCCAGAGTCACAGCATTGTGGTTGACTCTCAATGCCTTCCAAAGACAATGGGGAATGAGCAAGAAATGCTGGCACAGCCAGCGATGCCCATGTTCTGTGAATGAATAAAACAAAATATAATGAGGAATGTCAGGATTACAGAGACTCCAGATTCTGACTTTGTATATGATGCACTCTTAGGACTGGAATAGAATTTGTGAGTAAAGAGATTCTGATGAAGGGACACTGGCCTCTGAAGCGTTATTTCAGTATTCCAATGACAACTGTGGAAGAGCACCCAAAAACCCCACATATTTCTGGCACTGCGGTAGCCTCAAGGTGGGTTTTAAGAGGATGTATACACAAGGAGTAGCTACAACTTGGAAAGCACTGCCTGATGGTCTGGTGAGGCAGATTCAATTGGGGTTTTCAACAGGCATAGAAATCATATAAACCCTACAGTGCAGAAAGAGGCCATTTGGCTCATCGAGTCTGCACCATTCACAATCCCACCAGGCCCTACCTTCTTATCCCTACATATTTACCTGCTAATCCCTCTAACCTACATATCTCAGGACACTAAAGGGCAATTTTAGCATGGCCAGTCAACCTAATCTGCACATCTTTGGATTGTGGGAGGAAACTGGAACACCCGGAGGAAACCCACTCTGACACGAGGAGAGTGTGCAAACTCCACACAAACAGTGACCCAAGCCAGGAATTGAACCTTGGTCCCTGGAGCTGTGAAGCAGCAGTGCTCACCACTGTGCTACCGTGCCGCCCAAATGGCAATTGGCCATTTTTTGACAGAGTAACATTTTCAAGGCTCCAGGCACTGGGTAAGGGGAGTGGCACTAGGTGGAATGCTTATTCAAAGGGCTAGCGCAGACAGGATGGGCTGAGTGGCTTCTTGCTGTGTATCATACAAATCACCTGGAAGAAATAAGATGGTAGCAAACATGCAGGGCAGGATTTTTTCCCATCAGTGGGAATCATTCGCTGCTGATCTGCCCCTGCCATGGGTTTCCTGGCAGTGTGGGATGGATTCAGATGGAAATCCCATTGATCGTAATGGGATCAGAAAATCCCTCTGCTGGCCAATGTCAGGCCACCTCCTACCACTGGGAAACACATTGAAGGGGGGAGTAGAGAATCGTGCCCCAAACCTCCCCAGCCCTCTCCTTCCCTTTCCTCCCTTAAGACACTCCTTAAAACCTACCACTTTGCACAAGTGGATTGCTTGGTGGTTATTATTGCTGTACGATTAATCCAGAAACTCAGGTGATGTTCAAGGCCACCTGGATTCGAATCCCATCATGACTAATGGTGGAATTTGAATTCAATTAAGTTAAAATTATCTCGAATTAAGAATCTACTGATGACCATGAAACCATTATTGGAAAAACCCATTTGGTTCAGTAATGTCCTTTAGGGGACTGCCTGGCCTACATGTGACTCCAGAGCTACAGCAATGTGGTTGACTCTCAACTGACTTCAAGCAACGAGGGATGGGCAATAAGTACTGGCCAGACAGTGACACCCATGTCTCATGAATTAAATTTTAAAAAAAGCACTCGGACATCTGTCCTAATGACTCTTTATGTGGCTGGTCGTCAAATTTTGTCTGACAACATGGCTGTGAAATGGCAAGGGCTTTTACCACATTACAAACACCAAATAAATGTAAAATAGTTTAGCATCCAACACGCCAGTGAAGGGAAATCAACTCTTCTGAAGCTCTCGGTCATTTTTGTTTCCAGGTTACGATGTTGGCAATTACGAGGGAATCCAATCCTTCCATGCCATGGATTTCTCTTTTGCCAGTTTTGCACCAATTCCTTCAGTTATGATTTCACCTGAAAGAGTGCATCAGCCTCA
This sequence comes from Sphyrna mokarran, assembly GCA_024679065.1. Lineage (NCBI taxonomy): Eukaryota > Metazoa > Chordata > Chondrichthyes > Carcharhiniformes > Carcharhinidae > Sphyrna > Sphyrna mokarran. The sequence goes on along the minus strand of JAGIQG010000016.1, from coordinate 64,138,962 downwards.
CCCTTGCCACATCCTCCCCACCCCTCAGTAAATCTGGCATGTCAGCTATTATGCTCACCAACATTTACAGATGCACCATAAAAAAGCATTCTTTCTGGTTGTATCACAGCTTAGTATGGATCCTGCTCTGCCCAATTCCACAAGAAGCTACAAAAGGTTATGAATGTAGTCCAATCCATTTCTCAAACCAGCCTCCCATCCATTGACTCTGTCCACACTTCCACTGGCTCAGCAAAGCATAATTTGCTTTGGACTTCCACGCACCCCGGACATTCTCTCTTCCACCCTCTTCTGAGGGGAAAAAGATACAAAAGTCTGGACGTATAAACTGGAAGGAGGTGTTCTTGGGGAAGAGTACAGAAGGAAAATGGCAGTTTTTCAAGGAATGTTTGTCTGCAAGACAACGTTCCGAGGAGTCAAGGAAGTTCTGGTAGGACGCGGGAACCGTGGTGCACGAAGGTAGTGGTGAACCTAGTTAGGAAGGAAAAAAAGATATATAAAAGGTTCAGAGAGCTAGGGGATGTTAGGGATCTAGAGGAGTATCAGGTGTGTAGAAGGGAACTTAAAAAGGAAATTAGGAGAGCCAGAAGGGGTCATGAGAAGGCCTTGGCAGGGAAGATTAAGGAGAATTCCAAGGCCTTCTACAAATATGTGAAAAGTAAAAGGATGAGAAGAGAAGGGATAGGGCCTATAAAAGGTGAAGGGGGAAAAGTCTATTTGAATCCGGAAGAAATGGCAGAGGTGCTTAACGAGTACTTTGCCTCAGTATTCACAGTGGAAAGTCAACTGGGAGATTGCACTGCAGGTTTGAGGCATACGGAAAAGATTGAGTATGTGGATGTTAGGAAAGAGGATGTGTTAGACATGTTAAATTCTATCAAGATAGACAAGTCGCCGGGACCAGATGGGATGTACCCCAGGTTATTGTGGGAGGTGAGGGAAGTGGTTGCAGAGCCCCTGGCGATGATCTTTGCATCGTCCATGGAAACGGGAGAGGTTCCAGTGGATTGCGGATGTGGTTCCTATCTTTAAGAAAGGGAACAGGGATAGTCCAGGAAATTACCGACTGGTGAGTTTGACTTCAGTGGTTGATAAGCTGATGGAGAGGCTTCTGAGGGGTAAGATATATGAACATTTGGAGAAGTTTGGACTGATTAGAAATAGTCAGCATGGTTTTGTCAAGGGCAGGTCATGCCTTACGAGCCTAGTTGAGTTCTTCGAAAATGTGACTGAACACATTGACGAAGGAAGGGTGGTGGACATAGTGTACATGGACTTTAGTAAGGCGTTTGATAAGGTCCCCCATGCAAGGCTTCTGGAGAAGGTGAGAGGGCATGGGATCCAAGGGGCTTTGGCCTCGTGGATCCAGAACTGGCTTGCCGGCAGAAGGCAGAGAGTGGTTGTGGATGGGTCTTGTTCTGCATGGAGGTTGGTAACCAGTGGAGTGCCCCAGGGATCTGTTCTGGGACCCCTGCTGTTTGTCATTTTCATAAATGACCTGGATGAGGAAGTGGAGGGATGGGTTAGCAAGTTCGCCGACGATACAAAGATCGGTGGTGTTGTGGATGGTCTGGAGGGATGCCAAAAGTTGCAGCGGGACATAGACAGGATGCAAGACTGGGCGGAGAAGTGGCAGATGGACTTCAACGCATATAAATGTGTAGTGGTCCATCTTGGCAGGAATAATGGGATGAAGGAGTACAATATAAGGGGCAGGAGTCTTAGCTGTGTTGTAGAGCAGAAGGATCTCAGGGTCCGGGTCCATAGGACTCTTAAATCGGCCTCGCAGGTGGAGGAATTGGTCAAGAAGGTGTACGGTGTACTGACCTTCATTAATCGAGGAATAGAGTTTAGGAGTCAGGAGGTAATGATGCAGCTCTATAAGACTCTTGTCAGACCCCAGTTGGAGTATTGTGCGCAGTTCTGGTCGCCTCATTATAGAAAGGATGTAGAGGTTATTGAGAGAGTTCAGAGGAGATTTACAAGGATGCTGCCTGGATTGGGAGACAGGCCTTATGAAGATAGGTTGAGGGAGCTGGCACTCTTCTCGCTGGAGAGATGTAGGTTGAGAGGCGACCTGATAGAGGTTTATAAAATGTTGAGAGGAATAGATAGTCTCAGAGTCCACCCTATTTCCCCGAGCTGAAATAGTCACTACGAGAGGACACAGATTTAAGGTGCAGGGAAGCAAATACAAAGGAGATGTCAGGGGTAGGTTTTTCACTCAGAGGGTGGTGAGTGAATGGAACCGACTGCCGTCGGAGGTTGTTGAGGCAAACTCACTGGGGTCTTTTAAGAGACTTCTGGATGAGTATATGCAAAAGAATAGGATAGGGGGTTATAGATAGGTCTGTGGATTGGTAGATGTGATTGGCGCAACTCGTGGGCCAAAGGGCCTGTTTGTGCTGTATTGTTCTATGTTCTGAGGTCACATACCAACCGACTCAAGAACAGCTTCTTCCCTGCTGCCATCAGACTTTTGAATGGACCTTGCATTAAGTTGATGTTTCTCTACACCCTAACTCTGACTATCATGCTGCATTCAAGCATTCTCTTCTTTCCTTCTCTATGAACTTTTCCGAGGGACATCCAGTGAACCTCCATGTGCAGAATTAGACATTGATGTTTTGATTCTGTGTCTTTGCAGAGTTGAGCAAATAACCATGCCTTGAGTGGCTTTGCTTTGATGAAGTTCACAATGCGCACAGTCTGATCTAGGACCAAGTTCAAATCAGCTACAAGAGTCTTGGTGATTAATATCTCTCTGTGTGAAAAACAGTGAGCTGATATTACATCTGGATTTTTCTATTTGATGAGTGCCACCAAGCTTCTCACATTTGCTATCATACACGGCACTCCATCTGTACAAATTCCAATACAAGAATCCATGAAATCTCAACTTTTTCCAAGTGCTTAGACAAGGTTTGGAAAATATCTTGTCCTCTGGTATGCTTTGTAAGTTCCTTGTGAAATATAAAGCATGTGATTATATCATCACTTTGAATGAATCAGACATAGGGAAGAAACTGTGCTTTTCTGCTAATGTCGTTTGATTCAGCAATTCGAATGGCAAATTTAGAATTCTTCATGTGTCTGGAAACACGTTTCTCAAAATTAGCTGACATATCAACTATTCTTTCGCAAACTGTATTATCAGACAAAGGAATTTTCATAACTTCTCGCTTAGCATCATCACCAAACAGAGCTTTCACAATCAAGCTGCAGGATTAGTTTTTCAGCTATTGTATATTAAATATAAATCTTACAAATAAATGTGATGATAATACGCTATATTGTACTACACTGCACTTAACACAAAGAGAGATGGCATGAAATCTGGAAACTTCCACAAGTTTCGAAACATGAATATTAAAATGTTTCTTTGATTGATCTTGAATCTTACAGCTGCACTTGCCATCCTCTCTCCCTGCACCAGTGCGGTGCTCCGCACCCTTTTGGAATGACAGCCCTAAATAATTAGCAAAAAGCAACCTGAAAGTAAACTTAGTTGAGAATAATCCATGCCAGAGCACCATCGCATGGTCAGCACCATCTCATTGGTTTCCAATGTGATAGTAGAATGGCCCAAAAGGATGCCATTTGGCCCATCATGTGTCTGTGTTGGTCCTCTCCCAAAGCAATTCAACCAGCGCCAATCCCCGCCTCATCCCTTTTGCTCTTTGGAATATCTATCAAGTCCATTCCAATCCCCCTACCCGTGCACCACATTTCTGTAAAATTTTCTTCAAGAGTTTATCTAGTTTTTATTTGAAAGTTAATATTGATCCAGAGTTCATCACCATTTCTGAAAACACATTCCAGATCAGAGCAATTCACTGCACTAACAAAAAAAAAGACCGGAATTTTCCAACCTGTCACACTAGCAGGATGTACCTATCCTGCTGCAGTGTATAGAGATTTTGGCTGGGCGCCAAGTTCTCCGTTCTCGCTGCAGTGGGAGCGCAGCGTGAACTGGCAGTGAGATTGCACCCAATGCCTTTTTCGTCAATCAGCGTGGGTTTCCTCTGGATGCTCCGGTTTCTTCCCACAGTCCAAAGATGTGTGGGTTAAGTGGATTGGCCAGGCTAAATTGATCCTTGGCATCAGGGGGACGAGCAAGAGTAAATGCACGGGGTTACAGGGATAGGGCCTGGATGGGATTGTAGTTGGTGCAGACTCAATGGGCCTCTTTCTGCACTCTAAGGATTCTATGATTCCGTCAATGCCCTCTTATTCCTAATATTAATTCCCATTGGAAGCACATTCTTCTTATTTATTCCATCAAAACAATATAAGAATGTGAACACCTTGTCACCTTATGTTATTTACCTTTTTAATCTACAATCATTTTTGAACTACGTAACTGTTCCTGTATTTCTTTTATATTCATCATTGTAGATCAGTTGTGATATCAATACTTGTGTATGGAGTCTGCCTCCTGGTGGTGACATCTCACCACCATCCATTCAGATGGAAAATATAAAGGCTGGAGATATGTAATGAACTGAACCATGAATCAAACAGAATTAATCTAATTGGTTGTGTCTTAACAGAATTCCCTACGAGAACAGCACGCTAGACCACTGGTTTTCCAGGATGCAGCCGTGCTTAGTTGCACAAAAGATTGGAATGCCACTGGAAAGAAAAAGAAAAGAGTTAGCTTTCACTTTTAAGAAAATAAAGCATATTGACTAGAAATAATAGTACAACAGAAGATATAAGAGGAAGAAAGATGGACAAAGAGATGGGGTGAAGCAAAGATTATGCATATCCTAAAAACTGCACTATAAATATAGTCATTTTTGTACGACCATTGTTACAGCGATAAAGATCCCCCGACATTGAAATATCTCCTATTCTGAAATATTAGACTTGATTTTACTGGCATTGAAATATTGGAGGGGAGTAGAAGGCTCTTCCATAATTCTGAGGGCCTTCTTGTCATTTATTGTAAAGTGGAATTGTGAGCTAGCTGGTCACTTTCATAGATGGTGTGTATGATAAGATATTCGTAGGAAATCAGAAACACGAGGGACTTGGGAGTCATTGTTCAAGATTCTCTTAAAGTTGAAGTGCAGGTTCAGCCGGCAGTTCGGGAGGCAAATGCAATGTTCGCATTCATGTTGAGAAGGCTACAATACAAGAGTAGGGATTTACTCCTGAGGCTGTATAAGGCTCTGGTCAGATCCCATTTGGAGTGAACAGTCTGTGCCGACCATCAAATACCAATTTACCAGCACTTGGTCCATAGCCGACTATTCCTGGCAATTTAAATGCTCATCCAGATGCTTCTTAAATGTTGTGGGAATACCTGCCTCCACCAGCCTCTCAGATAGCACATTCCATATTTTCACCATCTTCTGGGAGAAAAGATTTTTCTTCTGATTCCCTCTGAACCATTCACTCCTCATCTTAGATCTATATCCCCCTTAGACACATCTGCCATGGGGAAAAGATTCTTCTGATTTACCCTGTCTACACCTCTCATAACTTTGTCTACCTCAATCAGATCTCCCCTCACTCTCCTCTCCTCCAGGGAAGTAAACCCAGCTATCGAGTCTCTCCTCATAGCTGGAATTTTCCATTCCAGGCAATATCCTGGTGAATCTCCTCTGCATACTCTCCAGTACGATCAAGTCCTTTCAATCATGTGGTGACCAGAACTGCACACAATACTCAATCTGTGGCCTAACCAATATTTTATGAAGTTATATCAAGACCTCCCTGTGCCTATATTTTGTGCCCCGACTAATGGAGGCAGATATTCTGTAAGTCTTCTTCACCATCCCATCTACTTGTGCTGCTACCTTCAGTGATCTATGGACTTGGACTTTGTTCCTTAATACTCCCTAGGGAGCTCCCATTCATCGTGTATATGCTATCTTTATTAGACCTCCCAAAATGCATTCTCATACTTATCAGAATGAAACTCCATCTGCCATTGCTCTGCCCCGCTGATCAATATCAGTCTGCAACTTAGCACTGTCCTTCTCACTTTTAATAATGCCAATTTTCATGCCATTTGCAAACTCACCAATTATAATATAATTATATTTTTTAGTGGAACTCTTTGAGGACATTATGAGTGCAGTGGACAATGGGGAATCAGTGGATGCAGTATATCTAGATTTCTAGAAAGCGTTTGACAAGGTGCCACACAAAAAGCTGCTGCATAAGATAAAGGTGCACAGTGTTACGTGTAATGTATTAGCATGGATAGATGATTGGTTAACTAACAGAAAGCAAAGAGTAGGAGTAAATGGACGTTTTTCTGGTTAGCTATCAGTGACTAGTGGTATGCCTCAGGGATCAGTGTTGGAACCGGAATTGTTTACGATTTACATCGATGATTTGGAGTTGAGGACCAAGTGTAGTGTGTCAAAGTTGACACTAAGATGAGTAGCAGAGCAAAGTGTGCAAAGGACACTGAACATCTGCAAAGGAATATAAATGAGTTCTGGCAGTTGGAGTACAGTGTTGATAAATGCGAGGTCATCCATTTCGGTAGGAATAACAGCAAAGTGGACTATTATTTAAATGGTAAAAAATTGCAGCATGCTGCTGTGCAGAAGGACCTGGGTGTCCTGGTGCTTGAATCACAAAAAGTTGGTTTGCAGGTGCAGCAGGTAATTAAAAAGGCAAATGGAGTTTTGTCCTCATTGCTAGAGGAATGGAGTTTAAAAACAGTGAGGTTATGTTGCAGCTGTATAAGGTGCTGGTGAGGCCACAGCTGGAGTACTGTATACAGATTTGGTCTCCTTACTTGAGAAAGGATAACTGGCAATGGGGGAAGGAGGTACAGAGAAAATTCACTGGAATTGAAAGGGTTGGCTTATAGAGCATCCCAGGATGAGAAATCATAGCCTTAGGATAAGGAGTAGCAAGATTAAAACAGAATTGAGGAGAAACCACTTATCCCCAAGAGTTGGGAATTCGCTATCCCAAAGTGCAGTGGATGCTGGGACAGTGAGTAAATGTAAGGAGGAGTTAGATTTTTAATCAGTAACGGTTGCAGGATTATGGGAAGAAGGCAAGAAAATGGGCTTGAGAAGCACATCAGCCATGACTGAATGTTGGAATAGACTTGATGGGCTGAATGGCCTACTTCTGCTCCTATATCTTATGAACTAATGGCTAAGCATGAGGATGACCACTTTTAGAAGGTGACAAGTGATTCAGAATCTGCTCCACAAAGAAGTTGGCAGCCTCAGTGGAGGGAGTCAGGGAGACATTTGTGAAATAAAAGTGGAGTTGAGAAAAAGTTTTGCCCACAGTGGCAGAATTCTCTGGAAACTAGAAACCTCCCATTACCTCATTCAAGGCCACATATGAGGCTAGACAGTGCATCTGTTCCAAGTGGGGATATTCTAACCTCCAATCTGAACACGATGACAACTTCACTTGACATGTGATTATACTGTGCTCTTAAGAAATATATTTATATCGTGTTTCTTGTAAGAGACAGTGTTTTGTTGCAAGGAGTGATTTGTCTGAAAAAACATGGATCTCCATGCTGAGACTGTACAATAACAACTCATTTTAGCCAGTAGCATGTTTGTCTACAATTAATGCATTTGTGTTTACTTGGTTTCTCCCTGAGGTTTCACAATAGAGTTGTGGTTAGGTCAATTGACAGAGGCAGAACCAAGTGATTAATGGGACACTCACCGGAAAAGGAACAGTACTCTGAAATCTCATGATTCCAAAGAACTTGGACTTTAATCTGGTGTTGTGAGATTCTTATTATTAATGGGAGACACTAAGCTTGCAAGGATAAAGACAATTTCTCTTTCATTTAAAAAAAACAAGCAGTTCCTGCCTGGCTTTGAAAGAAGCAAGATGTGTATTTCTTTCCCTCTCTATGGAGGTTGTCTGGGATCTCCAGGATTTGCAACCTAGGTATCAGCATGTAAGCCTGTGTCTTGCTAACTAAATTTACAGAAAAGTTTTAAGTCTGTAAGAGGAATATTGCTTAAATTGGAACTCAGAGATAGATGAGCAGTTAAGAATTGTTTCTTGTCATGTTTAAGCATAGTTCAATTGTTAAATGTTAAGCTAGTTGATTTATTATAATTAAACTGTATTATTAAATAATATTTGTTTTGATAAAAGCTTCACTGTATGTCAGTCGAATTGCCCCGGAGTGAAACATCTTATCCTCACATGAATGCCAAAATAGCTAATTGTTGGGGTCTGGTCTGACTTCATAATATACCTGGGGTTTCTGTTTTGTATCCTTACAGTAACAACCAATAACACCAAAGAGATTATCACCTTGCTGCTTGTGGGAGTTTACAATGCACAAATTAGTTGCTGTATTTTTACATTACAATAGTAGTGATTGCCCTTCATAGAATCCCTACAGTAGAGAAGGAAGCTATTTGGCCTATCGAGTCTGTACCGACTACAATCCATCCAGGCCCTATTCCCATAACCCCACACATTTACCCTGCTAATCCCCCTGACATGAGGGTCAATTTAACATGGCCAATTAACCTAATCCGCACATCTTTGGACTGTGGGAGGAAAGCAGAGTACACAGGGGCACAGGAGAAGAAGTGGCAAACTCCACACAGACTCGAGGCCGGAATCGAATCTGAGTCCCTGGCACTGTGCTAAACACTGTCCCACAGTGCCGCTCTTCAAAGAGACTTAATTGGCTGTAAAGAGCTTTGGGGTGGCCAAAGATCTCAAGGGACGCTATATAAATGTAAGGCTTTTTCTTTTGCAATTGCGGGTTAAAGCATATTGAATTGGTCCCAAATCATGCAGTCCTGTGTCTAAAAGGAGCACAAAGTTTGCAAGCTTTGACATCTTTGTTTTATCACCAGGAACAACAGCAGCCAATGCTGCAACACATTCACTGTAGTAAACATATAGGACATTGGACCCAGCAGTGCATATTCTGAGTTACAGCCCTTATCTTGTTTTTTATCCCCTTATTCTGCTTCTTTATCAAAGATCTAAGGAATTTAAACAATCAAAAATGAGATTACAAACAAACTAAAAGAGTAAAGTTACAGAGAACCGAAATTAAATGGGACATTTTGGATGTATATATGAGGTAACAGAAAACACAACTCGATAAAATAATGAAGTGAAAGCAAAATATCACAGTCATAAATCTGAAATTTGAAAAACAAAATGCTAGTTAAAAGTTGGTTGGAATTGTCTGGCCGCTCGCACCGGCGGGATTCTCTGGTCGTGCTGGCAAAGCACCGCTTCCTCAGATTTCCTGACAATGTGGGGTAATATCAATGGGAATTCCCATTGACAGCAGCTGGAACGGAAATCCTGTCATGTCCGCTACGACTCTCACCAACTTTTACAGATACACTATAGGACGTATCCTACCCAGATGTATCACAGCTTAGTATGGCTCCTGCTCTGTCCAAGGCCACAAAGAAATACAGAGTATGAACGATCCATCACTCAAACCAGCCTCCCATCCATTGACTCTGTCTATACTTCCTGCTGCTTTGGGAAAGCAGCCATCATAATCAAGGATCCCATGCACCGCGGCCATTCCTTTCCTTCTCCCCTATGTACTCTATGAATGAGATGTTTTGTCTGTATCGTGCATAAGAGAACAATATTTTTCTTTGTACCCCAACACATAATAAAATCAAAAAGTCAACTTTGGACCAGCCTGCTCAATTCAGAGTGTTCTCCCCTGAGATACATAATCAACTATCCCTATTTAATGGAGAAAGATGTTCATGACCCCTTGTGAACTGTGACCAAATACCTACCTACCCATGAATTGGAAATGCTAGAACCTGCAGCAACAACAGAAATTACATGAGACCTTTTTTTATTCACTCATGGGATGTGGGCAAGGCCAGCATTTATTGTCCCTCTCTAATTGCCTTTGAACTGAATGGCTTTCTAGGATATTTCAGGGGACATTTAAGAATCAACCACATTGCACTATAGGCCAGACCAGGTAAAGGCAGCAGATTTCCTTTCCTAAAGGACATGACTGAACCAGATGGGTTTTTATGACCATAGAAAATTACAGCTCAGAAACAGCCCTTCTTGTTTGTGCCGAACCATTTTTTGCCTGGTCCTATTGACCTGCACTTACAGAATTGACAATTGTTTCATGGTCGTCACTTGGATAGGGGCAACACAAACAGGGCAGAAAAACATCCCATGATTGTTGCCAAATGGGTTTAAAGTTTCATTAAATATATCAAGCGTAAAACTTGTTGTTTACCACAATTATGTTCTGTACGCAATATCCCAACTTGTACCTTGGGTCGAGTCCTTTTTACTGGAAGGCAATCCATATCCAGGAATATCAGTAATACCAGATATAGCGGAAAGGCAAACACGAACCAGAGCCAAAATTCAACTTATCTGCATCAGGAAAGAGGCTGACAAAAGGAACTCAAATTATAACAGTGTCAACAAGGGATCATTCTTCAGGATTGATTTCATATCATTTATAGCACAGAAGCAGACCCTCTGTTAATTGACATTTAACCTCTACAAAAATCTCATTCAACCGGCGTATCTTTATTATTTCTTTTTCCTTCACGTGCCTATTTATCTTTCCCTTCAATACTTCCATCCTGTTTGTCACAGCCAGTTCTTGCTGTAGTAAGCCTCACATTCAAGTCAGTCTTCAGTTGAAGGACCTGAGTTCCTTCCTGGATTCATTAACCCAGTTTCTTGCCATTCTCCTGGTGTCACTACCTCTCATCAGCCCCTCCCTATCCCGCTCCTTGTCCATTGCTTACATTCTGTAATAACTTCACTTGAGATTGGTCTGTTGGAATATGAACTCCCTGATTAAGAATCCAATCTATGGACCAATCAGGGAGTCTTTTTGTTGTATTTAACAGGATTTGTCATTTCCTCTGACACCCCCGGACTTAGACTCTTCCAGCGTTGCTTAATCCTCATGGCATATCCTGTTTATTCCTTTCTCCCAGATTTATTTATTCAGTTTCTCCTTAAGTATATGTAAAGAACAAAGAACAGTACAGCACAGGAACAAGTCTTTCGGTCCCTCCAAGCCTGTGCTTAATGTGACGATTGCCTAACTAAAACCGTATGCACTTATGGAGTCAGAATCCTCCCATTCCCATTCTATTTGAGGTGAATAATATGGTTACCTTTAAGGGAAGTCTAGCATAAGTGCATGAGAGAGAAAGGAATCAAACACTATATTGGTGGGGTGTATTGCAGAAGGAAGCCATTTGGCCCATTGGGTATGCACCAATTTACTTTATCCAGGCCTTCTCCCTTATTCTATGCCCATAACCTCACAGTTACCATGGCTAATCCCCCTAAGCTACACATTGGCATGGGAGCACAATGGTTAGCCCTGCTGCTTCACAATGCCAGGGACCCGGGTTTGATTCCCAGCCTGAGTCATGGTCCATGTGGAATTTGCACGTTCTCCGTGTGTCTGCGTGCATTTTCTCCGGGTGTTCCAGTTTCCTCCCATATTCTGAAAGACGTGCTGGTTAGGTGCATTGACCCGGACTGTGGCGACTAGGGGAATTTTACGGTAACTTCATTGCCATGTTAATGCAAGTCTTACATTAATAAATTAATGGTTAACAAATTAACTTTAACATATTGGGACACTAATGAGCAATTTACCATGCCAATCCACCAAATTTACACAACATTGGCATGTGGGAGGAAACTGGAGCACCTGGAGAAAGCCCCACAGACATGGGGAGAACATGCAAACTTCACACAATCACCCTAGGCCGGAATCGAACCCGGGTCCTTGGCGCTATGAGATAGCAATGCTAACCACTCTGCCACTATACAGCCCATAGATAGGAGCAACAGGTACAAAATATGTAAGGTTAGGATGCCAAGAAGTGGTTTTCCACTAGAGTAGCTTATCATTTGGCTTAGATTTCCTGTCTACCTTCCAAAGCGAAGCTGGACAAGTGAATGAGGGAAGAGGATATGTTGAGTTATAAGTGTTGGACTTAAGGAGTAGTTGGAACTGGGTTTGATGTGGTGAACAGTGGGAAGGAAGTGATCAGAATTGTTTTCCTAAATTGACCACAGTTTTCTCCGTGTTTTGTTCCTGTGACCACAGGTTTGGCTGAATGATTTGTGATGTTGCTTTATAACTGGACTTGGACTGGTTTTTCCTGTCCTTTTTTCTATGTTAGTGTATTCTTCAGTTTTCTTTTCAGCTAGAGTTTGCAAACAAAGAAGCAGGAGTCGGCCATTCAGCCCCTTCAAACCTGCTGCACCATTCATTTTGATCATGGCTGATCATCAAATTCAATAACCTGATTCCCCCGCCTTCTCTCCATATTCCTTGATCCCTTTAACTCCAAGAGCTATAGCTAATTTCTTCTTGAAATCAGACAACATTTTAGCCTCAATTGCATTCTGTAGTAATGAATTCCACACATTTACCACCCTCTGGGTGAAGAAATTTCTCCTCACCTCAGTTCTAAAGGTTTATCCCTTATCCTCAAACTATGATGCCTAGTTTTCAGTCAGGGAACACGGTTGGTGCAGGCTTCGAGGGCCGAAGGGCCTGTTCTTGTGCTATAATTTTCTTTGTTCTTACTTCTCGGCTCCCCCACCATTGGGAACATGCTTTCTGAATCTACCCTGTCTAACCTTGATGGAATTTTATAGATTTCTATGAGATTCCCCTCTCACTCTTCTAAACTTCAGTGAATATAATCCTAACTGACATAATCTCTCCTCGTATGACAGACCTGTCAACCCAGGATCAGCCTGGTAAACCTTCGCTGTACTCCCTATGTCCTAGACCGAGGTCTCCATGGTGATTGCTATCTATCAATAGTTACGTCTGATCACAGCCATGTTGCAGCAAGGTCCTGCCAAGGGTATGCGTCTCCGCTCCAGTGGGTGAACACTGATGGCTCACTATCTTGTAGCTGCACAGCATCTTCGTCCAAGCTGGTTTGGGAGCTGGGGACGAATGGGCCCAGCCACTAATGCCTGTCAAAGAGATGAGAGAATGAGTGATTGGTAAAGAACATTACAAAATACTGAGTGCCTTATTGGGAGAACGCTAAGCTGGTGATGGGTCTTCACTTGTTTGTATGTTGGTAGTTTCAATCTTGGCATAGCATGGTCCCAGATCTCACCTCGCTTGCGGAGCAGGCTCCAGGTCACGATCTGGAAAGCACGGTGCAGGTCGATGTGCACGGTATGTGGAGGCCAGAACATCTAAGATCACCGGCACTTGGAGGCTGCCGAAGGTCAGCCTCCTGCAGAGTCCGAGGAAAATGATAAGCCTCTATACTTTGCCCTAACTCACTCATCAGGTAGGGCTGTCAATGCAGCAACGCACGATGGAGAACTCTGTCCACTTTGGCTGCCATTGCACCAACATGGCACTGCTCTGAGGTAACTATTGATAAGATAGCAATCACCATGAAGACCTCAGTCCAAGACATAGGGAGTAGAGCAAAGGTTTACCAGGCTGATTCCTGGGGTGACAGGTCTGTCACATGAGGAGAGATTAAATCAGTTAGGATTATGTTCACTGGAGTTTAGAAGATTTAGAGGGCATCTCATAGAAGCTTATAAAGTTCTAACAGGGTTAGACAGGGTAGATTCAGAAAGAATGTTCCCAATGGTGGGGGAATCCAGAACAAAGGAGATTACGTTCCTCAAATTGAGTAAGGGACTTGAGCTCAGGGTGCATTGGCCCTTCCCCCTGCCTCCCCGCAACAGTCCTGCACTCCTTTCTGGGTCGTTTCTCTTTTGTTCTGGGTGAGTTTCCCCTGCATGAAGACAGTTGGGCAGGCTAGGAGAAGGGTCAAATGCCAGGGCAGAGGACAAGGATTCCACCCGTGTGGGTGCTGAGTGGGCACGCGTTCAGAATGCAATGCAGTACAGGATGTGAGAAGAGATGGAGATGTTAAAGATGTGTGTGAGTCAATGGTGATGTCCCCTGGGCTGGTTGTATGTGAGACCCCCATGGACTGTAACCTTACAAATGCTTAACGTGCTTGAGAGAGTGAGACTTGGGAGTGAGAAGAAGGTTGACTTACATTGGCAGAGTAGATGAGATCATTTGTCCTCTTCCCCCACTGAATAGTGTTTCTCCTTGAGGAAAGAGGCAATGAAGTGCCTGGCAATCTGCTCCCTGACTGGCCTGGGGGGGATTGGTGGACCTCTGAGTTCCATCACTGTGGTAAAGAATGTCCTAGCATGCCTCAGGAGCCAGCAGAAGTGTCCCAACGCATTGTCACAGAACTAGGGGGCAATGAACACCTTCCTCTTCAGAGCCTTCACTCCACCAGCGGTCTAGGAAGGCAAACTGTACAAAGTGTACATTAATATGGTGCCTGGAAATATCATCCAACGAGGGTTAGAATTCCAGCACCCCCATCCTCTCCCACTACCCCTTCCCCCACACCACAAGGTGCAACATCTTCCATCTTCATGCATATATAATGAGCTGGAAGATGGATGAGCCAGCACAGAAATCTACCAGTCCAGCCAACTGGAAAAACTTGGCTTTTCCCACCCAACCACTGCACTTAGTGGAAAATTCTACCCCACAATTCTGAATCTCTTGGCTAGCAGTTAAAAAGTATGCCAGAAACGCAATGGCTGATCTTTTCCCAACCAAAGTGGATTAAGATGGTTATCAGTCGAAATTAGTAATAAGAGAATTTGTCCTGAGGATGAAATAACTCCTCAGAGGCCGGTATCTGTTCACCAGGTTCCCTTTAGTTACAAACTCAATTCGAGTCCTAAGAATCCACAGTCAGAATCAGGTGTGCACAGTAAGTAGTCTCAGATGGGAGAAAAAAAACCAGAGGGCATGGGTTAAAAGTGAAAGGGGAAAAGTTAAGGGGATACTAGGGGGGCTTCTTCACACTGAGTGTGATGGGAGTGTGGAACGACTTGCCAGATAAAGTGGTAAATGTGGGGTCACTTTTAATATTTAAGAAAAACTTTTTTCGTGGATGAGAGAGATATGAAGGGATATGGTCCAAGTGCAGGTCAGTGGGACTAGGCAAAAAAATAGTTCAGCACAGACAAGAAGGTTCAAAAGGCCTGTTTTTGAGTTGTAATTGTCAATGGTTCTGTGGTTCTATGAGTGTGCACTCACCTGATGAAGGAGCAGCACTCCCAAAGCTCATGATTCCAAATAAACCTGCTGGACTTTAACCCAGTGTTGTGAGACTTCTTCCTGTACATGCAATGTGATTGCAATGTGAAGTCTTCCAACACCTTAATCAGGTGCATTCACCTAATGAGAGAGCAGAGCTCCAAAAGCTCATGATTCCAAATAAACCTGCTAGACTTTAGCCTGGTTTTGTTAGACTTCTTACTGGGCCTACCACAGTCCAATACCAGCATCTCCATTTCATCAGAATCAGGTATGTTAGTGGACCCAACGCTCCCATATTTATATATAGGTGAGGCTCCCTGATTGGGCAGTCAATTATGATCTCAATGAGGGAGCTCTACTCTGAGAGGCTAACCTCATGAATCTCAGTGAAGTCATTACACTGCTCTCCCCCCAAGTTTGAGGAATCTCAGCAGTTCATGCATCTCATGGTCTCTTGAGATGTTTCAACACTGGGACCGGATCCTCCACCTTGACATCTGACATGAGAGGTATATATCTAACAGGTGTTCATCTCATACAACATGAATGCTGGCGTTCTTGTTTGCTCCCTTCCTCAGCCGGCAGAAGAGCCTTGTCCGCAGTCAAAATCTGGAGTGCCAGAAGACCTGACCATCCCATATTTATATACAGGCGGGTCTTCCAGATTGGGCAGGCAATGGCAACCTCAATCAGGGAGCTCATGCTCCGAGAGGCCCACTTCATGAGGTTATTACAGGAGAGCCAACTTCAGCTTAAATCTTCAGCGAGGTCAGAAGGTGGAACCTGACCTCAAAGACAAAGAAAGCAATGAGTTTTACACAAATGCTGTGGACTCTTGGCAAACTCCTGCTGTGCAAATGGTCTGACTGGCTGTCAGAGAAGAGACTTGTGGGTGCCAAGTATTGTTGGAGAGTTAGTCCAGAGTAATACTGGCAAGACAGTAGGCATTTAGTTTTGTAATGCTGCTGAGTCAATCCAGTACATGGGATTAATGAGTTTAATGAGGTGGAAATTGGTCACTCAATCACTGCTTTATACTTCTCATGGTTTGAGGAACTCAATTGTGACTCATTGACGTGAAAGGCATCAATTCAAGTTCCATAAAAACATGACCTAGGCAGACACTCCAGTGCAGTACTGAGAGAGATCTGCTATGTCAGAGATGCAAATTCTCAGATTAAATATTAAATCGAGGATCTCTCAGCCTTCTCAGAAGTATGCAACTGGCACTGTTTAGGAAAAGTTTGCCCAATGGTTTTCTGGTCTAGACTAGTCTCTCATTCTAAATCACGCTAACAGATTACTTATTACCTGCTTATTTATCTCCCTGTTGTCTGTTGGAGTTTGTTGTGTTTAAATTGGCTTCAAGTTTTCTATGTTATACCAGTGATTGGTCTTCAAAAGCACTTCATTAACTTTAAGTGGGTTTCCCACTTACAGATGGCACGGTGACCCAGTGGTTAACACTGCTGCCTCACAGTGCCAGGGACCTGAGTTCAATTCCCAGCCTCTGGTCACTGTCTGTTTGGAGTTTGCACATTCTCCCTATGTCTGCATGGGTTTCCTCTGCCTGCTCTGGTTTTCTCCCACAGTCCAAAGATGTGCGGGTTATGTTGATTGGCCATTCTAAATTGGCCCTTAGTGTCCCAAGATGTGCAGGTTTGGTGGGTTAGCCATTGTAAATGTGTGGGGTTACGGGGATAGGGCGGAGTGGTGGGAATGGGTGACACATTTTGTTGAAAAGTCGGTATAGATTCGATGGGTCGAAAGACTTCCTTCTGCACTGAAGGGATTCTATAATACTCAGCAATAGAGAGAAGCTGAGTTAATATTTCAGGTCAGTTCTCTATTAATGTTTTGGCTAAGATGTGATAGTCATGGTTCTGGACTTACAGATAAGGCTGGATCGATGCTATTGGCAAACTCTATCTCTTATTGAACACTGTGCTAACTATTCAAAAGGTAGACTTGGCACAAGACTCCACGTATAACTATCTCTCGCCATGCTCTGTGTTTCATGTGATTTAACATTACTGACAACATTTGTGTATTCGTTCTGGCTCCTGTCAACGCAAGGTGGCTGCAGCCACCCATCCGAGTCTGAGTCTTGGGCTGTTCAGATAGATTTCTGCCAAAGTTAGGGTGGAATTTTGCTTGCATTTTCAGGCCCACTTCTGTTCAAATGACACATATACAGCTGTTGGAAAATGCCACCAGCTTCACTCTGTAATCACAGTGAACGCTGATGGTTGCTGTTATTCTTAGTGCAAATTCTTGGCGATTGTTCTGAATTTTGGTGCACTGTTTCTTTAACACAAAAAACGCTGCCCTCTGCACAAAAGGGAATTGCAATCAAGCGCATATAATGCATCAGTTGTCATCACAGTTCCAGGGTCACATTGAAACACTTTGACTAGTGTCAAGGTTGATAATTATTTGACCTGTTCTGCTATTGACATGAATCATTTACAAAAGATTTTCTAAATGGTTCTGATCTATGACACGATGGGGGTAACATATATTGAGTAACTGTCGTAGAGTCAAAATGTGCTGTGTTCATGTGGGTCAGAGAAGCGTTGGCCTAGTGGTATTATCATTTGTCTATTAATCCAGAAATTCAGTGAAAGTCCTGGGGGACCTGAGTTCAAATCTTGCAATGGCAAGTAGTAGAATTTGAATTCAATTAAAAAAAAATCTGGAATTAAGTATCTGCTGATGACTATGAAACTATTGTTGGAAAAACCTACCTGGCTCATTGGATTAAAAACAAATTACTGCAGATGCTGGAATCTGAAATCAAAAGAGAAAATGCTGGAAAATCTCAGCAGGTCTGACAGCATCTGTGAGGGAAGGAAACAGCTGAAGTTTTGAATGCAGATGAACCTTTGTCAAAGCTAGAAGGTGGGAGATATTTTCCCCTTATTTTTATGGCTCATGTTTCATTCCCTCACCCTGCTGAGATTTTCCAGCATTTTCTCTTTTACCATCTGGCTCACTAATGTTCTTTAGGGAAGGAAATCTGCCATCCTTTCCGCGTCTGGCCTATATGTGGCTCCAGAGCTATAGCAATGTGGTTGACTCTCAACTGCCCTCCAAGGGGAACAAGTGCTGTCCCACCCAGCTACGCCCATATCCTAAGAATTAATTTTTAAAATCTGCAATATTTTGCTTTTAACTTGGTAATCTTTCTCCTCCTCGTTCCGAGCCTCAGACAACTGTCTACGCTACAAATTAGAAATGTGATTCTGAGACTGACTATTGCCTATGGCTGAACTGAAATTAATGTTTCTTTTTTAAATACACGTACTCACATATATAATTAAGAAGAACAAAATCCAGACCCAGCTTTTAATTCGAGGCACAAGTTTAGATGACATGGAAAATACATAGCACGTTTATCAAAATATCTACATTCATATTGCAATGTTCATATCTCCAAAGTCTCCCAAAGTACTTTATAGTCAATTAAAGTACTTTTTGAGGTGCTTCCCCTGTAATATTGAAACAATATATGCACAGGAAGCTTTTGAAATAATTCCTCAGCGTCCCTTTACCAGATTCCCTTTATTTACAAACTCTATCCTCTCATAGAGAGCTTCAGGTAAACAGTCAGAATCAGTGGACCTGACACTCCCATATTTATATATAGGTGAGGCTTCCTGATCTCAATCAGGGAGCTCATATTTCAAGACCCCAATCTCATGGGCCTCGTTGAAGTCATTACAGAAGAGCCATTTGTAGCACATGGATGTCGCACGCTGGCCAGTATTTATTGCCCATCTCTAGTTGCCCTTGGAGGGCAGTTGAGAGTCGACCACATTGCTGTGGCTCCGGAGTCACATGTAGACCAGACCAGGTAAGGACAACAGATTTCTTTCCCTAAGGGACATTAATGAAGCAGATGGGCTTTTCTGACAATGGTTTCACAGCCATCTGCAGATTCTTAATTCCAGATATTTTTTATTCAATTCAACTTCCACCATATGCCCTCATGGGATTCGAACCTGGGTCCTCCAGAACATTGGCTGAACGTTATATTTCTGACATACAATGACAGTTCAATAAAACAAAAACTGCCTTTAATGTATTTTGAAACATCCTGAGGTTATGAAAGGTGCAAGTTATTTATTTCTGTAACCTGAATATTACGTGTGACTTGAAGTTACTTAATAGGAGAGTAGGGAGGCAGCGTTACCCTATTCCAGAATGACTGCTCTTTGGCTGACCTTACCCACAAGTACCTGGAAGCAATAACTAGTCAGCGATTGTTGGTCCAGCTGTAAGTGCAGCAGAAAAGGCTTTTAAAACGACTCCTTTCCGCTACTACTGGCGTTACATTAACTTTGCATTGCATAACATAACAGGGAGAGCACTACATGATGATTTGACAGTGTCACATGTCTCAACAACGCTGGGTATTACACAAAACTGCTTTAATCCCATTTAATACAAGAACTGGAACAAGTCGGGTGAGAGCAGGAGTCCAGTGTGCAGCAACGGCAGGACACGATAGATCTTATTCACAGCTCAGATGTATTAAAGTAGATTGGATGCTGTTGTTAGCAATCAGTGAGGCCCCCTATGTCAGTATTTAGAAAGCTAGGGAAGTCTTAGTACTTAACAATAATATGAAAAGTGAGAACATTGGGTAACTCAGTGCTTATAGAATCATAGAGTCATAGACATTTACAGCATGGAAACAGCCTAACTTGTCCATGCCGCCCTATCTTTCAAACCGCGAAGCTAATCCCGATTGCCTGTAATATCCCTCTATACCCATTTTACCCATGTAACTGTCTAAATGTTTTTTAAAAGACAAAATTATACCTATCTCCGCTGCTAACCCCAGCAGCTTGTTCCAAACACTCACCACCTTTTGTGTGAAAAAATTGCCCCTCTAGACCCTTTTGTATTGAACTTAGGTCCCTGGCGCTGTGAGGCAGCAGTGCTAATCACCGGTACAGTTAGCATTGTACCAGGTGCCAGAGGCTGGGCTCAATTCTCTGCTTGGGTCATTGTCTGTGTGAAGTTTGCACGTTCTCCCCGTGTCTGCATGGGTTTCCTCCGGGTGCTCTGGTTTCCTCTCACAGTCTGAAAGGTGTGTAGGTTAGGTGTGTTGGCCATGCTAAATTCTCCCTCAGTGTACCCAAACAGGCATCGTAGTGTGGCGACCAGGGGATTTTCACAGTAAGTTCATTGCAGTGTTAATGTAAGCCCACTTTGTGACACAAATAAATAAACTACAAATACTTTAAAACTTAAACTTTAAACTTTGTTCGTGGCACCTTGGTGTTGCTGGCTAGGCCAGCATTTATGGTCTATCCCTAGTTGCCCAAAGCTGGTGGCCAAAGCACAGACCTGAAAGAGGAAATGGTTTAGGGCTAAATTTCATATTTGGAAATCAGACGTGCTCCCCAGTGCTAACATAAAATTAGTCACAACGCTAGTCGCCAACTTGTCATAATGCCAGTCTCTGATTACTCAGATTAAGCTTGTTAACCACCCTGGCACAAGTGTAATCGGCAGCGGGTCTCAATGTCCACAAAGAGGGTGGAGGTTTGGGGGAGGGTGACAGAGATCTTGGTTTGATTTATTATTGTCACATGTATTAACCTACAATGAAAAGAATTGTTTCTTGCGTGCTATACAGACAAAACATACAATTCATAGAGAAGGAAAGGAGAGAGTGCACAATGCAGTGTAACAGTCATAGCTAAGGTGTCGAGAAAAATCAACTTAATGCAAGGTAGGTCCATTCAAAAGTCTGACAGCAGCAGGGAAGAAGCTGTTCTTGAGTTGGTTGGTATGTGACCTCAGATTTTTATATCTTTTTCCCGATGGAAGAAGATGGAAAAAAGAACGTCCAGGATGCATGGGGTCCTTAATTATGCTGGCTGCTTTGCTGAGGCAGTGGGAAGTGTGGACAGAGTCAATGGATGGGAGACTGGTTTGGATTGAGCTACATTCACAAACTTTTGTAGTTCTTTGCGTTCTTGGGCAGAGCAGGAGCTATTCCAATCTGTGATACAACCAGAAAAAATTTCTATGGTGCATTTGTAAAAGTTGGTGTGAGTTGTAGCTGACATGTCAGATTTGACAAAGGTGACATCCCAGAGCACTGTGTACACAGATACTGGGAGATCAAGACGCCTGTACAATGGGACCACTAAAGCTCAGCAGTCGGCTTCACCAGCGAGATTAGGCTCTGCTCCATCCCCTACTGGCGAGAATTGCATCCAGTGCCAGAAGATTGCATCTTTCAACTCACTGGAAAAAATGAACCGGAAACTTCTGTTTTCTCACTCATTCAACATTTAGAATTTTTTTGGTAAGGTCATCCCCTGAGACTCTTCTGTAAACTACGCAATAAGTGGACTGCAGACAAGACCTGTCATAGGCACAGTGGTTAAAGGTGCAGCAGATACTGTGGGGATGGTGACTGTATGATTTTTTTCATGACATTTTAAAAATAACTTTTAGGTGGGTTCAAAATGATTTAAAAAAGACTAATTCTGTGAGTGGGGGAATGTTGCAATTCTAGCCATGAATATAGCACTAACCCAGGATGAGCGCAGGCTGTACTGGTTGGTTGTGGCAACTCTCACACCAGGCATTATTCATATTACAACGTGAATGTAGCTGCAACAAAAGTTCAACACTATAATTTGTTGCATTAATCCAGGTCACGAGAGCTTACTGTTGTGTGGCATTTAAAAACAGGGATGTGAAACTGGCTCTGACACTAATAAAAAGCTTGGAAAGGAGCAAGGGGGGGGGCTCGTGGTCAGGAAGGTCACAACTTCATGCTAAACGGACGATCCTTTAAAACAGAGATGAGAAGGAATTTCTTCAGCCAGAGAGTGGTGCATCTGTGGAACTCTTTGCCGCAGAAGACTGTGGAGGCCAGGTCATTGAGTGTTTTTAAGATGGAGATAGATAGGTTTTTGATTAATAAGGGGATCAGGGGTTATAAGGAAAAGGCAGGAGGATGGGGATGAGAAAAATATCAGCTTTGATTGAATGGCAAAGCAGACACGATGGGCCGAGTAGCCTAATTCTGCTTCTATGCCTTATGGTTTCCCTCCAGACAGCTACCAATTGGCCACAACACACACTATTCAACATGTACTTAGGGCAGGGACGGAAGTCAGTGGATTGAATACTTCTGTGTTGGCTTCTTACACCCTGTCCAAAAATGTTTCATCCACTCCTTAGCTTTAACTGAAGTTAAACACCCCAACAAAAATGAGGATGCATTAGGTATGCGGCAGCACCATCAGAGACAGCAACTCCTTCTGCATTGGCTTCAGAGGGGTGTTGGAAAAGATTGTAAATGTGATCCCTGGGTGGCACTGTAGCACAGTGGTTAGCACTGCTGCCTCACAGGGACCTGGGTTCGATTCCCGGCTTGGGTCACTATCTGTATGGAACCTGCATGTTCTCCCTGTGTCTGTGTGGGTTTCCTCTGGGTGTTCCAATTTCCTCCCAAAGCCCAAAGATGTGCGGGTTAGGTGGATTGGCCATGCTAAATTGTCCATTGTATTGGGGGGTTATCGGGGTAAATATATAGGGTTAGAGAGTTTGGGCCTCTGTGGGATTGTGGTCAGTGCAGACGCAATGGGCCAAACGGCCTCATTCTGCATTGTAGGGACTTTGTGAGTTGCTGGTCTGTTGGGAATCTTACTCATTTTAAAATTCATTTGTAGCATTTATCCCGATACTTATAACCACCGACCCAACATCATTCCCCATCATTCCCAACAGCATTCCCCATCCTCGACACCTCTGCCTTCCTGAGCCTGGATTCTCTTGCAACCCATCTTGGCTCGATCATTGGAGGCCCATCCTTGGCCCATCCTCTGAAATTTCCTCCCCTCTGTCCCTCTACCTCTGTTGCCACCTTTTTGGATATTAGGACTGACATAATTCTGAGGGGGGACATTTTGCAACCAGTCGGAAGTGGAACAGGTAGTTCTACTCTGGAGCACATTCAGCGACCAGAAAAAAACGGGAAGAATTTAAAAAAAAACGCAATTAACTTAAATATAAAATTCAAAACTCAACATTCCTTGTAAAATTATCATTTCAACGTGTGGAAAAATAGTCTCGACTCCCTGCACAATAAAGCATTTTGATTTATCATGCAGATCCTAACTTCCTGATTAGTTTTCAAAGGGAAAATGTGCATTGTATGCAGGAAGATATGATATTCCCAGCAATGTTCACATCCCTAGCATCCATGGTACGAAGTTCCTCTCCTGTCCAATGTAAAGTACCTTTTTTAACTCATGAGACAGAAATATCATTGGTTTAGTAAAGATATGGTGTCGGATTTTCCCACCCCAAGGAAGGGCTGAAGTGTTTCGGGCAGGCTTTGGATATGGTAGGTGGGATCCCAGTCCAGGTTTCTTACCCCCATTCCCAGCACCAAGAATTTTCAAGGAGATGGATCGTGAGTCTGCACATCGGTGTTCCGACATTCCCAAATTTCAGCAATTTTGAAGAACTTTGGGGTGAACTTTGAAGGGAACGCGAATCACCCCAACATAGGAGTGTTTGCAAGCCATGAAAGGTTATTACAAAAGGTGTTTTCTACTTCACATGTGGTTACATATGTTGTAATGTAAGTTATGTCTGTTATTACTTCAGTGAGTGGGAAGTGACCATTAAATAATATGGCTGCCAGTTTGTTGTCTTGACAATTGACAAACTGTCAAAGAAAAGCACAGCATTCTAAAAGCAGAAAAGTCTTCAGATGCTTTAGAGTACTGAATCAAGTGCTATTCTGCATCATAAACCCAGGTTCAATTGCAGCCTCGGTTATTGTCTGTGTGAAGTTTGCATGCTGTCTGCGTGGGTTTCCTCTGGGTGGTCCAATTTCCTCCCACACTCCAAAGATGTGTGGGTTAGGTGGATTGGCCATGCTAAATTGCTCTGGAGATTATCAGGGTAAATACATGCTGAATCGTGCAGGCTTGGGTGGGATTGATGTCAGTGATGGGCTGAATGGCCTCTTTCTGCATCAGGGAGTCTGTGGGAGGATTTTACAGCTTCGCTTGAACGAGACCGAGGTCAACGGATATTTCTGTTGTCTACCCCTTGCCTGCTCCTTTGGGCAAGACAGTAGAATCCCAAGGTCTGATTCTATGACTCTCATTAAAGATGATAATCTGGCCTGTGCTCTGTTTCATTACCCATGTTACAATG
The DNA here is from genome assembly GCA_024679065.1 of Sphyrna mokarran. Classification (NCBI taxonomy): domain Eukaryota; kingdom Metazoa; phylum Chordata; class Chondrichthyes; order Carcharhiniformes; family Carcharhinidae; genus Sphyrna; species Sphyrna mokarran. The sequence goes on along the minus strand of JAGIQG010000016.1, from coordinate 64,114,661 downwards.
TTAAAATCCAAGGATATAAAATGTATCTTCATAATTATTAACAGCAAGAAAAAATATTTTAAAATATTTTAAAAAAATTCTACTATGGCTTTTTATTCACATTAGAAATTGGTGTTTAATGTAATATACAATCATTTAAAAAAATACCAATCAAATGTCAATTTTTTTACATTTGCACAGCTGGATCCAGTCTAGTTTCTTGACAGTTGGTTCACTGCAGCAACATCACGCGGTTGACCCTGCTGGATGTGTGACTCGATGGGTCACAGTATCCTGTGTTACATAGTCCCATTTAGGTAGATACTGGTGATATTCTGGATGCCCTCTGTATGGATCCTGGCCCAGTCAGGGAAAGTTGACAGCTCAAACACGTATAGGCCCCAGGAGTTTATGGCCAGCAAGAGTAGAAAGATGCCCAAAACATTCATGATGATCCCAGATTTTACCTGCACAGACAAATCCATTCCATTAACAGCATGTTCAGTAGATTGAGGAAAAATGAGAGCAGGGATGTACTTCTGAGGCTGTATAAAGCTCTGCTCAGAGCCCACTTGGAGTATTGTGAGCAGTTTTGAGCCCCGTATCTAAGGAAGGATGCTTGGCCTTGGAAAGTTCACAAGAATGATCCCTGGAATGAAGAGCTTGTCGTATGAGGAATGATTGAGGACTCTGGGTCTGTACTCGTTGGAGTTTAGAAGGATGGGAGAGGGGATCTTATTGAAACTTACAGGATACTGCGAAGCCTAGGTAGAGTGGATGTAGAGAGGACATTTCTACCAGTTGGAAAACTAGAACCAGAGGGCACAAGCTCAGGCTAAAGGGACAATCCTTTAAGACAGAGATGAGGAGGAATTTCTTCAGTCAGTGATGAGTGAATCTGTGGAACTCTTTGCCACAGAAGGCTGTGGAGGCCAGGTCATTGAGTGTCTTTAAGACAGAGATAGATAGCCTCTTGATTAATAAGGGGATCAGGGGTTATGGGGAAAAGGCAGGAGAATGCACATCCAAACATGTGTGGGTTAGGTGAATTGGCCATGTTAAAATTGCCTCTTAATGTCAAGGAGACTAGCTAAGGTAAATGCATGGGGATAGGGCCTGGGTGGGATTGTAGTTGGTGCAGACTAGATGAGCCAAATGGCCTCTTTCTGCACTGTAGGGATTCTATGTATCTTAATGCGGATGAGAAAAGTATCAGCCATGATTGAATGGCGGAGCAGACTCAATGGGCCGAGTGGCCTAATTCTGCTCCTATGTCTTATAGTCGTAGAGTGTAAGCTGATGATGAGATTATTCAAACTGAAACCACAATGGATGGGAGAAGGCTGGTCCCAAATTTCTGCAGGACCATCCTGGCTTGCTGCTGGTTGATATGTTGCCACATCTTCAAGTATCTGATGGCGGGAAGGGATTGCTGTTTGGCATCCCAAAATATGGTCCCTTTTGTCAAACATAGTATGGATAGTAAAGTAAACAATTTCTCTTTGCGCCTTTCTGACCAGCAATGAATAAAGTGCACAAGGTGTGAGCAGATCACATCCCAACCTATCACATTGTATGATATTGTAATGACTCGAGAAGCCACATTGAAAAGTAGTTTACTACAGAATGCAAAGTAAAATCATCACCGTGGTGTGCACACACTTGTCCCTGCCTGGAGTCACAGTTCAGCAGGCCCAGTCCAGGGCCTGCCTTATACAAGTAATGAGTTCAAGCTGGCCAGACCAGTGCCTGTTACCAGGGGAACTCATACTCAACAAGTCCCACAGGGAAGTCAATCAGTGATTCCCCATGGACCGCGTGGGGGTTGTCACACCTATATTGTGGGGAGGGGGGCAGAAAGCATCAGACACTGGTCTGGCCAGCTTGAACTCTACTTATATAAGGCAGGCCCTGGACTGGGCTTGTTGAACTGTAACTCCAGGCAGGGACAAGTGTGTGCACACCACGGCAAAGGTTTTACTTTGTATTCTGTAGTAAACTACTGAGGGCTATTGACTGGCAGTTAATGATCCCATTTCTTTTCTCAGATGAATTGGAAAGAATCCATCTTTGAAGAATGGGAGAGTTCCCCCTAATATCCTAGCTGAACATAGCATAATATTTATCCCTCCCCAGGTTATTTGCCTCATTGCTGCTCGGACCCTGCCACAATGCTTCACACACACAACACGCAATACACATCAAAAATAAGTATCTTATCGCTTATGAAGGACTTTGAGACAGCCTGAGGTTTTGAAAATCACTGTACAAATAAAATTTCTTTCTTTATTAGGCACTAAAAAACATAGTTCAGCACTCCATCAGCTGTATTGGTTACATTGCAAGGACTAAACTTGGTTCAATTCTGAGTTCATCGTTATTCTGGGACCCCTCTTTCATCCTTTCTCTTTCCTAGTTTAACCTAACCCATTAAATCATAGAATCCCTCCAGTGTAGAAGGAGGCCAGTCATGGGTTAAAATCCTGGAATTCCATCCCTAACGGTATTGTGGCTCAACCCATAGAAAATGGACTGCAGTAATTTAAGAAGGCAGCTCACCACCACTTTCTCAAGGGCAACTAGGGATGGGCAATAAATGCTGGCCAGCCAGTAATGCCAACACCCCACAGAATGGATTAAAAAGAAATTTGACCTATCAACCTGCACTGATAACAATCCCACTCTATCCCTATCCACATATTTACCCTGCTAATCCCCCTAACACAAAAGGACTTAGCGCCAGGGACCCGGGTTCAGTTCCAGCCTCAGGTCACTGTCTGTGTGGAGTCTGCATGTTTTCCATATGTCTGTGTGGGTCCCCCTCCCACAAAGCCCAAAGATTAGGTTGATTGGCCATGATAAATGTTTAGTTTTGCTTTGGATTTCCTAAGAAATTTGTCAGATTAAATGACACTGTGCTCAACAACAACACTTTTCTATCTGATTTCTAGTTGAAGAAGGTAACATTGCCATCTTATGCCCAGTCCTAGACTGGCAGGGATGGAGCAACAGGCTAGGCTTTGGGTGTGTACAGGAATGACTACATATAGACGATAGGTCTACTGTTTCATGTATCACAGTCGTAGACTCTACAGTGCAGAAGGCCCATTAGCCTGCACCGACAACAATCCCACTCAGATCCTATCACCGTAACGCCCCGTATTTACTCTACTAATCCTTCTGACACTAACGGGCAATTTATCCTGGCCAGTCAACCTAATCTGCACATCTTTGGATTTTGGGAGAAAACTGCAGAGCCCGGAGGAAACCCACACAGACATGGGGAGAATGTGCAGACTCCACATAGCCAGGTCCCTGGCACTGTGAGGCAGCAGTGCTAACCACTGTGTAAACAATGAAATGGTCAGTTCATGGAGACACAGATGTGCATCTGCTCATTCAGTTGTGTCACCATTTTAAAAATCGATTCCTGGTTGGCTCATTGTGTGGAGTCTGTGTGTTCTCCCTGTCTCTTCGTGAGTTTCCTCCAGGAGCTCCGGTTTCCTCCCACAGTCTGAAAGACGCGCTGGTTAGGTGCGTTGTCCCTGCTAAATTCTCCCTCAGTGTACCTGAACAGGCACCAGAGTGTGGCAACTAGGGGAATTTCACAGTGACTTCATTGCAGTGTTAATGTAAGCCTCACTTGTGACGAATAAATACACTTTACATTAGAAATTTTCCACCTGAATTTTTAGTTAGAAAAGTTAGGAATTCAGAATTTTTTTTTGCTTTTTGAAAATAAATGCCCCATTTGCAACTGAAATCACTTTATATGGCAAAGATCACTCATGCGTGACCTACATGGACATTAAATCAATTACTTTGAGGACAATGAGCAGTGCTTTTAAAGGTCACTCACAATCTTGTGAACACAAAACAAGCCTGTTAATTGTTCATCTTGCTAGTAAAGGTTACTCAGTGTTAATACCAGCCACTAAGACGGCCAATTACATTTTAAAAAACAAATTGTTTTTTGTATGTGGGCAATACTGGCCAGGCCAGCATTTATTACCCATCTCTAATTGCCCTTGAAAAGTAAAGTTTATTTATTAGTGTCATAAGTAAGGCTTACATTAACACTGCAATGAAATTACTGTGAAAATCCCCTAGTTGCCACATTCCAGTGCCAGTTTGGGTACACTGAAGAAGAATTTAGCATGGCCAATGTACCCAATCAGGGCATCTTTCAGGCTGTGGGAGGAAACTGGAGCACCTGGAAGAAACCCACGCAGGCACGGGGAGAATGTGCAGACTCCGCACAGACATTGACCCAAGCCAGGAATCGAACCCAGGTCCCTGGCGCTGTGAGGCAACAGTGCTGACCACTGTGCCACCATTGTAATGATGAGCTGGTTTTTTGAACTGCTGCAGGTACACCTGCAATGCTGTTAGAGAGGGAATTGCAGGATTTTGACCCAACGACAGTGAAGGAATGGCGATAAATTTCCGAGTCAGGATGGTGTGTGGCTTGAAGGGGAACTGATGAAGTTCACACTCATCCACTGCCCTTGTTCTTCCAGCTGATACAACTCGGGGGTTTGGAAGATGCTGTCGAAGGCAGTGCATCTTGTGACTCCAGACCCACATGCAATGTGGTTTGGCTCTTAAATGGCCCCATAAGTCATTCAGTGTATCAAACTGCTATGAAGCCTCAAAGGAATGAAACTGATGGGTCACTTGGCATTGGGGTTCAGGGGTTATGGGGGGGGAAAAGACAGGAGAATGGGGATGAGAAAAATATCAGCCATGATTGAATGATAGAGCAGACTCAATGAGCCGAATGGTCTAATCTGCTTCTACGTCATATGGTTTTATGGTCTTAAAGCCACGGCATCAGAGACGACTATGGCAAAAAGCCACCATCATCAACCTTGGATACATCCTGTTCCACCAACAAGGCAAACCCACCAGAGACAGCAGCACGGTGCTACACAATTGGGAGGGAACAGTCCTGGTTGTCCTCAACATTTGACCCAGGCCAAACATGGGCAAGGAAACCTCCCACTGATTGCCACATACTGACCATCCCTCAGCCGATGAATGAATACTCCTCCTTGGTGGACATTATTTGGAGGAAGCACCAAGTATGACAAAGTCAGAGATGGAAATTATGTTGACATTACGGTGGTGCCAGAGGCCTGGAAGATTGCAAAAGGGGAGACGGATAAACCCTTCAGTCACAGACCATTGCTCCTAATGCCCATGGTGGGGTCACTTGTAGAGACAATAACCAAAGATAGAAATAATTGTCACTTTCAGAAATACGGCTTAATAAATGATTTCCAGCATGGATTTGTTAATGGTAAGTCATGGTTTGATGTAAGTACAGTAACAGAAGGTGAATAAAGGTCATATAGTCGACGTGTACATGTTCTTTCCAAAAGACTCTTAATAAAGTAGCAAGAGATCCGTTCACCAAACTAAGCCTGTGTGATTAGAGAGGCATTAGCTGTATCGATAAGAAATTGGTTAAGCTTCAGAAAGCAGGGAGCAATGGTGAAAGTTGCCTTTCAAGTTGGAGAGAAGAAATAATCCTCAGAAGCTGATGTCCCTTCACCAGATTCTCTTTATTTTCAAATTTATCTCCACCCCTAACATTGCTTCTGCTACGAAGTCAAAACCCAGAATGTCACTCAACTCAGCATATACAGAGTGAGATCCCACAGGTTATTATTAGACAGATTAGACAGGTAATCATTACCTCAATTAGGGAGCTCATACTCTAAAAGTCTCAGAGCTCATTACAGTGGTATTAGAACCACCGCTCTTTCTGATACATATTAGTGACCCAGGCTTGGGTGCACCGGATAAAACTTCAAAGTTGACAGATGCTACAAAACTTAGAAAATAGTGAGGAAGATATGAATGCTTTCAAGAGGATGTAGATAAATTGAATTTGCCATTTCATCAATGTAACACAGAAGTTAGATGTGATATCTTTAGTTGGAAGAATGAGCAAGGGCAATATAAATTGAATGGTATAATTTTATGGAGGGTACATGTACAAAAATCTTTTGAAGAGTACAAAGTCTGTTGCAAGAAGCATACAGGATGGTTGGTTTTATGAACTGAGCACAGCAGCAAGGGAGTTACATTACACTATTATGGATCACTAGTTAAACCCCAGCTAAAATACTTTTAGAAGGATGCCAAGGCCATAGAGATAGTGCAGAGGGTGTTTAGTATAGTCTGAGGGATATGGGACTTTAGCTACCTGTACAGACTGGTTTTCCATTACAGCAGGGAAGATTTAATAGTGGAGGTGTTCAAAGTCATGAAGTTTTTTTGGAAAAAATAAGAAGAAACTGCTCCTCATGACAGAAGGGGCAGTGGTGCAAGGACATGATTTCAAGAACAGGCCAAAGCGTAAGAGGGTGCCACAAGGAGAAATCATTTTATACAGAGAGTTGCGATGAATTGGAATGCATTTCCTGGAAGAACAAGGTTAATAATAACTTTTGAAAATGAATTGGAATAAATATTTGAAGAGAAGAAAAACCTCTAGGGCCATGAATAAGAGCAATGGGTCTAAGTAATAGCTCTTTCAAAGACAGGCGCAAGAGACCAAATACTCTCCTTTGCCCTGCATCATTCTATGAGAGTGATTAATCCCAAATGACTTTAACCCAATCACCAATTGGATGTTTCTATGAAGCTGTTCCATCAAACTGGCCCCAAAAACACCAGCATAGCATTTCAGCCACTTGTAATGAAGTTAGGATACCTGACTAGAAGAAGTTATAACAATCCAGACAATTGCTTTTGTGGGCAATGATGTTGAGCTTCTTGAGTGTTGTTGGAGCTGCACTTATCCAGAGCTATGTAAGTGAAAGTTATAGTTAGAGTGTGCCATCAGCCACAGTGTTAACAATAGACTTAACGTCTGCCTGGGGTTTGTACGATCCCGCCCAAGGCCAATGGAATTGGGTTGGGCGTGCCGGTAATATTTCGGCCAACAATTACAAACTGAATGCAGATGCAAGCAAGTTTATTAAAATACTGCAGCTTAAAATGCTTTACAAATTGCTATCTTCGTCACATATTACCCTTTTATTCAACATGCACTCCCTCCACCACTAACAGCAGTGTATGCCATCTACAAGGTGCACTTCTTTGAATGGATCAGCATTTATTAGCCATCCTGAGTGCACTTAAGAGCCAAACACATTGCTGTGGCTCTGGAGTCATATGTAGTCCAGACTAGGTAAGGATGGCAGGTTTCCTTCCCTAAAGGAAGTTAGTGAACCAAATGGGTTTTTTGACAATCAGCAATGGTTTCATGGTTCTTAATTCCAGATTTCAATGATTTTAATTCAATGATTCTTAATTCTAGATTTTTATTGAATTCACGTTTTACTATCTGCTGTGGTGGGATTTGAACTCGGGTCCTCAGAATATTATCCTTTGTCTCTGGAATACTAGTCCAGTGACAATACCATTGTGCCACCACTTACCCAATATTTGACCATCATTAGCATCACTATACTTCATGCTACCCTATCCTCTGTAGCCGGGTCAGTTTCTAGCAAGGCTACACTGATCCAGACAGGATAGGAATTGGAGGGTTGGAATGTCTGAAATGACTCTTACAAAAGAAAGAAACACTGTTTGCACAAGCTTAGAAGGCCTACAGCTAGCGATTTGTCATTTCTGAAGCTGTGCTAATGTGTCACTGTTCAAAAATAAGGACGAGATTATAGGCAAATAAACAGGAGTTTAGCATTGCTGAAAACAAAGTCCTAAAACATAATAAATGAGGGATTCTCTGGATAAAACAACAACGACAGAAAATGCAGACAATTATCAGTTAGAATTATAGAAGAGGATTGTGGAATCATACAGTGCAGAGAGGCCATTCAGCCCATCAAGCCTGCACCGAACCTTTGTCAGAGCATCTTATCTACACCTTCTCTCCCAGCCCACCCCGTAATCCCACATATTTACCATGACTTATCCATCTAATCTACACATCTTTTGACACAAAGGGGAAATTTAGCATGGTCTTTCTACCTAACTGCACATTTTTGGACTAAACCAGAGCATTTGGAGGAAATCCATGCAGACACAGGGGTGGGGGGTGGGGGGGAACTTGCAAACTCCACACAGACAGTCATCCGAGAGTGGAATTGAACCCAGGTCCCCAGCACTGTGAGGCAGCAGGGCTAACTACTGTGCCTCAACCATTAATTTCTCCCCAGCATTTTGGTGTCCTTGATATCAAATATGCAGCAACTTTTGTGGGGTTGCAGACCCAATTTTTCCACTTGATTTATACATATCGGGGGTGGCACGGCAGCACAGTGGTTAGCACTGCTGCCTCACGGCACCCGGGACCCAGGTTTGATTCTTAGCTTAGGTCACTGTCTGTCTGGAGTTTGCACATTCTCCCTGTGTCTGCATGGGCTTCCTCTGGGTGTTCTGGTTTCCTCCCACAGCCTGAAAAACGTGCTGGTTAGGTGCATTGTCCTGAACAGGCGCTGGACTATGGCGACTAAGGGGATTTCACAGTAACTTCATTGAAGTGTTAATGTAAACCTTTACTTGTGACTAACAAATTAACTTTACTCTGCCAGATTTCCTACCCGCAAGCTAAATAGAACACCCTTTTGCCAGAAACTGCATCCAAAAATAAATAAGCATAACCAGATAAAACACTATAGAGCAAAATCTATTCACATTGACACTGTTAGGGGTATTAGCGAGCTATGTTAATATGCACAAATCTACCTTGTAAGTCTTCAAGATATATCGGAACAACCTCCCTTTAATGGGAAAGCCATTCTTTCATGAACCAACATTATCCTTCTTGACCTTTCCTTATGTCTTCATGAAGACATACTTACCTTCATTGGCCGGGGCATTGAGTTTAAGAATTGGCAAGTCATTTTCAGCTTTATAGAATCTTAGTGAGGCCAGATTTGGAATACAGTGTTCATTTCTGATTGCCACATTAGCAGAAGGATGTGGAGGCTTTGGAGAGGGTACAGAAAAGATTTACCAGGCTGTTGCCCCATATGCAGAGCATTAGCCATGAGGAGAGATTGGAGAAACTTGTTTGTTCTCACTGGAACAACAGAGGTTGAGGGGCAAATTGATAGAAGTCTAGAAGATTATGAGAGTCATGGACAGAGTGGATAATCAGACGTTTTCTCCCGGGATGGAAGAGTCAGTTCCAAGGGGGTGTAGGTTTAAGGTGTGAGGAGCAAGGTTTAAAGGAAATGTACGAAGCAGATTTTTTACACAGAGGGTTGAGGATGTTTGGAACTTGCTTGCAGGGAAGATAGTGGAAGCGGATGTAGTAGTGACTTCTAAGGGACGTCTTATAAATACGTGAATAGGATAGGAATGGAGAGATATTGTCCCTGGAAGGATAGGGTGTTTTGGTTCAGTTGGGCAGCATGGTTGGCACAGGTTTGGAGGGATGAAGGGCCTGCTCTCATGCTGTAATTTTATTTGTTCTTTGGGTCTACAGGTCATAATGAGGACTACACTCATTGTAGAAAAGAGTAGCATATTTGGAAGCATAGAGTTCTTACAGCGCAGAAGCAGTCATCTGACTCATTACGTCTGCATCAAATCTCTGACAGAGCGTCTTACCCAGGTCCTCTTTCTCACCCTATCCCTGTAACCCCACACATTTACCTTGGCTAATCCATCTAATCTGCATATCTTGGGACACAAAAGCAGCAAGATGGCATGGTCATCCCACCAGACCAATTTGCGGCATAGTTACTAAATCCCCACTCATCTCAAACGTGGCTGTTCAAGTCACACCACTGATTTCAATTATATGTAGTGAGATTCAATGCTGTGCCACTCTGTTGACTCATACATACCATATCGCTGACCTTTAGAAAGCCCGTAGCAAAAGCAATTGAGTTTGGAGGCGTTGATATTGGAAGCATGAAAGCATAGGAACCCACAACAGTTGTAGGGACCATCAGATAGAGAGGATTCACTTTCAAATGCATGGCCTGGAACAAATAATAGATACATGGATAAGATGCTTCTTTGAAAATTGAAAATAGTCCAATGTATATTTAATCCAACTGGCGATAGAATAATTACATTATTGGTCAATAAAAATCTAATATCTGCTAACTGATTCTCATGGCTGGATTTTATGGTCTTGTTCGACCCAAGACCAGAAAACCCTGCCTGGTGTCAATAGAACTTCCCAATATCCGCCCTTCGCCTGCTCCAATTCCACAGCGATCAGAGTGATAGAATTCCAGCAATAGAATCATAAGAAGGAGGCCATTTGGCCCTTTGAGCCTGCACCAACAACAATCCTACCTCATCCCTATCCCCATAACCACATGTTTTTTTCGTCCTAATCTCCTTGACGCTAAGGGACAATTTAGCATGGCCAATGCATCTAACCTGCACGTCTTTGGAATGTGGGGGGAAACCAGAGCACTTGGAGGAAACGCACACAGACATGAGGAGAACGTGCAAAGTCCGCACAGTCACCCAAGGCCCAAACTGAACCTGGGATCCCAGGTGCTGTAAAGCAGCAGCGCTAACCACTGTACCACCCTAACTCGAGGGCGAGTTGAGGGCCAAAACTTTATGGGCTTTTGGGGACAGGCTCAGTGATGGATAAGCTGGCATACAGAGTCTTAGCTCTTAGCTTTTATTGGTAGGGGGATTGAATTTTGGAGCCGCAACGTCATGTTGCAACTGTACAAAACTCTAGTGCGGCCACACTTGGAGTATTGTGTACAGTTCTGGTCCCTGCATTATAAGAAAGATGTGGAGGCATTGGAGAGGGTACAGGGGAGGTTTACCAGGATGTTGCCTGGTATGGAAGGCAGGTCTTATGAAGAGAGGCTGAGGGATTTTGAGGTTGTTTTCGTTAGAAAGAAGGCGGCTAAGAGGAGACCTTATTGAAACATATAAGATGATTAGAGGTTTAGATAGGGTGGACAGTGATAGTCTTTTTCCTAGGATGGAGAAAGCTAGCACGAGGGGACATAGCTTTAAATTAAGGGGTGGTAGTTATAGGACGGATGTCAGAGGTAGGTTCTTTACCCAGAGGGTGGTAAGGTATGGAATGCCCTGCCTGCTGCAGTTGTAGATGTGCCAAGTTTGGTGGTGTTTAAGAGGTTAGTAGATAAGTTTATGGATGAAAAGGGAATGGTTTAGGTTAGAGGGTCATTGGTTTTTCTTAATTGGTTGGCGCAACATCGAAGGCCTAAGGGCCTGTTCTGCGCTGTAATGTTCTATGTTCTATGTTCTAAAATGGCTTGGGATGATGCCAGGCAGCATGTTGTATTCTCACCACCGGGCCTTTGGGCTGCCCACCAGACTGGAGTCCAAATGAGCCATTTCAGTGACCAACTGAAGACATCTCACCCCTCCACTGGCATTTTACCAACATTGAGAGGACATCACCCCTGCCAACAGCTCCCCCCCCCCCCTCCCCCCTGCACCCTCCATACTCCTCTGCATGGGAAGACAGCCAGATAAACCCTGGGATCTTCTGTGTAACTTCCTGGGAATTGCGGTTTTAATATTTGGATATTCTTTTGCCCACAAATGGGGCCCATGGCTTACCCAAGGCAATGGTGACTTCTGCCCTCAGTGACTCTCAATACTTTCATCGGGGCCTGCCTGACTGCACTGATTGGGTTGTGATCCAGGTGCAGTCCCAGGAATGGCCTCCGCTCCCGGTGGCGCTGCTGAGCGGCACCCCTTTATTTGGGAGCGGGTCGTTCGCACTTAATGGGACTGGAGGTGGCACTGAATTCACTGCCACCCCAAAATCTAACCCTGAATCCCATCACTGCATTAGCAGCCACCCCCCCCGGCCCTCCTCAGCTTTCGTCCCCAGAGGCTGGCTACATATCACCTCAAAAAATTCCCAGGAACCAATGGAGCAATGTGGGCAAAACATTTAAGATTTAACATAACAACAATTTTCATTTGTCTAGTGCCTTCACTGTAGTAAAACCTTCCAAGTCACTTCATTGGAGCATTCTCAGATATAATTTGACACCAAGCCACACAATTAGATTTTGGGTCAGATGATGCTGTGGGAGCGCATCTCCTTTCTACACTTTCGAGAGACTTACCAATTCGGACACAATCGGTAACATGATCACAATGGTGGCAGTGTTGCTGGCAAATTCGGTGAAACATGTTACCAGCAAGCAGATCAGGATGACAGCTGTGGTTGGCTTGATGTTCACCAGTGGCTGAAGCTGATTACCGAACCAGATAGACAGTCCCGAGGCCTGGAAAACAAAGACACTGCCCAGTTAGATGGGCAAAAAATCCCCGCAGTGCAAAAGGAGGCCAATCAACCATTCTGCACTGACCACAATCCCACCCAGACCCTATTCCTGTAACTTCACACGTTTATCCTGCTAATCCCCACTGACACTAGTGGGCCAATTAACCTAACCCGCACATCTTTGGACTATGAGAGGAAACTGGAGCATCCGGAGGAAACTCACGCAGATATGGGGAGAATGTGCAAACTCCACACAGACAGTGACCCGAGGCTGGAATTGAATCTGAGTCTGTGAGGCAGCAGTGCTAATCGTTGTGCCACTATTGTATCTTCATTTTCAAAGGATGGACATTCTGGAAAATGCAGAAACCAAAATTGTGAAATTGAAACGATTAGAAGAAATAGGCACACAAAGGCATTGCAGTCTAACTGCCAAGTTCAATTCTCCAACCACTAATCTATACATCTTGTGACACTAATGGGCAATTTATCATGGCTAACCCACCTAACCTGCACATTTTTGGACTGTGGGAAGAAACCAGAGCACCCGGAGGAAACTCATGCAGACAGGGGGAGAACATGCAAACTCTGCATAGATCCAAGGCTGGAATCAAACCTGTGTCCCTGGCGCTGTGAGGCATCAATGCTCAGCACTGTGCCGAAGTTCCATCAGGATTATCAGTCGTTATTTCTCTAGGTTTCAGACACCTTTTTACTGAAGATAGTGTGGAAAGATCGGGAAAGTCTCTCCCTCTCCTTGATCTGGAATCCTTTGGAATTAACCCATCAAGGAGAGTCCAAATGAGAATTGTTTTTTTGAAATTTGGAACAGATTTCCAAAACGCAATCATCAAAATGAAGCTAAGATGCTAACCCAATTATCAGGTCTTCTTTTTAAAGTTTATTTACTCATGTCACAAGTAGGGTTACATAAACACCGCAATGAAGTTACTATGAAAATGCCTAGTCGCCACACTCTGGTGCCTGTTTGGGTACACTGAGGGAGAATTTAGCACGGGTCAATACACTTAACCAGAATGTCTTTCATACTATTGGAGAAACTGGAGCATCCGGAGGTTACCCATGCTGGCACGGGGAGAATGTGCAAACTCCACACAGGCAGTGATCCAAATCAGGAATTGAACATGGGTCCCCGGCACTTTGAGGCAGCAGTGCTAACCACCATACCACCCTGATACATATATGTATAACATGTATGTTAGGCAAAATATCAAGGACAACTGAGAGAAAAATACCTCACAGCCTTTTGCTATTGCATAGCCTCCTCCAAGTAATATGATCACATTCCAGGGTAAATCCCTCTGGATTTTCTTCCAGCTTAACAAGGGTGGATTTATTACTGCTGAGGCTGAGGTAGAATAGAGAAAATAAATAAAGGTTGAAATGAGATAAGTGCCCAGCTATTGCAAAAGTCAACTAATTATTGCGAAAGGAAGTTGGTGGTTGCAATTCATTCAGACACAGTTTTTGATGGTGCAAATGTATGGAGTCACATACAACAAATCAACCATGCTCTTAGTAAATGGCGAAGCAGGCTCGTTGGGCTTAAAAGTCTACTTATGTTCCTATATCTGACATTCTCAACCTTAATAGTAAAAAAGGATTTTGGCAAATGATTCAGCATTTAGGGAAATGTAAATGTTTTACTCTTTCAAACAATGTGACAAGTCAGCCACTTTAATGAATAACTATGCTTTTGATAACGCAGATGTACACTTACTCCAGTTTTATTAACACATTAGCAACTTTGACAGTGCAGTCTTCTCCGCAAGTGCTGTTCATTAAATGGAATTTGATCAAACCAAATTCGAAGCTGGATTGTGGTTTGCACCCCTACACACACACACACACACACACACACACACACACACCACAACCCTCTCTAAGCGTACACCATCCTGATTTGGAACTATTTGTTCTATAGATCGGGTGGATTCTCAGAGGCCATGTCCCAAGGCTGAAATGGTCGCTACGAGAGGACACAGGTTTAAGGTGTTGGGGAGTAGGTACAGAGTAGACGTCAAGCATAAGTTTTTCACTCAGAGGGTGGTGTGAGTGGAATCGGTTACCATCGGTGGTGGTGGAGGCAATTTTGATAGGGTCTTTTAAGAGACTTCTGGATGAGTACATGGGACTTAATAGGATTGAGGGCTATAGGTCAGCCTAGTAGGGAGGAATAAGATCGGCGCAACTTGTGGGCCGAAGGGTCTGCTTGTGCTGTAGTATTCTGTGTTCTATGTTCTATATCACTGTCCCTTCACCATCATTATGTCAGGAAACTAGAACTCCCTTCCTTACAGTACTATGGGGTGTATCTACACCAGAGGAATTGCAGCAGTCGGAGAAGGCAGCACGCAACCATCTGCTCCGGGCCAATTCAGGTTGGGCAAAATACTAGCCTTGCCAGGTGCAGGTTAGGTGGATTGGCCAGGCGAAATGTGTGGGGTCATAGGAATGGTTGAGGGGGGAGATCCTGGGTGCGATGATCTATCAGAGAGTCAGTGCAGGCTCGATAGGCCAAATTGCCTGTTGTAGGGATTCTATGAATCTCCATCAAGAGAGGATCTAACCATCGTTGCATGATATTCAATAGCAGTGCCATCGCTGAGACCCCCACTATCAACATACTAGGAGTTACCATTAACCAGAAGCTCAACTTGACTAGCCATATAAATACTGTGGTTATAAGAGCAGATCAGAGGCTAGGAATACTGCGAGGAGTAACTCACATCCTGACTCCCCAAAGCCTGTCCACCATCTGCAAGGCACAAGTCAGGAGTGTGATGGTAAACGCTCCACTTGCCTGGATGTTCCAACAACACTCAAGAAACTTAACACCATCCAGGACAAAGCAGGTACCTGATTGGCACTCCATCCACAAACATTCACTCCTTCCATGCACAGTGTGTACCATCTACAAGATACACTGCAGGAGCTCAACAATGTTCCTTCGACAACACCTTCCAAACCCACGGCAATTACCACCTAGAAGGGCAAGGACATGCCTGTTGAAAGTTCCCCTCCAAACCACTCATCATCCTGACTTGGAAATATATCACCAATGCATAGCTTCAGACAGCAATTTTTCTCCCTCTTACTAACTCACAATGCTGCTTCTCTTACAACTCTCCCTTTATCATTGACAATTTGGTTCACGTACCTTTAGGATTGAACCACCACTTCAATGAGGGTTTTTGAGATGGAAAGAAGCACAGTACAATAACAAATGACATTCCAGTCACCGCATCCGACACGTATCTGAAAAAGAGTGTTTTGGACCAAATTGTTAATAGGATCCAAAGCTATTGGCATTTCTTTATTGAGGAAGTGTATTGACTCGTTCAGTCTTCCAGCTTTCCTTCCCACACAACCAGTGTCCCACACTCTTTATTCTTACATGGGATGTGGGCAATCCTGGCAAAACCAGCAACTTTTCCTCATTCCTAATTGTCCTTAGAGTGAACATGTAAGTTTAAGTTTATTTATTTGTCACAAGTAAACTTACATGAACACTGCAATGAACTAACTGTGAAAATCCCCTCGTTGCCACACTCTGATGCTTGTTCGGATACACTGAGGGAGTATTTTTTGCACCTAACCTGTATGGGTTTGGACTGTGGGATGAAACCGGAGCACTTGGCGGAAACCCATGCAGATATGGGGAGAACATGCAGACTCCATGCAGAAAGTGACCCAGTGATGGGTTTCTCCATCTGAAGATCATATGAACATGTTTGGATGAAGAGTTGTCTTTCAGCCCACTGGACCTCATCCTTTCAGAATACCAACCCTAACATACTTTGCACAACAACATCCCAGCAGATCCTTAACCTGGATTCAATTCACATTTCCTAGCTATTAATACAAATCTATATTTCCAGCTGAGATAAAGAAACTGGATTTTGGAGTGGAAGCAAAAATTGGATGCAATCAGCACTGTTGAGATTAGAAGCAGCTTGTAAACCGGAGGATAGAAAGGAGTCTGCATCTCCTGATGATTCTACCTGATGAAGGAGCAGTGCTCCTTAAGCACATGATACCAAATAAATTTGTGTTGTGAGACTTCTTACTTCATCCATCAAAGTGAGGGATACAAATAATGGAACATTCAATATTTGTACCCACTCCTAAAGTGAAGCTTCCTCTATTTGTTTTCAGCAATTTTTCTTAAACCAGTCTCATGGAGACATTGTTTGCATTTCCCACATCAGCCATCTTGTGACCTTGTCAGATTGTTAGTTTGGGTTGAGCTGTGGGCAGTTTCAAATTGTGCATCTAAGTAGAAAGTGCTGGAAAAAAGCAACAGGACTGGCAACATCTGTCAAGAAAGAAACAGAGTTAACATTTCGAGTCCAATATGACTTTTTGTTTTGGAGCTGAAGAGGGGTAGAAATGTATTGACTCAAAAAATTAATGTTTTTCTCCCCCTCCACAGATGCTGCCAGACCTGCTGAGCTTTTCCAGCATTTTCATTTTTATTGCAGATCTTCAGCAACCACAGCATTTTGCTTGTATTCAAGTTGTGCATCATTGCCCGCTAGAAATGGAATTGAATCTGCTCAAACTCACAAAGACCATGATGGCAATCAGACAGAAGGAACATTCGTCCTGATAATTTAGATCCCAACAGGTGAAAGGCTGTCTACCATACTGTGTTCCAATCCCCTGAAAATGCATTTTCTACTGCTTTATTATAATGCTTCATTTAATTTCTTTCCATTGAATTTTATATGGTCTCTAGTCCATAGACCAACAGAATATAGAACCCAACAGTACAGAAAAAAAGTCATCTGGCCCATGGAGTCTGCACAAACTCTCTGAAAAAACATCCCACCCAGACCCTCCGCTCCTGCCCATTCCCATTTATCATGGCCAATCCACCTGACCTGCACATCTTTGCAGTATGAGAGGAAACCGGAGCACCCAGAGGAAACCTAGGCTGACGCAGGGAGAAACTCCATACAGACAGTGACTGAGGCAGGTCCCTCCACTCTTTGTCTCCTCATTCATAAATATTCATAGGTGAACAGTTAATTTTATGTGAATTCAGAACCGTCTCCTCACCCTTGTTGGAAAATAGTGGCCCATCCAGGGATGAATTTTGGATCTCTTGTCAGAAGCAGAACCACAAAGAAGGTGAAGAATACTGAAACTGCACCCTCTGCAAATCTGCAAGATAATTAAAAGAAAGAAGGACTTGCATTTAGACTAATGTTTTAAATCTAGTCACTGTTGTAATGTAGAAAGCACGGCAGCCAATTTGTACACAGCAAACTCCTATAAACAGCAAAGAGAATATATTTGGAGCTAATCAGTGTTGTTGGTTGAGGGATAAATACTGGCCAGGACCGAGGGGAGAACACTCCCCCACTATTGTTCATGGGATATTTGATGTCTACTTCCGAGGATAAATGGGGCCAATAATTTAATGCCCCATTGGAAAAACAATACAATGTTCATTCAATGACCAACTACCATTTGACAAACCATTGACGCATCTGCATGTTGTGTAGTCTCACATTGACAATTTAAGCTATTGATAATATATCACTAACCACATGAGATGTGGGCAGTATTTGCATATTCTGTGTCCTGTTTTGTGCATGGTTGGTAGGGGATAAGGGTGGGTGATAGACAAATACCTCGCCTGTCAACACACTGTAAAGGATAATGTGCTATAAAATCATTCATACTTACGTTAATGGACCCAGTTTATTATAATCGCTCTTTATTTTAGTTCTCACTCTGGCTTGAGCCTCAGCGTTAGAGGTTTTCTTCTGTCTCCATGACCTTAAGATAAGATGGAAAAAGAAACTCCCAAATCATCATCGGCAAATATCCAGGGAAATTTCAATATAACTTTGCTTTTTTTTGTATGAATGAATTTAATTGCTGTTGTGCTTGCCTAGAACTGGAGGTCAACAGACCTGCAGCCAGTTTGATGTGAGAGAATTGGATAAAATCAGTTCAACAAGTCCTCAAAAAATTCAATAATGATAAAAGCACAAATATTGGAGGAAAAACTGAGCAGATCAGGCAGTATCTGTGGAGAAACGGACAGGATTTCCTGGCCTTGCTCAGCCAAAAATTGGAAAATTCTGCCTGAGGTCAATGGACCTTTCTGTGGTCCCACACCTCACTGATTCCAATTCCCATGGCAAACAAAACAGGAAAATTCTGGCCTAATTCTGGGCTGACATCAGGACCTCGATTCAATTCAGGCCTTGGGTCATTGGCTGTGCAGAGTCTGCACTCTCTCCCCATGTCTGTGTGGGTTTCATCTCGGTGCTCCGGTTTCCTCGCGTAGTCTAAAGATGTGTGTGTTAAGTTGATTGGCCAGGCTAAGTTGATCCTTAGTATCAGGGGATTAGCAAGGTAAATACGTGGAGTTACGGGCATAGGGCCTGGGTGGGATTGTGGTTGGTATAGACTCAATAAGCCAATTGGCCTCCTTCTACACTGTATGTATTCTATGAATTAGCCCCAACGTTTTCATTAACAATGAGGTGTTGGTGTAGCCTTGATGGGTTGAATGGCTCCTTCTGCACTGTGGGGATTCTATGGACTTTGGAAGGAAACCGTAGTACCTGGAAGGAACCCAAACAGACACGGGGAGAATGTGCAAACTTTACACAAACAGTCACTGGGAAAATGTGCAAATTTCACACAGTCACTCGGGCCTGGAATTGAAACCAGGTCCCTGGTGCTGTGAGGTGATGGTGTTAACCATTGTGCCATGTGTTAAAGTTTTAGGTTGGTGATACTTCATCAAACTGACATCTTTCTCCATGCATACTGCCTGACTGCTGCATTTTTCAATACTCCTGTTTTCATTGCAGCATCAGAGATATTTTGCTTTTGTGTTGTTGCAAAGAATTTAAATTTACTGAGATCTCGACTGAAAGACATTGGGTGGGATCCCCTGGCCCCACCCCATGGCACATTTCTCATGAGTAGAAGGTTGTGTGCTGGCAGTGGTTCTTCTGGTTCTGTCCCACTGATTTCACCTCATGTCGCCGAGGAACACACATCAACGGAACAGGAATATCCAGCTGGCATGAATGGCTGGAGAATTCCAGCCATAATATAAGTTTATTTATTTATTAGTGTCACAAGTAGCCTTATATTAATACTGCAATGTGAAAATCCCTGAGTTGCCATATTCCAGTGCCTGTTCGGGTACATTGAGGGAAAACTTAGCATAGCCAATGCACCTAACCAGCACGTCTAACACCAGTTTAGGGATGCAGTACTCACATGTGACTGAATGACAGACTATTTAATCATGGGACATGGGTGTCACTGGCTGGGCCAACATTTATTGCCCATCCCTAGTTGCTCTTGGAGAGCAGTTGAGAGTCAACCATATTTCTATGGCTCTGGAGTCACATGTAGGCCAGACCTGGTAAGGATGGCAGATTTCCTTCTCTAGAGGACATTAGCGAACCTGATGGATTTTTCCAACAATCAACATCAGTGGATTCTCAATTCCAGATTTTTTAAAAATTAAATTCAAACTCCATTATCTGCTATGGCAGGATTCAAACCCAGGTCCCCAGAGCATTAGCTGAACTTCTGGACTAATAGTCCAGCAATAATACCACTAAGCCATCGGTTTCCACTTCTGGACAGTTCAATGACACCAGGGGTACAGTTCAGGAAAGGTGGGAGGAAATGAGAGGGGATGGGGGAGGAATTGGTATGACGAGGTTGACACCAGAATACACAAAAAAGGAAGATTCCAGCTGAAAATTGTGTGCCGTTTCTTTCTGCTTTCTGTTACCATGGGTTGAGTCCTCCGTACAGGAAAGCAATCCACAGCCAGCCAACAAACAGGAACAGGATTGCCAGGGGACAGCAGAACATAAACCAGGATGCAAAGTTCACCAGGTTGCAACCGGGGAAGTGCCTGGAACAAAGAAAGCAAGGAAAATCTTATTTCTGTTGCAAATCACGTGTACCAATTGTAAATTTTCAGGTTCATTCCCCCACACCTGGTGGAGCGGACAGGAATGTAGTTGAGGCTGACAGTGAGCACAGAACCACTCTAGAATTTACCGCACAGAAACAGGCCATTCAGCCCAACAGGTCATCTCATCCTATCCATCAGCATTCTTTCTTCCTCGTATTAATCTGGCCTCCCTATTTTATGTCTAGGTATCACTCTTGGGGCTCAAGGCATCAAGGGACATGGTGGGGATCAGAATATTAAATTTGATGACCAGCCATGATTATAATGAATGATAGAACAAGCTCGAAAGGGCTGAATGGCCTATTTCTGATCCTAGTTTCTATGTTTCTAATAATACCTCAGCAATGGTCCCACTAGCATTTGTGTACCGAGTGAATGGGATTCTTCGGCCCACTCATTCAAACAGAAATCAGGCCCATAAACTAGCATATCAGTTAATGTTTATTAATTTTGATTACCACCGTTATCCATGATTTGGCCATGACTCTGTCACTCGTTGGTTATTAAGAGTTCTTAACTCTTATTTGTTTAGTGTATGAGTATATCCTTCCCTCCACAATCTTCAGGTGGATGTCAGAATTTCCCATTGTAAGAAGTTTGGTAACACCAGAGATGCAGCTACTCTGGGTTGTCCATTCACTCACTGTTCAAATGCTGGTGAATTGAACCTAGGTCCTTGCCGTTGTGAGATAACAGTGTTAACCACTGTGCCACTCCTATAAAGAATAGTGTTCTCCAGCCAATATCCCTTTCCCAACTTGACTTGCCAGTGATAGCCTCACTATCTTCTCTCGAAGTGAAATCATCTAACATAGCATTGAGATGAAAATTGAACACAGGAATTATTAAGATCTGTGCAGCTCATTGTGTTAACTAGAGACAGCTGTTTTCATTATTGCCATTCATTTGTAAAACCCTGAAGAAGAATTCCAGTGGCATGGAACAGATCATTTTATTCTTCCATTTCTCACGTCCACCGACAAAAAATATTCCCCACGTTAATTATGATACAAGTTAGATATGAAGAATTCTCCGGTTCCGTCACTGCTGCCAAAGAGAAGGGTGATTTTGGCACTCAGCCAAATCTCCATTCACAACAGCGGGACTGGAGAATCCCAGTCACGGGCAAGGGTAAAGCCTTCTGTTCTGCCTTACTAATGCATCTTAATCCCAACTTTAGCTAAGCACTACTGCGCCTGGGCAACACTTAACTCATCTCTTGAACAGTCCTTAGGATTGTAGCAGTGAGAAATTGCATATTTATCAGATAGATTTCTCCAGATGTTAAAGCATGAAATCAAATGCATGGCAAGGATCTGGGACAATCATTTATTTGTCCTTTCTTATCTATGGTTGAGTGTTTCAAATATTATGGCATAATTTATTATTAAAATCAAGACTTTGATGCTGAAAATTGCTAGTAAGCTCTGAATCACATGGCCATTATTTTCAAACTTGCAGCTTTTCTAAGCGAATGCAACCTATAAAAATCATTATTATTATTTGTACGTTCTCAGTTGTCCAAGCAGCAGCAGGTTTGGTGTGGTCCCAGTCAGCGTAGCCGTGCCTCCTATACTGGCAGCATAAGGTATGCAGATCAGAAAGCCCTTCCAAAGTTTCTTCTGGATCTCCCTCTCCTTCTTCTGTTGGGCTAATGTAAAGTTAACATCGGTCTCGGACTTCTGTGGATGGTTACTGCTGGAGAAGAAGACCAAAATATTGAGCATCAGATAATGGTTATAGTTATCGCATCTAATGTTCATACAAGTATTCCAGCAGTCAGGAGCAGCAGATTAAGATAAATGGCCAACAGTATCTCCATATATCAATGAATGCATAAAACAATAAAAAGCCAGGCTATGTAAGGCACATAAAAGCCACAGTTAATGTAATACAAACTGGCAGAGTGGGTAGCACAATGGCAGGCACACTGGTTAACATTGCTGCCTCACAGCACCAAGGATCCGGGTTCAAATCCAGCTTTGGGTGACTGTCTGAATGGTTTTTGCACATTCTCCCTATGTCTGTGTAGGTTTCCTCCAGGTGCTCTGGTTTCTTCCCAGTCCAAAGATATGTGGGTTAGGTGGACTGGCTATGCTAAATTAACCCTTAGTATTAGGGGGCTAGCTGGGGTAAATACGTGGAGACAGGGCCTGGATGGGATTGTTGCTGGTACTGTCTCAAAGGGCTGAATAGTTTCTTCTGTATTGGAAAGATTCAATGAAATTACAAAAAGAGAAGTTTTAGGCTATAGTTAGAATGTTAGAATAAATTTGGTTATTATTTTAAAAACAAACATGTCAGCCAATGCTGAATAGAAGGACAAAATAATTTACTGTGAATGTTTTAAAGTTTATTTACTATTGTCACAAATAGGCTTACATTCACACTGCAATGAAGTTACTCTGAAAATCCTCTAGTCGTCACACTCTTGCACCTGTTCGGGTACACTGAGGGAGAATTTAGCACAGCCAATGCATCTAATCAGCACATCTTTCGGATTGTGGGAGGAAACCGGAGCACCCATAGGAAAACCATGCAGATACAGAGGGAATGTGCAGACTTCGCACAGACAGTAATCCAAGCCAGGAATCGAACCCAGGTCCCTGGAGCTGTGAGGCAGCAGTGCTAACCACTGTGCCACTGTGCCATCTTTCAGGAGTCAATCTGACCATCATTCATCTCACCTCAGTAAACCCACATCCCTCCATTCTCTCTGCTGGAGAGAGAACTAAGCACGGCCAATTGACTTAACCAGGACATCTTTCAGACTATGGGAGGAAACCAGAGAATCCATGGGAATATTGAAAGTATTTGTGCATTAAAAATGCAAAGTGCAGTTTCACAGCAAGGTGAGCCAGTGTAATAGCTCCTTCAAATTGCTTTCATGCTAGCATTGCTGCACACAAAATGGCTGAAGCACATAACATTTTTTACACTAAAAAAAAATGGCCCATTGAAGAACATTTTCTTTTAAGATAGATTGAATAAACTTTACCTAACACTCAGGTTAGAATGCATTCAACTCCAGGACCATTTTATACTTGGTAATTGTAACATCATACCTGTCATCAGTAATAAAACATGACACTTCATTGGGTATTGACTCCTTTGAAGTTTTGTCTGAGGAAGGAAAAAAAAGGTAGTAGACAAATCCTGTTTTATTCAATTTTATACAATAGATATCAAACATAATACCCTTGACAATAATAAATTTCAAACTAAGAGCTTCTAATTAAGTAATAGGCAGTTTTTGGATGTTGTTGGAACAAAGTGGGAATAAATGTTAATCAATATTCTTTAATTGGCTGATCTTAAAAATGTACAATCAGTAGTTTTGGGGCAATTCAATCTTATAGAAAATACCTATAAATTTTGGTCATTTACTGTTAAATGTTTGGATTTTCCTTTCAGGAAAGTGCTCAATTTCTGACAGTCTTGTGGCAGTGTAAAGAGTTAAAGGGGATGTTGTAGCCTTTTGTCCCAGATTATTGGCTCCTAATTTATCATTTTAAAAAGTCTATCTATTGCCAGTAGTATCCACCATGATTTACATGCTTGCATATGTTAATGCTCAGGGTGTTGTTCTTTGCAGACAGTACGAACAGGTACACACATTGTGTCTCTTTCATTTGAACAAAGTAACTGATAGCCCATTCCTTGACCAATCAGGATCAAGCTGTCTGGTTTAAATGTTCAAATTATGCTTAGCAGTTAATTGTCAATCACCATTAACTGATACATTCTCTATGGCAACACCTTTACCAATCAGAGTCCACAACATTCTCTTCTCATATAGTATAAAGTGGCTGACTGTCCATGGCATATTTTTGCAACTGTTCTGATGAGTGCAAGACAAAAAGTTTTGACAAAATGTATTTTTTCAGCAAAACTCAAACCTTCAGTTTAGAGAGTTCAATGCATTAACATTGTACGTACCAGTGTTGTCCAGAATTTTAGAATTACCTTTAGCATCTAAGCCATCTATGCCATCTTTAAGCATAATAGACTTCTGGGTGAGTTCTATGCTACCAAATAAGCTTTGGAGCACTGCATTGGCTATTGGCATCATCATGGCAGTTGTGGCAGTGTTACTAAGCCACATTGATAAAAAAGCTGTGGTTGTCATCATTCCCAGGATAAGCCTACAAAACACAAGACAACAACAACGTTAAATCAACAAGAATCAGTTTCAGAGCAAATTCTGAATTAGGGTAAAGGAAGTTAACACACTGCATTGAAAATAGTCAATGCTGCAAATATTCCTTATGCAATATAACATCTGAGAGTGAAAATCTACACTGATGGTAGATTTTCAATTTATCATACAGGCATGAAACTGGCATTGCAAATCGGCAATCAAACGTGGAAACTGGATGAACAGAAAGACAAATATAGAACATAGAACAATACAACATAGAACGAATAGGTAAAGAGTTCAGGAATCAAAAGGGTTGCTCAGTATAGATAGAGAGATAGCCAAGTTCAGTCATTGACTGAAACCCAACAATGCAGAAGGGGCCATTTGGCCCATCAAGTTGCACTGACAACAATCCTACCTTATCCCCATTATCCCACATATTCATCTTGAGACACTAATATGGCCAATGCACTTAGCCAGCACATCTTTGGACTGTGGGAGGAAATTGGAGCACTGGAGGAAACCCATGCAGACACAGGGAGAATGTGCAGACTCTGCACAGACAGTGACCTAAGCCAGGAATTGAACCTGGGTCCCAGGAGCTGTGAGGCAGCAGTGCTAACCACTGTGCCACTGTGCCACCCTTTGCTGTGCCACCATGCTGCCTTGAAATGATGGAGAATTAAACTGAAGGAGAATTAAATTTGATTGTCCAGCAAAGTTTAACTGATTATTTTACAATTTACTAAGACTACTTTCCCTCCCTTTCTCCCATTCTTATCTTGCTACTGCAGGCTTCAGAAACTGTTGATTCCAGCCTTAGTAAAGTTTAAATTACACATACTCATTTTATTTCAGTCTTTTAACCAAATATTTAAATTACTTAATGATACAATATTTTAAAAACTTTATTAGTGTCACAAATAGGTTTACATTAACACTGCAATGAAGTCACTGTGAAAATCCCCTGGTCACCACACTCCAGTGCCTGTTCGGGTACGCTGAGGGAGAATTTAGCATAGTCAATGCACCCTAACCTGCATGTTTTTCCCAATATGGGAGAAAACTGGAGCACCCGGAGGAAACCCACACAGGGACAATAGGGACAACATGCAAACTCCACACAGATAGTGACCCAAGCTGGGAATCGAACCTGAGTCCCTGGCGCTGTGAGGCAACAGTGCTAATCCGCTGTGCCATCCCTCGGCATGAGAAACATATTTTATGTGTATTTTTGAACGTTTGAGGCTTTCATATATAACTTCTCATAAGAACCAGTAGCAGGAACAAGCCATCTGGTCTCTCAAACTTGTTTTGTCATTCAATAAGATCATGGCTGATCTTTCTGTGGACTCAACTTCACTTACCCATCCACCCAGCATTAACCCCTAATTCCTTTAATGTTCAAAAATGTGTCTAAGCTTGCCTTAAAAACATTCAATGAGGTTGCCTCAGCTGCTTCACTGGGCAGAGGATTCCACAGATTCACAACACTTTTTGTGAAGTAGTTCCACCTCAACTCAGTCCTAAATCTGCTTCCCCTTATTTTGAGGCTATGCCTCCTGGTTCTAGTCTCACCTGCCAGTGGAAACAACTTCACTGCTTCTATCTTATTTATTCCCTTCATAATCTTATATGTTTCTTTCAGATTGCCCCTCATTCTACTGAATTCCAACAAGTATAAACCCAGTTTACTCAGTATCCCCTTATAAGCCAACCCTCTCAACTCTGGACTCAACCTAGTGAATCTCCTCTGCACCCTCTCCAGTGCCAGTATATCCTTTCTCAAGTAAGGAGACAAAAACTGTACTCCAGCTGTGGCCTCACCACTTTATACATAACTTCACTGTTTTTAAACTCCATTCCTGAAGGACAAAATTCCATTAGCCTTCTTAATTACCTAATGCATCTGCGAATCAACGCCTTGAAATTCCTGCCCAAAGACACCCAGGTCCCTCGGCTCAGCAGCATGCTGCAATTTTTTACCATTTACATAATAGTCCATGGTTATAGGATGCTCAACATTTTATTTCACAATATTTGGGCCTAATTATATAAATTGGACTTTATAAATGCAAACATTACCCCACTTAAAATGAATGGATTAAATTTGGTGTAACATAATGGTCATTAGAAAATCTAAGCTGTATTCTAAAGCCTATAGTGCAAAGTGTTATTGAGACTGTGTGGGATTGTGTAAATCAAAGGGAGATGTTTTCACTTGCACAACTTCTTGTGGAGTAAATTGCCCGTTAAAGAAGAGGCCTCATTTTAATCATACTCTATAGTGCAGAAGGAGGCCATTCAGTTAATTGAGCCTGTATCGACAATAATCCCACCTATACCCCACCTCCACAATCCCATATATTCATCCTGTTAATCCCCCTGATATTTTGGCCTGTAGGAGGGAGTTGGAGCACCTGGAGGAAACCCACGCAGACAATATACAAACTCCACAAAATGACCCAAGCTGGGAATCGAACTCAGGTCTCTGGCGCTATGAGGCATCAGTGCAGACCACTGTGCTGCACCTATCCCCATAATCCCGCATATTTATCTTGCTGAGGGAGAATTTAGCATAGAACATAGAACATAGAACATTACAGCACAGAACAGGCCCTTTGGCCTTCGATGTTGCGCCGACCAATATAAAAAGCAATGCCCCTCCAAACTAAACCATTCCCTTCTCTTCCATATACTTATCAACTAACCTCTTAAACGCCACCAAACTTGGCGCATCTACAACTGCTGCAGGCAGGGCATTCCACTCCCGAACCACCCTTTGGGTAAAGAAC
Source organism: Sphyrna mokarran (assembly GCA_024679065.1). Lineage (NCBI taxonomy): Eukaryota > Metazoa > Chordata > Chondrichthyes > Carcharhiniformes > Carcharhinidae > Sphyrna > Sphyrna mokarran. The sequence goes on along the minus strand of JAGIQG010000016.1, from coordinate 64,087,515 downwards.
CTACCTCTGATATCCGTCCTATAACTATCACCCCTTAATTTAAAGCTGTGTCCCCTCGTGCTAGCTTTTTCCATCCTAGGAAAAAGGCTATCACTGTCCACCCTATCTAAACCTCTAATCATCTTATATGTTTCGATTAGGTCCCCTCTTAGCCGCCTCCTTTCTAACGAAAACAACCTCAAATCCCTCAGCCTCTCTTCATAAGACCTGCCCTCCATACCAGGCAACATCCTGGTAAACCTGCTCTGTACCCTCTCCAATGCCTCCACATCTTTCTTATAATGTGGGGACCAGAACTGCACACAATACTCCAAGTGCGGCCGCACTAGAGTTTTGTACAGTTGCAACATGACGTTGCGGCTCCGAAATTCAATCCCCCTACCAATAAAAGCTAAGACTCCATATGCCTTCTTAACAACCTTCTCGACTTGACTGCCTACTTTCAGGGATCTATGCACATACACACCAAGATCCCTCTGTTCATCAAGACTACTAAGAATCCTACCATTTGCCCTATACTCTACACATTTATTATTCCTGCCATAGTGCATTACCTCACACTTTTCCACATTAAACTCCATTTGCCACCTCTCGGCCCAGCTCTGCAACTTGTCCAAGTCCCTCTGCAAACTATAACACCCCTCTTCACTATCTACCACTCCACCGACTTTAGTGTCATCTGCAAATTTACTAATCCATCCTTCAATACCCTCATCCAGATCATTTATAAAAATTACAAACAGCAGGGGCCCCAAAACAGACCCCTGAGGTACGCCACTTGTCACCGAACTCCACAATGAATATCTCCCATCAACCACCACCCTCTGTCTTCTAACTGCTAGCCAATTCCTAACCCAATTAGCTAAATCACCCTCTATCCATGGACAATCAACCTAACCCACCCATCTTTTGACTACGAGAGGAAACCAGGACAGCCAGAGGCCACACAGGGATGGGGAAAAAGTACAAATTCCACACAGTCACCCGAGGCCAGAATTGAACTCAGATCCGTGGTGCTGTGACTGCTAACACTGAGCTGCCCATGTTGATGTTGAAAGTAACCTAAAGTTTATTTATTACTCACAAGTGGGGCAATATATCATGGCCAACGCACCTAACCTGCACATCTTTGAACTGTGGGAGGAAGTTGGAACACCTGGAGGACATCCATGCAGACAATGTACAGATAGTGACCTAAGCTGGGAATCGAACCAGATCCCTGGCACTGTGGGGCAGCTGTGCTAACCACTGTGCCACTGTGCAACCCCGATTCAGTGACCAGTGGAAATCAGTCAGCTTCAACACTCGGAAGGTAATCCAAGAAATATTTTAAATATTTAACCCAAGAAATATTTCATTGACCACTTCATGTCATTAATATTTAACAAGGATTTCTGTGAATGTTTTAATTGAATGAAGCATATTTATTGTTACTGATCTTGTGTTTATATCAGCCTATTGTGTCAACATGCAAAAGCATTCATGCAGATAATTGTATGTATTGGGATGGGATAATGAGTGGGAAAAGGGATGTTCCTGCCCAGGGATCATAAAGTCCCTACAGTGCAGAAGGAGGCCATTTAAAACCGTAAACTCGTAAGACATAGGAGCAGAATTAGGCCACTCGGCCCATCAATCATGCACCAACAACTCAACCCTATTCCCATAACCCTGCACATTTACCTAACTAATCCCCCTCACACTGAGGGAAAATTTAGCATGGCGAATCAACTTAATCCACGCATCTTTGGACTGTGGGAGGAAAACAGAACAGCCAGAGGAAACACAGGCATGGGGAGAATGCACAAACTCCACACAGTCACCCGAGGCCAGAATTGAACCTAGATCCCTGCTGCTGTGAGTACTAACCACTGTGCTGCCCATGTTGATGTTGAAAGTAACGTAAAGTTTATTTATTAGTTACAAGTAGGCTTACATTCACACTGCAATGAAGTTACTGTGAAAATCCCCTAGTCGCCACACTGTGGTACTTGTTCGGTTACACTGAGGGAGAATTTATCATAACCAATTGGTGTAACCTGCATATATTTGGACTGTGGGAGGAAACCCACGCAGACATGGGCAGGATGTGCAAACTCCACACAGACAGTGACCCAAGCTGGGAATCGAACCCAGGTCCCTGGCACTGTGAGGCAGCAGTGCTAACTACTGTGCTACTCTAAGAGTTCCTAAGAGTTAAACTAATGCTAGAGTTGGCAGGGAATTGGTGCATAAGATTTGTGAAATCATGAAATTATGGCTGAGCCTTTTATTCAACATTTTCTTCCAAATTCTTGTACTTAGCATTCTTATGAAGGGTCAAATGAGCCATGATATTCCCTCCAATTTGCATGACATTCTTCTGTTCACTCTTGTCATGCCAAAATTAGATATAATTTAATTTAATTAGATTTACATCTTTTCCAGTAACAGAGTAACGTCAAATGAACAAAAATTAAGAGACAGTATTTCAGAAATCTGAAAGGACCACAAATAAATTGCTGCAAATACTCAACAAAGAACAAAGAAAATTACAGCACAGGAACAGGCCTGCATCGAGCATGATACCCGACTGAACTAAAACCCCCTACCCTTCTGGGAACCATATCCTCCATCCTATTCATGTATGCGTCCTGATGCTCCTTAAAAGTCACTATCATAACCGCTTCCACTACCTCCCCAGCAGCGGGTTCCAGACAAACACACCACCCTCTGTGTAAAAAACTTGTTTTGTACACCTCCTTTGTACATTGCCCCTCACATCTTAAATTTATGCCCCCTAGTAACTGACTCTTCCATCCTGGGAAAGGCTTCTGACTATCCACTCTGTCCATGTCCCTCGTAATCTTGTAGATTTCTATCAGATTGCCTTTTGACTTCTGTCATTCCAGCGAAAACAAATCAAGTTTCTCTAACCTCTCCTCATAGTTAATGCCCTTCACACCAGGCCACGTCCTGGAAAAACTTTTCTGTACCCTCTCCAAAGCCTTCACATCTTTCTGGTAAAAAGAACAAAGAAAGGCAGTTGAGTGAAACTGGGGGTTAATACTCAAGCATGCTGAATGGTGGACTCTGAGATGTTAGCCCCACCTTCTCCTCTCCAGTGAGTTGTTTCCAGAATTTTCTATTTCAATGTCACGTGAACACTTAAGGTTCCAGTGCCCCTTTATGTAGTGCACTAGAAACAATACTTTTCACTGTGTACCAACCAATATAAGTGACAATAATAAAATCAAATCAAACATGTGTTGCACTTTTGGCATTTCCCAACCTCATTGTGCTTGCTTCACCATTTGATTACAAAGAAAGACATTGTTAACTTTTTTTATGATCGACGATTTACAAGGTTTATTTGAGGTTTCTGCTAATCTCCTGCCTGATTTCTCTGTGACTAATCACCAGAATCCATAGATTGCTGCATTGATTAAGAGGATTGTAATCAATGGTTAATTGTTAAGCTCTAAGCTATGCCACTTTTCTAAAATCATATAAGTATGTCTGTGGGATTGTGGTGGGCAAGAACTGCATTTGGACCATTGAGGGAAAATAATAGTTCCATAAAATGCCTACAATTGTTCTTTTCAATTCATTTGTAGGACATGATTGTCGCTGGCTGATCAGCATTTATTGCTCATCCCTAGTTGCCCTTGGAGAGCAGTTGAGAGGCAATGATATTGCTGTGGTTCTGGAGTCACATGTAGGCCAGACCAGGTAAGGATGGCAGATTTCCTTCTCTAAGGGACATTAGTGAACCAGGTGGGCTTTTCCGACAATTGACTATGGTTTATTGGTGATATTACTTCCAGATTTATTAATTGAATTCAAATTCCATCATCTGCCATGGCAGAATTGGAACTTGGGGGTCCCCAGAATATTAGCTGAGTTTCTGAATTAATAGTTGAACGATTAAAACATGAGGCCATTGTCTTGCCCAGATTGTCATTGACTGTAGAGATTTGATTTTCACCTCAGGTTAATAAGGTCATCCCTTTCCTCTTAGGTTTAGTCAATAAATGAGAACTCATTTGTATCCTCATTACTTACATGGATGGAGATGTTCCCACAAGCAGAAGGACAGACAATGCTATTCGCCGATGGAGGTTCCACTCCTCAATTACCAATGCCATAATCAGACCACTCATGAAGAGAGCATTGGTGTCAAGGAAGTACTGAGGACAGACCTTGCTAGACGGTAAAATACCAAGTAGAGGGAAGAGACTAATGGGGAGCAGAGATGTCACAGCGATCGGCAAAGCTTCTGTGCACCAATATATCGCCATGAGAAGAATCACGTAGAGACATTTTCCTTCCTATGAAAGATAAAATGCAATGATTATTTCTACCCTATACCGGAAAAATTTTTTCGAATCATACAATGATATACCAACACAGGGAGGCCATTTGGCCTATTCCAGTTTATTAAAATTAATCCCATTCCCCTATACTCCCCACACAACCCAGTAAATGTTATCATTTAAAGTTCTTGTCCAGTTATCTTTTTTGTGGTGGGTGGGTGGGTGGGTGTGTGTGTGTGTGTGGGGGGGGGGGGCACAGATGCAGTGGCACAGTGGTAAGCACTGCTGTCTCATAGTGCCAGGGAGCCAGGGACCTGGGTTCAAATCAGGCTTAAGCTCACTTTCTGTGTGGAGCTTACATATTCTCCCCATTTATACAGGGGCTTCCTCTGGGTGCTCCGGTTTCTTCCCACAGTCTAAAGGTGTGTGGGTGATGTAGATTGGCCATGATAAAATGTTCCTTAGTATCAGGAGGACTAGCAGGGTAAATACGTGGGATTGCAAAGATAGAGCCTGGGTGCAATTGTGTTCAGTGGAGACTAAATGGGCTAAATGGCCTCCTTCTGCACCGTAAGTGTTCTACATTCGTTTTATCACCTTTTCAGGATACCCTCGGATATGAATAATAGGTAATAATATTTTGCAGCTAATATGAATCTCTTCTTCCTGAATGTGACCTTTGTTGCTTCCTCCGTCTTCCTGTAGACAGAATTCTATGAAATTCTTAGACTGGTGTACTATATATTGGTTGGATTTAAAATTGGTGTTGTGAAACTTTACTGAGTTTACCCCAGTCCAACGCCGGCATCTCTACGTCATGTACTCTAACAGAAACCATTGCTCTGTAGAAGCCCTTGTGCAGGGACCTCTACATCTGAACATGAAATTATATGTTACCTATGCAACTTGGTGTCAAATCCACAAAGATTAGTTTTAAGTTAATTTATTAATGTGACAAGTAGGCTGCAATGAAATTACTGTAAAAATCTCCTAGTCGCCACGCTCCAGCACCTATTCGGGTACACTGGGGAGAATTTAGCATGGTCAATGCACTTAATCAGGGTGTCTTTTGGACTGTGAGAGGAAACTGGAGCACCCGGAGGAAACCCACGCAGACAATGTGCAGACTCCACACAGGCAGTGACCCAAACTAGGAACTGAACCCAGATCCCTGACACTGTGAGGCAGCAATGCTAATTATTGTGCCACCGTGCTAGGTATGATCATGAAGGGGTCTGTTTTGGACCATAGAAATCTAGAAACCCTACAGTGCAGAAGGAGGCCATTTGGCTGTCGAGTCTACGCCAACCACAAAACCATTCTGGCCCTATTCCTGTAACCTCACACATTTAACCTATTATCCCTCTAACCTATGCATCCTGGATAACTAAGGGGCAATTTAGCATGGCCAAGCAACTTAACCCGCACATTTTTGGACTGTGGGAGGAAACTGGAGCACCAGGAGGAAATCCATTACCAACCCAACAGGTAATGTAAAATCAGTTGGCAAATACTGGGTATTAGATAACACAGGGAAACAAAATTGAACGATTATAATGCAGCTAACAATCCATCCTATTGCAGTAAATGAGATGTGTGCAAATACAGAAATGACCCTTTCATTTTTCAGCCTGGATTATATAACACACAAGATTATTTTGAGTCACGAGTTGGGTCATTCAGCTCTGGATTTGGGAATCAAAATCGCATTATTTTCCAACTCATTCAGCATTCCCCACAATGAAACAAGTTATTGAGCTATTCGTTAATGTGTGGGACACACAGAAATATTGCTTGTACAACATTATGGAGCAGAATGTCTAAAACTCACCTTGGATACATTATCATTGCAAACCAACTTTTTTGTATGTTTGTGGAATGGTTGTAAGATTTGGAAGAGATGGAAAATACAAGTAGAAGAGTGGTGGGGTGGGGCAGGGGAAACAAGATGGACATTTCATCATTTCATATTTTAGAATGCCACTGGGTGACAAAGTGGCATAGTGATCAGCTTTGCTGCCTCACAGCACCAGGGACTTGGGCTCAAATCTTGGCTGGGGTCACTGTCTTTGTGAAGTCTGTACATTCTCCCCGTGCCTGCATGGGTTTCCTCCGGGTGCTCTGGTTTCCTCCCACACGCTGGTTAGATGCATTGACCGTGCTAAATTCTCCAGTGTGCCTGAACAGGTGCCAGAGTGTGGTGACTAGGGGATTTTCACAGTAACTTCATTGCAGTGTGAATGTAAGCCTAATTGTGACTAATAATAAATAAACTTTAAACTAAAGATTTAAGAATTCCCACAACTGGGAAGAACCTGGAGGAGTCAGAGAGAGTGAGGTCTTCTTACAGAGAGTACCTGAATTTATCCTGCTCGGAAGCATTGAGATACATTTCAATGCGTCAATCTGTTGGGTAGTGGAGGAGTGAGGGAGAATGGAAGAGGGGGGGGAGATAATCTCACCCTGTAACGTAGTGCAACATCTATCCTTAAATAAAGGGTTTTTTTTTCTGCCTGCCCAATCTCTCTCATGCGATCACCACAAATTAAGACGAAGTCTATTTACTGCCAATTTTCAATGAAGATACTTATTAAAGATGCAATTTACACATAGAATCATTGAATATAGTTAGCAGGCACTTAATGCACTTTACTGTCCTCAGAAGGATGAGGATTTTTTTAAATGGAATTGGTCCTGGATTAAGGATCCCATTCTATTAAGCTCGCTTTTGGCAGATTTAAGGTAGTCTTTTGAAGATTCCTTCAATTCTATGTGTCCCTCCCTGGCTCCTTAATAAAAAAAACTTGACCCTTTTGTAAGTCCCATTGCCACAAACCCCATCTGATCACCCCCTCCCCCAGCACCATATCACAGAGAGGTTTTCCTTTACCTTCGGAGGGACGGTAAATAGAATGGGTGAAAGGAGCAGAGGTCCCAAGCAGACCACCAAGCTCTTCCGAAGCCTCCAAACCTTCTTGGCGATCACCGCGATCTTGCCCATGCTTGTTGTCGCTTGAGTTGTGGAGACCTCTCTCAACTCTCGCTCCAGCCAACTCTCTCTCTCTCTCTCTCTCTCAGGCACTCCAGCAACTGAAACATTCAACACGTGAAACCCAGAGAGACTTGAACCAAAGCGCCTGACTTCCCAGACAGTCCAAAGGGTTCGCTGCCTGCTGTTCACCCATTTGTGGTTAACAGTGGCACCTCCGGATTTTAACCTGCAGTTCACCAGAGGACATTGTGCAGGTGACATTTTTATTGGGTGGGAAGCTGCTCAATTGTAGATTTCATTCCCTCCCCGGAGAGGAACACTGTCCACTAAACTGGGAAAACTTGTGTTCCACACAATGGATCGTTGTACTCAAGTACATTCAAAGTTATCTGGATAATTCGTAGAATCCTACAAGTGCAGAAGGAGGCTATTCAACCCATTGAGTCTGCACTGCCACAATCCCACCCAGACCCTACTCCTATAACTCCATACATTTACCCTTGCTCCCCCTCTCCCCGACACTAAGGGGCAATTTACTAAGGTCAATTCACCTAACCCCTACATCTTTGGAGTCTGGGAGGAAACTGGAGCAGCCAGAGGAAACCCAGGCAGACACGGGAAGAATGTGCAAACTCCATGCAGACAATGACCCAGTCTGGGATTTGAACCCGAGTTCCTGGTGTAGCGAGGCAGCAATGCTAATCACTGTGCTGCCCCTGTGTGAACTGGTGTGAGCAGACATGACAGAGTCACAGATAATTTGACAGTCAGAATATTTTCCCTCAGGAGTTGAAATGTTCAATATTAGGGGACATGCACTTAAGGTGACGGTAGGGGTTTGGGAGGAGTTCAAAGGAGGGATAAGTTTTTTTGCATTGAAGAATGCATTCCACTGTTCCGGCCACCATGGGAATCGGAGCAGATGAAGGGCGGACCACAGAAATATCTGTTGACCTTGAATGGAATTTTCTGGTTTGGGGGTGAGTGCCCCACCCAGAATCCCGCCAGGGAATGGTGGGTGGTTGGAATGTGCTGCCAGGGTGATGGTGGAGGCAGATACAATAGAGGCATTTAAGAGACTTTTAGATAAACACATGAATAGGCAAGGAATAGTGGGATGTGGAGCAAGAATGAGCAGAAGCAATTAGTTTAATCTGATGTCATGTTCAGCACAATATCGTGGATTGAAGGGCCTATTCCTATGCTGTACTATGTATGTTCTACAGCAATAGGTGAAGTTACTGTCAAATGCTGCTCATAAAATAAGATGAAAAGGATGAATGGCACAGTAGTTAGCACTGCTACCTCACAGCGCCAGGGAACCGGATTCAATTCCTGCCTCAGGTCACTGTCTGTGTGGAGTCTACACGTTCTCCTGTGTCTTTGTGGATTTCCTGAGGGTGCTCCAGTTTCCTTCCACAACCCAAAGATGTGTGAGTTAGGTTGATTGGCCATGTCAAATTGATTCTGTTGTGGGGTGTTGGCAGGGTTAATATATTGAGTTATGGGAATAGGGCCTGGGTGGGTCAGTGCTGAATGGCTTCCTTCAGCACTGTAGGGATTCTATGAAATGTATGCCCAACCATGCATTGTCCCTTCTCAAGTTCCACCCTTACTCTATTCATAACACACCATCTGTTTTTCCTTAATATCATATGCTTCTCTCAATAAAAGGATATTTCTTCCATGTGAACTCTTCCACCCTTCTTATCTATTTCCTGATTGAACGTTTAATTGTTCTTAAAACACAAGTTGTATATTTAGAAAAGTAAATTAGAATGAGAAAAGACATCTTGATTCCTTTGTCCCTCCTACATAGTAGCAGCTAAATTTTCTTTGTGAATCTAGTTTTTCTTTAAGTAATGTATTTTTAATCATGTTCTCTGCAGTTATACGCATTGTCTGCTTAGAAACCATTTTAGTGCTGCTTCAATGGTTTAAATGGGGGTTTGTTTATTTTCACTCTGGGTCTCATGAAGTGTCCTGGATTTTTTATGACCCTGAATTGTAGGAGAAAGAATGACTGACAGATCAGATAGAGGAGCTGTTTCACTTTCAGTTTTGGGTTGCTGGTTGTGGTGCCACCTGGCACACTGGCAATGATGCCCACCCAGTTGGGCACTGCCAGTATGCCAGGGGAAGTGCCCAACTGGGTGGGTTCTGATGGAGGCCATGAGGTGGGCTACCAAGGAGGCTATGTTGGAGAAGTTCTACGCATGGGAGATAGTACATGGTTGGAGCAAGAATTGGATTGTGCAGAGTAAGAGCATGAAGGCCATCTTGGGCGTTAAATTGGGGGGGGGTGTCATGTCAGGGGTAAAGGAGGGGGACCCACAGGAGGGTACTGATGCTGGTGACCTGTGCCTGAGAGGGGGTAGGAGAACAAGTTGCCAGTCTGGCATGGGGGCAGAAGAGTCCCGATGCCTGTGGCAAGAGTGAGGTGGTCTCCCAGTTCACCATATAATCAGAGCACCCTAGCAAAATGGCATCCGAGAGCCCTGCAGCCAGGCTCACTGGTGGGTTTAGGCCTTGGCTTCCCCCTCTTTGGCCACCAACACCAACCATTCCCCCCCCCCCCCCGCCCACCACAAGCATTGATGCACAGCTCACCATTCTCCCAAAAACTGACAATGTGTGGGATGATTGCTTTCTGGAGCACGGCTGACAGACCAGTGCAGGCAGCTTTGGTTTTCTTGCTAGTGTGACATTTAGACCATAATCTTATCACCATTTATGCCAGCAGGATTTTCCCACCCCACTCAGTGAATGGAGATTTGGTTGGCTGCCACCCTCACTGCAACAGGAGTGATGTTGGTGTGACCAGCCCTGTAAGATTGTGCCCTTAGTTTTAATGGGGAGGTGGGGGTGGTGGGAGGATAAATTCTGCCCGTAATCTTTTATTCCAGTGATATATTGTACATGAGTACATATTGTACATATATGGTACATCGGAAAAAAATGGGTAATATTTTGCTTCACTACTTTAAGAGCAAAGTTGGAAAATATTTAATTTCCTCCTTGGAAGGAAGCCACCTATCCATATAGTTATTTATGTTACCTTAAGTATGTTACTATTCCACACAGACTTTCCTGAGGAAAATTGTATATAATATATAAATTTAAAATACATAGATACCAAATTTAAATTTAAAATTATAAACATAATATATATTAAAAAGTAATAAAATTATATATAGTATGATATACTATCATATTGCATAAAATTATATACAACATAATTTAATTTATTAAAGTTGAATTTACTTACATATAATATAAACTCTAAATTTTAACTCATTAAAATGATATATAATTTTAAATTTAAATGAGATTAAAATTAAATTAAAATTAAAAATTTATTTAATTACATATCTATCATTAAATAAATTTTAAATTTATGAAAATTATATATACAATTTTGAATTTAAATTCGATATGCAATTTTATTAATGTTAAATTAAAATTTTAAATGATTATTTCCATCATTTTAAATTTAAATGATATGTAATTAACTAAATTTAACTTTAATAAAATCATACATCTAATTTAAATTATATAAAATGTTCATATATTTAAATTAGATATATAATTTTGAAGTAAGGATTTAACTTGAGGTGTAAGGAGCAGACAATGTGGGGGATTATAGTTAGGAATTTTCACAAAGTCCATTGGTGCTATGTTTCCCACTGAGCATTTCGTTTTTATTTAGTATTTTCTAACTCAAATGCACCTAAATCAATAATGTATTTTGAGTCCAATATTCCTTTGAAATTGCACCGCGCACGTTAGGGTTAGGCAAGTATTAATTTTTATGTAGAACATGTGTTGGTGTGAAAGTGTGTGGCGTGAATGTGTACGAAGTGATTTAAAGTGGTATTTTCTTGATGAGATTTCTTGAGCTGCATAAGGAGTCGCTGCAGCAGCAGAAATGCTAAAAAAAGGAGGGAAAAATGTTAGTGAGTAGTTGGAGAGCGGTGCTTTCAATGGAAAGAAAGCCGTTCACTCGGCTTCATTCACTGATTTCTGTGAGCAGCGATGTGTGGACAACACTGAAGTAGAAAGCTGCAGCATTGACAACCACACAATCTGCCACCAACGGGACTCGAACCGTTGGAGCTAGCATATTAATAAACTAACGCGCTAACCATTATACTACTGCTGCACTCCGTTAGCTACGCCCCTTCTGAATGCCTCTAGTAACATGCGTGTGTATTTATCTGAATTAACTCTGATTAAACTAGTACATTCAAATAGTCCTTTTTATAAAATAAACTGACCCTGGTTTTGTCAAAACTTTATTTTAAATTTCATTATTAAACTTTCTGTCTGTTCCAAATGTTATTTATTATTGTCACATGTATTATTAGTATACAGTGAAAAGTATTGTTTCTTGCGTGCTATACAGAGAAAGCATACCATTCATAGAGAAGGAAAAGAGAGAATGCAGAATGTAGTGTTCTAGTCATAGTTAGGGTGCAGAGAAAAATCAATTAGTGCCAGATGGATCCATTCAAAAGTCTGATGGCAGCAGGGAAGAATTTGTTCTTGAGTCAGTTGGTATGTGACCTCAGACTTCCGCGTATTTTTCGGACTGAAGAAGGTGCAAGAATGTCTGGTGTTCTCGAGGTCCTTGATTTTGCCGGCTGCTTTTCCAGGGAAGTGGGAAGTGTAGACAGAGTCAATGGATGTGAGGCTGGTTTGAGTGATGGGCTGGACTTTGTTCACGACCCTTTGGACACTGCAGGAACCATAACAAACTTTGGCACAACCAGAAATAGCACTTTCGCTCTACACCAGCTCAACCCCTTTGTTTTCATTTTAATTTTTAACTGTTCTCTGACTTTTATTTTTTTCTTCCTCCCCACTCTTTCCCTCTATTTTATCCACCCTCTTCTTACCATTTTTCCTCTTTTTCTCAATTTTACCCCTGTCACCCATCTCCCCCCCATCCCCCACACACATTTTCATCTGTCACAGCTTACGCCCTGACTTCAGTTTCTCTGTCATTTGGCCATTCACACCTTCCATTCTCTCTATGGGCTGCCATTAGCAGCCTTTCCCCTGTGTTTTTGTGGCTACAACTCATCTTTCATTCCCTCACCTTGCAGTATAAATATCTCCCACTTTCTGTGCCTTTTAGCTTTGACAAAGAGTCTTCTGGACTCCAAATATCAGCTCTTTTCTTTACTTACAGATGCTGTCAGACCTGCTGAGATTTTCCAGCATTTTCCCTTTTGGTTTCTGTAGACAGGGGAGTTTCCTCTCAAGGCTATGTATTTGCTCAGACGATGTACTGATGTTAAAGACATGACTTTATTTAACCAAACGATCGAATGCGAAAATGATTTGAGGAAGCCCTGCACTCACGATATAGAAAGCAGATAGTCAGGTATCAGTCTGAAGAACAATGTCCCTCTGAAACCAGTAATAATTCCCAAAATCATATTGCCTACCTTTTCAGTGGGCATTATCCAGTCAACATTAATACAAATCAGTCAATCATACTGTCATTAACTTCAGCCAATTACAATACTCATCATGATCTAATGGGATTTTATTTGTTATTAAAATTATGGATGTTACCTCTCTTTTGTTGCCCAGCAATGCGGGATTTTGGACAATGAAATAATACCCACTGAATCAAACCCACATGACTCTCACCTAGCCCTGAGAAATTCCCAATGTCTGCTTGACACCTGCATTATTTCTCAGTGTTGTACAACCCTATTCATAAAGCTAGCATTGGTAGCCATCTTGTTCCTGACCACTGCTAATAGCTTCATTGCTTTCAGTGAATCTGTTGTTCCTTCCCTCCACCTCTATTTTGTCACTGACTGAAGTTTCACAAGACGTAACCAAAACAAAACACATCCACCCTGTAAATTCAAAATACGTGTTTTAAATGAGAAATATTTATTAATTATGCAGAGCTATCTTCTATGGCAACATACCTGGCTGGTTTACATTCCAAAATCTCACAACACTAGGTTTAAGTCCAACAGGTTTATTTGGTAGGAAATGCCACTAACTTTCAGAACGCTGTTCTTTCGTCACCTAACAAAGGAGCAGCATTCCAAAAGCTAGTGGCATTTACTTTCAAATAATAGTGGAAGCTACATTGTACATCCAAAAGCTTAGCTTTCTGGCTCCATTGTTTATTCTCCAATCTGATATGTGTTTCTGAAACATCTGATAAACCAGACCTCCTGTCTATTTATTTTAACTGCTAATTGCCTGTAGGTATGAGTGTATGGGGAGAGTTTTTTCAATTTTAAATTGGCACAAAGGGCTAAGTGGAATTGGGTTTTTATCAATTACCCAGCAAATAAGAGTGCTGTTGTATCCAACGCATTGAGGTTGTTGGATGGCTGGTTGTTTTGAGTGCTCAAGTCATTCTGCATTGTTAATAGTGATTTTACTAAAATGCTAGATGAATACCCGCCCCATTCGCCAGAAGAGGTGAATGAGGACTACAAGGTGAGACTGCAGAATGTCCTACAGTAGAGGCATGAAGCCTGACAGAGCTACAGTTAATCATTGGCCTCTGCTGAATTAACTGTACTTTGGGCTCATTGACCCCAAATGGTGGCTCTTATGGATCAAAATAAAGAGGAACAAAGTCCCTCCCACAGATTGCTAGCTAATAACTCTCTCTGCAAAAATTGAAGGTCTGAGTTACGAGGAGAAGTTAGGCAAATTGGGGCTGTTTTCCTTAGAAAGACATAGATTTAGAGGAGATCTAATAGAGGCGTACAAGATTACGAGTATAGATAGAGTAAACAGGGATAAGTTTTTTCCTAGGATGGTCTCAAATAGCATGATGGGTCACGGGCTTGGGGTGAGGGGGGTAAGGTATAATTTGGATGCTAGAGGGGGGTTTTTCACACAGAGGGTGATGGGGGTATGGAACACGCTGCCAAGTGAAGTGGTGGAGGCAGGCACTCTGGAGTTATTTAAGAAATACTTAGATGGGCACATGAACAGAATGAGAATGGAGGGTTATAGAAAACTGATTTAAAATAGGGATCATGAGCCTTGGGAGTCCCTGCGAAGTGTGTAAATAGACGATGATATTGATGTACTTGTTTTTATCCTACAGGTGCTTTGGTCTGCCTTGTTGTCTAATAAGGGGCATATATGCGATGGGTCGTGAGCGGGCTGCTCTTGGGTTTTTTGAGAGTATCCTAGTGCTTCACGTCATTAGTGTATGCTTGACCTGGACCATTTGATGACAGCTCAGTGACTATCGCTGTGCTCTGCAGATACATGGATTTGGGCTTGCATCTGTGGGAGTTTGCGCATCCTCCCCATGCTTGCATGGGTTTTCTCCGGGTGCTCCGGTTTCCTCCCACATCCCAAAGATATGTTCTTAGGCTAATTGGCAGAACAAATTCTCCCTAAGTTGTCTCAAATTTGGTTTCAATCCATACTCTATAAACATAGGGATCACGGGTAGAAGTGGGAACATCGAGGTAGCGGCGTGGGCTCGTTGGGCCGAAGGGCCTGTTTCCCGTGCTGTTTTTGTTCTTTGTTCTAAACATGTTGGATTTTAACCTGGTGTTGTGAGACTTCTTACTGTGTATACCCCAGTCCAACATCGGCATCTCCACATCACGGTTTACATTCTCACAGTCCAAGATCATTCATTCTAAAGTTAGTATTGGGTTAGTGCTCCTAAACCTATGTTTATGTGTTTATTAGCCTAATTCATGCCTTCCTACATCAGTCCCCCTTTTGGCTGTTGGCCAAGGACCAACTAAGGTGACTAAATTGATGTATTTAAATAATTAATCTTAATCCTCATTAAGTGTTTTAACTTCAGATTCTCTTCTTCTTTACCTTACGTGCCATCACTGATGATATTTTTCTTGTGGACTTATAGAGAGTTGTGCACTTCCATATTTGATCAGGTATACAATTAATATTAACACTAGGATCACAATGAAATGGGATTTTCCCAAGTCACTGCAGTGAACGGCTGGCCATCAAATTTTCCAACCTCACTGCAGCAGGAGTGTGGCATGACCAACCCAGTAAGATTGCACCATTAGTTTTATCATTCCACCCATGATCTTTTATTCCAGTGGTATGTTGTACATATGTGCATAATTGTACATATATGCTATATCTGAAAAGGATCACTAATATTTTGCTTCACTACTTTAAGAGCAAAGTTGGAAAATATTTAATTTAATTTCCTCCTTGGAAGGAAGCCGGTTTATCCATATAGTTATTTACATTACCTTGAATATGTTACTATTCCTGAGGAAAATTATATACAATATATAAATTTAAAATATATAGATATCAAATTTAAATTTAAAATTCTATATAATACTGATATACATATTTTAAAAATGTAACAACACTATAGATATATTCTATGATATTATAGCATCATGCATTATATATCATTATATTATATAAAGTTATATATTATACATATTATATGTAACTTATTAAAGTTAAATTTATTTCATTATATATATTTTACATTTCGAATTTAAATTTATTAAAATTATATATATTAATATATGTAATTAAATAAATTATATATAATTTTAAATGATGTATGTAATTAAATAAATTTATCTTTAATGAAATTATATATCTAATTTAAATTATATATAATTTTCATATAGTTAAATTAGAAACATAGAAACACAGAACAATACAGCACAAACAGGCCCTTCGGCCCGCGAGTTACGCCAATCCCATCTACCAATCCATCTACCAATTAGATATACAATTTTGGAGTAAGGATTTAACTTGAGTGTTGAGGTATACGTGGCAGACAATGTTGGGTATTTAGGAATTTTCACAAAGCCCATTGATGTTATGTTTCCCACTGAGCATTTTCTGTTTATATTTAGTATTTTGTTTCATAAATGCTGCTAAAATAAATGATTATTTGATA
Organism: Sphyrna mokarran; assembly: GCA_024679065.1. NCBI lineage: Eukaryota > Metazoa > Chordata > Chondrichthyes > Carcharhiniformes > Carcharhinidae > Sphyrna > Sphyrna mokarran. The sequence goes on along the minus strand of JAGIQG010000016.1, from coordinate 64,071,311 downwards.
TTCCATTGAATTGCAGTGCGCACCTGTTAGGATCAGGCCAGTGTTAATTTCTATATAAAATATGTGATGGTGTGAGAGGGTGAGGTGTGTGTGCGCGTAGTGGATTTAAAATGGTATTTTGTTGATGAAATTTCTTCAGTTGTAGAAGGAGTCGCTGCAGCAGCAGAAATGCAGAAAGGAAAGTGTGAGTAATCACACAGAGACCAGTGCTTTCAATGGAAAAAAAGCTAATCTACAGCGTTGGTTGGCTCGTTTCTATAAGCAGACGTGTAATAAGAAGGCTGAAGTAGGATGCTACAGCACTTATCTTTAATAAAATAAGTGGGGTGGTGAAGTCTGTATGTAGTGGGACTCAAACCGCTGGAGTCGAGCAGCCAACAACTTGAGGTACCAATACAATCGCTGAATTTCGATACTCCAGCTCTTCTGAATGCCTCCAGTAAAATGTATGTTTCAGACCCACTGCCGTTCAACCGCACCTTCAAAATCCTAGTTTTGGCAAAATTTTATTCTAAATTTCATAATTAAACTCTCCCTCTGAACAAAATGTTACTTGATTTGATTTAATAATGTCACATATTTTCGTTTGCATTGCAAAGTATTGTTTCTTGAGTGCTATACCGAGCATACCGTACATAGAGAAGGAATTTGATTTGATTTGATTTCTTATTGTCACGTGTATTAACATACAGTGAACAGAATTATTTCTTGCACGCCCGTGCAAACAAAGCCTACCGTACATAGACATGGAAAGGAGGGAATGCAGAATGTAGTGTTACAGTCATAGCTGGAGTATAAAAAAAGGGCAATTAATATAAGGTAGATCCATTCAAAAGCCTGACAGCAGCAGGGAAGAAACCGTTCTTGAGTCAGTTGGTGTATGACCTCAGACGGAAGGAGGTCGAAGAGAGTATGTGTGGGGTCCTTAATTACATTGGCTGTTTTTCCGAAGCAACTGGAAGTGTGGACAGAGTCAATGGATGGGAGGCTGGTTTGTGTGATGGTTTGGGCTACATTCACAACATTTGTAGTTCCTTGTGGTCTGGGGCAGAGCAGAAGCCACACCAAGCTGTGATACAACCAGAAAGAATGCTTTCTATGGTGCATCTATAAAAGTTGGTGAGAGTTGTGGCTGACATGCCAAATTTCCTTAATCTTCTGAGAAAGTAGAGACGTTGGTGGATTTTCTTAACTATAGTGTTGGCATGGATAGACCAGAATAGGTGATCTGGACACCTAAAATCTTGACGCTCGTGACCCTTTCTACTTCACCCCCGTTGCTGTAGACAGGGGCATGTTCTCCTTTTACACTTCCTGAAGTCGATGACAATCTCCTTCACTTGTTGATATTGAGGGAGAGATCATTGTTGCTATACCTGTTCACCAGATTGTCTACCTCGTTCCTGTACTCTGTCTTGTCATTGTTTGAGATCCCACCCATTACGGTGATGTCGTCAGCAAACTTGAAAGTCTTGAAAGAAGGTGGAAGGGAAAATGTCTAAGATGCATGTGTTGACTGTGCTGGCCGCTTTTCCGAGACAGCAGGAAATGTAGACAGTCAATGGATAGGAGGCTGATTTGAATGATGAACTGGGATTTGTTCACTATCCTTTGTAGCTTATTGCGGTCTTGGACAGAGCAGGAGCCATAAAAAGCTGTCATACAACCAAAAATAATGCTTTCTAAGGTGCATCTTCAAAGGTTGGAGAGAGTTGTAGTGGACATGCCAAATTTCCTTAGCTTCCTGAGAAAGCAGAGGTGTTGATGGGATTTCTCAACTGTGGCATCAGCATGGAGGGGCCAGGACAGGTTGTTGATCTGAACACTTAAAAGCCCTCAACCACTTCCATTTCATCCCCGTTGATGTAGACAGGGGCACATCCTCCACTACATTTCCTGAAGTCAATGACTATCTCCTATGTTTTGTTGACATTGAGGGAGAGGGAAGCTTTGAGAAGGAGACAATATTCATTTGGAATATTGTGCGTAGTTCTGATCACCTCACTATAAAGAGGATGTGGAAGCATTGGAGAGAGTACAGAGGAGATTTACCAGGATGCTGCCTGGTTTGGAGGGTAGGTCTTATAAGGAAAAGTTGAGGGAGCTGGGGCTTTTCTCTTTGAGCAGAGGAGGCGAATAAGAGGCGACTTATTAGAGGTTTATAAGATGATGAAGGGGATAGATAGAGTGGACGTGCAGAAACTATTTCCTCGGGTGGATTTAGCTGTTACGAGGGGGCATAATTATAAGGTTCATGGACGGAGATATAAGAGGGATGTCCGAGGTACATTCTTTACTCAGAGAGTGGTTGGGGTGTGAAATGCACTGCCTGCTGGAGTCAGACACTTTAGCAACTTTCAAGCAGTTATTGGATAAGCACATGGAGCACACCAGAATGATAGGGAGTGGGATAGCTTGATCTTGGGTTTGGACATGGACATAGCTTGACACAACATTGAGAGCCGAAAGGCCTGTACTGTGCTGTGCTGTTCTATGTTCTATGAAAGATTCTCTATCAGTCCCTGTACCCTGTGTCATCATTGTTTGAGATCCAATTCATTATGGTGGTGTTATCAGCAAACTTGAAAATTGAGTTGGAGGGGAATTTGGCCACACAGTCACATATGGATAAGGAGTATAGCAAGGGGCTGAGAACAATCCTGCTGGCATTGGTGATCGTGAAAAAGATGTTGTTGCCCATCCTTACTGACAGTGATCTGTGGGTTAAGAAGTTCAGGATCCAGTCGCAGAGGGAGGAGCCTAGGCCCGGGCCACAGAGTTTGGAGTTGGATTTTGTAGGAATGATTTATTGAAGGGTGAGCTGTAGTCAAGAAATGGGAGTCTGAATAGGTGTCTTTGTTATCCAGGTTTTCCAGGATTGAGTGCAAGGCCAGGGAGATGTTGTCTGCTGTGGCAATCAGCATGCTATAGTGGATCCAGGCAATCTGGGGGGCTGAAGTTGATTCATGCCATGACAAACTTTTCGAAGCATTTCATAATGATGGATGTCACAGGGCATAGTTATTAGGGAATGCTGCCTAGATTTTTGTTGGTACAGGGATGATGGCCATGGCATGGTTGGGCACTGCCCACTGCATCGTGTTCATCTGACCGTGTCTGCATGGCACATTGGCAATACCCACTGGGCACCCTGGCACTGCCACTATGTTTTTGAGGAGTGCCACAGGGGTGGGACCTGATGAGGGCCATGAAATGGACTATCCAAGGGAGCTATGTTGGGTGTGACGATGCATGGGGGGTTGTATGGGGTGGAACAAGAATGGGGTTAACAGGATTGGAGTATGAAAGGGGTTCTGATGTGGGGGGGGGGCATCTCAGGGGTCAAATGGGAAGGGGCCACCAGCAGAGCATGAATATCAGTGACCTGTGTCAGGGAGGGTATGGGGGGATATGCCAACAAAATGAAGGAGATAGTCATCGACTCCCAGAAGCGAAATGAAGGATATGCCTCTGTCTATATCAATGGGAATGAAGTAGAAATGGTTGAGAGTTTCAGGTTTCTAGGTGTCCAGATCACCAACAACCTGTCCTGGTACCTGAGGCAGACACTATAGTTAGGAAATCTCACCAACGCCTTTACACCCATGGGAATGGAACTCAGAGAAAGAACTGTGAGGCTCCAGAGAAAATTATCATAGAGAGTGATAAGGTATTGGACGTGTTGGTGAGCTTAAAAGTGGACAAATCTCCAAGTCTCGATGAATTGTGTTATGGGCTATTGTGGGAGACAAGGAAAGAAATTGCAGGGGCTCTGACCCAAATTTTTAATTCCTCCCTCGCCACCGGGGAGGTGCCAGAAGACTGGAAAACAGTTGAAGTGGTACCATAATTTAAGAAAGGTTGTAGAGTCAAGCAAGGGTACTACAGACCAGTGAGTCTCACATCTGTGGTTGGGAAACTACTGGAGAAAATTCTGAAGGAGAGAATCTATCTCCATTTGGAGAGGCAAGGTTTGATCAGGGATAGTCAGCATGGTTCTGTCAGAGGGAGGTCATGCCTAACAAACTTAATTGAATTTTTTGAACACGTAACCAAATGTGTGGTTGAGGGTAATGTGTTGGATGTAGTTTACATAGATTTCAGCAAAGCCTTTGACAAAGTCCCATGTGGGAGACTTAATAAGAAGGTTAGTGCATTTGGGATACATGGTGATCTGACAAGGCTTAATTGGATCCATAATTGGCTTAGCAGTTGGAGACAGAGAGTGATGATAGATGGCTGTTTTAGTGACTGGAGGCCAGTGAGCAGTGGCGTACATCAGGGATCCGTGCTGAGCGCCCCATTGTTCATCATTTGTATAAGTGACATAGATGACTATGTGAAAAGTAGGATCTGTAAGTTTGCCGATGAAACAAAGATTGGCTAGGTGGTTATTAGTGAGGTTGAGTGTCTTGGGTTTAGGAAGTTATAGATGAGATAGTCAAATGGGTGGATAAGTGGCAGAAGGAATTTGACCATGAAAATTGTGAGGGAAGGAGTAAATTGATAAAGAAGTGTGCTATGAAAGATCTGATTCTGGAAAGTTCTGAAGAACAAAGGGACCTTGACATGATGTCCATAAATCTTTGAAGGCAGAAAGGCGGGTTAATGGGATGGTGAGAAAGGCATATGACACACTTGGCTTTATCAATCGGAGTACAGATTACAAAAGCAGAGTGGCCATGATGGAGTTGGATAGAATTTTGGTAAGGCCACAGCTGGAGTATTGTGTGCACTTATGGTCGCCGTGTTAAGAAAGGTTGTAAAGACAAGCAAGGGAACTACAGACCAGTGAGTTTCACATCTGTGATTGTGAAGGTACTGGAGCGGGCACAGAGGAGATTTACCAGAATGTTACCAGGAAGTTGGATAGGTTTGGGTTGTTTTCTCTGGAGCAGAGAAGATTGAGGGTTAGATTGAGGTGTTCAAGATTATGAGGGGTGTGGACAGGATGGACAGGGAGCAGCTGTTCCCCTTAGTTAAAGATTCAATTACGAGGGGACACAAGTTAAAAGTGAGGGGTGGGAGGTTTAGGGGGGAATCGAGAACATCTTTTTTACTCAGAGGATGTTGACGGTCTGGAATGCACTGCCTGATTTAACTGATTTGATTTATTATTGTCACATATACTAGCATACAATGAAAATATTGTTTCTTGCACGCTATACAGACAAAACATACCGTTCATAGAGAAGAAAAAGAGAGAGTGCAGGATATAGTGTTACAGTCATAGCTAAGGTGTAGGGAAAGATCAACTTAATGCAAGGTAAGTCCATTCAAAAATCTGATGGCAGCAGGGAAGAAACTGTTCTTGAGTTAGTTGGTACGTGACCTCAACAGTCATAGATATGTAAGGATTATGGTAGGGGGCTGAGATCTCAGCCTTTTGAGGCACCAGTTTTGAGGACGATCAAGGAGGAGTGTTGTTGCCTATCCTTACTGATTGTGGATGTGAGTTAGGAAGTTCAGGATCCAGTTGCAGAGGGATGTGACGAGGCCCAGGCCACAGAGTTTGGAGATGAGTTCAACGGCAATAATGGTGTCAAAGGCTAAGCTTTGGTAAATAAATAGGAACTGTAGTCATTAAATAAGGGCCTGGGATGGTAGTGAAGGTGGGATGCCTCACATCCTTTAAAAAGTATATAGATGAGTGCTTGGTACGCCATAACATTTAAGGCTATGGACCAAGTGCTGGCAAGTGGGATTAAATGGACAGGTCAGGGCATTCCATGCATCAGTGCAAACTCAATGGGCTGAAGGGCCTCTTCTGCACTGTAGAGTTCTGTGATTCTATGAATACATAAATTTAAAATACATATATACATGAAATGTAAATTTAAAACTATATGTATAATGATTTTATATAAATAATTTTTTAAAATACAATAAAATTGTATGTACTGTATGATATGTTATCATGCATTATATATTATTGTATTATACAAAGTTATATAGTATACATAATATTGTATATAATTTATTTAAGTTAAATTTATTTAACTGAAATTTTATATTAAAATTATATATATTACTTCTATGAAATAAACATTTTTAAGTTTAAATTCTACATATAATTTATATATACTTAAATTAAAATTTAAAATTATATACAAAATTTTATAAATTATATAATATATCATATAATTCTATATTTTTATATGTAGTTAAATTAAAATTATTATGTACATTATTTTAAATTTAAATTATATGTAATTAAATAAAATTAACTTTAATGAAATTTTACATCGAATCTAATATAATTATTATATATCATTATTTTAATATATTTAAATTAGAAAGATAATTTTAGGGCAAGAATTTAACTCGAGTGTTGAGGTGTCAATGGCAGACATGTGGGGGATTATAGTTAGGAATTTTCATTGATACTGTGTTTCCCACTGAGCATTTTCTGTTTTTAAATCATGTAAGGTCCGATATTTCTTTGAAATTGCATTCCGCACATGTTAGAGCAAGGTAAGTGTTAGAATTTCTATGTAAAACACGTGAGAGAGTATGGTGTAATTTTTATATTAAAGGTGTGTTGGTATGAGAGAGTGTGGTGGGTTTAAATTCACGAAGTGAATTTAAAATGGTATTTTGTTGATGAGATTCCTTCAGCTGCAGGAGTCGCTGCAGCAGCAGAAATGGAAAGAAAAATAAAATGTCAGTGAACCGAGACCCGCTTCTACTGGAAAGAAACCACATTGGAAAGTGACAGTCCACTAGTGTCTGTGAGTAGGGCAACGTTAACAATGCTGAAATAGGAAGGCTGCAACACGTTAACATTATTTAGCACCGACGAGACTCGAACCACTGGAGTGAAGAGGTTGATAATCAGACGCGCTAGTCCCCTGCACCACCACCTAACTCCGCCAGTTACAGCACTTCTGAATAATCTAGTAACGTGCCTGTGTTTCAGAACCCCACCTTCGATTAAAGCTGTTGCTGGATGTTCCATTTGTCCTTTATTACAAAAGAAACTCGTCTTAGTTTTGTCAAAACTTTATGTCAAAAAATTTCGAAAATAAACTCTTCCCGCAGAACGTTATTTGATTTGATTTATTATTGTCACATTACTGGAATACAGTGAAAAGTATTGTTTCTTGCCTGCTATACAAACAGAGCATACCATACACGGAGAAGAAATTTGACTTGATTTTGTTTATTGTCGCATGCATTAACATAACAGTGAAAATTACTATTTCTTGTGTGTTACACAGACAAAGCATACCGTTTATAGAGAAGGAAACAAGAAAGTGCAGAACGTAGTGTTACAGCTGTAGCTAGGATTAGAGAAAGATCAACTTCATGCAAGTTAAGTCCATTCAAAAGTCTGACAGCAGCAGGGAAGAAGCTGTTTTTGAATGGGTTGGTACTTAACCTCAGACTTTTGTATCTGAAGGAAAAAGATGGAAGAGAGAATGTCCAGGGTGTGTGGGGTTCTTAATTATGCCGGCTGTATTGCCAAGGCAGTGGGAAATGTAGACAGAGTAAATGGATGGGAACCTGGTTTGTGTGATAGATTGGGCTACTTCATGACCTTTTGTAGTTCTTTGCGGTCTTGGGTAGAACATGAGCCATACCAAGCAGTGATACAACCAGAAAGAATGATTTCTATGATGCATCTATAAAAGTTGTAGCTGACATGCCAAATTTCCTTAGTCTTCTGTAAAAGTAGAGGCTTTGGTGGGCTTTCTTAACTATAGTGTCGGCATGGAAAGACTAGGACAGGTTTTTGGTGATCTGGACATTAAAAACTTGAAGCTCTCGACCCTTTCTACTTTATTCCCGTTGATGTAGGTAGGGGCATGTTCTCCTTTACACTTCCGGAAGTCGATGACAATCTCCTTCGTTTTGTTGATATTGAGGGAGAGATTGTTGTTGCTGCACCAGTTCACCAGCTTCTCTATGTCGTTCCTTACACTGTCTCATCATTGTTTGAGATTGTTTAAGAAAGAGGTGAGGGAAATGATCCAGCGGAATAAATGAACACTTAAAGGAAAGGAACAGATAAGCGAGATACAGATGAGATGTGGATATTAAAAGAGACATTACTGAAGAGATAACAGAGTCGGACAGGATTAAAGGTGGGATTCATTTGGTGAATTCAGGGAACAGCTGTGATACAACCAGAAAGAATGCTTTCTATGGTGCATCTGCAAAAATTGAAACAAGACAGTGCAGAATGTAGTGTCGCAATCAATTAATTAAAGGAGAATATTTTATCTTGTGCGCTGTGCAGACAAAGCATACTGTACATAAAGAAGGAAACTAATTTAAGTTGCAACATTGTCAAGTGGTCCCCAGATTCACTTTCAATCTGGAATGTTCCACTGTGATTATCTGTAATCTGCATTTGGAGGACAAGAAGTCAACGGTTTGAAACGTTAACTCTTGCCTTTACCTCACTCCACAGATGCTGCCTGACCAGCTGAGTATTTTTCTTGTCTTTATTTGCACTTCATTTCAGAGGTGATCGAAATAACCATGGGGTCTGGACGTTGGAGACCTCCCAGGCAGCACAAGGATCTGGAAACAGGGGACACAGATTTGATGTAATCAGTCAAAGAAGCAAAGATGGCTGGGGGGGGAGGGGAAAGAAATCTTGGGATGGGGATTTTCCGGCCGTTCCCGCTATGGCGGGAATCCCGCTGCAGTGAATGGAGATTTTGGCTGAGGGCCAAATTCTCCATCCTCACTTGTAGGGGTTTGAGGTGTGAATAGCCAGAAATTTCCGGCTGTTTTTGTAAGCCAGAGAGTAGCTCGAATGTGAAATGAAAGTAAACAATGATGAGACAGCATAAGAAATGAGATAGAGAATCTGGTGAACAGGTCCAGACCCCATGGTGGAGACAAGGGTCAGTCGAGGCTTTCAAGAGGGAACTGGATCATTGCTTGAAAAGGAAAAATGTGCAGGGCTATGGGGAAAAGACAAGGGTGAAATGCTGCTTTGGGTGAAGAGTGGGGCCAGCGCAGATATGATGGGCCGAATTGTGTCCTATGTGCTGTAACACTGATTCAACGCAATTGGTAACAATGCTGACTTCCGATAATTGAGCTTCGTAAATGTGTAGCAACTCATTTCACTCTGGCTCACTCGCCCGAGATTAATAATCACCCGATGACATTCTCTCTTTGGACTTGGTACATCTCGTTGTGGGTGAGTGGCTCTCAAGTTGACATAGCTGGTGACTGGAACGGAGTTAAGTTGCACCTTGGTAAATAGGTATCCGAGACAGCCTGGTGTGCGGTACTCCGGAACCCGGCTGACAGCTGACTTATTAACCAAAATAGAAACAGAAATGGCTGGAAAAATGCCAGCAGTCAACAAGCTAGAGATTGTTCCAGGCAGCTGTATCCATTTATCACAGAATCATAGAATCCTTACAGAGCAGAAGGGGGCCATTCGGCCCATTGAGCCTGCACTGACCACAATCCTACCCAGGCTCTTTATCATTTTGCAGTGGTGGGTGGGCTGAAAGCGCACACACAGTTCCAATTAAAAAATGAAGCTCCTGCCAAGAGCACACAAGAAGCATCCTATACCTATCCCAGAAGCAGGCATTAGGCCTTCAGATACACACAAGTAAAAGGATAATGCTTCTTTGAGATGTGTCCACACGGTGAAGTTGGTTTGATTGGGGCAGCTATTAACATTGGAACACAACCTCACATTTTGCCTGCACCAAAAAATGGTAAGCTACTTACCTTCAAAGGTGAAGCTAAGACCAGGAGTGCAAAAATAGGCTGAACATCTATGCTAACATTTCACCAATAACATACATTTAAATAGCACACATAGTGTGGTAAAACAGCCCAATGGACTGTACAAGAGCATTACTAAACGGAGGCAGGGTTAAATACAGGCATTAGGACAGAAACTTTGTTAAAAATGTTTGCATATTCTCCCCATGTCTGCGTGGGTGTCCTTCCACAGTCAAAAGATGTGCAGGTTAGGTGAATTGGCTATGCTAAATTGCATCTTAGTATCCAAAGCTGTGTATGTTAAGTGGATTGGCCATAGTAAATGCACAAGGTTAAAGGGACAGGACGGGTGTGGGCATGAGTAAGGTGCTCTTTTGGAGAGTTGATGCGATAAGCCAAATAGCCTTCTTCTGCACTGAGGGGAATCCATGGATTCTATGGAATCAATGATGGATTTTGAGGGGTTTATTACAATGGCCTCAGTGGACTGTCAATATATCTCCTTCTGGGCCCCGCAAAATATGAGCTTCCTGAGTGGAGTCTTGCCCAATAACATCGGGGGTTGGGGGTTAAAACAAGCTGGTTCTACTCAGGCTGGCATTCAATACACTTGGGGCTGACCCGTACTCTGTAGCCGCTGAGCGACATTTAGTTTATGTTGTGAAGAAACGGTGATGATGAGGGAAGACTGGCCTCAGTAATGGCACGGTGATTACACCGCTAACTCACAGATTTGATTCCCAGCTTAGGAATAAAGTTTGCAGGTTCTCCCCACATCTGCATGGGTTTCCTCTAGGTGCTCCAGTTTCCTTCCATAATCCAAAAGACGTGCTGGTTAGGTGCATTGGCCATGCTAAATTCTCCCTCAGTGTACCCGAACAGGCAACTAGGGAATTTTCACAGTAACTTCATTGCAGTGTTAATGTAAGCCTATTTGTGACTAAGACATAAATTTTAGGATAATTACAGTGTGTTCTGAAAATGGAAGCCTAGCAATACTAACTGTGTCTTGCTTTTTTTCAGGTGCATTCTAATCTGTTATGTATTCTCAGCTTCCTCTGTCTTCCTTTCATATTTTGCAGTACTTTATTTCTGATTTGCAAGTGGAGCTGATGGGGCAGGTACCAGAATTGGGATTCTCTCTGTTCAGTTGCAGATGTCAGCACCCCATTGTAACATGGCAGTGTTATAAAATACTGCAAGGGTTGTGGCTTACATTGAGCATTGTGTTATTAAAGTACAATTAGAGAACAACAACTTACATTAGATTATCAGATGCTTATATCAGCATCTTTATGGAGTGAAATGTTCCAAGGCACAGGATTATTACCAGACAAAAATACAACACTACAGATGTCCAAAAGATTGGCCGCATTCTTTCTGGTTGCATCACAGCTTGATATGGCTCCTGCTCTGTCCAAGACTGCAAGAAACTACAATGGGTCATGAATGAAGCCCAGTCCATCTCTCAAACCAGCCCTCCTCCATTGATACGGTCTACTCTTCCCACTGTCTCAGGAAAGCAGCCAGCATAATTAAGGACTCATGCACCCCAAATATATTCTCTTCCACCTTCTTCCACTGGGAAAAAGATACGGAAGTCTGAGATCACGGACCAAGCGACTCAAGAACAGTTTCTTCCCTGCTGCCATCAGACTTTTGATGGACCTACCTCATTAAGTTGATCTTTCTGTACAGCTTAGCTATGACTGCAACATTACATTGTGCACCCTCTCCTTTCCTTCTCTATGTATGGTATGATTTGTCTGTATAGCATGCAGAAACAATACTTTTCACTGTATACTAATGCATATAACAATAGTAAATCAAATCAATTCAGAGGTAGGTTTTAAGAGCATCTTAAAGGAGAAGACGTAGTGAGGCAGGGTGATGTAGGGGAGGAATTGTGTGCTTTGAGACAATGAAAAGTGCTGCTGAGATTAAGGGAAGTAAGGGAGGCCAGAATTGGAGGAAATCAGAGTTCTCAACAGAATATAGGGCTGAAGAAACTAACAGAGAGGGGAAAGTTCAATTAATATAAAGCACTTGGGTCTGCCAAAGTAGCAGAACAGGAGTATGGATTCAGAGTTTTTAAGGGCAAATTTGAGACAAATAATATGACCATGCATGGATGTGCATTGCCAGGAGCAATAGCTGAAACATTTATTTATGACTCAGCCAAATTGGAAAGATGTTTAAGTGGAGCCATTGCTAGTAAATAAAGGACTTCAGTGATGCACAGGCATCAGACATTTCATATCCTCTGGGAAGTCCAAAAATATTTCACAAACAATAAACGCCTTTATTGAAGTGTAGTACTGTTAGCTTGCAGGGCTGATCTGACAAAGGAGCAGTGCCCCGAAAGCTAGTGGCTTTTACTACCAAATAAACCTGTTGGATTTTAATCTGGTGCTGTCAGACTTCTTATTGTGTTCAGGGGGAGAAGCAGAGAGAGGTACTGGATGAATGCTCCTTCAAAAGGCCAGCACAAACACGATGGACAGAATGGCCTTTCCCTGCTTTGTGGAAGAATTCTCTGAGTCAATGGTGGGAACTAAAGTTTCCCGGAACCTATCGTCGATGCCGGTGCGGCTGAGGGGGGCGGGTTTTGTGGACGGACCAAGATGGCGGCGGCCACGGGCGCGGATTTCGCCGAGACGCCGCCGAATGTTTATTATTTTCGGGATCCGAAGCCAGTGGCGGATCCGATCTTTGAGCTGAGCGATGCCCTCGGGCCTAATCCGGGCTCCGTGCCGCTGGTGGTGGATAACGGCTCCTTTCAGTGCCGGGCGGGCTGGGCCCTGGATCAGAAGCCGCGGCTTCAGTTTAAGAATGTGTCGGCCCGGAGCCGCGGCGCCTCCCGCAGCGACACCCAGGTCGGCAACGACATCCGCAACCTGGAGGTGGTCCGCTGGCTCCTCAAGTCCCAGTTCGACAGGAACGTGGTGGTGAACTTCGATATCCAGGAGCAGGTGTTTGACTACATCTTCCAACATCTGGGCATCGCTTCCGAGGTGAGAGGTCAATCTGGGGGAGGGGGTGACAAACTGTACCGACCCCCTCCCTGTGTGATGTGCTATGCCTTGACCAATCAGTGTTGATCCGCCTGGTTTGAATATGAACGAAAGCTTGGCAGTTAACTGCTCTCTGGTGCAGTCTCCATGGCAACACCTCTACTTTGCCTGAGGAAGGCACACACGCGGAAAGTTAGCAGATTTACTATCAAATAAATCGGTTGGATTTAAAATTGGTGTTGCCAGACTCTTGCTGAGTACATCTCTACTAATGAGTCCATTTGTCAATCAATCGGTTTTCTTTTACAACGCAGTGTAAATTGTTGTACCCTTTACAATTTGTATTCTTGTGAATGGTCCTGATGAGTGCAAGATGAAAAGCTTCAACAGCACCACTCTTTTTCTCTTCAGCAATGGTCAAATTGTGAATCAACACAAATGGAAGTTAATTTGTACCACTTCATGTATTTGTCACACACTTGGCACCACTGGACTGGCTTTTACAGTCTCTCATTTTTCATTTGTTATTCCTGCTGCAACCCCCATCAAACTTTTGAATGGACCTATCCTAAATTGATTTTTCTCTACACCCTAGCTATGACTGTGACACTACATTCTGTGTTTTGTCCTTTCCTTCTCTATGAATGCTATGCTTTGAATAGTGCGCAAGAAACAATACTTTTCACTGTATCCTAAAACATGCGACAAAAATAAATCGAATCAAAGTGATTAATGGCTATGTGTTAACCTGATTCTGACTACAGATGGCTGCTGTTGTAAGCGCTGAAGATTTTATTTCTGTTTGTATCTGTTGCAGCTCTGTGTGGAGCATCCAGTAGTTTTAACAGAGGCACCGTGTAATCCACTGTACTCTCGGCAGTTAATGTCTGAGCTCCTGTTTGAGTGCTACCATATTCCCAAGGTGTCATACGGAGTTGATGATCTTTACAGCTTCCACCGCAATAATAAATCGGCCTCCACTGGATTGATTGTCTCCTCTGGCTATCACTGCTGTCACATTCTGCCAGTGCTGCACGGCAGGTTTGTTAAGCATGTTCACAACAATGTTAAAAATGCAATGCACTTGTGCAGTATAAGCAAAGCAACAGATCAAAAAGGTTAGAAATCTAAAATAAAAATGTGGGAAACAGATAATAGCTTGACCAGAGTTTGACCAGTTCATACTTCAAATGCTGCAATGTTCTCTTTCTTGCCATGACTGATCCTGCTATACATACATGTTGATATAGTGGTTAGCATTGCTGCCTCACAGCGCCAGGGATCCAGTTTTGATTCCCAGTTTGTGTCACTGTCTGTGCAGAGTCTGCACATTCTCCCTGTGTCTACATGGATTTCCTCTGGGTTCTCCAGTTTCCTTCCACTGGAAGGAAACCAGAGTGCGACAACTCGGGGATTTTTACAGTAACTTTATTGCGGTATTAATGTAAGCCTCATTGTGACACTAATAAATAAACTTCACTTTATATCCAGCATTAGTATATCTTTTTTTAGTGAATGATTTAATATTTGCTATTTTAGACAACTAGGAAATATATGCATTTGTAAAGTGTATCATCCCAAACCATTGCACCAGAGATGAGTAAATTGTTAGTGTATAGTCAGTAAGGACCTACTGCATGGTCTTATAAACATAATCTGTTTTAGTTGTCTGAATGATTAAGTAGTTGAGGCCAAAAAATTGAGTGTTTCCAGGAAGCTGTCAGTTGGGGTGAAGGGAATCAAAGGATATGTAGGAGGGAAGGCAATTGAACTGGGATGATCAACCATGATACAGAACAGGCTTGAAGGGCCAAAAGTCTGCCTCCTGCTCAGATTTTCTATGGTAAGTGTTGGCCAAGGACTCAGGAATAACGTTTCAGACAGCTGCAACTACCTGAGTGGGCAAACGGGGCTTTGGTTTAATGTCTCACTCAAAAGCGTAAAACAAAAAGTGACACACTCACTTTGCAGCACTCCTTCTGAATTTCATGGAGTGAAAGCTGAGATTCTGCGGTGAGATTTGAACCCATGACCTTCCAGCTCAGAGGTGAGATTGGGCAGCACGGTGGCTCAGTCCTCACTGCTCCAGGGACCCAGGTTGAATTCCAGCCTCAGGTCACTGTCTGTGTGGAGTTTGCACATTCTCCCCGTGTCTGTGTGGGTTAGGTTGATTGGTCATGCTAAATTGACCTTAGTGTCAGGGGAATCAGCAAGGTAAATATGTAGGATCATGGGGATAGGGCCTGGGTGGGGTTGTGGTCAGTGCAGATTTGATGGGCTGAATGGCCTCCTGACTGTAGGGATTCTAATGCTAGGACATGCCTAGCACCAAAATTAAAGATCACTCGGGGGGGGGGGGGGGGAGGGAAATGAGTGGAAAGCGGGCAAGATGTGGCCATCTGGTGGAAAAGTGAAGAACAAGAGATTGAAACCTTGGGATTTGTAGCAGATTCTGGAAGGCTATAGGGTATGGAAACCAGTAAGAGTGAAGGCAAGGTCCCCTAAAGGGCACAGCTGGAATCAGCTGGATGGTGTTGTGGCTTCAGTCAAACCTGCCAAACATCAGGCAGCCAATTGCAAATGAGAAAAATCCAGGACATCCCTGATTTTGTCAGTCAGCTGTAACCTGTGAAGCAGTTGGCTCACTGGAGGAATAGTGGACTAGAGAAAGTAAAAATCAGACAGTGTTTCATTCCTGCTAGATAATATGCAAGTGGGGACCCCTGTACCATTACCATCATTCCCTTTCAAAGAACAGCACAGGAACAGGCCCTTCGGCCCTCCAAACCTGCACCAATCCTGATGCTAGCCTGAACTCAAACCATATGCACTTGCGGAGTCTGTATCCTTCCATTCCCATCCAATTCTTGCATTTGTCTAGTTGCCTCTTAAATGCTGCTATTGTACCTGCTCCCACCACGTCCCTGGGCAACGCGTTCCAGGCGTTCATCACCTGCTGTGTAAAACAACTTGATGTGGATATGCTGGCATTGGACTGAGGTAAAACACAAAGAAATCCCACAATGCCAGTTTAAAGTCCAAACAGGTTTATTTGTAGCAAACGCCTCAGCTTCCGGGACAGTCTGTCCCATATCACCTGACAAAGGGACAGGCTGTCCCTTTTTATCCCTGAAAGTAGGCAGTCAAGTGGATAAAGTTGTTAAGAAGGCATATGGAGTCTTAGCTTTTATTGGTAGGGGGATTGAATTTAGGAGCCGCAGCATCATGTTGCAACTGTACAAAACTCTAGTGCGGCCACACTTGGAGTATTGTGTGCAGTTCTGGTCCCCACATTATAAGAAAGATGTGGAGGCATTGGAGAGGGTACAGAGGAGGTTTACCAGGATGTTGCCTGGTATGGAGGGCAGGTCTTATGAAGAGAGGCTGAGGGATTTGAGGTTGTTTTCGTTAGAAAGGAGGCGGCTAAGAGGGGATCTTATTGAAGCATATAAGATGATTAGAGGTTTAGATAGGGTGGACAGTGATAGCCTTTTTCCTAGGATGGAGAAAGCTAGCACGAGGGGACACAGCTTTAAATTAAGGGGTATGAGTTATAGGACGGATATCAGAGGTAGGTTCTTTACTCAAAGAGTGATTAGGGAGTGGAATGCCCTGCCTGCAGCTGTTGTAGATGCGCCAAGTTTGGTGGCGTTTAAGAGGTTAATTGATAAGTATATGGAAGAGAAGGGAATGGTTTAGTTTGGAGGGGCATTGCTTTTTATTTTGGTCGGCACAACATCGAAGGCCGAAGGGCCTGTTCTGTGCTGTATTGTTCTATGTTCTATGTTCTGTCCCGAAAGCGTGCGGCGTTTGCTACAAATAAAACAACTTGCACATCTCTACACTCTTCTCGTACATCTTAAACCTGTGTTCCCCTCTGTTCTACCCTAGTAAAAAGGATCTGACAATCCACTCTGTCCATGCCACTTATAATCTTGGAAACCTGTCAAGTCACCTCTCAAACTCCATCATTCCAGTGAGAACAAACCAAGTTTTATCCAACCTCTCCTCACAGCTAATACCCTCCAGACCAGGCAACATTCTGGTAAATCTGTTCTGTACCCACTCCAAAGCACCCACGTCCTTCTGATAATGTGGTGACTGGAATTGTACACAATATTCCAAATGAGGCTGAACGAAGGTTTTGTACAGCTGCAGCACAACCTGCCAATTTTTAAACTCAATGCCTCAGCTTTCAATGTGTACCTTGTTTTATTCTTTCTTTCTTTGCGCTGATGGATGTTTCCTCGTGATATTTAGACTGGATGCCCATAATGCTAAAAGGATTAATCTGGGTGGAAGCCAAGCAGCGTCATACATGCAGCGCCTGCTACAGCTGAAGTATCCTGGACATTTACCGGCTATAACACTGAGCAGAATGGAAGAAATCCTCCACGAGCATTGCTATATCGCTGCTGACTACATGGAAGGTAATTCTGGTTCATGTGCTGTGCTCACATTTGTTGAGAATAAGCAACTTGATGCAGCAATTCCATGATCTAGAACAGCGGTCTCCAAACTCCGATCCGGATGCGGCCCGCTGTGGACTGGATGTGGTCAGCAGGCCATAGTTTGGAGACCGCTGACCTAGAAGGTTAATATCACGAGATCAGTGTGACTTGATTCGATTGAGAGGTTCCGAGGGTTAATTTCCCCAGAGTATTTTATCCCTGGAGATTTTCCTCTGTTTCTCTGCCTCTCCCAGACTGCAGATAATGGCGGTGGAAGGAAGGGTGAAGAGAGGAGATTTATTTTTATTTTATTTATTTATTAGTGTCACAAGTAAGGCTGACAGTAACACTGCAATGAAGCTAGTGTGAAGTTCCATTAGTTGCCACACTCCAGCGCCTGTTCGGGTACACTGAGAGAGAATGTAGCTTGGCCAATGTACCCTAACCAGTACATCTTTCGGATTGTGGGAGGAAACCAGAGCACCCGGAGGAAACCCACACAGATGTGGGGAGAAGGTGCAAACTCCACACAAACAGTGACCCAAGCCAGGAATTGAAGTTGGCTACCTGGCACTGTGAGCCGCAGTGCTAACCACTGTGCTGCCCCAAATACACCAATCTGCAACTAATGGCAGCATTGCCATCAATCCCTATATCACAAGAATGAGTTTCTGGTTTAAAAAAAAGCGCCTCAGTTTTCCTGAATGTCAGGAAGAGAACAGAAATCACACACAAGTAAATAAATTCTTTTTTTGAGGTTTCTGTTCCAGAGCTTTTAATGGGAATGCATGAGATGAGAAATCGAAACTCAAGACATTTTGAAATTTGAATAGGCTGTTATGTGTTAAAAGATGAAGAGACCTAGCTAGTAGAGTTGACGAGGGGGAACCAGTCAATGTGGTGTATTTGGACTTTCACAAAGCGTTTGACAAAGTCCCGCACAAGATTTCAGGGATGGTGGGACTGATGTATGAGGAGAGATTGACTAATTTAGGATTGTTTTTGCTGGAGTTCAGACAAATGGGGGAGATCTCATAGAAACTTAAAAAAATTCTAACAGGACTAGACAGAGTAGATGCAGGGAGTATATTCCCAATGATGGAGGAGTCCAGTCTCAGCATTCAGAGTAGACATTTAGGATGGAGATGAGCAAACATTTCTTCACCCAAAAAGAGAGGAGCCTGTCGAATTCATTACCATAGGAAGTAGTTGATGCCAAAATATTGAATTTATCCAAGAGATGGTTGGATATAAGAACATAAGAACTAGGAGCAGGAGTAGGCCATCTGACCCCTCGAGCCAGTTCCGCCATTCAATAAGATCATGACTGGTCTTTTTATGAACTCAGCTCCGTTTACCTGCCTGCTTACCAAAACGCTTAATTCCTTCACTATTCAAAATGTATCTTTCCTTGCCTTAAAAACATTCAGTGAGGTCGCCTCAACTGCTTCACTGGGCAGGGAATTTCATAAATTCACAACACTTTGTGTGAAGAAGTTCCTCCTCAACTATCTCCTAAATCTGCTTTCCCTTACTTTGAGGCTTTGCCCCCTAGTTCTAGTTTCATCTGCCAGTGGAAACAACTTCCCTGCTTCTATCTAATCTATTCCCTTCATAATCTTGTATGTTTCTGTAAGATCTCCCCTCATTCTTCTGAATTCCAATAAGCATAGCCCCAGTTTACTCAACCTCTCCTCATAAGCCAACCCTGTCAACTCCAGGATAAACCTAGTGAATCTCCTCTACATGCCCTTAGTGCCAGTATATCCTTTCTCAAGTAAGGAGACCAAAACTGTACACAATATTCCAGGTGTGGCCTCACCAGCATCTTATACAGCTGCAACATAACCTCGTTATTTTTAAACTCCATCCCTCTAGCAATGAAGAACAAAATTTATTTGCTTTCTTAATTACCTACTGCTTCTGCAAACCAACGCCTTGAGATTCCTGCACTAGGATACCCAGGTCCCTCTGCACAGGAGCATACTCAATTTTTTACCATTTAAGTAATAGTCCATTTTGCTGTTGTTCCGACCAAAATAGATGACCTCATATTTACCAACATTGTACTCCATCTGCCAAACCCTCATCCACTCAGATTATTTCTATCCCTTTGCAGACTTTCAGCTTCCTTTGCACACTTTGCTCTTCCACCCATCTTAGTGTCATCTGCGAATTTTGACACACTACACTTGGTCCTCAACTCCAAATGATCTATATAAATTGTAAACAATTGCAGTCCCAATACTGAGGCACACCAGTAGTCACCAATCGCCAACCAGAAAAACACTCATTTAATCCCACTCTTTGCTTTCTTTAGTTAATCAGTCCTCCATCCATGCTAATACATTACCCTAACACTGTGTACCTTTATCTTATGTAGCAGTCTTTGGTGCAGCATCTTGTCAAATGCCTTCTGGAAATCCAGATACACCACATCCATAGGTTCCCCATTGTCCACTGCACATGTAATGTTCTCAAAGAATTCCACCAAATTAGTCAAACATGACCTACCTTTCGTGAACCCATGCTAAGTCTTACCAATGAGACAGTTTGTATCCAGATGTCTCGGTATTTCTTTCTTGATGACAGATTCAAGCATTTTTCCTACGACAGAAGTTAAGCTAACAGGCCTATAGTTACCTGCCTTTAGTCTACCTCCTTTTTTTAAACAGTGGTGTTACATTTGCTATCTTCCAATCTATAGGAACTACCCCAGACTCCAGCGAATTTTGGTAAATTACCACTAGTCCATTTGCTATTTCTCCCACCATCTCTTTTAGTACCCTGGGATGCATTCCTTTGGGACCACGAGATATAGCACTTGGGGCGAATGAGATCAAAGCTTATGAGGAGATAGCAGGATTAGGCTATTGAGTTAGATGATTGTGATGAATGGTAGAGCAGGCTCGAAGGGCCGGATGGCCCCCTCTTGCTCCTTTCTTCTGTGTCATTTATTGAGCGACTGTTCAAGAGTCCCAAGTGAAAGCTAGACTGTTTATCTATTAACAAAAAAAAGTTAACTCGAAGTTGTTAGCCCAGGTCAGATTAGGAACAATTGTAAGTAAATTAGCAGTGATCTTAAGGCATACATTAAATAAGTCAAGGCCAAATATTTCAGTCGCAGTTGCAAAGTTACAGTGATTTACCTGTTTGCAGAACTCAACCTGTGGAAGCTCCCGGACTTCTACCAGAAGAACATTCACAGGATGCAGTTGCCTTTTAATAACAAGCTGCTGGCCAGCACCTTGACTGCAGAGGAGAGGATGGAACGGAGGCAGCAGCAGATTCGCAGGCTGCAGGAGCTCAACGCACGGCGCAGAGAAGAAAAACTACAGCTTGACCAGGAAAGGCTGGAGAGACTGCTCAGTATCCAGGTAAAGAATCATAGCTGCGTTTACTGGAGGTACTGTTCACATTGGCATTCACACCAGTATTTCACAAGAGCTGGTGAACTGCTATCAAGATTGATAGGATCCCTACAGTGCAGAAGGAGGCCATTTGGTTTATTGAGTCTGCACCAAATCTTCAACAAGGTATCTTATCCAGACCTTATTCCTGTAGCCCCACACATTTACCCTGTTAATCCAGCTAACCTGCACATCTTCAGACACTAAAGGGCAATTTGTCATGGCCAGTTGACCTAACCTGAACATCTTTGGATGTTAAGGGGCAATTTAACATGGCCAATCCACCTAACCTGCGTATGTTGAGACACTAAGGGGCAATTTAGCATAGCCAATCCACCTAACTTGCACATCTTTGGACACTAAAGGGCAATTTAGCATGACTAATGCACCGAACCTGTACATCTTGGGACACTAAGTGAAAATGTAGCATAACCAATTCACCTAACCTGCACATCTTTGAACACTAAGGGATAATTTAGCATGGCCAATCCACTTAACCTGCACATCTTTCGACACTAAGGGGCAATTTAGCATGGCCAGTTCACCTAACCTGCACATCTTTGGAAGGTGGGAGAAACCAGAGCACCCGGAGAAAAACCCATGCAGATATGGGGAGAACGTGCAGACATCACACAGACAGTGACCTGAGGCTGAAATTGAAGTCAGTTCCCTGGCTCTGTGAGGCAGCAGTGCTAACAATGGTGCTACTGTGCTTTCTACCTATGCCATTGGGAGAAAAACCCAAATTCCTCCTTTCCTGCCTTCAGAACGTCTCAATGTTAATGAGTCGCTCCTTAGTGATGTAATTGTGGCAGCCAGTTTGTGTACGGGGAGCGCTACCAAATGATAATGTGATGAATTGTTTTATTTATGTAGTGAGGGAGGCTACAGCTCTGGGAGAACTTCAGTCACCTCGTTAAAGTGCTGTGGGACCTTTGACATCCACCTAAGGTCTAATGTCTCATCCAAAAGATGACAACGGATGATGGTGCGTTCTTCACTCAAAGTGTTGGCTTTGAGTGGGTTTGAACCTGCAACCTTCAGACTCAGGCAGGAGTGCCCCTATCTGAGCCAAGCTTGCCACTTGAACCATTGTACTCTTTTCCACGCTGCTGGCATTTGATGTCTGAGGAATAACAGACTGAGTCGGAGAGTGGAATTCCTAAAGTACCAGCTGATAAAGCTCCAGTGCCATCAAGTCATTGTGCAATAGTGGCTCTGCATATGATCTTCTAAGCAAGTGCAAGAGTTATGTTCAAATTATGCCCATCCTATCTAGTTAGACTTAAAGGTAAAAGGTAAAGTATTTAATAGTCCCTCATTAAGTAAACTTCAAGATTCAGTTATGACTCTCTGTTAGTTAAATATTTGTTAGCAGAGGAATGGGAAGCAACGACTGAATTGTTATATTGATGTCTTGCCAGCCTGAGGATAGCCGGGCCATGTGGCTGAATTCTGTATTATTGGAATCTATCTTTCCTTTCCAATTCTCCTTCATGATCCATCCTGTCTATGTTTCTGTTTTTTGATCATATTCACATCATCCCATTGATGCTGCAGGTGATTGCTTCCTTTACACCCAAGTGTGTTTTTGTGTGATTTGCATCTAAGTGTATGTTCTTATGTGTGGTGTGCACATGAGTGTGTGCATTCGTTGTATATGTTTGTGTGTTTATGTGCGTAACAGTGTATTCATGTGTGTGTTTGTGTGTACGCAAGCGTATGTTTGTGTTTGTGTGTTCATTGTGCGTGTTCATGTGTTTTTTTTTAATCCATTTGTGGGACATGGAGGTTGCTGGCTGGCCAGCATTTATTGCCCATCCTTAGTGGCCCTAGAACAACTGAGAGTCAACCACATTGCTATGGCTCCGAAGTTAATTTAGGCCAGACTGGGTAAAGACCACATTTTTTTTTCCCTAAAGATCATTAGTGAACCAGATGAGTTTTTCTGACAATCAACAATGGTTACATGGTTATCGGTATATTCTTAATTACAGATACTTTTATTGAATTCTGCCATGACAAGATTTGAACCCGATTGTGTTCACGTGTGAGTGCATCCACGTGTGTGAGTGTGTGTGCTCGTGCATGTGAAAGTGTGCTCACGCGTATGAGAGTGTGCTTGCGTGTGTGTGTTTCT
The DNA here is from genome assembly GCA_024679065.1 of Sphyrna mokarran. Lineage (NCBI taxonomy): Eukaryota > Metazoa > Chordata > Chondrichthyes > Carcharhiniformes > Carcharhinidae > Sphyrna > Sphyrna mokarran. The sequence continues at coordinate 64,048,591 of JAGIQG010000016.1, read as the reverse complement.
CTGTTTCTCACTGTGTGAGGAAGGAGCGGCATTGTTTTCTGGAGACACATGGATTGGATGAGGTGTACACAGAGTAGCAGGCTGCAGAGAAAAGCCTTTCAGTCTTATCAAATATTTCAGACACTCATGTGAAGTGTAAACATTGATACTCCAGCATGTGGGCAAAGGATTAGATGAACAGTGGACACTTAACAGGTAATAAAGTCTGCAATGAATGAGATCACAGGGAAATAGTACTTATTATAGTAAGGTGATCTGAATCTCTTGTCACACCACGCTGCGACTTCCATGAAACCTGTGCCAGCGCGCAAAAATGAAGCTTCTTTAATCTTCGGACTGCAAGTGAAAACGTTGCTAACTCATGCAGATGTTTGATATATTGCTTTCAAGATTATGGAGTGTTCTGATTTATAATGTTCAATGAAAACAAAGCATTGTTATTGTTGAAAGCTTTAAGAAAGAACATGGGAAAAATTATTTATCTTCAGTTCCAGAGCCCCCACCCGCCCCAGGCTGCGTCTGACACTTGCTGGGACACTGCAGGGTTGCTGCAGTGCTGTTTTCTGCCACCAGATGGTAGAGATTAGTTCGATGCCTCTAGTCCGTAACTGTGAGTTACAGAAAAGGAGCTTATCAGAACTTCTCGTGACAGAGAAAAAGTATAGCACGGAAAACAGGCCATTTGACCCAGCTGGTTCTGGTGTTTATGCTTCACACGAGCCTCCTCCCACCCTTCTTCCTCTTGCCCTGCCAGAATATCCTTCCTTTCCATTCTCCTTCATGTGTTTGTCCTGCTTCCCCCCTTAAATACTTTGCATTTCTTTGTTCGACGGTGAGAACAATCTGCCCTGAGTTCTCCTCTTCCATGAAGAATATAGTCAGGTTGACTACCTTCCAGTGATTCAGCCTAGCAAACAGATTGAACCATTTCTGTAACTTTTCCTGGTTGCCTGTTTTCTGGAGGTAGATGGATTGTGTAAGTTGCTGGCAGAGCAGACAGACAGCGAGCAAACCTTTCAGTCTAATCAGGCAAATGCTTCAACCACTCCCATGTAAGTGTGAACAAAGACGCTGGCTTGGAATTTTATAATAGACACTTGGTACTTGATTCTAACTCAGGGTGGGTTAAGCAGGTTGACGCCTCTGTGGGGAACCTTGGATATAATTAAATTGCTGTTTGCCTTATGCGGGACAATGGCACTAAGATCTAAGGCCACGATTCATTGTTCCATTGTGGAAAAAAAACAGTTATTTTATTTAAAATGTACTGTATAAGTGGAAGTTTGGGGGAGCATGGTGGCACAGTGGTTAGCACTGCTGCCTCACAGTGATTCCCAACTTGGGTCGCTGTTTGTGCGGAGTCTGCATGTTCTAACCGTGTCTGCATGGGTTTCCTCTGGGTGCTCCGGTTTCCTCTCATAGTGCAAGGATATACATATTAGGTGGATTAGCCATGTTCCTTAGTGTCGGGAACTAACTAGGATAAATATCTGAGATTATGGGGATAGGGCCTGGTAGGATTGTGGTTTGTACAGACTTGATGGGCTGAATGGCCTCCTTCTGTAGTGTAGGGATTTTCTGATTCTAAGTTATTTCTTTCAATCATTTCTTGTTGGATGTTTTGGGGTATTTCATCTGATACTTTTTATTTAATTTGTTCTTGGGATGTGAGTAGTGCTTTCATAGAATAGAATCATAGAATCTCTACAATGTGGAAGGAGGCCATTTGGCCCATTGAGTCTGCAGTGACAACAATTCCACCCTGGTCCCATCCCAGCAACGCCACATATTTAAATTGTTAATCCCCCGATACCAAGGGGCAATTTACTATGGCCAATCCACCTAACCCATAATCCTTTGGAGAGCAGGAGGAAACCGGAGCACCCCGAGAATAGCCACACAGACACGAGGAGAACGTACAAACTCCACACAGATGGCCACCCAAGGCTGGAGTTAAACCCGAGTGCCTGGCGCCATGAGGCAGCAGCACTGATCACTCTGTCACCCGTACTGAGGAGAGATATGTTTTTTGAGCTTCCTCCTCCGGCTAGTTTGATGCTTAACCATCCACCACTGTTCACAACTGTCCAAGATGCAATTGCAGAGCCTTGGTTTGATCCTATGGGTGTGCAATCAATCACTTTGCTGTGATTATTTTATGGATTTCTAGAACATGATGTGCCGTTGCCTGTCTGGCATTTATTGCCCTATCCCTAGTCGCCTTTGATCAGAAAGCTTCTGAGACTCAACCACATTGCTGTGGATCTTGAGTCACATGTAGGCCAGACCAGGTAAGGATGGCAGATTTCCTTTCCCAAAGGACATTAGTGACCCATCTGGGTTTTTCTAACAATTGACAATGGTTTCATGATCATCAGTACATTTTTAATTCCAGATTTTTTTTTTTATCAAATTCAAATTCCATCATCTGCCATGGTGGGATTCGAACCCGGGTCCCCAGAACATAAGCTGATGTTCTGGATTATAGTCTAACGATAATACCACTAATTCATAGCGTCCCTCTGAGTGTGATGGAAAGCTACAGCAAACATAGCAGCAAGTTTATAACATCAACAGTCAGATGAATGGCCTGGTTAATCTCTTTATGTCTGGAAGTACTGGGTGAAGAGGAATCGTGATCAAGACACTCGAAGGATTCCCTATGGGACGACATCCAAGTATGGAATCTAAGGAAGAGCTTTTTATTTGTGAGGTCCTGTTTGAGATGCAGCCTTCCTTATATATTAACAGTGATGTCTTTGGAAAGTACAGAAGTGACCATAATTTAGCACTAATTGGCGATTCCTTTACAATAAATTAGTGTATCAAATAGAAATGTTAAACTGATGCAAGTGCCCCTGAGTTGCCGAAGAGACCCATTGTTGGACTAGTACTTTAATTTGCATCTAAATGGACAAAAATATATATTTTATTCCTCACTGTTGAGCTCATTTACCTTGTCAGAATGGGGCAGGTCTGTTTTAACAGCAAGCTTGTTCAGCATGATGACATGGGTGCAAGCTCGATGGGACGAATGACCTCCCCCTGCTCTGTAGGGATGTTAGATTCTAATCTATTATCATCCTGTCCTTGTTCCTTCAGGAGCTTTTGGAAGAAGGCATGACTGAAAGATTCAAGCGAGCCCTGCTGGAAATGAATATGGATTCCGCGGAGGAGTTACAGTCGTATATCAACAAACTCAGCCTGGCCATTGAGCAGGCCAAGCAGAAGATCCTGCAGGCAGAGGTCAACGTGGAGGTGGATGTTGTTGACACCAAGCCAGACGTAAGTAGTGATGGAGGCTGACGTTGTGGTCACATTCCCTTGTGACTTTTCTCACTATCACTGGACATGCTGGCATGGCAACCAAGCAAATCCTTTGGAACACTGCTGCCATCCTTCGTGTGCTGAGGCTGTGTCAATAACTCTGTTGGGCTGCAGAGCCTGATCTTGTGCCTGATTGATGTTGGTACTGCCAGCTTGGCATTTCCTACCAAAATTTGAATGATTATCAGTAGCTGAAATTTTGATTTGATTTATTATTGTTACACACATTAATATACAGTGAAAAGTATTGTTTCTTGCACACCATTAGACAAAGCATACCATTCATAGCACAGGAAACAAGAGAGTGCAAAATATATTGTTACAGTCATAGCTAGAGCATACAGAAAGATCAATGTAATGCAAAGAAAGTCCATTCAAAGGACTGATGGCAGTAGGGAACAGCTGTTCCAGCTGTTCAGTTGGTACATGACATCAGACTTTTGTACCTTATCCTGACAGAAGAAGGTGGAAGAGAGAATGTCCAGGGTGCGTGGGGCCCTTACTTATGCTGGCTACTTTTCCAAGGCTGCGGGAAATATCGACAGAGTCAATGGATGGGAGGCTGATGTGTGATGAATTGGGCTACATTCACAACCATTTGTTGTTTCTTGCGGTCTTGGGCAGAGCAGGAGCCATACTAAGCTGTGATATGACCAGAGAGAATACTTTCTGTGGTTCGTCAGTAAAAATTAGAGATACGTTGATATTGTGGAAGCATTTCAAATTAAAGACAAAGAGTAAGAATCTGTTCAGATCTGGTATCATGTATAAAAATCCACCAACTCAGCAAGGGTCAGGGATTCATCATTCAGTGAGTGCACTTATCCACAAGTGGAATCCAAACTCATGTTTTCTCATAGTCTGAGGGCAAGAGATATGTTGTATTTCACCACACTTCCCACTGTCTTGGCAAAGAAGCAAGAATAATTAAGATGTGGAGATGCCATGTAGGATTGGGGTGGACTAAGAAGTCTCACAACACCAGGTTAAAATCCAACAGGTTTATTTGGTATCATGAGCTTTTGGAGTGCTGCTCCTTCATCAGGTGAGTGAAGAGTTTGGTTCATAAATGTGTTATTGAACCCAACTCTCCACTGACCTGATGAAGGGGCAACTCTCCGAAAGCTCATTATACCAAAATAAACCTGTTGGACTTTAACCTGGTGTTGTGACACTTCTTACTGAGTATAATTAAGGACCCCACCCACCTCGGACATTCTCTTTTCCACCTTCTTTCATCGGGAAAAAGGTACAAAAATCTGAGATCACGTACCAAGTGACTCAAGAACAGCTTCTTTCCTGCTGCCATCAGACTTTTGAATGGCTTTACCTTGCGTTAGGTTGATCTTTCTCTACATCCTAGGTCTGACTGTAACACAACATTCTACGCTCTCCTGTTTCCAAAGAGCGGTATGCTTTGTCTGCATAGTGTGCAAAAAACAATACTTTTCACTGTATATGAATACATGTGACAATAATAAATAAATCAAATCAAATCACTCATGCAGTACTTGACATAACCCATCCCGTATTAGATGTGCTTGTTGAGAGATGAATTAATGAAGAATAGCATGTCATTACATTTGAGACTATGGGCCAAGTGTTGGTAGATGGGATTAAGTGGTAGTTCAGGAGTTTCTAACATATTGGTGCAGCTTCTACATTCTGAAGGGCCTTTTCTGCATTGTAACATTCTGCGGTTCTATGAAGGAATATTACGCACGTTGACATAAGAGGTGGACTGTAAATATTTTATTCCCTCATTGCATCGATTGTGTTGCGAACAGGTTTCCGATCTGGATCAAGTGCTGAGTTGTGACCAATCAATGGATGAGTTGGAAGGAGTGAATGAGCTGGATCAGCTTTTCCCGGAATACCAGAGTGACTTTGGCAAGCAAACCAACGTAGTCCAGGTACAGTTTTTAACGCCAGTTACAGTGGTGTTCAATATGTAGCCCTGTTCTATAAAACATTCAAGTTCTCGAATGAAAATCCAGAGCACTTTGAGAGCAAGGATGTCCTTTTGGACGCTCTTGGATGTTTGGCAAGTTACATGCAGAACAATGGACGCCTGCATGTCGGTCACAAAGTGTAAATCTATTGAGAGTTCTGGATTGTTTATAGATAAGATTACAACCTTGGACTGACTGTGCTGTATTTTTGTTCTGATACATAGTCCTGATTACAGTTTGCCTGTGGGAAGCTATTTCACCTTGTCCCCAACAGTAGAACTAAAGGACATAGCTTTCACTTGAAAGGGTTTGAAGTTTATTTATTAGTGAAACAAGGAGACTTACAATAACACTGCAATGAAGTTACTGTGAAAATCCCTTAGTTGCCACACTCTGGTGCCTGTTTGGGTACACTGAAGGAAAATTTAGCCTGGCCAACGCACCTAACCTTGCCAGCCGATGCACCCAACCAGCATGTCTTTTGGACTGTGGGAGGAAACCAGAGCAGCTGGAGGAAACCCACGCAGACACAGAGAGAATGTGTAGACTTCGGACAGACAGTGACCCAATGGGGAATTGAACCTGGAGTCTCTGACGCACTGAATCAGCAGTGCTAACCACAGTGCCACTCATAGCAGGGGGTGAATTCAAAACAAATCTTTGGAAAAACATTTCAGTAAATGTGAAATTTACAATACAGAGTGTCTGGGGAGGAGGTGGAAACACATAGTATTGGCTCATTCACTATTTTGAAAAAATAACAGTGTATGTATTTGCAAAATGGGTCTGTGGCAAGTCCATCATGCTTGGGAGGAACGGTTGTCTTTTGGACCTGTAGTTCCTAAAGCTCTTAATGGGATATTTTTCAGGTCATCTTTGGATTTTTTGCAGTTTAAACAATAGAGTTTGATTACAATGAGTAAACAGCTTGGTTACCATTGCCTCATGTGACTAAATGGCAACAGGCTCTTTTATCATCTAGCAATTCCTTTGTTCCTTTAATGAGGGAGAGGTGATGGCCTAGTGGTATTATCACTAGACTAGTAATCCAGAAACTCAGCTAATGTTCTGGGAGCCTGGGTTCGAATCCCACAACGGCAGCTGGTGGAATCTGAATTCAATTAAAAAAAATCTGGAATCTGCTGATGATCGTTGTTGAAAAACCCATCTGGTTCATCAGTGCCCTTTAGGGACGGAAATCTGTCATCCTTATATGGTATGGCCTATATGTGACTCCAGAGCCACATGTGGTTGACTCTCTACTGCTCTTCAAAGGTGACTGGGGATGGGCAATAAATGCTGACCCAGCCAGCAAAGCCCATGTGCCACGAATGAATATAACAGAAAAAGGTCAATAATCGGGCTTTCCCCATATGGAAGAGGTCTAAATGGCTGCATCCTGTGATCTTTGGGAGGCTAATTACTGTTGCTTTTGAACAAATTTTAGATTAATAGCTATTCGTTTCCTCTTTGAGAAGAGCCCAAGTTATCTTCTAGTCAGAAAGGCAAACAGGAAATGTTTAACTTTCCCATTTTGTAAACATAAAGAAAAAATGTAATCATAATTTGTTGGTGTTTGTGATCTCTGAAGGGCAATAGACTAGTCTATTTACCTGCATGTTTTAAATGTGTCCGTGCAGTTTTGAGTATTCTTTTTGCTGACAAAGTAGCAGTGAATTCCATTCTGTTTTGTTGAAGTTTACACTCATTAATCCTTCGGATCTCTAATCTCCACCTTACCCGGGGCGGCACGGTGGCACACCAGTTAGCACTGCTGCATCACCTTGCCAGGCACCCGGGTTCGATTCACGGCTTGGGTCACTATCTGTGTGGGGAGTGTCTGTCTGCACGTTCTCCCCTGGGTCTGCATGGGTTTCCTCCGGGTGCTCTGGATTCCACCCACAGTCTGAAAGACATGCTGGTTGGGCACAGTGGCCATGCTAAATTCTCCTTCAGCGTAATCTGTACAAGTGCTAGAGTGTGGCAACCAGGGGATTTTCACAGTAATTTCATTGCAGTGTTAATGTAAGCCTACTTGTGACTAATAAATAAACTTTAAACTTTAACTTTACTTTTTTACCTACAACTTCTGAAAAAACTTGCTCCAGATTAAGAAATGTGATAATTTAGAAAGATCTGATGGGCCAAAATTGGGCAATTGGGATTAGCTTTTGGGTTTTAAAAAAAGGGCCAAGTTGGTCCAAAGGGCCTGTTTCCATGCTGTAAACCTCTGTGACTCATAATAGTCTGTGTGTTAACCTGCCGTGGCACTGAGCGACACACTTCTTAAATATTTACCACGCAAACTGATGAATAATTGGATAGATGACAAGTGCGCCATAATGAGTATTTCATTTCTTTGTCTCCGTAAATGCTGTCTTTTCATCCAGCCAATTGGACAGATGTTCAACTTAGCTGAATACCATCAGCTGCACCTGGGCAGTGAGCGAATCCGTGTTCCTGAGATACTGTTCCAGCCGTCACTGATAGGCGAAGAGCAGGCTGGTATAGCGGAAACCTTGCAGTACGTCCTAGATCGGTATGTCCTTCTGGATTCATTCAACGGTTTGCTCACATTTGGCAACTAATCCACTTACTTTCAAGATATTTTTCAGAAATAGTTTCAGGTAAATTGTATTTGTGTCATTAAGAGTAAACTACTGCTTTAAGTTTAAATTTAAGTTTTAGCTTTGAAGAACAGAGAAAATTAGAGCACAGGAACAAGCCCTTCGGCCTTACAAGCCTGCACCGATCACGCTGCCACCTGGACTAAAACCATATCCCTCTATTTCCAACTTATTCATGTTTTTGTTCAGACGCCCCTTAAAACTCACTATCGTATCCGCTTCCACTACCTCCCTGGCAGCAAGTTCCAGGTATCCACTACCCTCTGTGTAAAAAAAAAACTTGCCTCGTACATCTCCTTTAAACCTTGCCCTTCGCACCTTAAACCTATGCCCCTAGTAATTGACTCTTGCACTGTGGGGAAAAAGCTTAAGTTTAAGTTTAATTTAAATTTTTCTGTCTTTAAGGAGACTTGAGTTTTAGTTTCACTTTAAAAGATGCCTACATTATAATTAGGTTTTTATGACTTTTAAAGTAGGGAAGCTGTTGTTACCAACAGAGGCCCACGGGAACAACAAAAATAGTTTTATTTTTCGGAGCAGCATTCCAGAGAAACTGCTCGACAAGCAGGACAATGCAAAGCGGCAGAAAGCAAGTCCCAAACTAAAGAACAGAAAGTTTCTAAAATCAAGCAGAGGGACAGAAGGAAGTCCCAAGGAGACCTTCTAGTGAAAGGGAAAAAACGGGATCTCTAATGAAGATCCTGTTATGTGACATTAAGAGTGAGGACCAGGGTTGCATGGTGCAGACCTGGAATAATATGGCCTTGCAAAAAGCCAGAGGATCTGAGGGGGATGCCAAAGGTTGGTGACTGTTTACTAGAGACCTGTAACGCATTTGTGCTCTGTTGGTATGGCTGGATATCTGAGAGATTGCGTGGAAAGCAAAACTTGAATGCATATAGTATGCCAGGGCAGAGGAACACCAGAGGAAGAGACTGAAATTCTGGTGGTGGATCCTTGGTGAAGACATCTTAGAGAAAGCATTGTTTGGGATAAGATTTCAAGTGTGTATTTTGAGAGCGGAAATTGGTAGACAGAGTCTCAGTAAGACTAGTTGGCTTACTATGATAAGCATCTGGGGAGAATTGATGCAAAATCTGTAAAAGTTGCTTTGGGTGACATCTGTCACTTGGTTCCAGAGGTGCATCTGATCCCTGTTTTCCTATTGGCTTATAGGGACTATGTACTTGTTGAAAACGTTGAAGCATAAGGTGTATTCTGTAACTTGTGTTGTCCTGATGAATATGTATATATCTGCAATGGTACAATTAGGGTGAAGGTGTAGTATAGTATATGTATCATTTTATTGTTTAACAAATGTTATATATTTTATCAATATCTGTGAATCAGTTCAGTAGTTGCCATCTGTGCCATTTGTAAAAAAATGTTCAGATCCATCAAGCTGGTTTTCACCCTGGGACGTGACTTGTCCAGTAGCAACATCAGCTGGGATTGAAACAGCACTCAAGGCAAATACCATAAACTGCCCTTCCCCCTTTTCTGCAACACCCCCATCACAGAGCTTTGCAACAACTTGGTTCTGCTGAATGATGTGTTATGATAACGCCAGCAGCAGAACTAATGATTACATTGGTGAACCTTCCCATGAAGTGCTGAGATGCGGGTTTCTACCACTAATTACCCTCATTAACCAGTTACTGAGAGATGATCGAGACACATTGTATAGCTATTATTTTAACCCATTCTGTTTTTGATCCTTACAGGTTACTGCCCTCAATTTTCTTTCTTCCTCCCAGTATCTTCTGACCTCGTTAAAGGTCAAACTCAAACCTACCCCTGAGCGGAAGCACTTGTACTTATTTAAAAATGGCATCACTTTGAAAAGTAATTGCTGTATTAAAGTCCCGAATGTCAGCCATGCTTCTGTCATCTGAAAACTTCAGCTAATCGTAGAATGCTATAGTGCAGAAGAAGGCCTTTTGGCCCGTGGTCACAATCTCACCCAGTCCCTATTCCTCATAACCCCATGCATTTACTCTAGCTAGTCTGCCTGACACTAAGGGGAAATTTAGCAAGGCCAATCCACCTAACCCGCACACCTTTGGATTCTGGGAGGAAACTGGAACACCCAGAGAAAAACCCATGCAAACACAAGGAGAACGTGCAGACTCCACACAGATAGCGACCCAAGCTGGGAATCGAACCCAGGTCCCTGGTGCTGTGAGGCAGCAGTGCTAACCACTATGCCGCCCTAGCCATTTGGCAGCAATCCAAAAACTCAGCATAAGCAAATAGGTCATTGCTGCTCTTGGCTGAATGGAGGCTGGTGAATTGATTTTTCATAGCATTGCAACTATGCTGGACACTCTGGCAGGGCAAATGTGCAGTATAAAGGGAAGGTAGAAATTGCTAGTAAGTGGTTTGAAAATGTTTGGCTGGGTATCCATTTTATTCTTTGACACCGATCCAGAAAATACATCAATTAGGCAGTCTAGGATCTGGCACTCATCTCTTGTATATCTCAAAAACGTCTTCATCTTGAATCATCTGTTCAGTTTGTATAAAGAAGGATTTGCAGGTATAAGAGCTAAAATATCTCCACAAGAGACCTGGGCAGTGCAGCGAGTCAAAATATTGGCTTTTCTCGTTTGTGACCTGTATTAAAATCCACCTGAGACAGTTTGGTTTCTCCACTCAAAGACGTGTAATTTTATAAAATGTGTTTGTTACTGTGAGTTCCACACTGTCAATGGAGTTGTTGGAATCAGGCAGGTTGGCAGATGAAGGCAGCATAGTGGCACAATGGTCAGCACTGCTGCTCCACAGCGCCAGGGACCCAGGTTCGATTCTTCCCTCGGCTGACTGTCTCTGTGGAGTTTGCACTTTCTCCCCGTGTCTGCGTGGATTTCCTGCAGGTGCTTCGGTTTCCTCCCACACTCCAAAGATGTATAGGTTAGGTGGATTGGCCATACTAAATTGCCCCTTACTGTCTAAAAATGTGTAGATTAGAGAGATTAGCGGAGCAAATATGTGGGGTATGGAAAAGGGCCTGGCTGGGATCATCTGTCTGATAGTAGGTGCAGACTCGATGAATGACCTTCTTCTGCACCCTAAGGATTCTATGAAACGTGCAAGTTATATTGGAAATGTGGCCAGCTCCAGAATAAACCTAGCAGAGGCTCAAGAGTACGTCACCAGCTGACCCAAGCCACTGCTTCCATCAAGCATGGTGTGGCCATGTAGGACTGGACTGAGGAAGAGCTGAGAAATGTTTAGAAACATTCACTTGGTTAAAGTAACTTTGTTTTGATTTGGTAGATATTCTAAGGAGCAGCAGCACGAACTTGTACAGAATGTGTTCCTCACTGGTGGAAACATCTTGTATCCTGGGACGAAGACGCGGATGGAACGGGAGCTACTTGCCATGAGACCATTTCAATCCTCTTTCCAGGTGCTCTGAGATCAAAGCAGCGTTTAGTGGGATGTGGGGAGGGAGGTGAGATAGGTGAGGATAGCACTGCGTTTTCGTATATGAAAAGAAAAAGAGGTGAATCATTTTCAGTGCTATCCTGACCTTTGACTAGGTGTGTTGGCATCAACAGATTTCAAACTTATGCTAGAAGTACCTTCCTTCATCTTCTTTATGAACAATGCCTAAAACAAAGCAGTTCTTTGCCTACTGGGTTAGAATGTTTAAAGTTAAATTAAAAGTTAAAGTTTATTTATTAGTCATAAATAGTCTTACTTTATCATTGCAATGAAGTTGCTGTGAAAATCCCTTAGTCACCACACTCCGGTGCCTGTTCGGGTACACTGAGGGAGAATTTAGCATGGCCAGTGCACCTAACCAGCACGTCTTTCGGACTGTGAGAGGAAACTGGAGCACCTGGAGGAAACCCACACAGACACAGGGAGAAAGTGCACAGTCCACACAGACAGTGACCCAAGTTGGGAATCGAACCCAGATCCCTGGCACTGTGAGGTAGCGGTGCCACTATACCATCCTGATAGTTCCTAAGAGTTAAAATAATGCAAGCTTTGGCAGGAGAGTTGGTACATAAGATTTGTGAAATCGTGAAACCAGGTTGAAATTATGGCTCAGCCTTTTGTTTAACATTTTTTTCCCAGATTCTTGTACTTAGCATTCTTGTGAAGGGTCAAATGAGCCATGATATCCTCTCCAATTTGCATGACATTTCTCTGTCCACTCTTGTCATGCCAATATTAGATATAATTTAATTTAATTAGATTGACATCTTCCCCAGTGGACAGAGTAACATCAAGTCAACAGAAGTTAAGAGACAGTATTTCAGATGCTAGAAGTCTAAAAGGACCACAAATAAATTGCTGCAATTACTCAACAAAGAACAAAGAAAATTACACAGAAACAGGCCCTTCGGCCCTCCAAGCCTGCACTGACCATGCTGCTTGACTGAACTAAAACCCTTTCTGGGAACCATATCCCTCTACTCCCATCCTGTTCATGTATTTGTCCAGACACTCCTTAAAAGTCACTATTGTATCTACTTTAGACTATGGAGGAAACTGGAGCCCCTGGAGGAAACCTGGCAGATACGGGGAGAACGTGCAAACTCTGCACAGACAGTGACCCGAAGCCAGGAATCAAACCCAGGTCCATTTCGGGGTTTTTCACAGTAACTTCATTGCAGTGCTAATGTAAGCTTTACTCCTAATAATAAATAAACTTAAACTTAAATTACTTACAGTGGAGTTGAATAAGGTTCAGAGTCAGTGCCTGCAGTGAAACAACAGTTGGGACTAGACTCTAATTTGTATGTGTTTCATATGGTTGGTCACCCACTGAGTTTGGTCAATATTTTATAGAAATGGAAGGTATGTAGCTCTCCACAAAGGATTTTGTTTCCCTTTTGTCTGGATTTCTACACATTTTCACCAGAATGTATTTCAGGGCTGTGCCGATGTCTTGTGTAGCTGGCTGCCAGAGAATATACAAGAGCATCTCAGAATAGCAGGCATCTCTTTAACGGTGGAAAACCATTAGTTCTCTCCCATTGCCTTTTCACCATGAAGTCCTAAATTTCTGACTGTTCTCATTGGTGGTATGATTGAGTTCGGGAACATGTAAATCAAGTTCTCTGTAGCGTCATTCACTGAACTTCTGATGTGTGGTGTAACATTCCTCATTCACAGGGTTTTTTTTAATTTAGTAGAGGGTGGGTTTTTGTGCTAATGAAGCTGGGGGGATTTTGATACTTGGGAACGGATAACATTGGTAATAGTTATGCTGACGTTTTGCATCTACCATTCCAAGCTATGGTTGAGATTTGTCAGTTTATTGATTTGAGTCATAGAAGTTCACAGCATGGAAACAAGCCCTTTGGCCCAATTTGTTCATGCTGTCCTTTTTTTAACCCCTAAGCTCGTTCCAATTGCCCACATTTGGCCCTCTACACCTATCTTAGCCATGTTTTTTAAAAGACAAAATTATAATTATAATTCTATGAATTATTTGGAACCACAGCTAGAATCTGGATAAAGGCTATCCCAGATTCTTTTTTCTTCAAAACCTTCCAAAAGCATGGGGTTATGGCTTTCCTTGATATGGTGGCACAGTAGTTAGCACTGCTGCTTCACAGCACTGAGGACCCAGCTTTGATTTCCAGATTAGGTCACTGTCTATGTGGAGTCTGCACATTCTCCCTGTGTCTATGTGGGTTTCCTCTGGGTCCTTTGGTTTCATCTCATATTCCTAAAGATGTGCTGGTTAGGTGCATTGGCCGTGCTAAATTTTCCCACAATGTACCCTAACAGGCACCGGAGTGCAGTGACTAAGGGATTTTTGCAGTAACTTCATTGCAGTGTTAATGTAAAAAGTTTATTTATTAGTCACAAGTAAAGCTTACACTAACACTGCAATGAAGTTACTGTGAAATTCCCTTAGTCACCACATTCTGGCACGTGTTTGGGCCAGTGCATCTAACCAACGCATCTTTCAGACTCTGGGAGGAAACTGGAGTATCCAAAGAAAACCCAGGCAAATACAGGGAGAATGTGCAAACTCCACACACACAGACTGTAACCCAAGTCAGGAATCGAAGCCAGGTCCCTGGTGTTGTGAGGCAGCAGTGTTAGCCACTGTATCACTACTTGTGGCTAATAAATAAACTTACTAGCAGGTTTAGTACTCAATTCTTCAGAAGTAAAATGAGATGATCTCAAACACTTGGGACATTCAAGTTCCTTTTGGTCTTCTAGAATTAAAAGCAGATATCGCCATTAATTAGTGCTATTAAGTTACTCTTCCCTTTCAGGCAATTCTGTACTGGGATTAACAAGCAGAAATACTGCATGTTGATGTGGGTACCATGTGTCTTGCAGGTGAGCCTGGCTGCCAATCCTATTCTGGACAGTTGGTTTGGCGCACGTGATTGGGCTGTTGAGTACAAGGACCAAGCTGAAGGCTGGATAACTTTGGCAGACTACGAAGAGAAGGGAGGGGAGTATTTAAGTGAACACGCTGCTTCCAATGTTTACGTGCCAATGAGCCTGACAAAAGCAGCTTAAACTTGCTGACATGTCAAAGGATCCCAGGACAAGTTGGTTCTTGACATTCCTTTTGCAGGAAAAAAGGACATTCATTTTTGTATTGATTCGAACTTTTGAATATACTGGAGGGTGTGCAAATTAAATACATTTTTGTAATAATGTTGTTCTCCTCTTGCAAGTTGCTCACCGTTATCATCTGGAATGTGAGATAGTCCATAATTTAGGATTCATCCTCTATCATCTGTTCAAGAATGTGAAACCTGGGGTTCACTGCTACTTCTAGACCAATCAAGAGGAGAATATATTTGCTTAGGCTGAGAGAAATGATGCATTTGATTTTCCTTTTACCGGTTTTCATCGGGTGGAACTCATCACTCTTTGTTCTACTGAGGGCCAAGGACAGATAAAATCTACCCTGCTGAATCTGCTTGTGTTGGTGCATCATGTCTGGCCCTGGGACGTAAGCCTGAGATATCTTCCTCCTTGGCATCAGGATTCATGAGCTGCCATTCATAAACGTTTCAATGGCTCATAAAATTGTGATTTTGTTCAGCGACTAATTTTTTTTAGCCCTTGAACATGTTTCCAAAGGTTCATGGTGGATACACTGAGGCCCCATTGCATTTAAATATAGGGAAAGTGGAACTTCAAATCCAGACTTCACCCAAAATGGCATGGTTCAGCTATCATTTAGAGGGAGCTGGACATAGCCCTTGTGGCTAAAAGGATCAAGGAGGGTATGAAGAGAAAGTAGGAATGGGATATTGAAACTGCATGACCATATTGAATGGTGTTGCAGACTCGAGGGGCCGAACGGCCTTCTCCTGCTCCTATGAGCTTTCGGAGCACTGCCCCTTCATCAGATGAGTCAGTGCTCCAAAAGCTCATGATTTCAAATAAATCTGTTGGACTTTAACCTGGTGTTGTGAGACTTCTTACTGTGCCCACCCCAGTTCAAAGCTGGCATCTCTCCATCTTTGCAGTATCACAGAATCCACAGAATATTACAATGTAGAAGAGGCCCGTCAGCCCATCGAATCTACAACGACACATGAAAAGCCCTGATCTGCCCCCCTAATCCTACTTGCCAGTACTTGGCTCTTAGCTTTGAATGTTTTGGTATGCCAAGTACTCATCCATTTTTTTTTAAAAGGATGTAGATATCCTGCCTCCCTCTGGGTAAAAAAAAGTTTTTCCTCAAATCCCCCTGAAACCTCCTACTGCTCACTTTTAACTTGTATCTTCTTGTAACTGACCTTTCATCTAAGGGGAACAGCTTAGGGTGGCACGGCAGCACAGTCGTTAGCACTGTTGCTTCACAGCTCCAGGGACTTGAGTTTGATTTGCGCTTGAGTCACTGTCTGCGTGCAGTTTACACATTCTCCTCGTGTCTGCGTTCCCCTGTGGGGTGCTCTGGTTTTTCCCAGAGTCCAAAGATATGTGGGTTAGGTTGATTGGCCGTGCTAAAATTGCCTCTTAGTGTCTGAGATGTGTAAGTTAGAGGGACTCGCGGGTAAATATCTAGGGATATAGTGTGGGATTGTGGTTGGTGCAGACTCAATGGGCCAAATGGCCTCTTTCTGCCCTGTAGGGTTTCTATGATTCTATGAGCTGCTCCCTATCTGTCCTGTCCATATGCGTCATAATCAGGTTACCCCTCAGTCTCCTCTGCTCAAACGAAAATGACCCAAGCCTACCCAACCTCTCTTCATAACTTAAATGTCCCATTCCAGGCAGCATCCTGATGAATCTCCTTTGCATGTGTTCCAGTGCATTCACGTCCTTCCTTTAATGTGGCGACCAAAGCTGCACACAGTACTCCAGCTATGGCCTCACCAAAGTTCTACCCAACTCCATCATGACCTTTCTGCTTTTGTGTGCTGTATGTTTTTTTTCACCACCCTATTAACTTAGCTTTCCAGTGATAAGAATAATGATATTGCAAACCTTTAGGTTCATAAACCTGCCAACGTTACCAAAATGTTTCTACTTAGAAATGCTCACTTGAAATGCGGGACAAATATTTACAGTTTTCTTTAATTGATGCACTAAAAATAATTTAGTTTCCTCTTCTTTCTCAGTAGCACTGGGTTTTTTTCTCGGCCACGTTGTGCCACTTGTTGATACCATTACCTTTTAGTTTGCAAGCAGCAATGCTCCATGGGTGTGGATAGCAAGCATACTACAAACAGATATAAATTTTCAGGGTAAATCTGGGGTTGAATCACTTGACTTGTTTTTTTCACTTTCGAATCTATGTAGTGCTTTGTGCTTCCCTGGTCATACCAGAGAGACTGTTAAGAAGGAAAGAAAGGCAATTAAAGATTGGGCAACAGTGGGAAGATGGAAGTGGGCTTTTTGGGGGAAGGTGGCCAAGGTCCATTTCAAAGCTTTGCTTCCCATTTCCCCTTTTTCCCTCCCTCTATCCATCCCCCCCCCCACCCCACATCTTCATCTGTCACAGCTTACCTTCTGATTTCAGCTTTCCTGCCATTTGGCCATTCACATCTTTTATTCTCTTATGGGCTGCCATTAGCAGCCTTTCCCCTTGTTTTTGTGGCTATGACTCATCTTTCATTCCCTCACCCTGTGGTATAAATATCTTCCACTTTCCATGCTTTTTAGTTTTGACAAAGGTCATCTGGACTCGAAATGTCAGCTCTTTTTTCTCCTTACAGATGCTGCCAGACTCACTGAGATTTTCCAGCATTTTCCTTTTTGGTTTCAGATTCCAGCTTCCACAGTAATTTGCTTTTATCCATTTCAAGGGGCTGGGAGAATGGGAATAATGTTCAAGCCACATTTGTGTTTGGTGTATACTTTTCCCAACACCCATAGTTGAAACCCGACAGCACATCAGAGATTGAAGAGAATGACCACGTACAGAAGAAAAGCCTTTCATAATCTTTTGAATCCCAAAGCACTTAATAGACAGTGAAGTATTTTAGAAGTGTAGTCACTGTCAGAAACACAGCAGCCAATTTGTGTGGAGTCACATCCAACAAACAGTAACATGATAGTGACCGTTTAATCCATCTTGATTAAGTAAGCTGGCACAATGGTTATCACTGCTTCCTCACAGTGCCAGGAACCAAGGTTCAATTCCAGCCTCAAGTGTGGAGTTTTCATGTTTTCCCTGTGTCTATGTGGGTTTCTTCCAGGTGTACTGGTTTCCCCTCTTGTTTCAAAGATGTGTGGTTGATTGGCCATACTAAATTGACCCTTGTGTCAGGGGATTAGCAGGATAAAAATGTGGGATTCTGGGGATAAGGTGGGATTGTTGACAGTGCAGCCTCGATGGGCCAATTGGCCTCCTACTGTAAGGATTCTACATGCAAATTAGGTGGATTAGAACATAGAACATTACAGCGCAGTACAGGCCCTTTGGCCCTCAATGTTGCGCCGACCATTGGGACCAATCTAATGACTCTCTAACCTAAACTATTCCAATACTATTCATATGTCTATCCAATGACCATTTGAACGCCCTTAAAGTTGGCGAGTCCACAACTGCCACAGGGAGGACATTCCATGCCCTTACTACACTGAGTAAAAGATTGGCCATGCTAAATTTTCTTTTTAGTGCTAGGGGGGTGAGCAGGGTAAATATGCAGGGTTATGAGGAGAGGGGCTGGGTAGAGTTGTCAGTTCAGGCTTGATGGACCTCCTTCTGCACTGTAGGGCTTCTATGATTAACTAGAACTTGACCAGACCAACAGGGATAATTCTGCTGACTTTCAAAATAGTGTCTACTCAAGAGTGCAGATGGGGCCTCAGTTTAATATCTCATCCCTTAGTTTTGCACTTGGGAATGTCGAGGCAGGATTATGTGCTTATATTTCTGGAGTGGTTCCTGAGTCCACAACTTTCTTATCCAGAGTTGCAAGTGCTACCGACTAAACCAATGGGAGATTTATCAATTGCCACATCAAGCCTGTTCCTTGCACGAGCGCGAGATGAGAAAGAAAGCATTTAAAAATATCATGAAAGAGGCAGGAACAAAAGGAACATGTGGTGGAGTAATTCCTCCACTCGCCCAAGGGAGAGTGCTTGAGCAATATGAATTTTACAATGTGTTAGAAGTGTTGGAAATCTCACAGGCTGAGTACATCTGGGGTCCAAGCGCTGTCATAACCGATACATCAAAAACTGGAGTCTGGCTGGAGAGTGAAGTGAGAGATGGCTGTTGAGAATGTAACTGGTTCATTTTCACAGCTTGTGCCTGTGCTGCTGACGAGCTGAAGTTCCTCAGAAGCTCATTTTCAAAGGATCCAGAATGCAAAACATACTTATCAAGCCTCTGCAAATATCAGGGAAATTCTTCACAAGCACTGTGTTGTGGTGGATAAATTAAATTGCTGCTTCAATGTTGGATTTTGTTGTAGTGCCTTCCAGACAAAATGTATTATCTTTCTGCAAAGAAAGGGTGGCATGATTGCACAGTGGTTCGCACTGCTGCTTCACAGCTTCCAGGTTTGATTCCTGGCTTGGGTTGCTGTCTGTGTGGGGTTTGCACATTCTCCTCGTGTCTGCGTGGGTTTCCTCCGGGTACTCCGGTTTCCTTCGACAATCCAAAGATGTGCAGGTTAGGTTCGTTGGCCAGGTTAAATTGTCCCTTAGTGTTCTAAGATGTGTAGGTTAGAGGGATTAGCAAGTAAATGTGTAGGGATATGGGAGTAAGGCCTGGTTGGGATTGTTGGTGCAGACTCGATGGGCCAAATGGCTTCTTTCTGCACTATAGGGTTTCTATGAGAGTTCTATGATAACAGTGAAAAATCCTTGTGTGTTATCCGCCAAAAGTCTGCCCTCATTTAAACTGTATATTTGCCACTGACATTAATTGTGTGCATCTGGGCACATGAAATTCCAAGCCAGCATCATCTTTATTTCATTAGCTCATCCCACCCCCTCCCCCTTCCCCTATCATGAAAATAATTGAACAAGAGGCTGCACAGCGTCAGGGACCCGGGTTTGATTCTGTCCTTGGATGACTGTGTAGAATTGGCACGCTCCCCCATCAAGTCTACATGGGTCCCCTCTCACACTCCAAAGATGTGCAGGTTGGGTGGATTGGCCATGCTAAATTGTCACTTAGTTTCCCAGGATGTGCAGTTTAGGGGGATTAGTGGGGTAAATATGTGGCATAAGGCTTGGGTAGGATGCCACGTTGAAGAATTGATGGGCCGAATGGTCTCCTTCCGCACTGTAAGGGCTTTACGATTTGATCAAAACCAGTTGAAATAGCTGAGAGGCTGGAGGTTCTGGGAGTTCACATACAAGAATATCCCCAGCGCAAGGGCCTCTCGTTCTGTTTAATCATAGCAGAGAAATGTTATAAAAAAAAGCTTGTATTTCATGGAATTTTAAGAAGCGTCTGTTTTCAATAAGATAATCGGGTGTGGTGACGCATCACTCGACCTTGGTTACATTCCAGATTAAGGTTATAGCCAGGTTCATTCTAAGTATGTGAGTGATATGAATATTAATGGTGGAAATCTCCACCCCGCCTCCCCCCCCACTTCCCACTTTACCTATGCTCCATTTTTATCCTGTTGAGACAGAGTTTATGTTGCATGTTATTTTTGATTGATTCCCTGTGGAAAGTGATCAATATTCAAACACGTGGAGCAGATTTTATACGTCTTGAAAACGATTTGCGAGACTGCAGGAAAGTATCCAAAGATACACCAACTTGTATTTTTACAGTGGCCTCACACAGCACAGTTTAACAGAGTCACATAAAGAAATATTAGGACGGAAGTCAAAACCTTGGAAGAGTCAAATAGGTGGGTTTTCAGATGAGTATTAAAGAAGGTGGAGAGGTTTTAGAAAAATTTCCAAAACTTAGGGTTTTGTTGGGAAGAATAGTCCTATTTGATTCAACATATTAACTCTGTTTCTCTCACCACGGCTATGAAACCAAATTTCATAGAATCCCTACTGTGCGGAAGAAGGCCATTCAGCCCATCAAGTCTGCATTGATCACAATCTCATAATGCTCTGGTTAGACCCCATTTGGAATATTGTGAGCAGTTTTGGGCTCTGTATTTAAGGCAGGATGTGCTGGCTTTGGAAAGGCTCCAGAGGAGGTTCACAAGAATGATCCCTGGAACGAAGAGTTTGTCGTATGATGAATGTTTGAGGACTCCCCCTCGTTGGAGCTTAGAAGGATGAGAGGGGGTTCTTATTAAACTTATAGGGTATTGGAGCATAGCCAATCAACCTAATCTGCATATCTTTGGACTGTGGGAGGAAACCAGAGCACCCAGAGGAAATTGATGCAGATGGAGAGAATGTGCAGACTCCGCATAGACAATGACCCCAGGCTGGGATTGAACCTGGGTTCCTGGTGCTGTGAGGCAGGAGTGCTTACGTAGAGAGGATGTTTCCACTAGGGGGAAGGGCTAGAATCAAAGGGCATAACCTCAGGCTAAAGGGACAATCCTTTAAATCAGAGATAAGGAATTTTTTCAGTCAGAAATCTGTGGAACTCTTTGCCGCAGAAGGCTGTGGAGGCCAGGTCATCGAGTATCTTTAAGACAGAGGTAGATAGGTTCTTGATTAATAAGGGAATCAAGAGAATAGAGATGAGAAGAAAACTCAGCCATTGTTGAATGGCGGAGCAGGCTTGATGGGCCGAATGGCCTAATTTTGCTCCTCTCTCTTATGATAACCCCACATATTTAAGCTGCTAATCCCTCTTACACAAAGGGGCAATTTAGCATAGCCAGTCAACCTAATCTGCACATCTTTGGACTGAGGGAGAGAATGTACAGACTCTGCACAGACAAACACCCCAGGCTGGAATCGAACCTAGGTCCCTGGTGCTGTGAGGCAGCAGTGCTAACCACTGGGCCACCGTGGTGTCCAGCACTTCCTGTTTTTAATTTCAGATTTATAGCATCTGCAGTATTTTGCTTTTACTCAACCTCAAACCTATCGATGGCTGAAAGTACGACTACCAACTGCAGAGCAAATAAAATCGGCGGTGCTCTCATGAGGTCAGAATTAAAGAACCATCGGCCGATAACCCAGGAGATTGGGGGGCTGGAGGATACCATGGAGATGGGGGAGGGATTTGAAAGCTAGGATGGGAATTTTAGGTTGGAGACACTGCTTGACCATGAGCCAAGTCAAGAAGCACTGGGCTGATGAGCGAATGGGATTCGATGAGAGGACCTAGTCTTATGGAGAGAGCATATCTCATAACCAAGATGAATCATGGCGAAACTGGAATCCACCTGGAGTGAATTTCCTGAGGGGAAACTTATAATTTGTGCATAACTTCTGACCAAGATACACAGAACTAAAGTATTAACTCTACTTCACAGATTTTTTTAAATTCGTTCATGGGACATGGGCATCGCTGGCAGGGCCAGCATTTAATGTCCATTCCTAGTTACCTGAGGGCAGTTGAGAGTCAACCACATTGCTGGTGTCACATGTAGGCCAGACCAGATTTGGATGGCAGATTTCCTTCCCTAAAGAACATTAGTGAACAAGGTGGATTTTTCTGACAATGGTTTCATGGTCATCAGTAGATTCTTAATTCCAGATATTTTTTTTTAATTGAATTCAAATTCCATCATCTGCCGTGGTGGGATTCGAATCAGGGTCCCCAGAATATTAGCTGAGTTTCTGGATTAATAGTCTAGCGATAATACCACTAGGCCATCGCCTCCCCTAATACCGACCATGGACTTCACTTGAATAATCTGGAGGTAACAAAGGCTCAAATGAGGGCAAAGATGACAATTTTTCCACATTGCCTTGTCTGTTGCCCAGTAACTTTGGGGGAGGAAAAAAGTCACTGATTTCCTCGTACAATCGTAGTGACACAAAGCCACAAACATTTTAAAGCAGCTGACTACTTCAGTAAGTGGGAAACAGGAACTGTTGTGGAGGCTGTGCAGGAGGTGAGGGAAAGAAAATGAAGATGTAATTCGGAAACTGTAAACAGAAAATGCTGGAAACACTCAGCTGTACAGGCAGCGTGTATAGAGAGAGAAACAGAGTTTAACACCAGTTTAACTAAGAAAATTCGGCGTATCTGCTATGACTCTCACCAATTTTAACAAATGCACTCTAAAAAGCATTCTTTCTGGTTGTATCACATCTTGGTACAGCTCCTGCTCTGCCCAAGACTTGCAAGGAACCACAAAGGAAATGAAATACAGTTCATCATGCAGATCAGTCTCCCTCCCACTGATATTGTCTACACTTCCCACTGCCTCGGCAAAGCAGCCAGCATAATCAGGAACTCCGTGCACCCTGGACATATTCTCTTTCCCTTCCCTTTGTTGGGACAAATGTACAAAAGACTGAGATCACAGACCATCCAGCTCACAAACAGTTTCTTCGCTCCTTCCCTGCTGCCATCAGACTTTTGAACGGACCTACCGTATGTTAAGTTGGTCTTTCTCTACACTCTGGCTATGACTGTAACAGTACATTCTGCACTCTCTTGTTTCCTACTCTATGAAGGGTATACCTTATCTGTATGACATACAAAAAGCTATATTTTTCACTGTATCTCAATACAGACAATAATAAATCAAATCAAAACCCCACAGTCAGGGCACCAACACCTCTATTTTCTCAGGTGGCTGTGGAAATTTGGCATGTCCGCAGTGACTGTCACCAGCTTTTACAGATGCACCATGGAAAGAATCCTTTCCCAATGTATCACAGCTTGATATCGCTCCTGCTCTTCCCAAGACCACAAGAAACTTCAAAGGGTCGTGAACAAAGCCCAGTTCATCATGCAAATGAATATGCTATGACAGTAACATTATATTCTGCAGTCTTTCTTCTCTATGCTCTGTATGCTTTCCTCGTACAGCACGCAAGAAACACTATTTTTCACTGCATCCCAGCATGTGACAATAATCTATCTAATCAAATCAGAAGAAATTTGACATTTGGAGTTTCCTTGAATGCAAAGTACCTCCAGGTAGATTCCACCTTCTCCCTGTGACTCATCTGGGCTAAGATAACGAGCAGCTAAATCATAAAGAGCAGGGGTCCTGTGGGAGAGGGTGGAGAGGTGCAATCCATCTGGGTGATGGAGGATTGGCAGCAAAGGGACGAGGGAGAAAGTGATAACTTGCAATCGATACCTGTGAACGAATGTAAAGAATGACCACTGTTCAAATGTAAAAGTGATCTCTTATCCTCCAACCTGCAAGTAAGTAATAACATCAATTACCATTGACAGAAAATGCATGGTATCTCACTAAGCATCTGAAGGAGAAAGATTACTGATGTGGCTAGACAGACCTTTTACACAATGTCTAATTTTCATTTTCATTCAATTCCCTTCTGGCCTGCTTTGCATTTTGTTTAATGCCAGTTAATCTAATCTGTTTCCCACTGCCCCCCCCCCCCACAACTAATCCTAACAATTTCACATCTCCCTTTTCTCCCCAATCTCACCTGACCCAACCCACACACAAACAAAAGCAACTCATTCACTACGAAAATCTAAGTACAACGAGGGCAGCACAGTGGTTAGCACTGCTGCCTCACAGCGCCAGGGATCCGGCTTCAATTCAGATCTGTGTGGAGTTTGCGCATTCTCCCCGTGTCTGCATGGGTTTCCTGTGCGTGCTCCGGTTTCCTCCTGTACTCCAAAGACGTGCGAGGTTAGGTTGGTTGGCCGTGTTAATTGATCCTTGGTGTCGGGGAGGGGGGGTAGGGTTTACAGGGTAAATATATGGGGTCACGGGAGTAGGGCCTAGATGGGATTGTGGTTGACTCGATGGGCTGAATGGCCCCCTTCTGCACTGTCGGGATTGTATGAGAAGAAAGAAAGTTCCGTTCCTCTGACTTGAAATATATATTTATATATCAAACACTTTGTGGCCACTGTGACAAGAAATATTAGTTTTGCTTATTAGTGTCAAATCAGATAAACTAACTCAATAAAACTGCTGGAATTCCTCACGAATCTTAGCAGTGAGCTCAGTTGCATTACTGCTTCGATGGAACATTTTCCGAGCACTCAGAGGCTAAAATGCTGTTTGCATTTTATTGATATTCTGAAACATCCCTCTGAACATCTCTGTAAAAACACGCGATCCATTATTTTCTCCAACAACAGTGCCTCACGGTCCCCGTGAATGTGTAGTATTTAATTCTCTCCGTGATAGCTGGAAGCTTCATCACCACCAACTTTATCAGAACAGTGGAAGAATAATAATGAAAGGTCTTCTGTCTGGCTTTGTTGTCACTGCCTCAAGCTATAACCTTGTTCCCTCTTAATTGGAACATTTTCTCTTCTTCGCAAAATAAGATCCACAACATTACAAATTTTTCCTCACAGCTGGAACTTTTTTTTTCCTAATTTGTCACGGGATGTGAGTGTCACTGACAACGACAACATTTGTTGCTCTTCTCTAATTGTCTCCCAAGGGCATCCCTTCTTTCTGCGCCCAGGAGGTTTTTAAAGCTAAGCGTGGCACCATCTAATCACTGCCACTTGATTTCATTTACCACCTCCCTCAATCTTTTTTTTTATAGTTTTTATTTATTAATCCCAATTAGGCTTACAATTACACCACAATGAAGTTACTATAAAAATTCCCTAATCCAGCACCTGTTTGATTTGATTCAATTTGATTTATTATTGTCACATGTATTAGTGTACAATGAAAAGTATTGTTCCTTGTGCACTATACAGACAAAGCATATCATACATAGAGAGAGAAAGAAGGCAGTGCAGGATGTACTGATACAGTCATAGCTAGAATGTAGAGAACTTAACGCAAAGTAGATCCATTCAAAAGTTTGATGGCAGAGGGAAGAAGCTGTTCTTGAGTCAATTGGTACATAACCTCAGACTTTTGCATCTTTTCCCAATGGAAGAAAGTGGAAGAGAGAATGTCTGGTGTGCGTGTGGTCTTTAATTATGCTGGCTGCCTTTCCGAGTCAGCGGGCAGCGTATACAGAGTCCATGTGTGATGGATTGGGCTACATTCATGATCTTTTGTAGGTTCTTGCGATCTTGGACAGAGCAGGAGTCATTCCAAGCTGTGATACAACCAGGAAGAATGGTTTCCACAGAGCATCTGTAAAAGTTGGTGAGATTTGAAGCTGATATGTCAAATTTTCTTTGTGTTCTGAGGAAGTAGAGCCATCGTTGGGCTTCCTTAACTTTTTCTAGGAATGACTAGAACCAGAGGGCACAACCTGAGGCTAAAGGGACGATTGTTAAATCAGAGATGAGGAGGAATTTCTTCAGCCAGAGAGTGGTGAATCTGTGAAACTCCTTGCCACAGAAGGCTGTAGAGCCCGGACCATTGAGTGTTTTTAAGACAGATAGATAGGTTCTTGATTAATGAGGGGTCAGGGGTTATGGGGAAAAGGCAGGAGAATGGGGATGAGCCATGATTGAATGGTGGAGCAGATGGCGGAGTGGCCTAATTCTACTCCTATGTCTTATGGTCAATAGTATCAGTGTTACAGTAGTTTTGGTATGCTGAGGGAGAATTTGAGCATAGCCAATGCACCCAACCAGCACGTCTTTTGGACTTGGGAAGAAACAGGAGCACCCGGAGGAAACCCACACAGACACAGGGAGAATGTGCAGACTCCACAAAGACAGTGACCCAAGCTGGGAATTGAGCCTAGCGCCAAGAGGCAGCAGTGCTTACCACTGTGCCACAACCATGGTGACGTCTGGAGCTATACCGCTTGGACCTTCAACTTAGATTTTCAACTTTTGAAACATCAACCCCATAATGCTGCGATGGACACACCTGCCTCAGAGGGAGTGGAACCAGATTGATTTGACAGGCTTTCCAGCATTAAGAGACTCTCGAGGTTTCAGGGCTGAAAAGTGGAGCTGCAATGGGAGGTTAACCACAATCTATCGGAGGACCATATGGTCCACACCTGCTCCAATTTCTTACAATACACCCCCATCCTGTTTCAATTCTTAATTCATCTTTCAATGGTTCGATTGCGTTGAATGGAGCGCTTTCAATTTATTAAATCTTTTATCTTACATAATACATGCTATATCAAGTTTTTGCACATTAAATATGAAATAGGTAATGCATGAGACAGTTGACGTCGATAATTAAAAAACAGAACACTCAACAGGCCAGACTGCCGTCTGGAGGGGTCATTGATGTGAGAAGTTAACCCGTTCATTGAAACAGGAAGGAGTTGGAGATGTTAAACTTCTGCAGCTACAGATACAGGGAAGGAGAGGAGAAAAGATCCAATGAGAAGGTTTAAGCTATTGGGGAGATCCTTACATAATATTCACAGCACAGAAACAGGCCATTTCGCCTAATAGGTCCATGCTGTTGTTTATACTCCACCCGAACTTCCTGTACCCTCCTTTATCCAACACCTTCAGCACAAACTTTTATACTTTTCTCCTTCATCTATCCACCTAGCTTCTCTTTAAAATGCATCTCATAGAATCCCTGTAATGTAGAAAGAGATCATTCAGCCCATCGAATCTGCACCTACTGCAATCTCCCCTGGGCCTCCTCCTCAAAACCCCATGCATTTACCTTAGCTAG
Source organism: Sphyrna mokarran (assembly GCA_024679065.1). NCBI lineage: Eukaryota > Metazoa > Chordata > Chondrichthyes > Carcharhiniformes > Carcharhinidae > Sphyrna > Sphyrna mokarran. Next base: position 64,021,660 of record JAGIQG010000016.1, on the reverse strand, counting down.
TCCCCCTGTCACTAAGGCAGAAATTTAGACGGCCAATCCACCTAACCCACACATCTTTGGACCGGAGCCCTGGAAGGAAATCCACGCAGACACGGGGAGAACGTGCAAACTCCATACGGACAGTGACTCAAGCTGGGAATCGAACCCTAGCACTGTGAGGCAGCAGCGCTAACTTTTGTGCCACCGTGCTGCTCACTGTGCCAACATGCCGCCCATCTGTGCTGTTTACCTCACTCATGCTCTGTGCTTCCACGTTCTAATCACTTTCTGGATAAAGAAGTTTCACTTGTGTTCTCTATTGGATTTATTAATGAATATGTTGAGTGGGGTGGCACAGTGGTCAGTGCTATTGCCTCATAGTACCAGGGACCCGGGTTCAATTCCAGGTAACTCGGATAACTGTGTGGAGTTTGTACACTGTCCCTCTGTATGAGTTGGTTCCCTCTGGGTGCTCCAGTTTCCTCCCACTGTCCAAAGATGTGCGGAAGATTTCGAAAGGATTTGAGGTAAAACATTTTCACCCAGAGTCTGGTGGGAGTGTGGAACTTACTGCCTTTAAGGGGGGTCGTTAGAGGTGTGAACCTTCACAGCGTTTAGATGAGCATCTGAAACACGATAGCATACAAAGCTACTGACCAAGTGATGGAAAATGGGATTAGAATGGATAGGTACTTGATGGATGGCACAGACATGACGGGCTGAAGGGCCTCTTTCTGTGCTGTAAAAACTCTAGCTCTGTGATTAATTAGCTAACAAACAATGAAGTACCACATGGCCAGGGTACAGAAAGGGAAGGGGGAAGGGAGGAGGGGGGAGGGGGAGGGGCAGGATAGGGGAAGAAGGTTTTTGTGAAAATATGCAACTTTAGTTAAAAATATCACAAAGAATCATTAAGATTGGCTGACTTTGCCAAATAATCTGATTTATTTGGGGGCACGTTGCTGTGATTAAGTATAAAATTACTAATCATTTGGTCCAAAAAACACAAAACAAACATAATTCTTTGGGAGTTGCCACCTTTTTCTTCCTCTCAAGACCACAGCTTGTGGCCTTGGTGGGAACAGAATTCCATCCAGACTCTTGAATTTTCCAGCAATTTCTCCACAGCATTCTAAACAATCCCAGGAAAGGCAGCTTCTATTTTAGAAAGGAATGGTGTTATACAATTGAATTATTTTTTCTGTTGGGAAGCTGTTGATTGATAGGTGCCAGTTACATGAAGCGAATGAAAACTCAGCTAAGCATTCAGGAGCTCTTTAAGATCAGAAGTCTGTTTTTCCTGACTTCCGTTCATCTGCTTTCATTTCCTTGCTAGAGTCTGCACAGATTCCTGCCTTCTCCTAAGGCTGAGCTGTGGTACACAGAATTTTAGAATCATAGAAACCCTACAGTGCAGAAAGAGGCCATTCGGCCCATCGAGTCTGAACTGACCATAATCCCACTCAGGCCCTGCCTCCATACCCCTACATATTTACCCGCTAACCCCTCTAACCTACGCATCTCAGGACACTAAAGAGCAATTTTGCCATGGCCAGTCAACCTAATGCACACCTCTTTGGACTAATTAGCCTGGTTAGCATGCAAATGGAATTTTGTCCTTCATTGCTAGAGCGATGGAATTTAAAAAACAGGGAAGTTATGTTGTATAAGGTGCTGGTGAGGCCACACCAAAAACTGTGTACAGTTTTTGTCCCCTTACGTGAGAAAGGATACACTGGCACTGGAGGGGTTGCAGAGGAGATTCACTAAGTTGATTCCGGAGTTGAGAGGGTTGGCTTATAAGGAGAGACTGAGTAGACGGGGCTATACTCATTAGAATGAGGGGAGATCTTATAGAAACATATAAGATTATGAAGGGAATAGATAAGATAGAAGCAGGAAAGTTGTTTCTGCTGGCAGGTGAAACTAGAACTAGAGGAAACAGATTTAAGACTGAGTTGAGGAGCAACTTTTTCACACAAAGGGTTGTGAATCTGTGGAATTCCCTGCCCAGTGAAACAGTTGAGGCTTCACTTCATTGAACGGTTTTAAAGCAAGAATAGATACATTTTTGAACAGTAAAGGAATTAAGGCTTATGGTGAGTGGGCGGGCAAGTGGAGTTGAGTCCAAGAAAAGATCAACCATGATCCTATTGAATGGCAGAGCAGGTTTGAGGGGCCAGATGGCCGACTCATCTCCTAGTTCTTATGTTCTGTTTTTAATTCATTTGTGTGACATGTGTGTTGGTGACTGTCCATCCCTCGTTGTCTGAGGGCAGTTGAAAGTCAACCATGTTGCTGTGGCTCTGGAGTCACATGTAGGCCAGACCAGCTGAAGACAGCAGATCTTCTTCCCTAAAGGACATTAGTGAACCAGATGGATTTTTCCAACAATTGACAATGGATTCATGGTCATCAGTAGATTTTTAAGTCCAGATGCATTTTATTGAATTCAAATTCCACATCTGCTGTGACGGAATTTGAACGCGGGTCCCCGGAACATTAGTTAAGTTACTGGGTTAATATCTAGCGATAATACCACAAGGCCATCACTTCTCCATGGTGGATTAAGGGTAAGAAAAGATGAATTCCCTCTAGGTAAAGCCAGGAGTGTTCAAAAATTCACTCCTATGGTAACAACATGACAACCTATGGGAGAGAGTCGGAGTAAATATTTATGATTTTGTTCATGGTAAGATGGCTCGCTGGGTCTGAACATTGGGGGAAAAGAAAGTTTGGTCATTAGATATTTCTCTCACTGATACTTTATTCCTTTTGAAAGACATTTGTGTGTGCAACTTACATCAGTCCCTTGCCAAAAAGTGCAAGCAGATAACATTCCATCAGACCTCATGCCAGCAACATTCTTGATCGAGATGAGAGGTGTCTGGCAATGATTAGAGTTAGCCTTTTGATCCCCTCAGAACTGTCTGTGTGAAAAAGAAAACTTCTGCTCAGTATCTGCTCTGAAGGTAAAGATGGCATCAGGAACTTCTTTTAACAAAAATCATATGCTCCAGTATCCTGTTGTCTTTTTTCTTCTGATGGTCTTCTATTCTCTTCCACTTTCTTCTGTAGGGACAAAATTACAAAAGTCTGAGGTCAGGAACCAATTGACTCAAGAACAGCTTCTTCCCTGATGCTATCAGGCTTTTGAATGAATCTACCAAATAATAAACTGATCTTTCTCTACACCCTAGCTGTGACTATATTTTGCATTTTCTTTCTTCCTTCTCCCCTATGTAATATATGAACAGTTTGTTTTGATCATATAGCGCACAAGAAACAATGCTTTTCACTGTATCCCAATCATAGAATTCTACACTGTAGAAGGAGGCTATTTGGCCCATTGAGTCTGCACTGACCATAATCCCACCCATGGTTTATCCCTATGCATTTACCCTAGCTAGCCCACTTGACATTAAGAGGCAATTTAGCGTGGCCAATCTATGCTAAACTACATATCTTTTACACTGTGGGAAGAAACTGGACCACCCAGAGGAAACCCATGCAGACATGAGGAGAATATGCAGATCACCCCCCCCACTAAGAACGTGACCCAAGCCGGGAATCGGTCCCCGTTGCAGTGCTAACCATTGTTCCATTGTGCTACCCCAATACATGTAACAATAATAAATCAAATCAAATAAAGCACATCTTATATGTCATTTTCTGATATGTAATAAACTGTATTTGAGCTGTCATCCATTTGTTGTCTCTCTGCAAAATCTACCCCACTGATTCACATTCCCCATCGGCTGCAGAATGGGATGAAAGTTATTCTCCTCTGTACATTGCTCCCAGCAACATTAACTTGTGTGGGGCTGGTGACCTGAAATCAGGAACCCTCCTTTCTTTATAGATAAAAGCAAAATACAGCAGATGCTGAAATCTGAAACACAAACAGAAAATGCTGGAAAATCCCAGCAGGTCCAATAAAAAGATCTGAGGAAGGGATCATCCTGACTCGAAACGTTGGCTCCATTCTCTCTCCACAGATGCTGTCAGACCTGCTGAGATTTTCCAGCATTTGGTCCTGCTGTATCTGTTCGCCATGGCATAGTTCTTGTAACAAGGCTACATCATCGAATGGTTAGCCCTTAGAACATCCCAGCATGGTTATTTATCACCTTAATGAGTGCTCAAACTCTTCATAAATAGTATATTTAACTGCAATAAAGAAGTCACTAAATTGATTGATTACCTTTTTCAATGTATTGTCTGAAAACTAAATTATATTTGTATTTCCGTGGCCCCTTTGCAGGCCAGAATGATCGGGCTGGTCCTATGGAGCAGTTGTATGGAAAGCTGAGAATTTGGTGTGTGTCCTGAGAGGAGAAGCTGGATCTAGGGAGAAGAAGAGAACAGACCATGAGAGAGTTTTCTGTCAGACCCTGAATCTATATGTATATAAATAAATAAATAAACCAGTTAATAAACCCTCCATTGTTGGAACTACATCGCTTGTCCCCAATGATTACAATGAAACATCCTTTCCGGATGTATTGCAGCTTGGTCTGGCTCCTGCTCTGATCAAGAGAAGAAACTACAAAGGGTTATGAACGTAGCCCACTCCATCACACAAACCAGCCTCTCATCCAATGACTCTGTCTACATTTCCCACTACTGGGAAAGACAGCCAGCAAAATCAAGATTCCTATACACCTTGGACACTCTCTCTTCCACCTTCTTCCATCGAGAGAAAGATCCAGAAGACTGAGGTCACATACCTATTGACTCAAGAACAGCTTTTCCTTGCTGCTGTCACAATTTTGAATAGACCTACCTCGTACTAACTTGGTCTTTCTCTACACCCTAGCTACAACTGTAATACTACATTCTACTCTCTCTCGTTTCCTTCTCGATATGGTATGCTTTGTATAGCATGCAAAAACAATACTTTTCACTGTATACTAATACAATAATAAATCAAATCAAAAACTTGATCAAAGAAGTAGGTTTTAAGGAGTATCTTAAAGATGGGAAGAAAAAGAGAGGTTATGTACCAACTGACTCAAGAACAACTTCCTCCTTGCTGTCATCAGACATTTGAATGGACCTACCTCGCATTAAGTTGATCTTTGTTTACACCCTAGCTATGACTGTAACATTACATTCTGTTCCCTTCCCTTTCCTTCTCCCTTATGTACTCTATGAATGATACGCTCTGTCCATATAGTGTGTGAGAAACAATACTTTTCATTGTATCCCAATACATGTGACAATAATAACTCAAATCAAATCAGAGTCATTGACACCATTCTGGACCAAATGGCTTTGTGCTTTCATTCATTTTTATTCTGGAGCATGCTAATATCCAATTGTAGCACACAATATATCACGAAAGTTGATGCTTGCAATGAGATGGTTAGATGAACTGATGGTTTAATAATCCGCTGTCCTGGCTACCACTACTTCAAATAGTATTAGAACACTACTTGATTCTAATTCATTCTGCCAGTTTGAGGAAGTGAATTACTTTCCCTTACATTGAGTAATGTAATGACTTCCTCCAGCAATGTTGTGGTAGATGTTGTGCTGTCTCTGAAACTGGAATACCATTAGTCCATATCATTGCAAGCACGTGGGCAAATAGATTCTCTTTATATTAGTCGCAACACATTTAATGCTACCTGATACCACCAACCAGTTAAACGAACCACTCCTGCAGGAAACAAGGAATGTTGAGACTGAGGTATAGAGAGAAATTGGATAGGCTAGAATTTATTTCTTTGGAGGATAGGAAACTAATGGATCATCTCATAGAGGTATATAAAAACATGAGAGGCATGTATAGGTGAATGCATTCAGTCTTTTTCCCAGAGTTGGGGAATCAAAACTAAGGTATAAAGTTGAGAGGGCAAAGAATTAATGCGAACCTGAGGAGCAACATTTTTATACAGAGGATGGTACATTTGTGGAATGAGCTGCCGAAGGAAGTGGTTGAGGCAGCGACATTGACGGCATTTAAAAGGACAGGAAAGATTTAGCGGGATATGGGTTGAATGAAGGTAAATGGGATTAGCTTAGATGGGCATTTTAATAGCCATGGTCTAGTTTGGGCCGAGGGGCCTGTCTCTGTGCTGTAGATTCTATGATTCTAAAGGTGGCCTGTAAAACTGATTAAAATCAAAAGGAATAATAACTACATGGAAAACACAAGTGAAACGATCATTGACAGCAAAACTAGAGATGGGAAGAGAGCAGAGAAAAACAAAACTAAACATAGCCAGAGCCCAAAGTCATGACAATTTTAATGATTGTAATATTTGTCTGAATCAAATCAGCAATAAATTAAAAGAGACAGATTTCTAGAGGATTTATCTGGAGGGAGAGAGGAGAGAGATCACTGGAGGGAAAAAAAAGGAAGCGAAAGCTTGATGGAACTCACGATAAAACAAGACATATTCTGAATTGGGAAGTGAGAGGGGAAGAAGAAATTAAGTGTTCCCTTGATCTGACACAGATAAACTTCAAAAAATTGTGGTCTAGACACGCATTCAACCACACTAACAAATGCGTGGATATGTGCATATATCCTAGGATTTGATTATTTGTGTTTATTTAGTTGTTAGCGGGAAGCGTAGATGGAGTCAATGGATGGGAGGCTGGTTTGCGTGGTGGACTGATTGAGGGGGTGGCAAAGTGGCAAATAGAATTCACTCCTGAGATGCGTGGGCGAATGCATTTCTGGAGGGCAAACAAAGCAAGAGAATACACAATGAATGGTGGGGTGGGGAGGAGGTGGAGACATTGAGAGGAGTTGAGGAGGTTAAAGACCTTGGAGTAAATGTCCACAGGTCCCTGAAAGTAGCAGGGCAGGTGGACAAGATGGTAAGAAAGAATATGGAAAGCTTTCCTTTATTGGGCGAGGTGTAGAATATAAAAGTAGGGATGTGATGCTGGAATACTGGTTAGTCCATAACTGGAAAGGTGTGTACACTTTGTGCACTTCATAGGAAATTGCCCTGGTGAAAGTACAACAGAGATTGAGAGGAATGTTGAAAATTGCAGCGATGAGGAAAGATTGAATAGGCTGGATTGAACAAAGATCAAAGATCAGGACAGCACAGGAACAGGCCTTTCAGCCCATCAGGTCTGTGCTGACACAGGTGCCTCTCTAGTCTAACATTTTCTTGTCGCCACATGATCTGTATCCCTCCATTCACTGACTATTCATGTATCTATCCAGATGCCTCTGAAATGTTATTATAGAATTTGCTTCCGCCACCTCCTCCAGCAGCACATTCCAGGAATTCACCGCCCTCTGTGTGAAAAACTTGCCCTTTACATCCCTTTTAAATTTTACTTCTCTCGCTCTCAACTTAGGCCCCCAAGTACAAAGAACAAAAGACAGAACAGCACAAGAAACAGACCTTTCGGCCCTACAACCCGTGCCGCCCATTTTAACACTCAGTGAGTGTCTTATTTTTCAATCGTTGACATTTTTGTCTACCTCTAGTGGAGTAATTGACCCTTTGACGCTGGCAAAAAAATCTTGACTATCCACTCTATCCAAACCTGTCATAATCTTGTAAACCTCTATCAGGTTCCCCCCTCATCCTCTGATGCTCCAATGAAAACAATCCACATTTGTTCAACCTTTCTTCATTGACCCTATCCTCCAAACCTGACAACATTCTAGTAAACTTCTTCTGCAAAATTTTCAATGCAATAACATCCTTCTGATAGTGTGGCGACCAGAATTGTCCATAATACACAAAATGCGGCCAAACCAAAGTCTTATACAGCTGTAACATTATTTTCCAATTCCTATACTCAGCACCCTGATTGATGAAGGCCAGCATGCAATATGCTTTCTTGACCACCTTGTCCACCTAAGTTAATGCCTTCAGGGAACTGCGGATCTGCAAGCTTATATCCTCTGCATGCTAATATTTCTAAGGGGCTTTACCAGTTACTGTATACTTTCCTTCTGCAGTAGACCTTCCAAATCAGATCACCTCACATTTGTCTGGGTTAAATTCTATCTGCCATCTTTTGGCCCAAATCTCCAGCTGATTTATATCCTGCTGCATCCTCTGACAATCCTCCTTACCATCTGCTACTCCTTCAATTTGTGTATCAAATTTACTACTCAGACAACCTACATTTTCCTCCAAATCATTTATATATATCACAACCAACTGAGGTCCCAGCACTAAATCCTTATGGAACACTGCTTGTCACAGGCCTCCAGTTAGAAAAGTACCCTTCCACTGCTCCTCTCTGCTTTCCATGCCTAAGCCAGTTTTGTATCCATCTTACCAGTTCACCTTGGATCCCACATGACTTTACCTTCTGTGCCAGCCTGCCATGAAGAATCTTTACTGAAAGTTTTACTAAAGTTCATGTATACAACATCCACTGCCCTGCTCAATGTTTTGTCAGTTCCCCAAAGAACTCTATCAAGTTTGTAAAACATGATCTCCCTTCCACAAAACCATGTTGCCTATCACTAATAAGCCTATTCTCTTCCAGATGTGAGTGTATGCTGTCCCTAAGAATCTTCTCCAATAATTTCTCCACCACTGATGTGATTCATAGGCCTGTAATTTCCCAGATTGTCTCTTCTTCCCTTCTTAAACAGAAGAATAATGTACGCTACTCTCTAATCCTCTGATACCTCACTTATGGCTAAAGAGAATGCAAAGATTTTGGCCAAGGCCTTAGCAATTTTTTCCCTCAGCTCTTTCAGGGTTCTGGGATAAACACTATTTGGCCCTGGGGGCTTGTCCATTTTAATGTTCTTCAAAACCTCTAATACCTCCTCCCTTTTTAGTCCCAACACGTCCTAGAATGTCAGCATCCTCCTTTCTACATTCACCATCTACTTCATCCTCCTCCTTTGTGAATATTGATGCAAAATATTTAAGTGTCCAGATCACCAACAACATGTCCTGGTCCCCCCATGCCTACACTATAGTTAAGAAAGCCCACCAATGCCTCTACTTTCTTAGAAGACTAAGGAAATTTGGCATGTCAGCTCACCAACTTTTATAGATGCATCATTTCTGGTTGTATTGCAGCTTGGTATGGCTCCTGCTCTGCGCAAGACTGCAAGGATTTACAAAAGGTCATGAATATAGCCCAATCCATTACACAAACCAGCCTCCCAAACATTGACATCTGGACACTTAAATATTTTGCATCAATATTCACAAAGGAGGAGGATGTGGTGGATGGTGAGTGTAGAAAAGAGGATGCTGACATTCTAGGACGTGTTGAGATTGAAAAGGGAGGAAGTGTTGGAGGTTTTGAAAAACATTAAGATACACAAGTCCCCAGGGCCAGATAGTGTCTATCCCAGAATCCTGAAAGAGCTGAGGAAAGAAATTGCTGAGACCTTAGTCAAAATCTTTGCATTCTATTTAGCCATAGGTTGAGGTATCAGAGGATTGGAGAGTAGTGTACTTTGTTCTTCAATTTAAAAAGGACAGAACAGACAATCCGGGAAATTACAGGCCTGTGAACCACATCAGTGGTGAGGAAATTAATGGAGAAAACTCTTAGGAAGAGGATGCAGGCTTATTAGTGATAAGCAGCATGGTTTTGTGAAGGGGAGGTCCTGTCTCACAAACTTGATAGAGTTATTTGAAGAACTGAGAAGAAAAATTGACCAGGGTAGAGCAGTGTATACGTGTACGTTAATAAAATCTTCAATAAGGTTCCTCGTGGCAGGCTGATACAGAAAACGAAATCACGTGGGATCCGAGAGTCCCTCTGCACTTCCCGCTGACTCGGCAAAGCAGCCAGCATAATTAAGAACCCCCACGCACCCTGGACATTGTCTCTTCCACCTCCTTCCTTCGGGAAAAAGATACAAAAGTCTGAGGTCACGTATCAACCGACTCAAGAACAGTTTCTTCCCTGTTGATGTCAGATATTTGAATGGACTTATCTTGCATTAGTTTGATCTTTCTCTACATCCTAGCTAGGACTGTAGCTACATTTTGCACTCCCTTGTTTCCTTCTCTATGAATGGAGTGTTTTGTCTGTATAGCACGCAAGAAACAATATTTTTCATTGTATGATAATACATGTGACAATAATAAATCAAATCAAATCAATAATACTGGTTAAAGACCTCACCTACCTCATCTGGCTCCAGGCACAAATTCCCTCCACTCTTCTTGAGTGGAGCTACTCTTTCCTTATCTATTCTCTTCCTCTTTATATATGCATAAAAAAGCCTGGGATTCTCCTTAAACCTGCTACTAAGGACATTTCATGGTCCTTTTTTTGCTTTCCTAAGTCCCTTTTTAAGTTTTTGCTGCTATCTTTGTGTTCCTCAAGAGCTTTATCCATTTTTAATTTCCTGAAATTTATCTATGTCTCCTTCTTCTCTTTCACTAAGCTCAAAATCTCTCTTGTCATCTTTATCCTTCATTTTTACTGGGGCAGAAACTTGTCCTGAATTGTTAACAACTGACGTTTTAGTTTTATTTTTATTCCAATTCAATCCACTCAAGTCCAATTCAGAGTCTCAACAAGTTGAGACATTCCCGATCCAAGCTGATAAGACAGGGCTCTCACCTCCTCTCTTGGTCTTGATCTACATGGTCCAAGCTGATTGGAGTAGGCATAGCTCCTCCTCCCAGGCTTCACCTTACTTGCATCTTAGCCTAAAGGCCGAGATGCTGCTTTTAACAATTGCTTCAAATGAAGCTAAAATGTGACCTAATGACTTCAGCCAAGCGCAGCATGTCAATGTTACACTTGATCCTAACCAAAAGACCAAGAAGGCTCCCACATCCTCCTCTTCAAAGAAGGAATGGTTCAGGTAATGTCAAGCTGCATTCCCTCAAAAGGACAAAATGGGAGAAACAAACCTGGAACGTCCTGAATAAAAAGGGAAATAGAAATTAAGATAAAGAAGAAAAAGTGAGCATTTTTAGTTAATCAATGGATATAGACTTATTGTCTATTCCCTAACTTGAGGAAGCTATCTTCTGGGACTAAACCAGTAAACCAGGTGGTAAATGTTTTTATGATGGGCATCAGATTGAAAATACAATTGTGAACCAAACTAAATTCTGAAACTTCAGAGGAAAGGTGAAGAAAAGTTTAAAGTTTATTTATTAGTCACGAATAGGCTTGCATTAACATTGCAATGAAGTTACAGTGAAAATCCCCTTGTTGTCACACTCCGCCGCCTGTTCAGGTACACTGAGGGAGAATTTAGCATGGCCAATGCACCTAACCAGCATGTCTTTTGGACTGTGGGATAAAACTGGAGTACCCAGAGGAAATCCACACAGACACAGGCAGAACGTGCAAAAGCTTCATAGGCATTGACCCAAGCAGGGAATCAAATCCGGGCCGCTGGCGCTGTAAGCAGCAATGCTAACCACTGTGCCACCGTGCTGCAAATAAGGGAAATAAAGAACGATTATGAGAAAAGATTGGCAGCCAAAATAAAGGGGAATTGCAAAGCTTTCTATTAATGCATAAATATTAAAAGGGTGGGAAAAGGGATAGGACTGATTAGGACAAAAATGGGGATCTAAACATGAAAGCCCACAGCACTAACCTAATTCTGTCCTGTTCATTTCAGCACACAAAACACAAACAGATTTGGGCGATTCAACCCCTTGAGTCTGTCCCGCACCATCCAACAAGATCCAGGCTGATTTGGTTGTGTTTCAAATTCCACATTCTGACCCTGATGACCTTTGATTCTTTCTCCCAGCAAGAATGGGTAAATATTCTTTAATTATCTAAGCTAATCAAATACCAGGATATTTATCTACTGACCCACCTCCACTATTTAATGTTGGCTTGCTGCCTCCACAGAACAATCCATGTATCTTCTCTGCAACACAACCAGCAAAACTGTTTGGAATTATTTCCTAGCTGCTCTCTATACTATCCCCATAATCTTCAATTACCAAACATTCTCTCTTCCACCTTCATTCATCGGGAAAGTGATACCAAGTCTGAGGTCACATTTCAACTGACTCAAGAACAGCTTCTTCCTGCTGCCATCAGACTTCTGAATGGACCTGCCTTATATTAAGTTGATCTTTCTGTACCCCCTAGTTAAGATTGTAACATTGCATTCTGCATTCTCTCCTTTTCTTCTCCTCCATGTACTGTATGAATGGTATGCTTTGTCTGTGTAGCACGCAAGAGACAACACTTTTCACTAAATCCTAATACATGTGATAATAATAAATCAAATCAAATCAACTCAAATACAATCTGAGATATTTATCCAGTACTGTAGTGGTGGCAGAAGGAGCTGGGTGTACAAGTACACAGGTCACTGAAATAGCAACTCAGGTAGAGAAGGTAGTCAAGGAGGCATATGGCATGCTTGCCTTCATCTGCTGGGGCACTGAGTTTAAAAATTGGTAAGTCTTGTTGCAATTTTATAGAATCTTAGTTTGGCAGTACTTGAAGCAGTGTTCAATTCTGGTCGCCACATTACCAGAAGGATGTGGAGGCTTTGAAGAGGGTATAGAAAAGATTTACCAAGCTGTTGTCTGGTATGGAGGGTGTTAGCTATGAGAAGGGGTTGGAGAAACTTGGTTTCTGACTTGATGGAAACCTACAACATTATGAGGGGCATGGACAGTGTAGATAGTCAGAAGCTTTTTCCCAGGGTGGAAGAGTCAATTATTAGGGGCACAGATTTAAGATGCGATGGGCAAGGTTTGAAAGAGATGTACAAGACAAGTTTTTTACACAGAAGATGATGGCTGTCTGGAATTCACTACCAGGGGAGGTAGCGGAGGAAGATACAATAGTGACTTTTAAGAGATGTCTTGACAAATATATGAATAGGATGGGAATAGAAGGATATGATCCCCGGAATTGTAGGAGGTTTTAGTTAAGTTGGTCAGTATGGTCCAACTTGGTTAAGCATGGTCAGTACAGCCTTGGAGGACCAGAAGGACTGCTACTGTGCTGTAATTTTCTTGTTCTTTGTTCCTTGTTCATTTTTTAAAATTTAATATTTGAATAATTTACCTAATATCTAATCAGAGAATCCCACATGAGCGAGTGGGTGGCACAATGGCACAGTGGTTAGCCCTGCTGCATCAGAGCCCCAGAGACATCTGGCCTCAGGTCACTGTCAAAGTGGAGTCTGCACATTCTCCCTGTGTCTGCATGGGTTTCCTCCAGATGCTCCGATTTCCTCCTACAGTTCAAAGATATACAGGTTAGGTTGATTGGCCATGCTAAATTGCTCCTTAGAGTCAGGCGGAGTAGCAGGGTAAATATGGGGGGAGGGGTTACTGGAGTAGGGCATGGGCGGAATTGGGGGAGGTGCAGTCTCGATGGGCTGAATGGCCTCCTTCCGTGTTGTACGGATTCAATGTTTTAATATATTGATTTGATTTATTATTGTCACATATATTGGGAGACAGTGAAAAGTACTGTTTGTTGCGCTATACAGACGAAGCATGCCGTTCATAGAGGAGAAGGAAAGGGTGCAGAAATTGCTATTCTGAAATCTACTACTGAGTGAGTCTCCCATCCCGCTTTGTCAAGGAAGTGGTTAACAACACCCACTTTGACATTGTAATCCATCGTTTAACTACATCAGTGGGTAACTCATTCGGCTGAATAACTTTGGTATGTTGATGAAGGCAAAAAGCCTCTTCCAATCGCCAGGCGCTGGTGAAGAACACACCCCACCTACTGGCTCAAAGCATCCGCGATTAATTCCGCTTCTCCCTCTGCCCCCTCCCCGTGCCTGGAGCACAGCAGTCCCGTCCAGCCCACTACAGCTCGGGACTCAGTCCCGTCTCACCCAGACCCAGGAGAGGTGGGAGGGAGCACGGAGCTCCCTCCTCCTCCTCCTCCTCCAAACCCTCACTACTTCTGCCGAACTCCCCGCAAGTCTCCTGTGGCCGATACTGTGGCTTGGATGTGGATCGGGTCCTGCTCTTAAGAACTGTCAACCCCGCTGTGTTGTGCGTTATGTGTGTGTGCTGCAGTCCAGGACTACAGCCTGTTGCTTGCGTCTGGGCTGTGTGAACCTCTCCACTTCTGCCACTCAACCCTGCGGGGACAGATCAGCAACTCTGATCCCGGCTCACATCCTGCCGGCTGGTGGACTTCAGAGGTAAAGAGAATGTTGCTTTCATTTTCTGTGTGTGTGTGTGTGTGACATCTTAATATTTTATTTCAATATAGTCCATACATCTGACCTAATTCCAAAGCCTCATTCTGTTGGGCAAATATTTGGTTGTAAAATGTAACTTAGTACATTTTTAACACCCACCAATTCAATTCAAAATCAGCAATGCGTGTGTGTATGTAGTGTGAGATTCGGATTTATACTTATATGGCAAAAGTCATAAATTGTTTTAATTGAGGTACCCAGTAAAATAATTTCTCTTTGCCTGATGTTCTGCAATCCATTAGGTGTGGCGAGGCGTTTCGCCCCCGGTAGACCATCTCACATGTCAGGGTTGTTGTTGTCGTCGGTTTTGTCAGGCTATTCAACCGTGAAAGTCATCACATTAACCTCATAATTTTACCTTTGCCTGGCCCCTTTCACCGGGAGGGTGGCGAGATAGTGATTAGAACTGGGTAGCGTTGCTCTCATTTTCTTCATACCAATGGGTATTGAAGTTAATAACTTTAACACCATTCTAGGTTTCTTGTTCAGACTGGCACAGATGGAGGCTCAAACAAGCACTATTTTGGTCTATATTGGTCAATTTTGTGGTGAATTGGCAGGATGCATTGAAGTGTTTTCAACGTTTGTCAGAACCTAAACCAGTTAAAAATCCTTCCTCCCACTGGTTAATGGAATCAATTAATCTTCCCAACATCTTGTCCAAATGTCCATGTAACACCACGGGTCTCCTGCGGGCAACTGGATTTCCATCCCCATAAATGTCAAAGATAACCTGACCTGCCATTATTATCAACCATAGAATCCCTACAGTGCAGAGGAGGCTATTCAGCCCATCGATTCTGCAGAGACTTGCAGCAATCTGATTTCTATGCCAGAATACTTACCTACTTAAACAAGTTTATTTGGTAGCGCAAGCCAACTAGCTTTCAGAGCACTGTCCCTTCATCAGGTGAGTGAAATTTCAGAAATCCCACTCACCTGATCAAGAAGCAGGGCTCCGAAAACTAGTGGCTTGCGCTACCAAATAAACCTGTTGGACTTTAACTGGGTGTTGTGAGACTTCTTACTGTGTTGGCCACAGTCTCCACATCAAGAATAGTTACCTGGCAG
The DNA here is from genome assembly GCA_024679065.1 of Sphyrna mokarran. Lineage (NCBI taxonomy): Eukaryota > Metazoa > Chordata > Chondrichthyes > Carcharhiniformes > Carcharhinidae > Sphyrna > Sphyrna mokarran. Next base: position 64,006,473 of record JAGIQG010000016.1, on the reverse strand, counting down.
GGTAGAGTCAGTGATCAGGTTAGGAGTGAGGCTAGCCCATTGCACTTGGGGTGTAGTTGATGCCAGCGATGGTGGTTTGCCCTGGCTAAGGCAGTGTAAAGGGTCAGGGTAACCAATGAGGTTAAACTGAAGCTTTACCTGATGCAGTTTTTCAAAGCCACCTTGCCTTTTGGCTAAAATCAAGCATTAGATCAAATTCAGGAGGGAGTGCAATGTCTCATCCTGTCAGTTTGGATCTATTGTGAATGAGCCCAAGATGGGATGCAATGTCTTGTTTTGGATCTGGTTTGTCCTTCATTTGGGAACCATGATTGGATCGAATTTGAATTGATTTTTTTTGCTTAGAAATAAACTACTGTGAGGTACCAAAAAAAAACTAAAATAGCTTACACTTGTGGCACTTGAGGAGCAGAGGATTGTGACTAATCAGCTGCTCTTGCAGAGAACTAGCATGGGCTAGACAGCCCAAATGGCCTTCATGTGTGTGACGCATAATTCTTCCCTAGCCCTCTCCCGATGACTGTGCACTAGCTCGATCAGTTCTACACCTCCTGCGTGCATGAGATTGCCGAGGAAGATGCCTGTCCACTTGCCCATATTTTGAGTTTCGCTTAAGTGCCAGGGTGACCTTGGGGGTACCAGCATGGCGTGCCTGGGTGCTGGCCGGAAGTTTCCTGCAATGTGAACCACATGATGTCCATTGTTTAGTTACGGCTGGCTTCCAATCCATAATTTACATCTTTTTGCCAAACCCTTTATGGGGGGGGGGGGAAATGTCATTCGCTCAACACAGACGCCCAAACCACTTTGTCTGAAACTGCAGCAATCTTCGTGCTGAAGCGCTCGTCGATTTCCTCCGAAACTGAGCAGAAGTGGTCAAATGTGTTTTTCCAGCATCCTCTGTTCTTGCTTGAAACACTCCTTTGCGAGAGGATTGACTGTAAATTGTGATGGCATCGCCAGTGTTAAGATAAAGGCAGCTCAGTGGCACAGTGGTTAGCACTGCTGCCTCACAACACCAAGGACTGGGGTTCAACTCTAGTCTCGGGTCACTGTCTGTGTGGAGTCTGCATGTTCTCCCCATGTCTGCGTGGGTTTCTTCCGAGTGCTCCAGTTTCCTCCCGCAGTCCAAAGATGTGTGGGTTAGGTTGATTGGCCGTGTTAAATTGACCTTAATGTCAAAGGTATAAAGTTTACTTAATAGCCACAAGTAGGCTTACACTAATACTGCAATGAAGTTACTGTTAAAATCCCCTAGTCACCACATTCCAGTGCCTGTTTGGGTACACTGAGGGAGAATTCAGCACGGCCAATGCACCTAACCTAATGTCAAGGGGATTAACAGGGTAAATGAGGATTATGGGCATAGGGCCTGGGTGGGATTGTGGTTGGTACAGACTCGATGGGCCTAATGGCCTCCTTCTGTACTGTAGGGAATTCTATGATACATAGAAAAGTAGAAATTAGAAGCAGGGTAGACCATTCAACCCTTTGAGCCTGCTCTACCATTCATTATGATCATGGCTGGTCATCAAATTCGATATGTTAATCCTACCTTAACCCCATATCTCCTGATTCCTTTAGACTTTTAGAAATCTAGTCCATATTGTTTTATTAAATTTGGTTCCACAGCCCCGACAGTGTGGTGAATCTGTGGAGAATCTGTGTGGGTTCAGATAAGCGGATGTGGGGAAACCTATAAAGTTGGCAACCAAGGGGAGGCAGTGTTTCTTTATAAAATTAATGAGGTGGGGGGGGGAGGAATAGCTGTGAGAAATTTCTCTGTACAAAGGTGAGTTGAAAGTTGGACATACTGAAAAGTTTTTCTTAATTCATTTATGGGACATGACTGTTACTGGCTGATCCAGCATTGATTGCCCATTCCTAGTTGCCCCAGAGCAGTTCAGAATCAACCACATTGCTGTGGCCATGGACTCACATATAGGCCAGACTGGGTAAGAATGGCAGATTTCCTTCCTTAAAGGACATTAGTGAGCCAGATGGGTTTTTCCAACAATTGACAATGATTTCATGGTCGTCAGTAGATTCTAAATTCCAGATTTTTTTAATTATATTCAAATACCACCATCTGCCATGGTGGGATTCGAACCTTGGTCCCCAGAACATAAGCTGAGTTTCTAGATTAATAGTCTAGCAATAATACTACTAGGTTCTATTTGTTGATCACTAGACAAGGAGGTTTATAGATCATAGAATCCGATAGTGCGGAAGGAGGCCATTTGGCCCATCAATTCTGCACTGACCACAATCTCATGCAGACCCTATCCCCATAACCCTATGCATTACCCTAGCCAGTTCCCCTGCCACCAAGGGGCAATTTTAGCATTGCCAATCTAGCTAACCCACACATTTTTGGACTGTGGGAGGAAATTGGAACACCCAGAGAAAACCCACACAGACACAGGGAGAATGTGCAAAGTCAACACAGACAGTGACCCAGCTGGGAATCGAACCTGGGTCCCTGGCGCTGTAAGGCAGCAGTGCTAACCCCAATGCCACCATGCTCAATTTCCCAGTTTATTGATCTGTTCAGTCGACCTACTGGTCAAACAAGACTTTACAGAAAACGTAACCTCAACTGCTGTGATGTAACCAGTCAGCAACTGGCCAGAATTGCGAGCATTCTGGCCGGAATGGGAATGGATAGGCATTTAGAATGAGGTTGATGGGGTGTTGACCCTAAGGCATTGTGTTTAAAAGAATCCGTCATGTTGAATGACTAACAGGAGAAATGATTACAGGATTGGAACACACATTTATTGTGCTCGATTGTCTTCGGGCTTTGCATAACAAAAGAAGGGTTTCTGAAAAAGCCGGTTGACTTCCTTGCACATTGTCCAGCTGGCTTTTTGACATTCAGATGTAACTGGTTCCAGGAAGGGATAGGTGAGTGAGCCTATCACAGCTATGTCTGTTCTCTGCCGTTCGTTACCAGTTTGGCTCGGGAGGGAATGGGGGGTACGAGGCAGCAACACAGCCTTGGCTCTCTCCCTCATAGCTGAGCCAGCACTGATGCCTGAACAAAATCCAGATTTGGCAATGTGTATTTAATGGGGGAATGGGAGGGTTGCTGGGAGGAGAGAGAACGCCACTGTTGTGTTGGAGGGGAATTCCTTTTCAACCCCTTCCTCTTTAAGTGCTTGAAGTTAGTCTGGGAGATCAGTCTGGTCCCGATTCATCTGTTAGGCTGATAGTTAGATGAAGTGGGTTGGAGTGGCACGGTGGCACAGTGGTTAGCACTGCTGCTTCACAGCGCCAGGGGCCTGGGTTCAACTTCGGCCTTGAATGAAACATCTAGACCCATATTCCAGTTCGTTCTGGAGAGATAAAACGGTGCAGTGGTTAGCACTGCTGCCTCACAGTGCCAGGGATTTGGGTTCCATTCAAGCCTTGGATGACTGTCTGGATAAAATTTGCACATTCTCCCTGTGTTTGCATGGGTTTCCTCCACAGTCCAAAGATGTGCACGTTAGATGGATTGGCCATGATAAGTTGACCCTTAATGAAAATGTGATTAGCAGGGTAAATGTATGGGGTTACAAGGATAGGGCCTTCATAGGATTGTTGTTGGTGTAGGCTTGATGGGCTGAATGGCCTCTTTCTGCACTGTAGGGGTCCTATGATTCTATGAAAGAAGGTTGTGTGCAGTAGAGTGCTGATGGGCCGAATGTACTATACATTCTGTGGGCAGCATGTACCCATTGTGTGAGGTGAGTTGAGTGCTTCCAACTAGAAATAGGTTGCATTCTCAATCGCGGGATTCGGTGAGCTGACATTCATTTCACGTATCGCGAGCCTGTTCCTGCAGTCATTTCTTACCGAGGTCTGGTCAGATCACATCCAAGTCCAAGTTTAGTCAGTTAAATATGAGAGAAACATTTGAGCCCTGGAGTTAGTGAATGAGAGGAACGACCAATCTGATCTTCACTATTAGATAAGTGAATGATGAAGAATGCCCAGAATTATTATGGGTCAATAGTTTCGAAAGAAGTGGGGCAAGGCCTAATGGTTACCCTCATCCATATCTAACTTGTCACTTTTTGATGAAACTGAGCACCTTTGTGTTTCGTCAATGGCCTGTATGAATTGGAAAGTCTCTGCTGAGGCAAATAGTTTGGGTGCAACGATGGATACCTGAGGTAGGAAGTTCAAAAATCAGCCAGGACCATTGGCTTACGTCCAACCATCTTCAGCTGCTTGATCGATGACCTTCCTTCCATCATCAGCTCAGAAGTTAATGATATTCATTGATGACTGCACAGTGTTCAGTATCGTTCACTCTCCTCAAATATTGAAACAGTCCATGTCCATATGCAGCAAGAAGTGGACAACATATAATTCCAGGCTGACAAGTGGCAAAGTAACATTCATGCCACACAAGTGCCAGGTAATGACCATCTATGACAAGACAGGATCTAACCATTGTCCCTTGTTATTCAATGCCACTGAAATGTCTTCCACTATCAACATCCTGGAGGCCACCATTGACCAAAAGCTGAAATGGACTAATATAAATACTGTGGTTACCAGAGCGATCAGAGACTAGGAATCCTGCGGTGAGTAAATCACCTTGACTCCCCATAGCCTCTCCGCGATCTGTAAAGTCAGGAGTGTGCTGAAATACTCTCCCAGGCCTGGATAAATGCAGCTCCAATGACACTTAAGAAGCTCGACACCATCCTGGACAAAGCAGCCTACTTGATTGCTACCCTTTCCACAGACATTCAATCCTTCAAGAAACTCACCAAGGCAGCATTTCCAAACTCACAACCACTACATCTAAAGGGAAAAGAGCAGCAGACACATGGGAGCACCATCATCTGAAGATTCTCCTCTAAGTCACCCACCATTCTAACATATTGTCTTTCCTTCACTGTCGTTGGGTTAAATTCCTGGAACTCCCTCCCTAACAGGTGTACCTACATGTCAGGGACCGGAGCAGTTCAAGAATGCGGTCCACCTTCATTTTCTCGAGGGTAACAAGGATTGAACAATAAACGCTGGCCCAGCCAACAATGCCCGCATCCCATAAATGATTTTTTTCAAAATTATCTCTGTGCAGTAACCCCTGCTGATGTGGGATTGGATGAGAAAAGGCTTGGACTCAGCTGTGATGCCTTCTGGGTGACATTCTGATTTGATTTGATTTTATTTATTATTGTCACATTTATTAATATGCAGTGAAAAGTATTGTTTCTTGCACACTTTACAGGCAAATCATACCTCTCATGGAGAAGAAAATGAGAGAGTGCAGAATGTAATGTTACAATCATAGCTAGTGTGTAGAGAAAGATCAATTTAATGCAAGACAGGTTCATTCAAAAGTCTGAAGGCAGCAGGGAAGAACTGTTAACTTAAGATTCATAGAATCCTACAGTACAGAAAGAGGCCCTTCAGCCCATTAAGTCTGTACCGAACACAATCCCACTCAGGCTCTACCCCCATATCCCTACATATTATATCACTAATCCCTTTAACCTATGCATCCCTGGACACTAAGAGGCAATTTCTTCATATGGCCAATCAATCTAATCCACATATCTTTGGACTGTGGGTGGAAATCCACGCAGACTCAAGGAGAACATGCGAATTCCACACAGACAGTGACCCGAGCCAGGAATCGAACCCAGGACCCTGGAGCTGTGAAGCAGCAGTGCTAACCGCTGTGTGGTCTTGCCAGTTTGGTACATGACCTCAGACTTTTGCATCTTTTTCCCCAGCTGAAGAAGGTTGGAAGAGAGAATGTCCGGGATGCGTGGGGTCCTTAATTATGCTTTACCGAGAGAGGTGTAGACAGGGTTAATGGATGGGAGGCTGGTTTGTGTGATGGACTGGACTTCATTCACAACCTTTTGTAGTTTCTTGCAGTCTTGGGCAGAGCAGGAGCCAGAGCAAGCTGTGAAACAACTAGGGGAAGCCTCATAGAGGAAAAATGGCCTGGAAAGGACCAGTCCAGCATGAGACAGCACCTCCAGGAGAGGAAAACAATTTCGGTGGGTGGATTGGAGGCGGGAGAAAGAAATGACAGGATTTTTTTTTTTGAAGTTCAGTAAAATACAACATTTAAGTGTTTGGGAGGATGATTATAATAATTTCACTTTCAGTTGTGGGATGCAATGACAAAGAATTTAAAAATTACGACGAATGAAAGTCTGCTGCTTTCGGAGGAAACAGCAGTGTTTTTTTAAATTTATGTTTGCCGAAACACTGGAGGGAAAATGACTCACTGGTTTAACTAGCGATCAGTCAGCGAGAATGTGTTTCCAAGCACTGAGGGGAAACAGGAATATGGGTCAGCTTTCCCAATTAGATAATGTTTTTCTAAGTCTAACGTGAAACAAAGACTTGCATTACATCAACTGCCCCTGTGCGAAGAACTGAGTCTGCGTTCACATCCATCAGCCTCTTTGAAGTTTATTGATATGTGACGTTACAAAAGGAAAAATTAAAGAATAAGATTTCCGAATGCTTAATTTTGCATCTGTAGAATAATATAGCATGGTGCAGTGGTTAGCACTGCTGCCCCAGCTCAGGTCACTGTCTGTGTAGAGTCTGCATGTTCTCCCTGTGTCTGCATGGGTTTCCTCTGAGTGCTCCGGTTTCCTCCCACTGTCTGAAAAACATGCAAGTTAGGTGCATTGGCCATGCTAAATTCTCCTTCAGTGTACCTGAACAGGCATCAGAGTGTGTGGTGACTAGAGGATTTTCGCAGTAACTTCATTGCAGTATTAATGTAAGCATTAAACATTATAAATAAACATTAAATAATAAATAAACATTAAACTTTAAAATCTGCAGCCTGGGAACAGATCATTTGGTCCATCACACCTCTGTCAGCGCTTGTGCAGCACTTCATCACATCCCACCTGTATATCCTTCTACTCTGTTCCTCTCTCATGTACATACCTGGCTTTCCCTTAAAGGCAGCAAAGTTAACATAGAACATAGAACAATACAGCACAGAACAGGCCCTTCGGCCTTCGATGTTGTGCCGACCAAAATAAAAAGCAATGCCCCTCCTAACTAAACCATTCCCTTCTCATCCTATACTTATCAACTAACCTCTTAAACGCCACCAAACTTGGCGCATCTACAACAGCTGCAGGCAGGGCATTCCACTCCCTAATCACTCTTTGAGTAAAGAACCTACCTCTGATATCCGTCCTATAACTCATACCCCTTAATTTAAAGTTGTGTCCCCTCGTGCTAGCTTTTTCCATCCTAGGAAAAAGGCTATCACTGTCCACCCTATCCAAACCTCTAATCATCTTATATGTTTCAATAAGATCCCCCTTAGCCGCCTCCTTTCTAACGAAAACAACCTCAAATCCTTCAACCTCTCTTCATAGGACCTGCCCTCCATACCAGGCAACATCCTAGTAAACCTCCTCTGTACCCTCTCCAATGCCTCCACATCTTTCTTATAATGTGGCGACCAGAACTGCACACAATACTCCATGTGCGGCCGCACTAGAGTTTTATACAGCTGCAACATGATGCTGCGGCTCCTAAATTCAATCCCCCTACCAATAAATGGCTGTGCTCCACGGCATGCGTTCCCCCTTGCTTTGAAGTTAAGACTGGCTGCCATTTACATTAATAATTTACCTGCACAATCAGGTGAAAATTCAATCTTCCAAACACAACAAGGAATTTGTAATTTTGTAATTTTACAAAAGCAAAAATACGGCATGCGTTCCCCCTTGCTTTGAAGTTAAGACTGGCTGCCATTTACATTAATAATTTTACAAAAGCAAAAATACTGCGGATGCTGGAATCTGAAACAAAAACAAAAAATGCTGGAAAACCTCAGCAGGTCTGACAGTGACTAAGGAGAGAGAATAGAGGTAACGTTTTGAGCCCAGGTCCAACTTCCTGGTCTTGGATCATGTGGATGTCCATGTGTGCGGTCATCATGATGACCCTTTGTGGAAGGATCACCCAAACTCAAAACGTTGGCTCTATTCTCTCCTTCACAAATGCTGTCAGACCTGCTGAGATTTTCCAGCATTTTATGCGTTTGTAACACTATTTTACATCTCTGAGCATATTACTTTTTTCAGGGTAAGTGCTCCACTTCATTCAGAGTTGCCGTGCCATGAAATGGTGGAATGTAGGCCCGCGCTGCTAACTCTTTGTCTGCTGTTCCCAATGCTGTCCCTCTGGGAGGTGTGAGGCAGTTTTGAAGTACTGCTTCAAACAATGCAAGGGGAAACTTCAGGGCTGTTTGCTTCACGTAACTCTGGCCTGGGAATAAGTGTCTCTGTGTCCTGTCAATAGGAAAAGGTGTTTGGAGCATGGGGAAGAGTACAGTAAGGAATGGTGCTAATCCTTGTTGTGTTTGGAAGATTGAATTTTCACCTGATTGTGCAGGTAAATTATTAATGTAAATGGCAGCCAGTCTTAACTTCAAAGCAAGGGGGAACGCATGCCGTGGAGCACAGCCATAGTAAAAAAACTGCACACTGAATCTTTTAACTTGGGAAGCTTTTATACACAGGAGGCATGGTGGCACAGTGGTTAGCACTGCTGCCTCACAGCGTCAGGGACCTGGTTTCGATTCCCGGCTTGGGTCACTGTCTGTGTGGAGTCTGCATATTCTCCCGATGTCTGCGTGGGTTTCCTCAGGGTGCTCCAGTTTCCTCCCACAGTCCAAAGATGTGTGGGTTAGGTTAATTGGCTGTGCTAAATTGATCCTTAGTGTCAGGGGGACTAGTAGGGCAAATACGTGGGGTTATGGGGATGGGGTCTGGGTTGGCGCAGACTCGAGTCAGATGATGTCCTTCTGCTCTGTAGGGATTGTTTACTGCAGTTCTAGTTGAGAGGAGGCTCATTCATTTTTGCTGTCTGTGCATTGGAAAGTTTTGTACATTGATTGTTCATTCAGACAAAGGGTCATTAAGACTCAAAATGTTGGCTCTATTTTCTCTCCACAGATGCTGTCAGATCTGCAGAGATTTTCCAGCATTTTCTGTTTTGTTTTAGATTCCAGCATCCGCAGTGATTTGCTTTTATCTTAATGGCAGCTTTATGTCCTTTTCTGTACGTCCCTCAGCACCCAATCCATTTTCAATCCCTGCTTCTTTCATCATTCATGCAAAAGGCTTAAAACTGCCCTTTCCCACCACCAATTATCGAGTCTTTAATGCGTTATTCACAGCTGTTGATTTGTTCAACAACTCCTTCACTTATATTTTCAATGCCCTTATTACCAGCAAAAACCTTCAATCTCTCTTCTCATCAATGTCTCTATCCCTAGTATAGTCACTGAGTTCACTCTCTCAGGCCCAATGGACACATACTTAAGGATACCTGGCCTACAGCTAGCATGGACATGGATCATAGGCTCTGCCCTTCACTACTCTGGAATCATAGTTCTAGGCTCCTATGTTGTAGCATCCATCGCCTCCTTAAGCTTCTGTGGCTTGTTCTGCTCACATTATCTACGAAGAATTATCGATTTCTTCTTCGCTATTACGACTGTCCTGTTCTGCTATAACATCTTTCCTTTACACCCTCACCTACATAGCGTTGGGTCTTGATAGCTGACCCTGTAGTCCCAGAATATCCCGGAAACTTTGACCCAAATTGTCCATGCTGATTTGCTCGATCTCTTCCAGGATAGTCAGAATGCCATTATTGCCCCCCAGTATCTCTAATTAGGGGAAAGGAAAGTTGGCCCAGCCTCCTGGTCTTGGATCATGTATACGGTCGTTGTGTGAGGACATGAGTCAGCTGAGTCTTGATGCTGTGTAAGGTAGAATTTCCCCCCAGTGCTGGTGGCCAAAGCTCAATAGAGCATGGTTTTTTTCAAAGTGGGGGTTGCGAGTTGCACAGTTGAAAAAGGGTCACCCTGTTTAAAAAAAAAACACAGAGGGTGGGATTTTCCAGGAAAAGATCAATGGACCTTTTCATGGTCTACCTCCCCCCACCACCTGCGACGCTTCCCATGGAATGGGAAAATTCCCGGTTTTTTCAAAAGGTTGCATGATGTGTTCAAAACACGGCGAGATATTCAGTAATCCTGCTCAGAAGAAAAGCCAGAAGTTCGATTTATAGCATGCATTTTTGTAGAAGGCCGTATGGCACGCAGGTTCTCGACTCAGATAAGACGCAGACAGCATGAGGAGGAAAAGCTTAGGATTGCCTGATACAATTCAAGTTACGTGTACTTTATGAAATGAATAAGTAAGAAGGTGCATTTTTTAAGCGTACAATAAATCTCGTTCAGGTGGCGCAGTGGTTAGCACTGCTGCATCACGGCACCAGAGATCCAGGTTCGATTCCCAGCTTGGGTCACTGTCTGTGTGGAATTTGCACGTTCTCCCCGTGTCTGCGTGGCTTTCCTCCAGGTGCTCCGGCTTTCTCCGACAGTCCAAAGATGCGTGGGTTAGGTGCATTGGCCACGCTAAATTTTCCCTCGGTGTACCCGAACAGGCGCCCGAGTGTGCCGACTCGGGGATTTTCACAGTAACTTCATTGCAGTGTTAACGTAAGCCTACTCGTGACACTTTGACTGCGGCTTGCCTTGTCAGTGGGTCGCGAGGGGCAGCCATTTGGTAAAAGAGGATTGCTGGAAAAAAGTTTGGAGATTACTGCGCAAGAGGAAGTTTGGTGATTGTGGAGCTCGTAAGGGGTTAACAGAAAGTGAAGAATGGAGAAAACTGATTAATCTAATCCCCAAGTCCCAGAGGTGGAAAAACACTTCTGGCTGCAGCAACTAGCGTCAACTCTTGGTTTTAGCATTTATATCACTTACTGATCCGAGAAAGCAGCATTCAAGGGATGGGTGCATAATGCACTAATTGACTTAAATAGGTTGCATCATGCAGGATGATGTTGGTAGTAAGTTTGCTATTATTGTGGTGACATAGTCTTTGCTGGACAGAAACAGGCCATTTGGTCCGATTGACTTATGCTGGTGATTAGCCATAGGAATCTCATTCCACTCACTCTTCATCTCATCCTTTATACCCTTCTCCTTCATATAGGCATCTCTACTTTTCTGTGTTGGTGCACTTCATGCTTGAACTACTCTCGAGGTAAAGCGGTTTCTCCTGAATTCCCTACTGGATATGCTGCACTCCAGTATATCCTCCCTCCACCTTTCCAACTCTTGGCATTGTTTTCTTCCTTTAAAACACTTAAAGTTGACCTCATTGAACAAGCTTTTGGCCGTTGGGCCTAATATTCCTGTATGTGGCCCGGTGCTGTCCTTTGTGTTATTGCTTCCAAGTTCCTTGGGGATGTTCCCTTGCATTAGTGGAGATAAAGGGGTCTTTTTCAGGATGGCAGCCAGTGACTAGTGGTGTGCCTCGGGGATCAATGCTGGGACCACAACTTTTCACAATATAACAATTTAGAAGAAGGAACTGAAGATACTGTTCATAAGTTTGCAGATGATACAAAGATATGTAGAGGGACAGGTAGTGTTGAGGAAGCGGGGGGGGGGCTGCAGAAGGACTTGGACAGGTTAGGAGAGTGGGCAAAGAAGTGGCAAATGGAATACAATGTGGAGAAGTGTGCACTTTGGAAGGACGAATGGAGGCATAGACTATTTTCTCAATGGGAAAATGCTTAGAAAATCAGAAACACGAAAGGACTTGGGAGCCTTTGTCCAAGATTCTCTTGAAGCTAACGTGCAGTATCAGCCTGCAGTTAGGGAGGCAAATGCACTGTTAGCATTCATGTTGAGAGGGCCAGAATGCAGAAGCAGGGATGTACTTCTGAGGCTGTATAAGGCTCTGGTCAGACCCCATTCGGAGTATTGTGAGCAGTTTTGGGCCCCATATTTAAGGAAGGGTGTGCTGGCCTTGGAAAGAGTCCAGAGGATGTTCATAAGAATGATCCCTGGAATGAAGAGCTTGTCGTATAAGGAATGGTTGAGGACTCTAGGTCTGTACTTGTTGGAGTTTAGAAGGATGAGGAGAGATCTTATCGAAACTTATAGGATACTCTGAGGCCTGGATGGAGTGGACATGGAGAGGATGGTTCCACTCGTAGGAAAAACTAGAACTAAAGGGCACAACTTCGGGACTAAAGGGACGATCCTTTAAAACAGGGATGAGGAGAAATTTCTTCAGCCAGAGGGTGGTGAATCAGTGGAACTCTTTGTCACAGAAGGCTGTGGAGGCCAGGTCATTGAGTGTCTTTAAGACAGAGAAAGATAGGTTCTTGATTTGTAAGGAGATCAGGGGATATGGGAAAAGGCAGGAGAATGCCGATGAGAAAAATATCAACTGTGATTGAATGGCGGAGCAGACTCAATGGGCCAAGTGGCCTAATTCTGCTCCTATGTCTTATGGTCTTACATTAAGGGTGTCGTATGAATATAAGTTATTATTCTTCATGGCCCCCTTAGTTTTGGTCTCTCTGTAATCAGTCGTGTTAAAAAATGTTAGGACTGGAATGTTCTGGCTGTTGACACTGGTGGGATTTTCCCATCCCGCTGCACTGAACAGAGATTTGGCTGGGTGCCAAATTCTCTGACCTCACCGCAGCGAGAGCATGGCATGAACGGCAGTAAGATGGCATCCTGAATTTTTAACACATGGACGGCACACTGTCATGGTGCTTAGCACTGCTGTCTCACGGCACCAGGGATCCAGGTTCAACTCCTGGCTTGGGTCACTGGCTGTGTGGAGTTTGCACATTCTCCTCGTGTCTGTGTGGGTTTCCTCCGGGTGCTCCGGTTTCCTCCCACAGTCTGAAAGGCATGCTGGTTAGATGCATTGACCCGAACAGTATGGCGACTAGGGGTATTTCACAGTAACTTCATTGCAGTGTCAATTCTTTTTTCTGACACCAATAAATAAACTTTAAGTTTAACTAACACTTTAAAACCCAGAGCTTTATACACCAGGAAAAGAAAGAGGCCCATTTTCTCTTTGAAACGTTCCTCATTTTACAAGTGCGTTACATAAGGAAAGTAGAGACATGCCTTGCGATCATATTTCCACAATCACGTGTTGTATGGGACAATTGCAATAGGTATCTCTCTTCACGGCTTCTGTGACTGACTGTAAATTAGCCTGAACAATGCATCTACTGATACAGCCCATTTCATGTACTTGGAGCTTTCAAGTTTAGCTCTTTAAATGCTCAGAGAAAGGAGACCTTAAGTTATGGATTACATTTCTGCTTTTAAGCAAATGGACACAATATTTTACATTTGTGTTATACCCTTTAACGTTTCAATTATTTGGCCTATGATGTCGGAAGAGCAGGATAGCTATTTCATTTACTTACCTGAAGTTGCATTTCACAGAATCACAGAATCGATACACTGCAGAAAGAGGCCATTTGATTTGATTTATTATTGTCGCATGTATAAACATACAGTGAAAAGTATTGTTTCTTGCGCACTATACAGACAAAACACACCGTTCATAGAGAAGGAAATGAGAGAGCGCAGTTACAGTCATAGCTATGGTGTAGAGAAAGATTAACTTAATACAAGGAAGTCCATTTAAAAGTCTGACTGTAGCAGGAAAGAAGCTGTTCTTGAGTCGGTTGATACGTGACCTCAGACTTTTGTACCTTTTTCCCAACGGAAGAAGGTGGAAGAGAGAATGTCCGGGGTGCGTGAGGTTACGGTAATGATGCTGACTGCTTTGCCAACAGAGGGAAGTGTAGACAGAGTCAGCGGATTTGGCTACATTCACAACCTTTCATGGTTCCTTGCAGTCTTGGGCAGAGCAGGAGCCGTACCAGACTGTGATACAACCAGAAAGAATGCTTTCTATGGTGCAGTTGGTGAGAGCTGTAGCTGACATGCCAAATTTCCTGCTGAGAAAGTAGAGGCATTGGTGGTCTTTCTTATCAATCGTTTGGCTCTTTGTGACTGTACCAGCTCTCTAAATGGGCATTATGGCTTAGTTCAAGTTTAAGTTTATTTATTAGTGTCGCAAGTAAATTTACATTAACACTGCAATGAAGTTACTGTGAAAATCCCCTAGCTGCCACACAGGCGTCTGTTTGGTTAAGCTGAGGGATAATTTAGCGTGGCCAATGCACCTAACAGCATGTCTTTCAGACTGTAGGTGGAAACTGGAGCACCCAGAGGAAACCCATGCAGACACAAGGAGAACATGCAAACTTTGCACAAACAGTGGCCCAAGCTGAGTATTGAACACGGACCCCAGGTGCTGTGAGGTAGCAGTGCTAACCACTGTGCCACTGTGCCATCTCTGCTGTGCCATTCCTCTGCCGTGTACACTGTTTCTACTCAAGTAATTATCTAATGCCCTCCTGTATGCTTTGATTGAACCTGTCCCCACCGCATTGCCAGGCAGCACATTCCAGACCTGAACTACATGTTGTGTGAAAAAGTTTTTCTCATGTCACATTTGTAAATCACTTTAAATCTGTGCCCTGTTGTTCTTGATCCTTGTGCGAGCAGGGATGCCTTGCTCCCACCTTCCCTATCCAGCCTGCTTATGAATTTGAACATCTCTATCAATTTTCCTCTTAGCTTTCTGCTCCCTCCTAACTAGCTTCGAGCTAAAGTTTCCAATTTGAAGCGAATTCTGGTAAATTTATGTCTGGATAAGTTAAGATTGTTGGCCTTTGTAGAGACATTTAATAGATGTGATCAGCATTTTGGGGAGTTGTGATAGCGTAATGAGGAAGAACTGTTTCCATTGTCAGGAGTCAATAGCTAGATATTATAAAATGCTTTAGTAACCATCTTCCCAGCTGAATGTATATATAGATGTCTTGAGCATGCGTGAGTGATGTTATTTAAAGTGCAGGCTTTTGCTGTTTGGCCTCACCACAAGGGGACTGTATAACGAGCTGATTCCAGTTTTGAGTTGGTGCTGTATTGTGCTTTGATTTTTTTCACAAGTAAAGAAGATTAGATATCACAACGTGTTCAGCTACCTTTTTTTGACCAAGTCACCACACGAGGGATGGCACGGTAGCACAGTGGTTAGCGCTGCTGCCTCACAGCGCCAGGGACCCAGGTTCAATTCCTGGCTTGGGTCACTGTCTGTGTGGAGTCTGCACCTTCTCCCAGTATCTACATGAGTTTCCTCCCACAGTCTGAAAGATGTGATGGTTGACCCGAACAGGTGCCAGAGTGCGACAACCAGGGGAATTTCACAGTAGCTTCATTGAGATGTTAATTTAAGCCTTACTTGTGAAGAATAAATAAGTGAACTTTACTTTTCAGAGGTCACAGATTTGAGTCCAATGGAAAGAAGATACCGGAAAGAATTCCCTGGTCTCTCTGCGGTGTATTTCTCACAGTATTGGGTGGTATGGCATTTGCCAATGGTGCGATCTTTGAGTTTCTATTCAAAATCCCATTGAATCTCTCCCACACCACTGGGAAAACCATGGCGGGGGTGCACCATTGGTGGGACCCTCCCCCGCCAGCGTGAACAGCCAGGGAATTCTGGCTATTCCCAAATTATACAGAAGTTCCACTGGGGCCTTTTGTTTCCAATGAGCATCTTTAAGTGTCGTCGTGTTTTAAGGAAATCTTCTTTTCCGGAGTTATTTATGAACAAATGCATTCTTGTGATTTCTTCAGACGGCAATGTGTGGCCTGCTTGATAAATGGCAGCATTTTGTCTCCGCGTATTAAAAAAGACAACCTGCCATCTTTTACACCCACACAGGCACTTAACCACAAACACAAACACAGAGCTGAGGCACAGTGGTTGGCGTACCTCCAATCTATGTCCCCGGAGGCACACATTGCACTAGATCATTTGTTTCCATGTATTCTCCCCTCCCTCCATAACCTCCTCCCCCCCCCCAGTTTCAGTTTATCCCCGACACACTTCAGGAATATGCTGAAGTGTCCTTGATGCATAAAGGACATGCTGGAAAAAGCAAGTTTGCCCATTGTAATGACTTTAATCAGGTCGGCCTGCATGAATATGAACTCCCTGATTAAGGGCCAAGTTGATGGGCCAATTGGGGAGCTCCATGCTCTGTAGTTAAACAAGAGTGTCAGTTCCTCTGGCACCCCAGATATAGACTGCTAACTGAGAGCACTCTGTATCGTGTTATTAGTTCTTGTAAATAAAGGAATTTTGTTGAAACAGTTCCGCCTTGAGGACTTATTACAGTGGTGACTGGGATGGGATTTGAACCCATGTGCGTGCAGCACAATGGGTCAGTTTTCACCAGTGGAGAATCCACAAGATTCATAAAGTTGAATGGGATTCAGCACATCAGGATGACACTGTACCACCCAGTGTAGGACTGGCAGGTAAAGCAGTCCAGATCCTAAAGGCTGGGTTAAAAAAACAGCCAGTGGTACCCATAGACACCAAACTCTTCTGCTTGATTATAGGATAATCCCACAGGCCACCATGGGAATAGTTCTGGTGGAATTACTCAGAGGCAGATGGCTCAGCACCAAATTGAGCTTGCAATTCCCAAACCTGGGGGAAAAACAGCAAGAAGCCCAATGCAAGGGCCACACAATACTCGCCAAGAGAGGCACTTTGACGCTGAAAGTATGGGTAAGAAATTACACAAATGGACCCATATGGATAGCAGAAACGGTCAAATCCAGGACGGGACCGGTATCCTACCAGGTACGCATGAGCAATGCCATCTTAAGGAAACACCTGGACCAGATCCGGACCTCTAATTCACCATCCATTCCTGAGCCGCATCGGCCCTGCAGACCTACGGATGAAAAGAATCCTCCTCAACGGGCCTGCACCGTCTCTCCAGCAACCCGGGCGGGAAGCTCAGAATCCAAAATGGACAAAGGTGACGAAGCTGCAGCGGTTCCCCTACTACTGGAGGAAGAAGATGAACCAGCCCTCCACTGTGGAAGAGATGGATGCCCAGTCGATACATCCCTCCAGCCTCTGAGGCTGAGTTGGAGAATTTGGACTCGGCATGCAAATGGAGAAGACCCATGGGACAATCAGGATTCCACGGACTCTGGGGGAGAGAAATGTAACAATTTCAATCAGGCAGTTGAGGAGTGGTTGAATATGAATCCCTGATTAAAGCCAAATTGATGGCCCAATCAGGGAACTCTGCACTTAAGACAGGAATGCCAGTTCCTCTGACACTCCGGATGGAGACTGCATACTGAGAACACTCTGTACAGTGTTGTTGGATCTTGTAAGTAAAGGAATTTTGATGAAGGGCCTTCTGCCTCCGAGGACCTATTGCACCCACCATTCTGTCTCAGACTCGCAAAGGCTGGAGCATCATGACTACACACATCTAACCTTTCCCCTATTCCTCCTGACATCATGTACTCTTCTAAGAAGACCAAAAACAAAGAGAAATGGGGCCAGTGAGATAAAGGGGAATGCAGTCCCCAACCATTTCCTTCCAACTTTTCCAGGCGATCAAAAATCACTCCCAAGAAATCCCGTTGGATCTAAAGTAACCAGGAAATAGCAAGTCCTGTCTCAGTTTTGTCAAGTTGTCAACTGTGCCACTGTCCCCCCAAACAACTATATAAAACATTGAAAAATTTCCCTCGTCTGGAGTACCAGGACACACAGCGATAAAACTGAAACAAAAATCTAAAGTATATCAAACATTGAAGAGGGTTCAAAACTGCTGTGATTTGATATTTAGATTTCTACTTCAGCTTAATCATCTTTCTTTTCCGAAACCTTACTTCAGGACAGGATAGTCAGAGTACGTTCTCTGACTATCCTGTCCTGAAGTAAGGTTTCGCAGCGGAGACGTTATCAAGATTCTGACTTCCTATTTGCACTGTTTCTGATGGAAACTCAGACCCGGTGACATGCACGCAGAGGAAGTCGCTTGTCAGTTTGCAGTCTGTGGTGTTTTGAACAGGAAATGTTAAAGGTAAAATGGAGTCCTGGCTGCCCTGCGAATGATAAGTTGTGTGGACCTGACAAAGATTGCTTTGCCACAAGCAAAATATGTTCTTCCGGTTGAGCTTTTCCAGGTAAAAAATTAAAAAAAAACTTAATTTCATTTGACGTTTTATAGTTTGTGTTGGCTCCTTGAGAATTTCAATCTGTTTGCGATACCATGTGATATTTGAGGCTCAGTTATTAAGCTACTGAAGTTGCATTCGACTAAATTTCATTTGGAAAAAAAATCCCTTTTTGATATCAGTTACGACAAAGCTACTTTCAGAGAGACCAGCATTGTTGTTCTTATAAGAGTGATGGTGAAAAGGAGAATTAATAGATTCATTCAAATGTTGAGAGCTCTAGATAGAGTAAGTAGGTGTAGAATCATAGACTTACAGAGATTTGCACATGGAAATAGGCTCTTTAGCCCAACTTATCATGCCGCTCCTTTTGTAACCCCTAAGCTAGTCTCAATTGCCCATGTTTGTTTCAGAACTCTCTTTACTTGTCTTACCCTTGTAACTGTCTAAACATTTTTTAAAAGACAAAATTGTACTCACCTCTACTACTACCTCTGGCAGCTTGTTCCAGACACACACCATCCACTGTGTGAAAAAATTGCCCCTCTGGACCCTTTGTATCTCTTCCTTCTCACCCCAAACCAATGCCGTCTAGTTTTAGACTCCCCTACCTTTCGGAAAAGATATTGACTATCTAGCTGATCTATATCCTTCATTATTAAGGGGCACAGATCAACTAATCAATGCTGATGTAATCTAAGATAATCTGTGATCTGGCTGATCTAACCCCCTCATGGAGTGGTTGTTTCCATTGACATAAGGAGAGGGCACTGATTTGCGTTTATTGGCAAATTAGAGAGGCAAATCCTTTTTTGCAATGAGTTGTTAAGATCAGGAATGTGTTGCCTGAAAGGGTGTTGGGAAATAAGTTGAGTAGTAACTTTCAAGAGGAAATTAGATAAATATTTAAAATGAAAAAAAAATTCCAGGGTGAAAGTTGGGTCCAACTGGATAGACCCCTTGCAAAGGGCTAACAGACATGCGGGACTAAATGAGCTTTCATGCATTGGATCATTCTAATATGTCCAAAGATGTGCGGGTTAGCTGGATTGGCCATGCTAAAATTGACCCTAGTGTCAGGGGGATTGGCAGGGTAAATATGTGTGGTTATGGGAATAGGACTTGGGTGGAATTGTGGTCAGTGCAGACTCGATGGACTGAATGGCCTTCTGCTGCACTGTAGGGATTCTATGCTTCTAAGGGAAGGGTGATTTTTTTTTTTTAGCAGATATTTTTATATTGATTTTTTTTCTGCTCTTAAGCTGAGGGGAGTCATAGTTGGCGAGCAAAATAATTTCACCTGCACACTCGCTATTAACAATTTTGGTATCTCTCTGACAAATAAACACTAACATGCAACACTATGATATTTTCATGACTCGAGTCAATGACTTTATTTGTCCACTGATCAGGAGAGAAATATGCGTTCAGCTCCCACAACAGGACTTGAGCTTGCAATAAAAACAGAAAGTGCTGGAAACTCCCAGCAGGTCTGACAACATCTGACGAGAGAGAAACATTGTGAGAGTTTTAGGTTCTACATGACTCTCTCCAGTTCCAAAGAGTCATGATGGGTTTGAAGTATTATTTCTCGCTCTACAGATGCTGCCAGGCCTACTGAGCTTTTCATGCGCTTCCTGATTTTATCTTCAATTTCCAGCATCTGCAATACTTTACTTTAATTTGAGCTTGTAACCAGATTTGATATTACAGCAGCAAGTTACATTTCTATGGCGCCTTTTAAAGAGTAAAATGTCTCATTTGTTATTGAACAAACTTGAATACAAAGCCAGATAGGATCGTAGACTCCCTACAGTGCAGAAGGAGGCCATTCAGCCCATCCAGTCTGCACCAACTCTCCAACAGTGCATCTTACCCTGGCCCTATCCCTGTAACTCACACCTTTATTCCGCTAATTCCACTGGTTACACATCTTGGGACACTTAAGGAGCAATTTACCATGGCCAATCCATCTAATCTGCACATCTTTGGACAGTGGAAGGAAACCAGAGCAGCCGGAAGAAACCGACACGGGGAGAATGTGCAAACTCCGCACAGACAGTGACCCGAGGCCGGGATTGAACTCTGGTCCCTGTGGGGCAGCAATGCTAACCACCATGCCACTATATAAAGAGATATTTGGAAAAGAAGTCACAAAGACCTTGGCCAGAAAAAAGGGTGGTTGTAAGGTGTGGAGAGAAGTGAGAGAAATGCAGAGTTTAAGACTTAGGCAGCTGGAGGCATGGCTGTTAATGGTGGGGCAATGGAAATTGGGGATGTGCAGCAGGATTGAGAGGGAGATCTCAGGAGGCTGGAAGAGATTACAGACAAAGTGGGGGTGGCTGGGGGGTTGGTAGGGGGGGGGATGGAGGTGTGCCAAGGAGCGATATGAACAGAAAAATGGGAATTTTAAATTTGTGGCATTATCAGACTGAGAGCCAATGTAGGTCAATGCAAGACCGAGGGCCTGCTGCAATATTGGAAGGTTGTTCCTTAAACCCTTGTCTGTTCTGGACTTTGATGATGCTGTGACTCTTGAAAGAGGAGATGAAGATTCTCCTGGTGATCTGGCCAACATTCTTTCCTCAATCACTGGGTGGGCGCAGGAGAAACAGATGAACGAGTCATCCTGCTCACTGCTATTTGTGAAACATTACTAATAGAGAATGATTGCTGCATTGACCTGTCATTGTACTGTTACAGTAATTGTGAAATGCTTTGAGATATTCCAATGATATGATGAGGTGCTTTACAAGTGTAAGAAATTCTGTTGTTGCTGTGGCAGCTACGGTGGCACAGTGATTAGCACCGCTGCCTCACTGCGCCAGGGACCCACGTCAATTCCCGACTTGAGTCACTGTCTGTGTGGAGTTTGCACATTCTCCCTGTGCCTGCATGGGTTTCCTCCCATAGTCCAAAGATGTGCTGGTTAGATGAACTGGCCTTACTTAAATTCCCCCTCAGTGTACCCGAACAAGTGCAGTAGTGTGGTGACTAGGGGATTTTCACAGTAGCCTCATTGCAGTGTGACTGTAAGCCTACTTGTGGCACTAATGAATAAATAAATGTTACAAGCTGCCTCCTTGAATTGCTGTAGTTGATGTGGAGTAGGTACATCCACAGTGTTGTTAAGGAGGAAGTCCCAAGATTTTGACCCAGCGACTGTGAAGGATCAGCGATATACCTCCAAGTCAGGATGCTGATAGGCTTGAGAGGAACCTCCAGTTTGGTAGTGTTCCCAGGTATCTGCTACTCTTGTTTTTCTAGTTGGGAGTGATCATGGGTTTGGAAGGTATTGCCTAAGAAGCTTTGGTGATTTCCCATACTGCATCTTGTAGATAGTACACACTACATTTACCTGTGCGGCAGAGGCGGAGGGATTGAGTGTTCATGGAAGGGGTGTCATTCAAGTGCACTACTTGTTCTTGGATGGTGTTGAGCTTTTTGAGTGATGTTGGAACTGCATTCATCCAGGCAAGTGGAGAGTACTTGGAACATAGAATACTACAGCACAAACAGGCCCTTTGGCCCACAAGTTGCGCCAAACATATCAGTACCTACCAGGCCACAGAACTATCTGTAACTCCCATCCCATTAAATCCCATGCACTCATCCAGAAGTCTCTTAAAAGACCCCAGCGAATTCGCCTCTACCACCGCTGACGGCAGCCGATTCCATTCACTCACCACCCTCTGAGTGAAAAACTTAGCCCCTAACATCTCCTCTGTACTTGCTCCCTAGCACACTAAACCTGTGTCCTCTCGTAGCGACCATTTCCGCCCTGGGTCCATAAGAGTCCTATGGACCCAAACCCTAAGATCCTTCTGCTCCTCAACACTGCTAAGACTCCTACCATTGATATTATACTCCTTCATCCCATTTTCATCACATTTCTGACTTGTGCCTTGTAGATGTTGGATAAGCTTTGTGGAGTCAGGAGGTGAATTACTTGCTGGAGGATGCCTAGTTTCTGCTTTTGTAGCCACAGTATTTACATGGCTGGTCCAGTTCAGCTTCTGGTCAGTAGTAGTCCCCAGAAGGTTGATAGTGGGGGATTCAGCGATGGTCATGCCATTGAATGATATGGGCTGATGGTTCGATTCTCTCTTATTGGAGATAGTCGTTGCCTGGCATACGTGTGGTGCGAATGCTCCAAATATGAAACTGATTATTTTAAAAACATTACAGTGGAGAACCAGACTTGTGCTGTGTGATTTTCATATTGGAATTACCGGGTGACTGTGTATACCAGTAGGAATGATAACGTAGGGGTAATGTTACTGGACTAGTTAGCCAGAAGTTTGGAATAATGCTCCAGTTCAAATCCCACCTCAGCTGGAGTAACTCAAATTTAACTAATAGATCCATGGAATTATCTGGCGAGTAACTCACCTCCTAACGCTCCGAAGCTTGTCCACCATCCAAATGGCACAAGTCAGGAGTGTAATGAAATGGTTTCACCTCCCTGGATGAGTGCAGCTCTCACAATGCCAGAGAAGCATCCAGGATAAAGCAGTCCATCTGATCAGCACTCCATCCTCCACCTTAATCCACCACTCCTTCCACCAGAGGCAGAAGTGTGCACCATCATCAAGATGCACTGCAACAACTCAGCAAGGCTCCTTCAATAGAACCTTCCAAACCTGTGACCTCCTGCACGTAGAAGGACGTGGGCAGCAGACGGACATGAGAGCATCAATATTTGCAGGTCCACTCCAAATTGATCTGAATTGTGATTTGGAACTGTATCCCCATTCCTTCGTTGCTGAGTCAAGCTACTAATTTTGATGACGCAAACCACAGCTTTACGACCCTCTGTCTTTCCGGAAACACATTCCATGCTTTGCATTTAGAATCATTGAAGAGTCTAGAAGGAGACCACTTGGTCCAACGAGTCTGCGATCAACAACAATCCCGCCCATGCTCTATCCCTCAATCCTATATATTTATTCCGCGAATCCTTCCAACCTACGCATCCCGGGACGCTAAGGGGCAATTTAGCATGGCCAATCAATCTAACCCGCACATCTTTGGACTGTGGGAAGAAACTGGAGCTCCTGGAAAAAACCCGCATAGACACGGGGAGAATGTGCAAACTCCTTATTGATAATGGCCAAGCTTGGAATTGAACCCAGGTACCAGGAGCTGTGAGGCAGCAGTGCTAACTACTATGCCAACAAGCCGCCCACAGATCACAGTGGTTTGATCTT
The DNA here is from genome assembly GCA_024679065.1 of Sphyrna mokarran. NCBI lineage: Eukaryota > Metazoa > Chordata > Chondrichthyes > Carcharhiniformes > Carcharhinidae > Sphyrna > Sphyrna mokarran. The sequence goes on along the minus strand of JAGIQG010000016.1, from coordinate 63,983,343 downwards.
ACATGTATGTAGTCTCATTAGACCCACTCACTACTGGAAACAGTTGGTTTCTTTTTATCCTCTCCCATCCATTCGTACTTTGTCTCTAATCAAGCTCCATTCTAAAGGACAATATTGTGACTGAATTGTATCATAAGTACACTCTAATATAGGATAAGTTCTTAGACTATGTTTGCATGATTTAAATGCAATTTATTCAAGTGTAATCATTTCAACCAGCACATATGTTACGGAGTGCTGATCGAGAGTTTCATTCTGCTCGGATAACCCTTGCCAACCTTGTGCCATTAGATCACGGCGAGAGCTTCAACTGCATAATCGAGCCATGTCTCCTCACTTTCCCCCTGCCTCAGGATGTTTCCACTAGTGGGAGAGACTTGAACTCGAGAACACAACCTCAGAGTGAAAGGACACTCCTTTAAAACTGAGACTGGTGGTGGTGGGGGGAGTGGGGGGGGGGGGGGGGGGTGTAGTTTCTGCAACCAAAGAGTGATGAATCTGTGGAACTCATTGCTGCAGAGTGGAGGCCAGGTCATTGAATGTCTTTTAAGACAGAGATAGTTAGGTTCTTGATTAATAAGGAGATTAAGGGTCACAGGTAGAAGGCAGGAGAATGGGGATGGGAATCATATCATGATTAAGTGGCAGAGCAGACTCAATCGACCAAATAGCCTAACTCTGCTTCTGTATTTTATGTTTCTTAGTTGGCTCGCATTGGAATGTGAACTTAGCTTAGTTGCTCCAAACAGTCTCATTGTTTTTGCATGAATCTTTTGACTTGGTGAACAGTTTGCTTGGAATAGTTTTACCTGTATTGATCAATGAATTGTTGGATCATGTTCATAATCTCACACACAATGATTTGCTAATCTCAACTGCTCTGTTAACTGTGATCTTTGGTGCCAGCTTATCATTTATCCTCACTTATTGGATGGGTAGTGGAGAGAGCTAAATATTAGAAAAGAGCTAAAAATGAAAAGAGAAGCAAATACTTCAGAAGTTTGGAGAAAAGCGTTTTTACATAGGACCTTTCACAATCTCATGAGCTCTCCAAGCACTTTGCAAACACTCTCCATTTACTCTTTCCTTCCAGTGCTTAGTTTATTTTTTATTAATTCGTGGGACATGGGCATCCCTAGCCAGGCCAACATGTATTGCCCATCCCTAGTTACCCTTGAGAAGGTGGTGATGAGCTGCCTTCTTGAATCTCTGTGGTCCATGTGCTGTAGCCCATAATGTTATTAGAGAGATAATTCCAGAATTTTGACCCAGCGACTACGAAGGAACAGCAATATATTTACAAGTCAGAATGTTGAGAGGCTTGGAGGGGAACCTGCAAGTGATGGCATTCCCATATATCTGCTGCCCTTAACCTTCTAGATGGAAATGGTTGTAGGCTTAGAAAGTGCTCTCTAAGGATCTTTACTGAATTGCTGCAGTGTTGATAATGAAGGGATTGAATGTTTGTAGATTTGGTGTCAATCAAGTGGGCTGCTTTATCCTGGATGGTGTCGAGCTTATTGAGTGTTGCTGGAGCTGCAGCCATCCAGGCAAGTGGAGAGTATTCCATCACATTCCTGACTTATTTCCAGGCTCAGTAAAAGTCAACACTTGACATTAATCCGTTCTTTCTCTTTCTATACATTGGTACTTGTGATATTTTTTTCCTACGTCAGGTTAGCCAGATTTCTTCCTCCTATTTTCAAAGTGGGTAAATGTATATTAGATACCCACTCCAGCATTGCTATCGAGCAAAAGTGGGGAACACAAATTTACAATTAACCTTTAGATTTTATCAATAGTGTGGTCCCTATATGGCTGGGGAAGGGGGGGGGGGGGGGGGGCAATCCATTAAGGGCCTCATGATTGGGCCAGACCCAATGGAGAGCCTGCACAGGAAGCCAAGCCAATCGGGAACAAGGCGTTGCGATGGGGAGGAACCACAGTGCAGCCAGGAAAGAGAAGAGAGCAGATCTGTGTATTAGTTCTGTTCGATCCTTACCTTGTATCTATATTGTATTGATAATAAACCATTCATTGTTGAAGACACAGCAAGTCACCTCTGATTTTAGTACAAGTACCTTTACAATGCTTTCTTTAGCTGCACGTGCAGAGAATGATATGGGTCAGACTTCACCCCTAGTTGTGCTTAAATTCGCATTGAACCACAGGCTTCCTCTGAACATGTGTGGGATAAGTTCCCCTCAGCCAACCATCCGAAAAGCACTGAGAATCAGGAACTCGTGTGAAAAGGAGCTGGCTAATTTCTCCCTGGTCTCAAATCCACTTCCTCCCCATATCCCTTGAAGCCATTTTTATTTATCAGAAATATGCCTATCTCCTTCGTGAAACCATTCAACGCTTCATAAAATCCATTATATTTCAATTCTGAAGAAGAGTCATACAGACTTGAAATATTATCCCTTTTTCTCTCCCCACAGGTGCTGCCACACCTGCAGAGTGATTTTATTTAAGATTTTGAGAGTCCAGAATATTTTGTTTGTATTGTGGGAAACATGTCAGTCTCTGTACACGCAACGAGCTCCCTTCCACAGCAGTGTGACAACGACCAGATCATTTGTTTCGTTGTGATGGTAATTGAGAGGTATAAATATCGATAGGGCACTTGATATAATTCCTCTGCTCCTATTTGAAATGCTGTGGTGGGGTCCTTTGTGTCTGTTACATGTGAGCAAGGAGCACGAGAAGTCCATTCAGCCCCTCGAGCCTGCCCTGCCATTGTATGAGATCGTAGCTGACCTGCCAGAAACCTCAAATCTACATAAATTACCCTCAATAACCACAGCTTACCAGTCACAGAATTGTTATGGCATGGAGGGAGACCATTAGGCCCATCATGTCTGTCCCGGCACCAAAATCTATCCAATTCTGCCTTAAAAACTTTGAAAGACTCTGCTTCCACTGCCTTTTTAGAGAGTTCCAAAGATTCGTAACCCTCTGAGGGAAATAATCTTACGTCACCTTCATTTCAAAGCCCCATATTCTTAAACAGTGACCCCCAGTTTTAGATTCTCCCACAAGAGGAAGTATTCTCTCCACATTTGAGCTGACCTGACCCCTCAGGATCTTATATATTTCAATCAAATTCCCTCTGACTCCAACACTGAAAAACACTGATTTGAAATCTCAATTGAAATATGGTCCCCCTGCCCTCCCTTGGCACTGTAAACTCAAAAGTTTATTTATAAGTGTCACAAGTAGGCTTACATTAACACTGCAATGAAGTTATTATGAAAATCCTCGAGTCGCCACACTCTGTTTGGGTATGCTGAGGGAGAATTTAGCATGGTCAATCCACCTAACCAGCACGTCTTTTGGATTGTGGGAGGAAACCGGAGTACCCAGAGGAAACCACGCAGACACGGGGAGAACATGCAGACCCAAGCCGGGAAATGAACCCAGGTCCTTGGCGTCGTGAGGCAACAGTGCTGACCACTGTGCCATCACGCTATCCTGAAGTAAACTGAAATATGGGCCGAGATTAGTTTGTGCTCACGTCTCTCATGGGACTTGAACCCACAATCTTTTGACTCAGAAGTGGGAGTTCTGCCCCAACAGCAGACGCTGAGCTCATTTTCAGCACGATCTACCCCATGCTCAGCCGAACATAACAATAATCAATACTACTTTTTATTTATATACACTTTTGTCTCATACTGTCTGATTTCTGGTCTAATAAAATGAATGCTATATTCTTTAAAGTGAGCTGGACAAATTTAATATTTCCATTCCTGAGTGCAAGTAATCTTAAGCGAGGTCTTTTCTGTGACTTCGCTGTTGAGTTGTTTACCAACTGCTCAGGCTGTGTTACAGAGTTGTGAAAATGGTCTGTGAGATACAGGAAGAACCTGTATCGGTGTGAAACAAGCACTCAATGTGTCTGTGCACCATGTACCAAGTGAGCATCACAAGGAGGTCACTGGCAAAATGTGAGGTTCTTTCTTGCGAAATACACAATAACTTTGCGTTGAGTCAGTGGAGCAACAAGTATTGGAATGAGAGACAAGTATTCAGCTGTAGATTTCTAGGATTTTTATCTACCCTAAAAGCATCTTTACAATATACTAATCAATTCCTAAGTCATTACACATCAGGAATGAAGACTAAATTCTTTTTATTTGTATTACTTTGTATAAGTTCTGATCAGACTACATTTGGAATTTTGCAAGCAACTTTGGGCACTGTATCTAAGGGAGGATGTGCTGGCTTTGGAGAGGGTCCAGAGGATCTTTATGAGAATGATCTCAGGAATGAAAAGCTTGATGTATGTGGAGCGTTCGAGGACTCTGTGTCTCTTCTTGATGGAATTTAGGAGGATGGAGACGGATCTCATTGACATCTACGGAATATTGAAAGGCCTGAATAGAATGGAGTGGAGAAGATGTGTCCATTAGCAGGAGAAGCTAGAATCTGAGGGCACAGCCTCAGAGTAAAGGGACAACCCTTTAAAACCACGACGAGGAAGAATTTCTTCACCAGAGGGTGGTGAATCTGTGGCATTCATTGCCACAGAAGGCTGTGGAAGCCAGGTCATTAAGTGACTTTAAGACAGAGATAGATAGGTTCTTGATTGGTAAAGAGATCAAAAGTTACAGGGAAAAAGCAGGAGAATGGGGCTGAGAAGCACATCAGCCATTATTGAATAGTGGAGCAAACTTTATGGGCCGAATGGCCTAATTCTGCTTGTATATCTTATGGTCTTATGGTGTAAGCTGGATCTGCAGGGAGACCAATTACCCCAGAGTTTATTGGATTGTCCAGTATTTGGACTTGTTGTCCCATGTCCAGGTTTCTTTGAAGGTTGCGTATTTGTGATGTTGTAGCTTTGCACAATGGGCTGTCCTATTTGATCCTCTCTTTGACATGCCCAGAATGAACAAATAGCCAAGGTGCAAAATAAGAACACTGGTCCAGGATGCTCTTATATCCCTTAAAATGGAAGATCAGTAAAAACTGGGAAATAAGAGTACAGATCCAAACTGTTTATTTCCTGTAGCAACACCACCATCCTGCACATGTCCCACAAGACCTCACAGCTCTGGCAGCGCCTCCCTTCCCCCCACCTCCATCAATCCCCAGAAGTTGGTTACGCTGTTGGTAACACTCCAGTAGAGTGCTGAGGGAGTGCTGTACTGTCAGACATGCTTGTTTTGTTTTGGATGAGGCATGAAGCCAAGGTTTCATTAGGTGGGTGTACATGTTTCCATGGCACTCTTGGAAACAGAGCAGGAGAGTTCTGCCCAGTCACATGACCAACAGTGACTTCTCAAACCAACATCACTTAATCACAGGTCATTATCTCATTACTGCCCGTGAGAACCTCATATCTCATTACTGCCCGTGAGAACCTCATCATCTCGTCATTTTCTGTGAGAACCTTCAAATTGGTTGTTGTGTATCCTACATAAGAACAGTAACTACACTTCAGAAGTGCTTAATTGGATGAAAAGCACCATGAGATGTCGTTGAGATCATAGAAGGTGCTAAAGAAACATGGGACAAGATTTTCTGCCTCACTCGCCCCGAAACCGGAAAATCCTGCCTGAGGTCAACAGATCTTTCCATGGTCCGCCCCTCGTCTCTCTGATTCCCATACCGGGCAGGATGGTAAAATTCACCCCAGGATCTTTCCTTTTACCACCTTTAACAAAATGCTTCCTTTGGGATTGGTCAATCCCTTTTTTATTAATTTATGGGAGTGGGCATGGCTAGCTGGGTCCAGTATTTATTGCCCATCCCTAACTGCCCTCCATTCCAGAGGGCATTTGAGAGTCAACTGCAGCTCCGGAGTTATATGTAGGCCAGACCAGGTAAGGATGACAGCTTTCCTTCCCTAAAGGGCATTAGTGAACCAGTTGGGTTTTTCTGACAATTATTACATGATCATCACTAAACTTTTAATTCCAGAATTCAAATTTCACCATCTGCCGTGGTGAGATTTGAACCCAGCTCCTAAATCTTATGCTGGGTTTCTGGATTGCTAGCCCAATGACAGTGCCACAATGCCAACACCTGAAGTTACAGCTTCCCACTTCATCACATCATGCCTCTTGTCACTTGATCTTTTGCCATCAAGCTTTTCAGCCAATAGTAGAGCCATAGAGATACACAGCAGTCCAACTTGTCCATGCTGACCAAGGTTCCTCATCTGAACTAGTCCCATTTGTCAGCGTCTAGCCCAATATCCCTGCAAATCTTTCCCATCCATATTCCTGTCTAAACACCTTTTAAACATTGTAATTGTACCCACCTATATCACCTCCTCTGGCAGCTCATTCCACACACACTACCCACTGTATGAAAAGATTGTCACTTGGGTCTCTTTTAATCTTTCTCTCTCACCTTAAACCTATGCCATCTAGTTTCAGTCTCCTCTACCCTGCTACTAATGACCTACTATTAATTCAGCTAAGCCCATTACATTGAAGGTTAGTAATTTTGACATTCAGAACCGTCCTCATCATTGCATTCTCATTGCTTCTCACTCTTCTTGTCTGTTTTGCTTTTTGACCCAGTTTTCCTCCTTTTAATGTGGTTTTCAGACAGAAATAACGCTTAAGCGTTAGATGTAACTACTCTTTGTACAGGTCCACAAAGTGTTTTTTGCCACTAACTTGTGCATTGGGATGTTACATTTCTGGCAATAACTTTATAATTTGCATTTGTGGGTGGTTGGGTGGCACAGTGGTTAGCAACTGCTGCCACGCACCAGGGAGCCGGGTTCGATTCCGGCCTTGAGTCACTGCCTGTGTGGGATTTGTACATTCTCCCCGTGGCTGTGTGGGTTTCCTCTGGGTGCTCTGGCTTCCTGTCGCAGTCCAAAGTTAGGTTGACTGGCCGTGCTAAATTGAACCTAGTGTCAGGGGATTAGCAGGGTAAATGTGTGGGGTTACGGGAATAGGGTTTAGGTGGGCTTGTAGTCGGCGCAGACGTGATGGGCCAAATGGCCTCCTTCTGTACTGTAGGCAGTGTATGGTGAGATGATTAAAAGTGTTGATAGGGTTAAAAACAAACTTACATTTGTATAGCACCTTTCACAACTATGGGAAATCCCATGCACTTTGCAGCCAATTAAGTTGTTTGGAAGGGTAGTCACTGAAACTTGGCAGCCAATGTGTATGTGACAAGCTGGAGTTTGCCATTTCTCAGATTCCACAATTGGAATGTGATAATCAGATGATTTGTCATTGCAATGTTGATTGAGGGATGAGTATTTACCAGGACTCATGGGGAGAATTACCCTGCTCTTGAAATAGTGCCCCAGGAGCTTTTTACATTCACCTCAAAAGGTAAGGTTGGGACCTCTGTTTAAAACGTCTTACCCAAAAGGCAGGATCTCTGACCATGCGGCATTCACTCAGCACCGCTCTGGAATGTCGGCCAAGATTCTTGTGCCTAAGCGAGATTTGAACCCATACAACCTCCTGACTCAAAGGGCTACTGACTGAATCATGGATTGACACACAAGATAATGTAAGGAGAAATTATTTCTTCTAATGGAAGAGTCAAGAATGAGGTGGAGGGTTATGGGAGTGGGGGTGTGGATGGGGAAGGGGGATTATAATTTTAAACTTAGAGCTAAACCATTCAGGGGTGATGTCAGAAAACAATTTTGCCACAGAGGCTTATGGAAGTCTACAACTCTTTTTTTCTCTCTGCCAAACTTAAAAGAGGTATCAAGGGTTATTGAACCAAGATTAATAAACTCCTTTGCAAATGGCAGAATAAACTTAGGTTGGCAATGCGGCACAGTAATTAGCAATGCTGCCTCACAGCGTCAGGGACCTGGACCTGGCTTGGGTGATCGCCTGTATGGAGTCTGCACGTTCTCCCCGTCTCTGCATGGGTTTCCTCCCAGGTGCTCCGATTTCCGTCCGAAAGACATGCCGTTTAGGTGCGTTGGCCATGCTTAATTCTCCCTCAGCGTATCCAAACAAGCACCGTAGTGTGGCACCTAGGGGTTTTCACAATAATTTCATTGCAATGTTAATTTAAGCCTACTGGTGACACCAATAAATAAACTAATAGTTGTTTGAGGCTATGTCCTCTAAAAATTTCAAAACTTAGAAGAGGTATCAAAGAGTTAATATACTGATTTGTCAAGATCTTTGCAAATGGTGGAAGAACTTAAGTGGTTTGGGTGAATTCCCCCTGTTCCTGTGTTCCTGATCGACAATAACATAATCAATTCTCTTGCATACCAGGCCAGTAACAGCCTTATATTTTTTACACATTTGTGGAATATGGGTGTCGCTGGCTAGGCCAGCATTTATTGCCCATCCCTAGTTGAGAAGGTGGTGGTGAGCTGCCTCCTTGAATCGCTGCAGTCCATGTGCTGTGAGTTGACCCACAATGCCGTTAGAGAAGGAATTCCAGGGTTTTAACCCAGCAACTGCGAAGGAATGGCGATATATTTCCAAGTTAGGATGGTGAGTGGCTTGGAGGGGGACTTACCGATGATGGTGTTCCCATGTATCTGCTGCCCTTGTCCTCCTAGATGGTCCTTGGTTTGGAAGGTGCTGTCTAAGGATCTTTGATGAATTACTTTCTGATTTGATTTGATTTATTATTGTCACATGTATCAACATATAATGAAAAGTATTGTTTCTTGCATGCTTTATAGATACAACATACTGATCATAGAGAAGGAAATGGTGGAGTGCAGAATGTAGTGTTACAGTCACAGCAAGGGTGTAGAGAAAGATCAACTTAATGCAAGGCGAGTCCATTCAGCAGCAGGGAAGAAGCTGTTTTTGAGTTGGGTGGTACGTGATCTTAGACTTTTGTATCTTTTTCCCGACAGAAGAAGGTGGAAGAGAGAATGCGTGGGGTCCTTAATTATGCTGGATGCTTTTCTGTGGCAGCAGGAAGTACAGACATATTCAATGGGTGTGAGGCTGATTTGCGTGATTTTATTAACATTACCACAACGAATCTTGTAGATACTACGCACCGCAGCCAAACACTTCCGCAGTGAAACACTTGTACGTATTGGAGGCGAATTGAACTGCACTTTCGTGTGGTCCATTTTAGCCACATGAGTTTGTTTTCTGATGTAGTGACTCGATAGGATGAGGTTCAATACAGATACTGTAATGTCAGCATGAGGCAAGGCTCACTCAAGGGTGTGACAGTCAGACATAAAAGAAGTGTGTGTTGGGGAAGAGATTGTCATTCCCGACCCTGCTGTGAAACTGGTGATGGTCAGGTTCCTCAGATGTGTATGCTGAGGTGGTTTGACATCTTGGAAAATAGAGATATATATATATGTATATATATATAGAATGCAAAATAAATTCCAACATCTTGTCAGTCATTAAAATGCATGGAGATAGAAAGAGAATCCATTACTCCATAATGGTAATAAAATGAGTGTAAACATGAAATGATGCAAGAGTTCAAAAGATGTTAGTCTTTCAGATCACATCAAATATAAACGTGCAGCAGCGTGTCTTCTAAAAAATTAATGAGGACAGCTGGGTGATTCCTTTTTTTTTTAAGAAAGATTGGGCTGACACAGCAGCATGATGGTTAGCACTGCTGCCTCACAGCGCCAGGGACCTGGGTTCGATTTCTGGCCTCCAGTCACTGAATGTGTTTGCACATTCTCCCCATGCCTGCATGGGCTTCGTCCGGGTGCTCCTGTTTCCTTCCACAGTCCGAAAGATGTGCAGGTTAGGTTGATTGGCCATGATAAATTGACCCTAGTGTCAGGGAACTAGCAGGGTAAATGTGCGGGGTTACGGGTCTAGGACCTTGTGGGATTGTGGTTAGTACAGACTCGATGGGCTGAATGGCCACCCTCTGCACTGTAGGGATTCTATGGAAATTCTATCTATGATTTTCCCCTCGTTCAGCAGAAGTTGTTAAATGGCAGTTTATACTTTCCCCTACAGGTTCTTGCTAATCCCTACCACCTACACCCACTCATCCTTTCTTGCAAGTCAAAGTCTCTACATAATAAAATCAAAAATGCTAGAGGCACTCAGCGGTTGAGGTAGCATCTGTGCTGAGAATTAATGTTACTGGTCGTCAACCCTTCATCATGACCATGGATGGGATTTTAACTGCACACCTGCTTGAGGATCGTAAGACCGCTCCAGAGGCGAAAGGAGAATGCTGTTCTGGAAGCCTTGCCTACCCCGGTTCTGGGGCTGGCGTGCCCGTAAAGAGCCAGGCCCATGCGTTCTGATCTGAAATGTTCAGTCTGTTTTTCTCTCTCTCTCCACGGATGCCTGCTAACCATTTGAAATTTCTGATTTCAATAGCGCACCTTTAAGAGTTGTATTTCCTATCTTGCTTCTTGTGAAAATTGAGTTTATATTTCAACTCTGTCTGATGGTGCCAAATTGTCTACAGCCATTGATTCTGCAGAAGATGAATTGGTTTCAATTGTTGGAGTGTTTATTTTAATCTGGACTAATGCATTCATGTTATGTTAGTGTTTTCCCCTGGTGTTTTCAGAGTAGGGTTTGATTGGGTTGACTGTGTCATGGGTCGGGTTAGAAACTCCAAAGTACTTTAAGGAGACTGCCCTAATCATATCTTTAGCATCTTGAACTTGGCTAGGATAAGCATGATATATTTCACTTCAGGTATGTTTCAACAATTCTCGAGGGAGCTATAATCAAACAAAGTTTATTTAAGAATATAGTTAACATGTATAGAAAGAAAATTTAGCAGTACCTTTTATTAATTTCAAACCAAAAAAAGAAAACAATCACATTAATATATTAACCCTTATTTGAACATTAAAACTATCCCAACAAATCAAAACCTTTCATAGAAAATATCCTTTTCACAGATTTAACATGGCATAGATTAAAATCCAACATGACTGAAGTTGAGTTTTTTCAAAGGCCTGTTCTTTCTTTCCAAAAGGCCAAACATTGCCAAGAGACATGCAGCAGACTTTCCAAATAGATCAGGGAGGTAGAGAGAGAGACTTCAGCTTCTTTCTTGCTTGATGTCCCTGCTAAAACAAAAAACTAAACTGCAGCCTCAGAATTCTCAAAATGAAACCTTAAGCTCATTGGGAAAAAAAACTATTCAAAAACATTTGATTTGATTTATTATTGACATATATATTAGCATACGGTGAAAAGAATTGTTTCTTGTGCGCTTATACAGACAAAGCTTCCTGTTCATAGAGAAGATAATGAGAGAGTGCAGACTATAGTGTTATAATTAGAGCTAGTTTATAAAGTTTATTTATTTATTAGTCACAAATAAGGCTTACATTAACACCACAATGAAGCTACTGTGAAATTCCCCTAGTCACCATAGGCCTGTGCCTGTTCGGGTCAATGCACCTAATCAGCGCGTCTTTCAGAATGTGGGAGGAAATGCACACAAACACAGGGAGAATGTGCTCACAGACAGTAACCAAGCTGGGAATTGAACCCGGGTGCTATGAAGCAGCAGTGCTAATCACTGTGTTACCGTGCTGCCCTCCCTGGCTAGGGTATAGAGAAATATCAACTTAATGCAGGATAGGTCTATTCAAAAATCTGACAGCAGCAGGAACGAAGCTGTTCTTGTGTCAGTTGGTACGTGACCTCAGCCGTTTGTATCTTTTTCCCAATACAAGAAAATGGAAGAGAGAATGTCCATTCCTCCTGATAGTGCAGAAACCTGAAACTAATCCCAGATAAACATTAATAACCCCACTTAAGCTATTGAAGTAGCAATAAATGGACTCATCATCATCAGTCTGGCAACTATAATGACATCATTAAAGCTGCAGGAATCTACTTTTTAAAATAAATTTCTTTAAAGTGACAATAATGTCACAACTGATGAGAGAAATGTGTGTGTGTGTGTGTGTGTGTGTGTGTGTGTGTGTGTGTGTGTGTGTGTGTGTGTGTGTGGCGGAGCTGGGCTTACGGAGAGAGACAGAAAGCAGGCAGTTGCAGTTTGAATTTGACAAGAGCAATTCTTTCTACCTCTCTCTTCCTCTTTCTGGAAATTGAATTCTGGGGACCTGCTAGAAAAGAGGAATTTTTCCAGATACGTGCAACAGGCCGGAGGTGTTCTCTCTCTCCCTCCCACTGTGTGTGAAGATGGGTTTCCCTCTGGAGGCTGCTTTCTGAGAGTATCCAGACAGGTTAAAAGGCTGAAGGATTGGGAATTCACATAAGCCTGTGTGTCTTGCTAACTAATTCTGACGAGAGGTTTATGTCTATGGGGATATTGCTTAAATTGGGAATTAATGAAACTAACCAGCACTTAAGAATTATGATAGAAAATATTGGAGAAACTCAGCAGGTCTGACAGCATCAGTAGAAGAGAATAGAGCCAATGTTTTGACTCTGGATGACCGTTCCAAAAAATCATTCAGACTTGAAATGTTGGCTCTTTTCTCTCTGCCGACACTGTCAGACCTGCTGAGATTCTCCAGCATTTTCTGTTTTTGTTTCAGATTCCAGCATCTGCAGCATTTTTCCTTTAGTAAAGAATTATATAAACATTGCCATGTTTAAATATATCAACTGGGAAAAAATTTTGCTGATTCTTTTTCTTATATTTCAACAGTGTTGTTAAATAAAGTCTGTTTTTAATAAAAGCTTCACTGGAGTCAGGGCCCATTGTTTCACTCCAGATGTGATTCAATTAACCCACTAAGAAGCTTTTATTAAAAATAAACTTTATTTAACAACACAGTTGAGGTTTGGAGAACGGCTTGTTGCCATTAGACGGGATCGTATGAATCTTGGGCGGACATGGTAGTAAAATTCTGTCCAACTTATGCTCTCACTAATTCCAAAATTAAAAACATTTAGGACTTAGCCTAACTTCATAATATACCTTGGAGTTTCAGATCTGGTCCCTAACAATACCAATATTCCAGTGGTATTTTGCTTATGTGTTGAGGCCTCCATACAACTCATTCCTGATTGATTTCTGCTCGCTTGCAGCCTATGCTGGGATCTGAAGAGAATATATCTTGTTCCTACCGCGCACTCTGAGTGGTTGGACTTAAAATCGATTCGATCTTCAGGGACTAGTCAGCTGGTGTTGAAGTTAGAAAGTGTTGCATCTGTCGACATAGGAGGTGTTTATACACTGGGGCCGGATAAAGTAGATTTGTATTAGGCATTTCATTCATGTTGCTGCTGACCTGAAAGAACTCCGAATGTTGGCAGAGTTCCAGAGGTGGAAGAGCTGTACACAAAAGAACTTGGCTCTGCTGTATACTTTGCAAAGTTGCAAAAAGCGAGTCTGATCCTCACACCAACTCTCTAACTCCACCCCGTGCCCCCAGCTCCAAACGTGGTGACTCCAGACTCAGGCCAATGATCGCAGCTGTTTGGGAGCATCTGCAGAAAATGCTGGAGAAACTCAGCAAGTCTGACAGCATCTGTGGGGAGAGAATGGAGCCAACGTCTGGAATTTTACTGGCATGCTTGTCCAGATTTTGAGGGGTGGATGAGGCTCAGAGAACGCCATTCTCCATTGGCCTCGGGCGGGGTCATGTGAATCTTAGGCGGATGTGCTGGTAAAATTCCACCCGATGTTTCGAGCCTGGATGGCCCCTCCGAAGGGCTGAAGGGTCAGTCACGAGGGGACACAAGTTCATGGTGAAGGGCAGGAAGTTTAGGGAAGATGTGATGAGGATGGTGACAGTCTGGAATGCGCTGCTTGAAGGGTTGTGAAGGCGGAATGCCTCACATCCTTTAATAAGTACCTGGATAAGCAGTTGGCATGCCATAACGTTCAAGGTTATGGACCACTCCAAAGATGTGCGGGTTAGGCTGATTAGCCATGCTAAATTGCCCCTTAGTGTCAGGGGGATTAGCAGGGTAAATACACGGGGTTATAGCGATTGGGTTTGGGTTGGATTGTTGTCGATGCAGCCTCGACAGGCTGAATGGCCTTCTGCACTTTAGTAATTGTGTGATTCTAGGTCAGGTGTTGGTGCAGATTTGATGGGCCAAACGGCTTCTTCTGTATGGTGTGATTCTGTGCTTATATTGGAATGAGTAACCTAATGGAAGAGTTGCTGACACCTCCTGGGTAATTGACTGCGGACTTGCTGGAAGCTCTCAATATGTTCAAACGCTTAACACCAGCATGTCTGTTGGAGAAAAGTCATTTCCTTTTCCTGTAAGTGCGAATCTTCCCTTGATACTGAAATCTTGTAAGTGAGGCTGTGTTTTTTGGTTCTGTACACTGCTGTGAATATAAGGAAGCTCACTGTGCTGGGAAGAGGTGGACTAGGGCAGAGTTTCACAACTCATTCTCTTCTGGGAATAGCTGCCACCCCTCCCTGCCCTCAACTTCCGTCACCTTCTGATGCTGAGCAAGTATTCTTTGATTTGATTTGAGTTATTATTGTTTCACGCAGTAGTATTCAGTGAAAAGCATTGTTTCTTGCACACTATATTGATAGAGTATACTTTTCATAGAGAAGGAAAGGAGAAGGTTCAGAATGTAATGTTACAGTCATAGCCAGGGTGTAGACAAAGGTCAACTTAATGCAAGGTAAATCCGTTTAAAAGTCTGACAGCAGCAGGGCAGAAGCTATTCTTGAGTCAGTTGGTCACACTTTTGTATCTTTTTCCCAGTGACAGAAGAAATACTGTCTCCATGAGAATCACTGTGTGGATTGTCATGAAGAAGAGGAAAATAATTTAGCATGGAACAGTATCCTGAGCTGTTCTTGTGACCATCCTTGAAGCTGCCAAAATTAGAACTGTCAGTATTTTATAGAAGAGAATGTCCAGGATACATGAGGCCTTTAAGTATGCTGGCTGCTTTGCCAAGGCAAGAAAAATTATAGACAGAGTCAATGGATGGAAGGCTGGTTCCCGTGATGAACTGCATTCACAATCCTTTGTAGTTCTTTGTGGTCTTGGGCAGAGTAGGAACCACACCAAGCTGTGATACAACTAGAAATAATGTTTTCTATGTTGCATCTGTAAAAGTTGGTGAGAGTCGTAGCTGACATGCCAAATTTCCTTAGTCTTCTGATAAAGAAGAGGCATTGGTGGACAGATTGTTGATGATCTGGACAACTAAAAGCTTGAAGGTCTCAACCATTTCTACTTCATCCCCATTGATATTGACAGGGACATGTCCTCCACTATGCTTCAATGGCTATCTCCTACATTTTGTTGACATTGAAGGAGAGATTATTTTCATCACACCATTCTGTTAAGACATGGGGGTTATCTTTGATAACCTCACACTGAAGCCATAGTCAGTGGTCAGACCGTCCGGCTGCTTTGTTTCCACTGATGTTAAAGCCAGTTTTTGCATGAGTGGGATGTTGTAAAAGGGAGCAGCGTTCTCAATGCTGCAGAAGAAGCAGGCATGGATTCATCAGAGGCTCCATGCCAAAATGCCCCCAGTTACGTTTTACCCAACCTGCTTCTGAACGAGCTGTGTGAAGAAATGCTGATAGATTTGTCCAAAAGAGAGGGCCAGCTTAGCTTCAATATTCTTAGCAGAGGGCTGGTCATGGGTGGGCATCAGACTGAGCTGTCAATGCTCACAACCCATGAGTTAAAATCTATATTTAAAAAAAAACAACCCTCATCAGAATACTGAGTAAAGCATGATGACCCAATCTCAAACGAACATATCACCAGGTACTCCACATGTGTGGAAAACCATACAAAATATCATTTACCAATCATCATTTACCCTAGCTGGATGAGCAAAGAATCACATAAGCCTTTGAAAGAAATGTTATCCGCTCTCCCTGTAGGTGCTGACAGACCTGTTTTCCTCTAGGTATACTGTTGCAATAATGTGCTTTTTTTCTACCCTATAATAGGGACTGCTTTGACATATCATTTTGTGAACCTGCACCACATTAGTTTCCAATTCTCGCAGAATCTTTGGTGATTCTTATGACACGGAGGTGGTTCCCCATGTCAGCCATAACACTGAATCCCCCCAAAGAGGAATACCTCACCTTCTAAGCTGTTAGAAGTGTTTGCAAAGGTGTGAAATGTCCCTTCAGTAAGGTTTAGTGGCTAACGAATGGAAATCCCCACAGTCACTTTAAAATGAACATTTAACAATTTATTTATTTAACTAGCAGGGAACTTTAACTTAATGAGTAACACACCAAATAAAGTAAGATTGTACTGGAATGCTGTTCAAATAAATACACTGCCAATTCATTAAACAAAAGAAATAACGACAGAATTTAGTCACACTCAAAAAAAAATACAATCAGATTTTGTGTCTTTTGCAATCTTTCTCAGTTGATTTCTTGGTCTGTAAGTTCTTTTGATTTATAAGTTCTTTCACTGGCTTAATGATGTGTTCTCTTAAGAGATATCTGAAGCTGACGGGCTGGAGAGCTGCTCTCTCTCCCTCTTGAGACTTGAAAGGTGGCAGTTGCTATCCTCTGATTTTCTCTCTTTAACTCTCTTTTATACCTGTGACGATTTATCACTTTTTTTGGAATAGTTTGCTATTGTCAAAAACATCAAATTCAAATCTTAGAGGTTCTTGGTATCTGAGTGTCTGCTTTAAATGGATTGGTCAAAATTCAAACAACAGATTGTCAAGATAACTTCTTGACTTTTTGATACAAATATTTCAGTCTGGGACTCTGTGTGTATTTTACATTTTAACCCTCCAAGCACTGAAACAAAACTAGCTTTTAAGGAGACCATACAATGTTTTTTTCCCCTCTGGCATTTTTACAGATTTTTTTATATCCTTACCAACATTAAATTCCAACTTCACAAACTCAACTTTGCAGCGGTATGAGTTGCCAGGCTCCATCTGCTACCTCCCTGGATGTGGGAATGGCCAACTGCAGATGGCCAACAGGCAACCAGCAGACAAAGTCTGTGCTGTGCCTGTGGGAAAGGGCAGATTCCCACAGGGGAAGTGGGAGGACTTAGATGCAACATCACTGTGCAGCCCAACCCATTACGGGACTGGTATTTTTTTACCCAGAAGTCACGGTCTTACTGTCTCCAGGTGAGTTGCTATGACTGTTCCCATGTGACACCATGTGCCTAACTTGATAGGACAATGGTAGGGAATTTCTGATGCCGTCCACAATGGGAATTGTCCTGGGCAGGGTGGAAAATTTGACTGACCCGCCAAAGGTTACTTTGACCAGAACCTGGATATCCTGAGCAATATTGGAGATGAGTGAAAAAGACTATTTGAGCGGGCTGTCTGAGATGAGACAAAGACATGAGATGAAACCTCCAGGAAAATGTCTAAACAGAATTGATAATCCCAACAGTCATCCCGCAGACATACCTAAAGCATTGAGGGAGGGATTAGCCTTGTGGTTCAACTGGGAATAGAAGGGATACTGGGGCTGTACCAAGTTGAGAAGTGCAGTGGAAATGGTCTTTCATTCAAATACAACATTTAACTACTGAGACAAGTAAGTGATGAGGCATTATCTCAAGTGCAAGATTTACAGGGGTTAGAAGAGCAGTTCAGGCACCCGTTTTAGGTTGGAATTCTCCAATCTCATCCATCCCGGAGAATGAAGAATTTGGCACTGAGCCATTCACTATAGTGGCACCGGAGAATCCCAGCCACGGACGCAATCGGGGGTTTTTGGCATTAGTATGACAAAACGTCCCTCGACGCTTCACAGAAGTTTTAGAAAGTAACATTTATGGACTTACATCAGAAGATATTAGGGCAACTTTTATGGAGCTTTTAAGGAGAGACACGGTGGCACAGCGGTTAGTACTGCTGCCTCACATCACCAGGGACCCGGGTTCAATTCCCCGCTTGCATCACTGTGTAGAGCTTGCACATTCTCCCCATGTCTACGTGGGTTCCCTCCAGGTGCTTTGGTTTCCTCTGACACTCCAAAGATGTGCATTATAGGTGGATTGGCCATGCTAAAATTGCTCCTTAGTGTTGGGTGGACTAACTAAGATTAATGCATGTGTTATGGGGATAGAGCCTGGATGAGATTGTGGTTGGTGCAGACTTGATGGGCCAAATTTCCTCCTTCTGTCCTGTAAGATTCTATGAGTGCCTCAAAGGATAGGAAAAAGAGGGAGCGAATTCCAGACATGTGTGTCTTGGAACTAAGAGCATCCCCAGCAATAGTGGAGTAGTTGAAATCTGGGATGCCGAAGCAGGGGAAATCTGATGTCTTGGAGGCTTGTGAATCTGGGAAAGATTAGAGCTAAGGAGGGATGGATTTGAAAATGGACGAGAGTTGTAAAATGAGGATGTTGCTTAACTGGGAGTGGGTGTAGAGGGGCTTGATGAACGGGTCTTGGGTGGGTGCTAGGATACAACAACAGAAATTTGGATGATCTTAAGTTTTAAAGAGGGATGAATGAGAGAGAGCAGTTTGGAAAGTGGAGTCTGGAAATATAGAGTGAGAAGACAGCTTGCTTGGAGATAAGTAAAAAAGTTTTCTGATTTCTACTTTCCCAGACATTAAATAGTTTTAGATGTAGATCAGCTACTTTTTTTTTACAAGTTTCTTTTGCTAAGTCAGGAATGCTTTTTTGCATTTGTGAGTCACCGACAAAGAATTACAGCACACGTTGCTGAGTACTCGGGTTATATTATCTTAATTTAATAATTAATGTTGGAACGCCAAATATGGATTCCCCTTCTTCACCATTTCAAGACTGCAGGAGTTTGAGTCCCTGAAGGAGCAGCCAGCGTGGGCAAGTGGACCATATTTGTCACATGTGCTGTACGCTTCTGTGATAAATTAACAGTTTAAAATCCAGCTTTTATATCGCAATCCAAAATTCAGTTGCTAAAGATCTTTTAGATTGTATTTCGTTGGACTTCAGTTTTAAAATTTATTAATTGTTGTCACAAGTATGCTTGCATTCACACTGCAATGAAGTTGCTATGAAAATCCCGTAGTCGCCACACTCCAGTGCCTGTTTGGGTACACTGAAGGAGAATTTAGCATGGTCAATTCACCTAATCTGTGCATCTTTCAGATTGTGGGAGGAAATCAGAGCACCTGGAGGAAACCCACACAGACTCAGAAAGAACTTGCAACCTCCACACAGACAGTGCCCCAAGCTGGGAGTTGAACCTGGGTCCCTGACACTGTGAGGCAGCAGTGCTAACCACTGTGCTGCACCTGTTTGATGAAACATTTGGTCATCTGACCTTTGGTGACTTTGCTTTATAATGCTCCTGTGAAAAGGCTTTGCGATATTTCATTAGGGTTACGGTGTTATACAACTCTAAATTGTTGGTGTGGTCGTTCCCCAAATGCACAAAGTAATAACAAAATCAAACCACACACAAACCACAGGAGCAGCAATGACTTACTTATAACCGAGCTTTTAACTTAAAATACCCCAAGGAATTGGAAGTGTCCCAAGGACCAGAGCGATAAGGCGAAGTTGAAAAACGAGCCACGTAAAAGGAGATACTTGGGAAAATGCACAAACGTTTGATCAAAGAAGTAGGGTGCAATCTTACCAGCCCTTCACACCACACTCCTGTTGCAGCGAGGTCAGGAAATCTGGCAGTCAACCAAATCTCAGTTCACAACAACAGCATCGGAAAATCCCGCTGGCGTGAATGGTGGTCAGATTCCAGCCAGAGATCGAAGGAATATCTGAATAGGAAGAAAAGGAGGGGTGGAGGCGGTGGGGGGGGTGGAATAATTCCTGAGCTGAGGACCCGCACCACCAACTGCGGTTTGAGTAATATCAGGAATCCTCATGAGTTCAGAATCACATGAGGCTGGAAGAAATGACAGAGATAGGGAAGGAAGAGGAATGTTGAAGGATGTAGGAACAAAAGGATGCAACTTTTAAAACTGAGCCATTATTTAATGAGGAGACTGGACAGGTCGAATGGCCTTCAGCCTGTTCCAGTTCATACAGTGGTGGGAGTCGAGACCGTTCAGCTTGCTCAGGGATAATGGGAGAATGGGACTTGTTGCAGGTAAGGATACGGGCAGCAGAGTATTTAGATGGCCTCAGGTTAACGTAACGTAGAATGTGGGAGAGAAGCCAGGAGTATGTCAGAATGACAGATTAACTGCTATCAGTTTTCGTTGCAATTCCATCACCATGCCAACTCTTTAGAGGTCTGGAGCTTTGATAATGCAAGGCTCACGGCTACTGTAGCCCTCCCTCAACAAAACGATTTTCAACAACACTTTCCGTATCGATAAGAGTCTGGTTCTTCTCTGTACTGAGGTCTGGCCACCATAATCCACATGGTAATTCACGCTCATTGAGAATGGCACAGTGGTTAGCATTGCTGCCTCACAGCGCTAGGGACCCGGGTTCAATTCTGGCCTCAGGTGACTATCTGTGTGGAGTTCTGCATGTTCTTCCCATGTCTATGTGGGCGTTCTCCATGTTTCTCCCACAGCCTGAAAGATGTGTGGGTTAGGTTGATTGGTCATGCTAAATTGACCTAGTGTCAGGGAAATTAGCAGGGTACATGTGTGGGGTTATGGGAATAGACCCTGGGTGGGATTGTGGTCAGTACCGACCTAATGGACCAAATGGCTCCTTCTGCACCGTAGGGATTCTATTTTTTTAAATTCATTTGTGACTGGCCAGCATTTATTGCCCGTCCCTAGTTGCCTTTGAGAAGGTGGTGGTGAACTGCCTTCTTGAATCGCTGCAGTCCCACCGACTGTGAAGGAACGCCGATATATTTCCAAGTCAGGATGGTACGTGGCTTGGAGGGGAGGTGGTGGTGTTCCCATGTATCTGCTGCCCCTTGTCCTTCTAAATGAAAATGGTCATGGGTTTGGAAGATGCTGTCTAAGGATCTTTGATGAATTGCTGTAGTGCATCTTGTCGATAGTACACACTGCTGTTACTGAAGGTTGGTAGTAGATTGATTGAATGTTTGTGGATGTGGTTGTGACTATTGTCCTACACCTTACCTCTCTTCCTTGAAAACAAAGATCCAATATGGGACAGTGCTCCATGGAAGATGGCAGTTTGCCCTTACCTGGCAAAGACAGCACGGATCAAACAAGATCCTTGATTTATAGTTTAACTGTAACGGCCGAATTCTATCCTTGCTCAATAGCCATGAAGGTGCGTTTCCAACAAAACATTGATGTTGTGAGAAATAGGATTTGCAGCTCCTCTCTCCTTTCCCATTCAATCCAGAGAAAAGTTCTTCCTTCTCTGTAATTGGAGCCACACTAGGCAGCGTACTTATCCACTGAGCTGCCGAAGAACCTAAGTCTTTTGAGTCATTTTGCGGGATAAGCTTAATTTACATTTCAAACAGCAGATTGCAGGATTTCACACTACTGGTCTGTGATGTAACCTGATTCACTGCTGTTACTAGCTCTGTTGTCCTTTTGATTCTACTTTTTGCAGTTCTTGTGCTGAGGTTGACACGGTGGTTAGCACTGCCACCTCACAGCACCAGGGACCTGGGTTCAACTCCAGCCTCAGGTCACTGTCTATGCTGAATCTATGGCTCCAGTTTCCACCCACAGTCACAAAGATGTGCAGGTTAGGTGGATTGGCGTGCTAAATTTCCCCTGTGTAGATTAGCAGGGCAAGTGCGCGGTAAATAGTTAGGGGATAGGGCAAGTGGTGGGACTGGCTGAGCCGCTCTGTTGGAGGGTCAGTGCAGACTTGATGGGCAGAATAGCCTCTTTCTGCGTTGTAGTGGTTCTATGATTTCTATGATGGTGATACATGTTTGGCATGGAAACCCCTGATTTTGTTTTTTGTTTATACAGGATAAAATGATGGCAAGAATCAGACTCATTACTGGCTGTCCCTCCACCTGTACTGTAAGTGGCCATAAGTAACATCCCGGATTCGATTTGTGCGCAGAGTTCCCTGCGTTCCTCCTCATCCCTCTGGTTCCCCGTCTGATGATCCTTCACTCAGTCATGTCGAAAGATATGGACCTCCTCAGCGAGCTCCCATTCTTGGAGAGGTTGCCCACC
Source organism: Sphyrna mokarran (assembly GCA_024679065.1). NCBI lineage: Eukaryota > Metazoa > Chordata > Chondrichthyes > Carcharhiniformes > Carcharhinidae > Sphyrna > Sphyrna mokarran. The sequence continues at coordinate 63,961,448 of JAGIQG010000016.1, read as the reverse complement.
CCTGACCGTCTCAGAGCGGCGAAGAAGCGAAGGGCACAGCAGCTGAAAAAATGGGCGCAGTATGAGAAAGAGATGCAGAACAAAAAGAGAAAAACTGACAAGAAGAAAAGCCCAGGGAATCAACGACGCATCACCTTCGCTCCGAACGTTACTCTCCTAGAGGCTTCCTCTCGGAATGACGTCGAGGAGGGTAAGTGAATCGTTCAATTTACTCAAAACACTGTTGTCCTGAAAATTTATCCTAGTTTCACCAATTCTCTATGTTTTTCCTCCTGTTCTCTACATACTTTGTAATATCTCTTTGCCAAAATCTGGACAATGTATAATTCCCCACTTAAGAAATAGGAGCACAGAAGTGATAACAAAGAACGAAGAAAATTACATCCCAGGAACAGGCCCTTCGGCCTCCAAGCCTGCATCGACCATGCTGCCCATCTGAACTAAAACCCCCTACCTTTCCATGGACCATATCCCTCCATTCCCATTCTATTTTTGTATTTATCCAGACGCTCCTTAAATGTCACTGTCTATCTGCTTCCAGTATCTCCCCTGGCAGTGAATACCTGGCACCCCCCACCTTCTGTGTAAAAGATTTGCCTTGTACATCTCCTTTAAACTTTGCCTCTTACACCTCAAACTTGATAATTGACTCTTCCATTCTGGAAAAAAAGTTCTGACTAGAAAATGACTAGAAGCTAAAGATGTGCGTGTTAGGTTGATTGGCCATGATAAATTACCCCTTAGTGTCAGGAGAACAGCAGGGTAAATGTACGGGGTGTGAGGATAGGGACTGAGAGGGATTGTGGTTGGTGCAGACTCGATGGGCCAAATAACTTCCTTTTGCACTGTAGACCATCCCTTCTATCCATGCCCCTCATAATCTTATAGATTTCTATCAGGTTGCCCCTCAACCTCTGTCGTTCCAGTGAGAGCAAACCAACTTTCTCCACCTTCTCCTCATTGCCTCTATACCAGGCAATATACTAGTAAATATTTTCTGTACCCTCTCCAAAGCCTCCATAACTTCTGGTAGGGTGGCGACCAGAATTGAACATTATATTCCAAGTGCAGTCTAAGTTTCTATGAAGCTGCAACATGACTTGCAAATTTTCAAACTTAATGCCCTGGCCAATGAAAACAAGCATGCCCTATGCCTTCTTGACTACCTTCACAGGGTAAACCATTTAGCCCCTTCACAGGTAGGCCAGTTGGCCATTCAATAAAGATTATGGCTGATTTTCTACCTTAGCTCTATCCTGCTCCATCAATCGGTTCCCCGATTACCCAAAAATCTGTCAGTCCTGACCATACTCAATGATTGAACATCCTCAGCTCCCTGAGATTGAAAACTCCAAAGATTCCCAACTCTCTGGGTGAAGAAATTTCTCCGTCTATCAACCCTAAATCATCCCGAGACTACAGCTCCTTCACAACACCTTCCACAACCTCTCCTCAAGTTTAAAGTTTATTTATTAGGACCACAAGTAGGCTTACATTAACACTACAATGAAGTTACTGTGAAAATTCGCTAGTCGCCACACTCTGGTGCCTTTCTGGGGACACTGAGGGAGATTTAACACAGCCAATGCAGCTAACCAGCACATTTTTCAGATAGTGAAAGAAAACCAGAGCACTCAGAGAAAACCCATGCGGACATAGAGAGAATGTGCAGGCTCCACACAGATAGTGACCCGGATCCCTGGCGCTGTGAAGCAGCAGTGCTAACCATTATGCCACCATGCTACCCCCTGAAAGAACCAAAGCATGCTAACACCATCATCTACAAGTCCCCTTCCAGGTAATGTATCATCCTGACATGGAAGTGATTCCTTTATTGTTGCCGGATCAAAATCCTGGATTAGCCTCCCACTGCATTCACAAATGGATGTATCAACACGATGTGGACTGCAATGGTTTGAGAAGGTGACCATCACCACCATCTTCTCAAGGGCAATTTGGGGTCGATAATAAATGCAGACCTTGCTAATGATACCCATGAACAAATAAAAGGAAACCCAGAGGTAATTTTCTTTCAAAATTTTCAAGGAGTTTAGCTGGCAACAGAAATGATGTCTGAGGTCCTACATGCCTAGCGAGGCTGTATAGTTAAAATGTGTTTTTTTTTAATTCATTCGTGGGACATGGGCATCGCTGGCTGGCCAACATTTATTGCCCATCCCTAGCTGCCCTTGCGAAGGTGATGGTGAGCTGCCTACTTGAATCGCTGCAGTCCATGTTCTGTGGGTTGACCCATAATGCCGTTAAAGATGGAATTCCAGGATTTTGACTCAGCGACTGTGAAGGAACGTTGATATATTCCCAAGTCAGGATGGTCAGTAGCTCAGAGGGGAACTTGTAGGTGACAGTGTTCCTATGTATCTGTTGTCCTTGGCCTTCTAGATGGAAGTGGTCGTGTGTTTGGAAGATGCTGTCTAAGGATCTTTGGTGAATTACTACTTGCTAAGTAGACACAAAAGGAATAAGACCATAGGATTCAGGACCAGAATTAGGCCACTCGACCCATCAAATCTGCTCCGCCATTCAATCAAGGCTGATGTGACTCTCATCCCCATTCTCCTGCCTTCTTCCTGTAACCCTTGATCCCCTTATTGATCAAGAACCTATCTATCTCTGTCTTGAAGACATTCAATGACCTGACCTCCATAGCCTTCTGGGCAAAGAATTCCACAGATTCACCACTCTCTGGTTGAAGAAATTCCTCCTCATCTCAGTTTTAAAGAAACTCTGAGATTGTACCCTCCAGTTCCTCCCACTAGTGGAATCATCGGTGGAATTTTTCGACTGTGCTGGCTAAAAGCCGGAAATTGCCGCCCACCCGTCAATGGCGTTTCACGTTCTCTGAAATCTGCCCACTAAAATTCCAGTGGCGGGCGGGATGGGAGAATTCCGGCCATCCTCTCCACATGCACTCTATCTAGGCTTCTCAGTATTCTGTAAGTAATAATCCACCCTATTTTACTCAATGACAAGATTGATGAAATTCCAACCTGCACAGGCAAAAATGAAAGAATGCCAAACGCTGTAATGATGTGAAGATTTCAAAGACGTGTTCTGTTTTACCGTGGGGCAGGATTGTTGGCACAGAGTGTGTGTACAGTTAAACTCACCACGTGGTAGCTCCTGGCTGTTAACTTTGAACCCTTCACTGGAAGGTTCAGACATAAATTTGCGATGCGTAGATTCACTAGAATTTGTCAAATGGAAACAAGCTTGAGTCTACAATCACAATTAGCGAAACTTTAAAGGCACATTGACCACATCCTGTGACAATGAAATTGACAGCAGCCAGTGAGAGAATGCAAAATAAATAGCAGAAGTGTTGAATGTGTACTTTCCAGCTTTTGACTCCAGCTGTAAATTGCTGGTTGTATCTCTACCTTCTCCAGAAGAAACAGTTCATCTTTTTTATCGTTTGAAGTAGAAACCTGTTGTGAAGATAATTCTTAGAATGATGGAGTATTCAGCCCATTAAACTCATTCCTTTCATAGACTCTTTATAATATTCCCCATCATGGAATCTATCCCACACATTTAAACTCAGGGGAAGATTCAAATATAAGCTCCTGAAAGTCAAGCTTTAAAACTTTTACCATGGAATCCATAGAATACCTACAGTGCAGGAGGCATCTTAGCCAGGATCTCCCAGTCCCCTATCCCCATAATCCCACATATTTAGCATTGTAAATCACCTAACCTACATACCTTTAGATACTAAGGTGCCATTTAGCATGACCAATCCATTTAACCTACACATCTTTGGACATTAAGGGCAATTTATCATGGTCAATCCATCTAACCTATACATCTTTGGACACTAAGGGGAGGATTTTCCAACTGCGCTTGCCCCAAGACCGAAAAATAACGCCCAAGGTCAACGGACAACTCTTGTGGCGGGTGGGATGGAAAAATTCCATCTAAGGAGCAGTTTAGCATGGCCAATCCACCTAACCCACACACCTTTGGATTGTGGGAGGAAATCAGAGCATCTAAAGGAAGCATACTCAGAATAGGGAGAATGTGCAAACTCCACATAGACTGTGACCCAAGGCCACAGATCGAACCTGGATCCCTGGCACTATGAGGCAATAGTGCAAACCACTGTGCCACTCTGCCACCCCAAGGTCAAAACAAACAACCTACAAGAACAGAGTTTTTGAAAGAAAAGTGATGATGAATTCAGCAGAAGTTTGGATACCAGGATGGCTTTATCTGATGTGGAATGAAAGTTCTTATTCTCTACTGATAAAAGGGACAGAAATATCTGGAAGGGAGTAATTGATTCATGTTCTGTAATGAAGAATGATGGCATTGTAAAAAGTAAAATGTTCCTTGTGCAAATTTCAATCACTTCCTGAAAGTAATGCTCCTACCTGTCTTTGTAAGATAAAAATGCAGATGAATGTTTTTGTAAGTGCTTTGCATTTTTGCAGTCGATGTACAGATGGAGTGGCACTTAGGTTTGATTTCTGTCAAAATTACTCTTTCTGGATGTGATAGCTTTCCTTTTTCTATTTTTGTATTTCTTCATGTCGAGAAATGTCAATGGTGAAAAATGAAAATCTGTTAAAATTTCAGTGCTCGAGGTTAGATGTGGCACAACCACGTTCTCTATTTTGAGTTTTTGAAGAGAGGTTGGATACACTCGGTTTGTTCTCACTGGAACGGCAAAGGTTGAGGGGCGACCTGATAGAGATCTACAAGATTATGAGTGGCACGGACAGATGGATGGTCAGATGTTTTCTCCTAGGGTAGAAAAGTCAAGCACTAGGGGACGTAGGTTTAAGATCTGTGGGGAAGAGTTTAGAGGAGATGTGTGAGGCAAGTTCTTTTACACAAAGGATGATGAATGTCTGCAACATGCTGCCCAGTGAGGTGGTGGGAGCAGGTAGAATAACAGCATTAAAGGGACATCTAGACAAATACATGAATAGAATGGGAATGGAAGGAACCTTGGAAGTGCATATAGTTTTAGTTTAGATAGGTGTCATGATTGGCACAGGTTTGGAGGGCCAAAGGGTCTGTTCCTGTGCTATGCTATTCTTTGTTCTTCTCGTTCTTTGTAACTAACCACAGAGCAAAGTAGACATCTAATAATATATACTGACTTAAGTAGAACATCAAGACAAATTTGGAGTTTAGGACAGAGATGGAGAAAGGAGAGGACACTTTTCCAAACCCAATAACTTTGTTCTCTCTTTCCTCCCTGCGGTTTGTATCTATGGTGTCTCATATTAGAGTTTAATAATATTGAGCATTATGGAGCTAAAGCATGTGAATGGGTTGAACATATGAACAGGGAGCAGGCCATTTGGTCTCTTGAGCCTGCTATGCCATTTAATGGCTGATCTGACAGTAATTTCAAATCTACATCCGCCTACCCTGATAATTTGATCAATAAGGGGATCACCTATTATCGGGAGAATGAAGATGAAAATCATATCAGCTTTGATTGAATGGGAGAGCAGATTTGATGGGCCAAATGATTTAATTCTGCTCCTATATCTTATGGTCTTATGGATAACCAACACCTCCTAGCTGATCCACCTCTATCCATCACTGTCTTAAAAATATTCACAGTCTCTGCTTCCGCTGCTTTATCAGCAAGAGAATTCCAAAGCCTCACGATCCTTTGAGTGAAAAGAATTTCACCTCATCTCTGTTTCAAGTGGGTGAACCCCTTATTTTTAAACAGTGACCTCCTCATTCTAGATTCTCTCACAAGAGAGTCAGAACATTGAACATAGAACGTTACAGCGCAGTACAGGCCCTTCGGCCCTCGATGTTGCGCCGACAAATGTAACCAATTTTATGACCCTCTATCCTAAACTATTCAATGCTATCCATATGCCTATCCACTGTCCATTTGAACGCCCTTAAACTTGGCGAGTCCACAATTGGTCAGAACATTGAATACAGGAGTTGGGACGTCTTGTTGAAGTTGTACAAGACATTGGTAAAGGCGTGCTTGGAATACTGTGTACAGTTCTGATCATCCTATTCTGGAAAGGATGTTATTAAACTAGAAAGAGTGCAGAAGCGATTTACTAGGATGCAACCAGGATTTGATGGTTTGAGTTATAAGAAGAGGCTGGATAGATTGAGACTTTTTTCCCCCGAGCGTAGGAGACTTAGGGGTGATCTTTTGGAAGTTTATAAAATAATGAGGAACATAGATCAGCGAGATAGTCAACATCTTTTCCCAAAAGCAGAATAAAAGTAGGCTTAAGGTGAGAGGGAAAGATACAAAAGGGTCCAGAGGGGCAATTTGTTTGTTCAGAAGCTGATGAGTGTCTGGAATAAGCTGCTCGAGGCAGTTACGTGGGTAAGATGGGCCGTACGTGGGCAATTGGGAATCGCTTTGTGGTAAAAACTGAGTGGGAAGGGCAAGTTGGACTGAAGGGCCTGTTTCCATGCTGTAAACCTCAATGACACTAAGAGGAAACATCCTCTCCACATCCAGCATGTCAATACCACTCGGGATATTATACATTTCAATCAAGTCTCCCCTTACCCTTCTAAACTCCAGCGGATACAAGCCCAGCCTGTCCATCTTTCCTCATAAGACCATCCCCCCTTTCTGCCTCAGCATTCCAGATAGTATGGTAAACCTTCTTTAAATTGCTTCCAAAACAATTGCACCCTTTCTTTAAATAAGGTGACCCGTACTGTGTGCAATACTCCAGAGGTGACCTCACTAATTCACTCTACAACTAAATTATAACCTTTTGTATTCAATTCCCCTCGCAATAAATGAAAGCATTCTATTTGTTTTCATAATTACTTGCGGTATCTGTATACTCGCCCTTTGCGACTGAGGTACAGATTCAATCGGAACAGGAGCATGTCTTTCAACCTACGTTCATGTGGAATAAACTCCCTCAAACCTCCTCCAGTGTCCCCATTGGCAGCTCAGTAAATTTATCTTTCAGCAGAACAGATCAGGAAAGTCCCAGGGCCAATTATTTTCATCTTTGATCTCTGCTGTGTTTTATTGATTGCAGCCAGATATGCTGCATTTAGCTGCCGTGCCACTGCATAGAAAAGGAAAAAACCATGGAGTGTTCATCTACCTGAGTGGCAATCAGCAGCATGTGCCGGGAGTGCACAAGGGTGAATATTTGAGTGAGGACAAGATTGTGATGTCTCAGGTTGTATCTTACAAACATATTTTTTCACTTATGTAGCACATTCCATAAGCTCAGGACATCCCTAAGTGTATTCCAGCCCATGAAGTACTTTTGAAATGTGGTCACCACTGTAATGTAGAAAATGTAACAGCTAATCTACACACAGCAAATAGTAATGCGATAAAACCCAGAGAATCCAAAGAAGGTACGGTGGCACAGCGGTTAGTACTGCTGCCTCACGGGGCTGGCGACCTGGGTTCAATTCCTGGCTTGGGTCACTGTGTGTGTGTGTGTGTGTGTGTGTGTGTGTGTGTGTGTGTGTGGAGTTTGCACATTCTCCCCATGTCTGTGTGGGTTTCCTCCAGAGGTGTTCAAGTTTCCTCCCACTGTTCAAGGGTGTGCTGTTTAAGTGGATTGTCTATGATAAATTCTCTATCACTGCATCTGTGCAGGAATGTGGTGACTAAGAGTTACTCACAGTAACTTCATTACAGTGTTAATGTAAGCCTACTTGTGACACTAACAAATATACTTTACTTTTCTCTGTTTTACTTGATGCTGCTTGGAATTCTCCTGCAGGCAGTGCCTCCCTCTCCAGTTCACCTGTTCAGCTGTGGGAGGGAACCGGAGCACCCAGATGAAACCCCTGTAGACACGGGGAGAATGTCTCTGCACAAATAGTGACGCAAGCTGGGGATTGAATGTGAGGCCGCAGTGCTAGCCACTGTGCCACCCTATGGCCCTAGGTCAATGCCTCAACTCGTTATGACATCCTCACGACAATCCTGGATCTTTTTATTTCTTCCTTTGCTGTACACAATCTAAACAAACATTAACAAAAGTGAAGTATCTCTTAGTGATCTTTTAAGAAAGATTTACTCTCCAGAATTCAGCATTACAAACCTGGGCTAAGACTTTAATTATTCCCTTTTGTCAGGGTTTACAAAGCAACTTTTCATCTTAACATATTTTTTGTTACAACCTTTAATTCAATGCACTTAAGTGCTCATTAAGTTAGTGCATATTCAGAATTATTTGATTTTCAAAGCCTCAGGAAAGTTATAGTGGAATTCTGGCAGTGATTTAGATTTATTTGCATCTGAATCTGAGGAATTCTCTTTAAATCCTTTGATAAACATGTCACTTTAATGTTGACGTAAACTTTATTTTACAAGCAAGTCTTGTACTGCAGATAGCCAATCACCATATTCAAATTTCTATTGTATATCTTGACCATCAGTTCTCATAGAATCATAGAGGTTTACAGGATAGCAACAGGCCCTTCGGCCCAACTTGTCCTTGCCGCCCCTGTTGGGTCTCGATGCAGCACAGGATTCCATCTTGGATACTCGGGAAGATGTGGAAGAAATTGTGTTGGGAAGAGGAAAATAAAGATCTTGGTTGATTCTGCCTTCAAAAAACTATTCTCCAAACTCAAGGCACTAGTTAGAATTCAATTTTTTTGTGATACTTTACTGAAGAGGAAATGTATGAAATGAAAGATGGAAATTAAGAGATAACTAGTAGCCATAGATATTTCAGAAATTGCAATCCCCATGATCCCTTTCTAAGGAGAAAAATGCTTATGGACTCCTTACTGAGCAGCACATTGGCGCAATGGTTAGCACTGCTGCCTCACAGTGCCAGGAAGCTGGGTTTGGTTCCGGGCTTGGGTGCCTGTCTGTGTGGAGTTTGCACATTTTCTTTGTGTCTGCGTGGGCTTTCTCTGTGTGCTTGGGTTTCCTTCCACTGTCCAAAGGGGAGTAACTTCATTGCAGTGTTAATGTAAGCCTTATTTGTGACTAATAAATAAATAAACTTTTTGTAAGATGTACACGTTAGGTAATGCTAGATTGCCCCTTAATATCAGGCGGATTAATCGGTAAATACATGGGTTGGAGGGATACGGCCTGGGTACATGCTAGATGGGCCAAATGGCCTCCTCCTACATTCTATGATATGGGATTTTATGATATGGTAGCACTTTGAAGACCTGAACCTTCTTTATGGTGGTCTTTATTTTTGATCTTAAGAATGTTCTACTGACTTCTGTTAATATAGTGAAACATACTGGGCTGAATCCTCTGGTCTCGCACACCCTGCTACCAACGAGAATAGAGAATTTGACACTCAGCCAAATCTCTGTTCATAGCAGTAGGACTGGAGAGTCCCAGTGGAGGGGTGAGGTTGGATAATCTGGCCTTGTGTCATTCCACGAGTATAGACAGCAATAGATTTAAGGAATTAGACTAAATGTAGTTTTGTTATTAGCTCAGGGACAGTATATAATGAGTATCATTAATATAATAAAGCTATAATGTAATAAAGTGTCAATGATACTGTCTTATTTTAATATTAACATGATTCAATGAAGCTGAGTGTTTAAAACGCCACCTTAATGCAAAACACATTGAATCTATTTCTCTCTATTATTTTATCTTCAATTTTTCTCCAATTTATAATCTATCATTATATGAATGTTGATTAAGTGGAGTCAGCAAAGGTTAACCTGAAACACTGTGTCAAGCTAATGGCACAATAAGTGAGAAGCAATCTTTAACACAAAATGATTTAATACCTAGAATGGTCATCTCGATAGGGCAATGGGGAAGGCACAAACTCTGGAATAATTCCAGATTTAGTTATTTGATTTGATCTGATTTATTATTGTACAGTGAAAAGTATTGCTTCTTGCCCTATATAGACAAGGCATACTGTTCATAGAGTACATAGGGGAAAAGGAAAGGGGAGGGTGAAGAATATAAAGTTCCAGTCATAGCCAAGGTGTAAAGACAGATCAGCTTAATATATGGTAGGTCCATTCAAAAGTCTGATGGCAGCAGGAAAGAAGCTGTTTTTGAGTCGGTTGGTACATGATCTCAGACTTTTGTATCTTTTTCCTGATGGAAGAATGTATGGCTGGGGTCTGTGAGGTCCTTGATTATGCTGGCTATTTTTCCGAGGCAGCGGGAAGTGTAGGTGGAGTTAATGGATGGGGGGGGCATGGGTTGCATGATAAACTGGGCTTCGTTCACTAGCCTTTGTAGTTTCTTGCAGTTTTGGATACAGCAAGCGGTGTACCACGCTATGATATAATCAAAAAGGATGATTTTCTTAGTGTATCTGTAAGCATTAGTGAGAGTCATAGCGGACAAGCCAAATTTCCTTAGCCTCCTGAGAAAATAGTGGCATTAGTGGTCTTTTTTAACTGTAGTGTTGGCATGGAGGGAACGGTTCAGATTGTTGTTGATCGAGCCACCTCGAAACTTGAAGCTCTCAACCATTCCCACCTCACCACTAGATAGGGGCATGTCCTCCAGTACGCTTCCTGAAGTTGATGACTATCCCCTTTGCTTTGCTGACATTGAGGGAGAGATTATTGTTGTTTCACCAGTTCACCAGATTCTTTATCTCTTTCCTGTACTCTGTTTTGTCTGTGTTTGAGATCTGACCCACTCCGGTGGTGGGGACACTGGAGCTTTCCACAGGAGGATATGTAAAGTAGACCACGTGGCTCTCTAAAATTTATCTTATCTTTGTGATAATTGTCTGTCAATGACCTATCTGGAGAAGTGATCGACCAGTTACAGGACATGGTAGAAGCACTCATTGTAGCTTACGGGATGAATTAGCAGTGTAATTGCCTGTTCAAATTCTTTCAATCAAGGTTATTTGAAAATTACATTTGAAAAGTACATTTGAAAGTGGGTGAAATTGATCTTTGCCTGGCAATATATTAATAAAACACATTTGGACTGAGATTCATTCGCTTCAGTTCACTGAAATGGAACAAAAAAATCTGAAAGTAATGAGCAACCGTAAAATATTCTTCTTTAGTATCTATTAATGGGGAAGGGTATTTTCAGCCACAGAAATTTAGATAAACAGAACAGTATTTTTCAGAATAGGGGAAGTCCATTTTGTGTATAACTCTGCTCTAGATTTATTTAGCTTCACATAGCTCAACTTATTAACAGGCATTTTGACAAATACATGAATAGGATGGGAATGGAAGGATATATTCCCCAGAAGGATAAGGGACTTTAGTTCAATTGGGCAGTATGGTCGGTGCAGGCTTGGGGGCATTGGGGGGGTTGCCAATGGGTCTGTTCTTTGCTCTTCGCTGTTGCTCACGGTGACACAGTGGTTAGCACTGCTGTCACTCAGCGCCAGGGATCCTAGTTCAGTTCCTGACTTGGCTCACTGGCTGTGCGGGATCTATATGCTCCCCCTGTGCCTGTATGGATTTCCTTCAAGTGCTCCCGTTTCCTCCCACAGTCAGAAAGACGTGCTGGTTAGGTGCACTGGCCATGCTAAATTCTCCCTGAGTGTACCCAAACAGGCACCGGCATGTGGCAACTAGGGGGTTTTCACGGGAACCTCATTGCACTGTTAGTGTAAGCCTACTTGTGACCCTAATAAATAAATGTTAAAAATCAGGAAGTTCAAAACAAATGTTTTGATGCCACGAACATCCTTTCTACCATTGAGACTATTTAATGGCACTTTTCCAATATTGCTGCCTGCAATTCCACCTCTATTTCAGCTCTTCCACTACTTGCCAAAAGCCTTGTTGCTGCCTGCCACCACCAGATTTGACCACTCCATACATATATTTACTGGCCTCCCATTCTACGTAAATAGCACAATGGCCAAAATACTGCCCTGTGTTTTCTAGTCCACGTTTCATCATCATTCCCACCTTCTGGAGCTTCCTCTGGCTTCAAAGCTCCTAACACGTTCAATGTTAAATCCATGTCAGCATCTCAAAGAAAAGAACACTCCTCAACGTCATTTCACCTTATCTCTGCAATCTCCTGCATCCTCTCCCACTTTTGCTGTGCCCCTGGGCACCCTCCTTGTGTGCACACCCACCCGCTCATTTGGGCCAGCCGTTGGTGGCAGTATCTTTGGTTAGTTGCCTTAGCTGTTTTATCTGGATCTCCTTCTCTGAAATCATCTGCAACTCCCTACCCCTTCACTTTTAGAATCGTCCTCAAAACCCATTTTTCCGACCAAGCTTCTAAAGTTTATTTATTAGCGTCACAAATAGACTTATGTTAACGCTGCGATGGCATTACTGTGAAAATCCACAAGTCACCACACTCTGGCAGCTGTTAGGATACAGTGAGGGAGAATTTAGCATGGTCAATGCACCTAACCAGCACCTCCTTCAGACTATTAAAGGAAACCTACACAGACATGGGAGAACATGTGAATTCCACACACACAGTGGCCCAAGCTGGGAATTGAACCCAGGTCTCTGGTACCGTGAGGCAGAAGTGCTAACCGCTTTGCCGTTGTGTCACCCAATCATTTTGCTACCTTTCCTAATTTCTTTATGACTCAGTGTGCATTTCCTTTATTTATTGCTATCTGTAAAGTCCCTTGGGACTTTTTCTTATATTTTAAAGTGCTGTAAAAATGCAAATAGTAGCAGATTTGAGGTGTTTCCTCTTCAAATCCCCCTGCAATTGGTTCAGTGACTCGAGCAAATGGCCTGGGACTGGGTTTGACTTCTTTCTTGAATGCTTTTTTGAAACTACAATTTTCTGAGCAGCAGGCAAGGATACAACCAACTGAGTTAGACCTGAATTTCATCCAGATCAAGGCATTAATACATCGACATCTTGCCATTTGATCTTTGGAAGCTTCTGAAAATACCAGACGCTGAGGTGCTTTCCCAGGTTGCATGCCAGGCCTCCACACTTCGTTGAGACTGTCACAAATGATGTGGGCTGGCTGTATAACTGGTTATCTGGTCACAGTGACAGATATGCATATTGAAGATAATCTATGGAGGGCTTGAATCTGGGCTGTGTTGTTATGTCATTCAAAAGGAAGCCTTACAAGGACCCTCTTCTTGGTTTTGCTTAGAATCTTTGACATTGACTTTGAGGTTTGGAGAAGCTCACCCAGCATTGTTGAACTTGGTACAACCCAATAAAAGAATGATGCAGTCTCCTTCGAAAGCATGAGGAGGGCAATCTTGCCTTCTTGACTGCTGGCCGATGGGCTGGGCAAGCCGGTAAGATCACGAGGGAGCCGAGAGATCAGGTTCGCTCCTGATTCCTTACCTCTCACGATCTCACCAGTACTGGATATCCAACGAGAGACCAGAGCTGAGTGTTACATTTCAATCTATTTACACACAGATTTAAATATAACAACGGAGCCTGGGACACCATCGTGGTCCAGGTGGAGAGCCGTTGGAGGGTAGAGAGTGATGAGGAGCAATCAATGTGGGTGGAGGAGGGGGAGTAGAATTGGCCGTGGAGCCCCAAGATAGTGGAGGAAGGGGGATATCAGCCAGAAGGCTGGTTGTAACTGGGGCAGGCAGTGACTGTCAGATACAGAGATCTGAACACACACAGTCTGCTGCTATTTGTTGGCTTTTTGGACGACCTAGGCCCGGCCCACTCCCCCCTACTGACAACAACCAAGTTTGGCCTCATTTCTTTGACAGAATCCGGCAAGATTTGATTTTTAACTCGCCCAAAAAAAGGCACATATTTCTCCTGTTTTCAAACTCAGTCGAGGGTGATATTCTGCCTTGTTAGTAGCAGGATCTTCTAGACATCGAGTGGCTTTAACAATCACCAGCATACCAATCAAACAGACACTCTAGATAACGAACATAATCATCTTCACTCCAAAGGATGAATGATGATCTGCTAAAATGCACCCCACAGAGTGAGATCTCCCTCAATGCGTCCCATCTACTGTGTTCCCATGTTGCAAAAAGTCATGAGGTGTCCAGCTCATTAGTTATGCTTGTTTGGTTAATGTCATTTATGTAATGGACCAGTTGGTATACTAATTAGCTTGAAGTGCCTGAGGCGTTTGGAGGTGGGAGGAAAGGCCTTTCTTATTTGACATGCTAGATAATATCAGGTGTTGCTTCACAAGTGAATTTAGCTCTGGGGTCTGAGCACGTTGCTGCGGTAAATTGGATTTGAGTTAATATAGATCCAAAGTGGGGTGAATTCACAGAGGGCTTTTATCTTTTGATTGCTTCTCATTGACCCCTGCTAGAAAGTAACTGTTCAGACATTGCATAAGGACAAGAATAGGCTTGGCTATTAACACAGCACAGTGGTGCAATAGTTAACACTGCTACCTCACAGCACCAGGATCCCAGATATAATTCTGGCCTTGGCTCACTGTCTGAGTGGAGGCTGCATGTTCTCCCCGTGTCTGCATGGGTTTCCTCTGGGTGCTCCACTTTCCTCCCATAGTCCAAAGGGTTAGGTTGATTGGCCATGCTAAATTAATCTAGTATCAGGGATTAGTAGGGTAAATACGAGGGGTCACAGGACTAGGGTGTGGGCGAGATTGTGGTTGGTGCAGACTCAATGGGCCAAATGGTCTCCTTCTGTACTATGGGATTCTATGTAATATGCTCCCTATATTAGGCAGCCATTTTGTAGTCTCTTAACTTGGGCGATCATTTGAATGAAGCAAATGAGAGCACAGAGTGTTGTATTTCTGTGTTTGCTTAATATTCACACAGGACTAGTAAACTCAACATTGCTTTGGTTTGTCTGAAGTGGTCATACAGAATTGCTTAGTAGGCTTACTTTAAAGATTCAACAGTTATTGTTAGCAGGAAATTATGACTGACACTCCTTCACCCCATATGCTGCTAGCTAAACTGAAACTCCTTGGAACAATGGCTGCTGGTCACATGATTTACCCTGGCTGCTCATTTTTTAGCATTTTCTCTCAAAGCAATATCGCAACAACTAGCACTCCCTACAACAATGCTTCAGTGAGAGTTGTTTCCTTCAGTAGAACAGCATATGCCTCAATGATGAAGTGATTAGAGAAGAAGGAAGAGAAAGTGGGTGGGATTTTATGGCCCCGCTTGATCCGAGACTAGAAAAAGTCTTTTGAAGAAGTGACAAAAACAGTTGATGAAGGACATGCTGTTGATGTCGTCTACATGGATTTCAGTAAGGCGTTTGGCAAGGTTCCTCATGGTAGACTGATAGAGAAGGTGAAAGCGCATGGGATACAGGGTCGGGTATGTAGATGGGTTGAGAACTGGCTCGGGAGGAGGAGACAGAGGGTAGTAGTGGAAGGCTCTTTTTCCGGCTGGAAGCCTGTCACCAGTGGAGTGCCACAAGGCTCAGTACTAGGTCCTCTTCTATTTGTGGTCTACATAAACGACTTGGAAGTTGGGGTAGGTGGTGAGATCAGCAAATTTGCTGATGACACCAAGATGCTTGGATTGGCGGGTATGGAGGAGCAGTGTCAGGCAATACAACAGGACATAGATAGGTTGGTAGACTGGGCAGATAGATGGCAAATGGAATTTAATCTGGATAAATGCGAGGTGATGCATTTTGGCCAGAAAAATGTAGAAGAGAGTTATAGGATAAAAGGTAAAACTATAAGGAGCATAGAGACGCAGAGAGACTTGGGGGTGCAGGTTCACAAGTCTCTGAAGGTGTCCTCACAGGTGGAGAAGGTGACGAAGAAGGCGTATAGTATGTTAGCTTTCATAGAAAAGGGTATAGAATACAAGAGTAGGAGTTTGATGTTGTAGTTGTATAGAACGTTGGTTAGGCCTCACTTGGAATACTGCATCCAGTTCTGGTCGCCATACTATCGGAAGGATGTGGAGTCCTTGGAGAGAGTGCAGAGGAGGTTTACCAGGATGCTGCCTGGTATGGAAGGACTGTCTTATGAGGAACGATTAGATAGACTGGGTTGTTTTTCCTTGAAAGACGTTGGCTTAGAGGGGATCTCATAGAGGTGTATAAGATTATAAGGGGTATAGATAGAGTAAATGGAGGTAAACTTTTTCCCCCTTCAGAAATAGATAGGACGAGGGGTCATGGCCATAGGGTGAGGGGGGCTATGTATAAGATGAATATTAGAGGGCAGTTTTTCACACAAAGGGTAGTGGGGGTGTGGAATGCACTACCGAGTAAGGAGGTGGGAGCAGGCACGCTAGGGTTGTTTAAGGGTCTCTTGGACAGCCACATGAGCGGTCTGCAGATAGAGGGATATAGTAGGACTGTTTAACTATGGCTTTTTTCCACAGGTAATTCGGTCCATACTTGACCATCAAGGAGCATGCATTCGGCAGGTGGTGCGAGGACAGCTCTTGGATGTTGATTCATGGGTTGCTTGGTGCTTCATGTCGTAAATGAGTGCTTTATCTGGACCATCTGAAGGGCACCATGACAGCTCAGAGACTATCGATGTGGCTGTGCAGACACTTGGAATTGGGCCGTTGTCTGCGGGAGTTTGCGCGTTCTCCCCGTGGTTGCGTGGGTTTTCTCCGGGCGCTCCGGTTTCCTCCCACATCCCAAAAATTCGCTCTTAGGCTGATTGGGA
The DNA here is from genome assembly GCA_024679065.1 of Sphyrna mokarran. Taxonomy (NCBI): domain Eukaryota; kingdom Metazoa; phylum Chordata; class Chondrichthyes; order Carcharhiniformes; family Carcharhinidae; genus Sphyrna; species Sphyrna mokarran. Next base: position 63,944,952 of record JAGIQG010000016.1, on the reverse strand, counting down.
AACAAATTGTCCCTACATTTAGACTCTTCTATATTAGGAATAACCTAAAATTAGGATAGGATAATGGAACTGTTACTATATAGTTATGATGACGGCGCGGGCTCGTTGGGCCAAAGGGCCTGTTTCCCGTGCTGTGTTGCTCTAAAAAAAAATCTCGCATGAGGTCAACGAACCTTCCCATTGTCCACAGTGGAATAGAATTCCGGCATATATTTCTCCCCAGCGTTATTAGAGTGGTCATTTTGGAAAGGATTCCAGGTTAACTTGGATAACCTGATGTGCTTAATGTTTATGTCCATTGCTTACAGTTGACAGAAAGAAGCATCTCATCAGTTTGACATGGATTTGAACCCTTGTCCTAGGTCAGATATTGCCTCCAATCAATACCTTAAATGGTTGTAAGTTATGATCCTCATCACAGATAGATATCGTTATGTACAGAACGGAAGTCCCAAGGCATATTATGAATCCCAACTAGACTCCAAATATTTTCTGATTTTAGCATTAGTGTGAGGATAAGGTGATTGATTTTAAGTAGGATTTTATTGAAACACTGAGAAGCTTTTATCAAAACAAACTTTATTTAACAGTATAGTTTAACTTTAACAATGAATTAGTTTAACTTTAACCAATTGAAATATTTAAACATGACAAGGTACACTTCTTTATTGCTAACCTATCTCTATTAGCTCCAATTTAAGTAATATGTTTCATAGCCTTAAACCCATCTTCAAAGTCATTTAAGAAATAACAGGCTAGGACTTGGCTGCCGGTCCTCAAGCCTCCAGAGCACTTCTAGAGATAGACAAAGACAGAGAGAGAGAGAGATCTATTTATTCTATCAAGTCCCAAACAGCAGCCCCCAGAGAGTGAGAGACAGGGAGAGAGACAGAGAAAAAAACCTCTTGCTTCTTTCCAAAACAAACAGTAACTGCTTACTTGTCTGTAAGCGTAGCTCCACCCATTCATATGATGCTGTCTCTTGTCAAACAAGCTATTAAACCCTACTCTGAATTCCCAGGGAGAAAAACCCAAAAATGAACAGAAAATACATAAACTAAAATTAAAATAAACATCCCACCCTAGGATCAATTAATATGCTGCATTTTCAGCACATAGACTGCCTGATGCAGACAGATTGGCATCATATGAGCAGAGCTGACTTTGAAACATACCTTTCACAAGAAACATGATATAAATACATTTCTTGAAGGCAGAGTATCGTCACAATATTATGTTTGATGGCAAGTTAGAGTCCTGTAACAATATTACAAGACAGAATACGGCCATTTGGCCCATCTTACCTATACCAGTAACCCTACACTCCGATTCATTCCCATTGCTCTTTACGTATTTCTACTTAATGTATTTATCCAATTCCTGAATAAATGCTACTTCTGAATCTGCTTCCACAAGATGCTTCATGTAATGTGTCACTGATCCCAAATCACTGCATTAAAAAATGTGGTTCTTTTGATAATTACATCAAATAGACAAAGAACAAAGAAATGTACAGCATAAGAATGGGCCCTTCGACCCTCCAAGCCCTGCCGATCATGATGCCTTAACTAAACTAAAAAAAACCTTCTGCCCTTACTTGGACCGTATCCCTCTATTCAGTTCCTATTTACATACTCATCTGTGTCCTATGGTTACATACTTTTCTGCTAGTGTATATTCTTGTATATATTTGTATTCTTGTATACTCCATCACAAATGTTCATGATTTTGAACATTTCAATTACTTTTTTTAATATATCAAAAAAATACTGTTTGAGTTTTATTGTAGTTTTTCTGGTTGGAGTGAGATTCTGTTTCTATTTTCCTCTCACAGCTTGTTACTAAGCTGGATAGAATTTTGACTTTCAGATCAGTGAATGCAATGCAACAGCCAATGGCATTGAGAAATAATGTTTAATGCCTTTAGCTGTTATACGCAGTTGATTAACAAGTCAAAGGACACATGAGAAGCTCTGAAGTGTGAAGGGCTAATGCAACAGTCCAGAATAGGTGGTATCCTTGACAAGTTATGTGGCACATTGCAACTGACTTTTGTGACACTGGTTTGTGCCAGTTGCCAGGTGGGCTACCAGTGAGAAGGAAGGATGGTATAACCCTTGGCATTTATATAAGTGTCCAAACAAATGGGCTGGAATTCTCTGATGCTGTAGCATCCCTGCTGCCAGCGAGAATGGAGAATTTGGCACTAAGCCAAATTTCCATTTCTGCGGTGGGACCAAGGAATCCCAGCTCCGGGCGAGGTGGGAGAATTCCGGCCATGGTTTCCTGTCCATTTTCCAATGGTGAACAGGATTAGGATATTGAATTCAATGATCAGACATACAAACATGATTTGATTTGATTTGATTCATTATTGTCACATGTATTAGTATACAGTAAAAAGTATTGTTTCTTGTGCACTATATAGAGAAAGCATATCGTTCATCAAGAAGGAAAGGAGAGAGTGCAGAACGTTGTGTTACAGTCATAGTTAGGGTGTTGAGAAAAATCAACTTAATGCAAGGTAGATCCATTCAAAAGTCTGACAGCAGCAGGGAAGAAGCTGCTCTTGAGTCAGTTGGTATGTGACCTCAGACTTTTGCCTTTTTCCCGACGGAAGAAGGTGGAAGGGAGAATGTTGGTGTGCGTGGGGTCCTTAATTATGTTGGCTGCTTTTGCAAAGCAGTAGGAAGTGTAGGCAGAGTCAATGGTTGGGAGGAATGAATGTGGAGCAGGATTGAAGGGCCGAATAGCCTACTCCTGCTTCTAGTTTCTATGTAGAAGGGGCACAGGCACCCATCAAAGACTCATCGTTCTTCAATGCACAGCTTCATCACAGTCAAAGAATCAGCAGCATTGAACTCACATTACGTGGAGTAAAGATGAAACTCACTGTTTGTTTTAATGAAGTAATCTGTGTAAAAAATTGTTTAGTTAATGCCTTGATGACTGAGCCAGATATTGCGGCAATTTGTCAGAGTTGCTTAATCCCCCTGTCAGGACACAGAAGATGTGTTATTAGATATCAGGCATAAGTACAATCATTAAAATTCAATCACGGATTAAAACTAAAGACTGGAGAGTGCTTCAGGGTGGATCTACTGCGGCACTGGTTTTGCTTTGCATCTACTCTGCATTTATTAAAATTTAAGAGTTACCAGAATTCAGACTAAAGGAGGAAGACACTCTGAAGGAGCTTCACATTCTGCTTCTTTTTCGAGTCGGAATTCTCCAAGACCGTACCACACCCTCTGCGGAGAGCTTGGCACTCAGCCAAGACCATTTGTGTCTGGACACCCAACTCGCACATCAGAGGCAGGATTTTCTGAAATGGTTTTCTTTTCCCACCTCCAGAAACATCTGCAGGGAATGAAGATGAGCCCCTGTTGGCAACCCCGTGACCATGTTGCCAGCTTCCATTGTCTGGAGAGCGGACACATGCCCCTCACTCAGGAGGACACCATCTGCCTGGGAGGGGTTTATTTGTTTGTTTAACTTATTAAACATAGAAACATAGAAGCTGGGAGCAGGAAGAGGCCATTCAGCCCTTCGAGCCTACTCCAGTATTCATCATGATCATGGCCGATTGTCCAATTCAATAGCCTAATCCTGCTTTCTCCTTTGATCCCTTTAAATGCTATATCCTGCCACCTCTTGAATACATTCAATGTTTTGACATCAGCCACTTCCTGTGGTAATGAATTCCCCAGGCTCACCACTCTTTGAGTGAAGAAATGTCCCCTCACCTCCATCCTAAATGGTCTATCCTGAATCCTCAGACTGTGACACAAATTAATAGCACAAGTGGGCTTACGTTAACACTGCAATGAAGTTACTGCTAAAATCCCCTATTCACCACACTCCGGCGCCTGTTTGGGTACACTGAGAGAGAATTTAGCACAGCCAATGCACCCAAACCAGCTCGTCTTTTGGATTGTGGAAGGAAACCGGAGCACCCAGAGGAAACGCACGCAGACACAGAGAAAACATGCAGACACTGCACAGACAGTGACCCAAACCACTGAATCGAACTCGGGTCCCCTGGTGCTGTGAGGCAGCAGTGCTAACTATTGTGTGCCACCGTTCTTCCCCCAAAGATTGACCATAAATGTGAAACAATAGCTCTGACATTATCCGTGCATCATTTACTGTTGAGTTGCATGCTGCTACTATCAAAACAAGAAGTTATGATGAACTTTTAAAAAACACTGCTCTTGATTGGAGTTACTTGTTCAATTCTGAGCACTGAATCATAGAATCCCTATGATGCAGAAGGAAACCGTTTGGCCCATTGAGTCTACACAACTCTTCAACAGAGCATCCCATCCAGACCCTATCCACGTAATCCCATATATTATCTGACTAATCCTCCCAACTCCCACATCCTGGCACACTAAGGGGCAATTTACCATAGCCAATCAGTCTACCTAACCAGCCTGGCTTTCCGACTATGAGAGGAGATTGGAACACCCAGAGGAAACCCATACTGACATGGGAAGAATGTGCAGACTCCGTATAGAAAATAGTAAATGATGCAAATATAATGTCAGTGCTAAAGGATTTTTGCTTCACCTTTATGGTAAACCTTTGGGTGATAAATTTCTCCGGCCCCCCTCTGGCTGGTTTGCAGGTAAGGGATGCTGATAAAATTCTCCATGTGGTCTTTCATCCAACTGACCGCCCACCCCCACTCTGTCAGAAATTTTACTGGAGTGGACCAGAATTGAACCCGATCCCTGGCACTGTGAAACAGCATTGCTAATCATTGTACCACCATGTCGCCTACACAATGCCTAAGGGTGGACGTGAAGGCTTTAGAGAAGATGCAGGTAACTTTGATAAGAATTATTCCAGTGTTGAGGAACTTTAGTAATGTGGGGAGATTAGGGAAGCAAAGTTGTTCTCCTTAGAGAAGGTGAAATTGAGGAGAGATTTAATAGAGATATTCAAAATCTTGAGAGTCTACATGGAACAGACAGAGAGAAGCTGTTTCCAATCTGCAGGGGTACAGGAAATAGGCAGGGGATTGGCTTAAATTCACGATGCTCATTTGGAGAGCCAGTGCAGACATGATGGGCCAAATGGTTTTTTTCTGTGCCCTAATGATTCTGAGATTGGTTGGAGGGATTGACACCCAGATTCAAAACAATTGGCAAGATAATCAGCAATGAGGGCTGGAATTATGCGATCTTGCGCACCCTGCTACTGCTGCCAGTGAGAATGGAGAGTTTGATGCTCAGTCAAATCTCCATTCACTGCAGCGGAACTCGAGAATTCCAGCCATGGGACTGGAGAATCCCAGTCGCAGACTCGGTCAGAGAATTCCACCCGAGATGCGGAAATATTCTTTTCAAGCAGCAGGTTGCTATAATTCGGAATGTGTTGCCCAAGAAAGTAGTGAAGGCAGATTCAATCATGGCCCTTTAAAGGGATATGCATCTAAAGGAAACAAATTTGCAAGATTTTGGGGAAAGAATGGAAGTGTGAGACTTGGCAATTTGTTCTTGCAGAGAGCCAACACCAGCTTGAAAGGCCAAGTGCTCTCTTGTATGTGACCATTCTGATTCCACATTAGTTAAACAGTCCAAATATGCGGGTTCTTGCAAGACAGAAATGGCTGAGAAAGACGAATCACAATTTTGAGGGTTTAATTTATTCAGATATTTGGGGATTAAAGCCTGATATTTGAAGCCCAAATATTTAATAAAGACATCAATGATATGGTCATGGCTGATTTTCCCAAATTGACCACAACATTTGCCTCTTGCCTGGATCAAGAGGGAGGGAAACTGAAGAGAAAGCAACTGAGATGGATTAGTGGAGGTTTCCCTTCCATATCTGGAGGTCAGGGTTCACATGAAGTGCAGACCAATGAGGTAAAAGCCGTCTTCCGTTAGGATGGCTGCATTCACAAAGCCACAAGTCCATTCCCAAAAGGCACAGGCTAATGTCACACCACAAAACTGCCCAAAGCACAACACAGGGAGCGACTCACTCAGCAATGTCATCCAGAGAAACCATGGGGAGTGTAGGTGCAGAAAATGCCCTCCTACTGAACTCCACATGATTGAAATATGCTGATGGGAAAGTGGCTGGGGGAGTGTGTGTAGGGGGAGAGGTGGTAATGCTTGGGGGAGATGCGGGAGTGGGGGAGGTATGAGAGTGTGAGAGGTGGGGGTGTGAGGATAGAGGGATGGGGTGCATGGGGGAAGGATGGGGAGGAAAGGAGTACAGGTGTGTTTAGGTAATAGTGTATGGGTGAGACGGATGGGGATGTTTGAGGGGAGAGGAACAGGAGGGAGAGGTGGGAATGTGTTGGGGAGAGAGGTGTGGGGCTGCATGGGAGATTCAGGTACTTGGGGAAGAGGGTTGGGGGAGAGGGATGGGAATGAGTGAGAAGAGGTATGGGGGTGTGGGGGGAGAGGAGTGGGGTGCGTGGGAGAAGGGAGGGGGTGTGTGTGGGGGGACAAGAGGGGAGGGATGTGGCGGGTGGAGGAGCAAGGGGGAGATGTGTGTGTGTGGAAGAGGGAGGGGGAGATGTGCGTGTGGGAGACGAAGGAGGACAGGAAGAGATGTTTGGGTGGGGAAGAAGGGGGGAGGAGAGAGGAGGATTGGGGAGGGAAGGGAGTGTACGGGAAGGAGGAGGGGAATGGATGTGTGGATGGGAGATGGAAGGGAAGAGGAGGGTTTGAGCGGGGGGAGAAGGAGAGGAGGGCCTGGGGGGAGGGGGAGGTGTGGGGGGCGGGGATGTGTGGGTGGGAATTGGGGGAAGATGGCTATATTTTTATCACTCATCTTGCTATGTAAAAAATAAATAATTTGCCAAAAGATTGCATTGTAAAGCTAACAAACAGACGAAGTTTGATTCTGAATTCATGCAGCACCAATGGTGTGACAAGACATTAAAAGGATTGCTAACACCGTTCCTTCTCCTTGGCAAATCAAAATATGATTAGAAGTCACGGATAATTTCTTTTCTGTGGATAAGACTAAATAATTCTGTCGGGGTGGAAGCGGGGGGCAGTGTCAGAGGGAGCTTTCAGTCTCCAATATTTATGTGTAAACGCTTAGACTAAGTGCTTATGTAACCCACAAGCACTTATACCAGTGCATCAGAATAACACATTGCAGCTTAAGATGTATAAATGAAGATCCATGATCTCAAGATTATTTTTCTGTCGGTTTATCCTGCAAATTTTTCCTTGTAGTTAATGACTGTCCAGGTATCATGTATTCTTGCAACGCGGGAAGTACTTCATTTGTGTGTAGAAATGGACATTTTTCATACGTTCTTCTTCAACAGTAAGTTTGGGAGATTGGATCAGAAACAATATTCTGCCTATTCTGTGGGAACAGTTGACATTTAGCAGTGCTTTCTTCTTCATGTTAAATCTCATTATAAGGCTGGCGAGCAGCTGAAAGGTAGCAGTTTTGCCTGCTTTGTTTTTTTTTCTGCACTGCAATACATCTAGCTGCAGTTAAATTGGAAATGACTCTGGATTTCTTTACGGGGTCCCATCGCTAATAGAAGCATGTCACAGTGATAATTGCATCCTGTCTTGTAACCAAGCATTTGATAATTACAGCAATTGAGTGCAGAAGGAAGCCGAGCCTTTCTTTTTAATTTCACGGCTCCAAGTGGTTTGGAAAACAGATGAGAGAGGTTGAAGTTGCCCTTGTCCTTCGAATCAATCGCTGTTCCAGATATATTTTGATAAGAAAGACCTTGTGGGAGATGGTGGATTATCACCATAAGATACTGTTCAGTGTGGATTGCGCAATGTTGTGCACAGGATACAAGAATGTTTTGAGATTTGAACATGGCAAAATCTTTTATTCTCTCGGTGTCAAGGATGATTTGCCCCCCCGAGTAAAAATAACTCTCAGTTGATTGCGGAGTTCAGTGTGTGACTGCAGTCACAATCACAGGTGGGGCAGAGGTGTGGCTGGATGGGGTGCCATGTGCCAAGTAACCAAGTCTCTCTTTGTAAGTCCTGATGTCCTTGAGGGCATTCCAGGCACTATGGATAATACAGGTGGACTTTTCCTGCCCGCCATGGGATTCGTAATGGCCAAAAAATCCCATCCTCTAGATCACGGGGAGTTGTCAGGCTGGCAGCAAGGCTGAATAGGGCTCTCTTGTTATTGTCTTTGAGTGCATCAGCATTGAATTTCTTGCATTGTTTCCGTTGCTGAGCCGCTTTGGGTCTACACTGATGTTGCTGATGGAGTGGTTTGGATGGTGGTCCATCCAGCAGTCGGCTTCTGCCTTGGCCAGGATGATGCCCATGTTCCTTCGCTTGGACAATGATGTGATTGAGCAGGAGCGATGGTATTCATGAGGTCTTGTACTTGTCTCTGTAATGGAACTGGTTATGACAACGGTGTACTCTCGGTGCTTTGTCAGGAGCAGGATGCCATTGTTGGATTTCCCTCTCCCTCTGCCAATTCCCTAGAAGTCTGTGTCCTGAGCAGCTCTGGTGTTGAAGTCTTTGAGGAGGATCAGCTTGTCGCTGGTTGGGCCAGGGATTGTTCGAGGCTGAAGTAAGATTTCTCTTTGGACTCGTCTGTAGTTTTCAGTGTTGGGGCGTACACACTGAGTGGTGTAACACGCTGATTCTGGACTAGGGTGAGCTGGAAGGTCATGTGGCACTCATTTATCCCCCAAGGGAAGTATCTGGCACAGACAATTAGTTTATTTTCAACAGCAAAGGCCAACCCCGTGGAGGCAACAATCTTTTTCAGGTTTACCTTTCCAGGAGAAAGAGTAGGCAACTTGTTTCTTCAGCTGCTTGTCCAGTCCTGCTTAGGATGCAATTTCAATGTGGAAATTCCTGTATTCCCACATAATGGTATCAGTTTGATCCTCCAGTCCGTCGCTGCTGGGGTCCTTCGTTAGAATCCTGACGTTCCAGATCCCAAATTTCATTTTAAGGTGTAGAAAATGTCTGTCCGTGAGTTCTTTTAACGTGGGGTGGCTTGCTTCCCCACAGCGTCCACGTGAGCTTGACAGAGCAAGGCCTTGTTGGCAAGTCAGGGGGTAGGAGACAGGAGACCAGGTTCCAGTGTAAGGGGCCTAGGACGTACAAGCACACATCCTCCGACTGTCCTCCTCCCCACAGGTACTCCAAGTACTGGCACCTGCTCAACTCCATCATTGTCTGAGTGACGGAGCACAGTGACATGCATATCATCCACGCCATGTAGGAGCCAACTGCTAATCCTGTCTAATCCACTCCGTGATCATCAGTAGACCCAAAGCAACTTAGCAACAGAAACAATGCAATCCCTCCCTGGCATTCACAAAGTGCATGGGAGGTGGGCTCAATGAGAGTGGCACTGGCCTCTCGCTGTGAATGGTCCCACTACTATTTTCACCCATTCTTCCATTAATTCCATTCACATGGCAAAATATGATTGATGCTACACCTGTCTTATGGATTCTAATTTTTCATTATTCATTCATGCAGATATTGCTGGCAATGCCAACATTTGTTACTCATCGCAAATTGTCCTTGAGAGTAGTTAAGAATCGATCACCTTGCAGTGTGTCTGGAGCTACATGTAGGCCAGGCTGGATAAGGATGGCAGATTTCCTTCCCTAAAGGACATTAGTGAACCAGCTGGGTTTTCAAGATAGTTGATGATTATTTCTAATGTCTTAAATATTTTTCAGTTAGTAATTGTGAGAATATTAAATTGATGGGCAGGAGAAGACCAGCTGGTACATCCAGTCTGTCCCAGATCATAACTTCCGGACTGTCATGACTGAACATGTCTTCCCATCCGCCATTTCCCACACCTCACTCCAACTCTCCCACGTTGCAGCATCTCTGCTTTTAACCGGGCTCTGAATTTGACTGGGTGCCAAATTCTCCATTGTCATGGCAACAGCAGCAGGGTGTGTGAACAGCTGGAGAATCCCAGCCTCCAGCTAACAGGAGTGTGGGGCAGGGTTAAGATTGTCCAGCTGTAAGGAGCATGGGACAGGATTAAGATCATCCATCCACCTGGAGTATGGGTCAGGGTTAAGATTCCTCAGTTATAAGGAACATGGGGAAGGACTGAGGGATTAGCAGGCGGTTTCCTGCTACCATTTCTGTAAGTTCATCGAATAGAATGAGACTTCTTTCTTCTTGCAGGCTGACTTTAGACTATAACTGCATTCTGAATTCTTAAGTCTCATTTTGTTTGGACAATCTTTAAACAAATGAAATTCAGGGTAATGAGTGTTGCTGCAGTAAAGCACTTACGTGAAATACCTAATGTGGGCAAAATAATTTGTTTATATGTCCAATCTTTGCAAAATCTCTGATCTTAACTTTGTTTTTCCATCTGTACTGACCAGAATGAAACATCCTGCTTGCATTTCTAGTGTTCCTGCTTCTCAAAATTCTAAAGCCTTAGACCATGTCTCCTTTTGTTCACTCTTTCTCCGTTGAAAACCAGTTTGAACTCTTTGAATCTTCCTTGCAAAGCTGGGTATCAAAAGTCAAGAATTGTCCTTGCTCCTGAACCCTCTCCAACTTATCATGGGTTCCATCCTTTTCATTGTTGTGTTTGATAGCCATATTTGGCAACAAGTTAAGATAAGGAGGTTTTCCACAAGCCAAGTGAGATATCTCTAGAGATTACATTATCCTTCCCGAGTTTATCCAGTGAACACAAAGTAGTGAGTCACCATTCCAAGTCTTTGTTCAATCTCGGAGCATCAAGTTAATATCTGTTGGTGATAATGTTCTTTTTTTCTGTTTAGCAAAATCAACGTATGAATCTTCATTTCAAAGTTACCTAATTCAGCTGGGAAAACTGTTTTGATTTGATTCAATTTAATTTATTATTGTCACGTGTATAGGAATACAGTGAACTTCTGCACTTTACAGACCCTTCATAGAGTACATAGGGGGGAAGGAATAGAGAAGGTGCAGAATGTAGTGTTACAGTCATAGCTAGGATGTAGAGAAAGGTCAACTTAATGTAAGGTAGGTCCATTCAAAAGTCTGATGGCAGCAGGGAAGAAGCTGTTCTTGACTTGGTTGGTACACAATCTCAGGCCAGTTAGCTTAACTTCTATAGTGGGGAAAATGCTTAAATCTATTATCAAGAAAGAAATAGTGAGACATTGGGATAGAAATTGTCCCATTAGGTAGATACAGCATGAGTTCATGAAAGGCAGGTCATGCTTAACAAATTTACTGGCATTCTTTGAGGACATTATGGTGGACAACGGGGAACCAGTGGATGTGATGTACCTGGATTTCCAGATGGCATTCGACAAGATACTGCACAATGCTGCATAAGATAAAGATGTATGGTGTTATGGGTGATATATTAGCAGGGACAGAGGATTGCTTAACTAACCGAAAGCAAAGATTGTGGGTGATTTTCAGGTTAGCATCCAGCGAGTAGTGATGTGCCTCAGGGATCAGTGTTGGAACTGCAATTGTTTACAATTTACATAGATGATTTGGAATTGGAGACCAAGTGTAGTGTGTCAAAGTTTGCAGATGACACTAAATGAGTGGTAGAGCAAAGTGTGCAGAGGACACCGAAAAGTCTGCAAAGGGATATAGATAGTTTAAGTGAGTGAGCAAGGATCTGGCAGGTAGAGTACAATGTTAGGAATGTGAGATCATCCATTTTGTTAGGAATAACAGCAAAATGGACTGGTATTTAAATGATAAAAAATTGCAGCTGTGAGGCAACAGTGCTAACCACTGTGCAAAGCTGGGTATCAAAAGTCAAGAATTGTCCTTGCTCCTGAACCCTCTCAGAAGGCGTGCCACCTTCCTTTAGATGAGATAGTAAACCAGGTCCCAATCACCTGTTCCCAAAGGATCTTCAATACTGAGTTTTCCTAGTGCCCCAAACAACGTTCTGTCCTCAGCTAAAAGTGCCTGAACTGGGTATCCATCTCTTTGTAGGTCTTGCTTTGTTGCAGTGACTGTCATGTTTTTCCACAATGCTTCAAAGAAATCCAATGTAACAAAGTACTCTGAGATCTACTGAGAACTTTGATGAGTTTCGCTCTGGCTTTTATTTCTTTTATCGCATAGAGATGAAAAGCTTCTTTAAAATACATTTTTAGAAAGGTTCCAGATGGTGTTTATGTTGATATGTGGGCAAAATGCAGTGCTGCTTTTTGTTGGCAGATAAACAAATGCATTAATTGGTTTTGGAGATGGTGGCTGTAGGATCTGAATCACTGGCCAACTAATTACCTCTCCAAAAGCATTTCAATGGTGAGTAACTCTCATTATCTTCCAATATGCTCACTCAAAAGACAGAATCCTACCCCTATGAAACAAATTACCTATAAGCATTTGCTATTTTTGCATCTCATAATAAGAGTGGTGGATTGCAGCAAAATGGCATTACATTACCATTATCTCACAAATCATTACAAACTTATCATTGTTTAAGAGATCGGGTGGGCAAGAATTTCTGGCCTCACCCACCCCGAAACTGGAAAATCCTGCCCAAAGTCAACAAATCTTTCCATGGTCCACCCCTCGCCCGCTCTGATTCCCATGGAGGGTGGGACGGTAAAATTCCAACCAACATCTTACATTTCCATTGGACTTGTTTGCCAATTAAACATCTTAAAATGTCTTACCTTTAGGACATTGAGCAAGGGACAAAATGGAAGATTGAAGCCATGTATTTGAGTAGGCTAAGCAGCCAGTCACATTTGAGAGCTTCAAGTTTTTAGGCATCCAGATCATCAACAACCTTTCCTGGTCCCCCCCCCCCCGTGCCAACATTATCGTTAAGAAAGCCCAGCAACGCCTCTATTTTCTCAGAAGACTGAAGAAATTTGGCACGTCAGCTACGACTCTCACCAACTTTTACAGATGCCTCATAGACAGTATTCTTTCTGGTTATATCACAGCTTGGTATGATTCTTGCTCTGCCCAAGACCACAAAGAACTACAAAAGATTGTGAATGTAACCCAATCCATCACGCAAACCGGCCTCCCATACATTGACTCTGTCTACAATTTTCCTTGCTCTTGGCAAAGCAGCCAGCATAATTAAGGACTCCACCCACCCCAGACATTCTGTCTTCCACCTTCTACTGGGAAGAAGATTCAAAAGTCTGAGGTCATGTATCAACCAGCTCAAGAACAGCTTCTTCCCTGCTGTTGTCAGACTTTTGAAAGGACTTACCTTGCATTAAGTTGATCTTTCTCTATACCCTAGCTATGTCTGTAACACTATATTCTACACTCTCTCATTTCCTTCTCAATGAATGGTATGCTTTGTCTGCGTAGCGCACAAGAAACAATAATTTTCGCTATAGATTAATACGTGACAATAATAAATCAAATCAAAATCAATTATTGCAGACAGAAAACCATGCAAATGTTATCAATCTCTTTTTAAAATTTTATAGAAAGTGAAATAAAGATTATAATGTATAGATGGGATTGAGGTAAGGATTGAAATCTAAAACTTCTGTTTCCAAAAAGTACATGTCCAAGCTTTTACCATGTAAATAACCATAGTCCATGAAGGCCAATCATCATGAATTATGATGTGGAGATGCCAGCATTGGATTCAGATGAGCACAGTAAGAAGTCTCACAACACCAGGTTAAAGTCCAACAGGTTTATTTGGTATCACGAGCTTTCGGAGCACTGCTCCTTCATCAGGTCAGATTCACCTGAGGGAAGGGCAGCGCTCAGAAAATTCCTGCTGCCATATAAACCTGTTAGACTAATGTTGTGAGATTTCTTATTGTGTCCCATGAACTATAACAGCCGGTACAGGCATGACAACATGCGGTTGGCATTGGCCCAATTTCTAAGCGGATCAACTGCTAAGACCATCCACTGGGTTCCTCCAGAAAACGTAACTTAAATTGTGTAAGTTGCGGAGCAGATGTTGCCGTGTCTTTTCCAACACTAGTAAGCAAATGTGCTAATGTAATCACAGTCACGATGGGGAGAAAAGTCTGTGGAAACATCAGAGTGGACTGTTTTGTCACTTTCAACTTCTTGACTATGTAAATTACAAAATAATTAATGAAAGAAGGCAACAAGTTAGGGAGGCATGATTTTTGGCTGTTTCCTACAATTTTGCTACAGACACTTTTATCTCTTCTTCTGCCCACCACATTTCGTCAAGAGGAATATGCAAGAGTGTCAAACGTTCCAATATATTTGCAATACCGCTTGCCAATTTGATTTTTCTCCGCCTGTGAAAATCTGGTGTGTGGGACGCATGATCTGGAGTGAAATATTGAGGCCAAGATGTGAAGGTGCTGACGTTGGACTGGGGTGGGCACAGTAAGAAGTCTCACAACACCTCAGGTTAAAGTCCAACAGGTTTATTTGGTGTCACGAGTTTTCGGAGCACTGCTCCTTCATCAGGTAAGTAGAGTCATCACTCACCTGATGAAGGAGCAGCACTCCGAAAGCTTGTGATATCAAATAAATCTGTTGGACTTTAACCTAGTGTTGTGAGACTTCTTACTGAAATATTGAGGGAAGAGGAGAAGGAAAAAATGTTTCCCTCCTACAGTTCCAATTTTTTGATTGTGTGAATAAAGTAAAGCTATAATTCATACCCTGAGGTGTCCAATTTTTATCCATTTGATTTTTCACATATTGGGACACCAGCTGTACATGTCAATTTGGTTCAGTTAGGAAAACCAAGTGATTTGATTTGATTTATTACTGTCACGTATTAGCATACAGTGAAAAATATTGTTTCTTGCATGCTATACAGAGCATAACGTTCATAGAGAAGAGAATGAGAGATTGCAGAATGTAGTGTTACAGTCATAGCTAGGACGTAGAGATGTTCATTAACCCTTTCACGCTTCTTACTGGGGAGGAGAACAGGGCACAGTGGATTATCAGACACATATTGGGCAGCCCTTTCGCCTTGGAGGGACTGCAGAGAAGGTTCATTAGGCTGATACCAGAGATGAGGGGGTTAGCCTATGAGGAGAGATTGAGTAGAGTAGGTTTGTACTCGTTGGAGTTTAGAAGGCTGAGGAGGGATCTTATAGAGACATATAAGATAATGAAGGGGATAGATAAGGCAGAGGTGGAGAGATTCTTCCCACTTAGAAAAGAGAGCAGAACTAGAGGGCACAGCCTCAAAATAAGTTGGGGGGGGGGGTGCAGTTTAGATCAGAGTTGAGGAAGCACTTCTTCAATCAAAGGGTGGTGAGTCTCTGGAATTCTCTGCCCATTGAAGTGGTGGAAGCTACCTCACTGAATATATTTAAGTCACGGGTGGATAGATTTCTGATGGATGAAGGAATTAAAGGCTGTGAGGAGAAAGTGGGAAAGTGGAACTGATCCACTTCAGATCAGCCATGATCTTGTGAATGGTGGGGCAGGCTCGAAGGGCCAGATGGCCTATTCCTGCTCCTATTTCTTATGTTCTTATGTTTTATTAAAAGCAACATTCCTAGAGCTAAATCTTCTGACCCAAATTCTTCCAAAGTTATTCCACCCTACTTTAGGAAGTATGACTCTGCACTGAAATAATCTTTGATAATAAGCCAGTAAAAGTTTGGAGGCAAGATTTTTTTTCATTCATTTATGGGATGTGAGCATCAATGGCTGGACCAGCCTTTATTGCCCATCCCTTATTTCCTTTGAAATAAGTGTCTTGCTTGGCCATTTCAGAGGGCAGTTAAGTGTCTACCGCATTGCTGTGGATCTGGAGTTCTGTAGATGCCAGACAAGACAAGGACAGCATAATTTCTTCCCTAAAGGATGTTAGTGAACCAGATGGGCTTTTCTGACAAATGAGAATGGTTTCATGGTCATCAGTAGATTCTTAATTCCAGATTTCTTTTTCTATGGAATTCAAATTTCACCACCTGCCATGGGGGGATTCGAATTCGGGCCCCCAGAGGTTAACCTGGGTCTTTAGACTGCTGGTTGAATATCAGAGAAGTGTAATGCAGGGAGATTGAATTAACCATATAACAGAGCCATGTTGTTTCCACAGGACTGGACATGGAGTAGCGAGGTGGCATGGGAGGGTTGGCAGTTCCCAGGAGCTGCAGAGTGCTGAGGTGGGTTGTTTAAAGTGCAGGGGCCTTGTCCAGATAAAGTAAAAATGGACCCTCCAGCCTTCTCCTGTCTTTCTCCTACGCATAACCTGTGCCCTTCATTCCCCATATGTCAAGCATCAATGATCCGCTATAAATTGTATGAAACCACTGTATCTCAGTGATTGGAGAATGTGTAAAAGAAGCTTTAAAATGTCATTCATTGATAAATTTTCACTTAGACAAAACTTTTTAGTCTAGGCCAATAAAAGTGTCAATCATCCAGACCCTTTAAAGTATCAAAAGCAGAAACTACAAGAACTTGCAACCTCTCCACTGTGCATAAATAAACATTGTGCAATTGACAACATGCATTTGAGAGCTAAGCAGAGATGCAGCTATTCGAACAGGCTAATGGATGGTTGATTTTTGTCAAGAATACATAATGAGGTTTGGCTGAGAGCATAGAAATTAATTAGTCTGTTTCAGAGCTCTAGGAAAAACATTTTTGATTGACAGCTCTGGTTCTCTGATCTATGCAATCAATTGAACCATGTTTATTTACACAAGATAAATAGTTTCAATTGCTTGCAGTTTCTGCTATTGATATTCTAAAGGATAATTGACATTTTTATTTGCTTATAGTAAAACTAAATTATTTTTAATGATCAATGAATGGCTATTTTTAAAAGCTTTTTTTAATGTATCCTGCTGTCACTGTAGGGTAAATTGGTTCTATATGGTGTATCA
This sequence comes from Sphyrna mokarran, assembly GCA_024679065.1. Lineage (NCBI taxonomy): Eukaryota > Metazoa > Chordata > Chondrichthyes > Carcharhiniformes > Carcharhinidae > Sphyrna > Sphyrna mokarran. The sequence continues at coordinate 63,928,184 of JAGIQG010000016.1, read as the reverse complement.
TGGCTGGATGGGCATGGAAATCCTATATCTTGGCATGGGGGCCAAAAAGGTTTGGGGGGTGGGGGAAATATTGTGACGTGGGGGACATGAGGAAGAACATTTGAATGTGCCTTTCAAAAAGTTTCCACGTGCAGATTATGTTTCACAACAGCTTTGAGGGAACCACATCTGTTTGACAAGCTGGATAGGCTTCATGAAAGTTGCAAAGGACTAGGATGTGCCTATCTCTACAATGAGCTGACCAAGTGGGGAGTCGAGAATGCTGGCTCATATCGCCAACCAGCTAAAAGGCCCAGTTAAGAATCAGAAACTCCAGGAATAGGGTGGTAAATCTTAGAATCCCTACAGTGCAGAAGGAAGCCCTTTAGCCCATTGAGTCTGCACCAACAACAATCCCACCAAAATCCTATCACTGTTACCCCACATATTTACCCTACTAATCCCCCTGGCATCCGCCTAACACCAAGGGGCAATTTAGTATGGTCAATACACCTAACAGCACATTTAAGTTTATTAGTGTCACAAACATTAATGAAGTTACTGTGAAAATTCCCCAGTTGCTACACTCTGGTGCCACTTTCACTGAGGGAGAATTTAACATGGCCAATACACCTAACCCGCACATTTTGGACTGTGGGAGGAAACCGGAGCGCCCGGAGGAAACCCACACAGACATTGGGATATTGTGCAAACTCCGCACAGAGAGTGAAAGACCCAAACTGGGAATTGAACCCCGCTCCCTAGCCCCGTGAAGCAGCAGTGCTAACCACTGTGCCACCGTGCTGCCTCAATCCTGGAATAGTGCCCCAGACCTCATTTTTAGAAGTCCTCGATTCTGCAAAAATGCAGCCTGTTGTCTTCTGACAAAAAGGGGGGAGCGGTAACTTTGACTTTGTGCAGTGGCAGTCTATTTTACATCTCTTCCAGAATGAAGACTCAAAATGAGCTGCCAATTTGCCCGAAGCATATGTATGTAGAATTTAGTCGTTTGATCAGGTCTGGATCACTTACAACTGAGTCATCAGGGGAACTATAATGAAATGTTCACCAAAAGCCAAAAGGAAAAGGGTTTCTCAAGGTTCCACCACTGTCAGTAACAATAAGCCAGATCTTTTATTTCAACTCCAGTTTCCTGCATATCACTTAAATGTTTGCATTTATTTATTATAGTCACATATAAGCTTACGTTAACACAGTGACGTTACTGTGAATATCCCCTAGTTGTCACTTTCTGACGCCTGTTTGGATACACTGAGGGAGAATTTGGCATGGCCAATCCACCTAACCCACACATTTAAGTTTAGTTATTAGTGTCACAACAGGCTTACATTAGCACATTAATGAAGTTACTGTGAAAATCCCCGAGTTGCTATACTCCGGTGCCTATTCGAGTACTCTGAGGGAGAATTTAGCCTGGCCAATGCAACAAACCTGCACATTTTGGATTATGGGAGGAAACTGGAACACAGGGAGGAAACTCACGCAAGCATGACGAGAATGTGAAGGCTCCACACAGATAGTGACTCAAGCCGGGAATCGAACCCGGGTCCCTGGCACTGTGAGACAGCAGTGCTGACCACTGTGCCACCATGCCGCCCTTAATTTCCTTCATGATCTAAGAATCTTTCGTTCTTATAGCTATAAGATTATACTCAGTAAGTTTGCACACACAGTCTCCTGAAGTAGAAAGTTTCCAAAACTTACAAAGCTCCGGTGATGAAACTTGTCCTCATCCCGTTGCTAAGAGGTTGAGCCCTCGTTCTATACTCCAGCAGCCCAGGGGAAGCGGCCTAAGTTGAGGCTATTTCAATGAAATCGCTTCTCATTCTCCTCCAGAGTCCACAGAAGAAAAGATTGATTGCTGCACAGAGGAAGCCCATTTGGGCTATTGTGACTGTACTAGCCCTCAGTGGGACGTACACCACCCCCAGTCCTTATCCCCTTCGACTTGAGCTGATTTTCTATGGAAAAGGTAGAAAAGAAATTTGCTGATGCTGCGCAAGAGGCCAGACCAAAAGATGATGGAGGAATCAGAGCCATGGGATGTTGCTTATCTCTGAGGTTTGTTTTGGGAATCGTTCAATCAGATTCTGGGTCAACACATGCAAGATGGTGAGATGGAAAATGTACATCACTGTCAGTTTATCCAAAGCTCGGTTCAGAGAGGCAACCACTTATCAAGATTTTTTTTAAAAATAAAAGCCACAATATGGCACATTTCAAAAGCGTTTGACTGGCAACAGGAAATAATGTTTCTATTAATAACAGTCTTTGTAAAGCGTGGCGCGGAGATTGTCAGTTCTCATTTACTTTGTTTCCTTTTAAGTTAAAGCTTCTCACACTACTCTTCCCTAATTTACAGAAACACTTGCCCCGCGCCAACAATTCACTTGTTCAGACCCAACATTCTGCAAGGTAGGGATGAGTGAGGCAGCTTAAAATTTGCTTCTCATCCCAGGTACAGTCTGACAATTACTGTATGGTACTTAAAAAAATGCTGGAAATACGTAGCAGGTCTGACAGTGTCTGCGGAGAGAGAAGCGGTGTTAAGGTTTTGTCTTGACAGCCTTCCATCAGGATCTCAGTTTATTTGTACACCAGTGGCTGAAGATAAGCATGCGGGTGCAGCAGGCGGTAAAGGAGGCAAATGGTGAGAGGTTTGGAATAGAATCAAAGGATCCCTACAGCATAGAAGGAGGCCATTCAGCCCATCGAGTCTGCACCAACCACAATTCCATCCAGGCCCTGTTCCTGTAACCTCACATGTTTACCCTGCTAATCCCACTGACACGAAGGGGCAATTTATCATGGCCCTGCACATCTTTGGACTGTGAGAGGAAATCCACGCAGACACAAGGAGAACGTGCAAGCTGCACACAGACAGTGACCCGAGGACTGAATTGAATCCAGGTCTTTGGTACCGTGAGACAGCCAAGGTAGATTCTTTACTCAGAGAGTGGTTGAGGTGTAGAATAGACTGCCTGCTGTGATAGTGGAGTTGGACACTTTAGGAACTTTCAAAAGGTTACTGGATAGGTAGTGCACTCCAGAATTATAGGGAGGGGATAGCTTGATCTTGGGATGGGACGTAGCTCAGCACAACATTGAGGACCAAAGGCCTGTACTGTGCTGGGATGTTCTATGTTTCTTTTGTAATGCTAACCATTATGCCACTGTACAGGAGTATAGAAATACAGGAACAGCAATGTTTTGTTGCAATTATACAGGTGAGACCATATCTAGAATATTGTATGCAGTTTTGGTCTCCTTTTCTGAGGAAAGATGTTTTTGCTCTTCAGGGAGTGCAGTGAAGATTTACCAGGCTGATTTCAGGGACACCGGGATTGATGTATGAGGAGAGATTGACTCGGTTAGGATTGTTTCCGCTGGAATTCAGATGAATGAGAGGGAGATCTCATAAAGACTTATAAAATTCTAACAGGACTAGACAGGGTAGATGCAGGGAGGGTGGTCACGATGGTGGGGGAGTCCAGAACCAGGGGTCACAGTCTGAGGATTCGGGGTAGACCATTTAGAATAGAAATGAGGAGATGCTTCTTCACCCAAAGAGTGTTGATCCTGTGGAATTCATTACCAGAGGAAGTAGTTGATGCCAAAACATTGAATGTATCCAAGAGGCGGCTCAATATAGCATTTGTTGAATGGGATCAAAAGTTATGGAGAGAAAGCAGGATTAGATTATTGAGCTTGACAATCAGCCATGATTGTGATGAATGGCGGGGCGGATCAGGCTGAAAGGGCCAAATAGCCTCCTCCCGTGCCGACTGATTTTGTTTGTATTATGCCTAAGTTTGCCTTCTGGCATTGTTCCCACAGCATATTCCAGCGCCTCAAAACATTTCACGGGAATATCAACAAAACTTGGCACTGGGCCACAGGAGATTTTCCGATAAGCTTTAAAGATGAGAGAGAGATTGAAAGGCACAAACTGTTTGAGGAGGAAATTCCAAAGCTCAGGGAGTAGATGGCTGAAGGCACGGCCGTTAATGTTCAGAAAATGGTCACGATTTAGAATTGGGACATTGCTGTTTTTGCAGCCAATCTTTTTGGCAAAAAAAATTAAAATTAAATTAAACTGAGGGACAAAATAAAAGAGTACCTTAAGGAGGTGTGATGGGCGGGAGAGTGGGTTCCTGTTCCAAGTCAGTAATATTCTGGGGACCCGGATTCGAATCCCATCACACCAGATGGTGGAATTTGAGTTCAATGAAAAATATTTAGAATTAAGAATCTAGTGATCCCCATAAAACCATTGTCGGAAAAAACCCATCTGGTTCACTAATGCCCTTTAGGGAAGGAAATCTATTGTGTTTACCCAGTCCGGCCTACATGTGATTCCAGAGCCACAGCAACGTGGTTGACTCTCAACTGTCCTCCAAAGGCAAATAGGGATGGGCAATAAATGCCAGTGACGTCCATGTTCCATGAATGAATTTGCAGGCAAGCCATTGCAGTACCTCTTCCAGTCACTGGAGCAGTGTGCCTGGAGGGGCTGGAGAGCTGTTGGCCAACCTGGGACTTCCTTCCGAGTGAGGGAGAATGGAAGCCCCACCTGCTACAAATTGGCGCTGTCATTACAGTGTAAAATGGCAGCGGGCTTGTCAGAGTTAGCGGGGATGCATTCCCTAAACCCTTCCCCCACAACCGCCATCTAAAGAATTCAGGTCTTGATTCCCAAAGGAAAAGCCAGCAATAGACCGCTTTGGAAAGTCTGTTTATACAGTGCCGTGTTTGCAATCACAGTGAGTGCAAGCAGCTGTAAACACCGCACTGATGCAGTGCTAACCAATTATTTGCTCACACGATACCAAATTAAATGATCTTTTTTCGGTAAAATCTAGTCACTAATTGATACCAATCAGCTATATCCAGGCTTCAGTTGTCCTCTGTGCCGAGTTAGTGGGTCCCAATTTTGTTGATTGTTGAAAGAACCTATCTGGTTCACTTTAGGGAAGGAAACCTGCCATCCTTAACCTGGTGTGGCCTACATGTGACTCCAGATCCACAGCAATTGATTGACACTTAAATCCCCCTGGGATGGGCAACAATTGCTGGCCCAGCCAACATCACACACAGCCCACGAACAAATAAAAGAAAAACAAAGTGTTACAATTGGGAGCACATGATGACATAGTCATTAGCACTGCTGCCTGCAGCGACAGGGACCCAGGTTCGATTCCCAGCTTGGGTCACTGTCTGTTTGAAGTTTGCACATTCTCCCCGTGTCTGTGTGGGTTTCCTTCGTGTGCTCCGGTTTCCTCCCACATTCCAAGTTGTGCGGGTTAGGTGGATTGGCCATGCTAAATTGCCCCTTAGTGTCAGGGGGACTAGCTAGGGTAAATGCATGGGGCTGTGGGGATACGGCCTGGGTGGGATTATGGTCAGTACAGACTCGATGGGCTGAACGGCCTCCTTCAGCACTGTAGGATTCGATGAATTTGTCTTGCTTTAGTCTACAGAGGCACAGATCGTTAGGGCTCCCCTGCCTGAATAGAAGAAACAAGAAGTGTTTATAAATAATTTGTATTTATTTGCTTCCATTTATGATCTCAGGACAGTCCCAGAACAGATGATAATGTAGTCCCTGTTATAGGAAATGTGGCAGCCAGTTTACACAAATCCTTATTTACACTCAGTGCAATAATGATAGATTATCTATTTGATAATGTTGGCTGAGGGGGACACCAGGAGGACCTCCCCTGCTCTTTCTTGATATACAGCCATGGTATCCTTGGCCTAATATAGCAATTGTAGTCTTAGTATAGCATTTCATCCAGTTGTGCCCAGTGACTCCTGTTCTAAGTGCATGTCCGTGGAGGTTAGACAGAATCAGAACTAGATTGGGTGGTGTTACCTCAGGGCTGAGTAACTTATTAATACACTAAGGTCAAAACCTTTACAGTGCAGAATAGCCAACCGTGCTCCAGCAAGGCTGACACTTCACAGAACCGCCAGGTCAGGCAACTGAACACAAAGAGTTTTCCAATGCCTGTGAAATGTACAAATGAGCTGAATGGTGTTGGCACTGAGCTGTGGAGTGTTGTCAGCAATGTTCTATCACAGGTATGCAGGTACACGACCAGATTGTAATCTGACAGGTAAACAACTGGCTGTGTTCAGTGAGAAATTATATGAGTGCGTATGATTTGTGTAATAAAAAAAATTAAGCTGCCATGCAGTTAAATGAAAATGAATTACAGCCTGTTGGCACAGTGGTTGGCACTGGTGCCTCAAAGTTCCAGGGATCCAGGTTTGCTTCCCAGCTTGGGTCAATGTCTCTGCGGAGTCTGCAAAATCTCCCCATGTCTGCATGGGTTTCCTTCAGGTGCTCCTGTTTCCTCCCACAGTCAAAAATCACCACGAATATGATAGTCTCGCACAAAGCCTGAGCTTTGAAGGGCAGTATGGTAAGCACAGTGGCTAGCGCTTCACTGTGCTAGGGATCCGAGTTCGATCCCGGTTTGGGTCACTGTCTATATGGAGTTTGCATGTTGTCCCTGTGTTTGCGTGTGTTTCCTCCAGGTGCCCTGATTTCCCCCCACAGTCTGAAAGATGTGCTGGTTAAGTGCGTTGACCCAAACAGGCGCCAGACTGTGAAGACTAGTTTTTCACAGTAACTTCATTGCAGTGTTAATGTAAGCCTTACTTGTGACTAATAAGTAAATAAACTTTAAGTTTAAAGTAAAACTAAATCAGGATATGTTGTTGAAATCATGTGCGGAGTGTTTTGTGGCATCCACCATTAAGGAGGCAAGACAATGCTTCTTTTCCCATCCGATGTTCCTTTTAAAGATGTGTGTGGCTCAGTTAAAAGGTTTATTTATAAGTGATCTAAATAGGCTTACGTTAACACTGCAATGAAGTTACTGTGAAAATCCCCTAGTCGTCACATTCAGTCACTCTGAGAGAAAATGTAGCGCGGCCAATGCGCGTCTTTCAGACTGTTGGAGGAATCCGGAGCATCCGGAGGAAACGCACACAGACACGGGGAGAACGTGCAGACTCCAATCAAGGAACTTGAGGGAAAATTTAGCATGCCAATGCACCTAACCAACACATCATTCAGATTGTGGGAGGAAACCGGAGCACCCAGAGAAAACCTACGCAGACATGTGGAGAACGTGCAGACTCTGTACAGGCAGTGACCCAAGCTGGGAATTGAACCTGGGTCCCTGGAGCTTTGAGGCAGCAGTGCTAACCACTGTGCCACCGTGCCGCCATTCATTTTCATTTAACTGCACGGCTGCTTAACTTTTTTACACAGTTTAGTGCGATACGAGTATCACCCAAGCATAGACCAAACTGGGAAAGAGAGGCAGGCAGCTGGATTAACTCATCCACACGTCCTGTCCGAATGGATGCTTAGTGAGAAAAACAGGAATTTAGTGCTGTGTTTATCTTTTTCAACAAAATCCTCCAAGGATTCGTATCAGATGCCTGTTTTTTGCCAATTTCATATGTGTAAACACATGCCCTCCACCCCTTTTTAAAAACAACATAATTGATCTGACATAAGCTGGCTTCTCATGAGAAATAGGTTTTTTCTCGGATGGTGGATGGCAGTGGGCGTAGAGGAGGAAACGGGTGGCACAGTGATTGCCACTGCTGCCTCACAGCACCAGGAACCCGGGTTTGATTCCCGGCTTGGGCCACTGTCTGTAGGGAGTCTGCTCGTTCTCCCCGTGTCCGCATGGGTTTCCTCCGGGTGGTCCCACAGTCCAAAGGCATGCCAGTTAAATGCATTGGCCGTGCTAAAAATTCTCCCACAGTGTATGTGAACAAACGCCAGAGTGTGGCGATTAGGGATTTTCACAGTAACTTCATTGCGGCCTATTTGTGACTAATAAATAAGCTTTACTTCATATGTGTGTCTGGGTAGGCGTACATTGCAACGCCCTGACTGAACCTGTTTTTATGTAAACATCTGCTGGATAGTGGATAGGAATGGAGAACAGATTTGTTCCCTCTTTCCATCATTGGCCAACGAGCACTGAGACAAATGATAGATTTTGGACATTTAGTGTGCTTGCCAGCTGATTCAGCATGAGTTGAAAATCATCCCAGTTCCAACTCCATTCCGTGTTTACAACTGAATCATCAGGGCACATTAATATTTTCTGGGAACGCTGACTAATGCTCGCCCTTACTGCTACTGAAGTTGTTCTGCACTCTCTCTTTTCCTTTATGCTTTGTCTGTACAGCGCACAAGAAATAATACTTTCAGCTGTACGCTAACATAATAATAAATCAAATCAATTCAGAAAGTTGTAAGGTTTCACTGAGATTTTTGTTAAACACTGCTATTTTGAAATTGTGTCTGGGCTGGTTTTAAAGAAACCTGCCACACAGAAGGTATTTCTGTCCCCTCTGCGATTTCAAGGAGGTGATAGCCTAGTGGTATTATCGCTGGATTATTAATCAGCTAATGTTCTGGGGACAACCTGGAGCACCCAGAGTAAACCCGCGCAGACATTTGATAAGGGTCTGTGCGGAAACAATGTACAAAAGAGGTATATACAATTTACATTGAACCACCAACATAGCTTGACCTCCTCTGCAATGGCAACTTCTCTACTCTTCGTGGGTGGGCAGTGCACATGGGTAACAAAGAGCTACAACCAGTGGTTGGTGGCTGGGAGCTCTCCACTTTCATTCAACCTTCCCTTGCACTTCCTGAATTAGATATATTTACGAAGCAGTGACGTTTTATTTGCAGACGTAGCCGTGGGATGAAATCAGGTTGTAAAAATGGCCCTAAGATGCAAGTGAGAATTCCAGACAAACCATTGAGGAAAGAATGAGTCAGCGCAAAGAGCGGAGGAACGCAGCCAGACTCAGCACTCTGCAATGGCCAATTTCTGCATTGCTTCCCTGCACAGATCCTGTTCTAATTAATGAGTCAACTTTAGTCGACTTCACTTAACCCTTGTATTGCTGAAATGTTATCACAACAAATGAGGGTCAGTCTATTGCTCCAAGTAGCTTTTTATTCATATGTGAGACGTGGGTGTCACTGGCTGGGTCAGCACTTATTACCCATCCCTCGTTGCCCTTAAGAAAGTGAGTGGTGTGCTAGATCATTTCAAAGGGCGCTTAAGAGTCAACCACATTATTTGTGGGTCTGGAGTCACATGTAGGCCAGACCCAGGTAAGGACAGCAGATTTCCTTCCCTAAAGGACATCAGTGAACCAGAAGGGTTTTTCAAACAATTGACAATAGTTTCACAGTCATCAGTAAATTCCTAATCCCAGATTATTTTTTATTGAATTCAAATTCTGCCGTGATGGGATTTGAACCCGGGTCCCCAGAATGTGAGCTGAGTTTCTGGATTAATAGTTCAGCAATAATTCCACTAGGCCATCGCGTCCCCTTATATTTAACATTAAGTATGGTGCTGAACAGATCAGTTTCTTTAGTGCAGTGGGCGGGATTCTTCAGCAAGAACAGGGAATTTGATGTTCCGGACAAAATTCCATTCGTTTCCAGTGGCAGCGGAGAATCCCAGTCCTGTGCGAGGACCGAGGGTTTTTAGCCACTATGTGACCCTATTGTAAGTTTCATTATGCTCACAGTAATAGATTGTTTTATAATGTTGACTGCCCGAGGTGTTTTACACAGTTTCCAGTACCTCGGTGATCCGAGATCTTGGAATGTAGCAGTTTGCAACACTCAGTAGACTACAGCTTGTTGTACTGGAAGTGCATTAAGCTTTGGGTACACCAAGAGTGTCTTTCATCCAACCGAAGCTCTCTAGCAGTAGTTGAGGCTTTTCTTGGTGTTTGTACCCCTGGGAACAGCCCGTAGAGTTACTGATTCCTGTGTACGGAGGTGCTCGGGATGAATCTCCACAAAGCCCACTACATAGCTCCCTAGATCTCCTTTGTGAAGCACATTCTAAAGGAGATTTAGGTTTACCAGACTGATTCCAGGGCTGGTGGGACTGATGTGTGAGGAGAGATTGACAAGGTTAGGATTGTTTTCACTGGAATTCAGACAAATGAAGGGGGGAATCTCAAAGAAACATAAAATTCTAACAGGATTAGACAGGATAGATGCAGGGAGGAGGGTCCCAATGGTGGGGAAGTCCAGAACCAGGAGGTCACAGTCTAAGGATTCAGGGTAGACCATTTAGGACGGAGGTGAGGAGGCATTTCTTCACCCAAAGAATGGTTGAGCCTGTGGAATTCATTACCACAAGAAGTAATTAATGCCAAAACATTGAATGTATTCAAGAAGTGGCTAGATATAGCACTTGGGGTGAATGGGATCACAGGTTACAGGGAGAAAGCAGAATTAGGACGAGTTGGACAATTAGCCATGATCATAATGGATGGCGGAGCAGATCAAAGGCCAAATGGCCTCCTATCTTCTATGTTTCTATGAGATGGACAACAGTCTCGTCACCTCGAGCATGGAGGGGCTGAGACTCTGTACGTGGCGGTAGGATCTGATGGTGAGTGCCCTTCTCACCGGGGGACACCTAGATGGGACACCAGACGCTGTCTTGCCCAATACTCTAATGAAGGCATATATGTTGTTTTCTGCATACATGTGTCAGAACTCTTACATACATTATGCATGCACCGCACATGAGCTTTAATAGTGGGAGATTGCACATGACCAATTAATCGCAGCATTTTCTTGCCATGTTCCTAAGAGAGATTGGAGAACAAATGGGGTCCTTTGATCCTCTCTCTTTAATCAGGAATATATTTTTCCATCTCATTGTTTACCAGTTGGAATCGCCACAGGGAAGAGAGTGAGTGTAGATGCAGTATGTTAACGAGCCCAGCACTGCACTGGTGTATGCGTGCGCCTGCCATATTGTCAGATAACCCTGGGTGCTCCAGTTACACGAGCGATTGATTGCTCATTTTAATTGGGTGATTATTTAGTTAATAATCAGCCAGGCCAGTAGCCACAGTCGACAATTTATGGTAAAGCGGAAAAACATTGCTTCTTTTCCCTCCCCCTCCAAGCAAATTAGCGCACATCTGAGGGACAGGCGTACAAAGAGCCTCTCGCTCCAACAACATTTAGGTCAGTGGTTTTGACAATGTTCGTTAGGCTAAGTGGCAATTAGTGATCAGGGTAGCTAAATCGTAATTATCCGTAAATGCTCGTGCACTCTGTCCTATCTCACTCGAGTGGCCACCCATTCTTCATTCGAGTCTTACACTGACATCAAGCGCAGAGCTTAACTGTGGGACACATCATTGCCAGGCAAGTCCTGTCTTCAACCAATGTCCACTTTGCAGTATCATTGGACAGCAATCAATACTTCATTTTCTCTTCCCAGCCCAGAGCAACGAAACTAATTATGTCGCCTCAATTGCCCCCTGGTTTGAGATGTGCTTATTTAATACAGAACTTGGAACTGTGCTTGCCTGCTGGTTGTAAGGAGTTTTGAACATTTTATTTTATGTAAAATGATGTAACATTATCTCTGTAAGACAACATTTCAGAAGAAAAACAATACTCCTCTTCCCTATTGCTGCTGGCATTAAGCATCTGTCATCCAGCTTCCTCTCTCAGAAGACACTAATTGGTAACAGAACTGCATGTCACGATTCCAGATTTACTGTTTGTTCTAGTGATCCAAAGAGACCAGAAAGGTTGTCTATTGCAGTTGGCCCTGAGAAGGTGAAGGGCAAGTGTCAGAGGTGGCACAGTGGTTAGCACTGCTGCCTCACAGTGCCAGAGAACCAGGTTCAATTCTGGCCTCGGGTCACCGCTTGTGTAGAGTTTGCACGTTTTCACCCCTGTCTGTATGTGTTTCCTCCCACAGTCCAAGGTTTTGCAATTTAGGTGGATTGACCATGCTAAATTGCCCCTTAGGGTCCGATCTTACCCACCATTCTCCTGCTAAACCGAGGACGGAGAATTTGGCACCCAGCCAAATCTCCATCCACAGCAGCTCGACGGGAAAATTCCGCTGGAAACACTCTGGTCTTTGTGTCCCAAGATGTTTAGGTTAGGAAAATGAGCGAGGACCAAAAGAGAGCAATTGGGACTAGCTTCATGGTAAAAACTGGGCAGCATGGACAAGTTGGGCCACAGGGCCTGTTTCCATAATATAAATATCTATGACTCTATAAATACATTGAGTTATGGAGATAGAGTCTGGGTAAGATACTCAATTGGAGATTCAGTACAGACTTGGTGGGCCAAATGACCTCCTTCTGCACTGTGGGGTTTCTATGATTTTGGAGGGGTGGAGGGAGGGACTGCCTTTTGCTTTGATGCGTGTTTTGTTTTATATTGGAGTAGCTTGTTCAGCCACTTTCAAAGTCACTTGAAGTCAATGATGTAGTAAGAGTTGGAGTAAAGTAGGCCAGACCACTTCAGATTGACATTTTAAAATTTGTATCTATAAAAGAATGCTTTTTTTCTGGGATAGCTGAAATGAATCTTGGCACACTTTCTGTTCTCCGTTGCATTCCCGTACAAGACGTACCATTTTGTCAATGCCTTTCATCAGCTCTGACCAAGGGCCATCCTGACTCGAAACGTTGGCTCTGTTTTCTCTCTCCCCAGATGCTGTCGGACCTGCTGAGATTTTCCAGCATTTTCTGTTTTTGTACCTTTCAGCATGTTTATTTCTGCTGTAAGACTGAAAGCTGATTTGCAGTTAAAGATCTTTCAGCTAAATCTTTCCCCTTTATGGCAACTCTGGTTAAGCTGAACGACAACAAGAGTCGGTTCAAATTAATTGAAGTTAGGCCCTGTGGTGGGATTGTGGTGGTGAGTTTCCGCTTGTAGTTTAACTGTTCCATCATGGTTTTAACTGATTCATTCTCGCATCAGCCACCAGCATTTGCTGGACATGCAGACACAACTGGTTGTTTAGCCACCGCGCTACACAAGTACAACAGTAATTACATAATCACAAGTACAGGGAGAAATTCGGGTGATGCAGTGGCACAGTGAGTTAGCGCTGCTGCCTCACAGCACCAGGGAGCTGGGTTTGATTTCTGGCTTGGGTCTCTCTGTGTGCAGTGTCTGCACATTCTCCCTCATGTCTACGTGCATTTCCTCTGGGTGCTCTGGTTTCCTCCTCTGAAAGGCGTGCTGGTTGGGTGTATTGGCCATGCTAAATTCTCCCTCAATGTATCCGAACAGATGCCAGACTAGGGGATTTCCACAGTAACTTCATTGCTGTGTTAATGTATGCCTAGTTGTGACACTAGTTAAGGGTGTGACTGCCGGAAATAGCTTAGTCACTGGTGAGATGCAGTGATCACACAAGGCTGTATTTTTCTAATGCTTAATGCACAGAGATTATTTCCTGATGCTTCAGTAACTCAGATTGGGACACAAACAATTTCTACTTTGTTTTCCTTCATGATTGAAATCAATATTCCTATTTAAATATCATTTCTTATATTCTCCTCACTCTCTGACCACTTCCTGGTTTCTTCACTTCTTCTGAAGATGCTGATTCATGCAAGACTGTCATTTCACAGAATACCTGGCTCAGGTAGTCACTATTAGCATACAAGGCCATTATGACAGACTGAAAATTTTTTAAGTTCATTTATTAGTTTAAGTAGGCTTACACTAACACTGCAATGAAGTTACCACAGTGAAAATCCCCTAGTCGCCACACTGTTTGGTGCACTAACAAAAAATACAGCACAGCTAATGACCTAACTAGCACGTCTTTCCGGACTTTGGGAAGAAACTGGAACACCCGAACGAAACCCACACAGACTCAGGGAAGAACGTGCAAACTCTGCACAGACAGTGAACAAAGCCAAGAATTGAACTCGGGTCCCTAGTGCTGTGAGGCAACAGTGCTAACCACTGCAGCACTGTGCCAATATCTGTGCTCTGGCAGTTTTCCAGCAACATCTACAAGAAAGCAACAATCACTCACTGACAGAAAATGCTGGAGAAACTCAGCAGTTTTGACAGCACCTGTGAAGAGAGAATAGAACCGACTTTTCGAGAAAGGTCATTGAATCTCGAAACGTCTCTATTCTATCTCCACAGATGCTATCAGACCTGAGATTTTCCAGCATTTGCTGCGTTGGTTTCAGATTCCAACATCCGCACTATTTTGCCTTTAACCACATCTTGAATTTATATTGCACCTTTAATGTCACGAAAGAAATCACACATGGGGTTCTGGGGATAGGGCCGGGGGTGGGGAGGGGGATTGTTTTTAGGGCCGGGGGTGGGGAGGGGGATTGTTTTTGGTGCAGGCTCGACGGGCTGAATAGCCTCTTTCTGCACTGAAGGGATTCTTTGAGATTAAGAGATAAAATTTAACAATGAGCGTACAAAGAAGTGCTGAGATAGATGATGGGAAACCCAGCTGGTGAGGTAGGTTTTAAGGAGAAATAGAGGAGAGGGAGATGGAGAGGCAAAGAAAGTCTTGAAGGAATTTGAAAGCCTGGAGCTGCGACAGCTGAAGGCACGGCCACCCAATGGTGATGGAAATCAAGATAGGGCAAGAGATTTCATTGAAGAAAATCAAAAGCTAGAACCTGAGCTAATTTTGATTTTGATTTGATTTAATTTATTATTGTCACATATATTAACATACAGTGAAAAGTATGTTAATACATTTAACATGTATTAACATACTTGTTAATACATGTTAAATGTATTAACATACATTTATGTTAATACATGTTATTAACATATTAATGTTAATCAATATTAACATATGTTATGTTAATATTAACATTAATATTAATGTTTCTTGCACGCTATACAGACAAAACATACCATTCATAGAGAAGGAAACGAGAAATTGCAGAATGTAGTGTCATTGTCATAGTTAGGGTGTAGAAAAAGATCAACTTAATGCAAGGTAAGTCCATTCAAAAGTCTGACAGCAGCAGGGAAGAATCTGTTCTTGAGTCGATTTGTACATAATCTCAGACTTTGTATCTTTTTCCTGATGGAAGAAGGTGGAAGACAGAATGTCTGGGGTGCCTGGGTCCTTAATTATGCTGGTTGCTTTGCCGAGGCAGCAAGAAGTGTAGACAGAGTCAATGAATGGGAGGCTGGTTTGCATGATGGATTGGGCTACATTCTTGACCTTTTGTAGTTCCTTGCGATCTTGGGCAGATTTTATATCTCTCTGTGACCCTGAGAGCTGAGACTGGTTTGATACTGTCCCGATTAGCATCAAGAACTGGTTTTTGAGTGTAGGTCTCTTGGGTCTGTGAAGTTCAGTACAATCTTCTGGGGGCAGTAAGGTTGTTCAGTGGTTAGCGTTACTGTCTCACAGCCCCAGGAACCCTGGCTCGCTCATCCTGAAACCATAAAATCTTGCCCAAGATTAACAGACCTTCCCAGATTCCACTCCTCGCTCGCTCTGGTTTTCATAGTGGACAGGCCAGTAAAATTCTGGCCATTATCTCTAAACAATGTGGACTGACTTCTTTGGCTGAAATACTCAAAGGAAAAATGAATCATCGAATCATAGAATCCCTATAGTGCAGAAGAAGGCCATTCGACTCATCAAGTCTGCACTGACCACAATCCCACCCCAGGCCCTATTCCTATAATCCCACATATTCACCTTGCTAATCTCCTTAATACTAAGAGTCAATTTAGCATGGCCAGTCAACCTAACTTGCATGTTTTTGAACTGTGCAAGGAAACCGGAGCGCCCAGAGTAAACCCACGCATGCGGACACGGGGAGAACATGCAAACTCCATACCAACAATGTACCGAGGTGGGATTGAACACGGGTCCCTTGCGGTATGAGGTAGTAGTGCAAACCACCGTGCCACCTCAAAACTGAAATCAATTCCGGCACCAGTGGGATTCAAACCCACGCCTCCACAGAGCTTTAATGTAGTGCCCTAGACTACTCGGCCATGCCAGTACAGTGCAAAAATCAATGCCAGGAGTGGGATTTGAACCCACGCCTCCAGAGGAGACTGTGACCTGAACACAGCAACTTCCACCACTCTGCCATCCTGACACATTTTAAAAAAAGAAAACTTCTGATTTTGATCTTTCATTTTGCCACTTGTTGATAAAATTACTCAATGTTGTTCCTAAGAACTGTCATTACTTAGAAAGTTCAAAACTAAGGGACATGAGCATAAGATAGTCACTAATAAACCAAACAAAGTCTTCAGGAGAATCTTCTTCACACAGGGAGTGGTTAGAATAGGGAATTTGCAGCTCCTTGGAATAACTGACGTGAATAGCATTTAAGAGAAAACTACATTTTTATTCTTTCATGGGATGTGGGCATTGGTGGCAAGGTCAGCACTTATTACCTGTCCCTAATTGCCCTTGAACTCAGTAGTGTGTTCAGCATTTCAGAGGGTATTTGGGAGTCAACCCACATTGCTGTGGATCTGGAGTCGCATATAGGCCAGACTGGGTAAGGACGGCAGATTTCCTTCCCCATCAGATATTAGGGCAACCAAAAGGCCTTTTACAGCAATCAATGATATTTTCATAGACTAGCTTTTAATTCCAGATTTATTATCCAGATTTCAATTTCACCAGATACCATGTTCTCAGAGCCTGGGACTGTGGATCATTAGAACAGTGACATTACCATTTCCCAAACACATTAAGTAGAAAGGGAAAGAAGAATATGCAGATAATGCGAGTCAAAGACTGGTGGGAGGATGTTCACGTGAAGCATAAATGCCACTACAGAGCAGATGGGTAGTCTGTTCCTGATTTGATTTGATTTATTATAGTCACGTGTATAGGGATACAGTGAAAAGTATTGTTCCTTGTGTGCTTACAGACAAAGCATATCGTTCATAGAATACATAGGGAAGAAGTGGTGTAATAGTCATAGCTAGGGTGTAGAGAAAGATCAACTTAATATAAGGTAGGTCCATTCAAAAGTCTGACAGCAGCAGGAAAGAAGCTGTTCTTGAGTCGATTGGTATATGATCTCAGACTTTTGTATCTTTTTCCCGATGGAAGAAGGTGGAAGAGAGAATATCCGGGGTGTGTGAGATCCTTAATTATGCTGGCTGCTTTACTGAGGCAGCAGAAAGTATAGATAGAATTAATGGATGGGAGGCTGCTGTGTGTGATGGACTAGGCTTCATTCACAACCCTTCGTAGCTTCTTGCACTCCTGGTTCTATGTGATAACTGCTATTAATATGATTTAAATCATCAGGATTCAATATTTTACCATTATTGGGTAAAAGGAAGTGATCCTTAATGATGACCTAAGATCAATTTTTTCAGGGGCTGCTTTAGGCACCTGGTATTGTCATAATCTCTTTTTTTTTATTTGCATAGTGCCTCAGGAATTTTTTTACATAAAGGAAACGTTTCTTGCAGTCATTGTTGGATTTCATAGTGATGAAGTTATGTTGATGACACCTAGTTTTTAGACTTCTACAAGTCAAAACATCATTAAAGGTCCATTCCTTGTGTGTGGTTCTAAGGGAGAGTGTCTATTGCCTTTTCTCTGTTATCGAATGTCTGGTGAATTTGTCAACTGTATTTTAAAAATCAGGAATCTTCAAAGTCAAACTAGAGGAAGTTGGGCTCATGGGTCTGGTGTAGAGTCAGCTAAGAAGATTAAGGTTGAGCTGTTCTTGCTTCTGATCCTGCACCAAATTAGAGTAACAAGGTGTCACAGTGGTTAGCGCTGCTGTCTTACAGTGCCAGGGACCTGGGTTCGATTCCGGCATTGGGTAACCATCTGTGTGGAGTCTGCATGTTCTCCTCTTGTCTGTGTGGGTTTCCTCTGGTGCTCCAGTTTCCTCCCAAAGATGTGCATGCAACCAGAAAATAAAAGACTTCAGTTACGTGGGAAGCCAGGAGAAGCTGAGGCAGCAGCACAGTGGCATGGTGGTTAGCACTGCTGCCTCACAGTGCCAGAGATCCAGGTTCGATTCTGAACTTGGGTCACTGTCTGTGCGGAGTTTGCACATTCTCCTTGTATCTTTGTGGGTTTCCTCCAGTTGTTCTGGTTTCCTTCTGCTGTCCAGAGATATGCCGGTTAAGTGGATTGGCCTTGCTAAATTTCTCCAAGTGTCAGGGGGACTAGATAGGGTAAATGCATGAGGTTATGGGGATAGGACCTGGGTGGCATTATGGTTAGCCTAGGCTTGATGGGCTAAATGGCCTACTTCTGCACTGTAGGATTCTGTAATTCTATGATTGTTCTCCTTAGAGCAGACAAGGCTAAGGGAATTTTGAATAGAGGTATCCAAAATCATGTATGGCTTTGACAGAGTTAAAGAGGAAGAATTGTTTCCAGTGGCCAAAGAATTGGTATTGATTTAGAGTAATTAACAAAAGAACCTGAGACAATGGCAGGATTTTCCATTCATCCTCACCCCAAAATCCGGAAAACTGCTCAAGGTATAAGGACCTTTGTATCCCTGCCCGCTATGATTTCCGGGAAAACTCCCCCCAATAAGAGAAAACACTTTTGTTGACACAGTGATCCCGAAGGTGGGGTGAGATTTTCCAGCCGTGTGCACTCCAAGACCAGAAATTCCTATTCCAGATCAATGGATCTTTACAAGGTCAGCCAAGTTTTCTATCCCACCTGTTACAATTCCCACGGCAGACAGGGTGGGAAAATTCTGTCTGAGAGAGAGAAATGGAAAGTGTTTTGCTAGTATCCTTCAAAAGGAAACTGGATAAATACTTGAAAGATAATACTTTACAGGGCTAAGGGGAAATACAGAATGGTGGAAATTGTTGGATAGGTTCCCCAGATATTTGGCACAACATGATAAAGCTGGATTTTTTTTTTCCTCTCTGAGCCGCCTCATTCTATGTGTACCATCCTTTTTTTTTAAAGTAGGGGAAAGTTAGCCTTGAAGTAGATGCATGTTCTGTGAGTAATTGTCCTGTTTTTATTGCAGTGAGACTCTTACTGAAGAACAAAGTGAATCCAGATCTTTGCAATGAAGATGGACTTACAGCATTACACCAGGTGATGGAACATTCCTTTATTTACTTGACGTACCTGAAATGAATCATACAGTCCCAGTCGTAGAAACAGAAAACTTTTGCAATTCCCTGTTGAGTCCAGCCTCCGTGAGGGAAACATTTATATAAACACTTTTACTCGTTGGTAATAATCTTTCGCACAAGAAGCTATTATCATCATAAAAGCCAAGTACACTTTCACTTCCAGTCTGTTCTAAGTTAGTTGTTCTCAGCCAGGCTGTAGATTAGTTTTATAGAACATAGAACATTACAGCACAGAACAGGCCCTTCGGCCTTCGATGTTGTGCCGACCAAAATAAAAAGCAATGCCCCTCCAAACTAAATGATTCCCTTCTCTTCCATATACTTATCAATTAACCTCTTAAACGCCACCAAACTTGGCGCATCTACAACAGCTGCAGGCAGGGCATTCCACTCCCTAATCACTCTTTGAGTAAAGAACCTACCTCTGATATCCGTCCTATAACTCATACCCCTTAATTTAAAGCTGTGTCCCCTCGTGCTAGCTTTCTCCATCCTAGGAAAAAGCTATCACTGTCCACCCTATCTAAACCTCTAATCATCTTATATGCTTCAATAAGATCCCCTCTTAGCCGCCTCCTTTCTAACGAAAACAACCTCAAATCCTTCAACCTCTCTTCATAGGACCTGCCCTCCATACCAGGCAACATCCTGGTAAACCTCCTCTGTACCCTCTCCAATGCCTCCACATCTTTCTTATAATGTGGCGACCAGAACTGCACACAATACTCCAAGTGCGGCCGCACTAGAGTTTTGTACAGCTGCAACATGATGCTGCGGCTCCTAAATTCAATCCCCCTACCAATAAAAGCTAAGACTCCATAAGCCTTCTTAACAACTTTATCCACTTGACTGCCTACTTTCAGGGATCTATTGACACATACACCAAGATCCTTCTGTTCCTCAACACTATTAAGAGCCCTACCATTAGCCCTATACTCTACACATTTATTGTTCCTGCCAAAGTGCATTTCCTCACACTTTTCCACATTAAACTCCATTTGCCACCTCTCGGCCCAGCTCTGCAACTTGTCCAAGTCACTCTGTAGACTATAACACCCCTCTTCACTATCTAAAAGATAGAAAGCTTTTATGACATCTTGCATCTATCTATCTATATATATATTGTGTATATATATATATATATATATATTTCCATCATGATTGACTGCATATTGTTCAGGAGCAGTCAGCTGTTAAGCTCACACTGACAATCTGACTTAGATCAGTTCAACAGAATCATAGAATCTCTGCAGTACAGAAGGAGGCCATTCATCCCATCAAGTCTGTACAGACCGCCATCCCACCAAGGCCCTATTCCTGTAACCCTCATTTATCCTGCTTTCCCCTGAATTTAGGATGTCCAGTCCACCTAACCTGCACATCTTTGAACTGTGGGAGGAATCCAGAGGAAACCCATGCAATCATGGGGAGAATGTGCAAACTCCCGCACAGACAGTGACCCGAGGCTGGAATTGGAATTAACAGCTCCCTAATGATGTGAGGCAGCAGTGTTAACCATTGTGCCACTGTGTCGCCCAGCATAGAATCATAGATGTTAGGCCTCTCAGTTGCAGTCCAATATGAAAGATAATGCAAGTCCAGTTTCTTCTCACTTTATTTTCTGATTCAGCTCCATATATACATCCAACAGCCAGTGCTATCTGTAACCCCTTTATATAAGGTTGGCATGGTGGCTCACCTTCTTGTACCCTGTTGCCAAAGGGATCCTCACCCATCAGCAACCCAGCTCACAGCTAAAGTCTCACAACCTAGTAGGCAGCTGGGCTTCAGTGGGCAATGCTCTCACCTCAGAACCAGAAAATCTCGGATTCAAGTCCTGCTCTTGAGCACATGACCCAGGTTAATGTTCCAATCTAGTACTGAGAGAGTGCTGCACTGTCAAAGGTGCTGTCTCTCAGCTAAGACATTAAGCCAAAGTCAGGCAGTTGTTAAAATATCCCATGGCAACTGTTTTGAAAGAAATCACTGTGGCATTGTGGTTAGCAGTGCTGCCTCATGGTGCCAGAGACCCAGATTCGATTCCCAGATTGGGTCAGTGTCTGTTGGAGTCTGCATGTTCTCCCTGTGTCTGCGTAGATTTCCTCCAGGTGCTCCGGTTTCCTCCCACATGCTGGTTAGGGTGCACTGGCTGAACTAAATTCTCCCTCTGTGTGCCCGAACAGGCATCGGAATGTGGCGACTAGGGAATTTTCACAGTAGTTTCATTGCAGTGTTAATGTAAGCCTACTTGTGACACTAATAAATCAACTTTAACATTAATATATCCCAGTGAGTACTATTTAACAATTATCACAGAATTAGGTCCAAAGTGGAAAGTCCAGTTAATCCATTTTTAACAGTAAATGAATAGAGGCATTCAATTCAGAAAAGATTCTTTGGCCCATCGAGACAATAACTATCACAAAAGTCAGCAATAATCCTATTTTCCTGCACTTGCCCCACATCTCTGAATCTTGTAATGTTTCAGGTGATCACCCAAGTACTTTTTTGAAGGTTGTAAGGTTTCTGGCCCCAACTACCTTCCCAGGCAACACTGTCCAGATTCCTACCACACTCTGAGTGAAGAAGGTTTTTTTCTCAAATCCCCTCTGGATTTCTTGCCTCTTACCCTAAATTAAGCCCCTTGGGATTGACCCCTCAACCAAGGGGAACAGCTGCTCTCTTCTCACCCTATCCATACCCCTCATTATCTTATAAATCTCAATCATGTCTCCCCTTTAGCCGTCTCTCCTGTTAAGAAAACAAGTTTATTTGGTAGCAAACGCCATCAGCTTTTGGGACTCTATCAGGTGAACAGAGCCACTTATTTGCCAAAGGGGCAGAGCCCCAAAAACTGGTAGCATTTACGACCAAATAAACCTGTTGGACTTTAACCTGGTGTTGTGTGACTTCTTACTGTATTTACTCCAGTCAAACACTGGCACCTCCACATCATGACTAAAGAAAACAATCCAAACCTAGCTAGTCTCTCCTTAGAACTCAAATGCTCCATCCATGGACAAGGAATTGATTATGGGATCATTGTGCCTTGTCTTTTTTAGTTACGTGCAATGTATACCCAACTGAAATATCAGGACAATTGCAAATTTGGCATTTACACTTATAATGGCTTGATAGTCTGATAAATGCCATTATAAAGATTTATGTTGTTTGTCATTTGCTGTTCACAAACACAGGATGTTCCAAAGAATTTTCTATCTAATGAAATACTTCTGAAGTTTAGTCACTGGATTAATAGAGAAAACACAGAATAGAATCATAGAATCCCTACAGTGCAGAAGGAGGCCATTCAGCCCATTGAGTCTGCACTGACTACAATCCCATCCAGATCCTATCGCCTTAACCCCATGCATTTACCCTAGCCAATCCCCTGACACCAAGGGGCCATTTTAGCACAGCCAATTCACCTAACCCGCACATCTCTGGTCAGTGGGAGGAAACTGGAAGAAACTCACACAGACACAGGGAGCATATGCAAACTCCACACAGACAGTGGAATCGAACCCGGGTCCCCAGCGCTGTGAGGCAGCACTACTAACCACTGTGCCACCATGGTAATTGCACAATAAGATTTCCTAAATTACCAAAAATAAATTGTCAGGTCATTTCTGAGGAATAAATGTTTGCCAGAGCACTGGGAAACCCTGATATTTTAACAAAATAGTTGCCATGGGATTTTTTTTTATAACTGCCCGCCTTTGGCTTAATGTCTCATTTGAGAGACACCAGCTTTGACAGTGTAGCACTGTCAGTACAAAATTGGAACATCAGCCTGGGTCATGTACTCAAGAGCAGGACTTGAACCCAAGACTTTTTTGCTCTGAGGTGAGATCATTGCCCACTGAAGCCCTCTTACCCACAAGGTTGAGAGTCTTTATCTGTGAGCTGGGTAACTGACGGGTTAGCATCTCTTTGGCAGCAAGCAGGTGGGTTAATTCCACAAGACAAAAGCATTTTATGTTGATTGGATGATTGTGGTGATGCAGTGTGAGTACTCATGCTTCATATTGCCTCTGTGTAGCAGTACAAACCAAAGATGTGCAGGTTAGGTGGATTGGCCATGTTAAATTGCCCCTTAGTATCAGGGGGATTAGCAAGGTAAATATGAGGGGTTACGGCATAGGGTTTGGGTGGGATTGTTGTCTGCGCAGGCTTGATGAGCTGAATGGCCTCCTTCTGCACTGTAGCATCGGGGATTCAGATTCAATTCCCAGCGTGGGTCACTGCTTGTGTGGAATCTGCACATTCTCCCAAGATCTGCGTGGGTTTCCTCCAGGTGCTCCGGTTTCTTCCCATAGTCTAAAAGACATACTGGTTAGGTGCATCGGCCATGTTAAATTCTCTCTCAGTGTGCCTGAGGCAGAATGTTAGCACTGCTGTCTCACAGTGCCAGGGACCTGGGTTCGATTCCTGGCTTGGGTCACATTCTCCCCATGTCTGGATGGGTTTCCTCCAGATGCTCTGGTGTCCTCCCACAGTCTAACGATGTGTGGGTCAAGTTGATTGACCATGATAAGTTGACCCTGGTTTTGGTGGAGGGGAATCAGCAGGGTAAATAGGTGGAGTTATGGAAATAGGATGGGATTGTTGATGCACAGGATTATGGAGATGGGGCCTGGGTGGGATTGTTGTCAGTGCAAGCTCGATGGGCCGAATAGCCTCCTTTTCTACTGTAGGGATTCTATGATCATCTAACATGTGTTGTTTTGCTTCTCTGACCGGGGAGAATTTCTTCCCCTGACCTTCACAGCTGAGTTCAGTAAGTCGCTGCAAATCAGTGTTACAGACCTGTGTCTCCAACTCATCCAGAAATGGATCTCTGAACCTCCACATCCTCCAGCAGTGCTGCTGAATCATGGTGCCTTTTTAAAGAGAATAAAAAGGGGCGAAATAAACCAGGAAATGTATGAATGATCTCAGAATAGCAGCAAAGATGAAAGCATTTCCCTTGCAGCTTGTTCTTTTATTAGCCGATCTCATCCTTTTTGATGTATGCCGTCCAGCTGATCAGATGAATTCTGTTAAATCTAGCAGATGTGTCAGCTGTAATTTACAGAACTCACACACCTACCCTCACAATACAAATAGCCTCATTTTGGCGCAAGCCGTGATTGGTTATTTGGGATAATATCTGAGGTCAAAGGTAAAAGAATGGGGACCAAACGTTTACCTGGATATGGAGTGTGTGAATGAATCACAGAATCACAGACTACCACAGTGCAGAAGAGGCCCTTCAGCCCATCGAGTCTGCACCAGCACGTGAAATGCCCTGACCTGCACGCCTAATCCCATTTGCCAACCCATTAACCTTGAATGTTATGGTGTGCCAAGTCTTCATCCAGGTATTTTTTAAACAATATGAGGCATCCCGCCTCCCCCACCTTCCCAGGCACTGCATTCCAGATGTCACTGCCCTCTGGGTAAAAAAGTATTTCCTTAAACTCCCCCCTAAACCTGCCACCCCTCACCTTTAACTTGTGTCCCTTTGAAACTGACCCTTTAACTAAAGGGAACAGCTGCTCCCCATCCACCCTATCCGTGCCTCTCATAATCTTGAACCCCTCAGTCAGGTCCCCATCTCTGCTCCAGTGAACGGCAATACTTAGAACCATTAAAATCCCTAAGGTGCAAGAAGAGGCCATCTGATCAGTGAGTCTGCACCAACTCTCCGAAAGAGCATCCAGTCCAAGCACTCCCCTCTGTCCTATCCTCTAACTCTGCGTATTCAACCCTGGTTCGATTCCCGGCTTAGGTCACTGTTGGGCAGAGTTTTCATGTTCCCTCTGTATCTGTATGGGTTTCCTCCAAGTGCTCCTGTTTCCTCCCACAGTCTGAAAGACGTGCGGGTTAGGTGCCTTGGCCATGCTAAATTCTCCCTCAGAGAACCGGAACAGGTACTAGAGTGTGGCAACTCGGGGATTTTCACTTTAACTTCATTGCAGTGTTAATGTAAGCCTACTTTGACACTAATAAATAGATTTTAAACTTTATTGTTATCATGGTCATTCCACCTACATTTTTCGGACTGTGGGAGGAAACCAGGGCACCCGGAGGAAACCCACGCAGACACAGGGAGAACATGCAAACTCTGCACTGACAATGACCTAAGATGAGAATTGAACCCAGGTCCCTGGCACTGTGAGGCAGCAGTGCTAACCACTGTGCCACTATGCCATCCTTAGTCTTTTGGGGTGAGGAAATGCAGGTTTCTTCCATATTCCCTATTTGTCAGCCATAAAAACACACAGCTCAGGTTTTCTCTAGCCCAGAGGAAGATTCGGCCCTCGGTATCCAGAAGAAATCAAATCATTGTATGACTTTAATAAGAAAAGTAACCTTATCTTAAAATTACCCGATCATGCCAGAGGCTACTTATAAAGTGATAAGCTTCTTCTCATATCACCATTGATCCAACCACAGAGACATGTGATTGTACTCTGGGCTAACTAGTTCTTTTGTACTTCTAGATCACAGTGGTAACAACTAAATTTATATAGCACCCTAAATGTAATGAAACCTCTCAAGGCATTTCATAGGTGCGTTACAAAACAAAATATGGACAAAGTCACATCAGGAGATTTTAGGCCAGATTTTCAAATATTTGATCAGAGAAGCACGTTTTAGAGGAGGGGAAAAATATGGCAGAGAAGCTATGAGTGTAGGGAGGGATTTTCAGAGCTTGAAACTTAGGCAACTGAAGACAGGGCTGCCTCTGATGGAGGTAATATTAGGGATTCTCAGGAGGACATAAATAGCGAAGTGTAGGTATCTCTTGCTTGAATGTGGAGCTGGAGGAGGTTCCAGAGATAGGGTGGGGCAAGGACATGGTGGAATTTGAAGAAAAAGGATGAGAATTTGAAAAATCAAGCTGTTGGTTGCCTGGGAGTGAGCGTATGTCAGTAAGCACAGAGCTGAGAGGCGAAAGGGATTATGTAATTTTGGATTATGTGTGTGGCAAAGTGGCACAATGGTTGGCACAGCTGCCTCACAGCGCCAGGGACCCGGATTCGATTCCCCGCTTGGGTCACTGTCTGTGTGGAGTTTGCATGTTCTCTCTTATCTGAGTGGGTTTTTCCTGGTTTCCAGGCTAGGTGCATTGTCCTGAACAGATGCCGAAGTGTGGCAAGTAGAGGAATTTCACGGTAAAATCACTGCAGTGTTAATGTCAGCCTTACTTGTGACAAATAAATAAACTTTAACTTTTAAAAAGGGATTTGGCTACCCAGCTCTGCTTGTTCCATCATGTCATGGTTAGTCTCCATCTCAACTCCACTCACCCACTTTGCTTCCATACTCCTTAATATTCTTATTTAACAAAAACCTCACATTTTTTCCCTTAAGTTGAAGAGAGAGCTTAGATAAGTTGTCATTAAGAGCAGCGATCTATCCCATGGGAGTAAATGAGAACTTGCGATGATGCTACTCTGCTTTGTGCCCCTGCACTTAATTAAATACCATCATGCTGTTAACAGAGTTCCGTAGAAGCTGGATCTTCTGTGAGGTTTTAAATGAAGCCCAGCTTCTTTTGCTATCTGCGAATCGCCCTTGAGAATATCCCTATTCCTCCATCTGCTGCAACTTGGGCGTTTTGCAATTTCGATTTCTTTCTTAATCAACACCCATCGAGCGCTGTGAAATCTTGATTATCTGTGAGAGTATTTCTCAGCTAGTTTACCGTTTAAACTGTGAGTGAGTGTTTTTTAATTGGTCTCGCCGCTTGAAACAGCTGGCTAGTGTGTTACCTGGAAACAGCTGGATGTGTGGCTTTCTGATGTCCAGTTGCTTATAGAATTTGACATTCAAATAGTTCAGACATTTCATCTCCTAGTCCATCACATAACCTCGACCTTTATGTTGGGTTATCAGCTGGGAGTTATCACACAAGTTTACGGGCCGAGTGGCCTTCTTCTGTACTGTAGATTCCATGATCTAATTTGGAAATTTGTTTGGGCCAGCACAGCATCAATTTTTTAAAATTCCTACCCTTGATTTTGAGTCCTTTCCATGGCCTTCTGTCCACCCTTATTTCTCTAACCCTGTCCAGCCCTCCAACCCTCTGAAACCTTTTCACTCCTCCAATTCTGACCTTTTGTTCATCATTGATTTTAATCGCTCCACTATTGGTGGTTAGTAAGGCTTCAGGATCATGGAATGGAATCCCCACAGTACAGAAGGAAGCCATTCAGCCCATCAAGTCTGCACTGACAATACCCAGGCTCCATCCCCGTAATCCCACATATTTATCTTACTAATCCCCCTAAAACCATAGAACGTTACAGCACAGAAACAGGTCTTTTGGCCTTTCTTGGCTGTGCTGAGTAATTTTTCTGCCTAGTCCCACTGACTTGTATCTGGACCATATCCCTCCACACCCCTCTCGTTCATATATCTGTCCAAGTTTTTCTTAAATGTTAGAAGTGAGCCCACATTTACCACTTCATCTGGCAGCTCATTCCACATTCCCACCACTCTCTGTGTGTGACGAAGCCCCCCCCCCCCCCCTTTAACTATTTCCCCCTTCATCCTTCTCCCCCTAGCCTAACACTAAGGGGCAGTTTAGCATGGCCAATCAACCTAACCCGCACAACTTTTTGGAGTGTGGAAGGAAACCGGAGCATTGAGAGGAAACCTAGACGGGAGGGAATGTGCAGACTCCGCACAGTCAGTAACCCAAGGCTGGAATTGAACCCGAATCCCTGGCAGCTGTGCTAACCACTGTGCCAACGTGCCACCCTAAGCTCTGGAATTCTCTCTCTCAGAGTCTCCGCCCCTCCTTCTCTCCTCACTATACAAGCGTCCTTGAAATCTCATTGACTACATATTTTATTATCTGCTCTCCTGCTTTCTTCATTGGTGGCAATGTTTATTTTTCATGATGCCTGTGAGAAGTGCCTTGCATCATTTTTACTGTGTGATGTTTGTAAAGGCTGTGTATTCTGCAATTCGGTGTAATGGAGTGGGTGGGTGGAGGGAGGAGGAGAGGGGAGGATAGAGACTCCTGATTATAAATAGAGAGATTTGTGTTGTTAAATTGCTTCAGGACAGGCAGAATTCAGAACAAGCGCCATGTACAAACATAATCATTCTTATTTCTAATTAACATTTTCCTTTGAAGAAGCATTCTACATTATCCCAAATGTCACCAGGTTGTGATTTGTGTGATTGCTGCAAAACTGCGTTTCTGACTGATACAGTTAGCCAAATTAATTAAATCTGCAAATGTTAAAGAAAAATTAAAACTGCATTGTACCAAAATGTATGTGTCCACATGTAAGATATCAAACTCTTGTACACTAAAAATCAGACCTCTGTATGCCAAAAATAAGCCTCCCCCCTCCCATGTACTAATGTATACAGGGTGGCACAGTGGTAAGAACTGCTGCCTCACAACGCCAGGGACCTGAGTTCGATTCCCGGCTTCGGTTATTGTCTATAAGGAGTTTGCATGTTCTCCCCGTGTCTGTGGGAGTCTCCTGTGAGTGCTCTGGTTTCCTCCCACAGTCTGAAAGACATACTGGTTAGGCGCAATGACCCAAACAGGCGTTAGACTGTGGGGACTAGGAGAATTTCGCAGTAACTATTGCAGTGTTAATGTAAGCCTTACTTGTGACTAATACTTTAAGTTTATTAATGCTCAAAGCAACAATTATTAAAAATAACCAAAAGAGAAAACGCTGGAAAATCTCGGCAGGTCTGGCAGCATCTGTAAGGAGGGAAAAGATCTGAGGTTTCAAGTCTAGATGACCCTTTGTTAAAGCGCTTGTCAAAGCACTTTGTCAAAGCTTTGACAAAGAGTCATCAGGACTTGAAACCTCAGCTTGCCTCTCTCCTTACAGACACTGCCAGCCCTGCTGAGATTTTCCAGCATTTTGTCTTTTGGTTTCAGATTCCAGCATCCGCAGTAATTTGCCTTAATCATTAAAAATAAGTTCCCCTCAATATCAGGGCGGAATTTTCCCATCCCGCTGGCCATGGGAATCATAGAGGGCGAGATGTGGAACATGCAAAGGTCTGTTGACCTCGAGCAGGATTCTTCTGACCGGGGTGGGGGTGGGGGTGGGGGCGGGTAGCCAGAAAATCCCATCTCAGACTCTATCATATAGTTTGAGGGAAGGTAGTGGCTATGTTAACGTGGCTCCTTTAAGGGTGATCCTTGCAGGCTATCTGTTCAAGCCAGATCCTGTGGAGCAGGCCACAGGAAGATGGACCAATTTGGCACAAGGCATGTGTGTTTTGGGACAGGAAGATTCCTCAGTTGGAGACTGTGAGGAGAAGGGTTCTCTCAGACTCTTGTCTTGTCTGTACATAATGTTAGTTTAATTTATCTTTTCTTATTAGAGCTTGAGTCGCCTCCAAGTTTATTGCAGGGGCTTAGTGGTAGTGAGGCTAGATTAGTCATCCAGAGGCCCAGGCTAATGGAGACATGGGTTCAAATCCTCCCCATGGCAGATGGTGGAATTTAAATTCAATGAATAAAATCTGGAATTGAAAACTACTCTCAGCAACGGTGACCATGACAACCCTCGTTGATTGTTGTAAAATTCCATCTGGCTCACTGATGCCCTTTAAGGAAGGGAATTGGCCCCATCCTTACCTCACCTGGCTTACACGAGACTCTACCATGGTGGTTAACCCTCTACTGCTCTCTGAAATGACCCAGCAAGTCACTCAGTTCAAGGGCAAATATAGATGGGAAATAATTGCTGGCCCAGCCAGCAACACATACCTTGCATGGAAGAATTAAAAAATTTGATCTCTGCATAATTGAAAATGATGTGGTGATACCTGCATTGGACTGGGGTAAACACAGTAAAAAGTCTCACAACACCAGGATTAAAGTCCAACAGGTTTATTTTGTAGTAAATGCCACTAGCTTTTGGAACTGGCTGTTCCAAACTCCCACCCAACTGACAACAGAACAGCCTGTTTCGAAAACTAGTGGCATTTGCTACAAATAAACCTGTTGGACTTTAACCTGGTGTTGTGAGACTTCTTACTGTAATTAAAAATGAACATGTGTACACGAATATCTAGGCTCCCGGTGCATACAATTGTCCACTCTTCTCTTCAACTCTAATCTACTCTATTTCACCATTATCTTCAGTTGCCATGTTGGACCTGCTTGACTTGATGCCACTGTCACTGTGACCCTCCCTACACCCCCTCTCTGAAGCTATTATTCTGCAGTTTATTATACTCACACCCCATTGCCCCTCCATTTCCCCCTCCCCCTCCAACTCCCTGTTTAGGGTCACCCATCGTCCCTGCGTTAGCTGACCTACACTGATTCTCAGGTCATCAGCAACACTCTGATATTAAAACTCTCGATCTTGTTCTCAGATCCCGTCGTGACTTCACACTGCCTCATGTCTGTAACCTCCTCCATTCTCTGAGATAGCTGCACACATCCAAAGTCTGATACAGCACAGAAGGGGACCATTCAGCCCAGCTTGTCCATGTCAAACCAAAGGCATCTTGGTGTCTTTTCTGCTGCTATCTTCCTGCACATTGCCCACAGCCCTGTGACCTATAGCACTTGAGGTGCAGATCCTGTTGCTAATTCCTGATTTTCATTTCTCCACCATTGGCAGTGATACATTCAGTTGACTAGATGCTTCAAGGCTGTGGAATTCCCTCCTTAAGCCCCTCTACACCAACCCACTCCCACCCCTTCCTTCTTTAAGGGGCTCCTTAAAACTGTTGCGTCTTTTTTTTTAGAAAGCAAAGTACTCTGAATGCTGAAAATCTGAGCTAAAAAGACAAAGTGTTGGAAGTACTCAGCAGGTCAGACAGCTTCTGTGCAGAGAGTAACCGAGGCAATGTTTCGGGTCACTAGCTGCTCTAATGAAAGGTTAGTGACCTGCAAGTTTCAATGTGTTGCATCCAGTCGAGGAAAACTCAGAGCCTAGTAGGTGGTTCCTGTTGTTTGCCTGCACCGTCTCCATGTGAAAGTGCTGTGCAATATGGGTCATGAACTAGCAGCCCAGTAAAGGAATGTAGCCTTTTGGAGAAAGTGGGCCTCTTGGAGTATGAGCTCCTTGATTGAGGTGACAACTGCCTGCACAAGCAAGAGGCCTCACTTTTATATAAATGTGGGAGTGTCGGGTCCACTGGCACCCCGGATTCTGACTGTATGCCTGAAGCACTCGAGGAGTGGATTAGAGTTTGTAAACGAAAGGAATCTGGTGAAGGGACACCAGCTTCTGAGAAGTTCCTTGGACAGCACGGTGGCACAGTGGTTAACACTGCTGCTTCACAGCGCTAGGGACCCGGGTTCAATTCCCAGCTTGGGTCACTGTCCATGTGAAGTTGGCACGTTCTTCCCGGTTTTCTCTGGGTACTCCGGTTTCTTCCCACAGTCCAAAGGTGTGCGAGGGCTAGGTGGATTGGTCGTGCTAAATTGCCACGTAGCCTCAGGGGATGAGAAGGATAAATACATGGGGCTACGGGCAATGAGACTGTGGTCAGTGCAGACTCGATGGGCCAAATGGTCTCCTTGTACACTAGGAATTCTAGATAACCAAAAGCTTCTAGATGACCCCTTAATGTCAGGGAGACTAGCATGTTAAATGCATGCGATTATGGGGATAGGGGATAGGAGTAGGATTGTGATCAGTGCAGACTTGATGGGTCAAATGGCATGCTTCTGCAACTTAGAGATTCTAGATAACCAAAAACTTCTAGATGTCCCTCTTAGTGTCAGGGGATCTAGCATGGTAAATGCATGGGATTATGGAATAGAGCCTGGGTGAGATTGTGCAGACTTGATGGGCCGAATGGCCTCCTTCTGCAGTGTAGGGATTCTATGAGTCTATTTTAGAGCTCAGTTTGTTTTCCTTTAGGACAGATTCCCAGTCTGGTCACCAACTTAAAAGAAAAATTCTGAACGAGCCATAAACAATCTTTCACACCAACAGACAGGTTGATACGAGTGTCAGGGCCAATATCCTAACACTGATTCAGGCTCTGATGCAGGAGGGAAGGTAAATAGGCAGGAGACTGCTCTTTACCCACTCTGAATGTCATACAACCTTGCCTCCACTGTGGACGCTCTGCTTGTGGGTTCAAAGTCGGACCAAGGAGCCACCAAGGAGCCGCGTGACATTTACTGGCATTCTGCACCCTCAAAACACTCCTGGGGCGGCCAAAGAATCAGGAACACAATCAGGAACATCCGCTGTGTGTGGGTGCAAGAAGGCGTAAAACATTGCATCCCAGCACTGCTCCATGCTGCAATTCCTTCAACAGTGTCTTTGTCCACAAAGAATTAGCACACAGATTCCTTCTGTAAATTTTCCTTCTCTTCTTTAATCCTCGCATTGTTCAGGGACAAAGGGGCTGTTGTCTGTTTTAAAATGTGAACAAAGTGGGAGAAAAAAATGAATTGTGGTTTGATCTGAGATAAGAGAGAGCGTCAGCGTTTACCATCAGACACTAATCGTAGCATTAGTAAACAATCTGAGATGCCCTTTTCCCCTGGGCACGGTCAGGCCTATCTGCTGGTTTATTTTCATAAGAATCCCTACAGTGCAGAAGGAGGCCATTCAGCCCATTGAGTCTGCACTGACTACAGTCCCATCCACATCCTATCCCCACAACGCCTCGTATTTACCCTGTTAATCCATCTGACACTAAGGAGAAATTTAGCATGGTTAATCCACCTAACCTGCACATCTTCGGACTGTGAGAGGAAACTGGAGCACCCGGAGGAAACCCATGCAGACACGAGGAGAACATGCAAACGCCACATAGACAGTGACCCGAGCTAGGAATCGAACCCAAATCTCTGGCACTGTGAGGAAGCAGTGTTAACCACCATGCCACTGTCCCACCTGTTTTGCTGGACTTTACAGTAGTTGCCAGAAATGTGTGATCAGCCAACAAATAATGGGAACATTGACCATCTCCCTCCCATTCTTTAGCGCGTTCACCTTGTCTCCTGAAAGTGCTATCTCAATGCAGACCAAGACCATCCAACCACGAGATGTTCTCTCAAACGCTCAGGAGAGTGAGAGTTGAAGGAAGCTTGAGAATGCCTGAGTCACGGCAGTGTTTTCCTCAGCCAACGTCCGTACGCGTGCATCTGTCCCCATAGATTATTGTAGCCAGATGAATATTTCAGATCTACCTTCTCCAGTCAAGGCACTCAAACCACTCCAACTAAGTGATGATTTTACTGTCACGTCTCACCTGACTTCTCGCCTCTTACGATGTTACAGGTCCCGTTTTGCCAGGTGCAAGACTGATTTAAATATTGCTAACCTTATTTAAATCTTATTAGCGTGTCCCGAGATGGAATTGTCTGACCTCACTTGTCTTCATGATCTTACCAGTAGAGGTCTTCACCAGCGAGGATCACATATAGTCCCCACCAGTGCCCCATGTGAGGCTCGAACTCACAACCTTCAGATTATGAGACTGACGTGCTGCCCACTGTGCTAACAAGGCTCTTTTAATAAGGCTGAAGGTTCATGTTGGTTTTAAGTCTACATGCTCCATGCCACATCCAGTCCGCAACCATGAGTTGGACAGACAGGGGACTTCCAACTCTCACTGGGGAGGAACTCCCCCTGCACCCCAACCCCCTCCCCTCCCCTCCACGCTGGAGCTGCTAGCTAATGATATTGCCTCACAGCTCCATTGATATCGGTGGCCACTGCTGGAACTGCAGAAGGAAGAGATGACCAAGGTCCACTGATCTCTGGAGCTGACGCTTCTAGGTTCTTGGCCTGGGAAGGTTTGGGTAGGTTAAATTTAAGTTTAAAGTTTATTTATTCGAGTCACAAGTAGGCTTCCATTAACACTGCAATGAAGTTACAGTGAAATTCCCCGAGTAGCCACACTCCAATGCCTGTTCAGGTACGCTGAGAGAGAATTTAGCATGGTCAATGCATCGAACTAGCACATCCTTCGGACTGTGAGAGGAAACTGAAGCGCCCGGAGGAAACCCACACAGACACGGGGAGAACATGCAGATTCGGCTTAGCGAGTGACCCAAGCCGGGAATTAAAACTGTGCCCCTGGGGCAATGAGACAGCAATGCTAACCACTATGCCATCCCTGTGCCCGCCTTTTGTTTTTGAGCCACTGGAGCAGCCACAGAAAATTAAGACAATTAACAATCAGATGTAGCAACATCTTGTAATCTGTAGCTTTAGGGGGGCTAGGTGGGAGGAGAAGGAATGGAAAGTCCCTGCATGTTTTGTAATATTGGAGAAACCAGCGGTACACTAAATTTACAATGCACCTAGCGTCCTCCCTATCTCGGGCCTGCCTTTGAGACTTTCTCAGAGATTGCTTTCCCTCTTGTGGTTGGGTTAAACGTCACAACCAACAAAAAGGTGCAGGTAAAGTCAAGTTAGATGAGGTGCGTTGCAACATGCACAGCTCCTTTAATAAGTGACTGGTGGGTAATGTTGCCTGTTGTCAGGGTGCTTACACTGCACTGTGTCAATTGCTGAGAGTAAAATACTACTGCACCATTTTAATCTCATCGATTGATGCATCGTATGAGTAAAGCTGATCTGTGTGTGGAATAACACTGCTTTAGCACATTGTCAAGGAACTGTTTATCTGTTGGAATGAGGATTTTAAAGGATTTATTAATGATAAGCAGTTAATCTGTGACAATTTCAATAATGTTCATTGTTTTTCACAGTGTAACCAGCCAATTTTGCATGTGATCTATTCAGTAGCATCTGACCTCTTACAGTCTGACTGCACAGAAGACTATTCATCCCATCTTGCCAATGCTTACTCCCTGCCCTTCCACCACAGACCTATTCTTTTTCCTCTTTTGAATATTTATCCAATTTTCCAAAGTCTTAGGCCACGTTTTTACTGGCTTGCCCCACTCATCCATGAGCAGACCTAGCTGGGAAAAAAGTGGGAGAACTGAGAAATCAGGTTCTCGCCCAGTTCTCGCTATCTTACCAGCACCGGATTGCCAGTGCATTCAGCCTCTCCCCCTATTTCCGGCAAGAGGCTGAAGAAATTATTTATATAGTGTTTAAATAGTGTTTTGCATATGTTTCACGAGGCTGGCACTCAATCGTCCAGGCTCACTTGCCTTTATGGTCTTGGCGGGAGAGGTTCCCTCCAGTGAGGAAATCAGTTGCTCCTCGGGAAAGGGGAATAGTCATTTTGCACTTGTTGGTGCAACCAGAGGCCGTTGAGGCCCCTCGGCAGGAGCCGAGGGCAAGGGAGGGTGGTCCTTTGGCAGCACCAGCCTGATAGTGCCAGCCTGGCAGGCACCTTGGCAGTGCCCAGTGTGTAGGCCTGACAGGGTAAGGCATTGAAGGGTAGGGCCAGACCAGGCTAGCTCAAAGGGTTGAAGAGAACATCCAGTTACCAGTTTGCATGCAGTCTGAGAGGAGCGGGACCGTTTGGGTAGTGGGTGGACAGCAGGGGCAATATTTCCAGGTGGCGCAGGACTTGTGATTGGTTGCAGACCCCAGTGTGCCTCACTGGGCGGGGGGGGAGGGGTGCTGCTATTGTACAGTGTTTGGTTGAGCCTGATCGCACACTCTCTCCTCTGTCAGCTCTCTGCTGTTGGAATTGCGCATGTGCAGACATAGAGGACATAATGTGCACCATATCTCCCTCAGATCTCTGACCAAGCTGGCTGGTGAATTAAGCTCCACCCACTGCCTCCAGTTGTTAGAAACAGTTTAGCCCATTTTCAAATGTATATACTCAGCTTGGGCTTCAAATCTCCCAGATCAGCTCTAATACAAATATTTTCCTGTCGAACAGCATCATTTATTTTTCACATGTTTTGCTTCTTTTGAACCATCTCAGATAGCTTTCCTTCATTCACAGCTATCTGCTCACTCTGCACTGCTGTCTGCTGTTGAAGCTTGGGTAGCCTGTTAGCTTTCTCAAAAACACTATTTTTAAATCTTTCAATGGTTTCTCAACCATTTCTCCCTTCTGCATTAAAATCTTCAGCTTGTACATTTCATTGTATTGGCATGGTCAGCATCCATCTTGAGGCTCACTTGAATATTCTTTCCCCTTAGTCTAGGGTCTTCTGTCTTCCTCTCTCTGGAGCCTCTTGTTGACCTCTGTCTAGGACCCCTTCTTGCCCTCCCTCTGGGCTCTTTTGCCTTCCCTCTGAGCCTCTTGTTGCCCTCTCTCTGGAATCTCTTGTTGCCCTTCCTCTGAGATCTCTTGTTGCCCTCCCTGTGGGATCTCTTGCTGCCCTCTCTCTTCCCAGAGAGCTGGGAATCGAGCGCGGGTCCCTGGTGCTGTGAGGCAGCACCACTAACCATTTTGGGATGACTTTCTCGCATTTGTGTTGTGAGTTTTAGCACCACACACGCTGTCCAGTAAGATGCAGCATGGGGGAGGTGGGGTAAGTTGATCTATTAGATAACGACACTCTGGTATTTAACTGGTACGTCCTGTAAACAACAAACTTACTTCTTGTCACACTTCAGATGTCACACCACATCAATGAAAATCACCATGCGCTATTGCTGTCACACCCACTTTCTCTAAACCTTTCTGTTTTCCTATTTACATAATATCTGCCTATTATATCTAAAATATACTTCCTATGCTGGACTGAGTCCTCCCAATTCTGCTGAGGTTAGATGGAGCTGCACTCTCTATGTGACCCCCCCCCCCCTCCCCCATCCCCTAACTGGATACCAGTTGATGGTTGCCAACTCTCTAAGATTGCCCTGGGATTAATAGAGCCTGTTGCCTTGGTACTTTATTAGGTGATGATTGTTCAATTAATATAGAAACAATTAAGCATTTTCTATAATTCATCATTACATATTTGACCTGTATTAAATATATTTAACTCTCGTCATGGGGATCATGACTTGTGAGCAAGCCCAATTTCAATCTTGCAGCCCCCACTGAGATGAAGGAGGGGCTATTCAACGCGCTCACTAGCGGAAGTTACCCATCACTGCCCAGAGATGTCAGCGATTAAAGGACACTTAAAAAAAATCCAGACTTAAAAACATTGCATGTAGTTTTCATTTTCTGTTTATTACTTTCAAAAGCTTGTATGTGCCTTTTTAAAAATACCAAAAAAAAACACATAACCATTTGAAATCTAGTTCCCAGTCATTGTAAAGAATGCGGTTTCTCTTCACAGAATGTAGAGTTTTGACTTCCTCTATGTTTCCTCCCACAATCAAGAGATCCTCCCATTACGTCTTAGCAAGTTAGGGCACTGGCTACGTGGACAATCTGGTGCCAGTGGAGGCTTGTTTTGGGAGGAGCCTGGAGACATGAGGATAAGATTGTCAATTATGATCAACCCACCCAGGAAAACAGCTTTTCCTTCATCTCTTATTGCGGTAGAGACAGCACGGTGGCACAGTGATTAGCACTGTTGCCTCACAGTGCAGGGACCTGGGTTCAATTCCTGGCTTGGGTTACTGTGTGTGTGTGTGTGTGTGTGTGTGTGTGTGTGTGTGTGTGTGTGTGTTGTGTGTGTGTGTGTGTGTGTGTGTGTACACCCTCCCCGTGTCTGCGTGGGTTTCCTTCGGGTGCTCTGGTTTCCTCCCACAGTCTGAAAGAGGTGCTGGTTAGGGTGCATTAGCTGTGCTAAATTCTCCCTTGGTGTACCCAAACAGGAGTGTGGCGAATATGGGACTTGCACAGTACCTTCATTGCAGTGTTAATGTAAGCCTATTTGTGACTAAAAATAAATTTTGCTTTACTTCAATAAGTAAACTTTTAATATTTTTATAATTAATGGAAATGGGGGAAAAAACATGCACGCCAGAATTCTACTGGCCCGCCAAGGAATCAGAGCAGCCACGGGCTGGGCAGTGGTCTGTAGAACCTAGGCAGGATTTTACAGTCTCGGGTTGGGCGAGACCATAAAGTCTCGTCCACAATCTTTTTACTGTCCCTTTGAATTTTCTTCTGGGTCACTGTTGGCAGGCTCCATTAATCCTAGGGCAATCTTAGAGAGTCAGCAACCATCAACTGGTATCCTGTTAGGGGTGGGGGAGTGGGGTCACAGCGCCAACTAACTTCGGCAGAATTGGGAGGACTCAGTCCAGCATAGAAAGTATACTTTAGATGCGATAGACAGATATTATGTAAATAGGATAGCAGAAAGGTTTAGAGAAAGTGGGTGTGACAGCAATAGCACATGGTGTTTTTTATTGATGTGGTGTTACATCTGAAGTGTGACAAGAAGTAAGTTTGTTGTTTACGGGACGTGCCAATTAAATATACCAGAGTGTCGATATCTAATAGATCCACTTCCCCCCACCTCCCCCATGCTGCATCTGACCTGACAGTGTGTGGTGCTAAAACTCACAACACAAATGCAAGAAAGCCATCCCACAATGGTTAGTCGTGTTGCTTCACAGCACCAGAAACCCAGGTTCGATTCCCAGTTCGGATCACTGTACATGTGGAGTTTGCACGTTCTATCCATGTCTGCATGGGTTTCCTCCAGGTGCTTCAGTTTCCTCCCACAGTCTGTAAAACGTGCAGGTTTAGGACTGAGTTAAGGAGGAACATCTTCACCAAAAAGGTTGCGAATCTGTGTAATTCCCTGCTATGGCCATGCTAAATTCCACCTTAATGTACCAAACAGGTGCCTGAGTGTGGCAACTAGGGTATTTTCGCAGTAACTTCGTTGCAATGTTAATGTAAGCCTTGTGACTAATCAAGAAATTAACATAGACCATTACAGCACAGTAAAGGGCCTTCGGTCCTCGATGTTGTACCAAACTATGTCCAAACCCAAAATCAAGCTATCCCATTCCCTATCACTCTGGTGTGCTCCATGTGCCTATCCAATAACTGCTTGAAAGTTCCTAAAGTGTCCGACTCCACTATCACAGCAGGCAGTGCATTCCACACCCCAACCACTCTAAGTAAAGAATCTATCTCAGACATCCCTCCTATATCTCCCACCATGAACCTTGTAGTTATGCCCCCTAGTAACAGCTACATCCACCTGAGGAAATAGTCTCTGCATGTCCACTCTATCTATCCCCCTCATCCTCTTATAAACCTCTATTAAGTCACCTCTCATCCTCATTCTCTCTACAGGGAAAAGCCCCAGCTCCCTCAACCTTTCCTCATAAAATCTACCCTCCAAACCAGGCAGCATCCTGGTAAATAAAGTTTAAAAATGTATTTGTTTATCTATTAGTTGTTTTTAATTATTAACTTTGGTTTACACTCTCAGATGCTGCCCGGTTTTAGTGTGTGAATATGTTTGACTAGTTGAGTAAGATTTTCCAACCTCCCAGCCACATGTTTCCCACCAGTGGGTAGTGGTGTGTTGTTTGCGACGAGATTATCCAGTCATTGGGAATTTCTGGTGTGTATGGCTGGAGAATTTCAGCCAATACGGATATACTGCACGATTCAAAGCTGTTGAGTGATTCGTGAGTGGTTATGTCCCTGAACCAGGAACCTGAGATTTGGGTTTTAAATCCTACTGTGCCAAATACTAAAGTTAAATTCATTAAAGCTGCCAAGTAGTGGGCTAGCAGCAGAGAAACTATTCCCTTGGATTTCTATGGAAACCAAACTGGTTCACAAATGACCTTCGTCAAAGGGAATCAGCCACCCCTAACTGATCTGGTCTACATGTGACTCCAATCCCATACTATGGGGTTGAATCTCAAGACTGTCTTGAGATGCTTCATAAGTTGCTTCAAAAATAAAGCATGAGAAGGTTCGACAGTGCTGAACATGGCTAATAAATGAAGCTTTGTC
The DNA here is from genome assembly GCA_024679065.1 of Sphyrna mokarran. Classification (NCBI taxonomy): domain Eukaryota; kingdom Metazoa; phylum Chordata; class Chondrichthyes; order Carcharhiniformes; family Carcharhinidae; genus Sphyrna; species Sphyrna mokarran. Next base: position 63,888,481 of record JAGIQG010000016.1, on the reverse strand, counting down.
CACATCTCCAGGAACAAAGCACGTTATAGGGGTTTAGGTATATTTTGGGTATAATATGTTGGGTATATTTCTGGAGAAAACACTTTAATTCTTGCACTGGTACCACTGGCTGGTGAAACTAGATGTAAAGATGCCGGCGTTGGATTGGGGTGGTAAGAACTCAGTAAGAATTTAGCAACACCAATTTTTAATCCAACCGATTTATTTGATAGTAAAATTGCGAGCTTTCAACAACTAGAACAAGGGGGCAGGGCCTCAAAATAAGGGGGAGCAGATTTAGGACTGAGTTGAAGAGGAACGTCTTCACACAAAGAGTTGTGAATCTGTGGAATTCACTGCCCAGTGAAGCAGTTGAGCCTACCTCACTGAATGTTTTTAAGGCAAAGTTAGATATATTTTTGAACAGTAAAGGAATTAAAGGGAGCGGGCAGGTAAGTGGAGCTAAGTCTACGGGAAGATCAGCCGTGATCTTATTGAATGGCAGAGCAGGCTCAAAGCACCAGGTAGCCTACTCCTGCTCCTAGTTCTTATGTTCTTAATGCTTTGTGATTCCCTTTCCAGTCCTGTATTGATAATTTTGAGGAGATGGTGATGCTGCTTTTGGACCACGGAACCAATGTGGATGCGAAGGACAATGAGTTGTGGACTCCGTTGCATGCGGCTGCCACATGTCGACATACCAACCTCGTGAAGATCCTCATCGAGCGGTCAGTCCTTTTCACCTCAACTCTGGAAAGGGCTGAAATGCAAACCTCAAAATCTCAATTGAACATTCATTTTCAGAGTGGTGCGGCAATCTGATTCATTCCTCCCGAGTAGAAAGCTATAGAGTAAATTAGAAGATACTCCACGTAAAGCTATCAGGTGTAGAATTAACATAGCCAGAAACTCCCTGAAGGAGGATATACTTTCCGTGATTAATAATGAAACATTGCCACAATACTAATTGCTCACCCACCACGTTGAATGGAACATCCAATTTTATTAATTATTGGAATTCTTACTTCTAAACTTTGGACTTTGTTCTGGGCCTACATTTATACTTGTCCATGAATTGTATTATTCTTACAGACACCGTTTTGATTACCAGAATAAAGATAGCCATTGTATTCAGTATTCCCCTATGTTCAAGGTAATTAACTATAAACAGTTGTGAAAGTCTGATTTGTATGTTAGCTTTGATAAGGGGATTGCAGATGTGCTACATTTAATTTCTTCTTTCAGGAAGAGATTAGACATAGCTCTTGGGGCTAAAGGAATCAAAGGGTATGGGAAGAAGATAGAATTAGGATGTTGAATTCGATGATCAGCCATAATCAAAATGAATGGCGAAACAGGCTCAAAGGGCCGAATGGCCTACTCCTGCTTTTAGTTTCTGTGTTTCTACGTGGAAAATAAAACAGGAGAAAACAGATATCAGTATCTGGAAGGAAGAGCAGATTAATGTTGTTGGGTGGGATGCTCAATCCAAAGAGACAGGTTTTTTTTCAAATGGAGAGTGAGGCATCTTTGCTAATGGACAGCAGCTTGATCCCACGTAACTCATTCTTATCCCTCTCATTGCAGAGGTGCGGACCTGTTGGCAGTCAATGCAGATGGAAACATGCCCTATGATCTGTGTGACGATGATCGGACATTGGAACTCATCGAGACAGCAATGGTTAACCAGGGTAAGTCCCACAAGGTTACTTTAGCCAGGTGGCTAAGACTACCACCAGTGTACAGAACTGAGAGATAGGTAATTCAAGCTACGGGTGTAACCTGGTGCGTATATTCCACACCAACCTCTCCTCACTCATCTTTGTCTAACTCTATCAGTGCATCTTTCTATTCCTTTCTCCCTTGTATGTTTTAACTAGCTTTCCTTGAGATACATCCTCTTTGTGTCAACTGCTATTTGTGGTGGCAATTTTCACATTCTAACCATTCTCCAAATATGATAGCATCTAAAATTCTGACAATGCAGAAGGTGGCCATTCTGCCCATGGTGACAACAATTCCACTCGGGCCCTATCCCCGTAACTCCACATATTTATCCTGCTAATCCTCCTGACGCTTAGGGGCAATTTAGCATGGCCAATCCACCTAACCCTCGCATCTTTTGGACTGTGGGAGGAAACTAGAGTACCTGAAGAATACCCAGCAGAGAACGTGCAAACAACACACAGTCATCCAAGGCCAGAATGAAACCCAAGTCCCTGACATGGTGAGGCAGCAGTGCTGACAACTGCGCTATTGTGCTGCCCCAAATCTTATTAGATTTATTGGTGACTATTAATTTGTGCCTCTTGGTTTTTCACTCTGCACAGTGGTACAGTCTTTTTATGTTGAACCTATCCATTTTATAATCTTAAAGACCTCGATCCGTTCATTCACAGCCTTCCCTTTTGTTTAAGAGAAAGGAGGCAAACTCTTCTGCGTCCTTCCTGGAAGACATAAACATTCTGATTCTGTAGGAAGCTTGTTTTTTTACCCCTTCTATGTTCTTTTGAATAATATGGGGACCAGAACGGTGCACACTATTCCAAATCTGTCTATCCGAGGACTTTCCCTTCTGGGCAAAATGATAAGAATTGAATCATTATCTCAGCTCACATGGAAAACAGCTTGGAAAAAGATCCATGACTGAATTTAATATGTGAGGGGAGCAAATACTTGGGTTTTTGGTCTTAGACACTGTCCACATTTTCTGCATGTGGGCAAGGAGGGGGAAGAGGTTGTACATGGAATGATTGAATTAATAAAATCCCACACCAGCTAAGTGCGGTGGTTAACACTGCTGTTTCCCAGCGCCAGGGATCCGGGTTCAATTCCGGCCTTGCGTCACTGTCTGAGTGGAGTTTGCTCATTCTCTCTGTGTCTGCGTGAGTTTCCTCCAGCTGCTCCGGTTTCCTCCAAAGGTGTGCAGATTAGGTTGATTGGCCATGCCAAATTAACCCTAATGTCAGGGAAATTGGCAGGGTAAGTGTGAGGGGTTACGGGAATAAAGCCTGGGTGGGATTGTGGTCGGTGCAGACTCGATAAGCCGAATGGCCTCCTTCTGCACTGTAGGGGTTCTATGACTTCAGGGGCTAATTTTTGTCCCTCTCCCCCACCCACATTTCAACCTTTCACTCTTAAAATAGATCCTTAAAACATCAGCACTCTGTCATGTGTGCTAAACTTTGTGTTCTAATTTTGCATTCTCCCTGAGGTAGAAGGTACATTCGTAATGTTCCTGCCCCCATGTTCTCACCAAGTCACACACTATCTTGACTTGGAAATATGTTATTACTCTTTCATCATTACTGGGTCAAAAACCTGGACCTCTCTCACTAACAGCACTATGAGAGTACCTTCACTATTTGGACTGCAGCAGTTCAAGAACGAGGTTCACTACTACCTTCCTGAAGGCAATTAAGGATCGGTAATAAAAGTGCTCGCATGTCTTTTTTTAAAAGTTCTTTCAGGATTGTAGGTGTCATTGACAAACTTAACATTTGTCGCCCATCCTTAATTGCCCTCGAACTGAGTAATTGAGTAACTTGCTAAGCCACTTCAGAGGGCAGTTAGGAATTAAGCACGTTACTGTGAGGCTGGAGCGGCATGTTGTGGCACAGTGGTTAGCACTGCTGTCTCACAGCACCAGGGACCCGAGTTCAATTCCTGCCTCAGGCCACTGTCTGTGTGGAGTTTGCACGTTCTCCCTGTGTCTGTGTGGGTTTCCTCTGGGTGCTCCAGTTTCCTCCCACAGTCCGAAAGACATACTGGTTAGATTGATTGACCATGCTAAATTACCTCTTAGTGTCCCAAGATGTGCACGTTAAATTGATTGGCCGTGATAAATTGCCCCTTAGTGTCAGGAGGACTAGGAGGGTAGATTGGTAGGGTTAGGGGGATAGCAGTTGGATGAGATTGTTATCAATATAAGCTCGATGGTCTAATTGCCTCCTTCTGCACTGTAAATTGTACGCAGGACAGCAGATTTCCTTCCGAAAGAATTGCTCTACAACAATCAAGCTGTTATCTCCACCATTACAAAGTCTAGCTTTAAATTCCAGATTTGTTCACGGAATTTAAATTCCGTCAGACAACATGGTGGGATTTGAACCCCAGTGCCCCCAGAGATTTTAGCCTGGGCTTCTGGATTACCGCTACATCACCTCTTGTGAATGAATGAATCAAATGAAAGGATGATGGAAATGGAGGAGATAAGAGAGAACAAAGAGGGGCCAGGCAGGATATCAAAGAGAAGGGCAGGATCTGCTGAGGATATGGGCAGAAAGAAATTTCACCTTCTGTCTAAGAGTTAACCCTCTAGTTACTGTGGCCTTTTGCAACACAGGCCCAACCCCCACTCCCAACAAAAGATGTTTAAAAATGTTTTTAGAAGAGGATTGTACAGCACGAGGAATGTAATGGTAAACATTCCAGTAATTCTTCCTGCCAAGAAAGGTTGGGTCTGCCAGATTTATAATTATTCAGTGACTCGCAATCCTTTACTAACAGTGATTTTGACTTCTTGGCTGCAAATCTCATTCGTTGGAATTTAATATCTGAAAGTTTCTGCCAATCGTGTTAATAACTTGGCGTTGAGGTACTTTACATTTTTTTATCCCCCAGATGTTATAACATTGATATTCTTGAGGATTTTGACAGGGTTTGCCTGTGAGGGGCCCTATTGCAGACTGTCAGGAGTAGGAATTTCTCTCTCAGTCCCCGGCAATCAGTTCCATCCCCACTCGAGTATTTTACACTGATGTTCCACAAAAGGAGAGAAACGGAGGGCACAATCTTGTTGAGGCACTGGGGAGGGGATGAGGTTGGGAAGGGGAAAGTCAGGCCTGCCAGTTAACAAAGGTTGGGTGGGTCCTCCCTCTTTTCCGGAATTCCCACCCCAACCTGCATGCCAATCAGGCAGGGTCGCAGCCAGCATGGGAACCAGTGGAAGAGGTGGTGAGCACCAATGTCTGACAGAGAAGGGAGAGGATGAATGATCTCCTCCACTCCGTCAGGATAAGTCACCCTTCTCATCACCCTCAACTCACACAACTCATCAGCCCATCACACCTCCACACTCACTGGTAGTTCAAGGGACTATCACCACACACACGCACAAAACACGCACACATACACACACAAAACACACACACACACAAAACATACACATACACACACAAAACACACAACACAGCGCACAAAACACGCACACACACACACATAACAATACACACAAAACACACACACACACACACAAAACACACACATATACACATACACACACAAAACACACACACACAGACACAAAACACACACACACACAAAACACACACACACACAAAACATACACATACAGACACAAAACATACACATACAGACACAAAACACACACATACAGACACAAAACACACACACACAAAACACAAGCACACAAAACACACACATAAACATACACATACAGACACAAAACACACACATATACACATACACACACAAAACATACACATACAGACACAAAACACACACACAGACACAAAACACACACACATGCGTACACACACAAAACATACACACACACAAAACACACACAAAACACACACAAAACACACACAAAACACACACAAAACACACACTATACACACACTATACACACACTATACACACACTATACACACACATACACACACATATACACACACATATACACATACACGCACAAAATATACACATACAAACACAAAACACACACACACAAAACACATACACACACACAAAACACACACATATACACATACACACACGAAACGCGCACACACACGCGCACGCACACACACACGCGCACGCACACACACACGCGCACGCGCACACATATGCACACACACACATTCTCACACAAACTCACACACACCTTCATCTCTTCTGCAGAATGTATCCATATCGTGCCCATGGCACCATTCACATGTATGCGAGGCATCCTTCTCATACCTGGCATGCCAGGGGTGATGCTAACACTGGTGATGGAATGCCCAGTTTAAAGGTCTGATTGAACTGGCAGACAAGATGTAGAGTATTCCTGTACTGACGGTGAGGTCAGCAGTGCTCAACAGAGTGAGGATCCCAGGTGACAACATCTCGCACACAACCTACTGTGAGTGCTGGCTTCTGTTCTGCAATCTTTGCAACGGATATAACCCCTATAGTGCAGAAGGAGGCCATTTGGTCCATTGGAACTTTACTGACAACAATCCCACAGAGGTTCTATCTCTGTACCCGACAATTTACCCTCATAATACCCCTGACACTAAGGGGCAATTTAGCATGGCCAATCCACCTAACCCGCACATCTTTGGGCTGTGGGAGGAAACCGGAGCAGCCGGAGGAAACCCACGGAGACACTGTGAGCACTGGCGAACGTACAAAACTGGAGCAGCCGGTGTAAGAAAGTCAAAAAAAGATGTGATTGCACAGCTCGGGCATGGGTGTTAATCGTGAATATGTAATATTCACTGATGTAAATACTCTCATAACCATTTCTCCCTATCGAGCCTTGTTATGATGAGGTGTGTTGTGTCTTTTAAAAATGAAGCCCCGAGCCATGCACAAAATGAAATACAGGAACATAGAAAATAGGAGCAGGAGTAGGCCATTCAGCCCTTCAAACCTGCTGCACCGTTCCACATGATCATGCTGAGTATCCGGCCAACGGTGAGTCTTTGCTGCCACAAAACTCTCTGCACAAACCCTGCCCGCGCCTCCAACAATGCAATGCTCTCTCAGTGTAAACCTAGACTTGTGTTAAGGAATGGAATCACCAACTCACAACCCCCTGACTCCTAGGTGGGAATGGCGCACGGTGGCACAATGGTTGGCCCTGCTGCCTCATAGCGTCAGGGACCCGATTCAGTTCCTGGCTTGGGTCACCGTCAGTGTGGAATCTGCCCATTCTTGCGTGTCTGATCAGATTCCCTCTGGGTGCTCCGGTTTCCTCCCATAGTCCAAAAGACAAGCTGGTTAGATGCATTGGCCATGCTAAATTCTCCCTCAGTGTACACAGTGGTTGGCACTGCTGTCTCATAGCGCCAGGGACCTGGGTTCAATTCCAGGCTTGGGCCACAGTCTGTGCAGAGTCTGCGCGTTCTCCCTGTGTCTGCATGAGTTTTCTGCAGATGCTCTGGTTTCCTCCCACATTCTGAAAGATGTGCTGGTTCGATGCATTGACCCGAACAGGCACTATAGTGTGGGAATTTCACAATAACTTCATTGCAGTGTTAATGTAAGCCTTATGACTAAATGATAAACTTTAAAACTTCACTACCCACTGTCCTGAGGATTCCATGTGCAGTACAAGCTGTTACAGTGGCACAGTGGTTAGCACTGCTGCCTCACTGTACCAGGGACCAGGTTCAATTCCTGACTTGGGTCACTGTCAGTGTGGAGTCTGCCTGTTCTCCCCATGTCTAATCATGTTTCCTCCGGGTGCCCTGGTTTCCTCCAAAAGATGTGCCGGTTAGGTACATTGGTCATGCTAAATTCTCCCTCAGTGTACCCGAACAGGTGCTGAGTGTGGCAACTAGGGGATTTTCACAGTAACTTCATTGCAGTGTTAATGTAAGCCTACTTGCGACACTCATAAATAAACTTAATTGAGGCCTTGTAGTATTATCGTTGGACTAATAATCCAGAAACTCAGCTCATGTTCCGGGTACCCGTGTTCGAATCCTGCCACGGCAGAGCCACAGCAGTGCGGTTGATTTTCAATTGCCCTCCGAACTGTGAATGGACAATAAATGCTGGCCAGCCAGCGAAGCCCATGTCCCACGAATGAATGAAAAACACTGCAAGACCAGTTTAGAGAGTTGATGGTAATTGAGTTTCAGTGGAGTAGCCCTCACCTGATGAAAAGGCAATGCAATGAAAGTTTGAGACTCACCTGATGAAGGGGCAGCACTCTGAAAGCTCGTGCTACCAAATAAACCTGTTGTGCTCGTGCTACCAAATAAACCTGTTGGACTTTAACCTGGTGTTGTGAGATTGCTTATTGTGCCTAATCCCAGTCCAATGCCAGCAATTCTACATCATGGGTTTCGGTGAGATCTGGGGCCATGACACGGTGTATAGCGTAGATGTCCTGCTGCATATCTCATGTGTCTTCCTCATTCCAAAACCTGGGAAATCTCAGTAAGTCTGACAGCATCTGTGAGGAGAGAATAGAGCCAACGTTTCAAGTCTAGGTGTCCCTTTGTCAGAGCTGTGTCTTCCTAATTGCTTCATCAGACCAAACAGAAGCCTACATCTTGCTGCTGGTCACTGTTCCATTTGAAGTGTCCTGGAACTCAGCAAGTCTCCTAAATATTTATTAGTCACAAGTAGGCTTGCATTAACACTGCAATGAAGTTACTGTGAAAAGTAACACACTTTGGCACCAGTTCGGGTACACTGGGGGAGAATTTAGCATGGCCAGTGCACCTAATCAGCACATCTTTGGACTCTGGGAGGAAACAGGAGCACTGGAGGAAACCCAAGCAGACACGGAGAGAATGTGCAGACTCTGCACAGACAATGATCCAAACCAGGAATTGAACTCGGGCCCCTGGTGCTGTGAGGCTGCAGTGTGAACCACTGTTCCATCTGTGTCAACCAAATATCTGTATGAAAGGGTTTGATGGATGAGTTTATTCTGTGTTTGAGGTCATATCAGGCCCTCAAGTTCATTTCTGGTTTTTGTGTTGGTGAATTCAGTGTGTGGGATGCTAAGGGGGCTCTCTCTCTGTATAAGACGCTAAGTATTAACACCGGGCACGCTCCGAGATTTAAGTGTACCTTGATCAGATGCAGAATAAAACTCCCTGAAGGAATATCTCAGGCCTAATAACAGAATAGCATGTTCCATTGCTTCAGCATGACAATTTTTTTTCCATCTGTAGCCATTCTGAATGACGTTTCCAATTAATAGTGAATAAGCACTGTTTTTTTTTTGATGGGTCCGATCCCACCAGGAGCTGGGTGAGATCACCGAGACTCATTTTGCAAAGCAGTCAAACACAGGACACTTTCATTCCCCCCTCAGTCTAGCCTGGAATTGAATCCAGCTGTCAAATTGAACGGAACATTGTGCTCACCCAGAGTATCACCTACCCTTGCAGCTCCACCCCGGGGGAGAGGCGGTGAAGGGGAAGGGTTTAGTTGAGTTAAACAAAGAAAAATATTTCATTGCTTCAATCATCTGATGATGTCTTCGAATTGCACCAAGTGAGTTTTCCCCTGACCTCTTCCTCTCTGCCAACACTAATCACGGGTGGCACAGTCGTTATACTGCTGCCTGACTGTGCTAGGGACCCGGATTCAATTCCTGACTTGGGCCACTGTCTGTGCAGAGTCTGCAGGTTCTCCCCGTATCTGTGTGGGTTTCCTCCTGATGCTCCAGTTTCAAACAACAAAGAAAATTACAGCACAGGTCCTTCGGCCCTCCAAGCCTGCACCGACCATGCTGCCTGACTTAACTAAAACCCCCTACCCTTCCAGAGACCATATCTCTCTATTCCCATCCTATTCATTTATTTGTTAAGATGCCCCTTAAAAGTCACTACGGTATCCATGTCCACTATCTCCCCAACAACGAGTTCCAGAGACCCACTACTCTCTGTGTAAAAAATCTGCCTCGTACATCTCTTTTAAACCTTGCCCCTCACATCTTAAACCTGTGCGCTCTAGTAATTGACTGTTGCACCCTGAGGAAAAGCTTCTGACTATCTATTCTTTCCATGCCGCTCATAATCTTGTAGACTTTTCTATCACAGTCCAAAGGTGTGAGGGTTAGGTGGATTGGCCATGTTAAATCGACCCTTAGTGTCAGGGGGATTAGCAGGATAAATACATCGGATTATGGGAATAGGGACAAGGTGGGATTGTGGTCAGTGCAAACTTCGTGGGCTGAATGGCCCCCTTCTGCACTGTAGGGCTTCTATTAAATTGTTTTTTTTTTCCGAACACCAGTGTTATTCAGAGTTATTGAACATTCAGTCTGGGGAAGGTGATCTGCCATTCTTACTTGGTGCAATCTATATGTGACTCCAGACCCAAATCAGTGTGCTTGATTCTTAACTGCCTTCTGAGGTTGCCTAAACAAACTATTAAAGAAGCTTGTCACAGGGACAGTTAGGGTGGGCAATAATGGCTGGCCTTGTCAGACACGCACACATCTCATAAATTAAGTTGCTTAGATGATAGATTTAGATGAGAAGGCAGCACGGCGGCACAATGGTTAGCATTGCTGCCTCACAGCTCCAGGGATCCAGGTTCAATTCCTGCCTTGGGTCACTGTCTGTGTGGAGTTTGCACAGTCTCCCTGTGGGTTTACTTCAGGTGCTCCAGGTTCCTCCCCCAGTCCAAAGACTGATGGGTTAGTTTGATTGACCTTTAGTGTCCTGGGATGCGTAATTTAGAGAGATTAGCATGGTAAATATGTGGGGTTGGGGTGATAAGGCCTAAATGGGATTGCTGGCCATTCTGACTCAATGGGCTGAATGACGTCTTTCTGTTCTATAGGGATTCTATCAGTTCTATGAGAAAAGATGGAGCAAGGCTTGAGTGGAGTATTAATAATGAGGTGGATTGCTTGGGCTAAATGGCCTGTTTCTGTGCCCTATATCCCTATGTATTTTCATGTAAAAATAAGACCACTTATTAGGGTTGGCAATCCTCGCCAGGCATTAAAGATTAATTTCCAGGACAATCTGTATGATGGTCATAGATCTCAGAATGGACACCATTAATGATCTGGTCTTAGAGATACTGCTGGAGGCAAGGCTGTGGGCAAACTCTATCTGTTATTGAATATAATACCAATTATAGTCAGTTAGCACAAGTTCAACGATGGGCGGGTTAGTTGCTAAATTGCCCTTTAGGGTCCCAAGTTGTGCAGGTTAGATGGATTACTCAAAGGAAATGTGTGTGGTTACGGGGGGTAGGACAGGGGAAAGGGCCTGAGTAAAATACTCTGCCAGAGGATTGATGCAGATCCAATGGGCCAAATGGCCTACTTCTAAACTGTAGGGATTCTGTGTACAGTACAGGCTTAGCACAAGGTTTTACATTGATCTATCTCTCGCCATGATCTGTTGCCATGTGATCACTGTAAACTAATATATTTACATACTTAACATTAATACATTACACTACAGAGTCCTGGAGGGAAAACTATGAGTGCTTTTATTTATCAGTTGTAAAGATATTGGCGATGGGATGATGGGCTGTGTGACTGGCAGTGAAAGATGACTGGATGAGATGAAACCTTCACAAGGTTGGGTGGCACGATGGCACAGTGGTTAACACTGTTTCCTCACGACACCAGGGTCCCAGATTTGATTCCTGCCTCGGGTCGCTGTCAGTATAAAGTTTGCACTTTCTTCCTGTGTCTGTGTGTGTTTCCCCCGGCTTTCCACAGTCCAGAGATGAGTGGGTTGGGTTGATTGGCCATGCTAAATTGACCCCAGTGTCAGGGGAGTTAGCAGGGTAAATGCATGGTGTTAGTGGAATAAGCGTGGGTAGAACTGTGCTCAGTACTGACTTGATGGGCTGAATGGCCTCCTTCTGTACTATATGGCTTCTAAGAGCAAGATTTGGGCCCTAAATCCTCTTCAACTTTTAGGTGTAATCTGACTTTGAGAATTTAAAGTGGAAGTGAGGAGGTTTAAAGTTTATTCATTAGTCATAAGTAGGCTTACATTAACACTGCAATGAAGTTACTGCGAAAATCCCCTAGTTGCCACACTCCGGCGCCTGTTCGGGTACACTGAGGGAGAATTTAGCATGGCCAATGCATCTAACCAGCACATCTTTCAGACTGTGGGAGGAAACTGGAGCACCCTGAGTAAACCCGTGCAGACACGGGAGAAAGTGCAGACTCCGCTCAGACTCCGCTCAAACCGGGAATCGAATCCGGGTCCCTGACACTGTAAGATAGCAGTGCTAACCACTGTGCCGCTATGCCACCATGGCATTTACTAAGTTTACCATCAATTCCATGGATTCTTTAATGCCACTTACTTCTTTGGCAAACTCCCTCTGCAGACCTACAAATTCGCCAACAAGAAGCAAAATATTTATATTCCTTAAATTATCAACCAATTGCTGCAGAACAGCTTAAAGTAACAGACGTATCCTGCCTTCACAACATTTACTGTTTTTTTCCATTGCCCCTCTGTCGTATTACTTTCAGTTCTTTGTATACAACAGATGGCCAACTATAATTACGTCTCAAAGGCAAAATAGTTTTCATGTTCAAATGCTATGGGGAATAGTTCAATTCCCAGTCTACAATAATGCCATATAACAATCATGTTTTCAAACAAATGGTCATCAATTATTCACAGCTTTCTCTTTTTGGTCAGCTTTTAAAAATCCTCCTCCCAATATTTCATTTCCTGGATGTGTATAAAGAACATCTCCTTATTGATTTCCTTCATGGATGGCATGGTGGCACAGTGGTTAACACTGCAGTGTCAAGAACCTGGACTCAGTTGCCAACTTGGGTCACTGCGTGGGTTTCCTCCGGGTGCTCCGGTTTCCTCCCACAGTCGGAAAGACATGTAGGTTAGGTGCACTGGCCATGCTACATTCTCTCCCTAAGTATTCCCAAACAGGCGCTGCAATGTGGCAACTTCACGTTTCAATGTGACCAGAGGACTAACAATCTGTTCTGGTCCCTCTGTGCCGATGCTACAGTTAAAAAAGTCCACCAATGCCTCTAGTCTCTCAGGACACTAAGGAAACTTGGAATGGTTCATTATGACTCTCACCAACTTTTACAGATGCACCATAGAAAGCATTCTTTTTGGTTGTGTCATTGTTTCGTATGGGTTCTGCTCTAGCCAAAACCATAAGAAACTACAAAAGGTTGTGAACAAAGCTCAGTCCATCACGCAAACCAGTCTCCCATCCATAGTCTCCCACTGCCACGGAAAAGCATCCCGAACATACTCTCTTTCATCTTCTTCCATCATGAAAACGATACAAAGTCTGAAGTCACGTACCAAGCGGTTCAGTAACAGCTTCTTCCCTGCTGCTGTCAGACTTTTGAAAAGACCTACCTCACATTAAGTTGATCTTTCTCTACACCCTAGACGCTACATTTGGCATTCTCTCCTTTCCTTCTCTATGAATGATATGTGTTTTCTGTGTAGCGCGCAAGAAACAATACTTTTCAATGTATTCTCATACAATAATAAATTAAATCAAATTAACTAGGCGATTTTAACAGTAACTTCATTGTAGGGTTAATGGAAGCCTAATTGTGACACTAATAAATAACTTAAACTTTAAAAAATTACATCATAGTGTTAGTAAATACTAAAAGTCTGATAGGGTGGCACAGTGGCTAGCACTGCTGCCTCACAGTGCCAGGGACCTGGGTTCGATTCCTGGCTGTCTATGTGGAGTTGTTCTCTCTGTGCCTGCATAGGTTTCCTCTGGCTTCTTCCCACTGTCCAAAGATATCTAGATTAGGTGCATTGGCCATGCTAACTTTTCCCTCAGTGTATTGGTACAGGCAGCAGAGTGTGGCAACTGGGGGATTCTCATAGTAACTTCATTGCAGTGTTAATGTAAGCCTACTTGTGACACTATTCAATGAACTTTAAGTGTCCTGTAAGCCTTCCCGTGATTTGAATGTGATTGGCACAGGACAGACCACTGAGGTTTCTGACAGTAATTTAACAAGATCTCATCTTCAATTTCTTGCTCAGGAATCACTCAGGAGACAATTGACCAAACCCGCACAGCGGTCGAGCGGCAAATGATCATAGACATCAAAGAGCGTATTGAGGCTGGCATTGATCTGAATACCAGAGACCCGCAGGGAGCCACCTTGGTAAGTAGGATTGGAAGTTCCCGATCCAGGCTGACTTGGAAGGCCAGCCCTGCTATTGCATCAATCAGGAAGCAGCGTTCCCCAAAGGTTGGAGCTACAGTCATTCTCGTCACAACATCGGTCAGAGTTTGTTTTAGCTTTACAGTTGTGGGCATTTAATCAGACAAATGTGACGTCAGCACGCCTGAGTATCTTGGCCTTATCTCAAGCACAATCCTGACGCAAACATTGTCAACTGTTAAGGCAGATTGGCCTACATTTGGGCAAGCATTCTGACCTTGAAGATATTCAGGTCCATTTTGCGCATGATGATGAAGTAAATCGTGTTGAGTAGGTGGCACAGTGGTTAACACTGGTGCCTCATTGTGCCAGGGGCATGGGTTCAATTCCCAGCTTGGGTCACTGTGGTGTGGAGTTTGCACGTTCTCCCGATGCCTGCAGATTACAGGCTGTTGCTACATCTGATCGTTAACTTGTCATATTTTTCTGTGGTTGCTCCAGTGGATCCAAAGCAGAAGTGGAGTGGCACGGTGGCACAGTGGTTAGCACTGCTGCCTCACACACCAGGGATCCGGGTTTGATTCCCAGCTTGGGTCACTGTCTGTTCTTCCCATGAGTTTTCTCTCACAGTCGGAAAGATGTGCTGGTTAGAATGCATTGGCCATGCTAAATTCTCCCTCAGTGTACCCGAACAGGTGTCGGAATGTGGTGACTAGGGAATTTTCACAGTAACTTCATTAATCTAAGCCAATTTGTGGCACTAATAAATAAACTGAAGAGCCGCCTGGATCCGTTGTGATTCTTTGTGGAAAATAGCTGCCACATTTGCATTTTTACATCGCTTCCCTCATCGCTCTTTGCATTCTGCAAAAAATCCCATCTCAGAGATAATTAAGCCAATCCACAACTGTCCTTTAAATCTGTCACTAATTCTGAGATTAATTATTTTGCATTGATCTTTTTTCAGAAAGTCCGGTTCTAATTCTGAGATTAATTATCTTGCATTGATCTTTTTTCAGTAAGTCCGGTTCTAATTCTGAGATTAATTATCCAACGTTATGGAAGACATGTTGTTCATGCTATCCCTTGTTTGAGGCAAATAATCATCCAGGATGTTTTAAACTCTTTTACTTTCATCTGTGTTTCAATCCTGGTTTGTATCTTCTTTGGCTCTGGTTTGCTATTGTTTGGAGGGTTACTGATGTTTAGAGTTCGGTGGTTTTGGGGGAATCGCAGGTATTGGAGAGTTGCAGGTGTTCAGTGCTGTCAAGGTTGAGAGGTTTGTGGATGTTACCTTTAGATCTGTTTGCTGCCTAAAGCTTGCTTTCCGAATTTCAAAGCCCTTCATAATTTGGAAATGAAGTGCGTGTGTTAAAGCAGCTTTCACTAATGAGGATTAGCTCAGAGCAAAACATAAGGCTTCAACAGCGATGAGAACAGTGAGGCTCAGAAAATGTTTCAGCACAATAAATCCCAGTACTCCTTCACATATTTTCAGCGCATGTTTTGCCTTCTCATTTGGTCACGGTCTATTCTGGAGGTGACTTAACACCACATGCAGAATCACTCAACAACTCCTTCCATTTATAAAGCATCCTTACCTCAGAGAAATGCCACAAGGCAGGCAGCCCTTTCTCTTATTTACACAACTCCCCTACTCCACAGAATCCCTACAGTATACAGATGGAGGCCATTCGGCCCATCATGATTGCATCAATTCTCCCAAAAAAGCACCTTACCCAGATCCTATCCCCGTAATCCCATGTATTTATGAGATGGAAATGCCAACACTGGAGTACAGTGTGACCAGTACGAAGTCTCACAACACAAAGTCAAAGTCCAACAGGCTTATTTGGAATCCACGAGCTTTAGGAGCACTGCTCCCCCATCAGGCAATGAACCTGGGGTTGTGAGAATTCTTACTGTGCCATGTATTTACCCAGCTAATCCCCCTAACCTATACATCTTGACAATAAAGGGCAATTTCTCATGGCCAATCTATCTAACCTGCACATCTTTGGAGTGTGAGAGGAAGCCAGAGCACCTGGAGGAAACCCACACAGACATGGGGAGAATGTGCAAACTCCACACAGACAGTGATACAAGCCTAGAATTGAACCCAGGTCCCCGGTGCTGCGAGGCAACAGTGTTAACCACTGTGCCACCATGCCGCCCAAATGTTGCTTTTCTTTCCTCTGTGGAGAGTTCTCATAATGAATCTTTTCTTGTAGGAAATGATTGTCAATCTTGTGATCTGTTCGGTATGTCAGTGACCAGTCTGTGTCAGGGTGTTTTGTGTTTCTTTCCTCACAGTTACACGTAGTCGCTGCCAACGGTTACTGCACAGTGGCTGAGCTGCTGCTCGAACATGGGGCCAAGGTAAACATCAAGGACCACGATGGCTGGGAACCGCTGCATGCCGCTGCCTGCTGGGGTCAGGTCAGTTACTGCCTGTAACTTGGGATGTTAATATCTCGTGTGTGAATTGCATACAGAGAAGAAAGAGGGAACTGTAAATTATGATGTATCTCCGTATTTCCAGCTTTTGACCTTTTTTCCAGCTCTTCCAGTATAAGTAAGTGGCACAGTGGTTAGCGCTGCTGCCTCACAGCGCCAGCAACTCAGATTCAATGCCACCTTGGGTCACTGTCTTTGCGGAGTCTGCACATTCTCCCCATGTCTGCATGGGTTTTCTCTAGACGCTCCGGTTTCCTCTTACAGTCTAAAAGACGTGCTGGTTAGATGATTAGTCGTGCTAAATTTTCCCTCAGTGTACCCGAGCAGATGCCGGAGTGTGGCAGCTAGGGGATTTTCACAGTAACTTTACTGCAGTTTTAATGTAAGCCTACTTACGACACTAATAAATAAACTTTAAGAAAACTTTATATAGCATCTTTCACAACCTTAGAATATCGATTAACAGCCAATTAAGTCGTTTTTGAGTATTGTCACCATTGTGATGTATGGCAGCAATTAGGGGGAGGCAAGGGGCATAGCGGTTAGCATTGCTGCCTCACAGTGTCAGGGACTTGGGTTTAATTCTTG
The DNA here is from genome assembly GCA_024679065.1 of Sphyrna mokarran. NCBI lineage: Eukaryota > Metazoa > Chordata > Chondrichthyes > Carcharhiniformes > Carcharhinidae > Sphyrna > Sphyrna mokarran. The sequence continues at coordinate 63,871,590 of JAGIQG010000016.1, read as the reverse complement.
GCTTGGGTCACTGTCTATGTGGAGTTTGCACATTCATAGAATCCCTACAGTGCAGAAGGAGGCCCATTTGGGCCATCAAATCTGCACCAACCACAATCCCACCCAGGCCCATTTCCTATAACCACACATATTTATCCTGCTCACCACTGTGACACTAGGGGATTGTCTGTGTGTGTTTTCTCTGGGTGCTCCAGTTTCCTCCCACAGTCTGAAAGACATGATAGTTAGAAGTATTGATCCAAACAGGTGCTGGAGTGTGGAAATTTCATAGTAATTTCACTGCGGTGTAACGTAAGCTTTATTTGTGACTAATAAATAAACATTTTTAGTATTACTGTCACTTGGCTGATAATCCAGGAACCCTGGACAAGATCTGGAGACCAGGTTCAAATCCCATCATGGTAGACTTAAAAGTCTAATGATGACCATTGGCAATTGTTTGAAAACCGTATCTGGTTCACTAATGTCCTTTAGGGAAGGAAGTCTGCCATTCTTATCTAGTCTGACCTACATGTGTTTCCAGAACCACAGTAAGCTGGCTGACTTTTAAATGTCTTCTGTAGGGCAATTATAGATGGACAATAAATGCCTAAAAAACAAATCTGCGCATGGCAGACTCTCACAAGTGACAACATGATAATCGGATAATCTGTTTTAGTGACATTGGTTGAGGGATAAACATTGAGCAGGACACTGGGGATAAGTCCTTTGCTCTTCTTTTCAATAGTGCTGTGGACCATTGCACACCCAACTGAGAGGGGAGGCAAGGCTTCGACTTAAGGTCTCATCTAACATGCGGCATCTCTGACAGTGTAGCACTCTCTGAGTACTGCAGTGATGTGTCAGCCTAGATTTGGATGCTAAGAGCTGTGTAATGGGACCAGAACGAAAAACGAGCTTCTGATTCAGAATAAATAAACTCCAAATGCTTGATGTCAACTTCAGTCAGAAACAGATCAAACCAAGAAGCCTTTACTTATATCCCCGGACAGTTAATTCTCCAAATAATCAGAAAATTGCTCAACTTAATTAAAGAACTAGCCTATTTATACCGGAAGAGCTGGAAAAGAAATAGATCAATCTTCCCCGCACTGCAGTGATGCATTATAATTTGCAATTTATTGCACAGTCATCACAACATTTTTTTTTCATTGAATCCCTGCAATGTAGAAGGACGCCATTTGGCCCAGCGAGTCTGCACCAACCACAATCCCACCTAGGCCCTAATCCCATAATTTACCCTGACATTAGGGTGAATTTGGTATGGCCAATCCACCTAACCCGCACATCTGTGGGAGGAAACAGGAGCACCTGGAGGAAACCCATGAAGACACGAGGAGAATGTGCAAACTCTGTACAGACCCAGTCCGGAATTGAACCTGAGTCCTTGGCACCGTGAGGCAGCAGTGCTAACCACTGTGCCACCATGCTGCCCACACTCAGAGATGGGCTGTAGTAAGTCTTTGGAGGCAGAAGTCCCTTTACCAAAACCCCTTCATTTAGAATTCTAACAGCAGTACACAGAGTGCTATCAATCGACCCTTGGGAGTGCCGGAAGAACTGACACTCCCGGTTTCATACAAAGAACAGATTCCCCCAGTAATTCTTCAATTGACTCCTTAATCGGGGAGCTCATATTCCAATAGGCCAACCTCTGTGGCCTGATTGAAGGTCATTACAGGAGCTAGTTTTGAATACTTCCAGTGAGGCCTGCTGGTTCAGCAAACATTTTGACGATGAGTTCAGCTGCATTCAACAAGAGCCACATCCCTTCAGGAATCACACTTGAATTTGGAAACCTGTGAAAGCGAACAGATTGTGTTCTGCTGTCATACAGCTCCATATGTCAGGAGTAAAATCCATTGTCTTGGCGCAGTGACAGTCTGCCACACCGAGTGTGGCCTCAGGTTCTAATCCTCATCTGGGCAAGAAGGTGACAAAAGGCAGTCTCTGTTATTGTACATTTCATAGATGGTATAGTAGCTGGCCTCTTTAAGTCAGAGAATCATGTGATCTCTTTGCTCAGTGGACAACAAGCGCAGGGATCTCAGTGCAGAGGTGGGCTTCTATAGCCAGAGTAGATCCAACAGGATGGCTAAGATGGCAAATGGCAGTGTATCTTCTCCCTGAAGTAGAATGCAAGTATGGGCAGCACGGTGGCACAGTGGTTAGCACTGCTGCCTTGCAATGCCAGGGACTCAGGTTCAATTCCCAGCTTGGGTCACTGTCTGTGTGGAGTCTGTCCATTCACCAGAGTCTTGCCTGAGTTTCCTCTGGATGCTCTAGTTTCCTTCCACAGTCCAAAAACATGCTACCTAGGTGCATTGGCCATGCTAAATTCTCCCTCAGTGTACCCAAACAGGCATTGGATCTGGCGACTGGAGGATTTTCACAGTAATTTCACTGTAGTGTTAACGTAAACCTACTTGTGATACTTGTGACAATAATAACTGGGAACCGGAAGATTTTGTGCAGCTGAGCAATAGGCCACTCAGTTTCCAAACTGAGTCACTGAGCCTGAATGATGGGTAATCCCGGAGAATGGAGTTCATGGTTTTATGGGAAAGCTCTGGGCCAAAATCTTACCAGCGATCACGCCGAAGGGAGCTCCCCATCCTGCCAAAGTGAGCAGAGATTTGGTTGGCTGCCAGATTCTCTGACCTCTGCAGGACCATGTGACAAACGGTGGCAAAATCATGCCCTGAGAAGGTTTCTTTATTCAATCGTTGGACATGGGCATCGCTGGCTGGCCAGCATTTATTGCCCATCCCTAATTACCCTTGAGAAGGTGATGGTGAGCCGCCTTCTTGAAGCGCTGCAGTCCACGTGCTGTGGGTTAGCCCACAATGCGGTTAGGATTTTGACCCAGCAACTGTGAAGGAACGGCTGATATATTTCCAAGTCAGGATGTGGCCTGGAGGAGGACTTGCAGGTGTGGCAGTGTTCCCGTGTATCTGCTGTCATTGTCCTTCTAGACGGAAGCAAAGGATGGAAAAAAGACTTGTCCTTCTAGATGGAAACAGGTTTGGAAGGTGCTGTCTAAGGATCTTTGGTGAATTGCTGCAGTGCATCTTGTAGATAGTACACACTGCTATTACTGAGTGGAGGGAGAGGACATTTGTAGATATGGTCCAATCAAGGGGCTAATTTGTCCTGGATGGTGTCAAGCTTCTTGAGTGTTGTTGGAGCTGCTCCCATCCAGACAAGTGGGGAGTATTCCATCACACTCCTGACTTGTGCCTTGTAGATGGTGGATAGGCTTTGGGGAGTTGGGAGGTGAGTTATTCATCGCAGTATTCCTAGCCTCTGACCTGCTTTTGCAGCCACTGTGTTTATGTGGTGAGTTGCTAAGACTTTACCTGTTGATAATATTGTTAACAAATCACCACCAGCTCTTCAAAGCCCATATTTACTTTGCCTATTAGGACAAGGGCCATGGGTGTGGATGAACACCGATAACTCAAATATCCCTCCCAGTTACCAATCCAGCCTGGAAATGTATGGCTATTCCTTCATTATCCCTGTTTCAAAATCCTGAACTCTCCACCCTCAATGTTGTGAGAACATTATCATCACAGAGGTTGCAGCCAATTGAGAAAGGCAGTCCAACACCTCAGCTTCTCAGGGGAAATTATGGATGGGCAATAAATACTTCTCTCACCATTGATACCAATAATCCAAAAGTGTTTTTTTTAACAGTTCGAAGCATGAATGGTGGAATTCATATATTTACAAAAGTTAAAGCAGGCCATGGAAGGTAGAAGATTACTTATCATAGAATCTCTACAGCACAGAAGGAGGCCATTCAGCCCATTGAATTTGCACCATCCACAATCCCACTCAGGCCCTATTCCTGTAACCCCACACATTTGCCCTGCAGATCTCCCTGACACTAAGGTCAATTTCTCATGGCCAATCCGCCTAACCCGCACATCTTTGGACTGTGGGAGAAAACTGGTGCATCCGGAGGAAACCCACACAGGCGTGGGGAGAACAGGCAAACTCCACACAACAGTGACCCAAGCTGGGAATTGAACCCAGGTCCCTGGTGCTGTGAGACAGTGGGGCTAACCACTGTGCCACCTGAATTTGACCAAAACTGGTTGATCCAAGAGTGATTTATTTTTTTAATTTGACAGTTTGAAGCACTAATGACACAATGCAGAACATTGACAGAGTTATACTCTTGTGTTGTAATACTAATTACAGTGTTCCACACCCAGGAACAAGTACAGTTGCGTCTGAACAAAATATGTGCTGATTTCAAAATTCCCAATGATTATACATGTGTGTGAATGCATGTGCATGTGTGTTTGCGTCAGCATAGTGGCACAGTTGTTAGCACTGTTGCCTCACAGCGCAAGGGACTCACTGTTTGTGTGGAATTTGCATGTCATCCCTGTGTCTGTGTGGGTTTCTTCCAGATGGGCCAAATGGCCTCCTCCTGCACTGTAGGGATTCTATGTTATGTGGTGACTCCAAGCTCTGGTAAAACCCAGCAAAGTAAGGAATCTTACAACACCAGGTTAAAGTCCAACCATTTTATTTGATTGTAAAATCAAATAGTAAAATTTACTATCAAATAAACCTGTTGGACATTAACCCAGTGTTGTGAGACTTCTTATTGTGTTTACCCCAGTACAACGCTGGCACCTCCACATCAAAACCCAGCAAAGACATAGTTCCTGAAAGATGTGCATACTGATATAAGAACTCTCACCCACACTGTGATTGCTCTTGATGCCTTTTGAAATTGGAAAACACTAGTTTTCCTTTGTGCCCCTCAGACAGATAAAAGAAGCTTTTCAAAAAAAAAAATAGTATTCAGTCACACGTCCAATAAATTCTTCATTAGAGAAGGATAACATTAAGGGTAAAATTTAAACGGAACAAATTTTTTCATATTCATGTTCACTGGTTTCCATCGTGTTTTTTTTCAGGGATGAGAGGGGAGAATGTTAATGTCAGCAATTCCTCTCCATTTGTGTCTGGCTTGAGAGAGAAAGACAGCCTAAAATGGAACAGTTCAAACAAGTATTCTGATTTCTCAGTTCAGCTGGTGTACTGGTTTGGACTAGTATTCTGAACTCCCCATTTTATTGGTGTTCCATCTTAAAGACCAGTGCGGACAATTATTCTCATTTTCCGGTTCGACTGGTGTACCAAAATAAATCAGACCAGTTCACATCAGTATTCTTGTTTTCCAGTTTTACTGATGTTCCATTTTAAAATATACCAGACCAGTGTGGACCAGGATTCTTATTTCCCTCATTTTTTTTTACTGTTTTTCCTTCTGGGCTACAGTAGCTGAACAGGTAAAAGTGCTAGGTAGGTTAACACATAAACGAAAAATAAACCTCACTCCCAAGGGATAATTAAACACCTCTTGATTTGAAGAGTTACAATGGAACAGGATATAGCTTTTCTTGCCATCCAAACTGTTATGATACAAACACTTTTGTTTCCTTCTCTTTCCAGATGCAAATCGCAGAACTGCTGACAGCTCATGGTGCCAATCTCAGTGCCAAGACAAACTTGAAAGAAACGCCAATTGGTTAGTCACAGATGTAAGGTTGGCGCTATTTACATTGCCCAACTAATGACACGTTAAAGTTGGGGCCTGAAAAGGGCTTGAATTCTCATTGGAATATAACAATGGCTAGAACAAAAAAGACAAAATAAAAAAACAGAAAAGATGTGGTTAAGAAGGCGTATGGTGTACTGGCCTTCATCAATCGAGGGACTGAGTTTAGGGGTCAGGAGATAATGTTGCAGCTTTATAAGACCTTAGTCAGACCTCTCTTGTGCTCAGTTCTGGTCACCTCATTACAGGAAGGATGTGGAAGCTACTGAAAGGATGCGGAGGAGATTTACAAGGATGTTGCCTGGATTGGATGGCATGCCTTATAAGGATAGGTTGAGGGAGCACGGTCTTTTTTCCTTAGAGAGGATGAGAGATGACATGATAGAAGTTATAAGGTGTTAAGAGGTATAGATTGGGTAGATTCTTAGAGACTTTTTCCCAGGGCTGGAATAGTTGCTAAGAGAAGACACAGGTTTAAGGTGCTGGGGAGTAGGTACAGAGGAGATATCAGGGGTAAGTTTTTCACTCAGAGGGTGGTGGGTGAGTGGAATTACTCAGTGGTCGTGGAGGCAAATTCGATAGGGTCTTTCAAGAGACTTTTGAATGAGTACATGGAACTTAACAGAATTGAGTGTTATAGGTAAGCCTAATAGGTATGGATATCATCGGTGCAACTTGTGGGCCAAAGGGCCTGTTAGTGCTGCAGTTTTTCTATGTTCTACAATAGTGACAAGATCCCATTCTAATGGAGTCATTGACTGATCATGACAATGAAACCCTCCTCTGCTTCTGTTTAAAACTTACTAAGAATATCAATAAAGTCTCAGTCACATTTTTGGGTCTTTTCTAGCCTAAATATCCTAGATACTTCTGCTTGAGTACTTTGGAGCTCTTTTATTGGTTGTAATATAGTGATGTAGATAGTCTAAGTGATGGGCAAGGGTCTGGCAAGTGGAGTATAATGTTGGTAAATGTGAGGCCATCTATTTTGGTAGAAGTAACAACAAAATGGACTATTATTAAAAGGTAAAAAAATTGCAATTGCTGCTGTGCAGAGGAACCTGCGTGTCCTTGTGCATAAATTGCAAGGAGTTGGTTTGCAGATGCAGCAGGTAATTAAGAAGGCAAATTGAATTTTATTCATTGTTAGAGGGATGGAGTTTAAAAACAGACAGGTTATGTTCCAGCTGTATAAGTTGGTTATGTTGCAGCAGATGCTGGTGAGTCCACATCTGGAGTACTGTGTACAGTTTTGGTCTCCTTACTTGAGAAAGGAGATACTGGCACTGGAGGGATGCAGAGGAGATTCACTAGGTTGATTCCGGAATTGAGAAAGTTGGCTTATGAGGAGAGACTGAGTAGACTTGGACTTTACTCGTTGGAATTCAGAAGAATGAGGGGAGATCTTATAGATAAGATTTAGAAGGGAATAGATGAGATAGAAGCAGGGAAGTTGTTTCCACTGGCAGGTGCAACTAGAACTAGGGGGCATAGCCTCAAAAAAAGAGGAAGCAGATTTAGGACTGAGTTGAGGAGGAACTTCTTCACCCAAAGGGTTGTGAATCTGTGGAATTCCCTGCCCAGTGAAGCAGTTGAGGCTTCCTCATTGAATGTTTTTAGGGCAAGGATAGATACATTTTTGAACAGTACAGGAATTAAGGATTATGGTGAGTGGGCGGGTAAGTGGAGCTGAGTCCAGAAAAAGATCAGCCATGATCTCATTGAATGGTGGAGCAGGCTTTAGGGGCTAAACAGCCTACTCCTGCTTCTCGTTCTTATGTTCTTATGTTTGTTTAGCTTCTGATAGCCTTTGGCTCTGGAAGCAGAAGATCCCACTATTGCCAACAGGGTTTCCAGTGTTAATAACTCCCACACTGGGAAACCTGGCGAGACTGGAATATCCCACTGGTGAGAAAGCTGGAAAATTCCAGCCTGCGACTCCTCCCCCTCCCCCGCTCTTGAAATCTTTTCACTGGCCTCAAAATTGAGGCTGGGCTGGAAGCGGCCTTTAGCCACCTGAAGAGCCCGAATTGTGTCCAGGACAGTCAGGTAGCGGGAATGTCACCTGGGGAATTTTCCAGACCTCCCCGCCCACAAGCCTGCTGGTGGGGGCAGTATCAATATCCCACTCCCCACAGTATAAGCTCTTTGATTCTATTCTTTCGCACTCTTCATGTATCAGATGATCTTGAACTTGTCAGTAAATTCTGACTGGTGTGCTGATGGCACAGTGGCACAGTGGTTAGCACTGCTGCCCCCCCAGCGCCAGGGCCCGGATTCGATTCCTGACTTGGGTCACTGTCTTAGCAGAGTCTACATGTTCTTCCTGTGACTGTGTGGGTTTCCTCCAGATGATCCAGTTTCCTCCCGCCATTCAAAGATGTGCGGGTTAAGTTGATTGACCACGCTAAATTGCCCCTTTGTATTAAGGAGAGTAGCAGGATAAATATGTGAATTAGGGGAATAGGGCCTGGCTGGGACTGTGATTGGTGCTGAAGTGATGGGCTGAATGTCCTCCTTCTGCACTGTAGGACTCTATGATTCAGTGTCTCTGATTTTTGACACCATTCTGCGGTTGAATGATCACATCTGAAAAAAACAGCACCTTGACCAAGGCAGCAATCCTACAGTAGGCCTGGATAGATTGGCCTGGATAGATTGGCCTGGATAGATAGGCCTAGGGAAGATGTTTCCATCAGCGGGAGAGACTGAAATCTGAGGGCACAGTCTCAAAGTAAAGGGATGACCCTTTGGAACCAAGAGAAGGAAGAATTTTTTTCGGCAGAGGGAGGTGAATTGATGGAATTCATTGTCACAGGAGGTTGTGGGGCCCAGATGACTGAGAGTATTTAAGACAGAGATGGATAGGTTCTTGATTCGTAAGGGGATCAAAGTTTATGGGGGAAAAGGCAGGAAAATGGGGTTAAGAAAGCTTTCAGCCATGGCAGAGCAGACCAATAGGCCTAATTCTATATTTTATGCAAGTACGGGCATTAGACTATTAGTCGAGATTACATAGGCTCAAAATTCAGCAGTAGGACCACAATCACCAGATTCAGGAGCTTTGACGCCAGGAGAGAGGAACACATTCTGAGATGAAACTTTCAGGGCAGTGCTGTACTAGCCCAAAGTGAATTAACATTACTTTTTCATTGCAGACCTCTGTGACGATGAGGAGTTCAAGGTTCTGCTTCGACAGCTCAAGCACAAACATGACAGCATCCTGAAGTCCCAGAGCAAGAACAAATCATCCCTGTGTAGGAGAACCTCTAGTGCTGGAAGTCGAGGGTTAGTACCTGTGAACCTTTTAGTCAAAATTCCATGGCAATGCTCAGTCAGCTGGCACTTTGCCTTTCAAGAAAGTCACAGTTTTACGTTTGATTTGATTTGATTTATTACAGTCCCATGTATTGGTGTACAGTGAAAAGTATTGCTTCCTGTACGCTGTACAGACAAAAACATAGCATTCATAAAGAAGGAGAGAGTGCAGAATGTAATGTTACAGTCATAGCTAGGGTGTAGAGAAGGATCAACTTCATGCAAGGTAAGTCTGTTCAAACGTCTGACAGCAGCAGTCAGTTGGTACATGTCCTCGGACTTTTGTACCTTTTTTTTTGATGGAAGAAGGTGGAAGAGAGTATGTCAAGAGCACTTGGGGTCCTAGCTGCTTTTCCAAGGTAGCAGTAACTGTAGACAGAGACAACAGATGGGAGGCCGGTTTGCACGATGGACTGGGTTTCGTTCACGACCCTTTGTAGTTTTTTTTGTGGTCTTGGTCAGAGCCTCGTACCAAGGTTGTACCAAGCTGTGATACAACCAGAAAGAATGCTTTCTATGGTGATCCGTAGACGTTGGTGACAGTTGTGGTGGACGTACCAAGTTTCCTTAGTCTCCCGAGAAAGTAGAGACGTTGGTGGGTTTTCTTAACTATAGCGTCGGCATGGAGGGACCCGGATAGGTTATTTCTGATCTGGACGCCTAAAAACTTGAAGCTCTCAACCCTTTCTACTTCATCCCCATTGATGTAGGTAGGAGCATGTTCTCCACTACGCTTCCTGAAGCTGATGACCATCCCCTTGAAATTTCTTATTCTGTCTTCTTTTGTAATACGAAAGCACTTTGCATCTTTGATAGGCACCCTCGTAATTAATATTCCTTTCAAAAACACAACCAGTGAGATGAGAGAGGGGGGGGGGAGAGGTCTGGAAAACAAGCCATGGACGTGACCACCTTCATATCCTGTATCTCTGCTACTTTTCCTGATGTTTTGGCCTCACCCACTCCAAAAATCGTAGCTGGTGGGACAGACAATGTGACGGATCAGCAAAAGGCCCAGTGAAATCTTACGGCGGGCGAGAAAATCCCATCGTTATTCTAGTTTGTTTTTCACTTTGTATTTATGAGGATAAGGGGGGAGGGGGGAGGTTAAACCTCTCAGGACTGAGACAAGGAGAAATTTCTTCACCCAGAGGGTGGTGAATGGGTGGAATTCACTACCACAGAATGTAGCTGAAGTATGATTTCAAGAATTAGGTGTAGCTCTTTGGGGCTAAAGGGATCAAGGGACATGGGGAAGAGGGGATTAGGATATTGAATTTGATGATCAGCCATAATTGTAATTAATTTTATTCATTTGTGGGACATGGGTGTCGTTGGCTGGCCAGCATTTATTGCCCATCTCTAGTTGCCCTTGAAAAGGTGGTGATGAGTTGCCTTCTTGAATCGCTGCAGTCCACATGTTATGTGTTGACCCAAATGCCATTAGGAAGGGAATTCCAGGATTTTTTTTTATGAATGGCAGCAGAGCAGGCTTGAAGGGCCAAATGGCCTACTCCTGCCTGTAGCTTCTATGTCTATATTTCCATGAGGAAGTTGCTTCTGGTATGTATGTTTTTCATCACTTGTCTGGGCTCCAATTAATTTTATTCCGGATTTAGGTTACCGATGTTCAGGTTCACTTTAATGTGAGTGAGGGTGAATGACATTTCAGATGCTTTTGCGCCTGTTGTAAATTCTCTCTTTTTCCCTCTTTGTTCGAACTGTATCTCCTTGGAAAATCCTTCACTGAGGCAGCCTCTCTCCAGGACTCTGAGAAAGCAGCTGTCAGATGATGTGTCAGAAAAAGCCTGTGGATGTCACTCTCTCTCAGTCCCACTCTCAGTAAAGGGTACTTTTCTGCCCCGCGTTTTCCACACCTGGGCACGCTGCATTGCGCCCTGTTGAATTTATCTTCTTGTAGTAGTCAGCTCTGTCTGAAGCAGTGAGTGACAGTCCTGCCCCTGGGTCAGAGGATTTTGGGTTCAAGTCCTGCTCCAGCGCCTTCAGACTGAGACAGCGCTGCACCATCAGCTGAGACATTCAAACCAGGCTCCATCTGCCCTATCATGCGGAAATGATTCCACGGCATGGTTCAAAGTAAAGCAAGAAAGTTCTCCCCAGTGTCCTGGCCAATGTTTATCCCTCGACTATCAATGCCAAAAGCAAAAAAAATAAACTGTGGATGCTGGTGATCTGATAAACAGACAAAAAAATGTTGCAAATGATCATAAAAGTCCAATGATTTTTATTTTATTAGTCACAAGTAAGGCTTACATTAATACTGCAATAAAGTTACTGTGAAATTTCCCTGATTGCTTTTTGTGGGTTCTTGCTGTATGCAAATTGAAGGCTGTGTTTTTTTTCTCCGGCTGTGAAGTTTATTTATTAGTGTCACAAGTAGGCTTACATTAATATTGCAATGAAGTTACTGTGAAAATCCCCAGGTCACCACACTCGGGTACCTGTTGGGGGACACTGAGGGAGAATTCAGCTTGGCCAACACATCTAACCAGCGTGTCTTTTGGACTGTGGGAGGAAACTGGAGCACTTGGAGGAAACCCACGCAGACACGGGGGTAGTGTGCAGACTCCGCACAGACAGTGACCCAGCTGGGAATTGAACCTACGCCCCTGGCGCTTTGAGTCAGCAATGTTAACCACTGTGCTGCCCAAGGGAGCTATACATAAAAATGAGTGTTTCTTCTTTTTATTATCATTTGTTTTCCCCAGGTGCCAGGCTGTGCACTTGTTTTCCCCTCCAGGGACTGCTGGGTTTGGATGCTGAGCACTGGCATCTGGGATCCAGACACCAGATTGATTTGATTTGATTTGATTTATTATTGTCACATGTGTTAACATACAGTGAAAAGTATTGTTTCTTGCGGACTATACAGACAAAACATACCATTCATAGAGAAGGAAAAGCAAGAGTGCAGAATGTAGTGTTACAGTTATAGCCAGGGTGTAGAGAAAGATCAACTTAATACAAGATAAGTCCATTCAAAAGTCTGATGGCAGCAGGGAAGAAGCTGTTCTTGAGTGGGTTGATACATGACCTCAGACTTTTGTATTTTTTTCCCGACGGAAGAAGGTGGAAGAGAGAATGTCTGGGGCGTGTGGGGATCCTTGATTATGCTGGCTGCTTTTCCGAGGCAGCCGGAAGTGTAGACAGAATCAGTAGATGGGAGGATGGTTTGTGTGATGGAGGCTGCATTCACGAGCTTTTGTAGTTACTTGTGGTCTTGGGCAGAGCAGGAACCATACCAAGCTGTGATACAATCAGAAAGGATGCTTTCTATGGTGCATCTGTAAAAGATTGGGAGGGGAAGGAAAACAGCTGGTGTCTCTGATCCCCTTCACTGCCTAAAAACCTCTCCTGGGACAAGTGTATGTGCAGTTTTAGGATCTTATATTGTGATTGTCTTCATGATCAAACAGCAATGTCTCACATAAAGAACCAACCACTTTGCCAAGCCCCTGGAAGGTTCTTGTCACAATATATGCTAAGGCTATGAAGGGAGGGGGTGAACATAATGGGACGAGGGGGAACAGGGAAGGAGGGCTGTGAGGAGGAAAGAGAGCATGATGGAGGGAAGGGAGGGGGAAGGAGATGGAGGAAGATGAGGAGCAATGGAGGGCAGAAGCTAGAGCTGGCTGGAACTGACAAAGGTGCACGAAACACTGACAGAAAAGGGGGTGCAAGATTTTTGACAGGAAGAGGATGCACACTCATGGATAGTTCAGAAAGAGCTGATAGGTGACTTCCTGCTCTACTGCACGTGAGTTCGAAAGGATTGCCAAATCTTAACTAAGGAGTGAAGCGCTCTCATTCCACACACTGTGGCCAATTCTCACAGAGAAATGTAAGGGACACTCCAACATTGGTGTTCATTCGTGTGGGGTGGGGGTGAGGAGAGAGGGGAGCTGCCCCAGCAGACAGGAGAGAAGCTGGGAGGGGAGGGGAGGGGAGAATGTAGGAGTGGGGGGGGGGGGGATGAGGAGAGGAGTAGGGTGGGATGGAGAGGGTAGGGAGAGTGGAGTAGGGAGGGAGAGGAGGGGAGGGGAGTAGGGTGAGATGGGGAGGGGAGGGAAGGAGAGAAGGGTTGGTTGGGAAGGGGAAGGGAGGAGGGTGTGGGGAGGGAGGAGGGTGGGATGGGGAGGGGAGAGAAGGGAAGGGGAGGAGGGTGGGGTGGGTGGAGGGCAGTGTGGTGATGGCTGCTATAATGCACAAAGAGGACAAGTGAGATTTAAAGGGAAAACAACATAGGCACCATGGAGACCTGGACATGAGGCACCCTGTAATAGGGGACTATCCCATATAGGAATGGGTGGTTGGTCTCTCTGACTCCATAATCAATAATATACAGTTAATCAGTGAATATAGTACACACAGAAGGGAAGTGGGTCAATCAGTTGACTGATTTTCCATCCCTGGACAGTTCTGTACATCAGCTTGGCTATGACATTGGATTACATAGAATTACATAGCATTCACGTTGTAGAAAGAGGCCATTCAGCCCCACAGCTCCATGCTGACAATCATACCACAGACAAGCCTCCTCCCACATCTAGCCCCATTAACTTTTATTCCTTTCTCCCTTGATTTCCCGTTAAATGGATCTGTGTCTTAACTATTCCAATGTGGTATTTCACATTCCATATTACATTTCCTCCTGACGATCATATCGGCATTATTAGAAACATAGAAAATCGGAGTGCACGTAGGCCACTCGGCCCTTCCAGCCTGCCCCTCTAATCATTATGATCATGGCTGATTGTCAAACTCACAGTGGCAGCAGGATGGTTAGCTCTGCTGCCTCATACTGCCAGAGACTCAGGTCCGATTCCCGGCTTGGGTCACTGTCTGTGTGGTGTCTGCACATTCTCCCCATGTCTCTGTATGGGTTTTGTCCAGGTGTTCTGGTTTCCTCCCACAGTCTGAAAGACATGCTGGTTAGGGTGCATTGGCCATGGTAAATTCTCCCTCAGTGTACCCAAACAGGGTCTGGAGTGTGGCAACTTGGAGATAATCACAGTAATTGCATTGCAGTGTTAATGTAAGCCCACTAATAAATAAAATTTTAAAAAAACTCAATAGTCTGATCCCAGCATCACCCCCCCCCCACCCACAATTGGTCACCCTTTGCCTCTATCTAAATCCTTCTTGAAAATATACTTGACTATCTTCCCCAAAATGGAAAATGTTTTATTAACCAACACCAAGATCTTGCACCTTGAAAACAAACACACACAAATACTCCTTTCCTTGAAGTTAGGGAAGCAAAGGGGAATAGCGACACAAAGCTTGTGCGCTAATCCAAGAATGACATTAGCCCCAGTGGGAGCAGTCTCCATTCTCGAGAGCGAGCAGTCAGTGTCGGAGAGCTTTGTGCAAAGGGTGATGCAGATATCCTGTTTCCCTTCACAGGACGGTTGTGCGTCGAGCAAGCGTATCTGACCGAAACAATATGTACAGGAAGGAGTGCGAGCAAGAAGCAATTATCTGGCAGCAGATGGGACGGAAGGAAATGGAAAAGGAAATTGCGAGCAGTGACGGAGAAGACAAGGAACCATCCAAAGATCAGGAGAATCTGACCCCGGTAAAGACTTCAATATATACCTGTCGGAGTTGGGAACAGGGAAACATGAAGTAGGCCATTTGGCCCTTCAAGCATGTTCCACACCATTCAATGAGTTCATGGCTGATCTGTGGTCCAACTCTATATATATCTACCTTTGGCCCATATAGAATCTCTACAGTGCAGGTGTAGGCCTGTACAATTCAATGAGGTTACCTCTCAGTCTTCTAAACTCCAGAGAATACAGGCTAACTCTTCTCAATCCCTTCTCGGACAATCTCCCCATCCCAGGGATCAGTTTACTGAATCCTTGTTGCACTCCGTCTATGGCCAGTAAACCATTCCCCAGGTAAGGAGACCAAAACTGTACTCAGTGCTCCAGGTATGCCCTACGATTCCACTGCCGTTTGCTGGTGTACAAAAAATCTCCTGCCACTGTTTAAAAGCAAAATACTGCGGATGCTGGAATCTGAAACAAAAACAGAAAATGCCGGAAAATTTCTGACAGCTTCCGTGGAGAGGGAATAGAGCCCCACCGTTTTGAGTCTGGATGACCTTCATCAAAACTCAACCACTGTTACCCTGTGCTGTTTCTTAGCTCTGATCCAACTTTATCTTCTGATCTAAGATCCTTTCTCACTGATCTCTTTCTTTATTCACAGTGCTACCTCACCTCATTTTCTCTTTTCCTTATCCTTCCTAAAAGTTTGACATTAAGGTCCCAGTGTTGTTCACCCTGCAGCCACATCTCTGTGATGGTAATTAGATCATATCTGGTCATTTTTAATTGTGCTGCCATTCGTCTATCTTATTGAGAAAGATGTGTGAATTCTCCCTTTAAATGATTTTCACAAACTTTTAGCCTCATTGGTAAGTTTGTACTCTCTGTCCCTTCTTTGCCACATTTTGGTTATCATTTTCCCTCAATGCTACCTTGCTCTCAGGCCTGCCCCTCTCTCACTTCCCTCATATGATTCCTTGCTCCCACTATTTGGTTTGAAGCCCTCTGTACAGCCCTTGTAATATGACTGTTGTTAAATGGGAGATATAGCGCAGTGGTATTATCACTGAACGAGTTACATGGGTAAGATGGGTATAGAGAGATATGGGCCAAATATGGGCAACTGGGAATAGCTTAGGGGTTTAAAAAAAGGGGCAGTGTGGACAAGTTGGGCCCTTTTTACAGCCTTTTTCCATGCTGTAAACCTTTGTGACTCTATAGACAGAGTAATCCAGAGACCCAAGGAACCTGCGTTCAAATCATAGAACCATAGAAATATAGAAGATAGGAGCAAGAGGAGGCTATTTGGCCCTTCTAGCCTGCTGTGCCATTCATTATGATCACAACTGATCATCCAACTCAATAGCCTAATCCTGCTTCCTCCCCATAACTTTCGATCCCATTTGCCGCAAGTGCTATAGCCAGCCTCTTAGATAAATTCAATGTTTTGGCATCAACTACTTCCTGTGGTAATGAATTCTACAGATTCACCATTCTTTGGGTGAAGAAATGTCTCCTCACCCTAAATCCTCAGACCGAATTCCCCCCATATCGGAAACATGCTCCCTGCATCTACCCTGTCTAGTCCTGTTAGAATTTTATAAGTCTCTATGTATCCCACTATGGCAATAAAAATCACCTAGAATTTCAAGTGAAATGACACCACTGTTGATTGTTGTAAAGATCTGTCTTGTTCATGAATGGAAACCTGATAGTCCTTACCTGATTTGGCCTACATGTGACTCCAGACTCTTAAATGGTCTAGCAAGCCACAATCTTCTCAAGAGATGGCCAAAAAATGCAGCCGAGGCAACGATACCCACATCCCATGAATAAATTTTCAGAACCTCACCAATTGTCTCAGCACGTTTGAGGTGAAGACCATCCCAGTTCTACGCCCACCACTCCCCGCCATCCACTCCATTGACCCAATATTGAAGACCTGTTAGAAATGTACAATTAGTCAGTTTATGGCCAAATTTTACTGACCGCTCACCTCAAAAATCGAGGTGTGCGAGACTCGCAGAATGGAATTCTCCGTTGTCCTTGGGTGGGATTTTACAAGCCTTGCTTGAGCGAAGTCATAAAATACCTGCCACACAGTATAGTCCCATTAGATAGTGAATTAACGTTTTTGGTGTTTGGCCATGTGCCGTGGTTCACAACTGTGCCACTAGGTGGCAAGCAACGACAAGACAAACCAATGTGAAAGCGGCCGGTTAATTCTGAAGTTACGAAACTGCATTAATTACTTGGGGGGAGAAAATATCCACAATACAAACTTTAATGCAACATTACATTGCACTTGGGTGTAAAATGGCAGCAGGAATTCGCATCCCAGGGATTACCACTGACCTGAAACTGAACTCAACCGTTTGTAAATACTGTGGCAATGAGAGCGGGTCAGAGGCTAGGAATTCTGCAGTGAGTAGCTCACCTCCTGACTCCCCAAAGCCTGTCCACAAGGCACAAGTCAGGAGTGTGATGGAGAACTCTCCACCTGCCTGGACGAGCACAGCCCCAACAACACTCACAAAGCTCAACACCAGCTAGTGCCGGGCACTCTGCTAAATCAGCATGCCATCCAACACATTAAGCATCTTTCCCTTCCTGAATGCACAGCGTACCATCTACAAGATGCACTCCAGCAACTTGCCAAGACTCCTTGAATAGTACCTCCCAAAGCCTTGCCACCCAGAACAGGGGCATCGCAAACATGGGAACGGCACCACTAGGTGTTCCCCTCCAAGCCACTCACCAGCCTGATTTCGAAATATATCACTGTTCCTTCACTGTCATTGGGTCAAAATCCTGGAACACCTTCTCTATCAGCACTGTAGGTAACAAACTAAAGTCAGAACTTAGCTTCATCATCAGTCCCCTGGCTAATGTGACACTCAGTCCTCTGGACAGGAGGATTCCTGAGATTAGTTTAGATTATTTATGACTGTCACAAGTAGGCTTACATCAACACTACAATAAAGTTACTGTGACAATCCCCATATTGCCACATTCCAGCACCTGTTCAGGTACACTGAGGGAGAATTTGGTATGACCAATGCACCTAACCAGCTGTTTACCGGAGGAACCCCATGCAGACATGGGGAGAATGTGCAGATTCCAAATATACAGTGACGCAACCTGGGAATCAAACCCAGGTCCCTGGCACTGTGAGGTGGCAGTGCTAACCACTTTGACTGCAAGGTTTTGTTTGAGCCTAGTAGCTGATGCCAACTAAGATAGAGCTGGCAATGGTTAAAATCGCCAGAGTCCCAGCTGACTGTCGGCCACGAAGGGAAGAGCTGACAGTGATGATTTAACCTGAGGATCACCCACACCTCAGGCGAGAGGCAAAGTTGCGAAGCCGGTACAGGAATTGAACCTGTGCTGTTGGCATCCGTCTGCATGACGGACCAGCCACCCAGCCAACTGAGCTAAACTTATTCCCAACTCCACAGTACTCGTAGACCGGGGAAGAGCAGGGAGAATGCCGATTCTGAGCCCTGCCTCCATTGTTAATGGCTCTGGAAATAACCACCAAGGTTCACACTGTTGATAAGTTTCAAAGGAAGGAAAAGTATGACGGAAATAGGCCTTTCAGCCCCTCTGCGCTGTGCTAGCTCCTTACGAGAACTATCTGATTAGTTCTGCTCCACTACACTTTTGGCAATAGTGTTGCAAAGTTCCTTTTCAACAATAACTCAACTCCTGTTACTGTTGAATCTGCTTCTGCCACCCCTTCAGGCAACACATTCCACATCACGTTGTAAAGAGAATTCTGCAGCAGTTACTATGGGTAGGGAAACCATTCCTTTTTCCTTCGAGTTGCGGGTTTTGTAGGTGATAAAATGTAATAATTTCCACGCCTGTTTTAAATGCAGAATCTGCCACCGGAGACACAAGAAAACACGACAGAGGAACCCGACTCGACAGCGGAGTCTGCAGACTCCGGTGAAAAGGGTAACCCGCTCATCTCAACACCAACTTCCCAGCGTTCGTCCGCCAGCACTGAATCCGCGAGGACTTCCCCCGCTGAGGAAAGGGCAAACGGCCAGGTTCTCCTCAACGAAGGCCGTCCCGCTCCGTCACCGCAGCCGAACAGAGAGAGGAACTGCCAGACACTGTCCGAGCTCAAACGGCAGCGGGCGGCCGCCAAGCTCAAGAGGCAGATGTCTCAGGAAGCCGCCCTGGCCAACGGCCTGGGAAACATCTGGGAAGGTGACCAGCTGCGGCCAAAGGGCGACCCGGTGGGCTCAAGGACGTCGGAGGCCAGTTCCAATGGGAACTCGCTCTGCCACTACCAGCCCATTGGTGACCCCCCGCTGTTAAGACTCAAGGCACCGCTGGAGGAGCCAGAGGCAAAGGGGCAGAGCTGCTGTAGGATTGTCTGACGCAGCAGTCAGGGCTGGAGAGGTTTTCTGCACTTGTGCCAGAGATGGCAGCCTATGTGATGTTCATGCCAGTAGCTGCTACATTGACATACTGACATGAGGATGTTAATTTAAGCACTATTTTAATTCATTGGCCATTGCATTCACTGGGTAACTTTAAGCAGTTCTTTACTCTGCGAGATAAGAGTGAATGCCTGTATAAATATCTGGAGTTCCTACCTACCCAGACTGGTAAGGGATACACGCTGTATTACTGTACAGAGTTTCTGATTTATCTGGGACTGTGTCTCTTTTGTTCTTTCGAACTCAATGTAAGGGTTATCCAGTGGAATCCAACTGAGTGTCCATTCCACACCTACAACTTTGTCTATGAAAATAACTGTCAATTTTGTATGGTTTATTTTAAAGTAAACAATACACACAGCACCGAATGCTGCATTTTTTTAAAAGGACTAAATGTTGTACACTTGCCCTATTTAAGATCAGTGTTACTCCTCCTCTGCTCCAAGGAGAACGTTACTCTCTCCTGGAACTTACGGGAAGAAATGATTTGTTAGAGAAAGTGTGTGGTTTAAAGTGCAGTGTAATTCTCATCTCACAGAGGGGGGTGTTGGGGATGATTGTTCAAGAACAGACGACATAGGAGGCATTTCCTGTTCTGTAACTGTGCTTCCAAATCAGTCGTGCAGTGATCACATCTTGCTTTTGTGCAGAAGTCTTGAAACCAGTTTCCTTTACTGAAAAACTTTTCCAATTCCTCAGTTGGATGCTTACCCCCTCCAACAAGGTGGGGAAATTCTGTGTCTGGGCAAGGAGCAGTGCCAGACCCAAGTATTCCTTGAAACCAGTTTTATTTAAAACACAACATAAGAACTAGAAGCAGGAGTAGGCCATTTGGCCCCTTGAGCCTGCTCCGCCATTCAATAAGATCATGGCTGGTCTTTTTGTGGACTCAGTTCCACTTACCCGTCTGCTCACCATAACTCTTAATTCCTTTACTGTTCAAAAATGTATCTATCCTTGCCTTGAAAACATTCAATGAGGGAGCCTCAGCTGCTTCACTGGGCAGGGAATTCCACAGATTCACAACCCTTTGTGTGAAGAAGTTCTTCCTCTACTCAATCCTAAATCTATTCCCCCCTTATTGAAAGCAGTTTTACTTAGAACGTAAGAACTAGGAGCAGGAATAAGCCACATGACCCCTCAAACCTGCCGTGCCATTCAATGAATCTTTTTATGGACTCTGTTCCAAATATCCGCTCGCTCACCATAACTCTTAATTCCTTTACTATTCAAAAATTTATCTAACCTTACTTTACAACTTAGGATCATGTCCTGCCAACTCCAGCCCCCACCCACTCTGTGGATTTAGTAAGGATGGTATCCTGTATAAAGTTGAACAAGAATCTGAATTGTAGCTACGCACATTCTGGAGTGATAGCTATAGTAATTCAATATCACACATTGTCTGGGGTGGCCACAGGGGCGAGATTATTGGGTAAAAATCCAACTCCAGCACTCAAAGCTTAAACTGACACATCTCCAGTTTTGATAAAGAGTCTTCTGGACTCGAAACGTCAGTTCTTTTCTCTCCTTACAGATGCTGCCAGACCTGCTGAGATTTTTCAAGCATTTTTTTCTCTTTTGGTTACACTTCCTGGCGTCTTGGCTAACACTGATTCCTTCGTCAAAATGACCAGAAACAGATTAGCTTGTCAATTACCTCGGTGCTGTTTGTCAGATCTTGTAGAGTGAAAATTGCCTACAAAACCACAATATCACTTCTCAGCCTTCCTGCTAAGATCAAGTGTTAGATCAAGGCCAAGATGAGGCCTAGTCAGCTTGGATCTCGTTTTTCTCTCTCTGTGGTGACAGTGAATTGGATTCAATTGGATTTAGAGTTTCGTTTTTTTGGAGTCAGCAAGGAACAGATTTGGGTTTTCCTCATTCTCTCTGAGCATTGGCTTTATGAGTTTAAGGATGGAGTTAAAAAATTAAAATGTAAAAAAAATGCAGCCTTTTGGCTGAAACTAAGGGCAGGTTTTACCAGCTGCACTCATCTGGAAAATCCCACCCAAAGTCAACAGATCTTCGCATGATCCACTCAACAACTCCCACCCCTCTCCCCGCCAGCCCGCTACAATTCCCATGGCGGACAGGAGAATTCTCCCCCAAATGTAAGATCAACCCAAGGTCAGGTATAATCCTATTCTTGTCAGCGTAGATCTTGTATGTCTCTCTTGAGCATGAATTGGACTTAATTTGAATTTGAATTGGAACAAACAAGGAGATAGGTTAAGGGCTTGCCCTGCCCAATCTTCACATTGGCTTTGTAACTCTGAGATAGAAATAAAACTTACAAATTCAACAGTGCCTGCACTTCTGCAGTGTTTCATTGGCTATAAAGCACTTGGGTAAATTCTGAGGTTTTAAAGTTTATTTATTAGTCTCACAAGTAGGCTTACAGTAACACTGCAATGAAGTTACAATGGAAATCTCTTTGTCGCCATACTCCAGTGCCTGTTTGGATACACTGAGGGGGAATTTAGCATGGCCAATGCACCTAATCAGCACCCAGTGGACACCCACGCAGATATGGGGAGAATATGCAGAATCCACACAAACAGTGACCCAAGCCGGGAATTGAACCTGGGTCCCTGGCTCTGAGAGTGCTAACCATGGCATTTGCTAACTTTACTATCAACCCCATGAATTCTTTAATGCCACTTACTTTCTTGGCAAACTTCCTACAAATTCACCAACAAAAAAGAAAGCATTTATATTTTTTAAATTATCAATCAATCGCTACAGAAGAGCTTAAAGTAACAGACGTTGTGCCACCATGCTGCCCAACTTTACAATCGTAGAATCATCGAACTATACAGCACAGAAGAGGGGCTTCGGCCCATCAATTCTGCACCAATACATTCGAAATAGCTGATCTCCCGCCTAATCCCTTCTGCCAGCACTTGGCCCGTGACCTTGAATGTAGTGATGTGCCAAGTCCAGATACTTCGTAAAGGATGTGAGCAACCCGCCTCCACCACCCTCCCAGGCACCACATTCCAGACTGTCACCGCCCTCTGGGTTAAAAAATTATTCCTCACATCTCCCTTAAACCTCCCACCCCTCACCTTGAACCTATGTCCCCTTGTGGCTGACCCTTCAACTGCCCTCTGCCCGTGTCCCTCATAATCTTGTGCACCTCAGTCAGGTTGCCCCCTCAGTCTTCTCTGCTCCAAGAAAAACATCCCAAGCCTATCCAACCTCTCTTTATGACTTAGATTTAAATTTAAAGCTTTAAAACTCTCTCTCTCTCTCTCCCCCTCTGTCTCTCTGTCCAGCCGTGTGCTCAGCATTTTAAATTTCAGCTCCGAAAACAATGCAAGTGTGAAAATTGATGCTCCGTTTATGGCTGAAATCTGCCCTTTAACATATCTGCCAGAGTTGAAGGTGTTGACGGAAATCATGTTGATGGATCAAGTACCTGAAAAAAGGGGAGGTGTAAAATTGAAAGTCCCTGTCTCTGAGTAGACTGTGAAAGTCGTTAGACAAGGTTCTTTTTCACAGTGAGCTGTGTTGTTTCTTCAGTTTGAATTCTCTCTGACCAACAGCAGGATGTGCTGGGGCCTGTCGCTGGGGTTATTACATTCAGTACTCACGCGCACTGTCTTTGAACACAAGACCTATCAATGAACACCTCCGGGCTTCTCCGATCCTGAGAAGTATCACAACAGGCGCTGACTCGACACTGTTACACATGTGGATTATTCAGCAGGGATCACTGGTTTAGAATTTTTGATTTGATTTGATTTATTATTGTCACATGTATTAACACGCAGTGAAAAGTACTGTTTCTTGCACACAATGCAGACAAAACATACCGTTCATAGAGAAGGAAATGAGAGAGCGCAAAATATAGTGTTACAGTCATAGCTAGTGTGTCGAGAAAGATTAATGCAAGGTAGGTCCATTCAAAATTCTGATGGCAGCAGGGAAGAAGCTCTTCTTGAATCAGTTGGTTTATGACCTCAGATTTTTGTAGCTTTCTCAAGGAAGAAGGTGGAAGAGAGAATGTCTTGGGTGTGTGGGGTCCTTAATTATGCTGGCTGCTTTGCCGAGGCAGCGGGAAGTGTAGACAGAGTCAATAGATGGGAGGGTAGTTTGCGTGATGGATTGGGCTTTATTCACGACCCTTTGTAGTTTCTTGCGGTCTTGGGCAGAACAGGAGCCATAGCATAGCTAGCAACCAGAGAGAATGCTTTCTATGGTGCATCTATTAATCTTACTCACCTCCTCGTCCCCGTGGCCCTGAGGTCAATTGGGCAGCCTCCATCCCATCATATAAGTGAGATCAGCGTAACATTAACACAAACTGGGATCAAACCTGGAATCTGCCTGTTGCGTACAGCTCAGCCAGTACATTTTAACACTGACTGCCCTGTTCATAACATGATTATTTGTGGCTATGCTCGCTGAATATTTGGAGGAGTGGATTTTCTTACTTAAAGGACAATATTCTCATTTTGGGGAGTGGTATTATTGCTTACAACTGGAGCAATAATCAGTGTGAATACAGTGTCTGAGTGAGCTGTATGTCTGTAATGTTATCTTTAGCAGCACTGTGTCTTTGGCAGAGATATTTAACAGATAAATAGTCTTTTAACCTCTTATTTGAGGTTACTCATAAAACCATGTGAAGTGCTATTACAGTGAGTGATATCAAGCTGTCTGGCTATGAGGAACTGTTAGCTTGCAACTCTCTAATTCCCCACAGAATCACCCGATGTTAGAGAATGATGATCCTGCAGATCCTGAGTGTGAGTAACTGGCTCTCTTCAAGTAAGTACTCAGTATCTCACTAACCAGCTCAGCACTGTACAGTTAGGGACGCATTGACACAGGGACACACTGGACCCATGCGCAGGGGACCCTCAAGCAAATCTAGGTACCCCATGAGGGGTATTGAGCTGTGGACCAACAGGGGAGCACATAAAGAGGCAGAACAGTGTTTAGCAATGCTGCCGCACAGTGTCAGGGACCTGGGTTTGATTCTTGGCTTGGGTCACTATCTGTGCGGAGTTTGCACCTTCTCCCCATGTCTGCGTAGGTTTCTTCTAGATGCTCCAATTTCCTTCCACACGTCCAAAGATGTGCAGATTAGGTGCACTGGCCATGCTAAATTCTCCCTTTGTGTACCTGAACAGACGCCGGAGTGTGGCGATGAGGGGAATTTCACAGTAACTTCATTGCAATGTTAATGTCACTTGTGACCAATAAATAAACTTTACTTACTTTACCCTTTCAACCCAAGCAATTGTAAAGTCAAAGTATATTTATTAGTCACAAGTAGGCTTACATTAACACTACAATGAAGTCACTGTGAAAATCTGCTAGTTGCCACACTCCAGTGCCTGTTCGGGTCAATGCGCCTAACTAGTACATCTTTCGGACTGTGGAAAGAAACCGGAGCACCCAGAGAAAACCCACACAGACACAGGGAGAATGTGCAAACTCCACACAAACAGCAACCCAAGCCAGCAATCGAACCTGGGTCCCTGATGCTTTGAAGCAGCAGTGCTAACCACTGTGCCACCTGAAGTGAAGCCTTTCGATGTCTCAGCACTGAAGATCAGCAGCCCAGCCTTCTCCAATATAATGGTTTTGGGGGTTGCACGGTGGCACAGTGGTTAGCACTGTTGCCTCTCAGCGTCAGGGACATGGGTTCGATTCTGGCTTCAGGTCACTGTCCATGTGGAGTCTGCACATTCTCCACATGTCTGGATGGGTTTCATTTGACTGCTCCGGTTTCCTCCCACGATCCAAAGATGTGCGGGTTAGGTAGCTTCACCGTGCAAAATTGACCCATAGTGTGAAGGAGATTAGAAAGGTAAACACATGGGGTTACAGGGATAGAGCCTGGGTGGGATTGTGGTCAGTGCAGACTCGATGGACCAAATTGTCTTCTTCTGCACTGCAGGATTCTATGATTCTTCTACTGGATTTGCAGGACCAGAGTTGGGGGTGGGAGGAAGAGGAGGGAATGTGGGGGGTGTCGGGGGGAGGGAATCTGGGGGGTGGGGGGGATGGAGGTGTGGATGGTGTGGAGGAACTCTGAATCCCCCAAGAATTCTTAACCTTTGCTGTGTATGGAATCAGTAGGGTGGGACTAATGGTTACAGCATTGATGTTCAGATGAATCGAAAGACAAACTTCCTTTCAATCTCCGCTTCCCTCCAGCAATCAGTTAGATTCCAGCCGGGTGGGATGGCCCTGGGTGAAGGAGTTCATGGATTCAAGAGGTAGGGCAGAGGACATCAGAGTGGAGAGTCACAGCTGGGTGGCCCTTGATGTTTCCTGAGCAACAGCAGGGAACACTAGCAGCCGTCTGGGAAACAGGCCAACCATTCATCTGCTTGGCATGCGGGCTGCCAAGGTCGGGCAGGGTGAAAACAAGAGTTTACCAGCAGAGAAACAAAGAAATAACATTTGGCAAAGAGATCACTTCACCACATCCGGGGTTCTTGAAGATGCAGAAGCCAGTTTAAAAGTTTGAAGTTCATTTATCAGTGTCACAAGGAGGCTTACACTAACACCGCAATGAAGTTACTGTGAAAATCCCCTAAGTTGCCACACTCTGGTGTCTGTTGAGGTACACTGAGGGAGAATTTAGCACGGCCAATGTATCTAACCAGCACATCTTTTGGATTGTGGGAGGAAACCAGAGCACCCAGAGGAAACCCATCACAGGGGAACTGTGGTTCATTCTCTGCTGTAAACCCTTGGACACTGATTTATTATTTCACCCGTATCATCCACAGATTGAACCTGGAGATTTGTATTCCTTACCATTTAATATAACCTTTAATATGTAACCCTGTGGGAGTAACGCAGACACAATGCAAATGTGCAAACTCGACACAGACAGACAACTCAACCGGGAATCGAACCAGGCCTGTGGCATTGTGAGGCAGCAGTGCCAACCGCTGAGCCACGGTGCTGCCCCTAGTGGAGCACCCTTAGATGTGGCTGCAGGCTCGATGGGCCCAATGGCCTCCTTCTGCACTGTAGGATTTCTATTCTACGAGCACTGAGAGCTGTCTCACTAATCTGACATTTCCATTCATTGTAAGATGTCAGAGCTAAATTTGCCTGCTTTTTATTTCCAAATGGACAGGCATTTTTATCCGGCAAATTGGAGAAGAAAACTGGTGCAGTAAAATATCTAGGCCAAATCTATCAACAGTAAGCTTTGTTCAAGCCAATATATGGGTCAGTGCCATTGAGGGCGGTGGTGGGGAGGGGGTGGGAGGCTGGGTTTGACGTCAAGAATGGATTGTTGCTTAAACAAAATGCCAACTTTTCAGAACTACAATTTCTATTTTTAATCTGCCGTGACGTTACTCCCACAGGGTTACATATTAAAGGTTATATTAAATGGTAAGGAATACAAATCCCCAGGTTCAATCCATGGATGATACGGGTAAAGTAATAAATCAGTGTACAGGGGTTTACAGCAGAGAATGAACCACAGTTCCCCTGTGATGAAGCCCCCATCATTCCGCAACCCCTCCCCCATCACAACATCTCTTTTTAAAAGTGCACTTGTATGAAAAAGATGGACCGAATGGCCTCCTTCGGTGCTGTAACATTTCTATGGTTCGATGGATATTGGGGATGAACTGGTTCAACTGGAACCAACCCACACTGACTTTGCTATGAGGATGTGTTCGAGGGGACGTAGGTGGTAATAAATGCCCTTCGGACTACGGTTAAGCCAAAGTCAACACCTTTGAGATGGGAATAATAGGAGAGTGGGGGAAATCGGTGTGTAACTGGAATTACAATAGTTCTTATTTTTGTTTTTACTCCAATTCAATCAAATCAAGTCCAATTCAGAGTCTCAACAAGTTAAGACATTCCCGATCCAAGCTGACAAGACAAGACTCTCACCCTGGGTTTGATCTACATGATCCAAACTGATTGGAGTAGGTATAGCCCCTCCTCCAAGGCTTGATATCATTTGCATCCTCGCCAAAAGGCCCAGACGCCACTTTAAAAAATTGCTTCAAATGAAGCTAAAATATAACCGAATGACTTCAATGAAGTATAGCATGTGAATACTACACTTGATCTTAGCCAGAAGGCTGAGCTGTAAGCAGTGCTCCCCAGAATCTGAAGAGATGTTTGGGGTTTGATCGCATGACCCAGCAATGCAACTGAAACCACAAAGAGGTAGAAGTTGTCATGGAGATTTGAAGAAGAAACCTTCATGTTGGGGATATTCACTTTTTGTTTGAAACTGCATTGAACCAGTGCCTCCATTAGAACGTGGAACTGTTTGGTTTCAAACCAGGGCATCTAGTTAGACTTCTATCCTGCAGGCAAAAAAAAATCCTGGGCCACAGTGGTTAGTACTGCTGTCTCACAGTGCCAGGGACCCAGGTTCGATTCTCAGCTTAGGTCACTGTCTGTGCTGAGTCTGCACATTCTCCCTGTGTCTGTGTGGGTTTCCTCCAAGTGCTCCAGCTTCCTCCCGAAGTCCAAAGACTGTGTAATTTCAGTTACACAGCAATTTGTTCCACTCCCCTATTATTCCCATCTCAAAGGTGTCAACTTTGGCTAAACCATAGTTCAATGGGCAATTATTACCATCCAGTCTCCTTGCATACATCCGCATAGCAGAGCCAGTGCCAAATTCTCCCTCAGTGTACCCGAATTGGCGCTGGACTATGGCAACTAGGGGATTTTCACAGTAACTTCATTGCAGTGTGAATGTAAGCCAACTTGTGATTAATAAATAAATTTTATTTTACAAAACCATTCTTAAACAGGCATAAGTGAGTGTTGGTAGGTCATTCACAGAATCTACAGTACAGAAGTAGGTCATTTGGCCCATTGAGTCTGCACCAACAACAATGCCACCCGCATCCATCCTATCACTGTAACCCATATATTTACCTTCCTAATCCTTCTGACATTAAGAGGCAATTTAGCAAGGCCAATCAACCTAACCTGCACATTTTTGGATTGTGGGAGGAAACCGGAGCACCCAAAGGAAATCCATACAGATACGGGAAGTATGTATAAACTCTACACTGACTGTCAATCGAGGCTGGAATTGAATCCAGGTCCCTGGCACTGTGAGGACGCAATGTTAACCACTGTGCCACCATGTTGCCATGGTGCAGAAAAATATCTAGCTATTCAACCCCATGGGGTTATTCAATGGGGTTAATCCATGCTAATATTCTGAGCACAAGTGTTCAAATAGGCTTATGTTCACATGCAATGAGGTTACTGTGAAAATCCCCTAGTTGCCACACTCCAGCGCCAGTTCGGGTACACTGAGGGAGAATTTAGCACTGTCTCTGTTTGGGAATGTGTTCGAAGGGGCATGGGTGGTAATAAATGCCTGTCAAACTATGGTTTAGCCAAAGTCAACATCTTTGAGATTTGGGATGGGAAAATAATGCCAGTCTAGCTCTTAACACCCACGTCCTATGAAAGAAAGAAAGATTCTGTGCTTGAGCATTTTCTTTGGTTTGCCTATGGAAAAATGTTTACGTGTGGACTGGGGAATAGAAGGATTTTCGCTTTTCTGAAGCTCCTCCAGCAATGATACCACCCCTGCTGCACCCGCCCCACACACATACACACACACACACATACACACACACACATGTGCACACAGAATGATCTACCGGCACTCTCCCTTAACTGGATTAAGAATTGAAAAGCAGGAAGAATGCCCAGATTTTGCTCTGTGGTGGAAGTCAGTGCCAATATGATTTGGTGAATTGTGCTACGGGAGCGAGAGAGTACTGCAGATTCCAGCGCAAGTTGACTGTTCATGGTTGAAACCATATTTTATCACGAAATTATCAACATGTAGCAATCCTTTTTTTTAATGGGGCAATGTCATCGGAGTTTGGAGTCAGCTACATATGTATAAGCTGTATTTTCGTCTTTTTCTGCTGTTCCATGTTTAATTGGACCTTGGTTATTTCATGTGCTGCTTTATGCTCTGGAACAAGGCCTACACTTCAAACTAACTGTATCAATATTGTATATTACGTAGAACTTCCCAACATTTCTCTATACAAATGAACACTGATAAATAGATAGATATAGATAGATAGATAGATACAAATAGTAGATAGATAAATATAGATACATAGATAGATAGATAGATAGATAAATCGATAGACAGAAACAGATGGATGTATAGATACAGGATAGATAGATGGACAAACAGATAGGTAGATGGATGGATGTATTGAATGTTGTTTATATCTTTATAAGTGTCTAATTTCATTTTATGTCCACTATTAAAAAATATCAGCTGATTCAAATGGCATCCATTTTAATTCAATTTCACCTGTAGTGATTTTTTTTTTGTACACTGCGTCCACAAACCATGAACCTGTCCCTGGTTCGTTAAGATGTATCACTCTCTTGTGGAATAAATGTGAATGGTCTGTACCCCACCAAGTCATAGCAAATCTAGTGAGCTGTGCTGGCAAAAGTGAGACTAATCTTTTTGATACTTGGGTATGGACAACACTAGCAAAGCTACAGAATTTTTTTTGCTCACTCCCAGTGGTCAGGTAAAGATTGTTTAGACAAATGAGCAGCTGACGAGGTCATTTAGAGTCAAGAATGCAGAGTGGCCCAGAGGCACAGGTAATCCAAAACCAGGTTCTCTTCCCTGATCCACCTGAGATTTTAATAACATTAAGTTTTGATAGTCATGTTTTACAGGTTTGAACCCACTAATCTATGAGAGCTGGGCCCAGGATAACTACTTTGCTGTTGTACTTAACAAGGGAGATATAAAGTAATGATAGACTTATATTTGTATATTTTAACTTTTATTTATTAGTGTCATAAGTAGGCTTACATTAACACTGCAGTGAAAATCCCCTCAACTCCATGTGCCTGTTTTGGTACACTGAGGGAGAATGCAACTAACCTGAGCATCTTTGGAGTGTGGGAGGAAACTAGAACACCCAGAGGAAACCCACACAGACATGGGGAGAACGTGCAAACTCCACACCAACAATGACACATGCCAGGAATCGAACCCAAGGTCCCTTGCGTTTTGATGCAGCAGTGCTAACCACTGTGCCACCCACTTACTCACAATCTCCAGAATACATTACAATGAATTAAGCATTTTGAGGTGTACTCACTGTTATAACATGGACAACAACCTGCATTTACACTGCATTTTGATCATAATGAGGTGCTCCACTGAAATATTTTAAAGCAAAGCATGACACCATGCCAAGAAAGGAGATTTTAGGTCACAAGTTTGATGAAAGAAATAGGTTTTAAAGAGTGTCTTAAAGAGGGACTGCAAGGCAGAGAAGTGGAAGGATGTAGGTAATCCAGAGCATGGAGCCTAGGCAACTGAAGGTGAGCCATCAATAGTGGAGCGATTAAAGTCAGAGATGTTCAAAAGGCCAGAATCAGAGGAGCATAAATATCTCAGCAGGTTGTGAGACTAGAGGAGGTCACACAGATAGGGAAGGCCTAGGTTATGAATGGATTTGAAAACAAAGATGAGAATTTTATAATCAAGATCATAGATCATAGATTCATTACAGTGCAGAAGGAGGTCATTTGGCCCATCAAGTCTACGCCAACCACAATCCCATCCACATCCTATCCCCATAATCCCACTTATTTATCCTGCTAATCCCCCTGACACCAAGGTCAATGGCAAATGTGGCCAGAGGCAAATGTGGATCCATGAACACAGAGCTGATAGGTTACATAGATTAACTTAGAAGATAGGAGCAGAAGGAGGCCATTTGGCCCTTCAAGCCTGCTCCACCATTCATTATGATCATGGCTGATTGTCCAACTCAACAGCCTATTCCTGCTTCTTCTCCATAACATTTGATCCCGTTCGCCCCTAAGTGCTATATCCAGCCACCTCTTGAATACATTCAATATTTTGGTATCAACTGCTTCCTGTGGTAATGAGTTCCAGAGGCTCACCACTCCTTGGGTGAAGAAATGTCTCCTCCATCCTAAATGGTCTACCCTGAATCCTCAGACTGTGACACCTGGTTCTGGACTCCCCCGTCAGCGAGAACATTCATCTACCCTGTCTCGTCCTATTAGGAGATTATAAGTCTCTACGAAATCCCCCCTCATTCATCTGAACTCCAGCGAAAACAATCCTAATCTAGTCAATCTCTCTTCATTCATCAATCCCGGAATCAGCCTGGTAACCTTCACTGCATTTCTTCAAGAGCAAGAAGGACAGAAGGACAAAGAAGGAGTTAACATAAGGTGACATCGTGAACAACCTATGATTGTAAACATATGAAAATGATGGGCACTGGAAAAAACATCTTACCCATCAATCCCATCCTACACTCACCATCATGTAGGCATCATGAGCAGTCCCATGGGATTACCTAGCAAGCTGCAAAAATAACAAGCAAAACTGGGTTAATAAGGAAAACAATACACTGGAAAATTTCTCTCTGACTCCCTCAGGTGATTGATACCAATCCAAGATATCACGTGGATCACGTGTTTTAATAAAGCACTGAATTCTATTTATCATAGCTCCCTACAGTGCAAAAGGAGGCATTCGGCCCATCGAGTCTGCATCCAGACCACAATCTCACGCAGGCCCCATTCCTATAATTCCACATATTTATCCTAGCTAGTCCACCTGACATTAAGGGGCAATTTAGCATTGCCAATGCACCTCAATCCAGCTGTGTGGAGTCTGCACATCCTCCCCATGTCTGCATGGGTGTCCTTGGTTTCTCCAGTTTCCTTCCACAGTGCAAAAATGTGTGGGTTAAGTTGTAAATTGCCCCTAATGTCAGGGGGGTTAGGAGGGTAAATATGTGGGGTTATGGGCCTGGTTGAGTTGTGGTTGGTGCAGATCGATGGGCTGAATGGTCTCCTTCTGCACTGTAGGGATTTTATGATAATATAGGGTAACACAGCGGTTAGCACTGCTGCCTCATAGCACCAGGGACCCAGGTTCAATTCCTGGCTTGGGTCACTGTCTGTATGGAGTTTGCACATTCTCCCCGTGTCTGCGTGGGTTTCCTCCAGGTGCTCTGATTTCCTCCCAGATTCTAAAAATGTGCAGGTTAGGTTAATTATCCATGTTAAATTACCCCTTAGTATCCTGGGATGTGTAGGTTAGAGGGCAAATGTGTGGGGTGATTGGGATAGGGCCTGGCTGGGATTGTTTCTGGTGCAGACTTGATGGGCCGAATGGCCTCCCTCTGCATTTGGGGTCTACGATTTCTATGATTGTGCAGATTTTGCACATTCTGCCTGTGTCTGCATGGGTTTCCTCCAGTTGCCCCAGATTCTCCCATGATCTGAAATATATATGCTGGTTTGGTGCATTGGCCGTGCTAAATTCTTCCTCAGTGTGCCCAACCAGGCACTGGGGGATGGCGACTAGGGGATTTTCACAGTAACTTCATTGAAGTGTGAATGTAAGCCTTACTTGTGACACTAATAAATAAACGCTAAAAGTTGGCGTATATTGATAGCTAGTGTTGCCAACTCCAGCTGCATGTTTCCCTGGAGGTTTCATTACACGATCTTCAATATCCCGTCCCCATTCCTGCCATTGGTCTACTGTCCAAGCGTATTGCCTTTCTATAGCCAATTGGAGAGTGAACAAATATTTTAACCAATTGGACTAACTCGAACTGTGAGTCTAATTGTCATTTTAACTCCTTTCATCATATCTCCATATTTTACAGTAAATCAACGTGGAAGGTTTGAGAGAGAATAAATAAGACACACAATTCTGTTTACTGTCCCTACAATTTATTAACTTTCTGAAGACTCCCGGCCAATCGGGGGTAGGGGGGAGGCAGTTTTGGCAACTGTATGTTTTAGAGAGTTAGTTTGAGGATTTAATTCCCACTCTACAAGTCCAGGCAACCGGCGCTAAATGTTGTAATTTAAATGCTGCAGTTTCTGGCTGTGCTCTGTGTTATAATTTTGCCAGGCTAGACCTGACACGAGGGTGAGGGAGTGCAGAGTGCAGCAGGAGGCACTGGGAGGAACCCTCCCAGCTGTTTTGGGATGAATTTAAACCAGGAGCCAATCGCGACGGCGCTGTTCTTAAAATCCGTTGAAGACAAAAGTTCAGAATGAGAGGTAGGTGGGTGGGGAGAAAGGAGAGTTAGCGGCCGGGAAAACTGGCTGGGCAACTGTAGCTGTAACCAATCGCCTCTGCAGACTGGGGTTTGAATTATTTTCTGGTTTAGTTTTAATTGAAGCGACTGAGAGATACGGCAGCGAAAGGGCTGTTTTCAGGAGGGAGAAAGTGAGAGTGTGTTAAGAGAAGCGAGTCTCTAGCTGCAGGGACCAGCAGGAGATCCAGCAGGTCACCCAAGTCTCTGGCTAATAAAGACCAGTAGGAGACCCAGATCTCTGGCTACAGGAACCAGCAGGAGAACTAAGTCCCTGGCTATAAAGACCAGTAGGAGACCCAGATCTCTGGCTACAGGAACCAGCAGGAGAACTAAGTCCCTGGCTATAAAGACCAGTAGGAGACCCAGATCTCTGGCTACAGGAACCAGCAGGAGAACCAAGTCCCTGGCTATAAAAACCAGCAGGTGATCCAAGTCTTTGGCTACAGGAACCAGCAGGTCATCCAAGTCTCTGAGTGCAGGGAACCAGCAGGAGACCCAGATCTCTAGCCACAGGGACCAGCTAGAGGGCCAGATCTTTGGGGTGAAGGGGCTGATCGCAGACAGTGTGTCTGAGCTCTCTGGCTCTCCCTGTGTCCCCCCCATTTCCAACACGCCATGAACGATTCCCAGTGTCTGGATGACCTGCCAATAGTCTCTAGGTGGTCGAACGCTCCCAGACAGGAGGTGGGAGTGAGGGAGTTCTACAGCGAGAGCCAGCGCCTGGCTCTGGAGGAGCTGATCTCCGGGGGCGAGGAGGCTTACACCGCCTTCCTGAAGAGGGAGAAGGTCCAGGGCTTCCTGTCCACCGATGAGATTGCCAGCATACTGCAGTCCACTGTCAGACCCCCGGAGCCGGACAGCGAGCCACTGGAACAGTCCTACACCGGCTCCAACGATTACTCCTCCGGCACTTACTTCCCCGATGCCTCGGACGTTGAGGTGCCGGTGTTGGACATCGGGTGGCCGGTGTATCCGGATAACTGGTACCGGGGGGTGACCCAGGTGGAGGTGTTTTTCCAGCCCAGTTACGGAGAGCTCATCTACAGCTGCAAGGAGGCGATCAGGAAACTGATCAGGAAGGCAGAGAAGGTATTGATATTGCAAATCTGTGCATTCAAATTGTTTTAATTTCTCTCAAATATATGGAATATGGTGCTCAATTCTTCTGGTTACTATACCACCAGGAGGATGTGGAGGCTTTGGAGAGGGTACAGAAAAGATTTACCAGGATGTTGCCTGACATGGAGGGCATTAGCTATGAGGAGAGGTTGGAGAAACTTGGTTTGTTCTCACTGTAGCCACCCAGGCTGAGGGGTGACCAGATAGAAGTCTACAAGATTATGAAAGGCATGGACAGAGTGGATAGTCAGAAGCTTTTTTCCCAAAGTGGAAGAGTCAATTACTAGCGGACTTAGGTTTAAGGTGTGATGGGCAAGGTTTAAAGGAGACGTGTGAGCAAGTTTTTAACACAGAGTGGTGGGTGCCTGGAACTCACTGCCTGGGCAGTTAGTGGAAGCAGACACAATAGTGAGTTTTAAGGGGCGTTTGGACAAATTCATGAATAGGATGGGAATAGAGGGATTATGGTCCCCACAAGGATAGAGGTTTTAGTTCAGTTGGGCAGCATGGTCAGTGCAGGCTTGGAGGGCCTGTTCCTGTGCTGTAATTTTCTTTGTTCTTTGTTCTTAATTAAATCATTGAATGCTGAAGATGAAAAGGTTTGAATAAAGTGCTTTAAGTCTTAATTATATAAGGGAATTTCACAATAATTTCATTGTAGTATTCATGTAAGCTTTACTTGTGACTAATACTTAAACTTAAATTTAAGGATTTACAGGTTTATTCCCAAAGACAAAGCCAGTGGAATTAAAGACAGTGGAATTAAAATGTTAAGTTGGCTAAGTGACAGCAAACTGATAGCTGGATTTGATTTATTACTGTCACATGTATTAGTATACAGTAAAAAGTATTCTCTCTTGAACACTGTACAGACAAAGCATACTATTTTATACAGAAGGAAAGAAGAGAGTGCAGAATGTGGTGTTGTAGTCTTAGCTAGGTTGTAGAGAAAGATCCACTTAATATAAAGTAGGTCCATTCAAAAGTCTGACAGCAGCAGGGAATGGCTTGCAGGGAATGATCTTGGCTTCATGTAACCCCCCTGACTTGCCTGGGTTAGCAAAAAACCTCACTTACTGTGCTGTCTGGAGACAATACACACCTCTGTAACCTGTGCTCATTGCTCCTTCCACTCACGTTGTTAGCCACTTTAAACTTGAATAGCAGGTTAAGTGTAAAGATTCACATTCTAATCAGCAATCTGTAAACTGCCTGTGCTGATATGTATGCTATTGCAGACCAGAACATCTCATTCACCTGACGAAGGCTATAAAGCCGAAAGCTTGCGAGTTTACTATCAAATAAATTGGTTGGATTTAAAATTGGTGTTGTCAGACCTCTTGCTGAGCAGCAGAGAAGACGATGTTCTTGAGTCAGTTGGTCTGTGACTTCAGACCTTTATATCTTTTTCAAGGTAGAAGAGAGTATGTCTGGGATGCGGAAGTCCTTGATTATGTCGGCTGCTTTTCCGAGGCAATGGGAAGCGTAGGCAGAGTCAATGGCCGATCTGTGTGATGGGCTGGACTTCGTTCGCAACCCTTGTAGTTTATTGCTGTTTTGGTCAGAATAGGAACCATACTAAGTTGTGATACATCCTGAAAGAATGCTTTCTATGGTGAATCTGTTTTTTTAAAAAAATTAATTATGTGGATATTATAGCAGACGTGCCAAATTTCCTTAACACCTCTACTTTCTTAGGAGGCCGAGTTGCCCAGATTTGGCTTCGGCAGGGCTGTCTTGTTTTCCACGTTTATCCAGACAAGGGAATGCAGGACAGCATTTCAAAGCTTGCTAATGACACAGAGGTCATGACTATTGTGAACTGTGAGGGGGGAATGATGATAGATAATCTGAAGAGGGCATAGACTTGGTGGAATGAACAGGCACTTGGTGGGTGAAATTTCAATGCAAAGTGTGATTTCTTCCAATATTTTGCTATTAAGAAGGTTGAGAAATGATATAACACAGTACAGTTCGAAAGTCAATGAAGAAACAATCACTTGGGGGTACTATATTCTGCACCCTATCCTTTTCTTCTCCCCTATGTACTCTGTGGATGGTATGTTTAGTCTATATGACTTGCAAGAAACAATACTTTTTCATTGTATCTCAATACATGCAACAATAAATCAATTCAATGTGCAAATTGTTGGAAGTGACAGGATAGATTGAAAAAGTGAGTGATTAGGCTGAGGGGATCCTGGGATTAATAAATAAAGGCACATAATATAGAAGCAGGAAAGTTCTGGCAAACCTTTCTAAAACACTGGTTCAGTCAAAACTGGAGTATGTTGCTAGGATTTTACCACCTTGTCCGCCCAAGACTTGTAAGATCCCACCCGAGACCAACGGAGAATGCTATTCTGCAGTAAAATTTCAATTTTGCGTCCAGTTCTGGGCACCGCACTTTTCAGGAAGGAAGTGGGAAACCTTAGGATACAGAAAAGATTCAAAAGAGCGGCTGCAGGAATGAGGGACTTCAATTTGTGTGGATAGATTGGAGAAGAGAAGGTTGAGAGGCTATTTGTCTAAACGTATTCAAAATCATGAGGTTTCTGTACAGGATAAACAAGGAAAAACTGGGAGGATTGAGAGGCAGAGGACAGAAATTGAACTTGATATCTGAAACACTTTTTTGCAGTGAGTAGGGATTTGGAATGTACAGCGTCCAAATATGCAATGGAGGCAGAATTGGTTAATTATCTGAAGAGAATGTTCATACAAAGATGGTGTCCAATATTAATTCTTCATGCTGACATGGAACAGTATTCCAAGAGGAGATATTTCAAAAGGAGAGAGATATTCAGTAAGTAAATGTATTCAGGATATTGCTGCTGTGAAGTACTTAAATAGTGATAGAGCTCCCATGGCTAATAGGAGGTAGAAGTAGGAGTAAACCATTTGGCCTTCGAGCCTGCTACGTTAAATGAATTAGTCGGCTTTAAATGGAGTAAGTGCTGTCTCCTTTTGATGTGTTGCAATGGTTTCATTGAAAAGTTGTGTTAGTGTATCTCAGAGATATTGTGGTTTTATTGTGTATCCATTCTGACATGGCTGTAGCCAAGGATGTGTGTGCAGCATACACAAAGATTGGCAGGCTGGTGCAGTTAAGTGACCTCACAGTTCAATGGCCATCTCGTGTTGGCAGGAGACAGTGTTCTGACACTGTTACAAAAGAGTGTTTTAAACAATGAAAAGTTATTGTTGTTTCTGTGACATGGCTAATTCATCACTATAACTGGATCTTTTATAGCTTAAAGTTTGCAGTTAAAAACACAAACTGTTGTTCAATTGGGCATTTAACACCTGCAGTGGAATAAGATTAACAGGCTGTCTGAAAGAAGTTTAGTGTTCATGTTCAAAAGCTTGTGAATTATAAATGGTGAGTTTTCTAGAGCTATCTAGGTTTGAATCCTAGGAATTTGAATTCAATTAAAAAAAATCTGGAATTAAGAATCTAATGATGACCTTGAAGCCATTGTCGATTGTCTGAAAAATCCATCTGGTTCATAATTTGATTTTATTATTGTCACATGTATTAACATACAGTGAAAAGTATTGTTTCTCGCATGCTATACAAACAAAACATACCATTCATAGAGAAGGAAATGAGAGACTGCAGAATGTAGTGTTACAATCATAGCTGAAGAAAGATCAATTTAATGCAAGGTAAGTCCATTCAAAACTCTAACAGTAACAGGGAAGAAGCAGTTCTTGAATCGGATGGTGCGTGACCTCAGACTTCTGTATCATTTTCCCAATGGAAGAAGGTGGAAGAGAGAGTGTTCAAGGTGCGTGAGATTCTTAATTATGCTGGCTGCTTTGCTGAAGCAGTGGCTCTGTCTACACGTCTCAATGGATAGGAGGCTGGTTTGCATGATGGATTGGGCTACATTTATGTTTGTAGTTCCTCGCTGTCTTGGGCAGAGCAGGAGCCACACCACCAAGCTGTGATACAACTGGAAACAATGCTTTCTATGGTGCATCTGTAAAAGTTGGTCAGAGTCGTAGCTGATGTGCCAAATTTCCTTAGTCTTCTGAGAAAGTAGAGGCATTGGTGGGCTTTAATGTCTTTTTTAGGGAAGGAGATCTGCTGTCCTTACCCAGTCTGGCTTACATGTGACTCCAGATGGCCATGCCCTCGGTTAACCTAGACCCAAAACCCAGGAATTCTCTTTGTCCTCGTCCTCGTCCTCGTCCTCGTCCTCGTCCTCGTCCTCGTCCTCGTCCTCGTCCTCGTCCTCGTCCTCGTCCTCGTCCTCGCCCTCGTCCTCGTCCTCGTCCTCGTCCTCGTCCTCGTCCTCGTCCTCGTCCTCGTCCTCGTCCTCGTCCTCGTCCTCGTCCTCGTCCTCGTCCTCGTCCTCGTCCTCGTCCTCGTCCTCGTCCTCGTCCTCCTACCACTCCTCCTACCACTCCTCCTACCACTCCTCCTACCACTCCTCCTACCACTCCTCCTACCACTCCTCCTACCACTCCTCCTACCACTCCTCCTACCACTCCTCCTACCACTCCTCCTTTAGGACTCTTCTTAAAAACAAATTTTTGGGCATCCCTTCTAATATCTCCTCAACGTGGCTTAAGGTCACATTTCATTTTATAATGTTCTTGTGAAGCATCTTTTTAAGAAGCTACATAAATGTAAGTTTTTTTTGTTGCAAAGAACTTTGGGACCTCCTGAACTCATGAAAGGTTAATTTGTTCTTTTAACATGGATATAATCCCACAAGATGTCATAAACCAAGCTTGAGTTGGTCTGTTGACTGGTTAAAATGGTCCCACCATGGGTAAATGGGCAGAGTGAGAATGTAAGTTGATACAAGAGCAAAAGGGAGGAGTAAACAATATTACTTCACGTTATGGCAATTTACACCATTGCTGTCATTGTTGCCACGGAGATGGAGTGGGTCGCCATGAAAGGCAGCTTGGTGTTTGGGTGTGGGTTGCGATTTGTACTGAGGATATAAGTCTGATAGGATAGATTACAGTGCAGTGATTCACCCTCGCAGAATAGATGCACCAGTGTACAAAGAGAGAAGCTTGTAAGGTTTCAGACACTTGAGCCTTTGGGATTGGATTACTGCCTGAAGTTCTCTGCCACAGATCAATTATAAAATATATATGTACACCTACTTAGCAGCTGCCTTTGGGTGATTGTGTAAAACAACCTTGACAGCTGGAATATCAGATTCTTTCATTTGTTCATGGGATGTGAACATTGGTGGCAAAGCCAATTATTGACCATTCTTAGTTGTCCTTGAGAAAACCCGTGTGATGCTAGTGAACCCTATTAAGGACCAAGTTCCAGATTTTTGACCCAGCATTGGATGGACTTCCTGATTAAGGATCCAATCGGTGGGTTAATCAAGGAGTCTTTGCCTTGAATTTAACGAGGTCTGTCGGTTCCTCTGACACTCCTGGAGTTAGACTGCTGACAGTACTTTGTGTACTGCTGTTATAGAATGTGTAAATAAAGGGATTTTGGTAAAGGGACTTCTGCCTCCACAGACTTATTACAATTATGTACATCTATAAGATACAGCAACTCGTTCAAGGCTTTTTCAAACTCACTATCCCTATCACCTGGAAGCTCAAGTAGGTGGCAGTGTTCCTTGTACCCAACGCTTCCCCTCCAAATTATACACCATTCTGGCTTTGAAAGCATAGTGCTGTTCTTTTATCTCATTCCATTTTAGAGTGAATATCATCCTTTCTCCCACTGTCCACCCTCTTGTACTTTTCCTCACTTTTTGACCAAAATTGAATTTCTCAATTTTATCAGCTTCTAGTTTTTTTTTAAACTTATTCCAAGGTAGTAAGCTTTTTTTTTTGTTGAGTTTATTTGCTGTGCTGTTTGTCTTTTGTTTTGGGTTAGACCTCCTGCAGTTGAAAGATGTGCAGGTTGGGTTGTTTGGCCATGCTAAATTGCCCCAGAGTGCACCAACGGGTTGGGAGGATTAGTGGGGTGAATACGTGGGATAATGGAGATGTTCTATCAGAGAGTGCACTGAAGGGATTCTATGATTCAGGCCTGTCTTTATTTTTCTCAGTGCAAAATCTCTCCCTTTCCATCCTCTTCTCTCGTGCTTTCGAACTCTTGTTTTTGTTCTTGCTTTTGCTACAAGTTTGCAATCTCTTCTGCACTTTCTAAGAACAGTAGAGAAGATTTCAGTTGTGATACTTGTGGCACAGTGGTTAGCCCTGCTGCCTCACAGCGTGAAGGACCAGAGT
This sequence comes from Sphyrna mokarran, assembly GCA_024679065.1. NCBI lineage: Eukaryota > Metazoa > Chordata > Chondrichthyes > Carcharhiniformes > Carcharhinidae > Sphyrna > Sphyrna mokarran. The sequence goes on along the minus strand of JAGIQG010000016.1, from coordinate 63,831,170 downwards.
TCAATTCTGGCCTCAGGTGACCGTGCAGAGTGTTTCTCCCCTCCCCCTTATACAGTATAATAGCTAACACGTTTTCCCCCTCTTAGTTCTGTAAGAACTTCCACAACATCAGGTTAAAGTTCAACAGGTTTATTTGGAATCACGAGCTTTCGGAGCATTGTGTTCCTTGGTCAGGTGAGTCATGAAGAAGCAGCAATCTGAAAGCTCATGATTCCAAATAAACCTGTTGGACTTTAACATGATGTTGTGAGATTTCTTACTGTGCCCGTCTGACGCTAGCATCTCCACATCTTTTAATTCTGACAGAGTCAAATAGACTTCCTGGAATAGAATCCCTGCAGTGTAAAAGGAGGCCATTTAGTCCATTGAGTCAACACTGACCACAATCCCAATTCCCATAACGCTATGCATTTATCTTAGCTAGTTCCCCTGACACTAAGAGGCAAATTTAGCACGGCCAGTGCACCTAACCAGCGCATCTTTTGGATTATGGGAAGAAATCGGAGCACCCGGAGGAAATGCTCGTAGACATGGGGAGAATGTGCAAACTCCACACAGCAGTGACCCAAGCCGGGAATAGAATCCAGGTCCCTGATGCTGCAAGACAGCAGTGGTAACCACTGTGCCACCCTGAACTCGGAACATTTAATTCAGTTCTCTTTCCCTGTAGGTGCTGAGTTTTTCCAACATTCTCTGTTCTTGTTTCAGGTTCCAGTATCTTGCTATAGAGAGGAACAGTGGTTGGCCTTTCTTAAACCATACTGCGTGCCTTAGGAATGGTTTTTATTGCACTTGCATGGATTTATGGTGACACGAACATCTGTACCTAAAGGATGGCAGGCCATGGCACTAAACCAGGGAAGCAGAAGGCACTACCATTCAGACCATCAAGGGTTAATGCCAGACTGCCGCAATGACAATACATATATCTACGTGTGCTTGGCAGCTAACTTTGGGCAAGTTTATAAACTAACCCTGAAACATCTGCAGTATTAGCTTCTTCTGGATAGCATTATGGGGTTATACAGCAGATTGGTTTGAAAGATTTTTTTTATTGAACTGGGATAAGCATTCAGTATCAAAAACTGTAAGAACAGTAGAGAAGATTTCAGTTGTGATGCTTGTGGCACAGTGGTTAGCCCTGCTGCCTCACAGCGCAAAGGACCAGAGTTCAATTCTGGCCTCAGGTGACTGTGCAGAGTTTGTATGTTCTCCCCATGTCTGTGTGGGTTTCCTCTGGCTGCTCTGACTTCCTTCCACAATCCAAAGGTTAGATGCTAAACTGATCCTTAGTGTCTCAAAATGTGTAGGTTAGGGGGTTAATTAGTGGGTTCAATACATGGTATTATGGGGATAGGGTCTTGGTGGGATGCCCCATTAGAGATTCAGTGCAGACTCGAAGGGCTGAATGGTCTGGTCCTGCACTGTGGGACTCTATGATTTGTGTGCGATGCTCCTTACAGTAACTGCTGCCAAAGTCTCCTTTCCACCATCTCCCATTGCTGCTTCCCACAATGTGATCACGACACACGTTACGGATAAGCCAAGGCTATGGATAGAGTGGGGCTTTCTAATTGCAAAAGTACACCTCCTCGGAATTTCTTTCCGCAACCCAAAATCTGCAAATAAAAGTCTGAAATTTTGATTTCCTTTCTGTTTTCATGCTGTAGGCCATTGCGTTGGTCATGGACTCTTTCACCGATATCGACATTCTCAAAGACCTCCACGAGGCCTGCCGCAGGAGACGCATCCCTGTTTACATCCTCCTCGATCACTCTGGCCTTCCACAGTTTCAGCAAATGTGTCGGGTTGCTGGTGTCATGGTGGAGGAGGAGATGGTATGTATCTGAACGGAGGTTACATGCGATGCACCCTCTCAAATAGTGCAGCCTTTGTGCAGAGGATACACATTCTGTGCGCTGGCCTTTGGTCAGCTGCAGAATTTTAAAATTGTGGAGGCAAGAGAGAGAAGAACAGTCCCACGTGAACATCCCACCTTCCTCAGCTGTTCTTCACAACAATGCAAGGGAAATATTCCAAAATTGTATTCTTGCCGATCAAAGAATTATTGTGTCTGGGTCCTGTTTGAGCATGTGCCAAGTATTGGGCGGAAATTTAATAGGACTAGTCACTGTGCCTACAAGTGCAGGAAATAGGCTGAGAAGCGTGTTAAGTAATATGCCTTCTGCCATCCCAAAACCTTTCCATAATGCACAAGGCAGGACTCAGAAGTGCGATGGAATATTCCTATTCGCCTAGATGAAGCTCCAAAAATAGCTAAGAAACTTGACACCTTCCAGGACAAAGTAGTCCACTCAATCAGCACTCTGTGCAACATGTTAAACATTCACTGTCTCCACTCCATCGTGGCTGCAGAGTGTGTATCATCTACATGATATGGCAATATGATGAGGGTTCTTTGACAGAATCTTCCAGGGTAGCAGATGCTGGTGAAATGCCACCACTGGCAAGTTCCCTTTCTGAGTTTCACATCATCCTGACTTGGAACTCAATCACCATTTCTTCACTGTCATTGGATCAAGAGCCTGGAGCTGCCTCATTAAAAGCACATTGGATGTACCTACAATTTGTGGACTGTAGTTGTTCAAGAAAGAAACTCATTATATCTTTAGGGTGGCACAGTGGTTAGCACTGCTGCCTCAACAGCATCCAGGACCCAGGTTTGTTTCTGACCTTGGGTCACTGTCTGTGTGGAGTTTGCACACTCTCCCCATGTCTGTTTCCTCCAGGTGATCCGGTTAACTCCCACAATCCAAAGATGTGCAAGTTAGGTTGATTGACTATGCCAAGTTGCCCTTTGTGTCAGGGGATTAGCAGGGCAAATGCACGTGATTATGGGGATAGGGGACTAGATGGAATTGTTGTCGGTGCAGACTCAATAGGCTGAATGGCACTCCTTTTGTACAATAGGGATCCTATGATTAGAAATGAGCATGGAGTGCTGGTTTTGCCAACAGCATCTACACTGCATGAATGATTTTTTTTTTTTTGAAGTGGCTTGCAGAAATAGATTAAAATATGGCAGCTTACCAACTCGTACCAATGGCACTGTCTTTTCACACTGGTCATTGCGATAAGTGGGAATTGAAATCTGAAATCTGTTTCGGATTTTCCGTTGTCTTTATTTAAAATTAATTTTAGTGTAGGCTAACTGTCCTGAAGTTGCTGTGAGAATCCCCCAGTCGCCACATTCCAATATCTGTTCGGGTACACTGAGGGAGAATTTAGCATGGCCAATGTATGTAAATTGCCTTTTTTAGGACAGTGGGAGGAAACCGGAGCACCCGGAGGAAACCCATGCAGGTTCCACATAGACAGTGACCCAAGGCAGGAATCGAACCCGGATCCCTGGCGCTGTGATTTCTTTGTCATCGCACGTTTTAGCTTCAACTCATTTTACTCTTGTTTTTTGCACCATAGCTGTTCATCAGTCTACCATTCACACCTCCTCTACATACACCTTCTTATCCTTTTATTTGTCCCAATAACATTCGCTTTAGCCCTGCCCTACCAGCCCTTTTTAACTGTTAGTCTTTCCTGCCCTCCCCCCCCCACCCTCTCACAGCTCTTTGCTTTTGTTCTTTTTCACATCTATCCACTTGTTTAAAAACCATCATATTTCTAACATGAGATTCATCCAGACTCGAAACGTTGGCTTTATTCTCTCCCCACAGATACTGTCTGACCTGCTGAGTATTTCCAGCAATTTTTTTGATTCTCTATTTTTAATAGTCCTGGAGATTCATTAAAGTATTTTTTTTGAGAGTGAGTGAATCAAAGACAGAGACGCAGCACATTGTGCCTCAGGTACTGTGTTTGTTTGACTGTGAGAGAATCACTGTTTATGCTCACTATTCCAAACATCAGGCAAGTACAAGAAAAGAATAAAGATTGACTTTGAACCACAGTGGGCAATTGGAGGTAACATATCTGAATCTGTAAGTACCATCTGAAACTGCTGAACTCTTATGCTGAATACTAAAGCTGTTCCTTGCATTTACTGGAACACTGTAGCAATTGAAAGCTCAGTGTAAGAATGATGTTAAAAATTAACATGACAGCTGACTGGAAATCTTGAGGTTGTGCTTGTGGAAGCAAACACCCAGCCTGTGTTTGGTATCCCCAGTGCAGAGCAGACACGCTGTGACCAGTGCATTTTAAGTTGAAACGTTTATTTATCAGTGTCACAAGTAGGATTACATTAACACTGCAATGAAGTTACTGTGAAAATCTCCTGGTCGCCACACTTTGGTGCCTGTTTGGGTATGCAGAGAGAGAGTTTAGCATGGGTAACGCACCTAACCGGCATGTCTTTCGGACTGTGAAAATCTCAGCAGGTGGCACAGCGGTTAGTACTGTTGCCTCATAGCACCGGGGACCTGGATTCGATTCCTGGCCTCGGGTGATTGTGCAAACTCCACACATTCTCCCCATATCTGCGTGGGTTTTTCCCGGGTGTTCCAGTTTCCTCTCACAGTCCAAAGATGTGCGGGTTAGATTGATTGGCTGTGTTAAATTGACCTTAGTGTCAGGAGGATTAGTGGGAAATGTGTGGGGTTGTGGGAATAAGATCTGGGGAGATTGTGGTCACTACAGAATTGATGGGCCAAATGGCCTCCTGTACTATAGGAATCCTGTGGGATGAATCCGGAGCACCCAGAGTGGCTGCCACTTGAATGACTTTAGCATTGCTGTATAGGCATGTGCAATATAATGAATTGAATAAAGTACTCCTAATTCACTGTTACCTCTGGGAAGAATGTTTTGGATCTTGGAAGTGATGAATGGGGGGAATAAAAGGGTAAGTGTTACATCTTTTGTGCTTGCAAGGAAAGATGCCAAGAAAGAGCAAGTTGTATTGGGCTGATTGATGACCAAGAGATCTGGTGGAGAAGGCCCTGAGGTTTCTGATCACATGTCATCTTGATTCTTGCTCTCACACTGAGCTCCCAGCCTGCTACAGTGTCCCAGTAAACACAAGGAACAGCCTTAGCACTCAACATAAAAGTTCAGCAATTTCGGGTGATAATTTCGATTATTCTTTTTCATTACAGGTTTTATTTTCAGCTCTTGTTTTTGCTTTTGCATCTTAGCTGTTCATCATTCTGCCATTCTGACCTCCTCCTCTAGATGAATCTTTTGTCTTTTATTTGTTCCAGTAGCACTTGCTATGGCACTCCAGATTTCTGAAAAAGGAGGGGAGAAGGGGATGTGATCGGTGGCGCAGACTGGAGGTGACATCCATTGAACACAGAGTCTGGTGGGGTAGAGGGAATGTAGAATGGACCTGTTGAAATTGGAGTTAGGTGGGGTCGATGGGAACCTTATCAATGGTCCGGGAAGGGATGAGAGCAGAAATGTAGGGAAATAACGCTGACAGAATGGAGAACCCTGTTGACTGCTGGTATGAAAGGTTACAGACACAAGACAAAACTGAGATGCTGTTTGATCTGTTATATGCCCATACAAGTGTGTGACTGTGGTCTGTTCAGATGGGCCTCATTTCACATTCATTCATTTGCTTACTTTGCAGAGGATGAGAGTTCGCACAGTAACGGGATGCACTTACTATACAAGGACAGGAGCCAAAGTTATCGGCAGAGTCCGTGAAAAGTTCATGTTAATTGATTGTGATAAAGTAGCCACAGGCTCTTACAGGTAAAAGATTAAATGGTATTTTTAATCTGTGAATATTCTGCGGCTGTCTGCGTTCTTAAAATTTTGAGTAGCTGGTTTTACCCTCTTTTAGTTTTGTTTATAGCATCATAGAATCCCTACAGAGTAGAAGGAGGCCCTTTGGCCCATCAAGTCTGCACCATCCACAGACACATCCATAACCTCATGCACTTAGGGACAAATAAACTAGGGGATAATTTAGCATGGCCAAATCCACCTCACCCGCACGTCTTGTGTTGTAGTAAGATTGACCTCTTAAATGTGAGTGTCCAATTCAATTGTTTCTTTAAGGGGAGGACAGTGAGGAAGAGGAGGTGTTTAGTGAACATTTGTTGCCTTGAAATAAAAGGGGTATGTAATGTTTTCAGTATCTCCACTCCTGTCTGCAGTATACTCTTGAAATGTGATTCTAAAGCTTTTTCACTAATGAAAGGTGTTTTGCGCAGTGATATATAATATTCACAGAATCTTTACAATGCAGAAGGAAACCAAATGGCCCATCATATCTGCACCAACTCTCTGACAGAGCATCTTACTCAGTCCCATCCCCTGCCCTATCCATCTAATTGCACGTGTATATCACACTAATTCTCCTAAGCTACACATTGTTGGACATAATTTAACATAGTCAGTCCATCCAACCTGCATGTCTTTGGAGAGTGGGAGGAAATCAGAGCATCCAGTGGAAACCCTTGCAGACATGGGGAGAATGTGCAAACTCTTTATATGCACGTGCACACTTGCCCAAAGCTGGAATTGAACTCAGGTCCCTGGCCCTCTGAGACTGTAGTGTTAACGACTGTGCTATTGTTCCACCCTTGTGTTGCACGAAGAAATCGTTCATCAGATTGCAGCACTGAATGCCACAACTGAGCTTCTATGCCTTGGAATGGAAAGCAGAAAATCACACATGCTTGCCACTCGGATGACTTCAGCATTGCTTTGTACGTGCACGGGTAAAGCATATCCACTTGGATGAGGTGCAAGATTGCCTGTAGTCTTCAACCTCAGTAAAAGTAAAATTTGTTAGTCACAAGTAAGCGTACATTAACATTGAAAATCCCCTAGTCGCCACACTCCGAGGCCTGTTCAGGTACACTGAGGGAGAATTTAGCATGGCCAATCCAGCTAATCAGCACATCTTCCGGGCTGTGGGAGGAAACCCACACAGACACGGGGAGAATGTACAGGCTCTACATAGACAGTGACCCAAGCTGGGAATCGATCCCGGATCCCTGGTAATGTGAGGCAGCAGGGCTATGCACTGTACCACAATGCTGCCCCACAGGTGTTGATTCCAGGAAGGAAATTGGGGTAGGAGGAGAGGGAAATGCTGTGGGTGATGGTTAGATTTAGATTAATTCTGCAGTCAGTCCTTGAAGCAATTGTTGATTGTAACTTTCAATGTCCATATCTGTCCTTCTCTCTGCTCACATTGTTGCTGTGTCTCTTCTGAAGTTTCACCTGGACTGACGGGAAGTTGAATCGCAGTAACCTGACGGTACTCTCGGGGCAATTGTCCGAGTTTTATGATGAAGAGTTCAGGATCCTGTACGCCCAGTCGCAGCCAATACCAACCCGTTCAACAGACTATGGGAATCCTGCTGTCCATGAAGAGCTTGCAGCAAAGTGGTTTCTGCCAAGAGAGCTTGCTGTCACCAAGCCCTTGGAGAAAAGAATTATGGTATGTTCCCCAAATAAGCGCAAGCCCAAGGCCCTGGAGCAAATAGCTGAGAAAAAGCCTCGCTCACAAGTGTGTGTTGACTCCGAGTGCAGTTGTGTATCTGAAACATTGACCATTGGCAATCAAGCCCCACTTGGAAGCAAAGAGGTGCATCTGCTTCAAGAGGTGAGGGGTGTTTCTACTCAGACTGAGATTGAGGTGCAGCTAGGGATAGTTGTGCACACTGCTTCCACGCAAACCTGTACGTTAACGAAGGAGACGGAAACCCAAACTGTGTTCTTATCAAAATCAAGTGCCACCCAGACCTCTGCAGAAACTGTAACTGTGCTGCCGTCTCCCACCAAGACATTGGCCACGGATAGGCGTCCAGCCAACTTATCTGGTCAGCTGCCTTCCTCCCCAACGGATTCCAGCAACAGCTCAAGTAGGTCGTCGTCCCCTTCTGCCTCTGAAATTCATCCGTGCCGTGATTCCATCAGCTACCCCTACGCCGGAGTCCATGGCGCCAACCACTCACTGAGGCATTGCTTTCAGAAACTCACCAAAGAGCGGCAGTTCCACTACACCACCATCCGCTCAAAGCTGGACAGCATGGTCGCTGTCCTGTCAAGGAGCCGGCGCCTGAACAAGCTCCAGGCCGGTGAGCTGGGCCAGTATGACGCCAGGAGCAGTCGAGAGCTGATGAGCAGGAGTAGAGCTTTGGGCTTCAGGGAAGTATCTGCGTTGGCAGCTTTGGCACTGAGGAATTAAACCTGTGCCCAATTTAACATTCTCCAAGGCTTGTGCAAATTATGGTTGATGGTTGATAGAACTTTGATACTCGCGGTGCAATAGTTAGTCAAGGATTAGTATCAGTGACCAGAATTAATGCTCGTTGAGCAGATGATTATATAGTAATATGTTCAGCAAGCAGGTAAATCTATGACAGTTCATGCCAGTGTTCTTCTCTGTATAAGGGCCTATTCCCAAGGTTGACACGTTAGACGGGACCCTACCACTTCACTCTGATTCCCGGAATCAGGGCCCCAAAACGTAAATCTCTATTGGCCTCGGGCAGCATTTTATGATCTTGCCCAAGTGATGACGTAAAATCCCGCCCATTGCCTCCCTCTAAAATGAATGTTATGGCTGTCCATGCTAATGGAATTTTCCCATCCCACTGCAACGAATGAAGAGTTGGTCAGGTGCCAATTTCTCTGACTTCAGAGCAGTGGGAGAGTGGTGTGAACAGTCAGTAAGAGTGTGCCTGTTGTCTATTTTTAGAGAGAATTCTTGCTGCCACGTGTCAGGCATTGCTTGTTGAGGAGCATTGAATTTCATGAATTCAAGTCTTGCTCCAGAAACACGAGCTCTAAATTGAGGCTAATGCTCCAGTTTGGTATTGAGGGAGCTTCTTACAGCTGTGATAAAACAAGCTCCTCAGGTGGATATTAAGAATCCTCAGCAATGAAAAGGTCCCAACAAATTAAAAGGTTATGAAGATATTTTATAAATGCCAGCCTTTCTTTCTTTAAGGGTCAGCAGTGCCTTGTTATATTCTGCATTCATAAGTCACAGGTACAACAGACGAAGACAAGAAGTGGTAATGACAGTAGAAAAACCATCCCAGGTGCCAGGGAAATGAAATTTTGGGGCCTACCCTGAAGCAGTTGATTCATTCAGATTTAGAATGATTTCCCTACTCAAAGCACAAACAAAAAACACGAAACAGTTGAATATAAAACATTCAGATGTATTGTTATAGTTGCACTTGGGGAATGCAATTTTGTTTTTGACATTTAACTCTCCACTTCTTTCAAACCTGATGTTCTAACTGAAAAAGAAATGTTGGCTGGGCTTTCAGGTTTAAAGGAGAGGGAATTTAATTTTTGATCACAATTGCATTGAAATTCAGGAACTGATTTGCATAAGTCTGCAACGAAATGCAGGAACCAAATGACTTTCAGAAGCTCTTTCATAAGTTTTGTAATACCAAGTATGTCTTCTGGTTGATCTTTTTTATATTTCAAATTTACAGCAGAGGGAGCAGGCCATTTGGCCCAACTGGTGTATGCTAATGTTTCTGTTTCATACGAGTCTCCTCGTACCTTGTTTTATCTAAATCTATTAATGTATTCAGTGTTCAAGTGCAGGGACATGGATGCCATGCCCGTTCTGGGTTGATAAAGATTGAAGTCTCCGTTTACATTAGTACAAAGCTGGATACAAGTTATAAAAGCAGTGGAAGGGTTTCTGACCTACTGTCTTTGGGTACTTCCAGACTGAATGTTACACTTGATGATCTCTCTATTCTGCCTCAGCAGAGAGACGCAGCCCTAACTTCTGAACCATGAAGCAGGTTTTCGTTTACTCTCGTAGCTTCCTATGAGCTGAAATAACAACTAAATGCCTGGTTGAGAAGACCTTGTTCGCAGCCATAAGAAAATGACTTGAGACTGCCTTAACTAATCACTACCAGGTCGTTATCAAATGGAGTCTGAAATATATTCAAGTCCCAGGTCCTAGTTAAGGGTCGATATGAAATTCACTGTGAAAGTTGGAACTTCCTGCTGCAGTAATTCTGCTCCCTGACAGACTCAATTTTAAAGTAATTTCTGCTCCATATGTATTCAATTTTTATAATTTTTTTTATTTTCAGACCAAAGTGTGGTGATATAATGAATGACAAGAGCATTAAACTATTTGTTGTGCTCAGGGATTGTACAAACTGCCTTACAAAAAGCAACCCCAGCCAAAGCAACCACGTTGCAATAGTCGGAGTCATAAAGTTCCCGACTCCCAGCCTTGGAGCTTAAGGGACTTGCTTGTAAATGACGTATAAAATTGAGCCTGACTTTAGTGCCTTACCTATCATTTTGCCTTGTGTGTTAATACACTAAACATTTGAATGGAGACTAATGGTGTAAACTTGATGCCCATTTAATGGGTGACTGTGCTATCCAATGCTACTGGTGTGTTTATTTGCTGTATTATCAATTTTCTATGTTGTCTCTTTACATGTATCTTTCTCCACTGTAAAATTAAATGAGTGTTTGACATTCACTGCCGCTGTGGGCTCCCCAACTGCAATTCCACTGTTGCATTTCAAGCTATTAAAACTCCTTCATTTGAAGATTCTCGCTATTGGGGAGCAGTAACACCACCACACTGGATTTCAGGGTTCAAGCTTTCCAGGCTGTCAGTGGCAAGATTGGCCAACAGTATGAATGCAATTTTAAAAAAAAATACATTATTCAAATATTGAAGACTCTACACAGATTTTAATGCGAATTATGGAATAAGTTTTTGATTAGCAGTGATGTCTTTGAGACTTAGGATTATTTCATGGAATTCTAATTTAGAGTATGCTGCTTGGTAGTGGGTTTTTTATACTGGGAATCTATATTTTAGCCAGTGTACCTGAAGATGATAATTGAGTTCATCTAAACACTAAATTGTACAAGGACTTTATTAATAAAAAACCTTTTATAGGAAAAAAATCCCTTGTTTCGTTGTTTCTTTTGGTTGTGTGAAATGTGCTTGAATTTCTTCACCAAAGAAACTAAGGAATAGAGAGACTATTTTTAAGCACTAGAAAACTTTGCAGTATTCCTTCTACATGTGGGGAGTATGTTAATTGGCTGCTATAAAAGTTATTCTACTGGAGCACCAAGTGACAGGCAATTCATCACTCATACATTCCACATATTGCTTATGCCACAGATAAAACTGGTTTCTCTTGTTACCGCCAGTGATGAGTTTTGTATCTGACAGGTGTGTGTTTTTCTTACTGTCCATGATCACTACGTTTGTACGTAATGGGTCTGTGTTTTGTAAACCTTAGAACGTTGCCCAAATTTTAATTTAAAGGGGCAGCACAGTGGTTAACACTGCAGTCTCATAGTGCCAGGGACCCGGGTTCAATTCCTGGTTCACTGTCTGTCTGGAGTTTGCACATTCTCTCTGTTTCCACGTGGGTTTCCTCCCAGGTGCTTCAGTTTCCTCCCATAGTGCAAAGATATGTGGGTTAGGTGTACTGACCATCCTAAAATTGCCCCTTAGTGTCCCGGGATGCATAAAGGGATTAGCAGAGTAAATTTGTGGGATAGGGCAGGATTGTTGTTAGTGCAAATTCAATGGGCTGTATGGCCTCCTTCTGTATTGCAGGGATTCTATGATGAATAATTTCAACAGCAAGTTTTTTGTGAGTTTTAAAATAAAGATTTTTTTTTTTTTTATCCCACACTTGCCCTACATGTCTAAGGCACAGACACAGACACACACAAACACTACGAGCAGGAGTAGGCTACCTAGCCCTTCGAGTCTGCCCTGCCATGCAACAAGATCATGGTTAATCTGAAGTGAATCAGTTCCACAACAGATGAAGATGAAACAATACAATTGCATTGTGTGATTCTCTTTGTCTCTCTCGTGCCAGGCCAATACTTCTTGGATGAAAGTTTAATGTTAGTTAGTTACAAGTAGGCTTACATTGACGCCACAGTTAAATTACCGTGAAAATCCCCTAGTCACCACAGTCTGGCACCTGTTTGGGTACACTGAGGGAGAATTTAGCGTGGCCAATACACCTAACCAGCACACCTTTTGGACTGTGGGAGAAAAGAAACCCACCCAGAAGGGAGAATGTGCAAACTCTGCACAGACAGTGACCCAAGCCAGGAATCGAACCCAGTTCCCTGGCACTGTGAGGTAGCAGTGCTAACCACCGTGCTGCCCTGCCTGAGTTGATGTTTTAGTTGGAATGAAGATTTTGTAAAGAAAGAAGATTCTCAGTGAGCTGGGATGCTTCCTGTAGTCAAATATCCTGCAGATTGATCCTCAGGTGAATTTGAATTTGGAATATGTTGGGTGGAATTGATATCCCACTGTTAAGGTATTGCTGTGCATTACCTTTAGTTGCTTAGATGCTCTGTTGATAGAATTCCATCAGAAAGCCATCTGCAGAACAGTTCCTTCCTGTTAGTTTAAAAGCAGACGATGTGTAAAGATTGTGCACTTGTACAAGTTTAAAGGCCTTTTTCCAGAAAGGGACAGTGTGTTGATTACACATCCTCTGTTGTTTGTTTAACACCTTGAAATTCAACCAGTTTAGTTTGGATGAAGAACCATCATAACCTGATGAAGGTTGATAGAATCCATCCATGTTCCTCCAAGCTTCACAACGTTAGATTGTGGAAAGTAACACAAGGTGTGCTGAGGAATTCCACTTGGAACTTCCCAGGTAACAATTGCATGGCAATTGTCCAGAAGTACAAACTTTCCCAAGGTAATTATTCTACACTGTGATCCCATTTGAAAATGCAACTGAAATTGCAAATTGCAGGTGGTTCTGACAGAACAACATCAAGAATTACTCAGAAAACGTTAAAATTAAAACTTCTTTTAACTTCTAGGTAGCTATTGTAAAAATCCAACCCAACACTCAATCCCCATTCCCCCAATGCTATTACCAAACTACATTCCGCCCCTCCGTCACACCTAGCAGCCCAAATGCCAATCAATTATTTACAATGGATTTCCTGAAATAAAATCACTACATACAACAAAGATATTGTGGGTATTGAATCCTAGAAAGCGTGCATAGAAAGACCAATAATCAAATTGTATAATCCATCCAATTCATAAGTGTGTATCTCTCGCCGCAACTCATTTTTTCCCTTGTTCAAACACAGTTCTTTCTCTACCCTTCCCCTGTACTCAAAAAATATTCAATAAAACTTTATATTTTAACTTGGCCAAATATTATGATATCACAATGTCATTAATTCTGTTCTGTAATCCACAAGAACATAAGACATAGGGGCAGAATTAGGCCATTCAGCCCATCGAGTCTGCTCTGCCATTCAATCATAGCCGATATGATTCTCATTCCCATTCTCCTGCTATCTCCCTGTAATCCTTCATTCCCTTATTGATCAAGAAGCTATCGAGCTCTGTCTTAAAGACGCTCAATGTGTCCACAGCCCTCAGTGGCAATGAGTTCCATAGATTCATCAGCTGCTGGCTGAACTAAAGAAGTTCCTCCTCATTCCTGTTTTAAGGGATGGATCCAAATGGATAAACAAATATTTAAACTTAAGAACATTATCTTTTAAAGTCCACTAATATTGGATTGCTCCTTATGGTCACATTACCTCACTTGGGGCGATAGTTCGTAGAATCAGAGAATCCCGACAATGCAGAAGGAGTCTACACCAATGTAGCCATTGAGATTGGCTCATCAAATGACTCCTTAATCAGGGAGCCTTTTCCTCATATTTAACTGGGGAGTGTCAGTTCCTCTGACACTCCCGAAGGTAGACTGCTGACTGATAGCACTGTGTCCTGCTGTTGGAAGTGTAAATAAAGAGATTTTCATGAAGGACTTCTGCCTCCACAGAGTTATAACAACTGATTGACCAACAGAACATCCCACTCAGACCCTATCCCCATAACCCCACATATTTACCTTGGCTAATCCCCCTAACCTACACATCTTGGGACACAGAGGGAGAGTTTAGTGTGGCCAATCAACCTAACCAACACATCTTTGGACGGTGGGAGGAAACTGGAGCATCCTGAGGAATCCTCCATAAATACGGGGAAAACATACAAACTCTACACAGACAGTGACCCAAGGCCAGAATTGTTCCTGAGTCCTTGGTGTTCTGAGGTAGCAGTGCTAGCCACCGTGCCACCCATTTAAAGAGTACAATGCCACTACCAGTTGTAAGAACCTACTTACCGTGTCCCTGGACCGTATATTCTCTTTTGGTCAAACTTGAGGTTTAGTTTGACTGCATGCAAGACATATATTTCACATAAAAAGTGTTATGGATAACATGTTCGATCGCTATAATGCAGGGTGAGTTAAGCTCTGGATTGCCTGAGAGTGTGGTGAGGGTGGATTCAATGGCATCCTTCCATAGGGAATCAGATTATTCTCTGAAAAGCAAGAATATGCAGAGACACAGGGAGAAGGTAGGGCAATGGCATAGGCATAGTTCATTTCAGAGGGCTGGCACAGATCCGATGGGTCAAGTGGCCTCCCATTGTACTGTAACAATTCTATGATAAAATTATATTCTGACCTCCCATGGGAATTCATTACACATAATGAAAAGATGGTGCTCCATTTATCACTGCCTATCAATTTTGTTCATCCCAGTTCTCTGCCTTGACAGACAGTTTCCAATCCAGGCTATGTGTTATTCCCAATTCATTCATCTCCATTTGAGCCATTTCTTGGGTGGTACCTTGTCAAATGCCTTTGAAAATCCAAATGTATGATGTTCATTAATACTTCTGCATCTGCCCATATCAAATAATGCTATTCACTTAAACTCAACATATCTTCCAATGAGATCTTACAGACTCTTTCTAATTAGTATATACTTTCCAAGTGGTCACTTATTCTGTCCTTAATGAAACAATTTGGGCACGTTTCTCACTGGGAGTTCTAAAGTTTGTTGCTTTTTTCCCCGTTTTTAATAAAAACATACCATTTACCAACTTTCAATTTGGCAATCCTTGAACCTAGTCTGTAACTTTTTTTAGTAGTAAGAACCAGAACCTGTCTGAGCCTCAGGGTTTTATTTGCATTCAATTCCACAATTTGGTAATAATCCCTGTAGTTTTCTCCCTGCCACTGATATAATACCTTCCATGTACATTTTGGCATTACATTTTGTATCTTGATGGTGAAAGAAGCAAAATATCTGTTTGGCATTTCTGCCTTATCGTCATTCAGCGGGTTTCAGTAGGTAATATCCTTGCCTCTGAGCAAGGAGCTCAGGCCCCACTCCAGGATTTGTTAGCCATGGGAGGGACATACAACATAACGGTCAACAGATTAGAATAAAAATGTTGAACAATGACTAGGGAGCATAAGTCTAAGGTGTGAGGGGAAGGTTTAAAAGAGATGTACAAGGCAAGTTTTTTTTTACACAGAGGATGGTGGGTGTCTGGAACTCACTGTCGGGGAAGTGATGGAAGCAGATGCAATAGTGACTTTTAAAGGGCATTTTGACGAATACATGAATAGGACGGAAATAGAGGGATATGGTCCCCGGAGGGTAAAGGGTTTTAGTTCAATTGGGCAGCAGGGCCTGTGCTGTAATTTTCTTTGTAAACCTGCTGAACCTTCCAACAAAGCCATTATCCAAAGAGAAGAATGTGTGCTTGAAAATACAAAAAATATTGACACTTAAATTCGTTTTAATGGGCTCACCTTTAGTAACCTCCATTTCTTGATGCACTTATTGTCTTTACTATAACCCTTAAAAAGCATTTTTTCATACTCCTTCAATGAGACAAGTAAGGTTTATTTTTCTTTTGGTATCTTTCGGTACTTTTATTCCAACCAAAAAACCCATTCCAAATCGAATCTAATTCATGGTTCCCCAGTGAGGAACCAGCAAGATCCCAGTTGACAGGATGAGGCATTGCACACCCTCCCAGGTTTGACCTGACATTTTATCTTAGCCAAAAGGCTGAGATGGCTTTGAAAAATTGCATCAGGTGAAGCATCCGTTTAACCTCATTGGCGAACTTGATCCTTTACTCTACCCTAGCCTGGCAAACCACCATCACAGGAATCAGCTCGCCCCAAGTGCAATGGGCTAACCTCATTACCTTCCTCATTATCGTTTCATCCTGCCAGGTAAGTAAGTAATAAGATTTATAGTTCAATTATCACTTCATCAGAATCCATAATTTCTCTCAACTTATTCCAATTCCTCTCTCATACTTGACCATCCAAGTCCTTGGTTTGTAACACTTTCTATCTTTCAAACCTGATAGTCCATTCAATTTTAATATGGTACTGTTCCCAAGATGTTCTGTTATTACCTAAACATGAACTCTTTCTAATCTGTTACTACAAGGTAATTATGAAGAAAGCTGTTTAGTCCATTTTACTTCATTAATCTAAAAAAGACTCAGCATTCTGCCACTTGAAGTATTTAATTGTTTCCCTAAATGATTCTTGGGTCTTTACCTCTGCTTTTCCATCTGGAAGTATTTTTCATGCATTAATCACTTGTTTTGTCATAATTAAATCAATTGCTGCCAGCTCCCCTCTTAAACTGATGACTTGTGCTTTTGGAAATCACCTTGAATTCATTTTCTACAAGTGCTGCTATTTCTCTCCAAATCTGTGTGCAGCAAGGCATTTTCCTTGTCACAAGCCATCATAATTTGCATATAAATATATTCCTCTGTTAAGTTATGAGTCAGCGGCTCCATAAAGTATTCCCCAAAGCACTATTGCATTCTTTTCTTAGGTCTGCCTGGAGTGATTCCTGGAGCGTTGCTAATGTTCACATGGGTCCCTTCACCAGCTGTAATGATAGTTTTTTTTAACACTCTGGTTTCCTTCCTCTTTCGTGCTATCCCATCTCTTTCTAAAATATCCTTTATGTTTTGCCCTTGAGCTTCAACAATGTCCCTATAATTGCTACGATACCTTTCCATGAGCTGGAGTTTTTACCTCCAATTCCTCCCTTTAGCTGTAATAATGCCAAGTGTTGGTGCAAAAACCAACGGATTCAAGAACAGCTTCTACCTATGGCCATCCCACTTTTAAATTGACCTATTGCATATTAAACTGATCTTTCTGTTCACCCTAACTATAACTACAATACTACACTCTGCACCCTCTCCTTTCCTTCTCTATGAATGGTATGTATTGTCTGTAAAGCGTATAAGAAACAACACTTCTCACTGTGTCTTGATACATGTAACAATAATAAATCAAATCAAAGACAGTCTGTTTGATTGGTCATTTCCTCACACCTATCAATTCAATTAATTTATCATCTTACTTCATTCCAATGGCTTCATCCTTTATTTACCCCCCCGTGCCATTTTATTTTTAATGTATCCTGTTCCTACCTTACTCATTTAAATTCTTCTCCGGTTCATAAGTTCCTTCTCCATCTTTTTTAATAATTGAAAAATACTTCTTTCAGAATTTGCTTTGTAATTTCAGCATTTTGTATTATGCTTCGACGTCCAACCATCAAATCTAAAGCAGGAGCCACCATTCATTCCTCTATTTAACCTGTAGCAAACCAACTAATGCAATGCAAATAACAGTTTGATTTGATTTATTATTATTGGGATACAGTGAAAACTATTGTTTCTTGCACGGCATACAGCCAAAACTTACTGTTTATAGAGGAGAAGGAAAGGAGATGGTGTAGAATGTAGAGTTATACTCATAGTAAGGTGCAGAGAAAGATCAATTGAATATATGATAAGACCATTTAAAAGTCCGATAGCAGCAGGAAGAAGCTGTCCTTGAGTTGACTGGTATATGACCTCAGACTTTTGTATCTTTTTCTTGACGGAAGAAGATGGAAGAGAATATTTCCTGTGTAAGCTTTAAGTATGTTTATTCTTTTTTTACTAAACAAAAAAGGCATATTAAACATCAATGTGATTGTGACTGCTTTAAGTTTATTTATTAGGCTTACATTAACACTGCAATGAAGTTACTGTGAAAATCTCCTAGTCACCACACTCTGGCACCTGTTTGGGAGAATTTAGCATGGCCAATGCACTGAACCAGCACGTCTTTCAGACTGTGGGAGGAAACAGAGCGTCCGGAGGAAACGCACACAAGTATGAGGAGAATGTGCAAACTCCACACAGTGACCCAAGGTGGAATTGAACATGGATCCCTGGCGCTGTAAGGCAGCAGTGCTACTCACAGTGCCACCGTGCTGCCCAATGGAGTTAGTGCATTCAAAAAAAGCTTGTTAAGGATCATTGAGATTGAATCTGGAGGGACTGCATGCAGGAAAAGGCATGTTAAGCAACAATGGGATTGTAACTGGAGTGAATGCATGTAAGAAGAAGCATTTTAGGCATCATTGTGACTGTAACTGGAGTGAATGCATGCAATAAACTGCATGTTAAGCATCACTGTGACTGTAAGTGGAGCAAGTGCATGCAACAAACTGCATGTTAAGCATCACTGTGACTGTAAGTGGAGCGAATGCATGCAACAAACTGCATGTTAAGCATCACTGTGACTGTAAGTGGAGCGAGTGCATGCAAGAAACTGCATGTTAAGCATCATTGTGACTGTAAATGGAGCGAGTGCATGCAAGAAACTGCATATTAAGCATCACTGTGACTGTAAGTGGAGCGAGTGCATGCAAGAAACTGCATGTTAAGCATCATTGTGACTGTAAATGGAGCGAGTGCATGCAATAAACTGCATGTTAAGCATCATTGTGACTGTAAGTGGAGCGAGTGCATGCAAGAAACTGCATGTTAAGCATCATTGTGACTGTAAGTGGAGCGAGTGCATGCAAGAAACTGCATGTTAAGCATCATTGTGACTGTAAATGGAGCGAGTGCATGCAAGAAACTGCATGTTAAGCATCATTGTGACTGTAAGTGGAGCGAGTGCATGCAAGAAACTGCATGTTCAGCATCATTGTGACTGTAAATGGAGCGAGTGCATGCAATAAACTGCATGTTCAGCATCATTGTGACTATAAATGGAACGACTGCAAATCTGCATAGAGGGTGTGGGAAGGGAGCCTGACAGTCCACTGATGACGTAACGATGATTGACAAGTCTCCCCGTGACCTTTCACATCAAGATGGCGGCCCCCATGGCAGCAGCGAAGTTTTGGAAACCAGGTAAAGATGAAATGCTGAGGGAAATAAGATCAGATCCGGATCGGGCAAAGCGGGGGGGTTAGGTGTAGAGGAGCAGGCACCTCGCAGAGCCTTCAGATAGAAAGAATACTTTCAAAAACTGTAAATGTAAGAAGACACTCGCCAGCTGCCAGCAGGGCGAGTGTGTGATTCCAGTACAGAGAAAGGGGTGTGTCGCACCCAGCTAGCTGGGGATCCAGGTTACATTCACTTTGTCCCGACCTTTAATTAATCTACAAGGTTTTCTCGTTGTTTGACCCCCCCCCCCCCCTCGCCTTCGAATGCCCTTTGTTGCTGTGATCCTTGCAGTGCTGACTTTGTGTGTCAGGATTGAGTCCCTGACCCCTGCCTGGATTGAAGGACTCCTGATCACATTAGCAAGAATTGACAGCCATGTAAGCTGTTCTCCCACATCCGCAGAAATGCCCTGATGTGCTTGGCAGCCGGTGAGCTACTTTTCAGCCATCCCTGCCGTTGCTCTGCTAAGCGTGCAGTCATTTTTGCACAGTGAGATCCCACTTACAGCAAATTACCACTTCATCTGTCAGATTACTAGTTCATCCATTCTGGTGCTGTGGATTGAGGGAAAATTGCCAGTCAGGGCAGCAGGGGAACTTCCTGATCCTTTAAATGCCAGGGTCTCTTTTTATGTCCAATTGAACAGTTACTGGAGCCATTTGTTTCACCCTTCATCTAAAAGACACAACCTCTGACAAAATGACAGTCCCTTAAAATTGTGCTGCAGTATCTGTCTATATTATGCACTTGAGTCCTGGAATGAGGACCTTTTAAATTAGTAATGAGAATTTCAGCACTGATGCAAGATGACACTTGAATCATGGCAACATGAGTTTGGTCCTCTATACATTCACCATTCCTGATGGCCAAGGCTAGCACATGACTGGCACACTTGTTAAGATCAGTTAACATAATCTAATGATTAGCCTGTAAGATCTGTTTCAGGTAATGGATTTATCAAGGGAGATTCATGAGGTGTCCCACTGGATCCTGCTAACTCATCCTGTTGAACAGACTCTACAGTTGCCTCATACTGACGGCCACTGTTGAATAATTCTAGGTTCTTCAGTTTCAGAAATCTACATGACTCTTACGTTTGTTGATTGTTTTCTGAAGAACTCCCTGAAATCAGTCCCCCAATTCCCCTTTCCCGACTCTCAAGGTTTTGTGCTTTTAATGTTATTCTATCTACCATTTTGTATCCACCTATAAGATCACCTCTTTCAGCTTCCTTGGTTTGATGCTGAAAAACTCAGGTTTCTCTAGACTTTACTGAAGCTCAGTGGAACAAGTCCGTAAGGATCATTTTTACTGCAGTTTTCTGGACTAACTCTAGAGCCAATGACTCAGTGGACAGAACTAGCTGTGTGATACTCATATGGCATTTGACCAGAATGCTGCAATATTTCAGCGTAATTATATTTAAGTGTTGGTAGTTAAACACTCTCTTTGCTTTGTTTGCTACAGAGCTTTAATATTAAATATAAAGTCCACTAAAACCCTCTATTTCTTTTAGACTCATCCTTTGCTTTCTTGGTGACATTCATTGAGCCAAAAAGGTTTCCATTACAGAAGAAGGTATACTGTGTCTGAACCAGCTCTTTATTAGCTCAGTGCCACAGTTCTGTTCTGTTCCCATAGATCTGTATCTTCCTCTGCATCAAATATTTTTCTAGTACCTTATAAGATGAAGTGCCACCTTACTTATTCTCCCCGGTGAAGTATTTCATCTCCAGTAATCCTACTGTACAAGGAAACTTCTCCTAATCTCTTTCCTTATTCTCTCAATGATGTTTTTAATTTGATAATTCCCTCATCATTGACTCCTCAACTAGAGGAAAGAATCCCTTCCTATTCACTCCTTTCAAAGCTTCATACATTAAAAAAAAATCTCCATTAAACCTCCTTTTACCTTTTACTTTTGCTGTGGAAATAGACCATACATCTTGAGTCTTTCCTCATAACTAGATTTCTCATTCTTCCTTGGTTATATGCCATCTGAGACATTGATGTCCTATACGTAATGAGATGGCCAAAACTGCACATGGTTTTCGAATAAACCGAAGACACTTTGTGAAAAATTATCCTTGCTATTTTTAGTGCACTTGTGCTCAATTCCCCTTTTCATAAAATTTAAAATGTCGGTCTTATTGAATGTCTTCATCCACCTGCATTTTTAGAGAATTATGCATTTAGATCCCTGGATCTCCTTGTTCATCCATCCAAGTGGACCTGACAATGACCTTAGCATATAGCACTTCTCACCGTTCTCCATCGGAGTGACATTCATTTACTCTAACTCTTGGTTGCCTGTCCATTGAGCAATATTTATCTGTGCTATTACCTTTCATCTTAATCCAAATATTTGAATTTTCCTGGCAAACCTTTTGTGAACACTTTATTGAACACCTTGACTACTTGTGCCACCCATCTTTTTTTCTTCCAATGGATAGCGAATTTCAACAAAATGCTGCACAATATTGACCTAACATTAATGCTGCAAAACGTAAAGGAAATTTTTGTGACAAGGCAATAATAGTGTCCAAAGTTAAAATTGACATGGTGCTTCACAATCATTGCTAGGCTACAAGGTGACTCATTTTATTCAACAGCACTGATCAAATATTTTCTCTTTAAATGTTCTTGTATTCCATGGGTATGAATAGAGAGGATTTGTACCTTCAGAGCTAAGACAAAGACCAGAATAGTGGTTGTATTTTAATGGTAACTGCAAATTCTGTCTGTGGTAAATAAATATTGACTGCATTAAGTTCTATTCAGAGTAACATTGACACACTGGAGACAAAGAGAGACTAAGCACTAACAGAAACATGAACGTTTCACTCCTTGCACCACCCTTCACATTTTTAAAAACTCTTCAAATCCCAAAAGTGATAACAGAAAAGTGTAGTTAACATAGGAGGCCAGGTATGAATAGTGGAACAGATTCAAGAAGCCATTTGTCTTGCTACATTTTTTTTGTATGTTCCTATACCTAATTTCCAGTTACCTCTCCTAATCTCTTACTGCATGGATATGTTTCGCATTGAAAGACAATTACCCTGTCTTATCACATCCCCACTTCCCTCCCAAAGAAATACTGAATGCAATTATAGAACATAGAACATTACAGCACAGAACAGGCCCTTCGGCCTTCGATGTTGCGCCGACCAATATAAAAAGCAATGCCCCTCCAAACTAAACCATTCCCTTCTCTTCCATATACTTATCAACTAACCTCTTAAACGCCACCAAACTTGGCGCATCTACAACTGCTGCAGGCAGGGCATTCCACTCCCGAACCACCCTTTGGGTAAAGAACCTACCTCTGATATCCGTCCTATAACTATCACCCCTTAATTTAAAGCTGTGTCCCCTCGTGCTAGCTTTTTCCATCCTAGGAAAAAGGCTATCACTGTCCACCCTATCTAAACCTCTAATCATCTTATATGTTTCGATTAGGTCCCCTCTTAGCCGCCTCCTTTCTAACGAAAACAACCTCAAATCCCTCAGCCTCTCTTCATAAGACCTGCCCTCCATACCAGGCAACATCCTGGTAAACCTCCTCTGTACCCTCTCCAATGCCTCCACATCTTTCTTATAATGTGGGGACCAGAACTGCACACAATACTCCAAGTGCGGCCGCACTAGAGTTTTGTACAGTTGCAACATGACGTTGCGGCTCCGAAATTCAATCCCTCTACCAATAAAAGCCAAGACTCCATATGCCTTCCTAACAACCTTCTCGACCTGACTGCCTACTTTCAGGGATCTATGCACATACACACCAAGATCCCTCTGTTCATCTAGACTACTAAGAACCCTACCATTAGCCCTATACTCTACACATTTATTATTTCTGCCATAGTGCATTACCTCACACTTTTCCACATTAAACTCCATTTGCCACCTCTCGGCCCAGCTCTGCAACTTGTCCAAGTCCCTCTGCAAACTATAACACCCCTCTTCACTATCTACCACTCCACCGACTTTAGTGTCATCTGCAAATTTACTAATCTTAGTAACTAAAATTAGTTTTGTTTTATCGTCTAGAATTTAATACTTCACTTTGTTCACTTATTTTTCGCTTCAAAATGTAGAATTTCCTAAAGCTTAGTCCTGTTTTTCAAAGCAGCTCACTATTTCCACAAACAACTGAGATTCATTGTGCCTTTTTTTCAGCTAAACCACCAAACGCTGCTCGCCCATCCCCATCACTAACAGCTCACTCTAGGGTCTGCCACCTTGGATTTGACATTGGAATAATATTTGCAGTCATATGATCAGTCACTAATGGGGGTGAGTGGAACTGGGATGTTCTCAGCTGAGAGAATCCCAGGCACTGAACAGTTTGTAAACATAGAACATTACAGCGCAGAACAGGCCCTTCGGCCTTCGATGTTGTGCCGACCAATTAGGAAAAAGCCATGACCCTCCAAACTAAACCATTCCCTTTTCGTCCATAAACTTATCTACTAACCTCTTAAACGCCACCAAATGTGGCGCATCTACAACTGCCGCAGGCAGGGCATTCCATACCCTAACCACCCTCTGGGTAAAGAACCTACCTCTGAAATCCATCCTATAACTACCACCCCTTAATTTAAAGCTATGTCCCCTCGTGCTAGCTTTCTCCATCCTAGGAAAAAGGCTATCACTGTCCACCCTATCTAAACCTTTAATCATCTTATATGTTTCAATAAGGTCCCCTCTTAGCCGCCTCCTTTCTAACGAAAACAACCTCAAATCCCTCAGCCTCTCTTCATAAGACCTGCCCTCCATACCAGGCAACATCCTGGTAAACCTCCTCTGTACCCTCTCCAATGCCTCCACATCTTTCTTATAATGCGGGGACCAGAACTGCACACAATACTCCAAGTGCGGCCGCACTAGAGTTTTGTACAGTTGCAACATGACGTTGCGGCTCCGAAATTCAATCCCCCTACCAATAAAAGCTAAGACTCCATATGCCTTCTTAACAACCTTATCGACTTGATTGCCAACTTTCAGGGATCTATGCACATATACACCAAGATCCCTCTGTTCTTCAACACTATTAAGAGTCCTACCATTAGCCCTATACTCTACACATTTGTTATTCCTGCCAAAGTGAATTACCTCACACTTTTCCACATTAAACTCCATTTGCCACCTCTCGGCCCAGCTCTGCAACTTGTCCAAGTCTCTCTGCAAACTATAACACCCCTCTTCACTATCTACCACTCCACCGACTTTAGTGTCATCTGCAAATTTACTAATCCATCCTTCAATACCCTCATCCAGATCATTTATAAAAATTACAAACAGCAGGGGCCCCAAAACAGATCCCTGAGGTACACCACTTGTAACCGAACTCCACGATGAATATCTCCCATCAACCACCACCCTCTGTCTTCTATCTGCTAGCCAATTCCTAATCCAATTAGCTAAATCACCCTCTATCCCATACATCTGCATTTTCTGCAGAAGCCTTCCATGGGCCACCTTATCGAACGCCTTACTAAAGTCCATATATACCACATCAACTGCCTTACCCCCATCCATCTCTTTGGTCACTTTTTCAAAAAACTCAATAAGGTTAGTAAGGCACGACCTACCCTTCACAAAACCATGCTGACTATCCCCAATCAATTCATTTCTCTCTAAATAACTATAAATCCTATCCCTAATAATTCTCTCCAATACTTTGCCCACAACAGAAGTAAGATTCACTGGCCTATAATTCCCTGGAAAGTCTCTCTTCCCCTTCTTGAACAATGGGACCACATTCGCTATCCTCCAGTCTTCCGGCACTATACCCGTAACCAACGGGTATGTGATTTAAATGCCTGATGACAGAAAGATGTTTGAAAACGTCCAGCACTAGTAATCCAAAGGCCCAGACAGATGACCTGGAGACATGAATTGAAATCTCTGCATGACAACTGAGGAATTTAAATTGGGTTGAACAATTAAATCTGGAATGAAAAGCAAGTATTGGTAATTGTGACCATGTAACTACTGGATTGTTGTAAAATCCCAACTAGTCCACAAGTGTTCTCTAGAGAAGAAAATCTGCCCTCCTTACCCATCCTGGTCTACATGTGACTCCAGACTCTCACCAGTGTGGTTAATTCCTACCTTCCCTCTGAAATGCCCTCACAAGCCACTCAGTTGTATTCGAGATGCCAATTAATTCATGGCCACACTCAAGGGCAGTGAGAGATGGGTGATAATTGCAGACTTTGCAAGACTTTGTTCATATTTTGTGAACAAATTTTAATGAAATGCAGCCTTTGGTGATTTTAATTTCTGACTAACTTAGTGTTGGGAAAAATAGCAAACTGACTGAAGTTTCCTTAGTGTGATGCTTTTCCTCATCTTCTATTTGGGCACTTGACAGCCTTCTGGACTGAACACTGAGTTCAACAACTTCAGACCATGGACTCTTTCTTCCAATCCACTCATTTCCACTCATTTTAGTTCATTTTTTATTACTTCCCATTCTTATCTTTCCATTTCTAATATTTTACTTTCCATCTTGTTTAACCCCACCCTCCGCCCTCTGGACCATCTGCCACATTCCTATACTCTGCACCTTTGTTCTGCCATTTACACATTCTGATCTTTTAATGGATGTTATTAGCACCATTCCTACCTTTATCATTACTATTTACATTCCGGTTTTTCTTTTTGCCTATGCTGTCCTATACACAGCACCCCCTCCTCATCCTCACAATATAAATCTTGTCTTATTTTCCTTGCCTTCGGCTCTGGCGAAGGGTTACTCAGACTGTAAACGTCGATTCTATTCTCTCTCCTCAGATGTTGTCAGACCTGCTGAGATCTTCCAGCATTTTCTGTTTTCATTTCACACTCCAGCATCTGCATTATTTTGCCTTTTTCTTGGTATATTTCTATCTGACCGTAAAAATGAATACTGACAGTAGAATTGATTTACGTTTACACAGTATCCTTCAAGAACAACTCAAAAAACTTTACAGCCAAAGAAGTACTTCTGAAGTGTCGTCACTGTTATGTGGGAAATACAGCAGCAGCAAATGCACAGCAAGCTTCCACAAACTGCAATACTATAATAACCCAACAGTTTGCTTTAGTGATATTGATTAAGGGATAACTATTGTCTTAGACATTAAGGGGAAAATGCATTGCTCTTTTTATTGTGCCTTGGGATCTTTAATATTCATCTAAGAGGTCCAATGGGATCTCAGCTTAACATTTGATAAATGGCACCTTCAGTGATGCCATATCCCGTGAATGCTGCTCTGATGTGTCAACCTAGATTCTCCAAATATATGAATTAGAAGTAAGCCATTTGGCCCCTCAAACCTACTCTGTTCTTTGATAAGGTCGTGACTGATCTGATTGTGGCCTCCACTTTTCTGAATATCCCCATACCCTTTGATCATCTTGCCAATCAAAAAATTATCTAAGATGAACAGCAAAATACTGTGTATGCTGGAGTCTGAAACAAAAGCAGCAAATGCTGAAAAATCTCAGCAGATCTAACAGTATCGCTGGAGAGGAAGTAGAGCCAACGTTTTGAGCCTAGATGACTCTTCGTCAGAGCTGATTTATCTAACTCAACCTTAAAAATATTCGGTGACTGTGCTTCCACTACTCTGTAAGGAAGAGAATTCCACAGAATAACAATCCTGTGAGAGAGGAGCTTTCAGAGAATCGAATCCCCACAGTGCAGAAGGAGGCCATTCAGCCCATCAAACTTACACTGACACCAATCCCACCCTGGTCCAATCTCCATAACCTCATGTATTTACCCTGATAATCCATGCATTTACCTTGATAATCCCCCTGATAATCGGCCCCAGCTATCCGACAGAGCATCTTAACCCGGACCCTATTCCCGTAATCCCACATATTTATGCTACTAATTCCCCTAACCTACACACCTTTGGACACTAAGGGGCAACATAGCATGGCCAGTCAAACTAACTTGTGCATCTTTGGACTGTGGGAGAAAACCCATGCAGATGCTGAGAGAATGTACAAATTCCGTACAGACAGTCACCCAAGGCCGGAGTTGAACCTGGGTCCCGGCGCTATGAGGCAGCAGTGCTAACCACTGTGCCACCATGCTGCCTAGTCCTAGTTTCTCCTGTGGGGTAAATATCCTCTCAGCATCCCTTCTGTCAAGTCCACACAGAATCTTGTATGTTTCGATAAGATCATCTTTCATTCTTCTGAACTCTAAAGGATACAGATTCGATCTTTCCTCACATATCTGGGTCTGGAATTGAACTAAGTGACACAGGTGACATCTCTGAGCCACAGCTGCTGTTCTTAAAAGAATTGTAAACGGCCTAGTGGTATTATTGCTAGACTATTAATCCAGAAACTCGGCTAATGTTCTGGGGACGCAAGTTCACGGCAGATGTGAATTTGAATTCATTAAAAAAAAATCCAGAATTAAGAATCTACTGATGACCGTGAAACCATTGTTGGAAAAGCCCATCTGGCTCACTGATGTCCTTCAGGGAAGGAAATCTGCCATTCTTACCTGGTCTGATCCACATGTGATTCCAGAGCCACAGCAATCTACTGTGGACCCTCAATTACCCTCCAAGGGCAGTTAGAGATGGGCAATAAACGCTGGCCAGCCAGCAACACCCATGTCCCATGAATGAATTAAAAAAAACTTAATTGTAGAATTACATCATTACATCAGATTGTTCTTGGTTCAGTTTCTTGTCTAGGGCATTGGACGGTGGAGAAAACAGCCTTGCTTTCACCCAGTGATACCTTGTGGCACGTTTGAATGATGGGTGAACCTGTGATATATTTTATGGTCAAGTAACCTGCTGACAGATTTCAGTGTCTGGTTGTAGCGATTGTGCATGTGTTAATCCCACGTGAACTTGAACTTTGGCAGGAGTATGAATCTTCAGAAGGGAGAGGAGAAGAGTAATTGATTACTTCAAATAAAAAAATGCAGATTTAAAATAGAGTTTCACGACATCCCGTTGCTTAGGTACCGAGGGCCCTGGAGTAGGCGTGTCTGAGGAGCGAGTGAGTTCTGCAGAAGCAAGTGGAACGGCAGTGATTTACAATCGATATGCATCTCTCTCCATAGAGCAACAGAGACAGAAGCTTCCTATCTTTAAGGTATAATTATAATGTACTCACTTACATTTACCTGGTCTAACGTTGATATTTATCGTGAGAAATAGCGAGAGATAGTGGTGTAGCAGTGATGTCTGATCTAGTAACCCAGAGGCCCAGGGTAATGCTTCAGAGAACATGGAGTTCAAATCCCACCATGCAGATAGTGGGTTTTAAATTCAATCGATAACTCTGGTGTGTGAAGCCAGTCTCAGTAACTGTATTAAACATCAATTCCTGTAAAAGCCCATCTGGTTCATTCATGTCCTGCAGAAGAGGAAATTTGCTATCCTTGTGTGGTCTTGTCTCCGTATGACTCCAGAGACAGAGCAATGTAACCCTCTGAAATGGCATAGAAAGCCACTCATTTGAAGAGTAATTGAGGATGAGCAACAAATGCTGGCCCAGCTAGTAACGTCGACATCCCATGAAAGGAAGAGAAAAATTGTTATTATTTTGCTTGTTCACATGACATGGTTTTAAAATGTTTTTCTCAATAAATGATAGGTAGGGTTTGTTTTTAGTTTTCTCCCTGAGATATAAGTAGTTTTTTTTTAATATAAAGTATTTCTGTTATGTCATATTTTCCAAAAGGCGCACATAGTGGCTGATGCTCTGCCACTAGAACCCAATCAGAGAACCAGTACTTTGAGGTTTACAGCATGGAAACAGGCCCTTTGGCCCAACTTGTCCTTACAACTCCTCATCATGTCAAAGGCTCTGAAGACTCACATTTTGTAATGTCCACGGAGATTTCAATGCAGGTTTCCTGTGGGTTCCTCTTGGTGGGTTCCCCTGGTGCCGCCATTGCCTCTGGTGGGACTGGAAGATCCCACACCCCGGGCAATGGTGAGCCACCTCCATCAACAGAAAACCCGTGCTGTAGGGGATCTGGAAAATCCCGGCCAGTGTCTTATTGTAATGAATACCCAAAGCCGTATACAGCCAACTGAGAAGGTTCTGACGTGTGACTGCTATTGTTATGGTTAAAAAGCAAATACAACAACTGATTTGGATGTAGCAACAACTTATATATAGCACCTTTAAGGTAACAAAACACGTCCAAACTGCTTCACACAAGAATTACAAAAATGACCTCAAACCATGTAAGGTGATATTTGGCAGATGACGGAATGCTTAAGCAAAGAAATAGATCTTAACGAATGGTCGAAAGGGGGAAGAAATAATAGAGAGAAGTAAGGAGGGAATTCTTGAGCTTAGAATCCTGGCTGCTGAAGGGCACAGCCACCAGCGTAGAGTGACTGAAATCAGGTTACTCAAGGAGCCAGCACTGATGATTCTGATGCTAATAATGATAACAGTGATGATCTGGATGTCAGAGGAACGCCTTACTCTTCAGAGTGCCACCGGATCTTTTACATATAGCTGAACACAAAGTTGGGTCTTTGAGTTAACACTTGATATGAAAGCTGACAAGTCTGAGACTCCCAGTGCTGCATTGAAACCTCAGCCTAGATGAGACGCTGAAATCGTGGGTGAGGGCTCAGACCCTCAACCATCACTGAGCCTAGCTGAGACTTAGGAATGCAAAAACACAAGGTGGAACATTCAAGGATTCTCCAGTCTATGGCTGTTCAAAACCCACAGGAAACCTGCACTGAAATCCCCAAGGACACTATGGAATATGTGTACTCAGATCCTTTGACATGATGAGGAGCTGTAAGGACAAGTTGGGCCGAAGGGCTTGTTTCCATGCTGTAAACCTCAGTGTACTGGTTCTCTGATGGGCTCTAGTGGCAGAGCGTCAGCACTGCAGCATCAGAAAAATTGAATGTGTGAATGCTTTTACAGTGCTTTTGACACCATCATATTTTACATTTTATTCTCACTGTTCAATCTGGGCAAATTCAGTTGGTGGCAACTATCTCACTGCCACCAGGTGCAGTGACTTAATATCATAACTAATCTACACTATTAACCTCTGAAACTAATGACTTTTGTCAAATATATGTGCATGACTAATATTCCAGATCGGGATGTTTAAAGCTTAAAGCTTATTTGTTAGTGTCACAAATCGTTTTACATTAACATTGCAGTGAAGTTACTGTGAAAATCCCTTAGCTGCCACATTCCAAGGTCTGTTTGGGTACACTGAGGGAGAATTTAGCTTGGTTAGTGCACCTAACCAGCAGATCTTTTAGACAGTGGGAGGAATCTGAAGCACCTAGAGGAAATCCGTACAGACATGGGGGAAACATGCAGACTCCGCACAGACAGTGACTCAAGCTGGGAATTGAACCCGGGTCCCTTGCGCTGTGAGGCAGCAGTACTAACCATTGTGCCACCGAAGGACTCGGGCTGGTGTTCTGGAAGAAATCAGCCTCCTCCTCCTGTTCCCAGCAATATCTACATGACATTGAGAATACTGGATACAGCAAAAGGCTATCTGTCCTGTCAATATCCTGGAGGTACTGCTGAAGACTTGAGGTCCAGAATTAGCCATGTCCCTGACCAAACTGTTCCAGTACAGTTACGGCACTGGTTTTGCCCAGCTATATCCTTTCCTCAAAAATATATACAAATCCAATCCGGACAATCACTGCCCCATCAGTATACTCTTGGTCACCAGCAAATGTATTGTCAACAATGATCTCAAGAGTCACTCATTGAGCCTAACCTGCTCAGCAATGCTCAGTTTGGGATCCACCAGTGTGGCTTTACTCCAGACCCCAGATTTGGTTCAAAAATGTACCAAAGAGTTGAGTTTAGAGACGAAGTAAAAGTGACCTCTCTTGACATCAAGACTGTATTTGTCTGAGTGACATTAAGATGCCCTAGCAAAATTTAAATCGGTGGGAATCAGGGAAAATACTTCCCAAGGATTGGAGTCAGCGATCATTGGAAGCCAATCTTCTCAGTATCGGGACATTGTTGAAGGAATTATAGGTTTGTTTTTATTAGTGTCACAAGTAGGCTTAATTTAACACTGCAATGTTAATTAACAATGCACTGCATTGTGAAGATCCCCTCGCGTCGTCGAGCTTTGGGCACGGAGGGAGAATTTAACATGGCCAATGCATCTAACCAGCACGTCTTTTGTACTGTGGTGGAAACCAGAGCAGCTAGAAAAAGCCCACACAGACACAGGGAGAACGTGCAGACTCCGCACAAACAGTGACTCAAGCCAGGAATTGAACCCAGGTCCCTGACGCTGTGAGATAGCAGTGCTAACCACTGTGCCACCAGGCCACCCCTGTAGCAACATAGGACTAAGGAACAGGAGTGGTCCTTCAAGCCTGCTCCATCAATTATGAGATCATGGGTGATCTAGTTGTGGCCTGAATTCAACTTTACAGTTTGCCTTCCATTGATTCCCTTGTCAATGAAAGATCTGACTAATTCATACTTGAATAAATTCAATGATCAAGCCTCCACTGCTTTCAGGAAAGAGAATTTCACTGACTAATGACCTTTTGTCAATTGTTGTGAAAGCTAATATCCTTTAGAGAAGGAAATCTGCCATCCTTACTGTTAAATGCCATTGAAGTTCAAGGACAATTAGGCATGGGCAATAAATGCTGGCCTTGTCACATCCCCTGATTGAACTTAACAAAAAACTTGTGGTTCTACTTTCTTCCCCACAAATCCATCCATTTTATTCATTAAACTGCAAACTGTTGGATTTAGTAAGATTCATGGGACCTCGTAGCATAGGTCATTTGTCCTGGTGAGTCCTTAAGATAGTCATCTTTGTTTTAAGCCAAGAATAATAATTTGCAGCAAATTTTTGTTCATCTTTTTTAGCACAGAAATCACATCCTTTATTTGGTGGAAAACTATCAGACAGTGGTGATTGTTGGTGAAACTGGATGTGGAAAGAGCACTCAGATTCCCCAGGTTGGTAATAATGAGTTGCAATGTTACATTTTTACTGCCTTTAAAACATGTTATGTAAAATTTTGACAGCCAATCAATAAATCAGTAGGAGCTTTCAATGGAAAACTAAAATTTGTGTTTGGAAAGGAAAATATTGCAATGTTCTGGGGGAAGAATAAGGGAGTTAACTTAATTAAGCTTATTTATAAATGTCATAAGCAGGCTTAAAGAACACCGCAATGAAGTTACTGTGAAAATCCCTTAGCCGCCATATTCTAGTGCCTGTTATGCTACACTGAGGCAGAATTTAGCATGGCCAATGCATCTAACCAGCACGTCTTTCAGACTGGAAGGAAACTGGAGCACCCAGAGGAAACCCACACAGACACAGGGAAGACGTGCAGACTCTGCACAGACAATGACCCAAGCCGGGAATCGAATCCCGCTGTGAGGCAGAGTGCTAACCACTGTGCCACCCCAGTTAACTCTTGGCTAGCTTTTTTAAATAGCTATTAGAGCCATGATGGGCCAAATGGCCACCATCTATGCTATGTCATTCCGAGTGTAGAAATTCATGGGATTGTTGATAGGTTGCCAAACCAAACTGCTGGCTCTAACCTTTTCTAAAAGATTCTGCGTTATTTTTGGTATTTAAAACTGAAAAGAAAGCCATAACAAAAATGGGAAGTAGGTTGGGTTACCCTGCCCTTTGTGTTCTGTAGCATTGAGTTGCAGTAGGTGATTGAGTGAATGTTTAAAAAGGTGGAGAATGCTGCTTGGAGAATTAGTTTCAAAGAGGAAATGCTTCTATTTTAATACATCTTCCACAGTAGCCTGTCAGAGAATGTAAAGTGTATATTAAAGTATTTCGTTAACAAGGCTGACTGCTTCTTTCTTGTTGGTAAAACTGTTTGCTGACAGTATCTGTTGGAAGCTGGCTGGACAGCGGAAGGCCGAGTGATTGGTGTGACACAACCCCGTAGGGTGGCCGTGGTTTCCGTAAGTACTGATTCACATTCCTTATTTCTCAATCTCATTCTCAATTTGCCCAATCGTTTTCCTGGCCTTGGCTTCTTCATTTTAGCTTTATGATTCACTGAACTGAATCATAAAGTTCAATTTGGATCTAACACCCCATCCCACTCCCATCATCTGCCCGAGATATTGCATCAATTGTATGCTTCAACCTGAGAAGCAGCAACAAAATAAACACTGGATGGGTAGGTGAGAAGAGTTCTCTCCAAATTAATTACACCAGGATTATTTGCATGGATCCCTAATCCAAATTGATATTAATTTGAATGATATTTGATCCTGTCCAGTTTGGATGCGTGGCATTGGACAGTAAGAGAAACTGATCCAATTTAATCATGACAGTGTGATGGAATGGTTTAGTTTGGAATGGAATGGTTTAGTTAGGGAATGGTTTAGTTTGGAGGGACATTGCTTTTTATTTCGGTCGGCACAACATCGAAGGCTGAAGGGCCTGTTCTGTGCTGTATTGTTCTATGTTCTATGTTCTACGTTCTATGTGTGCTTAATGACAATTGGGTGGATCAGAATTACACATTATAAATTTAGATCATGAACATTGCATTGATAGTTTTTTTTTTGCCTATGAAAAGCATTGGAAGTAGTGCCATGAAATCTCCCTGTCCTTGATGCACTCAATATTGGCCGGCATTCCACAATTATTTAGAAAGGATATTATTAAACTAGAAAGAGCGCAGAAAAGATTTACTAGGATGCTATTGGGACTTGATGGTCTGAGTTATCAGGAGAGGCTAAATAGACTGGGACTTTTTTTTCTTTGGAATGTAGAAAGGGGATCTTATTGAAGCATATAAGATGATTAGAGGTTTAGATAGGGTGGACAGTGATAGCCTTTTTCCTAGGATGGAGAAAGCTAGCACGAGGGGACACAGCTTTAAATTAAGGGGTATGAGTTATAGGACGGATATCAGAGGTAGGTTCTTTACTCAAAGAGTGATTAGGGAGTGGAATGCCCTGCCTGCAGCTGTTGTAGATGCGCCAAGTTTGGTGGCGTTTAAGAGGTTAATTGATAAGTATATGGAAGAGAAGGGAATGGTTTAGTTTGGAGGGGCATTGCTTTTTATTTTGGTCGGCACAACATCGAAGGCCGAAGGGCCTGTTCTGTGCTGTATTGTTCTATGTTCTATGTTCTAAAGCTGAGGGGTGATCTTATAAAGGATTATAAAATAATGAAGGCCACAGATCAGCTAGATAGTCAATATCTTTTTCCAAAGGTAGGGGAGTCTGAAACGAGAGGGCATAGGTTTAAGGTGAGAAGGGAGAGCTACAAAAGCGTCCAGAAGGGTAATTTTTTTAACACAGAAGGTGGTAAGTGTCTGGAACGAGCTGCCATAGGTCGTAGTAGAGATGAGTACAATTTTATCTTTTGAAAAGCGTTTAAACAGTTAATGGGTAAAATGGGTATAGAAGAATATGGACCAAATGTGGGCAATGGGGATTAATTCAGCGTTTAAAAAAAAAAAGACAGCATGGACAAATTGGGCTGAAGGAGCTGTTTCCATGCTGTAATCATCTTTGACTCTATGATTAGTAGTAATAAATTTGAATTCCAGACTTTTCTGTAGAAATCTGATTTTGCTGTATCCTAACTCACACCTTGTATTACTCGTCCATCATCCCAGGATGGATTTTAAAATTCTCATTCTTACGTTTAAATTCCTCCGTGCTCTCACTCCTCCTCCTGTCCCATAACAATGCACTAAGTTGATCTTACTATACACCTTGGCTATGACTGTAACACTACAATCCGCACTCTCTCCTTTCCTTCTCTACGTACAGTATGTTTTGTCTTATAGCGTGCAAGAGACAATATTTTTCACTGTATACTAATGCATGTGACAATAATAAATCAAAGCAAATCAAATCAAATCAAGAGCTTTGTGCACCTCCTGTTTTGGCCATCCCCACTGCTTCCTTCTTTAGATCAAGTGAGGAGGGGACTAAAGGCCTTTCCTGCTTTTTTTGCCTCTCCATTTTGATTTTTTGTTTGAAGAGTTTTGTACATGTTGAGAATCTAAAAGAACCAATTGGACAGGTTTTTTTGAGTTTAATGAAGAAAGATGCTGGTTTTATTATACTTCAGTGAAAGGAATTTATGGCATGTATGTTGGTGTCTTGGCTGACTCCAGGCTGAATTTCCTTACTTGAGAAAGGATGTACTGCCACTGGAGGGGGTGCAGAGGAGATTTACTAGATTGATTCCGGAGTTGAGAGGGTTGGCTTATGAGAAGAGACTGGGTAGACTGGGGCTATTCTTATTGGAATTCAGAAGAATGAGAGGCAATTTTATAGAAACATATAAGA
The DNA here is from genome assembly GCA_024679065.1 of Sphyrna mokarran. Taxonomy (NCBI): domain Eukaryota; kingdom Metazoa; phylum Chordata; class Chondrichthyes; order Carcharhiniformes; family Carcharhinidae; genus Sphyrna; species Sphyrna mokarran. The sequence goes on along the minus strand of JAGIQG010000016.1, from coordinate 63,795,802 downwards.
TTATGAAAGGAATAGATAAGATAGAAGCAGGGAGGTTGTTTCCACTGGCAGGCGAAACTAGAACTAGGGGGCATGGCCTCAAAATAAGGGGCAGCAGATTTAGGACTGAGTTGAGAAGAAACTCCTTTATCCAAAGGATTGTGAATCTGTGGAATTCCCTGCCCAGTGAAGCGGTTAAAGCTACGTCATTGAATGTTTTAAGGCAAGGATAGAGAAATTTTTGAACAGTAAAAGAATTAAGGGTTATGGTGACCGTGGGGGAAGTGGAGCTGAGTCCAGAAAAAGATCAGCCATGATCTTATTGAATGGCAGAACAGGCTCGAGGGGCCAGATGGCCTACTCCTCCTCGATTTTATGTTCTACATATAAATGTTCTTTGGTGATTTTGATGCCTCCAATTTAAAGATATAGGCTGAAATCTTACCAGCGCTCACCTGTCTTGGTGCTGGAAAGGAATTTAGGAGTATCACTGTATGGAGAGATCCTATGGTGAAGCTGGAACTCAGAGAACAGCCCCTTGCGAGCAGAGTATTCCTGAAACCAGATTCATTCATGTTGACCATTCTCTCTTCTGTTCTAAGGTGGCAGGACGAGTGGCAGAGGAGCGTGGCGTGGTGTTGGGTCATGAAGTTGGATATTGTATCCGTTTTGACGACTGCACCGATTTCCAGACAACAAGAATAAAGGTAAGGTAACAATTGTTGATGCATCTCACCACGATAAGTTGGTTAGTGCAATGTTATGGGGCCCAGGCAGTGCCAAGCTAACTGTTGTCACCTGAGGTGTCGTTCAGTCACCAAAGAAACCAGTCCGTCCGCTTTTTCTGTAAGAGCCTGATTACTCATTTTGAACTTTTTCCCAGAAAATACATGTTGCGATATTGAATCTTTTCAAGGCTCGCTGCCATAAATTTCCATATATCACTCACTCAGTGGGTGGAGGGGTGAGACAATATAGTGCTTCTATGCGTGTGTTCTGTGTTTGATAGGAAATAACAAAACAATCATCTTTTCATCATCATTTCATCAATCTCTAGTACATCTCCTGGTACATTCAGCAATTCTAACTTAATATCACTGAGTATCTTTTCTTTGGGTTGTTTTCATTGTGGGCAATAGGATAAAGCAGATTGCAGCAACCACTCATTCATTTTACATCTTAATTTTATAGATGGCTGATCCAATTTCTCATATCACCCAAAGGTTAAGTGAATTGGCCATGCTAAATTCTCCCTCAACGTACTAGGGTTTTTCGCCTAAGAAAACCATTGGGATGTGATGCCATCAACTCATCCTGCATTTAACCTACTAGTCTTCCTGACATTAAGGGTCAATTTAGCATGGCCAACCCATCTAAACTGCACATCTTTGGACAGTGGGAGGAAACCGGAGCACGCAGAGGAAATGCGTCTAGACACGGGGAGAACGTGCAAACTGCACACAAGACAGTGACCCAAGCCAGGAATCGAATCTGCGTCCCTGCCGCTGTGAGGTATCTGTCACTCCATGCTGCCCACATTGTGTTGATGTTGAGTTTCTTTGGAACACTGCAATAAACTGAGGATTTCTGAATTGAAACACTGATTAAATCAGTATTGTTGTGTTTTAGTTTCTTACAGATGGGATGCTTGTCCGGGAAATGATGGCCGACCCTCTATTGAAAAGATACAGGTAATTACTGAAAGAACAGTTTGGCTTTTGGGATGTTGCTGTGACTCAACTTTGTTATTTAAGTATATTAAATATAATTGGGAGCAAAATGAAGAAACATCACGCAGGATGCTGCTTTTAAACTGACCCTGGCTAACACCTGATTCCATATCTGTTATTGCATTGGATTAAAGCAAATTAATATGGATGCTGGAATCTGAAACCAAAAGAGAAAACGCTGGACAATCTCAGCAGATCTGGCAGCATCTGTAAGGAGAGAAAAGAGCTGACATTTCGAGTCCAGATGACCCTTCATCAAAGTTTTGATCTGCTAAGATTTTCCAGCATTTTTCTGTTTTGATTTCAGTCATGACATTGTTTAGCACACACTCTCATTCAGTTCTTCTGGCTAAGAGTTATGTTAAGCTAAACACATTTTAGATTAAAACTCTCTATTATCAACTGCTACAGAATGTTAAATCGAATAGAAATGAAATCAACATCTTATATTAATTCACAAGGTTTGGCAGTGAGTTAAATAGATTGTGAACCAGAAGAATAGAATGCGAGACTTATTGTAATATGCTTCAGTTTTCTGGTGTACCATGATATGCTTTTAATGCTCAAGACATTAATCATTTATAATTTGTATTGACATTTTTTCCTGGTAATGAACTTGTCACTTGATAAATGTATAGTGGTTATATCCCAGCTGTTCATTCTTAAGTGTGAACATTGACACGTATCGATGCTATACAACTCTCAGTTGTCAGGGCTTGACAGCAGATAGGTAAAAGCAAAATATTGTGAATGCTGGAGATCTGAAATTAAAACAGAAAGCACTGGGAAAGCTCAATGGGTCTGGCATATCTGTGGTGAGTGTTACAATCCCATTTGATAATACAGGAGAAGTTAGATCCTGGAGTAATATCTGACTTGATAGATCCTAATTTCTTTATAAACTGCGAAGGAAAGTTCTTGAACAGATTTACAGGAGTCAGCTTTTTAAACTTTGGATGAACTTTATAACGCAAAGAGTAAAACACACAGTTAATGAGCCATATTACATCAGACAAAGAAGTTGGGAAAAACTCAACGCACACAAAGAATGATAATTCAAATATGTATGATTCCTTCATCCCCAGCAACATTTTTACAGATACATACACATTCAGGAAGATAAAACAGTGTACAATATCTAACTTGTACCATGATATTCAGGGGAAGGATAAGGTGTAAGAGAATTAACAGTTGAAGTGTGGTCAGACACACCACGCCCTGGAGTATATTGTAGATGTGACTAAAGCAGATTCCGTGGATTTCTCAACAAGCCATTGAGATGTTTGCCATAGTGTGAGCCGAGCAGTCTCAATGAAACGTTGTCTTCCTCATGAAGGTTTCCAATTTTCCACATTCAAAGATCTCACCTTCGAATCCTCCCCAAATATTGATTCCCCTTGGAGAGCTTCAACCAGGATCCATTCCAGGGTTTCAGTCACGTCTTGTGGGATTCCTTAAGCTTCACCTTCCAAGGACAATTTTAAATCTTCTGCTATGCCAAGCAGAAAAACACTGTGCCAAAAATCCCACAATGTGGAATCACCAAGCTTCAGCTGCCTCCTTAGATCTTCAGGGCTTCTCTCAAGCCCACTTTGCTTCAGGTCTGTTCCTTGCAACTCTCTCCTTAATAGAGAGCCCATTGTTCTGTTCCTTTCTTTTAACCTAATTTCTGGGAATTCTTTCTTATCCCTATCTTTTGTCCCTGCCTGGGTCTTTCTTTTGCGACCTCTCCCTGTCCTCCTCCTGTGTCCTTCCCTGGTAATGGCATTCCAGTTCAACTTGCCTCACCTGCATTTGATTTCATTTTTATTTATTTTCTTCTGCGCAGATGCTGGTCCCCAGGCTGAAGACATGAAAACCCCAAACTGCACCTGTGTAGCCATTTTCCAACCAAAGCATGCACTAATGGGAACTGGAGTTCCCCATGTCTAACTTCAAATTAAAGTTTTTTGGGTTATAGGTAGTAATAAGTGGTTAGTTTGCTGCCTTACAGGGACCTGGGTTTGATTCCGGTCTTGGGTGACTGTCTGTGGAGTCTGCACATTCTCCCCGTGTCTGCGTGGGTTTCCTCTGAGTGGTCCAATTTTCTTGCACAGTCCAGAGGTGTGTAGGTGAAGTAGATTGGCCATGCTAAATAGCCCCTTAGTGTCCAAAAGTGTGTAGGTTAGTTGGATTAACCACGGTAAATACACATGATTACAGGAATACAGGAAGGGAACGGGTCTGGGTAAAATATCTTTCTGAGAGTCAGTGCAGACTCAATGGGCCAAATGGCCTCTTTCTGCACTGCAGAGATTCTATGAAAGAGGGAATCGTTTGCAAGTTGGAAAGACCAAAAAGGAAAAATCTGAGATTAGAGTCAGGAGTGAATTTTTATTAACTTATGAACTGGACACAAAATATCTAGGCTGACACTTCAGTGTAGCACTGGGGGACTGCTGCACTGTTGGAAGTACCGTTTTTGGATAATACATCAAACTATGCCAGCCCTCCCAGTGACACCATTTTGGAAAAGAAGAGAGGAGTTATTCCTGATGAAGGGCTGACAAAGGGTCATCCAGATTGGAACATTGGTTCTATTCTCTTTGTACAGATGCTGTCACTCCTGTTGAGTTTCTCTTGCATTTTCTGTTTTTCTTCCAGATCTGCAATATTTTTGCCTTTATATTTATTTGAGTTGGTCGATGTTTACCCTTCAATCAAAATCACGGAAAAAGATTAGTCTTTACCCAATTGCAGCTTGTGGGACTTTGCTGTGTACAAATTGTTGTCTTTCCTATATTACTGTAGTGACTACATTTCCAAAGTGTTTGTCTGTAAAATACTTTGGATGGCCTGTGGAAATGAGGAGCTCTATAAATAAATGCCATCTTTCTTTCTTCAAGTTGTTCATTTTTAATTATCAAGATCCATGAATGGTAAGTTTAATGGTGCATGGGCATGTAGCTAATGGGAGGGTGATGGATAGGGACACCATCCTCTTTCTGCCATTGTCCTGATGATGTCAGTGACAGGCAGGCCCTAGGATGGTCTTACTGCCCCAGTTGAGCCCCTTAAGTGGATAATTAGTGTTCACTTAAGACTCTCAACCCAGCACCTCTGCTTGCCATTCATTGGCAGATGGGGGAGCTGGCATAAAGGAAGCCCAAAGAACATACCTCGGGTTTTTGGTGTTGGGTGCTTAGTGGCTGATCGAGGGACTCAGCATTATGAAGGAGGGGTTGGCAGAGAGCCACCCTGCTGCCAAACATCCTCCTCATCATTTCTCCACTCCCATTAATTACTCATGGGACAATCCTCAGCCTTGGATTGATGTAATACTGGTGACAGCTACCACCTGCTCAGCGGTGCTGCTGCGCGGTGCAGAGATTCCAGCCTCTGAATGGCCAGCAGTTTTTTTAAGCAGGACTTCCACCCTCAGGGTCCTTGATCCCATTGAAGGTCCTTACCAAATAATTAAGTGCCTGAGACAACATGGGGCTCTTGCTGCTCTCTATTGCACAGGCAAACCCCATCCCCCACCTCCGGTTCCGTTAAATATAAGTTAGGGAGATTAGCGGTGTAAATACGTGGGGTTATGAGGTTAAGGCAGAGGTGGGCCTTGGCAAGATGTTCTGTTAGAGAGTCAATGCTGATTCGATGGACTGAATCGCCTCCTTCTGCACTGTAGAGATTCTATGAATATATTTTTGCGTTCACAGAGCCTTTATGGAAAGTGTTAATTTTGTAAATCTGTCACACTGCATATTACGGAGAAAATTGCGGAATATTTATTTATTGTCTTAATTTGCAATATTCTTTACTGTATTAAAACATGTAACCTGGTGGTAATATATTTTATGTGTGGCACTCACCTCAGGGAGAAGTGTGAAGGGAACATGGTGAGGTTTGATTGTTTTGCATGTCTGACACTGTAATGTGTTCTTGTGTTTTCCCTCATTTCAGTGTTCTCCTGTTGGATGAAGCCCATGAAAGAACCTTGTACACGGACATTGCTATTGGCTTATTAAGAAAGGTCAGCAATCAGTAACACAATTTGCCTGTGCCTGGTGAATGAAAATGTCAGGATGTTTGGTTCTTGTAAGATAAGGTCTGAGATTGTAGCAGAAAACATTTTCTGTTTGTAATTAAACTTCTCTGTAAATATTTCTTGATTTAGGAAGTTCACACCAGATCCATCATTACAAGGCAGAAGTGACAGATTTTGGGAGTTGACCTTATTGTCAGATTTACAACATTTTGACTTTACCTTTCGCAATTCAAGTTGTTTATGGAAGGATTTGTAAACCAACTCTTTCTAAGGCAGTGGGAAAGATGTGATGATTTATTTCTAGATGATCATTAAGATTACATTGATGAGTCATTAAGTTATATAGTATACAGTACACAATATCCTTGTTCTGTGTTTTTACAAAAACACCGATTGATAATCCTAACTCTAAACCTGTGCCTATAGTTCCTTCTATCTTGCTTTGCCCTCTCTAAGCATATCTTGTCCCTTACATGGACTACTGGTCCCTAATGTCAAAAGCAAATCTAGGTGGCACAGTGGTTAGCACTGCTACCTCAGAACGCCAGGGACCTGGGTTCAATTCCAGCCTTGGGTCACTGTCTGTATGGAGTTTGCAAGTTCTCCCCATGTCTACGTGGGTGTCCTCTGGCTGCTCTGGTTTCCTCCCACAGTCCAAAGGTATGTGGGTGAGGTGGATTGGCTGTGCTAAATTGCCCCTTCGTGTCCCAAGATGTAAAGGTTAGGGGGATTAGTGGGGTAAATGGACAGGATTACAGAGTAGATCCAGGAGTAGACTTGGATAATATGCTGTTTTGGAAAGTCAGTGCAGATTCAATGGGCCAGATGGCCTCCTTCTGTACTATAGAGATACTATGATCTTACAAAGGACTGGACAAACAATAAGTATTTTTAGTCCAAAATCTTGGAAAAATGCATTAATTTTGTTTGCCATATTTTCTGTAGATTCAGAAGAAAAGAGGGGATCTTCGAATTATTGTTTCTTCGGCTACACTGGATGCAGAGGTATGTCCTACAGATACAGTGCTTGTGTAAACTCAAACGAGGCTTATCATTCCCCTTCCTATCTCTGTAACCTCCTTCAGCCTTACAGCCCTTCAAGATTTCTGCAGTCCTCCAATTCCGGCTTTTTGCTTATCCCCAATTTTCTTTGCTTCACTGTTAGTGGTTGTGCTTTCAACTACCTCAGTCTTAAATTCTGGTATTCACTATCCTCTGATACCTCTCTAGCTAGTTCTTCGCTAATCTTTTGATTATCTGTCTTGTATCTCCTTCTGTGATCTGGTATCACAAGTTGTTTGATAGTGCCCCAGAGAAAAATTTTGGAATAATTTACTGTGCTAAAGAGGCATTTTAAATGCAAATTGTTGTCGTTTTTGTATCTTGTGGACTAATCTAAAATTAAGCTGCATTTAAAGGCTGAATCCAAATAGAAGGATCACTTCTTCATGTGATTGGAAGAGCAGCAACACACTTGTGCATATAATGTAATATAAAAATGTGGACAAGTCATTCAATTATAGACCATCTTCCAATAATTCCCTTCGATTAGCCAATTTGCTACAGAAAGATACGGATAATTTGATTAAATTTCCATGGTAGCGGTTGGAAGGGGAGAAGTCCTTCTGGTTGTCTACGACAACATCAATGGAACCTCCAGTGTAAAGCTGTTTATTGTCGGGTTGATGGATCTTTCACTGAGATTACAAAAGACTATTGGAAGATTCTTTCCCATGTATTTTATCCATGTTACCTATGAACATGCAAAACAGGAGCACAAGTAGACCATTCGGCCCCTTGAACCTGCTCCACCATTTGATAAGATCAAGGCTTAGCTGTTCATATTTCAAGTTTTACATTCCCACTTATCCTTAATAAGTTTTGATTCCCTTGCTGAACAAGAACCTATCTACCTTCACCTTAAAAATATTCAATGATCCAAGCTCCATCACCTTCTGAGGCAGAATGTTCCAAAGTCGCACAACCCTGTGAGAAAAGAATTCTCCTCAACTCCATCCTAAAAGGGTAACCCCGAATTTTAAAACATTGCCTCCTAGTTCATTTCTTTATTATCTTCCATTAATTCCTCAGTGTCACTCTCTAGAGGACCAACCTCACTTGACTTGCTCTTTCCCTTTTGATCCCATTCTATGCCAGTGGGCTTACTGATTCAGCGAGTGGGTCATTGCAATCGGCTTCATTCACTTGCGTTGCGGGATCACTGCTTCTTGATATGACAACAACTTTAGTGATGAAAAGATCTTCTTGATCATGTACAGAATGTTATTAACGAAAGCTACTTCAACAGTGTTTTTTTTCTTGAGGGGGTTAGGGTTTCCTCAAGCTCTTTGCTCTTCAGTTTGCTTTTGGCCCATAAGTGTTAAGAATCCGATCTCACAGTTGTATGTTCTGACAGGAGCTAAATCTTCCTCATTAAGCTGCATTGTTAGCGCACGTACTGATGACGAGTGATGATTTCCTATTTTTAACTCCTTTTTAATTACAGAAATTTCGTGACTTTTTCAATCTGAACGAGACTACGGACCCAAGTAAGGATACTTGTGCCATTCTCACCGTGGAGGGTCGGACATTTCCAGTCGACATTTTTTATACTTTAAGGTACGTTTTGCGACTATGGGAAAGGGGCAAGGATGTGGGATCTCTTGAAGCAATGGTTCACAACCTTTTTATCTGGAGACCTCTATTGCAGGACCAAAGACCCCGAGGACCACCTACTGGTCTGACTGTACTCTTCCCACTCAGCCCCCACTTTCCACTTTAGCCAAACACCACGGAAAGATTAATTCAGATCAGTGGGAAGAATGATACTGCTTGTGATGAGACAGCAATGAGCTGTGCCAAGTTCCAATCTGCTCAGCCCCAGATCATCAGTGCATCTCTCAAGGGCAGCACAGCGGTTAGCACTGCTACCTTGTAGCACCAGTAAGTAGTCTCACAACACCAGGTTAAGGTCCAACAGGTTTATTTGTTAGCACGAGCTTTTGGAGCACTATTCCTTCATCACAAACTCACCTGATGAAGTAACAGTTCTCCGAAAGCTTGTGCTAGCAAATAAACCTATTGGATTTGACTTTGTGATGTGAGACTTCTTATTGTAGCTACCCCAGTCCAATGCCAGCAACTCCACATCAAAGTGCCAGGGATCTGGGTTTGATTTCAGCCTCGGATCACTGTCTTCTGTGGAGTTTGCGTATTTCTCCCCACGTCTGCGTGGGTTTCCTCTGGGTACTTCAGTTTCCTCCCATACTCCAAAGATTGCGGGGTAGGTTGATTGGCCATGCTAAATTGTCAGGGGGATTAGCTGGGTAAATACATGGAATTATGGGGATAGAGCCTGGCTGGGATTGCAGTCGGTGCAGGCTCGATGGACCGAATGGCCCCCTTCTGCACTGCAGGGATTCTATGAATCATCTGCAGCTGCTTCACTATTGACCTTTCTTCATCATCGAGGTCAAGAGTGTCAATGTTTGCTGAATTTTGAATAACATTCAGTGTCATTCACGATATCTCAACTGCTGATGCAGTCTGTGCCCATTCACAGCAGGACCTGGACCACATTCAGAATTGAACTGATAAATGACAAGTAATGCAAATGCCATTACCAGCAAGAGAAAATCTGTCTCCTCTTGGGACGAGCATACATGGAAAATGCCGCCCTTGGAATTTGATTGGGTGAGGAAGTGGCTTGGGAGTATCATGGGCGTACTCTGTCGCTAATTTCTATTCGAAGCTTAACTGACTGTTTGATTCTTCTTTTGTATCCTCAGTCCTGTTCCTGATTACGTGAAAGCCACAGTGGACACAGTTGCCAAAATCCACCAGAATGAGGCTGATGGGGATATCCTTGCATTTCTAACTGGACAGGTACTTTTCCTCCTTGCTGATTGAAGTGTTTTCTTCTGGCTTGTCAACTGGTAGGAGCATGGATGTTAATGACGTTGAGAAAGGAGATTACTACCTTGGGTCTTATGACCTCTTAAAGGAATAGAAATATTGTTTTAGTAAAGATTTATTGGGTCATTATGCTAACGGTTAGCTTTGTAAAAACTTGCAGTTTTCCTCTCAATAACTCTTCTTGGCCAGTGTTTTCCTCTCCCTATCTCTTCTCAAAGTCTGTATACATCATGATCTGGTCACGCTTCAGAATTTTGGACAAGTGGCGATTGTTGCTGTGCAAGTTTCACCATACTGCTGTTGATTGCAGCTAAGCTTCTATCTGTTCTCTCTCGCTCATTAACACTTTAAGTTGAGGCACAGGTAGCAGAAAATGTACCAATTCTCCATAAATACAGGCATTCACGGGGCAAATCTCCCAAAAAAATTCAAAGTATCAAATTTGCATAAAAACTGGAGGAAATCCAGCTGTTTTCTTTCAGCGGGAATTTCAAAATGCATCTCCCACACTCCATGCATCAGCGTGATTCACTCCAGAAATCAGTGGAAGGAGCCTATTCCAGCTGGAGAGGCCGGCAGCATAGTGCTGAGTGGGCCACTGCGCATGCGCTAATCCGTCAGCGCCAAAATCGGTGCATGTGCAGTGGCCCCCTGTCTGCTAGCCTCCCAGTTGATGGGCAGCTTGATCACTGGCCGACTCCGTATCTCCCACATTGCTGGCCATGCAGCAGCACCCCCCCCCCCCCCCCCCCCCCCCCCACCACACCAATGGCCCGATGCCCCACTCTTACCGCTTGCCCCGAGAGACCCCACCCCATCAGGCACTACTCCCTTGGCACCACCCTGTGCCCAATAGGTAGTGCTAAGATGCCACCCAGGTATTAATATTTTGCTCTTTGGGCAGTGCCAGGGGTCTAGGCTGGCAGTGCTAAGGTAACAGTGCCCAAGGGACATTTAGCGTTGCTGCCTCACAGCTTGTGTATCATTAACAACTAACATCACAGGCATGTGCTCACATCTAATAAAAGGATGTTGGAATCTGAAACCAAAAAAAAAACAAAATGCTGGAAAATCTCAGCAGGTCTGGCAGCATCTGTAAAAAGAGAAAAGAGCTGACGTTTCAAATCCAGGTGGCCCTTTGTCAAAGGATTGTCTAGACTTGAAACGTCAGCTTTTTTCTCTCCTTACAGATGCCGCCAAACCTGCTGAGATTTTGCAGCTTTTTCTCTCATGTGGCAATATCTGTTCTGCACGATTCTACTACTGGTTGACTCTCTAGGAGAGGCTGGCACCTTACAGTAACCTGCACTGAGTGTATTATAAACACGAGGCGAAAAGAGAAATGCTCCAGTTGGTTTGCATTTTATAATATCTAACAAAGGCAGGGCATGATAAAAAATTTAACGGCTCAAAGAAACCAGAGTCTGCAAAGCCTATTGATTTTTTTTTAGTTGTGAAGGTTGGTTGGGGAAAGGTTGCTGACAGTAATGTTTGTTGCTAGGCAACCACACGATATTTGTGAGCTGTAGGTCTTCATTGATGGAAGGACGGAGCCAGTGGCCTTGTTCCCATGTTCCCCTTAAAGCGAAAAACATCTCTTTGGGTTAACATCATTACTGACAGAATATTTTCCTATTTACATCACTATAAGCCTTAATCTAAAGACTGTTTCTTCTTGTTAATCCTCACTCATTAATTTGCTTGGGTTAAAGCTGTTAGTGACTGTCTTACATCCTGCATCTAATTAGAAAAGAAAAATACAAAGATCACATCAACAAATGTTCTTTGGTAAAATTAATGGCTTGTGTAATTGTTCTGGATTACATTGAATTCTTAAAAGTATATACTCAAAAGTATATCTCAATGAAAGCTAACATGCTATTTCAATCTGCAGTATGATTTCCTCCATTCTTTTCCTGGGAATTGTTAAACAAGGGATCTGGGTTTGATTCCAGCATCGGGTGAATGTCTGTGTGGCACTATTCTCCCCGTGTCTGCGTGGGTTTCCTCCGGTTCCCTCCCACACTCTAAAGATGTGCAGATTAGGTGGATTGGCCATATTAATTTGCCTCTCAGTGTCAGGGGGATTAGTGGGATAAATGCATGGGATTACGGGGGATAGAACCTGGGTGGGATTGTTGTTGGTGCAGACTTGACAGGCCGAATGGTCTCCTTCTGTACTGTAAGGATTCTTTAATTCTATGAATTCTTCCCTAACTGCTGCCAAGTCTTTGGTACCTCAAGCCAATGACTGTTTGTTTGTTTTGAGAGAGTGAGCATTGATAATGGTATGAAAGTGGGGGCATCATACATCGTGGCTGAGCCCCAACTTGCTTTGTTTTTGTATGCACACGTGCACTACTAGCAGTGAGTTGTTAGACAGCAGTCAGGAGTGGCAGAATCGTATTGATTTGTTGCAGTCATGCCCAAACCACCCACAACCCACGCAATCCCCTATCCAACTTTGCCTGGTTTTTGCTACTTGAGCCAATTTTGGTCAGGCTGGCAATGGAGAACTGCTGTTAGCTTCAATTCTTCCTGAGTGAAGTACACATTATCAACGTTGTCTGACAGTGGTGTAGCATTCAACAAGGCAGAGATATGGGGGAATCCTTTATCATTGCCCAATGTTTGGCATTACATGTGTAGGTGGGAACTTGGGCAAAGTAAGAGGTAGTCTTCGACACCCATCAAGTTTGCACCAACTCTTATCCAGGCTTACCCATAACCCCATATATTTACCCTGCTAATCCCCCTAACCTATATATCTTGGGTTGGAGATGATGGCGTTGGACTGGGGTGGGCACAATAAGAAGTCTCAAAACTCCAGGTTATAATCCCATCAGGTTTATTTGGAATCACAAGCTTTCGCAGTGCTGAAGAAGCAGCAGCACTCCGAAAGTTCGTGATTCCAAATAAACCTGTTGGACTTGAACCTGGTGTTGTAAGACTTCTTATTTTATATCTTGGGATACTAAGGGGCAAGTTAGCATGGCTATTGCACCTAACTTGCACATCTTTGGACTGTGGGAGGAAACCGGAGTACCTGGAGAAAACTCATGCAGACACAGGGAGAATGTGCGGGCTCCAGACCGATAGTGAACCAAGGTTGAACCCAGGTTCTTGCTGCTGTGAGGCAGCAGTGTTAACCACTGCGCCATGTCTATCAGCCCAGCAAAAGTGGGAGAAATAAATGATTGCAACGGGTCTCCTTTAACTGGAAATCATTTTGAAGATTTAAAAGTATGTAAAAAAATTGATTTCGATGTACTGTTTATGAAAGCAAATGGCAGCTGCACAAGTCATTGTGAGAGCTGGTTTATCATAGAATAGAATCCCTACAGTGCAGAAGGAGGCCATTCGGCCCATTGAACCTGCACTGGCCACAGTACCACCCAAGCCTAACCCCACATATTTATCCTGCTAATCCCCTGACATTAGGGTCAATTTTTAACATAGCTAATCAACTTAACCTGCACATCTTTGAACTGTGGGAGGAAATCAGAGCACTCAGAGGAAACCCAAGCAGACACTGGGAGAATGTGCAAACTCCATACAGACAATGACCCAAGGCTGGAATTGAACCCGAGTCCCAGGCGCTGTGCGGCAGCACTGTTAACCACTGCTGCCTGTTTTGGTTAGTGAACCTTTATTTTTCATTACGGGGGGCACACTTGCTCATTTTGAATCACAGTTTCTTCATTTATAGATCATTAGGACAAGATCTCAATGGTGACAGGTAGGCAAAGGATGTTTATCCTAATGGCAACGTGGCTTTAATTCTCTCTCTGTATTATTTTTAACACATCTGTTTAACTTAAAGTTAATGCAGTTGTTGGCCCGTTTATTTTAAAAGTGTTAATAAACCAGGCAGGTAATTAATGTAACTGCTTTAATAGCCAGTGCAAAAATAAACACAGAGGGAAGTAAAGATATTGGTGTTGTGTTAATTGAAAAAGAATGACAGGATGGAAGAGGAAATGATGATTGGTGCAGAATGAGCAGGAGTAAGCGAGATAGCCACAATTTTGCAGTGGTCTCAGTTCTTTTTTAACATGGCGGACAGGGCAAGCTGCAGAGTGAAATTCATTTTTGGCCATGTTTTCTTTCTGCAGGAGGAAGTGGAGATGGTGGTTTCCATGGTGATAGAACAGGCTCGTGCTCTTTCCCGCAGCGGGATGAAAAAGCACCTCCGTGTTCTCCCCATGTACGCCGGGCTGCCTCCTGGCGAACAGATGAAAGTCTTTGAAAGAATGTCCCCTAACTGCAGGAAGGTAAGATTGCAGACACACCCTCCTGCACATACCCACCCGTGTGCGTATGCATACACATACATGCACACACGCTTACACATATACACACACACACGCACACACACTTACACATAACACACACGCGCGCGTGCTTACACATACAGACACACCCACACACTTACACATACTCTCATGCACATACACACACACATGCTTAAACACATTCCATATGCATACACCTGTACACACGCATACATTTATGCTTGCATGCACGCATATGCACACAAGCACATGCTCTCACACACACATTCACCTGCATACATGCATACACACACACTCACACACATACACGTGCACACACCTGCACATACATACCCCTGGGCCAAAGTCTGTCCTGAGGTGACTTGACATCAATGAGGGTGAGAGAGGACACATCACTGTTGGTCCCTGAGCAAAATCACCACCTGGAATTGTAGTTCTTGGTCACCATCTAGTCACTGTTGGTTACAGGACAGGACAGAATCAATTTGGTAATAGTGCTTTCTATGGTTATGCGGTTTACCTCCACTAACCACAGTAACACATGAAGCATTGCTGAAGTACTAAAGGATACCTAGTGACTTTCGCAGCAGAGTCTGTCAAAGGGGCAATATCTTTAATGAAAGAAAGAAAGAAATTACATTTATATTTAATATTCTATGTCCTCAAATGGTTTAAAGCCAAGTAATTCTTTCCCCATCTGTTGTTATGTAGGGAACAGAGATGATTAAGAGAAGATTTGGTTGATTTGTGCAAGACTATGACAGGTTTACTTAAGGCAGACAAAGGAAAACAGTTCCCACCACGGTACGGGCCGAAGGGACACCGTTTTAAGGATTCAGGCAAGGGACAGAAGAAGAATGTGAATGTGAGGAAGAAATGTTTTACACAGCAACTGCTAATGACCTGGAGCACTCTGCCTGGAGGGTGGTGGAAGTAGAGATGAACATTGATGGCATAAGGAAGTTGGATGGGTCTTTGAGGAAAATAAACTTACAGGGCTATGAGGATAGAATGGGAGAGCGGATCTGTCTGGATTGTTCGACAGAGAGATGGTGCAAATCTGATAGGCCGAATGATCTCCTTTGACCTGTTTTGACTCTGTGAAATGTGGCGGCCGATTTCTACATAGAACATAGAACATTACAGCGCAGAACAGGCCCTTCGGCCTTCGATGTTGCGCCGACCAATTAAGAAAAAGCAATGACCCTCTAACCTAAACCATTCCCTTTTCATCCATAAACCTATCCACGGACCTCTTAAACGTCCCCAAACTTGGCGCATCTACAACTGCAGCAGGCAGGGCATTCCATACCCTTACCACCCTCTGGGTAAAGAACCTACCTCTGACATCCGTCCTATAACTACCACCCCCTAATTTAAAGCTATGTCCCCTCGTGCTAGCTTTCTCCATCCTAGGGAAAAGGCTATCACTGTCCACCCTATCTAAACCTCTAATCATCTTATATGTTTCAATAAGGTCTCCTCTTAGCCGCCTTCTTTCTAACGAAAACAACCTCCAATCCCTCAGCCTCTCTTCATAAGACCTGCCCTCCATACCAGGCAACATCCTGGTAAACCTCCTCTGTACCTCTCCAATGCCTCCACATCTTTCTTATAATGTGGGGACCAGAACTGTACACAATACTCCAAGTGCGGCTGCACCAGAGTTTTGTACAGTTGCAACATGACGTTGCGGCTCTGAAATTCAATCCCCCTACAATAAAAGCTAAGACTCCGTATGCCTTCTTAACAACCTTATCGACTTGATTGCCAACTTTCAGGGATCTATGCACATATACACCAAGATCCCTCTGTTCATCAACACTATTAAGAGTTCTACCATGAGCCCTATACTCTACACATTTGTTATTCCTGCCAAAGTGAATTACCTCACACTTTTCCGCATTGAACTCCATTTGCCACCTCGCCACCCAGCTCTGCAACTTGTCCAAGTCTCTCTGCAAACTATAACACCCCTCTTCACTATCTACCATCCTCCGATTTTGGTGTCATCCGCAAATTTACTAATCCATCCTTCTATACCCTCATCCAGATCATTTATAAAAATTACAAACAGCAGGGGCCCCAAAACAGATCCCTGAGGTACACCACTTGTAACCTAACTCTGTGATGAATAATTTCCATCAACCACCACTCTCTGTCTTCTATCATGGAAATGTCCCACAGAGAGCCGATAGATTAATCTGCTTTTGGTATTGATGGTTGAGGGATAAATTCCTAGCTCACTTTGACAAGTACTGCAGGATCATATGTGTACAGAATTCTGTTTTAACATCTCAGAAAAATGCTGCCTGCAATACCCCCATTGAGATGCACTAAATTGCCACGTTATAGAAACATAGAATCCCTACAGTGCAGAGGCCGTTTGGCCTATCGAGTCTATGCAGACAGCAATCCCACTCAGGCCCTATTCCTGTAACTCCACATATTTACCCCGTTAATTCTCTAACCCACTTATCCCTGGACATTAAGGGACAGTTTAGCATGCCAATCTACCTAACCTGCGCATCTTTGGACTGTGGAAGGAAACTGGAGCACCCAGAGAAAACCCATGCAGACATGGAGAGAATGTGCAAACTCCACACTAACAGTGACTCAAGCTGGGAATTGAACCCAGGCCCCTGGAGCTGTGAGACAGCAGTGCTAACCACTGTGCCATCGTGCCACCCCTCTGTGTTCGAGTACTGAAGTGGGGCTCAAAGCCTTGGAGTCCACTACACTGGTTCGTCTGCACAATTAAACAGGCAGATCAGAATTATTTTAAACGGATGCAGATTATGGATATTATCCCACTTCTGCAGAGTGGGCTCTTGGGAGAGCAGCAGAAGAGGAAGTTGAGAGGAAAAATTAATGGATGACCCCACAAGCTACAAAGACAATGTTTTTATTATTACTTCCTGTGTGCCACAAGCCAAATGTTTTGTTCCCCGGCTTATCAGTGTGGACAGTGTTGTGTTGTGCAGTATTTCACTGTGCCAATATATGGTGCTGTCCTCTTGCAGCTTTTAGACCAGGAATAGTGAGAACATAGAATCAAAATCATGCAGTTTAGAAAGAGGCTGTTCAGCCTGATATGTCTGAACTGGTTCTTTGAAGGTGCTGTCCAATTAGCCTACTCCCCTTTCTCCATATATTTTCCTTTTTGATTTGATTTGATGTATTGTTGCATGTATCAGAATGTAGTGAAATAGCACGGTTTCTTGTGCGCTATACAGACAAAATATACCGTTCATTAGGGAGAAGAAAGTAGGAGGGTGCAGAATATAGTGTTACATAGCTAGGGTGTAGGGAAAGATCAGCTTAATATGTGGTAAGTCCATTCAAAAGTCTGATGGCAGCGGGGAAGAAGCTGTTCTTGAATCGGTTGTTACGTGCACAATGAACACTGTCCACATTGGTTGCGTTTGAGAATAGATCATTTGTTCTTGAGTCAGTTGGTACGTGACCTCGGACTGTTGTATAGTCTGAAAAAGGTGGAAGGGAGTATGATCGGGGTCCTTGATTATGATGGCTGCTTTTCCTGAAGCAGTGGAATGTGTAGACCAAATCAGTGGATGGGAGGCTGGTTTGTGTGCTGGACTGGACTATATTCGTAATCCCTTTGTTGTTTATTGCAGTCTTTGTCAGAGCTGGAGCCATACATGATACATCCAAAAAGGATGGTTTTCGTGGTGCATGTATAAAAATTGGTGAGGGTGGAAACGGGCATGCCAAATTTCCTTAGTCTCCTGAGAAAATAGAGGCATTTTCTGAGCTATAGCGTTGACGTAGAGAGACCAGGACAGTTTGTTTTTATGTACCCGTTTCCTGTTTGAAAGTTACAGTTGAATCTGCCTCCACCACACCCATTCAAGTGAGCGCATTCCAGATCGTAACAACTAGCTGCATAAAGACAATTCTTCCCTTGATTCTTTCGGTAATTAGTTTAAATCTGTGTTTCTCTGGATACTGATGTTCCTGCCAGCGACGAGTTCCACTATTCTCTCTGCATAAATTTGAAGTTCCTCTTTTCTAGTATAACTCTAGTAAATCTCTTCTGCATCTGCTCTTGGAATTTGACATCTTTTCTGAATTGTGGTTTGACTAGATTTGGATATGACTCTCCAGTGACTTTTAAAGGTTTGTACATTTTTTTCCTTTCCTTTTTACAGATTGTGGTGGCCACAAACATTGCAGAAACCTCAATCACAATTAACGGGGTTGTTTTCGTCATTGATTGCGGCTTTGTGAAGCTGAGGGCCTACAATCCCAGAACGGGTATAGAATCTCTTGTGATAACCCCAGTTTCCCAAGCATCTGCAGCTCAGCGAGCAGGACGAGCCGGTCGGAACCGTTCAGGGAAGTGCTTCAGACTGTGTACAGGTAAGGGCGTATCTACCAGGCCGCGTCCATTTAAAGAAGTTCGGAAGTTCACTATATTTGACGTGAAACCAAGCCTCGCAGGCCAGGTGAATTAACAACTAGCATTGATATAGAACGGTCAATATATATAGTAAAATCTTCCAGGATGCTTCTCAGGTCTGTTATCTGGTAGACCTTGACATCAAGTCCCATAAAGAGATGTTATGACAAAAGTTTGATCAAAATGGCAGTTTTGTTGATGGTCTTACTGTTCTATATAATAGAATCCCTATATTGCATTCGAGACACTTCAGCCCACCAAGTCTGTGCCAACGTAGTTGCCTCTCTCAAATTTTCTTGCCTCTGCATGGTCCCGATCTCTTTATTCCCTGCCTATTCATGTATTTATCAGATGCTTCTTGTTATAGAACCTTCTTCCACCGGCAGCACATTCCAGGCCCTCTGTGTGGAAAACCTGCCCCTTACATCTCTTTTAAACTTTCCCCCTCTCACTTTTAACCTAAGACCCTGAATAATTGACCCTTTGACCCTGGGAAAAGGACTCCGACTATCCACTCTATCTAAGCCTGTCATAGTCTTGTAAATTTCTATCAGATCCTCCTTCATCCTCCGACGCTGCAATGAAAACAATCAAATTTGTTCAGCCTTTCTTCATAGCTAATATCCTCGAAACCTGAGAACACGCTGGTAAACCTCTTCTGTTCCCTTTCCAATGCGTCAACATCCTTCCAGTAATGTGGCAGTCAGAATTGTACACAATACTTCAAATGTGGCCGAACAAAAGTCTTATACAACCTCAGCATGATTTTCCAATTCTTATGCACAACACCCACAAGGAAACGGCAAATTGGATTGTAGATGTGATGGGGTGCTTAATATTCTACAGTTTACTTCATGTCCTGCAGTAACCTTTGGTGATGGTTTAAAAAAACTAGATTGCAAAACAAAATCTTTTAAAATCTCTATTCTATCATCACTGGACCATGTTTAGGGGAAAAGACTTCCCAGATTATAAAGGTTTATTGCTTTATAACCTGAATATGAAATGAAAATCTATCTTAGAATCATAGAATCTCTGCATTGCAGAAGGAGTCAGTAAGAATTTAGCAACACCAATTTATAATCCAACCAATTTATTTGATAGTAAAAACGCGAGCTTTCAGAAGGAGGCCATTAGGCCCATCAAGTCTGCACCGGCCATAATCCCATCCAGGCCCTGTTCTCGTAACCCCACATATCTACCCTGCTAATCCCCTTGAAACTAGAGTCAATTTAGTATAGCCAATCAACCAAACCCACACATCTTTGGATTGTGGAAGGAAAGCTACACAGACACGGGGAGTACGTGCAAATTCCACACAGACATGACCCAAGCTGGGAATTGAACCCATGTGCCCTGGTGCTGTGAGGCAGCAGTGTTAACCACTGTGTGGCTGTGCCACCCTGTGCTGTGCTTTAATGTCGGACTCCACCATGATGGAGCATTGTAGTTACTACATCAGTAATAACTTGGAGAAGTGATGCTCACTGCAGGATTATCCTTCGGGAGATCCTGCTTCTGAAGGATGGCAGTAATATTTGCATATCTGTTTTTCTTCCTCTCTCAATATTTCTCCTGATCGGAAACATAGATCTTGCTAGACTCTGAAAACTCACAGTATCTTAACCTAGTGCCTCATGTGCAAGCTTAGAATACAAACATGGCAGGTAGATCACAGCTATATGTCCACTTACCAGAAGGAGGCCCTGGGTAGTTTTAAAGTTTATTTACTAGTGTCACAGTAGGCTTATATTAACACTGTAATGAAGTGACTGTGCAAATCTCCCAGTCACCACGTTCCAGCACCTGTTCAGTACACTGATGGAGAATTTAGCATGGCCAATGTACCTAACCACCTTTCGAACTGTGGGAGGAAACCAGAGCACCTGGAGGAAATCCATGCATGGTGAGAACATGCAGACTCCACACAGTGTGGAGCCAAGCCAGGAATCGAACCTGGGTCCCTACGCTGTGAGGCAGCAGTGCTAACCACTGTACCATCGTGCCACCCATAGCGATTGGGAGGGGAAATTCTTGTTGATGTACTTCCCCTCCCCACTGGGTTACTGTAATAACTCCACAGAAGCGAAAGTCCCGTCACTAAGTTACTTTATTTACACCATACATCTGTACAGAGCCAGCTCTCCGGTTGCTTCCGGCTGAGAGTCTGACACACCTGCTTTAAATAGGGAGCATGAGACTCCCTGTAGTTCATACTCTAGCAAGCCAATCTCATTAGCCCGGCCAAAATCATCACAGTTACTGAACCCAGTTGTTACACACGGCATTTGCTTCACCTGAGATCATATAGACGATCCAAATCATGAATGATTTTGATAGGGTCAATAAGGAGAAGCAAACTCAGCAATCAGAGGCGAAATGCTGTATGTTGGTGTGATTTGGGTACACTTGCTGAAAGAGTGCTGGAAACAGATTCAATTACACCATTCCAAAGAGAATTGGATAAATATTTGAAGGATAAAAAGTTGTGGGGAGAGAGCAAGGATTAATTGAATAGTTTTACTAAAGATACAACACAGGCTTGATGGGCTGAATGGCCTTCCTTCTGTGCAGATCGCAGATCAGGTATTGAACTGAGGGCCTTCCAGTTTACGTGATGGAGCACAGATCTGGGCAATGTATGCACCTATGTATTTCTTTGCAGGAAATTATTCTTTAATGGCTTGTATAAAAGAGAATAGACTTTATACACACACACACACACACACACACACACACACACACACACACACACACACACACACACACACGCCTCTTCATACAACAAGAGATCATTGTAAGTGATTAGGGGAATTAAATTGGGATGGTTTCCCGCAGGCCCAGGCAAACACCAAAGACTGCTGTACCAACACCACTTCTTCCCAAGGCTGAGATCGGTTTTCCGAGTGTCAGACTGAAAGATTAAAGGACTAAGGACGACATAAACATTCTTTCTTTCACCCCATCTTCTGCTTGTGGACTGAGTCCACAAGAAAGGAGCTTGCTCCAAGCCAGTGTGTTTCTTCTCCAGCGGGGGGTGTAGTCCAGCTGTTACTTTTATACAGGGCCATCTGCTGAAGCCTAACCCTGTCACTGCCAACTGTGCTGAAACTCAGTGCTTTTGCTTTTGTGTTAGGTTCTCTGAATTCTAGTACATTCGTGCATTTGTAGGGAAATTTCTTTGCTTGCCTTTTTAACTGATATGTTTATTTTGTTTCAAACTGTTTATTTTAAACTGGGTTTCACTTTTTGTTAATAAATGAATGCTGAATGAGTCTGTTTACTGACACTGCACCAATCCAGAGGGTGAAAGGAATCCCAGTGGATTTTGTCTGACAAGAGTCACTACACCAGATAGGGTACATCTGTCCAAAGGCAAAGCTAACCATCACTGATTGCCCCAGATTATATTTGAGGGAAGTAGGCATCGCTGGCTGGCCAGCATTTATTGCCCATCTCTCGTTGCCACAGGGCAGTTGAGAATCAACCCATTGTTCTGACTCTGGAGTCACATGTAGGCCAGACCACGTAAGGACAGCAGATTTCCTTCCCTAAAGGATGTAAGTGAACCAAATGGGTTTTTCTGACAATGGACAGTGATTTAAGTGACTTACCTTGTGATATCCCAGTTCAATTTCTGTATGCCTGTCTGAGATGGGTATTGGAAATCAAAGTGTGTCAAACATCTCTTTTACAGAGCTAGCTGTAGACTGGGCTAAAGTTAAAGTTTATTTATTACTCACAAGTAAAACTTAAATTAACATCACAATGAAGTAACTGTGAAATTCCCCTGGTCACCACACTCTGGCCCTGTTCGGGTCAATGCACCTAACTAGCACATCTTTAAGACTATGGGACAAAACCAGAGCACCCGGAGGAAACCCACTCAGGCATGGGGAAAATGTGCAAACTCCACACAGACAGTGACCCAAGTCAGGAATCGAACCCAGGTCCCTGGTACTGTGAGGCAGCAGTGTGGGGTGGGCAGATAAAGTTGGCACCCCATTCAAAAACATTCTCTGCCTTCACCACCATCACACAGCGGCAGCCGTGTGTACCATCTACAAGATGCAGTGCAGCAACTCATCAAGGCTCCTTAGTACCTTGTAACCGCACCCCTCACTCCAACCACAGCTATTTAGAAGGACAAGGGCAGCAAATACATAGGGACATCATCGCCTGGAAGTTCCTCTCCAAGCCGCTCACCATCCTGGCTTGGAAATATATCACCATTCCTTCACTGTTGTTGGGTCAAAATCCTGGAACTCCCTCCCTAACAGCACTGTGGGTGTACCTACACCACATAGACTGCAGCAGTGGTTGAAAAAGGCAGCTGATCACCGCCTTCTCGAGGACAATTCGGGATGCGCAGTAAACGTTGGCCGTGCCAATGATGCTCACATCCTGTAAGCGAATAGAAAAAAAATGCACGTTCTCATTTAGCTTTCTGAAATTTTAACGTACAATCTAGCAGTTTGGAATGCAAACTTCAAAATGTGGCTGATGTATTTTTTTTCCTTCATTAGAGGAAACCTTTGAGAAGCTGCCGGAATCCACGGTGCCAGAGATGCAGCGCAGTAATCTTGCTCCAGTCATACTCCAGCTGAAAGCACTGGGCATTGACAATGTGCTGAGATTCAACTTTCTGTCTGTAAGTAATTACTGTATCTCTAGCGAACCTCAATTTATTATCAAGCGAATACATTACCCAGAGAACTGGAATGTGAAGCTTGTGGATAAAGTCGCCCGAAAGGAATTTGTCACAGCTCGTGAAACGAGGCTCGTGAACTTTACCTGTGGTCGATTGCAATAAGTAACTTAGACAGAGGTTCTTCGAATCGAGAATGGTGCAGTGAGTGAGGGCGTTGGCAGCTTATTCTGGCATCAGTTTAAAATGATAAAAATTTTACGTAACTTCCATAATAAGGTAATTGCCTCAGTATTGGAAGTGCCTTTTCTCCACTGGGTCTCACATGCTACACTTCTAATCTGCAATTCTGGAGGGGCAGGAAACACTGAAATGTTCATAATGTTCTCATTACCAAATTGAAGTGCCTCTTAATGCACCTTGACCTCTGAAGAATATGCCAGTATTCTTGCACTTCACTGTTATGGCAATTTGAAATGTTTTGCAATGTTTCCTTCACAATATTTTGTGAAGAAACTATATTCTTGCAAAAACAACGGGGGTAACAAGCTGGCTGAATAAAATGCTATCACTTCAGCAGTGTGTATGTCTAACTGACCTCTTAGGGCCTTGGTGAGGCCACACCCAGAATATTGCATCCTTTCCTGAGGAAAGATGTTCTTGCTCTTGAAGGAATGCAATGAAGATTTACCAGGCTGATTCCAGGGATGGTGGGACTAGTGCATGAGAGTGATAGTCGAGTTTAGGACTGTTTTCAGTGGAGTTTAGATGAAAGAGGAGGGGACTTATAAAAACTATAGAGACTTATAAAATCCTAACAGGACTAGACAGGGTAGATACAGGGAGGATATTCCTGATGGTGGGGAGTCCATAATCAAAGGTTCACAGTCTGAGGATTCGGGGTAGACCATTTAGAACGGAGATGAGAAGGCATTCCTTCACTCATTGAGTGGTGAGCCTGTGGAATTCATTATCACAGGAAGTAGTTGATACCAAAACACTGAATGCCTCCAGGATGCAGCTGTATATAGTGCTGGGGGGGAACGGGATTGAAGGTCCACTGTTGGTGGTGGTGGAGGCAAATTTGATAGGATCTTTTAAGAGACTTCTGGATGAGTACGTGGGACTTAATAAGATTGAGGGTTATAGGTAAGCCTAGTAGGTAGGGATATCAACTTGTGGGCCGAAGAGCCTGCTTGTGCTGTAGTTTTTCTGTGTTGTATGTTATGGGGAGAAACCTGGATTAGGCTATTGAGTTGTATAATTAGGCTATTGAGCCATGATTGTGCTGAATGGCAGAACAGACTGGAAGGGCCAAATGGCTTCCTGCTATCTTCATTGTTTTAATGTTACAATTACTTTCTAAGTAGTTTAATTTGCTCAGGGTTGCATTGAATTGACGCATAAAATGATTTTATATCGAGCCTGACAATAATCTCAGAAAATGCTGCTGGAAAACACTTAGTAGATCAGGCAGCAACTATGGAGGGGCGAACAGTTAAATTCTGGAAAATACTCAATTAAATTCTGTTTCTATCTCCACAGATGCTGCCTGACCTTTTAAATGTTTTTCAGTGTTTTCTGCTGTTATTCCAGGTTTTCAGCCTCCGCAGTAATTTGCTTTAGTTTTAAGAGCTAAGCTACCAGAGCCACTGTACCATGTACAGTAATTACTGTCTATTTTAAGTAAAACACAGCAGCTACTGCGGCATAATTATTTTCTGCTGAAAGTGACCCTGGAACCTTAGCCCGCGATGATAATTATCAAGTCTTGCGATGAAGAGTGAATTGTGAGGCACAACCTAGAATGTTAGAATGAGAATGTGGGACACATCAGAATGCACGATACTGAGGGTATCACAAAGCAAAGTGAAGCATATCAGAATGCTAAAGAGAGGTGTGTGAGATATCTCTGTTACAATGAGAGAGGTGGAGCCTCAGAGATGTGAGGCATGTCAGAGTTTTACCGCAGTGAGTGTGGGACAGTGTTACAATGCTGGATTGTGGGTGTATTAGAATGTTACTGTGAGAGGTGTGGGGCACAGCAGAATGTTAGTGTGCAATATTTCCACTTTAATGAGAGAGAGATGGAGCAAGTGTGAAGCATTTCATAGTGCTACACTGGGAGGTGATGGTGACATTTTTAGATTAAGACGCAACAAGCAAAATAAACCTTTAACTGCCTGTGAATGTAAGAATCCTATAATAATTTGCACAGTAGGTTTTGAGTGTGATAATCCCTGATTTTGTGACACCTCTGAAGCCAGTCAAACACCTGTATACTATATCCTTTGTTCTGTTCACAGCCTCCTCCAGCCCAGTCAATGGTCCAGGCACTAGAACTCCTTTATGCCCTGGGAGGTAAGGATAAACTTGTCTTTGGAGTTTCTGAGGACATTTACCTACTCTGTAGATCATTTTGTTTTTAAAGAAGTAGGTGAAATTCCTCTAGATGTGGAACATGTAGCCAATGCGGAATTCAAGCACATTGTTTTGATAATTAGCCTCTGGAATCTGCTACCTGCATGGAAACCTGATGACTATCTAATGATTCTCCCAAGGACATGGGGGTTGGGTTAATTGGCCACGCCAAATTGACCATTAATGTCAGGAGGATTATCATAGAATCCCTACCGTATGGAAGAAGGCCATTTGGTCCATCGAGTCTGCACTGACCACAATCTAACCCAGGCCCTGTTCCCGTAACCCCACACATTTACCCCGCCAATCCCCTTTCATCAGGGTAAATTTAGTATAGTCAATCAACCCAACCCGCACGTCTTTGGACTGTGGAAGGAAACAGGAGAAAACCCACGCAGACACAGGATGAATGTGCAAAGGCAGTGAGCCAAGGCTGGGATTGAAGTCAGGCCCCTGGGGCTGTGAGGCAGCAGTGCTAACCACTATGCCACCATGCCATCCATTAGCAGGGTCAATACATGGGATTAGGGCCTTGGTGAGATTGTTGTCGGTGCAGGCTTGATGGGCCGAATGGCCTCCTTCTGCACTTACAGAGATTGCATGGTGGGACAGAATGGAGTCCAGAAGGAAACTAAGCCATTTTAGTTGATTACCCACTAGTTTACTTATTTCTAGTCACCAGTAGGTTTAGATCTGTTATTGGTGGGTGCTTTCGGCAAGCTACACATTATAGCCTGGCTAATATTCACAATGCAGGGGGAAAGCAGACATTCAGTTGGTTCTGGAAGTCCTCAATGTGCATGTGTTCAGTCCAGCAGGATATTCAAGTATGTGCCACTGATTTGAGCCATTCGTCAAACTCCACAGACCTGAGTTGATTGACATCTAATATCAGATGTGGATTGGGTCAGGGTCGGGGGCAGGCTCACTGAGTCTTGGTCCACTCATTGCTGTCGGACTCTGCGGCCAAGAACTTCCAGTTTTTGGCTAACAGTAGGGTCTCCCCAGCGGTCAGCCGGAAGCCAGCCGGGAGATTGAGTTAGATCAGTCCCAGCGTTTCAGTACTTCACAGGTGAACACACGTGAATTAAAAATCACTCTTATTTTAAGAGATCGTGCTGGATAAACAGCTTTGTTAATTTGTCATTTGGAGGAGGATGAAAAGGTTCGTAATTATTTTCAGGCATTATGTTTGTTTACCGACTTAATGTTAAGTAAACTGTTGCCTTGTACTCTGTGCCTTGGTCAGATGAGGATGTTTTCCCACGTGCTGGGTCTGTTGGCACAGAGCCTGTTCTGCAAATTGGAATGCAGTGAATGAATTTCCCTCAGTCTCTGGGTTTTTGAGAATCATGGAATCCCTGCAGTGCAGAAGGAGGCTATTCGGCCCATCCAGTCTGCATCAACCAGAGTCCTTCCCTGGCCCCATCCCCATAACCCCACATATTTACCCTGCTAATTCCCCTGACACTAGGGTCAATTTGGCATGACCCAAATCAACTTAACCTGCACATTTGACAGATAAAACATTGAATGGCATGGTTAGCAATGCTGCTTCACAGCGCCAGGGGCCCGGATTCAGTTCCCAGCTTATGTCACACTTTGTGCAGTATTTGCACATTCTCTCTGTGTCTGTGTGGGTTTCCTTCGGGTGCTGTGGTTTCTTACCACACTCTGAAAGATGTGCTGATTAGGTGCATTGACCCAAACAGGTGGCAGGCAGTCTGTGGTGACTGGGAGAATTTCACAATAACTTTATTGCAATAAGTCTTACTTGTGACAATAATAAAAAACTTTAACCTTAAAAGACTGTCCCATCAGGAACATGGTGGGCTCTTACATTGACCCCAAACCCAAGTAATGTTTCCAACATGAAACATGACACTATTCTCTTTAAAGGGGAAGATAAGTGGGATCTTTTAGAGCTAAATTGATTCTAATGCGACAGTACATTGGGCTAACAACCACTGTCAATGCTATAAATTCATTTAATCTCTGAATCTTAAAATAAACCATTTCCATTCAGTCTGGATCTATGTTGAACACAGACCTCAGAAGAGTATTGTTCTGTCTCACCCTGATGCTATTGCGGAAAGAAAGAATCCACAATTCAAATAAACCTCAAAAACTCAATAGCATCCTTATTGCTCGCAAGCTTTCCATTCAAGGCCTTACTGAAGCAAATGAGAGGCTACATTTTTTCCTTCATAGTTCAAATTTTGAAACAAATTAATAATTACATAGCGAGGATAATAGTTACACAGGGTGGCACGGTGGCACAGTGGTTAACACTGGCTGTCTCACAATGCCAGAGACCTGGGTTCAATTCCAGCCTTGGGTCACTATCTGTGTGGGGTTTGCACGTTCTCCCTGTGTCTGCGTGGGTTTCTTCCGGGTGCTCCGGTTTCCTTGCACACTCCAAAGATGCACCGGCTAGGTTGATTGGCTGTACTAAATTAATTGCCCTTTAGTGTCAGGGAGATTAGCAAGGTAAATACATGAGGTTGTGAGGATAAGGTTTGGGTGGAATTGTTGTCGGTACAGGCTCGATGGACTGAATGGCCTCCTGCACTGTAGGGATTCTATGAGATATGTTTCCTCATATATATATCGTGTCATTAATGGCTGATTTGTTCCCTGTTCCATTTGCAGGTCTGAACGATCAGTGCTTCCTCACTGACCCTCTAGGCCTACGCATGGCTGAATTCCCTCTGAATCCCATGTTTGCTAAAATGCTTCTGGAATCAGGTAAGCCTCTGCATCAGGATAGTAAAGTGTACTGGCAACAGCAACACTGCCCTCAATTCCCATTTTAAATCTATCTGCCTCTCTAGCGCTCTCTCCTCCTTTTACGACACCCTTTCAATGTCTGCTTCATGAAGCTTTTGGTTAACTGCACTGATATTGGTATCAGGGTTGGTACGATAATGCTCCTGTGTGTACTTTTGGGTGTGGGCTAGGTTAAGGGTGCTTTATAAATCCGAGCTGTTGCTGTAGAGGTACTATTTTATTGTCACAAAGGAAAGATTCATCATGATTGCTATCTTAGAGTGTCATCTCAAAGAGAAGTGGCATAGTGGTTAGCACTGCTGCATAACAGCACCAGGGACCTTGGTCGGATTCCTGGCTTGGGTCACTGTGCAGAGTTTGTATGTTCTCCCCATATCTGCGTGGGTTTCCTCCCACATAGAGTGCTTTCCAGAATTTCTCCTCTGGTTCTTTTGATAATGATCTTAAATAATCTGTGCCTTCTAATTACTAAGCCTCCTACCTACGGAAAAATATAGTCCTTATTACTCTATTTAGAATGTATCCAGCAAATTTCCTAATTTTCTTTATTCTAGGGAGGAGTGTTCTATTCCAGATAGCCAGGTGGTGAAGGATAGAATTGCAACCAATCTTAACATACTTTTATTTATACATTACCTACTAACCTGTGCTTTCAGCATGGTGACACAATGGGGCGGCATGGTGGCACAGTGGTTAGCACTGCTGATTCACAGTGTCAGGGATACGGGTTCAATTCCAGCCTCGGGTCACTGTCTGTGCAGAGTCTCACATTCTTTGTCTGCGTGGGTTTCCTCCGGGTGCTCTGGTTTCCTCCCACAGTCCAAAGATGTGCGGGTTAGCTGGATTGGCCATGTTAAATTGCCCCTTATTGTCAGAGGGACTAGCTAGGATAAACGCACGGGGTTTCAGGGATATGCAGGCTCTGCACAGACAGTGACCCAAGCCAGGAATCAAACCCGGGTCCCTAAGGGGCAATTTAGCATGGACAGTCCACCTAATCTATATATCTTGGGACACCAAGGGGCAAGTTACCATGGCCAATCCACCTAACCTATACATCTGGGGACAATAAGGGGAAATTTAGCATGGCCAATTCACCTAACCTGCAAATCTTTGGAATGTGGGAGGAAACCGTAGGAAACCCACACAGACGTGGGGAGAACATGCAAACTTCACATAGACAAGTCAACTCAACAGCAACTTATTTTTATATAGCACCTTTAATGTAATACTCCAAGGCTGTTCACAAGAGGAACTCTTTACGTCAAGAGTGATTAGAATATGGACTTTGCCACTGTGGAGTGCTTGATGTGGCTAGCATTGCGGCTATAAAGGAAACCTTGGTAAGTGCATGAAGGAGAAAGGAATAGAAGAGTATGCTGGTCGGGTTAGTAAAATCGGGTGAATGGAGCAGAGTATATTGGCCAGCACAAGCCAGTTGGGTTGTATGGTCTGTGCTGTGAATTCTATGTAAATATTGTGTGTTCATAGCATTGGTATCCTCCTGCAGGGACTGTTTATCCCCAGATCTATTCCCAAACACAGAATGGAGAGTGAGTGAATGATTGCAAATGTATGGCTAACATTTTTTTCCAGGCCTACTAAAGTCGATTCAGCCACAGTGATGTTGCAAAAAGCTGGTATTGCGTGTGCATTTCAGGGCCATTAGTAGCCCAAATCAATGCGCGTCCTTCAACTCATCAGCCACTGAGCTTCTGGTTAGACTGTGGCGGGGGAGGGAATGCCTGCGGGAGGTGGCATGTGAACATCAGGTACTTCCTAGCACAGCCTGGCTTCCAGCAGCCCAGCTATAGGAGAGAGAAGAAAACACTTGACGTCAGCTCGTTCCTTACAGATCCTCAATATTGTATCAAGATTCAGTGAATGTGAATGCTGCACAAGCTAATAAGAACATAACGGCTGAAGTACATTGGCAAACATGCACTGACAAGTAATGAATATATGTACAGTATTTGTCTGCCAGTGGTCACAGCGCTTGCAAGAGAAGTCTATTGAAATGTTCAGAACAGGCTAATTTTGGCCGATGACTACCTCATTCAGGAAGTGGTACGCAGTGTGGTAGAGAGAGAATAAAATGTGCAGGAAGAAGGTATTTTTTTACAGACACGTAATCACCATATTTCACATTCACATTGTGACATTGTGAGTAATGCAGGTGCACAGTGCAGGTGACAATTACTAATCTTTTTCTTTTTTTTTTCTTTTAATTTGAGGAAACTTTGGGTGCTCACAGGAGATTTTGAGTATAGCGGCCATGATGCAGATACAGAATGTGTTTGTGCTGCCTCCAAACCAGAAAAGTGCAGCGGTAGGTTCGGAAGTTTTATAAAGTCTCACAGCCTGCCCATCCCAGTCTCCCACCGCACCCCCGCCCCCACACAGAATATTTCTAATATTTGTCATTGAATCTCTGAGTGCAGATTTAGTTTATTCATCAGTATCATAAGTAGGCTTGTACTAACACTGCAATGAAGTTACGGTAGTGAGGGAGAATTTAGGATGGCCAATACACCTAATCAGCACCTCTTGATTGGCCTTTGCCCCGTAAGAAAGCAGTAATCTAGCCAAGGGGATCTAGGTTATATTTAGAAGAACAGGCATTGCGTTTTAATGTCACGATGTAATTTAAGGGTTCCCATGGAACATGACATGTGAATGTACGTAATATTTATTTATCACAAATCAAAATATTTAATGATAAAGAGTTACAAAGATCTGACTTCTATAAACATCATTTATCTGTATATCACCAATTCCTGCCTTCTTTATACTGCATATGACATGATTTTATAAACTTGAAGTTTATTTTTATTCTCAGTTACTCTCCATCCCGTCCTCATCAGCTCTGCCCTTTCATGAAGGGATTGACTCTTTTCTCGGGCATGGCTTTGCAGGCACCAGTCATCCTGCAGTGTCTTATCTACCACTGATGCGGCAGTGATTGTCAGCAGGCTGCTTGACTGAGGAGGCCATCAGAGCCAAGCTCAATTCATTGCTCACTCGAGGTCCGTGCAACACGCTATATAATTGCATTCTCCCGCCCCCCCCCCCACCCTGTTACTGCAGTTCCATCTTGGGATCAACTAAACCAGCAAGAGGGATTGAACCCATTGGTGACCAGCATTCAGCTACTTACTTGATAAACAAAGAAAAATACAGCACAGGAACAGACCCTTCAGCCCAGCTTTTCTGTATTCCCACCCCATTCATATACCCATCCAGATGCCTTTTAACTATTGATAATGTACCTGCTGCCATCAACTTATTCTGGCTGTGCGTTCCAGGTACCCATCACTCTCTGCATGAAAAACGTCCCCCGCACATCTCCCTTAATCTTTCCCCCTCTCACCTTGACCCTTGTAATTGATACTTCCAGCTTGGGAAAAAAGCCTCTGACTATCCACTCTGTCTATGCCTCTCATCGTTTTATAGATTTCCATCAGGTCTCTCCTCATTGTCTGTCTTTCCAGTAAAAACAATCCTAGTTTATTCAACCTCTTCTCATAGCTAACAATCTTGAGACCCAGGCAACATCCCAGTGAACCTTCCCGGCACTCTCTTCAAAGCCTTCATGTCCTTCTGGCAGTGTGACAACCAGATCTGCATGCAATACTCCAAACGTGGGCCTAACCAGGGTTTTAGATACACACCAAAAGAGAAAATGCTGAAAAACCTCAGCAGGTCTGGCAGCATCCGTAAAGAGAGAAAAGAGCTGACGTTTCAAGCTTTGATTGAGGGTCATCTGGACTCGAAATGTTAGCTCTTTTCTCTCTTTACGTATGCTGCCAGATCTGCTGAGATTTTTCAGCACTTTTTCTTTTGGTTTCAGATTTCAGCATCCACAGTAATTTGCTTTTATTTTATATGCACACATCGTTTTCAGTGGATCCCTTAAATTATTTTGAAGCTATGACATAACAGACGAGGTTCAAAACACATCGCAATCCATGAGGACTGTGTGCTTCATATAAATATCATTTGGGGCTCGCTGTCCCGCATTTGCTATTTTATGTACATTCAATAATTAGGTTTTCTTTCTCCTTGGTTCAGAAAAAAAAGAATCCTTTTTAATTTCTTGTTTGTGTGCTGCATTTCACATTGAACGGTTTTCTGAGGTTGAGGCAAGGCAGCTGAAGGATTACAACATCACATGGCACTTCCTGTGGATTTGCACAGTTTCATTTTACAGGACTGTAGTGGTCTCTGCACACTTACACAGCACCATAAATGTACCCCTGTGTACCTAGGAGACATAGAAGCGCGACCGAGAGTTGTCTATCCCTTGAGGGAAAAGAATAATCTGGCACATAGAGTTCCCCACATCTTTTCATTTTGCACCCAATTTATTACTAAATAAAAGGTAAACAAAAAGATAGTTTAGCATTTACATTACCTGCTGATTATTATGATGTTAAATTCCCCTGTATCCCTCAAATGAATGCTTTCAGCCAAAAAGAAGGGAGCAATTTATAATTTCCATTTCAGCCAGGTGAAAAAAAAACGGATGGTTTTCCCTGTAATTGTGCTTATCACAAATTTCACTTTGTTTTGGTTTTAATTAAGGAAGCAGAGATCGTCTTTTGTTCCGAGGTCAAGGTGATTTACTCATTTTAAATTGCTAATGGGCTCATCACTGTAAATAGCTTGTTGTAATCTGAACAAGGTGATTGCTTACTATAGGGGAACAAATGCCGCGGAAGCTGGAGATCTGAAATAAGGCAGAAAATGCTGGCATCTTGTTTATTGGGAATGTCTAGAAGCTGGTGGTTTCAGTTCTGCACTCCAGCCAACAAAAAAAGGGGGTGTTCCTGGCAGGAAGCTGTGATTTTCTTTTGAACTCTGCATTTACCCGAGTGTTGGCATCACTATAATTAGTGCACATAGCAGTTTTCAGCAAGTAACGGAGGCTTTTATTCCAAAACCGAAAACACTCAAAAAGAATAATTAGTCTATAGGCAACCTTTATCAGAATATATTTTCATGCACAACACTGTAAAATATTTATCAGACTTTTGAGTTTCATATTTTTATTTAACTGTATATAGTGGCACAGTGGTTATCATTGCTGGCCCACAGCGTCAGGGACCCCGGGTTTGATTCTCATGCTTAGAACCATAGAAAATTACAGCTCAGAAACAGGCCTTTTGGCCTTTCTTGTCAGTGCCGAAACATTTTTTGTCTAGTCCCACTGACCTGCACTTATAGAACCATAGAAAATTACAGTTCAGAATTATAGCTTGGGCCACTCTCTGTGTGGAGGCCGAACATTTCCTCCTGTGTCTGGATGGGTTTCCTCCAGGAACTCTAATTTCCTCCCACAGTCCAAAAGACATGCTGGTTAGTGCATTGGCTATGCTAAATTCTTCCTCAGTGTACCTGAACAGGTGCCAGAGTGTGGCGACTAGGGGAATTTCATAGTAACTTCATTGCAGTGGTAATGTAAGCCTTACTTGTGACTAATAAATAAACACTATTTTTAATTTAAACGATGCACTTATTCCACACTGTAAAACTGCCTCAGAATTTAAAGCTGCCATTCTGAACTTGAGGTTGGTGATGTAGCAAAAGCCCCTGTCAAATTCATTAAGCAGATTAAAGGAAGTAAGGGAATTATTAATGCTGCTCATGCATTTACAGCACTAATAGGAGTCAGAACCAGTAGTAGACTTTTCAGCCTTGGGAGCTTGTTCTATGATTCAGTTAGATTGTAGCTCTTGTGTATTTTGCATCTTTGGGCTGCACAGTGGTTAGCACTGCTGTCTCACAGCGTCAGGGACCCGGATATAATTCAGGCCCTCAAGTATGACAGTCTGTGTGGAATTTGCACATTCTCCCTGTGTCTGTGTGGGTTTCAAAGAACAAAGGAAAGCACAGCAAGAGTCTGTGCCAATCATGGTGCCCTAACTAATCTAAAACTGTATTCATTTACAGAGTCCGTATCCTTCCATTCCCATCCTACCCATGTATTCATCTAGTTGCCCCTTAAATGCTGCTATTGTACCTGCTCCCAACAGTTCCCAGGCATCGCATTCCA
Source organism: Sphyrna mokarran (assembly GCA_024679065.1). Classification (NCBI taxonomy): domain Eukaryota; kingdom Metazoa; phylum Chordata; class Chondrichthyes; order Carcharhiniformes; family Carcharhinidae; genus Sphyrna; species Sphyrna mokarran. The sequence continues at coordinate 63,761,516 of JAGIQG010000016.1, read as the reverse complement.
GACATTCACCATCCTCTGTATAAAAAAAAACTTGCCTCGCACATCTCCTCTAAACTTTTCCCCACACACCTTAAACCTATGTCCCTTAGTATTTGACTTTTCTACCCTAGGATAGAGCATCTGACTATCCACTCTGTCAATGCCACTCATAATCTTGTAAACCTCTGAAAGATCACCTCCGGGTGCTCCTGTTTTCCTCCCACATTCCAAAGATGCGCAGGTTAGGTTAGGTTGGCCTTTCTAAATTGCCCCTTAGTGTCCCAAGATGTGTAGGTTAGAGGGATTAACAGGGTAAATATTTGGGGTTATGGGGAACAGGTCTGGGTGGGATTGCCCTTTGGTATGGGGGGGTTACGTGGGGTTACAGGGATAGGGCCTGGGTGGGATTGTTGATGATGCAAACATGATGGGCTGAATGGCCTCTGTCTGCGCTGTAGGGATTTTATGAATTATATTACCCAGCTGCTGATAAAGTCTCTGATCAGAACCATTGCAAAATTGCTCAAATAGAAAATGCCTATATAAAGCCTGAAATTGTGACTGTTATCTTAATCAGCTGCTGGAACTTATGTCCAGTAAGTAAAAGACAATATGAGAGCATTCCAGCATAGTCAAGGATTACACACATACTCTCTTCCATCTTCTTCGGTCGGGAAAAAGATACAAAAGTCTGAGATCACATACCAACTGACTCAAGAACAGTTTCTTTCCTGCTGCTGTCAGACTTTTGAATGGACCTACCTCGCATTAAGTTGACCTTTCTCGACACACTATGACTGTAACACAACGTTCTGCCCCTTCTCCCCTATTATCGGTACGCTTTGTATAGTGCACAAGAAAAAATACTTTTCACTCATCCCAATACACGTGACAATAATAAATGAAATCAAATCAAAATTAATAAGATTTGTGAATGTGGATGGGAGGACGGGGTGGTGATGGGCTGTGGTTGCTGGTAGTTAAGGGGGAAATATTAGAGGCTTTTGTTTGTTTTTTTTGTTTCTCGCCCGGTGTATGCTGTCTGTTCCTGTGGTTTAATTTTGCTTCAGTGGTTCTGTGTGTATCTTACTGTATTTATTTCAATTTCCCTTCAAGGCTCGAGAGCACAGGAAGTTCGCTGTAGCGGAGGGAGACCATCTGACAATGCTGAATGTCTATGAGGCCTTCATTAAGGTTTGGAACCAGTCTTTTGTGTCTAAGTCACAGCAGTGACAAAATTTGTACGTGTCATGCATAACCCAATATGGTTACAGTCACTGTAAGCCTAAGTTTTAAGAAAACCTGCAAAATAGCACCATTATTCCCCGTGTCTGCATGGGTTTCCTCCGAGTGTTTCCATTTTCTCCCACATTCTAAAAATGTGCATCTCAGGTGGACTGGCCATGCTAACCTGCTCCTTAATGTCTCAAGAGTTAAGCTGGGGGATTAGCAGGGTAAATACATGGGATAACAGGGATAGAGTCTGGGTGGGATTGTTGTCAGTGCAGGCTCGGGGGGGCCAAATGGCCGCTTTCTGCAATGCAAGGATTCTAAAGCTTTGCCCTGGGGTTCTTCATTTCTTGGAGAACTTTCTCTAAATTTGAAGTTTTAAAGTTTATTTATTGGTGTCACAAGTAGGCTTACATCAATTGCAATGAAGTGAAAAGTCCTCTAGTCACCATAGTCCAGCGCCTGTTCAGGTACAATGAGGGAGAATTTAGCATGGCCAATACGTCAAACCAGTATCTTTCGAATTGTGGGAGGAAACCGGAGCATCAGGAGGAAACCCACACCCGACACAGGAAGAATGTGCAGATTCCACATAGACAGCGACCCAAGCTGGGAATTGAACCCGGGTCCCTGGCACTATGAGGGAGCAGAACTAACTACTGTGCCACTGTGTCGCCCTAATGCCTCCTACTGTGACCCTGTGAATCAAAGTAGTGCCTGGTGTTGGACTAAGCTATGCAGACCAGGAAATCCTAGATTTGATTCCAGGTCGGTGCTGAGTTAGCTGACCTCGACTTAGGAAAGAGTAAAAATTCACCCAATGTCTTAACTTCTGTTTATTGTCTAGCAAAATCCTTGCTGAACTGTGCACATGTGTGGATGCTGGGAGGAAAGGATCAGACTGAGAGGTGATGTTGCCCAGAATTTAAAACTCTACCACCAGTTACTAGCTAGGTTCACACATGAAAGCTGGCCATATGGCTGTGAGTGTCTGAGTTTTGTAATCCAACCGTGAAGCCAGTACCTTCAGGGGAAGAGAAAAAAATGGGGTAAATTCCTTTATCAAAAAAAAACGTTCGGGTTGCTTGTATCAAGGGAGTCCAAGCCTGTCTGTTTGCAGATTGCTATACATGATTTTGTTGCAGTACATTTTTAATCAAATGACTGAAAAGAGTTTTATTTCAGTGATTAGATATCTCCCTGACAGCCAGATATCAATAAGCAGAGCCCAAACCAGCTGCATTCTGGTGTCTTTCTGTCATTCCACCATTGGCAGGCATGCCAACTACCAGCTGTATAGCTCATAAGCTCTGAGATTTCCTCCCAAAACATCTCTCTCTTCTCATTCGAGACCCTCCTTGCAAACCTATCCCTTCGACCAAGCTTCTGGTCACATTTTTGAATATCTCCTTTGTGGTTCTGTGTTTGTTTTGAATGTTCTCCCATGAAGCACCTTGGAATGCCTTACAGTGTTAACAGTATTTTGGAAATGCAGTTTGTTGATATATTTGAGCAAACAATGATTTGAGTGAACGGTATAACCACTGCTGTCTTACACAGCCAAAATGGCACAGAAGGAGGCTATTTGGCCCATTAAATCACTGCTGGCTCTTTTTTGAACAATACAATCCATCCTGTTGCCCCGCTGTATCTGGGAGCCCGATATGTTTATTTCTCTCGAGTACTCGTCCAATTTCTTTTGGAAATCATTCATTGCCGATGAGGTTGGCGGAAGCGGAGACAATGAATACCGAGTCAGTCCCACCTTTTGTATTAAACATTCTTTCTTCCCTTAATAACTGGTTCATTCTAACTGGTCAGTAGCAAATATATGGATTTAGAGGATAGAAGGACTAGTGGAAACTTTTGTACTAGAGCTGGGAGCTACACCAGTCTAGCAAACTTCATTCCTTAATTTGTGATACTTCATATAGATATCCCAATGGTTTTTTTTTTATTCATTTGTGGGACATGGGTGTCACTGACTGGCCAGGATTTATTGCCTGAGGGCATAGAACATAGAACATTACAGCGCAGAACAGGCCCTTCGGCCTTCGATGTTGCGCCGACCAATTAGGAAAAAGCAATGACCCTCTAACCTAAACCATTCCCTTTTCGTCCATAAACTTATCTACTAACCTCTTAAACGCCGCCAAACTTGGCGCATCTACAACTGCAGCAGGCAGGGCATTCCATACCCTTACCACCCTCTGGGTAAAGAACCTACCTCTGACATCCGTCCTATAACTACCACCCCTTAATTTAAAGCTATGTCCCCTCGTGCTAGCTTTCTCCATCCTAGGAAAAAGGCTATCACTGTCCACCCTATCTAAACCTCTAATCATCTTATATGTTTCGATAAGGTCTCCTCTTAGCCGCCTTCTTTCTAACGAAAACAACCTCAAATCCCTCAGCCTCTCTTCATAAGACCTGCCCTCCATACCAGGCAACATCCTGGTAAACCTCCTCTGTACCCTCTCCAATGCCTCCACATCTTTCTTATAATGTGGGGACCAGAACTGCACACAATACTCCAAGTGCGGCCGCACTAGAGTTTTGTACAGTTGCAACATGACGTTGCGGCTCCGAAATTCAATCCCCCTACCAATAAAAGCTAAGACTCCGTATGCCTTCTTAACAACCTTATCGACTTGATTGCCAACTTTCAGGGATCTATGCACATATACACCTAGATCCCTCTGTTCTTCAACACTATTAAGAGTTGGCAGTTGAGAGCCAACCACATTGCTGTGGCTTTAGAGTCACATGTAGGCCAGACCGGGTAAGGACAGCAGATTTCCATCCCTAAAGGACATTAATTAACCGGATGGGTTTTCTCGATAATCGACAATGGTTTCATGATCATCAGGTAGATTCTTAGAATCATAGAATCCTTACAGTGCAGAAGGAGACCATTGAGCCTGTACCAACAACAATTCCAGCCAGGCGCTATCCCTGTAACCTCACATCTTTATCCTGCTAATTCCTCTAACCTATGCATTCTGGGCCACAGAGGACAATTTAACGTGGCCAATCCACCTAACTTGCACATCTTTACAGCGTGAGAGGAAACCAGAGCACCCGGAGGAAATCCACGCAGAACGGGGTGAACATGCAAACTCCACCCAGACAGGAACCTGGTTCCTTGGTGGTGAGGCAGCAGTGCTAAGCACTGTGCCACCATGCCACCCTTAAATCCAGATATTTTTATTGAATTCAAATCCCACCATCTGTTGTGGTGGGATTCGAACGCAGGTCCTCAGAACATTACCTGAATTTCTGAATTAATAATCTAGTGATAATACCACTAGGCCATCACTTCCCCTTGAACTGGAATGCCCCAACAATATCCATAAGAGCTGAAAGGGAACAATGACATGCTGTTAAAGTAAGCTGAATTCTACAGGAATTTCTAAATCCAGGTGCCAACCTAACTTCCACCCTTTGAAAACCTTGTAAAAGATATGGCTCTGCAACATGGCCTCAACAGGAAAAGATGAGACTTGTGATCCAGCAGAGAGAGTGGAGGAATGTGGGTTTACTGGGGTGAGATGAAAGATGGTCTGATTGACTCCTGAAAGGTGGCACGGTGACACAATGATTAGTTAGCACTGCTGCCTCATAGCACCAGAGACCTGGCTTCGATTCCCGGCTTGGGTCGCTGTCTGTGCAGACTCTGCACGTTCTCTCTGTGTCTGCGTTTGTTTCCTACCGGTGCTCCGGTTTCCTCCCACAATCCAAAAATTGTGCTGGTTAGGTGCATTGGCCACGAACGAAAAGCATTTTTTCTTTACGGATGCTAACTAACCTGCTAAAGACTTTGAGTCCATTTTTACGTTTTAAATCTCAGAGAGTGGGTGACCGCTTTCCATTTCTATCTTGTTACATTCCTAAATTCTTCATGTTTTGGGAGCACGATCACACCACTGCCATGAAAGATGAGTTAGGGATCGGCACTGCCAATATTAATGTATTTTCTTTATCCGTTGCAGCACAATAAAAGCTCGCAATGGTGCCAGAAACACTTCTTAAATTACAAAGGACTCATTAGAGCCACGGTGGTCCGGGAACAACTGAAGAAGCTATTGTCCAAATTCAGAGTGCCAAAGAAATCAAGCGAAGGTAGTAACACGGTGGAGTATTTGAAATTCCTTATTCTGGTCGCAACTGCGTTGTTAAAGGACAACTATTGTGCTGTCGGCTGGCTGTGCAATGGCAATAATTAACAATGGTTGCTCACATTTCTGTGACAATTATGTCAAGAGTATTGTGTCTGCTGTCAACAAGATTTTGATTCTCCACTACAGACAGAGGTAGGCAAAGGGTTGGGAGGTACGTGTCTATTGCTGAATTTATTTATTCAGATTTAAGATACAGGAACTGACACACTTTGGCCCAGTTGAGTGAAAGATCCAGATTTTTGCCCTTACCGATAACTATCTGTCAATTCTAATTAAAGCAACAGTGAATCCACACTCAACACTATATTAGCCAGTTGATAAGAAGAATCCAAGGAAGCAGTTTCTCTTTGCTCTCATGGAGGAGAAGTATTTGGCTTCTGTAGGCTACGTTCCTCTTCCAACTTCGGAACTTGCTGTGTGTTACCGAGATCCTCATTCGTGCTTTTGTTACCTCTTAAGAACTTGAGTTTTTTAAGTTTAAGTTAAATTTATTTATTAATGTCACAGGTAGGTTTACATTAACACTGCAATGAAGTTACTGTGAAAATCCCCTAGTCGCTGTACTCCGACACCTGTTCGGGTACACTGAGGGAGAATTTAGCATGGCCAATGCACCTAACCAGCTCATCTTTCAGACTGTGGGAGGAAACCCATGCAGACACGGAGCGAACAAAGTCCATATAGTGACCCAAGCTGGGAATTGAAACCAGGCCCCTGGTGCAGTGAGGCAGCAGTGCTAACTGTGACACCAAGTGCTATTCCACAGCACTCCTAACTGGTTTTCCACATTCTATCGTCTATGAACTTGTGGTCATCCTTGCGGCCAAGTCTCCCCACCCTCATCACTCTATGCTGGTTAGTTTCTATTGGCACCAGATCAAACAAGATCTTGATTTTAATATTCTCGTTTCCATATCCTTCCATGGCCTGGTCCCTCCCTATCTTTGTAATCTAACCCCCAGCTCCAGAATCCTCCAAGATATCGATGCTTCTCTAATTCTGGTTTCTTGAGCCTCTGCAATTTTAATTCCTCCATCCTGGGCACACTTTCAATTGTCTAGGTTCTAAGCTCTGGAATGTTAGAGTGTAACCAATGACAACTTTGATTGGATATCATGTGACCAATGGGAACAAGATGTAAAGGTCAACTGACCCAGTAAAACATGGAACCAATTACAGAGTGTTGTAATAGTCAGCTGACCAACTGATTCGCTATAAATAAGGAACTATGTAGAATTATAGAGAACTTGAGTTGGCACAGGGAGAAGTCCCAAGTTTGGAGTGATGATGTTTCTTTATTAAACGCTTTCTTTGATTTATAAGTTGGAATAAGTTCTGTTGTATTTTCTTTAGCAGTATTTTGAAGAGTTCCTTCTGAAGAAACATGGAAAAGTTTTGATCAGTTGGGCTGATGATTAGCAGATAGAGTTTAATTTAGGTAAATGCGAGGTGATGCATTTTGGTAGATTGAACCAGGGCAGGACTTACTCAGTACTAGGGCATTGGTGAGAGTTTCAGAACAAAAAGATTGAGGGGTACAGGTTCACAGCTGCTTGAAAGTGGAGAGTCACAGGTAGATAATGACGAGAGCATTCAGCATGCTTGGTTTCACTGGTCAGAACAGGAGTTGAGACATCTTGTTGAAGTTGTACAACACATTGGTAAGGCCAGACTTGGCATACTGTGTACAGTTCTGGTCACCCTACTAAAGAAAGGATATTATTAAATTAGAGACAGTGCAGAAAAGATTTACGCGGATGCTATTGGGACTTGATGATTTGAGTTATAAGGAGAGGCTGGGTAGACTGGGACCTTTTTTATCTGGAGTGTAGAAGGCCGAAGGTTGATGTTACAGAGGTCTATAAAATAATGAGGGGAACAGATCAATTAGATAGTCAATATCTTTTCCCAAAGATAGGGGAGTGTAAAACTAGAGAGCCCAGATTTAAGGTGAGAGGGGAGAGATACAAAAGTGTCTAGAGGGGCAATTTTTTCACACAGAGGGAGGTGACTGTTTGTAACATGCTGCCAGAGGCAGTAGTAGAGGCGGGTACAATTTTGTCTTTTAAAAAACATTTAGACAGTTCTATGGCTAAGATGGGTATAGAGGTTGCCAAACGTGACCAATTGGGATTAACTTAGGGCTTAAAAAAAGGGGCGGCATGGACAAGTTGGGCTGAAAAGCTTGTTTCCATCCTGTAAACCTCTATATCTCTCTGACTCTCCCTAGACCTCTCTGTCTCCATTCCTTACTTTTCATCCTTAGGACACTCCTTAAAACCTATGTGTTTAATCTTGCATTTGGATGTGACCTAACACGTTCTTATGAGGCTCGGTGTCATAATTTGCTCCTGTAGTTTGGGACATTTATTACATTAAAAGCACAATACAAATATCAGTTGCAGTGTATTTCAGGCCCAACATTACATTTTATTGGTCTGCGATGCATTCAGAGCACTATTGGATCCTGGAAGTAGCTGTAATCCGGATAGATCTCTGGTTTAAGTCTCCAGTTCAAGTTAGTGAAAGTATGTCACAATATCCTATGGAGGAACCAAGCAGAGGCCAAAATAATGCAGGGGATTGGATTTGCTGCATGTTTCACTGTTGTTTTAATTAGAATAGTGAGAAATCTGTTTGGTCACATCTGCGTTTGACTCCTTGCAATATGATTGCAGAGGACATTTGAATAATCTCTTTTGTGAGAGCGTTATTTGCTATTGTAATGAGCATTTTAGCTCATATAACGCAAAATTGAAACTGGTAAATAGTAATCCGGCATTACATTTGTTGAATTTTTAAAGACGTCATTACAAAAATGTAATCCTGTTGAATCTGATGGCATGACAGCAGAGAAATTATTGATTACAATTTGCTGTCAGAACAATAACCCAGCCCCACTACAGAAGCAGCCAGGTCCCAAGCTGAGTTGGCCTACTCCAGCCTCAGTCCATTCCATAGTTCCACTTTAACATGGGTAGTCTACTCCTGGAATGATATCTGACCTGCTTTGTACACTGTCTCCTCAGGTGACCCAGATCCAATCCTGCGATGTATTGTTTCGGGCTTCTTTGCTAATGCTGCAAAGTTTCATTACTCTGGATTCTACAGGTAACAAACAACAAGGCAGTTTTGTCATCGAGCTTTTGATTTTATCTTAATCCTTGCAATCATGTATAATGAATCTAACAGCCATCATTACAAAGCAATTGGATACTATGCATATCCTCTTTGAGCTACTGTGGGATTTTCATAATAACTCTCTTTGACAAATGCCCATCTATGCCCCTTCTTGAAACATGCTGCTCAGGGCTCAGTTCTGACTCCTCTGTGATTGAATAGCCCTTTGTTAGAAACCATATGATCCCAACAATGCAGAAGGACGCCATTTGGCCCATCAGGTCTGCACCAATTCTGAAAGAGCATTCCTTCCCCACTCCAATCTCTGCAACTCTGTGCATTTACCATGCCTAATCCACCTAACCTGAACACCTTTGGACGCGAACGGGCAATTTAGCATAACCAATCCACCTAACCTGAGGTTAAGGTAGCATGGTGGCACAACAGTTAGCACTGACGCTTCCCAGCACCTGGGACCCGGGTTCAATTCCTGGCTTGTGTCACTGTCTGTATGGAGTTTACACATTCTCCCCATGTCTGCATGGGTTTCTTTCAGGTGCTCTGGTTTCCTCCACAATCCTAAGGTTTGTGTGTTAGATTGATTGGCCATGCTAAATTGCCCCTTAGTGTTAGGGGAACTAGCTAAGGCAAATGTATGGGGTTATGGTCGGTATAGACTCATTGGGCCAAATGGCCGCCTTCTCTACTGTGAGATTCTACGAAAATCAATGAAATCTTTGGACTATGGGAGGAAACTGGAGCACCCAGAGGAAACCTATGTAGACGCAGAGAATGTGTAAATTCCACGCAGTCATCCAAGGCTAGAATTGAACCTGGGTCCCTGGCACTGTGAGGCAGCAGCATTGTGCCACCCTTTACTGTCACGACTTGCACATAAATTAAAGCCACTTGGATGAGCAGAGCCAACATCTTCAGAAGAGAGATTTAGGGGAAAGAAAAATTCTTTCTATGATACTCCATAGCAAATATCCATTATAATTTGGGGAGATGTGGTATAATGGTAATGCTACAGACTAGGCTAATGCCCCAGGGAACATGGTTTCAAATCCCACCATGGCAACTAGAGAAATTTAAATTCAATTAATAAATTTGGATTATAAAGCAAATCTCAATAATGGTGATCATGACGACCAACATTAATTGTGGTAAAAACCCATCTGGTTCACCATTATCCTTCAATGAAGATAATCTGCTGACCTTACCAGTCTGGCCTACATGTAACTCCAAACCCACAGCAATGCGTGTTGAAATGGCCAGCAAGCCACTCAGTTCAAGGGCAATTAGGGATGGGCGGCAAATGCTGGTCTTGCCAACAAGACGATGGGTGGCACGGTGGTTAGTACTGTTGCCTCTCAGCACTGGGGACCTGGGTTCAATTCTGGCCTCGAATCATTCACATTCTCCCTGTGTCTGCACGGCTTTACTCTGGGTGCTCTGGTTTCCTCCCACAATCTAAAGATATGCTGATTAGGAAGATTGACCATAATAAATTGCCTCTACTGACAGGGGATTAGTATGGTTTATTTGTGGGGTTACGGGAATAGGGTCTGGATGGGATTGTGGTCAGCACAGACTGAATGGGCTGAATGGCTTCTTTCTGCACTGTAGAGATTCTATTCTATGATTCAATGCCCACATTCCATGAGAGAACATGTTTTTAAAAATTAAACTAATTCATAAGTAATCTGCAGTTTCATGTGTCCTTATCTTTAACTACAACATCCTCTAGTGTTGACTGCAGCTGAAGCATATTTATGAAAAAAATTAACGACTTTCTTTTTGCAGGACCATTCGAGATGATTATGAGCTTCATATTCATCCAACTTCTGTACTATACGGGGAAAAGGAACCACAGTGGTAAGTTTAACTCTGTGATAATTGTATTTTTTTTCCCATGTAAGATATTGAAGCACAAAGTGATATAGTACAGAAGGAGGACACTCGGCACATTGTGTCTGTCCTGGCTCTCTGAAAGCTATCCGATCAGTCTTGATCCACATCGATATCCAGTTCCTCATTCCACATCTCAAGTGTATAGCCAGTTCCCTTCTGGAAAGTTTTTACTGTATCTAGTTCCAAAGAACGGTACAGCACAGGAACTGGCCCTTTGGGCCACCAAGCATGGCACCTTTCTAAACTGAAGATCTTTTGCCTTTACGCCTTCCACATTTCTCTCTTCCCTGTCTATTCACATCACTGTCAAGATGGCTCTTAAACATTGATATTGAATCCACTTTTACCACCTCCTTTGACAGCACATTCCAGGCCCTTTCACCCTCCGTGTAAAGGAAAACTTGCCTCTCGCAGACATTGGCATGGTGGCACAGTAGCTAGCATTGTTGCCTCATAGCGCCAGGGACCCAGGTTTAATTCCTGGCTTGGGCATTGTCTGTGTAGAGTCTGCACATTTTCCTCATTTCTGCATGGGTTTCCTCCCACAATCCAAAAATGGGCGAATTGACCATGCTGAATTACCCCTTAGTGCTGGGGGACTGGCTAGGACAGATATGAAGATAGGGTATGGGATTGAGGTCAGTGTAGACTCGATGGGCTGAATGGCCTCCTTCTGCACAATAGGGATTCTATATGTCATTTAAACTTTCCCCCTTTTACCTTAAACCTATGTTGCTAGTATTTGATATTTCCACTCCAACTATCCAACTTTTCCATCCCGTTGCAGACTGCACATTCCAAGTTGTACAATCTAGAATTTTAAATACTCATTTTTTGTATTGGTGGGGGGGGTGAATCTTACAGCTGTCCGTGAGTTTGTCATTGTCACATTTGCATCTGTCACCAGGGTTGTGTACAACGAGATCATCCAAACATCCAAGTACTTCATGAGAGATGTGACAGCGATCGAATCTTCATGGCTGTTAGAATTAGCCCCGCACTTCTATCGGCGAAGAACTGTAAGTATCTGCCTACTCTTTGCACTGTTTGAGTCTATATCTCACAGCATATCCACTGATGAGTGGCAAAAACCAGAATTGGCTTGGATAATGAACAATAAAAATGAACACAATCAAGAAGCACAGCTGTCTTAAGTGTTATAAGAGCAATTTATTAAGTTTATTTATTAGTGTCGCAAGTAGACTTACATCAACACAGCAATGAAGTTACTGTGAAAATCCCCCAGTCGCCACACTCCAGCATCTGTTCAGATACACTGAGGGAGAATTTAGTGTGGCCAATGTACCTAACCAGCGTGTATTTCGGACTATGGAAGAAAACCAGAGCACCCGGAGGAAACCCATGGGGAGAATGTGCAGACTTTGCCCAAACAGTGACCCAAGGGGGGGAAATTGAACCCTGGTCCCTAATGCTGTGAGGCAGCAGTGCTAACCACTGTGCCACCGTGCTGCCCACCTTATTATGTTAAGGTGCTATGTAAATACAATTTTTTTTAATTTTCGTGGGACATGGGCATTGCTGGCTGGTCAGCATTTATTGCCCATCCCTAGTTGCCCTTGTTCAGAGGACAGTTGAGAATCACCAACATTGCTGTGGCTCTGGAGTCACATGTTGACCAGACTGAGTAAGGACAGCAGATTTCCTTCCTAAGGGACATTAGTGAACCAGATGGGTTATTGTCATAGTAAGATTTGCTGCCTGCAAGAGAGAGAGAGAAAGGGGTGGAAACCGGCTAAAAGAAAATGTTTTTCAGGAAGTCAATGTTTACGCGGCTAATTGAGTTTCTGTTGTTTGTTTTCAGTCTATTTCTCAGAGGGCAAAGAAAGCTCGAGTTACCTGATTGTTCCTGCAACTCACACTAGCGCCTGCAAGTCATGGGTCCATCAGCTACTTGCAAAGCAAAATTCTATTTATTTTCCTCATCAATTTGTGAATGAAGTTGGATGCAGCCCATGCCATCAGACTATTTAATGGTTAAAAGTTAAAAAGGGGAGTTCAGATTGGAGTGCCCACCTGCAGATTCAGTGCCCTGATAATCCAGCCACTGAAGACAAGGCGCAGAGTTGTATTTAAGCTGGTATCTCTTATTTGCTGGTTGGTCCTGTTTCATTTTCATGGGCCTGCAGGTTTAAAGAGGGTTATTATTTTTCCTTTTGCACTGTTACCTCATTTGAACCTAGGTCCAAATCCATAATACCAAGATCTGCTTGTATTAGCAAAGTGAGATGCATACAAGTTAATTGGAAGCATGTATTTAAACTCACTGGATATGTGGCCCCTGAGCCTCTATGATGCACACTTATTTAGTCAGCAGGACAATAAGCTTGTACATCCATTTTTAGATCAGCCTATCTGTACACGGTGTATGTAGTCTTTAACCGACTCATTCTGTGTCCAAGCTGTGAAGGTGAAAACATTATAGGCTCCGGTACAAAGCATCTTGTAAAAATATCTCCTAGGGAATAAAGCTTTTGAAATCAGGGCTTCCAGAGTGATCCATAGGTGTTCACTGTCATAATAAATGCATACTTCCTCCTTCATTATTTAACATTCAGCTTCTTCTATGAAGAATAGTGCTTTCGACTACAGTTGTGAATGAGTATGCTGCCTTGGTCTCTGTACATTGTATGCATTACTGGCAATGATGTGTTCCTTTCTTAACACTTTTTTTTTTAAGATAGCAAAATAAATCCATGCCTTAAGTTCTTGTGTGGCTCTGTACCCTCTTTACAATTCATGTAGGGTTTTTTTTTACGTTTTGTTTAGATGTGCTTACACTGCCCCAGAGTCCAAGGCCTGTTTCCTTCTATCACATGAGAATTCCTATTCTGGGCGAAGTTGCTGCTTGGACGGTGAGGGTGTCCAGACTATGGATGGCATCTTCCCATCCAACCTCCCCTTAAATCGCAGGCAATACTTGTACTGTTCTAACTTTTGGTTTAACTTTTTATATTTAGTGGGTGTTGGTGTTTTGAAAGAGTTTTTTTAAGATGAGTAGCCTTAGAATCATAGAATCCCTACAGTACAGAAGAGGCCATTTGGCCCATCGAGTCTGCACCACCCAGGCCTTATTCCCATATCCCCACTATTTCCCTGACACTAGGGTCAATTTAGCGTGGCCAGTCCACCTAACCTGCACATCTTTGCACTGTGGGAGGAAATTGGAGCACCCCCATATGGATATGGGGAGAACATGCAAACATCACACAGACAGCGACTCGAGGCTGAAATTGAATCCGGGTCCCTGGTGTTGTGAGAGAACAATGCTAACCACTGTACCTTATTAGTAGATAATTGCTGAATCAGAACATTAAGTAGATTGGTGGAAACCTGAATTTGGAGAAAGAAACAAGTCAAAATTGCATTAATTTAAGCCTTCTTTAACCTCTCCAACTCTAATAAAATGGTGCACACAAAATCAAAAGCTGGCACTGTCATTTCCAATTGGCTGTGTGGCCAAATTCTCCTCCAACTCAATTTTCAAGTTTTCTGACAATACCACCATACTGAGTCAGATCTTGAACAATAACGAGACAGAGTACAGGAATGAGATAGAATCTGGTGAACTGGTGCAGCAACAATAATCTCTCCCTCAATGTCAACAAAATGAAGGACATTGTCATTAACTTCAGGAAGTGTAGAGGAGAACATATCTACATCAATGGGAACGAAGTAGAAAGGGTCGACAGCCTTAAGTTTTTAGGTGTCCAGATCACCAACAACCAATCCTGTTCCCCCCATGCCGACACTGTAGTTAAGAAAGTCATCCAATGCCTCTACTTCTCAGAAGACTAAGGAAATTTGGCATGTCAGCTACGACTCTCACCAACTTTTACAGATGCAACATAGAAAGCATTATTTCTGGTTGTATCAAAGCTTGGTATGGCTCCTGTTCTGCCCAAGTCTGCAAGAAACTACAACAGGTCGTGAATGTAGCCCAATCCAACACGCAAACTAGCCTCCCATCCATTGACTCTGTCTGCACCCCACTGCTGCCTCGGCAAAGCAGCCAGCATAATTAAGGACGTCACGCACTGCGGACATTCTCTCTTCTACCTTCTTCTGTTAGGATAAAGACACAGAAGTCTGAAGTCACGTACCAACCAACTCGAGAACAGCTTCTTCCCTACCTTGCATTAAGTTCATCTTTCTCTACCCCTCAGCTAAGTCTATAATACTACATTCTGCACTCTCTCGTTTCCTTCCTTATGAACAGTATGCTTTGTATAGCGCACAAGAAACAACACTGTATGCTAATACGTATGACAATAATAAATCAAATCAAATGAATTGAGGGGGATCTAGGTTGTTTGCCTGCCTCTTTGGGAATTTTGCACGAGTTCAAGGGCTTTTCAGCTTGGCAGGTTTTCCATCATAGACAAAGGCCCTGTCAGCTGAATATTGGGAAAGCTTTTGGGAAAGTGAGAGTTTTCAGCCAACTTGGGCCTATTTGCTAGTCTGTCCGTCATGCTGGAGCTCTGCGGAGCCTGTCTAATGCTGAGTGGTCCAGTCTTTGGCTAGTTGTAAAGGAACGTCCTGTTCTCCCACCCAGCACATTTCAAACACGAGAATTTCTGCTGGCAACACTCTCCCAACAATGTTATTGCCTTACTTCCTTTTCTTGCAGGGTTTTAAACACAAGCTTAATTCACCATCACTTGAATTGAGGTTTATTGGAGCGTAGTTTTCTGACCACAGAAGGGTCCAGGATTTCCCCTTTAACAGCCCAGCGCACGTTCTCCAGCTCTTTCCTGTTCAGGCCCTTTTTAATTTGGCAGGCCTGACCTCACGAATGGTTTCTCCTGGCATCAGTAATTCTTGTCCGCCACCTGGTATCTAAGAAAAAGTACCACTGTTAGAGATGGTTAATTTAGTATAAAACGGAATTTTAGAAAGATTAAAGTTTATTTATTCGTGTCACAACTAGGCTTAAATTAACACCACAATTAAAGTAAAAATCCCCTGGTCGCCATGCTCTGGTGCCTGTTTGGGTACACTGAGGGAGAATTTAGCACGGCTAATGCACTTAACCAGCACGTCTTTTGGACTGTGGGAGGAATCTGGAGGGAACCCATGCAGACACAGGGAGAAGGTGCGGAGTCCACACAGACAATGACCCAAGCAGGGAATTGAACCTGGGTCCCTTGCACTGTGAGGCAGCAGTGCTAACCACTACTATCAAAATAGACTTACATTAACACTGCAATGAAGTTCGTGTGCCTGTCGCCACCCTCCAGTGCCCATTCAGGTACACTGAAGGAGAATTTAGCATAGCCAATGCACCAAGCCAACAGTGAGCCAAGCCAGGAATCGAACCTGCATCCCTAGCAGTGTGAGGCAGAATGCTGACTGCTGTGCCACTGTGCTGCCCTTAGAATCAAGAATTGGGCACAAATGGTTTGCACTCTGCCAGGTATCATGTTTCCACCTGCAGTTGTAGCCAGTAGGCGTGTTCCTTCTCAGCTTTCTGGGGTGTGTGGAGATGGGGTGCTGCTCAGGAAATACCACTGAAGTTAACCAACAGGATTCCAAAAAGAAATAATGCTGGAAACATCCAGATATATTAGGGCACAGGTGGCTCTGTCAGCCTCTGAAACATAGAAGATAGGAGCAGGAGGAGGCCATTTGGCCCTTCCAGCCTGCTCTGCTATTCATTACGATCATGGCTGATCATCCAACTTGATAGCTTAATCCTGCTTTCTCTCCATAACCTTTGAGCTCATTCGCCCTGAGTGCTATATCCAGCCGCCTCTTTAATACATTCAATGGTTAGGCATCAACTACTTTCTGCAATAATGAATTCCACAGGCTCACCATTCTTTGGGTGAAGAAATGCCTCTTCATCTCCGTCCTAAATGGACTACCCCAAATCCTCAAACCATGAGCCCTGGTTCTGGACTCCCCCACCATCAGGAATATCTTCCCTGCATCTACCCTGTCTAAACCCGTTAGACTTTTATAAGTCTCTGTGAGATCCACCCTGAACTCCAAAAATAATCTTAACCTAGACAAGTAGTGATAAATGCTCTTTGTGTTGAACTCAACAGTAAGTACAAAATTGTTTACTTGGACCAGAATTTGTTAAGTTGAAACATTCTCGTGTGAAAAGAGGAACAAGATGTTAATTTGTTCGAACATCTGGCGAAGGAAAAGTCTGGAGCTGGACAGTTTTCAACATAGGTTTATTCATGAAACCTCGCATAACATAACTGCAGACCACTGTTCCCTTAAACACAGCCTCTCCCCACCCCCACACACAGATGGAAGCTAGTTCTCTGGCCTTTCCACAGTTGGCATCAATTGCTCTTAATCAAAGCTAGAGCAAAGAGAAGGCAATAGCTGAGTGGTACTTTTGCTGGACTATTAATGCAGAAACTCAGCGAATGTTCTGGGGGCCCGAGTTCAACTCCAGACTCGAAACGCTGACTCCATTCTCTCTCCAGAGATGCTGTCAGACCTGCTGAGGCTTTCCAGCATTTTCTGTTTTTGCTTCAGATTCCAGCATCTGCAGTATTTTGCTTTTATTATAGCAGCTTGTTAAAGTGGGCAAAATGCAATGGTTCAAAGAGTCACTATTTAAACTTTCGGCACACAACATGACACTTGGTGTCCTATTAACTGCAACTTCACCTAACTTTATCTGCAACCAATGTTTAGTACCAGCAGAAAGTCCAGTTTTGATATTATGATTTTAGCAAAACTTGATGTCACTTAAGTGCAGCAATAAATTTGATGTTAAGTATCAATATTCTTGTGTTAGTTCAATTTAACCCAATGTTATAAAACAAAATTTGGTTTGCAGGATTACTGAATGCATTTGACAAAAACACATAAGAGGGGAATTTTGCTACCCCACCCACTGTAGGAATCATTGTGAGTAGAGAGGGAGATTGGGGGGTGCAGACCATGCAAATGTCCATTGACCTCAGGTGGGATTTTCCAGCCTAGGGTTAAGTGTGACTGGAAAATCCCACCCATATTTTCATGTAAAGTCTCTTAAGTTTTATTTTCCGTTGTAGATTTATACAGCATTTTCTAATGACACAATCAATTGGAGAATATATTTCTTGACAAGTTTCTGATTAAAATCCTGAAGGTTTTCTTCAACCTATGTTTAGTTATCTTCTTGTGAAATTATGGGTATTTGGCAGTATTTTACAAATCTCAAGCACCCCAAGGCCAACAGAGAATACTGTTCTGTGAGCCTTGCCTGTCCCGATTCTGGGACAGGCGAGGCAGTAAAATTTAAGCCATTATATTCACATTAACTGGTTCCATTCGAACAATTTAAATAATTTTATATAAGTGTAAAATGCAATGCTTTTGTTCAAACACTCCATAATTTCACTTCTCCCTATTTCTGTAACCTGCTCCAGACCTATCAGAAACAATAACTTCAGGCCGAGGAGCAGTGCTCTGAAAGCTTGTGATTTCAGATAAACCTGTTGGACAATGACCTGGTGTCATGTGACTTCTTAATTTTTATGTGAACGTAGGAACTAGGAACAGGAGTAGGCCACTGGAACCTGCCACTCCAACATTCAATAAGATCGTGGAATCCCAACAGTGCAGAAGGAGGCCATTCAGCCCATCAAATTTGCACCGACCACAATCCCACCCAGGATCTATCCGTATAAGCCCATGCATTTACCCTAGCTAGTCCCTCTGACATTAAGTGGCAATTTAACATGGCTAATCCACCTAACCCGCACGTCTTTGGGCTGTGGCAGGAAACGGGAGCATGCGGAGGAAATGCATGCAGACATGGGGAGAATGTGCAAACTGCGCACAGTGATCCGAGGCTGGGAATCGAACCGAGGTCCCTGGCGCTGTAAGGCAACAGTGCTAACCACTGTGCCAACATCATAGCTGACCTGATTGTAACTTCAATCCCACATTGCTGCCTACCTCCGCTAATTTTATATCCCCTTTGCTGATCAAGATTAAGGTCTCTGACTCTTTTGAGGAAGAGAATTCCAAAGTCTCAAAACTCAGTGAGAGAATGTTTCTCTTCTTGTGTGGAAACAATGCCTTATCTTGTTAGCTTGGATCTTGTTGGCTTCTATTGTGGGGACCATTGCTATGAAGATGTTGTTTATAGAATGGTCTGTTAAAAGGTGTTTTTTTTTCTGTGCTTAGGAAGTTAAAAAAATTCAGGTGCACTTGGAGTCCCAGAATGAAACGTTTGTATCAGAGGGTCAGGCAGCAGTGTTGCCAAGACAACAGATAGGCTTTTGAATCTTTTTGGATTCAGCCAATCAGTTTAAATCAGGCACTTGGATACCAACAACCTATTAGATTTGAATGTAATGGTTTTGGCAATCTTGAACCAATCATGTTGTAGGCGATGTCGATATATCATCAGAGGTATAAAAGAAGAAGACAGTGGGAAAATAAGCAGAGGGAGAGTAACTGCCAGAGTAACAGCCTCATCCAAGCCTTAGAGAAAGCTCCATCTTGACAATGAAGGTACCAAAGAAAACAGAAGTTCCAGACGAAATAATTAACAGAGAAAATCCAGAGTATTCTGGAAGACGCTAAACCTGGTTTAATTTAGAGAGTGACTAAAATTCTATTTTTTTTTGTCAATAAGCGAGAATTGTATTTATCTAGACAGCATGCCATTAGAATTGAGTTTTATTGTTAATAATTTAGTTAATGTGTTCAGTATTAGTTAGATAAATAAATAGTTACATGCTGACTTTAGAGAGAATATTGTGGAGTTATTTTGATTTAACCATTGAAAGTTATTGAAGACTGGATCATACCACTCCACATTCACTTTAACAGATTATAAGGTGAGCTTCTCCCCTTTGGGTGGTGGGGTGGGGAGCAGGGGGCAGGGTAGAGGGTGGGGATTGGGGGGGTACCCATTTCCACTTTATAACACCATAAATTGGATTCAATTGGATTTTGAATTTGGTTTTTGGAGCAAGCAAGGAATTGGTTTGGGTTTCCCCGCTTCATTTTAATCATTGGCCTTGTAACTTAAAGGATGGAATAAAATGTTTTTTTTTTATTTCTATAGCACTCTTAATATTGTAAACATCTCATTGCAGAGAAATATTTTACATTTTGTCAAGTTTTCAAGCACAAGAATGGAGAAAGCTAGCACGAGGGGACATAGCTTTAAATTAAGGGGTGGTAGTTATAGGACGGATGTCAGAGGTAGGTTCTTTACCCAGAGGATGGTAAGGGTATGGAATGCCCTGCCTGCTGCAGTTGTAGATGCGCCAAGTTTGGGGGCATTTAAGAGGTCCGTGGATAGGTTTATGGATGAAAAGGGAATGGTTTAGGTTAGAGGGTCATTGCTTTTTCTTAATTGGTCAGTGCAACATCGAAGGCCGAAGGGCCTGTTCTGCGCTGTAATGTTCTATGTTCTAAACCCCATTTTATTTTAATTATCTTGTTCACGCTTTTTCGATATATCTTAGCATTCTATACATTATAAAAACCATAGAATTAAAAAAACCCTATCGTGCAGGAGGAGGCCATTTGGCCCACTGAGTCTGTACTGACAACAGTCCCATCCTATCCTAACTTAGTTACACTGCTAACCTTTTAGTTTGGTTTTTGATTTGATTTGATTTATTATTGTCATATATATTAACATACAATGAAAAGTATTGTTTCTTGCATGCTATACAGACAAAGCATACCATTCATAGAGATATCACCTCCTGGGACACTGAAGTTAATTTGACACATCCAATCAAACTATCCTGACATCTTTGGACTGTGGGAGGAAACTGGAGAATCCAGAGGAAACCCACGCAGACATGGGGAGAATGTGCAGGCTTCACACAGTGATTCCGAGTTTGGGAATCGAACTCACGTCCCTGGAGCTGTGAGGCAGCTATGCTAACCACTGTGCCGCTGTTATGCCACTAGCTTTAAATAAAACAACTTGAAGAAATTGGTTTTATTACTTAGTCTATAATTTACCACATTTTGGCAACGCCACTGACTCAATAATGAGTTGAGAAACTCTGGAATGAAGAAATTGTAAATTGGAGTTCTCGCCAGCATCCTTTGTGTATATAGTAATGTCCAGGCAATAGCATGTCCAGCCACAAAGGTCCATTCAAAGGGCGAGTAATGGAAATTAAAAAGTTTTTCATATAATGATTGAGAAAGGATGAGTGCTGTCATAGAATTGGAATCCAAGTTAATGTTCTGATTTGGATCACTGGATAATGTGTTCTACACTCTGCATTGTTTGTAAATGCTGCTCTCTCGTGACACCTTTGGTCATTAAGCAAACTGCAACAACATACAAAATTAGACCTATCTGTATATAGAGTCAGAGAGTCATAGAGGTTTACAGCATGGAAACAAGTCCTTTTCTTTAAATCTTAAAACTAGTCCCAATTGTCCACATTTGGTCCATATCACTCTATATCTATTTTACCCATGTAACAGTCTAAATGCTTTTTAAAAGACAAAATTGTACCCGCCTCTACTACTACCTCTGGCAACTTATTCCAGACACTCATCATCCTACGTGTTAAAATATTGCCCATTGGGACACTTTTGTATCTCTCCCTTCTCACTTTAAACCTATGCCTTCTAGGTTTAGATTCCCCTACTTTTGGGAAAAGATATTGATTTTCTAACTGATCTATGCCCCTCATTATTTTATAGACCTTTTAATTTTATAGACCTTATATGGAGAGACTTTCTTTAAGTTTATTTATTAGTGTCACAAGTAGGCTTACATCAACACTGCAAAGAAGTTACTCTGAAAATCATCTAGTCACCACACTCCTGCGCTAGTTTGGCTGCATTAAGGGACAATTTAGCATGGCCAATGCAACTAACCAGCACGTTTTTCGGACTGAGAGGAAATCATAGCACCTCGAGGAAACCCATGCAGCCACGGGGAGAACATGCAAATTCCACACTGACAATGACCCAAGCAGGAATTGAACCCAGGTCCCTGGTGCTGTGAGGCTGCAGTGCTAAGCATTGTGTTACAAAAGCTCTTAGAAACTGAGATAAGCATATGGAAATGATAGAGATATGGGAAAGACAGAGCAGGGTTGGATTTAAAGCAATGACCAACTGCAGACAAACCGGAATTCCCAATTTTAATCCCAGCAAGGCAGAATGTGGAATTTGAATTCAATAAAAAAAACTACAATTAAGAATCTACTGATGACCATGAAACCATTGTTGATTGCTGGAAAAACTTATCTGGTTCACTAATGTCCTTCAGGAAAGGAAATCTGCCATCCTTATCCAATCTGGCCTACGTGTGACTCCAGAGCCAGATGATTGATTTTCAACTGCCCTCCAAGAGCAACTAGGAATGGGCAATAAATGCTGGCCAGTCAGTGATGTCCATGTCCTACAAATGAATTAAAATAAAAATCCTAGTCAAGGTGCCAGTTGAGTGGAGAACAACATACTTCACTCTGTCTGGAAAGAAAATGTTAGTCAAAGTTGTTGCTTACCATTGGGCCTGGATAGGATTGTGGTCAGTACAGACTCGATGGGCAGAATGACCTCCTTCTGCACTGTAGGGATTCGATGATTGCTATTCAGTGATCCCCAATGGAAAGTACATGAGTGGATGTTTTGGGTGGACAAGGTGCAAAGATGTGCAGGTTAGGCACATTGGTCATGCTAAATTGTCCTTTAGTGTCCCAAGATGTGTCAGCCAAATGGATTAGCCATGGTAAATGTATAGGGTTACAGGGATAGGGTGGACTAGAGGATCTGGGTCAGTTAGAGTGCCAGTGTAGACTTGATGGGTCGAACGGCCTTCTCTGTACTGTTGAGATTTAATGATTCAATAATGTCAGGCTTATTGGTACAAATAGAAAACACTGGATTCTAGGAATCTGAAAACACTGGAAATGCTATAATGTTTGTGTCTAAAGTTTATGCTTTTGTAAAAGACTATTTTAGTTAAAAAGAAGTGCTGTATAAAAACCTGCCAGTAAGGTGTGCTGGATGCAGAGGCCCCGATGTATTTCTTTTTTTGTGTAGAAAAGAGTAAAGAATTTCCTGTTTTGACGGGCTGTTCAGTTTGGAAGCAGTCGTGTGTGTTTTGTGTTTGTAACCGTAATTGGTTAGAGGTGAAAAAAAATCTCAAATACACAGTCAGTTCGGCAGCATCTGTGGAGGGAGAAACCAACTTAGCACTTCAATGACTTCAAATCGAGAACGAGAAAAAATTACTAATGTAATTGGTGTTAAGTAATTGTAGAGGAAGCGAAGGGGTGATGGAGGAAAGGAACAAAACAGGAGGGCCATGAGAAGTTCTGGTTTGATTTGATTTATTATTGTCACGTTGTACCATGTAATGTACTATAAGAGGTTGGAAAGATTAAATGACAACAGGGATGGTGGTGAAAGACAAAGTTGATGATAATGGATCAAGGAATGAAACAAATTGCCTACAGCAATAACAGAATCCTTCCCGACAGAGGCTGCCTGGAAATAGAATGGTAGCAGTGATAATCAGCAGTATTTTCCAGCCATGCTTACCCCAAAACTGGAAAATCCTGCCTGAGGTCAACAGACCTTTGCATCATTCACTTTCCACCTGCTATGATTCCCGTGGTGGACAGGATAGGAAATTTCCACCCCAATTTCCAACCGTAATCAGCACGGTTTTGGACCATGAGAGGAAACTGATTTGAATTTGCTGATATTTGACTATATTTAGTCTGTGCACTGGAAAGAAATGTGTTGTCAAATCTTACAGTTTCCCAATGCTTGATGTCAAAGCCAGAAGACCAGCCGTCAAATGTCTGCCAGGAACAATATTTGTCGATCCATTCCATTGATGGAAATAATTGGCATTTTAAACAAATGAGCATGCTATTAAATAGATTATTTATTCAAGTACTTCAGCAAATAAACTTATTCTGTGCCATTACACAATTTCATTCACACTCAAAAGACTGGCACATCCAATGATGCAAAAGTAGCCTATTCACAATTACATCATGTAACTATTCCCACTGAGGCGTGAAGCTAAGCTTTCATAATGAAGGTGCCACATTGTAAGGGAAGCAGGATTGCTGTTGGCTGTGGGGGTGAAATAAATCTATGTGGAAGTATTACTGCTCCCAACTCCTGGAAACCTGTGACTTGAAGTGATCCGTAATTAATTTTTTAAGTATGGATTGGAAGGTGAAACTTTTTAATCACTATGAAACTGAAATGATCACTACAAAGATACACAACGTATGATCCATGCTACAGATGGACATTTTATAAAAATTTCCAAATTTAAACCTCTCTCCATGACTTGATTAGATGTGAACTGAACCACATGGGTCAGAAATGTTCCCAATTTTAATGTTCAGTCTGGGCCTAATAGAAGGGACACGATAAGTGGTCTTTTTGCACCAGAAGGGGAATCATCAGATCTGGCACCATACGAGGAGACCATTATTATATTTAGCCCCCACAGTCCAGCTTTTCCCTCCTAACTTTCCACTTTGGTCCTCTTCAAATACGTGTTCAATTGCCTTCTGAAAGACTCTAAAGAATCTGCACCCACTACTCCGTTAGGTAACGTGTTCAGAACTCAATAACCACTGTGCAAAAAAAATTGTGAACTCCCCTCTTTACCAATTCTTTCAAGTCTGTCTTTGAGTCTTGACCCACATGTCATAGAATCCCCAACAGTGCAGAAAGAGCCCATTTGGCCCATTGAATATGCACCAACAATAATCCCACCCTATCCCCGCAGTCCCACATATTTACCCCACTAATCCATGCATCCTAGGACACTAAAGGGCAATTTAGTCTGGCCAACACACCTAACCTGCACATCTTTGTGCTGTGGGAGGAAACCAAGGCACCCAGAGGAAACCCATGTTGACACAGGGAGAATGTGTAAACTGCATACAGTCACACAAGCCGGGAATCAAACCTGGGCCTCTGGAGCTGTGAAACAGCAGTGCTAATCACTGTGCCACTGTGCTGCCTCTATCAAGGAATACAGTTTCTTCCTATCTCCCTGCTAACAATTTTGTCCCATCAAAATTATTCCTCATTTTGAATAATCTTCTTCTTTGCAGCCACTTGGGACCAAGGGTGGTGTAATTCCACTTTGGTTTGGTGAGTTCTGAGATGGCTGCTAAAACTAATGCATGATTTGCACACATGGTGAGAACATGTAGACTCCACACAGACTGTGACCTGAGGCTGGAATTGGATCCAGGTCACTTACGTAGGACAGGTGATGTTTGGAGGATTGTGTAGATGAGTTGTTTGGAGGACTGTGCATGAGATCCCATGATGCCTCTACTTCATTGCATGTTCCTGACAAATCTCTTGATGACTTCAGAGTTTTCCTGAGTTAACCTTCTCCTCAAGGATGGCACAGTGGCACAGTGATTAGCACTGCTGCCTCACAGCACCAGGGACTTGTGTTCGATTCCTGATTGGGTGACTGTCTGTGCAATTTGCACATTCTCCCCGTGTCTGCATGGGTGCTTTGGTTTATTCCCACAGTCGGAAAGACGTGCTAAATTCTCCCTCAGTGTACCCGAACAGGCGCTGGACTGTGGCGACTAGGGGATTGTCACAGTAACTTCATTACAGTATTAATGTAAGGCTACTTGTGACTCATAAATATTATTTGTAATCTTGAATGCTTCTATTAGGTTTCCCCGTAACCTTCTCTAAGGAGAGCAAACCTTTCACCTGAGATCAGTTTATATTGCCACGCTGAGTCCAGTTTCTAACATCTAAGAATGTAGACGATATTGGGTATGGACAGAAGGAGGTTTGGTTTTGCTAGTTCATAAACTGGTCATTACCGTTTTAACATGCTGACCCCAGCCAAGGCTGGATTTGTTGTTACAATTTGCTTCAGTTTCCCTAGGTTAAGTGAGGGGCAAAAAAAAATGTTTCCCGAGAATCAAAAAAAGCTTCAATTTATTCATTTTTCATTCCCTCTCCCTGCAGTATAAATATCTTCCATTTTCTATGCCTTTTAGCTTTGACAAAGGGTCGTTTGGACAGGAAACATCAGCTCTTTTCTCTCCTTCCAGACCTGCTGACATTTTCCAGCATTTTCTCTTTTTGCATTTATATAGTACCTTTCACAACTACCAGATGTCTCAAAGAATTTTACAATCAATAAAGCTCCTTTTTTTTGAAATGTAGTCACTGTTGCAAGAGTCAATTTTCTTACGATAAGAAGCATTACGGTGGCCCAGTGGTTAGTGCTACTGCCTCACAGCGTTGGGATCCGGGTTCAATTCCAGCCTAGGGTAACTGTATGTATGGAGTTTTCACGTTCGCCCCGTGTCTGCATGAGTTTCCTCCAGGTGCTCCGGTTTCCTCCCAGAGTCCAAAGATGTGCAGGTAGGTTGATTGGCTGTGCTAAATTGCCCCTTAGTGTCCAAAGATGTATAGATTAGTGGGGTAAATCTGTGGGGTTAGTAACTTGTAGCAGGCTCTGTTGGAGTGTCGAAGAAGACTCGATGGGCTGAATGGCTTTCTTCTGCTCTGTAGAGATTCTATGAAGGTCCCACTGGCAGCAGTGTGATGACAATCAGATACAGTGTTTTAGCAATGTTAGCTGACAGTTTTATATTGGCCGGAACACCAAAGAACACTAAGCTCTTCTTCAACACAATACCAGAGTAGCAGGCAGTGTCTCTGACAGTGCAGACAGGGTATCTGAGAGTCTAAGCAGTATCTTTGACAGTGCAGACATTGTCTCTGACAGTACAGGATCTCTGACAGTGCAGGCAGTGTCTGTGATATTGCAGGCAATGTCTCTGATATTTCAGTGTCAGTCCCTGATAGTGCAGCTGCATAGTTTCCATCTTAGTTTTTGTGCTCAAGTCCTGAAGCAAGATTTGAACTTGGAACTTCCTGACTCAGAGTGCTATCAGCTGTCATAATCAAAGCAGGGTTTCCTGATTGCTATCCTCTGGTGTGTGTTGGAAAGTGGGCAACTGGTGAGAGGAAACATTGAGTTCATCCAGTGATGTTCTTCACTGACAATAGAGTGAAATCAGGAAGTATTTTCTTAACACTGCAATGAAGTTACTGTGAAAATCCCCTAGTTGCCACATTTGGCACCTGTTCAGGTACGCTGAGGGAGAATTTAGCACGGCCAATGCACCTAACCAGCATGTCTTTCAGACTGTGGGAGGAAACCAGAGCATTCGGAGGAAACCCATGCAGACACGGAGAGAACATGCAGTATCTGCACAGACAGCAACTTAAACTGGGAATTGAATCCAGGTCCCTGGCACGGTGAGACAGCAGTGCTAATCACTGTGCTGTCCTAAGGCCAAGTGCAAAAATTGGGAACTCACTCTTTCCCCATCCCCCCCCCCACAAAACATTTATGAATGTGAAGATAATGGGATAGAATTTTGTGAGTTGGGGGGTGTCAAGGGATATGGAGCTAAATTGTGGAAGTGGAGTTGAGGTGCAACTCAGTAATGAGTTAATTGAACAACAGAGGAGGGCCAAGTGGCTGAATGTCTCATTGACATTCCTCTGCTCTTAAATTGATTCCCGACAGTGCCCAGAACATCCATGGAACTGCATCCCAACAGATACCTATTCTGGAGTGGATCAGCAGCCAGCCTAATCAAGGACCCTACTCACCCAACACATAGTCTCTTCCACCTTCTCCTGTCAGGAAAAAGATACAAAAGTCTGAAGTCACGTACCAACCAACTCAAGAACAGCTTCTTCCCTGCTGCCGTCAGACTTTTGAATGGACCTACCTTGTATTAAGTTGATCTTTCTCTACGCCCTAGCTATGATTGTAACACTACATTCTGTGCTGTTTCCTTTCCTTCTCTCCTATGTAAAGTTGAAAGTAAAAGTTTATTTATTAGTCACAAGTAAGTCTTACATTAACACTGCAAAGAAGTTTCTGTGAAATTCCCCTCGTCGCCACACTTTGGCACCTGTTTGGGTCAACGGATCCTAACCAGTACATCTTTCAGACTGTGGGATGAAACTGGAGCTCCTGGGGAAAACCCAAGGAAACATGGGGAAAACGTGCAAATTCCACATAGACAGCAACCCAAGCCAGGAATCAAACCCAAGGTTCCTGCTGCTGTGAGACAGCTGTACTAACCACTGTGCCACCCATGTATCCTATTTATTGTATGCTTTGTATAGCGTGCAAGAAACCATATTTTTCACTGTATATTAATACATGTGACAAACAAAGTGACATTGTGCTAGCAGTGTGTGCTGGAAAGAAAGCATTGCTGCAAGTGCTCTTATAGGTCATCCCTGCTACACAAATATTCCACTCTGACTGATAACATGAAATGCAAATGAAAAAAATCCTCATCTGTTTGTCTCACTGATGTAACAGTTAACCCACTGATCTCAGATAGCATCACATTGATGTGACACTATGTGATCCCTCTGCAGGGCTATCTGTACATGCACAAAGGCCACAAACAGCAGGGAAACAGTGAAGTGACCTTCCTTTGCAGAGCTTCTGCATCCTGGACTTGTGAAAAATAGCTCGTGGTCAGGTCTTGTCACAGAAGCAACAGGAAGTCATCCAAGATTTAAAAAAAACTAAATACTGTGGATGCTGGCATCTGAAACAAAAACAGAAAATTCCTGAAAATCTCAGCACGGGTGATAGCACCTATGGAGAGAGAATAGAGCCAATGTTTGGAGTCTGGATGACTCTTTGTCAGAGCTGGTTGCCTTATCTAGAAAGGTTCTGATGAAGGGTCATCCAGACTTGATACATTGGCTCTATTCTCTCTCCACAAGTGCTGTCAGACTTCCATAAGTTCATAAGATATAGGAGCAGAATTAGGCCATTCAGTTCATGGAGTCTGCTCCGCCATTCAATCATGGCTGATGTGCTCCTCATCCCCATTTTCCTGTCTTCTCCCCATAACTCTGCAACCCATTAGCAATTAAAAATCTGTCTAACTCCTCCTTAAATTTACTCACTGCCCCAGCATCCACTGCACTTTGGTGTAGTGAATTCCACAGATTCACAATCCTTTGGGAGAAGTCGTTTCTCCTCAATTCTGTTATAATTTGCTACCCCTTACCCTAAGACCTCTCATTCTAGCTTGCCCCACAACAGGAAGCATCCGCTCCATGTCTACTTCATCCATAGCCTTTTATCATCCTATATATCACAATTTATCTGCCCTCATTCTTCTAAATTCCAGAGAGTATAGGGCCTAAACTGTTCAATCTCTCTTCATACGACAAACCCCTCATTTCTGGAATCAATCTAGTGAACCTCCTCTGAACTGCCTCCAATGTCACCACATCTTTCTTCGAATACGGGGACCAAAAACTGTGCACAAAATTCGAGGTGCAGCTTCACCAATGCTTTGTATGGTTGCAGACCTGCTGTGATTTTCCTGCATTTTCTTGTTTGCATCTTACATACCAGGTGACACAAGACTTCAGGAGTCTCGCACTGACTTCAGAGCCAAAAACTGAGCAGCAGCCCTTTCTACGCCTTTCATAACGGGGCACAGAAAATCACTCCCATCGGTTGCACCACGGTTTTGTAGCCTGGATATTCCATCAATGTTTTTAGAAGCGGATGGGAGAATTTTCAAAAGTACTGTGCAGGATATCTCCAGCATCTTACTCAGTCTGATGTTCTTGCACCATCATAATCTATTATTAGTGCAGTGATAACAACGAATACCGTCCCTCCTTAGCTCTTGTGCCATTCTTCACCTGTATTGGTCTTTCCAGGTTTCAAACTCCAGCCTACATAGAAACATGAAAACTAAAAGCAGGAGGAGACCATTCACCCTTAAAGCCTGCTCTGTCATTCAACTTGATCATGGCTGAGCTCCCCTTCCGCCCATACCCCTTGATCCCTTTAGCCTGACTCGCTAAATCTAATTTCTCCTTGAAATCAGACAATGTTTTGGCCTCAACTACTTTCTGTGGTAGTGAATTCCACACATTCACCACCCTCTGGGTGAAGAAATTTCTCCTCACCTCAGTTCTAAAAGGTTTACCCCTTATCCTCAAACTATAACCTCTAGTCCTGGACTCTCCCATCACTGGGAATATTCTTTCTGAATCTACCCTGTCTAACCCTGTTAGAATTTTACAAGTTTCTATGAGATCTCCCCCAAATCTTGGGAAATTAGCTCTGAATGTCTGGCTAGTATTTGCATTCATTTTTCTTACCTGGTTTCATTTTACCACTTAGCCAAAAGCTTTGGGTTCAAGTCTTAGTGGCCATGGAAGGTGTGATCATAACACAGCCACACAGTTTGAGTTGGTGGCACGGTGGTTGGCACCTCTGCCTCACAGCGCCAGGGACTCGGGTTCAATTCTGGCCTCGGGTAGCTGTCGTGCGGAATCTGCATCTTGTCCTCGTGTCTGTGTGGGTTTTCTCCAGGTGCTCCGGTTTCCTCCTATAGTTCAAAGATGTGCAGATTAGGTGGATTTGCTATGCTAAAATTGCCCCTTAGGGTCAGGGGGTTTAGTAGGACACATGCGCAGGGCTACGGGGATAAGGTCTGGATTGGATTGTTGTCGGTAAAGGCTCAATGGGCTGAGTAGCCTCTTTCTGCATGGTAGGAATTCTATTGCAAATCCTTCTGAATAACAAATGCCAATGGCAGGTGGTAAGAGCTGGAGGGATTCCTGTTCCAATCTTATGATGAAAAGAAAGTGGGGAGCCCCTTAGCATCACAACTCATAGCTCCAGCCTATCACCTGTAAAAATGCATGCTGCCTTAGCAATTCAGACTCTTTTGGTGCCAGCTGGCCAATGGCCGAATTGGCACAGGCAGCACGATGTTCAATCCCCATTCCGAGGTGGTCATGATGTTGTTGGTCCCATCTGCATTTGAATAAAGAACTGCGGAAGAAGATAATGGGTGGGATTTTCTCCACGCCTCATTCACTCCATAACCGGAAAATCTTGCCCGAGGTCAATGGACCTTTGCATAGTCTTGTGTCCTGCCCATTACAATTCCCATGGCGCGTGGGGTGGGAATATTCCGCCCAATGTCTCTTAACATGCATCACAGAAGCATTTGCATCTCATATTTAACACCAAACCATCTGGAGTGATACAGAAGCATAAAAACTAGAAGCAGGAGGAGGCCATTCGGCCCTTCGAGCTCGCTCCGCCATTCATTTCGATCATGGCTGATCATCAAATTCAGGATAGGTGGCCACCCTGGACATGGGGGTGGATGGCAAGGAGCAAGTTAAAGGATAGAGGTGGAGAGGTTCAGCAGAAGATTCCAGAGATTGGTCAGCAATCAACAACTTCAGCAAGTTAGTTAGAATATGCCATCAAACTTTTATCTTTGACTCCCCTGGTTCGTATTGGGAGCCAGATGCTAGGAGCCACATACAAATTATGGATACAATACATGCAAATATAACTTCCTCGAGAGATGGTGAAATGATGGTTTCTCAAAGGAAATATGAGCTCATAGCAATAAATAAAATACTGAAATATAAGTGAAAGGTCATACAGTGTAACGTTAACTCTGTTCGTCCACAGGTGCTGCCTGACCCACTGAATATGTCCTGTTGTTTCAGATTTCCAGCATCTGCAATATTTTGTGTCTGTTGAAACATAAACACCATTTGGTATAAGTGGCAGAGTGGTTAGCACTGCTGCCTCACAACACCAGGCTTCGATTCCCAGCCTCGGCTCACTGTCTGTGCGGAGTCTGCACATTCTCCCCATATCTGTGTGGGCTTCCACCAGGTGCGCCATAGCCGTAGTCCAAAAGGCATGCTGGTTAGGTGCATCAGCCATGCTAAATTCTTCCTTGGTGTACCCAAATGGGCACCGGAGTGTGGCGACTGGGGGGTTTTCACAGTAATTTCATTGCAGTGTTAATGTAAGTCTACTACTAGTGAGTAATAAATGCTGCCTGACCCACTGAATATTACTGTTACTGGGCAGGATTTTACGGTCTCGCTCATCCCAAACCTGTCCGAGGTCAACGGATCTTCCATCTTCCTGCTCCAATTCCTGTGTGGATGGGACGGTAAAATTCAGGCCATTGTTTCTGATTGTCAGCATTCGCAGTATTTTGCATCAGAGTTGCAACATAAGACCTATTTGATGGAGGGAATTACAAAGATAGAATAAAAGCAAAATACTGCGGAATCTGAAACGGAAACAGAAAGTGCTGGAAAATCTCAGCTCCGGACTGGAAATGTTGGCTGTATTCCGGCTGCACAGATGCTGTCAGACCTGCTGAGATTTTCCAGCACTTTCTGTTTTTTTGTTGTTGTGCATGAAGTTAGGAGGCTGTATCCGCACATCCCTGAGATTTTATTGAACTGATAAAAGCAAATTACTGCGGATGCTGGAATTCTGAAATCAAAAGAGGAAGTGCTGGAAAATCTCAGCAGGTCTGGCGGCACCTAGAAGGAGAGGGAAGAGCTGACCTTTCCAGTTCAATTGACCCTTACTCAAAGCTGGAAACGTCAGCTCTTTTCTATCCTTACAGACGCTGCCAAATCTGCTGAGATTTTCCAGCATTTTGGTTTTTTGAAGCGGTTTCATTATGCTCTGTATTTCAGGGGGGAGTTTTGTTTGATTGTACAATTGCACTAACTTTTGTTATTAGCCAATAACTATTCTGCTTGCATTTAAATAAAAGCAACTTACGGCAGATGCTAGAATCTGAAACCAAAAGAGAAAATGCTGGAAAGTCTCAGCAGGTCTGGCAGCATCTGTAAGGAGAGAAAAGAGCTGAGGTTTCCAGTCCAAATACCTTTCAGCTTTGACAAAGGGTCGTCTGGATTCGAAACAGCAGCTCTTCTCTCTCCTTACAGATGCTGCCAGACCTGCTGAGATTTTCCAGCGTTTTCTCCGCTTGCGTCTAATCCGCTTGAATCGCAGTAATTTCAATGTCAAAAATTGCTCTAATAGCTAACCGGTGGGGACAGTGGAACGCTGCAAATGCCTTACCTCAGAGATCACAACTTTAATTCCACAGCAAGCATTTATTTACAGCAGACAACAATCTCGTGTTTTACTAAACGTGTTTACTTTGACACACGACAGGCTTACAACAATATTTTCTTTTTCTTGATAACGATTTCCGCCAACAGGGAGATTTGTCAAGGTTAGCCCGTGTTTGATGCAGCCAGGGGAAGGAAGAGCCTGAGGAGCGGGTGCAATGTTGCTCGCCGTTACTTCGTTTTTTTACACTTAGAAATGCCTGAGACTCTTGGTGTCAGAGGGAATTCCCAGGTTATGAGGTTTTAAAGACAGGAGCGGGGGGCGGGGGGGGGGGGGTGGTGGGAGAATCCCTTTGAAACAAACCAGTACCCTAGCAACAAGAAGACGGAGACATGACCATCATCCAGTTAAAACCATCAGGAATAAGAAGAACAGGTACAAGGCGCTTATTTCAAACACAAAACACGCCCTCTGGTCTGGCTGTGCAGGCAGTAGACCCAGGGATACCGTTTTAACCCGTAACCAGCCCCAGAAATAAACCAAGGTTATTTCCGGCTCCAAGGTTGTTCTCTTTTTTCCAAAAAGCAACATTTCTGCTGATCTGGCGTTAAGAGAGAGTGAGAAATACTGAAATGTAACAACAGCAAGCGCAGTTGTGACATTCTGATTTGATTTGGTTTATTATTGTCACATATATTGGGACACAGTGAGAAGTATTGTTTCTTGCAGGCAAAACAGAGTACCATCGGGGAGGAGAGGGTGCAGAATGTAGTGTTACGGTTTTTAAATTTATTTATTGGTGTCACAAGTAAGCTTCACGTTAACACTGCAGTGAAGTTGCTGTGAAAATCCACTGCACTGCATTTGCCTGAGGAAGACACAGAGTGTTGAAAGCTCGCGTTTTTACTATCAAATAAATCGGTTGGATTATAAATTGGTGTTGCTAAATTTTAGTGAAAATCCCCTACAGTCATCGCTAAGTTGTAAAGATCCACTCACTTTATGAAAGAGCAGCGTCTCAAAAGTTCGTGATTTCCAAATAAACCTGTTGGACTTTAATTATCGTGTTGTGAGACTTCTTACTCTGCCCATCCCAGTCCAGTGTCCCATTTCTGCATCATAACTTAATATATGGTATTTTATATTCATTGATCGGGATGGTCTGTATAGTGGATTTTACTGTTAATTTATTAGTGTCACAAATAGGCTTACATTGACACCGCAGTGAAGTTAGTGTGAAAATCCCCTAGTCACTACACTCCGGCACCTGTTCGATTACACTGAGGGAGAATTTTAGCGTGGCCAATATACCTAACCAGCACATCTTTCGGACTGTGGGAGGAAACCAGAGCACACGGAGGAATCCCACGCAGACACGGGGGGAACGTGCAGACTCCTCACAGACAGTGACCCGAACCGGGAGGCGAACCCAGATCCCTGGCGCTGTGTGGCAGCGATGCTAACCACTGTGCCACCCCACTGGGTAGATATTAGAAATGTCAGTGCTGTTTGTGATTTCAGGATTGGGAAATGTTTCAGAATCAGGGGTAGATCCTCCTTTTTCAGGATCCTTTCTGGCACCCTCCCGCACACAAGGGATTATCCCCCGTGGGGGAGGCAGAGACAAGCCCCGAACTCCTCACCCTCGAAACCCCCACAAGTGAGAGCAACTTCCAAAGTATTTTGCATCGTTCGCAAGGGTTGGTGACGTTGGTTATCACGTGTGTCAGCGCTCTGGCGTTGGATTTGGGGATTTTTTGGGGGGTTGTATGGGTTGAATCGTATCGTTTTCCTTTCGCTCTGAGTGTGTGTTGGCGAATTTCCTTATTGCATCTGCAAACGCGACGAGATCGGGCAGAACGCTGCAAAGGAGCGAGAGTCAGCAGCGGTCGGATCACAGCAGAGGGGGGGGGGAGGAGGTGGCTGCCTCTCGCTCGGGTTTGGAAGGAGCCAGTTAATATATAAATATATATACATACATCTCCATAGAACAGAGAACGTGAGGAGGAGGAGGAGGTGGCAGGCAGCTGGATCGCGGAAGAAGGGGGTGAGTTGTGTTTGTGAAGCACTGGGACTGATTATTGCTACTTTTACATTGATACACTCGATTGTTGCCACGTTCTAGAAGGCGCTACAATGTTGCCAATTCTCCCTGCACCCACTCTCTGTGGGCTCCTCAGTTTATGTGTGTCTGTCTGTCTGTCTCTCTCTCTCCTATACCCCCTGTCTTCAATCCCTCCCCCCCCCACCAATACAAAAAAAAATGAGTCAACCAGACCCAGGCAGAAAAGTAACCCAAATAAAATGGCGGCACAGTCACAACCAGAGTGTGTGTGTGTGTATAAAACGATCCGAGGGGGGTGAAATCAAAGAGGGTAGGGGGTAGGGAACGGCTCTGTTTAGGGACGGTTCTCTCCTTCCCTTCCCCTCCTCCCCACTCCCAACTTGAGAGGCGTAACACACAAGGCTGGCATCTATTCCAATTCTTTTACTTGCCCCCTTTTCAAGGGGGGGGGGGTAGAGGTAAATAATGGATAAAAGTATTAAAGTACTGTGTATCCCCCTTTTCCCCTCCCACCCACCCAGGGCTGAGAAAATTAGCATGAGTTTCCAAGCCCCTTTCTCCTTTAACTGGAGGCTGTGATATTTGAATGGGCAGAGGTGAAATTGACGAGCTGATATTACGAGCTGAAATTGACCAGAGCGAAATTGAGCAGCGTCTAGATGACTGTCCATTCAGCATGTCTGTATGTGTGTCAGGGGTGGGGGGACCAATCTGGTTTGCTAGTATGTTCCATTTAACACACACATACACACAGCATGACTTTTCTATTGCTGTACCTCACATTGTCTTTAAAACCAATCTTCATTGTATGGTATATATTACAGTTGCTATTTAACATTGCAATCTTTGAACGGCAGTGTGTGTGAGAAAAAAAATATCCTTCATTCAAATCTATATGATCTGTCCTAAAAAAAAGTAAACGGTTCAAATCTTTTAAAAACGCGAAAATATTTTTTAATTTTTTTTTTAAAAAAATGGACATTGCTTGCTGTAATTGACTGCCTTGAGGAGAGGAAAACCCCATTCATGTAATGTTGCAAATAGGGAGCATCCGATTTGCTACTTTTTTAAAGGGACAGGGTCTGTTTCTTTGTTTTCTTTTTTTGCTCTGGCCTACTGTAAATCAAGATTGGGTAGGCTTCTCTGACTGCACATGCGTCTTAAAGCGCTAGTGACTCTCACAGGACTTTTAGAATGAGTCGGGACGCTAAGCTTTTAAAAATGGGTCTGAGAACGGGTGTTTGCAAAAGATTAGAACTCTCACATGTGCAATATTACAAGATGTGCAACACCTTTGACTTTTACAGTGACTGGCAAGTGCACAAAATAGTTACAAATAAGCGTATTTGTTGTTAAACAGCCACTACCCAGGGAGTCAAATTGATACTTGCATTAAATCAAAATAAACCAGCAGGAGTTTCTTCTGGACTCCTCAATGTTTTTGGAACTCTGCATTGTCACAAATATTAATTGGTTTGGTCTGTTTAATATGTTGGACTTTTTTGAATCGTACAGGGTTAACTTGTTTCAAATTTTCCTCCTTACCACCCGCTATCCCTTCCTGTGTTGTACTCTTAACCCTCCTCCTCCCTATCGCCATGAGAAATGGAGTGAGTGTAAATGAGCCACAAGCCTCATCCATTTCACCCTAACGTTAGACATAGGGCTGTGAGATGGTTGTTTTGGGCAAGCTACGGTCTGTTCTGTTCAGGAATTTCCCCCCTCCCTCCCTCCCCCCCCCAGCCCCATCTCCTCCCCATCTCCCTGGATACAGTCTTGGTCTAAGCAGCAAGTAACAAAATCATTCCATATGTGGGAGGCAGGGTGGATACTGTGATCTCATCCCAAAAGCCAAGCCTGTTTCCCATGGAAAATTTTAACCTGATGTCATGTTTTGCCCGGATCTCATTCAGCTGATTGTGTAGGTAGGGCTGTGTGTGTAACATAATATTAACCATGGAGGGAAATTATTCAGTATCTACTACGTTTACAAAACCGCAAGGAACAGGGGTGTTTATTTTTCCCCAGGGTAATATACTGACCCAGCCTGTGTGGATCTCTGTGACTCTCATTTTCACTTCTGAGAATTTCTCAACCTTGCTGTTCTCTCTGTAAAGCTGTCTTTTCATCCTCTCTCCTTTTGTGTAATGCTTTTTGCACTTCCTCCTCCCGTGTGCCCAACTCCATTCTCTCTGAGAATGACTCTCTTTAATGTTGTCATGCTGGTCTTCTTTTCCACTGTGTGTGTGTTTTCTCTTTCCGCTTGCCCTCCTTGTTTTTACTTCCAGCCTCTCCTTATGCTCTCTATCCTGCCTTGTCCCTTTCCACTTACAACCGCCACCGTTCCTTCTGTCTCATTCTGTCATTCCTTTTGTCACTCTACCTTTCCTTGGTCAACTACCGGCTGTTTCTTGCCAATAACTAATCCCTGTTTGCGCGCGCGCTCCATCTCCTCCACCCCCCCCCCCCCCCCCCCAACATTCTTTCACTTTTCCATTTGCTCCGTTCATTCTTTGTCTTTCTCACCTCATGCAGAGTGTTTTTAAAAAAAGTCAGCCTGTTGAGTGGGCAGTGTGCTTTAACATTTTACGTTTGATCTGACCCTTTGCTCCGTTCCAAAGTAGGGGGACCACAGGCTTGCCCTAAAGATTTCTCTTAGCATCTCTGTGCCCTTCGAGTGGCAGTTTTGTACTTGAAGCTTCAGCAGTTTGGACACAGGGGAGCAGTATCGGTGTGCCAGATTCACATTATATTGTTAAAACTTGCCTCCTTGTGCTGACTGCAAAATCACAGACTGTGCTGTGGTGAGTCTGCAAAGCTGCTGGCATATGGGAACTGACCTTGTTTACATCATGCTCCGAAACAGAGAGCAAGAAACTCTGTTTTTCTCTCTCTCTCTCTGTTTGTGTTTACTTGATTTTATACATTGTAAAAAGATTTTTCAGGTAAAAGTGAGCAGTGAGGTATTATAACTCCTTTTTATTTCACTGTGCTTACAAAGTAACATTCAAAGTAGGCCATTTCAGCTCTTGAAGCCAGTTCCACTTGTCAATTAAATCATGGCTGACCTCTATCTTAACTCAATTTGCTCGTTGTAGTTCCATATCTCTCAATAATATTTGCCTAATAATCTTTACCAATTGTCATTTACAATTGCTCTTTAGTCTCGACAGCCTCTTGAGGGTAACAGAATGCCAGATTCCCTCGCCCTTTTTTGTATAGGAAAAAGTGCCTTTAATTTTGAGATGATATATGAATGTAAGTAATTATTTTATGTCTCTCTTACTGTACGAAGGCACTAGCTCTGCATGGGTAAAGCACTGAAGGAGTCCCAACAATCATAGGAAGCCAATTTGTATCGTCCCATTAAGTGGTGAACATTGTAGGACCCTTCGCAAGCATTATCAAACAAAATTTGATACTGAGCTGTATGAGGAGATGTTAGGACAGGTGACAACTACAGGTCAAAGAAACCTCAGTGAATCTTAAATTCATCCAGATAGCTCCCATAACGACCTTGCAAGAAGAGGTAACCTTGGAAGAAGAAAAGATCCTGATCACCTATCATTCCGACTGCACGAAGCAACCGGTTTTAATTAAAATAAATACATCAAATTCACCCACAAATTAAGATTTTTTTTTTGTATTGTTGTTCAGTTATAAACTTAGACATCATTGGTAGGGTGGCTACCTTCTGAATTGCAACAGAATCCTAAATAATTGAGAGAGTTAATCCTGCACTCAGTGGCAGGACTTAGCTGCACTTTCTGTTTGTGTGTAATACAATGCAGTACCATTTCCATCCATTTCGACTGTTTCTGTTCCTTTGTACCTGTTCAACGCATAGCTGAGGGTTGGCTGCATTTTGTGGACTCAACCCCTTCCTGGCTGTGACGTCACATTTACTTCTGCTGTGGGCAACATCTGTCCTTTGTGTTGGTGCTTTTGTAAGCCATAAAACAGATGGAAAGATTTGGAGTGTCCAGGTGTATCTGGCACAGTGGTTAGCCCCGATGCCTCTCAGCACCAGGGACCCGTGTTCGATTCCAGCCTTGGGTGACTGTCTGTGTGGAGTTTGTATATTCTCCCCATGAGTTTCCTCCGGCTGCACTCCTCTCCTCCCACAGATGTGCAGGTTAGGTGGATTGACCGTGCTAAATTTTTCCTTGGTTTGCCAACATAATTAAGGACCCCATGTCTACCTGGACATGCTATCTTCTTCCATGGGGGAAAGATACAAAAGTCTGAGAACACCCACCAACCGGCTCAAGAACAGCTTCTTCTCTGCTGCTGTCAGACTTTTGAATAAACTTACCTTGCGTTAAGCTGCTCAAACCCTAGCTGTGACTGTAACACTACTTTATGCACACTTTTGTTTCCTTCTCTATGAATGATATGCTTTTTCTATATAACATGCAAGAACCAATATGTTTCACTGTATGCTAATATATGTGACAATAATAAATCAAATCGTTTCAGGAGGATCAGTAGGCTGTATACATGTGGTTGTGGGGACAGGGCCTGGGTGGGACTGTTGTGTGCTTCGATGGGAGGAATGGCTTCCTATGCTGTAGGGAACCTATGATTCTACAATATCTGTATTTACTACATACTTTGAGCATGATGTGATGCCTTCAATGACTTTAGGCCTTTGCAACCTTTTTTTGTTTTTTTTTAAATGTCTGTGCTCTTATTCCTCCCCCCCCCACACTCTCAAACTAACTTGAATTATAATATATCATCTTTAAGAAGAAGCAGGTGACAAGCTGCAAGATAGGGGCATGGCATCAAGTGGCAGAGCACGAAGGAAAGGGGACATGTCCCTTCTTTGTCTGACCCGAAAAATCTCTCTCTCTCTCACACACACACACACACACACACACACACACACACACACTTCCCCTGACTACCTGTTTACCAAACACACTGTTTTAATGAGTTTGCTTGATACTCACTGATGCTTTCTTTTGGTCTAGGCTCAGTACACTACAATAAACATGTCATCCCTCCAGCCGACTGCTGTGTCATTTTGAGACTTTTTCTGCTGCCACCGCTTTCACAACGCATGCATATTTGGACCTGTCTGCTTTTGTGAATTGATTTAGAGTTTCTTTTAAGAGAAAAGAAAGTTGTTTTAAAACCAGGCTGTCCCTTACAGTTTACGTAGTTTTTATTGATGCATTCCAGCAACATAGTTAAACACACATCCAGCTGTTTTGTATTGCAGGGAACATTTTAAATCAGTAAGCAAAAGAAACAAATTGTTTTTTCACCATTTGAAATTTCAGCCCTTGAAGGAGGAAGACCACAATTTAGATTTTTAAAAAATAAATCTCTTTTTTTTTTGTCTGGGGGAACAAATTCTTCTCTCCTCCCCTCGGTGCTTGCTAACTTCCAGCTGTGCTCTGCTTCTTTGCTTACTCTGCAGAAGCTCAGCCCAAGCAAGTCTTCATTTCACAAGCTTTGCTGGGGAACGTCGCAGGCTCGTGGACCACATTTACCCATTCGATCATGTCCGCTTGCCTGGTCTCTGGCAGAAATGGCTGGACAATAATTCGTGACCTTGGTTCATTTTCTTTTCTGGCTATTCTCCCCCCCTCCCCCATCACACTACAGTCTGGGGACACTGTGGCTGATTTGCACTGACTCCATTGCTCCTCTGGCTGTGACGAGCTCAGTCAGCACAGATCATGGATTGAACCCAGGACCTTTCTAGCTCAGCTGCACAGCATGTAGTTTAGTTACATACCAATCCATTCGAGAAGCTATTGACATCTTTTAGGGAAAGCTTTGTTTTCTGTGTGCCTATGGTTAAAGATCATTAGGATGCTTTAAGAAAAGCCAAGGAGGCAGTGCGTAATGGGGTTGATCCACTAAATCACTTGTTCCACAGAGTGGGTTAAAGGAATGATCCTTCGTTCAAATTCCCCTCATCCATCCGTATTTGTGATTCTCTCTGTCAATTTTTGGCATATGCTGGTGTTCAGTTTTGAGTGCCTGATGCTCCATGGACTAATTGCAATGTGGACTGAAATTTCTTTAACTGCGTTCAGTAAATGTAATGATTTCCCCTCTAATCACTGTTATTACTTCAAAGTGCCCCGTTACAGCTGCAAGTTAGTCAAAAGGTCTTTACGTTCAGGGCAAATTCTAGCTAGGTTTCTGTAAATTTTTAACCATGTATAAACTGTACTTGTACAAAATATCCAGTAGGTACATAGGGTCAACCATACTGTGCCCTGAAGATGGGAACTGTGCCAAATGCCTTCAAGCAGTTACATCACTAATGAGTTAACTAGTTATTAAAAATATTTAACCTTTCCATCTTGCACATTTTGGTGCATTAAATAGTACGGTATGTCAGATTTGGCCTGGCAGCAAGTGGTGCAGAGGTCACTTGGCATTGGGATTGGATGTGGGTGGGAAGAGAAGGGGAAGTTGAGCATGGGTTGTGGAGGCGAAGGGGTCTCATGTTTTTATGTGTCATTCATCGGGGAGAGAGCTGTCAGTTTTCTGATTTTCCTTTTGGCGTTTGATGCCAGGGTTACTCGCAGTGTGTGTCAAGCTTATGATCTATATTGAAATCACACTCTTGTACGTTGGCTTAATGTCTTTTCTTTAAAAATTGTATAGCCATTTAAAATTGTGTGCTAACCTAACCATGCTAATTGCCAGCCGTAAAATCATTTGTTCCATTTCATGCATCTCTTTCCTTTTTAATATATTTCTGCTATTTCATGCACCACCACCACCCCCCATGTCCAAGCACATTGTTCTTGTACATACAGGTCACAGGGTTCCTTTGCATTCGTTGCTTGTCACGTGGTAACAATAATGTTGTGGTGAATTTTGAAAATGTTTTCTGTAACTGTTATTACTTCAAAGTGCCCCATTACAACTGCACGTTAGTCAGCTGTCTGGAAAAATACTGACTTTTTGAGCTTGAGAAGAAGCAGTCGAGAGAGTCACTGCAATAGGTTTAACTGCTGAAACAGGCATCAAAAGGGTCACAGCCTGAAGATTCAGGTAGACCTTTTAGGACGGAGATGAGGAGACATTTCTTCATCCAAAGAATGGTGAGCCTGTGGAATTCATTCCCACAGGAAGTAGTTGATGCCAAAACATTGAATGTATTCAAGAGGCAGCTGGATATAGCACTTAGGGTAAATGGAATCAAAGGCTATTGGGAGAAAGCAAGATTGAGTTGGACGATCAGCCATGATCGTGATGAATGATGGAGCATGCTCAAAAGGGCCAAATGGCCTCCTCCTATCTTTTAAGTTTTAAGATATTTCCACTTGTGGCAGAGTTCCAAACTAGTCAGTAATAAATCCAGCAAGAAAATTCGAGTGAACCTTCTTTGTGCAGAGATTGATTAGAATGTTGAACTTGTTACCGCATTCTAAAGAGCGGTTGAGGTAAATGGCATAGATGCATTTAAGGGGAAGTTGCATGAATGAAAATAAGTGTGCTGTTAGGATTAGATCAAGCAGGGTGGGAGGAGGCTCATGTGGAACATAAACGCTGGCATGGACCAGCGTTCGAGGAGAGACTAAACAATTTGGGCTTATACTCACTGGAGATTAGAGGGATGAGAGGGGATCTGATCGAGGTGTATAAAATCCTGAAAGGGATTGATAAAGTAAATGTAGACCAAATGTTTCCTCTTGCGGGGCAATCTCGAACAAAAGCTCACAGGTATAGATTGAGAGATGAAAGACTTAAAACTGAGATGAGGAGGAGCTACTTCTCGCAGAAGGTGGTGAATTTGTGGAACTCGCTGCCCCATGGCGCAGTGGAGTCCGAATCATTAAATGGTTTCAAGAAGGAGATAGATATATTTCTAATAATAAGAAAAACGGGATATGGGGACAGGTAGGGAAGTGCATTTTGAGACCAGGAAGGGATGCGGCATAATCTAATTGAATGGCTGAGCAGGCTCGAAGGGTTGAATTTGCCAACTTCTGCTCCTAGTTCCTATGTTTTTATGAATGATGTGTTTTTGTGCTCTGTGAAAGCATGTTGTATGGAAAATATTATCCGGAGGCACTACTTAAGATAAATCATCATAGTAAATCCAAGGAGAATAGATACAAACTGATCAAAATGCGAATTTAGGGACGTTGGAACTAAGTTTAAAGTTGGAGTGATTAACCCATGGGAACGATGCAGAACAATGGGGAAAATCTCAATATCTCTTTCTAGCAGGGCCATTTACACAGATCTTGCAGCCATCCTTGAAAAAGCAGAGCATCTTGGTCGTGGCCATGTTACAATTCTATTGTTAACAAGTAGTCAAAATCTGTATGATGTGGACAAGTTTCTTCCTCCATCAAGTCATGCCATCACCGTTCCTTATTCAATTTGATAAATTACAGTCCACCCGTAACTTGGTCGTATTTCCCAGTTACTTATTGTGAATCCCTCTACTGGATAAGATATGGCTCTCAGTCTTGTCTTTGTATCCAATTCCAGGCCTGGGTGTCAAAAGTACTGGGTTGCACTAATTGGTGACAAGATGGTGTGTCAGCCTGTGCCCAGGAGAGAACTCTCATACTACAGATATGTCACCTTTTTTACCCTCATCTCTGTGTCCACATCCCAGTCTATATTGGGAGCTGGAAGATGATGTAGTTGTC
The DNA here is from genome assembly GCA_024679065.1 of Sphyrna mokarran. Lineage (NCBI taxonomy): Eukaryota > Metazoa > Chordata > Chondrichthyes > Carcharhiniformes > Carcharhinidae > Sphyrna > Sphyrna mokarran. The sequence goes on along the minus strand of JAGIQG010000016.1, from coordinate 63,718,463 downwards.
TCCCTCTACACCATAGGCAAACTCCCCATCCTCATCTCTCCCTTTGCAGCATAATAAAAAGTTTTATTTATTCATTAATGTCACAAGTAGGCTGACGTTAACATTGCAATGAAGTTACCGTGAAAGTCCTCTATACTCCGGCGCCTGTGCGGGTACACTGAGGGATAATTTAGCACAACCAATACATCTCACCAGCACGTCTTTCGAACTGTAGGAGGAAACCCATGCAAACGTGGGGAGAAAGTGCAGACTCCACGCAGACAGTGACCCAAGCTGGAGTGTGAGGAGCGGGAGTTGGGCCGGGGGGTGAGGACTCTGTGTGGCAGAAATGGTGGGTTCAGGGTGAATCATTGCAAACTCTCACCCACCTTGGTGTGAAATTACCTACAGCCCAGCCCAGAATCATGGAAACCTTGTATTATTACCACCATTCTGCTGTCCAAGATCTCACACTTAGACGCAGCGCCAGCAGACAGTGTCTGCTGCTTAGCCCAGAAGGTTTAACCTCCAGGCAGAAGGCCTTGTGACTGAAATGCTGTAACGTCCAGATACGGAAATCCATTCCATGACTTTTAGAGTACAACAATGTGCAGTTTTAAAAAAATGCAAGACTACGCATGAGACACCGTGAAGCCTCAGTGAGCCATGACATTTGTGAAAGGATTGAGTCATGCTGAAGGTTTGTGTGTGCAGGGATTTGAATTGCTACGGGCTTTCCACCTGAAGTTCCTGTGTTTGTGACCGCACCCCGTCTACCCTGTTTCATCTTTGAGGGTTGCATCTGGAAACCCCACTCCCTGGTCTCAACTTACTCTTTGATTTTTTTTTCACATAAGGAAGCTGGCAGATGGGATAGTGCTGCGTAGAATCTTCTAGAATATCCTGCTGCAGCCTAGCTGTGCCACGTATTTGCTAACAAGACGGGCTACTTTTCAAATACCAATCCAGAGTAAATGGGATAGATAGGAAAATATGGGAGAGAATGCTGCCTTTAGATTGGAATAACGCCTGTCCCTGGATGAGTTTGTAAATGGAATTCTATTTTTAGTAGTGCCTTCATCTTCTTAGGAGGTCTACTTACTGCTTTAAGGCATTAATTACCTTTTGGAATTCAGCCCCTGTTGCGCAAGCGAACATAACAGCCAATTTTCACACAGCAAGAGCCCACAATTCACAGATGAGACAAGTGACCACTCTGCTCCTGAACTCTTTTCCCCCAGGCAGTGATGTTGATGTCTGAGAAAGCACTTCAACTGCCAGGGCTGAATCTCTGGTATTCTCCATTTCCCTTCCTGCTTCCTCCCTTTCAGTCACTCCCGAAGAACATACCGCTTTGCTTTAAGTCACCGGTCTGAATATCTCGTTTTAAAAGTAAAAGGTTTGTTTATTAGTCACAAGTAAGGCTTACGTTAACACTGCGATGAAGTCGCTGTGAAGTTCTGCTAGTCGCCACACTCCAGCGCCCGTTTGGGTCAATGCGCCTAACCAGCACGCCTGGGGGAAGAAACTGGAGCACCTGGAGGAAACCTACGCTGACACGAGGAGAACATGCAAACTCCACGCAGACAGTGACCCAAGCCTGGAATCGAGCCCAGGTCCCTGGTGCTGTGAAGCAGATGTGCCAGCCACTGTGTTGCTGTGCCATGGCTGAATGCATGTTTTTCTCTAGCCACTGGAATGCCTTGGGGCAGTTCCCCATGTGATAGCACTAAAGCAACAAAAGAGAATGTTCACCAGGAATGTTGCCTGGATTGGAGCACTTCAGCCATAAGGAGAGACTGGAAAGCTTAGATTGTTTTCTTAAGAGCAGAGAGGGCTGAGGAGAGGGGGATATGATTGAGGTGTATAAGATCATGAGGGATGCAGACAGAGTGAGTAGGGAGTGGCTCTGCTCCCCTTGATTACGGGGTCAATCAGGAAGGGACGTAGATTGAGGGGAAGGGAGTAGGACATCCATAGGAGGGGTGGGGGTTGGGAATCTGGAATGTGCTGCCTGGGAAGGTAATGGAGGTGGAGACCTTGCAACCTTTAAATAAATATTTGGATGAGCACTTGAAATAGCACAACATTCAGGGATGTGGGACAAATGTGGGAAAATGGGATTTGAGACTTTAGTGATTGTTATTGTTGTTGCCGTAGGGCATTTCCTGCTCTGTACTTGCGACTCTCTGGCTATGTAAAAGGTGCTATCTAAACGTAACTTGTTGTTGTTGATTTCACTGCGCTCAGGCCTTGTTGCAATAACTATTTTTAAATGTTGTGGTCTATGATAGATCGATTTGTTTCACGTCTTTCAGAACTTGGCTGGGTAGTTAAAACCAAGGCCAAAGTGGGTGTGAAATATTTGATTGTCCACTTCACAGAAAATTAGATGGCTCTTGCCTTGTGTTCTGGCTGATTTTTATCCTTCAATAGACAATATCCAAGCTGATTATCTCCTCTTTAATCTCTTCTGCTTTCCCTGCAACTTAGCTGTGTGCAGATTGGCTGCTGCATTTATTTGTATAATGGGAAAGATAACTCATTGGCTGTAAAGCATGGACTTGCGATCATAGATCATAGAACCCTAAGTGCAGAAAGAGGCCCTTTGGCCCATCAAGTCTGCACTGAACACAATCCCACCAGTGCCTACCTCCATATCCCTACGTATTATACCGACTAATCCCTCTAACCTACACATCCCTGGATACCAAGGCGCAATTTCTTAAATTGCCTAACCCTCACATCTTTGGACTATGGGAGGAAACTGGAGTACCCAGAGGAAACCTACGCAGACATGAGGAGAATGTGCAAACTCCACATAGACAGTGACCCAAGGCTGGAAATGAACCCAAGACCCTGGAGCTGGGAAGCAGCAGTGCTAACCACTGTGCTACTGTGGATGCAAAGGCACTATATAAATGGAAGTTCCTTGTCGGTTTCAATCAATACACAGATTATAGAATTGCCACATTTGCAGAAGGAGGCCATTCAGACCATGAATCTTGCATTGACCACAATCCTACCCGGGCCCTCCAACTATAACCCTTTGCATTTAACCTAGCTAGTCCCCCTGACACTAAGGGGAAATTTAGTACGCCCTGTCCACTAACCTGCACATCTTTAGATACAGAAAATGAAGTGGTGTTCTTCCTTGATAACCCAGAGTTCTTATCCAGTGATTGACCAAACAAGCAGAGAGAGTTTCAGATCAACCCTGCTGTTTGCTGAGTTAGTTGGTTGTAGCAGGGCTGGTGGTAAGAACATTGTACTTAACCCCAGCAGTCCTGAGCTGGAGAGGATGAGAATTTGGTCAGGATAACTCACAGTGCCAGGGGCCAGGTTTTGATTCCCGGGTTGGGTCACTGTTTGTGCGGAGTTTGCACGTTCTCCCCATGTCTGCGTGGGTTTCCTCTGGGTGCTCCAATTTCCTTCCGCAATCCAAAAGACATGCTGGTTAGATGTCTTAGCCATGCTCCCTCAGTGTACTCGAACAGACACTAGTAATAAGTTTATTTATTGGTGTCACAAGTAGGCTTACGTTAACACTGAAGTTACTGTGAAAATCCCCGAGTTGCCACACTTTGGTGCCCGTTCAGGTACACTGACGGAGAACTTAGCACCGCCGATGCACCTCACCAGCACGTCTTTCGGCTGCGGGGAGAAACCGGAGCACCCGGAGGAAACCCACACAGACACTGGGAGAACACACAGACAGCGACCCAAGCCGGGAATTGAACCCCGATCCCTGGCTCTGAGAGACAGCAGTGCTAACCACTGTGCCACCACATGGTGGTTAGGGGATTTTCACAGTAACTTCATCGCAGTGTTAACGTAAACACGAATGAATAAACTAACTTTTCCGACCTGTGTTGGAATTGTAGACATGTGGAAACAGGCTTGGCAGTGAGATCTCTTTTGGGTGAATAGGCAGCTGACAACTGCGGAGGCTTGTGTGTGATAGATGGCCAAATGTCTGAGATACCAGGGAGTGCCTTTGCAATTTTATCTGAGCAAGTCATCAGCGTACGGGGAAGGGGGAGAAAAACTGGAGATGAACAAGATGTTCTGGCTTCTGCTTTGTTCATCCTCAGTGGGTCAGATGGATGACCGAATGCTTCAGGGCCGCACTTTATCTAGGTGACTGCTCCAGCCTGCGTTGTTACACTGGAACTGATCAAAACAAATGGGCCCTGATTCCGAGCTGTAATAAATCAATAGAGGTTTCAGGACAAACTTCTTAATGGTTAGAATGACTGCCAAATGGAGCAATTAAGGCAGATAGCGTGGATTCATTAAATGGGGAGGCAGATAAGTATGTGAGGGCAAAAGAAATAGAAGGAATTATTATAAAAGTTGGGTGAAGTCGGGCATAAGATATAAGAAATGGCCCCTAAAACTTCTCCAGTATTCAATAAAAACATGTTTCATTCTGTCCTACATTTTTATATCCCTTTACAGGCAGCACGGTAGCACAGTAGTTAACACTGCTGCTTCACAGCTCCAGGGAACTGAGTTCAATTGCCAGCTCGGGTCACTGTCTGTGTGGCTTTTGCACATTCTCCTCATGTCTGCGTGGGTTTCCTCTGGGTGATCCGGTTTCCTCCCACAGTCCAAAGATGTGCGGGTTAGGTTGATTGGCCATGCTAAAAATTGCCCCTTAGTGTCGTGAGGTGTGTAGGTTGGAAGGATTATGGGTAAATAGGTAGGGATATGGGGGTAGGGCCTGGGTGGGATTGTGGTCGGTGCGGATTCGATGGGCCGAATGGCCTCTTTCTGCACTGTAGGATTTCTATGATTAGCGCTCAAGAAGAGGAGGCTCATGGGAAGTATTAGCATCAATTGGGTTGAATGACCTGATTCTGTGCTGTAAATTCTATGTAATAGAGATGGGGGAGGAGTGGAGACCACAGATTTAGCTCTTTCTGACCTTTTCCTTTGGTGGGACGGGATGTGGGGGAATATTTTGGCCTGCTGTATGTTCCTCAGATGGAAACGCTTAATTGGAATGGGATGGTTGGGAAATGTAGATGAGGGTTATACTTGCACACGTTGGAATTCTTGGGCCTTTTCCCTAATTTACAAAGTGACTCAGAAACAGATGTCAACTGGATCGACTGTGGTGTTATTTTTCTCTCTCTGCATATATATTTTGTAATGAAATAAAAATGTGCAGATCCCAGAAAACTAGCTTCCTGCACTATCATCCTTGAGACATGTTTACAATTACTTGAACAGATATTGTTACCACAGTGGCACTTTGCATTGTGAATACGTTTGATTTAGGTACTGGTTCCTGACCTGATATTGTTGAGTTGGAATGTGGGGAGAGCAGGGGTGGGAGGAATGGAGACTGTTAATATTTATCAGGTTGGTGGTTGTCATTGGAGAGCATTCGGTGCTTTACATGCTTGAGGCCTCAGTGGGGACATGGTGCCATGGTAACCAGGTTAACAGCCAACGGTAGCTTTGCATTCAACATAGGTGTTTGTCCAGTTGAAAACAGGCACTCACGCTAAGGCCAAATTCTACAGGCCTTACCGTGAGGTCCATTCTTACGGGAGCAGACTGGATGATTGTGGAATCAGAGATATTGCATTTGCTCAACTTTTACAGATCAGCTTTGTTCTATTCCTTCCACAGCGGAACAGTGGTTAGCACTGCTGCCAGACAGAGCCAGGGACCCAGGTTCGATTCCCAGCTCGGGTCACTGTCTGTGTGGAGTCTGCACATTCTCCTCGTGTCTGTGTGGGTTTTCTCCGGGTGCTCCGGTTTGCTCCCTCTGTCTGAAAGACGTGCTAGTTAGATGCATTAGCCATGCTAAATTCTTCATCAGTGTACCTGAACAGGCACCGACTAGGGGATTTTCACACTCACTTCATTGCAGTGTTAATGTAAGCCTGCTTTGTGACATTAATAAATAAACTCCTTTTCTTCCTGGCCTTTCCCTAGTTCAGACTGTAAACCTGGAGGCTGTTGTGGAAACCCCAATTCCAGTCCCGCTGCCAGTTGGCAACATCTGGCTCTTAAAACGATAGTGGCGCCACCCAAATGCAGTGGGCGTATTTGCCAAGGCTTGTATGCTATGTATCTGGAATGGTAGAATAAGGAAGCAGCTTAACTTGCTGCCGGATTGAATCTGAGAACCTTCTATATTTCTATGGCTCAGTATAACACCACACACTGTCCTTGGCATATCCTTGGAATGGAATATTATTAATCAGTACTTGCTCTAGTGGCTGGCTTCCAGCTGTCCTGTGCTCCCTTAAACTTGAGCTCATCGAAAAGTCTCACTGCCTGCATCTTAAGTTGCACCGAGTTCCATTCTACTGTGTTCGCTGACCTACTTCCAGTCCAGCAACTCCCTGATATTTTTAAAAATATTCTCGACCTTGTTTTTGATTCCCTCCGTTGCCTCACCCCTCCCTATTTCTGTAACCTCCTTCACTTCCCAAAATCCATGTATTTTTCTGACTCTGACCTCTTGTGTGGCTGTGCTATGAATCGCTCCACCATTGGGTGACCGGTGCCTTCATCTGCCTGGACCCAAAGCTCAGGAATTCCCTCCCTTAGCCTCTCCACGTCTCTACCTCACCTCTCCTCCTTTTAAGATGCTCCTTAAAACATTTGGCCATCTAATAGACCATAAGATGGAGGAACAGAATAAGGCCATTTGGCCCATTGAGCCTGCTCCACCATTCGATCAAGGCTGAAAAGATTCTCAATCCTATTCTTCCGTCTTTTCTCTGTAACCTTAGATTCCCTTACCAATCAAGAACCTATCGATCTCTGTCTTAAATCCATTTAATGAACTGGCATCCACAGCCTTCTCTAGCAATGAATTCCTCAGATTCACTCTCTGGCTGAAGAAATTCTTCCTCATCGAATGTACACATCCTCAGGCAATGTACCTTAGAGCTGCATGAAAGGCACTATACAAATGCAAGTTGTTGCAGCCACTCATAATTCTGGCTTGGAAACTGGGTATTCCTTTACTGTCACTGAGTGAGATCTTGGAACTCTGTCCCTAACAGCGCTGTCGGTATAGCTACACAGATGGACTGCCGTGATTCAAGAAGGCAGCTTCTCACCAACAATAAATGTGGCCTAGCCAATGATGCCCAAATCCCATGAATAAAAAAAGTTTGTGCCTTGTAACTTCTGTATCTTTTTTATTAGGGATTAGCAGTGTTGCCTCACTGGTTTTATTCTCGGTTTGGGTCACTGTCTGGGTGGAGCCTCTACGTTCTCCTTGTGTCTGCGTGGCTTTCCTCTGGTTTCCTCCCATAGTTCTAGCTGGTTAGGTGCATTGGCCATGCTAAATTCTCCCTCAGGGTACTTGAAAAGATACTGTGGCGACTAGGGAATTTTAACTTCATGTTACTGTAAGCTTATTTGTGACGCTAATAAAATCTCTGGGCCACACTCATCCCTTTATTTTTCAATGAATGAAACTAAAATACCATTGCCCATGCACTTTCAAATTGCATCTTGTTTAAATGGCTAAACACTTTTTAAGGTTGCTTTATTGCTGAGAATGATGTGAACTGCACAGGTTGGACATGGTGCTTTTGCTTTGTTTTTAACTGTTGGCGTCTGTGATTCCCTCTGTCTTCTTGCCGGCGGTGAAAATGTCGAACGACGTGAAGTTTACGGCAAGCATTCCGACCTTCTTCCAGTAACTCTCCATTATCGTATCTCCTCTGAGCGCAGCGGGGAGGTTGAAGGGGGGAAAAAAAACCAATTAGAAGCTCAAGTGGGTGGTTGTTGGCGCCGTCATGTTGGGTCAGGTCCGGGAACGCACACAGTGAAGGTGGGTGGAGTCTTTCCTGTAAAACTGCCAAACAATTGGCTGGCTGGCCGGCTGACTTTGGCTCTTGGGAACTTGGCTGGGGGGCGTCAGCTTGAGCTCATGGTTTGGGAAGGAAGCCACTAGCTTTTGTTTGCGTGGAATCGTTACAAAATTCCCAACTAAACCTACCCGGGCCTTTCTTGCCTTTTGTTGCTTTTTTTCTTAAAAAAAAGTTTTGAACAGAGGATTCCATATAAACTCCCGCTGAAACAGGACACTCTTCATTTACAATAAGAATGAGCAATTCTATTTAAAGGCTTGAAAGCTGATGTGTTTACAATTCCCAAACTATCCCCATGCTCTGCCCTCCCCACCTGGACTAGATTCTGTTGGGACTGATTCTGCCAAAGTAAAACTCTCCTTCTGCCCCTCAAACACATTCCATCTGCTGTTTTCACATGAGCTGTCTGTGACCAAGCTCTGGGCTATTTGCTGGAAGCTCTTGGAATTGCTATTTATACCACATTGGCCAGCTTATAGTGGGGGGAGGGGGAGGGTGGGTTTAATTGCCGTGGATGGCACGGTGGCACAGTAGTTAGCACTGCTGCTTCACAATCCCAGGGACCCAGGTTTGATTCCTTGGGTTGGGTCACTGTGCAGAGTCTGCACATTGCCCCGTGGTCTGCGTGGGTTTTTTTCGGGTGCTCCAGTTTCCCCCCCCACAGTCCAAACCCCGTGCTGGTTAAGTGCGTTGGCCGTGCTAAATTCTCCTTCAGTGTACCTGAACGGGCGACTTGGAGATTTTCACAGTAACTTTGTTGCAATGTTAATGTAAGCCTAGTTGTGACACTGATAAATAAACTTTAAAAACCTTATTGGGAGGGAAGGGCAGGATTGAAGTGATGCAAGAGAGATTGTAGTTTGAGCTAGAATTTGCTCCTTTGTCGAGCAGTTTTTAACCCTGAGGTTCCATCAGTAGCTTTCTCTTTCTCAGTTAATTGTTTGTGTATATCTTGTTTCACCCCAACCAACTGTCCGCACCACCTCCCTCCCCCCCCCTCCACCTTCAGCTAAAGTCGAACGACTAACCTTCAACCTTGAGCAGTTGGAATTTTAAACTTGTTTTTCTTGTAATAAAGACCCGTGGGCCAGAGCAGTGACGGCGAGAGCGACGTTATTTTTCAGTTTGAGCTCTGTCCTTTTCTGTCTGGTTACCTTTTGAATTTTACGACATGCATTAGGTTACAGGCGCGACGTAGAAATCGTGAGTTGTGATACAGAGAGTGAGCAGCGGAGCGCTGGGTCGGCGTTCTCCTTTCAAATAGTGCATTCAGGAAGGTCACCTGGCTATCAATTGTGTGTGAGGGCAGAGGGGAGTTGAAAAGATCCTGCAGGTCAGTCAGCACTTCGGGTAGAGAAAGCAGAGTTAGTAACTCAGGCCACTGACTTTTCATCGGAATGTCAAACGTGAAATTGTATTGATGTTTCTGGAATATTCCTGGCACACAATGCCTGCTGAGTTTGCTGACGTAACAGCGCTTACAAAAAAGTAATTCATTGCCTGGTGTACTTATCAAGGGCTTTTGACGGTAACTTCATCGCAGTGTTAACATAAGCCCGCTTGTGACTGATAAATAAACTTCACCTTTCTTTAAAGTTGCGAACTTTTTTTCAGAGTGCTGTTGTGACCCTCTGAATATTAACCCTTACGTTAAATATAAAATGGTGGTTAGATCAATTTGCCGTCTTGCGTTATGTTAGTCTGATGTGGTGACCCTTGTGTGAGATGTTTCTGCTTGGAATTGCTTCTGTCCTTTCAAGCTGACAGCTTTGTCTCCTGCACTCCCCAAATTCATTTTTTGTTCAAAAGGCACTTTTTTCTCACGTTTCGACCTTGGTTTATTGCTCGAGCCCTTGCCTCTTTGACAGAAAGTTGCTGGCTGAAGTTCCACTTGAAATTTTGAGCACAGGATTCAAGCTGATGCCTCAATTCAGTATTGAGGGACTGCTCCCTGTCAGAGTGAGCACCTTTTGATTGAGGCACTAAACAAGGGGTCCTGCCTTCCCTCCTCAGGTGGATGTTAAAGACATCATATCATCTTCAAAGAAAACCAGGGCACATCTGTCTCTTTTTTTTTGTTCATTCATTATTTATTCACTGGCTGTCGAGAATTTATCGCCCATGCCTAAGTTGAGAAAGTAGTGGTGAGCTGCCTTCTCGAATCAACTGCAGTCCTTGTTCTGTGCGTTGACCCACAATGCCGTTAGAGAGGGAATTTCAGGTGACTGCGAAGGAACGGCAATATATTTCCCAGTCAGGATGATGACTGACTTGGAGGGGAACCTGCAGGTGGTGATGTTCCCATTTATCTGTCGCCCTTGTTCTTCTAGATGGAAGTGGCATGGGTTTGGAAGGTGCTGCCTGAGGGTCTTTGGTGAATTGCTGCAATGCACCTTTAGATAGTACACATTGCTGCTACTGAGTGTCAGTGGTGGAGAGATTGTATATTTGTAGATGTGTTGCCAATCAATTTGGGCTGCTTTATCCTGAATGTGTCAAGCTTCTTGAGTGTTGTTGGAACTGCACTCGTGCAGGCAAGTAGGGGATATTCCAACACACTCCTGACTTATGTCTTGAAGATGGTGGATAGGCTTTGGGGAGTCAGGAGGTGAGTTCCTTGCTGCAGCATTCCTAGCCTCTGACCTTCTCTTGGAGCTACTGTCTTTATTGGCGAGTCCATTGAGTTTCTGGTCAATGGTAATCCCCAGGATGTTAACAGTGGGGGATTCAATGATAGTTACATACAAAGGGTGGTGGTTAGAGTGTCCTTTATTGGTGATGGTCATTGTCTGGCAATTATGTGGCATGAATGTTATTTGCCACTTGTCAGCCCAATCCTGGATATTGTCAGGATCTTGTTGCATTTGAACGCCGACTGCTTCAGTATCTGAGGAGTTGCGACTGGTGCCGAACATTGTGCATTCATCGGCAAACATCCCCACTTCTGACCTTATGACGGAGGGAAGGTCATTGGTGAAGCTGAAGATAGTTGGGCTTAGGACAGTACCCTGAGGGACTCCTGCAGAGGTGTCCTGGAGCTGAGATGACTGATCCTCCACAACCCCAACCTGGGGCAACATTTACGCCTCATCCAACATCTTTGAGACAGATTTCCTGATTGTGTAGCTGTGTTGTGAGAGCTTGCACCAATCAGCTGGTGTGATTTTCACAGAAAAGCAGAGACACTTCTGATTGTTGTGAAGTCTTTTGGTATGCCCCGAGGTGGTGCTACATAAATGCAACTTCTTTCATTGATGCAAACTAGATTATCTGCCCCGTCAACATATATTAGTTATTGTTCGTCGGTATGATGGCGCCTAGGGTTACGGAAATATTTGGTTGTCAGATAAAACGCAATTAAATTTTCTGACTGTATTCATAATGATTAGCAAACCTCCAAGGCCTGGCCTCCGCTCACTAACACTGACTGCATTGACTTGGACGTGAGTGGACTGGAAGTGGTGGTACACTCTGCATTATTCATGTATGTCCAAGCTGTAAATGACTTCATCTCCTGTAGTTCAAAAGAGGCACTGGTGGGCCATCAGCAGTAGAACTGATTTCTACCACAATCTAACCCCAAGGTCTAAATCCCACAGTTTGCCATCAACATCCAGTCAGGGGAGCAGCTGGCTCAGAGAGGACTAAAGAAGAGCCTGAAAATGGGATTCCAACCTGGTGAATACGGGATCATGTGCATGCGACCTGCTAGAGATGGAGCTAAACTAAAGTGAAGTTTATTCATTAGTCACAAATAGGCTTACATTCACACTGCAATGATAGTGAAAATCTCCTAGTCACCACACTCTGTTTGGGTACACTGAGGGAGAATTTTTAGTATGGCTAGTGCATCTAATCTGCACATCTTTGGACTGTAGGAGGAAATTGGAGCACCCGGAGGAAAGCCACGCACACATGGAGAGTATGTGTAAACTCCACACAGGCAGTGACCCAAGCTGGGAATTGAACCCGGATCCCTAGCGCTGTGAGGCAGCAGTGCTAATCACTGTGCAAACGTGCCACCTGCTCCCATAATCAATGAATCAGATTAAAACACTGCAGTCCCACCATATTCAGTTGTGAATAATAACAATTAAACATCTAACAGGAAGAGAAATTTCACAGAATCACAGAAACCGACAGTGCAGAAAGAGGTCATTGGGCCCATCAAGTCTGCACTGACCACAATCCCACCCAGGCCCTACCAAACATACTTACCAGTTAATCCCTCTAACCTACGCGTCTCAGGACACTAAGGGGTAATTTGGTATGGCCGATCAACATAACCTGCACACCTTTGGACTGTGGGAGGAAACCCACGCAGACATGGGGAGAATGCGCAAACTCCAGAGCCAGTAACCCAAGCTGGGAATTGGACCCAGGTCTCTGGAGCTGTGAAGCAGCAGTGCTAACCACTGTGCTACCATGCCACCCAATGTTTTTTATTCCAATTAAATCAAATCAACTCCAATTCAGATTCTCAACAAGTTGAGACATTCCCGATCCAAGCTGGCAAGACAGGGCTCTCACCTCTTGGGCTTGATCCACATGATCCAAGCTGATTGGAGTAGGCGTAGCTCCTCCTCCAAGGCTTAATCTCATTTGCATCTTAGCCAAAAAATCGAGATGCCGCCTTTAAAAAATAATTTCAAATGAAGCTAAAATGTGACCTAATGACTTCAAACAAGCGCAGCATGTCAATACTACACTTGATCTTAGCCAAAAGGCTGAGAAACGATACCTTGAATAATCCCATCTTCAATTATGATGCAAGTGCTAAAGACAATGAAGAAGTGTTTATAATCATAGCTGCTGATCCATTTTGGCTTCTTCCTGAGGTCCCAACATCAAAGGTCCCGGTCTTCAGTCACTTCTCATGATCACGTTGGATGCAACAAACTCTGTAGGCCCAAGCACATCTTACTGAAGACCTCTGCCCCAGAACTAACTTGTGCCTTCAGCTAATCCATTCCAGTACTGGCATCCACTCAACAAAAGTGTACAATTACCCAAGTGTGTTCAGAAGTGCAAAGTAAGTAGCAAATTCGTCAATTACTGCCCCATCCTGACCATTCCTGATCATTAGCAAGCTCAGCAATAACCTGCTGAGGTGAAGTTCTCCCAGGGGTGATAGACCCCAGACACTTTTCCCATGTTTGGACCATGGTTGTAAAGGAGTTGAATTCCAGAGGGGAAGTGAGAGTGACTGACCTTGACATTAAGATAGCGACAATGGTTTTAATGGGATCAACCAGCAATTTATCAAGCAATGAGAATGGCTCTGCCTATGTGGCCCAAATCCTATGAATGAATAATGTAGAAGAAAAATTGAAAGTTAAGATTCAAAATCAAAATAATTAAGCTTCATCCAATGCTTGATGCCTGACATAAAGTCCTTATTGTGGTTCTGTTGAGATTAAATGAAAGCGGATGTGAATCAACCAGAATTCTAAGTAAACGGTTCAACATAGCTCATTAAATACTCAATGTTCTATTCAAGGGAACTGTGTTCAGTTGAATTGACTCGTGTTGTCATATTGACAGTGGCACTGTGATTAGTACTGCTGCTTCACTGCACCAGGGACTCAGGTTCGATTTCCGGCTTGGGTCACTGTCTGTGCGGAGCCTGCACATTCTCCCCATGTTTGCGTGGGTTTCCTCTCCGTTTTCCTTCCGCAGTCCAAAAGACATGCTGGTTAGGTGCACTGGCCGTGGTAAATTCTCCCTCAGTGTAACCAAACAGGCGCCTCGGGGATTTTCACGGTAACCTCATTACAGTATTAATGTAAGCCTACTTGTGACGCTAATAAATAAACTTTAACTAATATTCTGAAAGGAAATTCCTGTGCATTGGTATTCCTCAATTGTTTAAAGGGCCTTAGTGACGCCACATCTATTGTGTGCAGTTTTGGTCTCCTTTTCAGAAGATGAATGCTTTTGCTCTAGAGGGAGTGCAGCGAAGGTTTACCAGGCTGAATCCGGGGATGGCGGAACTGATGCATGAGGAAGATTGACTGGGTTAGGATTGTTTGAGATGAATAAGGGGGGATTTCATAGAGACTTATAAAATTCTAACAGGACCAGACCGAGTAGATTCAGGGAGGAGATTCTCGATCGTGGAGTAGTCCAAAACTGGCAGTCACAGTCTGAGGATTCAGGGTAGACCATTTAGGATGGAGATGAGGAGACATTTCTTCACCAAAGAGTGGTGAGCCTGTGGAATTCATTACACAGGAAGTAGTTGATGCCAAAACATTGAATGTATTCAAGAGGTGGTTCATATAGTGGTTGGGGGCGAATGGTTATGGAGAGAAAGCAGGATTAGGCTATTGAGTTGGACAATCAGTTATGATCGTAATGAATGGCGGAGTAGCTTCGAGGGGCCAAATAGCCTCCTTGTGCTCCTATCTTTTTTGCATTTGCCGCTGTGCCACTCAGTTACCCCCTTAACAGTCAGATGACATCAGTTGAAATCAATTTTTAAAGGGGGCATGGATGACAAATAACAAAACAGAAAAAAGGACACATCGCAATCGGTGAATCTGTTTAATATTGTGATGCACTTCAGTCACTCCAGTGTCCATTGAATGTTGAAGGCCTTGAGTGTCCCAGCAGGCATCACGTGTCGCCTTTCTGAGGGTACCCAGACAAGAATATCGTTGCGGAGAAGATCCTAACCAAAACACATTGCTACATAGAAGATGGGAGCAAGAGGAGGCCATTTGGCCCTTCCAGTCTGCTCCACCATTCATTACAATCATGGTTGATCATCCAACTCAATAGCCTAATCTTCCTTTCTCCCCGTAACTTTTGATCCCATTCACCTCAAACTGGTAATTGATGGATCTTTCGAACCACCTGCTTACGATAAGAAGCAAAGTTTTGAACAGTTTCATCCCTACCTGCCAAATCCTAAATCAGAACAAGCAGATTGTTGTCTCTGGACAGTGTTTCTACGCACTAGGAAAGGGCAGAATGAGGAAGCCTGGACTTCATAGGAAACACAAAGGGGAACAGACAGTGTCTCACTGTGTTTTTCAAAGGCCGTTATTAATAGAATCATTGCTTCCTGTTGCCAGTCAAGCTCTCTTGAAAAATGATGTGCTGCGGTTTCGTGAAGACAAGAGTCTTGTGAAGTGGACGTCTCTGTGAAAGCCCACCGAGATGGTGATCGAACCACAGAACTAACTTGAAAAGCGACGTGCATTTTTGATGTTGTCTTCTTGACAGCTCTGCGCACGTTGACACCAGAATCTCATTCAGCGATTGGCGGAAACTATCTCGGGGTGAAAAAAAAAACCCAAATGCGCTTGTTTTCCATTTTGACCTCCCCCTCTCCCCCCCCTCAATCTCCGAGAGCCAGTGGAAGAGTATATTTTCTGTGTTCTTTTGGAGCTCAGAAGAATGAGAAGTGGCCTCATTGAAACATTGACAGGGTAGATGCTGAGAGACTGTTTTCCTGGTTTGGAAAGTCCCAGGACATGACCATCGCAGTATCAGAATAAGAGGGTCAGGCTTTTGGGATGGGGATAATGAGAAATTAGTTCACTGTGTTAGAATCATAGAATCCCTACATGCAGAAGGAGGCCATTTGGGCCCATTGAGTCTGTACTAACCACAATCCCGCCCATAACCCCATGCATTTACCCTAGTTGGCCCCCCTAATACTAAGGGACAATTTAGCACGGCCAATCCGCCTAACCCACACACCTTTGGACTGTGGGAGGAAAAGGAGCATCCAGACGAAACCCACGCAGACACAAGGACAACATACAATTCCACACACATGACCCAAGCCAGGAATCGAATCTGGATCCCTGGCGCTGTGAAGCAGCAGTGCTCCCCACCGTGCCGCTCACATTGCAAATTTGTTTTGGAATTCCATACCCTGTGGATGCTCAGTAATGAGTATATTTAGATCAGTAGATTTTTGGGTACTCAAACTCTGGGGGAGTGGAGGGGTGGTTGGTGTTTGCTGGAATAGGGCAGGAAAATAGGTAGATGATCAACCATTGAATTGGCTAAATAGTCTACTCCAACTATTTTATTGGATGGTTGGGGGATGGGAGGGTGGGGGGAAGAGAGGCTTAAATTTTCGTCAGGGTGAAATGGGGCAGTTGTCCTTGGTTGTGCTGAATGAAGATTTTCTACATCGTAACAACATAGAAGATAGGAAGATGCTATTTGAACCTGCTCCGCCATTCATCACTATCATGGCTAATCAACTCAATGGGAGCAGCCAGAGCAAGCAATTGGGAACTTAAGCTCAGGCCATTGAGCTCTTTGAGGCTGCATCACATCTGGACTATAATGGCTGATCAGATTGTGGCCTCAACCCCACAGCCCTGTCTGCTGCCCTCTGACCTGCCCACCCCAATCCCATTGCATAACCTTTGACCCCCATTAGTTTGGAGCATGGAACTTGGAGCAAAAGTAGCCCCAATGCTGTGGAGGAAGAGCACATAACACACAAGCCGGAGGGAAAAAGTGTCAGAATGAGGCATTCTTTTCATCTCACCAGTGTGATCGTAACTCTGGACTGCATTCTATTTTGCTACCCTCTCCAAATACCACTGCTGCATTTTTGCAAGGAGCGATGTGTCAATGGAGAAACTCAATGTCCAACTTGTAAATGTGCTTGGAGGGAAATGCAAACCTGTGAAAATGATGGGCAGATCAAAGACTAACTGGTTCATTAACCCTGCACCACGTTCAGGAGCATCAGCACTACACATTGCTCCTATTGTCACTTCCACCACAGTATCCCCTGGTTAAGAGAGAGAAAGAAAAAAAGAAGATTCCAGGGCCAATAAAGGACAAAATACATCTGGAAAATTCTACCCCAGCCCCATCTGGCAATCAAACTCAGTCTAGGTGATCACTGGAATCATGTGTTTGTTACCCATTCAACCTCTTTCCCATCTGTGTAATGTGATTACTGCCTGATTTATCTTTTTATTCATTCGTGGGACATGGGCATCGCTGGCTGGCCAGCATTTATTGTCCCTGTCTCGTTGCCCTTATTCAGAGGGCAGTTAAGAGTTAAGCACAATGCTGTGGCTCTGGAGTCACATGTAGATTAGGTAAGGACAGCAGATTTCCTTCCCTAAAGGACATTCCCTAAAAGAGATAGTTGTCGACTTCAGGAAATGCAAAGGAGAACATGCCCCTGTCTACATCAATGGGGAAGAAGTAGAAAGGGTCACAAGCTTCAAGTTTTTAGGTGTCCGGATCACCAACAACATTTCCTGGTCCCCCATGCTGATACTATGAAAACCCACCAACGCCTCTATTTTCTCAGAAAACTAAGGAAATTTGACATGTCAGCTACAACTCTCATCAAATTTTGCAGATGCACTATAGAAAGCATTCTTTCCGGTTGCATCACAGCTTGGTATGGTTCCTGCTCTGCCTAAGACTGCAAGGAACTTCAAAAAATAGTGAATGTAGCCCAATTCATCACGCAAACCAGTCTCCCATCCGTTGACTCTGTCTGCACTTCCCACTGCCTTGGCAAAGCAGCCAGCATAATTAAGGACCTCACGCACCTCAGAACATTCTGTCTTCTACCTTCTTCTTTCATGAAGAAGATAACAAAGTCTGAGATCACGTACCAATCGACTCAAGAACATCTTCTTCCCTGTTGCTGTTAGACTTTTGAATGGATTTATCTTGCATTCAGTTGATCTTTCTCTGCACCTTAGCTATGACTGTAGCACGACATTCTGCACTCTCTCCTTTTCTTCTCTATGAACAGTATGCTTTGTTTGTATAGCATTCAAGAAACAATACTTTTCACTATGTGTTAGTACATGTGACAATAATAAATCAAATCAAATCGTTAGTGAACCAGATGGGTTTTCCTGACAATGCTTTCATGATTGTTGGTAAATCCTTAATACCAGATTTTTTTTATTGAATGCAAATTCCACCATCTGCTGTGGTGGGATTCGAAATTGGGTCCCCAGAACATTAGCTGAGTTTCTGGATTAAGGCCATTGCCTTCCCGAGGCTATCTGTTGTCCAGATTCATGTTAAAAACTTAATTCACGCCCGCAGGATGTCCAACTAAAATAGTTTTGATCTGTGAAAATAAAACTAGCCATGGTGAATTTGGAGACAGGCTGAGATTTTACACTGAGGTTGATTGAGTCATGCATATGAAGCTGTCTGGGTTGTGTTCTGTTTTAAGTTAGTAAGCCCAAGTGGGACTGTGTCATTGGTAGAGCCTTATTTTCTCTCTGTCTGGTCTACGAACAATACAATGTTAAAAAATAATGTAATATCGTCTGGAGCGTGGTTAACCATTTCTCTGGCGTCCTTAAGCAGGAAGTTTGGGTCTGTAGACTTCCACTTTTATTTCACTCATCTTTCTTGGAAAGCAATGGAAGATTCTTGGCCTTCGCTTATTGACCCTATAACATCCACCATACTTCTGCACAGCAGCAGGGCTAAGATTGAGAACTTAGCCAGGCAAAGGAACGAAGCTTCAATCTTACTCCAGAATTAAAAACAAAATATATACATGTTTTTATTTATTTCTTCCAAGAAGGTTACATGAGACAGAGAGCATGTGTCTTGTGTTTGCAGAATAATGCAGAAGGAGGCCATTCAGCCATCAAGTCTGCACTGATCCCCACATACCACCCTATTCCCGTAATTCCTGTCATCCTCACCTGCACATCTTTTGACTGTGGGAAGACACTAGAGCATCTGGAGGAAACCCACGCAGACATGGGGAGAATATTGTAGAAAGCGTTATAGTTGTGTGGCTCTTTTCCTGTCTGTCATTGTACAGTCAGATGACTGGGGGACAAGGGGAAATGATTGCATTTATCCGCCTGCTTCTAATGCTCAACACATCATACTGGGTTCTACGTTTCTCGCTCTTTAACTCCATTCTCTGCCAAATGTTAACTTCAGTTAGTGACGGTGGCAGCAATGCTTGCAAATCCACCCTCCATCTGTGAATGGTTAGTGGAATCGTCCGGCGAGGAAGCTGATTTTCAAACAGAATCGGTTTTGGGCTAAATCTGTCTGGCTGATTCGCAGACAGTCGAATGAACAGAAAAACCACTTCACCGCAGTATGATTAGAGCAAAGGCAAAACTCACAAATGCTGGAAATCTAAGGAAAACCAGAAAATGCTGGAGGTGGCCAGTGGATGAAAGAGGAAATGTTTTGGATGACTCCCTTTGTCCAAACTGACGAGGCTTTTTTTTAAATGTTGGTTCTTAATTAAAAACAGCCTAATTTGATGAAATCCCGAGTGGTCAAACAGGGCACGTTGGTGAAATTCAGTGAGTGCTCTTGTTTGCGTAATGTGTTGGTTGTTGTAAATTTGGCTGTATTAAAATTCTCAACTTTTTCGATTTCACCAGGCCATTTTTTTTTTTCCCCTTTTTTGCTTTTGTAGGTTCACCTGTGGAGGTAGGCTTGGAACCTTTTACTGTGTTAAAGACATTACATAAATAAAAAATTGGGTTGTAATGAGCACTGTGACCCTAAATCAAATTCCAGTGCAGACCTCCAAGCACCAGGTGGCACTATGCTTGTGATCTGGTCCATTTTGCTTCTCACTAGGCCTCTGAATATTGGCTACACGCCAACCCTGTCCTTGGCCTAACCTGCTTTTAGCATCTTCCTTTCTCCTGGCTGCTTGTGTCACCTTGTTCTGATCCTGCCGATGCCCCAAGATTTCATTCAGCAACCACTCATACTGGACTTGAAGCTTATCTGGCTCTCTTACCTTTTCTATATTGGTACCTACTCCCCAGTGGATAATGCCTCTTATCAATCCAAAGACATATCTGCCTGCACTGTTATGATGCTGTGCCTCTCAGTCTTGGCTCCAGTTGTTCTTCCGGTGCCTGCCTTTCTGCTCAACTCTTCCTGACTCCACCTCCCACCATCAGTGCCCTCTAACTGCCTCCTTTGCTGGACTCATCATTCCTGACCCTTAGCTCTGCCCACTTGCTGCCACCTTAATTCTCATCTTTATTCAGTCATACCGGCTTTTGAATCAGGTTTCTTCTCTTGACCATTTCTCCCTGTCCATTTCCTGTGGTAGGATCACAATGAGAGGGAGATTAAGAGGACAGCGATACACTGGGGTTATTGTTGTTAGCGTATCGTTACACCCCATACTGTTTTACTCTGGGGAATAGTGGGGAAAAGATTTCCGAATATCAGTCAGTTGAATTGTGGTGAATGTTTCCCCCGTGACCAACAAGACCTGGGCTTGGGCTCGAACCTGGAGTTTCTGACCCAGCAGTAGAGGTGTTTCCCACTGTGCCGAAAGGCGTGCTTACTCTGGGGTAGCATCAGCTGACTCGTCCCCTGCCTCAGCTCTTCTATTGCTGAAACTCTCATCCAATTCTTTCTTAACCTCTGGATTTCCAGTGCATTTCTGGCAAGTCCCTTTCATCCGACAGTCTGTAAACCTGAGGTCATCCGAAGCTGATGTCTTCATTCATATCAAGACCTCTTTCATCCCTGTGCTTGTTGACATATGACGATTTCACAGTTAAGCAATGCCTCAGTTTTACAATTCTTATCCTGGTTTTCAAATCTCTCCATCTCTCTGTCCCTCCCTGTCTCTTTGATCTCTTCCAGCCCCACAACTCTCCTCAATTTGGGCCTCTTGAACTTTTTTGCTCTGCCATTGGTGACCATACCTCCAACAGTCAAGATTCTGTGCCATTCCCTCTGGAGGCACTTCTCTCACTTCCTTTTAAGACACTCATTAAAACATACCTCTTTGACCAAGCATTTCTTAGCTATCCTATTATCTAGGAGATGGTATGGTATTTAGCACTGCTGCCTCACAGTGCCGGAGACTCCAGTTCAATTCCTGGCAAGGGTCAGTATCTGTGTGGGATCTGCATGTTCTCCCCACGTTTGCGTGGGTTTCCTTCGGGTGCTCCAGTTTCCTCGAACAGTCGAAAGACATGCTGGTTAGGCAGATTGAATCATAGAATCCCTACAGTGCAGAAAGAGGCCATTCAGCCCATTGAGTCAGCACTAACAACAACCCTACCCAGGCTCCATCCCTGTAACCCCATATATTTACCATGCTAACCCTTCTAACCTACACATCCTGGGACACCAAGGGGCAATTTACCATGGACGATGCACCTAACCCGCACATCTTTGGAGTATGGGAGGAAACCAAAGTACCCAGAGGAAACCAACGCAGATGCAGGGAGGACTTGCAGACTCCACATAGACAGTGACCCAAGGTGGAAATCAAACCAGGTCCCTGCACTGTGAGGCAACAATGCCAACCAATGTGCCACCATGCTGCCATGTTCAATTCTCCCTCAGTGTACCCAAACAGGCCATGGAGTATGGCAACAAGGGGATTTTCACAATAATTTCATTGCTGTGTTGATGTAAGTTTACTTGTGACACCAATAAATAAACTTTATCTCCTCAACAAAAGCAGAAAATGCTGGAAACGCTCAGCAAGTTTGTGGAGAAAGCGAGAAAATAGAATTAGTGTGGTCAAGGAGTCAGAATCTTTCCAGCGTTTTTCTGTTTTTTATTTCAGATTCTAACATCTGCAATATTTTACTTTTATTCTGGCGTCTCCTCGTGTTCAGTGTCAATTTTGCTTTATAAAGTTTCTGTGAAGTGCCGTATTTTTGTATGTTAATGGTGCTATTGAATTACAAGCCGCTGTAAAGAGACTGCAATAGGAAGATAGCACCCCTGAGGAGAAAGCTGGGGAAAATAGATAACTAAAGAGCAAAGAGAAAGCCTTTCAGCCCTCCAAGCCCATGCAGATCATGATGTCCTAACTAAACATAAAAAAAACCTTCTGCCCTTACTCGGTCCTTATCCCTCTATTCTTTCCCTATTCATATGTTCATCGAGATGTCTCTTAAATGTTGCTAATGTGCCTGCTTCCACCATCTTCTCTGGCAGCACGTTCCAGGTACCCCCCCACATTCTGTGTGAAAAACCTTCCCCACACATCTCCCTTAAATTTTCCCCCTCTCACCTTGAATCAGTGCCCCCTTGTAATTGACACTTCCACCCTTGGAAAAAGCTTTTGACTATCCACCCTGTCTATGTCTCTCATAATTTTGTAGACCTCTATTAGGTCTCCCCTCAGCCTCCATCTCCCCAGCGAAAACAATTGTAGTGTAATCAACCTCTCCTCATAGCCAACACCCTCGAGACCCAGCAACATCCTGGTGAACCTTCTTTGTGCTCTCTCCAAAGCTTCACGTCCTTCTGGTAGTGTGGTGACCAGAACTGCACGCGATACTCCAAATGCAGGCTAACCAAGGTTTTACATACTGCAACATGATTTCCCAACTCTTGTATTCAATGCTCCGATGAAGGCAAGCATGCTTATATGCCTCCTTAATCACCTTGGCCACTTGTGTAGCCATTTTTAGGAAACTGTGTGATTGAATGCCCAAATTCACTCAGAGAGGGAGATACATGAGTAAAATATTAGACCGAGGACTTTGCAAATATAAGGACCAGAGTGTGTGTAGTCTGAGATTGGTGACACAGTGAGTGATTTGGGTAAGACATTGGTGAGAGGCAGATGGGTGGAAGATATCACAGCGAGAGGGAAGAGTCTTGAATGTGACGAGAGAGAGAGTGGGCTAAGCAAAGACAAATCTGAGAGAGTGTGATTGGAGATCGTGCATGGGGCATGTCAAGAAAGCGATTATAGGGGTTGAGAGAAATAAATACAAATCAGAGGGATATATGAAAGAGATATAAGGGTAGATGCCAGAGTTGTTGCAGTGGATAGTAGATCTGCTGGAGGAAAGGAGATGTGCTTTCATTAATGAAGAAGAATCATATTGGACTTGGAATGTTAACTCCGTTTTTGTCTCCACGACAGCTACCAAACATGCTTGAGTTTTCCCCAGCACTTGGAATATATAATTATGATATAAACAGTCAAAATGGTTACATAGTTTTAACCAATATGTTTGTTTATTTATCACTGTGTGTCTGTTGGGCCTGAATATTGGATTATATTCTTCTAACCTCATTTGCTCTGCGTGGTCTGGCAGTCGGAAGCTTGTGTAGATTTCTTGCCCAATATGATATCATCGCGTTCAGCTACAGTGACTGTGGGTGTTGCCCATGCTGGGCATTTCACATCAGCGGAGCAGCGTGGCTTTGATCACTTGGGAAATTAAGCTGATACCCTCATTCAGGGACACTGTGGATGTTGCCAGCTACTTTGTACTGGCTGCGCCAGTCGATTAGCACGGCAAGTCAGGATAATAGTGCGGGCATCAGGGGTGGGGAGGGGGGTTATGCACAATGACAGGGGGACTTACTCAAAAGTGGGGGAGCTTGGCATGGGGGGAGGGTTGTGCTAGGAGATGAAAGACTTGGATGCCATGGTGGATTGCCATGGGGGACTGCCAGAGAACTCATAGGGAGGGTTCTGATGCTCTGATGCAGGCAATCTGTGTAGGGGTTAGTGGGGTGGAGGGCTGGTGGCAAAGGGGGGGTTGACAATGCCGTTGATGGTTGGTGGGGGAGGAGGCTGAGAGCCCAGTGTTCATGGGGTGGGAGTGGATGCTCTCCCGGTTCAGTAGGAGATTGGGGTGCCTAGCGCAATAGTGCACTGAAGCCTACGCGATTATATTGACTGGTGTCTCCACTCCTGCAACGCTCCAAACCTATACCATTCCCCCACCTCTGGCTCTTTGTGCGTCCCCAACTTCTTCCATCCGACCATCAATGACTGTAGCTTCAACAGTTTCGACCCCCGATTTTAGAATTTCCTCCCTGGAGCCATCTCCACAAGCGAGCTTCTGGCTTTGAGGCATCTCCTCTTGTGGCCTGGCGACAGTATTCCTGTCTGATGCTCCTGTCCAGCATCTTGTGACATGCAACTAACATACCGTTTAAGGGCAAGTTGGTATTGTTTGCCCAAGAACTGGGCACCATCAATTAGCTGTTCTATCCTTGAGCTGCGAACCTCAATAGTAACTATCGGCTGGCCCTTTCTGGAGAGGTATCCCAACTGAATTAGCTCCTCTTCTGTGCATTTTAAGCAATTGGGGAGTGGGGGTGGAGGGGGGTGATACACAGGGGGTTGGAGCTGGGAATTCTGGTGGAAATTTGTTTCCCTTTTAGCCTGTGGCACAGAAGCCTAATACATTACCCTCACTGAGATGAACCTCTCTCCATAGAGAGGGAATTAAACCTTGTCTGCAGTGCTGAGCTTATATACTCCCTTATCAAGGGAGCTGTCCTACTTTTTATTTTTAACTTTGCTTTACAATTCCTATAATGTACATTTGGTTAGAATTTTTTTAAAATTCTCAGCGTGTTGCTAGTGTGTGAAAGCAGAAAGTGGCTGTCTCTCATGACAGACTGATGGGTCCCAGTCTATGCATCAGTACTAAACAGACCAGGAACTCTTGAGGTTTTATTTGATCAGCAGAGGCAGTAAGCAAGATAACAGCAATCAATCGCAATGAGCTTGAATCAAGGAGAATCATCGAATCCGTACAGTGCAGAAGGAGGCCATTCAGCCCATTGAGCCTGTACCAACAACGATCCTACCTAGTCCCTATCCCCGTAACCCATGTACTTATGCTGCTAATCCCCCTGATACTAAGGGGCAATTTAGCATGGCCAAACTACCTAGTCTGCACATAGAATCATTGAATCCCTACAGTGCAGAAGGAGGGCATTCGCCCAATCAAATTTGCACCGACCACAAGCCATATTCCCGTAACCCCACGTATTTACCTTGCTAATCTCCTGACATTAAGGACAATTTAGCATGGCTAATCAACCTAACCTGTACATCTTTAGAGTATGGGAGGAAACTGGAGCCTCTGGAAGAAACCCACGCAGACAGGGGGAGAACGTGCAAACTCCACACAAACAGTAACCTGTGGCTGGAATTGAATCCGGGTGCTGTGAAACAGCAGTGCTAACCAGTGTTCCACCATGCCACCCTAATCTTTGGACCGTGGGAGGAAACTGGAGCACCCAGAAAAAACCCACGCAGACATAGGGAGAAGATGCAGACTCCGCACAGACTGATATCCAAAGTTGGAATTAAACCTGGGTCCCTGGCGTTTTGAGGTCACAGTGCTAACCTCTGTGCCATTGTAGTGCCTGTGTGTTCATTCCTGGCCATTATCCGGAGATCCTTTGTGAAGTTGTCCATTTGTAAATGCAAGCAAGCATGTGTCGCCTGCCTGTTCTGTGTATATGCTTTCTGTGTTCATTGTATATCAATTGTGTCTAAAAGTGAAAAGTATTAACTGGGGTTTCATTTGAGCACGTAGAAAGCAACACTTCTGGAAACTGTGGTGTGGTTAGGTCAGTGCCTGTAAGGTTTCACTCTGTAAATAAATGAAAGACTGAGTTTTATCCTTCACCAACTGGTTTTCTAGAAAAATAACTGTCTGCGTGCACGCAGGTGCGGCTGGTTACTTGCTCACTCTTTGTGTGCACATAGAGATGGGGCAGCTATAACCAGACTTGATTATCTTGTGTATTTAAACAGCTTGCTGACACTCTACCATGTTGTATCCCAGCATGTTGCTGTTCTACATAAGAAACAGGAGCAAAGAGTTGGCCATTTGGCCCCACGAGCCTGCTGTGCTAATCAAAAAGGGGCCATGAAATGTCCTTGGCAGACAGGATTAAGGAGAATCCCAAGGCTTCTTATATAAGAAGGAAGAAGGTAGCTAAGGAATGAGTGGGTTCACTCAAAGACAGTGGAGGGAATTTGTGTGGGGAGCCAGATGAGGAGGGTGAGGTCCTTAATGAATATTTTGCATCAGTACTCACAAAGGAGAAGGATGTGATAGATGGTGAGTGTAGAAGGGAGGACGTTAACACTCTAGGAGATGTTGAGATAAAAAGGGAGGAGGTATTGGAGGTTTTGAAAAGCATTATGGTGGTCAAGTCCCCAGGGCCAGATAGGGTTTTTCCCAGAATACTGAGGGAAACGAGGGAAAAAAATTGCTGAGGCTTTGGTCAAAATCTTTGTATTCTGTTTAGTCATAGGCCAGGTACCAGAGAATTGGAGAGTAGCATACATTATTCCTCTTTTTAAGGGGCAGAAGAGACAATCTGGGAAATTACAGATTTGTGAGCCTTGCATCTGGTGGAGAAATTATTGGAGAAGATTTGTAGGGACAGGACATACTCACATCTGGAAGCACGTAGGCTTATTAGTGATAGTCAGCATGGTTTGTGAAGCAGAGTTCATGTCTCACAAGCTTGATTGAGTTCTCTGAGGAAGTGACAAGAAAAATTGAGCAGGGCAGTGGATGTTGTATATGTGGACTTTAGCAAAGCCTTTGATAAGGTTCCTTGTGGCAGGCTGGCACAGAAGGTGAAGTCATATGGCTCCAAGATGAGCTGGTAAGATGGATACAAAACTGACTTATGCATTGTTCTCATTAATGTGGTTACAATAGCCATTTTTCACTGGATTATTCACCCATCTGTATGCTCTGGTTATTACTGGATTGCTCAATGGGATATAGTTTCAATTGTGTGCACTACGGACTGTACAAATGCTCTCACTCTCTTTATATACCAATTTTATTGTCCATCTTAATTTTGGCTGCCCCTCTGTCTGATTATATTCAATTTTTTCTTTTCGATTCCTCTGACTTCTTTCTGGGAATTTCTCTAAGGCGGAGCCCTCAGCCCCTGCTGAGAACAATAACAACTATCTCCTTCCCCATTCATCTCTGCTGGTGACATCTCACTGAGTTTTCCTCTTTTAATGCAAAATTTAACTTGTAATACCTTCATTCTCACATCCTCACTGGACAATTTTGAATGCCTCTGCTGACCATTGCCCACCCCTCCAAATGGTCTTAGCCTTACATTCTAGATGCATGGCTTTTAGCTCTCCTTGGCAAACAAAACTAGGATTCCATCCCAGGCCTTTTGGATTAAGCGTGTCCCACCAATTTACAGCCTGTTTTCACCGCGCAACACTCTTTCTGGGCTCCATTCACAGATAGTGAAATTCTGTGATCTCCCCCCTTCACCTTAAGTGTGGTTCCTTTTACTCAGCAATACTGCCTTTGCAACCTCAAATATACATTCGCATAGGTCAACTCTTGGATCCATCAGCTTGACACCTTTCTCCTTCTAACTCGGGTGCTGATGTAAAAATACTCACCTTCAGGAGACACATTCAGCTATCAGAGTCTTGTGACTCTGTCCCATTGCTCATTGCCAAAAAATTGTTGGCGTGCCTAAGGCGACCATTCCTGTCAGGAAAGCTCAGACAACATGAGACTCATGAAGCCAGTGTTCTTGAACCAAAGATGTAACTTTAATTAACCAGCTAGGAGATCATCAGAGAGTCGAATCATTTCTCAGGTGCAGCAGCCGAGCAGATCTGATCTTTACAATTCTAAGCAGATCAATTATAGGTTTTCTTCTCAATCATTCCCACCTTGCATGAGCTTAAAATCAATCATCTTTACTGTAGATGTATCAAATAATAATACCTGTCATGCACCTCAATCAATTGCATCTCATCATCCAGCATAATGATATTTCTTTGGTCTATTAAATCCAGATGCTGACTCCCATCTTGGCTAAAGTCTTGGTTACCCTAGAAGCTCATTAGAGGGGTCAAAGTGAATGTTCCCACTGGATCATTACCAAACTGGATAGACAGGTGATCCCGCGTCCGGGCACATCACCATTCTGAGTCTAGACAATGAATGTGTCTATTCATAAATGTTGCAACATATGTTCCCGCATAAGAAACTTTCTGTCGTGAAGTTTGCTCATTATGGGGTTCCCAGGGTTTTGGTTCTGAATTATTCACCTTTACCATCACACCTTGCAGTAACTTGCCTTTGGTTAAAGTAAACAATGATTCATACAATACTTAAAATACACTTAAAACATCAACATATCTGTTTTAAGTCATGATTACCTGCTTAATTCTCTTACTGCTTTCACGTGTGAAATCTATCCTCTTATTAGCTTATAATCGAGTTTAAAGAATTATTTAACTCTTTGCTGTATTTCTGTCAGTGCTTGAAGGTTTACTGTCTAAAAACTTTATTAACTGGTTAGAAATTTCCAAATCTCAGAAAGCAGAGACCAGCAGTGGTAGGGTACTTTTCTAACTGGAGGTCTGTGACAAGCGGTGTTCCACAAGGATCAGTGCTGGGGCCGCTATTGTTTGTAAAATATATAAATGATTTGGAGGAAAATGTAGGTAGTCTGATTAGTAAATTTTCAGAGGATACAAAAATTGGGGGAGTAGCGGATATTGAGGAGGATAGAGCAGGATATAAATTGGCTGGAGACCTGACCAAAAGATGGCAGATAGAATTTAAGTGGACGAATGTGAGGTGATGTGACTTGAAAGGCCCACTATAGAAGGAAAGTATATATTAAATGGTCGAGCCCTTAGAAATATTAGCATACAGAGGGATCTAGGCATGCAGATCCACAGTTTCCTGAAGATGGCAACTCATCAAAGGTGGTCAGGAAGGCATATAGCATGCTGGTCTTCGTCCGTTGGACGTTGACTATAGAATTATTTATTAGTCACAAGTGCGTTTGTGTTAACACTGCAGTGAAGTTACTGTGAAAAACTTCTAGTCACCACACTGAGGCAGAATTTAGTACGGCCAATGCACCTAACCAACATGTCTTTCGGACTGTGGGAGGAAATCGGAGCACCCGGAGGAAACCCACGCAGATACGGCATGAATGTGCAGACTTTGCACAGACCCGAGCCAAGAATTGAACCTGGGCCCCTGGCGCTGTGAGGCAGCAATGCTAACCACTGTGCCACCATGTCGCCTGGAAAACATACCGATCGTAGAGCACATACAATACGTAAAATACATTTAAAGCATCAACATGTCTGTTTTAAATCATGGTTACCACTTTAATTATCTTACTGCTTTCACATGTGTGAAACCTATCCTCTTATTAGCTTACAATCCAAGTTTAAAGAATCATTTAACTCTTTGCTGGGGAAGAAGGAAAGGAGAGGGAGCAGAATGTGGTGTCCCAGTCAGAGCTGGGATGTAGAGAAAGATCAGCTTAATATATGGTAAGTCCATTCAAAAGTCTGATAGCAGCAGGGAAGAAACTGTTCTTGCTTTGTGACTTCCAATGGTTGTGAATTGCACTATACAAATACAGACCTGCCTGCTTCTGTTCTGCTCCTGTGTTCCAGTAACAGCTAGCCGCCTTTAATTTTATCATTGTACACTACCACGAGGGACAAAAGCGGTTTTAAAAATAATACTTCAAGCAACTTGTTCAATCGTTGCTTCGGAAATAAACAGGCGAGGAAATGTCAATGCTTCCCCAGAATTAAAGGCCTGTAGAGTGCTGGGCGGTGATGGTTTAGATGGTTTTCTCCCGACTGCAGCTGGTGCCAATTCAACTGTCGGCTGTTCCTGTTTCAAATTACTTCTTTTAATTCCCTCGGACAAGCTCTGGTTAACGACCCAATTCAGAGTTCTAGAACTGGGAAGCTAATCTAAAGTACCGACCAATCCATTGTCCTTAAGAATAATGTGTGGTTTTCTGCCACGGGAAATGAGTTTCCCTTTTCCTGCTCAGAAAAGACCAGAGTGTCCTGATTTGAAGTGAAGAGCCCTGCCATGGCATATTCTAGTTTCCTCTGTGCTCTCTGCCGTTTGAAACCTTTCAACCAAGGAAAGCTGAGGGGCCCATAACTGTTTTAAAAAAAAACCGTCGGACTGCATAACTGTGCACTAATCTGTTAAAACAGCGCACAGTGAAATGTGACGAATATATATGTAGTTTATTGAAGAACTGAACTGTAATGAGTGTGAACACCCGTGAAGTATGGTAAATATGATGAGTTTTTTTTTGCACTGTTTGTAATTATTGGAAGTTTTATTGAATTTTTGCACTGGAGTTTATTTCACAGTATTTATGAATAAAGTGTGTATTTTAAAATTAAGATCAAAAATCCCTTCCCCGATGTGCTCCAGATATCTCGCCTTCTCTCCTGAAGGTGCTGCCTCTCCTGCTGGGCCCCGTTTCCTTGGCGACTGATTGGCCATGGTACTGGAGCCTAGAGACACAGAGTGCCAGCGAACTAATTGTCTTGTGGGGGTGGGGAGAGGGGGAATCGGGGGGTGGTGGGAGGAGTATGTTAGTGATGGGGGGAATATTACTATCCTTATTTTGCCCAGTACCCAGTGCACTTTCTACCTAATAGCAATTGGAAATGGCTGATTTTTTTATATTTTGTTCCTGGGCCTGCCTTTTTTTTTGCTGAGGTGATGATGATGCTTCACTGTTGTTTCCCACATGATTTTTTGTTTCTCCTTCTCTCCCTCCCTGCACGCCCCTCTCTTTCTTTCTTTCTTTCTTTTTTAATGATGTGCTTGGGCTAAAGTTACATTCAGATCAGCACTCTGTGAGAACAGATATTCCCCACTGGCCTAACGGCGAGGCCCATCTGTCAAGGCTGCCTGCCTGAGACCAGCCAACTCTGCACCGATCAGACTAGCGGCAAAAACGATTTAAAAAAAAAATAATGCTCAAACCAATTTGTTCAGTCATTGCTTCGGAAATAAACAGACAAGGAAATGCCAATGCTTCCCAGAATTAAAGGCCTGTATAATTGGAGATTGGACTTGAGGCACCTCACTTTGTCTGAACAGCTCAATACCACAACAGCTTGGTGTGTGTACCCCACACGTGCCTTTGAGAGGCCATAAGTCTTAAAAAAAAATCCACAATTAGCTTTGAGAATTGAGTTCATTTTGTTGCACTGCTATAATAATGATAATGAATCGCTAAGACATCTCAGCAAGCATTTATTAATCTTGATTTCTCTTTTTAAAAAATGCATTTCTTAAATGTTTTTTACTTTCCGCTTTGAGTTGAAGAGGGGAAAGTGGGTGCTGGTTGGGAGGGAGGGGTTGGTGGGGAAGTGGGTCCATTATGTCTTAGTGTTGGGGGAGGGGTTGCTTGAAGTCTGGGGAGGGTAGGAGGGGTTCCTCTGCATTTTTAGTTGTAGGGAGCTGGTGTTTCTCAGTCTCCTGAGGCGGGGAACTGGGGGAGGGGGAGGGGTTGGAGAAGTTTCCTCTCCAACTCTGGGGCCTCAGAGAGTTTCGTGTGAACTGAGCTGTGCCAGAGTGGCTTGTCAGCCTCGAGGGAGTGAGTTCAGGCATGTAGCGTCTTCGACGAGCATTCTGAATGGCAGGCACTCCTTTGAAAAGGGAGCGAGGGGTTGGTAGGCTGCAGCCTGGACCCCCAATTATCGACCAAGAGCACAGAGGATGGCCACGTGTGACAGAAAGAGACGAGTACAGGCACATTCGTGTGTGTGTGTGTGTGTGCACACCATCCATTATTGACAATTTGTTACTGTGCTTAGAATATCCAATTATTTGAATTCAATGTAAATAAGATGGCAGAATTGCAAATTCAGTGTCAACAAGGTTGGACCGTTTGAACTAAGCAACGTTTGAATTGAGCACATGCAAATGTCGAAAGAATCTATAATCCAAAATGGCACTTTTGTGACCCCCATCCCCCTACCCCGAATCCATTGCAGGTTTGCGGAGGCAATGTATGGCGTTCAACCAACCCACAATCAGCTGCAGAACATGGGCAAAACATCTGCCCATTTGCAAAACTGCAAGACAACACTGTGCTCAGAAAATTGTATTCATTCAGTCAGTTACAGCGCAAAAAACAACTTTCGATTTATTTCATTATTTCTTGAGCACTGGTTAATACACATCTCCCTGTTCTCTGCCATCTCAGTATCAAAGAGACCCAGTGATTTTTTTTAAAATCTTGGCCTATCATGGATAGATTTCCTCCGCAATTTTAAACAAAACGCCAGCCATCCTAGCATTGAACTTGTAACCAGAAAGGGCGAGGCGGGGGCTGCTCCGCACTGAAACTCCAACCAAAGCTGGAGATTTTCTCAGTGCGGTGTTAGCTATAGATGGCTAGTCTCTGAGCATTGCAGACACATTGCAGTTTTTATAACATGCCAATGCTCTGAGCACATTGAATACTCATCCATCGCGTTTGAGGATTGGTCGAATGGATTGATGCAGGGTGGGCTTTTAGAGATGATTTTTGAGTTGTAGGTTTCCCTGATTTTTGCACATGCAGCCTATTGCCTAATTGGAAATTTCTTCAGCCAAATGGCATGAAATTCACTTTTGTTTGTGCTGAGCTTGAGCTGCATTGTTTACTTTGTTGAATGCGTTCATTAAATAATTCAATCTTCCAAAGCATAAAAATCAGGGTGCTCCCATCCCCATCTCCCTTTGATCTATCTTCCCTTCCATTCCCTTCTCTTTCTTTCCATTTTGGTTCTTCTGCTTTATCTCTCTTGTCTTTTCCCTCTCTCTCTCTCTGTCTTTGGCTCTGAATTCTGCAAGTACCATTACCTGTGCGTGTTTGCATTTGCTTCCCTTGTCCCTCTAGCTCTCTCCCTGCAGACTCTTTCTCTTTTTCTCTTCCACACAATACACAAACTTTCTCTTGCTCTCCCCACACTCTCTTGCTTACCTCCAGACACACACTTTTTTTCTCTCTCTCTCTCTCCCCCCCCCCCACCCTCTCCCCCCTCCTCCCCCCAGTTTTCCTTCTACCCCCTCTTTTCCCCCTCCCTACCCCTGCCATGCACGCTCTTGCTCACAAACATACATCCTGGCCCTGATTTTACTGGCGCGTCCACCCTGAAATCGGGGTGGGCGAGGCCTGTAAAACGGCATTCTGCGTTGGCCTTGGCCACGATCTTACGAGCCTCGGGTGGGCGTGTTGAAAAAATTCTGACCTCTGTCTCTCACTGTACACATACACCCTCTCTCTTTGTCTCTCCTCCTCTCTCACTCTCTCCTCCTCCTCCTCCTCCTCCTCCTCTCCCACCACCCCTGCCCCCTTACCCACTCACTGTTTCTTACATACATACATTCTGGATGGGATTTTATGACCTCACTCGTCCTGAAGCCAGAAAATCCCGCCCAAGGACAAGGGACCTTTCCATAATTCGCCCCTTATGCCCTCAGATTCCCATGGTGGGCAGGATGGTAGAATTTTGGCCTCTCTCTCTCTCTCTCTCACTCTGTCTGCATATACCCTCTCTCTCTCCCTCCCCCAATCCACAATCTCTCTTTCTCACAATACACATTCTGTCTCTCTCTGTCCACATACATCTTTCACACTCTATTTTTTTCTCCATCTCCTGACACACACACACATAGTGCCTCTCTCCCCGCACATCCCCCCAATACGCACTCACTCTTTCTCACAAGCACACATTCTGTCTCTCTCTCTCTATCCACATACAGCCTTTCCCCCTGCTTCTCTCTCTTTCTTTCTCTTCCTATCTGCACTCACTCTTTTTCACAAACAAACATTCTGTCTCTGTCTCTCTCTCTCTCTATCCACATACACCCTTTTCTCCACCCCCTCTCTCTCTCTCTCTCTCTTCATCCCTGTCTGCACTCATTCTTTCTCACAAGCACACATTCTGTCTCTCTCTATCCACATACATCTTTCACACTCTATTTCTTTCTCCATCTCCTGACACACACGCACACTCTCCCTTTCTCTGCAGTCTCAGAGGGGGGGAACGGAGGAGTGGTTGCAGAGGAGATCGCTCGCATTGTATTTCATGGGGACGGGCTGACTGATGAATTGTGCAGGAGTTGCCAGGTCACTGTGTGTCGCCAATAAATTCACTCTTGGCTCAGTGGAGGTAAATTCCAGGCACCATCCACGAATACACTCCTCCAGCTCGTTGCTCATAATTTATTTCCTTATCGCTTCATCTCCAGTGTCCAAAAACCAGTTTCAAACCTACTGAAGCAGCCATGAGTAGCCTCCGGGAGATTGTTATTGACCTTTCTTTACTACGTTGTGATGTCATGTAAGTTGCTGCTGGCTCCAGTTAATGTGGAAAGCTGGCAGATGTGTGCTTTTTGTGTTAGATAATTCTTCTGCCTTTTTGAAAACATCTTGCCTGCTTTTTTTTTTGCGCTACTCGTTTGGGGTAGCGTGTGGGGCTATAATCTTGGTTCAAGGATTTTGCAGTTGTACAGGGCGTTGGTGAGGCCACACCTGGAATATTGTGTGCCTTTTAGGTGTCTTTATCTGAGGAAGGATGTCCTTGCTACGGGGGGAGAGCGGTGTGAAGGTTTACAGGCAGATTTCTGGAATGGCAGGTCTGTCATGTGAGGAGAGACTAAATTGGTTAGAATTATATTCACTGGAGTTTAGAAAAGTGAGAGGGGATCTCCCGAAAACCTGGTAAAAAATCTAGCAGGATTAGGTTAAGAAAGAATGTTCTCAATGGTGGGGAAGTCCAGAACTAAGGTCATAGTTTGAGGATAAGAGGGTAAACCTTTTAGGACTTCAGTCCTAAAAAATCTTTTAGGACTGAATTTAGGGTGAATTCCTTCACCCAGAGAGTTAAAGTTTATTTATTTGTCACAAGTAAGGCTTACATTAACACTGCAACAAAGTTACTGTGAAATTCCCCAAGTGGCCACAATCCAGTGCCTGACCAGCATGTCTTTCAGAATGTGGGAGGAAACCCTCGCAGGCACGAGGAGAATGTGCAAATTCCACACAGACAGTGACCCAAACCGGGAATCGATCCCAGGTCCCTGGCACCGTGAAGCAACAGTGCTAACCACTGTGCTATCGTGCTGCATTCATAGAATGTGTGGAATTCACTCCCACAGGAAGTAGTTGAGGTCAAAACTTTGTGCAATTTCACGAAGATATTAGATGTAGCTCTTGGGGGCTAAACGGATCAAGGGATATGGGAAAGGGGGGGGATCAAGATATTGAATTTGATCAGCCATGATCAAAATGAATGACGGAGCAGACTTGAAGGGCCGAATGGTCTCCTCCTTCTACTTTTCATTAAGAAGTCTCACAACACCAAGCTAAAGTCCAACAGGTTTATTTGGAATCATGAGCTTTTGGAGTATTAGTCCTTCATCAGGTGAGACCTGATGCTCGTGATTCCAAATAAACCTGTTGGATTTTAACCTGTTGTTGCGAGACATCTTGCTGTGCCCACCCCAGTCTAACTCCAGCATCTCTACGTAATGGCTACCATCTATTTTCTGTATTTCAAGGTTTCAGGCCCTGTTGCAACATCCACCCTGCTGCTCTGCTGTCAGAGGAATTCTTAATCAGCAGAGTACTTAATCCAAAGAATTTTAATTGCTGTAAAGCAGTGGTTCTCAAAATATGTCATCTGTTGACCGTTCACGAGTTATACACCACCCTTGCCATCCGCAAACAAAAATCCCCTCTGAATTGATGGGAAGAATGGTTATTGTGTAAACACATGTGGAACCAGTAAATATCTTTCTGTGTTTTGCACTACTAAATGCAATAAATTATTTTGCATTTAATAAATTAATGCATTATTAAGTGCATTATTTTGCTAACTTGAGTAAATTGTTAATTCATGCCAGAGACAAATGTGTAGATGTTTTAATTTTATTTAACAATAATATAAGAAATTGCAACTGTTCAATTAAGTATTATAAAATCATTGCAGTATACTGCTTCTGAGAAGCTAATATTTATTACATTTTTGTTAGTCAAGCGAAATGAATAGTAACATAAATCTTGCTTAAAATTACATTGTTGTAGTTTGTGCTAATGCCAACTCGTGACACACATACAGGGGGCGCTCCTGTGCAATATGGAGTGAGTGGTGGGGATGAGGTCCATTCTCCACTGCCCCAGTCATGGCATTGTGTGCCTATGATTTGCATTTGGACCAGACTGTGGACCACGATGGGGAAACTCAGGGAGCGCACTTTGAGAGCCACTGCTATAAACCGTGGCTTGGCCTTTACATCCTTCACAACTTGGTTTAAAGTTTATTTATCAGTCACAAATAAGGCTTACATTAACACTGCAATGAAGTTACTGTGAAATTCCCCTAGCCACCGTGCTCCGGCACCTGTTCGGGTCAGTGCACCTAACCAGCACGTCTTTCAGACTGTCGGAGAAAATCGGAGTACCCAGAGGAAACCCAAGCAGGCATGGGGAGAATGTCTGCATGGAAATTGCACAATGACCCAAACCAGGAATTGAACCTGGGAGCCTGGCGCTGTGAGGCAGCAGTGCTAACCACTCTGCCACTATACTGCCCAAATAAAGGTTTGAGAGAGAGAGAGGCCTATACGAATTTTAAAGTTAACTACTACAATGAACATGCTCACTGGGGAAGAATAGCCTAGTTTAGTGTTGGGCTATTAATCCAGATACTCAGCAAATGTTCTGGGGGACCCAGGTTCGAATCCCGCCAATGGCAGCTGATGGAATTTGAATTCCATAAAAAAAAAAAATTTGGAATTAAGATTTTATTGATGGCCATGAAACCATTGTTGATTGTCGGAAAAACCCATCTGATTCACTAATGTCTTTCAGGGAAGGAAATCTGCCATCCTTACCTGGTCTGGCCTACATGTGTCTCCAGAGTCACAGCAATGTGGTTGACTCTCAACTGCCCTCTGAACAAGGGCAACTAGGGATGGGCAAAAAGCGCTGACCAGCCCAAGTCCCACAAATGAATTAAAACTTTTTTTTTAATTTCTTAATTTCCATCCTCCCAAATTACCCCTGCTGCCACATTAAGGAATAAATGTTATTCTTAGTTTTATGTGTTTTTTCCCCCCGCTCCTGCTCTCTCCTCCCCCAAAAAGAGAAGAAATATTAAGCATAGTCTTGCTGAGCACAATCATTTACGACAGGGTCTGACCCACTCATGCCACAAGTATAATTACAAAGTTCAAATAGCTAATGAGTAGAGCATTGGTGGCACAGTGGTTAGCACTGCTGCCTCACAGCGCCAGGGACCCAGGTTCAATTCTGGCCTCGGATCACTATCTGTGTGGAGTTTGCACATTGTCGTCGTGTCTGCGTGGGTTTCCTCTGGGTGCTTTGATTTCCTCTCACACTCCAAACATGTGCAGGGTAGGTTGAGTGGCCATACTAAATTGCCCCTTAGTGTCAGGGGGACTGGCAGAGTAAATACTTGGGGATATTAAGGACTTTAGCGAACTGGATGGGTTTTTCAAATGATCGACAATGGTTTCATGGTCATCAGTCAATTCTTAGTTCCAGATTTTTTTTATTGAATTCAAATTCCACAATCTGCCGTGGTGGGATTCGAATCCGGGTTCCCGGAATATTAGCTGAGTTTCTGGATTAATTGCAAGGTAAATACATGAGGTTGGGGCCTGCTTGAGATTGTTGTCGGTGCAGGCACAATGGACCAAAATGGCCTCTTTCTGAGCTGTAGGGATTTTATGATTCTAGCTCATAGAATCTCTGCAGTGCAGAAGTGGGAGGGGGCATTTGGCCCATCGAGTCTGCACTCATCCTCCAACAGAGCGCCTCAGTAAAGCCCTACCCCCGTAACTCCATGCATTTACTCTGCTAAACCGCCTAACCTTCGCAGCTAGGGACAATTCAGCATGGCTATTCCACCCAATTTGCACATCTTTGAACCGTGGGAGGAAATCGGAGCAGCTGGGAGAAACCCATGTAGACACGAGGAGAATGTGCAGACTCCATACAAGCAGCGACCCATGGCTGATTTGGAAAAACTAGTGAGGACGGTATAGGAAATATAAGAAAAGCTCGTTTCATTGAGTGGGTCTTGGGGAGCCTGTTGGACAACATTTTGACAGAGTGACATTCTTGGGTGGAACAGAGGCGGTTAGCAGCAACCCTGCCTTCATTTGTTCATTGTTTTTGCAACCAAAAAAAAGCTCTTTTTCTTGATTGATCTTTTAGCATCTATCCAAAGGAAATAAATTTTCATTTGCAGTGTGTCTGGAATGAACTGAAGTAGGATTTTAAAATGTGGAAGTTGCTCCTGGAGATGGCAGGTAGCAATACATCACTAACAAGGTCAGAATGACCCACCACTCTCGGGATCTGGAAAGGAATCTTGAGGAACCATCACAACTTGGAAAAAAATGGATCATGTGAAGGTGAGAATATTGCCCTGTCTTGATATGTGGATGAAAGCTTCACGCAGCGGAGAGGGGGGGAGTGGAGTCTTGCGATGTTAACAGAATCTTTAAAATGCAGTGTATGCAGAAAAAGATGAAGATGGATGATCTATCTGGGGAAGTTAAAAGGAAAGTTAGCCATAAATATAAGAAACACTGCATACGTGGAGAAATATCAGGAGGTGCTCGCGCGGGAATTAGACAAGTTAAAGAGCAAATTAATGCAAATGACATTACACATAATAGCTGCAGAGAATTATATTGCAAGAATGATTTTTTTAAAATTCATTTGTGGGACATGGGGTCGCTAGCTGGCCAGCTTTTATTGCCCATCTCTAGTTACCCTCGAGAAGGTGATGAATTGTTGCAACTCACCTGCTGTGGGTTGACCCACAATGCCGTTAGGGAGAGAGTTCCAGGATTTTGACCCAGTGACCGCGAAGGAACTTTGATTATGTTTTTAATATAATCCAGTCTTAAGCCACGTTGCTGGTGTATTTCGAGAACAAAGGGCAGAAACTGCAGTAAACGGTAACTCATTTATTCTTTCTGCAAAGTTGGGGTTGTAATCTTTCGCAAAGAGAGGGTTGGGAAGGGGATTTAAAATTGTGAGTGGGATAGACAGAATAGATAAAGAGAAACCTCCCACTGGTGCAAAAACGTGCTGATTTAAGGTGAATGGCAAAATAACTGAAGATGACATGAGGAAAATCTTTTTTTTTTAACACAGTAAGCAGTTAGGATCTGGAATGCGCTGCTTGAGAGTGTAGTGGAGGCACATTCAGCCGTGGTTTTCGAAAGGGAATTGAAAATTTATCTCCAGATAATCATTCAGGGTAAAAGCAGAAGAGTGGGACTAGCTTGAGTTGTTGTTGCCAGCACGAATATGACAGGCTGAATGATCTCCAACTATGTTGTAAGATTTTATGATTCTGATGGGGAGGGAGGCTCTCACAGATAATAGTCCTGAAAAGATTAGAGGATCACTCTTGTAAATGACATGGAAATAATGTATTCT
Organism: Sphyrna mokarran; assembly: GCA_024679065.1. Taxonomy (NCBI): domain Eukaryota; kingdom Metazoa; phylum Chordata; class Chondrichthyes; order Carcharhiniformes; family Carcharhinidae; genus Sphyrna; species Sphyrna mokarran. Next base: position 63,679,596 of record JAGIQG010000016.1, on the reverse strand, counting down.
GTGATTTGTATCTCTTTGCATCAATGTGTGCTGACACGCTGGTTGTATACTTAATTTGTCTAATTTTACGGGTTCCTAAAGGCAAGTTGTCTGTGAACTTAACATATCCTATCTTCTGTCTTCACAGAGTGAAGAGGACTTGGTGGCCTTCAGCACAAGAAGAGATATTGACAAGAACACTAACCACCACTACACGCACTGACAATCTTGCATTAATAAGCATCAGCCCAGATACAGCTATTTATCAAGAAATATACCATGATGGGGTGATGAATAATTTAAAAACACACCATACGACTATTGAAGAATGAGCAGAAGGGCAGCTCTTCCATTATTGCCTCACTGGGTCCTGGGCCTGGGATAGTACGGTGGCACAGTGGTTAGCACTGCTGCCTCACAGCATCAGGGACCTGGGTTCGATTCTGGACTCAAGTCAGTGTGTGAAATTTGCATGTTCTCCCTGTGTCAGCGTGGGTTTCCTCTGGGTTCACCAGTTTCCTCTGGGTGCTCGCATTCCAAAGATTTGCAAGTTAAGTGGCTTGGCCATGCTGAATTGCCTCTTAGCGCCCAAAGATGTGCAGGTTAGATGGATTAGCCATGGTAAATGTACAGTGTTCTGGGAATAGGGCGGGGCTGAGCCTGGGTCAGATGTTGCTTTGGAGAGTCACTGCAGACTCGATAGGCCGAATGGTCCTTTTTTGCACTGTAAGATGCTAAGGTTCTTTGATTTATCACCAGCAGTGATCAGATACAAGGGACTGTGCGGTGGCGCAGTGATTGCCTTACAGTGCCAGGGGCACGGGTTCATTTACGGCTTCAGGTCACTGTCTGTATGGAGTTTACACATTCTCCCCGTGTCTGTGTGGGTTTCCTCCGGTGCTCCAGTTTCCCCTGTCAGTCCAAAGATGTGCGGATTAGGTTGATTGACCATGCTAAATTGTCCCTAGTGTCAAGGATAAATATGTGGACAACTGGAATAGAGCCTGGGTGGGATTGTGGTCAATACAGACTCCAGGGGCCGAATGGCTTCCTTCTGCACTCCTCCTGTCCTATCCTGCTTGCAGCTACTCTTAGCAAGAGATCTGTTGTCACCGTGTGTCACAGTTGTCTGTTTTGCACTGTCCTCACACGTACACTGTAGCTCCTCTGCAACCGTTCTATAACATCCATCATCAAACTATACCTCGGTCATCACCTCTTCCCACTGCCCACCACTTTGTCCTTCAAAAACAATCTCTGGAGCTTTTCAGCTCCAATCAAATGGCCAAAATACTCTTTGTTTTTCTGGATGTCGCTTTCTAGAGTTCTTTATGCTCTTGAGATTTCAATCACCTCTGGTCGGCGTCTGGAATTTTAAGTGTATATCTTCCGTTTTCAAAAGCCCCGACAGATCTTCATTTATTGCCCAGGTTTCAGTGGCTGACAGGAATGTGGATAGAGTATGGTATCTTTTATAAATTTCTCCTTATAACAGGCTTGAGGTTTCTTGGTGTTGACATATCCTTCATCTTCACAAAATTACTTCTGGCTAGCTCTATGTTTCTCCTAATTTCATCGACCATCTTCTGTTTTCATTTGTTCTAAAGAGACACTTGTTCCATCCAGTGTGGTGCCATCCAAATCAATCTTCACTCCAGTTTCTTCTAATGTAATCTTCCTGACTACAGATCTTTATTTTTTTTGGACAGTCACACTCAATTCGTGTTGTTAAGCTTCTGGATTTTACTTGACCTCGGATATTTTGTCAAGCCTGTTTGAATTCAACATGAAATGCTGTGTCATCAGCAAGTTTATTATGTTCTTGCCTCCAGTTCTTTTTTTAGTTTATTTGTTAGTGTCACAAGTAGGCTTATATTAATGCTGTAGTGAAGTTGCTGTTAAAAATCCCAATCGCCACGCTCTGTTCAGGTACACAGAGGGAGAATTTAGCATGGTCCAATGCACCTAACCAACACATCTTTTGGACTGTGGGAGGAAACCCGGGTCCCTGGTGCTTGGGACAGCAGTGCTAACCACTGCTGTTTCACAGGAGCAGCGCAGTGGTGAGCACTGCTGCCTCACAGCACCAGGGACCTGGGTTCGAATCCTGGCTTGGGTCACTGTCTCTGTGAAGTTTGCACATTTTTCCCGTGTCTACATGGGTTTCCTGTGGATGCTGCGGTTTTCTCCCACAGTCCGAAAGACGTGCTGGTTAGATGCATTGATCTGAACAGGCACTGGACCATGATGATTAGGGGATTTTCACAGTAACTTCTTTGCAGTGTTAATGTAAGCCTTACTTGTGATTAATAAATAAACTTTAACTGTAACATTTTGCCACCATGCCACCCTAAATCTTTACCCCAGGGAGGACATCTGACTTTGAACACTTGCTCTGGATGCAGAAACAATAACTAACCTGCATAAGACAAATGATTTGATTTGATTTATTATTGTAACATGTGTTAACATACAGTGAAAAGTATTGTTTCTTGCGTGCTCGACAAACAATGCATACTGTTCATAGAGAAGGAAACAAGAGAGTACAGAATGTAGTGCTTCAGTCATAGCTGGAGTGTAGAGAATGATCAACTTAATGCAAGGCAAGTCCATTCAAAAGTCTGACAGAAGCAGAGAAGAAGCTGTTCTTGAGTCGGTTGGTACATGACCTCAGACTTTTGTATATCTTTTTCCCAACAGAAGAAGGTGGAAGAGAGAAAGTTAGGGATGGGTGAGGTCCTTAATTATGCTGGCTGCTTTTCCGAGGCAGCGGGAAGCGTAGACAGAATCAATGAGAGTGAGGTTGGTATGCGTGATGGAATGGGCTACATTCACGACTTTTTGTCATTCCTTGCAGTCTTGGTCAGAGCAAGCTGTGATGCAACCAGAAAGAATGCTTTCTACGGTGCATCTGTAAAAGTTGGTGACACGTAGTTGACATGCCAAATTTCCTTCATCTCCTGAGAAAGTAGAGGGCTTTCTTAACTATCGTGTCAGCGTGGGTGGGGAAATGGGTTGTTGGTAATATGGACACCTCGAAACTTGAAGCTCTGATCTCTTTCTACTATGTTCCCGTTGCAGTGGCATTCAGCAAAATTTATGCTGCTGAGCTGGCCTCCGGCTATTGTCCAGCCGTAGGCTGTTGGCACATCTCCGACCTTGCTGCCACATCCTCGAGATGTCTCTCGGATCTGCTCTGTGTCTAGTGCGGCAGGACCTGGCTCTGGTGCTGTTTGTTCTGCTGGTCTTTTATCCGCAGTGCCTCTTGAGTACATCCACATCCCCTCCCCCGCACCCTTTCCCAACTCTCCAGACTTTGCTGCTGTACTGTGAGGGACCCAGAAATGACCCTTGGATCCAAAGCTGTGACATTCAAAACTCAGGTGGAGCCTGTAGTTTGGAGGTCAGTCTTCGCGGGTTCCTGCTTTCTGGCACAATTTCCATGACTAACCATTGACAAAGTCTTTTAAAGTTTACCTATTAGTCACAAGTTGGCTTACATTTAACACTGTAGTGAAGTTATTGTTAAAATCCCTTAGCTGCCACACTCTGGTGCCTGTTCGGATACACTGAGGGAGAATTTCGCATGGCCAGTGCACCTAACCAGCACTTCTTTTGGACTACGGGAGGTAACTGGAGCACCTGGAAGAAACCCACGCCTACAGGGGAAAGATGTACAGGCTTCGTACAGACAATGATCCAAGCCGGGAATTGAACCTGGATCCCTAGCGCTGTTCCATTGCACCCTCTAGATGGGCCGAATGGCCTCCTTCTGCGCTGTAGAGATTCTCTGAAGACCTCAACAGCCCTTTGCAAGTATATTTTTTTAATGGGGGCTATTTTTAAAAATAGAAGGTTGTGTTTCTTTGTGCCACAACACTAGGGGGAGCAGTTCTCGCACACGTGCAGATACAGCGTCAGTCACAGTAAATCACTCTGTGTACAACTGCCAGTCAGTCATCGTCAAACGCAAACTGAAATCTGGTATAAACTAAACAGGACGATGTTGAGATCGACTGTGGGGCAATGTGGGATAAATGAGCATGTACAACTCTGCAATCAGCAGCAGGAATTAAGTGCAGGTCTCTCAAAGCACATTACAACCAATTGAGTACTTTTTAAGGATAGTTCCTGTTATAATGTAGGAAACACAGCAGCCTGTAGGCACACAGCATCAATGTGATAACAACCTGCTTTTGTGATTTTCTTATATTCATTCATGGAACATGGGCATCATTGACTGGCCAACATTTATTATCCATTCTTAGTTGCCCTCCAGAGGGCAGTTGCGAGTCAACCACTTTGTTGTGATTCTGGAGTCACGTGTAGGCCAGACTCGTGACTGTAACAACGGCAGATTTCCTTCCCTAAAGGACATTGGTGAACTGGATGGGTTTTTCCAACAATCAGCAATGGTCATCGGTGGATTCTTAATTTCAGATATTTTTATTGAGTTCAAATTGCATCATCTGCTGTGGCAGGATTCGAACCCAGGTCCCCAGGATGTTAGCTGAGTTTCTGGATTAATAGTCCAGCGATAATACCACTCAGCTGTCACCATTGAGGGATAAATATTGGGCACTCCAGGGATATGTTCCTATTCTTCCTGCAGATAGTACAATGTTTATGACCACACCAGCAGGCAGATGGATTAACATCTCATCTGTAAGATGGCATCTCTGACAGTGCAGCATTCCCTCAGTACTGCCTTGGGAGTGTCAGTTTGAATTTTTGTGTTGAGGTCCATGGGTGGGACATGATCCCAGAGCCTGTCGGCTCAGTGCAGAACCAGTTCTGTCTGTGAGCAAAACTGGGTCACATTACTCCTTTCCCTCTGTTCCTGTCCCTTTTGTTTATTCACGTGCCTGTCCACTTACTCATTATAAACAAGAGATTAGGGACAATATGTCTCTTAAACCTTAACCTGCACTTGGCAAAGTGAGAGTGTTTGGTAGCCTGGAACAGAACATTATTTTTGTACCCAGTGTTGTCATCAGCCACTCCACAGCCAAGTGTACAATAAATCAGATATAAGATAAATCTCTCCCTCTGCCTTGCCCCAACATTGTCCCTACCAACTTCATGAGCACTCTTTGATGTTCCCATGGGAAAGAACGTTCCCATATCTTCCTAATTCATACACATGCCCCAACCTGTCCTCCTGTCAATCTTACAACCAAGCAGGTGTGTGAACTCTGTTTGGAATTCTGGCATAAAGCTGCCCTCAGTCACTTCAAACAGAGTTACTGCTGCTTGCAGAGATTGTTGGACCCATAGAAATAAACTGGATCCAACCCAGAATGAAAGGATTGTAATATGCATTGACTCCTTCCCACGTTGTAACGTTTACTTTAGATACAGGGCAAAGGAAAAGGCTGTTTGGCCCAACCAATCCATGCTGGTCTATCGCAGCTGGTAACAATAATCGTTTGTTCAGTGAAAACAGCGGATAGAGTTGCATACTTGGATTGAGAATTTTGTCCTCTATTTGTAACACGGGATCACTCTCCCAATCCCGTCACGGCAGCTGATGGAATTTGAATTCAATAAAAAACTCTGGAATTAAGAATCTATTGATGACCGTGAAACCATTGTCGATTGTTCACTAATATCCTTTAGGAAAGGAAATCTGCTGTCCTTACCTGGTCTGGTCTACATATGACTCCAGAGCCTCAGCAATGTAGTTGACTCTTAAATATCTCAGAGATGGGCAATAAATGCAGGCTCAGCCAGTGATGCCCATGTCCCCTGAATGAATAAAAGGAACTTGCTGATTGTTGAGTGGATGTTGTCTCTGGACCAGTAATCCAGTGGGATTTGGACCTGGACTGAATCTTGGCTCCAAATCCCACCATGACAGATCAGTAAAAGAGAGATCTGGAATTAAAAGTCTTAATGATGATCATGAAGCCATTGTCTGTTGTTGTAAAAACCCATCTGGTTCACTAATTTGGGAAAGGAAATCTGCCATTCTTGCCCTGTATGGCCTATATGTGACTCCACATTCATAGCAATGTGGTTCACTCTTAAATTCCCTCAGTCCATAGAATCATAGAATCCTTACAATGCAGAAGGAGCTCATTTGGCTCGCTGAGTCTGCACCAATCACAATACGACCCAGGCCTTTTCCTTATAACCCCATGCATTTATTTTGTTAATCCCCCTGACTCTAAGGGACAATTTAGCATAGCCAATCAACCTAACCCGCACATCTTTGAGTGCGGGAGAAAACTGCAACACCCGGAGGGAAATCCACACAGGCATGGGAAAAACATAATTGTCCACGCAGACAATTACCCAAGACCAGAATAGAATCTGGGTCCCCAGTGTTGTGAGGCAGCAGTGCCAACCACTGTGCCACCCTTACAGAGAAAAGCAGGAGAAAGGCACTCAGCGAGTTGTTTATTTGGAGAGCCAATGTAGATAGGGTGGGCTGAATGGCCTCCTGTTCTTTAACAATCCTATAAAAATTAATCTCCAGGATGGTGCTGAGAGCAACTAGGATGACAGGGTCGTGGGAATTTATTAGTTCTGAAAATATTGGCGGTAGGAAAAAGCTTGTGTAGTCATCCAATTAGGATCATGAAAAATCTGTTTGCTTTCCCATTGGTGTAGACTGGTGTGTTAGACAACCAATGGCAAGAGCTTGGAGGCGGAGCAGTGCAGGAGGGTCACGAGGTGAAACCTCCAGGATTGCATCTCACCAGAGGTAAAATGTATGGAGCTCACAGTGTACATGGGGAAATATTGGAAATGCAGGCCATGATGAAATGCTTCTGCTATTCTAATACTTTCAATACATTGGGAGCAAATTGACCCTTCACCAAGATCTGTGCACATTCCCCAATTCTGGACTTTTACACGTCCATGGTTTCCATTATTCCACCATCCCTTTCCTTCAGTTGGCAATGTCTTTTGGCAAATCAAATAAGTTAAATCAAATGATCTCTGGGACAAAGTAAGAGAGGCAGCTCCATAAAGGGTTCCGACTGACACAAAATTTAAAGTGTTAAGGCAACATTGCAATATTAAACCACAATCTGATTAGAGGGTCAATAATACACCCCAGCCCCTGCGGTGCCCAATGGGCATGGTAGGCATTAATGGCACTCTCGGTTGCTGCATGCTCCCTCTCCAGTGGCACCCAGCCGTGAATATAGCCACGGGAGAGGGTTGGACAGTTGGGTTGGATGGCCCCCTCGGTCACCCACTGCCTGGATCTGTTTACGGTGATATTGGCTTGGTCCAGGAGCAAGTTCATAAGGAGGTCTTCCCAACGCCTCCCCATCCCCAACTACCACCGCCACCAGTGCGTACAAAATACCCGTAGATCAGGAGTGTGGGACTGAAGTGCAAACAAAGCATTAACAAAGGGTTTTGTCAGATAAAGGGAGTGCAGCCGCAGTTTCATTTCTTACGCACACTCGCTGAACTCCTGAAAAACTGCTGAGTAAACCTCAGGTCACCAGCCCTTCTGTTTGCTTGTTGTTATATTCTGTTTGCCAGTTCTCCCCCGTGAAGCACATTGGGAGGGGTTTTTTCTTGCTTGTATCTCAGTCAATGCAAGCTGTTGTTGATGAGTGGGTTTGGTCCACAAAGAGTTCTGCTGGGATTTGCCGAGTGTTTGGCTGGAGTTGGTGGGACTGGATCCAAAAGCAGAAAATTGCCCCGGTTCCCTGGGGCAGCCGACACCCAGCTTTTTTTTTTTTGAAAAAATTAAATGCAGCAGCTCATTCGTGTGGAGAAGAAAGTAAGCAGTCTGTTATTGGCAGCTTTAAACAGCGCATCATTTGGCTTTTTAATCGGGTGTCCCAAGGCAGTCTGAGGCTTAAGCTCACTCACCTTGCCTCAGTGAGGAGACCACAGCTGACACACCCTCTCTCATCTGCAGGAAGATTTAAAACAAAAATGTAACCGCATTTTTTTTTTAATCCACCTAAAACTCTTCTGTGTTCATTATGGGAGACAGCATATCAAACGCAGCAACTAAGTGGTTTATTTGGCAGACTTCACGTATAGAAGCAATATCTCTCCGGGGTAGCTCCAACAACTATACTCACTTTAAAGTAATTATGGCTGAGAGTTCCACACTAAACCGACGTGTAACAAAGGGAGACTTGTGTTTCAATCCAGTTTTATGTAGACCATCTTCGACGAGTAAGCAGAACATATTTATTCATGTACACATATATATGGTTTTGTTGTGAAAGATTGAATCCTTGCTGATAGTTTGGAAAGAGCAGGACAAGCAGAATTGGGTAAATCTCTGCATTCCCCACCACTATCTAATGAACTTTGATAAATGCATGCAAAGCACACGCACATGCTTAGCACATGCACACATACCACCACATACACACATGCACAATGTGTAGTGCACAACACGCATGCACACAACACATGCTCGCACGCATATAACATACGCATACAAAACACACACACATACGAACACCACACAATATTGAGGAGAGCATTAGAACTCCAACTTGGACATTTTCTGTCTTGATTGCCCAAATAACTGGCACAAAACAGAGTGGTGCCGCAAGCCATCATTGTTGCAGATGTGCTGAGATGGCGAGGCAGTTGTGTAGTGGTATTGTCACTGGGCTGGCAATTCAGAGACCCTGGGCAATTTTCTGGGAACCCAGGTTTAAATCTCACCATGGTAGCGCAGTGGTTAGCACTGCTGTTTCACAGCTCCAGGGACCTGCATTCGATTCCCGGCTTGGATCACTGTCTGTGTGGAATTTGCACATTCTCCTCGTGTCTGCATGGATTTCCTCCGGGTGTTCTGGTTTCCTTCCACAGTCCAAAGATGTGCGGGTTGGGTTGATTGGCCATACTCAATTGACTGTAGGTGCATAGGTTAGAGGATTAGTGAGTAAAATACGTATAAATTGGGAGATAGGGCCTGGGTGGGATTGTGGTAGATGCAGACTCGATGAGCCAAATGGTCTCCTTCTGTACTGTAGGGTTTCTATGATCTTTCTACAGCAGATGATGAAATTTGAATCCACTAAAATCTAGAATTGAAAACCTAACAATGATCATGAAACCACCGTTGATTATTGTAAAAGCTTATCAGGTTCACTAATTCCCTTCAGGGAAGGAAATCTGCCCCTTACCCGGTCTAGCCTACATGTGACGCCAGATCCACAGCAATGTGGTTGATTCTTAAAATACTCCCTGAAATGGCTGAGCAAGCCACTCTGTTCAAGGGCAACTGGGGATGAGCAACAAATACTGCTCCAACCAGTGACGCCCACATCTCTTGAGTTAATAAACAAAACTGCAGAGTTGCCAACCTTCCAGGATTGCCTAGGAGTCTCCTAGAATTAAAATTAATCCCCAAACATTATTACAAGCAATTGTGAAAGACAAGTCAGGGCCAATAAAGAAAATAATTGTGTGCCAATTATTTTTTACTTCATTTTTAGAGCATTTAGTTCTTATAATATTAAGAGATAGAGTCATTGGAGGTTTACAGCATGGAAACAGGCCCTTTGGCCCAACTTGTTCATGCCACCCAGATTTCACCATTAAGCTCGTCCCAGTTGCCCACATTTGGCCCGTATCCCCCTAAACCAGTCTTACCCATGCAACTGTCTAAATGCTTTTTAAAAGACAAAATTGTCCCCGCCTCTGCTACTGCCTCTGGCACCTTATCGCAGACACTCACTGAAGATGGTGAAGGAAACGCTGTTTGACAGGTCGGGAGGTGGGAGGTCAATGGTGAAACCTCCAGCGATGCTTTCAAGCAGCATTCGTAACCTTAGCCAATCTGGTTTGAGTGTGTGTCACGCTGCCCTGTGGATGTGAAGAGAGTGAGGGGCTGAGAGAGCCAGAGGGTGGGGGGGAGGGTGCATGTATAGAACACAACACTGATTGGAGCCAGAACAACGGCTGCAATGGATTATTGCCTGTCTAATTGTCAGCTCTTGACTTGATTCATTCCTCCCCACCCCACCCTAGCGCATGCACACACATACACACACATGCAAATACACACACATGTATGCACATAGATACACACATGCATATACACACATGCACAGATATACACACATATAGGTACACATATGCACACGTATATACACACACACACACACACACACACACACACACACACATATATATACAACACTCACACCCCCACCCCTTCCAACAGTTCCAATGAAAGGTTCAGTAAGCAGGCAGATTCCATGGAGAAATCCTCCCTCGGAGCACAATCTCCTCCTGCCGTGATACTGATGTGCCCTGGGGTGTGAGATGGTGGGGGAGACAGATTGGAAAAAAAGCAGATAATTAAAATTTAATTTAGTTTATTTAGTCGTGTGACAAGTGGGCTTACATTCACACTGCGATGAAGTTCCTGTGAAAATCCCCTAGTCTCTACACTCTGGCGCCTGTCCGGGTACACTGAGGGAGAATTCAACATGACCAATGCTCCTAACCCAGCATATCTCTTGGACTGTGGGAGGAAACCAGATTTCCGGAGGAAACCCATGCAGACATGGGGAGAAGGTGTAACCTCCACACAGAAAGTGACCCAAGCCTGAAATCGAATCCAGGTCCCTGGCACTATGAGGCAGTGGTGTTAACTATTGTGCCAGCTTGCTGCCCAAGGTGGGAGCGGGGTATATGGTAGATAAGCATTTTTATAATTCTGGGGGACTTTTTAAGAATGAGAGCTTTTAGCCGAAACGAAGTGCATAGAATAAGCACTGATTTTTGTTTTTGTCGAGAGGTCTCATCTTAAAATGGGCACAGTAAGAAGTCTGACAATATCTGGTTAAAGTCCTAACAGGTTTATTTGAAATCACAAGCATTTGGAGCACTGCTCCTTCATCAGGGACCGCTGATTGTGTTATCAGAATTTTTGGACCTAAAGGAGTTAACTGCAATGCGAACAGAGTTGGTTGTGAGCACTGTACTCTCTCCCTGTGTCAGGTTCAGTAACCTAATGATGTCATCCGCAGTAAGCGAGCAAAAAATCTCAAGGCACAGACAAAGGAGAAGGGAGATAAAATGGGATTGCGTTCCCCATAAATTTTTCTGCTGAAGGGATTCACTAGTCCGGCAGCCTTGCAGACATAGAAGGGGACACCAAGAGGACAAATGAGCCCATCCGACGAAAGCAAAACACTGCGGAATCTGAAACAGAAAATGCTGGAAAATCTCAACAGGCCTGACGGCAGCTGTGGAGAGAGAACAGGGCCAACGTTTCGAGTCAGGGTGACCCTTTGTCAGAGCTCCGGCTGTCTGTAACCGTGTGATGGATGGAACATCGAGACTGGACACTTTCCCACACCTGCCCCATGCACCCCACGCCCCATCCCCCTCTCCTCTCCCACAGCCATGCCTCACGGTACAGAGCTATAAAAAGTACTGAGGGAACGATGCTCAGGAAAATTCCATCTCTGATCGCCATAATATTACCCCATTCCCCCAGACCAATCCAGGACATTCCATAGACCGAGTGATTTCCATAAATCTTGTCAGTGGGTCTCATGTTTATTGTGGAATTCTTACAGTGCTTATGGAGGCTGATCAGCCCATCGTACATAACTATGCTGCCTGCTGTCTCTCTGAAGCAGTGATACAGTAGTTAGCATGGCTAACTCACAGCACCCAGGGAACTGGGTTCAATTCCCAGCTTGGGTCACTGTCTGTGCGGAGATTGCACATTCTCCCCGAGTCTGCGTGGGTTTCCTCCGGGTGCTCCAGTTTCCTCCCACAGGACGTGCTGGTTAAGTGCATTGGCCATGCTAAATTCTCCCTCAGTGTACCCAAGTGAGGCTACGAGGGGAATTTCACAGTAACTTCATTGCAGTGTTAATGTAAGCCTATTTGTGACGCTAATAAATAAACTTAAACTTATGTTTCTTTACAACAGATCCCATATGTTTTTGATTTTTTTTAAAAGATGGGCCCTAATGATGAAGCTCACTCTTTTAAGAGGGGGTGTTGACAGAGCTTTGAGGCTGGAGTCTTCTGAAAAGGCCCAAATAAATTAAAAATTGTTGGCTAGCCATGGTGAACTGATTGGTGCCATATGTCTGGGACTGCAGAACCAAAGCTTATAGGAATAGTGGCAGGCGGCCCAAGGTGCTTTTCGATTTGGTGATAGGGTTAGTTTATATGGTCATTATGACCTTTTAGACAACGATCAACTTCTGCTGTCAGTCAAAACCTTGAATGCAGATGGTGTAAATAGCTTCACATTGGGCTTTGAGGGATCCTTCAATTCCTGCACTTTGGCCCCTGTATTATGTATTAATTTATGACGATATGAATTCCTTATTCACTTGGCCCTAAAACATGATTCTCCCACAAAACGGTCAGGCAACAGATACATGAGAATCGGCATCATAGATTTCCTACAGTGCAGAAAGAGGCCATTTGGCCCCTCAAATCTGTACTGGCTGTCCAACAAAGCCAGTTCCTAACCCACTGAGACAGAATGCTGGGGTGGCACAGCGGTTAGCACTGCTGCCTCACTGCAACAGGGACCTGGGTTCGATTCCCAGCTAGGGTCACTGTCTGTGTGGAGTCTGCACATTCTCCTCGTGTCTGTGTGGGTTTCTTCCGGGTGCTCTGGTTTGCTGCCACAGTCTGGAGATGTGCAGGTTAGGTTGATTGGTCATGCTAAGATGCTCTTTAGCATCAGGGAGATTAGCAGAGTGAATGTGTGGGGTTACGGGTGTAGGACCTGGGTGGGATAGTTGTCAGTGCAGACTTGATGGGCTGAATGACTTCTTTCTCCGCTAAAGGGATTCTATGATTTTATGATTCTTCTATGATCCTAAGTGCAGGTCAGAGACTGGGAATTCTGGGTGAGTAATTCACCTCCTGACTTCCCCAAAGCCTAACCACAATCTACAAGGCACAAATCAGGAGAGTGATGGAATAATCTCAACTTGCCTGGATGAGTGTAGCTCCAACAGCTCTGATGGACAAGGGAATTAAGGGTTATAGGGAGAAAGCGGGAAAGCGGAACTGATTCACTTCTGATCAGCCATGATCTTATTGAATGGCGGGGCAGGCTCGAGGGGCTAGATGGCCTACTCCTGCTCCTATTTCTTATATTCTTATGTTATATGTTCTTATGTAACAACATTAAAGAAGTCTGACGTTGTCTAGGACAAAGCTGCTGGTTTGAATGGCAACCCAACCACCACCAACACACACTGGCAATAATGTGTACCATCTACAAGATGCACTGCAGTAATGCACCAATGCTCCTTTGACAGCATCAATGAAACCCGTGACCCCTATCACCTAGAAGGATAAGGATAGCAGACAGAGGGGAATGCCACCACCTGCAAGTTCCCCTCCAAACCACTCACTATCCCAACTTGGAAATATATCGCCATTCCTTCAGTGTCAGGAATGACAGTGTGAATGTTCAGTGTGAGTCAAAATGTTGGAACTCCCTCCCCTAACAGCACTGTGGGTGTACCTAAACCACATGGCAGCAAGGGTTCGAGAACGCAGCTCACCACCACTATCTGAAGAGCAATTAGGGATGGGCAATGAGTACTTGTCTAGCCAACAATGCCTACATCCTGTCAAAGAATTAAAAAAAATTGGGTATTTTTTGTTTTGCCGTGGTATCTGCTATTCTCTCTTTTCATGTAGTCTTTTTCCACATATATCATATGCAAACCTTTAACCTTTGCTGGGTGGTCCCTAGTTCAGCTAGGGACATTACCTATCATTGAAAAGTTAAAGTTTATTTGTCACAAGGAGGTTTGCATTAACACTGCAATGAAGTTACTGTGAAAATCCTCTAGTCACCACATCCAATGCCTGTTCAGGTACACTGAGGGAGAATTTAGCATGGCCAATGCACCTAACCAGCGCATCTTCCAGACTATGGGAGGAAACCGGAGCACCCGGAGGAAACCCACACAGACACGGGGAGAATGTGCAGACTCTGTACAGACAGTGACCCAAGCTGGGAATTGAACCTGGGTCGCTGGCACTGTGAGACAGCAGTGTTGACCACCATATCACTATGCCGCCCAAGGTTCAGGAATATACCATTACTGCTCAACATCCAGATAAACGGTCTGATCCAGGGATTATTAATAACAAAGACCCTCTCGGTGTGCGCACTGGCTTCTGTGATCCCTCATGCAATAAATACCGTGTGTGTTTCTCATTTCATTAAAAATATGAACCAATGAGCACTCTAGTGAGACCAGACCAATTGTGAAGCAATGAACTGATTCATTTTGACATGTAGCACAAAGAGAGCAAACTCTTTCTGTGGAACATGAATGATTAGCACACCGTTTTCAATGAAGTCAGATCATCAGCTTACCGTAACAAGGTGCCTAATGTTGCCCATTGATTCGCCTGGTTGGACGATTTGGGGAGAGCTTTGCAAGGCCCTTGCCCTCCCTATGCAGAGGATTGGCTTGCCAAGCTGTCAGTCAAACAGCTTTGAATGAGGAGAATCCCGAGCAATGGGAAGGCAAATGGCCTCTAGTATTATTGCTAGGCCATTAATCCAATTAATGTTCTGGGGACACAGGTCCAAGTCCCACCACAACAGATGGTGGAATTTGAGTTCAATTTTTAAAAATACCTGGAATTAAGAATCTACCGATGACCATGAAACCATTGTCGATTGTCAGAAATACCCATCTGGTTCACTAATGTCCTTTAGGGAAGAAAATCTACCTAGTGTGGCCTACATGTGATTCCAAAGCCGCAGCAATGTGGGTGACTCTCAGCTGCCTTCATTTCATACAAATAAGGGGGAAATCTCATTAGAGACTTATAACATTCTAACAGGACCAGACATGATAGACACAGGAAGAATGTTTCTGATACTGGGGGAGTCCAGAACCATGGTTACATGATGAGGATTCGGGTTAGACCTTTTAGGACAAAGGTAAGGATGCACTTCTTCACCCAGAGTGATGAACCTCTAGAATTCATTACCACAGGAAGTAATTGATATCAAAACATTGAATATATTCAAGACTTGGCTAGATGTAGTGCTCAGACAATTGGGATCAAAGCTTATGGGCAGAAAGCAGGATTAGGCTATTGAGTTGGATGATCAGCCATGATGGTAATGAATGGCAGAGCAGGCTTGAAGGGCTGAATGGTCTCCTCCTATTCCTATCTTCTATGTTTCTGTGAGAGCCACAGAGTTGTATCAATTGCTACAAAGTCAAAGGCAGCTAGAGATGGGCAATAAATGCAAGCCAGCCAGCGACACCCATGCCTCATGGTTGAATATTAACAAAAAGATGGTGCCTTGGCAAGGTAACTGGGAATGCGCATCCATTCAACATGGCAGATGGCCAATCCTTTGAGTTGTTGAATTTTCCCCATTATCTCAAAGCAGATGTGACGTGTGAGCCGTGTAATTCAGATACAACTGGCATTCCAGCTCATTTATGCTAAGCAACATCCCAAATAATGTCTGGCGTTCAGGCAATTAACCCATTTTGAACCAAATTCAACCCCAGAGCAGCATGGGGTTCTGACCAAATAGATAAATTTTGAAATGTGACCATTCTTAATTTCCTCTTTGAAGAGGAGCCCAGTTATTGAACCAGTTTTTTATCCTAGCCAATTTTCAGATGTAATAACGCCTTTGATCAGTTGAGCAAAGCTGAGCTGGCGAGGGAAGTAATATAAACCAGAAGTAAAAATGACAGCGTATTTTTCCATTTCTCATGTTGCGCTCCAAAGCAATAGCGACTTACACTTATATAATACAACGAAAAGGTCCGCATCTCAATCCTAATGTAGCCAAAGGCTTGATAATTAGCATTAATGAAAAGTTGAATGGAAGCCCCTTTTTGGTTATTTAGGACACTAATAAATGTGTGCGGTGTTCCACAGCCACATTATGAATGAAGGAGTTACCTGCTTCTGATCAATCCTGGAGTTAGAGAGTTTAGCAAAAGAGATTATGAATCATAACTTCAACGGTTAAAGAATGAATAAGACAGTGGAGCTATGCAACGTGTAGCTGACATCAGTGGGTGCATTGCAAGGCAGGAGGAGATATTCATGGACTCCTGTGAGGATGTGTAGCATCGTTACTAACACTGCTGCCTTACAGCACCAAGGGCCTGGGTTCGATTCCTGGCTTGGGTCACTGTGTGGAGTTTGCACATTCTATGTGGGTTTCCTCCAGTATTCTGGTTTCCTCCCACATTGAAAGATGTGCAGATTAGGTGGATTGGCCATGCCAAACTGCCCCTTAGTGTCAGGGGGAACTACTGAATAAATACATGGGGATAGAGCTTTGGTGGGATTGTGGTAGTGCAGACTCACTTGGTTGAATAACCTCCTTCTGTGCTGTAGAATTCCAATTCTATTATAAAATGTGCACAATTTTTATTTATTTATGGGACACGGGTGACGTTGGGTGGACAGCATTTATTGCCCATCCCTAGTTGCCCTTATCCAGAGGGCAGTTGAAAGTCAATCATGTTGCTGTGTCTCTGGAGTCACATGTGGACCATATCAGGTAAAGACAGCAGATTTCCTTCCCAAAAGGGGCATAAGTGAACCAGAATGGTTTTTTCTGGCAAGCAACAATAATTGTTAGTATGTTATTAATTCTAAACATTTTTTATTAAATTCAAATTCCACCATCTGCTGGGATGTTGGGATTTGAACTGGGTCCCCAGAACATTAGTTGAGTTTCTGAATAAATAGTCTAATGATAATAGCACCAGGCCAATGCCTCCCCCTTATAGTTCTCAGTCACTGTACGGCTATTAATTCAGTCACTTCTGAATCATAGAATCCTGTAAGAAGTCTGACAACACCAGGTTTAAATCCAACCGATTTATTTGATAATAAACTCACTAGCTTTACTGTCAAATAAATCGGTTGGATTTAAATCTGGTGTTGTCAGACTTCTTACTATGTTAACCCCAGTCTAACGCTGGCATCTCTACATCATAGAATCCTTACAGTGCAGAAGGAGGCCATTCTGCTCATCAAGCCTGCACCGACCACAAACCCACGCGGGCACTATCTCCATAACACCATGCACTTACCTTGGTGGTACCCTGTTACTGAGGGGTAATTTAGCACGGCCAATCCACCGAACCCACACATCTTCAGATTGAGAGAGGAAACTGGAGACCCAGAGGAAACCCACGCAGACATGGGGAGAATGTGCAAACTCCACACGGACAGTGACCCAAGCCAGGAATTGAACCTGGGTGCCTGGTACTGTGAGGCAGCAGTGCTAATCACTGTGCCACTGTGCCACTTCTTGGTGCCAGGGACATCTTGCTCAGGAGAAAGGACACATATTGACTTTCAGGCGATTGAGATGGGCCTGTTAGAAATGAATTCCCTCGTTAAGGACCCAAATTAATGGGCCAATCGGGGTGCTTCTTGCTTCCAGGCATGTCAGTTCCTCTGGCACTCTGAGCGTAGACTGTTGTCTGAGAGCACTCTGTGTGTTGTTGTCAGGTTTATAAATGAAAGGATTTTGATGAACAGACTTCCTCTTCCCTCTGAGGACATACTACAGGGGTATTTCCTGCATGCACTTGTGCAGAGACCATTTTCACACGGCCTACATTGAGGACTTTTGGTCACCTATGAGGATTTTGGTAATGTCTAACAGCGGCTACTGGAGATTGCTACTCAAAATGCATTGTGGGAGGCAGTTGTCACTCCCAGTTTTTAATTTTCTGCTCCCGAATTTGGGTTGAGTCTGGGGGCAGGATTTTCTGGCTCCCACTGACAAAGATGTGCAGTTAGGATAATTGGCCATGGAAGGCCTTAGCGTCAGGGGGATTAGCGGGGTAAATATGTGGGGTTACATGTTCAGGGCTTGGGTGGGATTGTAGAATTCTATGAAGGGAATGGGAGGGTACAGAATATAGTATTACAGTCATTGCAAGGGTATAGAGAAAGATCAACTTTATGTAAGTTATAACTTAATATGAAAATTTTGTTGGTAAAATGTAAGTTTTAAAATTGGTAAATTGTTTAATTTTCTGTACATCTGACTTTTCTTTCTTGATTATATCTTGCAGGCGGGGCCTCCTCGAGCGGTTCCAAGTACCTTACGTTTGGGGCACTCAAGACGACACCAGCTTAATGGCGAGAGGAAGGCTGTGAACGGGGGGTGGGGTTTTGTGGCTAAGGACCTGTGCCCCACTTCCCTCTTCACAAAGCATCGGCGCCCAACATGGCCAGCAAGAGAAAGTCCACCACTCCTTGCATGATACCCGCCAAAACCCTGGCCGTGCACGATGCAGACAGGGGCGTTACCCCAGAGTACCACGATGACGACGATGAGGCTTCTCGGCAGGCCTTTCCCGCTGAGGACCTGCCAGCGGGCGAGGAGGCGTTCGCCGTGATCAGTAACAGCGATGCCGCAGAGCGCGGTGGGTTTGAGTGCAAATACTGCAGCTTCACCAGTCAGGATTTCCATGCCTTTACGGTGCACATAGAGTCGGAGCACTCCGAGACCAGCGTGGACCAACTGTACGTGTGTGTCGAGTGTAACTTCAGCGCCAAGAGCCAGGAGTCGCTGACGGTGCACAACGCCTTAAGCCATCCCACCGAGAACAACCTGAAGGTCAGCGTCATCAAGAAGAACAGCCAGACGGAGCAGAGCACCTCCGAGGCCAAGGGCAGCGACGGCAGGGAGAATGGCGAGGAGGAGGAGACGCCGTCGGAGATCTCCATCAGCAAGACGCCCATCATGAAGATGCTGAAGGCCAAGCCGGAAGGCAAGAGGATCACCGTCTCCCACGCCGGGCGGGAGGAGGCCAGCGATGAAGCGGACGAGGCGGCCAAGAGACCGGAGGGCGCCGAGCTTCTGTCGGCCAACGGGTTGGCCACCCCTTCGCAAACTGTGAACGGCAAGGCGGTGGTGTCTGTGCCAGTGCTGCAGGCGGGTGTGACCCAGATCGTGCCCCTGATCCAGCGGGCAGCCTCCGGCGGCGGCTCCGGACCCCTCCCCAAGGTCATGATCCCCCTGAGCAGCATCCCCTCCTACCACGCCGCCATGGACTCCAACAGCTTCCTCAACAACTCCTTTGGCAAGTTCCCCTACCCCAGCAAGGCCGAGCTCTGCTGGCTCACCGTGGTGACCAAGTACCCGGAGGAGCAGCTCAAGATCTGGTTCACGGCCCAGCGGCTCAAGCACGGCATCAGCTGGACGCCCGAGGAGATCGAGGACGCCCGCAAGAACATGTTCAACACCATCATCCAGAGCGTGCCGCCGCCCACCATCGCGGTGCTGCCGGCCCCGGTCAGCAACAGCGGCGGCGGCAGCGCCAACGGAGGCGGGCAGCACGCCCTGCAGGCCGGCTTCCCCTGCCAGCTGTTGGCGGCGGGCACCGGCATCGTGGTCAGCCAGCCGGCTGGGCTGGCCAAGGGGGCCCCGCTGGCGGTCAGTGCCGCCAGGCAGCAGAGCGCCCCCAAGCACCAGGCGCAGAGGCCCAGCCCGGTGGCGCCTGGCCTCAAGATCCTGGCCGCCCCTTCGGCCGGACAGCCGGCGGTCACCTCCTCCGGCCAGCCGGCCGCCCCCGCCCTGGCCCCCGAGTCGGGCACCTACAAGTACAAGAAGAGCAAGGAGCAGCTGGCCGCGCTGAAGCAGAGCTTCCTGCGGGCTCAGTTCCCGGAGCACGAGGAGGTGGAGAGGCTGGTCCGGGTGACTGGCCTGCAGGGCAAGGAGATCCGCAAGTGGTTCAGCGACCGGCGCTACAACTACAAGAACCTCAAGTGCCACCAGCCCCAGGACAGTGGCGGTGGAGGAGGGCCCCCCGCCTCCTCCGCCGTCCCCGCCGAGCTGGCCCCTGAGGAAGCGCTGCCCTCCCCCGCCGCCCACCCCCCGCCCCAGCCCCCCCGCCGCCAGTGGCAGACCGGCTGCGACCTGGCCCCGCCCAGGTTCCGGGGCAAGTCCGCCGAGCAGCTGGGGGCACTGGAGCGCAGCTTCGCCCGCGGCCCCTTCCCGCCCGAGGAGGAGGTGGACCGCCTGCGTGCCCACACCAAGATGACCCGGCGGGAGATTGACCTGTGGTTCGCCGAGCGGCGGAAGGCCGGGCCGGGGGAGCCCGAGCCCCGTGAGGAGGGCGACTCCGGCGACGGGGGCGAGGAGGAGGAGGAGGAGGAGGAAGGACGGAGGAGGCGGGGGGGGGAGGAGGAGGACGAGGAGGAGGAGGACGACGAGGGGGAGGCCGAGGAGTCGGACGGCGAGGGGACGCCCAGCGACAGCAGCTCGGTGGACATGCGGAGGCTGGCGGCCCCCCACCCGGAGCGGCAGAAGGTCAGCCCCCTGAAGATCTGCCTGAAGGACGGCTCCAAGTTGTGCATCCAGCCCAAGGCCCTGCAGGCCGGCAAGCAGAGCCTCAGCTCGGCCTCCCCGGGCGTGTCCCCCACCGCCGTCCGGTACAAGGGGCAGAACAAGAAGACGGTGCACCAGCTCCACCTGATGAAGCTGCAGTTCATGCGGACTCAGTGGCCCACTGTCGAGGAGTACGACGAGTTGGCCATCAAATCGCGGCTGCCCAGGACCGAGGTGGTGCGCTGGTTCGGCGACGCCCGCTATGCCCTGAAGAACGGGCAGCTCAAGTGGTATGACGACTACAAGAAGGGCATCTACGCCATCCGCTCCGGCAGCAACAGCCTCATCACCGACGTGCCGGCGGAGAACTACCGGCCCAAGCGGGCGCCGTCCAAGAAAAGCGGGAAGGCGGTGCTCTTCGAGTACTACACCCAGCACCGCATGCTGCACGAGGAGGACCTGGACCGCCTCTGCGAGAAGTCCTGCATGGGCTACGAGCAGGTGAGGGACTGGTTCGCCGAGAAGCAGACCGAGGACGCCATGTACATGTCGGACTTCAGCAACGAGGACCAGCATTCGACCAACGGCGAGAGCGAGCGGGCGGAGAAGGCCAAGGGCGGCCATCGCTTTGCGACGGAGGAGGCCTACTCTGATGTGACGGACAACAGCGATAACTGGGACATCCCCTCGCGGGAAGGCCACGTGGAACTGAATGAGTTTGACGCAGAGAACATCTCTGGTGAGGAGTGTAGCAAAGCTAAACTGATTCGAAGGAGCCTTACTTAACACACGGTCCCGTTGGCTATCAGTCTCAAAGTTGACGGCGAGGTTTATAAGGGAGAAATATGTTTGAGAGATTAGTCAAGCAAATTGTATCACTTCTTTCTTCCCTTTGAGATTGGTTGACACATTATCCTTCAGTTTATTTTGTTCGTGTCACAAGTAGGCTTACATTAACACTGCAATGCAACTACTATGTAAATCCCCTAGTCCCCACAGTGCCTGTTCGGGTACACTGAGGGAGAACTTAGCACGGCTAATGCACCTAACCAGTATGTGGGTGGAAACTGGAGCAGCCGGAGGAAACACACACCGTACACTGGGAGAACGTGCAAACTCCACACAGGCAATCACTCAAGCTGGGAATCGAACCTGGGTCCCTGGCACTGTGAGGCTGTGGGCCATGCCACCCCATAATATCCACAACGGATATTCCATATCCAGAATTAAGAATCTACTTAAGAGCATGAAACCATTGTCTGTTGTGGGAAAACCCATCTGGTTCACTAATGTCCTTTAGAACAAAGAGCAAAGAAAATTACAGCACAGGAAGAGACCCATTGGTCCTCCAACCCTGTACCGACCATGCTGCCCGACTGAACTTAAACCCCCTACTCTTCCAGGGACCATATTCATCCATTCCCATCCCATTCATATATTTGTCAAGAAACCCCTTACAAGCCACTATTATATCTGCTTCCACTATCTCCCCCAGTTGGGAGTTCCAGGCACCCACCATCATCTATGTAAAAACTCTTGCCTCATATATCCCCTTTAAACCTTGCCCTTTGTACCTTAAAACTTATGCCCTCTAGTTACTGATTCTTCTACCCTAGGAAAAAGCTTGTGACTATCCACTCTGTCCATGCCCATCATAATCTTGGAGAACTTCTCTTAGGTCACCCCTCAACCTCCGCTGTTCCAGTGAGAACAAACCAAGTCTCTCCAACCTCTCCTCATAGCTAATGCCTTCCAGACCAGGCAGCATTCTGGCAGGGAAGGAAATCTGCCGTCATTACCTGATCTGGCCTAATGTGACCCCAGAGCCACAGCGGCGTGGTTGACTCTCAACTGTCCTCCAAAGGATGGGCAAGAAGTACTGGCCAGCCAGCCACACCCATGTCCCACAAATGAATTTTAAAAAACAGCACACTCCAGTAAGAGATCAATAGTTTTAGTCCTCGGGATATGGGCAAGACTGAATGATTATTAGCTCTCTCTAGTTGCCCTGAAAGGTGATAGTATAACTGAGGGTCATGCCAGGCAGGCAGGAGGCAGTCACATTGGGATGGAACTGAATAAAAAAATGGGTATTTATATAGTGCCTTTTACGTCCCTTGTGTGTCCCAAACCCCAATTGCCAATGAAATGCTTTTGAATTTAACTGTTATCATGTAGCAAAAAGACTTAAAATCATAGAATCAGAGCAGAAGGAGGCCATTTGGCCCAATGCGTCTGCACTGACAATAGTCCTACCCAGTCTCACCCCAATCATTTACTCTAGCCAGTCCCCCTGACACTAAGGGGCAATTTAGCTTTGCCAATCAATGTATCACACACATCTTTGGACTGTGGGAGGAAACCAGAGCACCCGGAAAAAACCCACGCAGACACGGGGAGAATGTGCAGACTCGGCACAGACACTGACCCAAGCCGGGAATCGAACCCAGATCCCTGGCGCTGTGAGGCAGCGGCGCTAACCACTGTGCCACTTGCTTTGGACACAGTAAGCTCCCACAATCAGGAACGTGGTCCTGACCGGATGATCCATTTTCTGTTTTGAAGGACAATACCGCAGATGCTGGAAATCTGAAATGAAAGCAGAAAAGGTCAGGAAGGGCCAGCAGGTCTGGTGGGCATGGGAAGATCCAAAGAAGAGTCTTCCAGACTTGAAAGCATTAACTCTGTTTTTCTCTTCACCACAACTGCCAGGCCTGCTGAGCTTTTCCAGCCCATTTCTATTCCATAGAATCCCGAGAGTGCCATTTGGCCCAGTGAGTCTGCACCCACAACAATCCCATCCAGGCCCTACCCCTGTAACCCCACATGTTTATCCCTACAGTACAGAAGGAGGCCATTTGGCCCATCGAGTCTGTACCTACCACAATCCCATCCAGACCCTATCCCTGTAGCCCCACACATTTTACCCTGCTAATACCCCGATTCTAAGGGTCAATTTAAATGGCCAATCCACACGTCTAATCCACTCATCTTTGGACTGTGGAAAGAAACTGGAGCACTGCGAGGAAACCCTCACAGAAACGGGGAGAACACACAGACAATGACCTGAGGCTGGAATTGAACCTGGGTCCCTGGCACTGTGAGGCAGCAGTGTTAACCACTGTGCCACCATGTCGAGCGAGGCTGTAAAATCCCACCCAGTGTGACTGGCGTCTATATGCCACAGCAGGTAGACTGAGACGTTTCTGTCCCTGAGGGACATCAGTGAACCAGCTTGGGGTTTTATATTTGAGAATCTGGCAGCTTTAGGGTCACACTACAGGCTGTATACTTACAGTTCCAGACATTTTAAACTAAATTCAAACGCTCAGACTACCACAGATTTTGTCTGTACTATTACAGAGGAGAAGGATGAAGCCAGAACAGCTAATTATCCAATGCATCAAAATCTTGCGTGTGCAGTGCACATCCCTTTAATTCAACTAGACAACCCCACACTACACACAGAATCTTACAGTATTTGGAGGCCATTTCACCAATGTAATACTATATTGTATTTTTTAAGGTTCTCTTTAGAAATCCTCAATGTTCCTTTCATTTTAAACTTGACATGAAGTAACATGAGTAGGGTTGAAAAAAGTAATTTACCCATGTTTTACTTATACCATGGCAAATGAAAAAATAACAATGCAATGGTTTGTAAAGTTATGAATGGCAACATGATGGCTGTTTGACGGAATATCCAATTAGCCTCAATGCTTTGCAGTCCTGCAAATGGTGGCTTATATTTAGTATATATCACAGAATCCCTATAATGCAGAAGAGGCCATTTGGTCCATCGAGTCTCTGACGGAGTATCTTATGCAGACCCTTTTCCCCATCCTATTCCTGTAACCCCACACACATTACCCATTAATCCATCTAACCTACACTTCTTGGGGCGCTAATGGGCAATTCAGCACAGCCAATCCATTTAACTAGCATGTCTTTTGGACTGTGGGAGGTGGTTGATGGAAGTTATTCATCGTGGAGTTCGGTTACAAGTGGTGTACCTCAGGGATCTGTTTTGGGGCCCCTGCTGTTTGTAATTTTTATAAATGATCTGGATGAGGGTATTGAAGGATGGATTAGTAAATTTGCGGATGACACCAAAGTCGGAGGAGTGGTAGATAGTGAAGAGGGGTGTTATAGTTTGCAGAGAGACTTGGACAAGTTGCAGAGCTGGCCGAGAGGTGGCAAATGGAGTTTAATGCGGAAAAGTGTGAGGTAATTCACTTTGGCAGGAATAACAAATGTGTAGAGTATAGGGCTAATGGTAGGACTCTTAATAGTGTTGAAGAACAGAGGGATCTTGGTGTATATGTGCATAGATCCCTGAAAGTTGGCAATCAAGTCGATAAGGTTGTTAAGAAGGCATACGGAGTATTAGTTTTTATTGGTAGGGGGATTGAATTTCAGAGCCGCAACGTCATGTTGCAACTGTACAAAGCTCTAGTGCGGCTGCACTTGGAGTGTTGTGTACAGTTCTGGTCCCCGCATTATAAGAAAGATGTGGAAGCATTGGAGAGGGTACAGAGGAGGTTTACTGGGATGTTGCCTGGTATGGAGGGCAGGTCTTATGAAGAGAGGCTGAGGGATTTGAGGTTGTTTTCGTTAGAAAGAAGGAGGCTAAGAGGAGACCTTATTGAAACATATAAGATGATTAGAGGTTTAGATAGGGTGGACAGTGATAGCCTTTTTCCTAGGATGGAGAAAGCTAGCACGAGGGGACATAGCTTTAAATTAAGGGGTGGTAGTTATAGGACGGATGTCAGAGGTAGGTTCTTTACCCAGAGAGTGGTAAGGGTATGGAATGCCCTGCCTGCTGCAGTTGTAGATGCGCCAAGTTTGGTGGCGTTTAAGAGGTTAGTAGATAAGTTTATGGACGAAAAGGGAATGGTTTAGGTTAGAGGGTCATTGCTTTTTCTTAATTGGTCGGCGCAACGTCGAAGGCCGAAGGGCCTGTTCTGCGCTGTAATGTTCTATGAAACCGGAGCAGCTGGAGGAAACACACGCAGAGAACATGCAAACTCCACACAGACAGTGACCCGAGGCCGGAATTGAACCGGGGACCCTGGTGCTGTGAGGCAACAGTGCTAACTACTGAGCCACCGTGCCTCATGAACTGCAGTGGCTCAAGAAGGCAGCTTGCCATCACGGTCTCAAGGGCAACTCAAGGAGTGGGCAATGAATGGCAGCCTTGCCACATCCTGAGAATGAATCTTTAAAAATTATTTATAGTGGCTTTTATGGTCACCAGCCACATTTTAAATTCCATGAAATACTTTTGAAGTGTAAAATGCAGGAATGATGTCAGCCCTCATTGGTCCCTCCCCCCCCCCCCCCCCCCCCCCCCCCCATGCAATTCATTGTGAAATAGTAAACCATGTAGTTGTAAAAACAACCTCTGTTCAAGAAGATTCCATAATCTCCTCTGACCAGCTAAATTCATCTTCAGCAGCAGTGCCAGTGGGCAGCACAGCGGCGCAGTGGTTAGCAGTGCTACCTCAAGCACCAGGAACCCGGGTTCAATTCCTGGCTTGGGTCACTGCCTGTGAGGAGTCTGCACGTTCTCCCTATGTTTGCGTGAGTTTCCTCCAGGTGCTCTGGTTTCCTCCCACAATCTGAAAGACGTGCTGGTTAGGTATGTTGGCCATGCTAAATTCTCCCTTAGTGTACCCGAAAGGCACCGGAGTTTCACAATAACTTCATTGCAGTTTTAATATGACACAAATAAATAAGCTCCCAAAAAAACTTAAAGGTGATTGCAACCCTACACGTAAAATGCAGCGCCTTGAATTGAATTAACCATATAATCTACATAATCCATTTTTTATTCTTTTATTCTGACTGGGACAGCATTCATTGCCCACCTCTAATTTCGCTTGAGGGGACGTTGTACGAATCAATCACTTTGCTATGGGTCTGGAGTCGCATGTAGGCCAGACCAAGTAAAGGCCACAGATTTCCTTCCCTAAGAGCACTAGTGAACCTGATGGGCTTTTAGGACAATTGACAATGGTTCCATAGAATCGTTTAATATCATAGAATCCCTACAATGCCAAAGGAGGCCATTCAACCTATCAAATCTGCACCAACAACAGTCCTACCAGGCTCTATCCCCCCAACCCCACACTTTTAATTTACCCCACTAATCTCCCTAATCTAAGCATCCTGGGGCGCTAAGGAACAATTTAGCATGGCCAATCAACTAACGTGCACATGTTTGGATTGTGGGAGGAAACCCGTGCAGACATGGGAAGAACATGAAAACTCTATACAGCCAGTGAGCCAAGCCGGGAATCGAACCCAGGTTCCTGGAACTGTGTGGTAGCTGTGCTAACCACTAAGCCACCATGCTTCACGGTCATCATTAGAGTTTTAATTCCAGATTTTTTATCGAATTCAAATTTCACCATCTGCCATGATGGGATTCGAAACTGGGTCCCCAGTGCTTTATCCAGGATGTCTGGAATACTAGTCTAGTGACGCTGCCACTATGCCTCTGTCTCCCCTAGAGTCTGACATAAGAGTACACATAGGAATTATTTCTAGTTA
The DNA here is from genome assembly GCA_024679065.1 of Sphyrna mokarran. Lineage (NCBI taxonomy): Eukaryota > Metazoa > Chordata > Chondrichthyes > Carcharhiniformes > Carcharhinidae > Sphyrna > Sphyrna mokarran. Next base: position 63,652,760 of record JAGIQG010000016.1, on the reverse strand, counting down.
CAGGAAGGACTGTGTGTCTCGTATCATTTGTATTTGGACTGTAAGTGGATGGACACGCTCAGTTGTGTAGCAAAACAATGAAAAGCTTCTATCCACACTGCGGTTTGTGAATCGTTGTGATTACTCAGAACGGTAACCACTTCACGCAGAGCTGCAACAAATAATGTGCATCTCGCTAAATATTTTTGCAATGTTCCTGTCAGCATCTACAAGAAGACTTAGAACATAGAACATAGAACACTACAGCACAAACAGGCCCTTCGGCCCACAAGTTGTCTTGTAGGTGCAGTTCTGAGCATGAATGGGACAAGGATTGTCCATTTGGTCTGCCATTTTTGAAGGGAAAATAGGCTAGGGGTGTGATCACATGACCTTCTCCAAACCCCCCCCTCCCCCCACCACAATGGTCCTACCCTTGGTCAGCTGCCACATCACACAACATTGCCGAGCCAGTCACAAAAGTGGACACCATTAGAGTGGTATGGTGGTACAGTGGTTGGCACTGCTGCCTCACAGCGCCAAAGGCCTGGGTTCGATTCCTGTCTTGGTTCACTGTCTGTGCAGAGTCTGCACATTCTCCCCATGTCTGCATGGATTTCCTCTGGGTATTCCAGTCTCTTCCCACATTCCAAAGATGCGCAGATTAGGTGGGATTAGCCATGCTAAATTACCCCTTAGTGTCATGAGGATTAGCAGGGTAAATAGGTGGGGTTATGGGGATAGGGCTTGGATGGGATGATTGTTAGTGTAAGCTCATTGAGCCAATTGGCCTCCTTCTGCTCTATATGGATTCTGTGATTGGATGATTATTGACTATCGGTCCAACAGCATCTTTCCTCCATTTTTTGTAACAAATGATGACAATTTAATTGTTCCTATGATTATTCCCGCTGAGCCCCTCAGTGTAAACCAGTCCTCCATTCCTGGACACTGCAGAGCTCTCCTGGTAGAGTGTCTGTAGAATTAACTGTGTGTATGGAAACGTTTTTAAAAACTGCTAGAAATATTTTCCTCACCCCTGTAAACCTTTGATGTATCAAGAGCAAAAAAAAACCCTGAATTATAGAATCCCCACAGTGCAGAAGGAGGCTATTTGGCCTATCAAGTATGTAAGACAGCAATCTTGTGGTGGAGGCGAACTCTTTGGGGTCTTTTCAGAGACTTCTGGATGAGTAGATGGGATTTAATGGGATTGAGAGTTATAGATAGGCCTGGTAGGTAGGGTATGATTGGCGCAACTTGTGAGCCAAAGGGCCTGCTTGTGCTGTAGTGTTCTATGTTCCAATCCCACCCAGGCTCTATCTCTGTAACCCCACATCATTATCCTGCTGGTCCCCCTGACATTAAGGGCAATTTAGCATGGCCAATCCATCTGATCTGCACATCTTTGGACTGCGAGAGGAAACCCACACAGATACAGGGAGAATGTACAAACTCCACACAGACAGTGACCCAAGCCAGGAATCGAACCCCCAGGTGCCTGGCGCTGTGAAACAGCAGTATTAACCACTGTGCTGCTCCCAAACTGAGCTGTAATTATGTCAATACAGAACCAAATAGATTCAGCCCCTGACTTCAGCTAAGCTAACATGCCCCACAGGAGATAATGGAAAGTGCCTGTAGCTGACTTCGGTATCAGCAGACTGTGCTTGGGGATAAGTTCATTCTCTTGATTGCCACACAGTGACCCCTGTTGGGAATGACACATTTGTGAGCTCAGTGTGTGCCTTGGTTAGTCTATGCATTGGCCCCAGAAATACAAGGTTTAGACATGAAGTATGTCCATGAACTATAGGATGCTGGAAGGCTGTTGCACCAATACAGCTTGCAAAATACTGCCTCCTACACAGACAACAGGCATGATCGCACAGTGCCTCGCAGCGCCAGGGACCCCGGGTTTGATTCCCGGCTTGGGTCACTATCTGTGTGAAGTTCTCCCCGTGTCTGTGTGAGTTTCCTTTGGGTGCTCGGGTTTCCTCCCACATTCTGAAAGATGTGCTGGTTTTAGGTGCATTGACCTGAACAGGTGCTGGACTGTGGTGACCAGGGGAAATTCATAGTCACTTCATTGCAGTGTTAATGTAAGCCTTACCTGTGACTAATAAATGAATAAATTTTGCAGGCCACAACCAGAGTAGAGACCAGCTCCAAAAGTCTCTACTAAAGAAGCATTGAAAGCTAACTACAAGAAGTCATGTTTCACTGCACTCTTTTCTCTTGTTCATGGCTGGGAAGTGAGTTAACTCTGCCCTTCTCCTTAATGCCGCAGTTAAGAATCAGAACTTGCTCCTTGAGCTGTGAGTGCTTTTACGTGAGGGTGGTATAGTAGTTAGCACTGCTGCCTCATAGTGCCAGGAACTCGGGTTTGATTCCCAGCTTGGGTCACTACCTGTGCAAGTCTGCACGTTCTCCCCGTGTCTGCATGAATTTCTTCCAGATACTCCAGTTTTTTCCCACAGTCTAAAAGATGTGCTGGTTAGATGCATTGACCCTGTTAAATTCTCTCTTAGTGTACCCGAACAGACACTGGAGTATGCCAAATAGGGGATTTTCACAGTAACTTGATTGCAGTGTTAATGTAAGTCTTACTTACGATACTAATAAATAAACTTTAACTTTTGTTTAGCTTTGCCAATTAAATACCAGAGGTCATGCAAAAAGCCATGGCTAAATAAGTAATGGGTATTTACTGGTTTTTATGTGCAGAAACTGAATGACCATTGAGCCTGAGGAATGGATCTATACTTTCCTGTTGTTGCTAATATTCACTTATATCCTGTGCTTGGAAATGTAGCAAAAACGTGTCGAGGAAGCCACTCATTGGCGTCAAATCATAGAATCCTACAGTGTAGAAAGAGGCCCTTCGAATCTGCACTGAATACTGTCCCATCCAGGTCCTACCCCCATGTCCCTACATATTATACCCACTAATCCCTCTAACCTATGCATCCCTGGACACTAAGAGGCAATTTTTTAGCATGGCCAATCAACCTAACCTGCATATCTTTGGACTGTGGGAGGAAACGGAGTACCCAGAGGGGACCCATGCAGATACGAGGAGAATGTACAAACTCCACATAGACAGTGAGCCAAGCCACACAGCGATCAGGACCCTGGAGCTGTGAAGCAACAGTGCTAACCATTGTGCTACCGTGCCATCAAGTTGCCAACCTCTGGTTCTTCACCTCCCTGAAGGTTTCATCACATGACCTCCTGCCTCCAACCACCCCCCCCCAGCCACACACCTGCCATTGGCCGTTTGGCATATCCATCCTTGCCCATCTCATGCTGATTGGAAAGCAAACAAGGTCTCAGTGAACCGCTGGGACGTTTGTCAGTTAGTCGAACCGGGTTTTCAGTTCAACCTCCCTCCCCAATATTTTCGCAAGTAATGCATTTTTAAAAAGAATGGAAAAATCCAATCAAAAAAAATCTCATCCAGGTTTTTCTCCCTGAAGTTACTCTCAGCAGTGATCTGAAGAATAATCTTTAATTTTTGGACATTCCGGACAAATCCAAAAAATGTGACAATCCTTCGTTGACTATTTATACGCCATTATGCATTAATTCTACCTGTCCCTCGAACATGGGCGGCGCGGTGGCATAGCAGTTAGACAGCACTGCTGTCTCTGTGCCACGAACCCGGGTTCAATTCTGGCCTTGGAGCATTGTCTGTGTGGAGTCTGCATCTTCTTCCAGTGTCTGCATGGGTTTCCTTTGGGTGCTCCGGTTTTCTTCCACAGTCCAAAGACATGAGGGTTAGGTGGATTGGCTATGCTAAATTGCCCCTTAGTGTCCCAAGATGTGCAGGCTAAGGGAGATTAGCTGGGTTCATATGTGGGGTTAAGGAATAGGGTCCGGGTGGGATGCTCCATTGGCAAGTCAGTGCAGACTGGATGGGCCGAAAGATCTGCTTTTGCATTGCAGTGTTTTTATGATTCTATGACTTTCACCATCTAGAGCAGACATGGAGCATTCTGCTAATAGAAATCCATTTTCAGTCACCAATTTGATTTGACTTGATTTATCGTCACGTGAAAAATGTCATACAGTGAAAAGTATTGCTTCTTGCATGCAATACAGACAAAACATACCCTTCATAGAGAAGGAAATGCGAGAGTGCACAATATAGTGTTACAGTCATGGCTAGGGGTGTAGAGAAAGATCAACTTAATGCGAGGTAGGTTCATTCAAAAGTCTGACAGCAGCAGGGAGGAAGCTGTTTTTGAACCATTTGGTACGTGACTTCAGACTTTTGTATCTTTCCCAACGGAAGAAGGTGGAAGAGAGAGTGTCTGGGGTGCATGGGATCCTTAATTATGCCGGCTGCTTTGTCGAGGCTATGGGAAGTGTAGACCGAGTCAATGGATGGGAGGCTGGTTTGCGTGATGGATTGGGCTACATTTATGACTTTTGTAGTTCCTTGTGTTGCCTGCTGCACAGTCTGTTCTAACCCTTATACTGTGGACAAATAACTAAGAGTAGATGTCTTGTTAGTACAACCGACATCTATTTAATCCCACGCAATCAATAATCACCCACCCGACCAACAATAAGTTGTCTTACAGAAAATACTAGAATTCAAGTCCAATACAAGACCTTAACTTTGCATGACTGATAAGTACCCAAGCAGATATTGGCCTTTATCTGTGCGCTGGTCTCGGTAGCCGTCTGCGTAGTCTGGTCCTTTGGTCTGGTCTGGCACTCTGACTCTGGTCTTTCTTCCTCCTTTCTCGGGTATGGTGGCTCCCCTTTTGCTGGCGATGGTCACTATTGTTGTAGGTCGTTCGTACAGTCGGAGAAAGAGAGAGATTCCTGGTTGTGAAGCACCCCGTTCTGTTTCACGCCCCTTTTTGGCCATTGCCAATCAATTGATCAGGACTCGATCCCCCGATCGATAAGAGCCCAGGATATGGAGATGCCGGAGTTGGACTGGGGTAAACACAGTGAGAAACACAACTTAAACCTGGTGATGTCAGACTTCTTATGATAAGAGCCCAATCAGGTGCTACCACACCGATCTCTGGGTGTATCCCCTGCGGCCATGTCTGTAGGTGTTGGAGGCACATAGGTCACATACCTTCCTCCTAAATAAGGGCGCACGGTGCCCTTATGACTGGTACACAACCCCAATGTGACCAGAAAGTCTCTTTCGTCCTGGAGATGAAACAAGCCAGTGTGACGGTAAAGTCCCTTTCATTCTGGAAATGGCCCATATCCTATTTATTCACTCGTCAGAGTCGCGGCCTTCTTTGTTTGTCTTTAAAGTACAGCCTCTTGCTTTAGTTTCTTGCCCAATTGTCCCAGAGTGCTTTATAAAACGTCATTGTAGATGGCCCGTTTGGCTACGAATTGCAATCTTGGTCAAACATCAGGTAGCGGTCAGCACCCAAAGATGTACAGGCTAGATGATTTGGCCATGCTCAAGTGCCCCTTAGTGTCGGGGGGGTGGGGGGGAGGGTGGGGTGGAGGCTAGCAGAATAAGTAGGTGGGGATGTGGAGATAGGGCCTGTTGTTGTGCAAGCTCAATAGGATTCCTTCTGGCTATAATGGTTCTAATGTTCACACATGCTTTGTGGAAGGCCTCATATGATGTCTTTTCTTATCCCTTCCCCTTTACAGAGGCAGAGTGATGGGACACGAACACCTTGGAAGGAAAGGAATGAAGCTGTGGTTTATTTCGGGCTGAAGAAAGTCTTTGACTCTTCTGGGCCTAATGCTGCCGTTAGCTGCTGCTCAGACTGATCAGATGCTGCATTGGAAAGCTGCAGCTGTGGTTCAATCTCTCTTGTGTTTTGTGTGTGTGTGTGTGTGTGTGTGTGTGCGTGCGCGCGCGTGTGTGTGCGTGTTATTGGCACCATTACTGTAAATAGACAGTGACATAACTGACACGGGAAGGATGGGGTGCCCGCCTTGCATCCTGGGCACCCCTGCAGTCACCCCAGTCGAGGAACTGGCGTCTGTGGGCGAAAGCTTTTCTCTTTGTAAATAGCGGGACGGGAAGAAAGAGAGTGAGTTTTTTTTAAATGTTTGTCGGATGAAGCCTCTTATCGGGTGAATCCCAAGTTGAGAGAACGGTGAGGGGTGGTGCCGACGTTTGATGTTTGGAATAGAGCCAAGGCCTTCTTGTTGGGCCACCGTTCCCGCTGAGAAGGGACGGGTCAGTAAAATAGTTTTGTAAGTCCCTGCTTGCACTGGGACCGAAACCTGGATCTATTTAATTTTTGCTTTCTTCGAGGTTGGCTTTAGTGGGTTTCTTTTTTGTTTTTCCCTCCACCCCACCTCAAAACTTACCTCACCTACCCCCCCCCACCCCCAACCCCCGCTGCCCCCAACTTTGCACCTGTGCCCTCAGGGTGGCACTTTGTTTACATGGGGAGAATTGGACGATTGAACCCATTCCCATCGAAGGACAGCGATGGTGGTTCGCTGCCGTGTGGCGAGGCGGAGCACTCACCAAGAGAGCAATGTTACCGCACCCAGAGTGAAGGAGCGTCTTCCGGGGCACAGAGAGCGTGGAGCCAAGGCACAGGAGATCCCCGCTGTGATCTGAATGCCTTCTGTTGATGCCAGCAGAGCCCTTGAACCTAATCAGGCTGAAGACAAAAGCGTGAACAATTCGATTCTATTTTTTTTAAAAGAGTTTTTGCCCCACTCGCTTTTATGTGGGGCAGTTTAAACCAAAATGAGATTTACCAGAAAACGTTTTTAAGAAGTAATTTTTACTGAGGGAACTGGGATCCAGTTATGGGTTTAAGCAGCAAGGGGTAGGTTCAGTTAATTAAGTGGCATGAATGATGGGTTAGATCTGTGCTCATCAGAACAGGAACTATCAAGCAAGTGATATGCAGGGAAAAGTGTACTAATTTAAATATATATGTGTGTGTGTGTGTGTGTGTGTGTGTGTGTGTGTGTGTGTGTGTACATATATTAACAGTCAGCGTCGCTATGAGAAACCAAAAAAAAGTATCTTTTTTTTTGCCTGAGGCGGTTCTTAACGGAAGACTTGAAAAAAAACCAGGAAGGATCTGTGAAGGAGGGATTGGATCACGGAAATACGAGTGGGAAAATATGCAGGTATTCGAGCAGACCTGCAACTTTGTCATGTTTGGTTGCAGGGCTGTCGTCAGCTGAGGAGCTTAATGTCTAGAATGTCCTTAGCCAGTCCGTGGAGGCGGGTTGCACCCAGCTAGCCTTTCCTTCTGATCGCTGAATGTATTTACCTGGGTGCACATTTGACTGAGGGGTAACCTCACCTTGATACAACACTACAAATATGTTTCTGTGAAGGAAGGAGGCAGTGGCAGGGGGAGGGAGGGGGGCAGGTATATATACATGAAGGGAAAAGTCCCCTTTGTGCCGTGAACATTTCCAGCCTGGATTTCCAGATTGCAGATGTAGCAGTTGGTTTCTTTTGGCTGACGTTAATTCGACCCTTTTCAACAACTTTGAACTCCACACTTGTGGATTCTTTCTTCTTTCTAGGCAGTGGGATGGCATTAGTAAGCGTGGAACTGTCACCCTTCTTTAAGTGTTTCGTTGTAAGTCTCCCGCTGTTTCCCGCTGCGTTGCCTTTGTCTGTTTCTATATCTCGATCGTGTTGGATAATGTCAATTCTCTCCTACCTCGGTTGAAATTCAGTGACAATATTTGATTTGAAGATTTAGGCACTATTTTAATGCTTCCTTTAGTTGATGGCAGAGTATACCCCAGTTGGGTTTAGTTACCATCTGAAATGGTAGATCAATATTTATGTCATCCTATTGGTGAACTAACATTTCACCCAACCCATATTAAGAATGGCAATATTATTATTGGAGTCATAGGGCTTGAGATTCTGTCATTGACATTGCCTATTGGAACTTAAGCTTCTTTTATTAAAAAAAACAAATCCAATTTTGAATTTTGTGCAATTTTGATTTTAGAATTACTTTTACCTGACACGGTAAACTTCCCTTCAAAGACAGATGACCCAGTGAAATTATCCATGGGGTAACTCAATTGTACAAGTCAAGAAGATTCTAGGTTTCCCTCACACCAACCAATCAGAGCTGGGATTGTGGTAGCTGACCGTAATAGGCCCAAAAAAATGGGAAAAGACACTCAGGGCAGGATTTTCCATGCTCGCCCCAAAATCCTGCCCGAGGTCAGTGGACCTTTGCATGGTTAGTGTCCCATACACTACGATTCTCGTGGCAGGCGATGTGGAAAATTCTGCCCCCAGTGTCTTGCCCCCGAACTGCTGCTCAGTGAGTCCCCCTTGTCAGAAACACGTAACTGTAGGTTTGAGTTGAGGAGGAGTTTCAACTGATATATTGCTTCCTGTTTTGCTCCCAGTCCCCAACATCCCTGGTGGGACCATTGTACATCAGTGAGCTGATATGCTGATATAATGATATTGTTAAAAAGCACCATGAAGCAGTCATAGTATTATAAAGTAATGTCCTTCGGAGAAGGAAACTTGCCATCGTATCCATTCTGGCCTATGTGTGACTCAAGTGGAGAGGTGATGACATCTGGTATTATCACTAGACTTTTAGTCCAGATACATTGCTAATGTTCTGGGGTTCAAATCCCACCACAGCAGATGGTTCAATTTGAATTCAATAAACAACATCTGGAATTAAGAATCTACTGATGACTATGAACCCATTGTTGATAAGCATGGTCGCTGTAGACTTGTTCCTATGCTGTAATTTTCTTTGCTCTTAGATAGTTGGAAAAATCCATCTGGTTCACTATGTCCCTTAGGGAAGGAAATCTGCTTTCCTTACCTGGTCTACCCTACACATGACTCCAGAACCACAGCAATGTGATTGACTATCAAGTCCCCTCTGAAATGGCCTAGCGATTTGAGGGCAACTAGGGATGGGCAATAAACGCTGGCCAGCCAATGATCTCCATGTCCCATGAATAAATAGAAGTCTACACCAGTTTGGTAGACTTTTAACTGCCCCCTTAGTGGAGCCCTGCAAGTTGCTTCACATCAGAACCCATCATCACCACCACCCCTTGGGTCATCTAGGGATGGAGAATAAATGCTGACCACCTCAGCAATGCTCACTTCCCTCGTGTGAATAAAAATGCAGAGTGGGCACTGTTCATGACTTGACCGTGGAAATGCTCCGAAATGAAGAGTCAATCACTCTCCAAATGGGGAAGAAATTGGGAAGGAAAAGACCAAACTGCTTCAGACTTAGGCAGGCACTTCTAAATAACCATCTTCGAGGTAGCTGGCTGGACAGTAAAATAACAAGCAATAGTGCCTCTTTCAGTGAATAAAAGCAAATTACCGCGGATGCTGGAATCTGAAACCGAGGGAGAAAATGCTGGAAAATCTCAGCAGGTCTGGCAGCATCTGTAACGATTGAATCCAGATGAATCTTTGTCAAGGCTATGTGCTGCTGTCAGACTTGCAAATAAAGGGATTTTGGTAAAGGGACTTCTGCCTCTAACGACTTTTTACTGTCATCTAGACTTGAAATGCTGGCTCTATTCTCTCCCCACAGACACTGTCAGACCTGCTGAGATTTTTCAACATTTTCTGTTTCTGTAAAAACCATTGCACTAAACCACAGTCTATAGCAATCTGCCCCCTACTACCCCCTTAGCCCAGTGAGCACAGTCTGGAATTGTACAAAATTGCTTTTATCTCACAAGAGAAATGGGATTGAGTTGTCCAGTTGGGGTGTGTTATTGCTGAAGGATTGTAACATTCTTCCAGCTCCAATCTTCTAACATTGTAACCAGCAGAGACACTGCAGCATGACATAGCGTTAGGGCAACTCAATACTTAGGTGTGGGTTATAAGGCTGGAGGCTAATAAAGGTAATTGGATTGTGTAAAGTTATTAACCTCCATTGAACCCTGTGATGAAATGCCAGCGTTGCACTTGTTTGTTAATTGAGAAAATAACTGGAAAAGAAACATTTTCATTTATTCCAACCCCTGCCCAGATATGTGTCTTCCAATAATCTACCGCCATATTTTTAAAAAATTTTTATTCATTTGTATGATCTGGGCCAGACCAGCATTTATTCCCTATCCCTAATTGCTCTTGACGAATTGCTGGTGAGAACAACTGAGTGGCTTGTGCGGTTGTTTTGGAGGGCAAGAAGGGGACAACAATATTTGTGTGGCATGTTGCAGTCACCCTTTAAAATGGGAAATAATTGGCGATAGGTTTCCACCAGATTCCATGCACGCTACAGCATACACAATGATGCATAATGTCACATTCGAAGCTATGGGCCAAGTCCTGCTAGATGGGATTAGTTGGGAGTGGACTTGATGGGCTGAAGGGCCTCTTCTGCACTGTGTCGCCCTATGATGTCTAAAATCATACACTCACTGGCCTCTGGTCATCTTGCTTGTTGCGGCCTCTCTGCTGGTATGGAATCCAGAGGAATGGATGGAATGTAAATGAAAACAAACTAATGCAAGTTTTTTTTTTAAACTTGGAGGCATTTGACCAGCTAGAAAAGTTATCAAACAATGCGGAGCTGAGTTACACTTCTCAAGAGTAAATACTTTTTTTTGTTCGTTCATGGGATGTGGGCATTACTGGCTGGGTCAGCATTTATTGCCCATTCCTGAGGGCAACTATGAGTCAATCACATTGCTGTGGCTCTGGAATCACACGTAGGCCAGACCAGATAAGGACAGCAGATTTCCTTTCCTGAAGGGGATGAGTGAACCAGATGTGTTCATGTTCATCAATTGACTTTTAATTGCAGATTTTTAATTGAATTTAAGTTTCTGCCAGATTGGGATTTGAACCCTGTTCCCATTACCCTGACTCACCAGTCCTGTGACAGTACCATTGCACCACTGCCTCCCTTCTCTTTTAACGCAGGCACTGGTATAAATATCACTCCTTCGCCTCCTGCTACGTTCTACAGCATCTGCACAAAGTAAAAACAATTGCACTAAACCACAGACTATAGCAATCTGCCTCCTATTATCCCCTGTAGACCCAGTGAGTACAGTCTGGAATTGTACAAAATCACATCTACTAAAATGTACTCCCAGGTTTAGTCTTTGATCTAACACTACGTAAAGTAATTTGAGCAAGGGACGTGCTTGGGTATTGCTGAAGGCCTTTGTGTCCCTGGATGAGGAAGTAGGGGAATAGATATTGCAGATTCCCACCACCTAATTGCCATCTAGTTAATCCTTGCTAAAATATTCAGATGGACAGACGTCCAATCTGTTGGACGTCTGTCCAATTGGATTCAACATTCACACCCTCCCCAGTTGAACAATTGGAATGGGATTCTCCTGTCCTTCCTGCCACAGGAATTGAAGTAGACGGGACAGGATCATGCAAAAGTGCTGTTGATCTTGGGTGGGATTTTCCGGTCTTGGGGTGAGCATAGGAAATCCCATTCTCTGTCCCAACAACAATTTGCATTTATATAGAGCCTTTAAGTTAGAAAAAACATCCATCAGCACTTAACCAATTAAGATGTGATTGGGCCACAAGTTTAGATAGGTGACTAGAATGATTGGTTAGAGGGAGTGGTTTTAAGGAGGGTTGTGAATGCTTGGGAATGTTCAATTCCCAAGATGTGGGGTTAGACAACTGAAAAGTGGTTGCTTCTTTTGGACCTTTTGACTTTACATTTGCAGATTAACACGGTTTAATTCAGCAGTGGTCAATTTCCCATATACTGTACGGGGTGGCAAGGAAAGGAGGAAGGATGGGTTGGGGAGTTAGAGCTGTGGAACACGCAGTATTTCCCTTCTTGTGAGTCCACTCTGTCTAGATGGTATCTGTTGCTAATGAGCGGCATGTGATTGGCACTGCTGCCACACAGCTCCAGGGACCTGAGTTTAATTCCAATTTTGGGTCACTGTCTGAGTGGAGTTTGCACGTTCTCCCCATGCCTGAGTGGGTTCACTCCAAGTGCTTCAGTTTCCTCCCACAGTCTGAAAGACGTGCTGGTTAGGTGCGTTGGCTGTATGAAATTCTCCCTCAGTATATCGAACAGGCGCCGGAGTGTGGCGAGTAGGGGATTTTCACAGTAACTTCATTGCAGTGTAAATGTAAGCTTACACCTGCACCTTTAATGGGTCCACATTCTCCTTTTAGTACAGTTATAAAAACTTTCACTGTTAACTTTGATCATCATTTTCCATTACTTTCTTTGCAAACCGTTGGTGCTTTTCCCTCTGAGAGAAGTCTGACAACAGCAGGTTTCAATCCAACTGATTTATTTGATAGTAAAGTTTACAATCAAATAAATTGGTTGGATTTAAACCTGCTATTGTCAGACTTCTCACTGTGTTTACTCCAGTCCAAAGCCTGCATCTCAACATCATGGCTTTTCCCTCTGTTAGTCTTTCCTTTCAACTCATGAGCTTGAATAAATGTTATTTCATGTGATGACCATCTAATGCACTGTGAGCTTTCAACTGTGATACCCACAGGGGACAGCCACTGGGTATTACTGAGTAATCTGCAAAGTGGCAGAGAGGGGCAAATCTAACACGGTGGCATCAGGCCTGTTGACTGGGTATTTTTCTTTTGCACTTGGTAGAAACATTACAGCCCAGCTGGAATTGAGTTTTGATCTTTCTGTGTTTGATTTAGTTTCCACTAATGCTGAGTTTTAATCGTCTACATGTTGAGCTCCTTGTTCTCAAAGGCTGAGGCAAAGGATCCTACGATGCCAGAAATATTAAAGGGAAAGAAGAACAATCAAGCATGAAAGAAAAGGTGGGGAAATGATGGAAAAATCTCAGCCGGTCTGACAGCATCTGTGGAGAGGGAACAGAGCCAACGGGGGTATTTAACTGGCCCGAGGCTCGTAAGATTGCACCCAAGGCCAGTGGAGAATGCCACTCTCATCTGACCCCATTTTAGAGTGGATGTAAAATCAGAACCAACATTTCAGGTCTGGATGCCTCTTCATCAGAGCCTGTGTGGTCCTGACTCTCTACGTTGGTTCTATTCTCTCTCCACAGTTGGCATCGGACCTGCCGAGAATTTTCCAGCATTTTCCATCCTTGTTTCAGATTCCAGCATCTGCAGTGATTTGCTGTTAATGGAAAACATACGGCGGCACTTCTTAATGTTCAAGACCTTCACTTCAGCGAATGTTTCTGGAGTGTATCATACCCTTCTTTTTGAAAACAAAAAGACTAACAACCCTTTTGGGGATGCAACTTGGATTCTCCTTGAGTAAATTATTGAAACAATCCTGGGATGAAGCTGACACTTGCACCTCCTCCCCACACCCCAGCCCTGCTGACCCCAGGAAGCTGCTAATGCGTAGCCAAAGCCTTGGAACTGCTCCTTGAAGCTGGGCTGAGGCCGAAATCTTGTAACTGTAGGAACCAGCAAGTGCAGTCAATAGAGACTTTCCCTCGAATGGACATTGAATTGCAAAATGCATCCTCCAACAGCTGTGTTAGTGTGTTTTATATTACTAGTATACTTTGATTTACTAAATTGAAAAAAAAAGAATGCTAAATTATTTGATTAAAATTTTCAAATAAACCTGGATCGCATTTTGTATTTTTTTTAATGATTGTATCTGCTTTTGTATTTTCCTGAATGCATTCAAATGAATTGTTAAGCCACACACAAAGTTTAAGTTTATTTATTTATTAGTGTCTCAAGTAGGCTTACGTTGATACAGTTTATTTATTGGTAAGCTTACAATGAAGTTATGAAAATCCTCTAGTCTCCACAATCCGGCGATTGTTCGGGTACACTGAGGGAGAACTTAGCATGGCCATTGTACCCTAACCAGCACATCTTTCAGATTGTGGAAGGAAAGCAGAACACCCGGAGGAAACCCATGCAGACACAGGGAGAATGTGCACCTTCTGCACAGACAGAAAAGCCAGGAAGTGAACCCAGGTTCCTGCTCCTATGAGGCAACAGTGCTAACCACTGTGCCGCTATGGGAAAGGGTCCATTGCTGGATACCACAAATAACAGCGTGACATCCAGTATATATTTTGTTTCTACGGTTTCTGTTTTGAGTAGAAGTTTATTAATCATTTGGAATGCTGAAAGGATGTTTCCCCTTGTGGGGGAGCCTCGAGCTAGGAGGGTGTAGTTTAAAATTTTGAGGGTCTCCTATTGAAGATAGAGACGAAGAGACAAGTCTAAGAGTGTTTATTGTGCAGAATTCACTTTCTCAGAGAGCAGTGGAGGCTGAGTCATTGAATATGTTCAAGGCTGAACTAACAGATTTTTGATAACAAAGGGGAGTCAAAGGCAATGGAGGGTAAAGTTTAAGTTTATATATTAGTGATAGAAGTAGGCTTACATTAACGCTGCAATGAAGTTACTGTGAAAATCCCCGAGACGCCACACATTCCAGTACACCGAGGGAGAATTTAGCACGGCTATTACACTTAACCAGCACGTCTTTCAGAGTGTGAGACAAAACCAGAGCACCCTGAGGAAACCTACGCAGACAATGCAATGATTTTATGGGGAGAACGTGCACACTCTGTGCAGACAGTGACCCAGACTGGTCTCTGGTGTTGAGAGATAGCAATGCTAACCAGGTGTGGTCTCACCAAGGTTCTATACAGCTGAGCAAGACATAGCTACTCATGTATGCGAATCCCTTTTGATGAAGGCCAACATACCATTTGCCTTCTAAATTGCTTCCTGTACCTGCATGCCTGCTTTTGATAACAAAAATTGATTACTTTTGTAAAGTTGATTTATTAGTGTCACAAGTAGGCTTACATTAACACTACCACGAAGTTACTGTGAAAATCCCCTAGTCGCCACACTCCGGCGCCTCTTCGGGTACACTGATGGTGAATTTAGCATGGCCAGTGCACCTAACCAGCATGTCTTTTGGACATGAAGCGTCCAGAGGAAACTCACACAGACACAGGGAGAACATGCAAACTCTGCATTGATACTGACCCAAGCCAGGAATCGAACTCAGGTCTCTGGTGCTGTGAGGCAGCTGTGCTAACCACTGTGCTCCCGTGCTGGCCTTCACACTTTCTCACATTATATTCCATCTGCCATATTCCACTCACCTTGTCCACCCAACTCCCCTTGAAGCCTTTTCGAACCTTCCTTACAATTCCTTATCAGTTAATGTGGAAATAATCCATGTGGGGAACCACGTCCAAATTATTTACATAGATTGGGCTCAGCTGTAGCTCCAGCATTGACTCTTGCAGAATCCCACTACTCACTCCCTGCCAGTCTGAGAAAAGCCTGTTTACTCCTTGGACACAATCTTGTTGCCCCCTCATGCCACGCCCCCACTGTGGATATTTTGGTGACAAGCTTCCATTTTCTGTAACAGGATGGGAAAATCCCACTGCAGTAAACAGTCGGAAAATTCCAGCGCTAGTTTCTATCCAATTGCCAATTCTCAATCCTTTAGCCCCAATTCTACGTGTTCTAATTTTGTTTACAAACCTGTAGTGTGGGGGGATCTTGTCAAAGGATTCTGGAAATCCTAATACTCCACTGATTCTCCTTTATCTATGCTCCAGGTAACATTCTCAAAAAACTGCACCAGGTTTGTCAAGCATGATTTCCCTTTTATAAATCCATATGGTCTCTACCCAATTTTACTATTCTTTTTAAATGTCTGGTTATCACATTCATAATATATTTTTACATTATATCAATCAAATCATATCAATATTTTCTAAGTGTCCAATTAGCACGACCTTTATAATGGATTCGAACATTTCTCTCCTTACTCATGTCAAAGGTCTGCAGTTCTCCATTTTTCTCTCTCCCTTCTTACATTTGCTACTTTCCTGTCTGCAAAAATCTTTCCAGAATCTATAGAATTTTGAAAGATAACTTAGTCCCAGATTGGGGAATTCCAGCCCTTGGGGTGTAATCTTACCATTGAGTCCCAAGGGCTGATGAGTGGGGTGAGCCAGTAAAGTTGCAACAGAGCCAAGTAACCAGGTTGGTGCCCAGTTTCTTGTCTCTCACGATCTTAACAATGGATATCCGGCATGATTATTCCGGGTGGGGGGAGGGAAGGGGGGTCATGAATGGCCACTGAGTTTCATTGTAGTGCAGGGGTGCTGGGCCATGGAGGTTGGCTATAGCAGCAGAGGTAGTGACAGGATTCTGCTGCTCTTAAGAACACAATAACGTGCACATGCACAATGGCTCCCTATGCTGCTGTTGGCCGACTTTCGAGCGATTTAGGCCCTGCCCACTCCCTTTACTGGTGGAAATCAGATTGAGGTTTTTTTTTATTGTACAAAATTCGCTGAAAAAACAAGTGTGAGCCTTTCCTGTTTTCACCTTCATTTGGACTTAGAAGTTTTTTGCTAAGATCACTCCCCCTCCCCTCGTATGTATCAGTTATTTTGCCAATGTTATGAGTCACTTTTATGCAATGTAATGCGATCTTTAACTTGTTTTGTTAGCCACGATGGTGGAGAGAGTCAATGTTTAAGGTGGCAAATGGGTGTCAATTAAGCAAGCTGATTTAAGTTGAGCCTCTTGAGTGTTTTTGAAGCTGCAGTCACCTTTTCTTCTTTGAAGGAAAGTAGTGAACCAGAGGGGTTTAATGACAGTTGACAATGGTTTTATGGTCAGCATTACTAACACTAGCTTTTAATTTCATATTTATGAATTGAACATAAATTCCACCAGCTGCCATTGTGGGATTTGAAACCTTGCCTGGTCTGGCCTGTGTCACTCCAAATCCATGGTAATGTGGTTAACTCTTCACTGCCCTCTGAAATGGTCAAGCAAGACACTCAGTTCAGGGGCAGTTAAGGTTGGGCAGCAAGTGCTGTCCTTGCCAGCAACATGCATATCTAATGAAGGAATTGAAAAAAAGTAAAGGGTTTGCTAAGACAGATGACAAGAATCATAGAAACTCTACAGTGCACAAGGGGGAGGTCATTCAGCCCATTGAGCCTGCACTGACCACAATCCCACCCGGGCCCTATACCTGTGCATTCACCTTGTGAATCGCCCTGATACTAAGGGGCAATTTAGCATGGCCAATCAACCTAACCCGCACATCCTTGGACTGTGCAAGGAAACCGAAGCACCCAGAAGAAACACACGCAAACATGGGGAGAACATGCAGACCCCACACAGACAGTGACCCGAGGCTGGAATCAAACCTGGATCACTGGCGCTGTGAGGCAGCAGTGCTAACCACTGTGCCACCGTGCTGCCAAGCTTGGTGAAGGTAGCAGGGTTGAAAGAGTGTGTGAAAGGAGGAGGAATGTTTGAGGGAGGAAGTGTCAGACTTTCCGGCAGCTGAAACCGCAGACTCTGTTGAAAATCAGGAATGTGCAAGAGGACTCAACTAGAGGAGCAAAGAAATCTCGGGGGGGTTGCAGGGCTGCAGGAGATTACACGGAGCAGGGTCATCCTGAAAATTTCACAGAAACCTAACTGCGTGAGAGAAATTGTCTCTCCGCACTTCCTCTTGAGGAACGTCTTCAAGTATAAATCCCAAAAGTAGAGGCACATAAAATTCTTGTGGTGTCTGTGTTTCATCCACTAACAATTGTTCATTGTTACTTGTATGTAAGAACATCTGAGGACTTTGGGTCTGTATTCGATGGAGTTTAGATGAGGGGGATCTCATTGAAACTTCCAGAACTGCACAGGGAGAAACAGAGTTAATCGCTGGAAATTTACCGCCCCGCCTGCCAGGGGAATTGGAGCGGGCGACCTCAAGCGGGATTTCACGCTTTCGAGATGCTGTAAAATCCCACCCAACGTTCCCAGTCCGTATGACTTCTTCAAGCTGTGTGTCACCCCGCTGGCAGCAATTGCTGAGCTGTGTGCATCACCCGGCCTGACGTATTGCCAAACCGAGATGTACAAACACCCGCTGATGGCTGTCAAACGCAACTCGGAACATCTTGGAAGACGTCCATGAAGAAGAGGAGAAAACATACATGACTAAAATGATTAATTATACAAACAACAAGCTTGTCAGGTAAGTCAAAAGAGATTTTCTCCTTTTCCCTTTCAGACAAGACAGATGGGAGATTTAAACATTTTAGAGATTGGAGCATAAAATCTAGGCTCCAGTGCAATACTGAAGGAATCCTTCAAATCTTCTGGTGTGGAATTTCAAAGACCCTCTTGGCACCATTTGGAAGAAAAGCAGGGGTGTTCTCCATGACATCCTGTCAACGTTTATTCCTCAACCATCATTACTAAAAACAGATTACCCAGTCAATATCACATTGCTGCCTCTGGCAGTACGTTTTCTGCATATTGCCTATTATGTTTTCTACATTACAATAATAGTGACCCTCTAAAATAAGTTTCACTGGCTGCAAACAGCTTTAGAATGCCTCAAGTTGGCTAAGGGCACTAACTTTACAAGGATGTTGCCTGGATTGGGTGGCCTATCTGAGGATAGGTTGAGGCATCTAGGTCTTTTCTCTCTGGAGAGATGAAGGATGAGAGGCAACCTGATAGAGGCTTATAAGATGTTGAGAGATATTGATAGGGTGGATTCTCAGAGGCCATTTCCCAGGGCTGAAATGGTGGCTACGAGAGGACACAGGTTTAAGGTGCTGGGGAATAGCTACAGAGGAGATGTCAGGGGTAACTTTTTCACTCAGAGGTGGCGAGTGAATGGAATCGGCTGCTGTTGGTGGTGGCAGAGGCGAACTCATTGGAATCTTTTAAGAGACTTCTCGATGAGTACATGGGATTTAATGGGATTGAGAGCTATAGATAGGGTAGGAAGGGATATGATCGGCGCAACTTGTGGGCCGAAGGGCCTGTTTGTGCTGTAGTGTTCTATGTTCTAAGTGCAAGTCCTTCCCTTTTTTAGGTATTTACTGAATTTCAGCTGCAATTTCATGGAAACTTTATAGTGCAGAAGGAGGCCATTCAGCCAGGGCCAACCACAATTTCACCCAGATCTTATTCCTGTAACCTCCAACTATTTATCTTGCTAAACCCCCTGACAATTCAGCATGGCCAATCAACCTAACCCTTGGGCTGTGGGAGGAAATCAGACGAAATTTACGCAGATGTGGGAGAATGTGCAAACTCTGCGCAAACAGTGACCCGAAGCCATAACTGAACCCAGGTCCCTGTCACTGTGAGGCAGCAGTGTTAACCACTGAACCACCGTGCTGACCCAATTGGGGGTGAAACACCAATTTTAATACAGTTTCTTTCAAGTTGAAGGAAATAGAAAACAGAAAAGTAACTCTGCATCGTGCTTCTGAAAGTGAGGTGCAAGGCTGACTGAATTCATTGTTTTAAGAATCATACCAACAGACTTCCAAGGATGCTGAAGGCAGCCTCCTACCTTTGGATTAACAAATACCAGAAGCTGCACTCTGAGGGATTGTATTATTTCCTCCCTGTTCTTGATGAAATTCATCTGTCCCAAGTTCTTCTTCTCCCCCCCACTTTCTAACTGCCTGTTTTCTCTCTCTCTCTCTCTCTCTCACCTCCCCCATTTTCTGAAAATATTCAAATAGGGTGGCACAATGGCACAGTGGTTAGCACTGCTGCTTCATAGTGCCAGGGACCCGGCTTTGATTCCTGGCTCGGATCACTGCCTGTGCAGAGTCTGCATGTTCTCCCCGTGTCTGTATGGGTTTCCTCCGGGTGCTCCGGTTTCCGACCACTATCTGAAAGACATGCTAGTTGACCCGAACAGATGCTGGAATAGGACAGTGAGAGCCTTTTCCCTCGGATGGTAATGGCTAACACAAGGGGACATAGCTTTAAATTGAAGGGTGATAAATATAGGACAGATGTCAGAAGTGGGTTCTTTATTCAGAGGGTAGTAAAGGCGAGGAATGCCCTGCCTGCAGCAGTAGTGGACTCGCCACCTTTAAGGGCATTCAAATGGTCATTGGATAGATCCATGGATAATATTGGAATAGTTAAGTCAGAGGGTCATTAGATGGGTTCCACTGGTTGGCGCAACATCGAGGGCTGAAGGGCCTGTGCTGCATTGTAATATTCTAGTTCTATAAATAGATATACCTTCTAAGGGCTAAAGAGATCAAGGGATAGGGGGGGAAGGTAGGATCAGGATATTGAATTCGATGATCAGCCATGATCAAAATGAATGGCGGAACAGGCTCGAAGGGCCGAATGGCCTATTCCTGTTCTAGTTTCTATGTTTCTAAATAACAGTACAATGCAATCACTGTGAAAATCCCTTAGTGCCACACTCCGGTGCCTGTTCGGGTACGCTGAGGGACAGCTTAGCACAGCCAATGCATGTCTTTCACACTATGGGAGGAAACCAGAGAAGCCAAAGGAAACCCATGCAGACACGGGGAGAATGTACAGACTCAGCACAGACAGCGACCCAAGCTGGGAATCAAAGCTGGGTCCCTAGCACTGCGAGGCAGCAGTGCTAACATAGTTCTGTGGGACACTCAACCTACTTTTGGACCACCACGAGGTCCAGGGACTAGGGGAATTTCACAGTAACTTCATTGCATAAGCCTTCTGACTAATACATCAATTTTACTAATAAATAGACTTTATTTACTAATAAATAAGCTTTAAATGTCCAGTCCCCAGCATCTCTCATTTTGCACCGCGTTCCTTCTCAAAACTCTGTCCAACACAGACTGACTGGGGGCCTTCTATCACAATGCGCGGGTCCTGTGCCAACATCTGAAAACACTTAGATGGAAAATGAGAGAGGACACTGGAGGGGGAAAGCTGGGAAAGGAATGCCAGCACACATCTCCATGGCTGGGATGAAAGGACAGCGGGAGACTGCGCAGGGGAGCAATCTGGCAACGCTTCCATGATGGAATATCACTGCTCGCTTTGTAATTCCAGCCTCTCACATTTCCTCCCACATCTCCATCACAGCTCATTGCCGCAGATTCTGTGTGCAGACCGCACATTCCAACTGCAGCTCCGCTCGAATCAACAAAATAGAAGGGTACAGTTCAAAATTAAAGGCATTGGACAATCATAGCAGCTGGAAAGGGGACGTCTGTTACACCCCCTTGTATAATGAAGAGCATTTGAATCTCACACGTGCAACACAACTTATAATCAGCAGCTGTTTATCATCCTGCCATTCACGCATCCTCAAAGCCACCCCCTTTTTGGCCTTGCACCATCAAACCTTTTCAATCGCTCCTGTTTTTCCAACCTACCCTGTCCTTCCCCATTGCTGTGCCCCTTTGTCTTGTTTGAAACCTGTTACATTTCTAACTTTACCCAATTCTGACGAGAGGTCATCAACTTCAAACATTGGGCAGGATTTTCCAGTCCCACCCGCAGCAGGAGTCGTGGCACGTTGTGGGAGGGGAGGTGGTGGGGAGGGACCAGTGGGGGGAGGTCAAAAATCAGATTCCCCTCATTGGGAATTTATTCGGAAACTGGGCCCCTCTCGACCCTCGTGGTGGTCCAAAAGTGGGGGGGTAGTGTCCCACAGAACTATGTTAGCACTGCCGCCTCACAGTGCCAGGGACCCAGCTTTGATTCCAAGCTTGGGTCGCTGTCTGTGCTGAGTCTGTACATTCTCCCCGTGTCTGCGTGGGTTTCCTTTGGCTTCTCTGGTTTCCTCCCATAATGTGAAAGACGTGCATTGGCTGTGCTAAGTTCTCCCTCAGCGTACCCGAACAGGCACCGGAGTGTGGCACTAAGGGATTTTCACAGTAATTGCATTGTAATGTTATTTAGAAACATAGAAACTAGAACAGGAATAGGCCATTCGGCCCTTTGAGCCTGCTCCGCCATTCATTTTGATCATGGCTGATCATCGAATTCAATATCCTGATCCCACCTTGCCCCCATATCCCTTGATCTCTTTAGCCCCTAAGAGTTATATCTAATTTCTCCTTGAAATCACACAATGTTTTGGCTTCAAAAGGTGAGAGATGAGGTGAAAGGTGTGACACTAATAAATAAGTTTTAAATTTTAAGTGTCAGGGACTCTGTTTGCATCTGCTAATTAAAAAAAATCCCACCTTCCAAATTTAGCGCTTTGCCAGTGGGAAGCTGAAATGTTCTGTTTCACAATTGTACACAAGTGGTATTGGTGACTTCTTCCTGAGCTTTCGATCAGTGGCTGTTGTCTTCACCTTCCTTTCAGATCGTCACTGGGAGGATGACATTTGCCTGTCACAAGCACCATGCCCAGGCGGGGCACAGGGGAGGGGGTCAAGTTGGCCTGGGATTGAAAGGGGCAGGGCAGTATCAGGGAGCAGAGTGCAAGGGTGAAAGCCTATTTGGATGCCACTCAAACTTGGTGCCTGGCGGTTGGCGCCCATGAGGTGAGTCCAGAACCAGAGGTCACAGTCTGAGGATTCGGGGGTAGACCATTTCGGACGGAGGAGACATTTCTTCACCCAAAGAGTGGTGAGTCTGTGGAATTCATTACCAGTTGATGACAAAACATTGAATGTATGGAAAGGATGGCTGCATTTCACTTGGGGCGAATGGGATCAAAGGTTATGGGGAGAAAGCAGGATCAAACTATTGAGTTGGGTGATCAACCAGGATGGTGGTGAGTGGTGGAAGAGGCTCGAAGGGCTGAATGGCCTCCTACCGCTCATATTTTCAGTGTTTTGGCGGGATGGACCAATTCCTGCCCGACCCCGGATACAACGTGCACGGTTAATGAGCAAAGAGGAGCAGGGTCTCTCGTCTTCAACCGATCCCGATTCTCTGGTGGAATTCTGGAATTTTCCAGCTCCTTTGGGGTAGGGCCCACCGTAAGAGAGCAGGCATCTCAGCCAAAACTCTATCCCCTCTCGACAGGACCGGCCTACCCCAGTGGTGGACGGGGCTGGAAAATCCCATCTCTCAGTCTCCAAAACAGAGAACTCTGCCCACTAACAGAGGCAAAGGTGGCTTGCATTGGTCAGTGGCAGTATCTTCCAGTCCCGTTGAAGGCAATGGCTTGCCAGCTGTGTGTCTGGGAAATCTACTGCGGGGGAAGGGTGACATACAGTGAATGCTGGCTTCAGTTGCTCTCTGCAGAACTGCCTGACCTGCTAAATATTTCCAACATTTTATCCATTTCTTGCAGAACAAATTGCAGCCTCATTCATAAGAAGGAAAAGAGAAGATGCAAAATGTAATATGAGCTATGATATTTTTTACCCTCTCTTTTCCTTCTCTATGTATGGTATGCTTTATCTGTACAGCATGCAAGAAACAACACTTTCCACTGTATACTAATACATGGGGTGGCACAATGGCACAGTGGTTAGCACTGGTGCTTCACAGTGCCAAGGACCCAGGTTCAATTCTAGCTTTGGGTCACTTTGTATTGTGTTTGCACATTCTTCCTGTGTCTGCATAGGTTTCCTCCAGGTGTTCTGGTTTCTTCCCACAGTCCAAAGATGTGTGCGATAGGTTGACTGGCCATGCTAAATTGATCCTTAATGTCAGGGGGATTAGCAGGGTAAATATGTGGGGTTACAGGGACAGAGCTCGGATGGGACTGTTGTCAGTGCAGGCTCATTGGGCTGAATGGCCTCTTCTGCACTCCAGGGATTCTATGATTCTATGTGACAATAATAAATCAAATCAAATTTTTCATCTGCTTTCTTCTTCTTTATTTGGAGACATCCAGTCTTTGCTTGGACTCCACAGTCATCAGCGCCGCCTGGTACATCACCCAACTGACAATTCTTCAACTGGGAGTCTGGAATGTGAGTGATTGCAGAATCCTGAACTGCCACTGGCAGTACACATCACACCCTCCTTCCAGCTGGGATCCATACATAGCCAATGACTTTTTCTTTTGTCTTTTCCTTTCTCCCAGATATATGGAGACAAATCAGCAGAGAAAATTCCAACTACATTTCACGGAATGCATAACACTAAAAGATCCAATGTAGAATTTTCTAAAGTGGTTCTACTTTTGTTATAAAGCAGAGGTAGAACCCCTACCCTCTGAGAACTAACAGCCAAAGAGAAGTACCTTGCCTTATAATCTATAAAAAGTATGCGTGAACTGGTGTGACCTGCTCTTCAGCAACTCCTAGTGGTTAAAGACAAACTAAATCCCTGACATTCTCTCTAAAATCAACACATAACAATTTATTTATCTAACAGTGAGCAAATAAACTGAACTATTAACAAACCAAATAAACATCTTCCTATTCCTGAATAAAACAATATTCTAATAGTATGCTGTTCAAATAAATACAAGTCCTATTTATTAACAAAATAGAATTTCATCACTTTCTAACTTACAACCAGGTTTTGTGTCTTCCGGAATGTTTTGGGCTTTCTCTGTTGATTCTTCTGTCTGGAACTTCTTTCTTCTTTGATAACTTTGCTTAGATCGCGCTTTTTCTAAGACATACATAAAGCTATGAGAATGAACAATTCTTTCTCTTTTTCAGAGAGAGAGAATTGAGAGCTATTACCTCTGGCATGCGACAATTGCTCTATTGTCTTTATCCCAATACCCACTTCTTTTATACCCATAATGACATATCAATCTTTCCCACAATAGGATTGGTCCTACAATGTCAAAATCACCAGATTTAAATGTGATGGTTTTTGGTATTTAAGTGCCTGATTCAAATTGATTGGCTAAATTCAAAAGCCTAATGCCTTGGTAAAAACTACTGCTTGGCCTTTCAATACAAATGTTTCAATTTGGGCTCTCTGTGTACTCATTTAACAAACACCAAATTCTACCTTTCCACCTCCCAATCTACAATTACTCTACCCAACTTTACAACGTTACTGGCCACAATGCCAGGGAATGAAGCAAAACTTGGTTCTGAAGGGACGCAAAGAGGCTTCAAGGAGATTGAGACAGGTGAACTGAATAGAAAAGAACATGCCAATTGGAACATAATGCGGAAATACACATGATATTAGCCACTTTGACCAAAATGTAGAGTATTTCTAAATGGGGAGCAATTGGGAAGTGTTGATGTCCAGGGAAACCTGGGTGTCTTTGTTCATAAGTCACTGAAAGCTAAGGTTCAACAAACAATTAGGAAGGCACATGGCTTGTTGACCTACATTGCAAAATGATTTGAATACAGGAATAAATAAATCTTATTGAAATTGTAGAGTCTTGGCCAGACTACATCTTTTTTTCAATTCATTTACGGGATGTGGGTGTCTCTGGCTAGGCTACTATTTATTGCCCGTCTCTAATTGCCCTTCAAAAGGGGTACAGTGTACAGTTTGAGTCTCCCTACCTAAGCAAGGGAGGAAGTGCAATGAAGGTTCACCAGACTAATCCCTGGGATTGTGGGATCACTCTATAAGAGATTGAGGGGACTGGAGCTGCATTTTCTAAAATCTAGGAAGACTGAGAGGTGATTCATGGAAATACATAGAATTCTAACAGGACTTAACAGCGTCGATATAGAAAGTATGTTTCCCCTGGTTGGGGTAAGAGGGGTCTAGAATCAGATGACATAGTCTCAGAACAAGAGGTAGGCCCTTTAGGATATGAGAATAGTGCAGGAAGATAGTGTTGATGTAAAAGAGCCATGATCTAGTTGAATGGCACAGCAGACTCAAAGGGCCAAATGGCCTACTTAGAACATAGAACATAACAGAACATAGCAGAACAGGTCCTTTGGCCTTCGATGTTGCGCCGACCAATTAGGAAAAAGCAATGACCCTCTAACCTAAACCATTCCCTTTTCGTCCATAAACTTATCTACTAACCTCTTAAACGCCACCAAACTTGGCGCCTCTACAACTGCTGCAGGCAAGAACAGGAAAGAACAGTGAATTTCCTTCCCGAAAGAACATTAGTGAACTGGATGGGGTTTTTCCAACAATTGACAATGGTTTCACGGTCAGCATTGGATTCTTAATTCCAAAATTTTTTTTTGAATTGCATTCTTATTCCACCACCTGCCGTGGCAGGATTCGAAGCTGGGTTGCTGAGTTTCTAGTCTAGCAATAATACCACTAGGCCAGAATATATAGGTCTAGAGAGATGCCCAGATAATGATGGGAGCGGATTATTCTTTGTAGAACGGAAGCTCTCAGTAGCCCAGAATTCAAACAGCAACATTTTCTCCTAACACTGTCGGGAATCCAAATAAATTGTACAGGACAAAAGCTTACATCATCGACAAGAATTTAATAAACAGACTCTATCGCTTGTTCTGCCCCAGGGTGAAAGGCATGTTTACCATTATATTACATTATACTAATACAGACACAGTTGATGAGTTCTTTTAAGTAAGAACAGTCCTCACAGTTTAATAAGCAGTAGACCGTGGATGACTGGCCAGTCACACACTTCAACTGGAAAATAATTAACTGGCCACTTCCCATCTCTGCCCAATGTGAATTTTCTTTAATCTCCTCTCTTTAAAACTATTTTTTTTTAATGACAGCACATTTTAAAAAAAAAGTCACTTATTCCCAAGTTAAAATGTACTTTCCGGCGAATACAAGGGTGATGAGTCGTACTGGAGAAGCTGCCCAAAATAGGCCAGAGCAGCAAGAGTTTCCATAGAAACCAAATCACAGCGGTCCATGTCCTTAGACCTGACAGTGCAAACTGCACAGTCTGTCTCCAGCAGCCTTCATCTGTTATCCCCGCTTATCCGAGTTCTTCTCAATAATCTGAACAAAAGAAACAAAATGGCATTGTTTCCAGACTGTAAGAACAAAATTAATCGAGATTTAAAATAAAATTTAGAATAGCTACCACAAGACACATCCTCACACAGGGTAATAATTGACTGGAATATTCCAATGGGCAATGAAGCACGGGCATGAATGTTTGACTCTTTAAAACACAGATGTTACACTGAGGATGCTACAGTAATGTAAGGATAATCACTGCGGCTACAGTAATGTAGGGGTAATCACTGGTGCTAAACTAATATAGTGGTAATCTCTGGTGTTACAATAATATGGGGGTAATCTCTGGTGTTACAGTGCTGTGGGGGTAATCTCTGGTGTTACAGTGCTGTAGGGGTAATCTCTGGTGTTACAGTAATATAGAGGTAATCTCTGGTGTTACAGTAATATGGGGGTAATCTCTGGGTTTACAGCAATATGGGGGCAATCTCTGGGTTTACAGTAATATAGTGGTAATCTCTGGTGTTACAGTAATATAGTGGTAATCTCTGATGTAACAGTAATATGGAGGTAATCTCTGGTGTTACAGTAATATGGGGGTAATTCTCTGGTGCTACTGTAATATGGGGATAATATAATGTAATATTTATTATATTATCTAATCTTTAGCCATTGCCCCTTGCATTCACTAGCATTACCATCCCTGAACACCCCCCCAACCCACTGCTCCACCATCAACATCTTGAGGGTTACTATTGACCAGAAACAGAACAGTACTAGCCATATAAATACTGTGGCTATCAGAGCATATCAGAGGTTCAGAATCCTGTTGTGAGTTACTTAGCTCCTGACTCCCCATACCCTCTCTTCTATCTACAAGGTAGAAGTCAGTAGTGTGACAGAATTCTCTCCACTTGCCTGGAAGAATGCAGCTCCAACAACACTCACCAAGCTCACACCATCCAGGACCAAGCAGCCGCTTAATCGGCACCCCATCCACAACCATTCACTGCCTCCATGACCGATGCATAGTGACAGCTATGTGTACACCACCTACAAGTTCCACTGCAGGAACTCACTAAGGCTCCTTTGACAGCACCTCCCAAACCCACAGCCACTACCATCTAGAAAGATAAGGGCAGCAGCAGAGACATGGTAACACCATCACCTGGAAGTTCTCCTCCGAGCCACTCATCATCCTGACTTTGAAATAAATCTCCCTTTCTTCACTGTTGCTGGGTTAAAATCCTGGGCCTACCTCCCTAACAGCACAGTGGGTATATTTAGACTACACAGAAACAGCGGTTCAAGATGGCAACTCACCACCTCTTGCTCAAAGGCAATAAATGTTGGCCTACCCAGTAATGCCCACATCCTATGAATGAATAAATTCAAAAAAAAGTGCATAAAGTTTCTAGATTTTTCTTTAATGTTTATTACTGTTCAACAATAATAACTGTTTTGTTTGCCTTTTGCCTTTGTTAAAGTGAGATGAGTGAATATCTTTGTGTAATTATGGTTATCATTTGCTTTACTCTCCCCCTGCCATTCTCAGTTTCAACCCCAGCTACAGGCCTCATCCTCTGGATGTCGATGTTGCCAATCCTGCAGGAATTGCTCCAATGTCTCCAGGGATGGAAACTTCCAGGGGAAAAATCAAAGGGGCATTAAAAAAATTTTTGATTAGAAGTCAAATCTTCCAAAAGTTCTACATATTGGATTTTAAAATATTAATGAGGGGCGGAAAAGATGTTTGACTGGGTGAGGGAAATTTTGAGATGGGACATCCTATGTTGAGTGGGAGTTGGTACAACCTTCTCCCTCTGGCTCAGACCAAAGGTTTACAACAAAGAACAAAGAAAATTACAGCACAGGAACAGGCCCTTCGGTCTTTCAAGCATGCACCAACCGTGCTGCCCGTCTGAATTAAAATCTCCTACCCTTTCGGGGACCATATCCGTCTATTCCCGTCTTATTCATGCAACTGTCCCGATGCCCCTTAAAACTCACTATTGTATCTGCTTCCACTACCTTCCTGGGCACCCCCTGTGTAAAAGAAAACTTCCACCTTCTGTTTAAAAAAAATTTGCCTTGTACATCTCCTTTAAATCTTGCCCCTTTGCATCTTAAACCTCTGCCCCCTTGGCTCTTCCACCCTGGGAAAAAAGTTTCTCATAGATGAGTGCAGACAGCGTGAGCACATGCTTGTATTGCACTAAATTAATGCCCCTCGTGTGCTAAATTAATCTAGTGCTAAATTAATGTCCTGCTTTTTCTGCTGATTTCACAGGCCTCCGTGCTGAGTGTGACTCAAAGCTTCTCCATTAATGCTGAAAGGGTCATGTCGCCATGGCAACAAGACTCCCTGAACATCGGGGAGGGTGTCATGGTGATCCAGGTGATTGCAATCACATTATCGACCCAGTCATCACAGCTCATCCAGCCATTGGTTCAAGAGGAAAAAAAATCACACCTTGGCTAAAAATACCAAAACTGATTTGTCTGGATGATATTCAGACACTTGGCAACCAAAGCAACAGGTTTGATTTTCAGTCTGTGCTCAGTTTGCTAATCGTGAGGTAATTGGATTTAATCTTGAGAAGGAAAAATTCACAAGGCTGTGGGAAAAGAGGTGAGTGGGACTAATTAGTTCGTTTTCTCAAAGTGTTAGCATTGTCAACAT
Source organism: Sphyrna mokarran (assembly GCA_024679065.1). Lineage (NCBI taxonomy): Eukaryota > Metazoa > Chordata > Chondrichthyes > Carcharhiniformes > Carcharhinidae > Sphyrna > Sphyrna mokarran. The sequence goes on along the minus strand of JAGIQG010000016.1, from coordinate 63,623,598 downwards.
GTGTTGAATTTGCCTCCTCTGTGCTGAGACATTGGATGATATTTATAGTCTTCCATCTTCTTTCATGGGGTGTAGGTGTAGCTGGCAAGGCCAGCAATTGTTGTCTACTCCAAACTGCCCTTGAACAAGGGCATGGTAGCACAGTGGTTAGCATTGCTGCCATGGATCTGGGTTTGATTCTCAACTTGAGTTACAGTCCGTGCATGTGCTTCCCCTGTGTCTGTGTGGGTTTCTCCCACAGCCCCAAAGATATGCCAGATAAGTGCAAGAGCCATGCTAAATTCTCCCTTAGTGTACCTGAACAGGCGCCAGAGTGTAGCAACTAGGGGGTTTTCACAGTAACTTCACTACGGTATTTATGTCAGGCTATTTGTCACTAATAAATAAACTTTATCAAGAACATTGCTGTGGATCTAGAGTCACATGTAGGCCAGACCAGGTAGGGATGGCAGATTTCCTTCCGCAAAGGATATTGGTGAACCAGATGGGTTTTTACAACGATCGTGATAATTGTGCATCGTGGTCACTATTGAGATTGACTTTATATTACCAGATTCAGTAGCTGAATTCATATATCACCAACAGCCTGGTGGGATTTGAACCCATACTCTCATGGCCTGAGCCTCTGGAATACTAGTCCTTGACATTGCCATTACACCACCATCTTGACAGGGCCACTGGTCAATTGATTCCCTTCATGGTTTATGGATACACTTCAAAGTGTGGCAGCTTTACCGTCTCTCTCTAGTCTCCGTGTGATCCGGTTGCTGTTCTTGGAAAAGCCGCAGATCCTCCTGCTGGTATCGGTTATCGAAGGAGCCCTCCCTGCCCCTGTAGGCCAACAGCTGGCTGGGATGGTCAATGCTGCGCTCCCGAAGGGACGGATTCGAAGGAGACAGAACAGTTTCACCGTTTTCCTGATAACGAGAATTGTCGTTAGAACAGAATACCAAAACCTCACCAGGGTTCACAACCAGTTAGGGAAGACGGGAAACGGTCACGGGGAACCTCACCTGGTTGTCCAGGTGAGTATATCCCCCCTGCCAGCACAGTGCTAGTACCACGCTGGGGGAGGGGGTCATCTCTCTGGGGAGCACCATGGGAGGGGTTCCTCTTATCTGTGGTGGGGAGAACTGATGCCTGAGGAGGGGGAGAGAGGGGAAAGTGTCCTTGAGATAGCGGCAGTGCTGGAGGAGCAAGAGAGGGGGAAAAGTGTCCCTGAAATTGCGGTGATGGTGAGGCACGAAGGGATGGGGGGTGTGGGACACCTGGAGGAAACCCACACAGAGGCGGGGAGAACATGCAAACTTTGCACAGACAGTCACCCGAAGCTGGAATTGAACCCAGGTCCCTGGAGTTGTGAGACAGCAGTGCTCACCACTGTACCACCGTGCACGTACACACACACACACACACACACACACGTACACATATATACACACATACATGCATACACTCACATGTACACACAAACACACATGGATACACACGTGAATACACACATACACTCATACACACACATCAACACATACACACACACGTAAACACACATACAATCACACATACATACACACGAGTACACATATACATACATACACACATGAGTACACATACACATACATACACACATACACAAACAGTCCCTCAGTTACACTTTGGATAAAGTGAATTGAACAGTTAGTCTGTCTTACCCTTATCATCGACTCCAAGATCTCCAGATGGACCATCAATGCTGCCAATTCAAGATCCTCGCTGTAACTGTTCTTCAATGGCACCGACCTGTAACCTGAGACAATTTGAAAGAGTGAGCATTACAGGAGGAATAATGCAGAGGCGCAGGAGTTTTCCAAGGAGAGAAAGAGGCAAGGTGTTGGGGAAGGGGGACATGAGGATAGGTAATGGAACTGGGGAGTAAAACCTACGTAGGAAAGGCCAGTGAAGTCACACAAGGAGTTGGGGAGGGATGATTCTCCACCTTTGTTCTCATCAGATGAGAGTGAAAGACCTTACCAGATGTCCAAATCATGCTGAGCTAAAGGAGTGACATGATTGTCCCCTGGCTCTCAAAATTCACAACGGCACTATGGTTCACACTGCTGCCTTACAGTGCCAGGGACTTGGGCTAGGTTCCCAGCTTGGCTTACTGTCTGTGCAGAGTTTGCACTTTCTCCCTGTGTCTACGTGGGTTTCCTCCAGGTGCTTTGGCTTTTTCCCACAGGCCAATGATGCGTGGGTTAGGTTGATTGGCCATGCTAAATTGCCCCTGAATCTCAAGGAGATTTACAGGATAAATACATGGGGTTACAGAAATAGGGCCTTGGTGGGATTGTTTTGAGGTAGGCCCGATGGTCAAATGGTCTCCTTCTGCATTACAGGGATTCTATGTCCAAATGCTATAAAGCGTGACATGACTGTTCTGGGCCCCTGACATTCATTATAATATATTTACATACAATTATCAGGCCTCTACACTTAAATCATCTCCTTCTCCCCATAAGGAAATCCATTCTCGAGGGCATGTGGGCAGATCTGGGTGAATTATGACTAATTTCCCATGGCATGTACCTGGTGGATCAGCCTCCCAGAGGAACTGAGGTAGACGTACCATTGAGGGTGAGATATGGGGTTTGGGGGGATACCCCATGCCATTTCTTCTTCTTGGACACCCAACGATATGGCAGAGAAAGTTGCTGTTGGTGCCAGTGGCTCCAACACCGCTTTTCTTGCTCGCTGCCAAACAATCACCGTCAAATTCTGCTCAAGGAGCGGATGGCAAAGCAACACCAGTGACGGATGGTTAAAGATGGAGGAAGGAAACACATAGAACCCAGAGAGGGAGAACATGGGGTGGTGGGCCACCAAACCATACAAGGGACGGTGACCAGAATAACACAAAGGGTTAAAAGCGGAGAGGAGCAAAACAGGACAAGGTACAGATGTGGAGTGTGGAGAAGAGAACATTGTGTTTTACCCGTCCTTATGGCTTTGACAGGGAAGGTGGCTTCTGCCAGGAAGTTCTGGTCACTGAACACATCCTCCTCATAGACAACAAATCGCAAGAAGCTGAACTCCGGGTTACTGATGTGGATAGAGAATGGCTTTGCTGTCCATGTGGGATTTAACCCATTCACCGCTGAAATGGAAAAACAGAATGGGTCACTTTATACCAGGAGAAATCAGACTTTTAGCAGCTGCGGGAAGCTGTGTTCACTGACCTTTGCACTTCCAACCTCTCGGGCCCTTCTGGCCTGCCCGATTCTACCATGACCTTCGAGTTGCTGAGATTCACAGCTCTGGAATTCTCACCCTAATTGCCTCTCCTTAAATCCTACCTCTTGGACCAAGCTTTCGCCATCATTTTTGTCAACATTTCTCTTCAGTCACTCTCGTCAGATCCTGTTGAAATGCTTGTAGAAATTTTACTACCATTTAAAGGTGCTATAGAAATGCAAGTTGTTGTTGTTCACTGTACCACCAAACTCAACAATGACAAAATTCACTCTGAATTCAGACTTTAAAGCAAAATTCCCCCTGCTTTCAAAGAACATTACAACACAGGAATAGGCCCTTCGGTCTTCCAAGCCTGTGCTGATCAGATTGCCATAGAAACATAGAAGATAGGTGCAGGAGGAGGCCATTCGGCCCTTCAAGCCTGCTCCACCATTCAATATAATCATGGCTGATCGTCCAACTCAATAGCCTAATCCTGCTTTCTCCCCATAACCTTTGATCCCATTTGCCCCAAGTGCTATATCCAGCTCTTGAATATATTCAATGTTTTGGCACCAACTATTTCCTGTGGTAATGAATTGCACAGGCTCATCACTCCTTGGGTGAAGAAATATCTTCTATCTTCGTCCTACATGGTCTGCCCTGAATCCTCAGTCTGTGACCCCTAGTTCTGAACACACTCACCATCGGGAATATCCTTCCTGCACCTACCCTGTCTAGTCCTGTTAGGATTTTATAAGTCTCTAGGAGATTCCCCCCTCATTCGTTTGAACTCCAGTGAAAACAATCCTAACCTAGTCAATCTCTCCTCATACATCAGTCCCGCGACTCCCAGAATCAGCCTGGTAAACTTTCTTGCATTCCCTCGAGAGCAAGAACACCTTTCCTCAGAAAAGGAGACCAAAACTGCATGCCACAGACCAAAGCTGCACACTATATCCTGTCTAGACCAACCACCTGTATCCCTCTATTGCCCATCTGTTCATGTGTCTATCCACATAAGTCTTAAATGTTACTAATGAGTCTGTCTAAACCATTTCACTTGGCAATGCATTCCAGGCCACCACCACCCACCTGCTAAATGAATTTAATGAACCTGTTGGGGTTTTTTATAACAACAATCGATAATGGTTTCAATGAATACCATTGCTGGGTCTAGCTATCAAATCCAGAATTATTAATTAATTGAATTTAAATTCCACCAACTCCCACAGTGGGATTTGAGCTCATACGCTCAGAGCATCAGCCATTGGATTACTTGTCTGTTACTATGACATTGCCTCTCTGCACTCAACAAATACTTCCTGTAACACTGGGGATATGGAGGGTGGTTGGAAGGGCCAACAGACAGTCTGACAAGCAACTGGAGGGGAACCATTTACACTGACAACCGAGATAAAAGTCTCAGTCGTGCTCACAATGTAGCATATTTGCATGTACTGGATGTTGCATATATTCATTAACATGGCCCTCTTCTTTGCAGACAGAAAAGCAGGTACACACATTGAACCTCTTCCTGCTAAACATATAAGTGACAGCCATTTGCTGACTCATTCCTATGGGCAATGTTTTGACCAATCAGCATCAAACTGTCTAGTTTAAATTTCAAACAATACTTGGCAGTCATTAGTCATCATCACTGGTGCATTCTCCAAGGCAAAGTCCCAACCAATCAGCATTCTCTTCTCATTAGATGTAAATTGTTGTTTTCCCCTTAGACTAGCATTCTTGCGAAATGCTCTGATAAGTGCAAAACGAGAAGCTTCGACACGTCTTTCTTTTCAGCAATATTCAAGTTCTGTGCCATTGAATGGCTTTTTATAGGAAGTCATACAATTCCTAGAAGGTCGTTCAGCCCATTGATCTGTACTGGCCACAATCCCACCTGGACCCTATTCCCGTAACCTCACGTTTTTACTCTGCTAATCCCTTGATAATAGGGTCAATTTAGCACGGCCAATCAACCTAACCTGAACAACTTTAGACTGTGGGAGGAAACAAGAGCTCCCGGAGAAAACCCATGAAGACACAGGGAGAACATGCAGACTCCAGACAGACAGCAACCTGAGGCCGGAATTGAACTCAGGTCCCTGGCACTGTGAGGCAGCAGTGCTAACCACTATGCCACCGTACCGCCTCTGTGCCACCGTGCTGCAGTGCTATCCACATCAGCAGCTACACCACAGAGTAGCGAAAAAATTGAAACGGTGAATAGGTGACAACAATATCACCAGGCAAGTTAGCACAGTAATTGAGGTGAGGCCTTCACTGTCTTAGGATCAGAATTAAAGAAGGTATTCTTACCTACTATCTCAGTCTTGTATTTGCAATTATCGTAGTCAGCTCCACAGACCTCCACCTCTACAAATGGAGACGTTATGCCTCTGCCGTTCTTTGGCAAGTGACGAGCTCCCAAGACCTGGTGTAAGCAATTTTAAGAGGAAGGAGGAGAACAGTTATCCACCTATTGCATCTCCAGCTACTTGTGTGTTTTGTCAACACTGAGCTCCTGAGTCTGGTCTGTTTCAAGTGTTGAGGGTATTCGTTAATGGTCATGGGGAGATTGGCACTGTGGCCAAGTGATGGGCACACGTGTAAGAATCGCCACCTCTCTTCGAGTCCAAACCAGACAGGGGCAAGAGGTGGGATCGTCACAAGGTAAGTGATATGGTACCGCACTCACTTGCCACATGCTGCATCACCTTACGCAGTTGCACATTTACCTTGAGGATTGTCACAAGATTCTAATTTTGCCCCCACCAGCCATCTGAATAATAGAATCCCGACAGTGCAGAAGGAGGCCATTCAGCCCATTGAGTGTGCACCAACCCACCCAGACCCTCATATTTACCCTGCTAATCTCCCTGACACTAATTGTCAATTTAGCACGGCCAATTAATCTTATCTGCATGTGAGGGCAACACGGTGGCACAGTGGTTACCATTACTGCCTCACAGCACCAGGGATCCGGGTTCAATTCCAGCCTTGCTCACTGCTTGTGTAGAGTTTGCACTTTCTCCCCATGTCTGCCAGGGTTTCCTCCAGATGTTCCAATTTCCTCCTGCAATTCAAAGATGTGAGGGGTTAGGTGGATTGGCCTCATGCTAAGTTGCCCCTCAGTGTTCAAAGTTGTGTAGCATCAGTGGAGTAAATGCATGGTGTAACAGAATTAGGGTTATGTAGGTCGGTGCAGACTCAATGGGTCGATGTGTAGGGTTACAGGAATAAGGCTAGTACGGCAATGTGATCAGTGCAGACTCGATGGGCTGAATAGCCTCCTTCTCTACTGTAGGGATTCTATGTGGGAAGAAACCGGAGCACCCAGAGGAAACCCATGCAGACATGGGGAGAATGTGCAAACTCCACACAGACAGTGACCCGAAGCCAATATGGAACCCAGGTCCCTGGTATTGCGAGGCAGCAGTGCTAACCACTGTGCCACCGTGCCATCTACTGCAACAGGGTGGTGTATCCATAGGTATAGGGGGACAGCTTCATTCGTCATGCTGCTGACATTCAGCATTCAACCCACCATCCTCAAATTCTTCATCATGGCCACACTACTGACATTCACGTGGCTAAACCAGAACTGCCTATAAGTTAACGCTGGCTATACTGCATCATTTTACTCTTTCCTCACAGCATCCTAACCTTTGCTTCAATCTCCCTTCCTGGATCCTCCTGTCCCTGAACGATGTTTCAGGATTCATCACTGGAACCCCTTAGAACAAAGAACAGTACGGTATAGGAACAGGCCCTTCGGCCCTCCAAGCCTTTGCCAATCATGATATCCTAATTAAACAAAAAAAGCCTTCTGCATGTTCTCGATCCTAATCCCTCTGTTTCCTCCCTTCTCATGTACCTATCCAAATGCCTCTTAAATGTTGCTAATGTGGCTGCTTCCACCACCTCCTCTGGCAATGCGTTCCAAACACCCACCACTCTCAGTGAGAAAACTTTCCCCCAAACATCTGCCTTAAACTTCCCCCCTCTGCCAACAGTTTCATTCTCCACTGAGGAAGAAAGTTCTAAAGTCTCACCGCTCTCTGAGAGAAAACAATTCTCCTCATCTTTCTTAAATGGCAGCCTCATTTTTAAATTGCGTTCCCTTGTTTTATTCTCTCCCATAAGGGGGAAGCATTCTGACAGCATCCATCCTGTCAGGTCCCTTCAAGATTTTAGATGTTTTAATAAGATCATCTCACATTCTGCTAAACTCCAAGCTTAAGTCTATCCAATATTGCCTCATAAGGTAACCTCCCTGTCCCAAGTTTCAGTCGAGCGAACCTTCTTTGAACTGCTTTGAACACATTTATATCCTTGCTCAAATAAGGACACCAAAACTAAAGTTAAAGCTTATTTATTAGTCACAAGTAAGGCTCACATTAAAACTGCAATGAAGTTACTGTGAAACGCCCCTAGTCACCACACTTCGGCACCTGTTTGGGTCAATGCATCTAACCAGCACATCATTCAGAATGTGGGAGGAAACCCACGCAACGTAGGGAGAACGTGCAAACTCCGCATAGACACTGAACCAAGCCCGGAATTGAACCTAATTCCCTGGTGCTGTGAGGCAGCTGTGGTAACCACACTGCCTATTTAGAGTTTAATAAATAAATTTTAGCTTTAACTTCTGCACTGTAGGGATTCCATGAAATGATAACATTCCTAATATCTTGAAATACGATAATGCATTTGCAAACCCCCTCCCGCCTCAGGTCTGATAAAGCATGGAAGGAACTGATCATGACTGACTGATGTGCAAGAAAGCAAAATATTGGTGTTGACAATGTAACAGACCTGCAGTTGGATGATGAACGATTCCACTAGCCTCACTGAGTGCTTGTCAAAGGGGTCAAACTGCTCGTCCCTCATGAGGGCCGGCTGTAGGACATATCCACACTTCCCATTCAACGTGAACAAGGACTGGTTCATTTGCATGGGTTTATCTGAGAGATGGAGATAAAACACAAGGGATAAAAACGGGTACACGAGATCAAAGACAGACAGACAGTTTTACACCCATATCAGCAGCAACCAGGACACAGCTCATATCGGAACCAGTTATCCAGTGTGGGACTTGAGTGAAAGATGAGATTCTGTGCCAGCGACAGCACCATGAACCCAACGAAAGTCTGCTGAAGAAGATAGAACAGAAGAGCTAATGTCCGTTCCACCACAATCCCTACAGTGCAGAAGGAGACAATTTGGCCCATCAAGTCTGCACCATCCACAATTCCATCTAGGCCCTGTTCCTGTAACCTTCACATATTTACCCTGCTAATCCCTGGCACTAAGGATTAATTTTAGCAAGGCCAATCCACCTAACTCACACAATCAAAGGAAGCTCCCACCAACAACTTGCAAGGAAATAATATGAATCAAACTCAAAACATAAAGATAGTACTAGAACAAGACAGGAGATTTTGGAGGGTTAGAGTCATAAAGTCATAGAGGTTTACAGCATAGAAACAGGCCCTTTGGCCCAACTTGTCCATGCCACCTTTTTTTTTAAACTCCTAAGCTAAGCCCAATTGCCTGCATTTGGCCCATATCCCTCTAAACACATCGTACCCATTAACTATCTAAAGACTCCTATCTCTGGCAGCTTGTTCCAGACACTCACCACCTTCTGTGTGAAAAAAACTGCCCCTCTGGACCCTTTTGTATCTCTCCCCTCTCACCTTAAATCTATGCTCTCTAGTTTTAGACCCCCTACTTTTGGGAAAAGATACTGAGGATCTAGCTGATCTGTGCCCCTCATTATTTTGTAGACCTCTATAAGATCATCCCTCAGCCTCCTAGACTCCAGAGAAAAGGTCCAGAGATTGATCAATGGTAGTGGTCCATGGAGTGGAGTTCCCATTTAAATTGTTGATAGCTGTGCAGAGTCCATGACGCAAACTTTCAGACAGGGTTATTGGGAAGATCTCAGCTTTCTTATATGAACATTGTCACCTCTGCCCTCAACATCCTTTCTACTTATTCGAATGTAGGACATGGACATTGTTGGCTGGCCAGCATTTATTACCCATCCCTAGTTGCCTTTGGAGGACAGTTGAGAGTCAACCACATCGCTGTGGTTCTGGAGTCACATGACCAGAATAGGTAAGGAAAGGAGATTCCTTCCCGAAAGAACGTTAGTGAACCAGAAGGGTTTTTCTGATAATCAACAATGGTTTCATGGTCATCAGTAGATTCTTAATTTTTTACTGAATTCAAATTTCACCCAGCTGCTGTGGTAGGATTCGAACGTAGGTCCTGAGGACATTAGCTGAGTTTCTGGATTAATAGTCTAGCGATAATACCACAAGGCCATCGCTTCCCCTACCTCATAGAATCATAGAACTTTACAGTACAGAAAGAGGCCATTTGGTTATCGAATCTGCATGGACCACTATCCCACCCAGGCTGTATCCCCATAATCGCATGCATTTACCCGACTTAGTCCCTCTGACACTCAGGGGCAATTTATCATGGTCAATCCACCTAACCTGCGCATCTTTGGACCGTGGGAAGAAACCGGACCTTCTGGAGGAAATCCACAGAGACACTGGCCTTCTCTTCTGGATCACTGCTTGGTGGCAACATGGGATTGCATTGGGTGAGTGTGGTCACATCATGGAGAGTGCTCGATGAATTAAGATAGGTGAAATAGGGGTTGGTAGGGTCACCTCATTGGGTGGTGAGCAACGTTCTCTGAAAGTTTTGTGTGTGCGTGCACAGTTGTACAGCAACCTGGGGAGGAACCATTGAGGCTGCTCATAAGTTGTCCCATTTAAGGTTCCTTGTGTGTGTGGCCACACACTCAAATGCTGTGTGCAGTAAGAAAAATTCAGAGAGGATATTGGCTGGGAATCAAAGACTTATGAGATACTTAGTAGAATGTGTGTGACAGTGAGTGAGGTGGAGTCGGAGAGTGAGTGAGTGGGGGTAGCAGTGAATCTCTATAATAATGAGAACACAGGTAGAACAATGGAGAAAGTAGCAGCTACCTGGGGTCTGGAAGTTTAGTGCCACCAACTGGCTACCACAAAGCCACATGGGGAGGGGGTCATAGTTGGATGAGTCAAGACGTTGGCCCTTGGGGTAGATGCGGCTTAGCTGCAGACGATTGTACTGCAGGAATTTCTTCCCCTTGACCCTGTTCACATACTTCTCCGCCTTGGTTTCTGGAAACGATGACATATCCCGGTAGCAGGCCCGATCACTCCCAATCTCTGCATCGCAAAGAAACAAGAAGAAAGGTCATTTGCCTCAACATTTTATGCAGACATTATCATAGAATCCCTTCTGCGCAGAAGGAGGTCATCGAGTCTGCACCAACTCTCTGACAGAGCACCTTGCCTAGGTCCACCACACCCAGCTCTATCCCTGTAACCTCCACGTATTTACCCCACAAACTCCTCTAACCTACACATTTTGGGACAGTAAGGAGCAATCTAGCATGGCTAATCGACCTAACCTGCACTTCCCGCTGCTTTGGGAAAGTAACCAGCATAATCAAGGACACCACGCATCCTGGATATTCTCTCTTCCATCTTCTCCCGTTGGAAAAAAGATACAAAAGTCCGAGGAAATGTATCAACCGACTTAAGAACAGCTTCTTCCCTGCTACCGTCAGACTTTTGAATGGACCAATCTTGCGTTAAGTTGATCTTTCTTTACACCCTAGCTACGACTGTAACACTGCATTCTGCACTCTTTTCCTTCTCTATGTATGTCATGTATTATCTGTATAGTGCGCAAGAAACAATACTTTTCACTGTAAACCAATACATGTGACAATAATAAATCAAATCAAATGTTTGGAGTGTGGAAGGAAACTGGTGCACCTGGAGGAAACCCACGCAGCCACGGGGAGAATGTGCAAACTCCACACAGACAGTTATCCCTGGCACTGTGAGGCAGCAGTCCTAACCACTGTGCCACTGTGCTGCCTAATGTTGCCTGCATCACTTCCTCACTTGTTCTGCTAAGGGAAGGAGCTATCACTCCCATGGTTCAGAAATCCATGCACCTTGTCCATCTATCATTATCCAAATGTTTTACCCCAGAAGATTGTACCACGCTGACAATGCTGTTGATTGATCCATGCTGATTATGTGACCAATGCCACATTGTTGGAATGAACTGACAATCCCTTGAGAAAGAGTTCTGGAAAAGCACACATCAGGAGCAGGCTGCTCTTTAGTTCGAGGCCTACCCGCCTTTTGCACATCTCCTAGCTTGTGCCTGCCATGACCAGTTCCATTGAATCACAGAATCCCTACAGTACAGAAGAAGGCCATTAATCAAGTCTGCACTGACCACAATCCCACCCAGGACCTATTCCTGTAACCTTCATTTACCCTGCTAATCCCCCTAACAGTTGGGTTTAGCATAGCCAATCAACCTAACCCGCACATCTTTAAAAGTCAAAAGTTTATTTATGAGTCACAAGTAGGCTTACAGTAGCACTGCAATGAAGTTATTGTGAAATTTCCAGAGTCACCACACTTCAGCACCTGTTTGGGTCAATGCACCTAATCAGAACATCTTTTGGACTGTGGGAGGAAACTGGAGCCACCCAGGGGAAACCCATGCAGACACAGGGAGAATGTGCAAATTCCATACAGACAGTGACTCAAGCCAGGAATTAAATCCAGGTCCCTGGTGATGGGAGGTAGCAGTGCTCCTTCACAATGTGCCCCTGCTTTGTTTCCAGGCTCCCACCTCATAAATATGATTCAGCATCTTGCACTAGTTGTAGCTTTGTAATGGCTGTGAGGTCCATTTGTTTCTTTTCACTCTCTGGTCCTTCATAGATCTATGGCTACACTTTAATATCCTTACTGTCTCACACTCCAAGCCATCCGGCTACACTGGTTCCCATTGGATCTGCACTTCAGATCCAGGTGGGAAATCTATTAATGGACTCTAACCAAAAACAAAATAGATATTATCAAAATCTTGCCTTTGGATTTCAAACAAGTCTTCCTGTTGTCTCAATTTCTGCTGATATTTTACTGTGAACTTTAATCATTGTAAATTACTGTGTCAACAGTGCTCATTTATGGCTATCTCACAGCGCCTGGGACCCAGGTTCAATTCCCAGCTTCGGGTCACTGTCTGTGTGGAGTTTGCACGTTCTCCCTGTGTCTGTGTGGGTTTCCTCCAGGTGCTCCGGTTTCCTCCCACATTCTGAAAGATGTGCTGGTTAGGTGAATTGACCTGAACAGCGCCAGACTAGGGGAATTTCACAGTAACTTCTTGCAGTGTTAACGTAAGCCTTAATTGCGAATAATAAATAAACTACATTTACTTTTCACAGCAGCAGAGAGTCAGGTGATTGTATAGAGTTTGCACATTCTCCCCATTCAGTCCGAAAGATGTGTAGGTTAGGTGCATTGGCCATGCTAAATTCTCTTAGTGTCCAAAGATGTGTAGGGGATTAGCAGGGTAAATATGTGGAGTTATAGGGATATGGGCCTGGGTTAAGTTATTGTTGGTGCAGGCTAAATGGGCTGAATGACCTCCTTCTGCACTATTGAAATTCCATGGTTCTATGATTTAAATTTCCTGTTAATGTCACAATGTAGTTGTGGATCTTAGCCGCCAGATGGCTCTGTGAGCAAGGTTACTTTCATCTATTCCTCAGCTCCTTCTCATCTGCCAATAAAAAGCTTTTGGTTAACGTTAAGCCCTGGGCAGTGATTTGCTATTGTTGGGAGGGTACGGGATAGATGACTATCAACCACGATTCTGTTCTTAGTTAATGATCACAATCCTCACCTTCTGGGAGAGACATGGAGGTTCTACAGGGTAGTGAGCAGGAGCAGGGATCCCAGTGTGTTCCTGTTCTCAGCGCAACCACAGCTAAGGATGTGATCCAGGAACATTTTCATGTCTGTAACTCAATTAACATCTGGCACAGTGATCCATTGCAAGCTACACCTCTTTGATTGCCAGGTTATAACCCACAGAAAATGCCGGAAAATCTCAGCAGGTCTTACAGCATCTGTGGGGACAGAATAGCACCCATATAGAAGAGGACATTCGGCCCATCGAGTCTGCACCAACTCTCTGGCAGAGTATCTTTTTTAGATCCATCAACCCAACCCAGTTCCTGTAACCCCACGTATTCACATCACAAATCCCCCTAACCTACACATTTTGGAACAATAAGGGACAATTTCGCACAGTTAGTGCAGGTGGGAAACCTGCACTTCCCACTGCCTCGGAAAAGCGGCCAGCATTATCAAGGACCCACGGACTTTCTCTCTTCCACTTTCTTCCGCCGGGAAAAAGATACAAAAGTCCGAGATCACGTACCAACTGGCTTCTTCCCTGCTGCCATCAGACTTTTGAATGAACCAGAATCCCTACAGCACAGAAGGAGGCCATTCAGCCCATTGAGCTATCACCGATAACAATCCCCCCCAGCCCTAATCCTGTAACCCACGTATTTACCCTGCTAATCTCCTTGATATTGAGGGAGAATTCAATACGGCAAATGCACCTAACCTGCCCATCTTTGGATGTGGAGCACTGGAGGAAACCCATGCAGACACGGGGAGAACATGCAGATTTCACACAGACATTGATCCAAGCCAGGAATTGAACTCCGGTCCTTGGCATGTGAGGCAGCAGTGCCACTGTGCCATCCATTGTGCTACCATGCAGCCCACTGAGGGCAGTGGCTGAGAACAGCTTGGTCATGTTTCCCAGAGCAGAAATATTTGCGGTAGAGCGATTCTTACACTGAACTAGCTAATCCAGTAATACAGTTCACCCTTCGATCTGTCCTGAATTTGGAGTGATTTGCTTCCATAAACCTTTGCCAAAATGAAATGCGGTCCGCCAGCTTTCCCCCCTCTTTGCCCCATATCCCCATCCACACCCCCAACCACCCCCCTCCGCATTCCCTCAGCCCCCAATCTGCCCACTGACAAGACAGCCATGTGATTAGCTGCAAGGAGAGGGACTCTCCCCGTGAAGGGGCCGGTAACAATTAAATATAAACCAACAGATTGCCAGGATTTAAACAGAGAGACCGGCCAAAGTCTCAGGTAACCGATAACTAGCAGGAAACTACTTGCTTTTCTAAATTCACTTACTTTCTTCATCAAAGGGCACAGGTCTGCAATACACAACCAGGTCAGAGAGTTCCAAAGCGATCTTCTTTCTACGCTCCATCATTTTCCCTTCTTCTTTCTAAGGAGTGAACCAAGTCCAAGTCAAGAGCTTTCAAAGAAGTTTTCGCAATTTTTTATTGAACACACCAATCACCCATGAACTCCGCAACCTCACTAAAAAGTGGGGTAGTTGGGAGGGTGTTTATTAATATTTCTATACGGTTTCCCTGCACCTTCAAAGTTTCAGTTCTCTTTGAGGTACATTTTCAGTAACACCTGTTCTTGCAAGAATATAGTTTAAGTGACACTTTGTTGATTTACAGTTTCTGTGATGTCTGTTCTTGGTGGGATACAGTTACCATGATGCCTGGTCTTGTCGGGGTACAGTTTCTGTAATGCCTGTTCTTATTGGGGTACAGTTTCTGTGATGCCTGTTCTTGTTGGGGTACAGTTTCTGTGATGCCTGTTTTTATTGGGGTACAGTTTCTGTAATGCCTGTTCTTGTTGGGGTATAATTCTGTAATGCCTGGTCTTGTTGGAGTAAGTTTCTGTAATACCTGTTCTTGTTGGTGTACAGTTTCTGTGATGCCTGTTTTTGTTGGGATACAGTTTCTGTGATGCCTGTTCTTGTTGGGGTACAGGTTCTGTGATGCCTGTTCTTGGTGGGGTACAGGTTCTGCGATGCCTGTTCTAGTTGGTGTACAGTTTTTGTGATACCTGTTCTTGTTGGGATACAGTTACTACGATGCCTGTTTTTGTTGGAGTACAGTTTCTGTGATGCCTGTTCTTGTTGGTGTACAGTTTCTGTGATGCCTTTTTTTGTTGGGGTACAGTTTCTGTGATGCTTGTTCTTGTGGGAGTCCAGTTTCTGCGATGCCTGTTCTCGTTTAGGCACAATTCTGGGATTATCTCTTCTTGCTAAGAGTGTAGAGGAACATCTATCCTTAATGCGGTGAGTAGCAGGTGCAATTAGCTGAAGCCTGTTGTGCATTATCTAAATTGGAAGTGGCTGAGAAGGTGGAGCAGGCATTAGCAGATCTGAACGTAAATTCCAGTAAAATGCCCTGGGACAACAGGCAGCATGTATCCGAGTCACTTTCCTTCACATCTATTGAAATCGCCACGCCAACTACGGGAAAATCCATCTCTGAACTCGGAATCTCCATTACCAAATGCAAGGTTTTTATTTCCAAAAATATGATAAAAGCTTTAGAGTGGGTCACTAAAGGAGGTGACAGAAAGCAGAATCCCAGCTGTTTCCTTTCCGCGTGTGAACTTACCCTGGCGTCTGCTGTTTGTGCTGCTTCACGGATCTTGGTTACCCAGTCATTCAGATCTTCCATTGTCTCTGCTGCCAGATCCATTGAGTTAGCCGAGCGGTTGAACGAGGTCGCTTTTATTTTAAAAACGTACGGACGGCTGCCTTTCCCATCCGGATGGACGGCTGAAATGAGAAAAGAAGAGGCAATCGAACATCAGAGGTGCTCGTCTAATCGGGGAGGCGACAGCCTAGTGATATTATCACTAGACTATTAATCCAGAAACTCGGCTAATGTGCTGGGGACTTGGGTTCGAATCCCCACCACGGCAGCTGGTAGAATCTGAATTCAATAAAAAAAAAAATCTGGAATTAAGAATCTACCAATGACTATGAAATTATTGTCGGAAAAACCCATCTGTTCCTTTAGGGAGGGAAATCTGCCTTCCTTATGTGGTCTGGCGTACACGTGACCACAGAGTTGCAGCAATGTGGTTGAATCACAACTGCCCGCAGGAAACTGGGGATGGATAATAAATGCCCATGACCCACTAATGAATAAATAAATGGGAGTGGCTATGCCCCAATGTACCAAGGCCCGAAAAAATCAACTGCAGAAACAAATCTCTCTAACTGGCAGCAGTTTGCCAATAAACAAAACTATCGTAAAAGTCTACCATTGAAGGCTTGAAAGAATCGCTCTAAAAACTGAGGTTGACTCATACTTGAGCTTAAAAATGAACTGCCAACGTGAGTGTGAGTGATTTGATTTTGATTTGATTTGATTTATTATTGTCACATGTACTAGTATACAGTGAAAATTATTGCTTTTTGCGCGCTATACAAAACAGAACTTTCACAGAAAAGTATTTATTAGTCACAAGTAGGCTTACATTAACACTGCAGTGAAGTTATGATGAAAATCCCCTAGTTGTCACAGTCCAACGCCTGTTTGGGTACACTGAGGGAGAATTTAGCATGGCCAATGCACCTAACTAAGGAGAGAGTGCAGAATGGAGTGTTACAGTCATAGGTGGGATGTAGAAAAGGATCAACTTAGTGTGAGGTAGGTCCATTCTAAAGTATGATGGCAGCAGGGAAGAAGCTGATCTTGAGTTGGCTGGTACATGACCTCAGACTTTTGTATCTTCTTCCCGATGGAAGAAGGCAAAACAGAGAATGTCCGGAGTCCGAGGGGTTCTTAATGATGCTGGCTGATTTGCTGAGGCAGCAATAAGTCTACACAGAGACAACAGAAAGGAGACTGGTTTGCGTGATGGATTGTGCTTTGTTCATGACCCTTTATCGTTTTTTGTGGTCTTGGGCAGAGCAGGAGCCAGACCAAGCTGTGATACAAACAGAAAGAATGCTTTCTATGGTGCATCTGTAAAAGTTGGTGAGAGTCGTGGTGAACTTGCCAAATTTCATTAGTCTCCTGAGTGATTGCCACTTTTGCTGTTGGCCACATGTGACCTGCTTTGTGTGGGCATATCCTGTACCCCCTATGCATTTTCACAAAACAGCCTGTATTGCCTGCTTGATCCCTTACGTCCAGCTACAAGGTACTGGTAATTAGAACATCCATTCACGGGGCGAGAGGTTGAGGGTGGCTCCTGATGTGAATATTGTATGTCATGGTCAAAAAAGGGAGTGGATGTTGATATCATGAATGCACAAGAAGATCATTTTGAGGGCCGGTTCCATAGGGCTGTTTCCTTGAGCTTGCTTTGGCATTCAGAACAAGAGTCTTGTGATGAAATCAACAACAGTAACAATTTAGATGCACATTGCACCTATAATATAGCAAAACATAATAACAAGGAATAGGAGCAGGAACAGACAATTATGTTCCCACCAATCTGCTCTGCCATTTGATACAATCGTGGCTGATCCTCTGCTGCAACTCCACTTTCCTTTCCACTCCCCTAGATTCCCTCAGGAACCATGGCCAGGATTTTATTAGCACGACCATAAGATTGTGCCATCAGGGAATTCATTCTGCGAGCCTCGCCCCTACTGAATTCAGGGCCCATAACTCAGTCAATGTCAGTCTTAAATATACCCAATGATGGAGCATCTGCTGTCAATGCTATATTAATTCTTAAGATGTGGTGTTGCCAGCGTTGGGTTGGGGTAGGCACAGTAAGAAGTCTGACAACACCAGATTAAAGTCCAACAGATTTATCTGGTATCACGAGCTTTCGGAATGCACCAACTCACCTGATGAAAGAGAAACACTCCAAAAGTTTGTGCTACCAAATAAATTTGTGGGACTTTAACCTGATGTTGTGAGACTTCTTAGTATATATTCTTAAGAGGCACAGGTGAAGGGTACTGTATAGTTAAGTACTTAAGTACATATAAATCGGACACAGCTGTGACACTGAGTGTGTGAAGGGAGAGCTAATACGCTGAACAACGTCCATAAACTCTCTCAGTAATGTTCTGTGCTTTGGTTTTGTCTCCAGGTGCACGCAAACTTTTTCAGTTTGTTTTTCTCATTGTTGCCAGCTGTCTACGAGAGTCTTTTTATTGCTGCTTAAAGAGGGGATTGTTTATTTTTACTGGAATGTTCATGACTCTGTATTAGGAGAAAAACTGGTTGGCAGGTCAGGTGATGGGCTGTTGGTGGCTTGCCTAGAACCCCTGGTGTTTTGGGAAGCTGTTCTGACTTCAAACCGTTCTCAGCCTATCCAGAGAACTGCAAGGTCAGGGAGAGGGATAGAGCTGGTTGTCAGGGATTGGAGTTTGCGTTAGGGACTTAATATAGGGGGCATTACTGATCCTAATACTTAATTGGTGGAAATTTCTGCTCATCCGGTTCTGGATTTCGGATAAGCAATCTAATTGGGCAGGGGTTTGGGGGGGGGTGGGGGGGGTGTGGTGTTGAGAGAGGGGAAGATGAGATACAGCCGGGTTTCACCAGCATGCGTGATAACTGAGGTGTTTTTGGATGATTTAAGCATGGCATGTCGATGGGAAATATATCTGGGGCGGTGGGGCAGGCTGGGTTTTTTTTTTGGGATATCAGAGTGAGAGAATGGGAGAAGAAGCGACTGATGGTGATTTTCAACTTGGGATTGCCAACCCTTCAGGATTGAGCTGAAATGCCCGGGAATCAAAGATCAATCTCCAGGTCACAGCACTGTGCAATCCTGGAGAACACGGCGTCGGGACATTGAAACATTTGCTTTGAGGTTTTTCTTTCCTACAGGCATGAAAATATTGAACATGTCAAAATAAAAAGCTGCGCGTTTGAAAACCAGCCATCATTCAATTGGATAAATGGATCTTATTGCTTTCCCATTGGTGCAGGGAGGCAGCAAATGTGTCGATTAGTGGCTGGAGTGTGCGTACGTCTCATGCAATGTTTTGGTCTCAGCTACTAACTGGGTTCAAGAAGAAATTCAATATAGCTCTTGGGGACTAAAGGGATTGAAGGATTTAGGGGGAAGAGAGGGATCAGGAAATTGAATTTGATGATTAGCCATGATCAAAATGAATGGCAGAGGAGCTCAAAGGAGCCTAATGGCCTATTCCTGCTTCTAATTTCTATGTTTCTATATAAACGCAGGTCTTTCCATTCTTTTCCCCCTTCTCTACTGACATGGTCTTCCCTCCCTCTGGGAACTTAAGTTAGGGGCTTGATTGATTTATCTCATTGGAGGAATTGGAGACATCAGACCCATTATAGCTGTAAAGCGACTTCTCAAATAGATCCCAGTGAGGGTTACTGATGTTAGACATTGGTTTTACTCACCAATCTGACAGGAAGGTACAACCAGAAATCCTCGCATTAAGTTCCCGAGAGGACTGTTTTCACTAAGGGGCTGCAAGAAGAGGGAAGAAAGGGAAAGTAAGTGCCAGGTGAGTCCATACAAGCTCAAGATATCAAATATGCATTGATCAACATCAAAATAAAACCTCCCAATTAATCAGAAATAATTTTTGCAGAGCTCATGGACATTAAGTGGTCAGGTTGAGTTATATAGGCTAGGGTTTGAATGCAGTTTGACTGGCCTCAAAACAAGATTAATTTTACACAGGGAAGGGGAGAGAACTAGGAAGAAAGAAAAGTATAGTAGAGGAACAGGCCCTTTGGCCCTCCAAGCCCATGCCAATCATGGTACCCTAACTAAACAAAATAAGCCTTCAGCCCTTAGTCTGTTGCCCGCTATTTCCTTCCTATTCATCTATCCATCCGGATGCCTCTTAAATGTTGCTAATGTGCCTGCTTCCACCTCCTCCTCTGACGGAGCGTTTCAGGCACCCACCACTCTCTTTCCCCCACATATCCCTTCAACTCCCCCTCCCCTCCAAATCCCCCACCCCCCTCACCTTGATGCTGTGTCCTCTTTGTAATTGACATTCCCACCCTGGGGAAAAGCCTCTGACCATCCACCCTGTCTATGCCTCTCATCATTTTGTAGATCCCTGTCCAAACTTCCCTCAGCCTCAGGGGACAAATTTCCTCCAAGTAGGAGCAGAAAATAAAAACAAGAGCACAAGAAATGATTTGTCACGAAGGGTGAAAAGAAGCTCTTCTTCATTTAAAATTGTTTGGAGTGTATTTATCAATGGAAGGACCATCTTACTGATGCTTCAGAGGG
Source organism: Sphyrna mokarran (assembly GCA_024679065.1). NCBI lineage: Eukaryota > Metazoa > Chordata > Chondrichthyes > Carcharhiniformes > Carcharhinidae > Sphyrna > Sphyrna mokarran. The sequence goes on along the minus strand of JAGIQG010000016.1, from coordinate 63,603,379 downwards.
ACACAGTCTTGTGTCAAGGTAGATTAAAGTGTCTCACCAATCGCTCTGGTTCTGAGGTAGTCGGGCTCATTATTTCCTCCACGTAGTTGGCAGGGAACCAAAATTGCCGTTTCCCCCCATAGTCGCCTTTCCACCTGGAAAATAAATTGGAAAGAGGTCAAAGTACCGAAGCAACAGCAGGCGCATCAATTTGGGCAGGTGGGCATTGGGAAGATGCTGTAAACTGGAGAACAGTCATTTAATTAGCACTGCTCTTGTTGGTGCCTTCAGATGTCCAAAATGGCTGCTGCATTAACTCACATAATAGTGGCCACACGTCAAAATAAATCATTCCGCGTGAGGAACCTTCGAAGTGTTTTAAAGATGCGGCAAATGCAAACTCTGTCTGCCTTTTCCCTAATTCTTCCCTAACTCTCACAATCATTCACTTCCTCTCTTTTCTGGTCAGCAATGCAAAGTAATCAGGGCACCAGACTCTTCCTAACTGAATGGGTATAAATTGAGAGAGATAGATACTCAGCAAGGCCTTGGTGTCCTCATGCACCAGTCACTGAAAGTAAGTAAGTATGCAGGTACAGCAGGCAGTGAAGAAGGCAAATGGCCTTCATAGCGAGAGGATTTGAGTATACGAATGGGGATGTTTTACCGTAGACGTATTGTAGTGCTGGTAAAGCCACACCTGCAGGATTGTGTGCAGTTTTGGTGTCCTTATCTGAGGAAGGGTGACCTTGCTCTAGAAGGAATGCAGGGAAGGTTTACCAGGCTGATTCCTGGGATGGCGGGTCTGTCATATGAGAAGAGACTAAGTCAGTTAGGATTATATTCACCAGAAAAGTGAAAGAGAGTCTCACAGAAACTTACAAAATTCGAACAGAGGGTAGAAAAAACGTCCACAGTGGTGGGAGAGGACTAGGGGGTAATAGTTTGAGGATAAGGCTTAAACCTTCTGGGACTGAGGTGAGGAGAAATTTCTTCGCCCAAAGAGTGTGAACATGTGGAATTCACTACAAAAGAAAGTAGTTGAGGCCAAAACATTGTCTGATTTCAAGACGAAATTAGACATAGCTCTTGGGGCTAAAGGGATCAAGGGATATGGGGGGAAGGCGGGGAATCAGGATATGAAAATTAATGATCAGCCATGATCAAAATGAATGTCAGGGCAGGCTGGAAAGGCCGAATGGCCTACGGCTGCTTCTATTTTCTATGTTTTGAATGTTTCTTAATCATCCAACAATGGTTCACATAGGGTCACAGGAGTAATACTCGGATCAATGACCGTACCTCTCAAGATAATGGCATGTCTCAGAGTAAATCTATCATAAAGCAAAAAATTCCCATTCAAAGTTAAGGTGGTTCACACTGGTGTTTCCAAACAAGGTTTGGTACCCGGCGCATAAAGAAACTCGCAGGCAGAGCTGTGCTGCCGGCGGGACTGTGGAATCCCACCGACCTAGATGACTGAAGAACTCTGTCCCACATCTTACCCTCAAGTACTCAGGGAAATACAAGTCAATGGTTCAATTTGACGGAGAACATGTTTCAGCCCTTATTCCAGTTAACATGGAGCTTTCCATGTGTGTGCAATGAGCTTACCATCCCCCTTCCTGTTTGACCACATTCTGAATGATGGAGTTCTTGCAGAAGGATAGCTCGTCATCCTGTTGTGCCTTGTAATCATACATTGCTTTGACCGTACACTGTAACACAGAATCAGGTTATAAACACTGACCGCTGCTGGAAAAAAGGATCTTGTACAGGCTGTACATGCGTGTAATATATATTTTTAAAAAACTGCAAAGATAACCCCCTCCTCCATGCTAAAAACATTGGCTAAAAGAAAATTACTGCGGATGCTGAAATCTGAAACCAACAAGAGAAAATGCTGGAAAATCTCAGCAGGTCTGGCAGCATCTGTAAGGAGAGAAAAGAACTGATATTTTGAGTCCAGATGATCCTTTGTCAAAGCTAAAAGGCATAGAAAGTGGGAGGTGTTTATACTGCAGGCAGAGGGAACGAAAGATAAGTCATAGCTATAGAAATCAAGGGAAAAGACTGCTAATAGCTGTCCAGACAGAATAAAGGGTGTGAATGGCCAAATAGCAGAGAAACTATAAGCTTTGACAGATGAAGATGTTAGGGAGGAGGGGGGCAAAGATGGGACAGAGATAGAATGTAGAAAAGGGGAAGCGGGGGAGTGGGAGAAAAGGTAAGGGAAGCGGGATGAAGTAGGGGCAAGTGGGGGGGGGAAGGAGAAGAAAAATGAAGACAATAAAGAAATAAAAAGTAGAGAACAGTGAAAAATTAAACAGAATAGAATGAAAACAAAGGGGTCAAGGTGGGGTAGAGCAAATGATTTAAAGTTGTTGAATTTGATGTTGAGACCGGAAGCTGTAAAGTGTCTAGCTGGGAGATGAGATGCCGCTCCTCAAGCTTGTGTTGAGCTTCACTGGAACATTGCAGTAGGCGAAGGACAGATATGTGGTCATGGGAGCAGGATCGAGTATTATAACGGCAAGCAACCGGAAGATCAGGGCCCTGACTGCACACAGACTGAAGGCGCTCAGCAAAGCGATCACCCAGTCTCTCCGATATAGAGAAGATCACATTGGGAGCAGTGAATGCAATAGACCAAATTGAAAGACGTGCAAATGAAATGCTGCTTAACCTGGAATGAATATTTTGGGCCTTGGATGGTAAGTATGGAAGAGGTAGAACAGAAAACATTGGCTACGTTGCTCTAATCTTAGCTTCTTACAATTATATTGTAGACCTTATCTACACAGTATTGTCCATGGAGGAAGTAATTTGCGTCGAAACAAAAGAACTTTGAGAGTTAATGTGACATGCTTGCTAATCACTGTCTAGGAGCGAAATACTCGTTGACTGGAGGAACATTCCAGATTTGCAGGCAGAAATCTTACAGCCCCAAACCTCGGGCGGGGGAGCGGGGGTGTGCGTGAGATTTGGACACAATAACACCATCCTCAGAAAGGTTGACCAGGTTGGATCTTTACCTATTGGGGTGTAAAAGAATGAGATGTGACCTTATTAAAACACATAAGATTCTGAGGTGACTTCACAGGGTGGATCAGGGAGAATCTTTCCACTGATGGGGAGAGACTAAACCTCGGGGACACAGTTTAACAATAAGTTTTCACTTACCAGCCAGAACAGAATTACGGGACACAGTTCAAGGATAAGAGAGCTACTCTTTAAGATGGAGATGAGGAGAAATATTTTTTCTTAGAAGATAATTCGTATAGAATCATAGAATCCCTACAGTAGAGAAGGAGACCATTTGGCCCATTGAGTCTATACCAGCCACAATCCCACCCAGGCCCTATTCCCTCAACCCCACATATTTACTCTGCTAATCCCTCTGACACAATGATCAATTTTAGCATGGCCAATTAACTTCACCCACACATCTTTGCACTGTGGGAAGAAACCCAGACAGACACGGGGAGAACGTGCAAACTCCACACAGACAGTGACCCAAGTTGGGAATTGAACCCGGATCCCTGGCGCTGTGAGGCAGCAGCGCTAACCACTGTGTGCCATCGTGCTGACCTTATGTGGAACTGCCTTTCCCAGAGAGCAGTGGAGGATGGATTATTGGATTTATTCAGCACAGGGTTAGAAAGATCTTTGATAGTCAAGGAGCGGTGAGGTATTGGTGGAGTCAAAGAAGGAAGTGGAGTTGAGGCCACAGGTCAACCATGATTTTATTGACTGACAGAACAGGCTCGAAGGGCTGAATGGTCTACTCCTGCTCCTAACTCTTTTCTTTTTCAAAATCGAGATTACTTTTTGAGAGAGATGGTGTAATGTCAAATTGTTTCCAGAATGTGGTGCTGTATCCATTCCTGTAGTGAAATAATTTTTACACAAACGTACAAAGGCTCAGTCAGCCCACGCTCCACACACACCTCCTCCATCCCCTATTCATCCAGCCCAGTTAGAATAACCTTCTATATCTTACCCTCTCTTCTCTTTACCAAGCTTTCCATTAAGAGCACTCATCCTAAATTTAGGTCCAATGCTTCAAAGACATCGTGCGGGATTTTCCAGCCGCATTTGCCCCAAAACTGGAAAATCCTGTCCGAGGTCAAGAACAAAAGAACAAAGAGCAACACAGCATGGGAAACAGGCCCTTCGGCCCAACGAGCCCACGCCGCCGTCCTAACGTCTTAATGACATATCCTTGACTTTAGGCTATGCCTATTGTTGAAGATTCCTATATAGGGACCAATATAGGGACAATTTGTTACCCAATCAGTCTAAGAGCACATTTTTGGGATGTGGGAGGAAACCAGAGCACCCGGAGGAAACCCACACAACCACGGGGAGAACGCGCAAACTCTCGCAGACACAGGCCCAAATCCATGTGTCATGTGGACGCAGTACTCCAGATGAGGTCGTCAACAAACTGTTGTGTGATCCGTGTCCCGCCTGCTGCGACTCCCGTGGTGGGAGGGGCAGGAAAATTCTGCCCATAATTTCAAATCCTACCAAGGCAGTTGGTGGAAATTAAATTTAATTGAATGCTAAAAGTTAATCATAGTCATAAAATTACTGGGCTGTTTTGAAAAACCCATCCTCGTCACAATACACTCTTTGAGGAAGGGAGTTTGCCTTAATGGCCCCCTTCTCATAGAATCCTTACAGTGCAGGAGGAGGCTATTCAGCCCATCGAGTTTGTACCAACCACAATCCCACCCAGTCTCTTTCTCTATAGCCCCTAGTTAGTCTTCTTGATACTAAGGGACAATTTAGCATGACTGATCCACTTGTGCATGTCTTTGGGTTGTGGGAGGAAACTGGAGCAGCCGGAGGAAATCCACGCAGGCACGGGGAGAACTCCGCACAGATAGTGACCCAAGCCGGGAATCGAACCCAGGTCCCTAGTGCTGTGAGGTGAGGCAAAGTGAATGTGGAAGAGTGAGGGGATGGGAATGGCGACATGGAAGAATGGAACACAGGAGAAGCCTACTGTGTGATAGAGAGAGAGAGAGAGAGGGCGGGGGGGGACATGAGGAAACATGGGAGAGAGGGGAAAGGAGAAATGGATGCGAAATATACGGGAAAGACAGGCAGCGGAGATGGTGGGGAGAGATGGGGAGAAAGACATGGGACAGACAGAGCCTAATGCTGAGAAATGAAAATATCAGAGAGATGCAAAGAGAGAATGAAATGAGAGATGTGAGCAAATTTAACAGTGACAAAGCCAAATGACTAATTGACCAGGGCGGTGAGGTGGGGGGGGTTAGTTGGAGGTGGAGCGGGGGGCGAGATAGGTGCACGGGAATCTAGATATTGTTTATTCTTGTCACCAGAGCTTTAGTGGGATCACATCTATTGTCTCATTATTTCCCTGGTTTTCTTCAAGTCTCCCTCAGTCCATGTCTCAGCCTTGGCCATCCATCCAATTTTTCTTTTCTTTTTACCCTCAATTACTCCTGCATTTAGGTTAGGTGGTTTGGCCATGATAAGTTGCCCTTTGGTGTCCCAAGATGTGTTGGTTAGGTGGATTAGCCATGCTAAATTGTCCTTTGGTATCTCAAGATGTTTAAAGTTTAAAATTTATTTATTAGTCACAAGTAGGCTCACGTTAACACTGTAATGAAGTTACTGTGAAAATCTCCTAGTCATCACACTCCAGCGCCTGTGGAGATACACTGAAGAAGAATCCTTTTAGCACGGCCAATGTACCTAACTAGCACGTCTTTTGGACTGCAGGAGGAAACCAGAACACCTGGAGAAAACCCATGCAGACATGGGGAGAACTTGCAGACTTCGCACAGGCAGTGACCCAAGCTGGGAATCGAACCCAGGTCCTTGGCGCCGGTTTGCCAATGTGCAAATGGGGGAATTCGCTGTGTAAATACTTGGGAAGAGGGCCTGGGGAGATACTCCTTTTGCACTGTAGGGATTCTATGATTTTGTGACTTGTTGTTAGGACAAAGCCCTTGAACTTTTGTTTCCAATTGTCTCCCCAACTGTACTTAACAACTCTTTTAATTCCTGAATTTCTATGCTTGATCCAACCTACTCATTTGTTTTTCTGTCCATTCAGATATAGAGGTGAGAGGCAAAAACAATGAACAGATGTTGGGGGGCAGGGAGGGGGGGGGACGACACAGAATAATATCCTTGTACATAAAGAAGTCTTTGCACTCACTTGTACTGAGCCAGAGATAATAAACCCTCACCTTGCATATAACAGATACACTTCACCATCACCTTCTCGAGGGCAACTAGGAGTGGGCAATAAATGATAGCCAACCAGCATTACCCATGTCCCTTTAATGAATTAAAAAGCTTTCAAATTTAGACACAAATCAAATTAAATCATTCAGACAGAAACTGACTGGCACAGGTGTTGAATGTAGCGACGAGGGGAATTTCACAGTAACTTCATTAATGTTAGCCTTACTTGTGACGAATAAATAAACTTTTAACTTTAAATGACTGCCCCTTGGCCCCAAATAAAATTAAGTTGGAAAGAATAGTTCACTCTTGTTAATGTTTGGGGGGAGTCAGGGCACGGGGGGGGGGATGATAAAACAACATCTTATTCAATGGTTTGCACTAAGAGGTTAGAATGAAACCACACAATTTCATTTCAGATCATTCATGCTTGCTGAAGCTATTAGACACATACTCTTCTAAGTTTTCTCATTATACAGAACATTTCTTGTTGAGGCTGGAAGACACCCCAGGCTGAACTAGCGAAGCTGCATTCTGTTGCCAACTCATCTTTTCAACGAATTACAAGCTTCCCATGCTAACCTTACTGCAGTGGTATATGTCACGCAAACTCTCACTAAGCCTACAGCCAGTTACTGCTGGGGGGGAGGGCACGATAGCACAGTGCTTAACACTGCTGCCTTACAGCGCCAGGGACCTGGAATAGATTCCTGGCTTGGGTTACTGTCTGCGTGGGTTTCCTCCGGGTGCTCCGGTTTCCTTCCACAGTCTCAAAGACGTGCTAGTTAGGGTGCATTGGGTGCTAAATTCTCCCTCAGTGTACCCGAACAGGCGCCGGAGTGTGGCGACTAGGGGATTTTCACAGTAACTTCATTGCCGTGTTAATGTAAGTCTACTTTAATGTAAGCCTAAACTTTACACATCAGCTGTTCCAACAGTTCCACTGCCAGCTGGTGGTCAGAATGACAGGCCCCTCTCCTTCCTCCTCCCCTATCACCACCACCACACTCCAGCTACCTCCCCATGACCTTCAGAAACATCACCTTCACCCCGATTCCACTACCAACAACCTCCTGGGGATCACCAACAACCAGAATCTTAACAACACTGGGTCAATGAACAGGTCAGAGGATGGGGTAGTCTATGACAAGTAGCTCAGGCCTCACCATTCAAAGACTAACAAGGGGCATACACGCGATGGGTCGTGAGAGGGCTGCTCTTGGATTTTTTTCGAGAGTATCCCAGTGCTTCACGTTGTTAGTGTCCGCTTGACCTGGACCATTTGATGGGCAACACGACAGCTCAGTGACTCTCGCTGTGCTGTGCAGATACGTGATTTTGGGCCTGTGTCTGTGGGAGTTTGCGCATTCTCTCCGCGCTTGCGTGGGTTTTCTCCGGGGTACTCCGGTTTCCTCCCACATCCCAAAAATGTGCTCTTAGGCTAATTGGCAAAACAAATTCTCCCTAAATAGTCTCAAATTTAGATTTTAATCCATAGATCTATAAACATAGACAGGGATCACGGGTAGAGGTGGGAATATCGGGGTGGCGGCGCGGGCTCGTTGGGCCGAAGGGCCTGTTTCCTGTGCTGTTTTGTCCTTTATTCTTTGTTCTTGACTCCCTAAGATTTACAAAACTCAAATCAAGTGTGTAATGCGATACTATGTGTCAAGGTGGTGTGGCCACAACATTTCAGAAGCTCAATGTGCACATAAGGTATTCGATCAAAGCTTCTGCCACTGGCCTCAACATGTACCCTCTCCCTGATTTTAGTTACAGTGTTTCTGAGCCACAGGAAGTTATCTCCCTCACCTCCGACCCTGGCCATCAAGAAACGCAACAACAGCAAAATCATGGGGAGCACCATATGTTCACCTGCTAATCACACAAGGGTGGCAGGGTGGCACAGTGATTAGCACTGCTGCCTCACAGCACCAGGGACATGGGTTCGATTCCAGAAAGGGTCACTGTCCGTATGGAGTTTGCATGTTCTCCCCATGCCTGCGTGGGTTTCCTCCGGTTTCCTCACACAGTCCGAAAGACATGCTGGTTAGGGTGCATTGGCTGTGTTAAATTCTCCCTCAGTGTACCCGAACAGGCACTGAAGTGTGGCAACCAGGGGATTTTTCACAGTAATTTCATTATAGCATTAATATAAGCCTACCTATGATTTATAAATTAACTTTAACATCGTGCGGAGTTGCATGACCAACACCCAATGCCACAAAAGCGTCTGTTCACGAGCCCACAAAGGTTAAAACAAACCATTTTGCCCACAGAGGACACACCCTTCAGAAGCCGTGCAGTTTGTTAATGTTTGAACAAGCCAGATGTCAATGTGGGAGAGGATTCTCTGGCAGTGTTTTTCTCCGCGGTGTGAGGTGGCGTGCCATTGTTGGCAATGGGATCTTTTGGTCCCGCCTCTGTCAATGGGATTTCCCACTGCTTGCACCCCACGCTGCTGGAAAACCCGTGGCAGGAGGTGCGCGGTGGTCAGATCTGGAAGATCCCACTTGCATGAAAAGCAGGAACATCTTAGCTGATGTCTCATGAAATATAATTCAATGAGGGCAGCATGGTGGTTAGCACTGCTGCCTCACACCGCCAGCGACTCGGGTTCGATTCCCAGCTTGGGTCACTGTCAATGTGGAGTTTGCACTTTCTCCCCTTGTCTCTCCGGGTGTTCTGGTTTCCTCCCACAATCCAAAGATGTGCAAATTAGGTGGACTGGCCATACTAAATTGCCCCTTAGTGTCAGGGGGATTAGCTAAGGTAAACAGATGGGGTTATGGGGTTAGAGCGTTGGATGGGATTTTAGTCGGTGCAGACTCAATGGGCCGAATGGCCTCCTTCTGCACTATAGGATTCTATGAATCTATGGCTGTGGGAATCAAGAGGCAAGATAATTCTTACAAAAGGTGAATGTGAGTGAGAAGAAGGCTGCATTTATAAATCTCTACCTTAAATGTTGGCATCTGGTTGGCTTCTACGTAGAATCCTGGCTGCCGTCCTTCATAGAGGGCCCCATAGTCTGGTTCCTGAGGGAGGGAAGGAGAAATTGAGCCCGATTGATCACACAGACCAATGAAGAAAAACAGCATTTTCCCATTGACCCGTCCAGCCAAGAGGAAAACAAGACAATAGCTTGTCAACAAACACAATGCACCTTTTACAATCTAGCCTCATCCTTAAAAATGAAAATTTCTTCAAAGCTTTCAAAGCTAGCTAGATCAGCTTTGAACTTTGCCACGTCAGTGAGATAGATTTTTGTTCCCGCCGAGAGTTTGTCAATGAATCCGGAATTAGGATCACAGATCATTGGAGACTCTCTTGTTCTTCCGAACATTGCCCTGTTCAGTTCTTTGGCAGTCTAATGAGCGCCACTATCTTGCTTGTTTAGTTTTCCTCTCGCTCTCCCTCTATGGGTTGTTCCACTTTCTCCTTTGATGTAAACACTGTGGCAATGCAGAGAGTGAGCAGTGCCAACTGTGCCAGAAGCCACACTGACTAACCCAACTCATTTCAGTCCCTTTGGTGGACAGCATTCCCGCCTCTTGAGTTAGATGGTGAAATCCAGAACCTTGAACACAAAATGTGTGAGGCAATGGCCTAGTAGTATTATTGCTAGACCATTAATCCAGAAACTCAGCTAATGGACTGGAGTCCTGAGCTTGAATCGCATCACAACAATGGAGAAGTTTGAATTCAATAAAAAATGGTGGCACAGTGGTTAGTACTGCTGCCTCGCAGCATTAAGGACCAGGTTTGATTCCCAGCTGAGGTCACTGTCTGAGTGGAGTTTGCACATTCTCCATGAGTCTATGTGGGTTTCCTCCCATAATCCAATAATGTGCAGGTTAAATGGATTGGCCATGCTAAATTGACACTTAGCGTTAGGGAGACTAGTAGGGTAAATACATGAGATTATGGGGATAGGGCATGGGTGGAATTTGCAGATTCAATGGGCTGAATGGCCTCTTTTTGCACTGTAGGGATTCTATCATTCTATGATAAGCTGAAACTCCTTAGGGCCAAGCGATATGGAGAATGTCCAGTGAAAAATTAAGTAACTCTACCGAACCTACCCCTAAATGAAATGAGGAGTAGGAACTAGAACCTTGTTAAAATTGTCCAGTATCTAAAGATTTACAATCCAGATGTGTAGCTTCAATTCTATTCACAAATTTAGTCTGCTCCTCCCTGCCCTCAATGAACCGTTCCCTATTGATACCTGGGTCAAAGTCTCAATAAATTTCATGATCATCCACTTGACTCAAAGCATCATTTTATCAACAATAGATACCCACGTGACTCTCATTTGAGCCACTGGTTGGAAAAGGGGGCCCCTTGGTTGTTCAAAGTGCAAGAAAGGTCCAAGGTCAGAGTTTGAGGCTTCCTGTCAAACAGCTCACTGCAGCTGGAAGATGAGAGTGATGAAAGGATCACACCTTCAGAAGGTGGACTGTACGTACTTACCGCTGTGCCAATCTTTTCCAAGGTTTCCTCATTTATTGGGTAGCGGAGTTTCATCTTCCTGTACAGTGGATTCTTTTCATAGTAACTGACTAGGTCAACCAGGCTGTCAAACTCCGAGCTCCCCAAGATGACGGACTGCCCTTCCTGCTGGACTCGACAATGCTTAATCTTTCCTTCAGCTCTGTGAGGGAGAGACAGCAAAGATATTACTGGGCTCGGTGGCGACATTATAGCCTCTACCTTTGAGACTGTAGGTTTACATTCCAGACTGAGGGAACAACTTCAAGACTGATGTGATGTTTAAACCTGAGGCATCACCTATCCTTCAAAAGATGCCATGATGCCTTAAGAGCATACCTCTAGAGTTTGTGTTCAAGTCCCATTGATCACGTTTCTTCAGCCAACTCACCATTGCAGGTGAAGCAAATTGGACAGACGTACATTCGGGGAATCTGGTCAAGCATGTGAGGGAGAAAGGAATGGATGGTTCCAATGGTAGATTCAGTTGAGAAAAGATTGATAGGGCACTGCACTGTACATCTCTTTATAATCCTACGTAAATTAGTTGGCAAACAGAAATTACAGAATTGAAAACTGATGACTTGGCACTGGACAGAAAAAAGTATCATTTTGCCATTGAAACCCAAATGGATCATTAGTACGCTTCAGGGAAGGGAATCTGTCAGGCCCTACCCAGTCTGACCTACACGTCCACCCTTAATGCCCTCAGAGCAATGATGGACAGACAATATATTGAGGCGCCACCAGTGTTGACCACATCCCAAGAATATATTTTTCAGGAAACACTCACCGGAAGGAGATTGCGTATGAACTGGGCTCATTCCTCTTGCGGACAAGGAAAGCTCCGTCTCGTGGCACCCTCATTAGCATGTGCTCTGCCTGCGCACGTGATAGATTGGCGTGGTACCACCTGAGCGATAAAAGAATGAAACCAGTAAAATCTGGTAAAGCAACACCCATTAACGGTTGAAGGCTAGGTCCATTTTCCAAGCCTGTTAAGTATCGGTGCACACACTATCGTGCAAACACTAAAGGAAAAGAAAACTAGTGGAGATGTTGGAATTTTTTAAAAAAGAGATAGGAAAATGCTAGAAGCTCTCAGCTGGAATGTAGGGTGAATGAAAGATCATTGGTTGGAAATGTTCACTCTTTGACTCTCTCCATAAGTGATGTCTCTGATCTGTTGAGTATTTCCAGCATTTCATTTCCACAGGTGAAGAGAAATTTTGGGGTATCACCTCTCAATGGAACAATGTACATTTTAATTTATATTTATAGAATCATAGAGTCCCTCTAGTGCAGGAGGAGGCCACTCAGCCCATCGAATTTGCACCTACTACAATCCCACCCAGTCCCTATCCCCATAACCCCATGCATTTACTCCAGTTAGTCCCGCTGACACTAAGGGTCAATTTAGCATGGCCAATTCACCTAACCCGCTACATCTTTGGACATCTTATGTTATTTACAACTCTGGGCCGGAACTCTACCACGTTGCATGCCACGGAACCAGAGTGGGCGAGGGTCTAACAATGGAAATCTCTTGCTGATCTCGTGTGGGAATTTCCAGACTTGCCCGAGTGAGGTTGTAAAATTCCACCCATGGTTTCAGTTTCACTTGAGATTTTTTTTAGTGAGCTTGGTGCTGGAAAGTCTGGAGGACCTTCGAGCATAAAGGTCAGGTTTTCTGGATTTGTTGCATAACAATAATTTTTAATGAGGTTTTGTAACTTTGCAAGTGAAGAGTTGGGTTAAAGGAAGGTTAGGACTTTAGTGATCTTGGGGAAAAAAAAGAACGAAATAGAGAAAAGTGTGCTGTTTCATGGTGACAACTTTCCAGTGACAAAGGGAGAAAGACAAAAAAGAGGTTCAGAGTGTATGGGCGAGATTTGACAGCCTCACTCAAACTTAGACCATAAAATCCCATCTGAGATCAATGGACCTTCTCATTGTCCGCACCTCACTTGCTCTGATTCCCGTAGTAGTAAAATTCCACCCTGTATGTCAGGGAGAATAGATGGGAATTCTAAGCTACAAACAAAAACAGAAAATGCTGGAAAATCACAGCAGGTTTGACAGCACCTATGGAAAGAAAATAGAGCCAATGTTTTGAGCTTGGATGATCCTTCATCAGGGCTGAAGGCAAGGAAAATCGGACAAGATTTACACTGTGAGCATGAGTGAGAGGGGCTGTAATTGATAGGACTGGCATAGACAAGTTCTAAGAAAGTTCTAAGATTCCAGGTAAGAAACAGTGCGAGGCTGCTGGGGGACTGAGCTTAGGAAACTCATGTGTTTGCTCTGCTGTTGAACTAATAATGAGGTTACAGTATGGTTTTGAGCATCTCAGAGGCAGATACCAGTTGGGGAAAAAAAGCATTGACTGAAATCTCAGAATTCCGACTGAAGAGAACCATTTGAACCTGGACAGGACTGAGCAAAATGCCGTGGTAAATCTTCATTGGGTTTTCTATTCGTGAGGAACCTAAAAGTAATGGTGTGAGTTTGAACCATTTCCTGCACCTCTACTGAGAACTGCCTGCAGCTGTTGTAGATGCGCCAAGTTTGGTGGCGTTTAAGAGGTTAATTGATAAGTATATGGATGAGAAGAGAATGGTTTAGTTTGGAGGGGCATTGCTTTTTATTTTGGTCGGCACAACATCGAAGGCCGAAGGGCCTGTTCTGTGCTGTAATGTTCTATGTTCTATGTTTTGTCTGGTATAATACGGTTCTTTTTTTTGTTTGATAGATGTTTTATTTCTTATATTAAAAGTTGATTAGCTAACTCCTGTGAATTTGTTCAGTAATTTTCCTCCACGGTTTCTAAAACATAAACAAGGTTAGGATCTATGATACCCAGATTCCATGCTGGGATTGGACTGCTCCGGTATTACCACTAATTGCAACTGTAACACTCTGTTTACATTATTCCTCATCCTCAGCTGCCCACCGACTGGTTAACTCAGAACGATCATTGGTCGCCATGATTGGGTCCTTTAAATCTTTTTGCTATAATTTCTAGTTCCACCAACTCCAATGGACGGCATGGTGGCACAGTGGTTAGCACTGCTACCTCACAGTGCCAGAGACCCGAGTGCAATTCCCAGCATGGGTCATTGTCTGCATGTTCTCCCTATGTCTGCATGGGTTTCCTCCCACAGTCTGAAGTATGTGATGGTTAGAGTACATTGGCCAGACTAAATTCTCCCTCAGTGTACCCAAACAGGTGCTGGAGTGTGGCGACTAGGGGATTTTCACAGTAACTTCATTGCAGTGATAATATAAGCCTATTTGCAACATGAATACTTTTCAGATTAACTCTCAATTTATATATACATAGACAGATTCTGCCACCTCATCTCACTGGACCAGACCTTGCAAACAGTGCAGTAAACTGCAGAGCAAAACAGGCCAGGCAGTCTTGTGGGACACCTGCACCACCTTCCTCTGAATATAACCTTCATTACCCAAGAAACGTGACTATTCTGGTAAATTATAGCTTTGGCAAGTATGTTCTCCCCATGTCTGCGTGGGTTTCCTCTGGGTGCTCTGGTTTCTTCCCACAGACTGGAAGATGTGCTGATTAGAGTGCAGTGGAAAGAAATCTCACAACGCATGCTAAATTTTCCCTCAGTGTACCCAAACAGGCACTGGACTGAGGCAGCTGGGGGATTTTTACAGTAACTCCACTGCAGTGTTAATGTAAGCCTCCTTTTGATATGTAAGAATAAACTTTAAAAAACTTAAAACTCTGCTTTCTATCTGTATTACTTTTTCTTCTCCAGTTTCCCCAGAGTGAATAGTGTGTCATTAATAGGCAGAAAACTCCTCTACTGTTCAATTGATCAATAAAAAATTGTTCTAAAGTCTAATAATGAAAAATAAATTGATCCCTATACAATGATACAGAAGTGAAAATATATGTAAGGCCATACACCAGCTCTTTGGAAAAGCTGTCCAATAATTTCCATTCCTAACTCTCCCCATTACAATGAAAACATTTCCTTTCTAATATATATCAAATTTCCTTTTGAAAGTATTAGTAACTTTGTTTTTGCTGCTCTTTCATTTAGTGTGTTCCAGAGTATCACAACTTGCTGTGTGAAGTAAAACAACTAATCATCCTCCTCCCGCCTCCGTGTTCCTCTGCCAATTATCTTACATCCGTGCCCTCTGGTTATTGGCCCTCTTGCCAGTAGAAACAGATTCTGGAAATGTTGACATTGGCAGACGCCTGTTGCGTGTGAGCTGGCATCATCTGGTCACCACATCACCAGCACAAGGTTTTGAAGTTTGTTTATTATTGTCACAAGTAAACTTACATTAACATTGCAATGAAGTTATGTGAAAATCCCCCTGTCGCCAACTCTAGCCCCTGTTCACATGCACTGAGGGAGAATTTAGCAAGGCCGATGCATTAACCAGCATGACTTTCGGACTGTGGGAAGAAACAAGAGCACTCGGAGGAAACCCACGCAGGTATGGGGAGAACATGCAAACCCCATACAGTCAATGACATGGATCCCTGGCACTGTGAAGCAGTAGCACCATCTGCTGTGCCACCGTGCCACCCCAGGTGAAGCAACACTCTCACTCTAGAGCTCCTAATGCTCACTTGTGAGTATGAGAAAGAATTTTATCTCATACAGGCTTGCCATACATCTTTACACGAGCTGCCAGCAGGCGGTGTTGCTGTGAGGGAATGTCACCCGCTCCGCATTCCAATGCTATTGAGAAATTTAGTCCTGAGGGGAAGTGGCTGACAGAAGCAGCTGGCTGGCTCTGCACAGCGGCACATGCAGATACAATCTGTGTTGTCTGCTGGTCTGATCTGACAACAGCAGAGGGCAGAGAAAAATTCGGCATTAAACTTTACTGAGACCATAGGTTATGGGGACAGCAGAGGTCAAAGGAATGCTGAGGGATGTGATGGATAATTCCGCCTGGGAGCTGTGCTCACAGTTGACCTGCATTGGAAAGTTGGTGTGGCAACTGTGGAAATAATAGTCTACACTCCCCACGGGCAGTGTAGTGTCAGGGAACGTTCTGTCAAACTACCAATGTGAAGTAATAGGAGATCATCATACATGTTTGAACACTGTCATGTAATGATTCTTGAATGTTTCGCTTCCAAGCCTTCCCCTACTCCCTGTGCGAGAGAAATCTGGGAAGCACCTTGTAACACAATTACAAATACCCGCTCCCTCCCAATCGCAGATACCCGCTTTCTCCCAATCACAGATACCCCACTCTCTCCCAATCGCAGATACCCCGCTCCCTCCCAATCACAGATACCCCGCTCCCTCCCAATCGCAGATACCCGCTCCCTCCAATCGCAGATACCCGCTCCCTCCCAATCACAGATACCCCGCTCCCTCCAATCGCAGATACCCCGCTCTTCCCAATCCAGAACCCGCTCCCTCCCAATCACAGATACCCGCTCTCCCCAATCACAGATACCCGCCCTCCAATCACAGATACCGCTCCCTCCCAATCACAGATACCCGCTCCCTCCCAATCACAGATACCCGCTCCCTCCAATCACAGATACCCGCTCCCTCCAATCACAGATACCGCTCCCTCCCAATCACAGATACCCTCCCTCCCAATCACAGATACCCGCTCCCTCCCAATCACAGATACCCCGCTCCCTCCCAATCACAGATACCCGCTCCCTCCCAATCACAGATACCCCTCCCTCCCAATCACAGATACCGCTCCTCTCCAAATCACAGATACCCGCTCCCTCCCAATCACAGATACCCGCTCCCTCCCAATCGCAGATACCCGCTCTCTCCCAATCACAGATACCCCTCTCTCCCAATCGCAGATACCCGCTCCCTCCCAATCACAGATACCCCGCTCCCTCCCAATCACAGATACCCACTCCCTCCCAATCGCAGATACCCGCTCCCTCCCAATCACAGATACCCCGCTCCCTCCCAATCACAGATACCCGCTCCCTCCCAATCACAGATACCCGCTCCCTCCCAATCACAGATACCCGCTCCCTCCCAATCACAGATACCCGCTCCCTCCCAAATCACAGATACCCGCTCCCTCCAATCACAGATACCCAATCACACCTCCCTCCAATCACAGATCAATCACTTACCCACACAGCCTTCCCATCACAGATACCACTCCCTCCCAATCCAGCATCACACCCCCGCTCCTCCCAATCACAGATACTCCCTCCCAATCGCAGATACCCCTCCCTCCAAATCACAGATACCCCGCTCCCTCCCATCAGATACAATCAGATACCCACTCAATCCTGCTACCCGCTCCTCCCAATCAGATACCCCTCCCTCCCAGATACTCCCAATCCAGATACCCGATACTCCTCCAACCGCTCGATAACTCCCTCCCAATCAAGCATCCTACCCACTACCCGCTCCTCCCAACACCCAATCACAGATACACACCGCTCCCTCCCAATCACAGATACTTCCCAATCACAGCTCCCTCCCAATCACAGATACAATCACAGATACCGGATACCGCCTCCCTCCCAATCCAGATACCCGCTCCCTCCCAATCTACGCCCCTCCAATCACAGATACCCCACCTGATACCCGCTCCCTCCCATCAGATACCCCGCTCCCTCCCAATTCACAGATACCCCGCTCCCTCCCAATCACAGATACCCCGCTCCCTCCCAATCGCAAATACCTACTCCTTCCTCAACACAGATACCACTCCTTTCCTATGATACGTTCCAGCTCCTTTGAGGCAGTTGACACTAGGATGAAGCAATATTTTTTTCCAAATGCATGGCCAAGCTGAAACACCCAAAGCTGGATTAATTTGCGGATTTTACCAGCTGCTCCCCCCTCATACCCCCTAACCCCAAACTCAGACCTAACGGTATTTCCATTCCCCCTTAATAGCTAAAGGCCAGGACTAAGGAAACTATACCTTTGAAAAATCCCACCAAGATAAATCTGTAGAAGTTGGTGAAACATAAAAGCCACTAACCCAGCCGAGTGTTAATAACGTCCACAGTAAATGAAACCTGCGTGTGGACAATCTTTTCTGTAGCTCATTATCTACTGCACTCATGTGCAGGGAAGTGTTGGAGCAAACCAAATAATCAACCCTTTACCTGTAGACCCCTGCCAACTGAGAACCTTTGCTGAAATGTTCATCATGTGCAACCTCCCTCCTATATGCAAATGGTGGCACAGTGGTTAGCACTGCTGTCTCATAGCGCCGGGGATCTGGGTTTGATTCCCGGCTTGGGTTACTGGAGTTTGCACGTTGTCCCTGAATCTGCGGGGATTTCCTCCAGATGCTCTGGTTTCCTCCCATAGTCTTAAAGGTATGCTGGTTAGGTGAATTGGCCATGCTAAATTCTCCTTCAGTATACCCGCACGGGCACTGGAGGGTGGCGACTAGGTGGTTTTCACATTAACCTCACTGCGGTGTTAATGTAAGCCTACTTGTGACACCAATAAGTAAACTTTAAACATGAAAGTGCTGCAGAATTGGTGGAAGTTCCTTCAATCTCCTTTCGTCACTCGCAGGATCAAGACTGTACTTACTCTTTGCTTTCGTGTGCGTTAGTCTGAGGTACTGGCTCCGTCAGTCGCATCTCGAATTCATTGCAGCGAAGCGGTAATTGCTGATAGTGCATGATCAAGGCGTACAGACTGTCAAACACGAGGTTGTCCGTCAGGTAGAACTTGGGGTTGCCTGCTTCCTGACGGGAGTGGATACGGCAGTGTTGCACCTTCCCGGAACGCCTGAAGGGGCCAGGAAAACACACAGGCATTGATTTTATTCTTACTTTTCAATGTGTTAAAGGAAAAGTACGCCACGCGATAAAATTTCACCGTCCGCAAGAAATGAACAAGGTAGAATCCATTTGGCCATCTCCTATTCCGAACCACTGATAATTAATTGATTTAATACATCTCTTACAAAGCATCTCTAGCAAACAGTCCCCTTTAACCCACCTCAAATACTACACTTCACCTTTAAAACCTTCAATAGCGGGAAACCGTGGCCTATGGGATTATTGCTAGACTATTAATCAGCTGATGTTCTGGGGACCCAGGTTTGAATCCCACTCCGGGAGATGATGGAAATTGAATTCAATAAAAAAAAACCTGGAATTAAGAATCTACTGATGACCATGAAACCATTGTCAGGAAAACCAATCTGATTCACTAATATCCTTAAGAGAAGGAAATCTGCCATCCTTGTCTGGTCTGGCCTACATGTGACTGCAGAGCCACAGCAATGTGGTTGACTCTCAACTGCTCTCTGAAATGGTCTAGCAAACCGCTCAATATTATCAATCGCTCAAGAAGACAGCTCACCACCATCTTCTCAAGGGCAACTAGGGATGGGTAATAAATGCTGGCCAGCCAGCAACACCCATGTTCCACAAATGAGTAAAACAAAATTATATGAATCATCTGATATACAATATCTATTCCTATCATGAAAGCATGTTTCATTTTATGAATCAGTTCTATTGTATCATTTTCTTTTTTATAAAGAATTTGTCATACACAACATTTCTTCCTATATCTTTACCACTAAACATCTCTGATATACCACCAACATATCACACCCCCTTAACACTGAATATCATTCCTCTCCCACTTTCAAACCTCAGGTAACCTATCTCTGTTGTTCCACGTTGCTCTCCTCAATATCCAACGCTTAACCCTCTCAGATATACTATGCTTTTCACATTATGGCACCTCATTATTTCACTTCTGTAATATTACACCCTATTCAAGCCATGTGCCTCTCTGTTAGGACTTACCAGAACGAGAGTGTGTAGTCACCCACAAATGTTTCACTCTCACGCACCAGAAATGAGCCATTGGGGGCTCCTGTTTCAATACAGTACTCGGTGAGTAACCTCTCTGCAATGTGGCGCCCATCACGGCCTAAACCAAGTTTCCCATGGAACCATTTCTCCGTCACATGAAGGTCGGTGCCAACACAGGGCTGAAACATTAAACAGCACCAACACAATGAGGTTAACAAGTGCTCATCCACTACCCTTTTATATTAATATTCAGGGACAGAAACTGAGAGGCAGTGCCACAGTGATTAGCACTGCTGCCCCACAGCACCAGGGACCCAGGTTGAATTCCTGGCTTGGGTCACTGTCTGTGTGGAGTCTGCACATTCTCCCCATGTCTGCATGAGATCCCTTCAGGTATTTTGGTTTCCTCTCACAGTCCAAGTGCGATTGATCATGCAAAAGTGTCAGGGGGTTTAACAAGGTATACGTGGAATTAAAGGAGTAGGGCCAGGGTGGGTCTGTGCAGGCTCGATGGGCCAAATGGCCTTCTTCTGCAGTGTAAGAATTCTATGGTTCTTAAAATTTGAAGTTTATTTATTGGTGCCACAACTCAGATTACATTAACACTGCGATGAAGTTACTGTGAAAATCCCCAAGTCTCCACACTCCAGCACCTGTTCGGGTACACTGAGGGAGAATTTAGCACGGCCAATGCACTTAACCAGCACATCTTTTGGACTGTGGGAAGAAGCTAGGGCACCTGGAGGAAACCCAGCCAGACACAGAGTGAACGTGCAGACTCCACACAGCCAATGACCCAAGCCAAGGATTGAACCCGAGTCCCTGGCACCATGAGGCAGTAGTAATAACTGTGCCACCCCTCAATACATGGCTATCTTGTCCATTTCCCCCGCTACATGTGGCATATCGCACATGGCTGTTGTCTAACAATGACACACTCAAAGCTGCACAGTTTTTGATATAGTATACACAGGTCAGGCTCCCATGTCTGTGATCATTTGCAAATGAGGGAAGGAGTCAAGAAAGTCAGGGCAGGAAGTTTGGGGGCAAAGTTTACAAAATTCCACTCACAGGATTTGGAAAGAATATTGTAAGGAGTTTCCTTAAAGGTGATGCAGGATTTTCCTAGAAAATGTTGACATTTTTATACCTTTACTGTATTTCAAACCTAGCCAGCCACAATGGTCGATGAAAGAATATTCAAAAAATAATTTGGGTAAGAGTCCTTTTTGTATTTGTCGCCAGCTGCCTATTTTTGCTTGTGGCTTTTCTGGACTTCCGGAATTTTTCATCAACTCCTGGTGCTCGCTGATTGGTACATTCACTAACTGGAACTGAGTATTAATTGGTGAATATGGACCAACGGGTTGCATGCGGGGCACACAGACTTGTATAGAGTAGATGTGACACTCTGGTCATTGGATATTATGGAAACGAGGGAGGCCATTCAGCCCATCATTTCTGAGGTAGGCTGGCCCTGCATCCTTGAAATCAATTGTAGCTCGGACTTGTCTTTGTCTTTTAGCTTGGAAGTCTGGTTGTGATGGACAATCAGACCATGCCTATACCTGGTTCAGAAGCATGCTGCGAGACCAAGCTGTTAAACTTGAATGGTCGCTAAGAAAAATTGAAATCTTTGGCCTCTTGGGTCCATTAAAAGTCTGTTTTCCCACATACCATCTTATTCTGAGCACTTCTTTGGCTACAGGAAGCATATTCAAACTCTCAAGCCTTATGCACCATTGGGGTATGCAGTACAGGCAGTATGGGTAGCACAGTGGTTAGCACTGCTACCTCACAGCGCCAGGGACCCAGATTCAATTCCCAGCTTGGGTCACTGTCTTTGTGGAGTTTGAACCTTCTCTCCACATCTGCGTGGGTTTCCTCCGGGTGCTCTGGTTTCCTCCCACAGTCCGAAGGATGTACTAGTTAGGTGCATTGGCCAGACTAAACTCTTCCTCAGTGTATCCGAATGGGTGCCGGGGTGTGGCGACTAGGAGATTTTCACAGCAGCTTAATTACACTGTTAATGTAAGCCTACTCATGACATTAATAAATAAATATTAACTTTAAACATTCTAGATAAGCTCTGCGTCCAACAGTAAGCTGTGTGGCGCTCACTTCTCTCTGTTCCTCCTCGTCTTCGTTGGTTCGATTCGCTGATGTCTCCTCTGTATAATAGATCATACTGCTCGTGAGGACAAAGTAATGCGGATTCCATTCCTAGACAAACCCCATGAAGAGAAAAAGGTTACCAAACAATAGATATATCACAGGAGACCCATTACTGTCCTAGCAACACTTATTTAAAGAACACACCTGGGTATAAACATAGTTCGATAGAAATTTTAATATATAGTCTCTATATAAGCAGCATTTTATGAGTCTAATCCTCAGCCAGAGCAGATAGGGATTGAGTGGGTATGCAACATGAACCTGATCCTCAAAATACAGACAGAAAATGCTGGAAAAACTCAGCAAGTCTAATAGCATGGGCAGAGAGAGAAACCAGCCTCCCATCCATTGATTCTGTCTACACTTCCTGCTGTCTCAGAAAAGTAGCCAGCATAATTAAGGACCCCACGCACTCCAGATATTCTCTCTTCCATCCTCTTCCGTTGGGAAAAAGATACAGAAGTCTGAGATCACGTACCAACCTACTCAAGAACAGCTTCTTCCCTGCTGCTGTCAGACTTT
Organism: Sphyrna mokarran; assembly: GCA_024679065.1. Taxonomy (NCBI): domain Eukaryota; kingdom Metazoa; phylum Chordata; class Chondrichthyes; order Carcharhiniformes; family Carcharhinidae; genus Sphyrna; species Sphyrna mokarran. The sequence goes on along the minus strand of JAGIQG010000016.1, from coordinate 63,581,184 downwards.
TGAATGGACCTACCTCACACTAAGTTGATCTTTTTGACACCCTAGCTGTAACACTCCATTCTGCATCCTCCTCTCTCCTTCTCCATGTGTGTTATGTTTTGTCTGTACAGTGCGCAAGAAACAATACTTTTCACTATAAAGTGCTGGAAAATGTTAGAAAAGTCTCAGCAGGTCTGACAGTATCTGTAAGGAGGGAAAAGAGCTGAGGTTTCGAGTCCAGATGACCCTTTGTCAAAGCTGATATTCAGATATTCACTTAGATTGATGTTCAAGTTGTTATCTAATCCTCCCACACAGGAAAAATTAACAGACTAAAATGTTGATTAAAGTGCTTCCAATGTTCTATTTTTAACAGTAATCAAAGTGAAGTGCATCTCTGCAGCGTATATTTTGGCTGATTTAAATAGTCAAGTTAATCACTGGCTTTGATTGAAAAGATTTGCAATGAAACTATTTTTCACCATTACTATAGTGATGATGTGGAGATGCCAGTGTTGGACTGGGGTAAGCACAGTAAAAAGTCTCACAACACCAGGTTAAATGGGTTTATTTGGAATCCTGAGGTTTCAGAGCACTCCTTCATCTGATGAACACAGGAATTATGGAGCTGTGAACACAGGCTCGGAGGAACAGTCGTTAGCAGGAGGTTTGATTCTGGCCGTGGGTTGCTGTCTGTGCAGAGTCTGCACATTCTCCCAGTGTCTGCATGGGTTTCCTCCCGATGCTCAGGTTTCCTCCCGCACTCTAAAGATGTATAGGTTAGATGGATTGGCCATGCTAAATTGCCTCTTAGTGTCCAAAGATGTGTAGGTTAGGGGGACTAAACATGCACAGAGTTACAGGAGCAAGATTGTGGGGTTGGGCCTGGGTGAAATGCTCTTTCAGAGACTTGGTGCAGAGTCGATGGGCCGAATGACCTCCTTCTGCACTGTAGGTATTCTAAGATTCTAAAGAGTGGCGGAGTAGGCTTGTGGGGCCAGATGGCCTACTTCTGCTCCTAGTTCTTAGGTTCTTATGTTCATAGCCACTATTGAACTGAAACATCCTAAAAATGTGGAGTAAAAATCCCACATCTTAAACCTACGTGATTGATTGGATCCTCCAAGTATAAGATCCCGTTTTTTATAGAGTTGCTGATATCATTCTCGGAGTAGGTGGAAGTTGAGACCTCTTCATAGGCACTGCCCTCAGCTAGTTTCTTGTGCTGCGAGAAAGGACCAAAATGTGAGGAATGAATGATACAATATCTTGGACAGTAATCACTCTCATATGTATGGAACAGTGTGTTATAAAATGTACAGGGGAGAATGCATCTAGTAATATAGACAGGCAGAGCACTTATCCGACCACATTAAGGACAGTGAGCATTTACAAAGAAATAATAATCTTTGTGATCAGCAAGACGAGGGACATCACTGCCAGGAAATCCAACCCTTCGCATTTCAGACTGGAGTACTCCCAGCTCAGACTCTGCACAACATACACAGAATAACGTTTCTGTTCCCAAAACGTTCTTCAGCCTAAACTCAGAAGTGTGCAGATTTGGCCATGCTAAGTGTAGCCCAGTCCATCAATGCAAACCAGCCTCCCATCCATTGATTCTGTCTACACTTCCTGCTGCCTCGGGAAAGCAGCCAGCATAATCAAGGACCCCACTCACCCCGGGACGTCCTCTCTTCCGCCTTCTTCCGTCAGGTAAAAGATACAAAAGTCTGAGGTCACGTTCCAACCGATTCAAGAACAGCTTCTTCTTTGCTGCCGTCAGACTTTTCACTGTATACCCATACGTACCACAAATCAAAACAAATCAAATCAAAGTGAGATGGATCAGCTATGGGAAATCTATGGGGCTGTGGGGATAGGGCAGGGGAAGAGGGCCTGGGTAAGATGTTCAGTCAGAGAGTCACGGCAAAGATCCTGTGATTCTATGAATATCCCGTCCCAAGCCCTCAACCACCCCAAGTTCCACCCATCAAGTTAGCTAGGGTCCTCATCATAACACCTTGACTTAAAAATCCGTAGTTAAGACTCACTCTCCTTGCTGCAGGTGTGGAGTCACAGATCAGGGAAAGACAGCAAATTCCTTTCCCTGTAGGATATTACTGAACCAGATGGTTCTTGCAACATTCTGGTAGCTTCATGCTCATCACTGCTAAAACTACTTTCCTTTTCCAGATTCATTTACTTGACTTTGCCGTGGAGGGATTTGAATTCATATCGTTAGTTATCATATCGATGCAGATCATTAGTCAAGTCCATCAACATAACCAGTGTGCTACGATTCCAAATTTTCATCGTAGTCTACCAGACTTCAGCCTGCCATCTCCATGTGATCATGAACCCTCTCTATTCCTGGGTACCCAAACAGTTGACAAATTTCCCCACATTCCTATCTTTCTTGAATTCAATGTTTGTACAATTTTACATGCATATTACATTTTCAATCCCTGACCTCCTGAGCTACACCTCCTCGCTCAGGAACCAGATCCTATTGCAATCTCCAACTAGATCCGGTCTTAGGTTGTGCGGGGCAGAGTTCAGTTTGAGTTGATAACATGTTGCCGTGAAGCGCTAATGGCAACAGATTTGTCACTAATTTGAAGTAATGAACCAGTTATAGAGTTGTAGAGGTTTACAGCATGGAAACAAGCTCTTCGGATCAACTTGTCCATACTGCCCTTACTTCTTTTTTACAACCCTAAGCTAATCCCAATTGCCCACATTTGGCCCATATCCCTTTATACCCATTGTACCCATATAACTATTTAAATGGTTTTTAACAAATTATACTCATTTCTACTACTATCTCTAGCAGCCTGTTCCAGACACTCACTGCTCTCTGTGTGAAGAAAATGACCCTCTGGACACTTTTGTATCTCTCCCCTCTCACTTTAAACCTATGCCTTTTAGTTTTAGATTCCCCTACTTTTGGAAAAGATATTGACTGTCGAGTTGCTCTGTATCCCTCATTATTTTATAGACCTCTATAAGATCAGCTTCCTACACTCCAGAGAAAAAAAATCCCAGTCTATCCAGTCTCTCCTTAGAACTCAATCCATCAAGTCCTGGTAACATTGTAGTAAATCTTTTCTGCACTCTTTCCAGTTTAATAGTATGCTTCCTATAATAGGGTGACCAGAATTGCACACAGTATTCCAACTGTGGTCCTACCAATGTCTTGTACAATTTCAACAAGATGTCCCAACTCCTGTATTCAATGCTCTGACCAATGAAACCAAGCATGCCGAATGCCATCTTCGCCATTCTGTCCACCTGTGACTCCACTTTCAAAAAGCTATGAACATGTGCCCTTAGATCTCTTCATTCTGTAACTCTCCCCGACACCCTACCATTAACTGAGTAAGTCCTGCTCTGATTCAATCTACCAAAATGCACCACTTCGCTCTTATCTAAATTAAATCCATCTGCCATTCGTCAGCCCACTGAACCAATTGATCAAGATCCCGTTGAAAGGAACAGTGAGTTCTGGGAGGCCAGGATGTGGGGGGTGGGTGGGGTGGATGTGAAAGTGGGGGGTGCAGTATAGTGTGGGGGAGGAGTTCCTCCTGGAGTTCATTGCTACCAAAACACTAAACGAACTTAATTACACCTTTGCATGCTCTGGCTATACTTAGAAGATAAAGGGAGGTGATGGTCTAGTGGTATTATTGCTTGACTAGACTATTAATCCAGAAAGTCAGTTAACGTTCTGGGGATCTGATTCGAATTCCACCACATCAGATGGTAGAATATGAATTCAATAAAAAAAAGTCTGGAATTCAGAATCTACTGATGATCATGAAACCATTGTCAATTGTCAGAAAAACCCAACAGGTTCACTGATGTCCTTTAGGGAAGGAAATCTGCTGTCCTGACCTGATCTGGCCTACATATGACTCCGGAGCCAGAGTAATGTGCTTGACCCGCAACTGCCCTCTGAAATGGCCTAGCAAGTCACTTAGTTCAAGGGCAATGAGGGATGGGCAATAAACGCAGGCCCAGCCAGCAAAGCTCATGTGGCATGAATGAATGAAAAAAGATACACTCCATAGATATAACATGTAACAATAGGGGCAGCACAGTGGTTAGCACGGCTGCCTCACAGCACCAGGCACCCTGGGTTTGATTCCTGGCTTGGGTCAGTGATGCGTGGAGGTTGCATGTTCTCCCCATGTCTGCGTGGGTTTCCTCCGGGTGTTCCGGTTCAGTGTGGGTTAGATGGGTTGGCCATGCTAAATTGCCCCCTTTGGTGTCAGGAGAATAGCTAGGATAAATGCATGGAGTTATAGAACATAGAACATAGAACATAGAACATTACAGCACAGAACAGGCCCTTCGGCCTTCGATGTTGTGCCGACCAAAATAAAAAGCAATGCCCCTCCAAACTAAACCATTCCCTTCTCTTCCATATACTTATCAATTAACCTCTTAAACGCCACCAAACTTGGCGCATCTACAACAGCTGCAGGCAGGGCATTCCACTCCCTAATCACTCTTTGAGTAAAGAACCTACCTCTGATATCCGTCCTATAACTCATACCCCTTAATTTAAAGCTGTGTCCCCTCGTGCTAGCTTTCTCCATCCTAGGAAAAAGGCTATCACTGTCCACCCTATCTAAACCTCTAATCATCATATATGCTTCAATAAGATCCCCTCTTAGCCGCCTCCTTTCTAACAAAAACAACCTCAAATCCTTCAACCTCTCTTCATAGGACCTGCCCTCCATACCAGGCAACATCCTGGTAAACCTCCTCTGTACCCTAATGAGGATAGGGTTGTGGTCGGTGCAGACTTGTTGGGGCCGAATGGTCCTCTCCTGCCCTGTCGGATTCTATGATTCTGCATCAGTCGGCTTGACAAGTCTTGAAAAACCGTCACCTCTCCCCGCCTCATCTTTAAACCAATCAAAGTGAGGAGCTGACATTAACGACGATGGCTGACCTTGATCAGGAATTTTCTCCTCAGCTGATTGGGTGAGGGAAGGCCGTCGGCAGTGATGTCGACAGGTTTGGTCAGCAGCATGTCACCAAAAACCTTCTTGAAAACATTTGCCATGTTTCGCTGTTGAACGATGCTACAATGGTCTTCGATCGATAGGATGACGGGAAACCTGCCAAATGATCCAAAGAGGGAAGATAAGATTTAAAAAGTTGGCACCCACTTGCTCCTGGAGGTCAGAGAGACATATCCCCCAATCTCCCTCTTACTTGATTTAATTTATTTTGATTTGATTTATTGTTGTCACGTATATTGGGCAAAGCATTGTTTCCTACACGCTATACAGACAAAACATACTATTCGTAGAGTACGTAAGGGAGAAGAAAAGGAGAGGGTGCAGAACGTAATGTTACATTTAGAGTTAGGGTGCAGAGAAAGGTCAATTTAACATGAGGTAGGTCCATTCAAAAGTCTGACGGCAGCAGGGATGTAGCTGTTTCCGAGCCAAGTCGGGACAGACCTCCCAGTAGAGCGCAGTGGATATGGCTAAAGACCAGCAATGGCTGCCAAAGGTTAAGGGGAATTTTGCGCAAAATGAAAAAGTCAAAATGCTAAAAGACTGAAATACTAAGAAGGATTTAGAATCAGAGGACACCTATTTAAGTTGAGTGGCAAATGAAGCAATGAACATGAGGAGAAACCTTTTTATGCATTGAATAGTTGGGATCTGTACTGTGTACATAGTGGCGCACTGATTAGCACTGCTACCTCACAGCACTAGGAATCCAGGTTAGATTCCTGGTTTGGGTCATTTTATGTGCGGAGTTTGTGTGTTCTCTCCCCGTGTCTGTGTGGGTTTCGTCCAGGTGCTCTGGTTTCCGCCCACAGTCCGAAAGATGTGCTGGTTAGGTGCACATTGGTCTTGCTGAGTTCTCCCTCAGTGTACCCGAACAGGCATCGGAGTGTGGTGACTCGGGAATTTTCACGGTAGCTTCATTGTCAGACTGCTTGTGACACCAATAAATAAACTTAAAATACAGCTCACTTCAACAGCAAAGATAAAAGAATGAAAATGTTGCCACGTGGTGGGTTACTTATCCAGAGCTGGAGCTATATTAGAGAAGTGTTGTTTGTCTACTGCGCAGGATAGAAGAGAGGGAAAATATTCCAAACCCCTCTGATGATGTCCCCCACAATCATCTGACACACTGCACTGAGATGCATTGACTTACAGCACATAACAATCTGGAATGCACTGCCTGAAAGTGTGGTGGAAGCAGATTCAATCATGGTTTCCTGAAGAAAAGTTGTCAATTATTTGACCTGGAAATATTTTCAGAGCTCTGGAGAGAAGGTCGGGGAGCGGGGCCTCGCGAATTGCTCTTTCAGAGAGCCAGCACTGTCATATATGGCTGAATGGCCTTTTACTGAGATGTAACCAATCTTTGGCTGGAATTTTCCGGCCTTTCACACCAGCGGGATTGTCTAATCCCTGCTGCAGTGAACGGAGATTTGGCAAAGCACCAAATTCTCCATCCTCACCCGCAGCAGCAGCAGCAGGATGTAAACAGCCTGAAAATTCTAGCACACGATTCTATGAAAGTAAATCGCAATGAAGGGAGAAAGAAATAATGGAACCAGTTAAATTCTGTCAGACTTTTGAAGCAATATACTCAACGCCAACTCCAAAATGGCCGACGTAATAATGGCGAGTGCTTCTGTTCGTGCTTAAAGCGGACAACACAACGAGGTTAATCGCAGTAACGAAACAGTGATCTTACTCTGAAGTCACAAAGGCGTGTTCCTTGATTGTAGTCAGAACATCGTTAAATTTGATTTTTGATGTCAGAGTGTGGCCATGGTAGATGACTGGCATTCCCTCAGGTCCATCCCAGCAGTCCACTGCAAGAGAGGTGACAATCGGTTCAATATTTGCATCAACTGATCCCTCACTCACTCACTCATTCTGTCCATTAGATCAATCACCCCTGTCTTCCCCATCCCATCACCAAGGCCAAGCCCATAACAGGGGGGAGCCTGGTTTACAATTATTTAAATATAGTTTACTATTGGTACCACATCCCCTTGCCAAACCACCCCCCCGCCCCACCATATTTCCAAACCGCCTTTTAGAACAAGTTAAACTAGGGCGTGATCCTGTCATGGGATTCCTATTATAAGCGTATAGGTGAGTATATGGAGGTGGGAGGGTGGCTGATGATTGGGGGGGTGTGTGGGGGAGGGGGCTGATGGTCGGGAGTCGGGGCCGGTGGTCACTGGGGAGGGCGGTGGGTTCAGAGTGATGCCCCTGAGAATTGAGGTGGGGGGGTAGATTTATTGCTGCTCTGATTAGGGCAGTCTTTAAAGATGGCGCCACGATCTCAGAATAGCTGCATTTGGCCTGAGTGTTGAGACCTCCCCCCACCCCGTATGCTGAAACACGCCCCCTTGATTTATTTTCTTGGCAGCGTGTTGTAAGATCTGGAGGTAATAAAAAAACCATCAGTTTCTCGAGAGTGGAACACGCCAGCTTTCTCACCGGAAACAACACTCTGCCAATTTTTGGTAAGATTTCACCCAACATCTCTGTTTCTCTCTCCACAACAGCAGAGTATCTCCAGCAATTCCGTTTTCATAACTTCTCATTGTGACTTCCTTATAAAATTCTTTCTTTAATTCCTTCTTTTGGATCCAACACTCAAAAACATTCAAACAGCCAATACTCATCACAGAAATATTACTTTGAGGGGAGGTCACTAGATTCAAATCTTTGACTCAATAATCCACAGAGGATAAATGTGCTTGTTTTACACAAATCTTCCCACCAATTAAGGCACATCCTTTCTATTCTTTGGGTAAATTTGTGCCAATTACTCAAATATCCTGGAAACTGATTTCTGACGGGACAGCAGAGTGGCACATTGGTTAGCACTGCTGCCTTATAGCACCAGAGACACAGATTTGATTCCTGGTTTGAGTCACAGCTTGTATGGAGTTTGCATGTTATCCACGTGTCTGCGTGGGTTTCTTCCGGCTGCTCCGGTTTCCTCCCACAGTCCAAAGACGTGCGGGTTACGTGGATTAGTCATGTCCCTTAGTGTCAGCAGAACTAGCTCGGGTAAATACATGCAGTTGTGGATAGAGGGCCTGGCTAGAACTGTGGTCGGTGCAGACTCAATGGGCTGAATGGCCTCATTCTGCATTGTAGGATTCTATGACTCTATAAATTACTCAAGATCCGTCGTAGTACCAGTTGTTAGTTGATATTCTCAATCCAATGGTCCAGGTTGGGCTCAGGTTCAGATGCTCACGATGAACAGATAATATGCTAAACCTTTATAATCTCCTCATTTCTCTCTCTTTTTCCAGTGAAATCAATCCAATGGTTTATATTGCTACATTAAATAGTCCCTACATGCCACAAGAAGACAAATTGATTTGCTTACATTCAATACACCGACATCCCATTCTTAGGCAGCGAGCATAGGCTTCCAGTGAGGATTCGCTGGAGAACTGATCCCCTGTCAGGTAGCTGCAACACAGATAGCGGGAGTCAGAGATGTTGCAAAAATAGACGAGCAGAAACATTCACAGTTGCCAGACATCACAAAAACAACCCTTCCACATGCAGTGGATTCAGCAACATAAAGAATCTCAATCGGTGCATTATTCATGCAATGACATAGTGGCCCAGTGGTTAGTGTTGCTGCCTCACAACGCCAGGGACCCGGGTTCAATTCTGGCCTTGGTGCCTGCCTGACGGAGATTTGCCCATTCTCCCTGTCTTTGCATGGGTTTCCCCGAGTGCTCCAGTTTCCATCCAAAGTCCAATAATGTGCAATTTAGGGGAATTGGCCATACTAAATTGCCCCTCAGTGTCCAAAAGTGTGTTGGATAGACGGATTGGCCATACTAAAATGTCCCTCAGTGTCCAAAGGTGTGCAAGTTAGGTGGATTGACTGTGCTAAATTGCCCCTTAGTGTCCAAAGATGTGCAGGTTAAGTAAATTGGCCACGCTAAATTGCCTCTTAAATGTCCAAAAACGTTTAGGTTAGGTGGATTGACCACGCTAAATTGCCCCTTAAGCATCCAAAGATGTCTAGGTTAGGTGGATTGGCAATGCTAAATTGCCCCTCAGTGTCCAAAGATGTCCAGGTTAGGTGGATTGGCAATGCTAAGTTGCCCCTCAGTGTCCAAAGATGTCCAGGTTAGGGTGGATTGACCATGCTAATTTGCCCCTTAAGTGTCCAAAGATATGCAGGTTCAGTGGATTGGCCATGTTAAATTGCCCCTGAGTATCCCAAAATGTCTAAGTTAGATGGATGAAAGTGCAGAGTTATGGGGATAGGGATAGTTGGCAGAGATTCGATGGGCCAAATGGCCTGCTTCTGCACTGTAGGGATTCTATGATTCTGTGAAGCTGCTGTTATTTCTTGTGCTATGCAAGGGATATGCAAGGTGACACGAGCTCCATTACAGAAATGAAAGTTTAATAGAACAAAGTCTTTCCTTCCTGGCTCCAACCGCTTCTTTATGTCACCTTTGCGCCCACAGCTATGTTGTGTCACTTCCTGTTTATCATCCTACCTCTGTCGGAGATGGTGAGTTGACGGCATTAGGCACAGGTTCAGACAACCTGCATTGCACCGTAAGAGCAATGGACAGGGCATCTTGAACAAGGGGGAGAAAGCAAAGTAGCTAGGGCAGAATAAAGCCCACCCGGCCACCCACACTCCCCTATGAGGCCAGCATTGCACACTCAGCATCAGCAAGGTTCTGCTTTCATGGGTTTTTGGTACAGAACCCCTTCCGCAGAGAAAATCCGGCCACATTGGCAATCTGTTCCTGATTTCATACAGAGGGAGGGGATCTCGATTAGGTGGCACAGACACTACAGCTGGAATTCGATCACCTCGGAATCGGGGCCTGCGTGGCTCGCAAAACAGAATTCTCCGCTGGCCTCGCGTAGGATTTTACAAGCCTCGCCCCAGTGAGATCATAAAATCCCGGCCTATTTTCCATCCACGCTCACCCCTACGCTGGAAAATCCCACCCGAAGTCAATGGGCATTTGCATGCTCCACCCTCTGCCTGCTATAATGCCCGTGGTGGACAGGGTGGGATAACTGTCCCCCACATGCTCTCTGGGCTAGGAAGGGAATTAAAAATTTACCAGAGATTCGATCACTAACCAACTATTTTTGCCGTACAGTCTTCCTACAAAGGGCCACCAGATGAAGGAGGATTGGATTTTGTATAAAATGCCACATACTGACGAGGCAGGCTGTACCAGCGGAGCTGAACATAGAAGCATGCCAATGCACAGGGAGGTCATTCTGCCCATCAAGTCTGCACCAACCACAATCCCACCCAGGCCCTATCACCATAATCCTATGCATTTACTCTGCTAGTCCCCTGACACTAAGTGCAATGTAGCATGGCCAATCTGCACATCTTTTGAGTGTGGGAAGAAACTGGAGCACTTGGAGAAAACCCACTCGAGGCCAGCAATTGAACCCGATGCTGTGAGACAGCAGCGCTAACCGCTGTGCCACCGTGCCAAACACTTTAGAAAAGAGAGAGAAGCAGGAAGGAATTAGAATAAAGATTACACTTAAGATGCTTTCCCAGCCACTGACACAACAGGCAGACAAAGAACATGCATGTTTCTGCCGTTAGTTTCTCCTGGTCACTAGCTAGTTATCAGCAGCTATGGCTCGAAGAGAGTCACCCACATCAAACATGGCTGACCAGAAAATTCACCTGATCCTACCACCAGCCATTGGCGTATTGGAAGAGTTTACAGCTTGACTGTCAACCAGATTGGCCACGTTAAGAACACAGCTTCCACAGTCAAATCCTGGAATGGGACCGTAACCCAGAATGACTGGTTGAGGGGTAAAACAAACACTGCACCACAAAATCTCCAGATGAAGGTTTCAGGCCCCAAAACTCTACTCCAAAGAACAGACATTGATTAAAATCCTTACCTAAGGATTCATCAGAAACCTGGCAAAGTGCATTCAAAACGTTTGCTTCCAAAGATGGTAGGATTATTTTTGCTGGAGTTCAGATGAATGAGGGGAGATCTCATCAAGACTTATAAAATTCTAACAGGTCTAGACAGGATAGATGCAGGGAGGATGTTCCCATTGGAATCCCGAACCAGGGATCACAGTCTGAAGATACAGGGTAGACCATTTAGGATGGAGATGAGGAGACATTTCTTTACCCAAAGAGTGGTGAGCCTGTGGAATTCATTACCATGGGAAGTAGTTGATGCCAAAACATTGAATGTATTCAAGAAGCAGCTAGATATAGCACTTGGGGCAAATGAAATGATAGGATGAGGGAGCTCAGTCTTTTCTCCTTGGAGGATGAGAGGTGACCTGATAGAAGTGCATAAGATGTTGAGAGGTATAGATCGGGTGGATTCTCAGAGGCTTTTTCCCAGAGCTGAAATGGTTGCTACGAGAGAGCACAGGTTTAAGGTACTGGGGAGTAGGTACAGAGGGGATGTCAGGGGTAAGCTTTTCACTCAGAGAGTGGTGGGTGAGTGGAATTGGCTGCCGTCAGTGGTGATGGATGCAAATTCAATAGGGGCTTTTAAGAGACTTCTGGATGACTACGTGGGACACAGTAGGATTGAGGGTTACAGATAACCCTAGTAGGTAGGGATATGATCGGCGCAACTTGTGGGTCGAAGGGCCTATTTGTGCTGTAGTTTTTCTATGTTCCATGTTCTAAATCAAAGATTATGGGGAGAAAGCAGGATTGGGCTGTTAAGTTGGATGATCAACCATGATCATAATGAATGGTGGAGCAGGCTCAAAAAAATGGCCTCCTCCTCCTCCTAGGACAGGATAGGTTGATTGGCCATGCTAAATTCCCCTTCGTGTCCTAGGATGTGTAGGTTAGGGGAATTAGTGGTGTACACACTAGGATAGGCTTTGGGTAAGATGAGTCAATGCAGATTTGATGGGCTGAATGGCTTGCTTCTGCATTGTACGGATTCAATGTTCTATGGTTCGAACGTGACAGCACACGGCTACTCCATCTCGCGGTGATGAACTCACGTGTTGTGAGATGATGAGATCCAGTAGTGAGATAAGGGGTTATTCATCTCTTCCACGCAGACCTGATCAAATCGGGAATCCCAAATGGAGTTTTCCTTGGAAAATAGGAACGTCAAAAACTGGAAGGACAATGAAATAAACAGGTTATCAGCAACAATGAAGTTGAGCAAAACCACGAAACACCCACTCCCCCTTCCTCTCCACCCCCAGCTGGAAGGGCTACAACTGGTCTGAGAAAGGGAGCTTCTCTGCTATCACTTTGCTTAAGTATCCATAGAGTAAAATGGAAGCACAGTAACTACTCTGTAAACTTGAGCTGCAGTTGAAGAGTCACATTCACTACAGCACAGATGTTAGCACTGCTGTCTTGTAGTATCAGGGACTCGGGTTTGATACCAGTCTTGGGTGGCTGTGCGGAGTTTGTGCCTTCTCCCCGTGTCTGGTTTCCCCCGGGTGCTCCGGTTTCCTTCCACACACCAAAGACCTGCGGTTAGGTGGGTTGGCCATGCTAAATTGCCCCATTAGTGTCCCAAACTGTGCTGGTTAGGTGGATTAGCATGCCCCTTAGTATAGGGTGATTAGCAGGGTAAATACATGGGGTTATGGGGATAGGGCCTAGATAGGATTGGTGTGAGTGCAGATTCAATGGGCCTCCTTCTGCACTGTAAGGGATTCTATGGATTCTATTGCTCTAACACTGGCCTACGTCCAGTTCTCTCTGCCTTGTCACCTCATTTCTGATTTTAAGAACTTCCTCTGAACCATCTTGCACTCTGCCTTGCCATGGACCACCTCACCCTCCCTCCATAATATCCTAACTATGTCTCTGTTTATTCCCCATTTTCTTCTTGAGCTTAAACAACTCTGGGACATCTAGTTGTAGGTGAAGAGTTGTTACAAAGTGAGCTCGTGCAGTTGACCTGATTTGCCCATAAATGATTGCGAAATCACTCTCGGTTAGATTTACGCGTTATTTTTGTCATATTCGTTCACGGGATGTGGGCACTGTTGGCTAGTCCAGCACTCATTACCCATCCTTAATCACCTTGGATACAACTGAGCAGTCATTTCAGAAAAAAAAATCCAGAAAGTTCTAGAAAAACACAGCAGGTCAGAGAATAACAGAAACCTGGATTTTCAGCATCTCAGATTGACTTGGGAGCCCATTTAAAATGGTGGGCACTCACGCTGCCCAGATTTCCAACGCCATTCCCAGACAATGCCGTTTTCAGGGATTCTTTTAAAAGTTGCAAGATCCTTCCTGTTAGAATCTGATCCCCCCTGCACTGCCCAGCACACTTGTGGAGATAGAAATCTTCCCCGCCTCCACAATTTTCATGCAGTCGGAGTGATACGGTAGCACAGTGATTAGCACTGCTGCTTCACAGCTCCAGGGACCTGGGTTCGATTCCCAGCTTGGGTCACTGTCTGTGTGGAGTTTGCATGTTCTCACCGTGTCTGTGTGGGTTTCCTCCCACACTCCAAAGATGTGCGAGTTAGATTAATTGGCTATCTAAAAAATTGCCCTTAGTGTTCTCAGGTGCATAGGTTAGAGGGATTGGTAGGTAAGTATGTTGGGATAGGGCTTGGGTGGGATTGTGGTCAGTGCAGACTCGATGGGCTGAATGACCTCTTTTTGTACTGTCGGGTTTCTGTGATTTCTGTTTTTAAAGAGCCCTGCAGATGAGTCGTGAACCCTTGTGTGCATGATGGAACTTTTAAAAGGCAAGTTAAAAAGGCCCCTCAGTTGCCCCCGCACCAAGTTACAGAGCCCCACCCACTCCCTATGTGTCATTGTGCCTCTTTACCAAGCTTTGCCCTTTCACCCATCCCTCAGGCTCTCATGCCTCCTACTCCAGGTTCCAGAACATTGAACATTACAGCGCAGTACAGGCCCTTTGGCCCTCGATGTTGCGCCGACCAGTGGAACCAATCTAGTGACTCTCTAACCTAAACTATTCCAATGTTATTATTCTGTCCTTCAACCCAAACCTCATGACCTTCCCTGCCCTCAGTGCCAGACTCTACCCTTCCACTCAACCTTTGTGCCTCTTCTTGCCTCCTACATCAGACTCTGACACTTTCAAAGAACAAAGAAAATTACAGCACAGTAACAGGCCCTTCGGCATTCCAAGCCTGTACCGACCATGTTGCCTGACTGAACTAAAATCCCCTACCCTTCCGGGAACCTTATCTCTCCACTCCCATCCTATTCGTGTATTTGTCCAGATGCCCCTTAAAAATCACTACAGTTTCTGCTTCCATTACCTTCCCTGACAAACAATTTCAGGCACCCACCACCTTCTGTGTAAAAAATTTGCCGTCTACATCTCCTTTAAACCTTGCCCCTCACACCTTAAACCTGTGCCCTCCAGTAATTGATTCTTCCATCCTGGGGAAAAGCTTCTGATTATCCACTCTGTCCATGTCCCCTCATAATCTTGTAGACTTCTATCAGGTTATCCCTCAACCTCTGTTGTTCCAGAGAGAACAAACCAAGTTTCTCCAATCTCTCCTCACAGCTAATGCCCTCCATACCAGGCAACATCCTGGTAAATCTTTTCTGTACCCTCTCCAAAGTCTCCACATCTTTCTCGTAGTATGGCGACCAGAATTGAACACTATATTCTAAGTGCAGCCTAATTCACAGTAGCATAGTGGTTAGCACTCACAGCGGTAGGGGTGGGTTCGATTCCTGGCTTAGTCTCTGTCTGTGTGGAGGTTACACATTCTACCCGTGTCTGTGTAGGTTTCCTTCAGGAGCTCCAGTTTCCTCCCACATTCTGAAAACATGCTGGTTAGTTGCACTGACCCGAACACACGCTGAAGTGTGGCGACTAGAGGAATTTCACAGTAACTTCATTGCAATGTTAATGTAAGCCTTACTTGTGACTAATAAATAATAAAAATAAGGTTCTATAAAGCTGCAACATGATTTGCTAATTTTTAAACTTAATGCCCTGGCCAATGAAAGCAAGCCTTCTTGACTATCTTCTCTGCTTGCGTTGCCAATTTCAGTGACCTGTGTACCTGTACATCCCGATCCCTCTGCCTATCAATACTCCTAAAGATTCTGCCATTTACTATATACAGTCTCTCTGTGTTAGACCTTCCAAAATGCATTACCTCCAGATTAAACTCCATCTGCCATCTTTCTGCCCAAGTTTCCAACCAACCTATATCCTGCTCTATGCTCCGATGGGCCTATCGCTATCCGCAAATCCACCAACCTTTGTGTCGTCCGCAAACTTAATAATCAAACCAGTTATGCTTTCCTCCAAATCATTTCTATATTACAAACAGCAAAGGTCTCAGCACTGATCCATGAGGAACACCACTTGTCACAGCCCTCCATTCAGAAATGCACACTTCCACGGCTACCCTCTGTCTTCTGTGATCGAGCCAGTTCTATATCCATCTTGTTAGCTCATTTCTGCATCAGTCTACCATACTCATTGCAGACTCTCTAGAACAGATGAACACTGTAGTATAAAGTAGAATGCTTTAAGAAAAAGTTGAAAAAATATAATCCACTGCTCACTTTCCCCTGGGAAAAAGTCTGAGAAAATCCTCCATTGATGACATAATCTGCTCAGCCTTTGCCTCCAAAAACTTAGCTATCGGTCCACCACTTCTTTGTTGTTATATTTAGTGCGGTGGGTCAATTGGGTAGTGCTGAGGATGGAGGATGGGCGTTCAAACCCCACTCCAGGACTTATGTATGAAAATGAAGAAAGATGACAGCCGGTCAGGGCGAGGTTTTCCAGCCAACCCCTGTGGGGCTCAGCACTGGCTGCTGGTGCGATATTCAGGTCCCGCCGATGCCTACAGCATTTTGTGTTGCTCACCCATCCTGGGTTGTCACCTTTGGTGGGACTGGAAGATCCCGCTGGAGGGAAGAGTCAGGAAGAGCTCACCCCCTAGTGTTGGGTGGTCAGAGGTGTTGTCCTTAGGTTGCAATGGTAAACCCGGGCCCTGCCTACCTCAGCTGTTGATGGAAAGGTCCAGTGCAGCACTCTTTTGAAGAAGAGAAAAACAAGGGAATTATCCCTCCTGTCCTGACCAATATTTAGCCCTCAATGAACATGATTAAGCTGCATCATCTGGTCAAGATCACGCTTCATTGGTAGAAGATTGCTGTGCACTAACCTGTCCTGATGAATTTCCCACATTACAAGGTACTTCAAAAAGCACTTCATTGGTTATAAAATGCTTCAGGATGAACTAGTTCATGAAAGGTGATGGCTAAGTGGGCCCCATGAGTGGTTTTCCTTCATCTCAGTGGGTCGCAAGATTGAAATCTGGGTTGGTCACTAGACCTGTAATCCAAAAACTCAGTTAATGCTCTGAGGGCCTGAGTTCAAATACAGCCACGGCAGATGGTGAAATTTGAATTCAATATAAAAAAATCTGGAATTAAGAATCTACTGATGACCACAAAACCATTATCAATTGTTGGAAAAACCCATCTGGTTCACTAATGCCCTTTACGGAAGGAAATCTGCCATACTTACCTGGTATGGCCTACATGTGACTCCAGAGCCACAGCAATGTGGCTGATTCTCAACTGCCCCTGGGCAACTAGGGATGGGTAATAAACGCTAGCCAGCCATGACTATGTCCCATGTATGAATAAAAATAAATAAATGCAAGTCTTTCAGCTTTTTTTTTCTTCCTACTTACAGCAGGTGTGCTGGGCACCTCTATGCCTCATTGCTAAGTCATGGCCCAGCTCGGTAACGGTAGCCCACAACTAACAGGATGCGCATCCCAGACGGAGGTTAACTTACCTCCTCGAGGTAGAAAAATGGATCCTCGATCTCTCGAAGTGGGTCTCGAAGGTAGCTAAACATAAACTCTCGCACCTGGTGGATATCTGTCGCCCACAATTCCTAGGCAAAAATAACAGGAGGTCAGCACTGCTCACGACTAACATATCTTCATGTAGTTACTAAGTGCTTTGAGACAGAATTAAAGGCTTTGTAAACCATTCTGAAAGTGGCACAGTGCGTAGTGAATGCTGGGAGTGATTTTCCTGCAAACCTCTGAGAGAGACTTCACTCCCACACAATAGTTCCCCTGGTTGGCATTGAATGCCCTCTGCGTGCGCTGAGTCAGTAATTCATGGAAATGATGTCCCTATATTGAATATATTGTGTTGTTTATATATACTGCACTTGAGATAGATAAATCTTTGATCATAGCAGGATCATAGAACCCTTACAGTGCAGAAGGAGGCCTTTTGGCCCATCGAGTCTGCACTGACCACAATCCCACCCAGGCCTTATTTTCATAACCCCATGTATTTACCCTAGCTTAGTCCCTCCTTGCAAAAAGGGGTAATTTAGCGTTGCCAATCCATCTAACCTGCACATCTTTGAGTTGTGGCAGGAAACTACCTGTTACGGTGAGCGAGCGGGTAAGTCGAGCTGACTCCATGAAAAGATTAGTCATGATGGAGCAGGCTTGAGAGGCCAGATGGCTTAGTCCTGCTCCTAGTTCTTATGTTCTGAAATTGGAGTACCTGCAGGAGACCCATGCAAATGCAGGGAGAAGGTGCAAACTCCACACAGACAGTGACCCAAGCCAGGAATCGAACCCGGGTCTCTAGTGCTGTGGGGCAGCAGTGCTAACCATTGTGCCACCGTGCTGCCCTAAAGGACTAAGGGCAATGGGGAAAAGGCAGGAAAATGGAGTTAGGATGAGATGGAGATCAGCAATGATCATATAGAACGGAGGAGTGGGTTTGAAGAGCTGAATTACCTACTGTTGCTCCTAATTCCTATTCCTAATCCCAGCACTAACAAGGACCCCACACACCCCAGACATTCTCTCTTCCTCCATTGGGAAAAGGATACAAAAGTCTGAGGTCATGTCCTAACCGACTCAAGAACAGCTTCTTCCCTGCTGCCATCGGACTTTTGAATGTGCCTACCTTATATTAAGCTGATCTTTCTCCATACCCTATCTGTAACTGCAACACTATATTTGCACCCTATCCTTTGGTACAGTTTTTAACACTGCTGCCTCACAGCGCCAGTGACCTGGGTTCGATTTCTGGCTTTGGTCACTGTCTGTGTGGAATTTGCACATTCTCCCCATGTGAGTTTCCTCCGGGCATCCGGTTTCCTCCCATAGTCCAAAAGACATACTGGTTAGGTATATTGACCATGCTAAATTCTCCCTTAGTGTAGCCGAACAGGTGCCGGATTGTGGTGACTAAGAGATTTTACCGGTAACTTCATTGCAGTGTTAATATAAGCCTACTTGTGACTAATCAATAAAATGTATTTAATGTACGGTCTATATTTTCTGTGTAGTGCGCAAGAAACAATACTTTTCACTGTATCCCAATGCACGTGACAATAATAAATCAAATCAAACCCATTCAATAATACCTTGCTGGCATTGAAATTCTTTTCTGTGCACTGAAGTAAATAGTGGAATTGCTGTCCCTTTAGTAGCGTAAAATACATCCCCACAAACTTGATCACTTTACCATTTTCTTGTTTTGGTTTGGTTTGATTTGATTCATTATTGTCACATGCATTAACATACAGTGAAAAGTATTGTTTCTTGCGCGCTATGCAGACAAAGCATACTGTTCATTGAGAAGGAAAGGACACAGTGCAGAATGTAGTGTTATAGTCATAGGTAGGGTGTCGAGAAAGATCAGCTTATTGCGAGATAAATCCGTTCAAAATTCTGACAGCAGCAGGGAAGAAGCTGTTCTTGATTTGGTTGGTACGTGATCTCAGACTTTTGTGTCTTTTTCTTGGCGGAAGAAGGTGGAAGAGAGAATGTCCGGGGTTGCGTGCAATTCTTAGTTATGCAGGCTACTTTGCTGAGGCAGCGGGAAGTGTAGACAGAGTCAGTGGTTGTGGGATGTACATTGCCCATTTGCTCCTCTCATGCAGCAGAGCAACTTGCTCAAAGATGAAAGAATGATTTAGTGCTGACTGGAAATGCCCTCAGGTCAAACTCTGTTACTCTTCTGTTAAGCCGAGAAAATATGTGGTGATGACAGGCGCCGACTCGAGAGGGTGCAGCTGTTTCTTTCTCTGAGAGGACTTACCTTCTGATACTCCAGGAGGAATTGTTGGAAATCCTGCAGTGAGACCACACTGAGTTCAGGCCTCTCACAGTTCCTGTGGAATAGAAAAAAAAATCACATGTCACAACCCGGGGCGGGCTCACCTGAGTGAAGCCAGAAGCAACGGATATAATCACCCCCATCACTCACTGTGAGAGAGAGAGGGATTACCGACACATTCTTGTTTGCCTTGTTCAATTAAGAAAGGCTGCAAAGCAAAAGGGTGACTCAGAACAGGGCAACTTTGCAATTATTTATGGATGTTCAGGCAGAACAGCAGAGTGCTGAAGGGAACAGTCTGGCACCGAGAGGGTTGTAGCAGGCAAACTCATCAAACTAACGCGTGAGGCATTAATTCTTTGCTACCTCTAATCTTGGTTTACCAGACTGATTCCTGGAATGACAGGACACTCAAATGAGGAGAGGTTAAGTTGGATGGGATTGCATTCATTGGAGTTTGGAAGAGTGAGAGGGGATCCCATAGAAGCTTCTAAAATTCCAACAGGATTAGACAGGGTCGATTCAGAAAGAATGTCCCCAATAGTGGAGGGGTCCAGAATGACTCCTAATTCTGGGTCATTATTACCAGAATTAATAATGAGGATAAGGGGCAAATCTTTCAAGACTGAGGTGAGGAGAAATTTCTTCACCCAGGGGGTGGTGAATGTGTGGAATTCACTACCAAAGAATGTAGTTGAGGCCAAAATGTTGCATGACTTCAAGAAGAAATTAAATTCAGCTCGTGGGGGCTAAAGGGATCAAAGGATAAGGAGGCATATCAGGATATTCAATTTGATAATCAGCCATAATCAAATGAATGGTGGAGTAGGCTTGAAGGGCCGAATGGCCTACTCCTATTTCTACTTTCTATGTTTGACTATTCTTGCGCACTCCTAGCCTAGTTTCTCACACTCCATCCTGTGTAAACATAAGGTTATCCAATAGTCTGCTGCCTGTATCTTAACTCATACCAAGTCCCATTCTCCTATTCCCCTCGTGTTCACTAATCAACATGAGTCCTTGTCCAGCGACATTTTGACTTTAAAAATCAAAATGTTTTCTTGTCTTCAAATCTCTTCATCACTTGGCCACACACTACCTCTGTAATTTCTCCCAGCCTATCTGCCATACTTGTCCGAAAATACCCATTCACACCTGATGTATCTGTACTCCTCTCATTTTGGCCTTTTCAGCATCCCCAATTTCAATCCGCTACTCATGCCTTCAGTTGCCCAGGCCCTAAGCTCTGGAATCCCTTCCCTACACCTCTCAATCTCTCTACCTCACTTCCCTCCTGGCAAGATACTCCTTAATAACTTACAACCTTGACCCTCAAGCTTTTTGCCATCCAACCTAATATCTCCTTCTGTGGCTCAGTGTCATATTTGGTTTAATAATGTTCCTATGAAGTGCCTTGGGACATTGTATTGTGTCAAAGATAGAACTAAACGTAGAATAAAAACAGAAAATGTTGGAGAAACTCAGAAGGCCTGGCTGCATCTGTGGCTTCAAGGTCATCAGTACATTCTTAATTCCAGACATTAATGCTAGTCCACGGCACAATGGGAAAAAATTGTCACGACTGTAAGAGCAACATAAAGACGGGAATGGCAAGTGGGAGAGACTAAAGTCTCTGCCCTCTGGCACAGCGCAGGAGGATCTTATTGTTTCGGGAAACTATAGCACAGTTTTTCAAGCTTCTCCGCGTAGAAGATACTTTTCAGTGTTGGCAAGAATTTCCCAGCCAAGGCCAACATTTTATCATTTATTTTGAAATAATATTAACACGTTATTGAGTAACTCCCGGAGACTCCACACCCTACGTTGTGTAAGGCAAGTTTTTTTATCCAGAAGGTGGTGAATGTCTGGAACACACTGCCCGGGGAGTGGTCAAAGCAGGTATGATGGCAGCTTTTAAGGGGTATCTCAACATGAATAGGATGGGAATAGAAGGACACGGGCTCCGTTACTGCATATGGTTTTACTTTAAGCAAGCATCATGATCGACACTGGCTTGGGTGGGAGGGCCGAACAGCCTGTCCCTGAGCTGTACCGTTCTTTGTTTTGAAGGTGGCACCATGTACTCATACAGCAAGGAGAGCTCCCGCCATACAAATCCTGTCCTAGGTGTTGTCTCCCACATCGTACGTTGCAAACCGTTTCCAAGTGATCTTGCCCACTTACCTCTGAAGAAAGCGGACCTCCATCTGGAGAGGAAGCAACAAGGCAGAATTAGAAAGTGATGCTTCTTAAACAAACAAGGTCTCCCCTTCCCCGCGCTGTTGGTAATGTGAAACAGTACAGTTTGCAGACGGCATCAAGCACATTGATTGTTCCTGGTCTTCTGCTTTCATGCCTGACCCACGAATGGTAACCACGATAGGAGCTGAATCCCAAGACAGTCAATTTCATCAAGTAAGCAGGGACTGTACTATATTTTTTATTCTCTGGATTTGCTTAAAAAGTGCTTGCATTTATCTAGCACCTTTCATGATCCAGGATAGGCCTTGAAGAAATGTCTCTGAAGTGATACTCTTGTTATAATGTACGAATTACACCAACTAATACACAAACAGCAAGCTTATAGAAGATAGGAGGAGGAGGCCATTCGCCCCTTCGAACCTGCTCCGCCATTCATTTTAATCATGGCTGATCATCACCATGTTTCTGCTGGATTAGGCAATTGAGTTGGGTGATCAGCCATAATATTAACGAATGGCTCGAAGGACCAAATGGCCTCCTTCTGCTCCTATCTTCTATGTTTCTATCAAATTCAATACTCTGATACTTCCTTCCCCTCCATATCCCTTGATCCCTTTAGCCTCAAGAGCTATATCTAATTCCTTTTTGAAAGCACACAATGGTTTTGGCTTCAACTCCTTTCTGTGGTAGTGAATTCCACATATTCACCACCCTCTGTGTGCAGAAATTTCTCCTCACCTCAGTCTTAAAAGGTTAACCCCCTTATCCTCAAACTATGACCCCCTAGTTTTGGACTTCTTCACCATTGGGAACATCCTTTCTAAATCCACCCTGTCCAACCTTGTTAGAATTTTACAAGTTTCTATGGGATTCCCACTCACTCTTCCAATTGCAATGAATACAATTCTAACTAATTCAGTCTCTCCTACTGCCGTCAGTGAGATAAGTGTTGGATGGGTTGAATTTGGAAGCCCACATTGGAGGCGGGAAGGGAGGAAAGCAGGCCTGGAATTTCCTGGTGCCCGCTGATGTGCCAACATGCTGGCATCTTTACACCTCTGGACCTACTGGCTAAAGGGACACTCCTTTAAAACAGAGATGAGGAGGAATTTCTTCAGCCAGAGAATGCTGAATCCGTGGAACTCTTTGCTGCAGAAGGCTTTGGAGGCCAGCTCATTGAATGTCTTTAAGACAGAGATAGATAGGTTCTTGATTAATAAGGAGATCAGGTGTTGGGGGAAAAAGGCAGGAGAATGGGGATGAGAAAAATATCTGCCATGGTTGGATGATGGAACAGACTCAATGGGCCGAGTGGCCTAATCTGCTCCTATATCTTTTGGTCTTATTTTTAAGGAGGAAGGTCAGGTGAGGTGAGAGTTACCTCTGTGTACATCATGATAGCTCGTTAACACAATTTAAAGGATTACCAAGCCCACCTATCAGAGGAGGTCCTACTGCGGTGGCCTGGAACCTGACAAATGCCAGGACCCACGGTGGTGGTCGGTGGTGATGACCAGCTCCCCAGTATCAATTTGGGGCTGTCTTTCTGCAGCCAGTAGGTGTGTGTGCGTATAGGTGTGTGTGCATGCACACATATACGCACACACACATACGCAGCCCCCAGTGTCCTGAACTCTGTACAGCGAGTGTGCCCACTGGTTGATGGACAAGTATTGTTGGGGATAGCAGGGAGAACCGTTCTGGTCTTGTTAGGAATACGTGCCGTGTGATCTTTTGAGTCCACGGCGAGGAAGAGACGGGGCCTTGGTTTCACATCCCATCCGAAAGGAAGCAGCCTCAGACCGTGCAGCACCCCCTCAGCTTAGACCATGCCAATCTTGCACTGAACACAAGTAACTCAACACAGACCAACCAGTCATCCATTCTGCAACCTAAGCACCACACCAGATGGTGCCAAGGCCACCAAGTTATTGAAGAAAGAGTAAGAGGCCGGAACTCTCTGGCCGTTTACCCCAAAGGGGTTCTCTGTTCCGGCCGGCAACACACCACATTCTGTGGGTTTCCCTGCGGAAATGGGGGTGACATCAATGGGAATTCCCATCGACAGTGAGTGGCGGGAACAGTGAATCCCACAGCTGGCAAACCATGCACCTCCTCCCTCCAGCGGGAAACACATGGCTGGGAGCCAGAGAATCTCACCACAATCTCAGACAATTCCACCACCTCTTCACCATAAGGGGTTCATGACTGATCGAGGGATGTGAGCACATGCTATAAGCTGATAATTCAGTACAGAGGTGAGATAGCATTGCTCCTTCATTCAGAAGTTAAACCTGTTCCCACAGATGTAAACGATCCAATGGCACTGTTGGAAGAAGGGTCGGGAATTCTCCCCATTTCCTACTTTATAATTAATCCTACAATCACTACCCGAGAGAAGTAATTAACCAGTCGCCCAGCTCAATGAGAAACTTGCTCCTCTGCGCACAACGAGTGCTGTAGCTGTCCACATAACAACACTGACTGCCCCTCAGAAGCACTTTGAGACGCACAGCAGCTTCTTTCTTCTCTGAAAAAAAAAACTCCACATTTCCACTTACGTGTTTCTGAGCGTCGTACATCAGGCTTCGATAGAGCTGTGCAAACTGACAGTACGTGACATCTCCACTCCGCAACTCCATGTCCTGGAGACATTAGAAGAAGTAATCAGAGGAACGCCGATTAAGTCAGTAGCCATCTTATTCTGTGAGATCATCAGACATAAGACATCGGAGCAGAATTAGGCCATTCAGCCCATCAAGTCTGCTCCGCCATTCAATCATGATTGATATGTTTCTCATCCCCATTCTCCTGCCTTTACCCCACAATCCCCTGATCCCCTTATTAATCAAGAACCTATCTATCTATTCCCAGTATGAAAATACTGGGATCTGATCTTACAGGGCGTACTCATCCCCTTACTCATCCCCTTACAGAATGAGGGGAGGGGAAAGCCCTTTGGCTGGTAGCTGCCTTCCTCTGGGTGCTCCGGTTTCCTCTCACAGTCTGAAAAACATGCTGGTTAGATGCATTGGTCATGCTAAATTCTCCCTCAGTGCACCTGAACAGACGCTGCAGTGTGATGACTAGAGTATATTCATAGTGACTTCATTGCAGTGTTAATGTAAGACTACTTGTGACATGAACAAATAAGTTTAAAACTTAGTTCCACAAGGTGATTGGATTAAAGTTGTAAAATTTAAAGTGTATTTATTAGTGTCACAACTAGGCTTACATTAACACTGCAATGAAGTTACTGTGAAAATCCCTAGTTGCCACACTCTGGCGCCTGTTCGGGTACACTGAGAGCAAATGCACCTAACCAGCACCTTCTGAGTGTGGGAGGAAACTGGAGCATTTGGAGGAAACCCACACAGACATGAAGAGAATGTGCAGACTCCACACAGACAGTGACCCAAGCCAGGACTTAAACGCAGGCCCATGGTGCTGTAAGGCAGCTAACCACTGTGCTGCTGTGGGTAGTTTGCCTTATGCATTAAATAACCTATTTAGAGACAGCAGTTGCCATAGCGTCACATCAAAGATAACGCTTGGCACAAGATAAGAATCACTGATACTGGATGTCAGAGGCAGAATCAACCAGCACAGGGTCATATATCAGCAACTTTGAACTACTTAGCAACAGATCCACAACACTGGGTCACACAGCATCATATAGAGACACTGAGTAGTATAGCATGATATAGGAATAGTGGATGGGGCAGCTTCATTTAGGATGCCCTGGTGGCACTGTATTAATTAGGGACACTGGATAGCATAACAACATGTGGAGACACCGAGGGTATAGGAACTCTATCTGGACAGTGAGTGATACAATATGCCATAGCATAGCGGCTGGTTTAGCATTATAGGGATACAACACTGTATACAGACAGTGGATGGTACAACATCATATGGAGACAATGTTGTACAGCATTGTATAGGTACATTGGGTGATACAGTACAGAATAGGGACATTGGATTGTACAGCATTGGGTAGGGACAGTGAGGTGGTACTATAGTATATAAGTACACCAGATGATGCAGTATGGAATGGAGACATTGGCTAGTACAACAGTGTCTGTAGGAGATACTAGACAGTACAGGATGTACCTCTTTGGATGGTACTGCATTGTATAGGGACATTGGTGATAAACAGATTTTCGGGTGGCCCTCACTGCTAATGGTCAGATTAGCAATGTGGCCATTTTGTGTGTTGACACAGGGGTTGATCAAACAAAAGCTGAGTGGGACACAGAGACTTGCGTTAGAGCCAAAGTCTGAACAGAATCTCAATCAAACTCAAGAGGATAGAGACGCAGCTCAGGCACGGGAACTATGCAGGCACAGGAGAAAATAAATAGGGCAAATACTTAAAAACAAGAGTTGAATTTTGTTTTTGTGCTTTAGTAGAACTGGATTGATCAGGGATGGCATGGAGTTTGGACGGACTGTATTAAGGTCCACACATTGTGCCTCGTGGTTACTGCGGACCAATAGGCAATGCTACATTACGGAAAAAACATTAAGACAAGATAAATAGATAATATTTCCCACAACAAAATGAATTAAATTCAGAAATAATTCAATTACTGTAATTTTTTCCCGCAGAAATTTCATGTTGGGCACTCGGTAGTTGACCTGTGACAGCATGCTCTTCAGATCCTTCAAGGTGATCCTAGGAGAGGGAAAAACATCCAATTATTCCGAGTACATGAGGATTTTTGATTTGTAACATGCAATATGGTTTGTTACTACAGAGTTAAATGGAGGTCTTGTGGCGCAGTAGTCAGAGTCCCCGGCTCTGAGCCACAAGCCTGGGTTGAAATCTCATTGTAAGAAATCTCACAACGCCAGGTTAAAGTCCAACAAGTTTATTTGTAGGCAAACGCCACTCGCTTTCTGAATTGGCTGTTCCTTCATAAGGTGGGTGGGCTGACGAAGGAACAGCCAGTTCCAAAAGCTCGTGGCGTTTGCTACAAATGAACCTGTTGGACTTTAACCTAGTGTTGAGAAACTTCTTACTGTGTTTACTCCAGTCCAACACCAGCATCTCCACATCTTGAAGTCTCATCCCAGGCCTTCATGGCCAAGGAAGGTGCACTCATAATGCGGCCAAAAATATTGGGTATCAATCTGCAAAATCCTATTGACTGGAACCAGTGTAGATGGAGCCAGCCAATCCTATATCCAAATTAGAGGGTTTGCATGGTGGAACAGTGGTTAGCACTGCCTGCCACACAGCACGAGGGACCCTGGTTCGAATCCTGGCTTGGGTCACTGTCTGTGTGGAGTTTGTACATTCTCCCCGTATCTGCATGGGTTTCCTCCGAGTGCTTTGGTCTCCTTCACACTTTGAAAGACATGCTGGTTAGATGCATTGACCCTGCCGGAGTGTGGCGACTAGGGAAATTTCACAGTAACTTCATTGCAGTGTTAATGTAAACCTACTTGTGACTAATAGTAAATTTTACTTTAAATGATCAGTTAATATTTTAACATCAGTCAAAGTCCCAGTCTTATCCCAGGACTTGGAAGGTGTGTTCATAATGCGGCCAAAAAGATTGGGTATCAATTTGCAAATACTATTGACTGGAGCCAGCCCAGAGGATCAGTTAATATTGTAACATCAACCAATAGTCTTTAACTTCCACTGTAATTGGCCAATAGTCTTGATTCAGACAATTTTCCTTTTCCATGAAACTCAATAATTTAATCTTTGTCATTATTTACAGTTTCTTGGACAGTTTGCATTTCATAAATGTTCTCCATCTATTGTTGGATTTCATAGAAATCCCTACAGTGCAGATGGAGGTCATTCAGTCCATCAAGTCTGCACCGACCACAATCCCACCAGATCCTATTCTCATAACCCCAGATATTTACGCTGCCAGTCCCCTTGACACTAAGGTGTAATTTAGCACGGCCAATCAACCTAACCTGCACATCTTTAGAACACAGAACATAGAACATAGAACATTACAGCACAGAACAGGCCCTTCGGCCTTCGATGTTGTGCCGACCAAAATAAAAAGCAATGCCCCTCCAAACTAAACCATTCCCTTCTCTTCCATATACTTATCAATTAACCTCTTAAACGCCACCAAACTTGGCGCATCTACAACAGCTGCAGGCAGGGCATTCCACTCCCTAATCACTCTTTGAGTAAAGAACCTACCTCTGATATCCGTCCTATAACTCATACCCCTTAATTTAAAGCTGTGTCCCCTCGTGCTAGCTTTCTCCATCCTAGGAAAAAGGCTATCACTGTCCACCCTATCTAAACCTCTAATCATCTTATATGCTTCAATAAGATCCCCTCTTAGCCGCCTCCTTTCTAACGAAAACAACCTCAAATCCTTCAACCTCTCTTCATAGGACCTGCCCTCCATACCAGGCAACATCCTGGTAAACCTCCTCTGTACCCTCTCCAATGCCTCCACATCTTTCTTATAATGTGGCGACCAGAACTGCACACAATACTCCAAGTGCGGCCGCACTAGAGTTTTGTACAGTTGCAACATGATGCTGCGGCTCCTAAATTCAATCCCCCTACCAATAAAAGCTAAGACTCCATATGCCTTCTTAACAACTTTATCCACTTGACTGCCTACTTTCAGGGATCTATTGACACATACACCAAGATCCTTCTGTTCCTCAACACTATTAAGAGCCCTACCATTAGCCCTATACTCTACACATTTATTGTTCCTGCCAAAGTGCATTACCTCACACTTTTCCACATTAAACTCCATTTGCCACCTCTCGGCCCAGCTCTGCAACTTGTCCAAGTCACTCTGCAAACTATAACACCCCTCTTCACTATCTACCACTCCACCGACTTTAGTGTCATCTGCAAATTTACTGATCCATCCCTCAATACCCTCATCCAGATCATTTATAAAAATTACAAACAGCAGGGGCCCCAAAACAGACCCCTGAGGCACTCCACTCGTCACCGAACTCCACGATGAATATCTCCCATCAACCACCACCCTCTGTCTTCTATCTGCCAGCCAAGACTATCTTTAGACTGTGGGATGAAACCAGAGCACCCAAGGGAAACCCATGCAGACACAGGAATAATGTGCAAACTCCGCACAGACAGTGGCCAGAGGCTGGAATTGAACCCAGGTCCTTGGTATTGTGAAACAGCAGCACTAACCCCTGTGCCACCCTGCCACGCTGGATTTACAGAAGTGCTTAAAGCATCAAGTCTTTCTGCAATGGAGCAATGCTGCAGCCCTGCCGAGCAGTCTTAGCACCTGTGTTGTTCCTTTTGTGCTGCAACGTAAGCACCTTAATACGGCTACTGTAGGATTTCCTGCCCTTTTGTCTGTTTTGATGGATTTTTGAGTGGATGGAGTTGCTGCCCCACGTCTATCCAGCTAATGGGGTCATCTGGACCTTCAGTGTCATGGTGATTTACAACCTGATTTATTTCTCTGATTTTGGGCAGCCTTGTCTACTTGACCAAGAGTGAGATTGACTTTGCTTTGTAAAAAATCCGAGAACTTTATATCATGGACTGCGACGACAGTGCAGTTGTGAATAAGTTCATCTTTCAATGCATCATTCCTGCAAGGATTCATGAAGCGACACAAGGAATTGGAATAATTCCACTGATTTCTCTGGTCTTTGGTAACTTTGACTAAAGTGTTCTCACTCATTCTCAATGTTTTTTGGGCTAAAATGTGTATTGAAGTTTTTTAGGAGAATCTCAAGATTTTTGATGGCCTCTTCCATCATCAACTATCTCAGCTGGCAATCGGTCCTACAGTGTTAAGGATTGGACTACTCTGATGCCTCTGCTCTTTAGCAATGGGCTCTATGCTGTTCAATGCTGAAGGAAGTGTCCCTTTCATAACCCTTTTGGCTGCTCTGCAGGCTCTTGAGACTATGAACAATGGAGTAGTGACTGCCCACTAACATCATTGTTGCTTTTCAGACTGCTTTCTTTTTAAGTAGGTTTGCATATTCTCATTTCAATTCAGTTTAATTCCAGTTTGCACTGTAGGTCGACACTTATGAATAAACATTAAACTTTAAACAGGATAGTTTGTCTCATGGGTCATGAATGTGAAATGTCACACCCATGTCATGGGTGTGAAACATTAGTTTTTGCATCTCTTCCCTTGGATGCTACCTAACCTCCTGAGTAATTGCAGCACTTTCTGTTTACGCTGCATAACTTAGCACTGGCTT
The DNA here is from genome assembly GCA_024679065.1 of Sphyrna mokarran. Taxonomy (NCBI): domain Eukaryota; kingdom Metazoa; phylum Chordata; class Chondrichthyes; order Carcharhiniformes; family Carcharhinidae; genus Sphyrna; species Sphyrna mokarran. Next base: position 63,551,670 of record JAGIQG010000016.1, on the reverse strand, counting down.
TTCATTAATCTAGATTTGGGGTGATACAAACATAAACCTCTAACTGGTAGACAATCCCTTGAGAGCAGCATTGACAACTGATTGTAATCTGGGAGGCTGCCAGATCCTGACACATCCATTATTCAGCATCATTCTATCTTGGGGTTAGGAGCAAGCAATACACTTGCAATAAGAAAGCACAACTCTGTGAATTTCACACACTTCACTCATGGCGCAATTCTAGCTCAGCCATTTCACAGAGTTTGGGGCTACTAGATGCAGCAATCATCAGTCATTGTATTACAATAAGAGTAACAAACCACAGAGGGAGATCTACAATGATATGAAAGCACTTAGAAGGACAGCAGCATGCACAAAACAGACAAACACATATTTATACACACAGGCACACACAGAGGCATGCAATCACACAGATACAAATATAGACACTTGCAAACACAGGCACACAAGCACACACACTAGGGGATTATCAAGGTAACTTCATTGCAATATTAATGTAAGCCTACTTGTGACTCTAATAAATAAACTTTAAGGAAGCACAGACAATAAGCACACACACACACACACACACACAGATACATGGATACACAGACAGATGGACATAGACACACTCAAACACATAAATAAACAGATGGACACAGAGGTAGACACACACAGAAATGCACAAACACATGGACACACATATAGGCACAGGCACACACACACACCCAGATTCACAAAACATGCACACAAGCAGGCATACAGTAAAAATCAAACACACACACAGATGAACACTGACATGCACAAATACACAATACACAGGTGTGTATGTGCACGCACATATGTGCATGCACACACGCGCATGCATATACGCGCACACGTGTACGCATACACACACACTCAGTGCTGTTCAAATACGTTTACACCTCAGCTTGTTCCAGAGGACGCACAGTAATGACTGAACTGATGGATGATTCTTTAAATTGGGAGTCGGTAAACCCAGCAGCACCTTTAAAACATTTATCTCGAACAAGCATTACAGTCTGCAAAGCCACTGATCAAAATACCAGTGAGTTTGCTCAAAGGAACTGAGGTTTGCTGTGAGGGACGCATTCTCTAATCATAGCTTAATTCATTCCCATTCTTTACTCCGCGCTCTCCCCCATTGCCTCTGGCTGTCTTCCCCAAACTTCCCTCCCACCTTCCTCAACACTTTCCTTCTTGCTGTCTTGCCACTTTCACCCCGAATCTCTCCTACTTTCATCCTGCCTCACATCACCAAATTCTCCCCTGCTCTCCCAACAATCTCCCCCAGTTCTCTTGTCATTATATCCAAGTTCCTGCTGCTTACCCGCACTCTCTCCCTGTTTCCCTCCTGCTTGCATTGCACACTCCCGGATGCCACTGGCTTTTGCAGCCCTTGGGGCACGGCTACGTTCAGCCATTACTAAACCTCAGATCCGCTTCAATTCTCCTTCTCCCTCTCATTGCAATCTCTCCCCGCTGATTTAGAAAATGAGGGTGGCTAAGTGAGAGTAGATTAGTGGGTGAGTAAAGCTAGGTGAGTGAGGATGAGGTGAGGGTGATGATGAGTGTCATGGAGAGTGGGCAAAGCATGGGGCAACACAGTGGCACAGTGGTTAGCACTGCTGCCTCACAGCACCAGGGTCCCAGGTTCAATTCCTCTGGTCACTGTCTGTGTGGAATTTGCACATTCTTCCCATGTCTCTGTGGGTTTCCCCCAGATGCTCCGGTTTCCTCCCACAGTCCAAACATCAGCCATGCTAAATTGGCCTTCATGCTAAATTAATCCCCAAATAAGGGGGATTAGCAGGATAAATATATAGGGTTACAGGAAAAGGGCCTGGTTGATGGTTGATGCAAACTTGATAGGCTGACTGGCCTCCTTCTGCAGTGTATGGATGGTTGAGGGAGAGAAGTGAGGATGGAGTGAGTGTTTCACAAGCAGACAACAACCGGAAATTTACTGTCCTGTCCGCCATGGGAATCGGAGCAGGCGAGGGACTGACCGTGGAAAAGTCCGTTGACCTCGGTTGGGATTTTACGGAGTCAGGATGAGGGAGACCACAAAATGCCACCCATAGTCTCTGGACCACGCAGTGGGTGGACTTTTAACTGTCTGTTATAGCACATTTCAATTGGTCGGGGAAAACAGGAACATGGAGCACCCATCCATAAGGAGTCCTGACAGCACTTTTACTGTAACTATCCAATCCAGACTGATATAATGAGAGGAAGGGGAGTGTATGTCCAGCCCACTTTCACATTCAATATCCACGTTCAACTTCATTCCCGCATACCGGAGGCCAGCAAATGGACTGAGAGTGGAAGTGAGCTGGACACACACAAAACAAATGCTCAATCTTTCACTTCTAATCACCAACTTTTATATATTTTTTTAAAATGATCAATTTATTGTTCTGAAGTTGTTTTTTTGTCCACCAAGGTGTTTTTTTTCATCCATCATCTTCTGTTTTGAACTTCATGTGTAACGTTGTGCCAAATGCTATCCTTCTGAATTTTGCTTGTCCGACGCTGGAGTGAGAAAGGGTGACCCCTCTGTGTGAAAAGTCTGGTCCAGCTCGATCTAGCCACGTTTAGCTTACCCTGTGAAATTCCAAGCTGGAGGAGGGGGAGAGGACGGGACAGGAAAACGAAAAGAGCAGCAGCAAAATAAATCCTCCAGCCCTGCTCCTGACATTCCAATCTGACCTCAAAGGAATATCCTATTCCAAAATACCTGCAAAAGGTCATGAATGACTACGAAAGGTCGTGAAAGAAGCCCATCACGCAAACCAGTCTCCCATTATTGACTGTGTCTACAGTTACCGCTGCCTCAGCAAAGCAGCCAGCATAATTAAGGACCCCACGCACCCCGGACATTCTCTCTTCCACCTTCTTCTATTGGGAAAAAGTTACAAAAGTCTGAAGTCACATACCAACCAACTCAAAAACAGCCTCTTCCCTGTTGCCATTAGACTTTTGAATGGACTTACCTTGCATTAAGTTGACCTCTACACCCTAGCAATGACTATAACACTACATTGTGCACTCTCTTCTTTCCTTCCTTATGTGCGGAATATTTTGTCTGTGTAGCGCGCAAGAAACAACACTTTTCATTGTATATTTGTACACGTGACAAGAATGAATCAAATCAAATCAAAATCAAACCAAATCATTAGCTGGTGTTACCGATCTTCTCGATTCCGATCCACATTGTAGAATTGTTTCCTCAACCACCTGTAACAAAAAGAGATAAAATTCAATTAGCCACCTCCTTCCTCAGACTTCTCATTTCAGCTCTGAACAACAAACTGTTCACCCAATTGGAATACATTCCCTCCAGTAGATTGCAACCTGTTCGGTACGATAAACCCAGCACATCTGTAAACCTGAAAGTGTGCAGTGCAACACAATGGCCAAAGTTTTCCAGCCCTTCTCTCCCGCTTCCAGTGGAACCTTCCAATGCCAACAAAGGTGAACCCCACAGTGGGTTCCCTAATAGTGCGGCCAGACAAATGGCCATTGACCTCAGCGGGCCTGGAAGATCCTGCCAGTGGCCAATGGCGAGATGCTTCCACCACTGGAAAGCAGAACGATTTTATTAATCATTCACTGGCTATTGTCCATCCCTAGTTGCCCAAGGGCAGTTGAGAGTCAACGACATTGCTGCGGCTCTGGAGTCAAATGTTGTCCAGACCAAGTAAGGATGGAAGATTTCCTTCCCAAAAGGACATGAGTGAACCAGATGAGTTTTTCCCATAATGGTTTCATGATCATCAGTAGATTCTCATTCTCTGATTTTTTTACTGAAATCAAACTGCATGTGCAGTTACTAATCATTAAGTAGAGTAAGATAAAGTTTATTTATTAGTCACAAATAAAGCTTACATTAACACTGCAATGAAGTTACTGTGAAATTCCTCTAGTCGCTACACTACAGTGCCTGTTCGAGTCAATGCACCTAATCACCAAATCTTTCAGGCTGTGGTAGGAAACCAGAGCACCTGGAGCAAACATGGAGAGAATGTACAAACTCCACATAGACAGTGACCCAAGTTGGGAATCGAACCCGGGTCCCTGGCGCTGTGAGGAAGTAGTGATAACCACTGTGCCACCAAAAGCATTGCTCCTCTGAAGAGGCAGCAGAAAGAGATGTAGCAGAGATTTTCAAAGCAGGTTTGGGTATGTAATTGAAAGGAATGTTTATGGACAAAGACCAAGGAGTGGACAGTGGTCTCAAAGGGCTGACACAGCCACAATGGGCCGAATGGTCTCCTGTGCTACATAATTCTACGCTCAAAGTACTGAGAAGGGACAATCTACTTCCCTGGGAATGTACAGTTGTATCAAGTATCTGCAATGATAGATACACAATCAACAGCCCACTCCAGGCATCCAAAACTTAACTGTTGCCAACACGCACTCTGTCCCATTGATGCCCTTTCACGATGCCTTGATTTTTTTTTTACCTTTCTATCTGGAGTGGGGTCGGTGATTTCATGGTATCTGCCAAAAGCCAGTTCAGCCCAGTGATCCACATGTTCATCTCTTCCTCTGAAGTGGCTGTGGGAGTGTGAAAAGAGACAGCATGAGGTCAAAGCCATTCTCCAAAAACTGACTGAGTCTAATAGCCTGCGGGTTCCTGCTGGCACTGGCACCCTATCAGTGCAACATCTGCACCCAATCAAGCAATTTGACTCAACATAAGCCAGTGATCATTCATTCATATATCTATATACAGTTGCCAGATTGGCTGGCTAGCAGACTGGAACAGAATGGTCCTTCTACAACAGTTTAGATCTTCACTAATAAACTGTAACATGTTGTTGACTCTTGTATAAGAAACACTGGAGCCATTTACCAGCAGTGTGAGAATATTGCATTCAACTTCCAAAAGTACCATAAGCTGCCTACTAAATTGTACTGGGGGAGCTGGTGCACACTGATGGCCAGCTCCCAATCCTGCTGGACTGAGACAATTAGAGAAGAGAGAATATTTGTCAACAAGTGTCTTCCTCCCTCTCCAGTTTTTCTAGATTGTGACCACCACCATTGCCCGGCAAACACAGAGAATATCAGATGTAAGTGGAGCTAAGGAGGATGAGAAAATAGAGGATGCGATCTGACTTGGAGGTGGCACTGAGCTGCAACTGTTACAAAGCACCAGTTTGAACTGGAGGAATGAATCATAAAATCTCTACAGTGCAGAAGGAGGCCATTTGACCCATCAAGCAAGTACTAACAATAATCCCACAAGGCCCTATTCCCGTAACCCCACATATTTACTTAGCCAGTCCGCCTAACCTACGCATCTTTGGACTGTGGGAGGAAACTGGAGCATCTTCAGGAAACCCACGCACACAGGGGAGAACGAAGAAACTCCGCACAGACAGTGACCCATGGTGGGTCTCTGGTGCTGTGAGGCAGCAGTGGTAATCACTGTGCCATGCAATGAATGGAGTCTGAATCAACTACAGTTTATTTATTAGTGTTACAGGTGGGCTTATATTAACACTGCAATTAAGTTATTACGAAAATCCCCTGGTCACCTGTTTGAGGGAGAATTTAGCATGGCCAATGCACCTAACCAGCACTTCCTTTGGACTGTGGGGGGAAGCCGGAGCCCTGGAGGAAACCCACACAGACATGGGGAGAGCATGTATATTCCACATGGATAGTGACCCATGGTGGGAATCGAACCTGGATCCCTGGCACTGTGAGGCAGCAGTGCTAACCAGTGTGCCATCGTGCTGCAAGTGTAAAAAGGAATTTTGCAAGGGTTGATAAAGTTACCTGCGAGACTGAGAGTTTTCAGGCGGAATTCCATTCCATAGAGAATGACAAAACAGTGGGTCAAATCAGGCCGGGATACATCAGCCTTGGCTGGGTCATCCTGGTATCGTTCAAAATCCCGGGAATTTCTTCCTGAACGAATCTCTTTGATTTCCCGAATGTCAACTGAAAGAGAAGAAGGTTTACTAAGTCAAGAGTGTAGGTTGTGCCTTTTGCTATAAATCTGCCTCCACACACGATTCCTAGTTTACACACGAAAGGATTAAGATTGGAATCACAGTCCGGCTGTTTGTGTGTTTCCTTTGCTGGTTCAGGCACTGATACAGCTGTTCATATAGTTCATATTTAGTAAGCCATGAGGAGGGTACAAGATATTCATCAGCAAAACTGAAAAGTTAGCAGATTTTATTTTAATCTAAGCCAAATTTTAATGAACTCTACGTTTCAATTTACAGTTCAGAATAGAGCCTATGGACAAAATCAGCGAAATGCTGAATGCGCTAACCCAGAGGAAACCCATGAAGACATGGGGAGTATGTGCAGGCTCTGCATAGACAGTGACGTAAGCCAGGAATTGAAGCCGGGTCCCTGCTGCTGCGACCACTGTGCCACCATGCCACTCACTGCACCACCATGCCACTCACTGCACCAACATGCCACTCACTGCGCCACCATGCCACTCACTGCGCCACCATGCCACTCACTGCAACACCGTGTCTCATTCAGGTGATGACACCTCTGGCAATGCAGTGCTTCTTCAGTTCTTTACTGGAGTGTCAACTTTGTTGTCCTTCAAACCCACATAATCTGTCCTTCAAACCACATCTAATCTGTCTCTCAACCACATCGAATCCACCCCTCAAACTACGTCAAATCTGTTTGTCAAACCACCACCTAAACTCTCACTCAAACCTTACTTAATCTGTCCTTCAAACCCTACCTAATCTGTCCCTCAAACTCCACCTAATCTGTCCCTCAAACCCTACCTAATCTGTCCCTCAAACTCCATCTAATCTGTCCCTCAACCTCTACCTAGTCTGTCCCTCAAACTCCACCTAATCTGTCCCTCAAACCCTACCTAATCTGTCCCTCAAACTCCACCTAATCTGTCCCTCAAACCCCACCTAATCTGTTCCTCAAACTCCACCTAATCTGTCCCTCAAACCCTACCCAATCTATCCTTCAAACCACAAGTGTCCAAATGTAATTTAATATAAACGAAGTTCTTTTGAAGTTTCGTACTTACTGTTGCAATGCAAGAAACACAGCAACCAATTTATGCACAGCACAATTCCACAAACAGTAATGATAGTGAGGAACTCATCTATTTTTAATGGTGTTGGTTGAGGGAATTAAATATTAGTCCAGACATCAAGGAGAACTTCCTAAATGTCATTGTTCTGAGGGACTTCTGTGATTATATCCTATGGTTGAGAATCATAAACATCTTTCTTCTGATAGATATGACTGGAGCCAGTGGAGAGTTTTTTCCAATCTCAATCAAATGTCAAGGATGGTCAGTCTACCCTTAATGTGAATGATGTGGCAAGGTTTAAAATGGTGGTCCAATGCTTTCGACATATTTTACATCTGGAATGATCTTAATTCTGACAACACATCATTCACATTAAGGGTAGACTGGCTACAGTCATATCTATCAGAAAAAAGACGTTTATGATTCTCAACCATAGGATATAATCACAGAAGTCCCTCAGAACAATGACCAACTAGGGGGCATAACTATAAGGCTCTTGGTGGAGGACATAGGAGGGATGTCCGAAGTAGATTCTTCACTCAGAGAATGGTTGGTGTGTAGAATACACTGCCTGCTGTGGTAGTGGAATCGGACGTTTTAAGAACTTTCAAGCGGTTATTGAATAGGCACATAGAGCACACCAGAATGATAAGGAGTGGGATAGCTTGAGCTTGGATTTGGACATAGCTCGGCACAACATTGAGGGCCAAAGACCTGTACTGGGCTGTTCTGTTCCATGTTTCTATGGAAAAGTAGTCTAGAGTAAAAATTCAAGGAGGAGGGCCAATTTCATAGTATGAAAACCAACTGTGCCACATAAATTGGAATCAAAAGATTGACAGGCAAAACTGTAATCAAATAATGGGCTTCCTTTCAGGAAAAAGTGGTCCAAATCCAGTAAAGATAAATGTTGAAGAAGATAGTGTCATAAAGCAGAAAAAAGGGTGTTTGATAGATGTCCAGGTTATTACAAATACGATCCCAACTGACTATGCAACTAAAGAGGGAAAGTGGAAAAGAAAATCAGAGTCAAAGAGATTGGCAGCTAATATAAAGGGAATCCAGAAGTTTTCTACAGCAGGAAGAGGGGGAATGGGGCTGATTAAGGACAAAAAGAAAACTTGCACGAGAAGCAGGTAGGCATGGCTGAGGTACTGAATGAGAAATTTGCATTTGTCTTAACCAATGAAGAGAATGCTGCCAGTATTATAGTGTAAGAGGAAGTGGTTGAGATGCGCTAACAACTGATACTGTTAAGATATCAATTGATGTATTTAAAGTTGATGAATCACCAGGACCAGACCTGATGCATCTGGAGTTGCTGCAGGAAGTAAAGGGGAATTGCGGCAGCACTGACCATAATCTTCAATCCACCTAATTATGCGGCTGGTTCCAGAGGAATGGAGCAAGAATATAAAATTGGCTCAGTGGCAGGAAATGGAGTCATTACGAATGGATGTTTTTATGACTGGAAAGAGGTGTATGGTGGGGCTCGCCAGGGACCAGTATTAGGATGATTGTTTTGCTCAATACATACTATTTTCACTTACTTCATGATTTCAAAACTTAAAGCATGCAAGTGTAATAAACTATGAGAAAAGTAGTGATAGACTTCAAGAGAACATTGATTAGAATGGTTGGGCATGTGACAGATTGCAATTCAGCGCCAAGAAATGTGATGTAATACATTTTGGTAGGCAGAACAAGAAGAATCAAAAGTGCATTTCTGAAGTGGATGCAAGAGTAGAGACTCTTCTGGTTGTATGTGCACAAATTGATGAAGATGGCATAGAGTCATAGAGGTTTACAGCATAGAAACAGGCACTTGGGCCCAAAATGTCCATACCGTCCAATTTTTACCAGTAAGCTAGCCATTGGCCCATATCCCTCTACACCAGTTTGACCCATATAACTGTCTAAATGCTTTTTTAGACAGAAGACAAAATTGTACCCGTCTCTACTACTGCCTGTGCCAATTTGTTCTAGACTCTACCCTCTGGGTGAAAAAATTGTCCCCTTGGTCCCTTTGTTTCTCTCCCCTCTCACCTTAAATCTCCACCCTCTAGTTTTAAACTCCCCTACCATTGGGAAAAGAAGTGGGGCAGGTTGAAGAAGTGGCTCAAGGTGCATGGAATCTACAAAAGCAAGGAAGTTATACGCTTTATCCTTTTAACCTCTAGAGGTTCAGCCTCAACTAGAGTATCATGTCCAATATTAGAATGCATTGCCTAAATGATGGAATTACAATCTTAACTTTCAAAAGGCTAGCACCTGGAAGGAAGAGTTTGCAAGGCTATCGCGATAGAACTGTAGCAAATGGAACGAGGGAAATTGCCTTTGCAGGCAGCCAGTATAGGGGACCAAAAGGCCTTTTGTCCTAACAACATTATGTGACACTTTGTTTCTATGATGATATGAAAATCTACCTCGTCTGGCTGTGGTGAACCCAAAGAAGACGGTTTTTGAGCAGTCTTAATCTCCTTTCTGTGACAAAGGGTATTCCTGTTAAGAGTATAGAAACGCAAAGAGACCTGAGGGTGCAGGTGCATAAGTCTTTGAAGGTGGAACAGGTGGAGAATGTTGTGATGAAAGCATATGGTACGCTAGCCTTTATAGGAAGAGGTATAGAGTACAAGAGCTGGCGTTTAATGTTGCAGTTGTATAGAATATTAGTTAGACCTCATTTGGAATACTGTGTCCAGTTCTGGTCGCCTTACTACCGGAAGGACGTGCAGACTCTGGAGACAGTGCAGAGGAGGTTTACCAGGATGCTGCCTGGTATGGAAGGTCTGGGTTACGAGGAGAGGTTAGGCAAATTGGGGCTGTTTTCTTTAGAAAGACGGAGATTGAGAGGAGATCTGATAGAGATGTACAAGATTATGAAGGGTATAGATTGAATAAACAGTGGTAAGGTTTTTGGTTGGAATCAAATATCATGAGGGGTCACAGGCTTAGGGTGAGGGGGGGTAAGTATAATCTGGACGCTAGAGGGAGTTTTTTCACACAGAGGGTTGTGGGGGTATGGAATGCGCTGCCAAGCAAGGTGGTGGAGGCAGGCATACTGGAGTTATTTAAGAGATACTTAGATGGGCACATGAGCAGAATAGGGATGGAGGGGTATAGAAGACTTATTTAAAATAGGGACCATGAGCCTTAGGACATCCCTGGGAATTGTGTAAGTTGTGCATGATATTGATGTATTTCTGTTCTATCCTACAGGTACTTCGGTCCGCCTTGTTGTCCAACAAATGACATACAACTACGGGTCGTGAGAGGGCTGCTCTTGGATTTTTTTCGAGAGTATACTAGTGCTTCACGTCGTTAGTGCATGCTTGAACTGGACCAGTTGATGGGCAACACGACAGTTCAGTGACTATCACTGTGCTGTGCAGATATATGGATTTGGGCCTGTGTCTGTGGGAGTTTGCACATTCTCCCCATGCTTGCATGGGTTTTCTCCGGGTGTTCCGGTTTCCTCCCACATCCCAAAGATATGCTTTTAGACTGAGTGGCAAAACAAGTTCTCCCTAAATTGTCTCGCGAATTTGGTTCCAATGCAGATTTCTATAAACATAGCCAGGGATCATGGGTGGAAGTGGGAACATCGAGGTGGCGTCGCGGGCTCATTGGGCCGAAAGGCCGTTTCCCGTGCTGTGTCATTCTTTGTTTCTTCAGAATGGGGGGAGTGTGATTCTCCCAGCCTGCTGTGCAGGCCACGAGGCTCAAGCAGAGACCATGTACCGGGCTTCCCGTTGGGAGTCATGGCTCCCGCATGTCTCCGCCCGCCAGCGTTGCCAACTTTGCGCCCAAGAAATGGGGATTTATATATCATTAGCGGGCCTAGGAGTGGGGATTCTGGGTCCACTAGCCTCTTCTGACCTGCCAGGAGTGAGGTTTACAACGGCTCCCCACTTGCAGGGAGTTGGTGGCCCAAACCTGCTGGTGTGAAAGAAGAGGTTAAGGGGGGGTGCCCCCTAGGCATTGCCAGCTTGGCCCTCTGACACCCAAGAGGAAAAATATCAATGCCCACGTGGCACCAGGCAATGCGAAGGGAGGGGTGGGGCCAGAGGTGGAGGCCTAATGGGGTACACCTTGGGGGAGGGGGAGAACAGTAGGGCTGGGGGGGCGGGGGTGTTCTCCCACTGCCACTCTGCACTTGGACTTGATGACAGAGGGAGGGAGGCCAGCGACTGGTGCTGCACAATGGGATGGTGGTGGGCGGGGGGGAGGGGAGGGGGGGGCGGCTGGCCTGTTTGGTGGGCAGAGTCTGGGCTGCGGAGGGAGGAGGGCTGAGGTGCTGAGGGGAGGGGCGGGGTGCGGGGGAGATCAAAGTGGGCTGCTGGGAGGGGGTGGGAATGGAATGGGTGCAGTTGAGGCTAGCCCGGACACATTCAGGACACCAATGGTTGGGTAGTTGGAGAAGGGGGCCAGGGGAAGTGGGGGGTGGGCGGGTGGCTGTGGCCCCTTAGCCAGCGATGCAGGGTCACAGGGGCGGGCCAGCTACCGCGAGGCTGGCAGCGCGGGGTTACTGCGTATCAGCTGATTTCAGCACTGACTGATCAGTGCAAGTGCAGTGGCCCACTCAGTGCAATGCTGCCGGCTTCTCCAGCTGCTCACGGTTTTAGTGGGAATGGGAGCGTGCAACGCAGTGCTTGGATCAAAATTACGAAAAGATCGGGCTGGGTTTTGTTCAGATTCTTACAGTGCAAGTGGAAGGCGCAAAACCAAACCAGGGCTGTGCAAAGTAGTATGAGCCATCCCTTCACTCGACTACTGGGGAAGGAGGAGGGGGAGCAGGAGGCTGTGTCTGTGTGTGTGTCTGTCTGTCTCTGTGCATGTGTGTGTGTGTGTGTCTATGTGTGTTTGTGTGTGTGTGTCTGTGTGTGTGTTTGTGTGTGTATGTGTCTATGTGTGTGTTTGTGTGTTGGTGTATGTGTTGTTTGTGTGTGTGTGTATGTGTCTGTGTGTTTCTGTGTGTATGTGTCTATGTGTGTGTTTGTGTGTCTATGTGTGTGTGTATGTGTCTATGTGTGTGTGTATGTGTGTGTGTGTGTGTGTTTGTGTGTGTGTGTGTGTGTATGTGTCTATGTGTGTGTTTGTGTGGGTGTATATATGTGTGTCTATGTGTGTGTGTTTATGTGTGTCTGTCTGTCTCTGTGCATGTGTCTGTGTGTGTGTCTATATGTGTGTTTGTGTGTGTGTGTGCGCGTGTGTCTATGTGTGTGTGTGTATGGGTGTGTCTATGTGTGTTTGTGTCTGTCTCTGTGCGTGTGTCTATGTGTGTGTTTGTGTGTGTGTGTCTATGTGTCTGTGTGTGTGTGTGTGTCTATGTGTCTGTGTGTCTATGTGTTTGTGTGTGTGTGTGTGTGTGTCCGTGTGTGTGTCTAAGTGTGTATGTGTCTATGTGTCTATGTGTGTTTGTGTGTGCGGTGGCAAGTGGGGTGGTTGGTGGGAATGTCCCCAACAGCTGGATTGTGCATTGGCCAGTGGATCCTGTTCGTGAAGGGATGCCTGATTCGCAACAGGAATGAATTAGCTTCCAGTGCAGGCTTCAGTTCTGGCAGGCAGGCCTCTGACCTCAGCAGATGTCTGCACGTTAAACAGAGGCGGCTTTGTTCCACGGCTGTCGGATCAGCTGACAGCCCAGCAGCTTCGAAATTTCGCCAGGTTTCTCCCCAGAAATACATAACCTACTCCTCCTGTAAGGCACCCCTTCCACTGCATTAGCCCACCTCCCCCCAAACAACCACCACCCCCCCCCCCCCCCCCACCCCCCCAACACCCCCTCGTCTGGATGTGTCCAGGCACATTCTAAAAACTTGGAGAAGAAATGGAAGCTCTGACAGGACAGCGACCGACAAGAGCACAAGGCAGTAACGAGAGGGCAGTGATTTAAGATGACCACAGCAGTGAATTAAAGAGAAGGTTGGGAGCACGGATGATCGTTATGTACAGCCTTCTCTGCCACTAAACCACTGACGCCGCAGAGCTCAAAAGTGCTTGTAAAAAGGATATAGACAGTTGCTGGCAAAAGGGGAATATGAAAGGTTCTGATGCACTGAGGCAGAGAGTGGGGATAGACCACGAGGCAGAGAAAAAACTGGCACAGATTTGCTTAACTTAACAATCTATTTTTGTTCTGTAACTCTAGGTATGAACATGATTCTAATAGATTATTAACTCAGTACTTTTACAGAGCTGTTACAGAAAAAGGCCATGTGTCCCAGACAGTCCTTAATCCTGTTTCAATGACAGGAATTCAGTACTGCACATACTGAACATGGAGGTCATGTGGCGTAGCAGTTAGACTCTCTACCCCTGAGCCAGATGCTCCAGGTTCAAGGCCCACTTCAGAGCTTTACTGGCTAAGGAAGCTGCATTCATAAAATGGCCAAATAGCATGATTGTCTGCCTGTAAATCCTCCCAATGTAGCAGGCAGTGAGATTAGCCATTCTGCAGAAAGCAATGATGTGGAGATACCAGAATTGGACGGGGGTGGGCACAGTAAGAACACCAGGTTTGTTTGGAATCGCAAGCGTTCGCAGCGCTGCGCCTTCATCAGGTGAGTCACGAACTTTCAGAGCGCTGCTCCCTTATCAGATGCCTTAAAGCTCGTGATTCCAAATAAACCTGTTGAACTTTAACCTGAGGTTGTGAGACTTGTTACTGTGCAGAAAGCAAAGGCAAGCCACTGCGACAATGTTAAGGGTGGTACAGTGGTCAGCACAGGGAGCTGGATTCAATCCCAGCCTTGAGTGACTGTCAATGTGGAGTCTGCACATTCTCCCCATGTCTGCGTGGGTTTCCTCCAGGTGCTCCGGTTTCTTCCCACAAGATCTTGCAGTTAGGTGGATTGGCCATGCTAAATTGCTCTTAGTGTTCCAAGATGTATAGGTTAGAATTAGCCATGGTAAATGTGTGGTGTTACAGGGATAGGGCGGAGGAGAGAGCCTGGGGAGGACACTCTGTCAGAAAGTTGATGCAGATTCGGTAGGCCAATTGGCCTCCTTCTGCATTCAATGATTCTATGATATTTGCAAAGTATAATTATGCACCAATCCAACGGTCACCAACACTCTCTTGGGACATGGTGCCAGGATGTGGTGTATTTTACATCAACCACACAATTCAGTTCATTGCTATGCGAGTAAAATGTGAAACCATTTTATATTCTTGAAGATCTATAACTTATACTTCTCTGTCACCTAAAGACATTGACCAACACAAGAACACCACAGGCAGTTCAACAGCAAGAAGATACCACAGTTGAGTCCATGCGTGCTCTTAAGTTTCAGCCATTCCACTTCCATTCCACATTCACCACTATATTACCAAAACATTCTCCTGCTCTGCCCATTGGGTTTACATGGCAAGATGCCAAGCCATACAAGTCTACGGTCCCCAACTCAAGCTGCCAATTATCTAATCTCCATCAAGACAGCATCTGAAATACTCCAGTTGGCCTCAGAACCTCTGGTTGGAGTGACGGGGGGATGGTGGGTTGCGGGGGGAACGAGTCGGACCATTCCAAATATCACACATATAACAGTCCCACGTTCCAGAGAGTGGGGAAAGTCTCAGGTAAAAAAGGGAAATGCCTGAAGTTTTCCAACAGCAGCAAGGCTGATGGAAAGAGGCAAGGGATGAGATTGTCAAACTTGGGTTCATTCAGGTGGTTTCCCCCCACCTCCTCCAAATGGTGATCATATTGTGTGAGTACAAACCCATTCCCATAGTTTTATCTAGAGTTTATCTAGTTCCCACACCTACAGTGGGTGGGTTTGTACTCACATAATATGATCACCATTTGGAGAATGGGGAGGGGAACCACCTGAATGAACCGAGTCATTGCAGCCAAAGGTCTACCTAATTTCATATTGAATGAAGTGGAAATTGAAGCAAGTTCCCATCTGCTGTCTGCATTGTCAATAGCTACAGGTATCAGTTATGATTTTGTTAAGAGCTGTCTTGTCAGAATGACAAGACAGCTCTAGATCTTGAGCGCGAACATTAAGTGTGACATTCCAGTATCATAAAATCCCAACAGTACAGAAGCAGGCCGTTTGGCCCATCGAGCCTATACTGACAACAGTTCCAGCCTGTTCCCGTAACCCCATTTACCCTGTTAATTCCCATGACATCAGGGTCAATTTAGCATGACCAATCAATCTAACATGCACATCTTTGGACCTGGGGAGGAAACCAGAGGAAACTCATACAAACACGGAGAGAATGTGCAATCTCCATACAGACAGTGACTCAAGCTGGGCATTGAACCCAGATCCCTGGCACTGTGAGGTTGCAGTGCTAACCACTGTGCCACCGTGGAACCCCAAAATGGTTCATTTATCTCACCTCTCTGTTTGCTATTTGTTACGGGGTGTTACTGGACAGTGGTAAACACAGTAAGAAGTCTCACAACACTGGGTTAAAGTCCAACAGGTTTATTTGGGAGCAAATGTCACTAATTTTCAGGGCTCTGCCTCTTCGTCAGGTGAATGGGGAGTCCTGATCACAAACAGGGCACATAAAGACATACACTCAGTTTACAGAATACTGATTAGAATGTGAGTCTTTATGAGCTATTTGTTAGCCACTGCTCTATACATGCTAATATATCACCCCAACATATGCTCTCAACTTGTGTAGTAACTTTTTAATGTGGCATAGAAATCAAGGTTGACATTCCAGCAAAGAACTAAAGGAGCACTGCATTGTTAGAGGTGCCATCACCTGAATGAGATGTTAGACACTTCAGCTGAACCAGTGATTAGCACTGCTGTCTCACAGTGCCAAGATCCTAGGTTTGATTCTCAGCTTTGGTCATTGCCTGTGTGGAGTATGCACGTCCTCCCTGTGTCTGCGTGGGTTTCCTCCGGGTGCTCCGGGTTTCCATCCCACAGTTCAAAAGATTCGTGGATTGACTGGCTAAATTGCTCCTTAGTGTCATGGGGACTAGCTAGAATGAATGCATTGGGTCATAGGGATAGGACCTGGGTGATGATTGCAGACGTGATGGGCTGAATGGACTCTCTGCGTCCCGGCGCTGTGAGGCAGCAAAGCTAACCACTGTGCCAGTGTGCCACCATGCTGCCCTACCATTTATGTCCTGCAACTTCTATTTATATTCTGGATTTTTCTTTCCCATCTCTATTTACACATGGTTCTGGAAAGCGAGGGATAAAATCAATTTAAAAACCCAAGTGTTGAGTCAACTGATCCCAGTTTCTGGAATATTAGGATGTGACCACAGCCATTCCGGCCTCCAAAACATTTTCCCAGAAACCCGTGTCAAACTTGGTGCAACTCAAGCAAGGATTAGGGTTTGTGTGTGAACCCTCACGGCAAAAGGTCACGTGGTAAAAGTGGCTGGAGCATGAAGTACCGAAAAGAAAATGCTACTCCTGCGAAGGCCCATCAACAGGAAGTAGCACCTTTATTAAATGAAGCGGAATGAAAGCGGAGACACTAGGAGGTGAAAATAATAACTTGTGTCAACATGGCACCTGTGACATAGGACTTCACCGCACTTCACAGGTGCATTAGCAAACAAAATATAACACTGAGGCACAAGAAGAGGTTTTAACACAAAGAGGTAAGTTTCAAGTAGCAACTTAAAAGTGAAATGAGCAGTAATCATCGAATCATAGAACTCTACAGTGCAGAAGGAGGCCATTTGGCCCAACGAGCCTGTATCGATCACAATCCCACCCAGGCCCTATCCCCATAACCCCACCTTAGCTAGTGACAGTTTAGCATGGTCAATCAACCTAACCCGCACACCTTTGGAGTGGGGGAGGAAACAGGAGCACTCAGAGAAAATCCACACAGACACTGGAAGGATGTGCAAATTCCACACAAACAGTGACCCAAGGCAGGCATCGATGTTGTAGGGTTTTGGGTTCTTTAAAGTGTTGCGGGGGGAGGGGGGGTAATGTGTTTCCCAAGGTCCACATGATTGGTAAGGATCCACTGGATTGTCCCAGCTGGAAACTGAATCTATTGACAATGGGTTGAAGAGGGACTTGCAGATGGATCCAGAGTGTCGAAAAGTGCGTTTGTAATCAAGACTGAACTGTACATTATTCTTTCTGTGGCAATAAAGCCTTTGTTGATTCAAGCCGTATCGAGTCACCCTCGACCTACTACAGTGGGTCAGAGCTGAGGCATCTGAAAGCATGGCCACCAATGCTTGAGTGATTAAACATAGATGTGTACAAGAAGCAGACTGCAAAACAGCAGAGATCACACAGCCATGGAGGCCTGGGGGAGATTATAGATATAGCAAGGCTCAGTTGAATTGGATATCAATGTGAATCAGTGAACGTGATGGCAACAGGCGAACGGGATTTAGTTTGAATTGAGACACAAGTGGCAGCTTTCAATGAGCTCTGTTTTATGGAGGAAAGAGGGGAGATGAGGAGCAGAGAGATGCTAGCCTTCATCTACTCAAAACTCTCTCCTCCCAGGCATACTGAAAATATCATAGCTTTGTTGCTGGTTTATATCCAGCTTCTAGTCTACCCACTGAACACAGATTACTGTCGCAGTCTGGGTTTTGGTAGACAGACACACATGCATTCAAAATGAGGGCCTTATTTAGAAAAAAACTTTAATTGTTATATTATTACAAGAACCATAAAAACTATTAGTAAGATTTGTGGAACTGTCTACTTTGATAATTTCAATAGTTCCCAGCACACACAGACATCAAAGGTTAGCAGCTTGTGTAACAAATTTAATCAGGCAATTGAGGCTGGCCTGTTTGAATATGAGCTCCTTGATTAAGAGCCAAATTGATTTTCCTATTGGGGAGCCCCATGCTCTATCCTGGAACAGGAGCGCCAGTTCCTCTGGCACTCCGCAAGGAGACTGCGTTCTGAGAACACTCTGTATAGTGATGTTGGATCTTGTAAATAAAGGAATTTAGGTGAAGGGACTTTCACCTCTGAGGACTTAACACACTTGATTTCAAAAGAACGCTCAAGTCAAAGTGATACCCCAGGGCTGGCTTTCTTCAGGTTTGTATATTTATATGTCACCAGCAGATCCCTGTGTCAATTCACACAGAGTGTCCAGAACAGCTGTAACTATCTGGTGAAGCTGGGTTATGAGGTGGGTCAATTTATAGATTTGGGAATACAGAGGTAAAATGTTCACATTTCCAATATAAATTGCTACATTCACTTCTTGAACCTTGTTATTCTTGACATTACGCTGTCCCATCACTAGTGGCAAAATAGTAATACCATTAGAGGAAGAGTGGTGTCAAAACATGACATGTTTACAAAGACATTTCCCATTAAATCAGGGAATTAGGAGTTTATAATGGAAAACGTTGACAGGAACGCACATGGAAGAAAGACTTATTATACCAGAGGTACAACATACATATTGTGTCACTGCAAAGAGAAAAGAATCATAACTTCTTTTTTATGATAGAAAGTAGCAAAAACTCTTCTTCCTTTGTGAATATTGGCAAATTACGTGGCAGTTTTTACACTGTAGCCATATAACTAACCCCTCTCATGATTACGTGTACCAAGTCATAGGGCGCGATCTTACCAGCTGATCTGCAGTGAGATTGGAGAAGCTGGAGCCCAGCCAAATCTCCAATCACCGCAGTGGGAATCACAAAATCCTGCTGGCGTGAAGGGCCATAAGATTCCGCCCAAAGAGTCATATGATACAGAAAAGTCCCTTCAGCCCATCGTGAGCCATGCAAGGAGTGAACCAGTCTGGTGTCCATTTGTCATTCAATGATGGAGGTGGAAGGAAGGATGATGGAGAAGGCTTTGTCTTCCATTCCCTAAACAAGTTAGACCCTGTGACATGCTTAGATGCTGTAGCCCTTTCACTGAATGTTTCTAAGCGGTTTTGGGCACATTGTAGGTCAATGAAGGTTGAATATAAATTGCAGTTTTAAGCTAGCAAAAACAAGAGGGGAAGAGAGACAGGACACTTACTGGGGCTGCTGTATTGGTCCAAAACTAGGATGAAAATCATTGCTTTTAAAATTTAAAGCTCATTTATTAGTGTCGCAAATAGGCTTATATTAACACTGCAATGAAGTTCCTGTGAAAATCCCCTAGTCGCCACACTCTGGCACCTGTTTGGATATACTCAGGGAGAATTTAGCATGGCCAATGCACCTAACCAGCACGTCTTTCAGGGAACTGCAGCACCTAGAGGAAACTCATGCAGACACGGGGAGAACATGCAGTCTGTGCGCAGACAGTGGCCCAAGCTGGAATCGAACGGAATGGAATGGAATTTGTGGTGCTGTGAGGTAGCAGTGCTAACCACCATGCCACCTACAGGGCCCTATTTTACCATTTTAATTCCAGTGCTGGGCGTACTTGAAGCTGGGAGCGTTTCTGATCCAACTTTTAGACCTGTTCTTGGGTGTCCTCGTACGCATTCTACCTGAAAAAGTAGCAGCGATTCTGAATTGTGCTGCAGAAGCCTACGGGTGGAGCCCAAAACGCTGGAACTCTGATCTGAGCCTCCAACTGCACGTATGCAGTAAAAAAAATAGAAAAGCACTTTCCCACCACACTGCTCCTGAGTCGGATAATACTGCCCCCCTATCCCTGGACTCCACAGACGTTGCTCCACTCCCACAACATAACTGAGCCCCTTATCCCCCCTCTCCCCAACTACACAAACCAATCGCGGCTCCCTGCCCCCACTCCCCATCTTCCCCCTCATTGATTGATTGCAGACACCCCTTGCCCCTGTCCTCCCCCCCCCCCACACCCCAAACAACGATCTGACCTGCCTTCTCCCCCTCCAGAGAGCCATCTGACCCACCTCCCTCCTCCCCCCCACACCAGAGAACCATCTGACCCACTTCCCCCACTCTCTCCACCAATCCCCGCAGCTCTCCCATCACCGATCTGCAGCGGAGAGTCGCCAGAAGCTCGGAACTCATCTCCACACAAACTGGAGCGCCCGAATCAGACCTATGCGGACCATGCCTGTTTTGCGGTGAATCTGGACGGGTGAACACGGTGGTAAAGGGGGGAAGTACCGGTAGGTTTGGGCATGCAGCCCATTAAGTTGATTCAAATGTGTGCCCATTTTGGACGCCGTTCTGACGGCAGCCATTTTTAGCCATTGGTAAAGGGAGAATGAGTGCAGAGGCGGGCATGGATGGCACTCCTCACCTCATGCTCAACTTTACCAAGTTTTCGTGCCCAAAAACAGGCGCAACTTGATGGTAAAATCAGGCCCCTTGTCTTTGTTGATGATGAAAATTAACTTAAAGATTTATTGATCAATTGGACTCATTTCAAAAGTTTGACCTTTGGTTTCCAGAAGATAACTTGCTGGACCGTCTACTGAACAGAACAGTTTTGTGCCAACAATAACCACCACCGTAATAAAAAAAATCTCAACTTGGCTATTCTTGGGGAGAGTCGTGGAGAGGGTTCACATTGACTTCCCTAACTTTTTCACATCTTCCTTGGTCACCGGCGATTCTCTGGTAAAGCATATTGGACAAACACGCTCCCCCCAAACCGCTCCCAGGTTCCATTCCATAAATTACCTCCCCAGTTTCCCTTCCTGCTCGAAGGGGTTAATGAACCAAAGTGAGTTTGAGTAAAACCGAAAAGGATCCGTCTGTGGTGGCTGCTTTATAATTGCTGCCACAGCGCAATTAATAAGATTAAGAAACATTACACCAGTGAACAAGTAACTGCAAATACGGTCTTTCAACATTCCAAGTTATTGGACCCCAGCTGAGTTATTTTGTTCTCAAGTCAGTCAAAAAAAACCTGCCACAATAGCCCAGTCTTCAGTTGTTTTCAACGATTGAGATAGTATTGGAATTGACCTTCGCAGGTCGTGACTCCAGTTACATATCAGAGTTGAGTGAATGGGTATTATTTGTCATTCTGAGAAGCCGTACAATAAAGAGGATATTTTTCAAAATGTGGTCATGTGATGTGAGCATAAGTTGTCACCCATTGCCAACTGCATTTCAGAAGGTGGTGAGCTGCCTTTTTGAACCGTGTGTGTAGGTACACGTTGGCATCGCCACATCATGGCTACCATCAATACCACAAAGTGTAGGTGCACCCACGGTGCTGTCAGGAAGGGAATTCCAAATCTTCGACCCAGTGACATTATAGGAATGGTAACACTGTTCCAGCTCGGTGTGGTGCGTAACTTGGAGGGGTAAAAATTGCAGATAATAATCCCATGCGCCAGTTGCTCATGACATTCTAGGTCATGGGTTGAAGGTGCTGTCAGAGGAGCCTTGCAGAGTTGGTTGCAAATCGTACACGTTTATTTATTAAAGTTTAAAATTTATTTATTCGTGTCACTGGTAGACTTACATTAACATTATAATGAAGTTACTGTGAAAATCCCCTAGTCGCCACACTCCTGCATCTGTTTGGGTACACTGAGACAGAATTTAGCACGGCTAATGCACCTAACCATCTTTCGGACAGTGGGAGGAAACCAGAGCACCCAGAGGAAACCCATGTAGACATGGGGAGAACGTGCAGATTCTACACAGACAGCGAGGCAGCCGGGAATCGAACCCAGGTCCCAGATGCTGTGAGGCAGCAGTGCTAACCACTTTGCCACTATACAATCCCATTGCTGCCATTATCTACTTGCAGTGGAGAGAGTGAATGTGATAGATGGGGTGTCAACATTTACTCAGCATATAGCCGAGCTTCTCGAGTAGTATTGGAGTAGTAGTCATTTGGGATACACTAGCTGGACATATTATTACTACAGTCGACACTAAACTCCCAAAGGAAGTAAGAGGTTAGCACTGCTGCCTCACAGCGCCAGGAGGCTCCAGGAGAACAGTAGCAACACTCTAGAGATATTCTCAAATCCTTGAAGAGGCCAAATATCCTCTCTAACTCATGAAAGCCCTGGCTTGTGACCCATCAAAGTGGAAAAGGTTTCTTTGGGAAGACATTGAACATATCAAGAGACTTTGTCAGGACCATGCAGAGGTAAAACTGCGGGAACAAACCTCCAAATACCTCATCTGCCTGACCCTCCAAGGTAAGAAGTCTGACAACACCAGGTTTAAATCCAACTGATTTATTTTCACCTGACGAAGACCAGAGGCTCGAAAGCTTGTGAGTTTACTATCAAATAAATCGGTTAATTTAAACCTGATGTCGTCAGACTTCTTACTGTGTTTACCCCAGTCCAACGCTGGCATCTCTACATCATGACCCTCCAAGGACCAGCGGTCCCACATGTGGCTGAGTCTGCAGGTCACACTCTGGGGGCATCCAGCCATCTCAGAACCTATCGTACTGAAGTGGACGCAAGTCAATCTTGAGGGACTGCCTAATCAGTTGCAATGTAGAGATGCCGGCGTTGGACTGAGGTAAACACAGTAAGAAGTCTCACAACACCAGGTCAGAGTGCAACCAGTTTATTTGATAGTAATGTCACAAGCTTTCGGAAACGTTGTTCCTTCGTCAGGCGTGTCAGATAAACTGGTTGGACTCTGATCTGGAGTTGTGAGGCTTTTTACTGTAATCAGTTACAACCAGGCAAGCGGAGAGTATTGCACCGTACACCCGATGGATGATGGTCAGGCTGTAGGGAGTCAGGAGGTGAGTTAATTACTGCAGAGTATCCAACTTCTGCCCTACTTCTGCAGCTCCAGCAGTTGTGTGACAGGTCGAGTAACCCCAGGATGTTGATGGTGAAGGATGCAGTAATAGAAACTATTGAACATCAAGGGGGCAGATCCTTGCCTGGCACTGGCATAGCGTGAATATTACTTTCTATTAAGCAGGAAAGGCCAGCATATGGGCATAGTTTGTTTCAGTATCTGAGGAGTTGTGAATGGTGCTGAATATTGTGTAGCCATCAGCACACATTCCTATTTCAGACCTTATAATGGAAAGAAGGACATTGCCTGAAAAGGACAAGCAGGTAAATATAAATGTCGCAGTCCTGAAAACTTTTCATTTCAATTGGTTGTACCCAATTCCTTTATGAAAGTTATTATTGAATTTCTGAGATAGAGCATTCCAGATTGTATGAACATAGGAATTAGGAGCAGAAGTTCGCAAATTCAACCCTTCAAGCCTGCTCCACAATTCAATCAGATCATGGTTAACGCCTTCCTGGTCTCAAATCCAACTCTCCACCTGTTCTCATATCCCTTTAACCCATTTTTTTTATTAGAAATATACTCATCTCCTTCTTGAAACCATTTATCGATTCTGACTCCACTGTGCTACAGGGCAGCAAGTTCCACAAAATTAATCACCTCTGCAAGACATAGTTCCTCCTAATAGAATCCCTAAAGGGCAGAAGGAGGCCATTCAGCTCATCGAGTCTGCACCAACTACAATCCCACCCCAGGCTCTACTCCCATAACACCACATATTTCTCCTGTTAATCCCCTGACACTAGGGGCAATTTAGCATGGCCAATCAACCTAACCCGCACATCTTTGGACTCTGGGAAGAAACCAGAGCATCCAGAGGAAACCCAGGCAAGACACGGGGAAACATTGACAGTGCCCGAGGCCGGAATTGAACCCAGGTCCCTCGCGCTGTGAGGCAGCAATGCTAACCACTGTGCCACCACGTTGCACCTTTACTACTTCTCAACCTATACCTGTGACCTCTTGTTCAAGATTGTAACAACTGACTGTGTGAAAATACTAGCACTTGAATGTACTGAAGAAAATCAGAAAAGGAAGGAATTTATTAACTGCAAATTTTAAAGATCAGAATTTAACTACATGGGCAATAACAGAAGGAAAATCAGAAGATCGTAATCTGATTGAAGTCCCCCCGCATCCACGTTAGAGTACCAAATCAGAAACCCCAGCTATACCATGAAGGCAGGCTAGACCCCAATAATTTCCTAATTTGGCATTAGCGTGAAGATAAGATGCTTTACTCCAGGCATAAGTTTACCGACAAAGTAGGAAGCTTTTATCAAAACAAACTTTATCTAACAACGCAGTTTAACTATAACAAATGAATTAGCTTAGCTTTTAACAATTGAATGATATTTAAACATGACAAAATACAATTCTGAACTGCTAATCTATCCTTGTAAGGACCAATCAAGCAAAGTTTCCGTTATAGGCTTGAATCTCTTTTTAAAATTAATTAGCAAAACACAGGCGTACTTGCTTTGACTGCGGTTACTAGTCCTGGAGCTTTTAAAACATATAGTATATTGAGAGAGATACCCATTTCTTCTCGCAGGTCCAGGTAGCAACTGTTGGATTTTAAAAATGAAAATGAAACTGGGCTTTCCTTCAAGCTTATGTCCTCTCATTAATCATTCTGCATACACAGTCTAAAATCCTAAGAGAACTTAAATAAATAAAAGGTCCATTAACACCACAAAGTAACACATTCCTAGCAAATCAGTTATCATCCAGCATTCTTTGCATCTGCTGCATGTTTACCAGACTTACTGACTATTGTAACAAAACACTGGCACCTAATGCAACCCCGCCTTAAATACAAAATGTAGCAAAATAGCACAGTATCATCACACATGTGCTTTATACTAAGTTTGGGAGCTTACAGAATGGTCAGTTGGATATCTCACCTTCCTCTACTCCCCTTGGTGTTGTGTTAACTTGTTTAGATGTCAAATCACTTTGAAGTTTCCAATAAGTCTAATTTAACCTCAATAAACAGTACAAAGCACCCAGGTTTCAGATAGACGAAAGTCACAGGCATAAGGCAGTTAGCATTGCTAACCCTCCAGGACTGGATTGGAGTCTCCACGAATTAAAGATTAATCCCCAGGTCAGTGCTTCAAGGAACAATCAGAAAAAAAAAATCACAAGGACATTTAAAAATCACATGCGCCGGAACTCTTCTGTCCAGCCCACCACGGAATCGGAGCAGGCGGGGGAGGGGCGGACAATGGAAATGTCCACTGATCTCAGGCGGAAATTTCCCGTCTCAATCGAGTGAGGTCCGTAAAATCCCGGTCCATGATCTTTATTTCATTTTCTTTGAAAACTTTCATTAGTTCTAAAAGTATTGGAGACATGAAAAAACATTGTCCAATGAAAAATAAAAACCATCTGGAGCCATTACAGTGCAAAGTAGGCCACTTGACCCATCGAGTCCATGCTAGCTCCCTGTTGAGGAATCCTGTCAATCTCATTCTGCCAGTGAGACCACACTTGGAATTCTGTGGGCAGTTTTGGTCTCCTTACATATGAGGAGAGATAGAGTTAGTTAGGATTACGTACACAAATTTCACCATCTGCCATGGCCGGATTTGAACCCAGGTCCCCCAGAACGTTAGCTGAGTTTCCGGATTAATAGCCTGGCAATAATACCGCTAGGCCATCGCCTCCCCCCAGGCTAAAACGTTGTGTGTTTTCAAAACAAGGTTAGATATAGCTGTTGCAGTGAAAGGGATCAAAGGACAGAGGGAGAAAACAGGAACTGTTGGATGATCAGCCATGATCAGAATAAACGGTGCACAGGCTCCAAGGGGTCAATAGTCAATCCCTGCTTGTATTTTCAATGTTTCTACGCTGATAGGTTCATACTATTCATGAGGTAGACACATGAACAGTAAACACATTACTTAATCATTGTAAGATGCAAAATACAACACCACATTATTAGGATTGTGGTTTCTGCAAGTGAACAAAACTGATAAAACCACAATCTAAACTGGGAGACTAATACCACAAGTTAGGTTCACGGCATATATACAGACTGAAGTTTCTGAAAGCTGCCCTTCGCCAGATGGTGCTTAATTCCGTGTTACCTACCAGCCCTCTTAATTTGGCAGGTAAATTAATACTTAAAAAGGGTGAACCCTTCAGCAAACAATCTCCATGTTTACACAGGGCATGATATGATAGTACTACACCTGGCCCTTACAACCCGTTACTAAGGAAACAGGATCAAATTGAATCAGAAGAGGACAGGGCTTGGCTCGCAATGACGATCCTGCAAGGTGAAACGTCAAGTTCACTGTACGAAAGTGTATTCTTAAAGGGTGGCACAGTGGTTAGCACTGCTGCCTCACAGCGCCAAGGACCCAGGTTCAATTCCTGGCTTGGGTTACTGCCTGTGTGGAGTTTGCACATTCTCCCCATGTCTGCTTGGATTTCCTCCAGGTGCTCTGGTTTCCTCCCATAGTCCAAAGTTAAGCATATTGGCCATGCTAAATTTTCCCTCAGCATATCTGAACAGGCACCAGAGTGATTTTCACAGTAACTTCACTGCAATGTTAATATAAGCCTACTCGTGACACTGATAAGTAAACTTTATCTAAAGGTGCAGTCTCCAATTCAACAGCACATCAAATTGAGACTATGGTCCTTCAATTTTGTCTTTTATCCCTCATTGAATCACAACAATGCAGAAGGAGGCTACTTGGCCCATCAAGTATACACTGACCACAATTCCAGCCAGGCCTTATGCTAACCTGTAACCCCAACTAAACCCCTGACACGAGGGTCAATTTAGCATGGCCAATCAACTTAACCCGCACATCTTTAGAGTGTAGGAAGAAACTGGAGGAAACCCACGCAGACATGGAAAGAAGGTGCAGACTTCACACAGACAGTGACCCATGGCTGGAATTGAACCAGGGTTAGCACTGGGAGGCAGCAGTGCTAACCATCGCACTAAGCCATCAATGACTTCCTTTTGTCTGTCACCCATGGTTGCTTATACATCCTTTGTCTCTTTGTCCTCAACACTTTGTCTGTCATTTTAAGTTGGCAATTGATCAGTACTTTGCTAAATGCCAGAATTGGCAATCTATCCAAGTCTTCATTTGGTTTGTAAAAAAATAGGAATTTTCTTATTAAAACAGTCAAATTATGTCCATCGCTGATCGAAAACTTTCCTCCTGGCTGGACTAAGGAGACACAATGATCGAATTCACTTTGCTGAATCATATGCTGCTGTTTCCTGTCCCTATATCCCCTTAGGAAGGAATGAATAATAACTGTGTTCCCCCCTTCCCATTACATCTTTCATTTTGAGTTTTAAATTATCATACCTGTTTTCAAATCCCTCTATGGCCTTGTTCTCCCTGTCTTTGTCATCTTTTCCAGCCCCATGACTCCAATATTTATTCTGGTCTCTGGAGTCGCAACAACTTCTACTATTTCCACCATTGGTGGCCGTGTATTCAGTTTTCTCGGCCAGCCCTGGAATCTCCTTCCCACCTCTCTACCTCATTCTCCTCTTTGAAGAAACTCCTTAAAAACCTCAGATCAAGTTTCTGGCCATTTGCTCTAATATCTAGTGAGCGGCATGGTGGCACAGTGTTTAGCACTGCTGCCTAACAGCGTCATGGACCCGGCTTGGGTCACTGTCTGTGTGGAATTTGCATATTCTCCCCATGTCTGCCTGGGTTTCCTCCGGGTGCTCTGGTTTCCTCCCGCAGTCCAAAGGTGTGTGGGTTAGGTTGATTGGCCGTGCTAAATTGCCCTCTAGTGTCAGAGGAACTAGCATGGGGTTATGTGGATAGAGTGGGGTTGTAGTCAGTGTTGACTTGTTGGCCAAATAGCCTCCTTCTGCACTGCGCAGATTCTATGATTCTATGATCTCTACACGTAAAAAAATGAGCAAGAACGGGAAGGCATGGGTTTCGAACAATTTGATTGTAACGTAAGGAAAAAACTTTCTCACAAAGCGGATCTGGGATGCACTACCTGGAAGTGTGCTGGAGGTGGGTTCAGTTGAGGCATTCAGGAGGGCATTATTTAGAACATAGAAAATAGAACAATACAGCACAGAACAGGCCCTTCGGCCTTCGATGTTGTGCCGACCAAAATAAAAAGCAATGCCCCTCCTACTAAACCATTCCCTTCTCTTCCATATACTTATCAACTAACCTCTTAAACGCCACCAAACTTGGCGCATCTACAACTGCTGCAGCAGGGCATTCCACTCCCGAACCACCCTTTGGGTAAAGAACCTACCTCTGATATCCGTCCTATAACTATCACCCCTTAATTTAAAGCTGTGTCCCTTCGTGCTAGCTTTCTCCATCCTAGGAAAAAGGCTATCACTGTCCACCCTATCCAAACCTCTAATTATCTTATATGCTTCAATAAGATCCCACCTTAGCCGCCTCCTTTCTAACGAAAACAACCTCAAATCCTTCAACCTCTCTTCATAGGACCTGCCCTCCATACCAGGCAACATCCTAGTAAACCTCCTATGTACCCTCTCCAATGCCTCCACATCTTTCTTATAATGTGGCGACCAGAACTGCACACAATACTCCAAGTGCGGCCGCACTAGAGTTTTGTACAGCTGCAACATGATGCTGCGGCTCCTAAATTCAATCCCCCTCCAATAAAAGCTAAGACTCCATATGCCTTCTTAACAACTTTATCCACTTGACTGCCTACTTTCAGGGATCTATTGACACATACACCAAGATCCTTCAGTTCCTCAACACTATTAAGAGCCCTACCATT
Source organism: Sphyrna mokarran (assembly GCA_024679065.1). Taxonomy (NCBI): domain Eukaryota; kingdom Metazoa; phylum Chordata; class Chondrichthyes; order Carcharhiniformes; family Carcharhinidae; genus Sphyrna; species Sphyrna mokarran. The sequence goes on along the minus strand of JAGIQG010000016.1, from coordinate 63,523,176 downwards.
AGCCCTATACTCTACACATTTATTGTTCCTGCCAAAGTGCATTACCTCACACTTTTCCACATTAACTCCATTTGCCACCTCTCGGCCCAGCTCTGCAACTTGTCCAAGTCACTCTGTAAACTATAACACCCCTCTTCACTATCTACCACTCCACCGACTTTAGTGTCATCTGCAAATTTACTGATCCATCCCTCAATACCCTCATCCAGATCATTTATAAAAAATTACAAACAGCAGGGGCCCCAAAACAGACCCCTGAGGCACACCACTCGTCACCGAACTCCACGATGAATATCTCCCATCAACCACCACCCTCTGTCTTCTATCTGCCAGCCAAATTCTAATCCAATTAGCTAAATCACCCTCTATTCCACACATCTGCATTTTCTGTAGAAGTCTTCAATGGGCCACCTTATCAAACGCCTTACTAAAGTCCATATATACTACATCAACCGCCTTACCCCCATCCACCTCTTTGGTCACTTTCTCAAAAAAATCAATGAGGTTAGTAAGGCATGACCTACCCTTCACGAAACCATGCTGACTATCCCCAATCAATTCATTTCTCTCTAAATAACTATAAATCCTATCCCTAATAATTCTCTCCAATACCTTGCCCACCACAGAAGTAAGACTCACTTGCCTATAATTCCCAGGAAGGTCTCTCTTCCCCTTCTTAAACAATGGGACCACATTCGCCATCCTCCAGTCCTCCGGAACCACACCCGTAACCAACGAGGACCTGAAGATCAGAGCCAGAGGCTCTGCAATCTCCTCTCTTGCCTCCCAGAGAATCCTAGGGTAAATCGCGTCCGGCCCAGGGGACTTATCCAACTTCAAACCCTCGAGAATTTCTAACACATCCTCCCTATCTACTACAATACTCCCCAATTTGCAACCCTGTACCTCAGTGCTCTCCATAGCTACATTTCCAGCACTCTGCTTGAATACCGAAGAGAAATATTTATTCAGTGCCTCACCAATCTCTTCAGGCTCCACGCACAACTTCCCACTGCTGTCTATGACTGGCCCTAATCTTGCCCTAACCAATCTTCTATTCTTAAAATATCGAAAGAAAGCTTTAGGATTCTCCTTAATCCTATCAGCCAACATCTTCTCGTGTCCCCTCTTAGCTCTCCTCAATTCACTGTATAGAAACACTGTGCAGGAATACGGGGGAAAGGGCAGAGTGATGATACTAAGCCATGATGCTTATTTGGAGAGCCAGTATAGAGACTCTGGGTGACATTTTACAGCCTCATTCGACCTGAGACCAGAAAATCTTGCCCAAGGTCAACGGACAGGATTCTATTGGTTCTATTCAACGGGACTAGGTAAAAAGTAGTTTGGACAGACAAGAAGGGCCAAAAGGCCTCTTTCTGAGCTGTAATTTTCTACAGTTCTATGGACATTCCCTTTGTCTGCCCATAATCCACTCCGATCCCATGGCAAGCAGGGTGGTAGAATTCTTACAGATGGGCCAAATGGCCTCCTTCTGCGCTGTAGCAATTCTGTGATTTCAGCTCCGTGTAATATTTTCTTTCATAAGACTTCTATGAAACACTTTGAAATGTTTCATGAAGTTGAATGCACAATATAAATATAAATTGCTATTTGTCTTTGGGGCAGCATGGTGGCACAGATGTTAGCACTAATGCCTCACAGTGCCAGGAATGCAGGTACAATTCCATCTTTGAGTCACAGCCTGTGTGGAGTTTGCATGTTCTTCCTGTGTCTGCATGGGCTTCCTCTGGATGCTCTGGTTTCCTCCCATACTGTGGGGATGTTGGCGTTGGACTGGGATAAGTATAGTAAGAAATCACCAGGTTAAAGTCTAACAGGTTTATTTGGCAGCACCAACTTTCAGAGTCTCAGGCTCCTTCATCAGGTGAGTGGAAGTTGTCTTCACAAACAGGCCATATATAAACTCAATTTACAAGATAATGGTTGGAATGCGAGTCTTAACAGGTAATCACGTCTTAAAGGTGCAGCCAATGTGAGTGGAGAGAGGGCCAAGCTCAGGTGTAAAGAGGTGTGTATTGTCTCCAGACAGGACAGTAAGTGGAAGCCTAAGCAAGTCATGGGAGTTATAAATAGACATAAACCCAAGATCCTGTATGAGCCCATCTTCATATGTGCGGAACTTGGCTATCAGTTTCTACTCAGTGACTCTGCGCTGTTGTGTATTGTAAAGGCTGCCTTGGGGAACACGCACCTGAAGATCAGAGGCTGAATGCCCGTGATTGTTGAAGTGTGGTCCAAAAATGTGTAGGTTAGATGGCTTGGCCATGATAAATTGTTCATTAGTGTCCAAAGACGTGTAGGTTAGCAGGGTAAATTTGTGAGGTTATGTGGATAGGGTCTGGGCGAGATGCTTCATCAGACGGTCAGTGCAGACTCGATGGGCTGAATGACCTGCTTCTGCATTGTCAGATTCTATAAACATTAACAACAAACAGGATGTTACACCAGTGACAATGTGCAATGTGGGACGGTCTGCTATTGCCACATGCTGTCAAGACTCATTCACCAAATGCCTATAAGAAACTCATTCCTATTCTCCTGCTGAGTAAAATGTAACATAAGTTTTAAGGATGTAAAGACACCTTTTCTTTTTATAACATCTTTAGGGAATCTTTCTAGGACATGGGGTCACCGTTGTCAATGTCTTATTAATTACATTGTTGAAATTTAAAGGCACTTGCACTATAATTATTATTAAAATTTAACAATTGTAAACAGCTAATGGGTTGTTGTACACCTATAAATGGAACTAGTTAAATCTTTTCTGGCATGATGGCACAGTGGTTAGCACTACTGCCTCACAGCACCAAGGACTCGGGTTTGATTCACAGCTTGGATCACTGTCTGTGTAGAGTCTGCATATTCTCCCCATGTCTATATGGGTTTCCTCCGGGTGCTTTGGTTTGCTCCTACAGTTCGAAAGACATGCTGGTTAGGGTGCATTGGCTCTGCTACATTCCCCGTCAGTGTACCCGAACAGGCACCACAGTGTGGCAACTACGGGATCCTCAAGGTAACTTCATTGCAGTGTTAGCGAAGCCTACATGTAACAGTAATAGATAAACTACTTTTAAATGGGAATAGCTGGGACACTAAGGAAAATTGACACATCAACTACGACTCTCACCGACTTCTACACACAGAAAGCATTCTTTTTGGTTATATCACAGTTTGGTATGGCTTCTGCTCTGCCCAAGACCACAAGGAACTACAAAAAGTCATGAATGTAACTCAACCCATGGAGCAAACCAGCCTCCCATCCACTGACTCTGTCTACACTTCCAACCGCCTCAGAAAAGCAACCAGCATAATCAAGGACCCACACGCCCTGGATATTCTCTCTTCCATCTTCTTCAGTCGAGAAAAAAATACAAAAATCTGAGGTCACGTACTAACCAACTCAAGAACAGTCTCTTCCCTGCTGCTGTCAGACTTTTGAGTGGACCTACTTTGCATTAAGTTGCTCTTTGTCTACACCCTAGTCATGGCTGTAACACTACATTCTGCACTCTCTCGTTTCCTTCTCTATGAACGGTATGTTTTGTCTGTATAGTGCGCAAGAAACAATACTTTTTCCTGTATGTTAATACATGTGACAATAATAAATCAAATTAAATCAAAACCAACTGGTGTGTTGGAGCAGTTTTCTCTGTGAGCTAATACACTCGCTCCAGCAAAGAAAGCTGCAGTGTCTTAGTTTTAATTTCACCAACAGCTTGTGGGTTCAGTTCACACCAGTCTCCAGAAACATAGGAACATAAATATAGGATCAGGGTTAGGCCATTCGCCCTTCTAGCCTGCTCTGCCATTCATTTTGATCATGGCTGCTGTACAAAATTAATATATTATAGAAACACAGAAAATAGAAGCAGGAGTAGGGATAGGCCATTTAGAACTGAGACAAGGAAGCACTTCTTCACTCAAGAATTGTGACTCTTTGGGATTCTCTATCCCAGAAGTCTGTGGGCGCTCAGTTGTTCAGGACAGAAGGTAATAAATGTTTGTTTACTGAAGTAATCAGAACAGAATAGAATCCCTGCAGTGCAGAAGGAGGCCATTCAGCCCATTGAGTCTGCACCGATCACAATCCCATCTTGGCCATATTCCCACAACCCCACATATTTACTCCCCCTCTGCTAATTCTTCTTGACACTGGGGTCAGTTTAGCATGGCCAATCATGCATATCTCTGGACTGCAGGGGGAAACCGGAACACCCGGAGGAGACCCACGCAGGCATGGGGAGAATGCGCGAACTCCATACATTCAGTGACCTGAATTGAACCCAGATCCCTGGGGTGCTGTGAGGCAGCAGTGCTCACCGCTGTGCCACCGTGCTGCCCTCTAATTAAGGGACACTGCGGGAATGCTGAAAGTTGGAGTGAAGTTAGAAACTTCAACCATGATTGATAAGGGGATTAGGGATTATGGGGAAAAGGCAGGAGAACGGGGGTGAGGAAAAAGAACAGCCATGATTGAATAGCAGAGCAGATTCAATGATGTGAGTGGCCTAATTCTGCTCCTACGTCTTGTGGTCTTATAGTGATCTCCTTGAGGGTAAAGTAAACTCAAAGGGCCGAATGGTCTATACCGGTTCATATTTTTTATGTTTTTATGAGAATATCAATCGTGCAAAACATAGGGGAGTTAAAATTCATTTCATGATGACAGTCCCACCCACCACAGAAACCTAAAGCATAGAATCAGCTGAAAGATACAATTGAGCAGGAAAGAATCGGCCCTTACAGGGGAAAAACACTTGCACTTTTTTTCCCCTGCGCTCATCAAGATAAGCTACAGTTGCGCTGAGGTATAGTACACCTCACCACCATTACTGTTCGATGGTGAGGAAGTTAAGCACAAACAGTTAAATTCCATCTACTCAACCCAAAAAGTACGCCTGAATCCTTATCTCGAAAGGAAACTTCCTATTGCTGAGATGTGACATTTTCCATTCCCCACCCCCACCTCCATATCGGCCACCTTGACATGTCTGAACGAGGTCATTATCGTGGCAAAACATGGCCACGGTTGTGCAGTGGCTAGTACCGCTGCCTCACAGCGCCAGGGACCCGGATTCGATTCCCGGCTTGGGTCACTGTGCGGAGTTTGCATGTTCTTCTGCATGGGTTTCCTCTGTGTGATTCTGGTTCCTCCCACACTCCAAAGATATGCAGGTCAGGAGGCCACCCTAAACTGTCCCTATGTGTTAGCTGACTAGCTCGGGTAAATGCATGGGGTTATGGAGATAGGGCTTGGGTGGAATTATGGTGGGTGCAGATTTGATGGGCCAAATGGCCTTTCCTGCAATGTACAATTCTAATGATTCAATTAAGGGTCCTTAAATGCTGCTGATTACGTTTAGTTTTGTCAGATGTGTTTCAGGTAGGTTCATTTATAACAGGTCTGTAGGCAAGGAAAACTTATAGCTCATTGACTTGGATTGGAATCAAAGTCAGGTTCCAGGACTGACCCATCTGTATACCAACCACGATATCATCAAATCCTCCTTGTAATCAATTTCAGAATTCAGTTAGAATTCACGACTGATTGAAACAATGATCCAAAATTCATGCTTGGCTTGGAATCGGGAGTTCATCAGATTGTATTCAGTTGCGATGTAATTTAGTCTCTCTGGTGACAAAACATGGCGTTACTCGGTGGAAATTTCTGTAGCATTGAGATGTTCTACTGCAAACGTGGAAGATGTTGGTGAGGCCACATTTGGAGTATTGTGTGCACCTTTGGTCTCTTTATCTGAGGAAGGGTGCCTTTGCTATCGAGGGATTGCAGCGAAAGTTGGATTCCTGCGATGACAGATCTGTCATATGAGGAGAGACTAAGTTGGTTAGGATTATATTCATTGGAGTTTAGAAGAGTGAGAGGAGATCTCATTGAAACTTATAAAGTTCTAACAGAGTTACACAGGGTAGATTTAGAAAGAATGCTCCCAGAGGTGGGGGAGTCCAGAACTTGAGCTTTGACAAAGGATCATCTGCACTTGAAACATCAGCTGTTTTCTGTCCTTACAGATGTTATGATGTGGAAATGATGTAGTGATGCCGGTGTTGGACTGGGGTAAACACAGTAAGAAGTCTGACAACACCAGGTTTAAATCCAACCGATTTATTTGATAGTAAACTTACAAGCTTTCGACCCTATGAACTTCATCAGATGAATAAGGTGGCCAGAACACCTCATTCACCTGACGAAGACCATAGGGTCGAAAGCTTGTAAGTTTATTATCAAATAAATCGGTTGGATATAAACCTGGTGTTGTCAGACTTCTTCCTATGATGTGGAGATGCCAGCATTGGATTGGGGTGGGTACTGGCAGCAATCCCATACACCAGGTTCAAGTCCAACAGATTTATTTGGTAGCACAAGCTTTTGGAGCACTGATCCTTCATTGGCTGATGAAGGATCTGCGCTCTGAAAGCTCGTGCTACCAAGTAAACCTGTTGGACTTTAACCTGGCATTGTGAGAATTTTTTTATTGTGCTTACAGATGTGCTGAGATTTTCCAACATTTTCTCTTTTGGTTATAGCTTGAGGATGAGGTAAACCTTTTCGAACTGAGGTGAGAAGAAATTTCTTCATCCAGAGAGTGGCACACGTGGTAGTGGAATTACTACCACAAGGAGTTGAGGCAAAAATGTTGTCTGATTTCGAGAAGAGATTAGATCTAGCTCTTGGGACTAAAGGGATCAAAGGACGGGGTGGGAGGGGCGATCAGCACGTTGAATTTGATGATCAGCCATAATCGAAACGAAAGGCAGTACAGGCTCAAAGGGCCGAGTGGCCTACTCCTGCTTCTAGTTTCTCTGTTTCCGTGCTAAAGAAGTAAATAATGATGCCGGTTCAGCTGGGGGTATCCTTGCCTCTCAGGACTGAGGGCAAGAATCATCAAACATGCTTGAGTGGCAACACTTCAAAAGAAATATCGAAAGTAAAAACTGCTCAGAGGCACAAGACAAAAAAATTGGCATTTACAGCCAAATACATGGCAAATCGCCAGGTATCTCTGATAGAAAGCTTTATTTGCATTAATAATAAAATACATCTTTTGAATTTATGTACCAATAGCAGAAAAATATAAATAAATTAGATGTAACTCCAAAACGTAGTTTCAAAATTTTCTTGCAACTTTTATTGATTTTATCTCCAGTATACATGTTCAGATGTTGCGTACAACATGCATTAATTATTTTAAGTTAATGTTTATTTATTATTGTCACATTAACAGTGCAATGAAGTTTCTGTGAAAATTCCTTAGTTGCCACACTCCGGTACTTGTTCGGGTACACTGAGGGAGAGTTTAGCATGGCCAATGCATCTAACCAGCATCTCTTTCAGAGGGGACCTGGAGCATGTGGAGGAAACCCTGCATGGGGAAACAGCGACCCAAGCCAGGAACCGAACCAGGGTCGTGAAGCTGAGAGGGATTAGTGGACTAAATATGTGGTGTTATGGGGATGGGCTGGGTGAGATTGTTGTTGTTGCAGACTCGATGGGCTGAATGGTCTCCTCCAGCATTGTCTGGATTCTATGACAATGGTGAGAGTGTGGAATTCGCTAACACGGTTGGTGCTTGAGGTGAATAGCATCAGTGCCTTTAAGAAGAGGTTTGGTATGTGTATGAGGGAGAAGGGCATAGAGGGTTAAGCTGATACAGTTAACTGAGGAAGGATAGGAGGATTGAGTGGAGCATAAACGCTAGCAGAGACTGACTGAACAAAATGGCCTGTTTCTGAGCTGTCGATTCGATTCAATTCTACATAAACACTTTCTAATTGAACCCATTCTGAGAAACAGATGTTGATCAGGCAGGACTGTGGTTAGTCAGATGTTATAACAGTGAGGCCCATATGTCTCACCAATGCACAACATAAGCTATCCCAAATCTTTGCAGCAGGATGGTGGAATAGACAGAGAGGTGGGGTCTGGAGAAGTTTTCGAGTGGCTTCGGAAGGGTGTAGGGATTGTTGGGAGGTGGGGATGGCTGACAAAAGATTCCATGGGTTGAGGACAATGTAAAGCTTGCCTGTAATAATCACCCACATGGGCAAATAGCCTGTAAATCCTCACTGTACGGGACGATAGAGAAAGCTAGACTTCTCTCCCAGAACAGCTATGCTTAGCTGGAGCACAGTTCCACAGGCAAGGCTAGCATTTGTTGCTCTTTAATTGCTCTTTAAGGAATACTTAAGAATCAATTGTGGCTCTGGAGTCACATGTGGGCCAGTCCAGGTAAGGGTGGCAGATCTCCTTCCCTAAAGGACATTAGTCAAGCAGATGAATTTAAATGACAATCGCCAATGATTTCCTGGTCATCAGAAGACTTTTAATTCCAGATTTTTATTGAATTCAAATTTCACGATCTGCAGTGACGAGATTTGAATCTGTCACCCTGGTGCATTAGTCTGGATTACTTGTCCAGTGACTATACCACTGTTCCACCGCCTGCCCTAAGTGACAGAATGCCCACACTCCGGACAGCGAGCAGCCACAAGCAATTTCACTCAAGGACATTGCAGCAGAGCCTGCCTCCTACCCTTTCTTGACCCTTATTCTGGAAGAAGCCTTTTAATAGTAATCAGGAGTGAGAATCACTTTTCCCCTTCCTCGCCTCTGCTGGGCACAGTCAGAAGTCTCACAGCACGAGGTTCGTGTCCAACAGGTTTATTTAGAATCACGAGCTTTTGGAGCACTGACTCACCTGATGAAGGATTAACACTTCAAAAGATCGCGATTCCAAATGAAACTGTCGGACTTTACCATGGTGTCGTGAGACATCTCACTGTACCCGCCCCAGTCCAACGCCGGCAAATCCACATAATTCTTTTGTTGGGGGCACTGGGGCCAAAGATCACAACCAGTGGCTGCACTATCTGAGATGAGGTGACTCAGCTTCAATTCATGATCCCAATGAGGAGTTTGCAGATCCGCTTCATGCCAGGTTGTGTGATGGGGAGTTTTTATAAGGAATTAGAAACACTTCTAATCCATTGCCAGGTAAGGGATTCAGGAGTGTTGTTGCGGAAAACAGTGCGATAGTTGCTCTATCTGGTATCAAGGTATCACTGGAGGGAGGCAAGTGTTATTATCACTGGACTATTAATCCAGAAGCTCAGCTAATGTTCTGGGGACCCAGGTTCAAATCCCACCACAGCAGAGAGCGGAATTTGAACTTAATAAAAAATACCTGGAATTAAGAATCTACTGATGACCATGAAACCATTGTCAATTGTCGGAAAACCCCATTTGGTTCACTAATGTCCTTTAGGGGAAAGAAATCTGCCACACTTACTCGGTCTGGCTGACATGTGACTCCTGAGCCACAGCAATGTGGTTGACTCTCAGCTACTCTCGGGCAACCAGAGATAAGAAATAAATACTGGCTGCCAGCGATAAACATATCCCACAAAATAATTTAAGAATAGAACAATGGGGGGACAGACCTTAACTCATCTTCCAACACCTTATCAGTTCCTAGCAGCTTCACAATAAGCCATTCTTCCCCCCAGGAGGTGGGCTTTTTGTAAGGTTTCTAAGAACGGTTTTAAGATGATGTCTCTTAAGGTAGCAGATGATGCTGCTACAAAACTTTGCAAGCAACAGTTCAAACAGCACCGACAGGAAGTCAGCAGCAAAAAGGTGCCGTGTGGTCTTTGACAAGACCAAAGGTGTCAACAGCGGTAGGCGCAGAACAAGCAACATGTCAGCAAGGTTTCTGGGAGCCAGCATTCAGCACCTGGCTGTGGTTGGCTTGCTTCCTGTCAACCTACAATTGGGTTCAGAGGAAGCGGCATCAATACAGCCCAAGGATGGATGGGGGATGTGTGTGTGTGTGTGTGTGTGTCAGGGGGGAATGTCTGTGCGTGTGTATGTGTGGTTGGGGGAAGTGCGTGTGTGTGTGGGTTTGGTGTGTTGGGGGAGGTGCTGTGCGTGTGTGTGTTGTTGGGCAGAGTGTGTGTGTGTGTGTGTGTGTGTGTGTGTCAGGGGGGAATGTCTGTGCGTGTGTATGTGTGTGTGTGTGTTGGGGCAGAGTGCATGTGCGTGTGTGTGTTGGGGCAGAGTGCGTGTGTGTGTGTGTGTGTGTGTGTGTGTGTGCATGCATGTGTGTGTGTGTCAGGGGGAGTGTTTGTGCAAGTGTGTGTGCGCGTGTTGGGATGGAATGTGTGTATGCATGTGCACGTGTGTGCATGTGCATGTGTGTGTCGGGGGGACTATCTCTGCATTGTGTGTGTGTGTGTGTGTGTCGGGGGGAGTGTCTGTGCATAGTGTGTGTGTGTATAAAACAGGGGGAGGGGGGCTGTGTGTTGGGGGTGTTGGAATGCTACCAACTGTGGCAATTGGGCTGGACTGTTAACCAAATTTCAAAGAAGCGTTCACAAATAAGTTATTGCAGCCACCGGTCGAGAGAGTCAACCCACATCTGCAAGGCCTATGTCACCATGGCGGACAGACAATTTGCACCTGGGTATATAATCGCCCACCTAGCCACAGCCATGCCTGGCCATCCCCACAATTCTCACTCAGGAGGCAAAGCAATTTTATCAGAACTGCAACTTCAGTGCAAACTAGCTATTTCCTGTCAATGTTAATATGGATCAGAAATATCAAACACTGAACCGTACAGATCAGCAGTGTGAATGAGCTTTTAAAAAAAATAACATTCACATCAGCTCCAACTCTTTAATCTCAATGCAGAGGACCGTGTTTCAAAAACAGTATCTTCTATTTGCTGACTGTTATAAAAACGGTAATTTTATATTAGAAATGGGAGAGTGAGCAACTGAAGGAGAGGGAGCGCAGGAGCGGGCAACTGAAGAAGAGAGGGAACGGCAATGTATAGAGGGAGACAGTGCCTGAGAGAGGGAGGAATATGGAGAGGGTGACTGAAGAGAAGGGGAGGGGGAGGAGCACGGGTGGCAGACGGGGAAGATAGAGAGGAGGCAAGAGGGGAGGAATGGGCAACAGAGACTGTGCCGGAGATAGAGTGAGGGGAAGGGAGAGGGGAAGTAGGCCCACTTTTCTTTTTAGGCTACACATTCTAGCCCGTAAGTTCGGCAGAGTGGGCAGAACACGTTTTGGTGTTGGTATGAACCCACGTTAGAAAACAATTTGCACTTCATTTCTTGTTACAAATTTGTGTGTGAAATGCTCCAGGTGATGGCTAATTCGTGGCCCTGTAAATCCCCGCAGTGTTACAACCCAAAAAACTCGGAGGCAAAAATTTATAATTAGAGTATTCCCACAGTACAAGTTGGCACAAAAGAAAGACAACACCACACCACTGGCAACAGTGGCACCATTGTTTATTCAGTTTTTTGATGAGGGAAGTCTTAAAGAGGCTCTCACTTCTGATCGGTTAGAACGACTGGGTCTCCCTCATTTGTGTATACCAAGCCATGCAATACAGAGAGCAGCAACCTCCCTGTTACAGATTTCTGTCAATGTCTTACTCCCAGATGACTTGCAATGCAAATTCCTGCACGCTAACTGACCACCAAGTATCCAAACCTGACTGATCTTACATACACTGAATGGTTTATCAAGATGGCACAGGATGTTGCTTTAAAAAAGAGACATACCGTCAAAGTTTTTTGTCTTGCATTCATCAGGCCTGACACAGGAATGCCACACTTCAAAGAAAGCAACAACTTGTAATGCATAAGAGGGCGCTGATTGGTCAAGCATATGTGAGCCACATTATGGAGGCTGACTGATCATCTTAAAATTAGTTGATAGAATCATTAGAATCCTATAGTGCAGAAGGGGGCCAGTTAGCCCATCGGGTCTGCACTGACAACAATCCCACCCAGGCCCTATCCCCACAACCTTGTGCATTTACTCTAACTAGCCCCCCCCCGACACTAAGGAGCAATTTAACATGGCCAATCCATCTAACCCGCACATCTTTGGACTGTGGAAGAAAATTGGAGCACCCAGAGGAAACCCATGAAGACATGGGTAGAATGTGCCAGCTCCACACAGTCAGTGACCCAAGCCAGGATTCGAACCTGAGACCCCAGTGTTGTGAATCAACAGTGCTAACCACCATGCCACCCTCTGCGATTCTCACTACTCAGCTGTCAGGCCTGCAATGCCATTTACTCAGACTTGCTAGAAGTTAGAAATAATCATGCGCAGGGATGTGTCCTCAGCAGGCAAAAGGAACATGTCCAAGCATCACGCCCCTTCTTTGAATTAAACAAAATACCAAGAGCTTTCTGGTGCTTTCTCCATGGCACCACTGCAACCATCACTCACTTATCCACCAATTAGCTCTCTTTTCCCACACTGTATCAATTGTCTCTCCCTTAGGAAGTTGACATTCCTGCACCTGTCCTGATAAATGCAAGACGAAATACTTCAACAGCACATCTCTTTTCTCAGCAAGATTTACCAAGGATGAGTTAAGATGAAACGCAAAGTGCAAAAACAGTTTAGTAAAATACCACATACTGCTGAGAATGGTTAAGAAGCACTTCAAGGGGACAGGCTGTGACCTAGTTACCATTCTTGAGTGAGTAAGTGTCAGCAACCTTTTACATGGAAGCACCTCCCAGCAAAACCACGAGACTACAGGCACCCTCAGCTGATTCCTCTTCCCCTCCCCATTTCCCCCTTTCGCAGCCCAAGTTCAACCCCACTGGCCTACACTGGAGGCTGAATTTGGGGCCTCTCTGATGCGCGTTGTGAAGCACATCTCTCAGCCTTTCTCTCATTTAAACTTTTGCTTAAAACACCCAGATAATAGCATGTCCGATGCCGTGCACACACATACATGCACAGCAACAGAACATCTTGTTGCACACGTTGCCATGGCAATGACCAATCTTCCGCAAGAGAACGCTGAACCGGGCTTTATAGAGGTTTCAATATAAAAGTAAACACAGGGCTTCCTACGGTTGACTGCAAGTTAGTGTCGAGTGCCAACAAGTACCACCGCTGCGCTGTCAACACTGAGGGCCTACTTACTCTTGAACGAGACCGTGCAGGCTTGGTCAACTAATTGTTACCATGTGTTGCCTCCTTTGACCCCAAAACTTCTTTCTCTCCTCAAAGTGCCGGGGAGACAATTCAACAATGCCGTGGTGGGGGGCAGGTAGCGCCAGTCAATCACTGAAGAGGCACCAGTGATAAGTGTGGTCCTTTAAACTGGGGAGAGGGGTGGGCATTTCCTGAAGGCCACACGATCAGAGAGGATCATCCCAGCAGGCAGCTGTACCCATGGGCAGGAGGGCGAGGACCACGGAAACACTCAATTGGAGACAAGGCATTACGTAGAGCGGTCGCATTCGTAATCTCGTCCTGTTGTGCATTTTTTTTTTAAATATTCAGTTGGCAATAAAGCCTTCAATGTTAAAACGACATGGAGTCACCCTGGATCTATTACAGTCAGCACAGAGAAACAAGGATGTCACTGTCCATTCAGAATTCCTTAAATGCTTCGTGGAGCTACTCGCTTATTAGTGATGGTAAAACATCTCAGTGGACGGGTTACGTTGTTATAATTATTCGCAAAGAGCTAAGCATTAATTGTTATCACAATATCGAGAGGCACGATAACACAACGGTTAGCATCGCTGCCTCATGCCGCCAGGAATCTGGGTTCGATCATCTGTGTGGAGTCTGCACATTCTCCCCAAGTCTGCGTGAGTTTCTTCCAGGCACTCCGGTTTCCTGTAGATCATATAGAATCCCTATAGTGCAGAAAGAGGCCATTCGGCCCATTGAGTCTGCACCGACAACAATCCTACCTACCCCTGTAATCCCACATATTTATCCTGCTATTCCTCCTAATCTACAGATCCCAAAATGCTAAGGGGCAATTCAACCTACCTAACCGGCACATCTTTGGAGCGTGGGCAGAAACTGGAAGACCCAGAAGAAACCCACGCAGATATGGGGAGAACATGCAGACTCCATTGGCCCAAAGATAAACGCCAGCTGCTGTTGGAGGATCAGCAACATGGTGAAAGACCATCTTTAGTCTGCTTAAAATACATTGGTTTTCCATTGCAATGAATTGTCCTTGAGCGAACGTCGTACTGCCACATTCTAAAGCCCAGGACTACGTACTGAGAGATACATCAAGACTGCGTGCTGAGGGACGCACTAAAGCTTGGGACATCTGCTGCGGGGATGTAATGGGGGAAGGTCGCTGTCTAAAACTTTTCAGCCATAGTGAACTAAGGGGAGTGGAATTGTATAGAACCCCCTTGGGCTGTATAACTCACATTGAATATACACAGTGAATATTACATGCATTACAATTGTATTGAAGTAGCTGAATGAGCAATTCATCCCAGGTAGGCAACTTAACTATCTTGACACCATTTATAATGTCTATTTTGGGTATAATGTGATGTACGTAGAGAATCTGAATATTATCACATTTAGTGTGATGGCCGTTTTTAAATGTTTGTAATGATCTTTCAGATATTCTTATATTGTTGCAAATAAAATATGTTCAACCATATCCAATGTCACTGATTCTTTCAGGGTGATTTGAGGTTTCTACAATAACCTCACATTCCGGGAATCTGTGATCAGGAGCAGCATGGTGGTGCAGTGGTTAGCATTGCTGTTTCACAGCGTCAGGGACCTGAGTTCGATTCTGATCTCGTGTGGGGTTTGCACATTCTCTCTGTATCTGCATACGTTTCCTCCTGTGCTTCGGTTTCCTGCCATAGTTCAAGGATGTGCAGGTTAGGTTGACTGGCCAGAATAAATTGCCCCTTAAGTGCTAGGGTAGATACGCGGAGAATATGGGGATAGGATCCGGAGGGGATTGTTGTTGGCGTAAGCTCAATAGGCCAAATGGCCTCCTTCTGCATTGTCGGGATTCTAGTTTAAAGTTTTTTTATTATCATTGTCACAAGGAGGTTCACATTAACACCACAATGAAATTATTGTGAATATCCTATGCACCAACTCTGCAGATGTTCTGCCAGGTCTCCACTCAGGGAGAATGCCAACGAATGTGACAATCCCTTGCCAGCTCTGCAGAGACAAAGACAAAATTTGTATGCCACTTTGCTGAGGTTTTTATGTATGTTCCCACATCCAAACTGTGCTGTCAGAATGAGGGGAAGTTTTCCGCATCACCGCAGAGTGGGATTGCACAATGTCCAGTGAACAGCACACCTTTTCCTTATTCAACGAGTGAAAGCATGCAACCTTTCGGCTTATACTGGGTCCACAACAACATCAAAATGTTCAGGCAACATTACAACGTTCAATTCTACAACATATTCCCAGGTCAGGTTTCACTCGTCTGCAATACGCAGCCACGGATCGATCTGAACTGCAGCGCACTCAGTTAATCAAGAACACTCCATCCGACTATCCGTAACATACACTGCAAGACGTAACTGCAACAGAACACTGCCCTGACCACTGCAACAGGATCAAAGCCACTAAGTTCCTGCTGGAAGTGACTGGGTGGTCCCACAGCAGAGGGAGAAGGTCCAACTTATAAAAGCACTGTTAATGCAGAAAAAGTGTCACAAAGCAACACAAATCAAAAGCACAGGCATTAAGTCACAGTGGATGAGCTAGGAAATCAACTTATAGTTGGTGAAAAGGTAGGTTTTAAGTTTATTTATTAGTATCACTAGTAGGCTGACATTAACACTGCAATGAAATTACTGCAAAAATCCCCTAGTCGCCACAATCTGGCGTCTGTTCAGGGACACTGAGGGAGAATTTAGCATGGTCATTGTACCTATCTTTTGGACTGTGGGAGGAAACCGGAGCACTTGGAGGAAACCCACGCAGGCACGGGGAGAACATGCAAACTCCAAACAAACAGTAAGAAGGAAACTGATTCAGTTGAAGTGAGAGTTTAAATGACATGAGATTTGAAGCTCAACATGTTTCACCAAGCCTATGGAATTGATTGAGGAATTTATTTTTATGGTGGGCAAAAGCTCGGCATTTGGTCTTCATACATTTCAGTTGGAGAAAGTTTGCCCACATCAGAGACTTACAACAGAAGGAAGTCATTCAGCCTATTGTGAAGATTTTATTGGTGGAGCTCCCATGCCGAGTTCTACAGTTTTTACTATGTCTCAATGTGTGATATCTACAGGAGTGAGAGATCTGGATACGATTTGCTTAAATCTGGAAGTGCTGGTTAGCACTGCTGCCTCACACATCAGGGACCCGGGTTTGATTCCTGGCTTGGGTCACTGTCTGTGCATAGTATACTCATTCTCCCTGTGTCTGTGTGGGTTTCCTCCAAGTACTCCGGTTTCCTCCCACAGTCCAAAAGAAAGGTACAATAGCCATGCTAAATTCTCCTTCAGTGTGTCCGAACAGGCACCAGAGTGTGGTGACTGGGGGATTTTCACTGTAACTTCATTACGGCGAAGTTAATGTAACCCTACTTGTGACATTAATAAACTTTCTAAAAAAAAAGCCTGTCGCTATCTCACCAGGGATTAGCATGCAAGAAAAAGGAAATTCAAATTTATTGCCACATGTTCTGGGATACAGTGAAATTGTTTCTTGCACACTATACAGACACAATATACCATTCATAAAGTATATGGGGGAGAAGGAAAGGGAAGGGTGCAGAATGTGGTGTTTTATTGTAACTGATTTGATTTATTGTCACATGTATACAGTGTTGATTCTTGTGTGCTATATAGACATGGCATACCGTATATAGAGAAGGAAAGAAGACAGTGCAGAATATAGCACTACAGTCATAACTAGGGTGCAGAGAGAGATCAGTTGAGTGTGAGGCAGGTCTATTCAAAATCTGATGGCAGCAGGGTAAAAATCATTGAATTCTGACAGGGATTCCACTGCAAAAAGGCAATGTCGTTGATGGTTCAGGACCATCTAAGAGCAGTGCTGCAGAGCTGGAGGATTCATTAAGGAGCAATGGGAAGGAAGAAAACACTAGTCAGCTTCAGTCGCAGAGAATGATGGATCTCCACTCTATCATCAGTATCCCTCTTACTGCGACACTATGATCGAATCAATTTCATTTTCGGAGTCAAATTAACTTGGGCCCGATTTTACCATCCCACTGCACCCATTTTCGAGCACAAAAACGTGCTAAAGTCGGGTGTGAGGTGAGTAGTATGATCTGCGTCTGCCTCCGTGCTGGTCCCCCCTTTACCGAGGCCCAGAAATGGCTGCGATCAGGATTGTGCCCAAACTGGGCAGGATGGCCATTGAAATGCACTTGTATGCATTTAAATTGACATAATGGGCAAGTGCGCAGTCCATAAATAAATAACAGTGCCCTTAAGACGCCAAGCACTTCATATTCAATAAGGTGTATGTGTTGATGAACGTACTACAATATTTCATTAAGGGTGGAGCCATTAGAGATATGGTTGTATTAGCCCAATAGTGATAAACACGTTTGTACCAAGAACCTCATGTGGTCAAACCGAAGATGCACAGTGTTTTTTAAAATACTTCCATGGGATGTGGGCACTGTTGGCAAGGGCAGCACTTTTGCCTAATGATGGGATGCATTGAACAGAGTGCCACTAACATCACCTCAGAGCATGCTTTAGTATTTCCAGCCACTCAATCACTTCCTTTATTCGGGAGCAACCAAGATATTCTTAAATCAGCTGGAAAACTTATCTTCATGGGTTTGTGGCCACATCCGGCTCAGTATTGAGCCTCCTGAACAGGAATAGCAGAAAGTACAGAACCCATGTGCACCAGGATGAAGATGTCGCCTTTTCTATCTGCTATGAAGAATAAAATAGCAGCAAGCCTGCTTGACCAGAGACAGGCTCTTTGTTCAGGTGTTCAATATTCTTTATTGCGTGGTGTTTGCAACGAAAGATTCTTACTCCTGGACAAATCTAAACAGCTCCTTAAATTTGTTGTCAAGGGACAGTTAAACCTCAAACATTACTTCAGTGTTTCCCTCCCGGCCTCCTCCTCCAACCAAAACAAAAGTCACTGGTAAGGCAGATAAACCAGAGGATATTTGGTACATGGGACTGGGATATTATAGCAATTACTGGGATATTATAGCAATTACTCCTAAGGGAGGGACAGGACTGGCAGCTCAATGTTTCATGCTATAGGAAAGTTAGAACAGGAGGTAAGAAAGGAGGGGAAGTTGTATTTTTGATTAGGGAAAACATCACAATATGACCGAGAGGGGATATTTCTGAGGGTTCACTCTGAGTCTATATCGATAGAACTGAGAAATAAGAAGGGGGAGATCACTTTGATAAAATTGTACTATAGGGCCCCAAATAGTCAGCAGGAAATTGAGGAGCAAAAACGTAAGAAGATTACAGATACGTTAATAACAGTCGGGGACTTTAATTTTCCCAACATTTACCGAGACAGCCATAGTATGGATGGAGAGATTGTATTCTGGAGGAATTTCTCATTCAGAATGTGGATGGCCTGACTAGAGAGGGACAAAACTTAACTTCCTCTTGAGAAATAAGGAAGAGCAGTTGACAAAAGTGTTAGTGAGGGATCACTTTGGGACCAGTGACCATAATTCCATTAGTTTTAAGATAGCTATGAAGAACGATAGTTCTGATAGAACAATAGAGTGATAGTTCTATGGCCTGGTAGGTACTGATATGATCGGCACAACTTGTGGGCCGAAGGGCCTGTTTGTGCTCTAGTGTTCTATTTAATGACTGGTCTGGCCCAAAACTTATAATTCTAAATTGAGGTAAGGCCAATTTGGATAGTATTAGACTAGAACTTTCAAAAGTTGATTGGGGTAGTTTGTAGAAAGGCAAAAGGACATCTGTCATGTGGGAGGCTTTCAAAAGTGTGTTGACCAGAGTTCAGGATAAGCACGTTCATTTTAGAATGAAGGGCAAGGCTGGAAGAATTTGATTTAATTCATTACTGTCACCTACAAAAGTATTGTTTCTTCCACGCTACACGGATAAAGTCGTGAACCCTGGGTGACTTGGGATATTGAGGGCCCGGTCAAGAAGGAGGAGACGTATGATTGGCACCTGGGATCAAGTGGACCCCTTGAAGACTATACAGGGTATAGGAGTAGAATTAAGAGAGAAATCAGGGTAAAAAGGGGACACAAGATTGACTTACCTGGCAAAACAAAGAAGAATCCAAAAAACTCACAAATACATAAATAGCAAAAGAGTAACTAGGGTGAGCGTACAGCCTCTTAAGGATCAACAAGATCATCTTTGTGTGGATCCACAAGAGATGGGTGTGATCCTAAATGAATATTTCTCATCAGTATTTATTGTTGAGAAAGGCATGGATGTTAAGGAACCTGGGGAAATAAATAGTGATGTCTTGAGGAGTGTGCATATTACAGAGGAGTAATACTGGAAGTCTTAAATTGCATCAAGGTAGATAAATCCCAGGACCTGATGAAGTGCATCCTCAGACATTGTGGGAGGCTAGGGAGGAAATTGCAAGTCCCCTAGCACAGATATTTAATTCATTTACAGCCACAGGTAAGGTGCCTGAAGATGGAGAGTTGCAAATGTTGTGTCTTTGTTTAATAAGGGCTGCAGAGAAAAGCCTGGAAATGACAGACTGGTGAGCCTAATGTCTGCAGTGGGTAAGTTATTAGAAGATATTCTGGAAGATGCAATCTACAGGTATTTAGAGAGACAAAGACTGATTAGGGGCAGTCAGCATGGCTTTGAGAGTGGAAAATCGTCTCTCACAAATTTGATTGAATTCTTTGAAGAGGTAACTAAGACTATAGATGAGAACTGTGCAGTCGACATTGTCTACATAGTTTTTACCAAGGTTAAATCTCACAGGGTCCAGGGTGAGGTAAGCAATTGGATAAAAAATTGGCTTGACGACAGAAGACAAAAGAGTGGTTGTAGACGTTGTTTTTCAAACTGAAGACCTTAGGGACTGGTGCTGGGTCCACTGTTATTCGCGATTTGTATTCATAATTTGGGAGGTATGGTTAGTAATTTTGCAGATGACACCAAGATTGGTGGCATTGTGGACAGTGAGGAAGGTTATCTAGGATTGAAAGGGGATTTTGATCAATTGGGCCAGTGGGCTGATGAATGGCAGGTCAAGTTTATTTTAGATAAATGCGAAGTGCTGCATTTTGGTAGATCGAGCCAAGGCAGAGCTTATTCAGTTAACACTAGGGCACTGGGGAGAGTTATAGAACTAAGAGATTTAGAGGTACAGGTTCATAGCTCCTTGAAAATAGAATCACAGGTGGACAGGGCAGTGAAAAAGGCACTCAGCATGCTTGATTTCATTGGTCAAACATTGAATATAGGAGTTAGGACATCATGTTGAAGTTGTACATGATATTAGTAAGGCCACACTTCGAATACTGTGTACAGTTCTAGTCGCCTTTTATAGAAAGTACATTATTAAACTAGAAAGAGCTCAGAAAAGATCGGATGCTACGGGGACTTGATGGTTTGATTTATAAGGAAAGGCTGGATGGATTGGGACTTATTTCCCTGGAGTGTAGGAGGCTTAGGAGTGACCTGAGAGAGTTCTATAAAATAATGAGGTGCATAAATAAGGTAAATATTCAACATCTTTTCCCAAAGACAGGGGAGACTAAAACGAGAGGGCACAGGTTTGAGGTGAGAGTGGCAGATTAAGAGAGGTAATTTTTTCACATAGAGGGTGGTGAATATCTGAATGAGTTGCCAGAGGTAGTAATAGAACATAGAACATAGAACACTACAGCACAAACAAGCCCTTCGGCCCACAAGTTGTGCCGATCATATCTATACTTACCAGGCCATAGAACTATCTGTAACTCCCAATCACTCATCCAGAAGTCTCTTAAAAGACGCCAGCGAGTTCACCTCTACCACCACTGACGGCAACCGATTCCATTCACTCATTCACATATAGAGGCGGGGACAATTTTGTCTTTTAAAAAGCATTTAGACAGTTACATGGATAAGATGAATATAGAAGGATTTGGGCCAAATGCAGGCAATTGGGACTTGCTTAGTGGTAAAAACAAGGCAGCACAGACGTTGAGTTGAAGGTTCTATTTCCATGCTGTAAACTTCTACGACTCTACAAGTTTAATTGCCGAATGTAAGAATTACTTGGGATTTTTCTGCGCAAGGGGGAGTGGGATTCTAATTTGCAATCCTCTTGCTGCGAAGACATAACCACTGACCAGTAGGCAAGTCCATCTGTCCCAGATCCCTCTGATATCTTGTCCTATCGACCTTTCTGCCTGTGTGAATCTATTCAGTGAATGTTGGCAAACTACTGCATTGTGGATGACTACACAGCCCAGAATACCCCGCAGAGAACACTGGACAGAATGAGACTAGTGTTTCACTCTCCCTGCATCCACAGAAGCTGATGGCCAAAGAACACTCTTAACTACCACACTAACCGAGGACAGGCCAGGTCATGCTATTTCAAGCTGTGTACACTTGAGTCAGGTTAAATTTTGCCAGAGCACAGCGAATAACAGAATATTTTGTTTTGTAGTAAATACATATACTAAAGATGCGTTTCCACCTCCACTTCCAATGCAATTGTCCTTTGTAAATAAGTATCACTAATAGCAACAATATCACACAACTATACACACTCTTTTGTTACTACTCTCCCTCTTGAGCTCGAATGGGCAAAAGCTCTCAACGTAAGTAGATCGGACTTTGGAGTTACAACTCTCCTGACAGCAGTGACGAGAAACTCGCTATTCACGTTGCCAGGTGGGATCACATGACAACTTCAGCATTCACCTCAACAGCGTGGAATCTGGTGGCAGCGTAGAACTTGGCGACATCATCTTGGGCCATTTGCTGATTGAGCTGGAGTTTTTTGAAGAAGGTAACCAAGAAGGTAGATGAGGGCAGCGCAGTTGACATTGCCTACATGGACTTTAGCAAGGCCTTTGACATAATACCGCATAGTAGCTTGTTGTACAAGGTTAAATCTCATGGGACCCAGGGTGAGGCAGCCAATTGGATTCAAACCTGGCTTGATGACAGAATCCAGAGGGTGGTTGTAGAGGGTTGTTTTTCAAACTGGTGCACCAATAAACAAGGAAACTCTGAGCTAATCAGCTGACTGATCGGCCATTGCAGTGCCAGCACACCTTGCCAGCAAAGGATTGCCAAATGTTTAAAAAAGAACTTGTGTATCTGAGCACCACTGACATGGAGTCCACAGGTAACTGAAAATTATTAATTAAGGTTTCACTTTTTGTTAAAAATCATAGGATCCTGCAATGCATAAGGAGGCCATTCAGCCCATCGAGTCTGCACTGACAACAATCCCACTCAGGCCATATCCCCATAACCCCACGTATTTACTCTAGTCCCCCTGATACTAAGGG
The DNA here is from genome assembly GCA_024679065.1 of Sphyrna mokarran. Taxonomy (NCBI): domain Eukaryota; kingdom Metazoa; phylum Chordata; class Chondrichthyes; order Carcharhiniformes; family Carcharhinidae; genus Sphyrna; species Sphyrna mokarran. The sequence continues at coordinate 63,500,848 of JAGIQG010000016.1, read as the reverse complement.
GCAATTTATCACAGCTAATCCATCTTAACTTTGGAATCAATGATTCCAAATGACGAAACGGAGTCAGTGCGACCACATGGCCCAGTGTGATATCTGAGGTGGCTTCCACTATGTACAGATGGGATGGATCGAGCAGCTCAAATAATCAACTGGGGCAGTCCTGACATGAGAGAAAACGCACATTTCTGCACAGGAGCCACAAGGATGTTTAATGCAGGGACTGAACTCACTCCGGCACGATGAAGTTTTAAGTTTATTTATTTGTGGCATAAGCAGGCTTGCATTAACACTGCAATAAAAATCCCCCAGTCACCACACGCCGGCGCCTGTTCAGGTAACACTGAGGGAGAATTTAGCACGGCCAATGCTCTTAACCAGCACGTCTTTTGGACAATGCGAGGAAACCGGAGTAGCTGGAGGAAACCCACGCAGACACGGGGGGGATGTGCAAACAGACAATGACCCAATCTGGCAATCAAATTCAGGTTTCTGGCACTATGAGGCAGCAGTGTTAAATCTCACTGATAGTATCTGCCCTGTAGTAATACCCCATAATTCTATCATTCCCATCTGAGCTTGAATATTCAATAACTAAGAGGCCACTGCCACAATGCCTGTCCCTTTCCTCACTATACGCCCAGACTTCTGCATGCTGCAAAGGGTCTCTAAGCAGCAAGAGGGGGAGAAATTCCTCGGCCTCAAACTACAGAGAAGCTGAGGCTCTACCCCCATCTCGACTGAGCTCATCTAACCCAGCAAGCGTCAGGTTTCAAACCTAGAGCCGGTCTTAAGCTAAGTAGATCTGAAGCAGTGAGTATCTAATTGTATATGCTGTACAAAATAAATTTACAAACAGCAAAATGGAATCAAAAGACCATCAACATTGATTTTAACATAGGATCCCAATTCGAAGATACTTTTTAAAACCACAGGGCTTGTAGAGTCGAGGGTTTACACTGCACCATTATAACAAGTGACATGGGATTTTTCAAAGGAGGATTCTGGCAAGGATGTTATAGTACTCCTACACTTAACAATAAAGGCAGTGAGGTCATTGATAATCCATCATGCCAGATGTGGCGGCCAACCTGAAAGCATTTCGGTTCATCTTCCCGTACAGCAAAGATGAAAGTTACAAAACAGCAAATTGCCTCTGCCTCAGGAACCTTAGCCACAAAAATGTAGCCTCTTCTCGTGCTTCTCCAAGGAAGTTTTCCAAGAAAAGATAAATCACTCACGCATTCCAGCCTGGGGTTGGTATCCTGCATAAAAGGCATAGGGTGGGATTTTTTTCCCATCCCACCCACCATGGGAATCGGAGTAAACAAGGGGCAGACCACGGAAAGGTGTATTGACCTGGAATGGGATTTTCCAGTCTCGGGGCGAGCGAGGCTGGAAAATCCCACCCCATCGTATGGACGTTTCCCATGCCGTCTGCCATGAGAATAAAAATGGGCGAGGGACGGACCACAGAAAGCTCCATTGACATTGTGGCAGGGTCTGCCAGTTTTGGGATAAGCGCAACCAGAAAATCCCATCCATTGGCCGTAATTTTACTGGCACGCCTGCCCCTGAGAACGGCATTCTCTGTTGGCCTCGGGCGGGACCATACGAAACTCGGGTGGACGTGCCGATAACATTCCACCCATAGCGTGGAACCAGAAATCAGTCCGTCATGCTGAATCTTTATCTTTTCATCGATTGGGTAGGTTTTGTTTTGTTTCAGGAATGTCTGACAGAATTAGATACAAAGTAATATCATCCTAACGACTATTGTGAAGTGCTTCAACAATGCAAGAGTTCAAAACTCATCATTTTAACTGTTCAGTAAAAATGCCAAAACTAAATCGGTAAAAATCACATTACACAGGAAAGCTAAATATTAACAAGTGTCCAAGATGTTCCCATTTTCTCACAACAATTTGCTCTGTCAGTGTTCATAGAATTCATAGAATCCCTACAGCGCACGAGGAGACCATTCAGCCCATCGAGCCTGCACTAACCACAATCCCACCCAGGCTCTATTCCCATAATCTCAAATATTTACCCTGCTAATCCCCTGACACTAGGGTCGATTTAGCATGGCCAATCAACCTAACCTGCACATCTTTGGACTGTGGTAGGAAACTGGAACACCCAGAGGAAACCCATACTAATTCCCCTATTGGTCTAGCTTTCATTGAGCTAAAATTCTAGTTTAATTATTAATGTCACAAGCAGGCTTACATTAACACTGCAATGAAGTTACTGTGAAAACCCCTTAGCCGCCACACTCCAGCGCCTGTTCAGGTAAACTGAGGGGGAATTTAGCATGGCCAACGTACCTAACCAGCACATCCTTTGGACCATGGGAGGAAAGTTGAGCACCCGGAGGAAACTTATGCAGACGTGGAGAGAATGTACAAACAGACAGTGAGGAGGAAACTGATTAAGTTCATCTTCCAGATTCTTAGGCATTACAACTATAACCTTGTCACCATCAAGCCACCCATTTATTGTCCTTAGTGGCCACTCTCAGAGGCACAGGACAAATACAAACGCAGCAGGCATGATAAGTGTTTGGATCGCTTGCTCACAGCCTCCTTTCCAATAATAGACTGCCTCAGTGTACCAAAAAGCCACTGTCATCCCCGCATCCCACAGCCATGGACTTCGGACCTGTGTTCGATTCCCGGCTTAGGTCTCAGTCTGTTTGCACATTCTTCCCAGATCTGCGTGGGTTTCCTCCTGGGGAAACGGTTCCCTCCCTCAGTCCGAAAGACGTGCTGGTTAGGTGCACTGCCATGCTAAATTCTCCCTCAGTGTACTTGAATAGGTGACTGAGTATGGCGGTTGGGAGATTTTCACAGTAACTTCATTGAGATGTTAATGTAAGCCTACTTGTGGCACTAATGAATAAACTTATAAATTAATAAACTTCAATATCATTCGAATTCAGCATTTTGTAGGCTGATGAGAATTCATAATGACACCAGCAAAGCCTGATGGTTAGAAAGACTAACCCTGTATCAGGCTAAGGATCGTGGGAGCAACAAAGAAAGGGTGTACAGTGAGGGAATAAACACGGGAATTGATTGGACTGTGGCTATTGTTTTGCCTTGAACAGCGATCGAACACATTGTGTTCCTGAGAAAGTTACAACCCCTGACAGAGGCACGACTCTCAACATTTCCAACAGTAAAAAGCAATTGATCAGGGCCTGTCCCGTGAATACGTGACCCGAAGCATGATCAAGTGTCAGCAGGATCTGTATAACAGGAAGATGCTATGAGAAAGTAGTAGCCTGGGCTCAACCACTGCAGGAGAAGCAACAAGTCTGGAACTCAAAGGCATCAGAACGAAACCGATCAGGGATGAATCTGAGCAGTCTGCCTCATCACAGTTGGCATCTCTAAGCCCAAATCTGGAGTTAGACATTTTGTGAACTTGACAGTTTTTGAATAATGTGTGTGTAACAAAGTTGGAGGCTAGTTACTTTGTGTGTAACTAAGTTTGATGCCTGGTATAATTTTGTACTAAGTTAGTAAAGTACAGTGAAGGAAATCTGTTGTATAATAATTGAGAGCTTGAGTGTCTTTGTCCATAGCACCAGTTAGACAGCAACAAGTTAGAATCATAGAATCCCTACAGTGTAGGATCTCTATCAGGTTTGCACTGACTCCCTAACAAAGCATCTTACTCAAACCCACTCTCTGCCTTATATCCATTTAAGAGGCATCTTGACAAATATATGCAAAGACAGTGAGTAGAGAGATACGGACCATGTAGAAACAAAAGGTATTTAGTTTAGAAAGGCATTATGTGTCAGTGCAAGTCCTATTCCTGTACTGTTCTTAGTCATTGGAGCCCCACACATTTATTCCACTAATCCAACTGACCTTCACATTTTGAGGCTTTAAGGGGCAATTTAACATGGCCAATCCACCAAACCTCATACAAGAAGCTATCTAAAGAGGCTGAAATCATTTTGCCGACAACTGTATTTGAGTCATAACGTCTGTCGGCTACAAATTGACGGAAAATTGCTAATCTTATTCCGCAAGTCATCTATTTTCCACTTTCGCAGAAAACTAAGGAAATTTAGCGTGTCAGCTACGACTCTCACCAATTTTTACAAATGTACCATACAAAGCATTCTTTTTGGTTGTATCACAGCTTAATATGACTCCTATTCTGCCCAAGGCCACAAGAAAAAGATTGGGAATATAGCCCGATCCATCACTCAAGCCAGCCTCCCATCCATTGACTCTGTCTATACTTCCCACTGCCTCTGAAAAACAGCCAGCATAATTAAGGACCCCACGCAACCTGGACATTCTCTCTTCAACTTTTTCCATTGGGAAAAAGACAAAAGTCTAAGATCACGTACCAATCAATTCAAGAACAGTTTCTTCCCTGCTGTCACCAGACTTTTGAATGGACCTACTTAGCACTAAGTTGATTTTTCTCTGGCTATGACTATAACACTACATTCTGCACTCTCTCCTTTCCTCTTCTATGCTTTGTCTGTATAGCGCACAAGAAACAATACTTTTCACTCTATATTTATACATGTGGCAATAACAAATTAAATCTGGAAGTCATGTTTTATTCCCGCCTAGCGCAGGCACTTCACAGAAGAGTTAAATAAAAGCTGATTATAAGCCATCTGTGAAGGTAGCAGGGTACATGACCAAAGGATTGGCCAAGGAAGAAAGATGGATGGAGATGTTTAGGGAGAAACTCTCAGAGATTAGGCCTTTGACAGCTGAAGGCACGGCTGCCAAAAGATGGAATGATTTAAAACTGGGTTGCTCAAGAGGCCAGAATTGAACACCTGTGTACATCTCGGAGCAGCTGCAGGGCTGGAAGTTACAAAGGTCGGAACAGATTGGCCATGAAAGGATTTGAAAACAAGAATAATAATTTTAAAATCAAGGTATTGCTTAACGGAGCGTCAGTGTAGATCAGCAAGCACAGAGCTGGTGAGTGAATGGGAATTAGCGCGAGTTAAGAAATGACCAGGAGCGTGGGTGAACTTAAATTTACAAAGGGTAAAATGTAGGAGGCTGGCCAGGCATGAGTGGGAATAGTCAAGTCTGGAAGTAACAAAGGCATGGAGGAGGGGGTTCATCACCAAATCAAGCAAGAATCAAGCCAAGCTACGTTACAAAACAAGGAACTAGATGATCTTTGTGATAGAACCATAGAAACATAAAAGATAGGAGCAGGAACCTGCTCCACCATTCATCACAATCACGGCTGATCGTCCAACTCAATATCCTAATCCTACTTTCTTCCCGTATCTTTGATCGCATTTGCCTCGAGTGCTATATCAGCTGCCTCTTGAATACATTCAATGTCTTAGCATCAACTACTTCCTGTGGTCATGAATTCTACCGGGTGTAGAAATAGCTCCTTATCTCTGTCCTAAATGGTCTACCCTGAATTCTCAGGCTGTAATCCCTAATTCTGGACTCTCTCAATATCAGGAATACCCTCCCTGCATCGACACTGTCTAGTCCTGTTAGAAGTCTCTATGTGACAGTGGGATGTGATTAGACGCTCACTGGGGCCCACAACACACTAAGGCCTGAACAGGCTGAGCTCTGTAAGAGAGGGCACACGGTTATCAGAACTTTGAAACTTGTATGTTTTCCCTTGGCAGAAATGATAAATTAGTGTTGACGCAAACATAGTTTTTTTTTTCCCTCCCCCTCTGTTTCAACTGTCTTCCTTTCCTTTTCTGCAACAAGCTACTTGTTACAACAATACGGTTCCACATGTAGCCCTCAAAGTGGCAATTCTTTCTGTTCGAACCTGCACAGAGGATGTCAGGAGAGACACCCTGGAGCAGAGCTGGATTCACTTCACAATGCCAACTAACATATACCTGCATGCCCATTTCCTATCAGGGCATCTCAAGATGCAGATAACAAGTCAGATTCAGCCTCGTTATTCTTTTTCCTCAGCTTCGTCATGACCATCAGCATTCAACAAGGGAAGCGATGGCCTAGTGGTACTATCGTTAGACTATTAATCCAGCAACTCAGCTAATGTTCTGGAGACCCTGGGTTCGAATCCCCTCACGGCAGATGGTGGAATTTGAATTCAATAAAAAAAAATCTGGAATTAAGAATCTATTGCTTACTAATGTTGGAAAATCCCATCTGATTCACTAACATCCTTTAGGGAAGGAAATCAGCCATCCTTATCTGGTCTGACCTACATGTGGACTTCAGAGCCACAGCAATGTGGTTGATTCTCAACTGCCCCTGGGCAACTTGGAATGGGCAATAAATGCTGGCCCAGCCAGCGACACCTATGTCCCTTGAATGAATTTTAAAAAATTCACCCACTGTATCCTTTTTTCTCTACTTCAAAGAGCAAAGAACAAAACAGCACAGGAAACAGGCCCTTCGGCCCAACGAGCCCGTGCCGCCACTTCATCATGACAGCTGGGATTCAAAAATAGCCAATCTCCAGCTTAATAACAAACCGTGTATGGCATGGTGGCACACTGGTTAGCACTGCTGTCTCACACTGCCAGGGACCTGGCTTCAATTCTTGGCTTGGATCATTGTCTGTTTCAGTTTGCACATACCCCCCGTGTCTGCATGGGTTAACTCCAGGTTCTATGGTTTCATCCCACAGTCCAAAGATATGCAGGTTAGTTGCTAAATTGCCTCTTAGTGCCCCGGGATGCATAGGTTAGAAGGATTAATAGGATAAATATGCAGGGTTACATGGTTAAGGCCTTGGTGGGATTGTTGTCGGTACAGACTCGATGGGCGGCATGGCCTCTTTCTGTACACTAGGGATTCTATGATTCTATGAATTTACTCTGATCAAGCTATGCAATCAGAATTGAAATGCCCTGTGGAAATCCCTGCATCTAGCAAAAAGATGCTCTGACTTGTAAAAAAAGCGTTGCTGTGTTTAGCAACCTTGTCATTGGAGTAACTATATTTGAGAGTTCCGTACTTTGGCAGCGCATATAAAGTAGTGTGGAAGTTGTAAATCACACACTCACAAAGTCGGCAGAACAGTAATAATTAACAGAGTCCTCAAAATACAGAGCAAGTCAGGGATTGTGTGGAAAAAGGAAAGCTAGCTTAACTCTGCCTGGTGCGCAACGCCTTCAACCAGAACTGATATTTAAACTTATATGTGGACAGGAATCCGTAACAACGGGCTAACCTGGAATTAATTTGATCTACAGCTTTAAGATTTCTGAGTGTAAGCTGCAAATGAGAGGCGGTGGTTTCATCCATTCACTTCTATACAATCAGAGCAGCGAGCAACACTGTGCTGTAACATAGCAACGGTCATTCAGCCCCTTGAACTCGTTCCACCCATTCAATTAGATCAGAAACTCGACTCCATTCTACCCACCTTCAATTCCTATGAAGAATTCATCAATCTCAGTTAGAAACATTTTAATTGACACTGCATGCGCAGCCATTTGAGTGGGAAGTGATCCGTAATTCACCATGTGGAAGGAGAAATAATTTCACTCCCAAAATAACTTGGTTCAAGATCATGCCCATTTTTTTGCGGATTCCTCTGTCAAGTCGGCATCTCCACATCATTCCTCCATCGAGTACAGGAAGCAGTGCGACTGTACCTACTGCCTTTCATATAGCACTTTAAACACTTCAAACAATCCAAGACCTCCAGGGTACAACCCAATTTTATGCCAGCACTGTTCATTACACAGGGAATTACTGCAGAGCCAGGGTTTGACAGCCTCATGGGGTGGTTGTCCCAGTGGGGTCTCAAATTGGGGGCAAATGTGTGTGAAAAGGCTGCCTACCAGAATTAATGACTACACCAATTTAAGCAGAAGGCCCACCTCCCCCAGAACTGCAGGTGGTGACTGAACATGCCCCCCAAAAAGAATTAAAACCTCAGCATGAAATCATTATTTCCACAAAACTCTGAAAAGTCATATTGGACTCAAAACTTGGTGGCTAGCACTGCTGTGTCACATGCTGGATGATTCCCAGCTTGGGTCACTGTCAGTGCAAAAAAACTCTGCACATTCTCCCAGTATCTGCGTGGGTTTCCTCTGGGTTTCTCCCACATTCTAAAAGACGTGCCGATTAGGTGCATTGACCTGATATGATGTGATTTATTATTGTCACATGCATTAACAAACAGTGAGAAGTATTGCGTCTTGCACACTATACAGACAAAACATACCATTCACAGAGAAGGAAAGGAGAGAGTGCCGACTGTGGTATTACAGTCATAGCTAGGATACAGAGAAAGGACAACTTTATGCAAAGTAAGGCCATTCACAAGTCTGGCAGCAGCAGGGAAGAAGCCAACATGTGGTATGTGACCTCAGACTTTTATATCTTTTTTCCCCAAAGGAAAAAGATGGGAGAGAGAATGTCCAGGGTGCATGGGGTCCTTTAGCATTGACCGTGCTAAATTCTCCCTCAGTTGTACCCAAACAGGCGCCAGAGTGTGGCAACTAGGGGATTTTCACTGCAATGTTTATATAACCCAGGCTTTGTGAAGGGTCACCTAGACTCCAAACATTGGTTCTACTCTCTCTCCTCTCAGATGCTGTCAGACCTGCTGTGATTTTCCAGTATTTTTTCTGTTTCTGTTGTTATAAGGCTACTTGTGACACTAATAAACAAACTTCAAACTGTTTCACTTTCCACACACGCTGCCTAGCAGTTTCTGTTTTTATTAAAGCGATACATCATCGTCAAGTTCCGTTCCCCCCACTTTCTCGAATGGATTTTGCCCTTTTAAATTGGGGAAAGGTGGGGAGGGGGGAGAGGTACCCCATAAGAAAGAATTTCAGAGGGAAAAATTTTGACACGGGTGATTTGATTTTGTCCCTGACACAGACCGACCCCCCCCCCCCCGACACACACACACACAGAAGCGGACAAAAGTCGACGAACTTACTTTCTCCTTCCAGTTTCTCTGCTCCCCGGCTCCAGGTGATCTGGCGAGTCTCCAGCTTTACCTGCAGGGTTCTCCTCTCCGGCCGCTGGGACTTCTTGGAATAGTACAGAGTCATGACGGTTCCCACCTCCAGATTCCTGCACAGCTCGGCGATCTGGGGTTCGCTGGGCACGCCGTGGTTGTGCTGCAGTAACCCATTGGGGAATAAGCCCCCTGCCCCAGTGACACCAGCCATCCTCTTCACTTTGTGTGTCAGTCCCCTTCCCTGTACCTCTCGTGTCTGTAAGTGTGTATCTCTTGTGTCTGTCGAGGTGTGTGTTTGTGTCTGTCTCTGTGTGTATCTTTGTGTCTGTAGAGGTGTGTGTTTGTGTCTGTATAGGTGTGTATCTTTGTGTCTGTATAGGTGTGTGTTTGTGTCTGTCTCTCTGTGTGTATCTTTGTGTCTGTATAGATGTATGTTTGTGTCTGTACAGGTGTGTATCTTTGTGTCTGTATAGGTGTGTGTTTGTATCTGTCTCTCTGTGTATCTTTGTGTCTGTCTAGGTGTGTGTTTGTGTCTGTCTGTGTGTATCTTTATGTCTGTGTCTGATTGTGTTTGGCTGTCTGTCTCCCTCCCTGTGTGTGTCTCTGAGTGTGTGTTTCTGTATATGTCTCAAATGTTTGTGTCTGTGTGTTGCAAGAGGGGGGAGAAAACAATACTCAGAATGAGACTTTGGCGGGGGGGGGTGGTGGGGGGAAAGTGGGTGGAGAGGGAGAATTTAAACACACATACACAAAGGAAGCGGCGGCTGGAGGCAGTGCGATTTCAGGGTCACTTTCTCTGATCCTCTCTCTTTTGTCCCCACTCCACGCGATTGAGAGAAGCCAGCAGGACAAAATCTTCACAAAGCTGCAAAACTTCCCCCCCCCTCCCCACTCTTGTGTGGGGACTGCTGTTTAAACCCCTCGCTCTCTCCACCTCCTTCCTCGGTCTGCCGCTCCTTCCGCTGCAGCTATTGATTATAGAGGAAAAAAAATAGCAAATCCCTCTCTGCAACACGCTCTGTAAAATGTTTATATGGATCACACATTTAAACGGCGACGGTCCGGAAGTATGGCTGATAGCAGCAAGCTTTCTCTTGGTGAATTCACGTTGTTCTCCCAAATTACCAAGCAGACTCAATCTCTGCAAATGTGCCTTAAAACATCACACACACAAAAAAAATCAACTCCCTTTCTATTCCCCCTCCCTTCACATTCCAGCCGGGGGTTTTCTGATCTTCTCACTACTGCTCTCTCATTGCTGTTTGCACCCTGCCGGGGAGGCTGCATTCACAATCCATCTGGTTAAATGCGATACTTTTTCACCCTTCCCCCCTCTCTCTCCTCTGTAACCCCACCTCCAAGTGAATGCCGCACTTTTAAGATCTCGCTGTGTCTGTGTGCGAGCTTTGCATCACCAGGATCTGACTGAGAATGCAGCTCCCCCCCCCCACACACACATACACACACATCTTCCCCCTCCTTATCAAGAGGCACTGAGGGAAAATGCAACAGGCTACATTTGCTTTAAGTTTATTTATTAGTCACAAGTAGGTTTACATTAACACTGCAGTTAAATCACTGTAAAAATCCCCTATTCACCACGCTCGGGCACCTTTTCGGATACAAAGAACATTTAGCACAAGAACGGGTCCTTCGACAACCTCCAAACCTTCATCAACCACGCCGCCCGACTCTGCTAAAACTCCTCATATCCTTCCGGGGACCATATCCCTCTACTCCCATCCTATTCATGCATTTGTCCAGATGCCCCTTAAAACTCACTGCTTTCTCTATCTCCCCTGGCAGCGAGTTACAGGCACCCACTACCCTCTGGGTAAGAGAAACCAAGGGAGAATTTAGCAAAGCCAATACCCAGGACCGTGGGAGGAATCCAGAGCACCCCGGAGGAGATCCACGCAGACACCGGGGAGAACTTGCAGACTCTGCACAGTGATCCAAGTCAGGAATCGAACCTGGGTCCCTGGTGCTGGGAGGCAGCAGTGCTAACTACTGTGCCAGCATGCTGCATGCAATGGAATCATTGTTGATAACACCTTTTACACAAAACGTGCCTGCCCCTGCGAGAGAGTGCAACAGCATTTCTTAAACAAATGCAACGTGAGAGTTGGAGATAACATATTTAAAAATGGGGAGGGGAAGATGAAGAAACGAATCTGTTGAGAGGGACAGTAAAAAGGATGCAAAGAATCAAGAATTATATTTTAAGATAAAAGGAGTCACGTATGTACCAAACTTTTAACTCTTGTCTCTCACTCCACAAATGTTAGAAGTCCTGTTGAGGGTTTTTCCAGCATTTTTAATGATGTATTAAGAACTTGGTTTCGACAAAACTGCCCGATACAGGAGATTCCATTACAAATGTAATGGCATGAGGCAGGTTTCAAGAATGCAACTAGTTATAAAAGACATGTGCGCCCATGCACACACAGGAAACATAAATGGTTGAGGAAGATCAAAGAAGTGCTGGGTTGACAAAACCAAAGAGTGACTTGGCACAGAAAAGAAATAGATGATTGAAGCGATTCACTGGCTCAGAAGCAGCAAGGAGGGAGTGAATTCATTCGCCCCCCCGCAATGGCTACTGCTGCTGAGCTGCACTGTTAAGCATGGCTTGTTTAGTAGCAGTCCTGCTATTAGCGTCAGGAAGTTATGGGTTTGAGTCCACCCCAAGACCAGATTTTGGCTAACTCTAACACACTGCTGAGGAAGTGTTGCATTGTCAGAAGTACCATCTTTCAGGTCAATGGCAAAATTCAGAGCATGGGGTCAGCGGACAACCAGCAGAATGGAAAAGCCAGTTACAAATTGATCAATTCTATTAGGGGTCAAAAAGGGAAATATATACTTAGGAGGGATATGGTGGCACAGTGGTTAGCACTGCTACCTCTCAGCGCCAGGTAGCCAGGTTCGATTCTCGGCTTGAGTCACTAATTGTATGGAGTTTGCACATTCTCCCCGTGTCTGCGTGGGTTTTCTCCGGGTGCTCCAGTTTCCACCCACAGTCCAAAGATGTGCAGGTTAGTGGGATTGGCCATGCTGTGTAGGTTAGGGGTGATTAGTGGGATAAGTATGTAGAGTTACAGGGATAGGGCGCAAGTAAGATGCTCTGTTTGAGAGCGGTGCAGATTCAATGGGCCAAACAACCTCTCCCTGCATTGTAGGGATTCTAAAGGCACAGTGTAAGACTATTTGTGTTTACAATCGAAAAGGATGCAGGCAAAATTTTAGTACAAGTGGAGGTGATGAGTGAAAATGGATAGGAAGGATTAGCAGGATAAGTTGCCAGATCTGGATTTCTTGCATCCCAAGTTACAAAGAGAAGTGGGGATTGAAATAACAGAATGACTTGCCATAATTTTCCCAAGATACCGCCTGGAATGAAATTGGTAAGGATGGTGGAGGCAAGTTTGATTGAGACATTTAAAATGGAATTGGACTGTTATCTGAAAAGAAAGTGTGTTCAGGTACAAGGCAGGAGAGGGAGATTAGATAGAATGCTCTTGCATCAGAAAACCAGTGCTGACCCGATGGGTCAAATGTAAAAGCACTGTAAATATACTGATTCTGACCATGGATTTTTAGCTACAAGGTTAAGTTGTTCTTCTTGAAACAAAGGAGACTGAGCAGTGATTTGCTAGAGGTGAACAAGGTGAAAACAGGTAAGACAGACAAAGAAACATCATTCTCATAAGCTGTTGGTACAAGAACTAGAGGGCAAAGATTTAAAGTTTTGGGGAAGAGATGCTGAGGATGTGACAAAGAACTTTCAAAAAGCACAATGAGCGGGTAATGACCCGGAATTTGTTGCCTGCCAGAGTGGTGGACTTGAGAGGCACAGTGTCACAGTGGTTAGCACTGCTGCCTCACAACGCCAGGGACCCGGCTTCAATTCGAGTCTCGGGTCACTGTCTGTGTGGAGATCGCACATTCTACCCACGACTGTGTGGGTTTCCTCTGGGGGCTCCGGTTTCCTTCCACACTCCGAGGATGTGCGGGTTAGGTGGATTGGCCATGCTAAATTGCCCCTTAGTGTCAGGGAGAATAGGGGAGTAATTATTTGGGGTTGTGGGGATTTGACATGGGTGGGATTGTTGTTAGTACAGGCTCGATGGGCCAAATAGCTTCCTTCTGCACTGTAGGGCTTCTATTCTATGAAGATAATGAATGATTTTAAAAAAGGAAATTGCGTAGGCACTTGAGGGATAAAGATGAAGGGATATGAGGATAGACTAGGAAGGTGGAAGAGACTGAATGGGCAGAATGGCCTTCTTTTGTCCTGTAATCATTCCACGAGGAGCATTGCTGGAACCACTGTTGATCGCCATTTATATATGCAATCTGTGAAGAAGAATTTCAAAATTAGACAATGTCAAATTGGTAGACATATTCAATGCTGAGGAAAACTGTAATAAAATACAAATTGACTTTGCCTACAGGATAAATGTGTCTTTGACAAGTTAATTTCCAGATAGGATAAGGTGAATTCGGGTCAAACAACATGGAGACCCAATACTCCTGGCGAGCAGAGTTGAAATGGGGCAGACGTGCCAAAGTGTCTAGAAATACAGATAGAAAAGTAGCAGTTAATAAGATGGTAAAAATGCAAACAAAGCACTGGGTTATTTTCTAAAGGAATACAACTCAAAAGGAAAGTTACTTTAAACTTGCATTGAACTAGGCTCAGAACTCTGGTCTCCATATTAAATAAAAATGAAATGTCATATGGTCCCAGCTGACCGCAGGGAGACTGTGGGCGATTTAACCTGAGGATCACCGCACCTCAGGCAAGGGGCAAGGTTGAGAAGGCAGGGCCCTTTGTGAATAACCTCAGCAGGCACGGGAAGTGAACCCGCACTGTTGGCTTCGCTGTGCATCAATAACCAACTGTCCAACTAAATGAGCTAAACGGATCTCTGTTATAATAAAAATACCAAGAACTGTCAAGGGCACAAAACTGTTACAGGGTTGATGCTGCTACTGAAATGTTAGATCTGTGAGGAGCGATTGAACAGATTGGGAATTTTTTTCTCAGGGGAAGAGTGAGGGTTGAGCAGATAGAGGTCTTTAAGAACGGGGAATGATTTGACAGTAGACTTAGGCAAAGTATTTTCTACTTCGTAGCTGAGTGTTGGGGCGGAGACCAAAACTAGGGACCATAATTATAAAAGATAGTCATAATTAAATCCAGCAGGAAATTTACAAGAATCTTTTCACCCAGAGAGAGAGAGAATAGTTGAGTCAGAGAACCCGCTGCCACAAGATATAGCAAGACAAAAGCAAATTAATGCAGATGCTGGAATTTGAAACAAAAACAGAAGACGCTGGAAAATCTCAGCAGGTCTGACAGCATCTGTGGAAAGAGAATAGATGTAGAGATGCCGGCATTGATCTCCTTCCACTCACATTGTTGGCCACTTTAAGACTTGAATAGCAGGTTAGTTGTAAAGATTTGCTTTCTAATCAGTAATCTGTAAACAGTCTGTGCTGGTACGTGTGCTGTTGGAGACCAGAACACTTCATTCACCTGATGAAGGCCATACAGTCAAAAGCTTGCGAGTTTACTATCAAGTAAATCAGTTGGATTTAAACCTGGTGTTGTCAGACGTCTTACTGAGAGCGAATAGAGCCAATGTATCAAGTCTGGATGCCATGCTTGAAATGTTAGCTCTGTTCTTGTTCAAGGCTTGTTCAAGGAACAGCTACTGCATCTCCTTGATAAGTACGTACCCTGTCAGGCAGGCAGGAAGTGGTCAAGCTACGGAACTGTGGTTTACCAAAGAAGTTGAATCTCGTGAAGAGGAAGAAGGAGACTTACGTAATGCTGAGGCGTGAACACTCAGTTAGGGCGCTTGAGACTTACAAGATAGCCAGGAAGAATTTAAAGAGAGAGCTAAGAAGAGCCTGGAGGGGACATGAGAAGTCTTTAGCAGGTAGGATCAAGGAAAAGTCTAAAGCTTTCTATCTGTATTTCAGGAATAAAAGAATGACTCGCTCATTAGGCTTAGGACAAGTCAAGGACAGTTATGTGTGGAATCCGAAGAGATAGGAGAGGCACTAAATGAATATTTTTCATCAGTATTCACACAGGAAAGAGAAAATGTTGTCGAGGAGAATACTGAGATACAGGCTATTAGACTAGACAGGATTGAGGGTCATAAGGAGGAGATGTAGCAATTTTGGAAAGTGTGAAAATAGATAAGTTCCCTGGGCCAGATGGGATTTATCTTAGGATTCTCTGAAAAGCTAGGGTGGAGCTTGCAGAGCGTTTGACTTTGACCTTTATGTCATCATCGTCTGCAGAAATAGTGTCAGAAGACTGGAGGATAGCAAATGTTGTCCCCTTGTTCAAGAAGGAGAGTAGAGACACCCTGGTAATTATAGACCAGTGAGTAAAAAAAACCTACCTCTGATATCTGTCACCCCTCAATTTAAAGCTGTGTCCCCTCATGTTAGCCATTACCATGTGAAGAAAAGGCTCTCACTGTCCACCCTATCTAATCCTCTAATCATCTTGTATGCCTCTATTAAGTCACCTATTAACCTTCTTCTCTCTAACAAAAACAGTCTCAAGTCCCTCAGGCTTTCCTCATAAGACCTTTCCACCATACCAGACAACATCCTGGTAAATCTCCTCTGCACCCTTTCCAATGCTTCCACTTCCTTCCTGTAATGCAGCGACCAGAACTGTACGCAATACTCCAAGTGCGGTCACACACTTTCGTACAGGTGCAACATGACCTCATGGCTCTGAAATTCAATCCCTCTACCATTAAAAGCTAACACATCATACGCCTTCTTAACAGCCCTGTCAACCTGGGTGCCAATTTGCAGGGATCTATGCACATAGACACCGAGATCTCTCTGTGTGGGCAAAGTTTTGGAAAGGATCATATGAGATAAGATTTATAATCATCTAGAAAGGAATAAATTGATTAGGGATAGTCAACATGATTTTGTGTTGACAAAACAAACCTTATTAAGTTCTTTGAGAAGGTGACCAAAGAGGTGGATGAAGGTAAAGCAGTAGATATGGATTTCAGTAAAGCGCTTGATAAGGTTCCCCACAGTAAGCTAATGCAGAAGATACGGAGGCATGGAATTGAAGGTGATTTAGTGGCATAGATCAGAAATTGGCTAGCTGTGAGACAGAGGATGATGGTTGATGGGAAACGTTCATCCTTGAATTCAGTTACAGTATTGTACCGCAAGAATCTGTTTTGGGACCACTGCAATTTGTCATTTTTATAAATGACCTGGATGAGGGCATAGAAGGATAGGTTAGTAAATTTGCAGATGACGCTAAAGTCGGTGGAGTTGTGAACAGTGTGGAAGGATGTTGTAGGTTACAGAGGGACATAGATAAGCTGCAGAGCTGGGTTGATAGGTGGCAAATGGAGTTTAACTCAGAAAAGTGTGAGGTTATTCACTTTGGAAAGAGTAGCAGGAATACAGAGTACTGGGCTAATGATAAGCTACTTGGATGAACAGAAAGATCTCAGTGTCTATGTGCATAGATCCCTGAAAGTTGGCACTCAGGTTAATAGGGTTGTTAAGAAGGCGTACGATGTATTGGTAGAGAGATTGAGTTTCAGAACCATGAGGTCATGTTGTAGCTGTACAAAACTCTGGTGCAACTGCACTTGGAATATTGCGTACAGTTCTGGTGCTGCATTATAGGAAGGAAGTGGAAGCATTGGAAAGGGTGCAGAGGAGATTTACCAGGATGTTGCATGGTATGGTGGGAAGGTCTTATGAGGAAAGGTTGAGGGACTTGAGGCTGTTTTTGTTAGAGAGAAGATAATTAATAGGTGATTTAATAGAGGCATACAAGATGACCTAAGGATTAGGTAGTGTGGACAATGAGAACCTTTTTCTCAGAAGGTGATGGCTAGTATGAGGGGACATAGCTTTAAATTGAGGGGTGACAGATATAGGACTGATGTCAGAAGTGGGTTCTTTACTCAGAGAGTAGTAAGGGTGTGGAATGCCCTGCCTGCAACAGTAATGGACTCGCCAACATCAAGGGCATTTAAATGGTCATTGGATAAACATATGGATGATATTGGAATAGTGCAAGTTTGATGGGCTTTAGTTTCATAGGTCAGCACAACATCGAGGACTGAAGGGCCTGTACTGCGCTGTAATGTTCTACATTCTCGCTCCACAGATGCTATCAAACCTGCTGTGATTTCCTGCCATCTTCTGTTTTTGTTACCATAAGGAATAAATGCTGGACAACATGATTCCTAAAGAAGGAACTCGATAAATACTGCGGGGGGGGGGGGGGGAAGCAATGGGGAATTACGTAGAAAAATACACAGTTAAATGTGACTATATTTAATCTAAAATGTCGCTATCGTTCTTCCTAATGTACCAGTGGATGAATACACAGATATATAGTACAGAGTGCATACAGCACAGAAACAGGCCATTCAATCCAGCAGCCTCTGTTGGTGTTTATGTCCCATTATGAGTCTCCTCCCATCCCTCTCCAACTAACCTCATCAACAATTCCATTCATTCCTCTCTCCATTCTGTGTTCATATTTTTCCTTTGAAATGCATCTACCATACACGCTTTCTTTATTGTGTGGCAGCGAGTTTCAAAGTCTCACCACTGTCTGGGTAAAAATGGAGGGGTCGGAGAAAGCTTCTATAGAACATAAGATGGGTATGGTTCTGTTGGAGCAGCACAACGGCACAGTGGTCAGCACTGCTGCCTCACAGCGCCAAGGAACCTGGGTTCGATTCCTGACTTGGGTCTGCACATTGTCCCTGTGTTTGCTCTGGGTGCTTCTGTTTCCTCCCACAGTCCGAAAGACGTGCTGGCTAGGTGAATTGGCCATGCCAAATTCTCCATCAGTGTACCCAAACAGGCGCTGAAGTGTGGCGAGTAGAGGATATTCACCGTACCTTCCTTGCAGTGTTAATGTAAGCCTACTTGCGACTAATAAATACGTTTTACTTTACTTTGTGCTGAATGAACGGCTTGCATTCTGTAAATTCTATTTAAATTTCACGATTGGGCTCTTAAAACTGCTAATATTAACGTGGCCTGACTAATGACTTTATGAATTTACCACGACTTCTTTATCTGCTTGCTTCATCGCCTCGATAAGAACCTGGAAAACTTAACTCCTTGCATATTACGTCTGCCTTTTGCAAAAAAAAAGCCCACAGAATCAACCATCAAAATCTCTCGCATCATTTTTATCTTTGCAACAGTTTCCACCCACACTGGTGGGGCGGAGAATTTGCATTGCCAGACGACCTTACAGACTGTGACGCAGATGTTAAGTTGTTCAATCACACACAGGAGGACGTAACAATCCAAGGCAAGCATTGCAAGGATGAAAAGCCATTCCATCAGCCTTTCATACTCCTTCAGTGTAGAGTACAGTTCAGCGGGAAGATTGCATGGATCGGGAGTCTTAGCTCCGAAATAGCAAATTACCTTTCTACAGACACGCTGCAAGCTTGATACTCTTGCATTTTAAATCTGAAGTTCCACGTTCATTTTTGAAGTTTACTTACTAGTGTCACGTTAGAACTGTTACTGTGAAAAATCCCTTAGTTGCCATACGCCATCGCCTGTTCGGGTTCACTGCAGGAAAATTAATTTTATTTTTTTAAAAAAGCAGTTGCTTTAGTTGATGCATCTATGGATGGATAACTGATGCACCAATGGACGAATACAAGGCAGTACAGGGTTTACAGCACCGCGATGGGCCATTCGGCCCAACAGCTCATGCTGTCTGGGACTCCATACAAGCCCCCCTGCCACCCCTCTTTCATCCAACTATTAACATTTCCAGCTATTCCTGAATCCCATTTCTGTTGGCCACTTCTCCCTTTAAATGCATCTAAATCAAATACAGAAAAGGAGGGTAGGCCATTCGGCCCCTCCAGCCTGCTCCTCCATTTAGTAAGATCGTGACTGATTGGATAGTAACCTCAGATCTGCATCCTGCCTACCTCCAATAACCTACCACCCTCTTCCCCCCCCAGCTTCTAACCATCTCTGCCTTCAAAACGTGCAAAGATTCTGCTGTCGCTATATTTGAAGGACGAGAGTTTCAAAGACTCATGATCTGTGTTAATGTAAGCCAACGCATGACACTAATAAACAAAATCATAGCTGAGTGAAAACATTTCTTCTAGTCTCTGTTTTAAATGGGTGACCCTTATTTTTAAACAGTGGCCCCCCGGTTCTAGATTCTCTCATAAAAGGGCAACATCTTTTCCACATTCACCCTGTTAACATCCCTCAGGATTTTTTTAAAAATTCAAACAAGTTGCCTCTTACTCCTCTAAACTCCAGTGAATACAAGCCTAGCCTGTCCAACTCCTGCCTCAGAAAACAACCCATCCATTCCGGGTAAAAGTCTGGTAAACCTTATCTGACCTGCTCCCTACATAATTACATCCTCCTTTAAATAAAGGTGACCAATACAGTACACCAGATGTGATCTCCATGGTGCTCTCTATCACGAAACCAAAATCTTCCTTCTTTTGTATTCAATTCCCCTCGTAATCAAGAAAATTCTATTCGCTTTCCTAATTACTTGTTGTACCCACACACTAGCCTTTTGCAATTCATGCACTAAGACACCCAGATCCCTCTGCATTTCAGCGCTCTGTAATCTCTCACTATTTAGGGAACAATTCTCTTTTATTCTTCCTGTCAAAATGGACAATTTCACACTTCCATGCATTTGCCAGACCGTTACCACTCACTCAACTCTTCTTTCGTGACACCTCCTTACGTCCACTTCACAACTTACTTTCTTACCTATCTTTTTTTAAATTCATTCATGGGACGTGGGCGTCGCTGGCTGGCCGGCCAGCATTTATTGCCCTTTCCTAGTTGCCTGAGGGCAGTTGAGAGCCCACCACATTGCTGTGGCTCTGGAGTAGGGCCAGATCAGGAAAGGACAGCAGATTTCCTTCCCTAAAGGACATGAGTGAATCAGTTGGGTTTTTTTTTTGAGGTATGGAATCAACAACTTTGGCAATCATCCCGTCCTTCCCTTCATCAAAGTCACTTATATAAGTTGAGCTCCATGGGATACACCACTTGATACATCTCACCAACCAGAAAAACAAATATTTATGCCTTTTCTCTGCTTCCTGTTAGCCAGCCTATCTTCTAACCATGGATGTGTTACCCCCGATACCATGAGCTTTTATTTTATCAAATGCCTTCTGAAAATCTAAGTATATTACATCCGCTGGTACCCCTTTATCCACAGCATGTTACAGCCTCAAAGAATTCCAATCAGTTGATCAAACATGATTTTCCCAATTTTCCTTTCACTAAAATGTTGAGTCTGCCTGTCAAGTGATCTGCTAAAGCTTTGTTAATCACAGCTCTCAACGTTTTCCCCATGAGAGATGTTAAGCTAACTGGCATGTGCTTTTCTGCTTTCTCTCTCCCCTGCTTTTAGAATATTGGAGTCACATTTGCTATCTTTCAATATAATGGGGCCTTCCTAGGATCCAAAGAGTTTTGGAAAATTAAACTCAATGCATCATCCATCGCACTTGCCGCTTCTTTTAAGAACCTAGGATGAAGTCCATCAGAACTACTCAGCTACTGTGGTAGTGAGTGCTGCAGTCTCACCATTCCCTGGGTGAAGTTTCTTCTGAATTCTTCTTCCCAGCCACCTCCCCTCCCCATAACCACACACATTTACCATGGCTAACCCACCCTAATCTGCACATCTTTGTTCTGTGGGAGGAATCGTAGCACTCAGAGCAAACCCATGCAGATGTGGGAAGAACATACAGACTCCAAAAGTCATCCAAGGCCAGAATTGAACCCAGGTCCCTGGGTCTCTGGATTGATAGTCCAGTGACATTAGCACTCTGCCATGGACCCCAGTTCTTCGATTCCCCAGAATACTTTTGTAGAGGTGATGGCCTAGTGGTATTGTTGCTAAACTATTAATCCCGAAACTCATCTAATGTTTTGGGGGACCCAAGTTCGAATCCCACCACAGCAGATGGTGGAATTTGAGTTCTATAAAACAAAATCTGGCATTAAAAATCTACTGATGACTAGAAAACCACCGTCGATTGTCACAAAATCCATCTCATTCACCAACGTCTTTTAGAAAAGGCAATCTGTTGTCCTTACCTGGTCTGGCCTACATGTGACTCCAGAGCCATAGCAATGTGGTTGACTCTCAACTGCTCTCCAAGGGCAACCAGGGATGGGCAATTAATGTTGCCAGCCAGTGACATCCATCTCCCGCGCATGTACAACAAACATCCGTGGCACTAGTGAGGTGGCAACTGGAGTACTATGCGCAATTTTGGTCCCCTTATTTGTGAAAGGATATATTGGCTTTGGAGGGAGTACAGAGAAGCTTCACCAGGCTGATACCGGAGATGAGGGGGTTAGCTTATGAGGAGAGATTGAGTAGAGTGGACTGTACTCGGAGTTTAGAAGGTTAAGGGGGGGGATCTTAGAGAGACTTACAAGATAATGAAGGGGCTAGATAGGGTAGAGATAGAGAGGTTCTTTCTACTTAGAAAGGAAACCAGAACTAGAGGGCACAGTCTCAAAATAAGAGGAGGGCAGTTTAGAACAGAGTTGAAAAGGAACTTCTTCTATCAGAGGTTGGTGAATCTCTGGAATTCTCTGTCCATTGAAGTGGTGGAGGCTACCATGCTGAATATATTTAAGTCATGGGTAGATAGATTTCTGATAGATGAGGGAATTAAGGGTTATGGGGAGCAGGCAGGTAAGTGGAACTGATCCACTTCAGATCAGCCATGATCTTATTGAATGGCGGGGCAGGCTCAAAGGGCTAGATGGTCTACTCCTGCTCCTATTTCTTATGAACAAATAAACAAAACTAGTCTCAGTACAGTGCAAGCAAAGCTCACCCCAATGAACAGTTCCTCCTTTCCCCAGTATTTGCACCACTTCTCCCTGCAATGTAAATCTTTCTTCTACACCAATCTTTGACCCGCACGTTCAATTCTGATTCTATTTACCCCATGCCATTTTGCTTGTGATTTAAGCAGTAATCCAGAGTTTGTTACCTTTCTAGCTAGTTCTGCTTTTTAATTTGATCTTCGTCAGTTCACATTCACTTAGCAGAACCTCAGGGTGGCAAAGTGGTTAGCACTGCTGCCTCATAGTGCCAGGCACCTGGGTTTGATTCTCGGCTTGGGTTAATGTCTGTGCACATTCTCCTTGTGTCTGCGTTTGTTTCCTCTGCGTGCTCTGGTTTCCTCCCACAATCTGAAAGGCATGCTGGTTAGGTGTAGCTAAATTCTCCCTCGCTGTACCCGAACAGGTGCCAGAGTGTGACGACCAGGGGATTTTCACAATAACTTCATTGCTATGCTAATGTAAGCCTACTTGTGATATTTTGAAATAAGCTTTTAAAACAAACTTTTTCTCACTATCTGTATTTATATCCACTTGGAGCATGACAACTAGATCCTTCCCCTCGCACTCCAGCACTGAGATGTCCTTAACCCTGGGATCAGGTGAGTCTCAGAACTCACTTGGCTGCAGAGAATACTATTTATCTCCGCTTACAATCATGTTCGTTTTTACTCCTCTAACTAGAATGTGCTCTGTAACACAGTGCTACACAGACTTACCTGATGAAGGAGCAGTGCTCTGAAAGCTAGTGGCTTTTGCTACCAAATAAACATGGTGTTGTGAGACTTCTTATTGTGTTTACCCCAGTCCCACGGCGGCATCTTCACATCAGCACAGTGCTGTAGTCAGTTTGCTCATCCTATCTGCAGCCCCTGCTCTTGTCTACACAGGCTACGAAATCCTCACACCTGCCGGACAAATGCAAAGACAGAGGTTCCTCCAGTGCTGCTTCATGGCACCAAGGATCTGGGTTCGATTCCCAGTTTGGGTCACTGTCTGTGTGGAGTGTGCCTTTTCTCCCCACATCTGGGTGTGTTTCTTCGCAGAGTGTGAAAGACGTTAGGTGCTTTGGTTTTAATTTAATTTGATTTATTCTTGTCACAAATAGACTTACATTAACACTACAATATAAATCCTCCAGTTGCCACACTCTGGTGCCTGTTCAGGTGCACGGAGGGAGAATTTAACATGGTCAATGCATCTAACCAGCGCCTCTTTTGGACTGTAGGAGGAAACTGGAACACTCGGAAGAAACCCACACACACAAGACGCAGGGAGAACGTGCAGGCTCCATGCAGACAGTGACTCAAGCCGGGAACTGAACCCAGGTCCCTAATGCTGGGAGGCAGCAGTGCTAACCACTGTGCCATCGTGCTGCCCTACCATGGTAAATTCTCCCTCAGTGTACCCAACCAAGCGGCAGGGTGTGGCGACTAGAGGATTTTTCATAGTAATTTCTTTGCAGCTTTGTTGTAAGCCTACTTGTGACACAAACAAATAAATTTCAAACTTACGAATGAATCCCCATGCCATATTCGCCTCATGCATAATCATACCCGCCGTGTCCTTGATTACAAACAAAATCTGAAACCCTTAATCTAAGGAGTGGGGCTTCTTCCTCCTGACCCAAAATGTCTAGCTAACCTTTGCTAATGCATTGCAGTGTCTGAAGCTCAGACTCCATCCAGCTCATCAACTCAGAGCAAAATTCCTCAAGCTGCAGATGTGATTGCTTTGGTTTAAATGGAGAACAGCGCCCCCAGGTGATGGCGTTTTCATCAACAAAAAAAAATCCCAACTCAAAATTATCTGGGCTTTTTAAAATCTTTCACAGGATGAGAGCATCACTTGGCTAAGCCAGCTTCTGTTGCCCTTTGCAAACTACCTGTGGTAGTTTGGGCAATAGAGAACCTCGCTAGGCCATTTCAGAGTCAACCACAATGAGGTACAAATAGCGTAGACAAGGCGAGGATGGGAGTTTCTTTACTAAATCATAGAAACCCTACGGTGCAGGAGGTGGCCATTCGGCCCATTGAGTCTGTGCCAACCACAATCCCACCCAGCCCTTTCCTCACAACCCTATGTATTTACCCCGCTAATCACTCTGACACTAGGTTCAATTTTAGTCTGGCCAATCAACCTAACCTGCATATCTTTTGGAGCGTGGGAGGAAACTGGAGCACCCGGAGGAAACCCATGCAGACACGGGGAGAACGTGCAGCCTCTGCACAGACAGTGACCTAAATTGGAAATCAAACTCAAGTCCCTGGTGTGGTGAGGCATCAGTGCTAACCACCATGCCACCATCTCGCCCATGATGGAGTGCCAACCTAGCGATTCTCACCAGCCGTGAGCTGGGAACCCCGGAACTACACTGTGAACGGAGTGGGGGTGAAGAGGCGGATGTTGTGTGATCAGGTCACTGAGAAGCTGGTGTCTCTGAGGAAAATAAGAATCCAATGGGTAGAAACGTGATAGGCTGAAAGTAAAAAGAATGTCTGGATATCTCATCCCTCAAAAATCTCAGTGATGCACCAATCATTAAGCCACTCTAATACCATTGATGCCAATTGCACCAGGGTACATATCATTAACATTGAGTCTGGGTGATGTGATTGCTCTTATCCCTCAGATGAACCATACATCAGTCAGCCAGATGCATCATCAGCAAATACAAGCTTAAGACAAAGCGAGCACAACCAAAGTTTGCATTGGGCACGTTTTCTGTTCATATCATGTTAATAAATGACCTAGCTGTCACTATAAATCACTAATTGCTCGCAAACCTGTGTGTTCGATTGCTGACAGCCTGATGATTACCAGGTAAGAGATGTCCGAGGTATCAGACTTCATAACTGCAGCAATGATGCCACTGTAAATGAACTCTTAGAATAAAGTGTGAAGCATTTGGGATGCAGATGATGCCCATGGACTCCGTGGGAGGGCAGGGCATGCCAGCATAACAATTGCACTGAAATCAAGGTTTCCCTTATGTGTCTGCTTTACTGAAGCTTCTTAATTCAAGCCTCATCCTAGGCTTCTGGCTACCTCAGTTTTGCACCTGACTTGGCGTTGGTGATGTTGTTGGACACAGTAAGAAGTCTCATAGCACCAGGTTAAAGTCCAACCAGTTTATTTGGTAGTAAATCCACAAGCTTTCGGAAACGCTGCTCCTTCATCAGGTGTGTGAAAGGTTCTGATCAGACAAAAGCACATGGAGGCACAGTTTACAGAATACTGATCAGAATGCTGGCAAAGGAACAGCATTTCCAAAAGCTTGTGGGATTATCAAATAAACTGGTTGGATTTTATCCTGATGCTGTGAGACTTCTTACCATGTTTACCCCAGTCCAATGCTGGCATCTCTACATGGATTTTGTTGTCACAGGTTCCACAGTATCAGCACCTTCCTGGTTCAGTGGTACTAAATTTGGAAGACCGCAGCAGACAATGATGAGCAACATGCACTTTGGGGAATATTACAGGCTCACATCAGTCAAGCATTGGAATCTTACCTTTGGCCAATGTTCCTCTCCACATCGCTCTTGTATCTCTTCTCGGGTGCCAGCAAGGAATCGTTAGCCAAGTACACCTCCTGTCGCCAGTCAACCATCTACAGAGGCAGACTGGAACCATCAAGAGCCTTGGCACCTGAGTGGTGTAGAATGTAGGCATGATGGGAGTTGCCTGGATAACTTGCAGACACACCTGCAAAATCCAGCTTTTGAGGTCATAAACTCCGAACACTCAGAAACCCCTTCCTGTTGACACTGGCACCTTAATGGTTGTGTGGGTACGATTAACGGCATGCTGTACACAGGAAACCTGCAATGGCAGTGCAACCTCTGGCCTCCTACAATATTCTCACCTGCCTGAACAAAGCAGCAGTCACTCAGTGACACATCTGTGCACAGCTGACTGCGAGACTACACAAAGATCACCCACTGACCCCTGGAAAAATCTGGGGGTATAAAGGTTTAGTGTCACAGTGACTCGAGAGCCGTGGACATTGTGTGTCTACCCACACAATTCGAGGCTCCCTCCAGTCCAATTCTCTTACAAACGGATGCGACGGTTTTCCTGGAAAGCTGTAGCCTCCGGCTGCACTGGACCTGTCATGTCAAGATAGGATGACCACTGCCTGTGCATCCTGCAGCTGGGTGGTAGTGTGTTTGGCAAGGATGTCCTCTTTGCCCTCCCATCTGGCCCCGAGCACCCTGCACCTCTGCTCCAAGGTGATGTCTGTGGCCGCCTGGCCTCCTCTCCATCCTCGGGTGCTCCTGCAGAAATTCACGTGGGGCTGACCCATGCACGGAGGATGACCAAGGAACCCAAATCTCAACTTCTGGCTATGCTGAACCCTCAGTGCCTGCGTGAGTTTCCTCCAAAGATGTACAGGTACAGGTTAGACAGATTGGCCATGCTTGTCAGGGACATTAGCAGGGTAAATTATTACAGGGATAGGATTGCTTGTTGCTGCAGGCTTGATGGCCTGAATGGCCTCTTTGAAAAAGCCCTTTTTTATATTCCTTCCCCCTTACCGTGAGGCCAATATTCCAACTGCCTTCTTAACTTCTTGCACCTGCGCCTCTGCTTCAAGATGATGTCTATATGGCCTCCACTGTCCTGCTGCCCTCCTCAGAAGATGCTAATGTCTTGCTCTTCATATGCAAGATACCCAGAATCCCTACATTGCTGCACTCGGCAATATTTGCCTTTCAAGAATATTCTGCTTTTCTTCTTGCCAAAGAGCATGCCCTCTTATTTTTACTCCATCTACCAGATGTTTGCCTACCTTTCCTCCTCAAAACTTGCTTTCCTACCGGTCTTTGCAGCATCAGCAAATTTGACTCAGTCAGTCCCTTCATCCAAATCATTAACACAGTTTATAATTAGGCCTTCCACCCAAGTCCCTTCTGCTCCCCCCCACCCCCCACCAAGAAGTGTGCAAGTTACTTAAAGGACCCTCAAAGTGAATGATAAGAAAGGAATTCACCTACCTTCAATATAGTCTCTATTCCTGGCCTTCGATCCGTCGACAGCAAGGGAGGAGAAAGACTGGATTTATAATGGGAATGCAAGTCTCTGCTGGAAACCTGGCTCACCTGGAATGCCAGTTGCATTCTTTTAAAGAAAAGACAACATCAGGCCAACAAACAGATCAATTCAACTTTTGAAGTAAAAAGGCAAGGAGTGAGACAACTTTTTAAAATGTGGCAATTCATCCGTAAAGACTGAGAAAGAGCTCCCCACAATGGTCTAATTGGGAAATACATTCTCAGGCCAGGACAATGAAAAGCTTACTGAAAACATACATGCCATGGTACAACATGGGTGCTTGGGGAAGATTAGGTTTGCATAGCTTCAAGTGGATGAGAGAGATAATTTCTCAGTCACGCAATGTGTATTTCAACATAGAGCTCCAGAACTTAGCTCGGAAGAAATCTTAAGACAAAGAATTCACATACAGGTTAGAATTTATTCAGCTTATAACCTCAGGATTATTCGTTCACACAATGAACATCTTTTTTTGGGAGTGTAACTGCGGCATACACATGGCCTAGGCTAGGTCAATCTTGTCAGTAAAGGCCAACTAATTCTGCCAGTAACATCTTACGTTCACCCTCCCAAGACTTGTTACAGATCAGGTGCATAGGCTATTGAAGTGGTTACAGGTCAAGTTAAGATATCCCAGCCTCAGCAGTTTCCAACTCCACTCAAACCACAATCTTTTACATCTCATTCTTTGTGGCCTGCGTTGTCAAGTTATGAGGAGGAATTGGACAGAAGTGACACCAAAGTGGCATGGTGGTTAGTGCTGCTGCCTCACAGCATTTGGGTCACTGTCTGTGCAGACCCTGCACATTCTCCCCGTCTCTGCGTAGATTTCCTCCCAGTCTGAAGATGCACTGACCATGCTAACTTGTACCCAAACAGGTGCCAACATATGACTAGGGGATTTTCACAGTAACTTCATTACAGTATTAATATAAACTTACTGTCACACTAATAAACAAACTAAATCATTCTTTCACCTGATAGTCAACCTTCTCACTGCAAAATTTAGATGCTTGGAATGTTTCACTAGTACCCAAGGCACAATTTTCAGACTTGTGTGCGGCTAATAAGCCAGGGTCTGCTGGATGTGGAAAATAAAACCTTGGCTCTGCACCTGCACTTTAAGTAAATGTTTCAGCCTCTCTGTGAATTCATTTTGGAGCTGCTTCTTCACATACATTTGATCTGAATGGAAAGACCATTTGGTCCAACATTAAATTTAGGAATAAGATTAGAAATTGAATTGATTTTTAAAAAAATGTTTATTTATCAGTGTCACAAGTAGGCTTACATTAACACTGCAATGAACTTACTGTGAAAATCACTGAGTCGCCACACTCCTTGCCCATTTGGGTACAGAGGGAAAATTTAGCATGGTTAATGCACCTAATCAGCACGTCTTTCAGATTGTGGGAGGAAACCCGCAGACAGGGGTAGAACATACTGACTCTGCCTCTTCTGAACAATCACAAGGCCAGTCACTCTTTTCAATTCCTGCAGTTTCCTCTGAAATTGCACTTATTGAACATAAGAAATAGGAGCAGGAGTAGGCCAACAAGCCCTTCGAGCCTGCCCCACCATTCAGTAAGATCATGGCTGATCTGAAGTGGATCATTTCCACTTACCCGTCTGCTCCCCATAACCCTTAATTCCCTTGTCTATCAGAAATCTATCTACCTGTGACTTAAAACATATTCAACGAGGTGGCTTCCACCACTTCAAGGGGCAGAGAATTCCAGAGATTCACCACCCTCTGAGAGAAGTTCCTCAACTCTGTTCTAAACTGCTTCCCTCACCTCTTATTTTGAGACTGTGCCCTCTAGTTCTGATTTCCTTTCTAAGTGGAAAGAGTCTCTCTACCTGGGAAGAATCTCTCCACCAGAATCTCATTATTGCTTGAAACTATAACTCTGGCTAATTCAAAAGATCTGTATGTCAATTTGGCAGTCATCATATCTGCTACTACTATATGGGGGTCAAAATAAACCAGCAGCACAATGGTTAGCACTGCTGCCTCACAGTGCCAGGGACCCAGATTTGATTCCAGGCTTGGGTCGCTGTCTGTGCAGAGTCTCTATGTTCGCCCTGCATCTGTGTGGGTTTCCTCCCACAGTTCAAAAAGTTGGGTGCATTGGTCATGCTAAATTCTCCCTCAGTATACCCAAACAGGCGCCGGAATGTGCCAACTTGGGGATTTTCACAGCAACTTCACTGTAGTGTTAACATAAGCTTACTTGTGACACTGATAAACTTAAACCTTAAAAAAATCAATTCAATTTCTAATCCTATTCCTAAATTTTTAGTTTTTCTCAGTATTTGATGTCCACAGCACAATAAACAATTTGCCCTCCAACTTATTCATTAACATCTGAGCTTAAAACAGGTGAAAGATGGACCTCACTACATTTGCCTCAAATGGCACTGGTCACTTCACAGAGAGACCAAAATGGTAGTATAGAACCAACTTGAGTCTCCTCAGAAACATGGGTGTTTCACATGAGCACTGACAAAAAAATGTGGCAAAACAGTACGAGTGAATGGGGTTTAGAGACGCAAGAGAAACCAAAAGGAAATGCTAAATAACAAAAGAGGCGCTAAAACATTAGAATCGTTTCAAAAATTTAAAATCTTTCCCTGCCAGAGATGTGTTCACACCAGGCTCTGCTGCATTCATAGTGTACAATGTGTTTATTTAAAAATACAAATGAGCACAGTTCATTGCAGTATGTTAAATTTACAGAAATAATCTGTAAAAAAAAAAGGAAAGAAACCTGGTACACATCAGTCTGTGAATACTAGCCCATCAGTTAAAGCACATTCTAAATAGGATTTTAGGCAGGAGGAAAAGAAAAAAAAAATGTAAAATTTCTCCATTACAATTCAGACTGAATAAGCATCTTTTAATATATATTTATATATACGTTGGCCAGTTTCACAAGTACATGATAAATGTGCTACAACAGTTCAACAATGATTCATAGACATGGAACAGGAAAACCTAACTGGATAGCTGAAGCACAGGAACGTGCTAGGATTGGCGCCCAAACAGGTTGTCAACACAGCAGCAGAACTGTGCAAATGCTAAAAGAACTCCAGTTTAAAACATAAATTAAAAAGCCTGCATTCTTAAACCAAACAGCTTAATTCACGATTGGCTCAATAACCATGGCTGCTTCATTCAGATAAGATCAAAGCTGCAGCTCATCAACCCTACTACTACCAGGTTGACGAGCCATGAGAACTTTAGACATTTCACCACCTATTTTGAGGGTAAGTTTTGTAACAAATACCTCTTTCCCACTAGAATGAGGGTGGAGGAGGAGAGAAGGGAATATTGCAGGTTTCAAAATGGAGTTTAAAATGGAAGGTGTTGGATACAATACTGGATATGAGAAAGAGGGGGGAGAGAGAGAGAGGGATGAAAGAGGGGGGAGAGGAGAGAGAGGGGCAGAGGGCGAGAGAGAGAGAGGGGGCAGAGAACCAGGGATTTTTTTTTTTCGAGCGAGAGGGGGCAGAGGGGGAGAGAGAGAGAGGGGCAGAGGGGGAGAGAGAGGAGGGGGAGAGAGTGGGACCCAAGCCCCAGGGGGCAGGAGAGCCCCCCAGAGAGAAGAGAGAGCCAGCCTCCCCCCAGGGACGAGAGAGAGAGAGGGGCAGAGGGGTGCGAGAGAGAGAGAGAGGGGGTCGAGGAGAAGAAGGGAGGGCCGGGGGGAGGAGAGAGAGAGGGGGCAGAGGGGGAGGAGAGAGAGAGGGGCAGAGGAGAGAGAGAGGGGGCCAGAGAGAGAGAGGAAGGGGGAAGGGGGATGAGAGAGAGAGGGGGCAGAGGGGGCAGCGAGGGGGAGAGAAGAGAGAGGGGCACACCAGAGAGAGGGAGGGTGCAGACAGGAGAGGAGAGAGGGGGGCAGAGGGAGGAGAGAGAGAGAGGGGGACAAGAGGGGGAGAGAGAGGAGGGGCAGAGGGGGAGAGAGAGAGAGGGGGAAGAGCACCCAGAGAGAGACCCCAGAGGGGGAAGACAGACCAGGAGAGAGCCCCCCAGAGCCCAGGGGAAGAAGGGAGAGGGGGAGAGAGAGAGGGGGAGAGAAAGAGAGAAAGAGGAAGAAGAGGACAAGGAGAGAGGGAGAGGAGAGAGAGAGAAAGAGAGGAGAGAAGAGGAAGGAAAGGAGAGAAGACGAGAGAGAGAGAAGGAGAGGAAAGGGAGAGAGAGAGAAAGGGAGAGGAGAGAGAAAGGGAGGAGAGAGAGGAAGAGGGAAGAGAGGAGAAAGGGAGAGAGAGAGAAAGGGAGAGAGAGAGAAAAGGGGAGAGAGAGAGAAAGAGGAGAGAGAGAGAAAAGAGGCAGAGAGAGAGCTCTCCAGCCCCCCAGAGAAGAGAGAGAGAAAGGGAGAGAGAGAGAAAGGGAGAGAGAGAGAAAGGGGAGAGAGAGAGAAAGGGAGAGAGAGAGAAAGGAGAGAGAGAGAAAGGGAGGAGAGAGAAAGAAAAGGGAGGAAGAGAGAGAAAGGGGGAAGAGAGAGAGAAGGGAGGAGAGAGAGAGAGAAAGGGGGAGGAGAGAGAGAAAGGGGGGATACAAGGAGAGAGAAAGGGGGAGAGAGAGAAAGGGGGGAGAGAGAGAAAGGGGGGGAGAGAGAGAAAGGGAGGAGAGAGAGAATAGGGAGGAAGGAGAGAGAAAGGGAGGAGAGAGAGAAAGGGAGAGAGAAGATGAGAAAGGGAGAGAGAGGAGAAGGAGAGAGAGAGAAAGGAGAGAGAGAAAGGGAGAGAGAGAGAAAGGGAGAGAGAGAGAAAGGAGAGAGAGAGAAAGGGAGTGAGAGAGAGAAAAGGGAGAGAGAGAGAAAGGGAGAGAGAGAGAAAGGGGAAGAGAGAGAGAAAGGGAGAGAGAGAGAAAGGGAGAGAGAGAGAAAGGAAGGAGAGAGAGAAAGGAGGAGAGAGAGAAAGGGAAGGAGAGAGAGAAAGGGAGGAGAGAGAGAAAGGGAGAGAGAGAGAGAGAGAGAGGGAGAGATGGAGAGGGGAGAGAGAGAGAAAGGGAGAGAGAGAGAAGGGAGAGAGAGAGAAAGGGAGAGAGGGAGAGAGGGGGGAGAAAGGGAGAGAGAGAGAGAAGGGGGGAGAGAGAGAGAAAGGGGGGAGAGAGAAGGGGAGAGAGAAAGGGGGGGGAGGACGAGATGGGAGATGGGGAGAGGAGAGAGAGGCGGGCAGAGGAGCGAGAGAAGAGAGAGGGAGGCCAGAGGCGGGAGAGAGGGGGAGAGAGAAGAGAGAGAGAAAGGGGGAGAGAGAAAGGGGCGGAGAGAGAAAGGGGGGAGAGAGAAAGGGGCGAGTGAGGAGAAGGCGGGGGGGAGAGAGAAAGTTGGGGGGGAGGAGAGGAGAGAGGGCGAGGGGGGAGAGAGAAAGGGGGGGGAGAGGATAGAAAGGGGGGAGAGAGAAAGGGGGGGGAGAGAGAAAGGGAGGAGAGAGAAAGGGGGAGAGAGGAAAGGGGGAGAGAGAGAAAGGGGGAGAGGAAAGGGGGGAGAGAGGAAAGGGGGAGAGAGAGAGAGAGGGGGGAGAGAGAAAGGGGGAGAGAGAAAGAGGGGGAGAGAGAAAGGGGGCGAGAGAGAAAGGGGGAGAGAGAAAGGGAGAGAAGAAAGGGGGAGGACGAGAGAAGGGGGAGAGGAAAGGGGGGTGGAGAGGAAGGGGGAGAGAAGAAAGGGGGGAGAGAGAGAAAGAAAGGGGGAGAGAGAAAGGGGGGAAGAGAGAAAGGGGGGAGAAGAGAAAGGGGGGAGACGAGAAAGGGGGGAGAGAGAAAGGGGGCGAGAGAGAGAAGGGGGGAGAGAGAAAGGGGGAGAGAGAAAGGGGGGAGAGAGAAAGGGGGGAGAGAGAAAGGGGGGGGAGAGAGAAAGGGGGAGAGAGAAGAGGGCGGCCGAGAGAAAGAGCAAGAGAACAGGCGGCCGAGTGAGGAGAGAGAAAGGGGCGAGGACGACGGTGAGGGAAGCGACGAAGACCGTAGTAACGAGGGGGGGGAGAGGAGAGAGAGGGTGAGAGAGAAAGGGGGTGAAGAGAGAAAAGGGGGAGAGAGGAAAAGGGGGGAGCGAGAAAGGGGGGAGAGAGAAAAGGGGGGAGAGGAGAAAGGGCGAGAGAGAAAGGGGAGAGAGAACGGGGGGAGAGAGAAAGGGGAGGGAAGAGAGAAAGGGGGGGGAGAGAGAAAGGGGCGAGAGGAGAAAGGGGGGAGAGAGGAAAGGGGGGAGAGAGAAAAGGGGGGGGGTAGAGAGGGGAGAGAGAAAGGGGGAGAAGAGAAAGGGGGGAGAGAGAAAGGGGGGAGAGAGAAAGGGGGGAGAGAGAAAGGGAGTGGAGAGAGAAATGGGGAGAGAGAAAGGGGGAGAGAGAAAGGGGGAGAGAGGGCGCAGGGAGAGAGGAGGCGCAGGAAGAGAGAGAAAAGGGGAGGAGAGAGAAAAAGGGGGGAGAGAGAAAGGGGGGAGAGAGAAAGGGGGGGAGAGAGAAAAGAAAGGGGGGGAGAGAAGAGCAGAGAGAGAAAGGGAGGGGGAGAGATGAAAGGGGGGAGAGCGAAAGTGGGTATATCTAAAGGGGGGAGGAGAGAAAGGGGGGAGAGGAGAAAGGGGGGAGGAGAGAAAGGGGGGGAGAGAGAAAGGGGGGGGGGGGGGGAGAGAGAAAGGTGAGGGAGAGAGAAAGGGGGGAAGAGAGAAAGGGGGGAGAGAGAAAGGGGGGAGAGAGAAAGGGGGGAGAGGAAAGGGAGGGAGAGAGAAAGGACGGAGGAGAGGCGAGGAGGAGAGAGAAAGGGGGAGAGAGAAAGAGAGAGAGTGGGACAGAGGGGGAGAGAGAAGGGGGAGAGAGAAAGGGGGGAGGGAGAGAAAGGGGGAGAGAGAAAGGGGGGAGAGAGAAAGGGGGGAGAGAGAAAGGGGGAGAGAAAGGGACTGAGCAAAGAGTAGAAAGAGCAAAGAGAAGAGGCGGAGGATGAGAGAAAGGGGGAGAGAGAAAGGGGAGAGAGAAAGGAAAGGGGGGCGAGAAAAGGCCGAGAGAGAGACGAAAGCGGAGAAAGAGAGAAAGGGGAGAGAGAGAGAAAGGGATGCTCAGAGAGAAAGACGCGCAGAAGAGAGAGAAAGGGGAGAGAGAAAGGGGGGGAGAGAGAAAGGGGGGAGAGAGCAAAAGAGGGGAGAGAGAAAGGGGGGAGAGAGAGAAAGGGGGGAGAGAGAGAAAGGGGGGAGAGAGAAAGGGGAAAGAGAGAAGGGGGGAGAGAGAACAGGGGGAGAGAGAAAGGAGGAGAGAAAAAGGGGGGGAGAGAAGAAGGGAGAGAGAGAGGGGGAAGAGAGAGGAAAGGGGGGAGAGAGAAAGAGAGAGAAAGGGGGGGAGAGAGAAGAGAGAAAGGGAGAAGAGAGAGAGAGAGAAAGGGGGGGAGAGGAGAGAAAGGGGGAGAGAGAGAGAAAGGGGGTGAGAGAGAGAGAAAGGGAGGGAGAGAGAGAGAGAGATGAAGAGACAAGGGGGAGAGAGAGAGAGAGAAAGGGGGAGGAGAGAGAGGAGAGAAAGAGGGGAGAGGAGAGAGAGAGAAAGGGGGAGAGAAGAGAGAGAGAGAGGAAAGGGGGGACGAGAGAGAGAGAGAAAGGGGGGAGAGAGAGAGAGAGAGAGAGAAAGGGGGGGAGAGGGAGAGAGAAGAGAAAGGGGGAGAGAGAGAGAGAGAAAGGGGGAGAGAGAGAGAGAGAAAGGGGGGAGAGAGAGAGAGAGAAAGGGCGGAGAGAGAGAGAAGAGGACCAGGGGGGAGAGAGAGAGAGAGGAAAGGGAGGAGAGAGAGAGAGAGAAACGGGGAGGAGGGGAGGAGGGGGGAGAGAGAGAGAAAGGGGGCGAGAGAGAGAGAGAGAAGAGAGAAGGAGAGAGAATAGGGGGAGAGAGACGAGAGAGAGAAAGAGGGAGGAGAGAAAGGGGGGAGAGGAGAGAGGAAAGGGGGGCGAGAGAGAGAGAGAAAGAGAGGAGGAGAGAGAGATCAAAGGGGGAGAGAGAGAGAGAGAGAAAGGGGGGAGAGAGAGAGAGAGAAAGGGTGGAGATAGAGAGAGAGAAAGAGAAAGGGGGAGAGAAGAGAGAGAGAAAGGGGGAGGAGAGAGAGAGAGAAAGGGGGGAGAGAGAGAGAGAGAAAAGGGGTGGGAGGCAGGGATCCCGCTGAGGAGAGAGAGACGTCTGAAGAAAGGGGTTGAGAGGTCGGAGAGAGAGAGAGAAAGACCAGTGCGGACCCTAGAAGATGGGAGAGCTGTGATAAAACGTCGAGTTGCCGAGAAAGCGGGGAGACGAGAAGTGAGAGAGAAAGGGGAGAGAGAGAGAGAGAGAAACTGGAGGGGGAGAGAGAGAAGAGAGAAAGGGGCCTCACAGGAGCTTAAGAGAGAGAGAGAAAGGGGGACAAGACCCGGAGAGAGAGAGAGAAAAGGGGACGAGGAAATCATACGAACTACAGACCTCGGGAGAGAGAGAGACCTCAGAGCCGCATGAGAGAGAGAGGAGAGAGAGCACTGAGAGAGAGAAGGGGGGAGAGAGAGGAGAGAGAAAGGGGGAGAGAGAGGGAGAGGGGGAAGGAAGAAAGGGGGAGAGAGATGAGAGAGAGAGAAGAAAGGGGAAAGAGAGAGAGAAAAAGGGGGGGAGAGAGAGAGAAATAGGGAAGGAGAAACGGGGAGAGAGAGTAAAGGGGAGAATGAAATGCAGAGTGAGTGAAAAAGGAGAGTGAAAGCGAGGGAGAGAAAGAGAGAACAGAGATTACAGAGCAAGACACCAGCTCACTGCAGATGCATGTATCTTGTAAACAGAATTTCCTAGAAGTTATGCTGTCTGACGCGCCCCTTCTGTTGTTATTAGATGTTGATTTAATACACAGCCTTTTAAATACACCCAGTAGGCATCAATATACAAGGGAACAATTTGTACCGCACAGCAGACCATCTGAATTCCCTACACACCCGCTGCTTCACAAGTTCTCACGCAATGGGTTACTGTTCTCAATGAAAAATATAGTAAATAAACTGGATTCATCCCCATATCATTGCTTGGTACCCCAGCATCAGTTGTCACCCATGAAAAATGGTGGGGGTAAGGGGTTGAGGAGGTAAAGAACATTCTGATCTCCCTTGTAATCTCACTACTTACGTTTTACAGTAAGTCATACTAGGTTAGATGGTGTAAACTACCTCTAGATAAGCAAACACTTGGCTTTGAAGCAGTGGTGTGGACAACGTTGTTTTACCTTAGCAAGGCCCACCAGGTTTTCTACGTGTTTTTGTTATGGTTCAAATCTGTATGTTTATCCAGAGTCTTGGTCCTGAGCAAATAACACTCTCCCATCCAGTGTCAGCTTCAAGTATCATTAGTTCACATAGAGCATGAATTAAAATGCAAACTAAGCTTTCGCTACAGTACTCCAAAATAATTGCGCTTCATCCCAAACCTAAAAAGATCATAAACCCACCCCATGGATCTGCTTCCCGCACAAAGCTCTCCCCCTGAGGCCTTTGAAGGAGGCTAGCTTTGAGTGTAGAATTAGGAGTCATTTGGTACTGTCAATGTAGAAAAGCTGGTTCAGCCTGTCCCAAAATTATTTCACGTATGATTCTCAGCAATAGAGGGAAACTGTCATGCCATCAGTCCAGGACAGGTCTGAGCTCATGCCAGAACAGTAAGTGGCCATCATCCTAATTCACCATGCTTGTCCTGTCTCCATTCTTTCTCCTCCAACTAATTTCTCAACTCAAATCCTCTCTCATTACAGCCAGTGTGTTGTGCATAACTGTGTATTTTGAAGCCACCAATCTCATTTAAAAAACCCAAAAGGCTCAATTATCAAAGACAGGCTTTAAAAACACCCGGTATTCTTAAATCGGACAGATAATAAAACTTTTTAAAAATGTTATGAAATAGTCAATATCCAATAACATTTAATTACTCACAGATGTGGCACCACATTTGCTTACCACAGAAAGTCATATTGTAGAAAGCACACATGCAGTGACAGTGAGCACTCGCTAGGGAAAGGTGTATGCAGAGATCTGGGTGACCAAATGCAAGAAATCTACAGAACACAGGCTTGGTCGTTAGCTACCTTGCTGTGGGTATAGGTTTCTCTCCCTTCTGTTGATCTCAAAACTGAACAAGTGCCGCCTCACACACAGACCTTTCCTGTTGATATATTTTAAATAAAAAAAACCTCCTGATTCTGACCAATCCTCCCTGGCCAACCGAAGAAAAATTACACTGCCAAAATTTGAGAGAAAATAAATAAGGACCTCACACTCATTTCTGTTTCAGATTGCTGGGTCAGCTGTCCAGTTAGGCTACAATGATGTAGAGTTTTAATGGAAAAAAGTCACAAATACTGGAATTGTAGGCAAGTTCATTCTGGTACCCTTACTCTCTCACGCACACTCTAACCTGAGTTGAAGCATTAAAAAGTTGCATGTCTCATAAAAACAAAGGAAAACCATTCACAGTTAAAAAGAAAAAAAATTCAACTTAAACCAGTGGACACATTTAAATCAAGTCCCCTTACTCTTTGGTGACAGGGCCTCTACACTCAAGTTAACTTGTCTACTCCTGTTTCCCCAAGTCAAGCTGAAATGTTTTTTTTAATTTTATAAATACAACAAAATACATATTCACAGCAATAAAGGCCTCTTTAAGATGTCCTTTTCTCAAAATGGTTCCAAAGATCCGATACAATTACTTTGAGACAATTCAAATAGTTATTCTCGATGGAGTGCAAGGAGCCTTTAAGATGCACGATGAGGAAGAAATTACTAATTTAACAGCACACCTTTTAAATTAATTACAACTGTTAAGTAAATCAAACCTCCCAGCTGCAGACACTTCCCCATTGACAAAAGTCTAAAAGAAAATTAAACCTACAGCTTACAACGACGTAAGCCCCAGTGGGCTTGAAGTTGCTGTTGGATGTTAGTTACTATCCAATAACTCTGTCTAAAAAGGATTTCATCTCAGTCACAGAAAAGGAAACCACTTTTTTTTTAAAAAAAAGGGTCAAGAAACAAGCACACAGCAGACGAAAAAAGGTCACTGCTTACCAAATGTTCTGGAAGCTACATCCAGTACCCCATTTATTTTGACGGCGAATTACTCTAGCACGGGAGGTGTAGAAAATCACATGACAGTTATCAGTACAGTTTCACAGTTTTTAAATAGTGCTTTGGGGGTTGCTGCCCCTCCCTCAAAAAAAAGGAATGTCTTTTTAAAATTTCTTGATGGTCCATTTGTAAATTGCAAAACTGGAGAGAGGAAAGGTTAACATTTTAAAATTGTTTTTGACCAATTAAACACTAAAGAAACCAAATGGAACCATGCCAATAGTAGCCATGACAATACATCTCTCTTACTCTCCCCATTCTGTTAAAATAAAACACATGTAAAACTCCCAGAGCAATATTTGGAGATTGAAAGACCACAACTGTTCAAACACATGGCTCGCAAGGCACTAGTCATACAGCATTCATTCCATCCAGAACAATCCCTCCTCCCTCCCCAACCACTTCCTACACAGCAAATGGAGCTTAAAATCAAAGGCCTTTGAATTTCAGCCAATCTTCCTGGCCTGAGTGATCCAAAGTTTATTCCAGTGGGATTTCTTGTAGGCCCAGTGAGGAAGGTTTCCCTTCTGACAATATTTTGTTACCTGCAAGGTAAAGTAGGAACCATTCCAAACAATTTAAAAAAAAGGAATTTTAAAAACAAAATTCAGCATAGGCATTTAAATAGAAATCACAATCCATTTAAAATGTATGAACAATTTATATTATCTGGGAAAGAATGCAATTCACCAAACTAGCAACAGAGCAAGGTGGTTGAAGAAAGGGGCCAGAACGTCATTCAAGTCACCAAGTGTCAACCAATGCAACAGTGGAGAATAGATTTGGCTCCTTGCCCATTTTTAACCTGCAAATCTGTGCAGTTCTTTATGTTAACTTCAGACCAGGCCAAAACACAGCTTGGTCCTCAACTGCAGCATTGTCCAACTGCTCCCCAATAGTCTCTGGCCTCAAGAGCGAGCCAGAGTGTTGCCCAATCCCGCCACCGCTAAGCAATGGGGTCGAGCTACTGCCTGAGGGAACCATCTACAGAGAGAGTCGGTCAAATACAAAATTCAACCCTATCCCTCCCCAATTAGTGTGTGCTCTGCCACTGCAGTCCGAATAAACCACATTCTTACACAAACCATCCTTTTTGGCGGAATTTAAAACTTCCTCTCTCACATTAAATCGATGTATACAATCATTTTTTTTTGCACAGTTAAAAATCAAACCATAACCAAAAAATGCTCGACCTGGATTTGCATTCCAGTTGGGTGGTTTAGGGCACAGGTCAGTGACAAATGTTAAAAAGATAAAAGCGAGAGGGAAAAAAACCTCAAGAGAACCACAGGATAGTGAACATTCAGTCTCCAGTTCAGGCCGAACAGTCACCGATTCTTCCCCACGGTTCAGCAGTGACCAGTTTTAAGCAGGTGTACTTTGATTTTATTTTTTTTAAAACAGGACTGCAGTTCTCAATTTAAAAAAAAGTTATTGCAAAGTTCTAACAGTATAAATGCACCAATCTAATCAGTGCGAATATATATATATATATATATTTTTGTTTTGCTTTTCTTCCTCTTAAAACAGTAGCTACGGAACCACAGAGTTTTTCCTTTTTCCTTGTTAGATAAAAATGTGTCTCCTCCTGCTCAGAGTGGCTTAGGCCGGGTCTCACTCAGCCTCAGCCACATCAATAGTTAAAATTCAAAGTCTTTGTCGGCCATGTCAATAGCCCAGGCAAACTTCTCACGCTGGGTTTTGTTGTAGATCTTCTCGATTGGGATGCCCCACTTCTTGCACCTATTCAAAAACAAGGAGTGAGGGGGTAGGGAGGAACACACAGGTAGAAATAGTCAATAAAACAGTGGACTCAGACTCCCAACAAAGAATCATACAATTACTACGGTGCACAAAGAGGCCATTGAGCCTGCACCGATAACAATCCCACCCAGGCCTAATATACCCCCATAACCCCAAACATTTACCCTGCTAATCTGCCAACATTGAGGGACAATTTAGCATGGCCAATCAGCCTAACCTGCACATTTTTGGAGTATGGGAGAAAACCGGTGTACCCGTAGGAAACCCATGTAGACATGGGGGGAACACACAGACTCCACACAGGCAGTGACCAAAGTCGGAAATCGAACCCGGATCCCTGACACTGTGAAGTAGCAGTGCTAACCATGGTGCTGGCCCACCATGTCGTTTATGTCCTGCATTTTCTATTTGTATTCCAAATTTTTTTCCCCCAATCTGTGCCATCAGTTCCAAATAGTCCATGCATTTTTCTACATTAATTCCTCCCAATAGTGTTTGAAAGCACTGATGTTTAGACAGGGAGAGTTCCGTCTCTTCATCTTGTCCCTGTCTCTGCTCCCTCACCATCTACTATATTGTTTCCTACTTGATCAGTTTTGGTGACCCCCAGTGAGGCAGGAATTGAAAGGATGTGATCCTGGAATACTGGATGCACCTTCCAGATTTCTAGTGACTCTGGTGCAGTTCCTATAGATTGGAATATAGCAAATGTAATATCAGTATTTAAAAGAGAAGAGAAAAAACGGAGAATTACAGATAAGCTGACATCAGCGGTGAGGAATATTATAGTGTCTATTATGAAAGATTTAATTGAATGGCATGTTGGACAGTGGTTAGCACTGCTACTTCACAATGCTTCAATTCCGGAGTGGAATTTTCACGTTCTCCTCGCGACCGCATGGGTTTCCATCAGGTGCTCCAGTCTCTTTCCACAAGTCCAAAGATATGTGGGTTAAATGGATTGACCATGGTAAACGTGTGGAGTTACAGGGGATGGGGTAGGGGAAAAGGCCTAGAAAAGTGGCTTAGGTAGGGTTGGTGCAAACTACATGCGCTGAAAAGCTTCCTTCTGCAATGTAGGGATTCTATTCTATATAAAGAAGTGATAACTTATTGAAAGCAGAATGGGACCAGACAATTTCAGTATGGGTTTAAAAAGGC
This sequence comes from Sphyrna mokarran, assembly GCA_024679065.1. Taxonomy (NCBI): domain Eukaryota; kingdom Metazoa; phylum Chordata; class Chondrichthyes; order Carcharhiniformes; family Carcharhinidae; genus Sphyrna; species Sphyrna mokarran. Next base: position 63,459,926 of record JAGIQG010000016.1, on the reverse strand, counting down.
AAATCATGGTCAACAAATCTACTTGGTAGATTGAGGGAAAGATAAATTAACACTTGCTCACCAAGGGAGAACATAGAACATTACAGCACAGAACAGGCCCTTCGGCCTTCGATGTTGTGCCGACCAAAATAAAAAGCAATGCCCCTCCAAACTAAACCATTCCCTTCTCTTCCATATACTTATCAATTAACCTCTTAAACGCCACCAAACTTGGCGCATCTACAACAGCTGCAGGCAGGGCATTCCACTCCCTAATCACTCTTTGAGTAAAGAACCTACCTCTGATATCCGTCCTATAACTCATACCCCTTAATTTAAAGCTGTGTCCCCTCGTGCTAGCTTTCTCCATCCTAGGAAAAAGGCTATCACTGTCCACCCTATCTAAACCTCTAATCATCTTATATGCTTCAATAAGATCCCCTCTTAGCCGCCTCCTTTCTAACGAAAACAACCTCAAATCCCTCAGCCTCTCTTCATAAGACCTGCCCTCCATACCAGGCAACATCTGGTAAACCTCCTCTGTACCCTCTCCAATGCCTCCACATCTTTCTTATAATGTGGGGACCAGAACTGCACACAATACTCCAAGTGCGGCCGCACTAGAGTTTTGTACAGTTGCAACATGATGCTGCGGCTCCTAAATTCAATCCCCCTACCAATAAAAGCTAAGACTCCATATGCCTTCTTAACAACTTTATCCACTTGACTGCCTACTTTCAGGGATCTATTGGCACATACACCAAGATCCTTCTGTTCCTCAACACTATTAAGAGCCCTACCATTAGCCCTATACTCTACACATTTATTGTTCCTGCCAAAGTGCATTACCTCACACTTTTCCACATTAAACTCCATTTGCCACCTCTCGGCCCAGCTCTGCAACTTGTCCAAGTCACTCTGTAAACTATAACACCCCTCTTCACTATCTACCACTAGAAGTTAGCGCTGATTGTACGATATGGTCTAGTAGTTACAATCCACAATTCAAAAATTGAATACATGACAACTGAAAGCAGACGTGTGTAAATATAATCAGTAAGCTAGCAACTGTGTAGCTGATGAAATTAATATTCAAAAAACCTAACTATCAAACAGTTCATCTGGAAGTTCATTTGCCCTTGTGTGGTGAGATCTGGGTCTCTAGGAAACAGATCATAGCTTCTACAGTGTTGAGTTGATAACCCTGCCACAGAGGGGAGTTTATCAGTCTCACACGTGCTTTTAGCTCTGACCGAATCAACTTTGCATACAAACCACAATGTCCAACCCAGCTCCCATCTCAATATTCCTCAATCTCAAACTATCCACAATTCAGTCTTGCTTGTAAACCTACTACATCTGCTACGTAAAAAGTCCTAACAGAAAAGTAATAAATAAAAACATTTCCTGATTAAGCACACAAGGCAAGAAAAAAAAAAATGCCACTTTTACCAAATATAAGGAAGTACTCAATGACTGGTGTCAATAAAAATCGTCCTTGAGTGTCAAATATAGCTAACAAGCTTACAGATAGGCAAGTTCTGCTTTTCCAGCCAGCTCTTCTGTTTAAAGAGAGCTCCAGACAAATTCAAATAATTTTGACATGCTGATGGGCTTCCAAGTGTTAGTTCTCTGGATAGAAGCCACAGCTAGCAACTATACAATTCAACTGTATAATCACACCCTCACCCTAGGTCACAACTGAACGTTTAGAAAGTCGTACAGTACAGAAAGTGCCCTTCAGCCCATCGAGTCTGCACTGACAGTAGCTACCATTAAAGTCACCCGAACCCCATAACCTTGAATGTTATAATGTCGCAAGTGCTCATCCAAATACGTTTTAAAGGTAGCAAGGTTTCTCATGCAAAGCATTCCAGATTCCCACCGGTGAAAATTATTTTTCTCAAATCCCCTCCGAATCTCCTTCCACTTACTGTAAAACTATGCCCCCTTGTGACTGACCCCTTCAAACATGGAAATCCTGAGGCAGTTTACAGGACATTTCCTTTAAAGGCCATCCCTCTTGCAAAGTTACAAACACTGCTCCAAATATTGGTGAGCTATACAATCTTGCATCCAAATTTTTGTTCATCCACCCAACATTTTTATCACCAAGTTTATTTGTGATACATTGACTGCACTTTTAATCATATTAATGCATTTTAATAGTCAATGCTGACTATTCTGTTGTGTGTAAACAGTTTTATAATTGTAAAGATAAGGAAAATGCTCATATTCCAAGAACAAATTTAAAAAAAACCAGGGCAACAGTTAATGATGTAACAGAGAAAAAGAAAAAGCATTCACAGAAGATAGTCTCCACATTTTAAGCGCTATCCAATTATTCACTCAGTCTCATATTTGGCTCTCCACTTCCCCCCACAACTTTTTAAATCAATGTAGGATTTTCATCTCTATTACTCTTCTTGGAAACCCACTCCCAGTCACAGAAATGAAACTCCTGACATGCCTTTGTTACCTCTAGACTGCTCACCTCTAAGCCTCTCAATGTCTTCCAAAATCTTGAATTAATTGTTGGCTGTAGCCCAACTCGCATCAAGTTCCATTCTTCCTTTCCTCTCCCGTGCTTGCTAAGGCTACGTTGGCTCCTAGTCTAACAACTGAAAACTTAAATTCTCCCTAATTCAAACCATTCTACAGTCTTTATTCTTCCTGTCTCTCAAACCTCCTCTAGTGCTGAGTTTCTGCCCTCCAATTCTTATTTTCCTCCAATTTTCTGCACTCCATCACTGAAACCTGTGCTTTCAGCTGCCTTGGCTATACACATACTGCAAATCCCTTCCTAATTTGCTCCACTTTACTTCTGTCCCTCAAAAACCTCACCATTTTGATCAAGTTTTTGATCCTCCCCAATTTTTATTTAGATGCATGGCTGTCAAATTTGTTTGGTCACACTCCTGTGAAATGCTATGGGACATTTTACTTTGTTAAAAAGATTAATTTCCCCAAATTGCTCCCTCAGAACCAACTGTCTCTTCAAGCAACTACCAGCAGTGTACACAGAGGGATAGAACTCCTGTGCATATGGGAAAATTCGTGAAGAATTGCCTCGGGGGTGGAGGACAAAGCCTGTATTCTGCGCCGGGATTGCAAGTTTGCTTCCATTTACCACAAAGTTGGTGCCTGTTCATGTGACAGCAGCATTAACAACATGGCACAATGTTATCAGCGATTTAACCAGACTAGAAGCAGCTCTGAAAGAAAAGCATAAAAGTAGAAAATCCCGGGTCCCAGAAGATTATTAAATTTAGGAGTGGGAACGGTAAATAAAGCTAGCAAAGTCAGTGGCCCTAAAATTTTGCAACTAAGAAAGGTTCCAGAAAATCATTTTCTTCAATCTGGATTTTTGACGTAGGAGATCTAAGAGAAATCGTCCAGGGGTGGGAAATTAGAAGTTGCAGGAAAGGGCTAACTGGGGCACCTCAAGTTTCTGATTTCCAATCAGGAGCTGCTGACTCCCACTGGTTTATAACGGTCTCCTTTGATCCATTCCCATCAAACTTCCATCAAGAGTGGGCGCTGATTAACACTAATACGGAGGAGCTGCATCCTTCCTTCAGTCGATATTTGACCATGTTCATTAATTTTATTGTTCGTTTATTCTGGTTTTTAGACAGCCATTTTATACTTTCCTCCAGAACCACAAACACTCCACTGCTTCCCCCATACCCACAGCAGTTTCCAATAGAATCTTGGGCTGCCAAGGAAACGTTACCTGGGACAATCCAAATTAAATCAAACAGAAATAAAGAGGTTCGCTTACCAGGCAATGCTGATCCTAGGATCCAAGTAGTTAAGTTTGGAAGTCCCAAGAGCTATCTGCTTATTTTCTTCCCGGTCAGTGGCCTGAACTTCCAATTTCATCAACTGATCTTCAAGTCGCTGAAGAGCTTTCTTCTTACTTTCCACAGATCTGAGTGGGGGAAAAGAGAAAAGACCTAAGTCATTATGAGGAACTCTATTACGAGCTCATTAGTTACAAACAAACAACTCAATTATGTTATGCAAAAAAAACAAAAAAAGTTACAGCACAGGAACAGGCCCTTAAGCTCTCCAAGCCTGCACTGACCATGATGCCCAACTGAACTAAAAATCCTTACCCTTACGGGGACCATATTTCATCCTACGTATTTGTCCATACGCCTCTTAAAACTCAGTATCGTATCTGCTTCCACTACTTCCTCTGGCAGTGACTCCCAGGGGCCCACCACCCTCTGTGTAATAAACTTATGACTGTAACAAATAACCAGAAAGTTACTCTTATATCTAAAGATTAGGTACTGGTAACATCCATAATGCAGACATTGGAATGTTCATAAACAGAACAGACATGCGAGCAAATTAAAGGATGGCTTGTCCAAATTGAGGAGCACAAGCCCACAACAAAACCACAAAATCCATACTCAAACACAAATCTGCACTTGTCTCATATTTCATACTTCGTGAGATGGAACTCGACAGATCTAAAATTTTGAGAATGATGGAAATGATTTAAATCCATCTCTGGCATTAAACAAAAGAGTGCCCAGATAGAAATTGAAGTGTTCAAAATTAGTTGGCTGCTTTCCAATAGTGGTTTGAAACTTCCTGAGATTGTGAAGGAACTTGTCTTTATACACAGCCTTGCTTTAATTCTGCCTGGTCTTCCAGGCACTATTGACGATAACTATACGACCCAGAGAATCCTCCCCTCTGGTCTTCCACATTGTAGTATTGTGTTCACTCCTCGTCAAGAAGGATGAGAGTCCTTGAGACTGCAGAGGTGATTTACCACAGTGACCCAGGAATGAAGGATTTTGGCCACAAAGTTCAGATGCAGAAACTGGATCTTCTGGATTAGAAGGAAAATTTGATACAGGCATAGAAGACCATGTCAAGTTTAGATAAGGTAGACATGGAAAGACTATTCTTTGTAGCAGATGGTACAAAGTCTACAGGACACAGATTTAAGGTTTTGGGCAAGAAATGTAGATATAATCAAAGGGAAAACTTAAAAAAACGACTGGGAATGACTTGAAATTTTCTGCCCATTAGAGTGAAGAAGTTGAGCAATTTCAGAAAAAGGAAAGTGATGGGCATTTAAAATAAACACATTTACAGAAGTAAGAGTATAGGGGGATGGGTCTGTTTGGATTGTCCTGCAGGGAGCTGGCATAGAGTTTATGGACTGAATAGCTCTCTGTTAAGATTTAAATGACCAAACTGACCTTTATGCCGCGAACAGAGCAGCAGCTTGGCAATGGTTGTTCACAAGGCTTTAAAAAAAACAGTTTGTATAGACTGCTTACTTTCTACATCTTTCATCTTTTCTAATTTTATAGTCAGCTTTGGCACCCTTCAGCTCTCTCCTGGCTAGTCCGATTTGTTCTTTCTTTGCATCAATCTAAAGATAAAAAGGAAAAATTACGTGAATTCAAAAGCAAAAAACTCAGATCTTCAAAATAAATCGAAAGGTTTTGTCTGATTTTTCTCCGAGATGGCTTCAGGAGGACAATGACCAAAATCCACCAGATTGTTGGTAGGATCACTGAATACTGTACCCTCCTTGTCTCGCACCAGAATCTACATTTACAATTACTCATCAAAAATAAATTTCATTTGATTGTTTTGCAGTGTATACTTTTAACTGCTCTCTGCAGCATTTTAAACAAATCAGATATTAGTTAAAACATTCTCAAATGAGAAAAATCAGGGTAAGGCTCCGACACATTGCAGGAAGAATAGCAACCAGCATATCAGGAAATGCGCCAAATTTCCAGCCAAATCAAGCAGCCTCCGATTAACAGCCATCGAACAGACTTCATAAAGTACCAGGGAGTTGCCCTCAGAACCAGTCTCCATCCTCAAAGTCAGTGTAGATTGAGCAACCAAGTTCCCCTCCCATTGAGGTAGCTCATGGCACTTCAACAGATTAGGAGACTATCAAGTTTAATAAGACCATTATCCAGTTCATTAGTGATATATGCTTAAATATAATATTTTAGGATAGAAGATCACACACATTTCCGATCAACAGCATTAATTGACTTTGTTTTCCTACTTGCCACTTCCCGTCAATATGGCTAAACCTTTTAGCAGACTTTGCTGAGAGCCTGAGGCACAGACCTGTCTCTTCATGTTTTGCAGTACGTCTTTCACAATATCAAATAGAACTATTGAAAATTTGCAATGCAATAGATTGCGTTTGTAACACAAAGACATTGCCAAGGTGCTTACAGGATCAGTCATCAAATAAACGGCTACCAACAAGAAAGATCAAAATTGGGGTGTGTGAAAAACCAAAACAAGAAAAGCACAGAGCTTGGAATGGGATTGGGAATAGTGAGGTCATGGAGGGAACTTATAACAAAGATTAATAGCTTAAAATTGAGGTGCTGCTGAATTGGTAATAAATCCAAATTAATGAGCACAGGTGAGACGTGAACAGGAATTGGAGAGGGAGAGAGAGTTATAGTCCAGCTTTGGATGAGTTCAAGTTTGCAGAAGATGCAAGGTTGGTCAGGAGGGTATTGATGTTGTCAAGTTAACAAAGCCTTGGATGAAGGACAGCATCAGCTGCAGGTGAATTAATCACCTGGCCCACATTTTGTTTCCAAATTTCCTCCCATTTTGAAATGAGATCTATTACCCAGAGAGTCAAGCACATCACACTAATGGCCACTCTTCATGTGACCGTCAGTGAATGCTAAGAAGCTATTTGACTACCAAGTGCATCACAACTGACAATACTCAATTCTCACCAGAATTCCACGTATGGAACATCATCAAATACAGGCAAGAGTAGGAACCCTAGCTGTTCACTACCAATTCAGCAACACCTCCAATTTTAAAGTATTCATCTCCTTTATAATTTCCCTCTAACGACCCATCGCAGCCCAAATGGAGAACTGAGATCATAAGATATAGAAACAAAGTTAGTCTTGAATACACTCCAGACCTGGCCTTCAAAGCCTTCTGTGGTAATGAATTCCACAGTTTCACCACTCTCTGGCTGAAGAAATTCCTCCACATCATGGTTCTAAAGTGAAGTCCCTTTATTCTGAGACTGTGCCCTTGGATCCTGGTCTCTTCTACTAATGGAAACATCTGCCCCACGTCCACTCTATCCAGGCCCTTCAATATTTTGTAAGGTTCAATGAGATCTCCCCTCATCCTTCTAAACGCCATCAAGTAAAGACTCAGAGTCCTCAAACTCTCACGAGATGAAAATGATAAATGAAATGATTTGATTTATTTACATGTATTAACATAAAGTGAAAAGTATTGTTTCTTGCATCCTATATGGACAAAACATTCCATTCAGAGAAAAGGAAACGAGAGGTTGCAGAATGTCATTAAAGGATTGTTAGAGAGTTTAACAGAATTAGAATGAAGTTTTAGAAGCATAGAGCGACGGTAAAAGATAGAAGTGGAAGGTATGCTGGGCACAGCTTGCAAGATGTTGCCTTGCTCCAGCGCCATTTTGGATTCAAGATCATGTAACAGAGAAGCAGGAATCAAACATTGTGGTTTAATGTGATTCGAAGTGAAAAGCAGTCGATTCTTTCAATAAGCACTTATTTTGCACAGGGTGTTTAGGGGTCGAGGAAGAAAAGCTCGCACTCACTTTGGTCTGCAGGGTCTGCATCGACTTCTCGAAGGTTTTTGGAGGTGCCCTCTGATGGTTACAAAGGATAGCGACTGCTCGGTTGGCACGATTGTAAGAAAGTATTTTTGCTGCAACGTTTTCATCCGCTATAAACAAACAAGTAAGGTTATTAAGGTGCTGTGCATCACAATGAAGTGCAGAAGCACGGTTGGTGCAACTATAGGGCAATATAACTCAGTCTACAGTCACTTTCACATCAATATAATGTAGCAGTATGGGTCTCTCCTTCAAGCTTTAGTGATATTTATTAAACAAACAAATCATTGGCATCAAACATTGAATAAAGCCACTACGGCCTTGCCTGTAAGATAAAGACCCCACTTCCCTAAGTGCTTATTCATATTTGACTGAATCAGAAGAGTGGCTGAAAACATTAAAGATCTGAAATTTTGAGAAGGAATTAAATTTATCATCTATAATGAAATGCTTCCATTAAAGTGGCTTCCAAGCCACTTCAAATAGGTGGAATTATTAGAGCTTACGAGGGTACGAAGAACAAAGAAAATTGTAGGAACAGACCCTTCTGCCCTCCAAGCCTGCATTGTATATGCTGCCCAATTGAACTAAAACCCCTATTCTTCCAGGACCACATCCCTCTATTCCCATTCTATTCAAGTATTTGTTAAGACACCCCTGAAAAGCCACTATCATATCTGCTTCCATTACCTCCCACGGCAGCGAGTTCCAGGCACTCATCGCTCTCTGAAAAAAACTGCCTCGTACATCTCCTTTAAAGCACCTTAAACCTACATCCCCTAACAACTGACTTGTCCACCCCGAGAAAAAGCTTCTGACTATCTGCTCTGTCCATGCCCAGTGTCAATCCCATGTCACTGGGCTATAATCCTGGAATCCCTTTCTGATAGCATCACATAGGCTTCAACATTTCAAGCTAGTGACACACCAAGGATAGACAATAAAAATGATGTCTTTCCAATGATGCCTGTGTCCTGTGAAAGAGTATTAAAAATCCTATTATCATAAAGATTGCATCAAAACACCAAAGTAACCTTTGCATTTCATCATGTAATGCAATAGTGAAAACAATAAACCACATAATCCCTACAGTGCAGAGGGAGGCCATTCATCCCACCAGGCTTGCATTAACTCTCTCAACCAAGCTCATTCCCATCATCCCACATTTTTGGATGCCAAGGGACAATTTAACATGTCCAATCCATCTAACCTGCATATATTTGGAGTGTGGGAGGGAACCGGAGCACCTGGATGCAACCTACTCAGACATGGGAAGAACACGTAAATTCCACACTGACAGTGACTCAAGGCTGGAATTGAACTCAGGGTCATCACATCCATAGCAACAACAGAACATGACTTGATTCCAATTCAGCAATGCATTGCAAACTAGTTTTCAATGTGACCCTATTTTAACTCACCACATACTCACTTTAATTACTGCTACTTCCAGTGTCAGGACTGTGAGTGGACTCTCTCCACCCAGATTCCTTAAATCACTTGAGGCAAAGACTGTGGCATTCCACAAAATGCAGCCTCATAAAGACATGAAGATCTTTTTTGAAGCACCTTGAAAAAATGTTATAAACTCATATTTCAGCCAAGTTCTCCACATTTCCTGGTGACAACAAGACTCCTCTCTGCCGCACACCCTGTAACCAGCCACACTTCTGCAGTCCCTCAGACAAACTGTAGTCAGCCACTCTTTCCCCAAGAACACTCCTCTCTTTCTCTCATGCACATACTCATTCAATCAGCAGCCTCTCGTATCAACAGCACCCCCCCATCACTTAATTCAACAGTCTGTTTCCCAAACCACCTCCGTCCATGCCTGGCAAAGTTGAACCCACTATGACCTTGGTTGCCCTGCTCCCCAAAGTCTTCTTATAGAACCTCTCAATTCCACCAAGCCACCAGCAGCAGAGTGCATCTTCCCAGTGACAGCAGCAGAATCCAGGCTGACACAATGCCGAATGGCTGCTCCCCCAGTTCTTAGAACATAGAACATTACAGCGCAGAACAGGCCCTTCGGCCTTCGATGTTGTGCCGACCAATTAACAAAAAGCAATGACCCTCTAACCTAAACCATTCCCTTTTCGTCCATAAACTTATCTACTAACCTCTTAAACGCCACCAAACTTGGCGCATCTACAACTGCAGCAGGCAGGGCATTCCATACCCTTACGACCCTCTGGGTAAAGAACCTACCTCTGACATCCGTCCTATAACTACCACCCCTTAATTTAAAGCTATGTCCCCTCGTGCTAGCTTTCTCCATCCTAGGAAAAAGACTATCATTGTCCACCCTATCTAAACCTCTAATCATCTCATATGTTTCAATAAAGTCTCCTCTTAGTCGCCTTCTTTCCAACGAAAACAACCTCAAATCCCTCAGCCTCTCTTCATAGAACCTGCCCTCCATACCAGGCAACATCCTGGTAAAACTGCTCTGTACCCTCTCCAACGCCTCCACATCTTTCTTATAATGCGGGGACCAGAACTGTACACAATACTCCAAATGTGGCCGCACTAGAGTTTTGTACAGTTGCAACATGACATTGTGGCTCCGAAATTCAATCCCCCTACCAATAAAAGCTAAGACTCCGTATGCCTTCTTAACAACCTTATCGACTTGGTTGCCAACTTTCAAGGATCTATGCACATACACACCAAGATCCCTCTGTTCTTCAACACTATTAAGAGTCCTACCACTAGCCCTATACTCTACACATTTGTTATTCCTGCCAAAGTAAATTACCTCACACTTTTCCACATTAAACTCCATTTGCCACCTTTCGGTCCAGCTCTGCAACTTGTCCAAGTCTCTCTGCAAACTATAACACCCCTCTTCACTATCTACTCAATAAGGTCTTGTTCCTAGTCTTGTTACAGCAGGAGGTCACTTGATCCCTCTGCAGAATCATGGGTTTGGCAACATTCCTAAAGTGTTTATCATTCTAGATTTAAATCTTCACCACCATTAATATTTGAACTAAATTAAAAATTCCCAATCAAAGCACTTCATAAAAAAAAGTCGCAGGCATCACATGATCATCCAAACAGAACAAGTATTCCTTCACTGTCATAGAGACACAGAATCCGTACAGTATAGGAGGCCTATCAAGACAGCACCGACAACAATGCCACCAGGCCCTATCCCTGTAAGCCCATGTATTTACCCTACTAATCCTCCCTGACATTATTACAATCCTCCCTATTACTAAGGAGCAATTTAGCATGGCCAGCCAACCAAACCCGCACATTTTTGGACTGTGGGAGGAAACTGGTACACCTAAAGGAAACCCACACAGACACGGGGAGAACATGCAAACTCTGCACAGAATTGAACCCAGGTCTCTGGCACTGAGAGGTAGCAGCGCAAAGTCAAAATGTTAGGGAACTCGCTCCCTGACAGCGCCACGGGCCTGGCAGACCACAGTGATTTAAGGCAGCTCACCACCACCTTCATTAGAGCACATAAGGATGGGCAATACATGTTGGCCTAACCAGCGGTGCCCACACCCTATGAAAGAAACAAACAGATAAAGTTTGAACCTGTTTATTTTTTGCTGAAGCAACTAAACTAGCACAAAATGATTTGCTCTTCCCTTTTTCAAATGCAGCAGTGAAGTAGACAGGATGGCGCAGGGAAGGAAAAGCAGCAGTTGTGGCCTGTAGGGAAGTGGCAATCTGTACTTACGGTTGGTCAGTTCCTTCAGTTGCTGCTGCAGGGTGATAGAAGCATTGTAGGTACGGAACACTTTCGCTGTAAGTCCGTCCATCAGTTCCTGTAGATGCTTGTTGAGAATCGAAGTCTGTATACAAAAAAGACTCGATGAATCAGTAAGACGTACATAATAAACCAAAACATGGAGAATGAACAGAATTAATTACAGAACCTTGCATAAATCTCCACCATAATGACATCTATCTTTAAATAATTATATCTGGGAAGATTTCTAGAATTTTTTCCAAACGTGAGCAACTTAAACTGTGCCCCATTTCAACCTTAGCAGAAGGAAGACATCTCCGAAGAGGAGACTGCAGAATGATATGGGGCATTCTTTGAGGAAAAGACAGCACACATTTATAGGATATAATGTCTTCAGGTGGGTCTTACTGGCACGATGTGCCAGTAAGATGGGATGAGGCATATATAAATCAGGATTGTGCCCATTTTCTTGCCTGTCGTGATCTTGCAAGTCCCGTTCTGCCAGTGAGATGAGGCTTGTGACCGGAAAATGAGAGGCTGATTTAAATATTAACAAATGAGCCTAGGATGTGATCCCTCAAGCTCATTTACATTATTCTGCTCACCTGTCAAGGCCCTCAGTGGCAAGGGTCACTGATGATCCCACCAATGGGGATGAGGTGTGATGGCCTTGCTGGTGGGACCAGAGTCCATCGAAGACCCCTAGGTGTTGGGGGCAGAGCTGGATTGTATCAGCTCGGCACTGCCCACCAGATAAATGCGCCACCCTAATTAACCTTAAAACAGGACCCAATACCACTGTGAAGCTCTTTCATCTTGCAGCACTACTTACATTGAGTCGGTCAAAAAGGTCATCCTCAGGTTGCTTGTTCTCCATAAATAATTGAAGGTTCTTGAACACCTGAGGTACACAAGACAAGAATGAAGCACTGCAACTTCCTTCACCTGCAACCAACTTCACTTCAAAATCTTACCCCCCCGCCCCAACCCCCTTTCCTTCTCATCCTATTCTATTCTAGCATTTTAATTTACAGGAATGCAACTGATTGCAGAGATCCAGTTATCAGATGGACCCTCAATCTCAGGATTAGAATGGTCTGCTTACATGATGTAAATTAGTATTCTGAGACACTAGTTTATCTGGAGTATTTATTCATTTTAAGCAATGCTCCATGTAGAAACATGAACAATCCCTGATAACACCAATATACAAAAAAAGTGCATCCCTTACTTCAGATTTCAAGAGAAAAGTACAGAAGCTCATTCCAAGCTCTGCAACACCAGCCAAGTGCTGTGGTAGAAGTTAATTGAGTACAGGCTGTACTGTGCACTACAGCACAGGACGTACTATGGTAAACAGAGACAAAAGCCAAACCTTCAGGGGTGCAAGCTTGGTTAAAGCAGGCTGACAATAGTGAAAGAACAAGCAGATATCACCAGGTCAACAATACTTTTAACCAGCTTTAAAGCTGATACAACACTTGCACGAGTACGCAGGAATAAATGTGCTCCACATTAAACCACAAAACTAGGAGTATGTGTTAATGGGACTGCGAACTACAAATAAAACACAATAGATCCAAACTAAAGACAGTTTCAGTACAGAACAGAATCAGAATCCACTTTGAAAGCACTGGCTTGTGCCATTAACATGTTACATCAAAACACCACTGTTGGTCTCAGGGCATGGCCATGGGACAAGAAGCAGAAAACATCTCTGCAACACGCTATACAAGAGCCCAAAGCACTCATTAAAACCCTACCAGCTTTGAGTTTTACAGTAAGTTAACTGCATCTAACCGGGATACAAATAGTAAGAACAGTGGGTTCTATTACAACACTCCTTCTCTAAGCTAAATAACAATCCAACTGAACATTATTTAGGTGTGGAGTACAAACTATAGTTCTGAGTTCAGATGATCCATGAATGAAACAATGGCTTTTTTGGAAGTGGGTGGGCGAGGGTGCAGGATGTTCCTTCCACTTTCTCTTTGTAGTTAGCCTTTTTTACCGCACTAAGTGGTCACTTGAATTTGTCACAGGTGCATACATCTAAAGGGACCACTGTGCGCATGCAACCCATTTGACCTCGGTGGGTTCTGCCCACACACCTCAAGAGGCAGATAGATGCAAACAGGCATGTATCTTTTCTTCAAAACAGACTTTGAAGTACAGGTAAGACCATAAGACAGGAAAGCAGAATTAGGCCATTCAGCCCATTGAGTTTGCTCTGCCATTCAATTACGTCTGATATTTTTCTCATTCCCATTCTCCTGCCTTTTCCCCATATCCCCTGATCCCCTTATCAAGAATCTGTAATAATATATAACCAAATAATCTGCAATTCTACATATATCCGTTGCATTGAAGTTATGTGAATAATGCAATATTAAAAGCTTGAATGTCAGTTTATTTACATCACATCATTGCAGTAAAATTACCACATATCACTTTCACTTCATTCCTGGGGCATATAATCTTCTAACGATTGACGGAGCACAAAATCTCAATTACAAAAAGCTATTCACAATTATGGCCCCCCTCCTCCTCCTCCTCCTCATGCTGAGTCCCACATGCATCAGTAGCACCCAAAATGGCGGCCAAGTAAGATACAGCAGGCAACAGTAGCAGGCCCCTTTGACTCTGAATGGCCTCACACTGGCAGACCTTAATAAGCAAAATCCATTTCTCATCTGTTATCCATACTTGGCAACAGGGATTACTGGGCAACTATTAGGAATAGGGTTGCAGCCTGAGGCACCCTTGCTGCCACCACATCAAGAGATCAACTATTTTGGCACTAGTCTTGGAATCAAATCTAGGACTTGGATGAACCTTCAGCCTGGTTGGTTCGCACTTAGTGACACACAGTGACAACTGAACTAGCAGTGGAAGTAAACTCTGAAGAACAAGTACAAAATTAGTCCCAGCAAATCTTACCCTTTTTTCCACTGGCACTTTATTGTAATATCGGATGGAGTCTTTGCCCAGAAAGTCAAACTCAACCACGTATTCCTGACCATCGAGCTCAACGTGTAGGTTAATGTGCTCCACTCGCAGGGAGCAGCAACCCACGGTGTCTGCAGTCTCCCCTTCCTCCTTCTCATTCCCAGCTCTCAGAGCTAGCTACATAGAAAGAGAAAAGTAACTGATTCAGAGCTAATCGATTAGAGATACATAGGAGAATAAAAAATTTGCATCTTGCTGCTCCTACACAGATCCTGTAACTGGGAATCAGTATGAGAAAGCATCCAAGACACTTAAAAATGGAAATCCTTCAGGAATGTTCTCCTCCTGTGCACATGGATCTAACACTTGGTTGGCACGCAACCAAGATTATAAATTATTAAATAAAGATGTTCAGCAAAATATCATCAAGCTATGGTGATGGGAGAAAATCTCAACAGAAAGATGCTGCAAGGGTCTGGGGTTAGAGTGAAAGAGTGCATTGCCTTCACTCTTCCTCCGTCCTTTCCACTCCTTTAGGGCAGGTAGCACACACAACATGGATCTCAGTTAGTTGTGTTTAATTCTAATAGGTGTTAAATTCTTTACTTCTGAGGAGTACCCTCAAAAACTCACCTCTACAGACAAGTTTCAGGGAACATAGGTATTTCACAGCATAGAATCCTACAGTGCAGATCAAGTCTCCACCGACTCTTTGACAGAACATTTTAATCAGGTCCTATCCTCGTAACTTCACATATTTATCCCAGTAATCCCCCAACCCACACATCCTGGGACACTAAAATGCTAATGTACATAGCCTGCATATCTTTGGACTGGAGTACTCGAAGAAAACTTACGCAGACATGGGGAGGATCCACAGACAATCACCCAAGTCTGGAACTGAACACAGCTTCCTGGTGCTACACAAGGCAGCAGAGTTCACCACTGTGCTGCAGGCTTACTCCTCCAAACAACTGTCCTCTTAGAACAGACCTCGGGCAGATTACCCAAAACCAAAAGTCACCTGACCAATTCCCTTAAAGGGACAGTATGTCCTAGCATACATAATAGTAGGTAATAACCAAGGATTTAGGAATGGACTTAAAATGTGGGTGTTGGACTGGGAG
This sequence comes from Sphyrna mokarran, assembly GCA_024679065.1. Classification (NCBI taxonomy): domain Eukaryota; kingdom Metazoa; phylum Chordata; class Chondrichthyes; order Carcharhiniformes; family Carcharhinidae; genus Sphyrna; species Sphyrna mokarran. The sequence continues at coordinate 63,444,514 of JAGIQG010000016.1, read as the reverse complement.
GTCTACTAGGATGCTCAACTGCAACAATTTCTTTCACTCACCTTATCAATAAAGTAAAGTGCGACAGCGCGCTGTCGAACCTTCATTTCTTTTGACTTCCAGTCCTCCCTGTACTGAGCGCGTATCTTGTCGACATACTTTTTCAACGTCCGGGCAGTCTCATATTTTTGCCAATCCTTCTCCCCCTATTTAAACAGAGCAGTCAGGTCAATTTTTACAATACTGTGGGTGACTAATGGCAGTTCATCAGCTGGTGAATGATGCCAAAGAACCTGGGCAAATATCTGTGGGTAGTGCCAACCAGTGGCCCAAACTGCCCCATGATAATTAATGGCATGCTAACAAAACAGTTGAAATAGTAAAGCTTTGACAGCAACAGACAATTTCTGAGAATCCAATCCTATTAAGTCATCAATTATCAAGAATTAAAATATGACCTCTTCCCCCCATATTAGAGTTAGGTTATGTAATGTGAGGCATACTACTTAGCAGGAAATAATTTGAATCAACATCTGAAAAGGTTTTAAACTGAGCATCTGATTTTTATGTTTTTTTTAAATCCCATGTTCTTTTGTTGGTTGCTACCTGTACTTTTTTTTTGTTTTTTTTTCCCCCAATTCGATCAAATCAAGTCCAAGTTGAGACATTCCCGATCCAAGCTGACAAGACAGGGCTCCCACCTTCTGTCTTGATCTGGAGCTACATGATCCAAGCTGATTGGAGTAGACATAGCTTCTCCTCCAAAGCTTAGTCTCATTTGCAGAAGGCCAAGATGTTGCATTCAAAAATTGCTTCACATGAAGCTAAAATGTAACCTAATGACTTCAACCAAGTGCAGCATGTCGATACTACACTTGATCTTAGCCAAAAGGCCAAGAAGACAGCAACAGACTGTCAGAAATGCTGACCTTTGTTGCAAGGAGATCAAATGAAGTTTGCCAATGATACAGTACAAAGATAAATAAGTGCTTCTATCGGTTTGCTGCTTATTTTTCTACACTTGGTGTTTATTCTTCAAGCAACCAGCATGCCCAGTACCCCTCACTATTTGCTGGCTTCACAGTTCAGCAGCAAGATTTCCCCAGCTATTTGCATGGTTATTAGTTTAAAAGATTGTGCTTTCTTTAGAAATCATGGAAACTCTACAGCATAGGAAGAGGCTATTTGGTCTACTGAGTCTACGCCGACAACAATCCCATCCAAGGTCCTAACCCCAGAACCGAAAACTGGAGGAAAACCATACAGACACGAGGAGAACATGCAAACTCCATACAGACAGTGACCCAAGCTGGAATCGAACACAGATCCCTGACGCTGTGAGGCAGCAGTGCTAACCAATGTACGGTTTTCAACAGACAACTCCATTTTCTTGTTTCCTCTCAGATAATTTCCTTGGGTTATCCGTCTCAGTGCTCCACAAGACAGGATTGATATGTTCTGCATAATAATAACTCTTAGGGAGGAATCGTTTGGATGCAGCACATCTGATTGCAAGTGTTTACTGAGTCATAGGAATCGCTCATACCTTAATTCTGGAGCTGGGGTTCAGCATGATGTATTTGATGGAGCCCTGGATGTTTTCTGTCCATGACACTAGCCAAGTCACCTTGTTATCATGTCGCACCTCCTTCCACTTCTGGCCTGGAGGAGGTGATGGTACCTTGGAGTCCCTGGAGATTAATGGGGAGAGCTCAAGTTACCTATCAACAGACTGCTGTTTCATCTATTCTATTGCATGTTACAAGCTGCTGTTGTCATTTCCAACAGATGCACTTTGGCCTTCAGGAAACGTTAGCAAAAGAACAATGCAAAGAATGAATGAACGAACAAGTGAACGTACACATATGGCTAGTCCGCCATTCCACATGGCAGCCAGAAACTTCTCCTAGTCTATAGGGAGATATTCCGGCCACACTCATCCCAAAATCGGAACATCCCACCCAAGGTCAACAGGCCTTTGCATGGTACGTTTCTACCTGCTACGATTCCTGTGGTGTGCGCGATAGGAAAATTCCCCCCTCTATGAATTTAAATATCTATTCTCCATTATCCAGAGCACAGCCCTTCTAAAACTATCAGAGGTGTAAACTTCAATCTGGTCTGTGATTCAGGGCACCTGCGTTATCGGTTCTTCACCTCTCACGGGAAGCACCAACATTGAGCAGTAAGAGTGTATAGGGTCTTTACAAACAATTCTGGCCAAACAACCCTGGCACTGCCCCTATTTGGATGATTTGTAATTGGCACCAGAACTGAACAAGGGATCCTCACTGAGCAATGCAGCAAGCAGAAGCTATTAGTTGAGCAGTTAATATGAGGGCTGATGTGAAATGCCAGGACGAGCCTTGGAAAGTTTATCATTACAGGACATACACCATTCAGAAGTAAACAGACACTTCACTAAATGTAACCCCTCCTTGCCTTACTGAATAAAATGGGTTGGTTGCTTGAATGAAAAACGTTGCATAATTGCCTGTTAACTTGAGCAACTAAATGCACCTAGAAATTCTCAGTCTTAAAGGTTATACAAAAAATCCTGGTGCTGCTTTTCCCATGAAGCTGCATGAGCTTTTCTGTTAAGTAATATTACATTCAATATACTTGGTCAGATTCTCATCAAAACCATCCCCTTGGCTCCTTCTCATTTTTAAATATTCTTTCAATGGACGTGAACAACACTGGCAAGGCCAGCATTGCTCATCCCTAACTATTTGAGAAGATGAGGGAGAGCTACCTTCTTGAACAGCTGCAATCCATGTGGTGTAGGTAGACACACTGTGATGTTAGGGAATATGTTACAGGATTTTCACGCAGTAACAGTGAAGGAATGGTGATATACTTCCAAGTTGGAACAGTGAGCAGCTTGGAGGGGAATATCCAGTTAATGATGCTCCCATGTGCCTCCTAGATAGTAGAGGTCATGGGTTTGAAATGTGCTATCCAAGGAATCTTGGTGAGTTCCTGTAATGAACCTTGTAGATGACACATAATTAGAATTCTATGATTCTACTAGCATTGTGTGTTGGTGGCAAAGAAAATGGATGAGATACTAATCAAGCAGACTGCGTTGCCTGAATGGTGGCAAGATTCAATGTTGTTGGAGTTGCACTCAAGTAGACAACAGGACAATATTCCATTAAGATCCTGACTTGTGCCTTGTAGGGACAGACTTTGGGAAGTCAGAAGGCCAGGTAGTTGCTGCAGGATTTCCAGCTTCCGACCAGCTTGTGCAGCCACATATTTATATGTTTAGTCCAGTCAGTTTCTGATCAATGGTAGCCACCAAGGCGTTGATTGTGGGGGAATTCAGCTTCAATGTCACGTGGCAATGGTTAGATTTTCTCTTGCTGGTGAAGATCATTGCCTGGCACTTGTGCAGCATAAACGAACACAAACCTGGATATTGTCCAGGTCTTGCTGCACTTGCTTGTGGATTGCTGTGGTTATCTGAATCATCGTGAAGGGTGCTGAACATTGTGCAATCAGCAACCATCCCTACTTCTAATATTGATGAAACATTGAAGATGATTGGGCCTGCAACTACTGCGAGGAAATCATGCAGTGATGCCCTGGAACAGAGGTGCCTCCATCAACCACAACCACCTTCCTTTGTGACAAGTATGACACCTGGTGGGGCTCCTTCTGCCACACTCAGTGAAGGCAGCCTTTATGTCAAGATACTCTCACTGCAAGTTTAGCTCTTTTGTCCACGTTTTGAACAAGGTGCAATGAGGTCAAGAGCCGAGGAAGCCTGGCAGTACACAAACTAAACATTAATGAGCAGGTTATTGCTGTGTAAGAGCCATTTGAAAATACTGTTGACAAACCTTTCACCATTTTGCTGATGATCCAGAGAAGGTTGATGGTATGATTGATTGAATTGGATTTATTCTGCTTTTTTTTTTGCAGATAGGACATATCTGAACAACATTTCCAAACTATTGGGTAAATGCACTGAAATATCTTTGCAAGGGTGCAGCCAATTCTGGAGCATTAAGTCTACAATTGCTGGGATGTTGTCAGGCCCTTTGCAACATTTAATGCCTTCAGCCATTTTTGACATGATATGGGGTGAAGACTCACATCGGTGATGCTGAATACACCAGGAGAATAGCAAAATGGATCACCCAATTGGCTGAAGCTGGTTGTAAATGCTTCAGCCTAATCCTTTGCACAGATTGGGTGGGAGGACTCAGTATATATTTTTTGTGCAGCACGGTGATTAGCACTGCTGATGCACAGTGCCAGGATCCCAGGTTCAAATCCTGGCTTGGGTCACTGACTGCGTGGAGTTCGCTCAACTCGCTCATGGAGTTCGCTTTTTTTTGAAAAAGTGACCAAAGAGGTGGATGGGGGTAAGGCGGTTGATGTGGTATATATGGACTTTAGTAAGGCGTTCGATAAGGTGTCCCATGGAAGGCTTCTGCAGAAAATGCAGATGTATGGGATAGAGGGTGATTTAGCTAATTGGATTAGGAATTGGCTAGCAGATAGAAGACAGAGGGTGGTGGTTGATGGGAGATATTCATCTTGGAGTTCGGTGACAAGTGGTGTACCTCAGGGGTCTGTTTTGGGCCCCTGCTGTTTGTAATTTTTATAAATGATCTGGATGAGGGTATTGAAGGATGGATTAGTAAATTTGCAGATGACACTAAAGTCGGTGGAGTGGTAGATAGTGAAGAGGGGTGTTATAGTTTGCAGAGAGACTTGGACAAGTTGCAGAGCTGGGCCGAGAGGTGGCAAATGGAGTTTAATGTGGAAAAGTGTGAGGTAATGCACTTTGGCAGGAATAATAAATGTGTAGAGTATAGGGCTAATGGTAGGATTAATAGTGTTGATGAACAGAGGGATCTTGGTGTATTTGTGCATAGATCCCTGAAAGTAGGCAGTCAAGTCGATAAGGTTGTTAAGAAGGCATACGGAGTCTTAGCTTTTATTGGTAGGGGGATTGAATTTCGGAGCCGCAACGTCATGTTGCAACTGTACAAAACTCTAGTGCGGCCGCATTTGGAGTATTGTGTGCAGTTCTGGTCCCCACATTATAAGAAAGATGTGGAGGCATTGGAGAGGGTACAGAGGAGGTTTACCAGGATGTTGCCTGGTATGGAGGGCAGGTCTTATGAAGAGAGGCTGAGGGATTTGAGGTTGTTTTCGTTAGAAAGGAGGTGTCTAAGAGGAGACCTTATCGAAACATATAAGATGATTAGAGGTTTAGATAGGGTGGACAGTGATAGCCTTTTTCCTAGGATGGAGAAAGCTAGCACGAGGGGACACAGCTTTAAATTAAGGGGTGATAGTTATAGGACGGATATCAGAGGTAGGTTCTTTACCCAGAGGGTGGTAGGGAGTGGAATGCCCTGCCTGCGGCAGTTGTAGATGCGCCAAGTTTGGTGGCGTTTAAGAGGTTAGTTGATAAGTTTATGGAAGAGAAGGGAATGGTTTAGTTTGGAGGGTCATTGTTTTTTATAATGGTCGGCGCAACATCGAAGGCCGAAGGGCCTGTTCTGCGCTGTAATGTTCTATGTTCTATGCTCCCCGTGTCTGTGTGGGCATCCTCCGGTTTCCTCCCACAGTCGAAAGATGTGCAGGGTTAGGTGGATTGGCCATGCTAAATTGCCCCTTAGTGGCAGGGGAGCTAGCTAGGATAAATACATGTGGTTATGGGACAGGATCCGGTGGGCCGACTGACCTCCCTTCTGCACTGTAGAATTCTATGATCTATGATATAGGATGGGTGATATATTTGTGGAGCCACATCACCCACTTATTTGTTTAATTGTTCACGAGCATTCACAACTGGATGTGGTAGGACTGCAGAGCTTTAGCTCGGTCTTTTGCCTGCTGCTTTCGCTGTCTGGCATGCAAGTCGTGCAGCAGTTTCACCAGGGTGATACCTTATTTTTTGGTATACTTGGTACTGCTCCTGACATGCACTCTCTATTGAGCCAAGGTTGATCCTTTGTTTGATGGTACAGTGTGTGGTTGGATACATCTGTGCCATTGTCCAGTTTTGAGTTGTTACATCTATCCCATTTAGCACAGTGGCAGTGCCACACAAAATGAGGGTGGCGGACGGGGGTTGTTTACTGTGAAGATGAATCTCCATTGTTTTGGAATCAGATGGCAGATTTTTCTCCCTAAATGGACTCTAAATGAACCTAAGTTTTTAAGATAAACATTAACGACTGATTTTTAAAGAAATTAATCATTGAAATTTTTTAGAAGAAATGAATTGAAGTTAAATTCCACCAGCTGCTCTGGTGGGATTTGAACCAGTGGCCACAGGGTATTAGCTTAGGTCTTTGGAGTACTAGTCTACTGACATTACCACTGTCTCATCCTAATCCTGAAAGGACGTACAGAAAAACTGACCCATTTCCAAGATGGGAAAACAAAAGCAGGAGGGATAACCAATTTATTTGGAGAGACAGGGCAATGATGAAATGTTAGAAGGACTTTAATGGCTGCAAAGCACTTTGCAACATTTCAAGGTCATGGCACGAGTTTTAGAAATGCAAGTTGTTCATTAGTTTGGGTAGGCTTTGATCCCTGCTATGAGTACATTCTTCCCGAGGTCATTCGATATGTACAAGCTTAGAAAGTGAGCGCTGGAGCTACTATGGACTCCTATGATCTTACACAGCACTCACATAAATACATTTCGTGGCAGCAGACAAATGGAATTTAGGAACCAAAAGATTCATCACCTTCCCAAGGGATGGCAAGGGAATTAAAGTAGCACCAGGTGTTTTTGCAGTTCAGACCAGCTAACCCAGCACAGACCGAGATTAAGTCCTGCACTCAGCTGATTTGTACGGATCAACACTGTATTGGTTTTGAAACTTACTACAGGATGACCAGTTAAGTCCCTTCACAATTTCTTAAACACAACTCATCTCGTTAATGTGCTGGCAGTGCCTGGGCTTCCCACTTCCCCTCAGAGATACTCACTTACTACAGTTGATGATGATGTCCTGCGGCCTGATCCTTCTTTTCAGCATGCCCATCTTTGGGTGGTTACCACGGCCACGGAAGAGTCCTGGTGGCTCAATCCTGAAGTTTGCAATTCGCTCTTTGTGGTTGTCCATTATACAATACCCGTACTCCTGTAGAAGCTTCTCATTTTCTTCTTTTAATTTCTAAAATTAAGATAAAAAATTAATCCCAATAATGTAAGATTTTCCTTGCATTCTTTCCCCGAAGAAGCATTTGTACGAACAATTGCCAAGATGTGCCTTCAAGGCACTACGGCTAAGTCAGATAATTTCTACACAATCTATAAACTTTTCAGCACTGCTCAGAGATCAGGAAAGGTGTATCCATCTCTTCAATTGTTTAGAGCATTGCAAAGAGCTGAAGCTGATTATAAAAACACAAGAACTAGCAGCAGGAGTAGTCTATCTAGCCCATCGACCCTGCTCCGCCATTCAATAAGATCGTGGCTGATCTTTTTGTGGACTCAGCCCCATTTACCTGCCCGCTCACCATAACCCTTAATTCCTTTACTGGTCAATAAATTCTTAAATAAAAATAAAAACATTCAATGAGGTAGTCTCCACTGCTTCACTGGGCAGGGAATTTCACAGATTCACAACTCTGTGCGAAAAAGTTCCTCTTCAACTCAGTCTTAAATCTGCTTCCCCTTATTTTTTGAGGCTACGCTCCCTAATTCTAGTTTCATCCGCCAGCAGAATCAACTTCCCTGCTTCTACCTTACCAATTCCCTTCATAATCTTTTATGCTTTTACAAGATCTCCCCTCATTCTTCTGAATTCCAAGTATAGCTCCAGTCTACTCAATATCTCCTCATAAACCAACCATCTCAACTCCAGAATCAACCTAGTGAATCTCCTCTGCACCTCCTTCAGTGCCAGTATATTCTTTCTCAGCAAGGAGACTAAAACATTACACAGTACTCCAGAGGCAGTCTCACCAGCATCTTATGAAGCTGCAACATAATCTCGCTGTTTTTAAACTCCAACCCTCTAGCAACAAAGAACAAAATTCCACCTGCCTTTTTAAATCCCTGCTGCACCTGCAAACCAACTTCTTGTGATTCCTGCACAAGGACACTCAGGTCCCTCTGCACAGCAGCATGCTGCAATTTTTTACCATTTAAATAATAGTCCATTTTGTTATTATTCCTACCAAAATGTATGACCTTACATTTACTAACATTGTACTCCATCTGCTAGACCCTCATCCGCTCACTTAGACTATCTATATTCCTTTGCAGACTTTCAGCGTCCTCTGCACACCTTGCTCTGCCAACCATATTAATGTCATCTGCTAATTTTGACACACAACACTTGGTCCCCCAGCTCCAAATCATCTATGTAAATTGTAAGCAACTGTGGTTCCAACATTGATCCCTGAGGCACGTCACCAGTTACTGACCACTAACCAGAAAATCACCCATTTACCCCCACTCTTTGCTTTCTGTTAGTTAACCAATTCTCTATCCATGCTAATGTGTTACTTGTAACACCGTACACCTTTACCTTATGTAGCAGTTTTTGGTGTGGCATCTTGTCAAATGCCTTCTGGAAATCCAGAAATACCACATCCACATGTTCCCCACTGTCCTCTGCACATGTAATGTTCTCAAAGAATTCTACCAAATTAGTCAAACGTGACCTTCCTTTCATGAACCCATGCTGCATCTTATCAATAGGGCAATTTATCTCCAGATGTCTCGCTATTCCTTGATGACAGATTCAAGCATTTTCCCTACTACAGAAGGTAAACTAACCGGCCTATACTTGCCTGCCTTTTGTCTATCTCCCTTTTTAAACAAGTGGTGTCACATTTGCAATGAAAGGGTGCGTTTCTGAATGGAGGGCTGTGACAAATGGCATTCCTCATGGAATAGTGCTGGGACCTTATATATGTATATATATAAAAACGATTCGGAGGAAAATGTAACTGATTTGATTGGTAAGTTCGCAGACAACACAAAGGTTGGTGAATTTGCAGATAGCGACGAGGACTATCAGAGAATATGGCAGGATATAGATCAATTGGAGACTTGGGTGGAGACATGGCAGACGGAGTTTAAGACGGACAAATGTGAGGGAATGCATTTTATAAAGTTCAATGCAGAACCCTTAAGAATTTTGATAGGCAAAGGGATATGGGTGTACAGGTACACAGGTCACTCAAAGTGGCAATGCAGGTGGAGAAGGTAATCAAGGAGGCATATGGCATGCTTAATTTCATCAGTCGAGGCACTGAGTTTAAAAATTGGCAAGTCATGTTGCAGCTTTATAGAATCTTAGTTAGGCTGCACTTGGAATATAGTGGTCAATTCTGGTCATCACACTACCCAAAGGATGTGGAGGCTTTGGAGAAGATACAGAAGATTTACCAGGATGTTACCCGATATGGAAGGCATTAGCCATAAGGAGAGGCTGGAGAAATTTGATTTGTTCTCACTGGAACAACAGAGGTTGAAGGGTGACCTGATAGAAGTCTACAGAATTATGAGAGGCATGGACAAAGTGGATAGTCAGAAACTTTTTCTCAGGATGGAAGAGTCAATTACTAGGGGGCACAGGTTTAAGGTGTAAAGGGCAAGATTTAAAGGAGATGTATGAGGCAGATTTCTTTTTTAACACATAGAATGGTAGGTGCCTGGAACTCGTTCTGGGGAAGGTAGTAGAAGTAGATATAGTAGTGATTTTTTAAAGCATCTTGACAAATACACGAATAGGATGAGAATAGAGGGACATGGTATCCGGAAGGGTAGGGAGTTTTAGTTAAGTCAGGCAGCATGGTCAGTGCAGGCTTGGAGGGTCGAAGGGCCTGGTCCTGTGCTGTAATTTTTTTAATTCTTTATTTGCTGTTGTCCAATCTGCGAGAACCACCCCCAGGGTCCAATGAATTTTGATAAATTACCACTGGCACACTTGCTATTTCTCCTGTCATATCTTTTAGTATCCTGCGATGCATTCCATCAAGTCCAGAAGACTTGTCAATCTTTAGTCTCATTAACTTGTTAACCTTTATTTAGCCCCATTAACTAAATTGTAGTACCACTAAGAGTACTACACTAGACTGACTAACACAAGAGCATTAGAAAAAGGGCAGCAGATACTTGGGAACATCACCATCTGGAAACTCCCCACCAAGCCACTCACTACGCTGACGTGAAATACATCACCGTTCCTAGATCAAAATCCTGGAACTCACTCCCTAACAGCACAGTGGGTGTACCTACACCTCTTAGACTGCAGAGGGGCAATAAAAATGCTGGCCTGGTCAGTGACGCCCACATTCCATGAACGAATTACAAGTGATTCAACCTGATACTATGCCATAGAGCACACATTCACCAAAAGTGCTTCTCGGGTAGGAACAGAATTCAGCCCGTCTCCCATCACAAACCTGTTTCTCTTCTTTGGACATCTGCTTCCGAGCCTCAGCCTGGGCCTTGAAATATTGGTTTATTTCTTCAAAGTTGCACTTGTTGAGATCTGTTATCGTCGACTTTTCTTCAGGTTTCATTTCCTAGATTAAAGCAAAGCCTTAATTAATTCAATTTGCTGCACGAGTTGGAAGGAGAGAAAAGGTTTGGTATGGTGCAGTAAACAAAGCCCACAATGAAGAAATGAGACTGGCACATGACAGATTTTAGAGTGGGGGAAGCTTTGGGGGAATATGTGGACATAGGCTAACAATCCAACATCCAGGACAAATTTTAAAGAGTAAAACAGTGCCACTAATATTAGGTTCCATTCAAAGCACCTAACCACTTCTCCCCAGCACTCTGCCCTCAAACAAAAATAGTGCTCACAGGAACAGTTTTAGACATTTCTCCCACAGTCTCGAAATCTGTGATCTTGACTTCAATCTGAAGAGGGAAATGGAGTAATTTGGTGTATAATCATGACAGAAAATAAAGAAACAATTTTTTTATTTATAAAATATGTCTTTCATAGAATGCCTACAGTACAGGAGGAGGCCATTGGCCTATCGAGCCTGCACTAACAACAAAGCCATCAAGGCCCTATTCTCATAACCCCATTTATTTACCCTGCTAATCCCCTGATACTAAGGGACAATTTAGCATGACCAATCAACCTAACCCCACATATCGTGGAATGAGGGAGGAAACCAGAGCACCTGGAAGGAAATCCACGCAGAGAGGGGAGAATGTCTGTGTGGAGTTTGCACAGTCACTCAAGGTTGTAATCGAACCTGGATCCCTGGCGCTGAGAGGCAGCAGTGCTAACCACTATGCCACCCTGCTGCCCCAAATCAATCTATTCCAATCCCAAATGTTTTCTGTGCATGTTTTACTTGCTGAAAAAGTATTTGGCCTCTTCAAGCCTGCGCTTCTGGAACTTTTTAAATCCAAGTTGGCTATTAGTGATGGCTCAGTGGGTAGCTTTCATAACACAGAGCCCTGAAATTTGTCAATCCAAGCCCCCAACATAAGCAGTTTATTGTTTGAAGTAGTGAGGAGCAGCCGCTGTTGGTGCCATTTTTCCGACTGAAACATTAAACCAAAAGCAATGCCTGCCAGCTTAGGGTTAATATACAAGATCCAAAAGGAAGCAAAGCTAAGGGGACGTTCAAATTTAGAATTATGATGCCGAAAGACAGCTTTCAATTAGCACTCCCCACAATCCAAAGATATCCATTTTTACGACTTACCTTGCGCCAGTCTTTGAAGAAATTCTTCCTAAAGATCTCTTTTGTAGTGTACTCATGATCGAGCATTTTACCAAAGAATGTTGCAACCTCTTCAGACTGAGGGCTCAGCTTCATTGGTTTCCCTGAAATAAGAGATTGAAATCATATGCCACAGTACCCAAGTCCACTCATTTATTAAATAAAACTTTTCAAAAGATGAAATGCATCACTTGGTGTTTAAAACATAAAAGCTATACCAGAGATGTAGTAATTGATCACCCTTTGAAATACCGCTCATGGATCATCAGTATTCTTTGTCCTTGTTGACAGGAAGCAAAGCACAGGGGCAGCTGCTGATGTGCTGGGTTTGAAAAAAGAACTTATTTACCCCTCAGTCATAGCTAGTCAATGAACTGGATTACAACGAGCGGGTAAAGGTAAGAGGGGGAGTGATGATGACCAAGTTCTTAAGTAAATTAGGATTACATCTAATCCTATTGGCAACAGTTTATAAAATCTAAGGTGGCATTTTGAGATAGATCAGTGTCATAGCTTTAACTAAAATCAAACTAATTATCATACTGCATGACAAGCTGTAAAACCGCGACAACGGCTGGACAGACACCAGAGAAGCTGCTCAATTGTTTTAAAAGCCTAAGGGGTTTGAAAGCAACTTGCTCAACATGCAGACTGTAAAGAAAGGAACAGTTCTCTTAAACTGAAACATACAAGACAGAAACGAGTATAAATTTTCTCCAGAGGCTGAGTGTCTTTGGAATTCTCTTCCTCAAAAGGGCTGGAAACAGAGTCTTTGAATATTTTTAATGAAAGGGAGTGAAAGGTTCTGACAGTAGGTATGAATACAGAGCTAAGGTTATAATCATATCAGCCATAATCTTACTGAATGGCAGAGTAGGTTCAAATGGCCAAGTGGCCTACACCTGTTCCTAATTCATATATTTCTTCCCTCTCTAGAACAATCACATCTGGTTCAATTTTAACTTCACAAACACTTCCAAAGTGGCCACTTGCTCCTCATCTTAAACACACTGTTACCCTGAGCTATACACTTGGGGTAAATCCTAATGTACGCTTGTATGTTCAGCGAGTTGCCACAGACACTTTCTACTGTCTGTCAATCCAGCTCAAGGACAAACTTCGCTAATGTTTCCATCAGCTTGTCACATCATCTCCACTGGCCCCACTTAAAATCAGTTCAACATCCAAGTATCCCCACCTTACTTCGTGCCACACTTGCTGTGTGGTCCCTGACTGCTCACTGACTCCTTCTACCATAGTCAACACACACATGCCCACCACAGTTCCTTCTGTGCATCACAGCAACAGGAACCGATCAAGCAATTGTCGAGACTGGTCCGCTATTCAATTAGATAGGGGCTGGTCTGAACTTCAGCTACATCTGCCCATTTTAGCCCAACAAAAATCTATAGAGTTGGTTGTGAAATTTCCACTTGCCCAAACGTACAGGGGGTGATTTAAGTGGAGGCTGTTTTGCAGACTACCTACTGGGCGCCATGGCTTCCACAAGTCCCTGGCTACTGAATTCGGTGAAATCAGTGCAAAGCTGCATAAATTACTCAACTTATAATTTACATTTCGTTAGTAGGGCTGGGACTGAAATCTCTAGGCCTGCTAGAGTCTGCCCCCATGTCAGGAATGTTTCACTCCAGCAGGGTCTACAATAGCTCCCCACTTGTGGGGAGCGGGCAGCCCAACTACACTGGAGTGAATGGGGGAGACAGTGTTGGATATGAAGGCCCCACCCCCCTCCCCCGCTCCAGAAGGTTGGGTTAAGGGTATGCTCCTGGGCATTGCCAGTTTGGCGATGCCAGCATGGCCCCCCGCACTGCCCAAAGGGCAAAGTGACAATGCCCAGGGAGCATCTTGCACTGCCCACTGGGTAATTGGTATTGCCAAAGCAGGGGCAGGGGGAAATTGACGGAGGGTCTTGCTGCCTCTCGGTGGCAATAGAGATGTAAGGCGGTTAGCGTGCCAGCACTTGAATCCCATCCATAACCTTCTGGGGCAGAGAATTCCAGATTTCATATTGTGATTTTCCGTTCATTGTTTTATCTTTCATCTCACAATCCCTTCTAGATTTTCCTTCATGGGGCAATCTTTCCACCATTTTAGAATCACTCGTGCATCTTCTTCTGTGCAGGAGTAGTTATGCAAACAACAGCTGTTGCACTGAGATAAAAGCAGACCAATGGTATTAAGTAGATCTGAATTAAACGTCAAGACAGACCAATGCCAAGGAGCAGGAATGCACACAAGCAACATATGGTCACCAAGTGATATACTTCTTGACAAACAATTTCAATATCGCCCCGCCTTCCTAGTTCCCAGTTTTGGAAATAAACAACTGCATTTAGTGGATTTCAAAAGGCAACTGGTAAGTTGGAGTCGCAGGGATGGAAAATGGTTTAAAAAGACTGTGACGTAGAGGAAATAGAATTACATATTAAAATTAACCACAGAAAAAAAGTGGTGATCTTCCTGCCAATCGATAAAGACTGATTGCGCCTCACTGCAGCTACTCCCACACTTCCTGCTTACTGAACAATGACTCACCAAATCAGGCCTTCCCATGAAAATACTGCAAAACAATTCAGAGAAATTGGTGCGTTGGGAACAAGGCATGGGGGGTGAACAGGAACTAATGCTGGCATAGTCTTTGAAGACGACACCACTCCCTCCCGCCCCTTTCCCAAAACACAGCCCACTCTTAACATCCCAATCAAGCCAGAAATACTCAAGTGATATTTATTATGGAGGCTTTCAAGAGATCAAATCACCAAGTCAGCACTGTGCTCAGTCATTCATTCAGTTAGGTTTTGGTACCACCATCCTGACATTTTCACTTGGATGCTGCATCAGAATTCCAAGGGCAGGATTGGTGGTGAAGTTTGAAAATCAGCACTGCTGTTCAAAAGTGACTAAAGTGTTGTATTATGTAAATTAAAGTAGAGTGCCTGATGAGTAAAGATAGTGGTTAACACCACAGAACGGTGTTGATATGAACACACTTAGTCATGAGGGACAAAAATTCATTAGCTGTAATGGAATAATGGCTCTTCAAACTACAATTAATATTACATAATGGCCAGCAAATACACTGGAATAGAGGGAGTATAGTGGAAACATCTGGAACTAAAACAAAGGCAGTTATAACCAAAGATATAGTAAACCACAGACCAATTTTCTGTTATCAAGTCACTGTTGTAACTTTATCACAAACTGAATCAGCGATAACATTTGCTCCATAAACTCAATTTTGTTGTTTCTCAGTCACTCCATCCCCATTCACAAAGGTTCCAACATCTACAACTGGGCATCATCAACTTACCATCGTAATAGAAGGTAACATTTTCTGGGAGTGGCTCATAAGGTGGAGCAAACACTGGGCCTTTATGTTCTAGAAATTTCCACTTCACACCATCAGTGTAACGCTCCTCCTCCCACCTGCACATGAGAGAGAATGAGGATAAGTGGTTGAGCAAGCATCCGATTTCTCTGGAACACCAGAGTACATCCAGCAATCCTAGATCACACTGTAACAGATAACTAGCAAACCATGTACAATGAAAGCTTTATCAAAAAGCTGTGGGTGTAGAAATTATGCAAGTTCTCTATCTTTGCACCCCCACCCACCGTACCTATAAATGTCTACAGAGTGGTCATTGGTAGAATTCATACAACCAAGCGAAGTTTGTGCTCATCTACACACATTTCCTGACATGAGTCAGTTAGTCCATCATCTGCACAGCACCCTTGCCAAGCTGGATCTTTTGTCCCCATTTCCAGTAATTTCGTTACCGTGTGAATGTCAGCCTACTTGTGACTAATAAGTCAACTTTACCTCATTTTTGCCAGCTCTGCACACTACACAACCAAAGATGATGGATACCTGTCTTGAACTCAATTCTGTCTGAACTAAAACTAGCATGGAACGCTTGCCCTTCGGATATCTGAATAAGAACGGTGATCAATAATATACACCAATATGATGAGACACCCGACTAAGAGCTTTGCATTTATAATTTAGAAATTTCTGAGGAGGAATTTCCCATGTTATTTCCAACTGAGGTCAAGAAACACTTCAGGAAGAAAAATTTCTATTTGAAGGGTCAAAAGATGAACTATATTTACAAATCATGCACAGGAATTGGATGTACAATAGCATCAACTGGTGGTCACCAGTATCCTGGAATCTCAAATTTAATTGCAGTTAAGATCAGACTCTCAATATCATACCCTATCACTGCTGCCTGACTTCTTAAACATTTGCAGTTTCCCATGCACCAAGTGCATTGCCATTTCATCCCCTGACTTGGCAATCGGGTATCACAAAAGACTGGACACAAAAATAAGAGTGTCTAACCAAAAGTCACAAATCACACATTCCATTCATGAAATGGACATGAGGAAAGGCAAACAATTCGGTTATTAAAAAAAAAACCGAGAAAAGACAGGAAATTCCCACTTCATCTGTTGTTGGCTAATCAAATGGTTGTGCAAAGTTCATCAGGGTTTCATCTGTTTTATCACACAAGCCACACCATGGTTGTGCTGTATCATCACTGGTCAATACGTGAGACAACTCAAGGAAGTGCAAACAAGAGTCAGAAGGTGTGGGAACTGCTCTGATTGTACTCACAGGACCATCAAAAACCCACAGAAACACTGACAACAGACCTTCAAAACAGCTTCCGTGTGGTCAGAAACCAGAGACCTGCATTTATCTCCTGATTGACATTGAACTGGGGTAGATTTTTTGCATCGATCAGTTTTTTGTTAACGTTCTAGTTTAAGTTGGCATTGAAAAACTAGACAGAAGTGATAAGGTGACAACTTAAAAAAAATTATGTTCAGAAACACACTGACTCAAAGGGCAGTGAAGGAAGGAAGGAAATTCTTGCATTGGAGACAGTCCATAAAAGGTTCACTAGGTTGATCGCAAGTGTGGAGAAGTAGAAGTTGAAGAAGTTCATTTGAGTCACAAGTAAACTTACATTAACACTGCAATGAAGTTACTATGAAAATCTCCAAGTCGTACAGAATGGCATCTGTTCAGGTACAATGAGGGAGAATTTAGCATAGCCAATTCATCTAACCAGCACATCTTTGGACTGTGGAAAGAACTGGAGCACCTAGATACCCACACAGATATGGGAAGAACACACAAATTCCACACAGACAGTGACCCAAACCAGGAATCGAATCCCGATGCCTGGTGCTGTGAGGCAGCAGTGCTAATCACTCTGCCACTGTGCAGCTAAGTAGGTTGGGGCTGTATTCATTGGAGTTAGAAAAACGCTATATAGAATTCCAAGGGGACTTGACAGGGTAGATGCTGAGAGGCTATTGCCACTTGTGCGAGTGCCTAGGACCAGAAGGCACAACCTCAAGGTAAAGGGCTATCCATTTAAGGCAGAGATGAGAAAGAATTTCTTTTTTATGAGGATAGTGAATCTGTGGAATTGTTTACTGTAGACAACTGTGGAGTCTGGATTGTTTTAAGTATATCTTAGGCTGAGACTGATAGATTTTTAAATCGGTAGAGGAATCAAGAGTTATGGGAATAAAGTGGGAAAGTGTAGTGGAGGATTAGATCGGTCATGATCTCTGAGTGGCAGAACAGACTCGATGGACCAAATGACCTACTTCTGCTCCTACATCATAAGGGCTCGTAAGTCAGAATACCCACTGCTTCTCGGCTCTCATGGCATGCCAGCGCATATTATTTAGTCCAATAACTTTCAAAAGCGAATTGAATAATAGCTCTAAGAGAGAGCATGTGTAGGGATACAGAGGAAGGGTAGAGAGTGTAATGAAGTAGGTAGCTTTTGTAAAAAACTGGCACATCAGTGAAGAGTCCAACAACCCCCTCTGTGCTATATAATTTTATAATTCTAATGTGGTGGCAGCAAGCGTCAGTGGAAAAAATTATATTCCTACCCATGATAAGACAAAACAAACAATCTTTTCCCCAAATTCTCAGCTACTGAAATATCTAGGTGGAGGAGAAAGCCTCTGACAGACTCATATATAGCAGTAGAGTGAGATCCACTTAACAAGAGCATTAATGGAGGCATTGGGAACAATTTGTTCAAATCACTAAGCAGGGTTTACAAAAAGACAAGATACTGCACCACTTCAAAAAATATTCTTTTCAGTTGGTGAGAATTTGACTGAACCTCCAGACATGTCGCAAGGCATAAAACTACCTACAATTCAGCACAATATTGACAGTTTTAATGAAGAAGGCTTCAGATCGATGGTTTAGTTGGGGTTGTGAGAAAATTGAGAATGCTGTGGCAAAACGAGGGAAGTTTCATGTAATTCTATAGACACAGGGTGACAATGTCTAATATTTCCCAATATTCATATTACTCAAGTCTGGTCACCTCATCAAAAACAATTAGGCTGGGTCACTTTAGTGATGGAGCAAATGCGAAGTGTGTTCTACGATGAGTTCATCAAAGATGAAAAGAAATGAGATTACAGCATCATATTAGAAAGCTGAGAATCAGAGCTTACTAACACAGGAAACCACACCAAACAAATTGTACCCTCAGTTCTAAAGGACTTGAATCAAACATAAGCTTTTTTATCCCCAAGAAATTCTAAGAAGGAAATTTAAAAGGCTGGTTGTATCTTTTTGATACTGGAACCAAGTTATTTAATTCTGTTCATGGGATAGCTATATCAGAAACTGTCCAACATGTGCCTTTCACAAGAAAAATGTTCCCAAGCCCTTCACATGAGTGCAATCAAATAAAAAACATTGCAGAGCTAGGGAAGAGATACTAGGAGTGGTGACAAAGAGCTTGGTCAATGTTTCCAGGAATATCAGAGTCTTTGTTAAAATTTATTCTCCAGATGCGAATGTCACTGGCAAATACAGCATTTACTGTCTATTCTTAATTGCCCTGGAGATGGTGATATTGAGCCACCTTCTCAAATGCAACCAAGTAACTAGTTAGGCTATTTGAAAAGGAAGTCAAAGATCAGTGAAATTGGAGAGACAGGAAGAAGCGATGGCAGACCCTGATACTGAAGATGCAACTATTAAATAACGAGTGAGCGATGAACAAGTGCAGAATTGGAAGAATGCTAAGTTTTGAGGGAAAATTTAGGAGCTTACAGAGAAAAGGCGGAATAAGGCCAATGAGGGATTTGGACAAGTTGAGAATGTTAAAAAGGGCGTAGCCAGGCTGTCAGCCAATGCAGATCAATAATCAAAGGAGAGTAGATAAGCAGGTCTAGGTGTGCAAGGTAAACACAAAGTGTTTTTAAGTTCAGATTTAAAGAATAAATAAAAACTATTGCCTCATATTTGACAGATGTGGTCGGACCCTAAAAGTTTTGGAAGGCAAATGAAAAACCTTGACCAACTAACCTAAAAATCCTGAGAAGTGCATCATGAGTGTGTGGTGGAAAATGGCATTGCGTGCATTTCTGCGCTCATTGGGAGTTGTCTGGTTAGAAGAACAAGTCTCAATAACGAAACCCAAACAGCCAGCTTTTGACGCCATTCTTATATTTGAGACCAGTTAGAACAAGACAGTAAGAGCTCAATGCAAACACTTCCTTCTCTTCAACCACTGTATATGTCATAACCACTTCAACTCTAGTTAAGCAAATAAACAGGAAGGAAGATTTTAATGGTGGTGGTTGCGGGGTGTGTGTGTGGAGTGGGGGGGGGGGGGGGTCACTTCACTCTCAAGCATCAAGTCATTCTAGGATTTCCCCAGTAAGCATTTAGTCACAGAATTACTGGAGCGAAAAGGCCGTTGATTCTGGCTTGAATGAGGGCCAAAGAAGAAAACAACAAAACATATAAAATAAATACAGGATTCAATCCATGCCATGTGTTCCAGAGAACCTCACCATTTCCACTTGTCCTCCTCCTCTTTCTTCTTCTTCTTCGCCTGCCCAGAACTTTCCACTTTAACTTTGGACTTTTTGTTCTTTGTATCCTACAAGAAAAGAAAAAGGGACTCAGTGATAGCATTAACACTCCCAGCAGAGTACCTCATCATGCCCAAAAGAATGTCCATGTGATCAAAATAAACGAATTTGAAATTGCTGTTGCCGGGAGCAATAGGATGGAGCATAGGGAGGAGATAAAAAATTCGGGAAGAGTAGGGGAAGCAGCAAACAGCAATTCGGGGCAGGGGATGGGGGTAAGCAAGACACACTATGTGTTTGGACTGCATGAAATGCCCAGCAACAAGATGGACAAGCTGCAGGTGCAAATAGACAGACAACTGGAATTAAGATATATTAACAATAATAAAGATCTGGCTAAAACAATGAGCATTTAATATTCCTGGTTACAAAACATTCAAGAAAAATAGAGAAAGGGGAGATAAAAAAGGTCAAAGACATTGTTATAGTACAAAAGAAGGATAACATACTTGAGCATTAAAAGACAGAAGCAATTTGGTTAGAATTAAGGAACAGAGGAGCTGTTGGATGGAATGTACAACCAGAAATGGAGACGGAGGAACAAAGTTACAGGTAAATCAAAAAAAGACGGACAAAGCTCAGAGCAGTGATAATTGGGGACTTCAACTATCTCATTATAGATAGTAGCCGTGTAATGGAGAAGGAGGTGCACGAGTGTAGGCAGAAGACTCTTCTTGAACAGCATGGCTCCAGCCCAATGAGGAAGGAAGCACCACCAAGGAATAAACTGCAACAGTGTGAAAGCATTTGGGAAAATGGGAACTGATGGATCATTTCATCAGGTTTGTAATAGTTATGAAATAAGACAGGGGGGGCGGGGGGGTGTTGTTCACAGGTAGTGGAAGAGAGGAGATATCATCCATGAACATATTAACCAAAGATGAGTTAATTTAATCAAGTTGAGAAGGAATCCAGGTGGATTGGAATTGTAGGTTAGAGATAAAACAATAAATGAGTGAAGGAAAGTGTTCAAAGAAGAGATAATTCAAGTGCAGGCTAAATACATTCCTACAAAGGAATGAAGGGCATACAAACCAAACTTCCTACTTATCTGAAAAACTCAGAATGAAACAGAAAAAGGAAGCTCATTATAATAGCAGGTTCATAACTGAAGAGCTGAAAGTAAGGGGAAAATGGGAAACAAGATACAAAGACAGTATGAAAATAGATTACCAGTTAATGCGAAAGAGAAAAGTGTTTTTTATAAACAAAATCACAAATGGATAGTCAAAAGGGTGGAGCCAGTTATGAATTGAGAAGGCTGTCTTGTAGAGGAAGAGGGCATGGCTGACATCCACACATTAGAAGGAATGTCAAGGCCTTAAGATAACGTACAGAAATTTACAGATGAGGGAGTTCAGCTACCTGGAAAAACTAGAGCCATTTACCCCTAACAGAGATGGTTGAGGAGATTTGATTGATGCAAGGAGGAACTCTATCTAATAGCAGGTAGCCAAAAGGACACATTTTTAAAAAGTAAATAACAAAAGAAGCAGAGGTAACACAAGTAGAGGGAGGAGGGGAAAACAAGAGTCCACAAAATGTAATGACCACACCTACAAAAAAAGAGAGGCGTGTGACACGAGGTGACAATCGAGTTAACTTGACTGTGGTCGAAGAAACACATCAAAACAACAGAAGCCAGGTTTCAGGTGCTGTACAGGAAAGAAATTATAAATAAGGGGAAAACAAGACAGGCAAAGAGTCAAAAGTGCTTCATTAGGTTCCCTTGTCTTTAAGTACTACAAGGTGAGCTAATAAATTTTTACCAAAACATCACATCAGATGCCACTTCCTCTCAAATCTTTCCCAAGATTTCAATATGGATCCAAGTTGCTGCTTGAAGTTGACTAGGCATTTTGTGACCTATTTGCAAAATATAAACTGCCTTCATAAAGTACGATGGGTCCTTTGTCAAATCACAGCTTCTGTGCAGTGTTTTACTAAATTAGGAGCCATCAACAGCAGAATTTTCTTAGCAAGGCTGTTCACTCAAAAGTCATTAGAAAAGGACTGAATTCTTCGTCCTTTCAATGAATCTTAACAAGCATTCCCATACGCACAAAACAACTTTAGAACACTACTGAGTTTAGAATAATTTACATCGCACAGAACATACAAAGATCAACAGGAAATAAGAAAATGGCATACTTACCATTTCAGATTTTCTCTTTTTGGCCTTCTTTAGGTCTTCTGATTTTATCTTCTTGGGTTTAAAATCAATACTAGGGTAGACAAGAGATTGCATTCATGAGAAATTTTTCCCCATTTGCTCTTTATAGACTTAGCATGCAAGGCACAGGAAATGACGATGCAGCAAAATGAAATCCTGACTCTGATTTTTAGTGCCCTGTTTCGAGCAGAAAGGATACCATTCTCATGCTCTTTTGCAACTTGCATTGTGCTACTATAATCCAAAGTACTGCTACAGTTTATACAAAACACAAGCGTCGATCATTGATTTAAAGAATGGAAGTACAGTGAAAAATCAAAAGTAAGATTCATCTCCTGTTGTCCAGCCCACATGCATGTGCACTCTGTTCTTCATATGGCCACATGCTCCTCACCATGCACCTGCCAGTTTTATTTAGCCTGTTCAGCTTTCCTTCGCTTTGAAATCTAGGTAAGTGTTTGATTTCATTCTCACCAACTCATTCTCCGAGACCATTCAGAAACAACAGGATTAAGCCATGGCTTTCTCATCTGAAATGGACGCTTTTCATGTGTGGGCCTACAATCAAGTGCTGGCAAACAGGTTGCTCATGAGCACCAAGCACTGTCTCTAATACACACAACCTTTCACCTCTCTCAAACCCAAGGTCCTCCAGATACCCGAACTTACTGCAATTTTGTGCCTGAATTTTTGATAGAATTGGGCTCTTAGTATCTCTTTACAAACATTTGGCAGCCAAAGGCATTTTTTTAAAAACTTAAAAAAAAAACATGGTTTAGAAAGATCATGGAGGGAAGTTCTCACCTTAGTGGAAAATTCTAATTTTACGGTTTCAGCCTTGACTCAGAGATAGTCTCAAACTTACGGTCAGGAGGCTACGATGCAAAGTCCACTCCAAAGAACCGACCATAACTTCCAGGCTGATACTCCTATACATACAGGTCTGGACTCTCAGTTATGATGTGAAACCAAGGCTCTATCTGAATTCTCAGACCAAAGGTTAAAGACTGATCATGCAAAAAACATACCGTTGTTCTTCTCATCTATTGCTGCCCAGGAGATCTTTTGGGTAGAACTATGCACAACATGGCGAACTGGCTATTCTGTATATTCTTCTAAAACTACTACCACACCATTAGTTCACGCCCCCTCCTCCACTCCCCACTTGCAGCACTCTCCTTCCTCTATCTACCACACCCTTACACTAAACCCTACAACAATTTCTCTAAATTTTCTTTCCAGTACAAATTCTTTCTTTTTTTGGCACGGTTGTATACACACTATCTAAAGTACCCTGCAGGATAAGTTCAGGACTGCTGCATGGCTATACTTAGCTTGCAACGAACACTATTCACCCAGTAAATGTGAAAATGGATACAAGAAATATGTAGCACTTTAAGGAGGGAACTTACTCGTCATCTTCATGGGCTCTCTTCATTGGCTTGTTTTCTACTTTAATGGATGGGATGT
The DNA here is from genome assembly GCA_024679065.1 of Sphyrna mokarran. Taxonomy (NCBI): domain Eukaryota; kingdom Metazoa; phylum Chordata; class Chondrichthyes; order Carcharhiniformes; family Carcharhinidae; genus Sphyrna; species Sphyrna mokarran. Next base: position 63,421,236 of record JAGIQG010000016.1, on the reverse strand, counting down.
AGTCATCGTCTGGCTCTTGCTTGATACGAGGAGGGCTGAGGGATGGGAAAGCAAACCAAAAAACAAATTTTCAGTTCTTGTATGTAAGCGAGTGGTACATTTCACAGCACAGGCTGCTTTAAACAATCACCTACCTATGAGAAGTGCAAATGCTAGATTCTAAACTTGAGCGATAGTGTTCATGCAGCCAGAAACTGCAAGTTCAGATGAATCTAGTGATGGAATCATAGAATCCTGATAATGCAGAAGGAGGCCATTTGGCTCACAGAGTCTGTATCTACTCTCCAACGAGCATCTTACTTAGGCCTTTTCCCTGTAACTGCACAAATTTATCCCGCTAACCCCCCAACCTAGACATTTTGGGACACTTAAGGGGCAACTAGTCATGGCCAATCCACCTAACCTACACATCTTTGGAATATGGGGGAAATCCACGCAGATGCAGAATGTGCAAACTTCACGCACACAGTCACACATAGCTGGAATCAAACCCAGGTCCCTGGCGCTGTGAGGCAGCAGTGATAGCCACTATGCTAACAGTTCAACAACATTTCAGAGATTCCTGGAGCACATCCACTCTTGAAAGGGGATAAGATTTTTTTTCCCCCAAATACTAAGGTCAACCGTACAACCTGATTTTGGTTCGTAGGGATTGAAACATAATATGTTTAACCTGACTGCTGACTCTTGACTGCTTGCCATCTGTACGAATTACTCTCTTCCTGCCGCCCATCAATTCAACTGTATCCAAGAATTTCAGCCTTCTCTAAAGTTCACTTGGTGGGGAGCTTGCATTCTGAAAGCCTTGGATCAAACACACTTCCCCCACTCCCCGCTCCCCCATGACTAATGGCTGACAGATTAAAAGGATGTTTCCTTACCTTGTGAAACCATTCTCCTTCTTTATTCTATCGCCAGAGCCACTACTCGAAGAATGAATCTTATCCTTTCAAAAGAAGCAAAAAAGTGCACAGGTTAATAATACTACCACAACAGGGATTTTTCTTTGCAAGCTTTTGAAAAATTATTCAGTCCTAGGATATGAGCATTGCAGGTATTTATTGCCACTCCTTAATATCCCAAAAAGGTGATAGATAGTAAGCCACTTTCTTAAATCTCTGCAGTCAGAGTCAAAAGGAATTTAGAGCACTGAGGACCTGAATATTTAGTTCTCAGTTTTCTTGGAACTAGGCCTCTGCAATGGCTACAAGATCATTCCCACTAATCTTAATACGTGGCATTAATTCATTTATTTTGTGCCAAATACTACATGGATTTAAGTGAAGTGCCATTAATTTTGACTTTTCACCATTTGACCCTATTTGTTGCTGATGTTTATACACTCTGCCCCTTTCTTTAGGGTTACCTTTTGGAATTGTTGGGTTTTGTCATCATTGAGGATGGGGATGTTCAGAAACTGCTCATCCGATTTGTTGTTTAAAATTGTTCATTATTCATGATTGGAGTTTTGATTCAATCCGCCGGTTGCGGAATCACTTAGTTTAATATGATGCTTTTATAGCATACAATCCTGCGTGGTAGTTCTACTATGTTGGCACCTCATTTTCAGGTGTGCCTGGCAAGCTCTCCAACACCCGTCATTGAACTGGGGTTGGCCCCCTGGCTTAATAGGACTGGAAAAAGAGTGAGATATTAGCCAGTTCATGAAGTTAAACATTGGCGCAATACAATATTGCAGCTGATGATGCACAACTCTTCACGGATGCTAGTTTTGAGTTACTAGATTGGTTCTCAATCTATTCCATCCAGCACATGCAAATATCACATCATGATTAAAGTGATGAGATTCCACAAGGGATGCAGTGGACATTACTACCAACACCATCAAGAACAAATAACGTCTATGACAGTAAGATTTGCAGTTTGTCCTCAATACTTGTAGGTTGAAACAAATGACAACTGGCTAATGATCAGCTACTTCCAACTCAAATACCTTTTCCTCCTTCCTTTTCTCCTTGTCCTTATGTTTGTGTTTGTCAGAGCTCCCATCTCTGTGCTTTACTTTATCTTTCTCACGTTCTTTATCTTTGTGTTTCTTCTCCGAAGAATCTTTGTGCTCACTGGAAAAAGAGAGGGGAGGTCTGGTGACATTGGGATACAAAACTAACACTGCAGGTTTATATGCTTTATAAGGAACATTGCTTCTGCTAATTTTCTCCCCTCCTTCTCCAACTCATCTTCCAATAAGTCCAAATAATCAACGAACTTGTCTAGTGGGTAATGCAGAATTCTTCCAGCAGAGCTCAACCCTTTAGATATTCTAAATACAAACACTTGACTAATTTTAATCTAATTCAGAAGTTACCAAGAGGACAGAATCTGGACAAAGCCTGATATTACATAATCGTCCGATTTTACGCTCTTGTTGAAGTCAAGAATAAATATGCATTCTGCCCTTATCCTGTGGGCTTCCCACCTGGCCAGTTAGATTAAATTTACTTACACAGTCAATGGCTAGTGATTAAGAATGAGGTGTTGTTTATTTTTTATCTGCCACCCTGCTTCCATCCCCTTCCTGCTACCCCCTACAGCTCACATATACAAAGACCAACAATTTTAAAACAAATGTTAGTGTCACAAGTAGGCTTACATTAACACTGCAATGAAGTTACTATGAAAATCCCCTAATCACCACACTCCAGTATCTCTTTGAGTACACCAAGGAATAATTTTAGCATGGCCAATGCACCTAATCAGCATGTCTTGAAGACAATGGGAAGAAACAGAGCACTTGGAGGAAACCCGCGCAGACACCACACAGATAGTGCTCTAAGGCAGGAATCGAACCTGGGTCCCTGGTTGAGACACAGCAGTACTAACTACTGTGGCAATGTACTCTCATGGTCATGTACTTGCAATGATCATAGTTTTGGTCACCTAAGAAAACACATCAAGAATCATAACGCCAAGAATCCAAATGTTCACTGCCTGGCAGAACCTCAGTGAAGAGGTTTTTGACAGCACAATTGTGCTCCTGCAGAAGTTGGCTTCAATTCAAAAAGGCCCTTCATTAAGTGGCAAAGACCATCAGGAATTAACGTTTAGACAGAAAGCATATATCCAAATTTGACGATGACACAAAGATGGGTAGTATTCTGATCAGTACAGACAGAAGTATAAAACGTAGAGGTAGAATAAAACTTTGGTCAATGGAATTATACGTGATCATCCACTTTGGATCGAATAATGGTTCAACAGGCTACTTGTAAGCAAGTAATAGTTGCGGTCCAAAAGAAAGTTTACGGGTCAAGGTACATCAATTTTTTAAATGTCTTAGCTGCTAGCACTTTCACCTGAGTCACAAAGTTACAGGTACAACCGCCAGTCAGTACAAAAGCCTACACCAACGCTCCAGTGGAGTACCGACAGAAAGCTGCACTGTCGACAGTGCAGTGCCATCTTTGAATGGCAGGGAAGACCAGAGAATACTCAGGTGAATGCAAAAGATCCCATAAGGATTATTTCAAAAAAGAGCAATGGAATTGTCCGGGCTAATATTTAGCTAAATTGGCTGCCAGATTTCTACACTTCAAAAGTATTCAATTAGCTGCATTGTGCTTTGAGACATATTGTAGTCGTGGAAGGTGCTATCTCATTGCAAGTCTTAGAACGGGTAGAGGGAATCATAACAAAAGGACCATTCTAAAGGTCAGCATTCCACATCAAGAGAATCAGATTATGACAGGTCAGAGGCCGTGTTTCAACTACACACAACCCTGGTAGACCAAGCCGGAAGTATTGCGAGTGGTTTTTGCTGACACACCTTAGGAAGAAAATACTGGCCTTACAGGGACAGCATGCAGGTGAATAACTACAATACAAGGGTTAAGCTCCTATAAAAGATTAAGATTAAAAATGTCGTCTTTCTTGAAATTTAGTTGGTTATGGGGCAAGTTGATTGAAAGTTCAAGTGATCAAGGGGAACAGAGCGAGTAAAGAGAGAAATTATTTCTGTTGGTTGGGCTGTTTAGGACTAGAGGCATAGTCTTGAAATTAGAAGCGGACCTTTCAAGGGATAAAATTAAAAAAACATTTTTATACAGGGTGGTATTAATTTGAAACTTGTCTTCTGCAAACAGCAAAGCTAGATCAAATTGTTAATTTTAAGAAATGGAGGCATGTAGATTGCTACCAAAGGTATTATAGGAAACGAGGCAAAGGCTCGTTGTATGATGGAACTGGTTCCAGGGGTTATATGTTCTATTCCTGTTTCTAGGTTTTATGTTCCAGTGATATTTTTTGATTTATTATTGTCACTTGTATTAGTATACAGTGAAAAGTATTGTTTCTTGCGCACTATACAGACAAAACAGAGAAGGAAACAAGAGATTCCAGAATGTGTTACAGTCATAGCTAGGGTGTAGAGAAAGATCAACTTAATGCAAAGCAAGTTAATTCAAAAGTCTGACAGCAGCAGGGAAGAGGCTGTTCTTGAGTCGGTTGGTATGTAACTTCAGACTTTTGTATCTTTTTACCAAAGGGGGAAGGTGGTGGAAGAGAGAATGTCCGGGGTGTGTGGGGTCCTTAATTATGCTGGCTGCTTTGTCGAGGCAGCAGCAAGTGTAAACAGAATCAATGAATGGGAGGTTGGTTTCACTTTGGCCAAAAGTTGCCTTTCAGCTCCATCTGATGTTTGCAGCTTGGCCCAGATAAACGACCGCACTGCATGTGGTGAATTGTTCAGCACAACAGCAAGCACCAGAACCAGTTGGTTACAGGTAGCAGCAAAGGCTCAGGAATAGCTCCAATCAGTTAGAGGGGTGTCTTGGAAGATAACCCAATACCAAGTTTCTATTTGAACTATCTTGTTTCTAACAACGCCCACACACATTAGTCATCCATTCCTGCAGCGCTCTCCTGATTGGATAAAGCAAACTCATGATTATGAGAACGAAACTGAACCTAGTGGCTGTAATGCATTTCAATGGGTCCACTTCTCCAAGGCTTCTTCCACATTACCTCCCAGAACCAGAAACACTACCATATAGGATAAGGGGAACAGGAACACCTTAACCTCCAACTCCCACATAATGCCAAATTTGGGCACAGAATTTTCACTCCTCCATTGTCACTGGGTCAGAAATCCCACAACACTCTACCAGAACCAGGTGAATCTCAGCAGTTCACAATAGGAGGTGAGACACCAGGAGAAATGAGGAATGAGTCCTAAATGCTGGGCTTCCACGCAATGCACACATCCAGGAGAATTTAAACAAAATTCCAGTGAAGTTAATACATTTACTCACACCATTTTAACTGGTTAGCTATCCAGGGAGATGTTACTCAGTGGGGCTCTGGGTTACTTGTGAGCAGAGGTCCAGAAGGTTCTATTGCAATCACTGGTGTTGGGTTGCATGCTGTGCTGAAGCTGATTTATTACATTATCCAAAAGACTGTGTCTCGAATGAATCGAATACAGTCTGCGTAGCTTTATCAATCTTGAAATGATCCACACAAATTCAATGTGAGGTCCTCCTCCTCCCCACCCCCCACTCCAATCTCTGCAAATATGTACTTTCTCCAGTTAAGTGAAGAGGCTAAGAACTATTTCTAGGTCCATACCGTAGTACTGGTATAAAGTCACTTATGTTACCCATACTTTTACAATTCTGGAACAATCAGAAAACAATACTTAAAATCTCTGGGATAGCATTTCACATCATTACATTGACATGGAGTGAAAAGCCTATTTGTGAAAGAAATACGTAACCAAACTTAGAGTTGAGTGGGTGCTGAAAAGGCATACTGGAGGGAAAGGCTGAAGGTAATTGGATTATTGATGATGGGGCAATAAGCAACACACTGAAGAAAGATGCAAAAGAAAATGTCTCCTACACATTCAGCTTTCCTCGATCTCTGCTCTCGTTTCAAAAGAAAAATTACCTCATTTCAAATGGTGTGACCTATTGTCAGCACCAATATGTCCTGCTCTTACTCAAGATCTTGTTGGTTCAAGTTTAATTGAAGTATTAAATTACCAAATATCATTGGTGATGCACAATACTCATTGCATGATGCTGAATGTTTCATACAAGTCAATGGCCCCACTGATAAGTACCTCAATTTATATTTTTCCCCTGAAGGAAATAATTGGCAAAGGCTCAAAACTAGTTGCGTAATGAACTTCAATACAAGATAAAAATGATTGCTGCTTTTGATTTTAGCATTCTCTCTGAACCAGTCAGGTTCAGGCACCTAAACAGAAAGGTAGAAGACAAGTTGCCATGCTAACTTTGCAAAGAAAAAAGGTGGCCTCAGCTTTGGAGCACAGCCTCAGGCTGGATGCCATTATTCCCACTGCACAAAATACAGCCAGGGTTTTTCCTTGCTGGCAGGCGACTCATGTGTTGCCACCTCAGTCAGCCTGTTGCCAACAGTCCACCTAGTTCTAAAAACAGTGCTCCATTGACATTTCATCGCCCTCCCAGAACTCACTGGCTGTCCTCACTGACTGCAGTCTGTCCATCAAAATTAGATCCTGAATAAACAAACACTAGTTAGGTCCAGAAACCTTAAAAAGACACTAGAGAACTCAGCAATGAGAAAAACATTCAGCTGATAAAAACTAGTACCGCTGCAACTTAAACTTGCCTGGTTGACAATACATGCAATCTGTTAACTATAATGACTGTACATTCGTATTCTGTACATTAACTTGTTCCAAACATTTATCTATACGAATAATAAAAAAAAAATCGGGGCATTCTTCCATGTTTACGTTTTGCTGATATTCATTTCTTCTGATTCTACTGTCCAGGAGCAAATCAGATTTATCTTACTGACAAAGATACTTCAGTTACCTTGACGATTTGGCCTAACTAAAATATCAAGGCTGACACTCTGTTGAAGTACAGGGGAATGCTGCACTATCAGGGGTGCCATCTTCTGAGCGAGATGTTAAACCAAGACCCCGTGTGTTTGCTCACTGGAGATCCCGTGGGACTATCTTGAAACGCAGGGTGTGTTCTGGCCAATAATTATTTCTCAACCAACATCACAGTAACAGATCATTTGGTCATTATTACACTGCTGTGTGCTACCACAGCTCTTGAATTATAACCGTGACTGTACCTCAAAAGTACTTAATTAGCTATAAAGTGTTTTGAGACGTCTGGTGGTTGTGCAAAGTGCTATATAAATGCAACTTTTTTTCTTGTTGCCAGCTAAGAGCAAAGAGAGAGAGTATACAGGAGGAATTAGATAATCACAACATTCTGTTGGGGAAGGAAAGGGAAGGAGCTGTCAATGGGACAGAAAAAAAATCAGGCCAGCCAACAGTACCCAGAGTTCTCCACTGAGCCCTTGGCACCTGCAGTACACCAGTGATTTGATGCTGCAAGACATCTTATAATCAAAACCAGAGCAGCATACTAAAATCTTCTACTTTCTTTAAATAGGCATCACAAATGTGCAGAAAAAATACGATCAACAGAAAAGTGACAAAGAGAGGACGTCTAATAGTTTTTTTTAAAAGGAATTCCCCTCGATTAGAAGGGAAGAGATCAAGAGAGAGAACGCAAAGTAAGAATGAGAATTGAAGTCCAAAAATTATTCAGAGCGCAATGCAAAATGCGAGGCGGAACTCAAGAAGGCAGGAAATAACAATTTAATAGAGGAATAATAAGAAAAGCCAAGTACAGCAGATGCTGGAAATTGGAAATAAAAACAGAAAATGCTAGAAAATTGCTCAGCAGGTCTGACACTGTTTTAGATTGATGACCTTTTGTCAGAAATAACTAAATTTATTCAATACTGTTAAGGTAAAGTAGGATAAAGTGATGGGGTGCAGGAAAAATCCAGAATTGGGGAAGAAATAGAACTTAGTTTTTTTTTTAAACTGACAGCAAACCTATGCCCATGTTTTGAAGAATGGTCATTACAATAACTATTTTTCAAAATGGAGGCAGAACTGTCCTGACAATTGCAGGGCAATTAGTTTAACATTTTGTTAGGAGTCTTTTGACGAGATGAAATGAATTATCTAGATACAGAAAATAAGTAAACACTGTCAATATGGGTTTCAGAAAGGAAGAGTGCCCTGGGCAAACCACAGAGTTCTTTGAGGAGATTACATAGAGGATAAAGGAAATGCAGTGGATGCAGGAAAATTTGCTTCCAGAAAGCCATTGAAAAGGCTTTCAATGGGAGGAAGGAAAAGGGGAGGAGATGGTCAAATGGAATGGAATTAGCCAGATAGTAGATTAAAAAACTGATTAGAAAAGTAGAATGGGAATAGCCTCTCTGGACTGTTTTCTCAATGGTTTAAAATTGGTAACGATAGTGCACAAGATTCTGTTCTAGAATCATTTCTGTTCACATTAGTGACTTGAATAAGTCCAAATTTTTAATCTGGGATATACATAAAATAATGGAAAACCAAGGAAGATGCAACAAGAACAAATGGGAGATTGGGCAAAAAATGTGGCAGATGAAATTCAAGGTCAGTAAAATATGGAGCTAGTTGAAAGAGTTAACCAGCATTTTTGACGAACCAGCTCCACCCATTCCCTGCAAATGCCAGATAATAAAACATGTCACAAAGCAATAATTACTAAGATCAAGAGGAGAGCAAATTTTTAGAAAATCATTTAGCCCATTTAATTTCTTTTAATATACTTTCCTCGAGATGTGGGCATCACTGGCTAAGTCAGCATTTGTGACCTATCCCCAATTGCCCTGGAAATGGTGACAAGCTGTTTTCATGAACTGCTGCAATCCTTGTGATGCAGGTTCATCCACAGAGATGGAAGTTCCAATTTTGACCCAGTGACAAGTAAAGGAATGGTGAGATATTTCCAAGTCAGCTTGGTGAGTGACATGAAAAGGAATGTGAAAGTGCCTGCCCTTGTTGCTCTTGGCGTTAGAGGTTGTGGGTTTGGACGATGCTGTTGAAGGAGTCTTCAGGAGTTACATAGTGCACCTTGTAGATGGTACATACTTGCCCCATCCTGAAGCACAATGGCAGCAGCAAAGATATTTAAAGTGATGATGGGATCCAATCACACTCCTTTAGCCTTGATGATGTTGAGCCTCCCAAGCGTTGTTAGAGCTTCACAAATGCTAATATTCCATCACATTCTTGACTTGTGCATTGTAGATGTCGAAGAGTTACTCACCACAGTTCTCCAAACATTTGATATATTCTTAATGGGAGATTCAGCGATGGTAGTAGCACTGAATGTCAAAGAGAGATGGCTGGAATCTATCTTGTTGCGCATGGCCATTGCCTGGCACTCAAAGAACAGAGAACAAAACGGCACGGGAAACAGGCCCTTCAGCCCAATGAACCCGCGCCGCCACCCCAATATTCCCACCTCTACCCATGATCCCTGTCCATGGTTATAGATCTATGGATTAAAAACCAATTTGAGACAATTTACGGAGAATTTATTTTGCCAATTAGCCTAAGAGCACATCTTTGAGATGTGGGAGGAAACCGGAGAAAACCCACACAAGCACGAGGAGAATGCGCAAATTCCCACAGACACAGGCCCAAATCCATGTATCTGTACAGCACAGCGATAGTCACTGAGCTGTTGTGTTGCCCATCAAATGGTCCAGGTCAAACGTACATTAACGACATGAAGCACTAGGATACTCGAAAAAAAATTCAAGAGCAGCCCTTTGGACCAAAGCACCTGTAGGATAAAAACAAGTACATCAATACCATCATCTATTTACACACTTCCCAAGAACTCCCAAGGCTCATGATCCCTATTTTAAATCAGTTTTCTATACCCCTCCATTCCCATTCTGTTCATGTGCCCATCTAAGTATTTCTTAAATAACTCCAGAGTACCTGCCTCCACCACTTTACTTGGCAGCGCATTCTATACCCCCACCATCCTCTGTGTGAAAAAACTCCCTCTAGCATCCAAATTATACCTTAATCCCCTCACCCTAAGCCCATGACCCCTCGTGCTATTCAAGTCCATCCTAGGAAAAAGCTTAACCCTGTTTACTCTATCTATACCCCTCATAATCTTGTACACCTCTATAGATCTCCTCTAAGTCTTATGTCTTTCTAAGGAAAACAGTCCCAATTTGCCTAACCTCTCCTCATAACTCAGGCCTTCCATACCAGGCAGCATCCTGGTAAACCTCCTCTGCACGGTCTCCACGTCCTTCCGGTAGTAAGGCGACCAGAACTGGATGCAGTATTCCAAATGAGGTCTAACCAACGTTTTATACAACTGCAACATTAAAGGCTAGCTCTTGTACTCTATACCCCTTCCTATAAAGGCTAACATACTATATGCTTTCTTCACAACTTTCTCCACTTGCTCTGCCACCTTCAGAGACTTGTGCACCTGAATCCCAGGTCCCTCTGCGTTTCTATACTCTTAATAGGTCTACCCTTCATCATATACCTCTCCCCCTACATTCTTTCTCCCGAAATGCATCACCTTGCATTTATCAGGATTGAATTCCATCTGCCATCTATCTGCCCAAGCTACCAGCCTATGTCCTTCTGCATCACCTGACAATGTTCCTCACAATCCTCAAGTCCAGCCATCTTTGCAAACTTGCTGATCACTCCACTTACTCCCTCTTCCAAGTCATTTATATATATTACAAATAGAAGAGGTCCCAGTACCGAGCCCTGTGGCACACCACTAGTGACCGGCTTCCAGCTGGAAAAACATCCTTCCACTATTACTCTCTGTCTCCTATTACTAAGCCAGTTACTTATCCAACTAGCTACCTATCCTTGTATCCCATGAGCCTTGACCTTCTCAACTAACCTCCCATGAGGGACTTTGTCAAATGCCTTACTAAAATCCACACAGACGACTTCAACAGCTCGCCCTTCGTCCACCATTTTTGTCACCTCCTCAAAAAATTCTACCAGATTTGTAAGGCACAACCTCCCCTTAACAAATCCATGCTGCGAATCCCTAATCAGATCGCAATACTTTAAGTGCCTATACATCCTATCTCTAAGAATTCCCTCCAACAGCTTCCCTTCCACTGATGTCAAACTCACCAGCCTATAATTCCCAGAGTTATCCCTACCAGCCTTTTTAAACAACAGTACAACATTAGCTATTCTCCAGTCCTCTGGGACCTCACCTGTGTCCAAAGAAGAGACAAAGATTTGCGTCAGAGGCCCAGCAATTTCACCTCGCACCTCCCTAAGCAACCTGGGATAAATGCCATCAGGCCCCGGGAGATTTATCAGTTTTAATGCTACCTAGAAATTCTAACACTTCCTCCCTTCGTATGGATATTTCCCTCAACTGGTCCACAGCTCCCTCAGAGACAGGAGCTGTCAACAAGCCCCTCTCCTTCGTGAATACCCGTGCAAAATATTCATTCAGGATCTCCACCATTCCCTCGGGCTCTAAGCACAGTTCCCCTCCTCTGTCCCTAAGAGGTCCGATTTTTCCTCTAACCACCCTTTTATTCCTAACACAGGCATAAAAAGCCTTTGGATTTTCCTTAATCTTATCCGCCAAAATCATTTCATGCCCTCTCTTTGCCCTTCTAACTCCCCGTTTGAGCTCCCTCCTACTCTCTCTATATTCCTCCAACGCTGTCTACGTTCCCAGCTGCTTTGACTTATCATACGCCTCTCTTTTCTTCCTAACCAAGTCCTCAATATCCCTAGTAATCCATGGCTCTCTAATCCTACCTTTCCCAACTTTCCTCTTTGCCAGCACATATCTATCTTGCAACATTTTCAGTATTCCCTTGAAAGAGTCCCACATGCCTAGGGTGGACGTACCCTCGAACAACCGTTCCCAATCAGTTTCCATAAGTTCCTGCCTAACCCGACCATAGTTAGCCTTCCACCACTTCAGCACCCTGCCCCTAGGTCAACAAGCATCCTTTTCCATCTGAATCCTAAAGTAGACAGAATTGTGGTCACTGTTAGCCACATGTTCCCCTACAACATCAACTACCTGCCCTGGCTCATTACTCAGAACTAAATCCAATATAGCCCCTTCTCTAGTCGGGCTAGCCACATACCGCTCCAACAATCCTTCCAGTACACATTTTACAAATTCCTGCCCGTCGAAACCCCCAGCCCTAGTTACTTCCCAATCCACCCTAGGGAGATTAAAATCTCCCACTATAACGACTCTGTTCTTTCTGCACCTATCCAAAATGTCTTTACATATGCCTTCTTCAACTACCCGCGGGCTGTTGGGTGGCCTATAATACACTCCCAGCATAGTAATCACCCCTTTCTACTCCTCAACTCCACCCACAGCAACTCCACTCCTAACTCCTCTGTATTGTCCTCCCTCTGCACTGCCGTGATGCTCTCCTTAATTAACAACGCCTCTCCTCCACCTCTTCTGGACCCTCCTCTGTCAAGCCTGAAACACTTATACCCAGGAACGTTCAGTTGCCACTGCTCCCCTTCTTTTAACCACGTCTCCATCACCGCAACCAAATCCAAGTTCCTCGCAAACATTGAGGCCCTAGGTTCATCCGTTTTTCCCATTACACTCCTTGCATTGAAACAGACACACTCCAGGCCTCCAAGCCCATTCGGAACCACCTCCTCCGTGGTGTATTTCTTCTCATCCAAGCTTAATCTATCTCCCATCTCGCTCTCTACCGATTTATCGGTCTCAGCCCTTCCCCCCCCTCCATGTTACTCATCTAACAAATATTACTTATTACTTCCCTGGATGTTGTCCAGTCTTCTTGTATTTGCACATGGATCACTTTGGTGTCTACGCAGTCATTGGCTGACATCCCCACTTTTGATCTTATGATGGGCAGGGAGTAGTGATGGGAAGATCATTGATGAAGCAGCTACAAACGGTTGGGCCTAGGACACTGCCTACTGTGATGTCCTGGAACTGAGCTGATTGACCTCAACTGCCACACTATCTTACTTTGTGCCAAATGCGACTCCAACCAATAAACAGCTTTAATCCCTTTGATTCCCACTGACTCCAGTTTCTAGGGTTCCTTGATGCCCCACTGTCAAATGATGCAATGATTCGAGGGCAGTCACTCTCACTTCATCTCTAGAATTCAGCTCTTTTGTCCACATTTGGACCAAGGGTGTGGTGAGATCAGGAGATGAATGGCCCTGATGGAATCCAAACTGAGCATTTGTGAGCAGATCATTGCTGAGCAAATGCCACTTGACAGCACTGCCACGATCCCCTTGCGTCACTTTGCTGATGTTCAAGAATAAATTGGTAGGGTAGTAATTGGCCCCATCATCAATAAAAAGCATGATGAAAGGATATGGGATCAGACTCCTACTTGGGCGACAGAAGAACTGACTGGCTGGCCTGAACAGCATGTTTCAGTTTTGTCACTTCCTGATTCTGGTCAGGAAGTGTGGAAGGGATTTCAGGTCTTGTGGTCTATTCTGCATTTGCTAATCATTTTGTTCTACACGTGCTCTACTGTCCACCGTTTAAAACAAGGACTGGATTACTGATGTGTGACTAAGTCCTCATTTTGAACAAGATTCAACAGATTTTTGAAATATATTCCAACCAGCCTATGAAGCAGTGGCACCCACGTAGATCATGGAAATTAGCAAATGCTGCCAAACTTTGAAGCAACACACGTCCCAAAAACTGCATACAATACGTAAGTATGCAAGGATTATACATACCAGGGAATGTCAGTGTACTCCCAGTTCAGTAAGACCACAATTACTAAATGCTCTTTTCCCCTTATCCCCCCCAAGAATCAATGTGTAAAGTTACAGCAGATTCAGTGACCTTTCATGGTCCCATCTAACCTCCCTATCTAACCTTGGGAATATACTACTATATTACCTCAAAAGCCTTTCCCAACATAACAGTGCCAAAAAGAGTAGGCAGAGAAATTCTGTAGCATGGATTTCAGAGTGGATACACAGTCATGATTCAACGCTGATTAAATCACACCATCTTACCACAGTACAATGTGACAATGTGGAGCTAAAACTGGCATATGTCTCGCATCAGCTCACCTGCCCACATTCTTGGCTGCACATTTGGGTGAGATTCAAGATGACGGAAAATAAATGGATAACTTTAATTAAGCTAGTTTCCAAAGATGTGCAGGTTTCATGGATTAGCCATGGTAAATGCGTTGGGTTACAGGCATAGGCGAAGGTTTGGGTGGGATGCTCTTTTGGAGAGTCAGTGCAGATTGATGGATTGAATGGCCTCTTTCTGCACTGTAGGGATTTTATAGTTTTTAAATGAAGAGATTGTTATTTAAAATGTAATATCTATACAAAACACCTTTTACCTGAGCTTTAACTGACAGATATTCAGGATTCAGTTATGAAGGGACAGGAACAGGCTAGCAGCTGGACCAGCAGCTTATAGGCATTGCTTTTAATAGCTAACAAGATTATTTCAAGTTTTCAGCCAACCTAGCAGAAACCAATTTCAGACAAGCTGAAAAATGTCACCAACGGTTATTTCCATACAGCCCAAGATAATCCTCAGTACAGCCAAAGCTGTCCCAAAATACGAACCTCACCCCACAGCAAGCCTTCAGACCTCTTTCTCTCCCTTAATAAAGTTACAAATCAATTCAATTCAAAACAGCATGGCAAAGACACATATCTTTACGAAACAATAGCCAAGTTTTTGGTCAATCTGAATTTCAACACTTGATAAGCATCCTTAGGTGTTGTATTTAACTCAATGACTCTACAACTCTTAGCTTAGTGTGGTTGACTCTTAAATTTCCTCTGAAATGCCTAGCAACCTAGTCAGTTTTATAAAACCAAGTCAAAAAGGAATGAAATCGATACAACCAGGGGAACTGAAACAACAACAGTACACCCAGTCCCATCGATCTGCAAGTCCTCCTCACTTACATCTGGGGGCTTTCGCCATAACTGGAAAAATGTAGCAGCCTGAACATGTTTCAGACACCACCATTACCATCCCTGGGTATGTCCAGTCCTATTGGCAGGGCAGATACATTACAGAAAGTAACAGTGATATACAGACAGGAAGCAGCTGCCCCAAAGAGTCCTCAACATGGAATATAGAATGGCTGCTGTGAGATAGTCTGCAGCAGGTGGTGTGGAAGCTAACAAGAGGGAAAAAGATATCCATCTGTTGCAGATACATACGTTTGTGCCAATACAGGTAGGAGTTACCACCGCACAGAACTTGTAGAAGTCCTGTCTTCACATTGAGGATATCCTCCATTGTGTGGCACTTGGCAAAATGGGAAAAAAGCACAAACAAATCAAGCAACTCAAAACTGGACATCCATGAGGTGCTTTGGGCTATTAGCAGCAACAGAACTGCATTCAATCAGACTAAGTTCATGGCCAGGCATATTCCCACTCCATCATTACCATCTGACAAGTGCAGGAGGGTATGCCAGGAGCAGCACCAAGCACACCTAAAAATGAGGTGTCAATCTGATGAAGCGACAAAAGAGTTGAATGCAAAAGTGAGTGACTGTCCTTGGCAGCATCGATATAATGTGGCATACATAGCACATATTAGAAGTGTGATGGAATGCTCTCCACTTCCCCAAATTAGTGGAGCACTAACAATACTCAAGATACATGACACCTCCCAGGACAAAGAATCCTGCTTGATCAGCACCATCTTCATTTGGAAATATATTGCTGTTCTTTTGCTGTCACTGGTCAAAATTCTAGAACTCGCCAACAATACTGTGGGTGTATCTGCACCTCAGCAGTCCATATGGTTCAAGAAAGTGCCTCACCACCACCTTCTCAAGGGAAATTAAATATGGATTACAAATACCAGCCTGGTCAATAACATCCACATTCAGTGACAGAATAAAAAAAAATCAACTAGCATAATTTCTTAAGTTGGCTTGCGTGGTATTTGCATTTCTGAGCACACTTTCTCCTGCCGTGAATAAGGCTTCATTCAAAATTATCTTTGAAAGGAGTTGCCTGGGAAGGTACGTTGGTAGATTCCCGTCATTGGTCAAATGAAACCTTACAGAAGATTTGGCAACTTCAAACTTTCCTTATACATTAGACACATTTAGATAACACAGGATACAGCATCTTTCCACTCAAAGTACTAGGGATGCCTCACTTCCTGAGTAAATCAAGAGCTCTAGCACACCATATGGCATGTTCTGTTTAACTATATTCAACAGTGTGCTTTATTTTTAATCCGATTAGCACTCCATAAATAAATATATGAAAGAGGTCACCATAACAAGGAACATTTTCTCTTCCTCCACTAAAAAGGCACAACTTTTCAAAAAACAAAAATCAACAAATGTATTATCTTCCATTATGCTTTTTATGTTAACCTGGATTGAAGGCTCTTTTAACACTTCTGATTACCCAGCTTATAACTGGCATATTTTTTGGGCACTGCCATTCTCTAGTAATTCATCTGAGTGACTTTTTCCTCATACATTAGGCTATGTTAGGAAGCTATTCAAGTCCAGGGGATTGCACAAGTGAGCTGGTCCTTATCAGAGCTCTGTGCATATAGGTTCATTAGCTGGATTATCTGGTCAGTGAAGAAGAGCCAGAACTAATTTTCCCCCTTGCTCAGCTGACTGTTGTGCCCTTAGCCATGCACCCTGGAAGAAGTTAGCTTAACAATGTTAATTTATAATGGGCAAATTGCTGTGATCAGACTGTATAGACTAATAAAACAGTCTCAGCCCTTCCCAACTAGTCCAGACTAGGTCACAATTATCAAGTTACAACCAAATACGTATCCTCTTCTGAGAAGAAATCGTTGAAACTTGATGTTGAAATTCATCAATTAGCCTGTAGCTCATAATTTAGCCAGTAATTAAACATATAGACTAAACAGGATCAAAAGATAAACCAACGAATGGTCAATAAAATAGCTGAGGGCAAGCAATATCTGTGCAACTGCACCCCATCTCCAGCCTCGCTATAGAGTGAGAAAATGCAGTCAGAAAAATGAAAGCAAGTTCTTAGAAATCTTCGACCACAGCAAAACAAGCCTTTACTTCAGACAAATACTGAGTCATGCCGTTTTCCAGAAAGGAATGTTTATTCTTCATAATATCTCAGTGTTTGCTTGGACGCCCAACTTAAATGGAAACCCCGTTTAGCTTTTCCATTCGAACACAGGAACGAAAACAGAACATCCCATCCTTTGTGAGACCATCTGTAGGCTAATCTATGATCTACCCGCATTTTCATACCTATCTTACCTGTAACCCTTAATACCCTCATGTTAGAGTACAGATCAGAAACCCCAAGGTATGTTATGAAGCCAGACTACTCCCCAACAATTTCTATTTTAGCGTGCGAGGAAATGCTTCACTCCAGTTGGGATTCTACTGACAAACAAGGAAGCTTTGATCAAAACAGTTTTTATTTAACAATAATACAAGCCTTAATTGCTAACCTATCATACTGAGTTCCAATTCAAACAATATTCCTCTTATAGATTTAAGCGGCTTTTAAAAAATTAATTAGCAAAACACAAGCATACTTGCTATGACTTAGGTTACCCATCCTGGAGCTCTCAGAGAAGTCTTTTCAGAGAGAGCGCGCCACTGCTTTCTTCTGACAGTCCAGGCAGCAACTACTTACATTTTAAAATGAAACCCTCTTTCCAACAAGCTTAACTCCTCCCATTAATTATGACTCTGACCATCAATCAACTTAATCAAAACTCTGCTCTGACACCCTAGGGGGAATGCAAGTGAACACACATGCATTAATTCTGCTTAACAAACACCTCTATGTCTAAAATGAGTATCTTGTGCTTTCAGCTACTAATGTACAGGTTTTCCTACACAAACTGGCACCCTATAAATAAATATATTTCATAAAAGACACAGTATCATCACACTTGCCAAATAAATATTATTCTTGATTTTCAATTTACCTAGCCTCTATGGCATTTTGGCAAAAGGAGTTCCTGACTTCCACAACACAGCATCAAGTATGCCTCTGACGAAATACTTACTAGAATTACATTATGCCCTTCTGTACTTCCTTCACCAGGAGTAATAGTTTCCCTAATCTACTGGGTCCAATTCCAGCCTCAGCTGGCTGCTTGTGTGGAGTTTGCATGCAATTTCCATGTCAGTATGAGTTAGGTTAATTGGCCATGTCAAATTGCTCCTTAATGTCAGAGGGATTAGCATGACAGATATACTGGGTTACGGGGATAGGGCCTAGGTGGGAATGTCATTGGTGCAAGCTTGATTGGATGAAAGGTTTCCTTCTGTACTGTAGGGATTTTATGATATCCTATCAATTTCTTGAAATCATCAGAAACATCTCAATTAGATCACCCCTTAACCACATATATTCAAAGAAATACAAGTTCAGTCGATGCAGCCTGTCCTCAAAATTAATCCCTTAGCAGAGAGTAACTGACCTTGCCTGTAAAGCAAGATTCCCCAATTTCTTAGAATACTGCATCCCCTTCCCAGTTGGACCGGGCATGTGAAGGTCACAGAGACAGTGGGAGTGAGACACAGACAGCACTCCACACACATCATAGGGAAAGACACAGATTCTATCTAGCATCCCCTTGACAAGGCATCCCAGGCTCTGACCAAAGATCCAAATTTGCAATGATTCATTGAAGTGGACAGTCAGAAACAGAAATTCTAGTAGCCGGTTCTTTCCCTAACTGAGCTGGGATAAGTTACGATAAACCAGGCCTCTGGCCTGACAGCAGAATAAAAACCAGCTGTGAACTGTTCATCCTCAATCAACTGGAACAGACACAGAAAAGCAAGATGTCACTAGAGAGAACTGAGAAATTGAGCAGGCAGGAGAGTACCACGGAACAACAAAGGATTAGCCTCACAACACATGGCACAGTACAGGAAGGGCACAATGTGGCTTGGGCAGGATCACTCTATGGTTGTGGCACAGCTCAGCAGGATGTGCTATCCTGTAGCTTACCTTAGCTCAAACTAACATCTGTTTCATACAGAGTTTCCTGAAATAAAGTATGATGGTATTTAAAAAACCCATAGGTTTCTTGCACCCAAGTACTAACACTGTCATCACACCACCAAATAATCAGTGCTAACAACTGCAGTCCCAGATAGAAAGTCCAATGGAGATTGATCTGGAATTTGGTACTCCAAAGCTGAAGTTAATTCCTAGCTCATTCTGCAGCCGTATTTCCATTCTTCTGTCAGCACAAACGACTCTTCATACAGCATATCCTTCTGTGTCAATCATTGTAAACTGTTTCAATAACGATGTAAGCAACCTATAAATATTAGCTTTATTAACCTCCCACTGCAACCATGTCAATCATCAGATTCTGGACACGTATTATTCTCTCAAATTTGCCAGCGTGGGAGGAAAGGGATGCACAGTTCCTCATACAACTTGAGTGGTGTACTAAGCTGAGTGGCTTTTACTTGCAAGACAGTATTGCTGACATACCCGAACACAGTGCTTCCATCTCAAGAAAAAATATTTGTATCTTTGCAAAGACCATTATGGATGTTTGGAAATTTCCTCTCATTCACTCTCAAACTGGAACTTGCGGGGACAGATTAGATCTATAGACTTATAGATCTACACTCGAAAAGAAAGCTGTCTAGAATTCCCTTAAATGGCACAGTAGGTAAAAAAAATTGCCACGTTAAGGGAGTAACATGCAAAGACAGTCCAGCTATAGTACCTAGCCTGTCCAACATTAACCAATCTATCAACAGCGATTGAGATATTACAATTGATTTTAGCACTCCTAGATGACGAGAGGATAGGGAAAAGCAGCAAGACACCCTCCTCCGCTCCCCCCCCCCCCCCCCCCCCCACCGCTTCAATCACTACGAAAGTCAACTGTAGATGAGATTAAGCTCAGCTTCAATGTTCATATGATAAGTAGTCACATGGGCATTCACTCTAACACTATTGATGGCCCATTTGAACAGCTCTCGACATACAAACTGATGAGAGCTGGCACTTACAGGAAAACACAGGAAGGCAGCTCATAATAAAGCAGCAGCTCAACAGTGAAGCAGTAACAGTTCAGGCTGCATCGTGGATTTGCAGAGGTATTCAAATGCAGACCGCAAAGTGGATGCAATACACAAATGTTAACACAAGAGCTAGCTTATGTTCTAAAGTAGCTACGTATAGGAGACAGGAGGCAATTTTTTTTAGTCATTCAAGATAGTTGGGCATTGCTGACTAGGCTAGCATGCTTTGCCTAATTTCCCGCAAGAAGATAGTGGTGAGCTACCTTCTTGAATCACAGCAATCCATATGGTGTAGGCATTTCTGACCCAGAATTTCCCACTAAGTGCTTTTGGTAAAACATTTACGCATCAGCTCACAGGAATTACCAGCTGTGAGAACTACATGCAGATTTTCATTTGTAATCTGTTTCTTTGTGGCTGGATTATTGGCCTCCAAGAGATTGCTGAACTTTACGACCGTAAGCCCCAAAGATTTTCTGCAGGGCCAAATGGGCTGCTGGTTAGCAATAAAAACAATTACTACCTAATATTTATACTGCACCTTCATAATAATAAAATCCTCAAGGAACTTCACAGGAGCATTTCAAAACAACATTAGATCAAGTGATCAAAAATTTGTTTAGAGGAGTTAGATTATAAAAGATGTGCCTTAAAGGACATGGACAGCAGAAATTTCAATGACTTCATAAGGAGAGTAGAATGTGGGAGACCTGCAATCAGTTCATGGAATAGTCAGGTCTGGAGGTAACAAAGGCATGGATAAGGATTTCAGCAGCAAACAAGATATGAAGGAACAATTTCAGGCAATATCATCTATGTGGAAATTGGTGGTCTTGAGTGATGGTGCTATTGTGGTAAAAGCTAAGTTCAGGACTACATAAACACAAGGTCACATACAGTCTGGTTTCGTCTCAGACAGTTGCCAGAGAGTGGAGTTTGGAGCAGGGATCAGAAACAATGCCTTCAGCCACCCCAATATTTAACAGGAGGGAATCTCTGTTTACCTTGTATTGGATGTTGGTTATGCATCTGACTGCATAGCAGTGGAAGGTGAAGTCAATAGAGTTGGAAGTGCAGCAGAGCTGGGTGTTGTCAGTATATATGTGAAAACTAATGCTGTGCTTTTGGATGATGTACCAAGTGGCAGCATATAGATGAGAAAGAGGCAATGCCAAGGATAGATACTTGGGAGATACCAGAGGTAATGGTATAGGGCAGGAAGAAAAGTCATTGCAACCGATACTGTAAGAGTGAGAGCAATCCTGCTCAGTTAGATAAAGTTGGATGTTGTTGAAGGAATCTAATGCAATCAACAATGTCAAAGGCTGCAGACAGATTGAGGAACATGAGGAGGGAGTTGACCATTATCATACAGAAAGAGCATACTCGGTACTGTAGCAGAATGAAAATCAGATTAGAAAGACTCCAAAATAGAATCCCAGGAAAGATGGGTACTGATTTGACAGGTGGTAACCCATTCAAGGATTTGAGAGTAGAAAGGGAAATGTGAGGTCAGGTAGTTTAAGGATAATACGGTCAAAGATTGTTTTTAGCAGAAGGTGATGACTGTAAATGTGAGAGGGGAGAGAGAGAGAGCACCTGAGGGAGGTAACTATTATTAATATCAGCTAACAAGGGGACCAGAAGAAACGATTAGTTGATCAGCAGTTTACTAGGAATAGGTTTGAGGAGAGGGTGGATCTTGTAGATGAGTTTGGAGAGAGATGGAGCAGAGATGGGAAAGAGATGAGAGAAAGATGGGAATTCAGGGCCAAAGCAAAAGGGAGCATCAAAGTTTGGCCCGACAGACTATGGAAGGATGACACCCTGCAGATGCAGCTAAAATCAGAAACCTTGACAAAGACATCAATGAGCTCCTTGTTATTGGAGATGAGGGCAAGACAGACAAGAGGGGAATGAAAACAGACAAATTTGCTGTAGGGAACAAAAAAAAAGGTACCAACTGAATGTATTTCCCTGAAAAAGTTCAGCAACTGAAAATGTATTTCACTCATCCCAGTATATCTACAGAAGAGATTAGAGTGATAAGTTTTCCAAACACATGCACTTCATATTGAGAATTTAAGGCTAAGAGCATTACACAACTTTCCACATTGGATAAAAATTACACTGATACCTAATAACAAACTCTAAATATGCATTTTCATTGCATGAAGTACCCCAAATCACAAACTCTATGTCTGCGGTTTTTGCTAAACAGATGAATGTACAAACCTGAGTCATTCAAAATAGTTCATTCATAATCATAAATCAAGTTATACAATTGTCCAACAAATCACAACACTTGCTTCCAAATCTCACACAGGCCCACACTCATCTATTTTCATCCTTTCTTTCCCAATAGGAATATTCCATAGCTACTGGTAGACCCTCAGCATCTCAACAAAGGGGCCATTCTTTACGTGAATTCACATAGGCAAGCATCTGTTCATTGATCTTGAGAAGGTATCGCAGCTGAGACCTAGTCAGCTTCACATAAAAATGTACTAAAATTGGACTCTGCGCACTGCATCCTAAGCCTAAAAAGCAAACAAAACAAAAAGTAAAACAAAAAATCATAATGTCCTGCTACTGATTGCTATCCAAACAGCCCTTGCAAGCAAGTGGATACAAGTTAGGATAGAATTAAAGCTGATTGTGACCTCCCCCACAGTCAAATAGTATCCAACATTCATTGCACATTTACTGGAAAGGGAAAGACATATTATTCAATGCTTGCATCACATTTGCTTCCCCTTTTCTTTCTGTAATCAGACTGTTAGGAACCAGGAACAGACAACCTGCCATCCAATTAATTGCTCCCTCCTTCCTCGACCCCACATACCTCCCCAACTCCACCCCCAGCCCAAGGTGAACAGATATAGGGACCAATGACTTCAGAGACAGTGATAAAAGGGGAAGTTCAAACTCATATTCTGCTGGCTCAGAGATGAAGTTTCTCATCAACAGAACAGCCTGAAGAGCCCTGTTCCGTGCCAAATTGGCACTGAAGACATTATCAGACCCAGCTGCCCTCAGCTTAGAGAGGACATTTAAAAAAAATAATAAATTGGAAAGGAATAATGCTGTCAATGAGCAAGGACAGTATCAGGCTCTGCTTCAATTCTCTCTGTAGTTGACATCTTGCAACTATTAGGGAGGAGAGAAAAGAAAACATCAAGCATCACTGTCTATATCAACGCTAGTCGTAAGACACCAAAACAGTCAATTTCAATTTCTCATGAGAAAGGCCACTAGCAGCGATGTTCCTTCCAAGTCAAGTGGTAGGTGGCAACCCAGAATGTACTGCACAGGGTGACAGGTAAACTCTATACAACAATAGAAATTTGGAGGGGATAGTAGGGAGGAAAAAAAACACTTGTGCCCGGGAGACACTACGCTCATCTCAAGAGACACAATCAACGTGTAACCATTTCTAGTCCTTTCGTTATACTCTCGATGCGAGGAATCTGCTTGCTTAGATTCACACTGTAAAGTTTCAATTCCAGTCCACAGAACAACAAGACATTTCATGGTGAAGACACAAATGATTAACACTACCTGTTGCTATGATTCTTGGAGCTGGAGGAGCTGTGCTTGGATTTCTCGCGGTCCTTGTCCCGATCCTTTGACTTGTGTTCCTTATGCTTGTGCTCTTTATGCTTGTGTTTTTCTTCGCTTTTGCTGGACTTGTGGGAATCTGTAAGTAAACAGGGAAAAAACAGTTGTCTGCTGTCATTTCTACTTTTCTTTTTGCATGCAAGTGAGCAATCTTGGAACTAAAGATTATACAAAGTGTTCTTGCAATTCTTCATTTTAAAGTGCATCATTTTAAAATACTGTGCATATTTATATCAATCCAGTCTTACTATTGAAATAAGATGGTTCCTTGTCTTCTGAAGGGGTCACCTTTCGCACTGACTACTCTCTCAGCAGGATTCGCTGGCTATTAATTGTTTTCTCCGACCACTGGGGCTGAGGCCCACTCTACGTCCCCTACTGAAAGCTGCTAACTCAGTTCAAACTGCGGATCAAATCAAGGAAAGTATTGGCCTGTGCCATCACAAGAATCCAAAATGAACCTTGTGTATAACTAGTTAATCTCAAGTAGTTTTGCTCATTTAATGCACTGAAAGAGGCACAATGGCAGAATGGCTGTTTGAAGGATTATACGGATGAGAGTGCAAGGTAGCTCAGAAGCATATCGGATTTTGATTTACTTACATTTCCAAGGAATAAAGTTGGAAAAGTACAAGATTTAATATGTGATTATGGTGTATTCAAGCTGAATTAGCTAAGTAATTTTCAAACTATATACAATGTTCTTCAAACCATACCCACAGTTCTGCATCCAGTTTAGTTACAGATATCAGAAAGACACTAAATGTTCTGGAGGCCATCCAGGGAACCACCGGACTGATTGCTGGGGTCAAGAATCTGGGTAACAACTCCAGGTTTCACAACCATAGCAGGAGGTAACCACATGAAAGCTAACAATAAGAAAATATAGATCCAGAACAGTACTTCAAATTAAATGAGAATGACAGATTCAAACTAGTAAATGACACATTTAGGACTAATATCTTCAAGTCCTTTATATGGACAGGGTGCTTAGCTGGTGAGTTTAAAAATTATTGGATTCCAAGAGGCAATTGCGTTGAAAGGATTAGGGATGTTTTTAAAATGGACAAGCTAAAGTTTTTCTCTCTGTTTCATTCATTAAATGTAGGTGTCATTGGCTTCACCAGCATCTGTTGTCCATCTTCAATTGCCCTTCTCAGCAGCAAAGAATCAATAACTGAAGTTACATGTAGGCCAGATCACATCAGGATGACAAATTTCCTTCCCTAAAGGACATAAGTGAACCAGATGGGTTTTCACGACCATTACTGAGAGACAAATTTTTTTTTAGTAATTTAATGAAAGTACACTAGTTTCACAGTCAGTATCACTCAGGCTAGTCTTCAATTCCAGATTTTTGTTAGTATCTATTTATTTTGAGGCAGTCACCATCAATTGCAGCAAGTGCAATTACAATTACTACATTCTGTTTGGAGGTGGGAACTGGGAGAAGAAAGGGATACCACAGACTATACAGAACAGCTCAATCCACTATTCAGTCAACGCAAGATGATGGATTCAGTAAGCCTTCCAGATCCAACATCACACATGACTAACTTGCACTTATTACGCAGTCCCAACAATGGAGACATGACTTATTCCTACTGTTCTGCAAGACCAGAAGGATTAATTCTTGCTATGAGGCATGAGTGACTGTAGCCCTATGGGCAATTGTCCGCAACATTGGGAAAAAAGAAAACAAAGCCCGTCTTTAAAAAGACTAAAATAGGAAAAAACAAAGCAAGTATTTCATACATCATATACATAACCAACATACTTTTCCTGAAATCAGAGATCTTTCCTGAACATGCTGATCAAACCAATCTCTGCACCGCTACGGTAATAGCAAGTCATATCAAGGTCAGCACCATTTTGTTGCATACAGTCAGTGGTGTCATTCAAATAAAGCAGGAAGGCTAGTCACAAAATAATCTTACACAAGGTATTGTACTCATTTAAATTTAAATATTTTCATTGCAAAGACTGAACACAATCTGGGCTTCTTTTTAACTGTGTATAGTACAGGAGAAAATGGTTCTCATATTTGTATAGATACAGGAAAGATTCCGAGAGAAATACAAATCTATTAGTCAAAACTGGCATACATTCAAGAATGTTCTAGATTATTTAAAGTCACCCTGAACTGGCAATATTCCAACTATTCCGAGGAAGTTAACAACCGGGGTGGGGGGGGGGGGGGGGGGGGGGGGGAGGAGTGGGGGCAAAGAATATACCTTTTAAAGCCAGACTTTTGCATACAATTACAGTCATATGGTTATGATCATCATAAATTTGAAGTCACTTAGAGAACATCATCGAAAACAGGTAAATGTAAACTCAACAGCAACCATAATAAAAGACGAGTGTTACAAATTTTAAATGCAGATCATTTTGCAATTTCTACAGTGACAGCCTTACGATGCTGGATTGGATATATCATTAGAACAAAATTCTGCTCAACTTCTGCTGACAGCCACAGTTAGAGACTCAGGAGGAATGTGGAAGAGAAAATCGGGAGTGTGCTGACAGGGAAACACTTCACTCTTTCAGGATTGCAAACCGAGATCTGAGATCACCATCACTCCTTTGCAAATCAGGCAGCAGAAAGTAAAACTGGGCACAGAAAAGACTATAAAATGCAGCCCTGCCATTCTGCCTTGCACAGGGTCCTTGAGGAGTTAAACGTGTTTTGTGCCAGCACATTCCAAACAAGGAAGATGCGGGCTCATTGCTCTCCACTTTACATTTCTTTCTGGCGGACAGGACGAAGGAAGGGTAATCAGCTTCCCAAACTTCCAAATCCCTGGTTGCTAACAAAAGATCAATTAATAAATTCAGAAATGGTGGACATGCCACCATCAATTATCCCGATGAATTTACTGGTGAGGAGAACCACACAAACTGGATGACCAACCCCAGGTTCAATTCTAGCCCTACACAGAGATAAGAAGTGAATTCAGATGGGTAGCTGAAATTGACTGTAAGTCTCTTTACTGAGGAAGAAAGTACGATTGTTCTACCATAGCTTCAGTGCGTGTGCTGGAAAGTACACCCATATAAGCATCAGTCAAGGAAATGATTGGATTTGACTTGAGGGCAAACCTGCCAGAGACAAGTAAGGTAGCTGATGGTTCAAATATAAAGAATGGCTACAAGGACAAAGTACTAAGGGAATCTGGTGTCTATGGAATGACAGCTCAATCATAATCAGTGCCATTAAGAGTGCTTGGAAGGAAGTTAGTTAAAAAAAAATTAAATACAACACACCCTGAAAATGAAATAGACACTTCACTAGTAAGTTGCATGGTCTAATGAAGGGTGGCACAGACCAAGATGATTTGTAGTTCTACCTGCAATGATGCTCTTTACAGCAGCATAAAAACTTTGAGAAGGGAGGGAGAGGTGATGGAGGAAGGGAACAAGTCAGGCCTCCCCTTCAGTTTTTGTTTTACAGCAGAATTTCAAATGAGGAAAGAATTATGCCTACCTGCAGCACCATCTCCTAATACCAAATAACCTAAAGTTATAGTTTTATGTCAATCGGTGGAGGATAATGACCACAGAATCGTAACCATTGCATACACTGCAATGTATGCAGTGTAAGATGAGGATACACAGTGGGGTTGGAAGTAGCACCATGCGCATGATACTGATCTAACTCTTCATCTTTCCCAAGACAGCTGCTGAACATGTTGAATCATCCATTCAGAATCTGATGAAGCACTAATAATTCAGAGTTATAAAGGACGGAGCAACTCCACATTGTCCAGACAGTAGTTTCCGCCCTTCCCTGAAGGCTTGTACAACTACGCTGTGATGCTAGCTACAATGACCCTCCACCACCTTCAACACAGGTGCAGATCAAAGCTACCAATTCAAGGGGCAAGTTAACCAGTTACATGTTTAGCTTTATCTAATTAACCAGTCCACAATGGGGCGAGAAAAGAACAATATTTTTATCTGATCTCTTCACTGGATGTTCTTGCAGTTTAATCTTGAAACAACAGCAACAAGAAAAAGGAGATCGCAACCAAGGTATGCTATCAAACTTCCTGAATAAAAAACAAAAAAATGCTAAAATATTAAGGTCAGGCAGCATCTGTGGAGAGGGAAACAGAGGTTAACTGTGTTTTTCTCCCTCTGTCTATGATGTTGCCTGACCTGCTGAGTGTTTTCAGCATTTTCTGTTTTAATATCTAATATCTGCAGTATTCAGCTTTTTGATTAGTGGCTGGAGCATGATGAAACTTTAAAAGTGGCAAAGAGTCTGCTCCGATGGAAACTCAACATAAGACAAAAGAAAACTAGCTCTATTCTTCAGTCTCTACTGGTTGAATGATGTTCAAGAGCAAACCAACAATATAATTACATACTTCTCAAATGCCAAAGAGCTAATTGATTACTCAGTACTAATGCTCAAAAGATCTTAACAATCAGAACTATTGCATCCTTTGGATTTCATCAGTTTCAATTCCTTCTCATTTATATTTTAAGAAACATGGCATCCAAAAATGGAAGGTTTATGTGAAAAACATCAAAAGAAACTAGAAACAATTCCTGCAAAGAGCAATCAACAGTCTTATTTGTCTCTTCAAAATTTATAGAATTCTAGGGCTGGACAAACTGGATATGCATGGATGATGTTTCCCCTGACTAGAGGGTCTAGAATCAAGGGATAGTCTCAGAATAAGAGACAAGCCATTTAGGACTTGAGGAAGAGAGAGGCAAACCTGTGGAAATCTCTATCAGAGAAGGGTGTGAAGGTTAAGTCACTGAATACATTTAAGGAAGAAATAAATAGATTTCTAGAAAGTAAAAGCATCAAGGCATATAGGAAAACAACAGTATGGTGTTGAGATAGCTAGCCCCGATCATAATGAATGGCGGAACAGATTCAAAGGCCTACCATCGCTCCTGCTTTCTATGTTTCATTTCACTATTAATATCAGCGATGTGGAAAGACGATACTGGGAAAAAGCTTTTGTGACGAAACTCCAGCAGGCCCATCCTCACTACTAACTGTTACAGTTTTTCCTCATGTTTGTGGAATACCGGATCAGAAGATTTGTTCTTTCCTCTTTTCTTCTGAGCACTCCCTCACATTGCAACGTTTCACGTGAGTTAGGCAAATTAATGCATATCCATGCGCGCGCACATACCCATGTCACACATCTGTCCAAGTTTCTAATCTCCCATCCAAATACAAAGAACATACAAACTAGGACCAAAGGTAGGCCGTTCAACCCACTGAATGCTTTGCCATTCAATAATATCAGCACTTACCTAACCCACCTCCCTCCCCAACCCCCAACTGCCATCTTAAATGAGAGACCACTTAAACTGTCACATTTTAAAATGTGAAGCTGTTGCCCCATCTACTTCCTACATTATAAGGCCATGGTAAAAAATTGACTGTTTGCATGGCATTGCATAGACAAAAGAAAATCTGATATCAAGCCAGGCTACAAGAAGTTATTAGAATGGATAATTTTGTTTCTGGTGCAGCACCACACCTATAATGTGGGTGTTAATGCATCTACAACAGGCCGGCACTCCCAACAATGGCCTTACAATTAGTTATATGGAACTAATCTACAACCCATCAAGTTTAACTGGATCAAGGCTGCTATCAAGCTAGTTTATCATTTGGGAGAGCACTCAAACCTGGAGAACAATACACAAGTACAGAAGTTACCACTTATCACGACAGAATTTACAATAAGTTTTAAGTAGTATCACCTGGCTTTTGTGGTTGGGATGGCAGGAGGAAGAACAAAGACAAGACCAAAGATATAAAATTTGTCCTTTTTGCTGACTTAACCATATATATTGTAGCACCAAACCAGAGTGAAAATGAGAATTCTGAAGTTTCCAAAAAAAAATCCAATCGGATACTGTCATCCCTTGTCAACAAAGCTCACTTCCAACAAGCAAGAGATCTATAATCTGGCCCACCAAATAATGAGTTGACAGTCAAAAGATGAATTTGCATTGATGAGAATAAGAGCAGACCAATCCCATCTCAAACAATCATAGCTTCTACTCTCTCAATAGGATCACTTAAAAGGAAACAGGCCTTTCTTACCAGAAAGAGCCCAGTGCCTAAATTGTTGGATGCAAAAGCATGAATCTATTTACATCCTAAAAAAGAGCTGTCACAGACTGGCAGATTCACCAAATCAATGGATAAAGAATAAGGTCAAGTAAGGAAACATAGGAATAGAGTAGGTCACTTAGTCTCTTGAGCCTATACACCACATATCTGCCATTTTAAATCCCTTTAAGACCTTCAATACACCAACACTTTTTAAATCCCCTTGCATTCTTATATTCTAGATCAAAAAGGCAAGCATTCCCTTAGGCTTTATTTATTTTCTGTATCCATTTATGATATTTTAATACTCTATGTATTCTTTGGACCTCCATTTTTCTTCAAGTATTTAAGAAATACGATGTTCTATTCCTTTTTGGTCTAAAGTGGATAAACTCACATTTGCCATACAGTTTGACTCATTCACTTTATTAAAACCTTCATCCAAGCTTCTTACAGACAGCCCAACTTCGGCATTAGAGAGTTTGAATAGGTAGCTTTCTATCCTGTCAACTAAGGCACTAATAGAAACATCAAATTGTTGAGACCTCAATACAGAACCTTGAAGAACATCACTAATCACACATCCTGTCAATTAAGAGCATCAATCCATTATCCCTACTTTGTCTTCTTCCACTCAGCCAATTTCCTAACTAGGTCAATAATTTGCCTTCCATTTCAGGAGCCTCAATGTTACGAACAAACTTTTATGAGAGAGTTTATCAAAGTCCTTTTTGCAGTCTATATAAATAACATCCATTGACATTACTCAAGCTCCTTAACAAAATCATTTTCATCAAGCTTGACCTCCTTTTTACACTGGCTCTCTGATCTGACGAAAACTGTAGACCAACAATTTTCTGACTATGCATTAGGCCTATCTGTTCTATAATTCTTTGGGTTCCCTCTGTGGAATTTACAATGAATGCTGAAGCACTCTTGGGTAAATTACCAGTCTTAACCAGTGCAAATAGAATGGCTCACCCCAAATTTAATTTCTTCTCCAAAACACTACTGATCCACGCAAAAAAAGGTCCAGGATCTGATTTCTGCTTCTTGCATTTGACTGATTTCAGTTCAAAAGAACAACTGTCCCATTCCTTAATTTCGAATAGCAAACTGAAAACGCGTTTGTCAGCGACTGCATATCTCTGTGGAGTTCTTGATGATGTAACAGTCGAGGTACACATGGCAAGAACAAGCTCTTCACCCTCTACCACTGCCCTATCAGCATCACTGGAATCACATCACAGTGTGATTCACTTATTCAAGGAGCAAATGAATAAACTCACAACAGTTCAATTCCCTCTTTAGTCACTGTTAGTGAATTGACAGCCTGGCATGAACTGAACCAAATTAAAACAGGTAAGTTCCAGCTTTGATCTCCAGTTAACTGATCTGAATTAGAATAGCTGCAAATCATCACTAACTTCAGTTGCCCCTAGGCTGTGAGGGAAGGCAGATTCCAAAGCTTCCAGTGACTGCTACTGGAAGGAACACACAGCATGAGTGGCACGGTTGCAGAGCGATTAATACTGCTGTCTCATAATTCCAGAGACCCAGGTTCGATTCCCAGCTTTGGTCACTATGCACAGGTTTCCTCTGGGTCCTCCAATTTCCTCCCACCGTCCAAAAGACATGCTGGTTAGGTGCACTGGCCACGCTAAATTCTCCCTCGGTGTACCCAAACAGGCGACTGAATGTTGCGACTAAGGGTTTTTCACAGTAATTTCAGAGTAGTATTAATGTAAGCCTATTCATGACACTAATAAATAAACTTCAACTAAAATGGTCAGATTAATCTTCACTGCACCCTTCCCAACACATTAATCTAGGCCTATGCATGAAGATGCAGACTTGAGAGTATAAAACCCCAACATTAATTAAGTCAGATTTAGAAAAAGGCCACAATTCTAGAAGTTAAAAAACCTTCAAATTGTAGCTTAAATATTTCAATTGATTGGTTATGATAATATGCGAATCAGAGTGCTTTCTCCCTATTGAGCATAGCTTGCTAAGTTCTCCAGGAAAACGATCAAGAGGGAAAAATGTGAGGTAACAGATGGTAGAAGGGGTCACACAGCCTCAACCTTCACTCCCCCGCCATCATAACACTGAGTCAATCATCATATTCACCACAACATCACTTGCTAGAATCTCAGAAACAGTGTACACCATGATGCTATGGCAAATGTAGCACGGAATGCAGAACAGGACAAGATCATCCCAGGGCCAGTACTCAATTAGGAAGAGAAAGGAAGTCAGTCAGACAGGGTTACTGCTTCTAGCCTCTATTCGCTGATGTCTGCTGAAAAACGTCCCCACAAAAAGACTGGGTCCGTCTTTGGTGTGATGCCCCTTGGGCTAGACTAGACTTGACTTACAATAAAAGTTGTATAGCTGAATGACCACAAAGGGGTATTAGAAATATGGAATCATGCCATGGGTCACCATTTTCATAAGAGAAATTGAGAATAGCCTTGAATTGGGATCCTTTTCAATAATCAATTAACTACTAACATTCGTATTCATTGGAGTAAGACTCACAAACCTCAAATCATACCCTGCTCTGAAGTCAAACGCAATGCATCACTAAGGTTAGAACATCTCACATCATCAAACTGAAAGAGTCTCTCTGAAAATGCACTGAAAGTTTTATTCTTTTCACTAATATTCTGCAACTGTATTACACTCCCCTCAAGGCAAAATGTAACATCCACCACTGCACCATCTCTCCATTTTAAAAAAAAGTCAAATGCAGTTTCTACAATTTGAGGCAACTCTCTGTACGCACCCCCCATTTCCTTTTTGAAGCACTTGACCGTATAACCCAGCAGAGCAGGTTGCCTTTAAACATGCCGAAAATCAAAACTTAGTTTCTATTGGGTAATTTGAATTTTTTAAAAAAGGGAAGATGCTAAACTTAACGCATTATTGGTATATCTAAAGGAGACATACAGTTAAAAAACACTTGGTTTGTGTGCTATTAACTCAATAAAATGCAGACTTACTATCAAGAGTCCATAAGAGTAATTCACAATTCTAACAGAATTTGTTAAAAAAAATCCTAAGTTATATTAAATTTTCCATTCTTTATATCCCGTATATCAAATTAAATCAACCTTTCCAAAGGGAAAACTTGTAAACGAGATCAATATCTTAAAATTATCATCCACAGCATAATTTTAAGCCTCAAACAATGTGGCCCTTTCCGAATATTAGAAGTGCAAAATGGAATATAACTGAGCACAAAGCTAATAAAAAATATCCTTCCAGCACTCCATTCCCCCACCTCAGTCACATTTTACTAAACTTCAGGGGGGGGGGGGTAAAGAAAAGCAATTTTTAAAAAACCATTGTAATAAGCAACTCAAAAAACATGCCTATTAAAAAAAACTGAAACATGTCACTATGCTGAATATCATAGCAGAGCTAACACTTATATGTATGAAGATATAACAAGTTACTATTTTTGAAAACGAATCTGGAATAACGTTTGGAAAAAACACACTTTGGGAGGCACCTTCTAGAATATCTATCCAGTCTAGTAAAAAAAAACAGTATAAAAGGTAGAGATTCAAGCATGTAGAGGGGTAGAGAGTCAAGCATGTAAAGAGAGGTAGAGATTCAAGCATGTAAAGAGGGGTAGAGATTCAAGCATGTAAAGAGGGGTAGAGATTTAAATATAAAATCCAAACATAAAAGGTGGAGATGCAAACATATAAAAAAGGTGGAAATTCAACCACTAGCCTTAGCCCACCAAAAAGGGCACAGAGAATACAATACAAATTGGAAAAAAATATTTAAAAATTGGCTTTTGAATAATTCTATATATATATATATACATATATATAGTCTTTACAATGCTGCCGCCATGTGATTGAAATCATTGCTTCAATCACCCCCCCCAGAAAAAAAAACCGGAATGCAGTTCTGCAAAAAAACCCCACCAAGTTTTTCTTTCTGTAAATCTCCCAGTCAGGGTTTTATATTGTGTCTATGTGTTATTATTTGTTTTGAAGGCCTAGCACCTTGCTGCTATTCCCCCCCCCCTCTCCAGTTTGTTGGGGAGGCTGCCTCTTTACAACATGCACGAAGGGAGCAGACACACACACACACATACACACACAGCCAGAGAGAGAGGAAAAATAAAATGGCGCAGAGACTAAGTCCTAACGGCCGAAAAGCCGGCTTTCCGCTCGCGGTGCCGGCCCGCCCGAAGGCGCCACGGGCCCACCGACCGCCGCACACCAGAGCCGGGGTGCTGGGGCAGCCAGCCACGGGCGGACGGGCGCCCGGGGAGGGCGGCAAGGCGGTTATTCGGGGGGCTGATTTGAACAATAGGGCTTGCGGGCACGTAGACGGGACTTAGTCTCTGGACGCCATGTCTGATCCTCTTGTTCTCCCTCTGAGAGAGAGAGAGAGACAAGGAGAGAGAAGGGGAAGAAAAAGAGCCCAAAATGCAGACCCAGTGCACCCCCAAAACACTCACCGTTCAGACGAGAATCCGTGTTGACCTGTAACAGAAGAAAAAAAATGAGTTATAACTTTATTTTCCCCCTTTAAAAGTCTTTAACCATCAAGTGAGAGATGAAATTTTTTTCACAAGTTTCAAATCATCAAATGTTCTTTCTTAAGGATTAAAAAAAGACATGATTTTTTTTAAAGCTCCTTCTACCTACCTGGGAGAGGTGATCAACGCTCATTTTTGAGGATCCTCCTTGTGGATTGTTTTTTTTTAATATATATATCTATATGTTTGTGTAGTTGGCAGTTTGACTTCTGTACCCACCAAAGAGCTGCCTCACATTGAGCTGCTCCAGCTCCTTGTGCAACGTCTAAGTCCTGATTTCCACCTACTGCGCATGCACGTGGGTTTAACTTGGGGAGGCCAATTTACATGTCAATCGCTTTTCCCTGCACAATTGCTGGCTTCAGGGCCGCTTTCAGTGGAGCTGGAATGTCCCCTCTCGCCAAAGTCCTCCTTGCTCTGCCACTCTCTGTCCACCCCACTTCCGCTCCCCCTAACCACAACCCACCGTATCAAAGCCCCTGCAATGCACTGGGGCATCAGATTCCTTTTGTCCCAGAGACTGAGAGAAAGTGAAACTTGTTTTTTCCCTGCAACCAGTTGTTGGAAAGTTGGGGGATACAAGGGAAACCCTAATAGAAGTGTAGGCACACACACACACAGAGCGACCCCTCCACCCACTCCCTGACACACACTTAACCCGATGCACAACCCCCCCACCCCACCCACCCGCCCTCCTTTCAGAAACTCAACTGGCCCTGCCACAGCAAATTTTATCCAGCCACATTCATTCAGCCACAAATGATGTCACAGTGATTTCTGCTGATGTCAGCGTTTCACGATCATAAAAGCAGATTGGCTGGCCCCCACAGTTTTAACCACTTCGGACGTTTTGTTTACATGGCACCTTCAAAGTTTTGTTTTCATTCGTGGGGCATGGGCAGCATTTATTGCCCATCCCTAGTTGCCCAAAAGCAGTTAAGAGTCAACCACATTGCTGTGGCTCTGGAGTCACATGTAGGCCAGACCAGATAAAGATAGCAGATTTCCTTAGAACCCTACAGTGCAGAAAGAGGCCCTTCTGCCCATTGAGTCTGCACCTAACAAATCCTACCCAGGCCCCATATCTGTACATATTATACCCACTAATCCCTCTAACCTACACATCCCTGGACACTAAGTACAATTTTTCTTAGCATAGCCGATCAACCTAACCCACACATTTTTGGACTGTGGGAGGAAACCCACGCAGGCACAAGGAGAATATGCATACTGCACACAGACAGTGACCTAAGCTGGAAATCAGACACAGGTCCCTGGAGCTCTGAAGCAGCAGTGCTAACCACTGTGCTACCATGCCGTGTCTCTACAGAACTTTAATGAACAAGGTGGGTTTTTCTGACAATCGACAATGGTTTCATGGTCATCAGTAGATTCTTAATTCCAGATTTTTTTATTGAATTCAGATTCCATCATCTGCCATGGCGGGATTTGGACCTGGGTTGCCAGAACATTAGCTGACTTTCTGGGTTAATAGTCCAATGATAATACCACTAGGCCATCAAAATGTTGTCAAAATTCAAGAGGTGCTTTTGCCAGGGGCATACGTAACTGAAATTAGCTCTGTTGCCTCATAGCACCAGGAAAGATTCCCAGCTTGGGTCACTGTCTATGTGGAGTCTGCATGTTCTCTCTGTGTCTGCATGGGTTTCTCTTCCAGGTGCACTGGTTTCCTCCTACAGTCTGAAAGAAGTTCTGGTTCAGTGCTAAATTCTTCCTCGGTGTACCCGAACAGGCGCGGAGCGTGACGACTAGGCGATATTCACAATAACTTCATTAATGTAAGCCTACTTGTGATACTAATAAATATTTAATACAAAGTGAAACAACAGCAACTTGTGTTTCTGCGATACATCTGGCATGCATTTCAAAATACTTCGCTGAATCACAGAATTGTCATGAGGCAAAAGGGGGCTGTTTGGCTCATTGTGGCTCCACCGGATCCCCAAACGAGCATTGTGACTTTGTGCCATCTCTCTGTCTTTCCTCATAATCCTACACAGGAGAGTTATCAAACCAAACTGGACACCCAGTCACATAATCAGCTGTTAGGACAACTGATCAAATGTTAGTCCAAAGGCGTAGGTTTTGAGGAACATCTCAAAGGAAGAGAGAAAGAGTTGGAGAATCTTAGAGATGGAATTCCACAGACTGACAATTGTCATCAAAAAAACCAGGAAGATCTGGGGACAAGAACTGGAGGAATCAGAGTTCTCTGAGATTTAGAGGGCTGCAGGAGGTTATAGAATTACAATGAGGTCAGAGATGGGAATGATTTGAATTCACAGATAAGAGTTTTAAAATGAAGGCAATAGTGGAGCAGGAGGAAATCAACAGCAATAACAATAGCTTATATTTATAAGGCATCTTTAACATAATTGGACATCCAAAGGTACCTCACAACATCATTACAAAACAAAGTTTAGTACTGAACCACGTAAGGAGACATTAGGTCAGATGACCAAAAGCACTATCAAAGAGGTGGATTTAAGGGATGTCTTAATGGAGGAAAGTGAGCTGGAGAGGCAGAGAGGTGCAAGGAAGGACTTCTAGAACAACTTAGGCAACTGACCTTGGAGCCTTTACAATTGAAGAATGGCAACAGACTGGGATAAGAAGAGTGCAAATATCTCAGAGAATTGTGAGGCTGGAGGAGATTGTCAAGACAGGGAGAGGTGTGGCAATGTAAGGTTTGAATGCAAGAATGAAAATTTTAAAATCAAGATGTTGTTTAACTGAAAGGCATTGTGGAAGGGTGAGCACAGAGGCGGAATAGGCCCTGGTCCTAGTTAAGACAAAGGTTGCGGAGTTTTGGATAGTTTCAACTTTACAGAGCATCGAATGTGAAAGGCCAGTCAGGAGTGCTCTGGAATAATCAAATAACAAAGAAAATTACAGCACAGGATCAGGCCCTTCGGCCCTCCGAGCCACACGGACCATGCTGCCCGACTGAACTAAACCTCTATCCTTCCCAGGACCATATTCCTCAATTCCCATCCTATTCATGTATTCGTCCAGACACCTCTTAAAACTCACTATCATATCTGTTTCCACTACCTCCCCAGCAGCAAGTTCAGGCACCCGCCTCCTTCTGTATAAAACACTTGCCTCATACATCTTCTTAAATCTTGTCCCATCACACTTTAAACCTATGCCCCCGAGTAATAGACTCTGGGAAAAAAGCTTCTGACTATCCACTCTGTCCATACCCCTCATAATCTTGTAGACTTCTATCAGGTTGCCCTACAACCTCCAGTGAGAACAAACCAAGTTTCTTCAACTTCTTCGCATAGCTAATGCCCTCCATACCAGGCAATAACCTATTAATCTTTTCTGTACCCTCTCCAAAGCCTCCACATCATTCTGGTAGTGTGGCAATCAAATCAAGTTTAAAGTTAGAATCATATGGTGCAGAAAGATGCCCTTTGGCTCATCAAGTTTACATCGACCACAATCCCATCCAGGCTCTACCCCCATATCCATACATGTTTTACCCGCTAACCTATACATCTCAGGGAATTAAGGGGCAATTTTAGCATGGCCAATCAATCTAACCCACACATCTTTGGACTGTAGAAGGAAGCCAGAGCACCTGGAGGGAACACACACAGACACAAGGAGAATGTGCAAACTCCACACAGACAGTGACCTGAGCCAGGAATCAAACCCAGGATCCTGGAGCTGTGAAGCAGCAGTATTAACCACTGTGCCACCATGCCACTAATTAACAATTTTGTTGCAAAATAACCTTTAGGGATGAGTGACCATAATATAATTGAATTTTACATCATGTTTGAAAATGAAGAAGTTCAATCTGAAAGCAGATTAAAGTTGAATAAAATAAATTCTGAAGGCATGGGGGACAAATTGACTGAGGTGGATTGGGAAAATATATTAAAAGGTATGGCTGTGCATAGACAATTGATGGTCTTCAACCAATTATTGGAGGTGGTGGCCTTAGTGGTATTGTCATTAGATTAGTAATCTAGACCCAAAACAAGATCTGGGGACCTGGGTTCAAATGCCACATGGTGATGTTTGATTTTAATAACAGTCTGGAATTTTGATGACCATGAAACTATAGTTGATTGTCATAAAAACCCTTCTGGTTCACTAATTTTTTTTGGGAAAGGAAATCTGCAACCCTCAGAGGGTTTCTCAGAGGGTTGAGAATCTTTGGAATTTTCTACCCCAAGAGTTGTGGAATCTCAGCCATTCAATATACTTAAGGTATATATGGTAAGTTCCTGATTAACAATAATGTAAAGGTTGAAGAGATAGAGTGGGTAAAAGGCATTGAAGTGTCTGGTCAGCCATGATCATATGGAAGTGCAGAGCAAGCTCAGTGGGCTGAATGGCTTGCCCAACTCCTGTTCTCGTGTTCCTGTGTAATAAAGGTGCGAAAGGGGTCTGGAAGTATTGGAACGATAAGTGAATGTGACAGTATGAGTTTGGATATAGGGAGCCAATTTTTGGATGCAAGGTGGGAGGCCAGTCTGGAGAGCTTTGGACGAGACTTTCAGTGGCAGATGGGCTGAGCTGGAGCTGGATGATATTGCAGAGATGGAAGTAAGCTGTCTTTGGAATTGGAAACTCATCTGAGAATGAAATAGGTTCAAACAGCCTGGTTCAGTGTGGGAGAACGGCCTGGAAAGGAGATGGAATTAGTGATTCAGGGAATGGAAATTGGGGTACGGGTTGAATACCATGGTTCGGGTCATCCCAGTGTTTAATTGGATTAAATACCTGTTTATCTAGCTACAGACAAGTAGTGTGAGAAAACAGACAGTGGATTGGTCAAGAGAAGTAGTGAAATGGAGTTGGTTGTCATCAATGCTCATGTGGAACCTGACATTTTGCTTTTGGATGATATTCATAGAATCATAGAATACCTACAGTTCAAAAGGAAATCATTTGGCCCATTGAGAGTGCATCAATTTTCTGCCTGAGTATCTTACTCTCCCCTGCCATATTCCCGTAACCCCACACATTTCCCATAGCAAATCCATCTAACCTTGGGTCACTGAGGGGCAACTTAACACAGACAATCCACCTAACCTGCACATCTTTGGACTGTGGGAAGAAACAGAAGCATCCGAAGGAAATCCACGTAGACCCAGGAGAACATGCAACTCCACACAGAGAATCACCCAAGGTTGGAATTGAACCCAGGTCCCTGGCGCTGTGAAACAGCAATGTTAACCATTGTATTGCTATGTCGCCCTCCATGTTCAAAATATAGTAATATACAGATTTGCTTTGGATAAGTTAATGACCTCCTGATTTATGCCTCTCAACAGACGAGATATTATTAGGCTATTCATTTAGGATGATGATCATAGTGCAATTTCATTGTGGTCTTTTCTAACATAGCACAGAGGATCCAAGTAAGATGGTAGGGAAAATTGAAGTCAGTAGGTGGTGTGTAAATGGTCCAAATGAATTGCACCCAAGAATACTCAAAGAAGCTTTAGAGGAAATAGAAGAAACACATGTATGCATAAGTAAAAATTCTACAGAAAAATAATTAATGCTGGAGGGCTAGCAGACAACAGATGTCATTCTTAAAATCAGAAATGGGATATGGAGCTAATCCAGATAATTATAGACCATTGTTAGTTTCACATCAGTGGTAGGAAAGATATTAGAATCTTTGCTAGAAAGTAAAATATGGAAAAAATTTAGAGATTGAGCATGTATTAAAAAAAGTAAAATTTCTGAAAGGAGAATCAGACTTATTGAATATTCTGAAGCAGTAACAGAAAGAATAGACAAGCTCTTTGTAGTATCTTGGACTTTCAGAAAGCCATTGGCAAGGTGCTGCATAAATGATCCATTGCAAAGCTCAGAGCCTGTTAGAAGAATGAACTGAAAGGTGGAATCAAACAAAAGTTGGGAGTTAAAGGAAGTTTCTGATCCTGATGGAAAGTGGGAAGTGGTGATTGGTGGTTAGACCATTATTATTTGTGTATACACGAATGATTTAATCTCATAAATTGGAGGTATGATGTTAAAATTGATTCCAAATCATTCCAAATGATTCCAAAACATTAATGGAATTGAAAGGTTGGGGGCGGGGGCGCAGGACAGAAACATAGCTAATAAGAGAGGATCAAAATACAGGGAGGCAGATATAGGTTTGCGGAGTGGGCAGGTGAATGGAGTGTAAAGGCTTTATAATGCCCAAAGCTTCCAGCCTCTTAATCTCGATGTCCACCTTCTAATGAAAAGCACGAGGTACCGTGTGAGCCTGAGAAAATTTAGGCATTGCATCTTGATCCAGATAGATTTGAACTTTAGCTTCCCTTATAAATCATCTATTAAGATCTCGGATTATTTACATAGTAGCTCATAGAAACCTCTATCCCACAGGTTTAAAGTTTCTAGCCAGTTTAGTCATATCAGCTTTAACCAATCATGTTCTATTAAACAAGGTATATAATATATATAATATATATATATATATATACATAGACAACACTTTGTCTTAATTGTTGGTGTCTGTTTTGCAAATAACAAGGTGTCTGCTCCCCTATGACTATGGCATAACTAAGTCCTGCATTCTTAAAGTGTCTCAAAGCTTCTTCTAAATTGGATCTGTATTCTTCAGGTGAAGTACCAGAGAATAGTACATGGTCCAGATAATCCACTTATACAGGATAAACAAGGTATGGATAATCTTAAGTGTGATTTCTCCTCTGGATTTCCAGGCTTCAATTGCCAATCCTTCCTTGACCCATAGTCTGCAATTGGCTTAGCTTCCTGTTGGAGCAATCCATAGGGTCTCTGCCACTCACGTGGCCCTTTCTATGTAAGTATTCCCATTTATACAATTATAGATGTTTACAGCATGGAAACAGGCCCTTGAACCCAACTTGTCCACGCCTCCCTTTTTTTTAACCACTAAACTGGTCCCAATTGCCCGCATTTGGCTCATATCCCTCTATACCCATCTTACCCATGTAACTGATTAAATGCTTTTTAAAAGACCGCCTCTACTACTACTTCTGTCAGCTTGTTCCAGACACTCACCAGCCTCCGTGTGAAAAAATTGCCCCTCTGGACCCTCTCATCTTAAATCCTATGCCCCTAGTTTTAGACTCCTCTACCTTCAATCAAAGATATTGACTACCTAGCTGAATCTATGCTCCTCATTATTTTATAAACCTCTATAATGTCAGCCCAAGCCTTTTAATCTCCAGGGGAAAAGATCCCCGTCTGTCAAGCCTCTCCTTCTAACTCAAACCATCAAGTCCCAGTAGCATCCTATAAATATTTTCTGCACTTTTCTAATTAAATAATATCCTTTCTATAATAGGATAACTGTATTCCAAGTGTGGCCTTACTAATGTCTTTCAAGTAGTTACACTAATGATTACAATGAGTCTATTAATTGAAAAACATTTTCAGAAATGTCCTGTACTTCCTGGTGCTCCTTCTAAAATTGACTCATTTGGTTAATTTATGGGCAGCGTATTACTCATTTGCATACCACAAAGATATATTGAAATTTAATTTTTAGGGGTTACAGCCAGTATTCTATTTCATATTTCCTAAGAGTCACGCTCCCCCCCCCCGCCCCACTCCCTGCATGGGCTATGCTACTACAGTTTGTTTCTGTGTTGTAGCTGCTATGTAATTCTGTGCAAAGTGCTTGGGAAAGGGGATCTGGTAAGGCAGGCTATATGCATACTAAACAACAAAAGCAGCACGTTAGATTGAGTTAAGCAATAAGGGTCACATCAAAGCTCTGTGGGCCTGCCACTTCCAGCCATGAATGCTAGTGGAAAATTGAACAACCAAACAGTGAAGGAAGTTTCACAAATCTTAATTCTTAATAAAGAGAAAGCGCAGCATGTTAATGCAAAAGACAGGCTGGAAGCATTTGCAACCCTCCTCAGCCAGAAAGGCTGAGGTGATGATCTAACTTGGCCTTCTTTTGAGGCCCCCAGAATCACAGATGCCAGCCTTCGGCCAACTTGATTCACACCACATCCAAGAAACGGTTGAAGGCTCTGGATAGATTCCTGACAAAATCTTAGCTGTAGTGCCGAAAACTTGTGCTTAAGAAAAAACTTAGTCACCCCCTCCCACCCCTATCCAAACTGTTCAAGAGCAGCTACAACACTGGCAGTTTGCCAGCAATGCGGAAAATTGCCCTGCCCACATCAAAACAGAACCAATCCAATCTGGCTAATTTAATATTCCATGTTTGGCAGTCCCTGGAAATTGAGGATGACGTGCATCAGACTTGGCAAGATGACCGAGGACCCTGACTCTGGATACATAGCTTCTTCCACAGTGGGGGCATGTTGTTGCACGGGAGAGTGGAACTTTAAGCCCCAGGCTGGCTTCCCTCTCCTTCCCTTGTTGCCATCGTTATGCCTTGTTATCAAGTCACCGAGCCTTGAAGTGGCTTACACCTTGAAGGTCAAGGTGGAGCCACGATGTGAGTTGCTCATTTACTGCCCCATCGGTCTATCCTCAATCATCAAGAGCAATCAAAGAAAACGTCAACAGCGACACTTGCTTTGGAATAACCTGCTCACCAATGCTCAGGTTGTGTTCCAACAGGACCACTCGGTTCCAGAACTCATTGCAACCTTTGTTCAAATGTGGACAAAAAAGCTGAATTCTAGAATGAGACTGGCCTGGGCCCAGCTCAGACTTGGACCAAGTGTAGCATCAGGGTGCACAAGCAAAATTGAATTCAATTGAAATCAAATCTCCATTATTGGAGCCACGCTTGACACAAAGGAAGGTGGTTATGGTTGTTGGAGGCCAATCATCTTAGCCCCATGACTGCTTCAGGAGTCCCCCAGAGTAGTGTCCGAGGTCTAACCATCTTCAGTTGTTTCATCAACGATTTTCCATCTATCAGAAGGTCAGAATTCACAGAAACATGGACACTAGAATCAGGAGGAGGCCATTTGACCTTTTGAGCTTGCCCCACCATCATTTTGATCATGGCTGATCATCAAATTCAATATCCTGATCCCTCCTTTTTCCATATCACTTGATCTCTTCAGTCTCAAGAGCTATATCTAATTTCTTCTTGAAATCAGACCTACTTTCTGTGGTAGTGAA
Source organism: Sphyrna mokarran (assembly GCA_024679065.1). Lineage (NCBI taxonomy): Eukaryota > Metazoa > Chordata > Chondrichthyes > Carcharhiniformes > Carcharhinidae > Sphyrna > Sphyrna mokarran. The sequence continues at coordinate 63,377,944 of JAGIQG010000016.1, read as the reverse complement.
TTCCACACATTCACCACTCTCTAGGTGAAGAAATCTCTCCTCATCTCAGTCCTAAAAGATTTACCCCTTATCCTCAAACTATGATCCTAGTACTGGACTGTACCATCAGTGGGAACATTCTTTTTAAATCTACCCTGTCTAACCCTGTTGGAACTTAATATTTCAATGAGATTCCCTTTCATTCTTCAAGTGAGTATATTGAATATAATTTAATATATTGAATATACACCACCTTCCTAAAGTCAATTAGGAACTTAATCTCTCCTTATATGTCTGATCTGCCATCCCAGGAATCAGCCCAGTAAACCTTCACTGTACCCCCTCTAGAGCAAGGACATCCTTCCTCAGATAAGAACACCAAAACTGTACAGAATATTCCAACTGGGCCTCACAAATGCCCTATACAATTGCAGGAAAACACCTTTATCCCTGTACTCAAATTCTGTCACTATGAAGGCCAACATATCACTTACCTTCTTTACTGTCTGCTGTACCTGCATGCTTACTTTCAGCGACTGATGCACGTGGACACTAAGGTCACGCTGAATATCCACCTCTCTCAATCTACACCCATTCAATTAATAATCTGTCTTCTTATTGTTACTACCAAAGTGGATAACCTCACATTTATCCACATTATACTGCGTCTGCTTTGCAGATGCTCACACACTCAGCCTGTTCATACATTCAGTTCCCTCTTCTGAAATATTAATATATAATGTGAACAGTTAGGCTCCAAACACAGATCCCTGCGGAATCCCACTAGTCACTGACTGCCAATCAGAAAAAGACCCATTTATGCCAACTCTTTGGTTCCTATCTGCTAATCAGTTTACTAACCATCCCAAGGCATTACCTACAATCCTATGTGTTTTAACTTTACATAGAACTCTGCTACGTGAAACCTTGTCGAAAGCCTTCTGAAATCAAAATGAACCACATCCACTGGTTTTCCTTGGTCAACTCTACTAATTATATCATCAAAAAATTCCAATTGATTCATCAAGCATGATTTCCCTTTGTAAATCAATGCTGACTTTATCTGATTATACCACTGCTTTCCAAATGCTGAGTTATGAAATCCTCGAATATGGACTGTAGCAACTTTCCCACTACTGACGTTAAGCTCACTGGCCTATAGCTCCCTATTATGTCTCTACCTCCCTTTTTGAATAACAGACTTACATTTATGACCTTACATTTAGGAGCCAGTCTAGAGTCCAAAGAATTTTAGAAAATAATGGCCAATGGAGTCTACTATTTCCTGGGCCACTTTTTTAGACATTCTGGGATGTTTGTTCATGATTGAACTGTGTTCAATACCATTTATAACTTCTCATACACTGAATCAATCCATACCCGCATGCAGCAAGACCTGGAGAACATTCAAGATTGAGCTGAAAAGTGGCAAGTAACATTCACACTTCACAAATGCCAGGGGCACTGAGTTTCATTTACAAGATGCATTGCAGCTACTCAGCAAGGCTTTTTGGATATAGAAATCATAGAAATCATACAGTGCAGAAAGAGGCGATTTGACCCATCAAGTCTGCACTGACCACAATCCCACCCAGGGCCATCCCATGTGTTACCTCTAACCTACACAACCCAGAACATTAAGGGGCAATTTAACATAGCCAATTAACTTAACCTGCACATCTTTGGACTGTGGGAGGAAACTGGAGCATGCAGAGGAAACCACATAAACATAGGGAGAATGTGCAAACTCCACACAGACATTAACCCGAGACGGGAATCGAACCCAGATCCCTGGAACTGTAAAGCAGCAGTACGAACCACTGTGCTACCGTGCTGCCCATCCCTTCCAGACATACACTTCTTCCACGGATAAGGCCAAGGGCAGTAGATGAATGGGAACACTACCATCTGCACATTCCCCGAAGGCCAAACCTGACTCAGAACTGGATTGCTGTTTCTTCAATGTCACTGGGTCCTAATAGCACTGTGGATGCACTGACACTATAAGGATGACAGTGTTTTAAGAAGGTGGCTATACACCACCTCCCTAAAGTCAATTAGGAATAGGCTTGATAGCACTGGATGGAGGAGCCTCAAACCTAGGAGTTGTTCAAAGAGGTTGATGAAGTGCAGGAGCAATAGCTCAGCAAGGGAATGCAATATCTAGTGATATTATCGCTAGATTATTAATCCAGATATTCAGCTAATGTTTTGGGGACAAGGGTTCAAATCTTGCTATGGTCGATAGGGGAATTTGAATTCAATGAAAAATATCTGGAAGTAAGAACCTACTAATGACAATGAAATCATCGATTGTCAAAAAAATCTATCTGGTTCACTAATATCCTTTAGGGAAGGAAATATGCCGTCCTTACTTGGTCTGGCCTACATGTGACTCCAGAGGCACAGCAATGTGACTGACTCACAACTGCCCTCTGAAATTGCCCAGCAAGCCACTCAGTTCTAGGGCAACTAGGGATGGGCAATAAATGTTGCTCACCCAGTGATGCCCATGTCCTGCAAATAAATAAAGAAAAGATTCTCTCAAGTTAGCTTCAGAATCTACTATTTACTGCTGCTGAGAGTATCCTGTTGTGCCACAGTGGAGAGAGGATCAATAAAGCCAAAAGATGCCTTTATCTCTGCACAGATCTTTTTTCTAATGTTGGGTAATGCTCCTATGAGTAATATAAATGGACATTTGTTTATCAATGAATACAACAGTTAAGGAATAATCGATAATGGTCAAATGTCTTCACATCATTCAAGCACTGCACCCTCTTCCCCCCTCCCTTAAGACCCTCATGAACTCCTCTCCCAAACTCTGAGTGGTTTCTTCCAATTTAGTTTCATGCTTATCCTTTGAGATTTTGATTATCACTGAAATTCCCCTCTATCCGAACGTATCCCATTGCAGATCAAGTTCCCTTGTAAGGTGAAAGTTAGGAAGGTCCTAGAGTGGTTGGCATAGTGTGAAGTATGATTCTCAATCACCCAGTGATAGCAGTCATATTTTAGCAACAAAGGAACATTACCCTCTATAAGACTGCTCTTTAATGTAAAGAGTCTGTGGGAATCCATTTTCACCTTGGAGTTTTAAGATCTTGATATGATTTATCTGACAAGTCTTGGTGGTGAATGATCATTGTTGGGTTTTGAATCTTTTGTCTGGCTTACCGTACTTTGCAAACCAATGCATCGTGGGATGGCAGGATCCATGTTTTCACTTTATTTTGACTAAGGCAGCAATAAAGGACAGTTGCAATGTTAATTACCTCCTGGGTCCTCTTGTGTACTGATTGACCTTGAAAGGTATTAGGATCAAAAAGATAACAACTGCAATCTCCCAAAGAGCTTCAATTAACTCATTAAAAACAGTATGGATGTGCTTTCTTATGGATGAAGTCTGAAATGTTGCCGAGCTTTCAAATTCCCTACGAAGAAACATTAAAATCGCTGTGAAAGAAGTAACATTCACAGAATATTTCCCTTTGTCGACCTGTCACAGATGCTCTTTTGAAATAATTCTTCAGAGGCTAGTGTTCCTTCACCTGATTCTCTTTATTTACAAACCCTATTCCACTCCTCGGATGGAATTTTCCTGTTCCACCCACCACCAGAATTGTAGGTCCTTTGACCTTGGGTGGGATTTTCCAACAGGGGCAGACATTACACAGTCAGAATCCAGAGTGTCAATAGCCCTGTCACTCCCACATTTATATACAGGTGAGGCTCCCTGATTGGGCAGGCAATAGTGACTCCAATCAGGGATATCTCTTTGTGTTGAACCAAAATAAACAAAATCAAACCAACTTATGGACAACTCAAAAAGAGCAGTTCCCTAAAAGAAGGGGAACCACCTGAAACAAAAGACAAAGCAGAAAGGAAATTTAAAACATCAACTTAACATGTGATTAAAGGAGTCAATAATACACCCCCATCTCTTGTCATGCCCCGAAGGCCTCAGTGGTGTCCTTGGACAGCACATGCTCTCTCTCCAGGGACACCCGGCCATGAATATAGAGGGGCAGATAGTCAGGTTGGACGACTCCCTTGATTGCCTGCTGCCTTGACGTGTAATAACTCCAATCAGGGAGCTCATATTCCAATGAGACCAACCTCATGGGCCTCATTGGAATCATTACATCTTTGAGGTCACCTAAGTCATCAACAATATGGATTTTAGGCCATCAATAGTATTTAGGTTCCCTCTTTGTTCATTCATAAATTTAATCTTAATGATTATGAAACATAAGAAAACAGTTGAGGAGTGAACCAATAACAGTGGCTGATCTTTCTGATTTGGAAACATGCTCTGATATTCTGAAGAAAAGATGTCAGCCAGTCTATCCCATTTTTTTTGCTAAAAATTGAAATCTGGATTATGGATAGTGACAGAATAAGAGCCACCTATGGTGTACCCTGTCAGAAGGTTTTTGTTTATCATTTGTGGAACATGGGCATCGCCGCCTGGCCATCATTTATTGCCCATCCCTAGTTGCCCTTGAAAGGTGGTGGTGAGCTGCCTTCTTGAATCGTTGCAGTCCATATGCTGTGGGTTGACCTTGTCCTTGTTGGTCTTTAAGGAGAGAATTCCAAGATTTTAACTTAGCGATTGTAAAGGAACAGTAATATATCTCCAAGTCAGGACTATGAGTGGCTTGGAAGGGGACTTGCAGGTGGTGATGTTCCAATGTATTTACTCTCCTTCTCTTCTAGATGGAATTGGTCGTAGGTTTGAAAGGTGTTATCTAAGGATCTTTGGTGAATTGCTGAAGTGCATCCTGTAGACAGTACACACTGCTGTTGCTGAGTGTTGCTGGTGGAGGGATTGAATATTTGTAGATATGGTGCCAATTAAGCGGGCTACTATTGAAGTGAAATTGTGAAAAATGAGCAGCCATGTGTAACACCAATTCCAGTAAAATGTTGTCCATTGAAATGTAGCTTGGCATGAGTCACCATCTTGGTGACAAGGAGGGGGTTTTGGGGGAGATGGGGGGAGAGGGGAACTTAAGAACCGTGTGGTAAAACATGCAGACATTGTTATGCTCAATAATGCAGCACATCCCAGAACATCCTGGTATTCATATGACAATTTTCGTGATAAAATATGTCTCCATATTTAAGAAAAAGTAATGAACATTGGAGAGGAAATGAGATTTGGAAAATGGAAGATAAGGTCAAAATGATGTGGGCATACAGAACATGACTTCACTGTGCAACTTGCTGCAGAAGGATTTCAGAACATATTATACTCTGGTTAGGGAATGTTTACATTTAAATCAAAACCTGTATACCTTATTTTAGTTCATAGAATTATACTCCAAGGCTTAATTTTATTGTTAACAAAGCACAAACTTTATTCTTTATTTATTTATGAAATATAGTCGTAGCTGGCAAAGGCCAACATTTATTGCCCATCTCTAGTTGCCCTTCAGAAAGCGGTAGTGAGTTGCTTTTTCAACCATTGCAGTCCCTGAGGTGTAGGTACACCCACAGTGCTGTTAGGGAGTATTTTGACACAGCAACAGTGAAAGATAGATGAAATATTTCCAAGTCAGGATGGTGAATGATTTGGAGGAACATGGTGGAATTCCAGGTGGTGGTGTTCCCATGTACCGCCTGACCTTGCTCTGCTGGATAGTAATGGTCATGGGTTTGGAAGGTGCTGTCTAAGAAACCTTGGTGAGTTCCAGCATCTTGTAGATGGGACCATTGGCTGCTTCTGTTCTTCAGTGGTGGAGGGATTGAATGTTAATAGAAAGGGTAGCAATCATGTGGGCTGCTTTGTTCTGGATTGTGTCAAGTTTTGAGTGTTGTTGGAGCTGCATCCATCCAGGCAAGTGGAGTGTATTCCATCACTCTCCTATTAAATATCTAAAGTCGTAAGGTTTAATTTATATTAGTGTCACAAGTAGGCTTATATTAACACTGCAATGAAGTGACTGTGCTACTTCATCAAGCTGTGCCTATCCCTGCAACCTGCTCTGGGCTGTCTTCATCTTTAGGTTGATCATAGAATCCCTACATTGCAGAAGAGACCATTCGGCCCATCAAGTCTGCACTGACTCCCTAACACAGTATCTTACCAGGCCCTGTTGCCACCCTCTGCCTGTAACCTTATGTATTTACCATGGCTAATACATCTAACCTACACGTCTTGGGACACTAAGGGGCAATTCAGCATGGCTAATCCACCTAAGCTGCACATCTTTGGACTGTGGGAGGAAACCAGAGGAAACCCACACAGAAAAATGGAGAATGTGCAAAGTCCACACAGTCACTGGAGGCTGGAATTGAACCCAGGTCCCTGGAGCTGTGTCATAACAATGTCAACCACTGTGCCACTATGCCACCCACAGCTAATCTTATTTACATTTCTTCTTTGACCTGATGAAATAAATTAGCCTTTATTATATTTATTCACTAAATTAATTTAGCTCAGACTCCCAAGATAAAAATGTCTTGGTGGAATGCCAGCTGAAAGAATTGCAGACATTGAAGGGATGGGGTGGGGGGAATCTTCCAAAAATTTCCACTCCAGATCCATGGACATTTAAGTGGTCCATCAATTTTTTTGTCTCCTGGTGGGCGGGACCGATAAATGTTTACCACCATGTTGCCAGTTCTTTACCTGAGTATGTCCAACTATCTTTTTAAGACCTTAAGCTCTTAATTCAATATAGATTTTAAATGTGCTTTAATTACATTTATCCCATTTCCTCCTGTCTAATTTCCAAAACCTCTAAAACAAATGAACCATAAACTAGATATTTACAGAAAACTGCAGAAGGATGTTGGCATAAATGAACAAAAACTTGGTCAAATAGGCACTCTTAAAAGCTACCTTAAAGAAGGAGTGGTGGTGTGGTTTAAGAAGGAATTCCAGAGCTTATGGCCTAGTATCCCTATAGTAAAGAAGTAGGTCATTCATCCCATTAAGCCTGCATGACAACAATCCCACCCTTGCCTTAGTCCCATCTATCTACCACTGACATTAAGGGGCAACTTGCCAAGGCCAATCAACCTAACCTGGACATTTTTGGTCTGTGCGAGAAAACTGGAGCACCTAGAGGAAACCTACAAAGAGAGAACATGCCTATGCCACGTGGTCATTTGAGGCTGGAATTGAACCGGGGTCCCTGGGACTGTGAGGTAGCTACACTGACCACTGTCCCTTCGCATTACCCCCCTGGGCCTAGCTGGCCGAAAATGGAATTATGGAAATTGGAAAATGGTTCAACTAATTTCAATGAAACATGGGTGGAGGGAAAACCCAAAGAGATTAAAGAAAAGCTGAAACCACTTCATGATTCTGCTGAGAAACTTCTTTGAAGTGCAGGACCCCTAAATCAGGATGACAGAGACAGATGTGCCTTTTAACTGGAAAATGGAATTCAATCCAAAAAGGGATATCAAAGGAAAATTGTTTCCCTCTGCACTTCTCTTGTAATGGAGAGAAAATTGAGCATGACTGGATAGCAGTGATGCAGCATGCTTTTTATTATCCCTTCTCGAAGCTTGCAATGTTTGGTCTATTCAAGACTTTGTTCTTCCAGTATTCGCCATGTTAACTGGGCTGATAGAAGATAGCAGCTGTGCTGAGAATTACTGTCCAAGGAAAAAGTAATGTGGGTGTGGAATACGAGATGAAACCAATAAATGTGAACAGGCCAAATCCACTCATTACTTGTCAAAAATGTTACCAATGTTAAAGACGGGACGGTTTGATGGTGCAGTGGTTAGAATTGCTGCGGGGATCAGTGTTCGATTCCTGTCTTAGATAACTGTCTATGCAGAGTCTGCATATTCTCACCGCTGGCGCTGTGACACAGGGTTAAGTACTGCTGTCTCACAGCACCAGAGACCAGGGTTCAATTCTGGGCTCTGTGTGAGATCTGTATGTTCTCCCCGTGTCTGCATGGATATCCTCTGGGTGCTCCGGTTTCCTCTCAAAGTCTGAAAGCCTTGTACATGCCAAATTCTCCCTCAGTGTACCCAAACAGGCACCAGGTTGTGGCAACTAGGGGAATTTCAGAGTAATTCCATTGCAGTGTTAATGTAAACCTACTTGTGACTAATAAATAAGCTTAAAAGAGTCAAAGAAAAGTTTTAAATGTGTTTTAGATGTCTCATTCTTGAAAAATGAAGAAAATTTGCTCATGACACAAGCTCTGAGTTAAATGATAAACCCATGGGCTATAGCTTTAGTTTTTATTAAATTATTCATCGAGTACGTTCACATTTCTGGTGACCATACTGGTCATGTTAAAAAGACACAGGTGCAAAATGTTAGACTTCAAATATATGACTTGTCACCTGCAAGCCAAAATGAAATTGTTGAAGAATGTTCCAGGCACTTCATGAAAAGAATCGCAGTCGAGTTTGAAGACGGGAAGTGCATTTCAATAACATGTAATGCAACACTGGGCAACTTACACAAGGAACAGATAGTCCTTATGATCGGATACTCTTACCAAGTAACTGCAAGAAACTTTGTGATCCAGGAATGTCTCTCATGCTTCAGAGGCTGCGTGCCAAGAAAATAGCTGAGATGATTCAAAACACCGTAGGGCGAACATGGATTAGATTTGAAACTCTTGCCTTGGACAATACACAAAAAAAAACAGAAGGCGCTGGAAAAACTCAGCAGGTCTGATGGCATCTGCAGAGAGGGAAACAGAGTTAAAACAGAATTGAGGAGAAATTATTTCTCCCCTAGGGTTGTGAATCTGTGGAATTTGCTGCCCCAAAGTGCAGTGGATGCTGGGACGGTGAGTAAATTTAAGGAGTCAGACAGATTTTATGAATGACAATAGATTGAAGGGTTACGGGGAGAAAGCAGGAAAATGGGGATGAAGAGCATGTCCACCATGATCGAATGGCAGAGCCGACTCGATGGGCCAAATGGCCTAATTCTGCCCCTGTATCTTATGAGCTGATGAACGTAATGATTCGACATGGCCCAGGAAGAGCCATGTTATGCTCTTGTTTCTCTCTCCACAGATGCTGTCTGACCTGTGGGCCAGGATTTTCCAACACCAGCATCGCTACAAGTAGGACAAGAAAATTTGGAGAGGGGCCAAAAGAGAATTGCTGTGGGCGAAGTGGGGTGTATGGAAAAGTCCCAGCTGCTGAGTTTTTCCAGCACTTTCTGTTCTTATTTCAGACCTCCAGCATCTGGAGCATTTTGCTTTGATTCTGTCCTGGATTTCTGATTATTTGAGTCAATAAGAAGGAAAGTGATCTGGACCTCATGCAACACTTCTTCGGTTGAGTTAGAGTCATAGAGGTTTACAGTATGGAAACAGGCCCTTCAGCCCAACTTGTCCATGCCTCCTTTTTTTTAAAACCCTTAAGCTAATCCCAGTTGCCCACATTTGGCCCATATACCTCTATACCCATCATACCCATGTAACTATCTAAATGCTTCTTAAAAGATAAAATTGTACCCACCTCTACTACTACCTCTGGCAGCTTGTTCCAGACACTCACCACTCTCTGTGCAAAAAAAATTGTCCCTCTGGAAACTTTTGTATCTCTCCCCTTTCACCTTACACTTATACCCTCTAGTTTTAGACTCCCCTACCTTTGGGAAATGATATTGACTATCTACCTTGTCTACGCCCCTCATTATTTTATAGATCTCTATAAGGCCACCCTTCAGCCTCCTATACTCCAGAGAAAAAAGTCCTGCAGGGCTTTTTCCTTCAGGTGCACCATGTGCCCTGAACCTCATTGGTACTAGTCAGGTACGGTGGCACAGTGATTAGCACTGCTGCCTCTCAGCGCTGGTGTCTCAGGTTTGATTCCTGGTTTGGGTCATTGTAGGGTTTGCATGTTGTCTCTGTGCCTGCGTGCGTTTCCTCTCACAATCCAAAGATTTGTGAGTTAGATTGATTGGCCATGCTAAATTGCCCCTTTTTGTCCTGGGATACGTAGGTTAAAGTGATTAGTGGGGTAAATATCTGGATGTAATTATACAGAGAAAGGACCTGGGTGGGACTGTGGTCAGTGCAGCTTTGATGGGCTGAATGGCCTCCTTCTGCACTGTGGGTTGCTAATTAATTGGATTGGAAAGTTCTTTGGGTGACTTTAATCCTGCCTACAACATTTTCAACGCAAATCCGAAAAGTTGTGATTTTTGAGGAATAAAATTGCTTCCTGTCAGATATCAGAAATGTGATTGCCCCCACTGAAAGATTGAATGTTTTTTGCAAAGAACCTGAAAAACTTAAAAATCCTACTGAATTGGTTGAAATGAACTTGACTTGCACATCAGAAGTAGGAGGATTAACCCGCCCAAATACATGTGTAAACTGTGTTTCATTTGCATCAGTTTTTTAAATATATTATTTATTAACATCACAAATAGGCTTATATTAACTCTGCAATGAAGTTACTGTGAAAATCTTCTAGACGCGCCTGTTTGGGTACATGAGGAAGAATTTAGCATGGATATGTACCTATTTACCCTGCTAATCCTTTAAGCGACGTACCCGAGGACACTAAGGGGCAATTTAGCCTAACCCGCACATCTTTGGACTGTGGGAGGAAACCTGAGTACCTGGAGGAAACCCACACAGATGTAGGGAGAAAGTACAAACTTCACACAGTTACCGAAGCCGAGAATCGAACCCAGGTCCTTGGCACTGTGGGGCAGCAATGCTAACCACTGTGCCACTGTGCTAAAAATACTAATTTCTATTGATGAATGGAAGCCAGTCCTTCCTGTTCAGAGAATCACAGAATCACAAAATACTACGATGTGCTCTTTGGCCCATCGAGTCTGCACTGACCCATGAAAAGGCCTGATTTACCTACCTAATCCCACTTGCCAAATATTGGCCCACAACTTTGAAGTTATGGCATGCCAAGTACTCATTGAGATACATTTTAAAGGCTGTGAGGCATCCATCTCCACCATCCTTCCAAGCAGCACATTCCAGGTGTAAAACAGTTTTTCCTCAAATCCCCGCCATAACCTTCCATCCCTCACTTTTAACTTGTATCCCCTGACCCTTCAACTAAGAGGAACAACTGTTCCCTTTCCACCTTGCCCATGCCCCTTATAATCTTGAACACCTCAATCAGGTTGCCCCCTCAGTCTTCCCTGCTCCAGACAAAACAACCCAAGCCTATCCAGCCTTTCTTATAACTTAACTGATATCGAAAGAGACTTTATTCAGTAATAAAGAGGCTTTGTTACTGAACTGTCACTGTTAGAAAACCAGAATTAAATTATTTATGAATGTGAGCTCCTGCAGAAATCCTTGGCATTCATCCTAAAGAAGCTTCAGTTCAATCACACCATTCACACCCACCACCTAGATTTGGAGAAAGAGATGATTTCACCACAGTTGATCAAAGCAAACTGACGAGATATGCTTCTCTCCTATCAAGGATCTCATTACAAGTGATCTCAAAAAATATTTTGGTACACTGGCATGCATCTGCAAGAGATTTGGATTCCTATGGACCTTCCTTGGAAATGAAAAGCATTGATCTCTATTATTGTCTCAATTTTTAATTCAATTGATATCCCAGCATCACAAAAGAATCAAAGTTCCTCAAGCACCTTGGCAAAAAATTGTTCACCAAAAAATCGATTGTTACCCCATTTATTAAATAGGATGCATGAAGACTTTCTTCAGAGGCTTTTCCCCAACTCTTCCTCAACCTGAATCCTGCTCTTTGGATATTTTGACATTTATATTAATATTTTATATTATGGCATTGAAAGATCATGTAGTACATTCCAATATGTGGGGAGATACAAATGTGCAATTATGTGTAAATCAACGTTTAATGGTCTTACATCTCTTGCCATAGAAAACGATTCATCAAAACTTGTACATGTCAATAGCGGGATTGAAGCAGTCAGATATAGTACTTGAGGTGAAGGGGATCAAAGGGTAACGGGGAACGTAGGATTGGGCTATTGAGTTGGAGGATCAGCCATGATCATAATGAACAGGCTCAAAGGGCCAAATGGCCTCCTCCTGCTCCTATTTTCTACGTTTCCTATGATTAATTCATTTGCTTAGCAAAAACAAATCAAGAAGCATAGTAAAACAAAGTTCTTAAAATGCTGTTATAGAAATCAGAAATTTGCAAACCTTTTCTTCATCCACTTTCTTTGCTGGCAATTTTATTATCACAGAATAATTTCACCCTCAAATTTTCTGCCTATCTTCCCCCTCTGGTACAATCGACTTGCCCCTTTCCCAACGATCATCAACATTGAATCACAGAAGAATTAAGGAATCCCTACAGTGCCAAAGGAGGGTCTCTGACAAAGTAGCTTACCCAGTTCTACCCCCATAACCACCCCTATTCTCATTGATTCCACACATCCAATTACTTCCGATCATGCTTGATCCAAGAATCGGAAAATCCTGCCTGAGGTCAACAGACGTTTGCATAGTCTGTGTCCTGCCCGCTACAGTTCCCGTGGTGGGTGAGACGGGAAGATTCCGTCCTTTGTGTTTAGAACTATAGAGTCACAGAAACCGTACAGTACAGAAAGAGGCCCAATTCCCTCCCATAGTCATAAAGATGTGTGGATTAGGTGGATTGACTATGCCAAATTGTTCCTTAGTGTCAGGGGGATTAGCTAGGGTAATTCCATGGGGTTATGGGGATAGAGCCTGGATGAGATTGTGGTCAGTGGATTTGGCCCATCGGGTCTGCACCAAACACAATCCCACCCAGGCCGTACCCCTGTATCCATACACATTTGCCCACTAATCCCTCTAACTTACGCATCTCAGGACACTAAGGGGCAATTTATCACGGCCAATCAATCTAACCTGTATATCTTTTATACTGGACATCTCAGGTTATCCCTGTTGGAGATATCCTTGGATAGACAGACAACAACTGATGCTGAACTAAGGATGGAAAGAATATGTCATGGCAAATTGTTTGAAGCCTAACTGGCTGAATACACAACTGCTAACAGATTCTT